>JAILYB010000057.1:2709006-5418012 GCA_021437785.1 Rhodomyrtus psidioides
GAAGGACTGATATCAGCCACATGGATATTGAAATACAGAGACGTTAGAAGAAGGTTAATCACCTTCAAAGAAAACATCCGTGTTACCTTGTCCAGTTCAATGGTCTTCTTAAATCTAAAAAGATAGTTTCTGGTACATCATCTAGCTTAACTTCAGTTTTGGATTTCAGGTGTCCGTCGTTCATAGGACTAGAGTTGAGAGAATGGCATGATGAAAGCTTCTTTCTAACATCAATGTACTTCTCTCGTTAATTTTGAAGCATTCATTTTTTTAGTGCCCCCACGGTGTCATCCTTGGGGGTACTGTTAAGGGTATATTGGAACGGAACATGCCTTCGATGGATTTTGCTCCTGTATTTGAAGGTTATAGTTTATTCCAGATAGACCTTACTCCCTTGAGCGACTTCTTCCAAAATTCGCTAAATATTTTACTACATTGATTTATTTATTTATTTATTTTGCAGCTTCATTGTATCCTTCTCGTTTTATCCTGCAAATCCTGAAAATGATGGCAAAAAAGTGCAAGACTTCTTTATGACGATGGAAGGTGCATTAAGGGATCATCCTCTCTGGGCAGGCGCTTCTGACAAAGAGATCGACTGTGCAATGGAGGTAATGTATTTTAGTTCTCTTCTCTTTTTTTGTTTTTTTGTTTTTTTTTGTTGATCAAAAGATATTATGTCACCATCTACTTAAAACTTTGGGTCATTTTATATGGATAGTTGAGTTCAAAAGTCCATTGTCACTGTTCTGTTAGGATTAACTTCAGTTTAGCTTTAGTGCTTGATCGCAAAGTTCATTTTGTCATACCACGTGTTGTTGTGTTGACAATTTGTTTGTGAAAGGAAGTTGAATGTCTTCCACACATCATTAAACAGATGGATGAGTTTGGTGCTTATAATTTTCAAACTTGGAGGCATACCATGTTCAATATATGTCCTCTGAAAACAAATACATTTTGTTCACTTCTGTAGTTGATGTTCTTTTTTTCTTTCCTTTTTTGTTTAACCTCCACTCTTATGTACTCCGCAGGGATTGGAAAAATATGTCATGACAAAGCTGTTCTCTCGGACGTTTGCTTGTTCTCCAGAGGATTCAAAAGCTGACAGGGAGATTGCAGAGAAAATTTCACTATTGCAGACCTTCCTGAGGCCTGAGCATTTAGATATACCGGCTATTCTCCGAAATGAAGCGTCATGGCTGGTATGTGTAATGCTACTGCTCTTCACTTGCAAATTTTGCATGCCTGTTGCTCAAGACATGGTATTTGAAGGAATCCTGAGTGTTTCGTTGTAGGTGCTCCATGGAACCTAGAAGATCTTAGTTGTTTTGTGCCTCTTTTTGTAAACTACCTGCCTTAGTTTTTCCTTCATTATATTCTCTAAAAAACTAAAATGAAGCTGAAACTACTTTAGTTTGCTGATTTGCATAATTATTCCAGTACGTGTTAATTGATTTTATTGTTTCAATGTGCTCTAGTTGAAATAGCATGACGATAATAATTCCGTGGAAACTTAAATGCTTGTTATCCTTGATGCTGCTCTGGTATTATACAATTTAGGTTCCATTGGTTTTTACCCTCCACAACAACACAGACTTAAGGATAGAAAAAAGCACGACATTGTTGCACTGTTAGAGGCTTTAATAGTGCGTTGAACAGCATGAATCCCTCCTAAGCCTGTCTTTTTTAAATCGCCTTTCAGCCAATGCCTTTTTTTATGGTTATTACAGCGAAGGCTTAGACATTGCTGTTATTTAGCACATGCTAAATCGATGTGTTAAATCCACGTGTACCAGATCTTAGACTGCTCATCGTTACAGCTGTGTTTGCTTCAATAATACCTCTAGTGGTATAATTTTTGCACTTTCCAGCTTGCAGAGAAGGAGCTGCAAAAGATGAATAGCTTCAAAGCTCCCCGGGAGAAGCTTCTGTGCATTATGAATTGCTGTAGGGTCATCAACAATTTGCTGCTCAATGCATCAATATCAGAAGATCATGTACTAGCTGGGGCTGATGACTTTCTTCCGGTTCTTATATACGTCACGATCAAGGCAAGCTCTTATTGGTAATATATTCTGACAGTATATATATTAATTTATAGACATGTACTTATATGTCAAGTATGTGTGTATGATTCTGACCCAAAAAAAAAAAATGTATGTGTGTGTATGACTAAAATGGAAAGATTCTTATCTAAATGCCTGGTAAACATGAATGCAGTTCGTCACTTCGTATAAGCTTTTTCTTTTCTTTGATTCAAGGACGAGTTTCAGAAGGGAAGTAGTATTGCTTGTTCAATGACATTAATTAAAAGGGAAGCACACTTGTTCAATGACATTGATTATTATGGTTTTATCAATTGAGGTGCTGTGAAATAATCAGAGAGACAGAGTCTTGCCTCACAGTCAGACTTTTAGAAGCTTTTCTTTCAATTGATAACTTTTGTTTCTGTCAGTCTTACTGTTATTGTGATTATAATCTTACCTACTTTTTGTGATGTCTTCAAGTAGCCCAATCAAATCATGACAGATTGGATTGAAAAATTGAAAGATTACCTCCATATGCTGTCAAAACTTGAAGGACCAGCTTTCATAATTTAGTTAACTTTCTTGACTTAAATGATTATTTTTGCCAATAACTTGGCATATGGAGGCATATTAGAATCTGACATGAAACTTCTATAGCTAACACTAAGTTTTTGCCTGTAGAAATATGTTGGAACACAAAAAGTTGTCAGCTGGTTCATATGTTCCCATTCTTGTTATTGTAGGGCAGTACATTCTTCTCTCGGTTCATCTGGTTTTAATGAAATCCAATTTGGAAGTCTAGATTTTAGCATATTTTTCAAGTTACTCCAGAATAGAATCTTTAGTGGTTGTGATGTCTGTCTTCTGAAAAACTTGCAGAATGGCCTCAAAGCCAAATCCAAGAGGCTGCTAGAAAATGTTAGCAGACCGCCTTACATAAGATATATGGTTCCAGTTGAATGTAACCACCTTCTAAGCTGTTGCTGGTTACGGAGGAACTGCCTTAGATTTTCCTCCCCTTAAGAAATATCATATTGAGGTGTAGGCGGCCTAACATCTAGCCTGTATCTTCCTAGATATTGTCCTAGATCTCACCCAAACAAACGAGTCAGGTATCCTGAGTATTTATGTCATGCTACCACTTAATGACTGCCCTATTGGTTCTTGGTGGTCCTCATAGAATTCTGTTGTTAGACTGAGATGGAGTTACTCGGATTGACTTATCGTATTATTGCTCTTAGGATGGTTCTGTAACTTCAGTCATCCTAGAAGAGATAGAAGATACTCAGTAGTTGGTCTACATGATTAGATAAAAGATCATACATGGTGGTTAAAATCCTCTCTTTTCACTTTCGAAGTGATGCTTTTGCCTGTATTCATGCAAACAACTCCTCGTGGACAGGCTAATCCTCCACAGCTGCATTCCAACCTCAAATTCATTCAACTATATCGAAGACAGTCAAAACTTGTCTCTGAGGCAGCTTACTATCTCACAAATCTGATCTCAGCAAAGTCATTTATCGGCGACTTAAATGCCAGATCTCTATCTATCAATGAAATTGAATTTGAGGAAAACATGCAAGCAGCTAGAGGAGCCAATAAACTTGCACATGACGAGCCTGACCGTGCAGTTGAGGAGATCGCTGCCAGGAGAAGACAGGGCGACCCCGGTCCTTCCTTTACAATGAGTGATAAAGAAAGAATTATGAAAGGTAAGCTCTGCGTCGAATGGTATTTCTTGTTCCATTTGAAGGAGTTTTTCTGAAGGGATTGTTAGGTACTTTTCATGTTCCTATTGTGCTATTTAATTCTGCATATCCCGAGTTAATCACATTCTATTTTCCTTGACAACTAATCTTATTGGAGGCTCGTCAACGCTTGGTTTGCAACTTCCTTCATTACTTATGAGCTGCTTATAACCATTACAGGGCGTTCAGCTTATCCATTCATGGAAGCAAAAGCTGATGAACTTACAGTTGGAGATGTTGAAAGACTGCTAAGCATATACAAGGATGTAGTCAACAAGTACACACATCTAAATGAGGCATTTAGGCAGCTCTCCTTGTCAAAACCGGAATTTCATCATTTGGAGGCAACCGGTGGATTGTTTGCCCAGCCACCTCAGATAAGCATTAGAAAAGACAAAAAAAGCATCGAAGGAAGAGGTGAATAATGTATCAAAAGCTTTTTAGCGGTTTATCAGGTAGGTATTGGACTCTTCTTGGCCATTGTACTGCGCAATTTTCTTGCCAATCATAAATCGTTCACGGATCACAGGATAAAACATCACTTGCTAAACACTCTTTACATCTGTTCATTCTTTACAAAAATGTCTGAATCATGAGGCCATTCATCACAGCAGGCTCATGTTGCTGATTCAGGGGGTGGCAAAACTGCATGACTGCATATATATACAACATGAAATCTACACTCATGGTACACCATACGACATATTTAGATTGCTTCCGACTTTGTGATCATCAGTTAGCATTGCTTGAACCCTGCACGTAGCACCTCGAATAGAAAAATCCATATTGGTACCCGATGCCTTCCTAACTTGAGTGGACGAGTCCAAACAGCTCTTGCAAACATATTTCGAAGGGACTGAGTCTGAATTGTCAATTCCGGCACACCTGGTATGCTGCCAAACCCCGCACGTGTCGCAAGCCAACATCCTCTCTCCATCATCATCCTTGGCTCCACAGACACAATCCACCGTCCAGTTCTCTATCCCCCTCTCCATCCGAAAGCGGTTGAGCCCATGCATCGAGAGGCACTTACCCTGAACCCGAACAGACCCATTCAAACCAGTCAAAAGCTTAACAGAGAGAGAATCCTCAATATGGCCATACTCCGGGAAACCCACTGCCTGAAACCGCTTAAACATGGCATACACATATTGGAAAGTCTTTGTGACCTCTGCTTTAAGGTCCGCCACAGTTGCATTCAAGGGCAACACAATTAGTTCCCGGGGGAGGAGCAATTCGTCCTTAGAATGGTCTGAGAGCTCCACATGACACCAAAGGTGAATGTTTCGTGGGGATTTAACTGTCTCTTCGTCGAATGTGTAATCCTTCATAAACTGCTTGCAGTCAAGAAGCTTTGCGGCCGAATCTCGCACACACTCTCTTGTCACGTGAGGTCTATAATGTACCATTGTTTCCGGAAAAATCAAAGAACTGTACAGGAACTTAAGGTCGCGAATCACATGCTCTCTCGATGGATGGTTAGGTTGGGAGCATGATCCATGGTATCCGAGTATCGGAATCGGAGTCTCGAGCCTGACATGTCACCTCGTTTAGAAAGCACATACTGCAAACCGCCGAAGACAAAAGATAAAAACCTAATCGTCGCTTTACTTACCTGAATTCAACAGCACTAGTAGTGGGGTTGAAACGGGTCCGGACGACCATGCCATTGGCCGTCGATTTCCCTCCCAGGTGTTTGAGGCAATAATCAAGAAGCTCAGGAGAAGCAGCCCTATACAGGGCACCTTTAAGAGCACACCTTTTCACCCAGCCAGCCTCACCAACCGCGGCTAATAGAACTCTCACCATAGCCTGCTCCACACGCTCAACCTCGTCCCGAGACCAAGCGCATAAGACGTTCGAAGGTCGAGGTTTCTTCTTGGAGGGTTCATTAGAAACCCCTCCGTGTTCGCGGATCAGACCCAACATGAAGGAGAAGAGGTCTTGCAGCGTTAGGAGTTCGGTTTCGGCTATGGCTAGGTAGAAAGCAATGACTCTCTGCAAGGAGGTCCGGGGCTTCCGGCTGTGGAACAGGAGGGGCGACAAGGGCATGCTAGAGAGCGTGCCAATGGCTCTTTTGTACGCATCGAGCGTTAACGCGTAGCTTCCTGCACTGAACTCGTAGCCCCAGTTGCCATACCAAGAGCGGCCATGAGCGATTGAATGCAGCAGTCGCCACTCCATCCCGTATTTCATGGACACATCCATGACGCTGACCTTCCTGTCCATGGAGTCGAAGAGATGAATACTTACGTATACACATCAGATTGCGAAAGCTCCAATTTCCCGAGGATTAAGAGGATACAAACCTGACAGAGAGCGTAGTGCATAGGCCGTCCCAGAAGTTCATGATGTCGCGCCCGGAGAGGACGGTGGAGCCGCCCTCTCGGCCGTTGAGGGAGAGCAAGTGGCCGAAGCCATTGGAGTGGATGACCCCGTGCAAGAGATGGGTGTTGCTCTCCAGCTGCGAGTACACCCACTCCTCCACATCCTCCAACGTTATCTCGCAGTCGCACCATTTGCACCTGCTCCCCCACCAATCAAGCAATCACACACGCGCGTTCAGATCAGGCAAACATAACAATCTCAACTTCGAAAGGGAAATCAAGAAAAGACCACGACGAGATACAGAATCAGGAAGGCTTTGCACCTGGAATCGGACAAGAGGAAGGTGTTGCCGCATCTGGAGCAAGACTTGCGGCATTTGCCTTGGGAGAGACAGGTCTCGTCGGACCTCCTTATGATGAAATGGTACCGCTTCCTACACACCGGATGTCCACTCCACCCTTTTCTCACCACCACCCATCGATTGACCCAAAAACGAAAAAAAGGCACGCATCAATATCGTCTTCATCCATTATAATACAAAAACCAAAAACCAAAATTCGAGTATCGTCACTTTTTGGGAGGGGGAGAAAGAAGAAGAAAGTCGCATGTTCTAACTCAGTGCGTGGGTCATCACCACTCGTGAGTCGACTCGATTCATCAACCCCAAAAGAATGGTGCTGCTTGTTTTTTACAGAGACCCGAGGTCCGTCGTTTTCAAGACTTCCTACTTTCAACTTTTCGTTTTTGTGGGTTGAGGCCAAGCTCATCACAAAATAGTCTCTTCGCATACGAATTTTGTAAAAAATTATCTATTCTGTCGCTTCTTGAATTTTTGAAGAGGCTTGTAATTTTGTATTAGCAAAGACCCGTTTCATAATTTTGAAATTCAGCCTAGCTCCTCGCGTAGCTAAACAAAAGCTAAAAGGAAAGAGCGAAAAAGAAAAGAAGGACCCCCGCCTAAAAAAGAGCGAAACTCGTCCCAACTCACTGAGTCAAGACTCACCAACGACACGGCACTGGTCACAGTACACAGATCTGGACCTCGTGACGTCCTCCTCGACGACGTCCAGCGGGACCACCACCTTGGACGAGTCCAGGTCGCCGACGCGGAAGAGGACCCTCCACGCGGCCAGGGACGAGAAGGGAGACGGCGGGAAGGTGGGGCGGGCGCGAGCGCTGAGGAACTCGGTGACCCTCGACCGGAAGGGCCCACCAGAGAACTCTCCGGCGCCAACGCCGGCGCCGGAGGGGGAGGAGGGGAAGGAGAGGAAGTCGGAGAGGTCGGCGGTCACTCTCCTCTTGAGGCGCTTGTAGGGTCTCCCGCAGTCGTTGACTCCCATGGCGGAGGGCATTGAGGGGACGGACGGAAGGAAGCAAGCAAGGAAGGAAGCAAGGAAAGCGGAGAGCTCGGGCGCAGGATCTGAGAGCAACCCTTGTTTCGGTTCAATCCGATTGACGAAGGGTTGGTATTTGTTTCGTATTTATCCAAGCTGGAATCCGAGGAGTTGCAGGCGAAGGAGGCTGTTGGGAAGAGGCGGTGAAGAAGAAGGAGAAGGCGGAGGGGATTAGGGTTTTACTTTTCCCCACTCTTATTTATTACTTCTTTTTGGTTCCGTTCCGTCATTGGCGGTTCTCTCTCTTCCCCTCTCTCTCTCTCTCTCTCTCACTCTCTCTCTCTCTCTCTCTCTCTCTCCCCACTAAGATTTATTCCTGAATTTGCTTTGTCTTTCCTTTTCTGTAATTCTATTATTTCAAATTCGATTAAGATTTGAGCTATTTTTATTCGTCGTTTTCTTCTTTTATCTATCTATTGGGAACGGAACACGCCCGTTTCATCTTTGATTGGGCCCGAGAATAATAGGAAATCTGACAAAAAAAAAACTATTTACTGAAATTTAATTATCAATAATAATTAAAAATTATCTGATTCATTATACTAAAGTAGGCTTTTGAGCATTTTATGCATTCAAATTAAAGTGAGACCACCTTTCGTATTCCAACCGGAGAATTACAAAGCTTGTAAACTTAATAATATCATCCCGGCTATTAAAAAGATAAAGAAGGGATATACACAAATCTAGGGGTGAGCAAAATGACTGCCCGGACCGGACCCAACTTGGTCCGGTTTTGGAGGTCATGGGTCCAATCGCTAGTTCCTCAAGGTAGACCCGATGTCTGGATCGTCCGATTTTCGATTTTTTGAGGGATTACCGTCTGGACCGGATGTGTAATTAACTTTAATTTCGGCATGAGACTTTTTTTTTTTTTTGCTTGTTCTATAAAAATTTTAGGTTGGATTTGCTTTATTAAAGGCCGAAGCAATACGTGAAAAAAAAAAAAGTGGGACGTACTCGTGAGCAGTGAGCACGTATAAGAAATGAAAACAAATAAACAAAGAAGAGGGAAAAAAAAAAGTGTTATCTGGATTCCTAAATTCTTACGTATAAGAAAGATTAAATTCAGTTTAGAATATCTAAAATCTATTTGGATAAGATCGGAGTCGATAAATTCTCGAGAAGATGGCATTATCATCTGGCGCCTGACGAACCAAATCGCTATCTAAGACATTCTCGAGATAACTGTCGTGTCGTGTCGTGTCATAAATGTCCCACGTGTCAAATTCAAATCCAAACGCGCGTCATCCTTTCAAATATATACTAGCGTATTGACCTATGTGCAATTATTATGAATTATACGTAAAAGAATTCTCTCGAATTGATGTGCGAAGTAATGAATAGGCTAAGCCCGAGTTGAGAGTGATCATCGAGACGGAAGATTTCGGATAACATGGCGAAAGGGATCGGGGTTTTTTTTTTCATTTTTTGTTATAATTTGTCTCCAACAGGATTAAGCACGAAATATTGAAAGATTAGGGGGTTTTCTTTTGGGTGGGGGGAAGAAAGTTTTAGCGGGAAAAAGAATGCGGACCAAACTGCAAAGCGCGGGAATAGGCGGGGACGAAAGCGACAGACCCTCCAAGTCCAATCCTTTCAGAAGGTTCCTCCTCCTCCTCTTACTGCCCTTTTCTTAGTGATTTTCCCAATCACCTTTTCCTTTTCCAATTTTTTTTTTATATAGTTTTTAGACATGCTAAGCATTTTTTGTTTCAATTTAGGGATCCAGATCACCTGCCCTGGTGCTATCAGGTCAGGGTGTGCCCTGATCCATCCCATCCGTCCGTTGATGGAACGGACGGATGGGATCTCCCAAAATTGCGGCTAGGGCATTTTTTTTTTGTCATTTTTTCGCCCGGATCAATCCCATCCGTCCGTTGATGAACGGACGGATGGGATTGATCAGGGCAGCTCCTGCCCTTCTAGCACGAGGGCAGACGATCCGGGCGCTCAATTTAGTCCTCTCACTCGAAAGTCAAAACACTTATCAAGGAAAAAAAATTGTACCTCTACATAATAAGACCAAACTGCAAAGCGCGGGAACTTCGGAAAGTGCTTCGTACTCTCGATTTTTCGAATTCGTGACATGGTGACAATGGCGCCTCCTCAACATTTGTGCTCGTTATTATTTTGGTATCAACAAATGCCTCTTTTTAAAATAATTAAAAGATTTTTAATTCTTTTAAATGCTAGAGACAAAGAGTCGCTTACTTTTTGCCTTAAACGCCATCTTGTTGCCTAGTTTCGCGCACCTACCTTCTCAACCCTTTTCACATCAATTTTATATATATTCCGGACCTATCCAACATCGATTTAATAGTATCATTTTTTCGAATGTTGACATGATTTTGGTTTAGATTTTGTACATCTTGGATTTCTCAGAGCACAAATGGCTTGAGTGGCCCTGAACCCAAGAGAGGGGCTGGGCCTCTTAGATAACTTATTGAGGATGTTCAATGAGAGATTCTGGCTCTATTTCTTGACAAACGAAGGGGGAGGGTTTCTGTGTGCCCCCAATTGTTGCATTACCAACTCGGCCACTCGATCGAGGTTCCATGGCCTCGAGTTATGTTGGCCAATCCAAGGGGATCTTGCCCCCTGGGGTCGACTTTTAGAGGTCTATCCAGCCCTCGATGTTTCACATTGAACTTGATAGGTGGCGCTGGCCTGTATAGTGGATTCCCTATTATGTGTGGATATGGTTGGGTTGCAAGAGGCCTCACAGACTCCATACTAGGTACATCCAGTACTAGTTATGGATTTGCAAGTGGAGTTAGCCACATTAACTTCAATGGGGTCAGTTTGAGGGAAGTTATAATTGCTCACTCCATTCATTAGATTTGTTGGTGTTGGATTCTATTACCTTGGCACAATTCTCGCAGGGGTCTGTAGATTTTATCCTCCACTACCATTATATCCAACATTGGGTGGACCCGACGCTAGGAAAATGGCATAACGCCCAGGGAATTTGCATAAAAAGGTAGAGGGTGTAATATTACCTCGTTTATGACATTGATCACCATGAGTTTTATCGTGTCTGTAACATGTCTCACCATGTGATTAGCGAGTCCATTCTATTGCTCTTCAAACATCATTTTCATTATGGCTACCAATGTGATATCATGTGCCAACGCGCAAGTCTATTCCTCAGTCAATTGCCGTGGAATTTTGGCATTTTTGACATGTATTTCTACAACTGGGTTGGCTGTAGAATGTTCTGACCTTGCACCATCGTCTAGATTATTGACATTGTCAACTTGTGCTCCTTCTGATTGATTTCTAGTTCTCACCATTTCTTTCAAATCTCACCATAAGGGTCTCACTAGGTATGCCAAAAAGATGTTCACCTCGTTTTGCAACAAGGAATATCTTTGACCGAAATTCGTACTTCGATTTTTATTAAGAAAATGTTGTGGCTTAATTCTTGAGGAGGTTTTTGGTGAAATATAAGGAACAACACAGATGTGTGGAAATGTGTGAAATGGATGGATCAAGTGTGGGTTTGAGATTAACAAAGGTTTGAATTACGTTACAATACTCCTAGGAAAGCAATAAATGACTGGGAAATAAACTGGATTGCTAGTGCAAGAAACATAAAGTGCGACGAAAGCTAAATTGCAGAAGAAATTGAGTGTTTTTGTATGTGTTGTTTATCTGTCTTCCTCTTTTTCTCTCCTAGATATTTGTATTTTTTTTTTCGTAACCGTCCCGATCGGTTATTCCCTTGTTTTCAAATCTTGAATATTGGTGCCCTCAATGACTTTCCTTTTGCCTACGTTTTGTCAACCGAAAATTGATTTTCAACTGTCAAAATGACTTCAAATTTGAACATTTCTAAGTAACTTCCCACTATATGCTCGTGACCACCATTTTCTCTTTTTGCTCGTAACTGCCGTGTTCGGTGCTTCCCCGTTGTCGTGATTAATTTGGCTAACTCACGATCCATCGTACGCCTGTACCTACTACCTAGAGGTGAACGGTTCCGCCGAACCGCCGGTCTCGAAAAAAGGTGGAACCGGAACCTTCCCTTGAAGGGGGCGGTTCCGGTTCCGGTTCGGAATCGCCGGTTTCGGGCGGTTTCCCGGGCCGGTTCCGGTTCAAAACCAAAAATCAGGGCCAAGGGCCTAAGAGGTCGTCGTTGCAGGGGGCGTTCGAGGTCGCGCTCGAGGGCGAGGTCACGGGGGTCGAAAACCGAAGTCGGGGTCGAGGTCGTCGTTGTGGGGGATGAAGATGGTGAGGTTGTGGTGGCTGACGTCGTCGGAGAAAGAGAGGAGGGAGCGGAGGGAGTCGAGCTTTGGGAGCGATTGTCGGATGATGGCTTGGACAGTCGCACTGCGAACGAAGGGGACTCGACGAAGAAGAGAAGAATGAGAATCGAGAATAAAGGAAGAAGACGAAGCACAGGAGAGAGAGGGGGGAGGGAGTGAGGGGAAAAGAAAGACTTGGGGGAGCGACACGGGAAAAAGAGAAAGTGACAGCCTCATAGTGGGAAGGAAAGGGCCGAACGAGTCTTTCCCCAATCCCCCTCTCTAATTTTTTTTTTTTTTAAATTTCGGTTCGAAAATTTCTTAAACCTGAATCCGCTCGTGAGGGCCGGTTCCAGTTCCGGTTCGAAACCGTGGGCTAAGTCAACGGGCCGGTTCTGGTTCCACGGTTCATTTTGGCCACGTCTACCTGTACCCTTCAATTATTGATTTTTGTGGCTTTCGATTTGTTCCTAAATCATGCGTAACCTACCGGACTTCGGGACTCAATGGCCTTGTTCATTTACTTCCCGATATCGGGTTTAGCCTTCTTGCCATTTTCGGTATTTCACAGTCAGTCAGCTTATCGAACTTTGAAAAGTGATTCATAGTTTCTGATTTACTGAATTCGTGACATAGTGACACCGACGCCCGCTCGGCATTTGTGCTCGTTGTTATTTTGGTGTCAACAGTGGGTAATTTTTTTTTTCCTCGCGGAAGTACGGCGAATCTAATTTGACAAGCCCAAGATGATGAAAAAACAAAACGACAAACCCAAATTTCCTGTCCCGAATTCAGAACCAAACACTAGCAATCAATGTTCGTGAAATGGACCGAGGACGTATTAGCCGTCGCACTAATAGTCGCGAACATACAGACCTAATACATAAGCCTAGCACCTCTTTCTCCTCCTCCTCCTTTTTTTTTTTTTTTTCCCGGGGGGTTGTAAACATAATTTAAGCAAACTTCCGGGGTCACAGATGAATATCCCAAAGAGCGCCATCTCCTTCCCCGCACAGACTGTGAATCTCCTCCATCCTCTCCACGGATTTGCATATGCCGCTACACGACCAATCGAACGCCGCCACGCACACGTTCCCGGCCTCCGCCTTCAGCGCGCAGTCTGGCCCCCAAAAAAAAAAAAAACAAACAAACACAAAAGGGGTAAGAAAGAATTATTAAAAAAAAAAATTCAAATCCTTTAATTTAACTTATGTATATTTCGATATATTCGGAATTAAATCTAGATAAATAAACCTGGAGGGGTCCCACAGCACATGGACCGCTCGTCAACGTGATCAACTTCCAGGCCGATGAACCACGCTCCCACCGAAACGTCCTCGTTTGCGTATCTGTGCAATATCGGCCTGCCCCACAATTTTTTTCCGCAACCCCCCCAAAAAAAAAAAAAATCGAAAATTAAATAAATAAGTCGAAATCAAAATATAAAGATAGGCCGCGTCGGGGACGAGTCAACTCACGAGTTAGTGGAAATATAGGAAGCAAGGTCCTTGGAGATGGCGTAGAGCTGGCCAGTGGCGTGCCTGAAATACTTGTTCCCTTCTTCCCCGAATTTCCAAAACTCCGGCTCGTGGTACTTTTCGCCCCTGTCGTTTTATACGGTAATTTTCAAAAAATGATTTTTTTTACTAATTATGCACGTAATTAATTTTTCTATAACTCCGAATTATATTAAATGATGAAATTAACGTTTGACTCGGTCGCTGCTTACTTTAGGGACAGAACCGGGCCGGACTTCATGCACCCGATGTAGATCCGTGGCTTGGACCGGTACGTCCCTAGCGTGCTCACCAACGTGCCTACGTCGCACAACATTTGTCTTCATAAGTTTAGGCCGGGAGGAGTTTTTTTTAAAAAAAAATGAATGGAAGAATGGCTGGTGAGCGTGTGGGGTTCGGGGTGAAATTTAACTGACCCAGGTTCAGGTGGACGTCGTCGTCGACCTTGACGTAGAAGTCGGCGTCCCAGATCGAGACGGCCGTGGTGAAGTAGAGGCGGGTCTTGGAAGAGAGCTCGTGGTAGCCCTCGACGTGGTCCAGCCTGAGGAAGTCGTGGTGCTTCGCGTCCTCCGCTTCGATCGCCCGGTCCAGGACCCCGCCCGGCGTGGCGGTGTGCCCGATCACGAACCTCACCACCAACCCTTTCTCTTTCTCCAGCTTCTTCAGCTTCTCTCCTGCCCATAAATGCGGCTTATGTAAGGTAATTTTCCTAAGGTTGCATAAGCACATCACTAAGAAAGGGAGAGAAAAAAAAAAAAACCTCTAGGCAACCACGTTTGCCGAAGCGAATCTCGCCTCCGTTTGCTGCTAAATGCCGTATTGATCCCGACGACGACAAAGGCCTTCGCGAGACTATGGTTAGATGAGGACGCTCCGTGTTCCGAAGAAGCACGGCGATCGAGCCGGCTTGTGCGAGCCACGGCCAAGTCCGTCTCCAGTTTAGACATTGTTCTGTCCAGAGACCTGTGCTTAAATTATCCGATCACCGACATCAATAAACATACCGATGACCGGGAAAAACAGATCAGATGCTGTCAAAGCTGAAATGTTGAAGAAACTTGCGTATTTTCAGGTCAAGACTCACTTGATGGCTTGGTAGGTCTTGGTGACTTCCACCACTATATCTCCAGATTGTTCCTCAACAAGTTTCTGGAAAGAATGGAAATAAAATCAGTTCATGTGACAATAACTCGCCATTGATGAACGGAAAGTCGAAGCTTACGCGCTTGTGGTCGCAATCCTGGGTCGGCACCTCATCCCTAATGGTCGGCATTTGCCTGTCGGTGTTGGGAGAAGGGTGAGTCATCCATGTTCGGCCCGTGAAGAGCGATCCTGCCAGGAAGCTCGAGATGCACAGCGCGAGTATGAATCTCACGGGAAGCGGCTTTCCCCGCATTTTCTTGAGCTCGCTCTCGGGATGCGCCGGCCAGACCTTGAGCATGAGTCGCCGCAACCCCTCGATCACTTCCTTTCGCAACAAAGGCGCCTTAGCCAAATGTTTCCTGGAAAATAAGGAGAATATGACCCGATATTCTTTGTAACTCGGGGTAGTACTCTTTTAAGTTCCTGGACACAGGATGGTATTTATAGTGCGGAATTGCTCTAGCTCCTTGGAGATTTACGTGATCTGTCATTACTCTCTCCCAGTTCGAGCGATCTCTATGTAAACGCAAAGCATAATCGATCGACAATTCAGATAGCCCTCGAGCCACCGCGCGAAAGGACGGTGTCATCCCTTGTCATGTGAGGCAAGAATCGGATTGCCGAAAGAGACAGGAATGTGAAGTTTGATGGCAAATCCCGCTCTACTTTGAGCTACCCCCAGGAAGAAGAGAGAACGGATAAGATGATGCTATTTGCAGAAAGCTAAGATCTATGACTAAGTAATAAATGACTTTAGGCATGGCAAAGCAGCCCAACCGCATAATCGACCTAAACCGGCGAGCTTCGGTTCACGTCGAACAACGTAAATCCACACGCAATTCTCCGCCTCAACCATGCACGAATGCGCAAGACGGACTAGTTGAACGAGCTGCATCGCCGAGTTGATAAATTGCCGAAAACTTTACTCGGAATGGATTTTTCTAGCGCCGAAAAACTTGCCATGCACATAAACAACCCGATATCATATCCTCGCGAGAACAAGTGACGCAAAGCGAGTACCTCGATAAGGACAACCGAGGGATCCCAGGGATCGCGAGGCGATCCGGCGCGTCTAAATGCTTGCTGTGGGATGACATTACGGGCGCGTCTGCCATTCGATTATATAAAGGGTAAGAAGAATGTCTAAGCCTCTTTACTTAGGCAATGGTTCAACACTGAACAATTAGAAGGACGGCTCTGTTTTGGAGGATCAATCATGTGTTCTTCGTGGCTCAACAAACCTGTCCGCTCATGTCACCAGGATTATACACATCGCTTCTTGTTGATGCACGCTATGTTCACCAAGCTCGAGTCCTCTCTTCTCTGTAAAGCGAGTAAAATTAGCTTTGGCAGATTCGAATTCAAAGGCTAGAGTTAGAACGAAGCACATACATCCCCTGATGGATTTTCTTACTTTTTACCATAAGATAGACGTGAATTGTACGTAGCGCGAAGCGTTTGGTCCGGTTCCGATTCCCACGCCACTAGGATTCGCGTTCGCGTCGTCCAGCAAGACTGAGATACGTCGTAAAAATTCGACCGTCGATTGTCCTACTTTCAAAGAGAGAGAGAGAGAGAGAGAGAGAGAGAGAGAGAGAGAGGTTAGCTCGCGATTGCGAACACAACCCGGGAGTCATTCATCGGCCGCCTAATCACGACGAGGGCGTTTCGAGTGTCGGAGGGACCTCGTTTCCCGATCGGATCATGTTTGAGCATTCGAGGGAGACGTATCACACGGCACGTACAATAGCATGGGATTTTTTTTTTTTCTAGGAGTCGAGTTTAGGAAAAGAGGAATTTGCGGATATGTGTGTCTATTTTGGACAGCAACCTCGCCAAACGTTGCAACGAGCCGTGCGATATTCACCAGCGCGTAAAATAGAGCATTGGACAGAAATTTTGGATGCGGAGCGATTCATTGGTCAACATCCAAGTTAGTAAATGCGACCCACAAGATCAAAAGATGGGTGCTAAAAGACGGGAAGTCTTCATAAAGTTGTCTTTCCTCGTCATAAAAGAAATCCCCAAAGACAAAGTGATCCACATGCCTAAGTCCTTTTGGGGGGGAAAGATAGGTGGGGCTGCGTTAATAACTCGTAGATTTAGTGGAGGGCTTAGGAAACAATCTATTTCGATAATAACTTATGTTAATTAGGTCATTCATTAACTTCTTAGAGTCACTAGTATGTGAGTTGTCCACTCGAATTTGGGGGCAAAATTATCAAAATTGTCCTAAACCTATTGTAACTGTGCCAATTCAGTGTTAAGTTTTTTTTTTTGGTCAATTGAGTTCTAAACCTTTTTGCATTTGCGTCGATTCAATCCTTCTGACCAATTTTGGATGGAAAATGATAACATGGATGCTGACCATCTTGTGTTGTATTGCCGACGCAAACGTGTTTTTTTTTTTTTTTTTTAGTTTTTCTATCTATCTTTCTGTCTTTCTTTCTTTTTCTTTTTCTGTTAATGGCTGGCTGGAGGCGACTGACAAACTTCGCCGGCCATTGCACGAGGGCTTGCAAGCCCTCGTACTCAGCTGGCAAGACCTTGTCGCAGTTGAGTCCTCTGGGCAGCCTTGGCGAGGGCTTGCTAGCTTAGTGCGAGGGCAGCAAACTCTTGATGGCCACTTGCGCGAGGGTAATGACCCTCACCGCGACCCTCGCTCGGTCGAATACGAGGGAAATCATGACAATGATATCTTTCCGCATCGTTGTTAAGTCTAATTCAAGAAGGGATTTCAAAATTTTCTAGCCCGTTGTTCATCATGGCGCAAAACGATGCTTACATTACATTTGAGACCATTAATTATTAGCATCTTTAATAATCCGAGCCGAATGTACGTGATTTTTCTTTTTCCTGGTTTACCTCTTGTTAGATAATGGCTGCAAAATCTTATGAAGGTGGCTGCAAATAAGGTCGGGGAATAACCTCGTGCTGTGCCGCACGATATTTAAAGATTTTATACACCAGCGGGCCTGGCCCTGCCATGCTTTTTACCTTGGGCGGGCTTGGGCAATACCTCAGGAGGTTCGGGCTCCACCCTGCCTGCCTGGGCTCGCTTTTGTGTCATCTGGTTCTTAAGTTTTATTTTGTGCACGCAAAATTCTTTAACTTCCAAGATTTGCGATGGGGTTTCGATTGCAAAAGAAGAAGAAGGAAAGATAGATAGAGGCGCAAACTGCGCAAATCTCGAAAGTTAGAGGGCTTGATTCAACAGAATAAAAGTTAGAGAACCATAACTAATAAATACTGAAAATTTAAAGGACCAGATCTGTGTTAGGAATTGAGAAAAAAAGATAGTGGAATGCTTGATTTACCATTAGGCACAAGGCCAATATAAATCAACATATAAAAAAAAAAAAGGTATCAATGTAAATACATACAACAAAGGAGAAATCCCTAATCCTATACACAATATATCTAACAACATGTACTTAACCCAAAAAAAGTTGAGTCCTTGATAATTACCATCATAAATTTAGAAAATCACGACCAACGCAAGGCCATTCTAAAAGGGAAAATATCGAGTTGACCGTCCCCATAAATTGACGGTGGGACGATGAGCTTTCAGGCACAGACTTATTATGCAAAATAAGAACAAGTTTATAGCTGAAACAAACTTGTGGCTGAAAATTGACCGTCTGGATGGTCAGCTTAGCAGCTTCTTTCTAAAAATTACCCAAATTAAAAAGGAAAGAAGAAGAAGAAGAAGAAACCCTTTGCTTCATCCGGTATCAAATGATGACTTGACAATGGGATTAAGGGGGTTGATGTTGGAGAAACATTTGATCATGGGAGCACCAGTACCCATCAAGTCGATGTCGGGGACTACGGATCAATGGCTGTCCCTTGTCTCCCAACTGCCCTGCACCCGCATCGCCAAAGGAGTGAAGGACCAATAGATTCAGTGAAAATCAACGGCTTATGAAAAGTGTCATCTGACCAACCCACACCACAATCGAAAAAAAAGAAGGGCACTTTACTAGAAGTTATCCCATCAAGAGTTGAAATTATGGGTTGAAAGACTCAAGCAATTTGCACGTTTTTTTTTTCCCATACATACCGAGCCTTGGCTGACGGTTTGAGCTCTTTGTGAAAAATTTACAGCGTATATGCCGAAATTTTACATGATACTAGACTCGAGGTATCTTTTGTTCAGTATCGAACCCTCTTATTTTGTCCAACCTAGCTTATGCGAGAGGAGTATCGACGAATTTAAAGATTATGTATCAGACTTTCGTCTCGTTTGGAGTAATGGGCTGTTGAGATGCACATGTGAATTGTATTAGAAAAGTCTCACACCAAAAAATTGATGTGGCATGGAGCAGTTAATATATCATAATTGGCTCATAACTCATTGGTTTAAGTTTTTAAGTGAATCATCTATGAAGCTCCCTCTTGACGATCTCTTCGGGGTGAATGTATCGAACTTCTACTGCACTCTATTTTACAATTTTTTTTTAATGGGTGATCCAAGCGTCATTTGACCTTTGGCCTAGCATTTTTTTACCAGTGCGTGTGGGGGTCGGGGAAGATAAAATATGTGATTATGGAATTGAGCTTTCGGGCATAGGCTTTTAGTGACCTCTTCTGTTGCACCACATCCCCAACTTGATTAGTGCTTTCCATAGCCCTTAAAAGTGGGTGGGGGGTGGAGGTGATGGTGGATGCCTCTCTCTCTCTCTCTCTCTCTCTCTCTCTCTCTCTCTCTCTCTCTCTCTCTCTCTCTCTCAAGAATCCCACGGTTCATCATATTTACTCCATAATTCTTATTCACGTTATACATGTGTTGTAAGAATTCATGCTGGCTTTGTTCATTAGTAGACACATGAAGATTTGGTGATACATCGCAACAAAGGATTATAAGAGCAAGAAGAACCCCTTTCTTCGGGTCGCACGATACCTTAGGATAGTCTTCTTAAGCTCGGCTATATCTGCCTTCTCGGTCTAGTCAAAGATAGGTTGTCTGCGATGAGCTTAGGGATTCATAATATGTTTTTGCTAGTATAATAGTCTTTGGGTGACTGAGAGAGTAACAACATGTCGTGGGCTACCAAAAAAGGGAATAGAATCATTTGAAAGCAAATTTAGTTTTGAACTTTTAAATTTGGCTTTATGAGTCCAGTCAATGCCGACCATCCTACATAATATGGTTGGCACGACGCTGACGTGGATTACACTCTTGGGAGAGCATTGGCTACACCCAAATCTAGGCGAGGGCTGTCGCCTGACAACCTCGACAACCCAAGGCTAAAATGAAAAAAAAAAGGAGAGAAAATAAGGGAAAAAGAAAAAGAAAACAATAACAAACTCAGAAAAAATAAAAAAATATAGGAAATCGTGAAAAGGTTAACAACTAATTGATCAAATTGAAAGGTTAAGGACCGAACTGGCATAACGTACTATAATAGGTCTATAATTCATTTGATGATTTTCCCGTTAACATGTCGCCTATAATTTCGTGTTTTCCATGGAAGATGTAGGACGTGCGGGCTAAGGACATGCTCCCATCGATGAGATGATTGGAGAAGGGGAAAAGGGCACCACTTGTGAGAAATTGAAAGGAGAAGTCCTCCATGAATCAGGGCCGAAGCCGAGTTTGGCTCCATAACTAATCCAGATCGGCTCGTCTAAATCTTGAACGAACTCGAATTCGAGCTACTTGAGCATTTACTCGAGCGGGAGCTTCGTAGGATCACAAACCTAGTTGTAACTTTCGTTTATTTAAGAAAATTGAAACTATATATATGGCACGCAAGATCCTAATCTCGAGCAAAGTTCGATCAAGAAAAGCTTAAAGTAGATCTCATCTCAAATAAGAGCATGAATGGTCGAATCATCTCAAGTAAGGGCTCAAATTGTTTAAATTGTCTCAAATAAGGACCTTTGGCCGACCGCATGTGACTATTTCGATTTGCAGAAAAGGTGTATTTTCGTATATATATAAAAAAAAAATCTGCATACATTTGTTAATTTTTTTTTTAAATTAAATTTTTTTTTTTGTGCACTCCCTGGCCATCGGCTGCTATTGAGGTCTGCTTCGCGCCATGGAAGAAGCTTGACGATGGTTTAACCTCTCTGTTTTTTTCTCACGTTGGATCCCCTCACTCAATCCTCGTCGCTCCTCGACGGCCATGTTGTTGGCTTCGGACACGGATCTCTCCCGCCTAAATGTCCCCGAAACCAATGCCCAACCGTCTAGATTATCAACAACCACATAATCCCTATTTTGCTCGACTTCTTCCATGTTCCATCAAGCGAAGCAGCGACACATTCCAACCCCGAACGACGAGGCCCAAGTCGACGGTTGCCCTAGCCAGATCTGGTGACCTAGGAAAAAGAAAAAGTAAAAAAAAAAGACAAGACAAGACAAGACAAGACAAGAAAAGTACAAAAGATTAAAAAAAATAATCCATTTTTTTTTTTAGTAAAATACCCCTTTTCTGGCTATCGGAATAATAGTCACATGCTTACCGGCTAGCGAGCTTAGGTTCTTATTTAAGATGATTTTGGCTACTTCAGACACTTGTTTGGACAAGAAAAAAATTCAAATAAGGGCCCGAAGTGTCATCATTTTCTCAAATAATAGTATGAAGTGTACATAGTTTGAAATAATGGCCAGAAGTGGCCATGGCTATTTCAAATAATGGCTCACCTCGCTAGTCGGTCAAGGGCATTTTGGTAAAAATCTAAAATTAAAAAAGCTAAAAGTACTAAAAAGAAAATACGTGAGGGAGGGAAGCACTCTCGCCTGTGGCCATTGCCTAGGGGTGAGCAAAATGGATCACCTAGACCGGGACTGCTTGGACCAGACCCAGACCAGGACCAGGACCAGTGATCCGGTTCTCGGTTCTAGAGGGAATGGTCCGGTTCACAGTTCTAGGGTCCTCTAGGATTGGACCGATCGATTTTTTTTTTTTTTAAGTTCAAAGATCATCCCAACTCTCACATTCAATACTCGAACACATTTCCAAGTTCGAAGCAGCCAAAAATGAATCCTTTACTGTCCGGTCCAATTTCAAGCACCCCAAATATGAGCCCTTGGACAAAATCACAGAAACTGAGATTTCCTCAGTTTTACTTTGAAGGCGTGCAGTTCCTTCACTTTGACTAAAATGCTGCTACCAATACCATCAGAGGCCAAGAATTATAGTAGATGCAGCCAAGCAGCCACATGAACCGTCTCACATCCCAAACTGAAAGGCTCCACAACTAAAGGGGATACTCTTCACTAAGAAAGGCAAAGCTTCAATACAGTGTGTTCAATTCCAATTTCAAGCAGAACCAGCTCACATCTAGGCAACTCATTGAATTTTTTTGGCATGCCCGGTCCAATGGAACCGCCCGGGAACCGGATCGGACCGGACCGATGGTCCGGTTCTCGGTTCTGGAAAATTGAGAACGGGGACTACCGATCCGGTTCTCGGTTCGTGAGGGGAACCGGGCCGGACCGGACCGGGAACCGATCACCCCTACCATTGCCCTACCGCCGTTGATCGTCATCTAGATCTAGGAGAGGGTCCAGTCCTCTCCCATTTCTGGCAAGGGCCAGCACCGACGCCCCTACTAGTCATCACCAATGCCCCACCTATAGTGGGGTGGCGGCCACACGCCTGTATTTTTTTTTTTAAATTGAGCTTAGAATGAAAATAAAAAAAAATAAAAAAAGTAAAGGACGAAAATGACATTAATCATTCGGTGATGTCAAGCTTTTTTTAGACGGATATGGCTATTTTATGATCTTATTTGAAACAACATCCACTTCAACTCTTTATTTGAGAAAATAATGGCTGTTGAGTTTTTTTATTTAAAACAAGATTCATTTCATGCCATTATTTGACAAAATGAAGCACTTCAAACCCTTATTTGAAAACTTTTCTTTAACATTTTCTCTAAGGCCCCCTCCCCCCCCCCCCTTTTTTTTTTTTTAGAAAAAGGCTATACTTTGGGCTCTTATTTAAAATTTTTCCCTAACAAGTAAACATCATAATATTTAAGTATTTGTGTGTGTGATTATCAAATCCTAATTAGACTTGTATATTTCAAGGACTTAAATTAATTTAACTTCATTATGTCTACTAATTGAGATTTTACATTTTATGCTAACCCAGGCGTGCATGATAATATTTCTATTTCACTATTTTTCTTTTTTTTTTGGTTCCGGGGAACAGGTTTGAAATAGAAATGTGTTTGATAACGCAATTTAAATTTTCTATTGTCGGGCTAGATTTTTGGCTCAGAAATAGATTTGGGAGAAAAATGACAAGTACAAAAAGTTACTTTTTTGTTTATGAAATAGAAAATAGAAATAAGTTAGGGCGTCGCTCATTAGGGCTTAAATTGACCACCGCTCGTTGCCCCCTGCCTCACCGTCGGTCGCCACTGCCACCGCCGGTGGCCTCCACCTGCTGGCAACCTCTGCCGACCGCCACTCGCCGGCAACCGCCATCGCCTCCACCAGTCAACAACCTCCGCCGCTACCCGCCTCACCGCCACCCGTCGCCCCTCCGCCTCCACCGCCCATTGCTAGACACCACTTGTCGGCCGCCCACCGCCGCCTCCACCCCCGCCACCCGTTGGCAACCTCCGTCGGCCGCCACCCATTGAAGACCGCCATTGCCGCCGTCAGAGTAAAATATAAATAATAATGTTTTATTTTAAATAGTAAAATAATAAAAATGTTATATTGTTATCAAACAAATTTCTGTTTCGAAAATAAAAATTTTGTGTCGTTATCCAACATCTTTTTTGGCTTAGAAACTCATCAAGGGAATAGAAATAGAAAAATTTATTTCTTGCCAGAAATAGAGTCATGGAAGAAAATGATTGTCATGTGCGCCCTAAATCCTTTCTGTCCATACAATCATGGACATTGATTTTCATTCAGAAGGTATAACGTACCCTAAAAAGAAATCAAGAAAATAAAAGCTTTCACATCTAACTCTTAAAAATTCGACCAAAAACAAAACTCTCGAAAGGAAAGCCAAAAATAAGAATTTCAGGGAAAAGAAAAGAAAACCACAGTTCTGAAGGAGCAGGAAAAAGTGAGAGAGAGAGAGAGAGAGAGAGAGAGAGAGAGAGAGACTCTAGCTGAGAAAGTACGAGCTGATATTTGCAAATTCAAATCCTGGATCCTACCATGATTCAGGCTTTAGTGGGGGTGTCGACAATCACATCAGTACACATCAAACAGCCTTCCTTTCCAAATGTCAAAGAGTTTCATCATTTTCGTGGGGACAACAGTAGCACTTAATCTTGTTCATCCCACGAGTGGAAATCTTGCTCCCCTGCATTTAGGAGAGCCCTCTTGTGTTTCGGTTTTCTCGGTTCCATATGTTTCGGGCCAAATGAAGTTCGAACACGCCGCCGTCTCAGTCCGGTCCGGCCGCTCGTGGATACCACCTGGTCAGATGGCTCGATCATATCAAGAGTTCTGTACTCTTTGAGAAAAAAAAACAGAGTAATCCGTGATCAAGAGCGTAGTGATTAGAGATCATGTCTACACGCCAAGTGCGCTAATTCCGTGTGCCATTGACTTTTGAAATGAGGGACTAAAAGAAAACTAAGGAGACAGAGAAGCGACCATCTCGACTTTATACGAGGGACATGAGTTGATTCGTAATCCAAAGAGCCCATCAGTCTTGATGGTGGGGGTGGATCAATGGCTTCATCAATCTCATCATGTGTACTCATCACCCCCCACTCAAAGAGATGACCTTAGGATTCGATGAATGGCTTGTGACCGGCGACATCTACGGTCCCTGCCTCCCGGAGCCACCAATCTACAGAGAGAGAGAGAGAGAGAGAGAGAGCTTAATGGTAGCATAGAAATGGAAGACATGATAGACTGAAAGATTAAAATTTGGGAGGGAAATGGGGCAGGTCCACCACTTTGATCCATCAATGGAGTCAACAGGACGAGTGGCAATTACCTACGCTTGGGAAAAAGACTGAACCTGTTTTGAATTTTACCCCACAGCTCAAGAGCAACAGGAGGAAAAGGAAAAGAAGAGGAGGGTGTTTTTAACAGTAGAATGCATTATAAAATGGAGGGCCAGTATGCCACTTGTGTTGTGGCATTGCCCCTCCATTTCACAAAAGAAAAAGATAGGTATGAGTTCTCCAGCTTTTGGTACGCTTTATAAGATTGGCCTAGTGATCCTCATTGCGTGTTGAAGAAACTCCATAAAGCAGTATTTGCTTGCCAAGCTATATATATATATATATATAACTCGCTCGCACACCTAGACAGAGAGACAGATAGACAGACAGACAGAGAAACATAAGCTTGGCACAAAGAGAGTCCTGAGACAGTGAGGGTAAGTGATGGAGAAGACAAGCAGGAAGTTGGATGTAAATTCGACGTCTGAAATCGGAGATGGTGATCAGATTCCCCATCGTCCGGTGTCTGTGGATTGGAGAGGTCGACCTTGCCGAGTCACCAGGCATGGCGGAATGACTGCCGCTGTTTTCGTTCTCGGTCAAGCTCTCTCTCATGTAGCTTCAAAGATTACATGCTCAGCCTTGTTTATGCTAACCTCTGTTTTTCATAAGCTTTTTCTTCTCAAGCCACTATATAAGGTGTTGGCGATGGAAGCAAAGTTATTGCTGTTGAATTTAGAAGTGATCACTTCCTTTTGTTACCAAATAAGCTAGTGGGGTTTCATTTACTTGCTTTGAACAAATTTTATAAGCATGTAACATGTTGGATAGTTTGAAATAGTTTTGTTGGTTGGCTATGGTGCGGTTGATGATCACACACAGGTCTCCAAGCGTTCGAGATGATGGCGATTGCCGGGGTTGGGAACAATCTGATAACTTATGTGTTCAACGACATGCACTTCCCTCTGTCCAAATCCGCCAACATCGTCACCAACTTCATCGGCACAGTGTTCCTCCTCTCCCTCCTCGGGGGCTTCCTCTCCGACTCCTACCTTGGAAGCTTCTGGACGATGCTAGTCTTCGGCTTTGTCGAGCTCTCTGTGAGTCGATCCTCCTTCCATGAACTCAATTGCTACTCTCTCCCAGGGTCATCCATTTTCATTCCTGTATGTGTTTCTTCTGCGTTCCTGGTGTCCAGATCCTATTCAGATGCAAAAAGCTCAGTGCCTACTGCACTTCCATTTTTGGGCTGTTGCTTCTTTTTCCAACCCATGGTTTTAGTTTATGTAACAGGGAAAAATTTATGCTTTAGCAACTCTTAATCTATCCACGGCACGATGCACGTTGGACTCAACCTCTTTCCTTAGGGAAGAAAATTACTTTTGAAGGAGCAGCCCACTAATTGCGGGAAAATTTGCTGTTAGTGTGGAATTATGCGTAATTATCTCATTCAATGATGACCTTACACTCAGAAATTTTCACAATTCTTTAATAAACCTGAATAAAGACTATGCTACGGATTAGAAATATTCTGAAAAGTGAAGGTCAACCCCGACGAATGATAGTGAAAAGCGCGACGGTTTTCCGAATTGGATATGCAGGGCTTCATACTAATGTCCATCCAAGCACATCTCCCGCCCCTGAGGCCACCAAGATGCAACATGAATGGCGGCCAAGGGTCCCGTTGTGAGGAGGCGAGCGGCTACAGGGCTCTCATCTTCTACGTGTCCCTCTGCTTAGTGGCGCTTGGGAGTGGCTGCTTGAAGCCCAACATCATCTCCCATGGTGCTGACCAGTTCAGAAGGGAGGACTCCAAGCAGTCCAGGAGGCTCTCCACCTACTTCAACGCCGCTTACTTTGCCTTCTGCACCGGGGAGCTTGTCGCCCTCACCGTCCTCGTCTGGGTCCAGACGTACTCTGGGATGGACGTCGGCTTCGGCGTGTCCGCCGCCGCCATGGTGGTCGGGCTGGTCAGCCTGATATCGGGAGCAACGTTTTACAAGAACACGCCTCCTCGCGGAAGCATCTTCATCCCGATAGCCCAAGTGAGTGGCAGTCTCTCTCTTTCGCCTTTCACTTGTTAGTAATTTTGGATGAACGTGTGTAAATTCTGTGCATATGTTGTGGCCTGTGGTCAGGTTTTTGTGGCTGCAATCACAAAGAGAAAACAAATCTGTCCTTCAAATGCAGGCATGCTTCATGGGAACAAAATCACTGAATCTAACCATCAGGTTCCCTCTGCTGCTGCCGAGAGCAGCAATCTCAGCCACACCGAAAAGTTCAGGTAGCGCTCAAACTGTTCAAACCGCATTTTAATGGAACCTTGGGCGACTTTCTGCTTTTGCCACATATTTCACTTTGAAATAGTGCATACAAGGCAGTTTGTAACCATGATTGAACTGCAGATTCCTAGACAAGGCCTGTATCAGAATTCAGGATGAACCTAAGGACAGCGAGAGCCCGTGGAAACTCTGCACCGTCGGGCAAGTAGAGCAGGTGAAGATCATAATCTCGGTCATCCCGATCTTCGCCTGCACCATCATCTTCAACACCATCCTAGCGCAGCTCCAGACGTTCTCGGTCCAACAGGGGAGCTCCATGGACACCCGAATCACGGACCACTTCCACGTGCCCCCGGCGTCCCTGCAGGCCATACCTTACCTCATGCTCATAGTGGTCGTCCCGCTGTATGAGACCGTGTTCGTCCCGATCGCCCGTAGCCTGACCGGGAGGGACTCAGGGATCTCCCCGCTCCAGAGAGTTGGGATCGGGCTCTTCCTCGCGAGCTTCTCAATGGTCTCGGCAGCCCTGGTCGAGAAGAAGAGGAGGGACTCGAGAGTGCAGCGTCACGAGACTCTCTCCATATTCTGGATAACCCCGCAGTTCCTCATATTCGGGCTCTCGGAGATGTTCACTGCGGTCGGGCTCATCGAGTTCTTCTACAAGCAGTCGGTCGAGGGGATGCAATCCTTCTTGACCGCCATGACTTACTGCTCCTACTCATTCGGGTTCTATCTGAGCTCACTCCTGGTCTCAGTCGTCAACAAGATCACCTCGAATTCATCATCCTCTGTTGGCGGGTGGCTTGGTGACAATGACCTCAACAAGGACAGGCTCGACCTCTTTTACTGGCTATTGGCTGCACTAAGCTTCATCAACTTCCTCAACTACCTCTTTTGCTCTTCATGGTACTCTCACAATCCATCTCCATCATCTTCCACATCACCAACCAAATCCCATATCGGAGGAGACGCTGTAGAAAGACCGCGGCCTGATCAACCCATCTGAACACGAAAGGTCCTGATCATATATTGCTCTAATTAGGCCCGGGACTGCGATCAACTTTGTTGATCCAGTTGACTAGATATCTTACTGATCACTTATTGAGAGCTAGCAATACAGAGTGATTGTTTCTGTTTTTGGGATCTATGGCACTATCTGGATAGATCAATGACCACCCAATTTCCATGTCTTCCTTTCTTTTTTTTGTCATCCTGAAAATCAAAAAATGCACCGAGCGTGGCGGACACAAGGGGTCCCCCATGTCGGCGAGGCGAGGAAGTTAGGTCTAATTCCACAATACAAAATACCATCATGGTTCAATGAATTCACCAAGCTAGCACCGTGTCTTTTATGACCAGTATGTTTATACATATGCCTCTGCTGTTGTCATTGTCTTTCTTTGGATGAAAAAGCAGGGCAGGTTGAGTGGTGGGGGGATCCGGATCCTCTGCCTTATTTTTTTTAAGGCAGAGGGATCCCCACCCTTGATATAGGGGGGGAGAGCACTATCAAGGGTGGGGATCTGCTGCCTTAAAAAAAAAGTAAGGCAGAGGATCCTCACCCGGGGGTTTGTGCTGTGTCTCTGCCTTTTCACAATGTCCTAAAAGGGGACCCTTTTGATTTTGAGGGCGAATCTAATGTTGATTATGATGTTGGGTCATGAATCAATGTGGCATATGATGTTTTGCTTGTGAGCATTCTGTCGCCCCTGGATTGAAATGTTCGAATTAAACTAATCAAATTCCGAAAGGTTGGAAAGTATGGCTTGGAAATGCTGTGATCTTTATTTTACTTGGGTGAATAGGCTTCTTGCGTCCCCGCTAAGAGATGTCTGGTCCATGCTTTTGTCTCTTTTATGACCAGTCACTGCCTTTTCTCTTCCTCAAGGTTAAAAGGAAAAAAGAGAGGCATCAGATGATACTACGAAGCTATGGCTTTTTTTATGATGTGTTTTCAGCCTATCCGAGGAGCGAGTAGCGTGCGAATTTACGTGATCGAGATCTTCCTTCAAGCAAATAACCGGGTGTTCGGACCGTTCGCAGTACCTCTGGAGTTAAAGATAGCTCGAAGAGAACTTGTAGATTGAACGACGTGAGTCACGGAGTCGAGATTCCAAAGTTAAGAAAAAAAAATCGTAAATTCTAGTTTCTATGGAGTCATGAGAAGGAGTTTGGAAAGCAATCGAGATGCAAGGGGCATCGTAAGAAGACGGAAATATTAAGCCTATAAAAATCTCAAATCATACTCATTGGGAATATTACTTCCTTAGAGGTGCAAAATGGATTGAAAGCTCATTTGTAATCCATGTTCAATGTAATGAGTCACATATGAGTTAGTCAAAGTTTTAAATTTTAATAAATGGGTTGGAGTTATGAGCCTAAGTATACGTGAGTTGTAAATGGCTTTGAAAAAAACCCATTTACAACCCATTTAGCTTATCAATGTTATTAATTGCAACTGAGAATAAAACCGGACAGATAACTCTTTAACAGTTTCTATTATTTTTTAGTTTTTCTTTCTTTTACTTTGTTTTTCCTACGAAGCTAGCGAAGGCCGTGGCCCTCACCCAGTGGCCGCCTTGGCGAGTTCATGTGGGCGGTTCCATGGAATCGCTAGTTCCGGTTCAGGAACCGGTGGTTCCGATTCCACAAAAAGGTGGAACTGGCGGTTCCGGGCCGGTTCCAATTTTTTTTTTTAAAAATAAATAATGAAATAAAATTAATAAATTATTAATTATAAATTATAATCTAATTGTATATTGTAATAAAATTTGAAAAAAGAAAGAGAGAGGATGAATGGGCTTGAACTTAATGAATTATCATTAAGCGCCTATATATTTTCTTGGGGATAGAAGAATCAAAGTCCATGTAGTTCTTTTACCTTTGATAACCTCAACTAACCTCATCATCAATCGTCGCTACCCGTTGTTGTGGTGATAGTATCCCCACAATCTTCACTGAAGAAATCGTTTTCTTGATCCATTTCTTGTTGTCGAAATTTAGCCTTTGTCCAATCATAGATACAAGCTTGAATCTCCACACTTTCCGGACTTAATCTTGAACGGCGGGAGTCCAAAATTAATCTTCTAGCGCTAAATGCTTGTTCAACTGCCACTGTTGAAGAATGGGTCGCTAATATCTATTTTGCGATGAGGAGAGAACTGGAAATTGAGTTGAATGGTTCTTTCACCACTCAAGAATCTTGAAATCAGCGTTGTGTTCGGATTCACTAAACTCAAAGCAATTGTTAAATAGTTTTCTAATTCGAAAATACTACCTGCTGTCCCCTTCTTTTTTTTGTCTACTCATGAGCATTTTATATCCTCTACTAAGTGAAACACCCGTATCGCTTCGTGAGATATTATGTTGGGCAGATCCATTGTCATTCAAACCATATCTACTATAAAATTCATTATATAATGCTGCTAAAGCTTCTTTAACCTCTCATTGTATAATTGAAATATCTATTGCTTCATCCAAATGTGAACAATCATAATAATAATCCATAAGATAATATAATAAATCATCTAATTTAGTACGTGGATTGAAAACAATACAAACTAAGTAGACAAGAGGAATGTTGAAATAATAATTCAACCATTTTTCTCGCATTACTAAAACACTCGAAGCTAATTCAGTATCTTTTTCATATTCATTAAAAACACCAGCAATATTAACACACTCTATTAAAAATAAATGCGTAGTAGGATAATAAATACCAGATAAAGTATTGGTAGCATCATTAAAAACTTTCAAAAAATCTAAAACTTTTTTGCAAACGTCTCAATGTTGCGGGAGTAAAGCAATATCGGGAACATTATTCGAAATAAAAGAGTATAATAAATCTTTGTAATCAAAAGTTTGTAAAAGCATCTCATAGGTAGAATTCTAATGAGTTGGAATATCTTTTGGAAACCTTTTTGCCTTTCTCTCATGTTATTTACAATATTTGCTCCATGCTTTCATCAAATGAGGACGGCTCCATAAAAATCTAAACTCTTTATTAGGTCGAGAGAAGTCACAAGAACTCGTAAATCATCTTGTACACATAAATTCAAAACATGGCAAGCACATTTAATATGAAACAATTGTTTGCCAAAAGAGGGTTTACGAATTTTTTCTAACTCGGGAATGGAAGCAGTATTTGCGGCAGTATTATCAAAATCAATTGAAAAAACTTTATTAATCAAATCATATTCTTCTAAAACTTGCCTAATTAGTCTATAAATATTATGGGCAATATGCCTTTTAGGAAAAACTTGAAATGTAAGAAGTCTTTTTTGAATAACTCAATCATCACATATCCAATGGCATGTGACAACCATATAAGAATTAATATTCCAAGAATAACTCAAAATATCACTACCTATATGTACACGTCCATTGAATTCTCCAAATTTTTTTGTCAATTTTTTTATTTTTATTTTTTATAAACATGGTCAAGTTCACGTCTAAGAGTAGTTTTCGGAACATATGGTGCTTGTGGAGCCAACACAGTGTTTACCAAATATCTAAAATTAAAACTTTCACCAGTATTAAACGGAGCATGATCAAGGGCAACATATTCAGGTAATATTTGTTTATAAAGTTCATGAGTGTAATGGAATAAAGGATGAGGGTTAGGATTAGCGTTCCTGAAAATTTGTTGCTAGCTAGTGTCGATCCCCCGCTTGCGTTGGATGTTTTTTCGTCAGATGCTGGTGAAATGTTCCGTAGCCATCTCATTTACCAAATTTGTATATTTGCGGACAATATTTACAGCTTAAATCAAACTTACCTTCGTTTTCATTCCATACTTTGTTGAAGTGTAGCCATAAGTCGGATGTACCCTCTCGGCTTTTCCGTACTGGCTCCTTTGCTATCGATGTTTCTTCGACACCAGTAGGAGGATGAAGATTTTCTTGCGGTTAGGACGTACTCGGCGTTGGGATTGGGAACATAGTTGATAGTAACATCGTCGTCTGCCCAACATGCATATTCACGAGGATCATATGTAGGAACATGATAATCGGATTTTTCCATCGGGCTCTTTCCCTTTCCAGCATTTCCGCTTCCACTTGCCATTTTTTGAGAGAATTGATCGAAAAATTGATTCAAAGAATTAAGACGAAATTGAGAGAGAATATCGGATTGAGAGAATTTGAGCGAATTTGAGAGATTGAGAGTATTGGAGAAAATTAAGAGAAATTATGAGAAAAATGAAGATGGAGAGCCCTCCTATTTATAGAATGTTTTTTTATTTTTTTATTAAAAAAATTGCAACGGCTTGAAGAGGCAGGCAGGCCCACGTGGGGCCCGCCTGGCCAGAGGGAAGAGCCAAACGACTCTTCCCCAGGGCCTGCCCCAGGCCAGGCGGGCTCTCCTCTTTCCAACACAACTTCTTCTTTTTTTGGCGGTTCGGAACCGGCCAGGAACCGCCGATTCCGGGCCGATTCACGAATTTATGGAACCGTGGGCCCGGTCAACGGGCCGATCAACGGGTCAATTTTGGACCGGTTCCAAGTCCACGGTTCCGATTGGCCACGTCTATTGGCGAGGGTTGTGCTTGCCTTTCTTAGAAGGGAAAAAAAAACAAAACAATCAGATTTTTTTAAAAAATAAAAATAAAAAATCCCAATTTTTTTTAAAAAATATTTAAAATAGAAAAACATATTTTTTGAAATTATAAAAATTGTCCGCAATGATTTCGCAATATAATATGCAACATTTACACAAAATAAGTTTTCTTAGATTAGATTAAATACGGAAATGTTTTAGTAATATGGGTCGGGTCGGATAGTACGGGTCAAAAAATTTGCATTGTGTATAAATGGGTTAATGTGCCAATTTGGATGGGATCATTTATGACCCAATCCGACCTGCCCGTTTTACAGGTCTACTTTTCTGCTTACCAAAATAACTTGATTGCCAAACAACCAAGAGGCATGCACAAACCGGAGTCTACTGTCTTAAAAGAGCAGTTTCCGCCTAGCTTAGGCTTTGCTCAAGCCCATCATACTAAGGAAGAAACAACAAAAAGATCAAAATAATAGGGAGGCTTAGGCAAGGGCTATTAAGCCCAGCACTCGAACCTGAGTAGGCCGTGCCGCCCTGACATGATCTACCACATGAAGGAAAAAGAGATGCGTTCCAACATAATCTAAAGTTCTGATCCGTTGCATCTCTGTGTTGGGAAAAGGACATGCCGATTTGTGTCAATATATATATATATATATTGTTAATCTAGAGACACGGATGTGGAAACCCCGCTACTTGAAGACTCGTGAAACACCTAGCGACGGTTTTGTGAGCAGGTTAAGTTTCAGGTCTTTAGCCAGTGCAGATGGACCTGACCCAAAGTCGTCGTCACGCGGTTTGTGAGATTTGAACGGGTGAACACCGTTTTTTTTTTTTTAAAATGGAAATCGTCCCGACCCCTCGACCTGACTTCTCCAGTAAGTTTCAGTTTGTATTCTTGTATCTGAACCAACATTCACTCCTATACATGGTTTAGGACACAGAAGATAAAAAAGAAACCAAAGTTGCTGATGAGAGCCGTAATTAAGAAGAAAGAACCAGGACAAAAGGCCGGTAAGGAAGTGCAGCCCAAATCCTGCACAGAAGGCGTGACCAAAAGCCACATCACAAGGCTTTTGCTCGCACAAAAAAGACACGCTAACAAGCACAGCGGTTATGGTGCTCAATAAATTTTGGTGCAGTTCTTATCTTTTGTTCTTCACTATCATTATCTCTTGTTTCCATCCTTTAAAAGTGCCCTAAACATCACACTTTTTCACAGCAAGGGAAAGAGAAAGAAAATGATGGGGTTCAGCGAGAGACCATGGCTTGTTGCGGTGCTACTGATGGTTTCGATCGGGCAGCGCGTGAACGTGGCTCTAGGATCGCAGCAAGTGCCGGCGATGCATGTCTTCGGAGACTCGGTAGTTGATGTCGGGAACAACAACTACCTCAGCTCCTATGCCAAATGCAATTACCCTCCTTATGGTATTGATTACCCCGGAGGACGACCTTCTGGCAGATTTTCCAATGGGAAGAACTTCGTCGACATGCTCGGTGAACACCTCTCTGCGTCTCTCTCGACTTTTTGTGCTTGCACAGATGGATCAGTATATTCCAAATGCATAGCAATGCAGAAGCAGAACAACTATGCCTAATGAATCGTATGCTTTTTCTCGGTCGAGAAAGATTCATATGTATGTTCTTCTTTAACCCAGTCCTATTTGACAGGAGACCTGCTGGGTTTGCCGAGTCCTTCAGCTTATGCCGATCCGTCTACAAAAGGAGCGAAAATCCTAGGGGGAGTAAATTATGCATCTGCGGCAGCAGGCATACTCGACGAGACAGGCCAACATTACGTAACAAATTTCCATTTTTTAACATCATATGCACGGTATTGTCTGTTAATCGATAGAATAAGCAAAGATCTCTGGAAAATACAGGACCAAGGGTAGTGCAAAGAAAGAAACCCGGGCCGGGATGTTTTTATTAGGCCACACCGTCTAATACTGACGACGGGTTTCGTGTATCATGACCCTTTATGTCGAGGTTATTAGCGAACTCTTGGGAATTCTACTTAATTTTGTCATTCCAATTTGGATATAAAAACGAAAGATTTGGGGATGTGCCTTGGAGATATGCTTCCATCTTCATTGGATGTACTTCCTTCCGTTTGACTGGATCTGTCTCTTTTCACATATGAAATGCAGGGAGAGAGGTACAGCCTGAGCCAGCAAGTTCTGAACTTTGAGGACACCCTGAATCAACTGAGGACCCTGCTGCCCGGAACGGCTTTGAGCCAATACCTCGCTAGATCCATCGCCGTCTTGGTCATCGGAAGCAACGACTACATCAACAACTACCTCTTGCCTCCCATGTACTCTTCCAGCTACATTTACACTCCCCCGCAGTTCGCCAACCTCCTTCTCAACCGCTACGCTCAACAGATTCTGGTAACTTTTGTTTAATCTGATTGTCTGGGTTTCCATCAGGATGTTAGATGAGAAGTCACATGGCCAGTGTTTTGTTTTTCTAATTCTCGCAGGCACTGAACAGCGTAGGACTGAGGAAGTTCTTCCTAGCAGGAATCCCACCGCTCGGCTGCATCCCGAACCAGAGGGCCAGTGGCCAAGCCCCTCCGGACCGATGCGTCGACTCTGTGAACCAGATGCTCGGGACCTTCAATGAGGGGCTCAGGTCGCTCGTGCAGCAGCTGAACAGCAATCACCCTGGCTCAATCTTTGTCTATGGGAACACTTACGGCGCCTTGGGCGACATCCTAAACAATCCCGCCACATTCGGTAAGAGACATTGAAAACTTCTCTTACACGACCCTCGCGGTTTCTCTGAACCAGCACCATCTTCATCCTCGGATCGACTTAAAACGGGAATGTCTGTGAATGCGCAGGGTTCAGCGTCGTGGACAGGGCATGCTGTGGAATAGGAAGGAACCGAGGCGAAATAACGTGCACTCCACTGATCGAGCCATGCACCGACCGGAATCAGCACATGTTCTGGGATGCGTATCACCTGACGCAGGCCGCTACGTCGGTGCTCGCCCAGAGGGCCTTCTACGGTCCGCCATCGGACTCTTACCCGATCAACATCCAGCAAATGGCTCTGCTCTAGTTCAGCTCGTTTGTCTTTCTGGGTTCTCTGCTTGTGTGTGTTCTTTACTTAGCATATGTGCAAAATCTGTGGTGTTTTCTCAAACTCAGACGCCAACCCTCTTTGGTTAGATCAATACATATTCACGGTTGGCGACAGAAAATCCATATCCGCTGAAGCACACAACATCGAGTTATTATCTGGTTCCAGCATTGCAGTTTTTACGCTTGTCCTACAAGGAACGCCCTGTGGGATGGCCAGTTTGGAGAGATTACACAGATTAAACATATTTATGGGAAAAAATTACAGAAGTTAAAAAGCTGTAAAGGGTAAATTCGTGGGCTTTTTTCCTAACTAGGTGTAAAAAAAAAGTATTTACCAAAACAGGTGTCTTTTTTTTTTTTTTTTTATTTACCAAACCGGGGGCCGCTCGGCAGTCTTAATGCCGAGCGGCCCCTCGGTCGGCAGTCAAAATGCCGAACGGGGATTTTTTTTTTTTTTTTGCTTATGAAAATTCCTTCTTCTTTTTGAACCGTTTGATGTTTATATCAATTTACATTTTTTTTCCACAAAAAGTTGAGAATTTTCCAAGAGAGCTGGGCTGTAATGAGAAAAGCAAAACCCCAGAAGAGTCTAGTTTGCGTGCCGCAGTGATCAACTTCAGCTTTCTCATGGCAGACGAAAAACCATTTAATGTTGCCATTGACGGACCGTGCTTTCAATGAAAAGACGATGAAGAACTTTGCTGTGAACCTTCCCTTACACGCCAAGTCTCAATCGCCATTAATGCCCCCGGGAGCACCATCTCCTCTTTGCGTCCGTCTGCCATTAACAGTCCGTGCTTTCAATGTAAAAGGAAGAACAATCTGACACACATGTCTGCCTTTAACGAAAGAAAAGACGATGCCCGTTGAGTTTTCATCCCTTCATAAGCATCATTTTCATTCTCAATAACTTGCTCTGTCTCGTCCCATTATGATTTCTAACTCATTTGAATTTTCTCTAGCAAATTCTAGTTTATGGACTTATGCTACCTCTGCCAAGACTTTGTGGCTCCAAATGAGATCGACCTTAGAACAATCAAAAACTAGTTTATACAGAATGTCTCAGAAAAAAATAATTAACTCTTCTCCCACTGGCTCTGATACCATGAGGGACGCAGGATTTGGGCCCCGCTCGGCTGCCCATTTGCCGAGTAGGGTCGAAATTTAATTTTTTTAATTTTCTTTTTTTTCAATGGATTCATATCAAAAAATTACGCGAAATAAAAAAAATTCGTCCCAAACGGACACCCGAGCGATAAGATATGCCATTTCAAATATTTTGAATATCTTATCGCTCGGGTGTCCGTTTGGGACGAATTTCTTTTTTTTTTTGTGTTTTCAGTTTTTTTTTTTGAAGTTTTTTTGAATTTCTTAAAAAAGGGATTTGGACAAAATTAAACAAGAATGCCCATAATATACCTTGATATTCGAATTTTCGATAATTCACTCATCTCCGAAGATTCGGATTAGAGTAGAATTTTTAACGCTACACCCTCGAAGATTCGAGTTAGTATGCGAGTACGAGTATAAGACGACAACGTCTAGCCAGAGGGAAAGAATACGAAGTCTCATACTAAATCATCATCCCACCCCATAAGATCATGGGTAAGGCAAATGATTTAATTTTGAGAAGGGACTAGGCACGTGGGGAGCATATATTATGAGCATGCTTGTTTAAGGATGTGCAAATATTTTAAAAAATTCGAGGACCACCTAGAGTGGTCGAAATTTTGAAGGAGCTAGTCTCCTATCCACCAAGGATCATATCTTCTAAAATAAGAAAGATTATTTATTAATAATTTTTTAGAAAATTTTAGATAATCTTCAGAATTTTAAAAGATATCTTAATTCGGCTGAAATCTTATCTCATATCTTCATAATTTAAGAAAGTTATCTTTTAAGGTTTGGAAAGATTAACTTAGATAATTCTCGAGATTTTGGATATATTCAAATTCTTATCCCTAATCAGATACTATCCATGAAGATTCCATTCGAAAAATTTAAAGATATCATTGGGATTAAAAAGTCTATCCATGGCAGATCAAATATTCATCTATAGCATGATATGAGGTCATCTGCGATACATACTCTCAGCCGAGAAAAGTAATAGACACATGAACATCAAATTTCACTCGCAAGAAAATGAATTCAAATCAGACAATGATTACGAAAGACGAGGCCATCCACTGACATGCAATTTTCGTTTGTGAAGGGATATGCCAAAGACTTACGATTGATTCACAAAAATTCTTTAATTTTCAATTTCAAATTGATCCAAGAATCTACTAGACGGCTTGGTTCTATAAGGAAAGACAATGGTTCCGCCTTTATTTATCAATTCTGAACAGTGCCCACCAATCTCGTGAATTTATCGAGCTTGCACCAGAATTTTAGTTTCACAAAATCAGATCTTCGGTTCTTGAAAAATATGATTTAATATGGCCTATCAAAGCATGTTCGCGAGTACGCATGCAAGTTACCAAGTTAACGAACAACATTAACAATCAAGAACCATGAACTAGCAATAAAGAACCAAGGATTTTTACCTTTCTTCCGAATCAAATTTCCAGCGGCGCGTGTGATGGATTCCACCTCAAATCTGTGCTTTTTCGAAGCGCAAGTAACTGGAGGTTGCTTCGATTGCTCGTGGCTGGACAGCAAAAAGAAACGCCCATGATTGTGTGGTGCAACGACTGAACCTTGCGAGGAATACTGATTGATCTTTGGGAGGCTTCGGCTGAGGAGTTTGTCTCAAGAAATCCTCTGTTCAGCTCTTTGATTGCCCAAAGATTGCTTCCCTAGTTTGATTTTTGTAAGACTTGACAACCAAGCTAGGAGCTTCTCGATTTTGGACGAGTTCAGCAGAGAGTTGTGCACGAGTTTGGAACCAAATCTGACACAAAAGAAAAAATTAGCTCAAAATTGGACCAATCAGCAACTTTTCGGATGGAGCGTCGGTGTGGAGTCGGTCTTCGATTGAAACACTAGCTAACAGTCCTCAAGCAATAACAAAAAGGATTGAACAGCAGCGGTTTTGAGTGGAGGTCTTCCAAAACAATGTGAGATTTCCGAATCAAAGGACAAAAACAAAGCCTGTTTGTTGTCCTTTTTTGGTGTAGCAGCCGCAAAAGGTTGTCGCGACCCGTCCGAAAGCGGACGCGGCTAATGGATTACCGATCGCGGGTCTTTCGATCGGCGCAGGCCCTCCCAGGCCCATACCAAATCGCGGCGGAAGTATTTTTCAAAGGGATTCGGCGATAAGAGCCGATCGATTTCGACCTTCAGTGTGGTCGTGGTGGCATGTGCAACTTGTGCATGCATTTGGAGTCGCCACCGGTCTTTCTTGGAGGGTAGACCGGAAACCTTACTGATCGATTGGGAGAGATCGATCAGTTCTGCAGAACCAGAGATTTTGGGTTCGGGGACTTGGTTACGCTGGTGTCATTACCAACGCCCTTTCGGTACCTAACGCGAGTGATTTTCCTAACTAAGAGCTCATGCAGAAGCAATTTTAGGTGGGGTAGGTTTGATTCAGGGTTTTATGCAGATTGGAAGACTGTTCCTATCAATCACAATCAATTTAAATGAAAGCGCAATCAAGTACATAAATAAATCACTTCAATGCACATCAATTCAGATCAATGGCTTCCTAGTATAACAAAAAAGGCTTAAGGAAGGTGTGACTTCGGACCAGGGGTAAAATGGGAAGATTTGAAGGCGATTAGCCCGAAGGGCAAAATCGTCAATTTTTGGAAGGTTTGGATACCGAATTACCCAAAATATTCCATGGCCAGTTGTTTGTGGCCATTTCCCATTTTTGAGAATTTTTTGGAATTTCTTGATTTTTCTTCAATTTTTGGAAGACGATTCGCCCAAAGGGCGAAATCGTCATTTTAAGAAGGGTCGGGGTTCAAAACACCCAGAATGAGTCTTGGCCAGTTGTTTGTGGCCATTTCCTATTTTTTGGGATTTTCTTGGATTTTTTTTAGAATTGTTTTGGAAGACGGTTTGCCGGAAGGGCAAAACCGTCATTTCTGGAAAGATCGGGGGTCAAATGACCCGAAACAGGTCGTGGCCAGTTGAATGTGGCCATTTCCTATTTTCTGGAATGTTTTAGAATTTTTCTGAATTTTTCGAATTTTTTTGAATTTTTTATGATTTTTTTATGATTTTTTTATTATTATCGAAAGGTATTTTAAAAAATAAAATAAAATAAAATAAAATGTCTTTGACATTAGACGATACTCAACCAGATAAATAAACTACCCACTAGACTGAAATAAGCACATGCAAATCAAGTCTATAATGGCAATATTTTAGAAAAATAACTCTGGTATACGGGTCGGGTAGATAAAATATACCGGACTAGACACTGACCTTCAATCGCCCAACCCCAGCCTGCGACCATATCCATGCACATCACCAGATTGGATGTCGATCTTCAACCGTCAAGCCTCGATAGACTATCATTTCCGTAGAATCACTGTCGATCGCCACGTTGGAAGCGTATGCATTCACTCAAAGTAGATAATCAGCAAAGTTCAGCCATTTAAGGGATAAAACGAGCAAATCAAATTAAACTCTAATTGCTGTGCTAGTTTATCCGTCGAAACAATGCTAATAACGAATCATTTATCAAAATATTCACAAGCAAAGATCAGTAGCTATGCAAATATAATATGACAACAATATGAACGAGCAAGTATATAAAGCCTAATTTGGACACTAGGTGAGCAGAGGTATCATCTACCCATACGCTATTTTTTTTTGGTATTTTCTGTCATTTTATTTATTATTATCTATTAATAATGAATAAAGGAAACCGGGTCCGAGTCAGGTTTTCGGACACGGACCTGGATCAGGTCGTCGGACCTGATCAGGCTCGAGAGAGAACCAGACGCGGGCCTGGTTTACCCAAAAAAGGGTCAGGCCCATTTTCCAAGCTTTGGCTGAATTGGACCTTAATCCCTTCCAGCCCAGTTCCTGAAGGCGCAGCTCTGCCATTCATTCTTTGGACCAGCCCAAAACGGAGCCTAACTTCTTCCTCTTCATTTCACGAGCCCATTTGATCTAACCCAAGACAGCCACAAACGTGAAACGGCCCCCTCCACTATTCATCGTCTTCTTCATGGCATGTCTGCAGCGCACCGTATCTATGGTCACGTCGAAAGAACGCTGCCACCCGCCTTCGTTCCCTACATCGCCCTTCGTCGGTATTTGCTAACCATCTCCACCACACCACACTCCGCCGACTTCCTCGCAAGAACGCCGGCTCTGTTCGCCCACCGCTGGACCGTCAGTGATGGGCTCGGTTCGTCGGGGACCGGAGCGCGAGTGCCATCCCGCTCACATACATTTCAGGACTGATAAGAGTCGGCGTCGTTCGTGAGAATGCCGCCAACTCCATCGGACCGTCCGCGACGCCTCCTTCAGTTTCGAGACCGCTTAGACCAGCACTACGAACAACCAAGGACCCCTCAACTTGAGCCGATCCGCTCTTCCATCTCTCGTTGTGTTCATCGTCAGCCCGCCTCAATCGCGACGTAGGACTGCCACCAATAGCGACCTGCGCCTCCTGGAAGCCAACCCGTTCTGCTCGGCTCACGCACCACCTGCGTTCTCCGCCTACCGACCGCCGTCGGTTACTCCTAGCGCCAAGGACGGCCAACGGGACTTGCTCACCAAGGCTTGCTTGGCTTCACTGGTTCACCACCTCACTGCCCGATCCGAGCTTGTGTGTTGCCTATCGTCACATTCCCATGCCACTGACTCAACCGAACCACTCACTCTCCTGCGACGCGTTCCTCTAGTCCCACGACCACTCTAAGGCCGACGAGCCAAACAAGCGAAGGTCACCTAACCTGAGCCGAGACGCTTCCGGCAACTAAGCGTCGCTGACGACGAGGCTGCTGGGGACGTGGTGGGTGACAATGATGGATCCTCAGTGCCACCTCTCCTCTCCTGGCCAAGAACCGATGGCTGTCCCAGCACTTATCCTACTCAAAGGTGGCTGCTGTGACTTTTGCTTTCCAGCATCCTTCCACGTTCCCGTGCTCAGAGATCGAGTGGAGAGAGAGATAAAAAAAAACGAGTAAACTGAGGGGGCAGAAACGAAAACCAACGATGCAAACCTAGTCAGTTTACGGGCACGCTAACAGCGAATGGAGGGAAGCTATGGACTCGTCTAAAGACTAAGGAGAACAACAACCAAAACCACCCGACCGAAGAGGATTGTGCAACCAAATCTGAAGCCACCCGGGAGCTGGGTAACGAAACTCAACGTTTCATTCCATCAGAACGGAGGCGGATACAGGGGACTCGGCATTACCTGACCTAAGCCAAGAGCTAACCGTAAGCGAATGGGCGACTAGCCGGGTAGGACGGGGTAGCAACGCCATCACCCAATGCGCAAGCCTTCCTCGTCCACAGACCTCTCCTCACCTTTCTTTTTTTTTTATTTTAGCCCCCCCTGGTGATCTTCCCCTCTTTCTTTTTTGCCGATGGACCTTCATCTATGCTCGGGACGCCACCCCAAAATCCTCCCTTGAGTTTTTTTTATCATCTCATCAACCCATGCACTGCCGCCGGTCTCCCCATCTTTTTTTTGTTTAATCTTTCTTTGCACGGTGGAGGGCAGACCCCTGTTGTCCTCTACTTATTCCTTTTGGTTCTTGAGGCGCCGCTCCCCCCCACTTTTGCTCAACGTATAATCTGTCCTCCACTCCTCATTCTTTTCATTTTTTTTAATCCATTCTAGTCCCCTCACGAAGAAGAAAAACGATGGGCATTTACTGCAAATGGTGGTTGGTCTAATTGAATAACTAGACTAAAAAATACAAAAATTTATAAATTAAAAGACTCGATTGGCATTTTTTAGGCTCGGTTCGGGCTTATGGTGACCCGAGCCGAATTTTCAAGATTTAAAGTGACACACTTGAAGAGGAAATTAAAACAAAATTATTGAATATTTTTGTGTATTTTTCTGACCACGAATGGTATTTTTCTGATTTTTTGAGTATTTTTATAATTAAATAAATTCGAAAAATATTATAAAATACCAAAAAATATTTTTTGTTCAAAATTGGTCCCCGAGGCTAGGCCAAGGCTTCCAAAGTTGATTTTGTGATTTTATGACTTTTTTTTGATATTTTTAATTAATTTTAAAGAATAAAAATCACAATAAAAAATGGTCGAAAATCAGGTGTCAACAAAGGTCACCAAGTAGAGCAGAGGAGTTGATGAAGCATTAGTGTAGAAGGACAAAGAAGCAGCCCACGGAAACTGCCCAATCAAGCTTCAGTCAAAGAAGTCCTCTCCTTTCCTTTTCGAAAAAAAAAAAAGCTCTCTCCTCTATTGCTCTCAAAACTCACGTGTATCTCTCTAATTTTTATGAGCAAAAGTTGATCCCCCCTAAATGTGAACCCAACATGTGTATTTATAATGGTGAGCTAGGGTTCACGCTTTCCATTTAATTACGAAATAGTCTCAGTTCTAAAACCTTTTCCAATTGAGTCCTTAAATGGCTTAATTGATTTTGGAAAATAGGTCCAAGCTTTCTTAGAATTTTCGGCACACTCCTCGTTCATTAGCTGAATTTCTTCATGCTATGCCAATCCCAATCGTTAATCAATTTAAGCTCAAATCTTTGCCGTTGCTACAATATGATACAAATGTAATGCATGAAAAACTAAATTAAATATGCAATGCATGAAAATGAATTATTTTATTATTATATATTATTTTTATTATTTTTATTTTTTTGTGAGAATTATGACTAACTCTCGTTTTTTTGTAAAAAATGAACAATTCAAAAAAATTCAAAATTTAGGTGTCAACAGCCGCTGAGCAGGGCCCAACTCGTAAATTGGGTGCCGCTCGGCAATTCAATTGTCGAGCGGCACCCAATTTGGTATATATATTTTTTAAAATATTAATTTAGTAAATATTTTTTTAAATGCTAATTTGGAAAATTGCCCAAAGAAATAGAAGGTTATCGGAAGCAGTGATCCTCAAATCACCATGTATGGACAAGTATTAAATTTGATGTGGCCTTAGCCTCACATCTTTACAGTAGGCTATATACGTAGAAAGGGATCAATCTCGTATATTTGTATGATTTGATGTGGCCTCACATAAATGACCAGCCGATTTGATGTGGCCTCACATCTTTCTTTGGCCCGAGGAGCGCACGTCTGATCATTTATGTGAGGCTACATCCACTCATAAATGACCAGTCCTGAGGTCCTCGCGCTAAAGAAAGATGTGAGGCTACATCAAATAGATACTTGTCCATATATGGTAATTTGGGCAGATACTCTAGTTGTAATTTGTGTTCCGATGACCCTACAGTTCTATTTTTTTTTTCAACGATTCTATTTTGATAATCTCAATTTGTGTTGTATGCTTGCTTTTCCTTTGGAAGATGAAGAAGCTAGTCGCACTATTCTCTACTTCTAACTCAGGATGTAGCTAAGGTAGAGGCTATTTTCAACTTTTTGCTGGAGAAAATTCAAATGAGTTAGAAATCATAATGGGACGAGACAGAGCAGGTTATTGAGAATGAAAATGATGCTTATGAAGCGATGAAAACTCAACGAGCATCGTCTTTTCTTTCGTTAAAGGCAGACATGTATGTCAGGTTGTTCTTCCTTTTATATTGAAAGCACGGACTGTTAATGGCAGACGGACGTAGGGAGGAGATGGTGCTTCTAGGGGGCATTAATGGCGATTGAGACTTGGCGTGTAAGGGAAGGTTCACAGCAAAGTTCTTCATCGTCTTTTCATTGAAAGCACGGTCCGTCAATGACAACATTAAATGGTTTTTCGTCTGCCATGAGAAAGCTGAAGTCGATCACTGCGGCATGCAAACTAGACTCTTATGGGGTTTTGCTTTTCTCATTACAGCCTAGCTCTCTCGAAAAATTCTCAACTTTCTCTGGAAAAAAAATGTAAATTGATATAGACATCAAACGGTTCAAAAAGAAAAAGGAATTTTCATAAGAAAAAAAAAATCTCGTTCGGCAGTACAACTGCCGATCGGGCCCGGCCGGCATTTTGATTGCCGACCGGGGGACCGCTCGGCATTAAGACTGCCGACCGGGGGACCACTCGGCATTAAGACTGCCGAGCGGCCCCCGGTTTGATAAAAAAAAAAGATACCCGTTTTGGTAAATACTTTTTTTTTTTTACACCTAGTTTGGAAAAAACCCCTAAATTCGTTGAAGTCTCTACTTGCACATTGGTTTTGAAATTAAAAAGGATGAAATATCCGAAATTTCAAAATTAGAGATTGCTCTTTTCGGAAGCACGATGTAATAAAGCAAACGATTTTGAAGATCAATTGATTACCTCGTGGAATCATCTCGCATGTATTTTGTACATGCATGTGACACGGGCCGGGAGTTCCGTGTCCTAAATGGGTAAGTTCTCCCATGCTCGGGTTCTCTTGTGGGTGAAGCTTGGGGTATCATCATGAGGAGTAGGCGTTGTAGAGGGGAAAAAATAACTGGGTCAGGAGGTTATGTCAGATCGGTTTGTGCTAGAAGTTCTAAGATTAAACAGGATACATTCTTTAGGAGCTCTGAAGGCGGGGTTGGTCTGCCGTGTACAAACTGGTCGAGAGTTGATGCCGCTCTCCTGATGAGGCCATGATTGGTCAAAACCAATTGTTGTGCTTAAGGTGTTCTACTCGTCTTACACGATGTAACGGATGCCCAAACTAAGCGGAGCGTGGTATGATTCAAGGAGCTTTAAGGGAAAGGCTGGCTTGGCATGGCTTGCCAAGCGCCACACGGGCTAATTCCACGTCTGAAATCTGTCGGCTCATGATAAATGGTATTAAAGCAAGATCCCTCCAGTAGGTGGGTGGTTCGGGGAAATCCTATGGTCTTCCCGGTCCTTTGAGGGCGGAGAGTGATCGCCGAGGCCAAGAAGGGCTCGGACAAGGTGCGACTCTCGTCTAACTTCGGGGATGCCAATGGGGGCACAAGAAGGAACCGAATTACTCATTGAATGGGGATAACGGTCCTGGATTTTAAGATGGGTCTGCTGTCACGTTTCATCGAAGGGGAAACCTCCATTGGTTTGCTGAGGTTAGGAGAAGCCTAGTAGGCGAAAAAAGGTGCTACCGAGGGTGTGCAGTTGGCGAGGGGTGGCACACTTGTCAACGGACGTACAAGTGGATGGAGATTCGCGAACAGTTTTGATCGGGAGAAGCTACCAGTGGGGTGGTGTTGTTCTGTTGGGCGAACGAGTGATGTAAGGAAGTGAAAGAACAGCCCGCAACGAGGGCGTTTGCGGATTGAGTTGGGGAGAATGACACTGGTCGGGAGTTCCGTGTCCCAGATGGGTAAGTTCTCATGTGCTCGAGTTCTCTTATGGGTGAAGCTTGAGGTATCATCATGAGGAGTAGGTGTTGTAGAGAGGGAAAAGACAACTGGTCAAGGGGCTGTGTCAGATCGATTTGTACTAGGAGTTCTAGGATTAAACATGATACATTCCTTAAGAGCTCTGAAGGCGGGGTTGGCCTTCCGTGTACAAACTGGTCAAGAGTTGATGCCGCCCTTCTGATGAGGGCATGGCAGGCCGAAACTAATTATTGTGCTTAAGGTGTTCTACCCGTCTTACTCGATGTAACACCCTTCTTACTCGATGTAACAGATGCCCAAGCTAAGGGGATCGTAATATGATCCAAGGTGCTTTATGGGGAAGGCTGGCTTGGCGTGGCTTGCCAAGCGTTGCACGGGCTAATTCCGCAATTGAAATATGTCAGCATGTGACACATGCGTAAAATTCACTAGACTCAACTATTTAACTTAATGTGTTCCCTATATCTGATACGAATCATTCCATATGACAGGGTTCTATATATTTTGTTAGAAGAACCAATAAAATACATTATCAAGGTAAACGCAATTATGTCTCGCTCATGATTGATTTGCAAAATGAGAAACTTGATAAAATTAACAACTTTTGGCTTAATTGATCAAGAAAAGTTGAAGATCGACCTAACTTATCAAAAAATGGGTACTACTTGATCCATTTTATTATCAAATAATCCATAGTGACATTAGAGAATGCATCCAATTCTATTGTTAAGATCTACCAATTATGTTCACACCTTCATATTAGGCAAAGTAATTAATGACATTTGATTTTTTTTGTTCTAAGTACTCACCAAACAAAAAAAATTAGTTTTCATTTTCAGTGATGAAAATCATCAAATAGGCCCATATTTCGGGCAAGTACTGCGAAGAGTAGACTCCTAGATAGACGTGTCCACGGGCCGAGAACCGTCGATTTCGGTTCGTGAAAAAGGTGAAACCAGAACCAACCCTTGAAGGGGCCGGTCCTGATTCCGGTTCCCTTTTTTAATTTAATTTTTAAAATAATAAATAATAAAATAAAATAAATAAATTATCAATTATAAATTATAATCAAATTGTACATTATAATAAAATTTGGGGGGGGGGGGGGGAAGAGGAAGAATGGGCTTGAACTTAATGAATTATCATTAAGCACCTATAGTTGTTTGACTTTTGATAACCCCAACTTACCTCATCGTCAATCGTCACTACCCGTTGTGGTACCCGTGGTGGTAGTATCTCCACAATACTCACTAAATAATTCGTGTTCTTGATCCAGCTCTTGTTGTCGAAATCTAGCATTTGTCTAATCATCGACATTGATGCAAATAATCTCCGTAATATTGCGTTATTTTAAGCTTTTAGGAAATTTCATGATTTTAGTGATATTTTCCTAATATTGCATTTTCTAGGGTTAGCACATTATATAAGGGTGTTTAGGGTTCTTAGAAGAGATTATTACAGGTTATTGATTATTGACGTTATAACGATTGATATCGTTTTGAGTGAACAGAGATTGGTCCTCGTTTATCGATTTCGATTCTTCTGTTTAGCCTTACTTTCTATTGCTTCGGCATCATTTGGTATCAGAGCACAGGTTGCTTGAAATCAATGACTGAACAGAATCGAGGTGGTCGAAGACAGTGTGTGCATGGAGGTCGGGGGCGTGGTCGTTCATGATGCAGGTGAATAGCCGTGTCTGAGAGACCTGCGAGACATATAAGTTGAAGAGCTGCGGAGACGAAATCAAGATTTGGAGCAACTCTTGCGGAGGCAAGGCTAGACGCTCAATCCGAAGAAGGAGCGGAGTCTGCTGATCCATCCGATATTGAAGATGACGACGATAATCCTTTCGAGGATTTGAACCAGGACAGAATCGAGGAGTACGACTTGGAAGTCAGTCCACTTTTCTTAATTTCCGGATGAAGATCGAGATTCCCGAGCTTCAAGATCCGATCTTTAACAAAGACCCGATTTTTTATAAATATCCATTTTTTTTTTGCAGAAGAACACTAGAAGTGTCAATATTTGTGTACGGCGCTCACTTTAATGCTAATTTTTTCCTCTAGCTCACTTAAGTGCCAATATTTGTAAACGGTGCTCACTTGAGTGCCAATTCCGGTCAAAAAATAATTATTTGAGTGTCAATTCCGGCCAAACCATACACGTGGAATTTTTTTATTAATTTTTCATATTATGTGGTAATTTTAAAAAAAAATTAGTCCAGGTGGCGTCCACCGTGAACTATTCAACTTAAAAAATAATTAATTTTTTTAAAAAAACTAAAAGTAACCAAAAAAGAAAAACAGACTTGGCGAAGATGGCTACTGCTTTTCGACCAAAAAAAAAAAGATGGCTGTCGCTTTGCAAGTTGAGCGGCAGCCCTCTTCGCCGCCCCCATCATCGGCGGAAGATGGGTGGGGGGTTGTCGCGACCCGTCCGAAAGCGGACGCGGCTAATGGATTACCGATCGCGGGTCTTGGATCGGCGCGGGCCCTCCCAGGCCCATACCAAATCGCGGCGGGAGTATTTTTCAAAGGGATTCGACGATAAGAGTCGATCGCTTTCGACCTTCAGTGTGGTCGTGGTGGCATGTGCAAATTGTGCATGCATTTGGAGTCGCCACCGGTCTTTCTTGGAGGGTAGACCGGAAACCTTACCAACCGATTGGGAGAGATCGATCAGTTCTACGGAACCAGAGTTTTTGGGTTCGGGGACTTGGTTACGCTGGTGTCGTTACCAACGCCCTTTCGGTACCTAACGCGAGTGATTTTCCTAACTAGGATTTCATGCAGGCGCAATTTTGGGTGAGGTAAGTCTGACTTTGCACATTAACCAGTTTAACATGCTCATGTAATCATAATAAATAAATAGATGTCAATCACATAAACATCTATCCTACGTGGTGATCATGGAATTATGATTTAATGGGTCTCGAGCCAATGAGACCACATTTAATCATTTTAATATTTTAATAACGGAGAGCCGCTCTTCGCTTCTTCTTGGTTTCTTGAACTCTTCAAGAATTGGGCCCCAAAGAGCTCGCCGACTTAAAAGGCTCCCCCACGTAATCCTCGTAGCATTTACATCAACAATTGACTATGCTAAAAATAAAGATTACATGAAAAATAAAAGGAGTACGCAGCCTCCATTTAATAATTATAACCCCAAATATATAAATAATCATCATACATTCATATATACGTCAATCACATTGATTAGGGATTTTTCCATGATCACCACCCTTCCACGTAAGTAATAAATTCACAATTTAAAACTTAGGAAGGCACAATAAAAATTCTACGTTGAATCATATTCAGAATTTTTATGTAAAATAAGATAGCCATAAATTTTCGATTCAAAATTGATTTAGTCTCAATTTTTGCTACGTTGATTAATTTATCATATAAAATAATCAACCTCCATTAGCCATGTAAGACGAACAATTCGTTAATACATATTGGCCATAGTATTGCAAAAATTGCAAAAAATCAATTAAATGCACGAAAACACCTAAGGATTGGCTCTAATACCACTGTTGGGATCCACGTAACACGTAGCGGAAATAAATAACAACCCATACATGTATCTCCAGAGGCGTACTTCGTGCATTTCAATCGAAAAAAATCACAAAGTCTCAAAGGGAGTAAATAGATTACCTCTCGTAGCGTGCTTGAACGGAGGTGTCGGTTCGATGTTCTTCGATCTCAGCCTCCACAAGTGTTAGGCATCTAGTTCGGACGCACCACCAATTGACGAACGGGGAGACGACTAATAACTCCACAACAATTGTGCTAGCAATATGCGGAATCAATATTCCGAACTTAGTATATTTTGTTCACTCAAGATTATGAGAATATAGAGAGTGTTTGTGTTCTTCTCTCTAAGCTCTCAAAAATTTGCACACTCTACAAAATGTCTCCCCCCTTAACCTCAAAACTCTTGCCATCCTTTTATAGCCAAAAATACCTTCCAATAAATTGTATTTAAAAATAGCACTAACAATTATAAATTATATCTAAAAATAGCACTCACAAATAAATGACATTTAAAAATAGCACTAACAATAGCACTCACAATTTATAATACAAAAATGCTATTTAAAAATAGCACTAACAATAGCACTCACAATTTATAATACAAAAATGCTATTTAAAAATAGCACTAACAATTATAAATTCTATCTAATAATAGCACTCACAATTTATGATAAATAAATGCCATTTAAAAATAGCACTAACAATAGCACTCACAATTTATAATACAAAAATGCTATTTAAAAATAGCACTAGCAATAGCACTCACAATACAAAAATGCTAAAAAAAAATGCACTAACAAAGGTGTTAAAAATAATAACCATTATTATTATTACAAGAGTTAAAGAGGTTACCAAACAGTACAAATATGCATAACGTATAAATACGTATGACGTATAAATACGTAGAGCATACGTATACATCCGTGAAACCGGGGACTAATTGAAAGAAAAATGTGCAATTAAGCCCTTTTGGTAAAAATTGATTAAATTGGAGGGCAAATTGACCTAATTGCACTTTAAGACTTTAGAATCCAATGTCATAGCTTATAAAAAGTGAGAATTGAAAACTAAAAGACTCGAAAAGGATTTTTTTTTTTTTTAGGCTCGGTTCGGGTTTATGTTTGTGAAGGAACATAGTGACCCGAGCCGAATTTTTGAGATTTAAAGTGACACACTTGAAGAGGAAATTAAAACGAAATTATCGAATATTTTTGGGTATTTTTCTGACCACGAATGGTATTTTTCTGATTTTTTGGGTATTTTTATAATTAAATAAACTCGAAAAATATTAAAAATACCGAAAAATATTTTTTGTTCAAAATTGGTTCCTAAGGCTAAACCAAGGCTTTCAAAGTTGATTTTGTGATTTTATGACCTTTTTTGATATTTTTAATTAATTTTAAAGAATAAAAATCACAATAATAAATGGTAAAAAATCAGGTGTCAACAGGGGTGCCCGGACCCGAGCTCGGCGACCCCCATCGGGGCCTCGCCAGGGTCGGTGAGGTCTGGCCGTGGCTGGCCGAGGCCTCACAGACCCACAGCGAGGCTTGATCCCGCCCAGATCTGGGCGTGGTCGAGCATCACCGTGGCTTGGGCGCGGCCGCAATCGCCCAACAGAGGAAGACCGGCTTGACAGCGACGTTGGGGGCGGTGACCGTACCGGAAGCGACGCCATCGATCGATCGAGCGCTTCATTGTTGTATAGATATGGCCTGAGGATGAGAGAGAAAGAGATAGACAGAGAGAGAGTACGCTTGGGAAACTGCAGAAAGGGAAGAAGAAGAGGAGGAGCAGGCGTAGGAAAGAGGATTGGGGATGGCCGAGGGAGCCCGGCGAAGAGGGCTGCCGCTCAACTGGACACACTGCAATTCCAATTCCATTCCATTAGATTCTCCTCCGAGAAAGATTTCCTTTTGCTTCCTCGGAATTCACGATTCGTCAGATCTCCCCTTCGCACCGAATTCGTCATCCTTCTTCCTCCTTTCTCTAGGTTTTCGTAGGTGAAAATCCATCATCCGAGAAAGCTTCGACGGTCGTGTGGGTAAACTCTGGTGTCTCCATGGACGCTCGTTTGAAGCAGGAGGACGTCTCGTCGTCCTCTGGGCGAGGTCGGCCTCGCCTCGGGTCGGCGAACCCGGCCGCGGCCAGGCCTCGTCGACCCAGGCGAGGCCTCGGTGAGGGTCGCCGGGGCCCGACGACCCCCCTCTGCCATCCCCCACCCCTCGCCGGCCATTGCCGGTGATGGTGGGGGGCGGCCGCGGCGAGCGTCACACCCCTCGCCGCTGATACAGTCTTCCACATTTTTTTAAAAAAAAAATTGGCATTTTTAGTTTACTTTTAAGTTTTTAATATTAAGTGGTTTTTAAAACTGATTTTCAATTTTTTTTTTGACGTGGAAGCTCCGGCGAGACACGTATGCGCCATGCGTAATTTTCGGCAAGCTACGTCGGACTTGGCACTGAATTAACCATTTTTCATAAAAATTGGCACTTAAGTGATCCGAAAAAAAAATATTGGCACTAAAGTGAGCGCCGTACACAAATATTGACACTTCTAGTGTCCTTCTGCCAATTTTTTTTTTTTTATGAAAATCCAATTTTTGATAAAGACCCGGCCTATGAAAATCTTGTCTACAATGAATCTGACGGAGAACAAGAGGATGCGGATCTAGGCACGATGGTAGAAGCCTCCGTGTCAGCGAAGGGCGGTGAGGTTGCTCCTAGGGACGTCCCCTAGGCGGAGGCGCGGAAGCCGGCGTGGGAGGTAGACGTGTTCGAGGAGATGATTGATCTGGTTCCTGAAGATGTGCGGAAAGCCAATGTTTCGGGAGTACTGAGGATCAAGGTAATTATGTTCCTGAAAGTTGTGATTTGATGGTGATAACTCTATCGCTAGTGATGCATCTTTTTACATCCTCAAGTATGATCGGGATGTAATTGCTTCTTATTTGGAGAGTGGAAAACCAGAAGATGAACAAGGAGTAGAGCATACTTTCGAACTTCTCCATGAAACCAATGAGCGTGTCAGGACTGATACTTGGGTCGGTGATTGTTTCATTTACAACAACTCTTCTTGGAGGCTCAATTACTGTGTAGGTAGGGAGGTGACAACAATGTTCCTTTGGGACCGGCCGATGCACTTGTTGGGATATATTGCCAGTCAAATCCAGATATACCTAATTGATAAAGAATTCAATGTTATGTGGTATACATTACTTCTCAGCTTGAATGAATACAAAACTCTGGTTATGCGTGGAGATCAGGAAAGGGCCAAAGCACTTTTACCTTCAATTCCCAGGGAGCATCATAATAGTGTGGCTAGTTCATTGGAAGCGCGAGGTATGATAGAGGAACACTTGAAGTGGCTATGGACCCAGATTACAGGTTTGAATTAGCCATGCAGCTCGGGAGGTTGGGAATTGCAGAGGAAATTGCAATGCAAGTGCGAAGCGAGTCGAAATGGGAATCATATAAAATTGAGAGTCATGGTAACCATGTCTTTTGTACGAAAAGGGTGATATAGAAATGTGGTCAAAGTTCTAGAAAAGAGATCGGAAGAGGAAGAGGCACTGGAAGTACATGAAGAGATTAAAGTCAATGAAGACGAACCAGATTCGAAGACGAATCATTTTTTTCCAGTAGGGGAGAATGATGCAAATAAAGTTGGCAATCTCCGTAATATTGCATTAATTTAAGCTTTTAGGCAATTTTGTGATTTTAGTGATATTTTCGTAATCTAGTGATATTTTCGTAATATTGCATTTTCTAGGATTAACAATATATATAAGGGTGTTTAGGGTTCTTATAAGAGATTATTATAGATTATTGATTATTGACGTTATAACGATTGATATCGTTTTGAGTGAACATATATTGTTCCTCGTTTATCGATTTCGATTCTTCTGTTTAGCCTTACTTTCTATCGCTTCGGCATCAGACGCAAGCTTGAGCCTCCACAGCTTCCGGACTTAATCTTGAATGGCGGACGTCCAAAATTAATGCTCCAATACTAAATGTTTGTTCAACTGCAATTGTTGAAGAAGAGGTTGCTAATATCTGTCTTGCGATGAGGGCGAGAACTGAGAATTGAGTTGAATGGTTCTTCCACCACTTTAGAATTTTGAAATATGTGCTGTGTTTCGAATCACTAAACTCAAAAGCAATGGTTAAATAGTTTTCTAATTTGAAAATAATACATGTTGTCCCCTTTTGTCTTTTTTTCTTACTCATGAGTATTTTATACAATCTACGTAGTTTTCTAATTCGAAAATAGTATCTGTTTGGCTCTTTCCCCCATTATATATATTTTTAAACTTGCGGTTTGAAATCGGCCCGATTTCGAAAAGTATGGAACCGTGGGCCCTACCAACGGGCCGGTTTCGATTCAATCAACGGGTCGGTTCTGGCCCACGGGCCATTTTGGTCATGTCTACTCCTATAAGACCAAATTTATCGAATTTCAAAAATCTATAGTATGACGTGGATTTCCTAAAAAAATAATTTTCAACATTCCCCCTTGGAGCACTATTCTCAGACAGTCTTAAAACTCCCCCGACCATGGCATAAACCTCGGAAAAGCGCCCCCCCTTCTCTCTGAATGCGTTTGACCATGGCCGGTTTTGTGCTGAGATCCCTCAGAAACTCACTTCGTTCCTCTTCTCCCTTGAAACCCCTCCTTCTCCAGCAACTTCGAGCTCGTTCTCGTACATTGGCGACCAAGTCTTCGTCTTCTTCTTCTAACCGAGACAGAGAGGCAGAGACCGAGAGAGTCGAGGTGCACGATGACGCTGTACCCACCTCCGGAATCGGCAGGCCCCTCTCCGAGATACTCAAAGAACTCAACAAGCGAGTCCCTGATTCTCTTGTCAAGGTCCGCCTCGAAGATGGCATCTCCATCAAATACATCCCTTGGTCTCTCTCTCTCTCTCTCTCTCTCTCTCTCTGAGTGCCGATAAGTGAATTGGGTTCTTGGTTTCCTTTTGATTTGTGGAAATTTGCAGCCGGAAATGTTCTTTTTTTTTTCCCAACTGGTTTAGAAACAGGATCGATTTGGTTCAGGGTTTCTCAGTGGAGCTCACGGTCCTTCTTTGCATTTGTTTGCAGGCACATAGTAAATAGAATCATGAACTTACATGCACCGGGTAAGCGGAAGACCTGTCATTTCAATCTCCTTCTCTCGTTTAGGCGAGTTTTGCATATCAAATTTCTAAGCTTTCCTACTTGTTATTTTGAATGTGCTTCGCATTTTGCAGAGTGGTCTGGTGAGGTTCGGAGCATCAGTTATTCAGCTGATGGCAAGTCAGTCTCTGTTGTTTACCGTGTGACGCTTTACGGGACTGATGCGGAGGTACTTTTGCCACGTCCTGCATTTCACATATATGGTTATGAGCGGATGATCTTCAAAGGTTGTTGTTTGTTGTGTGCCTAAAATGTGGTCAACTTGATCTTTTGTGTTGGATGCAACGCATTTCACATAAAATTAACCAAGGCAATCACATTTGCCACATTAGGAGCTTGCCTACCACCCTTGGAAATGTGCCCGGGGGGTGCGTAGATGTGCTCCCTCGGGTGACTTCACTCCATTTCGTTTCTCTAGCCATGCCTTGTGCGTATATGTCTCTAGAAGCATGTGCTAGTGCTGCAACATTATCGTGAAAATGAGTTTCGTCATATTCTCAGGTCATGTCATAGACTTTATAATTGTCAGCTTACTCTTGCTTTCTCCCTGGCAGAATGTATTCCACTGCCATTCGCTTGGAGCTTGTATATTGCTTTCTGGACTCTTTATTTCAGTTCAAAATTTTTATGTTATGGTCGAGTTGATCTCATGGCAAGTACAATCTAATAGTTGTCCACATTCATTGGAAGTTTTTGGGACATTTCTTAATAATGACCACAATAGTATTAAAGCCTTTTCTCAATAAGTAGGGTCAGTCATGTATGGATCCTCTTACGCTGTTGTACCATCTTAAGTGCCATTTCTCGGAGGTTCTATCAAGGTCCTTTATGGTGTTGTATATGTCTATTTTTTCTTTTATACCCTGTTTTTCGCCTTCTCTTTTTTCATAGAATCACGTCTGCTGACTTAAAATTTCTCCTGGTCAAGCCACCTTAACCAGCTTTCTCTCTTCTCATATTATCCTCCACAGGGCTACCCCAACTTCGTTTGTTGATATTCATTTCTATTTCTGTCCGTTATAGAATGCCAACGCTTCTGCCCAAATATCTCTTGGTGATGGATTCTGATCTAACCAATGTAGCCACCTTTGTCGCAGTTTTGCTTAATTTACTCTTAAATTTAAGCGGCATTTTGCAGTTATTCAAAAGATCCACTTTCTCTCATTTTGCTTGTGTTGTGCAAATGACTTCTCCATCTTCCCATTGTTTCGCAAAATAGGCCCTATGTACTGCTTTTTTTGTTCTTTCTTCTCACATTCATTTCTCATGATGGGTTCAGTCATTATTCTTCCTTTACCAAAGTTGTGCTCCATATCCATATCCTCCCATTTTCATCTTTGCAAGAAGCCCTTTGGACTTCTAAATCTTTTTAGTGCGTAATTTCTGCTCCTTCCTTGTTTCATCCCACCGACATCAGATTTTACGCAAAAGGTATAAACTATGCAACAGGGTCTTGGATTTGTCCAGCAAGTTTTTAGTGGGTAAAAGTGAAACTCCTTAAAACTTCCCTCACGATGAAACTCCTTAACAATGGCCAAAATATCACCACCAACGATGTTCCAACTTGATTGAAGGAACTTCGTTCAAAATAAAGAAGGCTTCTTGTGGGGTATGTAATTTGGATCGAAGTAACTGGTGTCTTCAGAGGAAAGATAATTTTGAACACTAGCATTTTCTGCCAATTTGTGGCTTGATGGTGATATAAGTTACCGAGGAGGGGGAGAAAACTGGCTATTCAAGTTAGATGTGGTAAGGAAATGGCTCTTCCCAAATAGATAACTGTCTCGGGCTTTTAAAGGTCGGTATAATTTTGTCATTTCTGGGTAAAGTAGCATCGCGATCATGCTGGAAATGTTGGAAACCATTATATGATCAATTGGTTCATAATTCCTGAAGTAGATTGCGTGGATTGAAATAATCTTGGCTCGGGGTGGAAAGCAAACATACTATATCAGGACGTTTGCTCTCTTACAACTGTCTTTTGTCAAGCATATCACGCCTTTCATGTTTTGCAGTTGGATTATCTGTTTTATTCTGTGATTCTGTATGTAAGGATCTTACCAAGTCAAATCATGCAAATGTGTTGATTTATGATTTAACGACATTTATTTGAGTGCAACTTGGAGAAAATTTCTAGCACTTTTTCATTTGAATCTAGTGATTTCAGGTCAGCTCCGGAATTGTGATAGTACTCCTTTAATTAGCTTTGTTGGGACTAAAGAAGTCTACATATATGTTTGTTAAAAATTTGACATTAAAGCAAAAGGCTAATCATCATATCCACCCCACAGACACTTGATTGTTGCTGCTGATATGGTTGCCGCTTAGGAAGCAGTTTTCTGTGTGAACTATCCTGATAGAGCTAGTCGGCTGTCAATGTTGGTTCTAATAATTTTACGTCATCATTCAGTTTTCCCAATTTATGTACTTTGAAGTGCTTAAATGTCTACTTTTTTGCATTATACACATTGATTGAATAGAACATTTAAGTCTGTTTGAATTTGTAATCTGAACCTGCTTGGAAGGAATTTAATTAACTCAATCTACGGAATCGTTTTCTATTTCATATTTAAAGTTGCTACATGGCCTTCCTGTGCCATTTGGACTAAGTAAACGCGAAATGGAGGAGATTTCCCACGTTCTCTCATTCCTGTATTTTTGGTGGGGCAAAGTTCAGTCGATAAAACAAACTTTTTACTGTCTATGCATCATTTTCATGAACTGTAACAGGAATCTGGATGCAGATGGCATGTATGAGAAGAAAGAAGCTGACTTTTGTCTTCTTTCTTTGTCTCTGCTTTTTATTTGTAAGGACAGATTTACAGGGAGTCAATTGGTACTGCTTCGGTGGACGATGCTGGCTATGGAGATCCTGTGCAAAAGGCGGAAGCTATGGCCTTCCGTCGAGCTTGCGCGCGCTTTGGCCTTGGGCTACATTTGTATCATGAAGATATGCTGTGATGAGCTTGGTTCTGTGGTACACTCGACTTTCGTCCTCCTTTCGTTGCTATGGATGGAGGAGCGGAGATGAGGTTCATCAGTGTTTTTTTTTTTTGTCAGTTAGATGGGCCGCGCTTCCGGGTATAGATTCTGTGATGTTCGGAAGGAAGGAGCATTTTGGTACATGTCATGGTTAAAGCATTATTTTCTAGATGCGGCTAAGCAGATTTTCCTAGGTTAGGCGGTGGGTTAACTTTAATGCACCAATCTCGTATTAACGTTGTTCGTGCGGGATGTGGGATGTAGTACTATGTAGGAACGCGGAGAGTTGTCTCACAGAAAATCGAACTAATGTTAGTCGGTCCTTGCCCGGGGGTCGGCAGCTGCGGGGGCCGCCGGCCTTAAAGCAAGCCAAAAATCCACAAAAAAAAAATCAATTTTTTTTTAAAATATTTTTTTTAAAAAAAATACTAAAAATGTCACGGAGGACGGTCGATGTGCACGTTAGCGATTTTCGGCAAATAAGATTGAATCGGCATGAGATGAAAAGGTTTAGGACTGAATGTGTAAAAGTGTGAAAGGTTTAGGAATTATTATTATTATTATTATTATTATTTTATTTTTTTACAATTTTTCCGCTGGTGCACAAAGGTTGAGTTATGGGATTTCCACTTCTGTCTATCTATCTTTATCCGTTTTTGTGTAGGATCTTCCGAATTAGTTCTTACATGACTCAAAGTGATAAAAGGGTTTGACTGTACGATAAAAAAGTACAGAGTCTGTTTTTTTTTTTCAACAACCTCGTAGGTCGGAAAAATTGTCATCCGCCCTTAATATTCGTCCGTCCAATTGCCAAAGAGATGAAGAAATCAGTGGGCTTTGGCCCACAGAACAGAAGCGAAAGAAGAACAAAAATGCCCGGATCCAATCAGGACAGAGTTGGCAATTCGGAAGAAAAGGTGGTGAGCGAAGGGCAATATCGGAAAGATGTTTCTTCTACTTTTTTTTTTTTTTTGGTTTAAGGGGGGAGGGGAGTGGCAGTGGGCAGTGTAAAAAAGGCTGCAGACTGGGCACGTGAAGGTAACCCTACCAAGGACCAGATGTCTCCTCTTCAATCTTAATTGATCATGTTCGGCAAATTCGATTAAAATATATATATATCTCTCAAATGACTATGACATGATCATCCGCTTCCACGGGGAAAAATTGAGGTGGTTTCTTCCTGTGTGTCGATGAGGCCGGTCGGTCAGGTCATTCGCGATCGGGTGCGACGGCGATTTCGAACCCAGACCTCGACCGATCGAACACTAATGGGGATGGACGGGTCGAGCTCTAATGAAGGAATAAACGCAATCCGACCCATGGAATAGCAGCCATCCGCCGTCGATGAAGCGTAGATGATCTGATCGAGCGGACACCCCAATTTTTTCCTTATCTTCGGCAAGATGGGGAAGACTGAGGCAAAGTTGGCAACGCAAAGCAGAGCTGTCTCCAACTGCACTTGGTCTCCTCCTCTTCCTTTTTTTTAATTGACCAGAGAAAGGGACGTGGATTTTCATTCATTCATCCCCTCACTCTCTCTCTCTCTCTCTCTCTCTTCTGCTGCTGAATAATAATAATTGTTAAGACTGCAGAGACAACGAGGCGTGCACGACCCCACACCACGTGCACGTGCACGTGCAGCCCTTTGCCCCATTTGCTCTTAACCATTTACTGCAATACCATTACTTACCCACCAATCTTTTACCCTCATATGTGGTGCGCTCTGGTGACATTGTAGGAAAGCGATGCCAATCCTCCTTCCATTTCAGTTTCATAATATTCTTAACTTAGCTCGATATGATAACTATCTCTTCTTTGGTGCGTGTTCAATTTAGTCCCTTACATCACACACGAAGATGCTCAATGACCCCGGGACCACACCGCACGTCGAGTTATAGTTTATAGGGACCGCAGTCGAACAGATTAAAGAGTTCATGGACCTCGTTGCCATAATTGAGAGAAAGTTCGAGGATCGTTTGTGTCGATATCCCTTAGTCCCCTGCATCACGGACTGTTGCATCTAAAAGCTACGTTTGATGGCAAAGAGCCGCTCATTACGGATTATCCGACCGAAGAAAGGATCCTCTCCGAGGATCGGTCCCTGGACATTCTCGATTTTCAAGAATCGTCGGGCGCCGGGTCCCATTCAACAGGCAAATATCAATTCGGGTTGGCCCCGGGAAGAGAGAGCGCTGTGTCTTTGGACCCTATCCAAAACAGTATAGCCTTCGAATATCAATCTCCTTATTCGTCTGGTGGACTGGGCTTTGGCCGGCGATACTTAGAAACCCGGACGGGGCCGGACCTAGTTCGCCACCACGGAGCCCCGGTCTCGGTCGAATCGAATATGCGCCCGGCGGTCAAAACGACAAGATCCAGCAACGTGCCCAGCATATACACTTTCCCCAATTAAAGAAAGAACAAGCTTGCACAAGAACCCATGAAGACATTAACAGTTAAAAAAGAGTAGGGTTTCATAATGGTGTTTCGCAGGGAATGTAGCTCCCTCCCCGACACGGTCAACAAACGAATCTCAGCACCCCCCACCGCCGTCTTCGCCGACAAAGTCGCCGTTTTTGAATCCTCTGCTACGACCACGACCACGACAATCTTAAAACTCCCCCCAAACAATCCTTTTCGATTTCGCCGGTCCAAACCAGCCATTCCGATTTTGCTTCTTCCACCTCCTTTTTTTTTTTTTTTTATGGTCACCACGGCTTAGGACCCCATGGAATCTGTCCCGATAAATGCTCGCCATTCAAATCGATGATGTCATTTATACTTTCATCTGAAAACCCACCCGATTAAAAAGGGTATATCCGACCATGGATAAGATATCGTAATTTTCATAATGTCGAAGCCGATAGCTTGCTTATCGCACGAAAATGCAAACAGCATCTTTGACCACGGTGTCAGTGGCTGGGAAGAAGAATCCAGGGAACTCTACCGGTCGAGGGGTTGACCTTTGTCTTTAACGCGCGGCTTCCCTCCCTCGCCCAGTACAAAAGTAAAATGTTAAAAAGTAACGAGAAAATCGCGCAATTGCCCCGTCCCGTTTCTGCCACTGATGGGAAACAGCGTTTCCCGCGGTGCCGCCTCGTAATTTCGCGCCAGGGGGCGAGGGCGAACCGGTAAATTCGGTCGGGAGGGCCCCACCCTAGAAATAATACAAAGTTGGCGGGCGAGTGACGGACATAATAATTCAGCCCCGAGACCTTTCCCCACGCGCGGCCCGGCGCGTGAGCCCGAAGAACCCGGTCGCGTGCCGGCGGCGTGCGGCCACGCGAGAGGGAGGGGCGTGGGCGGGGCGGATGGGGCGGGAGAACGTGATGTCCAGGATGTAAAAGGGAGTGGGGGCTGCTGCGGTGTATATAATTCATAAATGACACGGTCTTTCCCTTTTTCTTTTTTCTGTTTCTTTATTTCTTATTTTCCTCCCTCCATCTTTTGCTTTCTCTTCCCTCTCATTTTCTCTCTCTTTCATTCTCTCTCTCTCTCTCTCTCTCTCTCTCTCACATCTTCTTGTTTCTGATATCTGACCTAATCGTCTGATCTGTATCGGCACCACCAAGATCGTACCACCACCCTTCATATCCAAAGAGAAGATCCCTCGAGATCTATTGGGGCTCTCTCAGTCGTAGATCTGAACCAGTAGAAGTGTGTTGACACAGCCGGAGAAACCCGAGTGTTCTCTTTTGGTGACCTTTCTTCGAGGGGTAGCGCGCACATAGAGATCCTTGTAGAAGAAGGAAGAAGATGACTCCGGCGAATTTGACAGGGCAGTTCGGGGACACCACGTACACCAAGGTGTTTGTGGGAGGGCTGGCTTGGGAGACGCAGAAGGACACCATGAAGAAGTACTTTGAACAGTTCGGGGAGATTCTGGAGGCCGTCGTCATCACTGATAAGGCCACCGGCAGGTCCAAAGGATACGGCTTCGTATGTCTCTTTCTCCTACTTCTTCTTCATCTCCTCTCTCTCTCTATCTGTTATCTGGATCTTGGAACAGTTGAAACAGATGGAAAGATCCGGTCCTTGACCCTTCATACGGTATCGAAATAGATGGTTCCACGAGTCCTTTTGATTCCCGGGGTTTTTAAACATGGATGACTTCCGGGGATTGTCTGTTTACTTCTACATCTTCTCTTCTCTTTTCCACTTTTACAAAGTTTTTGTTTTTGCAGGTGACGTTTCGAGAGCCAGATGCTGCGATGAGAGCGTGCGTTGATGCGTCGCCGGTGATAGATGGGAGGAGAGCTAACTGCAATCTTGCTTGCCTTGGCCTCCAAAGATCCAAACCCTCCACCCCCAAAACCGGTACATCTACACACATTGAGGGTTTCCGTCAGATCTAGCCAAAGTTTAATGAGGGTTTTCACTGTTGACCCACTTTTTCCCTTGTTAAGGGTTTTATGGTTGCTTCTAGTCCATGCTCTAGTGATCAAGAATTTTCCATCTTTCTTCTTATTCTTTTGGGGCTTATCAGTAATGCCAAAGCGGTTTACATTCTGATCCATATATTTAGAAGATACATTAACATTAAGGGGGGTTTTCTTTTGCTTTCTTTTGGGTTTTGCTTTTAGCTGTTTTGGCGAGAGAAAAGCGAGAGAAGACAAAGACAAAAGCATGGTAAGAAATTCCCCAACTAAATAACCAAAAAGGAGAGGAGGGAGAGCTGTTCAAACGAGAGGGAATGAGTCATTTTTACTCGCTCGTTATAGGCCATGCAATCCCAAAGTTCTTTATCACCTAACTTCTAAGAAACCCACATTAACATGTTTATTATTTCCTGAGTTATTGCATGTTGTTCTTAGCTATGGAAAGCGAATGGTAACTGTTGATCAGATTAATTTAAAACACTGATGTGAAGTAAAAATGGTGGGGTTGGTTGATGGTGGTGGTGATGATGATGATGGTGGTGGATGGTGAGCAGGTGGAGGAGGGAGGAATATGAGGGGAATGAGCGGGTTCCAGACAGGAGGGTTTCATGGAGGAGTGGGAACAGCTTTTGCTTCTGCAGCAACCTTCCCCCATTATGCGCTCCAACAAGGCTTCCCGTATAGTCTCTACGCTGGGTACTCTCTCTCTCTCTCTAGTAGTTGCAGGTCTCAGGATGAAGATCCTGGACCTAGTAAAGTTGCTCCTTTTGGGGTTTCAGTCGATCTCGATCGTAGGTATGGCTGTCGAGATGGATCGAGATATCGAGAGAAGCTTCTTGCGAGATGAAGGGTCCACGTCAAGGAATCCTTCATCGTGTTCTCTCTTTCTCTCTCATCCCCCCAGTCAAACTCAGAAGAATAAGAACCACCCTCATATTTATTCCATTCCATCATTGCCTGTAACCACTCATCTCTCTCTCTCTCTCTCTCTCTCTCTCTCTCTCTCTCTCTCAAAGCGCGTTTCGGTTGCTCCTCTTTTAAGCTGGCTTTACGTACGAGTCGCACGACAGCGTCTGCTTTCGACATGCTCCAAGCGACAGTTCATGTTCAAAACCCCCCCACATCTGCATGCATTGCAGAGAAACACAGCCCATGTTCTTGTTCTCGAACCCGACTCATCAGTTTCTTCTTTGCTATTTCTTATCTTAATCTAGGGTTCCTTTCCAGACATAATATACGTATTCTAGCATTGCCATGCAGCGTATTAGAACTGTAATGGCGAGTCCTGACGTGTCATATATTCTTTTTTTTTTGGGGGCATATATTCCTCTAACTGTGTTTTGCTTTGTGGGTTTCAGGTACTCCTCCTATTCACCAGACTACACTTACCCCACGGTTCGTAGGAGCCTCTCCCTTTTCCTCTCTTTTATTACCTGGCTTTGAACGCTAAACTACATAGGATTCTTCTTCTTCTTCTTCTTCTTCTTCTTTTTAGCTTTTAAACCAGCGCTTTCATCTTTTCTGGAGACAAATCACTTTGTTAACTTCCCTCACCTTTACTCAGTCACTGTGTTCGTTATTACATTTCAGATAAATAACATGATTCTTAACCCTTCGGTTCTTTTTGGCGAAACGTTACGCCTACTGTTCTGGATAATAAACCATTAAATGAGGAAACAATAATAATAAAAAGTCGTTTGCCACGGCTCGGACTGTTCCTTTTGTCGGTCTCGTTTTATCTTCTCTGAGAGCTCAAGGGTGAAAGTTAAATGATATATGACACTAACTAAACAGCTCACTGTAGGGTTTGTAGCAATAATGTGGTAAGTTTTTAGTGGTGAATCACATGATGTTGGCTTCACTTTTTGACGGACTCTTCGAGTAGGTTTTCGATCTATAGTTTTGCCATCAGCGATTTGACCTAATTTGTTTGGTATGTCCGATGAATCTTTTGTCCCTTGGCCTCACGCACATGCTACTATACTATATGACAAATTATTTGGGAGCAAAACCCTAAAAAAGAGAAAAAAGAAAAGAAAAAAGAAAAACTATGTCGTGAAAGATAAAGAGTTGCATGTCACGTGCCCACAAGACTTTTACATTTGCATGAAGAGTGACAAGCATGTGCAAGAATGAAGTAGTAACACATCGGAGTTTGTGCAAAAATGGTCCAGAGCTACTATAGCGTGTATGGAGGAGCTGCTGCCCAGTACCCGATGTACGGGACCGGGCCGAGCGGGCTCATGAATGGCGCGGCGACTGCGTTTTACCCGTACCTGCATCTCGCCGGTGAAGGGAGCAGCGGAGGGTCGGGCTACAGTTCGGGCCAGAACTACGGAGTCCAGTACCCGCACCACCTCTTCCACTACTCGGCCATCAACTCGACCTCGGGCTACCCGGCACAGCACTATGCAGCCCCCGTGTCGCTCGCGCCCACTCCTGCTCTTCACTCAGGTTAGTACCACATTCCTAACCGAACTCCTGTCCATCTAATGGCAACTGAAATCACTTTACTTGCTAGTTGCGACTGACCAAAAAATCTCTCTTGACGACTTAAATAACTATTCAAGCTTCACAGTTCTCATTTCTTTAGGTCGACAAAAGGTACTAATATCTATGACAGTGTGTTTTGCTGTGCCACAGGCGTGACGATGGCTCTGCCTGCCCCGATACCACATCGCTAGACCGGACTCGTCGTCGTTTTGGTCCCAAGTCTTCTTTCCATTTTTGCTCAGCCTTCTCTGAAGCCTCAAAGACCTTAAAGCCTAACCATGGTTCTGTCTCTCTCTCTCTCTCTCTCTCTCTCTTTCTATATCTCTCTCTAACACTCATGAGCCCATGCCTTTGGCATTCTCGGGCCATCTCATTCATGCCAAGAGCCCTCTGTAGGGGCCAAAAAATCACCTCCGAGAGAATTGGAGTGTGTTTCATGCATCATCATCATCATCTCCTTGCATTTTTTTTGCGAACAAGGATTCATCATGACCAACTCAAAGCTATGCTATGGAAATAGCCCAGAGTTGGGAGGAGAAAAAAAAAAGGCACTTTTCTTTTTTTCAAAGTCTTGGCTCTTTGGGGGAGCCTTTGACTGATAAGAAGGTTCATTTTAGCCCTTGGGAAAGAGGCTAATAAGAGAAAAAGGAAAAAAAGGTAAGAAACCCTTAAAAAATGGTTAGCTAAAAAGTCTGTAAATTTTTCACCAACCAAAAGAAGACAAATGGCAAGCCCATTCTCACTTTTGGAAGTTTGACTAGTCTTAGGCTAGGCTAGGAAACTGGTTAATCCCTCTAAATTACTCGAAACTAATCTCCTCTCAAAATGAAGGGTTAGTTTTAGGAAAAAGGAAATTTAGGGCCAGGTGGGCCCCAAATTTTGGTTGTCTTAACATGTAGTAGTCCTACTGTCTTAAACATCTGTAATTAGCACTAGGAGTTAGCCGGGCATTTGTTTAAACACCTCATCATCATTGGTGAGTTCACACATAATCTATCTACTAATTGACCATCATCCCTTAGGGTAAGGGAACAGAGTCATCCTTTGTTGTTTTTTTTTTCAGTAGCATTAATGGGGGTTGAACCATGGGAGGTCAACCCCCCATCAAAGTAGAGACTAGCAGAAGGACTAGATTAGGAATTTTTCTCACCTTTTGCATTTAGGGTTTGTAATAACTGACCATAACTTTGAGGCCTCCATTAATGGAAGATGGAGCTCAAAGCATTTTGCATGCAACCCAGATAGGGATATATTTTGTTTCCCTTGGGTTCTTTCTCCGCTGACACCCCTTTCAAGTTTCAACCATGGTTAGGACTTTAAGTCGTCGTCGTCGTCTCGTCATCCTTTCTCATTGAAGCTCCCACCTTCCACACTCCCCACTCTCCCTCCTCTTGTCTCTCTTCCATTGATCTTCTCCATCGCCTCAGATCTCTCTCTCTCTGCAAACTTCCGTTGTTAATTCTCTGTGGACCTTTGATAATGTCGTTGATGTATTTACGAGACTGCTTGGATTGTAATGTTAGCCAGCATGCTATGTTGGACATGAGTGGTTCATCCATCGTCCTAAGGTTGGATGAGGATGAATCAGCTACTCCTTTCCTACGTTTATTGCCTTGAATCGAGACTTTCATGTGTATTATATTGTTTCTTTCGTACCACCTGATCATTGCCTTCTTTTGATTTCGCATATCCATCCACACTCAGTTCTGGGCATATCGACGTCAAACGCGTGTCGAGTGTCTCAGTAGTCTAAAATGGCTGCAACTCATTATGAGTATCGAGCTCACTCGACGATCTAGTCCTAGCGTGAACGTCTTCCTTCGACCATACACGGTCAATGGAAAAACTATGAGATGGAAGATAAACCTGCAGGCTAACTTGATGGGCCCTGGAAAACAAAGATAAGAATGATAGAACAACGTCATATTTGCTCAAAACGTGAATGTGGATCTCATCTATTCAAGGGCTGTCAAAGTAACCGTGTAGGGGTCTATCTTACAGTGAAAATTTGCCCAGCTAATATCGTCACATTCAAATTCTTCATCCACATTTGTCGCATCACATCATGCGACTCGATTGCGCATGTCATTAAGGGGGCGGTTCGCAACTTCAATAGCGGGGATTACTAGAAAGGGAAGTCAGAACTGAAGGAACACTTGGCTTGCGAACGTAAGGAGAAGAGAAACATATGGAATAAGTGAAGAACTCTGAATCAAACTATATAAATACCAACCCTGACGCTTCACTTCAGCATAGTATGTAGTCGCTGCAAAGTGCATGTGAGTATCTTACCGACTCTGCTAAGGCATCGACGCCATCAATAAAGATGCACTGATAAAGTACAGTCCACTGATCCTTACATACTCTATAAGCATTATATGTATGAATAGCATCTTGATAATGAAGCTTGACCCAAAAAGATGAAGCTCCAATTGAGCATTGAGCAACATTTATCATTTCCGATGTCAAGTTTAAATAATTTCTTCTTCGATCACATTAAATCTAACCTTCAACCTATGCATCTTTTAACATACTGCGGACGATATCAGCATCAGAACACGGAACCTAATGAATCCAGCAAGTCACTACTTGCAGGTTTTTTGCCCCTATAGATTAGAAGCAAAATTTACTAGTAATATACATCATGGAGGGATCTGTGGCAGTTTATGGAAACTTCCACATTTGTAAAATGCAGTTTACTAAACCAGAATCTATGTCCTAAGTATACAGCGCAAGAATTCATATAGATGCCTTGTTTTCTCCAAGGCTCGCCACTGTCTTGCCTCTGCAATAGGCAAAAACCAACACCGGGGTCAATATGATCTCTTCTCTCCATAAAAGCTATTTCTCCTCTCTATACCTGAGCTCCCCAGATCCTTAACAGTCTAGACTAGAACATCACGAAGGATGATATATGTGTGTGTATATATATGTACACAACACACACACGCGCGCACACACGCACACATATATATTGTGCCTCTAAGTACAGAATACCAAAGTTCATTCTTCTTGGCCTATACAGAAAGCTCAGGAAGTAGATTCTGATTAATGTGAAAACAAAGATTCTAAACGATTATTTGGTATCAAAGCACAATCAGTAAAAGCTGAAAACAAGATACGCCAGAATCTCCTCCCCCTGCTCTCTCCTCAGGGATTCGGGGTTTATGCTTTTGACTTTCACTATAGTATTCACTCTCCCATCAATCATAACTTCTTCCAGGAGATATCATGTTGAAATACGCCAATTGGTGGATCCATTGATAAGGCAGAGCAAGTGACCACTGACACATGTTTAATAGTAAATGATATCCATAGCCCTCAAGAATTACTCTTCAAATAAGAGTAATTTCCTATATAGCTATGTCTATACTCCTATGTTTTTGGTAAACCCCATGTAAATAACAGCTTCAGAAGTTAAACCTTCCCAACAAATCTCTATTTAAGTCATTACTAAAGCCAAACACTAGAGTCACTTTAAAGCCAAAGGTTCCAACTAAAAGAGTAAACTACCCTAGACAAACTATGATTCAATCTTTTACAGGCCTACTTAAATTTATTTTATCGTATCAAAATCATCAATTATTTATGAATCTTTGGGGTTCATCGACCGCCGACCCCAACTAGTTTGGGATATAGGTGTTGTTGATGTATCAAAATCATCAATTATGACTACCACTATAAAGATACTAATTTTTCTATGTTAATATTAGCATCGCGATCTTTAAATAATTCCAAAGTGAAGAACAAGAATAATAAAAAAAGCTTAATTAGTATTTTAGCACGATATGGACTACAAAGGGTTCGACCATGTGGGTAAAAAACTGCAAGCTTTACAACATGTTTTCGACACAACAGAGGTGATGGAAAAGGGAGACCTGCATTTTCAATATGTAAAATAATTACAACTGTCACCAATGCAAGTATGGTATTCACCCTCCAACCAAGATGCCTATGATTTCTTGTCATCTTAATGTTCTTTCCCTTTGCATTGTGGACACTAGATCCAATGATTTTCACTGTATCACAGATACAACGTAAATCATTACCTCCAAGAGGATTATGGGACAAGTCAACAATATCAAGAACATCCCACTCAGATCCTTCCTTGAAAAAAGTCCACTTCATGATCTCAAAATGGCCAAGAAGCCAGCTGCTTTGACATGTGAAATTGGAAGCCGAGTTGTAGTGATCAAAAGAGAATGAACTTGAACCCTCCATTAACTGTCTTCAAAAAAATTGCAGCGTCACAGGGGAGAAAACTCCTCAGCGCATGCATTCAGTTCGGAGACAAATCATCAACCAAACGGAAAAGAGAACTGCACAGACAGCAGCATCAATGGCAAGAACAATGCGAACTAGGCGGCACCATCTCTTTCTAATGTTTTGTGAACCTGATCTATTCCTCATGGAACCATAATCCTTCTGCGTTAAGACGGAAGAACCTGATCTGCCTAGGTTGGTAGAGTCCAGGCCAGCAGAATCAGCTTTGACTCCTCTGTCGGATGACCTCCGGTGCTCCTCCAATTCAATATCCCGCAACACAACAACATGATCCTTGGTCTTCTTCTTCTCTTGCACACCGATCTTGCCCAACAAAGGGGCTTTAGTGGAGCTACCAATTCCATTTACCCCATTCACGTTACTTGGTGACGGGGACAACCCTGCCTGATCCAATGCAGCAATTTCAATTGGCCAGTCATCACCACCCTGAGGAACTTGCTCCAACGAAGTTATCAAGCACTGTATTACAGGAACTAGCTTTTCCTGTACTATGACCGAGTTAATACTCGACAAACTTCCCCTCGAGCCCTTTCTAGCAATCTTCTTGAACTCGTCCCTCACACGCTCTAGGAACTGTAGGATGCCCCGGTCCTTGAGACCCTCATCAAGAATCGCGAAATAAATGTAACCATCTTCGTTCAGAAATCCGAAGGTCCTCTTACCCACAGTCTCAAAGTACCATCTATGGAAAGCAGGGGTGTTTTCCAAGCACAAGGCGCCCAAATGATCTAGCTCAGGGTTACCCCCATTATAAGCATAAAGTATTCTGTTTCCCCTTGACACGGAACAATAGTGAACCGTATTCGGGATAGTACCCATGATGACAGAAAGATTGTTTGGCGGACACTAGCCAAAATAGATTCAGAATTGAAGCACCCCTATCAGCTTTTGAGAACTCAGATCTTAGACACAACCCTCAAAAACCCTCTTCAATAACAGGGTCACAAGGTCCTTCAGCTCAGTAATCAAAACAAGTATTGAACGAATATGGTCACTTCCTTCAGGTAGCCCTCATTAAGTAATCGACCCCTGATAACCATTGAAAATCCGATTTCAATGCATGGAAAAGGGTGCAACCAGTGTCTCCGAGAATGAAAGAAATCTAGTGAAATAACCCCTTAATAAATTAACAAGAAAACTACAACAGAAGATGAAAAAACAGATCAAGAAACAGCGATCGAGAAAGGGAAACGAAAGAGCGAAGATACTTACAAGAAAGTGGACGGATAAACGAAGAAGAAGAAGAAGAGGAGGAGGAGGACTGGATCAAGAATTTCGCCAGTCAAACAATGTTCCCATCTTCTTTCCCTCGAAATTGACTCGATCAAGACTGTTAGGGATCTGGGGGAGCTTCCCCAACTACAAAAGACGGCGTGGGAGGGCGAGATTCAGGGGAGGCGGGTTTCGACGTTGAAGGGTCAAAATGCGACAGAATCGCCAATCATCCTCATGCCAGTTCGAAGATGAGCTTGAGCCGAGTTGACCTTGACCCTTCCCCTCGTGTTTCATTAGCGAACAGGTAAAGCTTACGCGCATCCGATGGTAATGTACTATGTCTTGCGCTCAAACCCACAGGTCATCCGTCTGCAGGCCGCAAGAAATTTCATAAAGAAATGATTTTGTCCAACCCCTTTTGGTTTTTTTTTATAAATAAAATGAACTAAGTAATTCACCAATAATTTAAAAAATGCAAAGACGGTGTGTTATCGCCTGCCTGCCCTTGATATTAATCCATCCAAGAATGAGTAATTAAAAAATATATTTTTTTTAAAAATGATTGTATGTATCACTTGAAATAACTAGTCAATAAAAAATATTTTGAGTACTGGCAATAATATATTTTCCATATTACTCATTTTTGGCGAAATAAACGGGGCCTAATAAAAACTTATTACCGCAAAATGGTGTGAATCGAAAAACAAGTATATTAATTTCTATAATAAAAAAAAACAACTTTTTTTTCAAATAATCAATAATCCGGTTTGTCTTTAGGGATGATGCTATTAAATCTTTTTTTTTTGGTTTGGGTCAAACTCGTATCTCCACGACAATCGCGTGTTAAGTTTAACGAGAAAACGTAATTAAAGTCACCCATTGCTAATGATAACTGTACTTTGAGAATATTTTAGCAGCCATAAGTGATCAAAACCTAATTAATATAGAAATTAAAGAGAAAACGTAATTAAAGTCACTTTAATTACGTTTTGATTAATTATTTCAAATTATACAAGCGATCATCTTACAAAAAACAACTCGCAGCTGCTTACGAGACGGCCGACTTCGAGATAACTGCCTTAGAACTCCTAAGTGGCTCAAATCCTCGACTGATAATCAACTTGTTTGATCTTGTTGGCAAAACCTCTGCTCATAGAAAAGAACTCCAACATGTTCTGGCGATGAAAATAGAAATGAAGTGATCACTACTACTACACCAAGAGAATTTTCAGTAGAAACATGGCGGTTCTCTACAGGAAACCTTAAAGCGTCGCTTGCAAGACCTATCGCTGAGTTCCATTGCTGTCGGTGCAAACTATCAGACAATTAGCTAACTAAATGAATAGATGGCAACAATATCGCTTACAGAAAAACTCGAAAGAAAAATCAACAGCTACCAGTACCACAGGGAAAATAAAATTCTCCGACAAGCCGATACAAAGGAGCCGGTAATGTCGGTGGCGAACAAAGAGTTTGTATCATAGATTGTCAGAAATACAAGTGCAGGGGTCTAACCCCAGTACAAGCCCATTACAAGTGCTTCATGAGGTACTTCAGAGACAGAACAGAAGCAAAGAGACAGAACTCAATCTAATTGAATCCCATGGTCAGTAGAGATTCTAGATTGACCGAGGCACACTAATTTATTGCTCAAATCAGGGATGTCAGTTAATCTACATTGCATATCCGCCCTAATGCATCTAAATTTTGAAATTGGATTCATGAATAAAATCAAGTGTTGAATGAAAAGAGCGGTAGATGAAGTTCTGACCCCGTAGGAAAGGTTAACCATCCTCAAGCCGTTCAAGGATGCTGTTCTGTTTGCACGTCAGTTTCTTCATTGAGAACACTATTTTCCTGCTGAAATTGCGTAGCATCTGTTTCTTCGCAAACCTGCAGAACATCTGAATCATAAGATCCACATCCCGCTTCTGTTTGGACCTCAATGGACCTCTTTGTAGGAGCAAGAAGAGAGACACGGCAAAGGGGGCAGGTCGTGTGGGTGGCAAGCCAATGGTCAATGCAACCCATGTGAAAAGTATGACCACATGCCGGTACTTGTTGAAGCTTATCCTCGGCCTCGTAGTCCCCGAGACACACCGAACATCTGCAGCCACAGAGTTTTCCAATTATGAAAGACACAATTAAAAGATCAGGTCATCATTTTTAGGTTAAAAATGCGCAACAAACTAACTGAATATTCTATCTAAGATCCGTAACTTTATCTCTTCAGATTTCCTCAAGGAATGTTTTCTAGTAGACTCCCATTAATCGACATTATCACCTTTAACAGGCAATTGCCTGCCATAAAGCTGAGCAGCAATGCCAAGCAGTCAGGAAATAACGAATAAGCATGCACCCGGCACCTCCGAAAAGCTAAAAACCCAATTTCTCTCTCACATGTTTATCACCCCGAGCCCACACAATTTGTAAATGACCAAACCACCAAAACAAGATTCAGTGTGATAATAGCATGCTTCCAGAGGCCCCAAACCACTGTTCATTGTGTTCAAAGGATAGCTAAACCAGAAACTTCTCATGATGGACCAGTATATGTGGCGATTGGCTAAGGAAAAACTTTGAATAGAACAAGTGAAATAAATGAAAAAAAAAAATCACAAGCAGCACCTGTAATGGCAAAGTGCCGTTCCAGGGAAAGCTATCTCTATTTGATTCTCCCCAATTTATTCCCGTCTAAAGAAGCCAAAAGAATACTTAACTTATTCCTTTGTAACATTTACATACATGACCCTGCAGGACCTACTTACTTCAACGCAGTACCAACACTCTCATATGAAAACAGAAAGGGGTAAAAAAACTGACATGAGGCACTTAATCCAGAGTTGTTATTTGAATGCATGTTACTAAAAAAGAAGACCACTACTGAGAAAGTTTCTCCATTTTGAGCTCTGTGGGTAGATACGATACATCATCACTTCACTTCCCACATAAAGGTACCCACTTAACTTTGTCTAAGAGGTTTTCCCATAGTTCTGTTCCACCAGAATCAAGTTCCCCCGCCGGCTAAAGCTAGAAAACAAGTCTTAACCCAAAATCACCCTTTCTAAAGTCCTGAAATCTTGTGTCCACCACTAATATACATGTCAAGTATGCATAATTTTCTTCTTGTTGTCCGTTGAATACTGCTGGGCAAAAGATAAGAAGATAAAGAAGAGCCCTGTGAATAAGATGACCAACAAAACAAGCCAGTACAATTTCCGCGAGGCAACAATCTTTTCTTGAGCAATTTTCTCTCAAACTTTGCTATGTATTCGCCAATTCTAAACTTTCCATTGAGTTACAATGCTAAAGTTTGTGATAAGCAAAAGTCCTTCCCAATCCAAAAGTTGAAATGCCGGGAGACCATGCTTTCTTTAGATGCTGAGAACGTCCAAATTACCCCATGAAGAATGATTAGAATGATTAAAATGTCCGAATGTGCAGCATCTACGTCCAGTTGAATCAGCCAAGACGAATTGACCTCCTGTAGCCTCTAGGATAGTTTCATTTCACCAACAGAGAAGAGATCAAGAAACTGATTGAAACATCCGGAGACAAAGCAACAAGCAAGGCAACATTACACTATAGCCAAATAAAGGGCCGGTGGACCATGTACTCACTGTGAGTCACTGACCGAGAAGCTCTCTTTATACACAATGACGGGAAGCATCTCTCTCAGTTCTTTCGTCAGGCCTGCTTCAGGCTGCCAATGGGAAATCGATCAGTCAGCAACAGTACCAGAACAAGATCCAAACTTTTTTTTTTTTTGGGGGGGGGGGGTGTGGGGGGGAGAGACAGTGGGACCCATCGGTCTCTTACTCTAGGGACGTCGCCGTTTTGCCCACCGATCGGTAGAGAAGCGCGCATGCGAAGGGAGACCCAATCGGCCCTTCGGCGGCGGAGGTACAACAAGTAGAAGGAGAAGAGAAGGACGAAAGTGAAGACGATGGGGACAGAGAAGATGAAGGCCTGGTACAGCTTCAGCTCAGTCAAGCTGGAGCGCTCCGGAGGAGGGTCCGAGCTCCAACTGGTCTCAGTCTCGAAGGACATCTTCCACCGACCCGACTGTCATTTGGCAAAGATCAAGATCTCCCAACGGTCGGCTTACACAGAGGACAGCGACATGAACTCCTTCAAAACAGAGAAAAGGAAAATGGTCGGACCGAACGGATGAAAATATACCAAGAAGTTCCGGGAGAGAGAAGACGACAGCGCAAAATCGCCGAGAGGGTCCCGGATGGGGCGAGTTGTGTCGGCGCGGAGGAGAAATCTCAGATGCGAACAAGGTCACTGGCCAATGTCGGAATGTAGAGAGAGAGAGAGAGATGTCACAGAATTTAATACTAGGCAAAAGTTACTTGGGGGAGGTGTGAAAAATTCAACTTAAGATTTGTATATTGTATTTGCTTAAAATGATTGTTCTATCTCGAGTTTAGCTATGCAATGCAGTCGGCACACGAAAAAGCGCTCATCTACACGATCGAAAACCATCCGGTGCTTCCGATCTGTATTCGTCCTCCTTTTCGTTATTCAATCACTCATATGGAATGAACCGATGCAGATCGAAAATACCCAACATAAGATCATGCATGGGGGCCTTTTTCTTTTTTTCTCTTCTCGACTTCTCATGTGGATCGAGCGAATGCGATTCTCCTGAAAAATTGATTTACGTAATTTATGTTGAACGATCGATAATCTTCGTAACTCTTAGTGCTCGAAGGAATGAAAAACCGAAAAGAAGGTAAGAGCGGAAATGGAAGGAAGCAAAAGAGAGAGTGAAAGCATTCTCGTTCTTTCCAAACCTGGGCTTATGGTCGAAGCCTAAAATTAAGGGTCTGTTTGGTTCAGCATTTGGTTAAGAGACTTTGAGTAAAGCTAAAGACCTTTTCCAAAATGCAAAGTATTTTTTAGGAACGTATTTGAAAGCAACTTTGGCGTAAATATCGTTTAGTGAAAAATATACTTTGTAAAGTATTTTTACTTTTTTTAAAAAAAAAAATTGTGGCGGGTAATCGCCGACGGCGGTGGCGATCGGCAACGGGCTACGGGAAAACCGGCGACGGCGACGACGACAACCAGCGACGGGCGGCGACTGACGGCTAGAGGCAACCAGTGATCGGCGGTGGCGATTTCCCGGTGATGACGGCGACCGGCGGCGGGTGGAGATGGCTATCGACGGTAGAGTCCAGCGATCAGCGGCGGCGGCGATCGGCGACGGGCGGCGACAGCGATCGGCCATGAGCAGCGGCGGCCGGCCGCAGGCGGGAGACGACATGTGAATGTGACAAAGTTAAAAAAAAAAATTAGTTGCATTTGAGATGCAACTTCCTAAAGTACCTCCAAAGATACTTTGGCCTAAAGGTCTTTGGAGAGCATTTGAGATGCAATTGCATCCGCCCAAAGTGAGCCAAAAAATGAACCAAATAACATTTGCATTTGGCCAAAGAACTTTAGAGCCCCAATGCTCATATCAAATGCTAAACCAAACAGGGCCTAAATCATATGGCTATCACATGTTTGGCGAAATTGTAGGTCTCTCTCGTTGTAAAATTTCTCGGATTCGTCCCTTAAAAGTAGATCCGGATCCCCTACCCTAATGGGATCAGGGCAGGGGGTGCCCTGATTCATCTAGGCCGTCCATTAAAAAATAATGGACGGCCTAGATTCTTGAAATAGAGAGGAGATTTTTTTGGGTTTTTTAATAAAAAAAATTATCCGGGCTGTCTATTTTTTGAATGGACCACCCAGATCATCAGGGCACCCCTGATCTCCTAGGGCAAGGGATCCGTTTCCCTTAAAAGCATTAGGAGAGTGCAATGCAATCCTAAAACCCTGTTGACTTTTGTAGTTAACCCCCATGGTACAGGGTAGGGGTGTGCATGATTCGGGCCGGTCCGGTCCTGGCATGGAAACGGGGACCAGACCAGTAGTCCGGGTCCCCATATTTTTTGGGACCACGGACCGGACTAGGACTGGCGGTCAGGGCCAGTCCCGGTCTAGGCCCAGTAGGACCGCTAACTCTAATTGCTTATAAAAATCTAGCCCTTAGAAATTACAATACAATGTTAATTTACAATTTATAATCAACTTACGACGGCAAGATAACCACGTAAATGCTAAGGCTACGCAACGTGTGTTCGATCCAGCATTGAAGGCTTTACGTGATCTTTTCTCCTCGTAATCGACGCTCGCATGTGGCCCGCTGAACTCAGGTGGGCGATGGAACCAAACTCGGATTTTATTTATTTCTTTTTTATTTTTGGTTGTGAAAAAAAAATAGATTTTTCAAATCTGCATAATGACTCGAGTTTCTGTCATTTTGCACGTACGTGCTTATTCTTCGTGCACGTGCCCATCATAAGGAACATATCTTATCATCAATTAAGACTTGATTTTGTCCCAAAGTAATACCAAAACTCAAATTGCTAAATAATACATACAATGACATCACTAAACTCAAGAGGAGTGAGATGAGATTCACGGGGCTTCTCAAAAAGTTAAAATTAGGTTAACTCTAGATATAGATTAATTTTTTTAAAAAAAAAAAAACATTGGCGGTCCGGTCTGGTCTGGTCCCAAACCATGGAACCGGGGATCAGACCGCCCAGTCACCGGTCCCATTTATTAGGGCCGGGGACCGGACCGCCAACCTTAAGGATCGGACCAACTCGGCTGGTCCGAGCCGCTCCTGGGCCGGTCCAGGCCGATCCAGTCCAGTTTACACACTCTTAGTACATGGGTTATCTAAATTTGAACTTGGGAATTTTCCTCCCATCCCATTCAATTCTCGAGCAAAAGTTGAATGATCTATTACGATCGGTTTGTTTTGTTGGGTCTCATCAAATTTGTGTTTGGTTTGATCGAATGGCCAGGATTCCTTGTCCAATTGTGTGAGCGTACAATTTCTTGCCATCCCATCCTTGTAGCGTTGGGTTTATCATTTAAGGTGAAGGGATCGTCTACCATTTCCTCAAAAAGGCAAGCCTAGCCCTTTGAATTCGGACCGTCCGTGTTATGAATGGACGGCCTAAATTATTACTAAATAAAAAATAAAAAACAAAAAACCTAAAAAGTTATCCCCTAAAAGTAGGATCGGGGCCGCCCGTCTAAAAACGGACAGCCCGAATCCCAAGGGTAGGCACCTGCCCTTCTAAGAGAAAGGCAGACGATCCGGATCCTCATTCAAGAGCATACCTTCGGTGCTGGTGATTCCAGTCCCACCCACTTAATAATTACATTCTAAAATCGTTATGTTAATCAATGTCAATTAGTAGATAATTATTATTGTTTGTTCTTTCTTTATGAATCTAAATAATTTGATAAGTCACCAGCACCACATTATAAAGCATAACCAAATAGTTTAGTAAATAATTGGTTTTATGAATGTCATTATGATTAATTATAATTCATATTGTTGATGAACAATATGATTTAATATCTTTTTTTTTTATAATTCCAGATTATATCCACGAAATCTTAACTATCAATCTCTCAAATTATAGACAATAATTCTAAATTATAGTCAAAGATTATAATTAATGAACTATATGAGTGATTAATAAATAGTTGAAAATCCTAAACTAGTTTTAAGAAGTATCATTTCACTATACCAATGCACCTTTAGTGTAATTCATGAGAGAATTCTCATTCAATCCCACTCCCACAACACTGCTTCTTTACAACCAAACATTATCTCCATTCCTACAGTTCATCAAACAAAGTTATCGAATCATCGGTACATGCGCGTTGTATTCCTTTCCATTCCGTTGCGGCATACCGAAAACAATGCGAATCACAATCGAACTGGAATATTATGGAATTAATACCTTGTGACAAAAAGTAAAACCCGGCGACCTTATTTCCTTGTCCGTTCAATAGCTCTTGCAGTTTCCGGTGATTTCATGTCACACTGTGCCTTTATATTCTTTCGCTATTCGATTGAAATGCAACAAACCTTGAGCTTAAGGACCGTGGTCTCATCCCTCTATTTTTCCTGTTAAGATCTGCTTATTTTGCAGTAGTTTCTGATCGGAAGAGGAAAAGGTGTTGGTCTCGTTTTCAGTGGCGGTCCTAAGTTCCTATAGAAGTTGCTTCACTTCCCCAATTCTCTCTACGGTACTTTAGAGTGATTCAGTTGGGTTCTTCCGATGAAACCTTGCTATGGGCCGAGGAATGGCAAGTGACAACGGAAATGCCTTACTTTATCACTTGCCTCGAGTATAATACGATGAAAGTTTTACTCTCCCCCTGCACTTCCCACGAATTCCTCAGGATCTTTCCCGGTAAAATGTCCTGTAGGTTGTCGAAGTAGCAATAACCATTCTCAAGGGACAGAGTCATACCAGAGATGCCTTCAAGCACAATCATCAAGATAAATAAACGAGGATTCTGACAGCCGGCGAATAGATTTTTGAGAGGAAACACTGGTGCTCCTTGAGCTATTGTTTTCCTACGTTAGCGTCAACAGTAAACCAAGTGATTTTAGCTGCTTTTTCGCCGACGACAATACGGCAGAATGAATTTCATATAACCATGAATGAACAAATTACATTGAGTCCACTGCACATTCGAGTGGATGACATATTCAGTTAGAGACTTCGATCCATTTCTCACCGTGATCATAACATTCATAGGTTGCTCTCTGACAGCATTGAATATGACGACGGCAGAGCATTATACAAAGCTGAAAATAGTCCTATATACACAAGGGTTGCAAGGGTTATCGGCCATCAGACATCTCTTACCTTTATACTGACATCTCTTGGCGAATGGATGGTCTTCTTAGGGCTTGATGAACCAGATTTGAACTTGCTTACCAAAAGGTTGAAACATGGTAGAGCTAATATACAGAGGAAGGAGAAAATAAAAGGCGCAGCAACAAGCCATCCCAATAACTGCAAAAGGATTTTTAGCTCTCACAAATCCAAGACATAAAGACATCATAATACCATAAGACTTCCTGTGCCCAACATAATGATAAACCAGGCATAACGATCTATGATAAAGCCAGGAAGCCTCAGTTGGCTTGGTAGAACAATAATCTTTTATAACTTCTCCAGTGTTTAAGATCAAAGAGATTAACTAAGATACCGGGTTAATACTATAGAAAATCCCAAACTGGTACACCTGTGACAAATTTACCTCAAACTATTTTTTTAACCACAAAAAATCTCAAATCGATACATTTGTGACAATTTTACCCAAAACTGGTACATCTATAACAAAGTTACCCTCCATTAGTTTTCGTTAAATCTAACCGTTGAAGTGTTAAGTTTATGACACGTGGTAATAAACAAGTGTACCAGTTTGGGATTTTTACCCTCTGTTTGTCACAAGTGCATCAATTTAGAATTTTTTATGGTATTAACTCAATTTAACGAAGGGTAAATTTGTCATAAGTACACCAGTTTGGAGTTTTTCGTGGTAAAAAAAATTAATTTAGGGTAAATCTATCACAAATATACAAGTTTGGGGTTTTTGATGGTAAAAAAAGATAGTTTGGGGTAAGTTTATCACAAGTGTACCAATTTGGAATTTTTCATGGTCAAAAAAATAATTTGAGGTAAGTTTATCACAAGTGTACCAGTTTGAGGTTTTTCATGGTATTAATACTAAGATACCAAAGGGTTCAGGAAGGCTTTAAGAATACAGGTGTAAAGGCATAAGAACAAACAAGAGGATATGCATAACATTAAAATTATGTCTCGAGTTTGGGCCTGTGAACGAAACCTGGCTCAAGATGAATTGCAAGAAAGCTCGATCAATTAAAATAAAGAAATTAGGACATTTTGCGGACGTCCGCAATCAGGCAAAACTGAATATAGCAACTTTACTTTTCCGAATTGGATTGGCCAAAGAAAAGTCAAAAGAAGAAAGACCAAACTTGGACTTGTTGACGGAATCACATGATTTCCTAATCCATACTAAAGTCGGTTTTTGACACACACACACACTCTAGTTGAGGGTACTTTGGGCGGCTATTATTGATGAATGCGTGCAGAGAGAGCTCCTTCGTAGACTTCATGAGTAGAGATTTCGTTCGAAGAATTACACCAAGAAACCGATTAAATCTTTGTGGTAAGATTTGTGAATTTGTTCGTGAGATAAATTTTTTTAGTGAGAAATTGGGGAATTAAACACTATGTTAGTTATTGGATATAATTGAAAGCTGTGAAACACTGAGTGTTTGAGTGACTCGAGTGTGATTGTAATCTCCGTTGTCTCGCTTGATCTATAGTGAAATTTATTGCTGCACTCCCCGTGAATGTAGGTACATCGACCAAACCACGTAATCGATTTACTTTCTTGTTCTTTTTATTTTATTATTTGATCACTTGTTTATGCAACACATATGACCTCCATAGATTTGAAAAAGTCAAATATCTTTGGAAGATTTCCAGAGCAGAAAGGATCATGTTTTCCAAATATATGAGCTACAAGAGAAATGTATGACTAGACTAGCTATGACTTCAGTAAGGGCACATGAAGAAAAAAATGAAGACTTTCCTACAACCAAAAGGTGACCCGAACCCTCGACAAAGAAAAGGATAAAAAAATGTATTTGAGGCAATTTGGGTTCCACAGAAGGATAAAATGAGCAAAACTAGTTCGAGATGATTTGCGCGCTCATAATGATGCCATTATGCTGCTGTGAGATGTCAATATAAGACGGAGATTCAGGTCAAAAGGGTCCGCAAGAACTTGAAAAGACACTGAAGAAAACAATGAGGCAAGGTATCGAGCACAAAGATCGTATAGGAGTGACTACAATTCAAGTGTGATCACGTACAAGGCCTAACACAGCCAACCCCATTTAGTTAGGCCTAGTTTTGGTTGGTGTTTTTATTGTAGCATTTAGTCTTAATTTGGTGTATACACCGGAACAATCAGAAATTTCACGAAAAACATGGAACTTCTTTTGCCAAAAAGAGAGAGTACATGCAGTGAATTTGCCTTTCCACATAAAAGTTGACAAAAGAGGGGAAGAAAAAAGACAATCCAGTGAGAGGTGACCACACTTACCGCATGACATATACTCAGTAAGACTTCATGAGATGCTTGACCCATTAACACCTTCTTCAAGGCATCAGTTGTAAGTGGAAAATGAGGCCCACCTAATATGAACTCACCAAAGCGCAGAAATGGAACCACCAGACTTCAAAGGTCAAACAAACATGTTCCAAGAAACAAATTAAAATAAACTAAGTTGCTGGCAAGCTGAGTATGGAAGTATAACTCACAAATAAGTACCATGCTAAACGCATATAGGCTTAGAAACTAAATCTACTGAAAATCAAAGACTGAAATGACAGTGAATGTGATCTCTCATTCAGCACTGAGCTTACAATGGAGATCAAAGCCTTTTATAAATTCAATGACACATTGACTTTGCAGAAAGGCCTTCAGTGGTTGTCTCCTCAAAGGACATTAAACTTTAATACTATAGATGCCTTTTTGATGGCACATAAACTAATCTCCAAAACTATAACTTTTCATTTTCCTGGTACACTATCCAAAGCAGGAAGCCACAGAACTGTCTCTCTTCCTAAACTATGACAAAGACAGTTGGAAATTATGTATCCAAAACACTACTGTTCAGTCATTCATCGTCCAGTCTTGATGATTAAGGACAAGCTCCTATCACCAGCTTGGTTCTCCTTATATTATTTACCTTAATGGATGAAACTGAAGGTGCAAAACATCAAAACCATTAAGCAACTGTAAGGGGTCGTGCTCATATTGGTCTGTCCGGTGAACCACACAGCTGCTCCAATAACCAGAATTAAACTCGTTTCATGCACAAAACTTGGGGCCAAAACTGAGTCGCAGGTCAGGATAGGAAGAGGTAGATTTCTTGGGAGAATCGATTCCATAAAATTTGCGAGGCCACGAGAGAAAGCTCTAAGGAACCAGTGGCTTCTGATTAGACCAAATAGTAGTTCATCTGCTGGAGCTCATCATTGTGGGAGTTGAATTACGAGCTTGGCCATACAACTTGTACCCCATCAAAATGATGCTCGAAGTTCAGATTTTGAACCTCACGGTTGATTGCGAATTTGGCAAACTAATTCAAGGATTGTATCTACCTAATGATCTAAATTTAATTGCAACTTTAAGCATCAACAACACATAACCATAACATTGAATGAGAAATGGTCTACTTGGTTGAGGCAACTTTCTTTTTCGGCTTACACTACTTGGCTAGTTATAGTTTTGCCATGGTCTAAGCTCTTAGTATGACAAATGTAGCAACAATGGCTTTGTAATAAGAAGAGACAATATATGTGACTAAAAATGTGAATAATTGCTTTATGACTCTCCAGAAGTACACCCTTTCCTCACTTGCGTCCACACTGAAAGCATCATTCCCACACTATGACTATCTTTTGGCCCTCATCTTAAACTTACCAGTTAAGGTCATGAGGCTCTTTGGGGAGATAAATGGTTTCAGATTTCAATTATTAGCATGACATATTCTTTTTGTGGCACCTAAAGCAATATCAGTTTTCTGATGGATAGCATATTTGGACCCTTTTAATCTTACGTACTTTCTGTTAACATCAGCCAAGTATCGAAAACATGACCGCTGGTTATCCAATCATTTAATAATGAGAAGTCATGTTTTAGAGCCTCATGCTTTTGGTCCATTGGACATCCGATTATCTGTGAAAACTAAATGAGGACTATTAACAGAAGTCAGCAGCTTCTAGATATAATCTTGTCCTATTTCAATTATTCAGGGCAAGAAGCAAGGTGCTGGTGGAAAAATTGCTTACCTCAATTCTAAAGGAGTAGCCAAGAAATTAAACAGCATCACACTTGGGGAATGACATCGAGATCCAAGCAAGGCAATGGCCACCCCACAAAGAAACACAGTGACTCCTGTTCCAAAAAAAAAAAAAAAAAAGGAGCCCATCAACTTGCATTTGAAAAGCTTGATGCAGCACGCTGTTCTATTGTAATGCAGCTGGTCCCTCTTTTGGTAGAACCGTCTATGGAAGTGAACAAGCAATGAGCTCATTGCTCTTTCTTCAACTACGGAACTAGTGCCAGACTAGCATGGCCTGCTACAAAAATGGGATGATGCATGCCAACTTCACATATTTCCACAATTTTAATGGAAAGACTCTTATTAGAGTACCACCAAGCTTTTAGTAGGCTGAATTAAAAAGGAAGAGGATAAATCTTGAACTCATAGCTCCAAAAGCCCAAATCCAGAACTGTGTACCGGGACTGAAAACTACCAAGGCAGCTCAAATGGGCGCCAAATGCAGCATTTTGGTCTTGAAAGTACAAGTTCGATACCCAAAAAAGAAAAACAAACCTACCGCAAATTGGAAACACGCCGAGGGTAATGCCAAGAGCCGAAGAAAATGCCAGCTGCTTTGGTTCTGCACCCCTGAGAGTTCAAAATTCAGAAAAAACGTCAATCCTTTGTCATCCTCGAATACGCTAATCATTCTTCCTTACGAGAATGTCTTCACACACAACAAATGCAACACAAAAGGACCCAGGATCGGAACAGCATGTTTCTAGACATCCGAACACGGCAACCAAAGCATCGCAATGACGATGGAGATCTAAATCTCGTGTTCCAATCGACACAGGAACTCAGTTGCCCGAGCAACCGCTTCTTCCATAGATTGCAACCCACGTCAAAATCACAACCGCAAAGCCGGTAGCGAACGAAACAGAACAACATCAAATGTTTGGTCTTCAAAACGGACGAACAAAAGGAGATCCTATCAAGTAAACCACGTGCAAGCACAGAGAAGCCGCGAAGCCGCTCGATCGATCGAGAGAGAGAGAGAGAGAGAGAGAGTACTTGCGGAGGATCTGGAGCAGGGGATCGACGACCTTGCCCTGTAACCAAGGCATCAGTCCACTTCCCGGAATCCTCATCGTCATCTACTCTCTCGATCCCTCGAGATTCAGACGCGAATGCAAAGCTTGAACCCGAGCTCTCCGAATCGAATTCGGTTGCGCAGAGACTCGCACTTCAATCTCTCTTCGAATCGCGAGGTTGCTTCGCAGCTAGCTAGCTTGCAGCCACGTTTGCTTTCAATCTTTAAGGAACCTGTGTTATCCCCCCCGGAGCTGTAAGCAGTTCTACTCGAGAATTAATAAATTCCTCTTCCCTCTTTTATCCTTTGCTTTTGGCAATATTATCAACGTGGTCCCCGACTTCTTAGTCCTCATTCAATTTGGTCCCAAAAAATTATCCATGATTACTTATTTTGATCACGTGCTTTTCGGTTCGCACTAGTTCGGCTATCATAACCGACGATGATAGAAGAAGTGTTTAAAGCTACAAGAAGAGCAGCGGTAGAAACTACAAGTACCTCCTTACCCCATTTGAATTCAAATGAGTGATTCTTTTAATTCCATAGGAGGAGTGCAAACATAAACGATCTAAATATTTGTGCTCAAATTCATGATCAAATGAAGAATCTGAGGACTTTACCAAAAAATCTAGGACCTCATTCGGTTTCCCTTTTACAGGAGTGTTTTATCCTATATTTGGGCAACAATTCCGTACTGCAGGGCTTCCTCCTCACAAGCTAAGCTAAGAAAAGGATGCCTTCAAAAAGGAGAACTATCTTCAGAAATGTTGCAGAACTTGCGTCTAGATTGTGGAAGTTGCTGCTTTCCACGACTCATCTCCAAATCGGGGACAGAGTATGGACTCTAAGCTTTCCATCAAGCTTCGTTAGATTCACTTTTCCTAAACGAATAAATAGCTTTGCTCCACCAGAATTAGACTGAGAAGCCAGTGAGAAATTCGTTTTTATTACTCAAATATAATATCTTATCCTGAGTACGAGATTTTTATGATAAATTAGGAATCACCTGATCGTCTCTTTCATCGTTTTAAGTGAATATATGAGTACCGACAAAAAAAAGTTACGTAAATTTAGCGAAGTTCATACCAGCCTACCCGGTACGCTGATCTTGATCAAAATTACTGTTACTTCCTCTCCTCCTTCTGTTTTGTTTTGCTTTTTTTTAAAATTATAATATATATATATATATTTTTTTTTTTATTTTCTGCGTTCCGTTTAGGCGGGTATGGGATTGGGTTAGGCTAGAAATCACCGTCTCTTTGGCGCCCAATTTTTCACACGCCACCCACCTCCACCTCTCACTCACTCTCTCTCCCGATCGCCGTCTCGTGAAAGCCAGGTCGCAGGTCATCTCTCTCATTCAGGTGCGTCTCCGTTCTTCCCCGTCTAGGAATCGCCGCGATCACGAGCTGACAACACCGTCGCTAGTGCCGATTCAGCGCGATTGTCAGTGATATCGAGCTCGTAGCGCCGCGATCACGAGTTAATGACACCATTGCTAGTGCGTGTCTGCACGCAGTTCTGCCTCTTCGGAAAACTTGAGCGCGCTTCGTTCGGTCATCTAGCGGTCAGAGCTGAATGACGCGTTCTGTGATTTTGTTGCGAGATTAGTTATCGTTGCACTAGAGCTTCTCATGTTCCATGTCGAGTGATGCGGAGGGTTCCGACATGTCCAGTTCTTACTCGGTCTGTCTCACGGCTCTGTTGACGACGGAGTTGGAGATGGTAGTTCATAATCGGAAATTTAAGCTCGTGTTCTCCCTAGATATGAGTTTTACAACGCAGTATTTCCGGACAGAAATTTTTAGGGAAAAGAACCTTCCTTCGTTTGATGATTTTCCGCTTTGTGCATAGCGTGGCACGTGATCTGAATGTATGTGCAGTTTGAAGATGGAGGAATACTTGCAGTACATGAAGACTCTGCGATGTCAAATGAACGGTACATAGATCTCTGTCATTCTTTCGAAGTAAAACATGCACACCTTATGTTAAAAAATGTTGCTGAATTGCAATTGTGAGTTGGAAGATGTGGAGGATCAGGCGGCCAAGATCTCAGTCGAGGAGCAAACGCAGACTACTACCATTCAGTCTCTGGAAAGCGACCTCACTTCTGGTTCGGTTTTTCTCTCTTATTCACTACTTCTTCTCTTACACACAGGAGCACGCACAGGCACACATGATTATGGCAGGATAGATGCATCTGTGAACGCATGTATTACATGATCTACATATCCGTGCACTTGCATTAGTTTGTCCCCGCCTGTTTGTATTTGAGGTGATTGTTAGCTTCGCTTACGGCATCTTACCTGTTTCCTAGTGGATCACCCAATGACCATGATTTTTCTTAGTAATACTATCGGTTATAGATGACAATTGTTTCCACTGGTGCTTACTTTATACACTTTTGCTTATCTACCTGTGGATTACATACTAAAACCACGATAAGTTTCTGCAAGAGCTCAGTATAGTATGCAATGGTTTCTCTAAACTCATTGGCTAGTTACTGTTGGAAATTTAAATTCAAGCCAATGCAAAGCTTTTCATGAGTGAATGCTTCATTTATAATTAAGCTTACATTACTTTTACTCTCAATATCAGTCATTTCTAGCTAGCACTAATACACTAAACGTCTGTCTTTTATCATATTCGTGTTGACTATCTTTTCAACTTTACATATTAGGATGAAGTTGATGTGATGTTAAGTTGAATCATGATGAGGCTTTAGTAGCAGAGCTGTAGCTGCATAATGTTTAATCAAAGAGGCGCGTGCTTACTTGCTCTATTTGTACATGAGCGGACCCCAATGTTTGATGCGAATTGTTGATATTTCTGGTTGTTTCAAAGAGCATCTTTCTAACCCTAAATCGGTGTTCTCCTTGTCCCCGTCATTTGATGGGATATGTGGACCTCGTTCTAGGTGTGAGGTACCTTCCGTGAGAATACTTCATCTGCTCGCTGGAGTGATTTGAGAGCTGCTTGATTCTTCTTGACTTTGTGTGTGATTGTTACAGTTTTGAATTTAAGCCTTAATTTTCTTCTATATCTCCTTGAAAGTATTTACTCAATCAATTCGTGCAAGTTTTTGTTAGTTCATCTAAAATCTTTTGATCCTTGTATTTCAATCGTGATTACTTTCGGGTAGTTTTTTTGTGTATGCTACTGTAGAGAATTGTTAAAAGCAAACAATGTTTTTTTTTTTTCTTGAAGTACTTAACTTTCTCTTTTTTATTATGTCAAATGTTGTTTGTCCAGCAAAATCCGAAATTCAGAAACTTAAAGAAGAAACAGAGCAGATGATGACTGCAAAAGGACAAATATGCTCTCAGATATTGGACAAACAGAGAAAGGTCGCTTCTTTGGAATCTGATTGTCGCACACTGACACAGGTAGAGCTCCTTCTAATTTACATATGTGTGATTTAATTGATTGTGACGGGTTGCATGAACTCCACCAAAAGAGAGGAAAAGAAGAACACGATCACCTGTTGGGTTCTGAAGAAGTGATCTACAGCCTTATATCCGAAATACTAAACTGTGATATCTGTCCTTCACGGTGTTCCCTTGATAAGATGTTATTCTACTCGCCTTACTCATTGACTCCAGAGATACATTTTTGTTGATATGTATTGGATGGAACTTGGAAGAATCTTTTGCACCATTCCATCATGTTGAAACTCAACTAAGCATCAGATTGAACAAAAATAGTTTGCTGCGTCCTCCATAACTTTCTTTTCAAATTACAGACTGATTTTTATGTCTCTCTATTGGTTGATTGGTCTTTCACTTGTATTAATGTGAATAATTTGTTGATGCTGCTAGCTTCGTGATATCTTAGAAAATCTGTGACTTCTTGTTCAGGTTCATGCCTTAGTATACTGGATAAAGCGAAGCTTTGCTTTATTGTTTTCTTGATTATCTTGTGAGGAATGGCTTTTCTGATAATCAAGTTAGTGCATAAAACCACTGTAATATGTTGTGGGAATGGAGACGATCATGCATCTCAAAATAATTTCGAAGAGTCAGACACTGTATCAGAAACTAATTTATCACCAAAGTTGCAGAGAATAGTTTGAAGCTTATGGTGTGGCTGCTTTGTATGGATTGTGCATAGCTTGGCATGTCGAGCGGAACTCTGAGACCAACATGAATTTTAGATTTGGATCACTAGCAGAAAGTGAGGATGGAGACTTTTAAATTTGTCTTTCAATTAATTAGACATAGATGTTTATATGATACGAGCTGAAAAGCTAAAGCTCAGTCAGGCCAGTGATGAAATTCATAAATATCTTTTTCCTCGAGCCTTTGAAGGGTTCCCTCGGAGACATAATATGTACTAAAGTGATATCTGTTTTGATACTTGGCCATTGAAGCAGCTAATACTCGAATACGTATTATCCCAAATGTGTCAAGATAGGTAATTTTTCAATAATTTCTGTGTTGATTTTCAAATTTGTACTTGTCGATATGGCAGAGCATTAGTAAATTTTTATTTTGGCACTTTTAAAGTTAAATAGGGTCAGATTTCTATACTATGCTACCTTGTGTTTATTGTTTTTATTTGAGGAAATTGAGTTGGATCTGAAATGGTGGAGGATGATATAATGTTGGAGTGCGTGGCTTTCTAAACTTCTAAATGACTAAGCCACATGATTGATTATGCTTAATAAAGAAACTTGGGTAATTTTATCTTACCGTGAATATTTGTTGGAGTTCTGTGCAGAATTTGGAGCTAGTTCACCAAGAAAGAGTAAGCTTGTCGGCCAAACTAGTTGAGAAAAGGTTACTGGCCTGTTCTCAAGTATCTAATTTTTTTTATGTCCTTTGAACCCAAAAGGTGCTGTGTTCCTCAACTCTTCACTGAATTTCTTGAACTTTCAGCACATATTATGCCAAGGTTACTGAGGATTTTGATGTCAAATTCCAGCAGCTACAAGTAATATTTCACAAGATTTGACCTCTCAACTTCAGAATGTCCACCAAGCTGACAGTCTGTTTATCCTGTTCTTTTAGGGATGGATTAACTGTCACATATCAAGCTCAGACATGGAAGTGTGTGACTTGGTACTCCTTGTTTATTCAACTTTTGGACTTGGTTTTACCATTAGATTTTAAATTTGTCATATGGAGGAAGATCATCCTTTGTTATGCTCCAACCATAAATGACATTGTTCGAATACATGTGCTCACAAGAACGTACAATCATCTTGGTTTGCATTTCTTCTGTCACTTTTTCCCTCTTGTAGATCCTCAATAGTAGTCTTCAAAAGGCTGATTTTTTTTTTATTTTTTTATTTATTTTTGTGATCTGAAGGCTGAATTTAATGATGGGAACTCTATTATTAACTATATAATGGTTCCCCTTCTAGGAAAGAGTTTGTTATCCTCCTTGAATTCTCTTATGTCATTCTGTCTTGGCTATTACCTTGCAGCCAACATTCTTTTTCTCTTTTTTTTTTTTGGGGGGGGGGGGGGGTGGGGGGGGCGGTGAGGAGGTGTTTCAAGAAACCAAATGGTTAGTAATATGCTTCTATGATCATAGCTGTGCTTTGCTAACCAGAATATTGGCAGGTCAAGGAAACAATGGATGAAGAAAAGGTTGCAGCTGGAGGTACGAGTATTTAACTTTTTCAAGTTTGAACTAGAGGCCAATGAAGGCATATGTTGCTAACATGTGATCTTCTTTAGAGTTTCTATTTTTATGCCGTCATGATGTATCTTGCTTTTTAGCAGCACGTGCAGCTATTTCTTAAGATAGATCATCATTTGGCCATGCACTTCAAACAAGAACCGTTCCTTTTTCCTTTCCACTGATATAAGTTTTGTTTGACAAATATATCATAGAGATAAGTTCGTCAATTCCCTTTAGTGACTGCTGAGTCTCTGTGAACCTTTCCTTACTTTTGCTGGAGCACTGTCATTGTACCTGGTAAAGCAGAGGTCGTCAGCAACTCAATCGTGTCCGTCATGAAAGCCATATCACTAGTCTAGTCCTTAGTGTTGTTGGGCCATTTGTTGCTTCATCTGGCCATTGTAATCTGATGTTTCAACTTAAGGCAGGATCTACAACAGGAAAACTTATCACCTACATGTAAGCGCCAGTAAGCAGATACAATTGGGAGCCACGCTCCTTGTACTGTGCACCATGAGGTTATGTGTTACAAAAATTTCCATTGCGTTTTACTTTAATATATAATGCTGATGCCTTTGCAGCAAGAGGCAAACTTTCCATTCACCTGCTTACTGACAACATGGTACTTACAGATGAAGAACTAAAAACAAAAGAACTATGTTCATTGAACGGAATAGTTACTTAAATTTAATGCTTGGACTGACAGAACAATGAAGCAAGCAAGGAACTGATCTTCGGTGTGGATTCTGCGACAGCAAAACTTGACGAGATCAAAAGAACTAAATCCAAGCTAGCTGCAGAAAATTCTGCAGTTAAGTAGTCCATATCTAAATTTCACCTTGTGTTGATTTCACTTCTCTGGTTAAAATGATTTCATTGTTTGTCAAAGCTTAGAGCGGATATGTTATAATGTGCACTACAATGCTTACCTTGGGAGATGAGCACCAGGAAACAGAGCATACCAACTCATGGTCCTGAATGAAGCATTCCCATTTCAATTTTATAATCTTGCAGAAAACTGCCATAGAGCAGCTCGATTCAAATGACATGCCCAATCGTCTAACCTTATACCTCTAGGGGGGTTTTAGCTTTGATTGGGTATTTATGCTTCCATCTTTATCTGTTAGTTTCGCCTTTTCGCACAGGTGTGATGTCTAGTTTCTAATCACTTTGAATATAGAAGCCATTATTGTAATGATGAAATATAGAAGCAAACTTGTTAAGAGGCTGGTAAACACCAGAAGCTAATATCCTCGATCTGCAGCTCGTCATCATGTCTTCATGAACACTAATGGTGCCAGTACAACTCCTATTATTGCAGATGAAGCAACGAATTGAGCAAATGAAAAGCCAGTCAAATGAGTTTCAGGTGAGTATGTGGCAATAGGTATTGTCAAGCATGTATATACTCAATCACCGTAATACTTGCAGTTCATGCGATACCTATGCAGGATGTCTTCATTTGGTTTTAATGAACCAAATCATTACAGATATTGGTACCTTTAGGTTATATTAATGTGGTCCGGTTTATCTGCTGAACCTGGATCGAAAATGGATCCTTGAAGTACAGGTCCAGGATACTTGGTTGTAGTTAAGACTCCACATCTTTGTTTGCTGTGGTATGATGCAGGAAGAGCTAAGGGTAATGGATGTTAAGACCTTGGAAAAGGAACAAAAAGCTCTTTTAGCAGATATTGTTGGGGAAACGGAGTTCCTGCAGTCTCTGCAGAATCAAATCGAGAAACTGAAGGTGAAATTACTCAAAAACTTCGATTTTCACTTAAAAAAGAAAACACGTCAAATGGGTGTTAACAATATTGTATCTGAATAATGTGCTGTTAACTGGGGAGTGTCCACAAAACGGGATTGCTTTTACTCTGCTTCCAACCTCTCTTATCTTCCAGAACTGGGAGATTGTTTTTCTACTGGTTCTAGTTTCTTCTGTGGATTTTTTTTACTGGTCTTTGATATATGCTGAGTCAACTCAGGAATGATAAAGGCACCCTTCTGTTTAGAAATTTTCTTAGTACCCTCACACATGTATTGCTTGAATCATTCGTTTGTTTTTCTGCTCTTAACAGGGAATATCACAGCTCGTGAAGTGCGCCTGCGGACAGGGGTACAAAATAGAGTTAGATGCTTGTGTGTGAACAGGAAAACAAAGCAGCCAAAACATCGGATACTCGTAGTTTTAACTACTAACTAGCCTAGTAATATGACACTAAGCTGGAAAGACAAGTCGCTCTAGAGGAATTTGCATTAATATAACAAAGAGGGAAAAAGAAAGGAAGGAAAACTAATAGAAGACAGGTGGAGTCAAATTGTAGCGGCCGCTGCCCAATCAAACAACTTGCTGCTTCATTGTGTCATCAAGACTTGTGACCATATTAAGCCAAAACACTTTCCAAATATAACAAGGTCAGTTAGTTCTCAAGAAAAAGCTGCATGAACTATTTCTCCACCTTTCCCTGTTCTTTCAACTTTGTGTTCTGGTCAACCCTCTGGATAATGGACTAGCTGTGGACTTTGAAGACAGAAACGAAGACAGAACAGCAATTATATAAAAGCGCTTGGCAACAAGATCAATCAAATCCCAAAACTTCAAGATTTAGTAATCAGCCTCTGGTGCGTACCATTGCTTGCAGTCAGAACTAAAACAAGTTTTTTGCTCAAATGTGATGTTTCGAGATTCACCTCAAATATCGGAATTGTTTATATAAAAACATATTGCAACTTACATTTTAATGGTGTGTTTGTTTCAAGGAAAGTGATTTTCAGAAATTTATTTTCTGGAGAGTGGTTTCTTGAAAACTACTTTCTCGGAAAACGATTTGTTTTCCTTTGTTTGGTAATATGTTACCGAAAATATTTTTCGGTGTTTGGTTCTTATTGAGAAAATAATTTCAATCTCATCGAAGGGGCTGTCTTTGATACCGAGGAGATGCAGATGGTCGAGAGAGCTGACGTGAACTGACCCGGCCAGGGCCCGGCCCCGGTTCCAGGCCTCAGTCCCCGGCCCTGGTCTCAATCCCGGTCCCCGGCCCTGGCCTCGGTCCCGATCCCCGGCCCCCTGCCCCGATCCCAATCCCTATTTCGATCCCAGGCCCCCAGCCCCGGTCCTCGGTCTTTGGCCATGACCCGATCACAATCCCGGCCCCCGCTCGGGTCGCCGGCCTCGGCCTCGGGATCGGCCTTAGTCCCGTTTTCAAAGAAAGTGAGAGACTCAAATTTGGAAAAGTGTTTTCACCTTCTTCTTTTTTGGGGAATTCACTTTCCTATTTTAATGAATAAAATCTTTGTTGGCTGGAAAGTACTTTCCGTTGACCAAATCATTTTTCGCGAACCAAACAGACGAAAGTTCATAAAACACTTTCCCTGAAAATACTTTTCCCAAAACAAACGCACCCTAAGTGGTGCTGATAGACATTAACAAGTTGCAATATAACTTTACAAGTATATGATATTTATCATCATTTTTCCGGTAGACCTGCAAACCAGAATCAATCAACAAAGCATGATGACGCCCCTAATAGCAATTGAGCCATGTAGAGACCACAGCCTTGTAGAGCTCAGACGGGTACTTGTCCCATTTCTTGTATATTGAGTCCGTAATTGCAGGTCTGTTTTGGCACATAATTTTGGCTTTTCATCGCATTAATTTATCAAGAAATGTCATTCTGACAAAAAGAAACGTCATTTAAAGTAGGAATGTCGAGACGATACTCTCTCTTAGATTCACAAGAAAATTAGGAAAGTCAAGCATTCGTCTTTTCCTTTTTCATTCGCAAGAAAATTGGGAAATGAAGAACTTGCTACTTAAGACGTGACCTATTCGTGTCTCGTCTATCCAAGTAAAGAAGCAGCAAAAAGTTTCCTTTTGATCGAGTCCAGCTGGGTTGCAACTTTGTCAATGCTCATGCGTTCCCTAGGCTCCTCCGCAGAGCACGCGAGTCCAATTCGATATATTGTTTCCAAACATTCCTGAACAATGAGGTTTCTTTCGTGAAGCGAATTTCGGGAACTGTTGTGGCTCTCTCCTTCTCCTTCGTAAAGCAGCAGCACGGTATTGGTAATCTCCATAGCTCTTTGAGGTAGAGCCTCAGCAACATAATTATGAAGATTCAAATTATCTCTGAACATGTCGCTAGTGGGACTCAATCCTGTGAACATCTCTAATAAGAGGATACCGTAACTATAGACATCACCTTCTCTTGAGACTTGGCTTCCATTAGCATATTCTGCAGTTTTACACATGCGGTAGCGTAAGAAATGTAAAAAAACAAGAAGTTTTTTTCACACCACAGTTTCTTGAAGAAATGATAAAATAAAAAACACTAGTCTCTATAAGGACAAGTTCATAACGACAGGGGTCTAAGCTTTTTTTTTTTGTGTGGGGGAGCGGAGGGGGGGGGGGGGGGATATGTTTACCTGGAGCTGCGTAACCAACCGTTCCTCTTAAACCACAAGAACTCGTGTTTGCTTTAGTGTCAGATGCGGATTCGAGGACGATCTTCGCCAACCCAAAGTCACCGACATGTCCAACCATGTCAGCATCTAGAAGGACATTGCTCGGCTTTAGATCGCAATGCATTATTGGGCTCTCGCATTGATTATGGAGATAATCCAATGCGAAAGCAACATCAATGGAAATGTTTATCCTTTGGACGAGACTCAGTTTCTTCGAGTGCCCATCTGCATCGTTTAGAGCTGGATTAGGGTGCAGCCATTCTTCTAGGCTGCCATTGATCATAAACTCGTAAACTAAGGCCTTGAACTCATGACCCTTATAATCAATGCCCGAGCACGCCGTCAAGACTTTCAGAAGATTTCGATGTCTTATACGCTTCAAAGCCTGGCACTCAGCTTTGAAGCTCTTGAGAGAGCCATGACGCGTTAAATTAAGCACCTTCACCGCAATGATAGTTCCACTCTCCTCGAGCAGCCCCTTGTAGACAGACCCAAAGCTTCCGGCTCCAATCAGGTTAGTCGAAGAAAAACCATTGGTTACTTTTAGAAGTGTCCCATAAGAAAGATTTAACAATGAATCATCAAAAGAGCTTGAATTCGGCTCGTTTCTTTTCTGCTTCAACCAACATAGACGTAGGAAAGTGACAACGAGAGTTACCCCAAGAAGACCAAAAACAACGGCAATGGTAAGTTTCAACTTAAGGACTCCTCCTCTACTTCTGGATTTTCGAGAGACGCATACAGGAAGCTCAAATTCAGGCATTCCTCCGCAGAGCTTTTCATTTCCAGCGACAAAAGTCGCACTCACATTCCTAAAAACTCCTCCAGCTGGTAGCGGGCCTTCCAAATGATTGTAAGATAAGTTCAGCTTTTCCAAATACTGAAATGCCTCTAAGAACTTTGGGATTTCACCATAGAAACTGTTGTTGGAAAGATCTAATTCCTCAATGCTTCTTAATGATTGAATTGATTGAGAAATGGACCCATGGAAGAGGTTATCTTGCATTCTTAGGACTCTCAGTGCATCACAATTGCCTAGACTGCTCGGGATTTCACCGTCCAAAATATTTCCCGAGACATCCAGTTGGTCCAAATGTTTCAAGATTCCGATTTCCATCGGAAGGACTCCGCTCAGATGATTTTGAGACAGATTCAGAAAGAGGAGGCTCCCGGTCACGGAGAATAATACGGGACCACTCAGATTGTTACTAGAAAGATCTAGAAATGTCAAGCTCCGATGCTTAACTAGGTCTGATGGAATCGTCCCTTCTAAGTTATTTCTGGAAAGATCTAAATTGATCAATCCCTGCAGATTTTGCAAAGAGGATGGGATTCGGCCAGATAGATTGTTGCCTGACAAGGTCAATACTTCAAGATTTGAAAGGTTGCCTAAATCTGACGGGATCGGACCTGAAAGGAGGTTGTCATCCATTTGCAATACCTGCAAGTTCACAAGATTACCAATCTCTCTTGGGATCTCACCCGATATGGAATTTCCCGTTACTTGTAGTTTTCTAAAAGTTGCTGAGAAATTACTGATGCATGCAGGAAGCATCCCCCCGAATCTATTTCCCTGCATCTGCACTACAGTCAAGTTAGTGGCATTTGTTAGCGAGCAAAGGAAGCTCAGATCATCTGCATCGGACCCTCCACTCCCGAGATAATTATCAGTTAAGATAACCTTCCTAAGGTTACGGAGATTTGCCAACGAAGGGACTTTCCCGGAAAGCTCATTGTCTCCGAGCTGGAGCACACTTAGATTCCTGGATTTGGATATGGACAAAGGGATTGATCCTGCGAACTGGTTATTAGAAATGCTAAAAAATTGAACGTTTGGGAGAGTGAATCCTATATCTTCAGGAAGATTGCCCCTGATCTGGTTCTGACCAATGTCGAATACAGTCAGCAAGGACAAGTTGAAGACCGAAGGCGGAATGGTACCTGAAAGCCTGTTTTCTTCAAAGGTGAGCATTTCTAGCTTGGTCAATCGACCTAGAGATTGAGGAATGACCCCGCTCAAACGGTTTAGGGCACCAGCAAACGCCACCAGAGATGATAAGTTGCCTATGGATGAAGGGATGCTGCCAGTAAATGGGTTGCTAGAAAAGACGACCCTCTGAAGGTTTGACAAGGAGCCAATCTCCACTGGAATTCCGCCAACCAACTGGTTGTTGCCGAGGTTGATACGTAAAAGCTTCGAGCAACCTGATAAATTCGCAGGAATCTCACCCGTCAGTGAATTGTTCAATAAATTCAAGAATAGGAGCCGACGCAAACGGCCAATTTGAGGAGGGATTCCGAGGCCGAAGCTATTGTTTTGGAGTCTCAGCTCCCTTAAGAAGCTGAGGTTGCCAATGTGAGGTGAGATGGATCCCGAGAGTCCCTGGGAAGCGAGGTCCAGTACCGTGACCCTATGGTGTTGGCGACCGCACGTAACGCCATGCCATAGGCAGAAGTCAGTGGTGTCGTTCCATCGGTTAAGCAACCCGAAAGGGTCATTTGTTACTTCAGCCTTGAAAGCAAGCAATGCAAGCCTGTCTGTATCGTTAATAGCTGAAACGACTACACCGAAGCCCAACACGAGAAGGGCAACGAAAAGAAGGCCGGAACAACGGAGTTGTGCAGGACTGGCTAGCAAGCATCCCATTTTATGAGCATAAAATTGGGTACGAATTCACTATGGGAGGGACAAGATGGAATGATTGAAATGATGTGTATGAATTAAGCTGCTTGAGCATAGAAGAGCTTTTATAGAAGTTGGGTAGACCCTGGAGGAATTTTTTTTTGGCTGTGCATTAGTACCTCTTTTCCCAGCAAGTCATCCCTCTTGTACGGTTAGCCTGACCTACCATGGTAACTCCTTTTCGAGGAGAAGACCGTGACCCCTACCGTAAATTATTTTTTTATTGTAGATCCACACTATATCATCGTTTGTTTTGCATAAAGTACTCATTAATTAAAAAATCGCGGGGTCAAAAATAATAACAGTACAGTTAAAATATTATGGTAGCAGCTACCTTTGTGGAAAGGGATTTTTACATAATTTTTCTGCTAAACATCCTAGACAAGAATATTGACTTCTTCACACGCTAATTACGGTTGATCATGTGTGTCCTCAAATCCAATATCATTTATCTGTTTCATTTTTGGTGATCGCAGAGATTTTTATTTTTTCAATTTAGGATCTGTTTGTTTCGAATAAACTATTTTTTGAAAACTATTTTTTTTTCATTTTTCAGCTTTTGAATCTCTTAGGAAAATGAGTTTAATGTAAAATGTTTTCGTCGTTTATGAAAAGCTTTAGACATGAATTGTTATTGGTAATGAGAATATTATGCATTGACTATTAATTTCAAGTGATACAAGCTATCATTCTTAGAAAAGTATTTTTAAAATCATTTATTTTCTACAGTTTGTCTTAGGACGGAGTGGAGGAAAACTATTAGCATTATGGAGAGGTACAATTTCTTTACTCTAAACTGTCCTTTTTAGTCCTTTTTCCTTATTTATATTTGTATATTGTTGTTTTCATATATATTTTTATGTAATTATTTCTTTTTCCTCGATCGGTCTTGCTTTTATTTTGTTTATTTTTGGGTTCATCGACCGCCGACCCCAACTAATTTGGGATAAAGCTGATGTTGATTCATTTTCTATGAAACAAACCGAGCCTTAGTATCAATGAAAATGTATTGATTCGAGTCGGTTTTGAAATAGATCTCTCATTGTTGACACCTGATTTTTGGTCATCTTTCGTTTCAATTTTTATTTCCAAAATTAATTAAAAATAGCCAAAAACTCATAAAATTGCAAAATCAACTTTGGAGGCCTTGGCATAGCCTCAAGAGTCAATTTTGAACAAAAATATTTTTCATAATTTTTAATAATTTTTCGAATTTTTTTTAATTATTAAAAATACTCAAAAAATCAGAAAAATACCATTCGTGGTCAGAAAAATTTACAAAAATATTCAGTAATTTTGTTTTAATTCCCCCTTCAAGCTTGTCACTTTAAATCTTGAAAATGCGACTTGGGTTACTATGTTCCTTCACAAAACATAAACCCGAACCGAGCAAAAAAATTATATTATTATGTCTTTTAATTTGCAATTTTGAAGTCTTGACATCTGATTTGATTACCCTATGTTGAAATTTGATTAAATTGTTCACACAATGGAGAGGAATGGGCGTGTGGTTCTTATTTTTGCTACAATGTGGAAATTAACCAATATACTAACTATGCTCCACGTTGGAGAAGTTCCATTTTGGCTGCTGAGGATGGATAGTGGAGCTGGTGGAAGAATAAAGAAAGTTGAGTGGAAGAATAAAGAAGTGAAAAGAAAAGAGGGGGAATGGGTGGAAGAATAAAGAAGTGAAAAGCAAAGAGGAGGAGGCAATGAAAAGTGATTAAAAAAAGGAAAGGGAAGATGGTGGAAGGATGCTGGTTGACGATAGTGGAAGACTTGATCATGAGGCAAGTCTACCAAGAAGAAAAGGACTAAAGAGGGAGCATTGTAGAATAAAAAAAAGGGGGACCATCCATTGAAGGGGTCCGGCCATGGTGGAATAAAAAAGAGGGAATTCTTGAAGATGAATGGAGAGAAAGAGTAAGAGAGATAGGGAGTGAGAAAAGAGAATACGGGGGGCCATGGCCAGACCATCGACTCTATTGGAGGAAGTATATCTCAATTAGTTCAAGATCAAAGTAATTCCAAGAATTGCTCTCAATCAGATCAAGACCAACCAGGCAATTCTCAATCAGATCTAGATCAAAGCAATTCCAAGAATTGCTCTCAATCATATCAAGACCAACCAAGCAATTCTTGTACTCATGGCAAGCGTAGTGAAAAGTTCCAAAGTTGACAAATACTTTTCCTTCTTTGCATATAGGATTTTATTTTTCCATGTACGAAAGTCATACTATCTTGTACTATAAATATTTGTAAGAAATAAAGTGGAACTATCTCGTCCAATTATTTTCTTACATGGTATCAGAGCTTTCTGCTCACAAGCATATCATTTATCTCTCTTCAATGGCAGAAAAATCCTCAAACACTCCTACGGTGGTCACTAGTCCTTCTTCAAATAATACCACCACACTTGTGTCGATCAATGCAGCTGTGCAACTGCCTTTCAAGCTAACTTCGATGAATTATCCATCCTGGTTGGCTCAATTTAATTCACTACTCTTGGGCTACGATTTAATGGGATATGTAGATGGAACGCTATTGTGTCCGTCTAGCAACATCATTACTGATGGAAAAACTACTGTGAATCCATCTTTTTCTCATTGGGTACGCCAAGATCAACTATTGCTTCATGCAATCCTGGCTTCCACTTCAGACTCAATCGTTCCTCTCATTGCTTCTGCCAAAACAGCGCACGAGGCATGGAGCAAACTTTCGCATCTCTTTGCCAACAAGACACGTTCGCGTGTCATGAGTCTTAAGGAACGTTTAATGCTCACAAAACGCGATACTCGTTCAGTAGCTGAGTATTTGCAAGCCATCAAAGGTATTGCTGATGAACTTGCTATCATCAATTCTCCCATTAGTGATGATGATTTAATATTGCATGCTTTAAATGGACTTGGCTCCGAATTCAAGGAAATTTCTGTTGCCATTAGAGCACGTGAATCACCCATTTCCTTCGAGGAACTTCATGATAAACTTGTCGATTTTGAGCAATATCTAAAAAGGGAAGAGAGTCAGGGTGAATCGACTATTATTACTGCAAATTTTGCCAAAAGAGGCTCTTACAGGAACACCAACCAGCGGTATATTTCGAATCGAGGTTCGAACTCACATCTGTCTACGCGGCAACCACATTGGAGAAGGAGCAACGATTATGATCATAACCAGCATATTCAAAAAGCACGTGTTTGGTGCCAATTTTGTGAACGTGCAGGTCACTCAGCCAAGCAATGCTATCAGGCCAAACAATATTTCTGCTCTCCTCCTACTGCAAATAGCACAGTGGTATCTCGCCAACCCAAAGATGGATGGCTCATGGACTCTGGAGCGTCTCATCATGTTACTTCCAGCCTGGAAAATCTCTCTTTGCATTCTAATTATGAAGGCGTAGATGAAATCGTTATTGGTGATGGCTCAGGTTTGCCTATAACACATACTGGTTCAACTAAACTTTCATCTTCGAATGCTTCATATTCATTATCAGATGTCCTTGTGTTCCTGATATTAGCAAAAACCTGATATCTGTTTCAAAGTTTTGCAAGACTAACCAAACGTCCGTGGAATTTTTTCCCGACCATTTTTTGGTGAAGGATCTGCGCACGGGGGCGACTCTCACACAAGGCCTGAATAACAATGATGTCTATGAACTTCCATCTTCACTTCATGTGAATCATACACCATACTCAACTATGATTGGTGTCCGTGCATCCTCCAGTGATTGGCAACGACGTCTTGGTCATCCCTCCCATCAGATCTTAGAGTTTCTTTTCAAGTCAAAGTCAATTCCTTCTCTTTCCAAATCATGTTCTCGATTTTTTTGTGAGTCGTGTCAATGTAATAAAAGTCATCAACTTCCGTTTGGTGATTCTACATTATCGAGTCGACGGCCTCTGGATCTCATTTACACCGACGTTTGGGGTCCCGCTCCAGTGAAATCAATAGATGGCTTTTCATATTATGTCATTTTCGTGGATCACTATACGAGATATATCTGGCTATATCTAATCAAGCAGAAATCTGAGCTTTTCTCTCTCTTTCCAACATTCAAAAAACTGGTGGAAAATTACTTCCAAAATCCCATCGTATCAATTTATTCCGATGGTGGAGGAGAGTATCAAAAGTTAAAAGGATTCTTTTTGTCTCATGGGATTACACATTTACAAACACCTCCCTACACACCCCAACACAATGGGATTGCTGAGCGTCGTCATAGGCATGTTGTTGAAACGGGTCTTACTTTACTTCATCAAGCGTCTCTTCCATCTTCATTTTGGTCTCACGCTTACCAAGCCGCAGTATTTCTTATAAATCGTCTACCTACACAGGTCTTAGGACTCAAAACTCCTTTTGAGTCTCTATTTGATTCATGTCCAAATTACTCGAAACTTCGAGTTTTTGGTTGTTTGTGTTATCCTTGGCTTAAACCATATGCAAGACACAAACTTGAAAATCGATCGACACCTTGTATCTTTCTTGGTTACTCTCTCAATCAAAGTGCTTACAAATGTTACGATCCTCAACAAAACAAAGTTTTTGTCTCGCGTCATGTTGTCTTCGATGAGTCCATTTTTCCTTACTCCAAACATGCTACATCACTCCATCATACCAATTCTCAATCTTCATCTATACTATTTCAAGATACACATTCACCCTCTCATTTTTTCATACACGATCGGGGCCGGTCTAAATAGAAATTGGGATTAGGATAAATGGCGGATCGATTTGGTTAGCCGGACTGATTAAATTGTCTGTGGCTAGTTGTTGTTAGAAAATTATTGATTGATTGATTGGGCAATGGATTGCCGCTGTTTGATCGCGAGCGAGCGATAGGCTAGAGACGAGCGAGCGATCGACGACGTTTAAGTCGGATTGGCTAATAAATAATTATTGTATGAATTCGAGCCTTTATGTGGCCTAATTGGACTGATTGTTTGTGGTTGTGTTGAAGGCCTCGTTGGAAGGCTTGATTGATTGGCTGCCATGACTGTTTGGCGTCGATCGTTGATTGGGGGTTAATCGCCCTGTGTGTGTGGTGACTAGTGGTTAGTCTGCATTTGCATATGACCGTGTGCGAAGTCAAAATACATATTTTGGCACGAAATTGGCATTTGGCCAAAGTTTTTACATGCCTGAGTGAGCATCCGGCCTTAACCAAAGATAATGAAATGGGTTGATTGCTGGATGTGGATTGTATGGTCATATGACGAAAAACGATGATGTTCCTGGCAAGCTCGTGTTCTATGATTTGGACGGAACCATACGAATTGCCAGAAGCACGACAACTCTGATTCGGTGTTAATTAGTACGGATGCATAGTTGGTCGGATGCCGGTCGCAATGGATGTTGGACCGACGCCCCGTATAGGGATGCCTACTTGCTGGTACCGTGCCAGACGCACTGGATACACCGCTTGTAGTAGCCGTTGCCGAGAGTAAAGGAACGTAGCCCGGTTTTACCGGTAGAACGCTGGATCACACTGAGGTGTTAGATCGCGTTATTTGTGAGAGTCGAATCACGCCCTCTTTCGCGTAGATCCTCTCATGTGCCGGTGGCACGATCATCGTTAATAAAAGAATTGAGTGCAATGTAACTTCGTACATGGGTAAGTGTGAACGTATCCCGACTACGACGTTTGGAATGGGACGAATGGAGTAGGAAGACGGAAGTTCATACTCACTTGTGTTCGAGTTATTATTGTGTCGTGTGCATTGTCCTGGTGAATGTCCTGTGCAGACTGGCGGATGTAATGCTGTGATTGAGTGACTGATTGACGTTGACTGTTGAGTCATGTCGAGCATTGCATTATGTATGGCTGAAGCTGGTAAGTGTGCATGTGGATGATGGTTATATTGTTAACTGTGGATAGTGCTATATGTGCATGTGTGATTTGTGAGCTTCGGTTAGGATGCCCTGGGCGAATCAGTTTCCTAACCGAGCTTAGGCTTGATTCACTGAGATTTATTCTCACCCCGTCGTGGGATAACATTTCAGGTCCCAAGTGACGAAGCCTCGCGGACGCCATGAATTGGCTGTTGGAGTAGTCTATTGAAGTAAGTGAGAAGTTGACCTCACCTGACCAAGTGACCCTTTGAAGTTTTGTCTAGTCGCCCCGAAGTATGGGGTTGTGTACATTCGTTAGTATGAATATGGTCTTGATTGGTTTGGATGGTTTGTTGTTATTGGGATTTTCATTTTGTGAGTGTCGATTGTGACTGCCTACTTTGCTATCCCTGTTTGTTTATGCTGTCAGGGAGTTAGAACGTTTCCGCATGCGTAGTTAAGTGATAGGTCGATAGCGTGCCTGGGAAGCTATCTCTATGACCTCGTGGCGATTTGGCAAGGGATGTCGCGGGCTCGAGAGTCGGGGCGTGACACCGTCAGCATGGCCAACACCAGGGAATCAGCCCTGTCTTGATAGCGAGCTCGCACGATGCTAGCCAAAGTGATCTCCCGGCTGGCGACATGGTAAGCCTCTAGGAAATTGGTGAAAAGAGTCGGGAAGATCGTAAACTCCCTTCGTAATTTCGTACCCTCGATACAGGCAGTGTCTAAGGCCCGAATCATAGTACGGATTTCAGCTTCAGCTTCAGGGTGACTATTTATGTAACCGTAATCTCTACCCAGGAGGTGATAAAATCTCTCCCACTGGGTCGAAGCTTTGGCTGAGGCAGCAGGTACAAGGGAGGAAGCCATCTACGATTGAACGGCGGAGAAGAGAATGAATGATGTGGGAGTGTTTGAGAGCCGGGCTAATCAAGTCTCATTAATGCATCCTTGGTGAGTCACGAATCCACCTCTGTCCTGTGATCTCGGGCTTAGCAAAAAGTAATAGCTCCTAAAGGCCGGTGGACCTACTACTTTGGAGACCGAGCTAGGGGAACAGGCGTAGTGCTCGATAAAGCAAAAGTCGACACGGGAGATCTTTAGGCTCCACTCAAGTAAGAAAGAGTAAGAAAGGACAGGGGGAATCACGAAGTCTCGAAAGGAGCGCTCGTCAGACACTCGTTATCCGGTATCAAAAGGGCGTTTCTTGGGACATGCCCAGTCTCTAAAAATTGCAGAGAGGGCGAACATCTGAGAAAGGGTGGAGAAAATCGAGCGAACGAAGACCAGAAAGGGACATTTCGATCCAAAATGTTCAAGGGATACCGTCATTTATTGGAAACGCCCGACCCAATTGTCTCCGAATTTGAACTGCTAGAAGAATTTGAAGATCTTGGAAACAAATTCGTCACGAAGGATATGGAAATCGACTCTGCCAGCCAGGAGACCCAAGCCCTTAGCGACCAAAACGCCAGCGACAATGATCAGCGCCAAAAAAAGAAGCATCGCAAACGCCACACTACACGCCAAATCCGAGAGCTTAGCACTCTTTTCAAGGAATGTCCATTTCCAAACGAGCAGTAGAGAGCTGAACTAAGCCAGAAGGTGGGCTTGGAACCTTTGAAGGTTAAGTTTTGGTTTCGCAACAAACGAACACGATTGATGGAACAATTCAGACATCGCGAGGTGGAGATTCTAAAGGAGAGGATTGAACAGCTTCGAGTAGTAATATGGTTAGTAATATGCTTCTAAGATCATAGCTGTGCTTTGCTAACCAGAATATTGGCAGGTCAAGGAAACAATGGATGAAGAAAAGGTTGCAGCTGGAGGTATGAGTATTTAACTTTTTAAAGTTTGAACTGGAGGCCAATGAAGGCTGTGATCTTCTTTAGAGTTTCTATTTTTATGCCGTCATGATGTATCTTGCTTTTTAGCAGCACGTGCAGCTATCTCTTAAGATAGATCATCATTTGGCCATGCACTTCAAACAAGAACCGTTCCTTTTTCCTTTCCACTGATATAAGTTTTGTTTGACAAATATATCATAGAGATAAGTTGGTCAATTCCCTTTAGTAACTGCTGAGTCTCCGTCAACCTTTCCTTACTTTTGCTGGAGCACTGTCATTGTACCTGGTAAAGCAGAGGTCGTCAGCAACTCAATCGTGTCCGTCACGAAAGCCATATCACTAGTCTAGTCCTTAGTGTTGTTGGGCCATTTGTTGCTTCATCTGGCAATTGTAATCTGATGTTTCAACTTAAGGCAGGATCTACAACAGGAAAACTTATCACCTACATGTAAGCGCCAGTAAGCAGATACAATTGGGAGCCATGCTCCTTGTACTGTGCACCATGAGGTTATGTGTTACAAAAATTTCCATTGCGTTTTACTTTGATATCTAATGCTGATGCCTTTGCAGCAAGAGGCAAACTTTCCATTCACCTGCTTACTGACAACATGGTACTTACAGATGAAGAACTAAAAACAAAAGAACTATGTTCATTGAACGGAGTAGTTACTTAAATTTAATGCTTGGACTGACAGAACAATGAAGCAAGCAAGGAACTGATCTTCGGTGTGGATTCTGCGACAGCAAAACTTGACGAGATCAAAAGAACTAAATCCAAGCTAGCTGCAGAAAATTCTGCAGTTAAGTAGTCCATATCTAAATTTCACCTTGTATTGATTTCACTTCTCTGGTTAAAATAATTTCATTGTTTGTCAAAGCTTAGAGCGGATATGTTATAATATGCACTACAATGCTCACCTTGGGAGATGAGCACCAGAAAACAGAGCATACCAACTCATGGTCCTGAATGAAGCATTTCCCATTTCAATTTTATAATCTTGAAGAAAACTGCCATAGAGCAGCTCGATTCAAATGACATGCCCAATCGCCTAACCTTATACCTCTAGGGGGGTTTTAGCTTTGATTGGGTATTTATGCTTCCATCTTTATCTGTTAATTTCGCCTTTTGGCACAGGTGATGTCTAATTTCTAATCACTTTGAATATAGAAGCCATTATTGTAATGATGAAATATAGAAGCAAACTTGTTAAGAGGCAACTAAACACTAGGAGCTAACATCCTCGATCTGCAGCTCATCATCATCTGTTGATGAACACTAATGGTGCCAGTACAACTCCTATTATTGCAGATGAAGCAACGAATTGAGCAAATGAAAAGCCAGTCAAATGAGTTTCAGGTGAGTATGTGGCAATAGGTATTGTCAAGCATGTATATACTCAATCACCGTAATACTTGCAGTTCGTGCGATACCTATGCAGAATGTCTTCATTTGGTTTTAATGAACCAAATCATTACAGATATTGGTACCTTTAGGTTATATTAATGTGGTCCGGTTTATCTGCTGAACTTGGATCCAAAATGGATCCTTGAAGTACAGGTCCAGGATACTTGGTTGTAGTTAAGACTCCACATCTTTGTTTGCTGTGGTATGATGCAGGAAGAGCTAAGGGTAATGGATGTTAAGACCTTGGAAAAGGAACAAAAAGCTCTTTTAGCAGATATTGTTGGGGAAACGGAGTTCCTGCAGTCTCTGCAGAATCAAATCGAGAAACTGAAGGTGAAATTACTCCAAAACTTCGATTTTCACTTAAAAAAGAAAACACGTCAAATGGGTGTTAACAATATTGTATTTGAATAATGTGCTGTTAACTGGGGACTGTCCACAAAACGGGATTGCTTTTACTCTGCTTCCAACCTCTCTTATCTTCCAGAACTGGGAGATTGTTTTTCTACTGGTTCTAGTTTCTTCTGTGGATTTTTTTTACTGGTCTTTGATATATGCTGAGTCAACTCAGGAATGATAAAGGAACCCTTCTGTTTAGAAATTTTCTTAGTACCCTCACACATGGATTGCTTGAATCATTCGTTTGTTTTTCTGCTCTTAACAGGGAATATCACAGCTCGTGAAGTGCGCCTGCGGACAGGAGTACAAAATAGAGTTAGATGCTTGTGTGTGAACAGGAAAACAAAGCAGCCAAAACATCGGATACTCGTAGTTTTAACTACTAACTAGCCTAGTAATATGACACTAAGCTGGAAAGACAAGTCGCTCTAGAGGAATTTGCATTAATATAACAAAGAGGGAAAAAGAAAGGAAGGAAAACTAATAGAAGACAGGTGGAGTCAAATTGTAGCGGCCGCTGCCCAATCAAACAACTTGCTGCTTCATTGTGTCATCAAGACTTGTGACCATATTAAGCCAAAATACTTTTCAAATATAACAAGGTCAGTTAGTTCTCAAGAAAAAGCTGCATGAACTATTTCTCCACCTTTCCCTGTTCTTTCAACTTTGTGTGTTCTGGTCAACCCTCTGGATAATGGACTAGCTGTGGACTTTGAAGACAGAAACGAAGACAGAACAGCAATTATATAAAAGCGCTTGGCTACAAGATCAATCAAATCCCAAAACTTCAAGATTTAGTAATCAGCCTCTGGTGCGTACCATTGCTTGCAGTCAGAACTAAAACAAGTTTTTTGCTCAAATGTGATGTTTCGAGATTCACCTCAAATATCGGAATTGTTTATATAAAAACATATTGCAACTTACATTTTAATGGTGTGTTTGTTTCAAGGAAAGTGATTTTCAGAAATTTATTTTCTGGAGAGTGGTTTCTTGAATACTATTTTCTCGGAAAACGATTTGTTTTCCTTTGTTTGGTAATATGTTACCGAAAATATTTTTCGGTGTTTGGTTCTTATTGAGAAAATAATTTCAATCTCATCGAAGGGGCTGTCTTTGATACCGAGGAGATGCAGATGGTCGAGAGAGCTGACGTGAACTGACCCGGCCAGGGCCCGGCCCCGGTTCCAGGCCTCAGTCCCCGGCCCTGGTCTCAATCCCGGTCCCCGGCCCTGGCCTCGGTCCCGATCCCCGGCCCCCTGCCCCGATCCCAATCCCTATTTCGATCCCAGGCCCCCAGCCCCGGTCCTCGGTCTTTGGCCCTGACCCGATCACAATCCCGGCCCCCGCTCGGGTCGCCGGCCTCGGCCTCGGGATCGGCCTTAGTCCCGTTTTCAAAGAAAGTGAGAGACTCAAATTTGGAAAAGTGTTTTCACCTTCTTCTTTTTTGGGGAATTCACTTTCCTATTTTAATGAATAAAATCTTTGTTGGCTGGAAAGTACTTTCCGTTGACCAAATCATTTTTCGCGAACCAAACAGACGAAAGTCCAGAAAACACTTTCCCTGAAAATACTTTTCCCAAAACAAACGCACCCTAAGTGGTGCTGATAGACATTAACAAGTTGCAATATAACTTTACAAGTATATGATATTTATCATCATTTTTCCGGTAGACCTGCAAACCAGAATCAATCAACAAAGCATGATGACGCCCCTAATAGCAATTGAGCCATGTAGAGACCACAGCCTTGTAGAGCTCAGACGGGTACTTGTCCCATTTCTTGTATATTGAGTCCGTAATTGCAGGTCTGTTTTGGCACATAATTTTGGCTTTTCATCGCATTAATTTATCAAGAAATGTCATTCTGACAAAAAGAAACGTCATTTAAAGTAGGAATGTCGAGACGATACTCTCTCTTAGATTCACAAGAAAATTAGGAAAGTCAAGCATTCGTCTTTTCCTTTTTCATTCGCAAGAAAATTGGGAAATGAAGAACTTGCTACTTAAGACGTGACCTATTCGTGTCTCGTCTATCCAAGTAAAGAAGCAGCAAAAAGTTTCCTTTTGATCGAGTCCAGCTGGGTTGCAACTTTGTCAATGCTCATGCGTTCCCTAGGCTCCTCCGCAGAGCACGCGAGTCCAATTCGATATATTGTTTCCAAACATTCCTGAACAATGAGGTTTCTTTCGTGAAGCGAATTTCGGGAACTGTTGTGGCTCTCTCCTTCTCCTTCGTAAAGCAGCAGCACGGTATTGGTAATCTCCATAGCTCTTTGAGGTAGAGCCTCAGCAACATAATTATGAAGATTCAAATTATCTCTGAACATGTCGCTAGTGGGACTCAATCCTGTGAACATCTCTAATAAGAGGATACCGTAACTATAGACATCACCTTCTCTTGAGACTTGGCTTCCATTAGCATATTCTGCAGTTTTACACATGCGGTAGCGTAAGAAATGTAAAAAAACAAGAAGTTTTTTTCACACCACAGTTTCTTGAAGAAATGATAAAATAAAAAACACTAGTCTCTATAAGGACAAGTTCATAACGACAGGGGTCTAAGCTTTTTTTTTTTGTGTGGGGGAGCGGAGGGGGGGGGGGGGGATATGTTTACCTGGAGCTGCGTAACCAACCGTTCCTCTTAAACCACAAGAACTCGTGTTTGCTTTAGTGTCAGATGCGGATTCGAGGACGATCTTCGCCAACCCAAAGTCACCGACATGTCCAACCATGTCAGCATCTAGAAGGACATTGCTCGGCTTTAGATCGCAATGCATTATTGGGCTCTCGCATTGATTATGGAGATAATCCAATGCGAAAGCAACATCAATGGAAATGTTTATCCTTTGGACGAGACTCAGTTTCTTCGAGTGCCCATCTGCATCGTTTAGAGCTGGATTAGGGTGCAGCCATTCTTCTAGGCTGCCATTGATCATAAACTCGTAAACTAAGGCCTTGAACTCATGACCCTTATAATCAATGCCCGAGCACGCCGTCAAGACTTTCAGAAGATTTCGATGTCTTATACGCTTCAAAGCCTGGCACTCAGCTTTGAAGCTCTTGAGAGAGCCATGACGCGTTAAATTAAGCACCTTCACCGCAATGATAGTTCCACTCTCCTCGAGCAGCCCCTTGTAGACAGACCCAAAGCTTCCGGCTCCAATCAGGTTAGTCGAAGAAAAACCATTGGTTACTTTTAGAAGTGTCCCATAAGAAAGATTTAACAAAAAATCATCAAAAGAGCTTGAATTCGGCACGTTTCTGTTTCTTTTCTGCTTCAACCAACATAGACGTAGGAAAGTGACAACGAGAGTTACCCCAAGAAGACCAAAAACAACGCCAATGGTAAGTTTCAACTTATGGACTCCTCCTCTACTTTTGGATTTTCGAGAGACGCATACAGGAAGCTCAAATTCAGGCATTCCTCCGCAGAGCTTTTCATTTCCAGCGACAAAAGTCGCACTCACATTCCTAAAAACTCCTCCAGTTGGTAGCGGGCCTTCCAAATGATTGTAAGATAAGTTCAGCTTTTCCAAATACTGAAATGCCTCTAAGAACTTTGGGATTTCACCATAGAAACTGTTGTTGGAAAGATCTAATTCCTCAATGCTTCTTAATGATTGAATTGATTGAGAAATGGACCCATGAAAGAGGTTATCTTGCATTCTTAGGACTCTCAGTGCATCACAATTGCCTAGACTGCTCGGGATTTCACCGTCCAAAATATTTCCCGAGACATCCAGTTGGTCCAAATGTTTCAAGATTCCGATTTCCATCGGAAGGACTCCGCTCAGATGATTTTGAGACAGATTCAGAAAGAGGAGGCTCCCGGTCACGGAGAATAATACGGGACCACTCAGATTGTTACTAGAAAGATCTAGAAATGTCAAGCTCCGATGCTTAACTAGGTCTGATGGAATCGTCCCTTCTAAGTTATTTCTGGAAAGATCTAAATTGATCAATCCCTGCAGATTTTGCAAAGAGGATGGGATTCGGCCAGATAGATTGTTGCCTGACAAGGTCAATACTTCAAGATTTGAAAGGTTGCCTAAATCTGACGGGATCGGACCTGAAAGGAGGTTGTCATCCATTTGCAATACCTGCAAGTTCACAAGATTACCAATCTCTCTTGGGATCTCACCCGATATGGAATTTCCCGTTACTTGTAGTTTTCTAAAAGTTGCTGAGAAATTACTGATGCATGCAGGAAGCATCCCCCCGAATCTATTTCCCTGTATCTGCACTACAGTCAAGTTAGTGGCATTTGTTAGCGAGCAAAGGAAGCTCAGATCATCTGCATCGGACCCTCCACTCCCGAGATAATTATCAGTTAAGATAACCTTCCTAAGGTTACGGAGATTTGCCAACGAAGGGACTTTCCCGGAAAGCTCATTGTCTCCGAGCTGGAGCACACTTAGATTCCTGGATTTGGATATGGACAAAGGGATTGATCCTGCGAACTGGTTATTAGAAATGCTAAAAAATTGAACGTTTGGGAGAGTGAATCCTATATCTTCAGGAAGATTGCCCCTGATCTGGTTCTGACCAATGTCGAATACAGTCAGCAAGGACAAGTTGAAGACCGAAGGCGGAATGGTACCTGAAAGCCTGTTTTCTTCAAAGGTGAGCATTTCTAGCTTGGTCAATCGACCTAGAGATTGAGGAATGACCCCGCTCAAACGGTTTAGGGCACCAGCAAACGACACCAGAGATGATAAGTTGCCTATGGATGAAGGGATGCTGCCAGTAAATGGGTTGCTAGAAAAGACGACCCTCTGAAGGTTTGACAAGGAGCCAATCTCCACTGGAATTCCGCCAACCAACTGGTTGTTGCCGAGGTTGATACGTAAAAGCTTCGAGCAACCTGATAAATTCGCAGGAATCTCACCCGTCAGTGAATTGTTCAATAAATTCAAGAATAGGAGCCGACGCAAACGGCCAATTTGAGGAGGGATTCCGAGGCCGAAGCTATTGTTTTGGAGTCTCAGCTCCCTTAAGAAGCTGAGGTTGCCAATGTGAGGTGAGATGGATCCCGAGAGTCCCTGGGAAGCGAGGTCCAGTACCGTGACCCTGTGGTGTTGGCGACCGCACGTAACGCCATGCCATAGGCAGAAGTCAGTGGTGTCGTTCCATCGGTTAAGCAACCCGAAAGGGTCATTTGTTACTTCAGCCTTGAAAGCAAGCAATGCAAGCCTGTCTGTATCGTTAATAGCTGAAACGACTACACCGAAGCCCAACACGAGAAGGGCAACGAAAAGAAGGCCGGAACAACGGAGTTGTGCAGGACTGGCTAGCAAGCATCCCATTTTATGAGCATAAAATTGGGTACGAATTCACTATGGGAGGGACAAGATGGAATGATTGAAATGATGTGTATGAATTAAGCTGCTTGAGCATAGAAGAGCTTTTATAGAAGTTGGGTAGACCCTGGAGGAATTTTTTTTTTTTTTTTGGCTGTGCATTAGTACCTCTTTTCCCAGCAAGTCATCCCTCTTGTACGGTTAGCCTGACCTACCATGGTAACTCCTTTTCGAGGAGAAGACCGTGACCCCTACCGTAAATTATTTTTTTACTGTAGATCCACACAATATCATCGTTTGTTTTGCATAAAGTACTCATTAATTAAAAAATCGCGGGGTCAAAAATAATAACAGTACAGTTAAAATATTATGGTAGCAGCTACCTTTGTGGAAAGGGATTTTTACATAATTTTTCTGCTAAACATCCTAGACAAGAATATTGACTTCTTCACACGCTAATTACGGTTGATCATGTGTGTCCTCAAATCCAATATCATTTATCTGTTTCATTTTTGGTGATCGCAGAGATTTTTATTTTTTCAATTTAGGATCTGTTTGTTTCGAATAAACTATTTTTTGAAAACTATTTTTTTTTCATTTTTCAGCTTTTGAATCTCTTAGGAAAATGAGTTTAATGTAAAATGTTTTCGTCGTTTATGAAAAGCTTTAGACATGAATTGTTATTGGTAATGAGAATATTATGCATTGACTATTAATTTCAAGTGATACAAGCTATCATTCTTAGAAAAGTATTTTTAAAATCATTTATTTTCTACAGTTTGTCTTAGGACGGAGTGGAGGAAAACTATTAGCATTATGGAGAGGTACAATTTCTTTACTCTAAACTGTCCTTTTTAGTCCTTTTTCCTTATTTATATTTGTATATTGTTGTTTTCATATATATTTTTATGTAATTATTTCTTTTTCCTCGATCGGTCTTGCTTTTATTTTGTTTATTTTTGGGTTCATCGACCGCCGACCCCAACTAATTTGGGATAAAGCTGATGTTGATTCATTTTCTATGAAACAAACCGAGCCTTAGTATCAATGAAAATGTATTGATTCGAGTCGGTTTTGAAATAGATCTCTCATTGTTGACACCTGATTTTTGGTCATCTTTCGTTTCAATTTTTATTTCCAAAATTAATTAAAAATAGCCAAAAACTCATAAAATTGCAAAATCAACTTTGGAGGCCTTGGCATAGCCTCAAGAGTCAATTTTGAACAAAAATATTTTTCATAATTTTTAATAATTTTTCGAATTTTTTTAATTATTAAAAATACTCAAAAAATCAGAAAAATACCATTCGTGGTCAGAAAAATTTACAAAAATATTCAGTAATTTTGTTTTAATTCCCCCTTCAAGCTTGTCACTTTAAATCTTGAAAATGCGACTTGGGTTACTATGTTCCTTCACAAAACATAAACCCGAACCGAGCAAAAAAATTATATTATGTCTTTTAATTTGCAATTTTGAAGTCTTGACATCTGATTTGATTACCCTATGTTGAAATTTGATTAAATTGTTCACACAATGGAGAGGAATGGGCGTGTGGTTCTTATTTTTGCTACAATGTGGAAATTAACCAATATACTAACTATGCTCCACGTTGGAGAAGTTCCATTTTGGCTGCTGAGGATGGATAGTGGAGCTGGTGGAAGAATAAAGAAAGTTGAGTGGAAGAATAAAGAAGTGAAAAGAAAAGAGGGGAATGGGTGGAAGAATAAAGAAGTGAAAAGCAAAGAGGAGGAGGCAATGAAAAGTGATTAAAAAAAGGAAAGGGAAGATGGTGGAAGGATGCTGGTTGACGATAGTGGAAGACTTGATCATGAGGCAAGTCTACCAAGAAGAAAATGACTAAAGAGGGAGCATTGTAGAATAAAAAAAAGGGGGACCATCCATTGAAGGGGTCCGGACATGGTGGAATAAAAAAGAGGGAATTCTTGAAGATGAATGGAGAGAAAGAGTAAGAGAGATAGGGAGTGAGAAAAGAGAATACGGGGGGCCATGGCCAGACCATCGACTCTATTGGAGGAAGTATATCTCAATTAGTTCAAGATCAAAGTAATTCCAAGAATTGCTCTCAATCAGATCAAGACCAACCAGGCAATTCTCAATCAGATCAAGATCAAAGCAATTCCAAGAATTGCTCTCAATCATATCAAGACCAACCAAGCAATTCTTGTACTCATGGCAAGCGTAGTGAAAAGTTCCAAAGTTGACAAATACTTTTCCTTCTTTGCATATAGGATTTTATTTTTCCATGTACGAAAGTCATACTATCTTGTACTATAAATATTTGTAAGAAATAAAGTGGAACTATCTCGTCCAATTATTTTCTTACATGGTATCAGAGCTTTCTGCTCACAAGCATATCATTTATCTCTCTTCAATGGCAGAAAAATCCTCAAACACTCCTACGGTGGTCACTAGTCCTTCTTCAAATAATACCACCACACTTGTGTCGATCAATGCAGCTGTGCAACTGCCTTTCAAGTTAACTTCGATGAATTATCCATCCTGGTTGGCTCAATTTAATTCACTACTCTTGGGCTACGATTTAATGGGATATGTAGATGGAACGCTATTGTGTCCGTCTAGCAACATCATTACTGATGGAAAAACTACTGTGAATCCATCTTTTTCTCATTGGGTACGCCAAGATCAACTGTTGCTTCATGCAATCCTGGCTTCCACTTCAGACTCAATCGTTCCTCTCATTGCTTCTGCCAAAACAGCGCACGAGAAATGGAGCAAACTTTCGCATCTCTTTGCCAACAAGACACGTTCGCGTGTCATGAGTCTTAAGGAACGTTTAATGCTCACAAAACGCGATACTCGTTCAATAGCTGAGTATTTGCAAGCCATCAAAGGTATTGCTGATGAACTTGCTATCATCAATTCTCCCATTAGTGATGATGATTTAATATTGCATGCTTTAAATGGACTTGGCTCCGAATTCAAGGAAATTTCTGTTGCCATTAGAGCACGTGAATCACCTATAAGGACAAGTTGATAACGACAGGGGGGGATATGTTTACCTGGAGCTGCGTAACCAACCGTTCCTCTTAAACCACAAGAACTCGTGTTTGCTTTAGTGTCAGATGCGGATTCGAGGACGATCTTCGCCAACCCAAAGTCACCGACATGTCCAACCATGTCAGCATCTAGAAGGACATTGCTCGGCTTTAGATCGCAATGCATTATTGGGCTCTCGCATTGATTATGGAGATAATCCAATGCGAAAGCAACATCAATGGAAATGTTTATCCTTTGGACGAGACTCAGTTTCTTCGAGTGCCCATCTGCATCGTTTAGAGCTGGATTAGGGTGCAACCATTCTTCTAGGCTGCCATTGATCATAAACTCGTAAACTAAGGCCTTGAACTCATGACCCTTATAATCAATGCCCGAGCACGCTGTCAAGACTTTCAGAAGATTTCGATGTCTTATACGCTTCAAAGCCTGGCACTCAGCTTTGAAGCTCTTGAGAGAGCCATGACGCGTTAAATTAAGCACCTTCACCGCAATGATAGTTCCACTCTCCTCGAGCAGCCCCTTGTAGACAGACCCAAAGCTTCCGGCTCCAATCAGGTTAGTCGAAGAAAAACCATTGGTTACTTTTAGAAGTGTCCCATAAGAAAGATTTAACAATGAATCATCAAAAGAGCTTGAATTCGGCTCGTTTCTTTTCTGCTTCAACCAACATAGACGTAGGAAAGTGACAACGAGAGTTACCCCAAGAAGACCAAAAACAACGGCAATGGTAAGTTTCAACTTATGGACTCCTCCTCTACTTTTGGATTTTCGAGAGACGCATACAGGAAGCTCAAATTCAGGCATTCCTCCGCAGAGCTTTTCATTTCCAGCGACAAAAGTCGCACTCACATTCCTAAAAACTCCTCCAGCTGGTAGCGGGCCTTCCAAATGATTGTAAGATAAGTTCAGCTTTTCCAAATACTGAAATGCCTCTAAGAACTTTGGGATTTCACCATAGAAACTGTTGTTGGAAAGATCTAATTCCTCAATGCTTCTTAATGATTGAATTGATTGAGAAATGGACCCATGAAAGAGGTTATCTTGCATTCTTAGGACTCTCAGTGCATCACAATTGCCTAGACTGCTCGGGATTTTACCGTCCAAAATATTTCCCGAGACATCCAGTTGGTCCAAATGTTTCAAGATTCCGATTTCCATCGGAAGGACTCCGTGTAACGCCCGAAATCCCGACTCCTGTAAATAGTGTAATCCCGACGATAGTGTGAATATGAATTTCATTTTGGTCGCGCAAAGTATACTTCGTGGATTTAGAAATTTGAAATTTAAAGATTTTCGATAATCGTCGATCGAATCGAGTGGGATTTTGATCGGTTCGTCCTTTCGCCTTAGGATTTGAATTTTCGAGTCGAGGCCTCGCCGTAGCCAAGCCGACCTCGAAGGATTCATTATCCCGATTGGATGACCAATGTCCGATTTACCCTCGCGTGCGAAATTTCGGAATTGCCCCGGTCAAGGATGGAAGTTACAAGATTGCCCTTGGATATTTGATGGGCAAAAGGACAAGCTTCATTATTTGTGTGGTCCAACCTTATCTCAAGAGCACTCAAGTGGTCATGGTCAATGAAGACAGCTCATTCCCTCTCTCCTCCGGCTATTGCACGACACCACATCTTCACGTTTTCTCTTCTGCTTTTGCTTGCTCCCTCAACCGACTCATCTCTCTTCTTCTTTCACTTCGCACGACCACATCTTGCCGGATCCTCACCAGACCATCACTGATCCTCCACCACCTCCCCCTCAAGCCGTCGCCACCCCCCAGCTCCGCCGTCGCCGCCCAGGGCCGCCGGAAACCGGCCGGAGGCAGCTCGAGCAGATTTTCTGCTTTGTCCGAGCCGTGGGGTGCAGCAGCTCCTCCTTGCTGCACGGTGGTTTCCGGTCACCACCACCACTTCACGGAGCTTCCTTACTCTCCCTCCGACACCCCTCTGCTGTCGCAAGCAGCCACCAGCCGCCGGAAGAGCTCAGGTGAGAAGAAAACCGAACATGCCCCTGTTTCTGCCGGTTTTGGTTCAGTTTCTGTTTTGGAGTTAGTTAACTGCTCTGATTCGTTTCTTTGCTGACCTCCGGCCACTACACACACCCCGACACCCCTAGGGACGTTCCCTTTCAGTTGCAAGAGGTTTCGTGACCGTTAGATACCCGAACCAGCCTTGTATCCGGGCTGTGCGTACTCTGGTTTCTCTGCTGCAGCTGCTGTGTTGCTGCTGTTTTGGTGTTGCCGACGACTTCTCCGGCCACCACAGGTCGCCGACGACCACCCCCGACCCCCGTGAACCTCCACCTTCGACCTTAGACCCGACCACCACTCTAAGTCGCCCAAAACAGAATCGTTTAGCCACTGTTGTTTCTCACGTTGCTGCTGTCCTGCTCTGTTTTTGGGATTGGGCTGATTTGTGGGCTTGTTATTTTAGGGCTGTTGAGTTGGGCCGAAGTCCATTCTGAGTTGGGCTGAAAGCTGAGGTGTTGGGCCACGAAATTTGGGCCTTGTCTTGGGCTCGTGGATCGAATCTTTTGGAGTTTAGGCCCGTTGGACGATATCCGTGGTTCGCGATCCAGTTAAGTTCGAAGTTTGGATCGAAGGTTTTACTTCAAGGAATTTACGGTGAGTTGACATCTAATTCTCGATTAGGTCGTTAATTATGTCTGGATTAGTTTGCTTAGATCAATAGGGGTTGATTTCATTAGGGTCGAATAGGCTAGAAACTCGAGTTAAGTTAAATAGCCTATTTGGTTGTGTTAGTCGATTTAGAAATCCCTGAATGTTAATTGCTTGGCCTATGACTGATGTGGATTGGTTGCGAGCGAATGGTTGTTTTAAGCGGGCGCCTGTTCGATGTGTGAATTAAATTGTAAAGCATGGCGAGGATTGAATTTCTTATCGTTGCTTGGATGATTGCTCATATTGAGATTGTGCTTGATTATTGGCTATAATCAAAACGTGAAATTATGGATTGAGGAATGGATTGAGTGGTCACATAAGTAACGATGAGGCGACCCTAACATGTTCGATGTCCTGGAGGTGCCAATGGCACTGGGGACTATAACTATACAACTTGTTGGATGCCCGACAGTCTTGGTGTGGTGCGAAGCTGGCATGGAGCATGGAGAGACTGTCGGTAGCCGATCGCAGCTTGTGACGGATCGGACCCCATTTTGGGAAGCCTACTTGTTGTGCCTGGAGTGCCGTGGGCATGGGGTCACAACTTGTAGATGCCGTCGCTGATAGGATATGGGACGGAGCCTGTTTACAGATGACATTACCTGGAGTGCTATAGGCATGGGGTAGTGTAGCTATTTTGAAACGTCGCGGATCATCATTGTGAAATTGGACATAGTGTGATGTCTAATACATGCCCCTGTTTCTGCCGGTTTTGGTTCAGTTTCTGTTTTGGAGTTAGTTAACTGCTCTGATTCGTTTCTTTGCTGACCTCCGGCCACTACACACACCCCGACACCCCTAGGGACGTTCCCTTTCAGTTGCAAGAGGTTTCGTGACCGTTAGATACCCGAACCAGCCTTGTATCCGGGCTGTGCGTACTCTGGTTTCTCTGCTGCAGCTGCTGTGTTGCTGCTGTTTTGGTGTTGCCGACGACTTCTCCGGCCACCACAGGTCGTCGACGACCACCCCCGACCCCCGTGAACCTCCACCTTCGACCTTAGACCCGACCACCACTCTAAGTCGCCCAAAACAGAATCGTTTAGCCACTGTTGTTTCTCACGTTGCTGCTGTCCTGCTCTGTTTTTGGGATTGGGCTGATTTGTGGGCTTGTTATTTTAGGGCTGTTGAGTTGGGCCGAAGTCCATTCTGAGTTGGGCTGAAAGCTGAGGTGTTGGGCCACGAAATTTGGGCCTTGTCTTGGGCCCGTGGATCGAATCTTTTGGAGTTTAGGCCCGTTGGACGATATCCGTGGTTCGCGATCCAGTTAAGTTCGAAGTTTGGATCGAAGGTTTTACTTCAAGGAATTTACGGTGAGTTGACATCTAATTCTCGATTAGGTCGTTAATTATGTCTGGATTAGTTTGCTTAGATCAATAGGGGTTGATTTCATTAGGGTCGAATAGGCTAGAAACTCGAGTTAAGTTAAATAGCCTATTTGGTTGTGTTAGTCGATTTAGAAATCCCTGAATGTTAATTGCTTGGCCTATGACTGATGTGGATTGGTTGCGAGCGAATGGTTGTTTTAAGCGGGCGCCTGTTCGATGTGTGAATTAAATTGTAAAGCATGGCGAGGATTGAATTTCTTATCGTTGCTTGGATGATTGCTCATATTGAGATTGTGCTTGATTATTGGCTATAATCAAAACGTGAAATTATGGATTGAGGAATGGATTGAGTGGTCACATAAGTAACGATGAGGCGACCCTAACATGTTCGATGTCCTGGAGGTGCCAATGGCACTGGGGACTATAACTATACAACTTGTTGGATGCCCGACAGTCTTGGTGTGGTGCGAAGCTGGCATGGAGCATGGAGAGACTGTCGGTAGCCGATCGCAGCTTGTGACGGATCGGACCCCATTTTGGGAAGCCTACTTGTTGTGCCTGGAGTGCCGTGGGCATGAGGTCACAACTTGTAGATGCCGTCGCTGATAGGATATGGGACGGAGCCTGTTTACAGATGACATTACCTGGAGTGCTATAGGCATGGGGTAGTGTAGCTATTTTGAAACGTCGCGGATCATCATTGTGAAATTGGACATAGTGTGATGTCTAATACATGCTATTTGCCTAGATACATTATGATCATTGAATGACTTGATGATAGTTGAGTTGACACGGCCGCATGTTTCATTCATGGCGTATAATGCATGAGATGTCATTTGGTAAATTGCATGTGATTGTCTAATAGGATGTCTGGACGAGTCATCGCCCTACTCGAGGCTTAGGCGTTGACTTCACTGGGATTTTATCTCACCCCGTAGTGGGAACACTTTTCAGGTCCGAAGTGATGCTGAGCCCCTGGCGAGCGTTCCTTGGCTTCCAGTTATGACCTACTCGTCACCTGGACTTTTGGAGATTTTTGGTTCTGTTTTGGAGTAGATGAGGACCTAACCCTGCCAGATCCCTTTTTATTCTATAGTGGATCCTAGTGAGTCGACTGTAGCTCCGTAGGGTTAGTGATCATCTGCTGTATTCTATATAGGCGATCATGTATGGTGATATCCTACTGCTGCGGATATTTATATTTGACTATCCCTGATGTTTTGTATGTATGGGAGTTTAATCGTTTCCGCATGTGCGATATGTTGTCATGGGTCGATAGCGTGCCTGGGACGTTATCATTATAACCTCAGGCGATTTGGTAGGGTTGCTACGTTCCCGGGGATCGGGGCGTGACACTCCGCTCAGATGATTTTGAGACAGATTCAGAAAGAGGAGGCTCCCGGTCACGGAGAATAATACGGGACCACTCAGATTGTTACTAGAAAGATCTAGAAATGTCAAGCTCCGATGCTTAACTAGGTCTGATGGAATCGTCCCTTCTAAGTTATTTCTGGAAAGATCTAAATTGATCAATCCCTGCAGATTTTGCAAAGAGGATGGGATTCGGCCAGATAGATTGTTGCCTGACAAGGTCAATACTTCAAGATTTGAAAGGTTGCCTAAATCTGACGGGATCGGACCTGAAAGGAGGTTGTCATCCATTTGCAATACCTGCAAGTTCACAAGATTACCAATCTCCCTTGGGATCTCACCCGATATGGAATTTCCCTTTACTTGTAGTTTTCTAAAAGTTGCTGAGAAATTACTGATGCATGCAGGAAGCATCCCCCCGAATCTATTTGCCTGTATCTGCACTACAGTCAAGTTAGTGGCATTTGTTAGCGAGCAAAGGAAGCTCAGATCATCTGCATCGGACCCTCCACTCCCGAGATAATTATCAGTTAAGATAACCTTCCTAAGGTTACGGAGATTTGCCAACGAAGGGACTTTCCCGGAAAGCTCATTGTCTCCGAGCTGGAGCACACTTAGATTCCTGGATTTGGATATGGACAAAGGGATTGATCCTGCGAACTGGTTATTAGAAATGCTAAAAAATTGAACGTTTGGGAGAGTGAATCCTATATCTTCAGGAAGATTGCCCCTGATCTGGTTCTGACCAATGTCGAATACAGTCAGCAAGGACAAGTTGAAGAGGGAAGGCGGAATGGTACCTGAAAGCCTGTTTTCTTCAAAGGTGAGCATTTCTAGCTTGGTCAATCGACCTAGAGATTGAGGAATGACCCCGCTCAAACGGTTTAGGGCACCAGCAAACGACACCAGAGATGATAAGTTGCCTATGGATGAAGGGATGCTGCCAGTAAATTGGTTGCTAGAAAAGACGACCCTCTGAAGGTTTGACAAGGAGCCAATCTCCACTGGAATTCCGCCAACCAACTGGTTGTTGCCGAGGTTGATACGTAAAAGCTTCGAGCAACCTGATAAATTCGCAGGAATCTCACCCGTCAGTGAATTGTTCAATAAATTCAAGAATAGGAGCCGACGCAAACGGCCAATTTGAGGAGGGATTCCGAGGCCGAAGCTATTGTTTTGGCGTCTCAGCTCCCTTAAGAAGCTGAGGTTGCCAATGTGAGGTGAGATGGATCCCGAGAGTCCCTGGGAAGCGAGGTCCAGTACCGTGACCCTATGGTGTTGGCGACCGCACGTAACGCCATGCCATAGGCAGAAGTCAGTGGTGTCGTTCCATCGGTTAAGCAACCCGAAAGGGTCATTTGTTACTTCAGCCTTGAAAGCAAGCAATGCAAGCCTGTCTGTATCGTTAATAGCTGAAACGACTACACCGAAGCCCAACACGAGAAGGGCAACGAAAAGAAGGCCGGAACAACGGAGTTGTGCAGGACTGGCTAGCAAGCATCCCATTTTATGAGCATAAAATTGGGTACGAATTCACTATGGGAGGGACAAGATGGAGTGATTGAAATGATGTGTATGAATTAAGCTGCTTGAGCATAGAAGAGCTTTTATAGAAGTTGGGTAGACCCTGGAGGAATTTTTTTTTTGGCTGTGCATTAGTACCTCTTTTCCCAGCAAGTCATCCCTCTTGTACGGTTAGCCTGACCTACCATGGTAACTCCTTTTCGAGGAGAAGACCGTGACCCCTACCGTAAATTATTTTTTTACTGTAGATCCACACAATATCATCGTTTGTTTTGCATAAAGTACTCATTAATTAAAAAATCGCGGGGTCAAAAATAATAACAGTACAGTTAAAATATTATGGTAGCAGCTACCTTTGTGGAAAGGGATTTTTACATAATTTTTCTGCTAAACATCCTAGACAAGAATATTGACTTCTTCACACGCTAATTACGGTTGATCATGTGTGTCCTCAAATCCAATATCATTTATCTGTTTCATTTTTGGTGATCGCAGAGATTTTTATTTTTTCAATTTAGGATCTATTTGTTTCGCATAAATTATTTTTTGAAAACTTTTTTTTTCTTTTTCAGCTTTTGAATCTCTTAGGAAAATGAGTTTAATGTAAAATGTTTTCGTCGTTTATGAAAAGCTTTAGACATGAATTGTTATTGGTAATGAGAATATTATGCATTGACTATTAATTTCAAGTGATACAAGCTATCATTCTTAGAAAAGTATTTTTCAAATCATTTATTTTCTATAGTTTGTTTTAGGACGGAGTGGAGGAAAATTATTAGCATTATGGAGTGGTAGTATTTCTTTACTCTAGACTGTCCTTTTTAGTCCTTTTTCCTTATTTATATTTATATTTGTATATTGTTATTTTCATATATATTTTTATATAATTATTTCTTTTTCCTCGATCGGTCTTGCTTTTATTTTATTTATTTTTGGGTTCATCGACCGCCGACCCCAACTAATTTGGGATAAAGCTGATGTTGATGTTGATGTTGATAATGTTGATTCATTTTCTATGAAACAAACCGAGCCTTAGTATCAATGAAAATGTGTCGATTCAAGTCAGTTTTGAAATAGATCTCTCATGTCGTGTAGAATTCTTCTCGTTAACTCTTTGGCTTGTTCAAGTCGATCCTTATTATGAATTGCTATCCCAACCTCTATTGTTGCGACAATTTGTGGAACGAATGATCTCGATGGTCCAAAAATCACTCCAACATGTTGAATATCTTGTTTTAAGTTAAGAAAAAAGAAAGAGGAGGATTTTTTTTTATTACTATGTTACGATTAAGTGTGCAATAAATTATAATAGGCTACGGGATAGAATCACCATGTCAATATATTACTTGTACGTAATAGATCTTCTTCTTCCTTTTTAACTTAGATTGAATCAAGTGCAGCATAATCTGAACATATCTCACAACCCCTGCCGTACTTTCTAGAAGCTGTGGAGTGAAGACTTCTTTCTAGTAGGCATTCATACCTCTTTTCCCAGTAAGTCAATATCCTCCAGTGGCATTTGACGACACACACGCGTTATTTCTGATTTTCCAATTTGTACTGAAAGACGCGCTTCAGTCTGGACAATATGTTCCGATTTTCCAATTTGTGACGAATAAAATTATATGTTTTTTTTAATACGACATATGAAATAAAGTAAACGACAGATTTGCATAAGTCAAGCCGAATCTAGAGAAGTTTTTCGGGACCAAAACGAGGTGGGGGCCAACCCACATGTGTCTCACACTCTCAGACGATGTGACTGGGCTCCACCCCGTGCATGGCTTCACGTGTTGAGCCAGTCGATGCAGTTCTTGCCACGTTTCAACATGTGATTTGTCCGCGTCAATCCTATCCCATGAATGGCCCGAATCCAATGTGGCACTGCCACATCATCTGCCAGATGGCGATACGTGTTGCAAAGACTTGTATCAGGCTCTAAAACCCAAATTCTATGTTCCACCTGGAACTTGAAACTCAAAATCAATTTTCTAATTTTTAGTACCTAAAACCTACCCTGCATACTTTCTATTGAACCGGTAATGGCTTGTTTTGAGGAGTAGCACTTATCGACATTAACTGCTCCCTTCAAAAGGAACTCCAAGAAACGGAGTGAGTTTCGGGTCGACCCATCATGGGCTAAATCCAATATCCAACAAATATGAGACCCCAGCCTAACAATGAGCGACATTAGTGTGCAAGAGGTGTTCTTTTACTGAAAGTGTTTGAACCAAAAAATGATCATTTTTTTATATCATCGACAGTTGATAGACTTAATCAATGACAGCAGCATTTGGCCATATATGAATAAAATTATCGACAACGTGACAAATCGACAACTTGAAGGAATCGACAAAGAGTGAATCCAACAGTCGTAGATGCAACTATCAAAGAAGTAATCATCAACGGAGTTAAGTCGAAGAAACCATCAACGTAGTGGAGTCAAATAAATCGTCGATATTTTGTAATATTTGTTTGTAACTTCCCTTTGTAACCTATGTCTGTAACTTTACTTTGTAACCTTTGTTTGTAACCTCCTTTTATAACCTCTGTCAATAACCGCCGATTGTAGGCTTTAAATAGTCACGTCGTACTCTTCGGAGACCCCCACACAAATCAAACGAATTTATCTTTGTCTTTATCTTTACTTTCCTATACTACACTTTATTTTCTTTAGTTGCTGCTTTCATATTTGGGTTGTCTATTAAATTCCGGCATGTCTCTTTATCTTGGATGCTGCATCCTTGATTAGATTTTGGCGTAGTGTCATCATGTTGTCAAGCTTTGTCATCGACTAAATCCCAGTAGTTCATCAACATTTGGTTCGCTTGTAATGATTGTACTTTCCAAGCCTTATCGTCGATTAATTTTCGGCATGGTGTGTGTTTTGGAGGTGCTCACATCTGGGGTGCTATCATCTTGAGACTTGGCTAAGTTTTCTTTTGATCTCTAGCGTGATAAACGATTGTTCTATTCTAGGCCTTGGATTGAAAGTCAAATAAAAAATGGGAATGTTAAACTAATGAAACAATAATTGTGTTATACCATGGTTGAAATAATTCCCCTTCCCCTCTTCTTTGTTACATAGCATGATTGGATAATACGCTACTAGAGCCCGTTTGGTGTCGTTGTGGTTGATCTGTGATTAATGTTGTGCATAGCTTTGCTATGCGTTGTAACTTCTGTAATCAGTGATATATGTTTTTATAGTTGCAACACCTTAAAATTGGATGAGATAGCCTCTTAAAAGTTTCTATCAAATGATGTGGTTTTGAAGAAGCTGCGATTATAACGTGTTTGCACCACATACATTCAAGTTTAGGGATTTCACATAGTTCAAGGACTAAATTGAATATATTCCAAAAATTCAGTGATCACATTGAACAATTTAAAGGTTCATAGATGACTTTGCAAATTGAACTAAAGTTCATGGATCACATTATACATCGGGCCAAAGTTCAAGGAACATTTGTATCATTTTCACTTTCATCAAAAGAGCCATCGGAATGGCAATTGGCAACTTCTCAATGCACGCTGTTTCCCGTGCCAAAAGCCACTCAATTTCACATGTTGGGCTCAACTTGCAATCCTTTGATCATTAATGTAAATCAATCTCCCAGTAAATTGAGTAGACCAAGAATCTCCCACTTATCAGGAAAAAAAACATGTGCCCGAGGTCATCCCCACAACTAGACCTGTTAAACAAGTCGGTTTTGGATCGGGTCATAAATGGTTCAACCTTAATTGATCCATTAACCCATTTATGCGCATGGCAAATTTCTTGTCCCATACCCGACCCATATGAAAACACTTATATGTTTAATCCAATCTAAAATAACTTGTTTCTTATAAATTTTACTAGGCTTCGATTTGTTGGATCTAGCAATGTCACATAGAGGGGGGGTGAATAGGTGAATCTACGACTAAATTGAAATTACTTGCGGAATTTTGAAAATAATTTCAATTCGTGATCTAGGAACAATATCAATATGCAATATAAACTAATCACAGCGATAGAGATCAAGGAAGAGAGATATGCACGCAATGTTTATAGTGGTTCGGCTAGTCAAGCCTACGTCCACTCTCCCACGATGACAGCCGATCGGCTGGATTTTCACTATGTAGAATCAAGAGAATTATAAACACTCAATCATTTGGTTTTTCTCTCTCACAGATTCTCACAATGAATAGGATTTTGAGTACTCAGAATATTCTCGGGTAAGACTCGGATTACACTTGCACTTTGGATTGTTGTTCGCCCTCTTTCTTTTCAATCCATCATGGTTCTTCTTTTATACTCCCTTGCCTCCAAACTAGTCGTTGGATTTACGGCCAAGGGACCGCTCTTCAATCCTTGATTGGACGCCATCAATCGTGATTGAATGAGACTGTATTTCCAGAAGATATGTAGACCGTTGAGGAAGATATTGAACCCTTATGATTCAGTCGCCCATACAACTAAATCTCTAGCTTCCATAAGTGTGGTAAGTCTGAGTTGGTTCCCGAAAGGATATCCTTTAGAAGGTAATATCCCATTGTAGAAAGTCCCTTAATTTATTGGAAGGGACATCAGATCAATCGAATATCACAGGCTTCCATAGGAAATCTCGCCTTGATCAGAAACCTGTCATTCGTGGGTCTTCGCGTTTTGGAAATGCAAAAACTGATCATCTTTGATTTTTGTCTTAATAAGAAAACTTTCCTAAATGATCAGTTAAGTTGGAATGGTAATACGGAGATTAGATGCGGTCCATCTATCACTGCATGTGGATCGTCAGAAGCACTTCCATCTGACCCTTCGTCAGAAGCACTCCATTTGACCCTTGGTCCAGAAGCACTCTATCTGACCCTTGGTCCATGCGACAGAATTAGATCCACTCAACCTGCTGCTTACACATTCTTTCTGCATCATAAAACGTCATGCAATTCCTCTTGATAGTTTTGTCAGAATCAAAATATAGGAGAATTTCCACAACAATCTCCCCCCTTTTGATGGTGACAAAACTACTAATAATAAGGAACATACATATGTGATTTTTGAGATTGTAAACGATATCAAGTATAATTAATCGATGTGCTCCTGCAGGTTAACCTTAATTATAACTCCTGCACTGAAAATACTCCTATAAACAAACATGATCAGAGTATAGATGTATAATCCGAGTATAATCAGAGTATAGATATCCTGCACAAAATAAACTCTTCTCCCCCTTTTTGTCAACAGCAATAAAAAATAATGTATATAAAAAAGGAACGGAGAAATTGTATCAAAGCAATGTAGCAAACAAAATTTAAGAAAAATTTAAGAAGTGGAAGGTGGAGGTATTTTAGAAGAGGAAGGAACATCTTCAGGCTCTGCATCAGCCTCCACTGGAGAAGATCTTCCATAACTGCTACCCATTCTCTGAGCTAATCCTCTTACATCTTGAGTTGTAGGCAGTTCTGAAACTGTTCTGTCAGTCATGACTAGTGTGTAAGTAGGCATGTTTGCAACCTCAACACAAAACATTCTGCCATACGAGTCAATGGATTTCTCCAGATTGGTCACCTGACTTGCCATACCTGCTAATTTCCCATCAATTTTCTGTTCAAAGTTCTGCAGTTTCTGGTCGAGCATGGTTTCCATTACAGTCAGATTCTGGATAAGAAGTTGCTGAAGGTTTTCCAATTGAACTGAAGAAGATTGTTCATGATTTCCAGTGTCAATCCTTTTCTCCTCCTCAGTCTGAGCTTTAGGAAAAGCTTGAGAAGCAAGGACTTCTGTAAGGAAGACATCAGATGTTGCAGGCAGAGGCTCCCCCTGAGTTATAGCCTTCTTCCCTTTTGCTTTTGAGCTCGGCACAAAATCTATTTCCTCATCAATGTTCATTGGTATGGACTGTGCATTCGACAGTTGATCGTCTCGTGCAATTGCTGAAGCCGAGCTTGTAGCAGCTTTGTGAATTGTTAGTCTGGTGGAGGATACAGAATAAGCCTCAATGTCATCTGGTTCTTCCTCCTGCTCTTCTAAGGCCAACTTAGCTAGGACTTGTGCTAGCAACTGCTCATGATCAAAATTGACAAGGGTATTGTCATACTCTATTTCATCTTCAATTATGGCAGTATCCTCCTCATTCCTCATTGTGAGGAATTCTTCCTCAGTCGGATCACAAGTATACACAACCTTTTCTTTTGGTTGTGTTTCAATTTCATCTCCTTCTTCGTCAATGCTATCAGCATCTTGATCCTCAGAGCCACGTTCTTCATCTAAAGCACCTTGAGATTGAGTAGCTTCAGAATCAGACTTTCCTGTTCCTTCTTCACTTTCCTCTGAGTTGTCTTCTTGTTGTCCCTTTACAGCCATAACCTTTCTTCTTTTTGGAGATTTCTGCTTTGACTCATCCTCGAATTCTACAATGACTGGTTCATTTTTCTTTGTCCTCCATCCAGTAGGAGTCATCTTGTATCCCATCTTGGTCACCATAGTTTCACCAGCAACCATCATGGGGATATCTTGTTTGACAAGAGAGCCTAGACCTCTGATCTTGAAATGATCCATTATTCTATAGATCAAAGCAGCATAAGGTAGTTGTCCCTTTGGCTTGAGAGATGATCTGTACATGTGAAGTAGATGTTGTGGAAATTCTCCTATATTTTGATTATGACAAAACCTTCAATAGAAATTGTTTAATGAAATGTGATGCAGGAAGAATGTGTAAGCAGCAGGTTGAGTGATTCCAATTCTGTCGCACTGATGAAGGTCAGATGGAAGCGCTTCTGACGAAGGATCAGATGGAAGCGCTTCTGACGAAGGGTCAGATGGAAGTACCTCTGACGTAGGGTCAGATAGAAGTGCTTTGACCAAGGGTCAGATGGAAGTGCTCCTGACGATCTAAACAGTGACGGATGGATCACATCAAATCTTCGTATTACCATTCCGTGCCAACTGATCTAACCCAAGTATGGCAGGTTTCCGATCAAGGCAAGTGATATTCGATTATCCTGATATCCCCTCTAATCAATTAAGGGACTTTCTATAATGGGATATTATCTTCTAAGGAATATATCCTTGGGAATCAACTCAAACTTATCACACTTATGGAAGCTGGAGATTCAGTTGTATGGGCGACTAAATCAGAAGGGTTCAATGTCTTACCCAACGGTCTACATATCTTCTGAAGATACAGTCTCGTTCAATCACGATTGATGACGTCCAATCAAGGATTGAAGAGCGATCCCTTGGCTGGAATCCAACGGCTAGTTCGGAGGCAGGGGAGTATAAAAGAAGAATCATGATGAACTAAGGGAAGGTGTGCGAACAACAATCCAAAGTGCAAGCATAATTTGAGTTTCATCCAAAGAGTATTCTGTGTACCCAAAATCCTTCACTGTGAAAATCTGTGTGAGAGAGAAACAAAATACTTGAGTGGTTGTAATCCTCTTGACTCTTCATAGTGAAATCCAGCCGATCGGCTGTCATCGTGGGAGAGTGGACGTAGGCTTGACCTAAGCCGAACCATTATAAATATCGTGTGCAATATTCTCTTCTCTAAACTCTTATCCTTGCGTTTAGATTTTCTACACACTGTTACGGTTCTTGTTTCTAATCGTACATTGAACTTTATTCATTCCGCAAGAAATTTCAATTTTGTTCAGAATCTCCTATTCACCCCCTTCTAGGAGATATTGCTAGATACATCAATTGGTATCAGAGCAGGTTGCTTATTTTACGAAGTGTTTATTGACTTCAGAGTTAACGATCTACTATGTCTAGCAATCACTCTTCAGGAACAAGCGATTCGCACTTTGTCAACAAGCCACTATACTTTGATGGAAATGATTACAATATGTGGAGCAACAAGATGAAGTGGTTCTTCAAAGCCTATGATGATCTGATGTGGGATGTCGTTACAAATGGAATAGTTCCTGCAAATGCTATAAATCCAACCTCTATTGACGGAGTAAATACTATCACAACAATGACTGATGCTGAAAAGGCTAAAAGAAAAGGCCTTGACTCTAAAGCTGTCAATACTCTCTTTTGTGCCTTATCTACTCCTCTTTATAATTGTGTCTCAGAGGAAGAATCATCTAAGGCAATATGAGATAGACTTCATGTTACTTTTCAAGGAACAAATCGTGTGAAAGAAACAAAGCTCAGTATTTTACTAAGTGACTATGAAGCATTTGAAATGAAGCCTGATGAATCTATTGCAGATATGATAGACATGTTTCAAACTCTAGCAAGTGGACTTGCAAGACAAGGAGCACCTATCGCTGAACCAATGCAAGTCAGGAAGATACTACGTGGACTCACAGATGATTGGAATTACATCAAGCCATCAATTCAAGAATGCCAAACAATCAGACCACTCTTGGTGGATGAGCTAGTCGGAACTTTGCAATCCTATGAAACAGAACGAGCAAACAAAAAGGGAGAACAGAAAGGTAAAAAATCTATTGCCTTAAAAACTGAAATTAATCAATGTTTTTCTGATACAGATGATGAAGATGAGGATGATGAAGAATTAGCCCTCATGGTCAAGAAATTTAGGAAGATTGCTCGAAAAGGCAGAAACATCAAAGGAAAGAAACCTTGGAAGAAGAGTGATGTAAAAATATCAAGCAACGACTCACAAGATAGCAAAGACGTGATCTGTTTCCACTGTAAGAAGGTAGGACATATCAAACCGAACTGCCCAACTTTGAAGAAGGACAAACTCAAGTATGAGAAGTACAAGAAGGCTCTAAAGGCAGAAACATTAAGTGATTCTGATGAAAGCGAAAATGATTATGCAAACATCTGTCTCATGGCCGAATCAGATTCAAGTTTAGATTCAGAAACTGAGGTATGTTCATCTGAACTCCCTGATGAAGTTATTGAATATGTTGATGAATTGTGTAGAAACTACAAAGAAGCTCTTGAGAAAGTTTCTTGTTTGAAAAAGGAAAATGCTTCTTTAAAACAACAGAATTTGTCCCAAAAAGAAACAATTGATTTTCTACAACAAGAGTTTCACCAGATGAAAGAAAATCATGATTTAGTTTCAAAAGAAAATGCTTCCTTGAAAGAAAAAAGGTTCTGATATATCAAAAAGATTTTCACAAAGCTCAGTAACTCTGAATAGCATTATTTCAAAACAAATACCCTTCAATGACCGATCTGGGTTAGGTTTTAAAAGGGAAAGTAGCCAAAGAAATATCTTTAAAACTGAATTTCAAAAACCAACGTTTTCCGATTACAAGCATCATTTTCATAAGCATTTTACTAGATCCTACATTCGACAACCTTGTGTGAATTGTGGTGATCCTAGCCATACTAAGGATTACTGCAAGAAAATTTGGAGACCTATTAAAAGGTTAAAATATACTAACACAGAAGGACCCAAGAAAATATGGGTACCAAAGAAACAGTAAGTTGGTTATTTATTGCAGGTACCAAAGAGAAGGAAAAACAAGTGGTTTCTGGATAGTGGTTGTTCAAGTCACATGACTGGAAATCCAGATGTATTTATATCTTTCTCAGATTGTGATGGAAGAAGCATGTCGTTTGGAGGAAAGAACAAGGGAAATGTCATCGGGAAAGGAAATATAAAGATTGAGAATCTGACCGTTAAAGATGTCTCTCTAGTCAAAGGATTGAACTACAACTTGATTTCTGTTAGTCAACTCTGTGACTCTGGATATGATATTTGGTTCCAAGATCTAAAATGCACAGGTATGAGCAAGGATAAGAAGCAATCCTTCACGGGACGAAGGCATGGGAACATTTATCTTTTAGATATTAATGCTGACTATGAACTTGCTAAATGTCTTATTTCTGTTAAGGATGAATCTGAACTTTGGCACAGAAAGTTAGGACATATTAGTGTAAAACTTATTTCAAAGCTTTCCAAGAAGGGACTTGTTCGAGGACTACCTCAAACTAAATTTGAGAAAAGTGGACTATGTCATGCATGCACACTGGGTAAGCAGGTAAGAAGTTCTTTTAAGTCATTAAATCAAGTTTCCACTAAGCATTGTCTGCAGCTACTTCATATGGACATCTTCGGACCAAATAGAACTCTAAGCATTGGAGATAAGAGATATTGTCTTGTCATAGTTGATGACTTCTCTAGATTTGCATGGGTTTTATTTCTTGCTCACAAAAGTGAAGCTTTCATATCCTTCTCAAAATTTGCTAAAAGAATTCAAAATGAAAAGGGTTACACTATTTCCAGTTTGAGAACGGATCATGGGGGAGAGTTTGAAAATCAAAGTTTCTCAGATTTTTGCACTAAGTTCGAAATTCAGCATAACTTCTCTGCACCTTATACTCCTCAACAAAATGAGGTAGTAGAAAGGAAAAACAGATCTTTGCAAGAAATGGCCAGAACTCTTCTCATTGAGAGTAAAATTGCCTCTAACTTTTGGGCTGAGGCCGTTTCAACAGCATGTTATATCTTAAATCGAATTTCCCTCAGACCTTTTTTTGAGAAAACTCCCTATGAATTTTTCAAAGAAAGAAAGCCTGATGTTGCATACTTTCATGTATTCGGTTGCAAATGCTTTATTCTAAAGAATGCTAATGATCGAGTTGGAAAGTTTGATGAGAGATCAAATGAAGGAATTTTCTTGGGATATTCAACAACTAGCAAAGCCTACATAGTCTACAACAAATACACTCGTGCTGTTGAGGAATCAGTGAACATCAAGTTCGATGAAAGCTACCAGGATGATGAAACTGAATTCATTCAAATGCATACACTTCATCAAGTCATGAACTCACGAGCAGACTTAGATGTGAATACGGGTTCGAAGAATGTTCAAAAGGAAACTTCCTCAGTTGAAGAAAGACCAGAAGATGAACAGAATGAATCCACAATATCCTCAAATGATGGCCTTGACAAAAACTGGAAGCATAAGTCAAGTCATCCAAAGGAACTTATCATAGGCGGCATAAGTGATGGCTTAAAGACAAGATCTAAATTCAAGCAAGCAATGAGCAACATCGCCTTTGTATCTGAATTGGAGCAAAAAAGGATTGAAGATGCATTAGCAGATGAAAACTGGATAAATGCAATGCAGGAAGAACTACATCAGTTCAAGGTCAACAATGTTTGGGAACTGGTCAATCGTCCCAAAAATCGTCCAGTAATTGGAATAAAATGGGTATTCAGAAATAAACTTGATGACAAAGGAAAAGTTGTAAGAAACAAAGCAAGACTTGTAGCAAAAGGATACTCTCAAGAAGAAGGGATAGATTACGATGAAACCTACGCACCGGTTGCCAGGTTAGAAGCCATTAGGCTACTTCTTGCTTATGCTTGTTACAATGACTTCAAACTTTTTCAGATGGACGTGAAAAGTGCCTCCCTAAACGGCTACATCAAAGAAGAGGTATAAGTTGAACAACCTCCTGGCTTCGAAGAACCTAAAGAAAAGGATATGGTATATGTCTTAAAAAAGGCACTCCATGGATTGAAACAAGCACCCCGCGCCTGGTATGAAAGGTTAAGTAACTTTTTATCTCAACACAGCTTCACTAAAGGTAATGTAGACACCACTCTTTTCATTCAAAGAAAAGGTAAAGATATCCTTTTAGTTCAAATTTATGTTGATGATATTATATTCGGCTCCTCTAATGAACGTCTCTGCAAGAAATTTTCTAAAGCAATGCAGGATGAATTTGAGATAAGTATGATGAGAGAATTACGGTTCTTTCTTGGTCTTCAAATTCATCAATCTCAGAAAGGAACCTTCATATTTCAAGAGAAGTATGCATTGGAAATAGTGAAGAAGTTTGGTCTGGAGAATGGCAAGAAGACAGAAACTCCTATGTCTCACTCCTCCAAATTAGATAAAAATGAAGATGGAAAGGAAGTTGATCCCAAACTATATCGGAGTATGATTGGATCATTACTCTATCTCACAGCTTCAAGACCAGACATTCTATATAGCGTCTGCCTATGTGCAAGATTTCAGTCAAGCCCGAGAGAATCACACCTATCAGCAGTCAAGAGAATAATCAAATACATATGGACTTATCCCAACTATGGTTTGTGGTATTCTAAATCCTCTGATTTTATACTAAGGGGATATTCAGATGCAGATCTTGCAGGTTGCAAAGTTGATAGAAAAAGTACATCTGGAACTTGTCAGCTCATGGGAAACATGCTTGTCTCATGGTATTCAAAGAAGCAAAATACAGTGGTACTTAGTACAGCTGAAGCAGAATACGTATCTCTTGGAAGTTGCTGCACTCAAATACTTTGGCTAAAACAGCAGCTCAAAGACTATGGTGTTGAAGAATCAACTGTGGAAATCCTATGTGACAACACAAGTGCCATAAATCTCACAAAGAATCCTGTACTTCACTCAAGAACAAAGTATATTGAGATCAAGCATCACTTCATACGTGATCATGTTCAGAACGGTGATGTTAACATTCAATACATTGATACGAAAAATCAACTTGCATATATTTTTACTAAACCTCTTGATAAACAGAGTTTTAATTTTATCAGAAATGAATTATCCATCATTAACCTTCCCTCTTAAGTATAACTTAGAACATGGAGCATCAGAAGGAACGTCAGAAGGAGAGTCAGAAGGAACGTCAGAAGGAGCATCAGAAGGAGCATCAGAAGGAGCATCAGAAGGAACGTCAAAAAGGCGCATAAGAAGAAATTCACACTTTTTTTTAAAAAAAAAGTCAGTTATCTCTAAAAGTTTTTTTTGGTAAGTTCCTCATATAAATAAATATCTCCAAATATCTGATTGACGGTGAATATTTGTTCTATTAAAAGAATTTTTTTCTTCCTTTAGAAAATCAAAATTCTCTCTTTTGTTTCCAAAAATAACCGTCTCTTTTATAAAAACGGTGAACCGTCACCTCTGTTCTCTCACTTTCAAAATTCTCTCAAATCAAAAGCCTAAAATCTTGTTTGAAATCTCTCGCTCTCGATTTCCTCCTCAAAACAACACTCTTTCACTCAAAGTTTTAAACTTTCTACGCATCAATGGCTCCAAAATCAGCCTATGACTCGAAGAAGATGCCTCAGTCGAAGAGAAAGTTCTCCGCCTCAACTGCAAGTGGCGTGGAACTCACAGAAACCCAAATCAACGAACAACGAGAAGCGCTTCGCCTGGCAAAAGGTCTGTCTCTGTCTGCCTTTGAAGGAAAAGAATTTATGGCTCACTCTATTAAGCCAATGTATGATAGGATTAAGGCTGCAGGAGATTTTGGTAACGAACTTAGAAAACTGCTGAACACTCATTATTTCGATAGTGAGAGAGACCTATTGGAGTTTCTTAGCTTGCCTGGGAAAATCGTTGAACCAATTGCTGTAGAAAAACCTGCATTAGTCTCTAGAAAAGGAAAGGAGAAAGTGGCAGAGACAAGCTCGAAACGAAAACCATCCCCAATTAGACCTGGCGGCACGAATGCAAAGGTGGAAGATGATGATGACATTCTGTTCAATGACTTTGTGAAAAATATAGGCTTTATTTTGGATAAAAGCTTTCCTGATCCCTTGTTCCAAAATCAGGCTCACAAAGAAAGGTTTGAAGCAATGAAACAGAGAGGTATTATACCTCAAAGGGTATTTGAGTTAAAGTACTTTGACAGCAATGGCATCTATCTGAGGAAACATCTAGAAAAGGTGAAGATAGATCGGTTTATAACTAAGAGAGGCTACACTTTTCCTGATTTGGTAGCTTACTTCTATTCAAATCTTCAGTTTGTCAACTTCAACTCTCTGGCTTTCACAGTCAAAAGAAAGCAGTATTTTCGGACTGTTGATGAATTGGCTGCAATCATAGGAACCAGAAAGGGAGATTTCAAACCCTTAGATGTCACTGCAGGTGAAGCTTTCTGCTTCCTGACTGGCAAATGGAGTTTCTCAAGGGAATCAAAGTCACATATTGCCTACACAGACTTTCTCTTGAAACATATCATGATGCACAAAGTGATCATCGAATGTCTCAGACCTAAGGCAGCATCAAAGACAGATATATCAAAGTACGAGGCAAAGTTGTTATGGAGAATCTTGACATGACAGAGGATTTCCCTTGCTCATACGGTACTATTGTACATGTACAGATCAGCTCTCAATCTAAAGGGCCAACTTCCTTATGCCGCCTTGATCTTCAAATAATCAACTATTTTAAGATTGATGGCCTAGGTGCCTTTATCAATCAGAAAACTCCTCTGATGACTGCTAGAGAGACTATGGTAACAAAAATGGGGTACAAGATGACTCCTGCTGGATGGAGAACAAAGAACAATGAACCAGTCATTGTGGACTTCGAGGAAGAGTCAAAGCAGAAATCTCCAAAGAAGAGAAAAGTCATGGCTGTTAAGGGGCAACAAACAGACAATCCTACTGATAAGGACTCAGACGCAAGTGAGGAAGAAACATGAGATTATGATTCTGAAGCTACTCAATCTCGAGGTGGATCAGATGAAGATGGTGAGTCTGAAAATCATAGTGCTGAAGGAGATGAGGAAGAAGGAGATGAAACAGGAATACAACCACAAGAAAAAGTTGTATATCCCTGTGATCTGACTGAGGAAGAATTCCTCACAATGTGGGATGAGGAGCAAGCTGCACGAATTGAAGATGACACAGAGTATGACATCACAATTGTCAACTGTGATCATGAGCAATTGCTAGCACAAGTTCTAGCAACGTTGGCGTCAAAAGAACAGGAGGAAGAACAAGATGACTTTGGAGCTTACTCTGTCTCTTCCACCAGGGGAACAATTCACAAAGATGCTGCAAGTCTAGCTTCAGCAATTGCCCGAGAAGATCAATTGTCCAGTGCACAGTCCATTCCAATGGATATTGATGAGGAAATAGTCTCCGTGCCAAGCTCAAAGGCAAAAGGGAAAAGAGCTATAAATCAGGGGGAGAAAGAGCCTGTGCCTGTTAAATCAGATGTTTTTCTCACCGAAGTCCTAGCTTCTCAAGCTTTCACCAAGGCACAAATTGAGGGGGAGACTCAAGAACCTGTACTTTCAGAACCACAAATGGAACTTCAAGCGCATTTTGAAAATCTTCAAAATACTCTTCTTCAGACGATGGCTGCAATGGAAACAAGATTTGATCAGAAAATAAAGGCTTTTGAACAGAAGACAGATAGGAAGCTGCAGGGTTTGACTAGTCAGGTAACTAAGCTGGAAAAGTCAATTGATCTCTATGGGAGAATATTTTGTGCTGAGATCGCCAACATGCCTACATACACACTGGTCAGAACGGACAAAACATCTTCAAACCTGCCCTCTTCTCAAGCTGTAAGAGACCATGCTCAGATGATTGGCTGCGTTTGGATACAGCATTCCCAAGGGACTTTGGGTGTCCAAAGCTCCTTGGGCTAAAGTTTTGCTGTTTGGGAAGTTTTTTTGAAAGCACCTTAGGCCAAATATTGGCATTCTAAAGGCTGAAAGCCCAAGGCAGCCTTGGGCTTTTAGCTTTCTCGGCATGCAAGTTGCGGAACACTGTTCATACTTTTTATTTTGCCATTATCGACCTTACATATCTTTTATTATTCCAAGTTTGCCCTTCCAATAGAAACCCTACATTTCTTCTGATTCTCTTCTTCGTTGCCTCCTTACCGCCCAACGCTCGCTCTCACTCTCCTCCTCTCAGATGGCAACCCACACCCTCGCGGTGATCCTCCGGAGCTCGTCCAGCGGCCATCAATTCCTTCTCGCGAAGCAGCGGCGGCCTCCGAAATTCGGCGACGAGAGTACGATGCCTACGTCGATTCCGATCTCTGGGACTTGCCCTCTTCTCGGCTGAGCCCCCTCGCTGGACGGCCGGGCGACCTCCTCATTCGCATCGGACGCGCGGCTGCGTGGTCGAAGAAGGTTGGCTTGGGGCGATTCGATGTCGCTGGCTAGCCCGGAGCCGATGATAACTCGATGCCTTCCCTGAAAGTGAGATGCCGCTCGGAGCAGCTGAACTGCATCGACGCGTCTCCTGCCCGGCAAGGTTTCTTTGTTCTCCTTCGTTCTCTCTCTCTCTCTCGATCGATCGATCGATCGAAATTCCATGTCTGCTACAGGAAAAAAGAAGAAGAAGAAAACTTTGATGGATTCCTTGTGTTATGATTGATTCATTGTTGAAGGGGATGCCGATAATTGAGTTTAATTTGCTTTTGTGGTTCTTGCAGCTGTAGATTCTGAGGGGGTTTGGAGGGTACGAACCACGCTTGCCATTTCATAGTTACCAATCTAAAGTCCATGTGAGGGTCCTTGAATCTTAATCCTATTTCGAGATGGATTTGCATTTAGTTGCTTTGCTGTCACTTTGGGGTCCGAGTTTCGCTTGGTCTGATTAATGTGTTGGACAATTACGTAGTGAACACTGAACAACCTGTGTGTTTTTTTTTTTAGCGCTAGCTTTTCAACTCGAAGTGGTTTATTTATTTTGTAAGGAAAAACTGAATGTGGATGCATGTCGATGGAGTAATTCACTGGAAGTCTCAACTTTTGTGTACGAAATGCAATTGTTGGTTGGATCTTGCCATTAATTTTTCCAAAATGGTGCACTGGAATCTCTAGAGTTGGAGATTACCACAGAAAAGAAGCTAGAAAAGTGATAAATAGAAGACTTTATTCTGCTTTTTCAAAAAAATTTAGGACTCGATTGCGATGGGTAGCAACGGGGTTCTTGTATACTTTTCCCCTTGTTGATGTGAAGCTCTAATATGATGCTGTATATGTTTGAACACTGTTATTCTCTTGAGTTGGAAACTCAACGTGTTTGGGATTATGCTGGTGATAACTATGTACATCGGCTCATCCAATCCAAAGCTGATGGGAAATTAGTTGAGTTGAATTCCCACTGTATGCACTCTAGAGATGATTGTGGAAGCTATAATTATGCCAATTCTGGACTCAGTGATGCTTTTCTTAAGAGCAAAGTGGATGTTGTAATGATCTCTAAACTCTGGTTCAGTTTATCCTTTTGATGTTTTATTTGTTGTTTCTCAGGCAATTGAATTCATCTTATTTCAACTTTGTTTACAGATTATTAAAGAGTATAACCATTTGCTTGCTACTCAACTTGAGAACCAAAAACTAGTGAGTGTTCGTCTTAAATTTTTTTCTTTTGACAGATTTATCCACTGGTTTCTGAGTATTGTCTTTTAGCCTCCTGTTGTTTTTTTTTTCTTTTACTTGGCTTATATATTCTCGAAAAGCCATGATGATATCGTTTTCATTTCATCCTATTGCAGGTGCATATCACATGACGTGAAAAGGCAAAGGAATGATCTCGATGGTGCTCCAGTTTGGTGCAGGCTTCATTGGTGTGAGGCTGATATTGGGTGGGGGAAGCCAAATATTGTTGAACTTGACGGGTGCAGAGGTTGAACACTGAGGTTTTCATTGAGGCTAGAGATGGTCGCGGAATGGAGGGAAGCTTGACGCTGAACAAATAGGACTGGCATTGTTGAGTCATGACCAAGAACTGTTGGTGCTTGTACCCTTTGTCATGGAATGGTCACCGGAATATTTATGTCAGATTGAGTATCTATAAAAACTTTGGCCGCATGATGTTTTCTTTTGTTGATCAATTTTTGGTTTGTGATCAAGTTGGTGACCCTACTAGTGATCACTGGTTTTCAATTGCGGTTTTATGTAAATTACTCGCGAGACTTCTGGTAGAATTACATGTGCAATCTTTATTTGTGCTTGTTTCGATCAATTCTGGTCGAACTTTTGGTTATTATATACTTATTATAAGAGCATAGCATATCATCACTTGATTAAAATTTTCATACGGGTTATCAAGAAGTGTTCAACCGTGCTCATCTCTCCCGTCGTTTAGAAATTGAGCGAGCCTTTGGCGTCTTAAAAAAAATTGGAAGATTCTAACTAATTTGTTAATAGTTTGACCAAAACAATAAAAATTAATTTGTTGCATTACTTTCAAAATGAAAATATAAAAGTTACGGTTATTGTTTTTTATTTCAATTTTAAACAAGCAAAATTTAAAAAAAAAAGACTTAAATGGATTACTTTTCACAAATATATTTACCAAACAACATTTTCCCAAAGTTGCTTTTCAAAGCAACTTTCAATTACAATTTACCAAACAGTTTTTGCATTTCAGCAAACCCTTTTAGGCCAAAGGCCTTTGCCTTTTCTCAATGGCTTTTGGGGAAAGTTAATCCAAACACACCCAATGAGCCTGAAGATCATCCATCTTCTTAAAAACTCTTATTTCATTTTCTATTCTTATGGGACGCGTTATTTTTTTAAGCAACTTTTTATACAAAATTCTTTCTGATGTTGACAAAAAGAGGGAGAAGTTGAATTTACTTCTATGCAGTCTCATTAGATTACCTCTAATTATATTTCAATTTAGAAGAAATGGGGAGAAGACCTAGAAGAAAGGGGGAGAAGACCTAACTTACCTTTTGCAGGATAATCTTACTCTGATCATGCTCTTCTATGAGAACACCTTCATTACATGATCTCTAATGTTGATTACCTGTAAGAGCAAATGTGATGGTTACTCACTTTTATTATTTTATCACCGGTTAAATTTTCCTTTAATCACTCATTTGTAATTTGCAACTGGAGAAGTTTTGTCACCATCAAAAAGGGGGAGATTGTTGTGGAAATTCTCCTATATTTTGATTCTGACAAAACCTTCCATAGAAATTGTTTAATGAAATGTGATGCAGGAAGAATGTGTAAGCAGCAGGTTGAGTGATTCCAATTCTGTCGCGCTGACGAAGGGTCAGATGGAAGCGCTTCTGACGAAGGGTCAGATGGAAGTGCCTCTGACGTAGGGTCAAATAGAAGTGCTTCTGACGAAGGGTCAGATGGAAGTGCTTCTGACCAAGGGTCAGATGGAAGTGCTCCCGACGATCTAAATAGTGACGGATGGATCACATCAAATCTCCGTATTACCATTCCGTGCCAACTGATCTAACCAACGTATGGCAAGTTTCCGATCAAGGCAAGTGATATTCGATTATCCTGATATCCCCTCTAATCAATTAATGGACTTTCTATAATGGGATATCATCTTTTAAGGAATATATCCTTGGGAATCAACTCAAACTTATCACATTTATGGAAGCTGGAGATTCAGTTGTATGGGCGACTGAATCAGAAGGGTTTAATGTCTTACCCAACGGTCTACATATCTTCTGAAGATACAGTCTCGTTCAATCACGATTGATGACGTCCAATCAAGGATTGAAGAGCGATCTCTTGGCTGGAATCCAACGGCTAGTTCGGAGGCAGGGGAGTATAAAAGAAGAATCATGATGAACTAAGGGAAGGTGTGCGAACAACAATCCAAAGTGCAATCATAATTTGAGTTTCATCCAAAGAGTATTCTGTGTACCCAAAATCCTTCACTGTGAAAATCTGTGTGAGAGAGAAACAAAATACTTGAGTGGTTGTAATCCTCTTGACCCTTCATAGTGAAATCCAGCCGATCGGCTGTCATCGTGGGAGAGTGGACGTAGGCTTGATCTAAGCCGAACCACTATAAATATTGTGTGCAATATTCTCTTATCTAAACTCTTATCCTTGCGTTTAGATTTTCTGCACACTGTTACGGTTCTTGTTTCTAATCGTACATTAAACTTTATTCATTCCGCAAGAAATTTCAATTTTGTTCAGAATCTCCTATTCACCCCCCTCTAGGAGATATTGCTAGATACATCAGTAGAACTGTGTGAGCAAAATGGATTTTCTTTCCCTGCAAGATGCCCCGCAATAATTTTGCCTCATACTTCGAGATGTCTGTTTTAGAGGCTGCCTTTGGTCTGATACATTCAATGATTACCTTGTGCATCATGATGTGTTTCAAAGGAAAATCACTATAGGCAATATGCGACTTCGATTCTCTTGAAAAGCTTGATTTGTCAGTTAAGAAGCAAAAAGCTTCTTCTCTAGTAACATCCAAAGGTGTGAAGGCCCTTTTTCTAGTTCCCACAATGGATGCCAGTTCATCAACATGCAGTACATATTGCTCTCTTTTCACAGTGAAAACCAAGAAGTTGAAGTTGACAAAGTGAAGATTCGAGTAAAAGTAGGCTACCATATCAGGAAAGGTGAAGCCCCTATGTGTTATGAATTGCTCTATTCTGACCTTTTGAAGATGCTTCCTCAGATTGATGCCGTTCCTGTCAAAATACTTTAGCTCAAACACCCTGTGAGGTATAACACCTCTCTGTTTCAAGGATTCAAACTTGTCTTTGTGAGCTTGATTTTGGAACATAGGATCAGGAAAACTTTTATCCAAATTGAACCCAATATTCTTCACAAAATCATTGAATAGAATATCATCATCATCTTCGACCTTTGCCTTAGTGCCGCCAGGTCTAATTGGAGAGGATTTCCGTTTTGAACTTGGCTCTGCTACTTTCTCATTTCCTTTTCTAGAAGCAGATTCAGGTTTTTCAATAGCAATTGGTTCAACGATCTTTCCAAGCAAACTAAGAAACTCCAATAGTTCGCCTTCACTATCGAACTTGTGAGCATTCAACAATTTTCTAAGTTCATTACCAAAGTCCCTGCTGCCTTAATACTATCGTATATTGGCTTAATAGAATGTGCCATAGCTTCTTTCCCTTCAAAGATGGACAAAGACAAACCTTTTGCCAAACGGAGTGCCTCACTTTGTTCGTTGATTTCAGTTTCCGTAGGTTCGGTGGTGTTTGCTGTTGAAGCGGAGAACTTCCTCTTCATCTGAGGAGTCTTCTTCGAGTCAGAGCCTGATTTCGGAGCCATGGAGACGTAGAAAGTTTGAAACTTTGGAAGAAAGAGTGTTGTTTTGGGGAAGAAATCGAGAGCGAGAGATCTTGAATACGATTTAGGGTTTCGATTTTAGAAGGATTTGAAAGTGAGAGAACAGAGGTGACGGTTCGGTGTTTTATAAAGGTGGCGGTTATTTTTGAAAACATAAATCAATTTAAAGAGAAATAAAAGAATTCCTTTAATAAAATAATTATTCATCGTCAATTAAATTTTCGTAAATATGTATTCATATAAGAAACTTACCTTAAAAGCAAGTTTAGGAGGTAACTGACCTTGATTTATGAACTTTCCAAAAAAATATGAATTTTTCTTACGCTCCTTTTACCGTTTCTTCTGACGCTTCTTCTGGCGTTCCTTCTGGCGTTCTTTCTGACGTTCCTTCTGACGCTCCTTCTGAGTCTCCGTCTGACGTTCCTTCTGGGCCTCCTTCTGAGTCTCCTTCTGACGTTCCTTCTGGGCATCCTTCTGAGTTTCCTTGTTCTAAAATATACTTAAGAAATAGGGTTAATGATGGCTAATTCATTTCTAATAAAATTAAAAGTTTCCTTATCCAAAGGTTTAGTGAAAATATCTGCAAGCTGATTTTTTGTATCAATGTATTGAATGTTAACATCACCGTTCTGAACATGATCACGTATGAAGTGATGTTTGATCTCAATGTACTTTGCTCTTGAGTGAAGTATGGGATTCTTTGTAAGATTTATGGCATTGGTGTTGTCACATTGGATTTCCACATTTGTATCTTCAATACCATAATCTTTGAGCTGCTGTTTCAGCCAAAGTATTTGAGCACAACAACTTCCAAGAGATACGTATTCTGCTTCAGCTGTACTGAGTGCCACTGTACTTTGTTTCTTGGAATACCATGAAACAAGCATGTTTCCCATGAGCTGACAAGTTCCAGATGTGCTTTTCCTATCGATTTTGCAACCTGCAAGATCTTCATCTGAGTAACCTCTTAATATAAAATCAGAAGATTTATAATACCACAAACTATAGTTGGGATATGTCCCAATGTATTTGATTATTCTTTTGACAGCTGATAGGTGTGATTCCCTTGGGCTTGACTGAAATCTTGCGCACAAACAAACACTATACATGATGTCTGGTCTTGAAGTTGTGAGATAAAGTAATGATCCAATCATGCTTCGATATAGCTTGGGATCAACTTCTTTTCCTTCTTCATCTTTGTCAAGTTTGGAGGAATGAGACATTGGGGTCTCTGTTTTCTTGCAGTTTACCATACCAAACTTCTTCACTATTTCTAGTGCGTACTTCTCTTGATATATGAAAGTCCCTTTCTGGGATTGATGAATTTGAAGACCAAGAAAGAATCGTAATTCTCCCATCATACTCATTTCAAATTCATCATGCATCACTTTAGAAAATTTCTTGCAGAGTAGCTCATTAGAAGAACCAAATATAATATCATCAACATAGATTTGAACTAGAAGAATATCCTTACCTTGTCTTTGAATAAAAAGGGCAGTGTCTACATTACCTTTTGTAAAGTTATGTTTGGAAAGAAAGTTGTTCAACCTTTCATAGCAAGCACGAGGTGCTTGTTTCAGTCCATAGAGTGTTTTTTTAGGATATATACCAGATCTTTTCCTCTAGGCTCTTCGTCGCCAGGAGGTTGTTCAACATAGACCTCTTCTTTGATGTAGCCATTTAGGAAAGCACTTTTTACGTCCATCTGAAAAAGTTTGAAATCATTGTAACAAGCATAAGCAAGGAGTAGCCTGATGGCTTCTAACCTGGCAACTGGTGCGTAGGTCTCATCGTAGTCTATTCCTTCTTCCTGAGAATAGCATTTTGCTACAAGTCTTGCTTTGTTTCTTATTACCTTTCCTTTGTCATCCAGTTTGTTTCTGAATACCCATTTTGTTCCAATTACTGGATGATCTATGGGTCGGTTGACTAGTTCCCAAACGTTGATGACCTTGAACTGATGTAGCTCTTCCTGCATTGCATTCATCCAATTCTCATCCGCTAATGCATCTTCAATTCTTTTTTGCTCCAATTCAGATACCAATGTGTTGACACCTGATTTTTGACCATCTGTTATTGCGATTTTTATTTTTAAAATTAATTAAAAATATCAAAAAAGGTCATAAAATCACAAAATCAACTTTGGAAGCCTTGGCTTAGCCTTAGGAACCAATTTTGAACAAAAAATATTTTTTGGTTTTTTTTAATATTTTTTGAATTTATTTAATTATTAAAAATACCCAAAAAATCATAAAAATACCATTCGTGGTCAGAAAAATACACAAAAATATTCAATAATTTTGTTTTAATTTTCTCTTCAAGTGTGTCACTTTAAATCTTAAAAATTCGGCTCGGGTCACTATGTTCCTTAACAAACATAAACCCGAACCGAGCCCAAAAATTCATTTTCAAGTCTGTTAATTTTCGATTTCCACTTTTTATAAGCTATGACATTGGATTTTAAAGTCTTGAAGTGCAATTAGGTCAATTGGCCCTCCAATTTGATCAATTTTAACCAAAAGGGCTTAATTGCATAAAAATCTTTTAATTTAGTCCCCGGTTTCACGGATCTTGAATTTCGCACGGGCATACCCATTAAAATTCAACACCTCTACCCATAATTTTCATCATGCCCAATCCATTGGCGGCCTCAATTCAGGCTAATTTGGTCGTTTGGATGTATACGTATGCTCTACGTATTTATACGGCATATGTATTTATACGTTATACATATTTATAATGTTTGGTAACTTCTTTAACTCTTGTAATAATAATAATGGTTATTATTTTTAACACCTTTGTTAGTGCTTTTTTAAATAGCATTTTTGTATTGTGAGTGCTATTGTTAGTGCTATTTTTAAATAGCATTTTTGTATTATAAATTGTGAGTGCAATTGTTAGTGCTATTTTTAAATGACATTTATTTATCATAAATTGTGAGTGCTATTGTTAGTGCTATTTTTAAATGGCATTTATTTATCATAAATTGTGAGTGCTATTATTAGATAGAATTTATAATTGTTAGTGCTATTTTTAAATAGCATTTTTGTATTATAAATTGTGAGTGCTATTGTTAGTGCTATTTTTAAATAGCATTTTTGTATTATAAATTGTGAGTGCTATTGTTAGTGCTATTTTTAAATGTCATTTATTTGTGAGTGCTATTTTTAGAAAGTATTTATTATTTGTGAGTGCTATTTTATAATACAATTTATTGGAAGGAATTTTTGGCTATAAAAGGATGGCAAGAGTTTTGAGGTTGGGAAGAGAGACATTTTGTAGAGTGTGCAAATTTTTGAGAGCTTAGAGAGAAGAACACAAACACTCTCTATATTCTCATCATCTTGAGTGAGCAAAATATACTAAGTTCGGAATATTGATTCCGCATATTGCTAGCACAATTGTTGTGGAGTTATTAGTCGTCTCCCCGTTCGTCAATTGGTGGTGCGTCCGAACTAGATGCCTAACACTTGTGGAGGCTGAGATCGAAGAACATCGAACCGACACCTCCGTTCAAGCACGCTACGAGAGGTAATCTATTTACTCCCTTTGAGGCTTTGTGATTTTTTTCGATTGAAATGCACGAAGTACGCCTCTGGAGATACATGTATGGGTTGTTATTTATTTCCGCTACGTGTTACGTGGATCCCAACAGTGGTATCAGAGCCGATCCTTAGGTGTTTTCGTGCATTTAATTGATTTTTTGCAATTTTTGCAATACTATGGCCAATATGTATTAACGAATTGTTCGTCTTACATGGCTAATGGAGGTTGATTATTTTATATGATAAATTAATCAACATAGCAAAAATTGAGACTAAATCAATTTTGAATCGAAAATTTATGGCTATCTTATTTTACATAAAAATTCTGAATATGATTCAACGTAGAATTTTTATTGTGCCTTCCTAAGTTTTAAATTGTGAATTTATTACTTACGTGGAAGGGTGGTGATCATGGAAAAATCCCTAATCAATGTGATTGATGTATATATGAATGTATGATGATTATTTATATATTTGGGGTTGTAGTTATTAAATGGAGGCTGCGTACTCCTTTTATTTTTCATGTAATCTTTATTTTTAGCATAGTCAATTGTTGATGTAAATGCTACGAGGATTACGTGGGGGAGCCTTTTAAGTCGGCGAGCTCTTTGGGGCCCAATTCTTGAAGAGTTCAAGAAACCAAGAAGAAGCGAAGAGCGGCTCTCCGTTATTAAAATATTAAAATGATTAAATGTGGTCTCATTGGCTCGAGACCCATTAAATCATAATTCCATGATCACCACGTAGGATAGATGTTTATGTGATTGACATCTATTTATTTATTATGATTACGTGAGCATGTTAAACTGGTTAATGTGCAATGTCAGACTTACCTCACCCAAAATTGCGCCTGCATGAAATCCTAGTTAGGAAAATCACTAGCGTTAGGTACCGAAAGGGCGTTGGTAACGACACCAGCGTAACCAAGTCCCCGAACCCAAAAACTCTGGTTCCGTAGAACTGATCGATCTCTCCCAATCGATCAGTAAGGTTTCCGGTCTACCCTCCAAGAAAGACCGGTGGCGACTCCAAATGCATGCACAAGTTGCACATGCCACCACGACCACACTAAGGTCGAAAGCGATCGACTCTTATCGTCGAATCCTTCTGAAAAATACTCCCGCCGCGATTTGGTATGGGCCTGGGAGGGCTCGCGCCGATCCAAGACCCGCGATCGGTAATCCATTAGCCGCGTCCGCTTTCGGACGGGTCGCGACAGCTGGCGACTCCGCTGGGGACCTTTGCTCTAGAACATGTGATTCTAGACCTCAAGTGGACTTAGGCCGTAATTAAAACGCTGAGTGATTTTTCTAACCATGCAGGCGCTCGTGAAGGTGAGGTAAGTCCGCTCATGATAGGTGTTATATGTTTTTGCAGATTGGAGTGATAAGGGGGGTAGTCTGTGATTAACATTGTCTTATGCAGGTTGGAGTAGGAATGAATGATTGTGTGTATGTTTTATATTGAAGCAGTGATTGTTAAATAAGATGCATGTTTATCGCTTTAGCACGACACCGAAAATACACACAACCGCGCCTAAAACCCCGGGCGCCGTCTATAGGAAAACAATAGAATGGATTGAAAATGGAATCTCCGTGAGGAAAAACACGGGGTAATCCACTTTTCAATTCCACTCATTTTGAGCTATGGATCGAGCCCCAATGCAACGATAGTTGTGCAATGGAATCTGCTCTTTCTAGAACTCGAGGTGGGAACCTTGACCTTAGGTGCCAAATCCTTTGATTTCTAGAAGTTTTATCCTCACTTGTCTCATGTGCATGTCTTTAGATGGTTGATATATCTAAAACCAGCTAAAAAAAATCGGTGATCCTTGTCGCGACCCGTCCGAAAGCGGACGCGGCTAATGGATTACCGATCGCGGGCCTTCCCCTGCACAAGGGTGCGGATCGCGGGCTTTGGATCGGCGCGGGCCCTCCCAGGCCCATACCAAATCGCGGCGGGAGTATTTTTCAAAGGGATTTGACGATAACAGTCGATCGCTTTCGACCTTAGTGTGGTCGTGGTGGCATGTGCAACTTGTGCATGCATTTGGAGTCGCCACCGGTCTTTCTTGGAGGGTAGACCGGAAACCTTATTGACCGATTGGGAGAGATCGATCAATTCTGCGGAACCAGAGATTTTGGGTTCGGGGACTTGGTTACGTTGATGTCATTACCAACGCCCTTTCGGTACCTAACGCGAGTGATTTTCCCTAACTAGGATTTCATGCAGGCGCAATTTTGGGTGAGGTAAGTCTGACTTTGCACATTAACCAGTTTAACATGCTCACGTAATCATAAAAAAAAAAAAATAGATGTCAATCACATAAACATCTATCCTACGTGGTGATCATGGAATTATGATTTAATGGGTCTCGAGCCAATGAGACCACATTTAATCATTTTAATATTTTAATAACGGAGAGCCGCTCTTCTCTTCTTCTTGGTTTCTTGAATTCTTCAAGAATCGGGCCCCAAAGAGCTCGCCGACTTAAAAGGCTCCTCCACGTAATCCTCGTAGCATTTACATCAACAATTGACTATGCTAAAAATAAAGATTACATGAAAAATAAAAGGAGTACGCAGCCTCCATTTAATAATTACAACCCCAAATATATAAATAATCACCATACATTCATACATACATCAATCACATTGATTAGGGATTTTTCCATGATCACCACCCTTCCACGTAAGTAATAAATTCACAATTTAAAACTTAGGAAGGCACAATAAAAATTCTACGTTGAATCATATTCAGAATTTTTACGTAAAATAAGATAGCCATAAATTTTCGATTCAAAATTGATTTAGTCTCAATTTTTGCTACGTTGATTAATTTATCATATAAAATAATCAACCTCCATTAGCCATGTAAGACGAACAATTCGTTAATACATATTGGCCATAGTATTGCAAAAATTGCAAAAAATCAATTAAATGCACGAAAACACCTAAGGATCGGCTCTGATACCACTGTTGGGATCCACGTAACACGTAGCGGAAATAAATAACAACCCATACATGTATCTCCAGAGGCGTACTTCGTGCATTTCAATCGAAAAAAATCACAAAGCCTCAAAGGGAGTAAATGGATTACCTCTCGTAGCGTGCTTGAACGGAGGTGTCGGTTCGATGTTCTTCGATCTCAGCCTCCACAAGTGTTAGGCATCTAGTTCGGACGCACCACCAATTGACGAAACGGGGAGACGACTAATAACTCCACAACAATTGTGCTAGCAATATGCGGAATCAATATTCTGAACTTAGTATATTTTGCTCACTCAAGATTATGAGAATATAGAGAGTGTTTGTGTTCTTCTCTCTAAGCTCTCAAAAATTTGCACACTCTACAAAATGTCTCTCCCCTCCCAACCTCAAAACTCTTGCCATCCTTTTATAGCCAAAAATACCTTCCAATAAATTGTATTTAAAAATAGCACTAACAATTATAAATTATATCTAAAAATAGCACTCACAAATAAATGACATTTAAAAATAGCACTAACAATAGCACTCACAATTTATAATACAAAAATGCTATTTAAAAATAGCACTAACAATAGCACTCACAATTTATAATACAAAAATGCTATTTAAAAATAGCACTAACAATTATAAATTCTATCTAATAATAGCACTCACAAATAAATGACATTTAAAAATAGCACTAACAATAGCACTCACAATTTATAATACAAAAATGCTATTTAAAAATAGCACTAACAATAGCACTCACAATTTATAATACAAAAATGCTATTTAAAAATAGCACTAACAATTATAAATTCTATCTAATAATAGCACTCACAATTTATGATAAATAAATGTCATTTAAAAATAGCACTAACAATAGCACTCACAATTTATGATAAATAAATGTCATTTAAAAATAGCACTAACAATAGCACTCACAATTTATAATACAAAAATGCTATTTAAAAATAACACTAACAATAGCACTCACAATACAAAAATGCTAAAAAAAAAGGCACTAACAAAGGTGTTAAAAATAATAACCATTATTATTATTACAAGAGTTAAAGAGGTTACCAAACAGTACAAATATGCATAACGTATAAATACGTATGACGTATAAATACGTAGAGCATACATATACATCCGTGAAACCGGGGACTAATTGAAAGAAAAATGTGCAATTAAGCCATTTTGGTAAAAATTGATTAAATTGGAGGGCAAATTGACCTAATTGCACTTTAAGACTTTAGAATCCAATGTCATAGCTTATAAAAAGTGAGAATTGAAAACTAAAAGACTCGAAAATGATTTTTTTTAGGCTCGGTTCGGGTTTATGTTTGTGAAGGAACATAGTGACCCGAGCCGAATTTTTGAGATTTAAAGTGATACACTTGAAGAGAAAATTAAAACAAAATTATCAAATATTTTTGGGTATTTTTCTGACCACGAATGGTATTTTTTTGATTTTTTGGGTATTTTTATAATTAAATAAACTCGAAAAATATTAAAAATACCGAAAAATATTTTTTGTTCAAAATTGGTTCCTAAGGTTAAACCAAAGCTTCCAAAGTTGATTTTGTGATTTTATGACCTTTTTTTATATTTTTAATTAATTTTAAAGAATAAAAATCACAATAATAAATGGTAAAAACTCAGGTGTCAACAGCTGCCCCTCTTTGAGAGGAATCTCGTTAGAGGTTTCTCTCAAAGATAAGGTGGCACCTGATTCCTAACCGACTCAACTGGGAAAATGAGAGAAGAAATGTTATGACATCGGATCCTTAAGCCTATTGATAAAAGCTCAAATCAATCCCCGGTTTGCTCTAACCATTTGAACATGGGCCGGAGTGAGAGAGGCTTACCTGAAGCTCACCTGTCGGATGCTGCCGGTTGCGACGACTTTCAAGAAGATGCCTAGGACTCGTCATTCAGAATATCCTAGGGAGATTAAGCTCTGACCTGTATGGTAGGTCATACCATGATGGGATTCCTAACTTGTAGGAACCTAAGGAAGGCGCATCCCACGCTTTGGGATTTGCCAAGGATTTTGATCCGTATGGTGGATCAGACCTTTGTGTTGATCCTTACTGCGATATTTATCAATGAGTTGACCCTTATGGCGGTTTCTACCAATGAATTGACCCTTATGGCGGTTTCTACCATATGTGATCCCTCAGGCGGTTTCTACCTTGGTTTGACCCTTCAGGCGGTTTCTACCTTGAGTTGACCCTTCAGGCGGTTTCTACCTTTGATTTGACCCTTCAGGCGGTTTCTACCTTGTGTTGACCCTTCAGGCGGTATCTACCATGTGTTGACCCTTCAGGCGGTATCTACCTTGTGTTGACCCTTCAAGCGGTATCTACCTTTGAGTTGACCCTTCAGGCGGTATCTACCTTCATTTGACCCTTCAGGCGGTATCTACCTTTGATTTGACCCTTCAGGCGGTTTCTACCTTTGTTTTGACCCTTCAGGCGGTTTCTACCATTGTTTGACCCTTCAGGCGGTATCTACCTTTGTTTTTATTTGAAAAGGGGTCTCATGACGAGGGTTCTCCACGTCCGTTGAGATTTCCTTGATATTTTTGAAAAGGGTGTCCTAGGACGAGGGTTCTCCACGTCTGTTGGGACAGTTTGTTGACTTCTTTTGAAAAAGGGTTCTATCCTCACACCTTTTTTTGAAAGATCCCGAAATTTGCCGGGAATTCAGTTTTGAAGCAGAGAAAGATTTTATTTTGACAAAGCTTCATTTGATTCTGTTGAGGCGACATTCTGGGAGCTGTGTTCTCCAGGTATCCTGCAGAAAGTTCAAACCTGAAAGATTTTTCTTCACCCAGAAAACGTTAGTAATCTTTGGGAAGACCACGGCTGTCCATTTGACAAAAACCGTATGACTTAAGTTTTAATCGTGAAATGTGCATTTTGATGCTGGAGGTTATCCAAAGCATTCTTGCAACATGCAAATGTGATCACAAATCCCTTGCACGGAAAATCTGGACCAACAGTTTGAAAATTCCAAAAAGAGTTTGTTCAAAACACCAACTGGAATATTTCTCGACAATGAGGTCTTCTCACCTATTTTGAGATAGTGGTTTTTATAGGGGATGCACTCAATTCCCTACTAACCTGTGCCTAGGTTTTAGGCTCATTCGCAGCGCATACATTTTGATCGGTCGGGAGGTCTTCCACGGGACCGTAATGTTGGGCTTGGATATTGGTCTTCAAGGGGGACTCACTTTTGAGTCAAGGTCATTGAATGAAAGTTTTCACCATCTGCTCCGGGTTTACAAGTCAAGAACCCTGCAAAATGAGAAAGAAATATTCTTGCTCGTACTTCTTCGAGCTAAGCTATATGTTAACCCAAGTGTCTTAGTCAGAGAAGACTGTTTCAGGGTTATGATGTTGGTAGGATTGGGGACCGAAAAAAAGGCTTGTTTTTGGCCCAGAATTTATGAGGGGATTGACATTGGTGATCATTGCAAACTTGTCACATGTCTTTTCCATTCTTCATCTTCATTTTTGAGGTGTGCAACCGCTTTTGAGGTGTGCACAAGTCCTTTAGAGAACGTCTCTTGTGGTATTAAGAGATTGACAATTCTGTCCGTGTTTTTGCACCACGGCTGACATCATTTGGGGAGCAGTCTTCTTGATCTGACTTCTTTATGGGTTTTTCTCTCTTCCCAACTAGGCTTTATTGGGGATCAATCAAACAGTTTTCACGAGCATCGGCCTTGCTTTTACCAGGCACTTTGCTTTTTCTTGATGCTGGGGATTTTTTCTTTGTTGAAATCCCGCCTTTTCTTTTCCTTTGGAACTACGATGTTCAGAAAATTGTGCTAGATATACAACTTGAATCATAGCACATTTAAACGCCGATATGAGATTTTTCTATAAATCCCATCTCTTGATTTCTTCCGTTCTTGGAGTGATGCAGTTTCCATCTTGAAACATCCCATGATCACCAACAGGGGTTTATGAAATGAATTTGCAGGCTCAACTTGGCTGTGCAAAGGATATGGTGTGTGGGATAGAGAAATGAATGCTTCTCGTCATCCTATGGCACTTGGATTACCATATAAACAACACACAAAGATTAATGTTAGTCCGAGCAAGAAAATTTCTGACCATTTTCTCCTGATGCCGCTGGACTCACCTCCATTTTGCCCCGATGTGGGGCGGTTCTTGACAGGGTTAAGAATGAAAACCGTCGTTCAAAGGGTTTATCAACGGTCACCTGTAGTGTTTGAGGGATATGAAACGAATGCCTCCGTCATCCCAACCCATGTAATCGTTGCGAATAATCCCTACTTCCGTAGGTCTAGATTTTGCTATCTGATCCGCTCCACTTCTCTCCAGTGTGTGTAGGACGTGTTTGGACTAGGCTTTGCCTCTTTTCTTTTGAGAAAACGTCCTTTTAAAAGTCTTGAACTTTTGATTGGAAAAAATCTCTTTCATTTTCTCCAAAAATTTTACCCGTCAAGGGGATTTTATGATGCACCATGCATGTTCTTATTCATGTTCAGATAACCTCCTGTTTTAAGACATGAATGCCAATGAAGTTTGAATTCTATGTCTTTTCTAGACATTAGATTCTGAAAGCTTTTCTTTTTATTTAACACCTTCAATGGATTGGGGAAAATGATACTTACCTGTCCCCCGTGGCCGAAAATCCCTGAAAATGCAGAAGAAACATGTTATTGTATGTTCGTGAATTTTTCAAAAAATTAGAACGATACATCTTACCCTTGGTCGTGTGCCCCTGCGAGTGCACACAGGTTGTGACAATCTGTCCTCCTTGATGGTGAGTCCCTATCAAGGATAAATAACAAGTGTTAACTCATATTCCCAAATTGAAGACAAATTGGGACGATACAACTTTACTCTTGGTTCTCATCCCGTTCTGACGTCGCGTATTGATATGAACCACGTCTATCAAATCCGCTTATCCATGCTTGGAATATTTGCAATATCAATGGTTCAGCTGCCCCCGGTTGGGCAACGTCTGTTTTGTTATTTGAACAGATGGCTCCTTGAGTGATTTATCCACGTTTATCACCTGAGAAGGGAAAGAAATGAGACATTACTTTGGTATGCGATAGAAGATCGTTTAGGAACGATACATCGTTTTACCAAATAGGTGGCTTCGCGGCCAAACGTATTTCGTGTTGAAGGGGTAGATCCCATTATGCTCAGCGGGTGATAATTATGGTTCATGGAACTTGCTCCACGGATTAAGTGATTAATCCACGGCCTTCGGCTTGAAGATGCTCAAAGGGTGATGTTGACACTCACGCGCAATTAGTTCTAGATATTAATGAAAGATGTTCCCGTGGGAACCTTACAGTGCGATCAACAACATATGCAATAGGATTATTCAACCCCTTTTCTCGAAGCATTTTTCATCGAGTAGCCATGCCTTGCATCAGACGTTTGATCACCGGCCTCGCGTCACCACTGCGATGGTCCTCCGGCTCCAAATTGATCGAGCCAAAGATTGAACTCATCGCCAAGGAAATTGCTCGGGTCTTCGAGCCATTGATGTTCAAGTTGGGTATCAACGATTGTTGGGGGCAGATTTCTTTCATTGCCTTCGTTGTGAGGGATTGGAGTTTTTGAGCTGGAACCTTCATCATTGCCCTGTTGGGGTTGAGACATACATTCCTGAAAAGTATTGATCCAAGTGTCCAGCTCCTCATCAAGGAGATCACCTGTTCTTTCTAGCCCTTGGTGCCCAGATTGGGTGTCGTCGACTGCAGGCGAGGGATTCCTCTCTTTGCTCTCGCCGTGAGCAATTTGACCCCTCGAATTGGAACTTCCTCCAATGACCGGCAGGTTCATATGTGCACTCTCTACCAATGCCAGATCCACTTCAAGGACAGCATTAATGACTGATTCGCGCTCAAACTGAGGAATCTCTATGTGCTGGAACTGTGGCATATACTCCTGAGGAGTATTGAGATAGCTCGGCGGAGCATTCTGATTTGGGTTAGAGGAGTCGCTGACACGACTGCTAATCCCGTCATTGCTGAAACACGGTTGGGTGCTCTTGGCCCTCCAATCATCATGGTTGTAACTCTGCCCAGCACTTGAGCTCCAACTGGCTTTATGATGGTTTAACGCTATCCTTCCATCCCTTAGCAATCTCCTATAGTACTTGAGGTGAGACTCAACGTTAATTCTAGAGAGCCCCGGCACATTCATAATCTCGAGTATGCGTAGTGGGCTAGCCGAATCAACTCCCAGCTCTCGAATTGCATCAACAAATTTGGTGTGAAGCTCATAGGTCCAGTAAAACCTTGTTCTCTTATCACCCAAAATATCGTCAATACTTCGGTAGCTATTCTCTACGGGATCTAGTCGTTTCAAAAGTTGTCCAGGGAGGGACTCACCGACTTTGGATTGGCTGGCTGCGACAGCGAGTTCGTCATTAAGAGAATTCCCCCTGTGATGATTCATATCCCATTTCTCAGAGGATGTTGGTGTTGATCCTATGGTGTTGACTTGCTCATGCAGATCTCCGGCGGTATCTGGCTGTGTCGGAAAATGCTGTGGAGAATACGGTAACAGCTGAGCGTTATTCGTCCACAGGGATGGTTCATCGAGGAACACCTCGCCGAGGACAACAGGATTACCACAATTAAGGCAGGTGGCCTTGGTCAGAGCTTCCTTATATCTCGCGCTTTCAGCTTGAAGCTTCTCATTCTCCTCCTTCAGGACCAGTAACTCATGGTCTGCGTATTGCTGTTTCACCCGGGTTCGTTTGTTGGCGAACCAAAACTTGACCTTCGAAAGCTCCAATCCTATCTTTCGGCTCAACTCCATTTTCTATTGTCTGCTTGGAGTGGGGCATTCATTGAAGAAAGCTTCGAGCTCTCGGATTTGGCCTGGAGTGTGGCGTTGTAGTTGCTTCCTTTTCCGACTCCGGTCATCATTGTATACTCCTTCTTCGTAGCTGAAACCTAGAATTTCATCGCTGGAGGAGTCAGTCTCTATGGCCTTCGGGCAGGATTCAGCTCCAGGATCTTCAAAGTCTCCCAGCAGTTCGTGCTCAGAAATGTCCAGGTCGGGCGTTTCTAGCAGATGGGAATAACTTTTAAACATGATGGATCGGGGTATCTCGGGCTGATCTAGTTCACTCAGCTTTCTCAATTCGCTCTTACGTGTTTGCTCACTCTAGAAATTTTCTCAAGTGATTGTGCGTGTCCTGGAACCGTCCTTCAGGCTGCATATGAAGACCAGCAAGCAAGCGCTCCTCCCGAGATCCTGCAATTACTCATCGTCTGTATTCCCCTTTCTTTTTCCTCGTGATAGGATCACAAACTCACTTGCATTGATTCGATTTCATCGAGTAATGCGCTCGTCCCCTAGTTCAGTCTTCAAAGTGGTGGGTCTACAATCTTTCGGCGCCTTTTATGATTTGCTAGGCCCGAGAACGTGGGGAGCAGCGGTGGACCCGCAATTAATGACTCTGTTTAATTCATTTAGCTCCATGGGAATTAACGCTATGATCTTCTCTCAACCCCTTTTCATCGTTCAAACGAAAGTGGCATTTTCCCTGTGCTTGCTGTTACTCTTCATTTCAGCATCCCGGGCGCTTGGTGAGGAATGAGTTCGTAGCCACTCAAAATTTTAAAGACCGTCTCTGGTTTCAGACTTAATCTAACAAGGGATCATCACAACTGAGCATGACGATGTTCGTCGATAGCGTTGGTTTTCATACATAATTAACTATAGCCATTAAAGAAAAATGTTCCCATAGGAACTTTACAATGGATAAAAAGAGTGATCCACTCGTGAACATGCTCTTCTTCCTATGGGTGTTCGTAGTGACCGACCTATCGTGCCCCGAGCTAGGTGCTAGATCATGGCTGTCCAAGCATGCCAGCTTCCCACTGATTGAACAAGGCATCGAGCCCCTCATCGAAGAAATCGTCTGTCGTGGGTTGACCAGCGGCAGGCAGAGCACCAGCCGACTGTTGCTCGAATGGAGGAGTGCGCACTCGCTGTACTTGTGACACGCGCTCTTGAGAAGTGTTGAAATGGCCTGGGAGGACATTCTGATCAGCTTTCAGTTTGCCGGTGGTCGGGTTGCTAGCTTGATTGATGCTTAGATTTGGCCGGGTATCTCTTGATGCCTGAGCATTACAATGGCGGTCGCCTCTAGCTTTTGGGCTCGAGACGGATTCCTCCCGGTTTAGCTCCGCTCGACGTTGTTTTAATAGCTTTCTGTAGGCAGCAAGGTGATTCCTGACCAGCTCCTTACTAAGCCCCGGTACATTCATGGCCTTAAATATGCGCGTCGGAGTTGCTGAGTCGATCCCCATTTGGTGAACCACGTCTAGGAATCTGGAATGCAGTTCAGGGGGCCAAGCGAACCTCCTCTTATCGTGGCCCAAAATCGCATCGATGGCTTGACGACTGATTAACTCATCTCCAGCAGGACCCGACCCTATCGAAAATTGTTGTGCATGAGGCTGATATGCTTTGAGCTGGTCGGCGGTAACATCCAGCTCCTTGAAACTATAACTCCAATCAAAGCGATGCAAATCCCATCCCCCAGGAGGCATTTGTATCACCTTCGTAGGATCATCCTGCTCATGCGTGACTCCGGCAAAATCTGGTTGAGCAGGAGATGCCCCGAGGGAGTAAGGTGGTAAATGAACGTCTTCAATCATCGCGTGAGGCTTATCGGGGAACATCTTACCGAGGGCGACGAGGTTATCGCAATGAGGGCAAACGGTAATATTGAGAGCTTTTTCATACCTCATGTTTTCTGTTCGCAGCTTTTGGTTTTCTTCCTTTAAAATCTCGACCACCTGACGTTTGCGTTGAGCCCTCGATTTGGATCTCCTATTTTGAAACCAAAACTGGATCCTCGACTGATTAATCCCCAACTCCCGGCTCAATTCAATTCTCCACTTCTTTTTCATGTAATGGCTTTTACTGAAAAGGGTTTCCAGCATTTGGGTTTCCTCCTGAGAGTATTGGTGAGGACGTCTTCTTTTCCCGAGTTGAGCATTGTGGATGTCGTTGTCGTCGTCGCCGTGATCTTGATTTCCGTTGCCAGAAGTGTTGGGCTCCATGGTTTTGGCGTTAGACTTGATCTTGGAATCTTCGAGATCCCTCTGTGGTTCAATTTCTGAGATTTTTGAGTCAGTCGCCTCTAGCAGCTGACAGTAACCTCTTAAATATGTTGGATTGAGAAATGTTTGATTGGTTCTTGCCCACTCAGAGTTCTCCACTCTCTCCTGTATGCTCACTCCCTATAAAGTTTTCTTCGAGTGACTCTGCATGTTCAGGAGACGCTCTTCAAGCATCATTAGGCAAACGTTCCCCCTCAAGACCTTGAATTTCTCGCTTAGCTTTTCAACGTGATGGGACTGCCAAACCCTGTTAGGGCTCTCTTCGATAGTTGTGCTTTCCTCCCACCTAACTCTAATAATGGTGATCCCGACAAATCTTTTACATCTTTTAATTGATGAGCCGGAAATCGCGGACCGAAACGAATCCAATGGTTCTCGTGAGGGGACCTCCTGCTTTACCCCCTAACTGGGCTCCACCAGCATTATTACTGAGACCCTTCATCATCCTTGAGTTGCTATAAAATGAGGAATTAATGTATGAAAGGTTAACGTTCTCGCATAATCAGCTTCTTCCTTCTAATCTCTCTGTTAAACTCGTCTTATTCTCAAGCCAACCCAACGCAAATGGCCTCCTCTCCCGTACGCACTTTTTCAACTGATGTCTTGGCCCAGTGGGAAAAGCTTTATAACCTACTGGGTCGCGGTTACGCGCACATAACCGATCATTCTGCAACCGAGGATGCAATCTGTGTCCTGCTCGAGGACCTTGATACCACTTCTCTCGAAGGTACTACACTGGGGAGGGAATATAGAACTTTCCCGACTCTCTTTGCACACTCCTTAGAGGCCTATCGTGTTGCTAGTCGGGAGGTTCTGGTGGCTCGCGTCTTGCGGGCTCGTTATGAGGATCGATCTGATCATTTGGTGCTGACCAACTATCTGGTTGATAGTTACAAAAAGGCCGTCGAGTTTGCTAATGAGCGGGTCGCGACGTTGCTTCGCGAGAGGAGAAATCTGGTGGATCAATTGGCCATATCCCTGACCACCGGCGAGCATGACCGCCGCAACGTCCTGTTGAGGCTTCAGAGCGACTGGCAGGAAGAACGGCTCGACAAGATAACCGAGGACATAGCTCGCGGGAATGGACTGGTTCGGGACCTGGAAGTAGTCACCGAAGAACACGAGGCCAAGGTCGCCGAAGTTAAGGGAGAATGCAGAAGTCTTCTCCTCAGGCTTGCCGACCACAACATGCGGAGCTGGGAGTATGAGCAGAGCATTAACAACATGGAGGGTCAGTTGGGCTCCTTTGTGTCGTTAATTAGGGCTCACTTTGGCTTTACTTTTCCACCCCGAATTGTATGACCTGCTTCTGAAAACCCTCCGCTGAGCAAAATAAATAAAAGTTCTCGTGTGTGTTTTAACTTCTGCATGGTTCCTTTCTTCGAGCGTTCGAACATCTTCAACTTAGGTGAGCCGAACCATAATATCAATAAGTCGAGCAAATATGGATTTTATAACTCGCTCATGATCAGATGAAAGAATAGCCTCAGACTTATCCAGGAAAATATTTCTCTCTATTACCTATTTTTTACCTGCAAATAGAAAGAAAGAATCAGAAGGAATAATCTGAAAAAGAAAGCATAGACCCCTTTCAATCTTATGCTTGCTCGTGATTAATAAGGACAAGAACTTTTACAAGGGTTTTAATCTTGCGTGAAAAGTTTTTATCAATATTCCTCGAAAGAAAGCATACTATTGAAAGGAATGTAATTCACAATAATCGCCTTTGATCAATTTCGAGAGGAACGAATTACTCAAAAGTGCGAGGCATAATAACGTGTTTTAAATTTAATTGAAGATACGGCATCCAAATCAAGGCCGTTTTGTTAAGAACGAGAGTAATTTGGACATCTATCTCGTCATTAAATTCAAAACAACATCGATATTCTCGATCAATTATCGTGGATTACCAGCGACGTAAAACATGCACGAAACAATTCAAGTGTATAATTCCTTCTAGAGAAATTGAGATTGGACTACTCTATACGACCAAAAGGTCGTGTAAGACTTCCAATTTTAATTTCCTCTAAAGGAATTATAAACTTGACTTGGGAGTATTCGGATGATTAGAGAAAATGCCACTATCACATTCCCATGACCCGTCAAAAGAAATACAACCAAGTTCCATCTGAATGTATACACCAATAGATCCCTAATACAATCACTCTAAGGGGTGGGATAGAAAAAGCCTCGATAAAAATAAACCCTATACAAGAGGACTAGTAATGGAAAATGACATAAAGGAATGTGATCCTAACGTTTAAGGATGCCCCAGTTTTGATCTGTGCCTTCAGGATCACTTGCCCCAACTCGTCATCTTCATTGGATGATACCTCAATAATGTCCATAGTATGCTCCTTATCGCACACTCGGTGTTCGTCGTGGGATATCACCCTCCTCGTCTTCTATCAAGGACGTTAGGGACAAACGCACATATCTATCCTCGAAATGGCATTTAATCTAATCACCAGAATGCAATAAATGAAATGCCTATATTTATATGAACAGTGATAGATTTGGGGGGATAGAGAGTCTTACCAACCCAACTCGTCGACTTGTGTGCGGTTTTAGGTGTACCAACCGCCCAAAGACATGCGCATGAAACAAGTGATAGTAAACTTCTAAAAATCAGAGGGTTTGACACCTAAGGTTAAGGTTCCCACCTCGAGTTCTAGAAAGAGCCGATTCCATTGCACAGCTATCGTTGCATTGGGACTCGATCCATAGTTCGAAGTGAGCGGAATTGAAAAGTGGATTACCCCATGTTTTTCCTCATGGAGATTCCATTTTCAGTTCCTTCTATTGTTTTCCTATAGGGGCGCCCGGGGTTTTAGGCGCGGTTGTGTGTGTCTATGTGTCGTGAACACCACAATGCAAGTCATGCACAACAGTTTATCAATCAGCGCTTCAAATCATCCACAAAACATACATTCCTACGCCAACCTGCATAAGACAATGTTAATCACGGACTACACCCCTTATTTCTCCAATCTGCAAAAACATATAACACCTATCATGAGCGGACTTACCTCACCTTCAAGAGCGCCTGCAGGGTTAGAAACGTCACTCAGCGTTTTAATTACGGCCTAAGTCCACTTGGGGTCTAAAACCATAGGTTCTAGAACAAAGTCCCCAGTGGAGTCGCCAGCTGTCGCGACCCGTCCGAAAGCGGACGCGGCTAATGGATTACCGATCGCGGGCCTTCCCCTGCACAAGGGTGCGGATCGCGGGCTTTGGATCGGCGCGGGCCCTCCCAGGCCCATACCAAATCGCGGCGGGAGTATTTTTCAAAGGGATTTGACGATAACAGTCGATCGCTTTCGACCTTAGTGTGGTCGTGGTGGCATGTGCAACTTGTGCATGCATTTGGAGTCGCCACCGGTCTTTCTTGGAGGGTAGACCGGAAACCTTATTGACCGATTGGGAGAGATCGATCAATTCTGCGGAACCAGAGATTTTGGGTTCGGGGACTTGGTTACGTTGATGTCATTACCAACGCCCTTTCGGTACCTAACGCGAGTGATTTTCCCTAACTAGGATTTCATGCAGGCGCAATTTTGGGTGAGGTAAGTCTGACTTTGCACATTAACCAGTTTAACATGCTCACGTAATCATAAAAAAAAAAAATAGATGTCAATCACATAAACATCTATCCTACGTGGTGATCATGGAATTATGATTTAATGGGTCTCGAGCCAATGAGACCACATTTAATCATTTTAATATTTTAATAACGGAGAGCCGCTCTTCTCTTCTTCTTGGTTTCTTGAATTCTTCAAGAATCGGGCCCCAAAGAGCTCGCCGACTTAAAAGGCTCCTCCACGTAATCCTCGTAGCATTTACATCAACAATTGACTATGCTAAAAATAAAGATTACATGAAAAATAAAAGGAGTACGCAGCCTCCATTTAATAATTACAACCCCAAATATATAAATAATCACCATACATTCATACATACATCAATCACATTGATTAGGGATTTTTCCATGATCACCACCCTTCCACGTAAGTAATAAATTCACAATTTAAAACTTAGGAAGGCACAATAAAAATTCTACGTTGAATCATATTCAGAATTTTTACGTAAAATAAGATAGCCATAAATTTTCGATTCAAAATTGATTTAGTCTCAATTTTTGCTACGTTGATTAATTTATCATATAAAATAATCAACCTCCATTAGCCATGTAAGACGAACAATTCGTTAATACATATTGGCCATAGTATTGCAAAAATTGCAAAAAATCAATTAAATGCACGAAAACACCTAAGGATCGGCTCTGATACCACTGTTGGGATCCACGTAACACGTAGCGGAAATAAATAACAACCCATACATGTATCTCCAGAGGCGTACTTCGTGCATTTCAATCGAAAAAAAATCACAAAGCCTCAAAGGGAGTAAATGGATTACCTCTCGTAGCGTGCTTGAACGGAGGTGTCGGTTCGATGTTCTTCGATCTCAGCCTCCACAAGTGTTAGGCATCTAGTTCGGACGCACCACCAATTGACGAAACGGGGAGACGACTAATAACTCCACAACAATTGTGCTAGCAATATGCGGAATCAATATTCTGAACTTAGTATATTTTGCTCACTCAAGATTATGAGAATATAGAGAGTGTTTGTGTTCTTCTCTCTAAGCTCTCAAAAATTTGCACACTCTACAAAATGTCTCTCCCCTCCCAACCTCAAAACTCTTGCCATCCTTTTATAGCCAAAAATACCTTCCAATAAATTGTATTTAAAAATAGCACTAACAATTATAAATTATATCTAAAAATAGCACTCACAAATAAATGACATTTAAAAATAGCACTAACAATAGCACTCACAATTTATAATACAAAAATGCTATTTAAAAATAGCACTAACAATAGCACTCACAATTTATAATACAAAAATGCTATTTAAAAATAGCACTAACAATTATAAATTCTATCTAATAATAGCACTCACAAATAAATGACATTTAAAAATAGCACTAACAATAGCACTCACAATTTATAATACAAAAATGCTATTTAAAAATAGCACTAACAATAGCACTCACAATTTATAATACAAAAATGCTATTTAAAAATAGCACTAACAATTATAAATTCTATCTAATAATAGCACTCACAATTTATGATAAATAAATGTCATTTAAAAATAGCACTAACAATAGCACTCACAATTTATGATAAATAAATGTCATTTAAAAATAGCACTAACAATAGCACTCACAATTTATAATACAAAAATGCTATTTAAAAATAACACTAACAATAGCACTCACAATACAAAAATGCTAAAAAAAAGGCACTAACAAAGGTGTTAAAAATAATAACCATTATTATTATTACAAGAGTTAAAGAGGTTACCAAACAGTACAAATATGCATAACGTATAAATACGTATGACGTATAAATACGTAGAGCATACATATACATCCGTGAAACCGGGGACTAATTGAAAGAAAAATGTGCAATTAAGCCATTTTGGTAAAAATTGATTAAATTGGAGGGCAAATTGACCTAATTGCACTTTAAGACTTTAGAATCCAATGTCATAGCTTATAAAAAGTGAGAATTGAAAACTAAAAGACTCGAAAATGATTTTTTTTAGGCTCGGTTCGGGTTTATGTTTGTGAAGGAACATAGTGACCCGAGCCGAATTTTTGAGATTTAAAGTGATACACTTGAAGAGAAAATTAAAACAAAATTATCAAATATTTTTGGGTATTTTTCTGACCACGAATGGTATTTTTTTGATTTTTTGGGTATTTTTATAATTAAATAAACTCGAAAAATATTAAAAATACCGAAAAATATTTTTTGTTCAAAATTGGTTCCTAAGGTTAAACCAAAGCTTCCAAAGTTGATTTTGTGATTTTATGACCTTTTTTTATATTTTTAATTAATTTTAAAGAATAAAAATCACAATAATAAATGGTAAAAACTCAGGTGTCAACAATCCTGGAGTCACATCTCGAAGACTGGAACTGGGGCATCTCCAAGTGTTCGGACCACATTCCTTTGATTGGTTTGGCATTTTTAGTTCTCTTGTATAAGACTAATTTTGCTTGGGTCCTCTCTATCTCGTCTCTTAGATTGATTGTATTAGGGATCTATTTGTATTGTATACATCTCGATAAGGCTCATTTCTATCGAAAATAGGGGCAAATTCCCCAAACCCGTGGAGTATGGTGGAATTCGTCTCTTCAGTGTAAAATACATTTGGCCGCAGAGCCACTCGTTTGGTAAAAGGACGTATCGTTCCTAATTGATTTTTAATCAGATCTGGGGATAAATGTTTCTCCATTTTTTTATCTCAGGTGATAAAAGAGACAATGCACCCAAAAGCTCATGCATTCAAATGACAAACCAGACGTCGCCCAGCTGGGGCAATCTAATTTGGATCGGCTCTCTTGAAGTCGAAAAGGGTATATTCGTTCCAAATTAAATTGATTTATTCACAAGCTGATATGGTTTTCCATTCTTACAGGTGATGACAAAAATGAATGGGACCACTGAAGAATTTCCATCCTCCTGGATGCCCGAAGTGACTAGAGCCGGGATAGTAAATCCGTAATTGTTTCAATTAAAGCTCCTTACGCGGTGATTGACTCTTTCACTCCTTTCATCGCGCAGGTTGTTGAAGTACCCAATCACGAGTAAACCCATTCTCGCGGATGTCAAATAGCCTGAATGCGTCAATGCGGCAGGATCAAATTGACTACGACTAAATCAGCCAACCCCAGACAAAGCATCCAGTGGCTAGGGACAAATGTGCATGGACGTTGTCAAAATTGAATTGAAAATTGCCAACAAACAAGGAAAGTGCTAAGGCATATTGCTACGACAAATCACACCCAACTGGGGCAAGTGAATCATTTGTGCGCCAGACAAAGAATGACGTTTCTCCTCTGGCAAAGTCAATGGACGCAATAACAGAGTCGTCCGCATCAGAATCAAACCCCAAGATACGAATTTGGGTGAACGGTAACCTTGTATCGTTCCAATTTGTTGGGTGAACGGTAACCTTGTATCGTTCCAATTTGGTCTTCGAAGACCACATGCCTAACACGAGTTTTTACTCATTTAACAGGAAGTTGTTGGCGCCGAAAGCCTCAAAAGAAGAGAGCGCGCTAACAGGGAGGCGAATAGAATCATTAGCCTCGGAAGTCAGGATTCCAGGAGATGGTCTTTGATTATAAGACCTAGTGGATGGTAAAAAGTATCGCTTCCACACTTCATGCTTTGACATACATTCTGATAAAAATTTCATTTTTCTTGAATAAAAGGAACTCTGAAGAGTGGCGCTGGAATGCGTCCGAAAACACAAATGGATCTCCTCTGGGGCAAATCCTTGAGAATGATTCATCGCCAACAAAACGGGGGGATCAAGGCCACAAGATAGAGGGGATCGCCATCAAGGCGAAACAGGTTTTCACATACCATGTATTACCCGTTGGAATACATGACCAAGGGTAAGATGTATCGTTCTAATTTTTTGAAAAATTCATGAACGAACAATAACATGTTTCTTCCGCATTTTCAGGGATCTCCAGCCGCGGCGGGTAGGTAAGTATCCCTTTTCCCAAGTCGTTGAAGATAAAAAGTGTTGGGACTCTTTCAATCATTATGTCTAAAAAGAGACATCGGGTTTTTAAACTCATAGACATCCACAGTTGAAGTTGGGAGGTTGTCTGAACATGAATAAGAACATGCATTGTGCATCATGAAATCCCCTTGACGGGTAAAATTCTTAGAGGAAATGGAAGAGATTTTTCCAAACAAAAGTTGTTCAAAACATTCAAAAGGACGTTTTCTCAAAAGACGAGAGGCGAAGCCAAATCCAAACACGTCCAACACACACTTGAGAGATGAGTGGAGTGGACAGATGACAAAATCTGGGTCCACGGAGGTAAGGACCATTCGCAGCGATTACATGGATTGGGACGACGGAGGCATTCGTTTCATATCCCCAAACACTACAGGTGACCGTAGGTAACCCCTTTGAACGGCGGTTTTCATTCTCAGCCCTGTCAAGAACCACCCCACATTGGGGAAAAAAGGAAGTAAGTCCAGCAGCGTCAGGAGAAAATGGTTAGAAATTTTCTTGCTTGGACTAACATCAATCTTTGTGTGTTGTTTATATGGTAATCCAAGTGCCATAGGATGACGAGAAGCGTTCATTTCTCTATCCCACACACCATATCATTTGCACAGCCAACTTGAGCGTGCAAATTCATTTCATGAACCCATTGGTGATCATTCCAATACGGATGCAATACCACTTCAAAAATGGAGGAGTTCAAGACTCAGGGATTGCGAAAAGGATTCCCGGGCTGATATTTAAAGCATGTTTAGACTTTCAAACATATGTCTGACATGATCCCATCGAGGATAAGAAGAACCGGGATTTCAAAGAAAAAAAAATGAAAAATCCCCAGCATCAGAAAAGAAAAAGCAAAGTGCCTGGTAAAAGCAAGGCCGATGCTCGTGTAAGCTGTTTGATTGATCCACAATGAAGCCCGGACGGGAAAAGAGGAAATCCCTGAATGAACCAAATAAAAAAAAAAGGGGGGCTGCTCCCCAAATGCTGCCAAGCACAGAACAAAAACACTAAAAAGTGTTGGGACTCTTTCAATCATTATGTCTAAAAAGAGACATCGGGTTTTTAAACTCATAGACATCCACAGTTGAAGTTGGGAGGTTGTCTGAACATGAATAAGAACATGCATTGTGCATCATGAAATCCCCTTGACGGGTAAAATTCTTAGAGGAAATGGAAGAGATTTTTCCAAACAAAAGTTGTTCAAAACATTCAAAAGGACGTTTTCTCAAAAGACGAGAGGCGAAGCCAAATCCAAACACGTCCAACACACACTTGAGAGATGAGTGGAGTGGACAGATGACAAAATCTGGGTCCACGGAGGTAAGGACCATTCGCAGCGATTACATGGATTGGGACGACGGAGGCATTCGTTTCATATCCCCAAACACTACAGGTGACCGTAGGTAACCCCTTTGAACGGCGGTTTTCATTCTCAGCCCTGTCAAGAACCACCCCACATTGGGGCAAAAAGGAAGTAAGTCCAGCAGCGTAAGGAGAAAATGGTTAGAAATTTTCTTGCTTGGACTAACATCAATCTTTGTGTGTTGTTTATATGGTAATCCAAGTGCCATAGGATGACGAGAAGCGTTCATTTCTCTATCCCACACACCATATCCTTTGCACAGCCAACTTGAGCCTGCAAATTCATTTCATGAACCCATTGGTGATCATTCCAATACGGATGCAATACCACTTCAAAAATGGAGGAGTTCAAGACTCAGGGATTGCGAAAAGGATTCCCGGGCTGATATTTAAAGCATGTTTAGACTTTCAAACATATGTCTGACATGATCCCATCGAGGATAAGAAGAACCGGGATTTCAAAGAAAAAAAATGAAAAATCCCCAGCATCAGAAAAGAAAAAGCAAAGTGCCTGGTAAAAGCAAGGCCGATGCTCGTGTAAGCTGTTTGATTGATCCACAATGAAGCCCGTACGGGAAAAGAGGAAATCCCTGAATGAACCAAATAAAAAAAAAAGGGGGCTGCTCCCCAAATGCTGCCAAGCACAGAACAAAAACACAGAGAGAGCTGTCAATCTCTCAAAACAACAAGAGACGCTCTCTAAAGGACTTGTGCACACCTCAAAAACGGGGGCACACCTCAAAGACTGAAGATGAAGACAGGTAGGGACAGGTGACAAGTTTGCAATGATCACCAATGTCAATCCCTTCGTAAATTCTGGGCCAAAAACAAGCCTTTTTCGGTCCCCAATCCTGCCAATACAACCCTGAAACAGTCTTCTCTGACTAAGACACTTGGGTTAACATATAGCTTAGCTCGAAGAAGTACGAGCAAGACTATTTCTTTCTCATTTTGCAGGGTTCTTGACTTGTAAACCCGGAGCAGATGGTGAAAACTTTCATTCAATGGCCTCGACTCAAAAGTGAGTCCCCCCTTTGAAAACCAATATCCAAGCCCAACATTACGGTCCCGTGGAAGACCTCCCGACCGATCAAAATGTATGCGCTGCGAATGAGCCTAAAACCTAGGCACAGGTTAGTAGGGAATTGAGTGCATCCCCTATAAAAACCACTATCTCAAAACAGGTGAAAAGACCTCCTCGTCGAGAAATATTCCAATAGATGTTTTGAACAAACTCTTTTTGGAAATTTCAAATTGTTTGATCCAGATTTGCCGCACAAGGAATTTGTGATCACATCTGTGTATGGCAAGAATGCTTTGGATAATCTCCAGCATCAAAATGCACATTTCATGATTAAAACTTAAATCATACGGTTTTGTCAAAATGGACAGCCGTGGTCTTCCCAAAGATTACTAACGTTTTCTTGGTGAAGAAAAATCTTTCAGGCTCAAACTTCTGCAGGATACCTGGAGAACCCAGCTCCCAGAATGTCGCCTCAACAGACTCAAGTGAAGTTTTGTCAAAATAAAATCTTTCACTGCTTCAAAAAACTGAATTCCCGACAAACTTCGGGGTCTCCAAAAAAAAAGGGGGAAGAAAAACCCTTTTAAAAGAAAAAGTCCTATCAGACGTGGAGAACCCTCGTCCCAGGACCCATTTTTCAAAATATCAAACAGTCCCAGCAGGCGTGGAAAACCCTCGTCCCAGGACGCATTTTTCAAAATATCAAACAGTCCCAGCAGACGTGGAAAACCCTCGTCCCAGGATGCATTTTCAAAATATCAAACAGTCTCATCGGACGTGGAGAACCCTCGTCATGAGACCCCTTTTCATAATTTAGGCAGTCTCATCGGACGTGGAGAACCCTCGTCATGAGATCCCTTTTCAAAAATTAGGCAGTCTCATCGGACGTGGAGAACCCTCGTCATGAGACTCCTTTTCAAAAATCAGGCAGTCTCATCGGACGTGGAGAACCCTCGTCATGAGATCCCTTTTCAAAAATCAGGCAGTCTCATCGGACGTGGAGAACCCTCGTCATGAGACCCCTATTCAAAGCAAAACCGAGGTAGAAACCGCCTGAAGGGTCAACTCAAGGTAGATACCGCCTAAAGGGTCAACTCAAGGTAGAAACCGCCTGAAGGGTCAAATCAAGGTAGAAACCGCCTGAAGGGTCAACTTAAGGTAGAAACCGCCTGAAGGGTCAACATAATGGTAGAAACCGCCTGAAGGGTCAACGCAAGGTAGATACCGCATGAAGGGTCAACTAATGGTAGAAACCGCCTGAAGGGTCAACGCAAGGTAGATACCGCCTGAAGGGTCAACTCATGGTAGAAACCGCCTGAAGGGTCAAACCAAGGTAGAAACCGCCTCAAGGGTCAACTTATTGGTAGATACCGCCATAAGGGTCAACACGAGGTAGATACCGCCTTAAGGATCAACACAAAGGTCCGATCAACCATACGGATTAAAATCTCTGGCAAATCCTCAAGCATGAGATGCGCCTTCCTTAGGTTCCTGCCAGTTAGGAATCCAATAATGGTATGACCTACCATACGGGTCAGAGCTTAATTTCCTTAGGATATTCTCAATGACGAGTCCTAGGTATCTTCTTGAAAGTTATCGCAACCGGCAGCATCCGACAGGTGAGCTTCAGGTAAGCCTCTCTCACTCCGGCCCATGTTCAAATTGTTAGAGTAAACTGGGGATTAATTTGAGCTTTTATCAAGAGCCTTAAGGATCCGATGTCATAGCATTTCTTTTTCATTTTCCCCGTTGAGTCGGTTAGGAATCAGGTGCCGTCTTGTCTTTGAAAGCAACCTCTGCGAGCTCACTCTCAAAGAGGGGCAGCTGTTGACACCTGATTTTTGACCATCTGTTATTGCGATTTTTATTTTTAAAATTAATTAAAAATATCAAAAAAGGTCATAAAATCACAAAATCAACTTTGGAAGCCTTGGCTTAGCCTTAGGAACCAATTTTGAACAAAAAATATTTTTTGGTTTTTTTTAATATTTTTTGAATTTATTTAATTATTAAAAATACCCAAAAAATCATAAAAATACCATTCGTGGTCAGAAAAATACACAAAAATATTCAATAATTTTGTTTTAATTTTCTCTTCAAGTGTGTCACTTTAAATCTTAAAAATTCGGCTCGGGTCACTATGTTCCTTAACAAACATAAACCCGAACCGAGCCCAAAAATTCATTTTCAAGTCTGTTAATTTTCGATTTCCACTTTTTATAAGCTATGACATTGGATTTTAAAGTCTTGAAGTGCAATTAGGTCAATTGGCCCTCCAATTTGATCAATTTTAACCAAAAGGGCTTAATTGCATAAAAATCTTTTAATTTAGTCCCCGGTTTCACGGATCTTGAATTTCGCACGGGCATACCCATTAAAATTCAACACCTCTACCCATAATTTTCATCATGCCCAATCCATTGGCGGCCTCAATTCAGGCTAATTTGGTCGTTTGGATGTATACGTATGCTCTACGTATTTATACGGCATATGTATTTATACGTTATACGTATTTATAATGTTTGGTAACTTCTTTAACTCTTGTAATAATAATAATGGTTATTATTTTTAACACCTTTGTTAGTGCTTTTTTAAATAGCATTTTTGTATTGTGAGTGCTATTGTTAGTGCTATTTTTAAATAGCATTTTTGTATTATAAATTGTGAGTGCAATTGTTAGTGCTATTTTTAAATGACATTTATTTATCATAAATTGTGAGTGCTATTGTTAGTGCTATTTTTAAATGGCATTTATTTATCATAAATTGTGAGTGCTATTATTAGATAGAATTTATAATTGTTAGTGCTATTTTTAAATAGCATTTTTGTATTATAAATTGTGAGTGCTATTGTTAGTGCTATTTTTAAATAGCATTTTTGTATTATAAATTATGAGTGCTATTGTTAGTGCTATTTTTAAATGTCATTTATTTGTGAGTGCTATTTTTAGAAAGTATTTATTATTTGTGAGTGCTATTTTATAATACAATTTATTGGAAGGAATTTTTGGCTATAAAAGGATGGCAAGAGTTTTGAGGTTGGGAAGAGAGACATTTTGTAGAGTGTGCAAATTTTTGAGAGCTTAGAGAGAAGAACACAAACACTCTCTATATTCTCATCATCTTGAGTGAGCAAAATATACTAAGTTCGGAATATTGATTCCGCATATTGCTAGTACAATTGTTGTGGAGTTATTAGTCGTCTCCCCGTTCGTCAATTGGTGGTGCGTCCGAACTAGATGCCTAACACTTGTGGAGGCTGAGATCGAAGAACATCGAACCGCACCTCCGTTCAAGCACGCTACGAGAGGTAATCTATTTACTCCCTTTGAGGCTTTGTGATTTTTTTCGATTGAAATGCACGAAGTACGCCTCTGGAGATACATGTATGGGTTGTTATTTATTTCCGCTACGTGTTACGTGGATCCCAACAGTGGTATCAGAGCCGATCCTTAGGTGTTTTCGTGCATTTAATTGATTTTTTGCAATTTTTGCAATACTATGGCCAATATGTATTAACGAATTGTTCGTCTTACATGGCTAATGGAGGTTGATTATTTTATATGATAAATTAATCAACGTAGCAAAAATTGAGACTAAATCAATTTTGAATCGAAAATTTATGGCTATCTTATTTTACATAAAAATTCTGAATATGATTCAACGTAGAATTTTTATTGTGCCTTCCTAAGTTTTAAATTGTGAATTTATTACTTACGTGGAAGGGTGGTGATCATGGAAAAATCCCTAATCAATGTGATTGATGTATATATGAATGTATGATGATTATTTATATATTTGGGGTTGTAGTTATTAAATGGAGGCTGCGTACTCCTTTTATTTTTCATGTAATCTTTATTTTTAGCATAGTCAATTGTTGATGTAAATGCTACGAGGATTACGTGGGGGAGCCTTTTAAGTCGGCGAGCTCTTTGGGGCCCAATTCTTGAAGAGTTCAAGAAACCAAGAAGAAGCGAAGAGCGGCTCTCCGTTATTAAAATATTAAAATGATTAAATGTGGTCTCATTGGCTCGAGACCCATTAAATCATAATTCCATGATCACCACGTAGGATAGATGTTTATGTGATTGACATCTATTTATTTATTATGATTACGTGAGCATGTTAAACTGGTTAATGTGCAATGTCAGACTTACCTCACCCAAAATTGCGCCTGCATGAAATCCTAGTTAGGAAAATCACTAGCGTTAGGTACCGAAAGGGCGTTGGTAACGACACCAGCGTAACCAAGTCCCCGAACCCAAAAACTCTGGTTCCGTAGAACTGATCGATCTCTCCCAATCGATCAGTAAGGTTTCCGGTCTACCCTCCAAGAAAGACCGGTGGCGACTCCAAATGCATGCACAAGTTGCACATGCCACCACGACCACACTAAGGTCGAAAGCGATCGACTCTTATCGTCGAATCCTTCTGAAAAATACTCCCGCCGCGATTTGGTATGGGCCTGGGAGGGCTCGCGCCGATCCAAGACCCGCGATCGGTAATCCATTAGCCGCGTCCGCTTTCGGACGGGTCGCGACACAATGCTATGTTGCTCATTGCTTGCTTGAACTTAGATCTTGTCTTTATGCCATCACTTATGTTTCCTATGATAAGTTCCTTTGGATGACTTGACTTGTGCTTCCAGTTTTTGTTGAAGCAATCACTTGAAGATGCTGTGTGTTCATTCTGTTCATCTTCTGGTCTTTCTTCAACTGAGAGAGTTTCCTTCTGATTATTCTCCGAACCGACATTCACATCTGAATCTTGCTTTTCTCCCGATTCTTCCTGTGAGTCTGGAACTTGATGAAGTCTATGAACTTGACTGGATTCAGGTTCATCATTCTGATAGCTTTCATCGAACTTGATGTTCATCGACTCTTCAACGATACGAGTGTTTTTGTTGTAGACTCTGTAAGCTTTGCTCGTTGTTGAATATCCCAGAAAAATTCCTTCATCTGATCTCTCATCAAACTTTTCAATTCGATCATTAGCATTCTTTAGAATAAAGCACTTACAACCGAATACATGAAAATATGCAACATTAGGCTTTCTTTCTTTGAAGATTTCATAGGGGGTTTTCTCAATAAAAAGTTTGAGAGATATTCGATTCAAAATATAACAGGCTGTGGAAACGGCCTCAGCCCAAAAATGAGATGCAATTTTACTCTCAACCAGAAGAGTTCTTGCCATTTCTTTCAAGGATCTATTTTTCATTTCTACTACCCCATTTTGTTGAGGAGTATAAGGTGCGGAGAAATTATGCTGAATCCCGAAATCATTGCAAAAATCTGAAAAATTTTGATTTCAAATTCTCCCCTATGATCCGTTCTCAAGCTAGAAATTGTGTAACCTTTTTCATTTTGAATTCTTTTTGCTAGTTTTGAAAAAGATGTAAAGGCCTCACTTTTGTGGGCTAGAAATACAACCCATGTGAATCTAGAAAAATCATCAACTATAACAAAACAATATTTCTTACCTCCAAGACTTAAGGTTCTGTTTGGTCCAAAGATATCCATATGAAGCAGCTGCAAACTTTGCTTAGAGGAAACTTGATTTAAGGACTTAAAAGAACTTCTTACCTGTTTGCCTAAGCATGACATAGTCCTCCTTTCTCAAACTTCGTTTGAGGCAGCCCTCGAACAAGCCGCTTCTTGGAAAGCTTTAAGATATGTTTTACACTAATATGACCTAACTTTCTGTGCCAGAGATCAGATTCATCCTTAACAGAGATAAGACATTTTGCACTTTCACAGTTAGAATCAATATCCAAAAGGTAGATATTCCCATGCCTTCGTCCCGTGAAGGATTGCTTCTTGTCCTTGCTTATACCTGTGCATTTTAGATCTTGGAAGCAAATTTCATACTCAGAGTCACAGAGTTAACTTACAGATATCAAGTTGTAGTTCAATCCTTTGACAAGAGAGACATCTTTAACCGTCAGATTTCCAATCTTGACATTTCCCTTTCCAATAACCTTTCCTTTGTTCTTTCCCCCAAAGGACACACTTCTACCATCACATTCTGAAAGTGATATAAATACATCTGGATTTCCTGTCATGTGACTTGAGCATCCACTATCTAGAAACCATTTACTCTTCGTTCTCTTTGGCACCTGTAAGAAATAAGTAACTCACTGTTTTTTTGGTACCCATGCTTTCTTGGGTCCTTCTGTGTTAGTAGGATTTGACCTTTTAACAGGTCTCCAAACTTTCTTGCAATAATCCTTAGTATGACTAGGATCACAATAGTTTACACAATATTGTCGAATATAAGATCTAGTAAAATGCTTATGAAAGTGATGCATGTAAGCAGAGAAGGTTGGTTTTTGAAATTGAGATTTAATAAAGAAATTTTTTGGATTACTCTCCTTTTTAAAACCTAGCCCAGATCGGTCATTGAAAGGTATTTGTTTTGAAATAATACTATTCAGAGTTTCCGAGCTTCGTGAAAATCTTTTTGAGATGTCACTAATCTTTTCTTTTAGAGAAGCATTTTCTTTTGAAACATGATTATGGTTTTCTTTCAACTGGTGAAACTCTTGTTGTAGAAAATCAATTTTTTTTGGAGACAATTTTTGCTGTTTTAAGGACGAGTTTTCATTTTTCAAAAAAGAAACTTTTTCAAGAGTTTCTTTGTAATTTCTACACAGTTTATCAATATATTCAGTAACTTCATCAGGGAGTTCAGACGAACATACCTCAGTTTCTGAATCTGAATTTGAATCTGATTCAGCCATGAGACAGATGTTTGCGTAGTCGTCTTCACTTTCATCAGAATCACTTAGTGTATCTGCTTTTAGGGCCTTCTTGTACTTCTCGTACTTGAGTTTGTCCTTCTTCAAAATTGGACAATTCGGTTTGATATGTCCCGCCTTCTTACAGTGAAAGCAAATCACGTCTTTGCTGTCTTGAGAGTCGTTGTTTGACATTCTTATATCATTCTTCTTCCAAGGTTTCTTTCCTTTGATATTCCTGGTTTTTCGAGCCATCTTTCTAAACTTTTTCACCATGAGGGCTAGTTCTTCATCATCCTCATCTTCATCATCTGTATCAGACAGACATTGAGCAACTTCAGTTTTTAAAGCAATTGATTTTTTACCTTTTTGATCTCTCTTCTTGTTTGCTCGTTCGGTTTCATAAGATTGTAGTGTCCCAACTAGCTCATCCACCGAGAGTTGTCTGATTGTTTGGCATTCTTGAATAGATGATTTGATGTAATTCCATTCATCTGTTAGTCCACGCAGTATTTTCCTGAATTGCATTGGCTCAGCAATGGGTACACCTTGTCTTGCAAGTCTACTTGCCAGTGTTTGAAACCTGTCTATCATATCTGCAATAGATTCATCAGATTTCATTTGAAATGCTTCATAATCACTCAGTAAAATACCGAGCTTTGTTTCTTTCACACTATTTGGTCCTTGAAATGTAATATGAAGCCTATCCCATATTGCCTTGGAGGACTCTTCCTCTGAGACTCGATTATAAAGAGAAGTAGATAAGGCACAAAAAAGAACATTAACAGCTTTAGAATCAAGGCCTCGTCTTTTAGCCTTTTCAACGTCGGTCATTGTTGTGACAGGATTTGTTCCATCAACGGAGGTTGGATTTGTGGCAGTTACAGGTACTACACCATTTGTAACGACGTCCCACATCAAATCATCATAAGCTTTGAAGAACCATTTCATCTTGTTGCTCTACATGTTGTAGTCCTTCCCATCAAAATATGGTGGCTTGTTGGCAAAGTGCGAATCGCTTGTTTCTGAAGAGTGATTGCTAGACATAGTAGATCGTTAGCTCTGAAGTCAATAAACACTTCGAAAAAAAAATGAGCAACCTACTCTGATACCAATTGTTGGATCTAGCAATGTCACCTAGAGGGGGGGTGAATAGGTGAATCTACGACTAAATTGAAATTACTTGCAGAATTTTGAAAACAATTTCAATTCGTGATCTAGGAACAGTATCAATATGCAATATAAACTATTCACAGCTATAGAGATCAAGGAAGAGAGATATGCACGCAATGTTTATAGTAGTTCGGCTAGTCAAGCCTACGTCCACTCTCCTACGATGACAGCCGATCGGCTGGATTTTCACTATGTAGAATCAAGAGAATTACAAACACTCAATCATTTGGTTTTTTCTCTCTCACAGATTCTCACAATGAATAGGATTTTGAGTACTCAGAATATTCTCGGGTAAGACTCGGATTACACTTGCACTTTGGATTGTTGTTCGCCCTCTTTCTTTTCAGTCTATCATGGTTCTTCTTTTATACTCCCCTGCCTCCAAACTAGCCATTGGATTTACGGCCAAGGGATCGCTCTTCAATCCTTGATTGGACGCCATCAATCGTGATTGAATGAGACTGTATCTCCAGAAGATATGTAGACCGTTGAGGAGGATATTGAACCCTTCTGATTCAGTCGCCCATACAACTAAATCTCCAGCTTCCATAAATGTGGTAAGTCTGAGTTGGTTCCCGAAAGGATATCCTTTAGAATGTAATATCCTATTGTAGAAAGTCCCTTAATTTATTAGAAGGGACATCAGATCAATCGAATATCACAAGCTTCCATAGGAAATCTCGCCTTGATCAGAAACCTGTCATTCATGGGTTTTCGCATTTTGGAAATGCAGAAACTGATCATCTTTGATTTTTGTCTTAATAAGAAAACTTTCCTAAATGATCAGTTAAGTTGGAATGGTAATACGGAGATTAGATGCGATCCATCTGTCACTGCATGTGGATCGTTAGAAGCACTTCCATCTGACCCTTCGTCAAAAGCACTTCTATCTGACCACGTCAGAAGCATTTCCATCTGACCCTTCGTCAGAAGCACTTCCATCTGACCCTTCGTCCAGAAGCACTTCCATCTGACAACGTCAGAAGCACTTCCATCTGACCCTTGGTCCAGAAGCACTCCATCTGACCCTTGGTCCATGTGACAGAATTAGATCCACTCAACCTGCTGCTTACACATTCTTTCTGCATCATAAAACGTTATGCAATTCCTCTCGATAGTTTTGTCAGAATCAAAATATAGGAGAATTTCCACAACACGATTGGCCCTGCTACCATGTTAGCATATTGCTTGTAAGATCCTTTTTCCATTCAATTAATGCTTGCAAAATTGTATTATGAAATCATTGTGGACAAATTTTATTAGGGGTGAGCATTGTTTCAGGGTTAAATCTGAAACCTGGAATTTACTCGTTGGAACATGTTCCCTTATTTTTGAAACATAAAACCGACCATACGTAGCTTGCAACCTCAATGATTTAATAATACAATTTTTCAAGCATTAATAGTGTAACAACCACTACAAAAAAACACGCAATTAGTCACGATATTAGCGACGAGAGTTTTGCAAAAATTCGTCGCTAAATTGATTTGGCGACGAATTTTGGACTAGAAAAAATCTGTAGCTAATTCGGCGTCGCTAAATTTAGCGACGAAAAATTGGTCCGCTTGTCGCTAAAATTAGCGACGAACGAACATTCGTCGTCATATTCGTCGCTGTTCGCATCCGTAATTAGCGACGAAAGGCTCCGTTCGTCACTAAAATTAGCTACGAACCAATCCGTTCGTAGCTAATTTTAGCGACGAACAGCAGTGTCTGTCGCTAGATTTAATGGAACTTTGAGCCAATTAACGAAAAATTAGCTACGAGGAGCGACTATTCATAGCTAATTTTAGCTATGAGCAGCGACTGTTCGTAGCTAATTTTAGCTACGAGCAGCCGTTGTTCGTAGCTAACATTAGCTACGAACAGCGACTGTTCGTAGCTAATTTTAGCGACGAACAGTCGCTGTTCGTAGCTAATTTTAGCGACGAACAGTTGCTGCTCGTAGCTAATTTTACGTCCAGCTTCTGAAATGCTCTACCTCGTTCCTCAGCGACCGGAGCCTCAAAATGTGCACGGAGTCACAAGGAAGCGAGACTGGCAGCGATGTGGGCGTTGGCGAGGTCCTGCTCCTCTCGCTCTGAGGAGGTGTCGTCGATCGCCGCCCGGTGAATGACCACGGTGGAGCCGGAGCAGGCCGTTTTCACCGCAGCTGACGTTGGTGGGTGGCTCCACGGGTCCAGGTGTAGTCCCGCCCGGAGGGGGGAGGCTAGTGGTGAAGGCAGTGGCGGCGTCTTTCGGCCGCATCATCTTCAACGTGGAGCAGAGCCACGGCCGTCTCGGAGGAGGCGTCGTCGACCGCCGCTCGGCAATCGACCACGGTGGAGCCGGAGCAGGCCGTTTCCGCCGCAGCTGACGTCGATGGGTGGCTCCACGGGGGTCCAGGTGCAGTCTCGCCCGGAGGGTGGAGGCTAGTGGTGGAGGCAGTGGTGGCGTCTTCCGGCCTCATCATCTTCAACGTGGAGCTGGAGCCACGGCCGTCTCGGAGGAGAGCGAAGTTTAAGGAGACGAGGAGAGAGTGAGGAGGAGGAGGAGGCAGAGAGCTTAGGGAGGAGGTAAAAGAAGAAGGGGCGCGAGGGAGCAATATATAGGAGCGGGAAGCGGGTTCGAAGCCAAAATTCTAGCGCCGAGTTTTTGGAGGAGCGGGAAAGTCAAATTCAGCGACGACCTTCGAAGGTCGTCGCTGAATTGGCAACAATCAACAAATGTCGTCGCTAATTTAACGACGAAAAGAGATGTTCGTCACTAAAAATAAAAATAAATAATTCGCTAAATTAATTAGATACGTCAAAATAAACCCTAGCCGCAACATAAATAGAGCAAAAAAAAAAATTTATCCCGGCCCAACTCGGAGATCACGAACCAAATTTCATTTTTTCTCTATTTTTGGGTGATGAACCAGACCGAATGCATAAAATTCAATACATTTTTAACAAAAATTTTAAAGCTTCTTAAAATTAGCAAGAAAATATATCCTATATTATTCAAAAGAATTCGTTAAATTAGCAACGAAACAAAATGAATAAGATGAAACAAGCTGAGAATGGAGCCCACGATCTATATAAACAGTGAATGATATAAACAAGCTGAGACGTGACCTTAATTTGGACATAAAAACTCTATGGATCCCTTCCTCCCTACAAAAGATAAGGTATAATGAGTCTAACATAGAAATATTGAAAATAAAAAAAAGAGGGGATAAAGTACAATGATCAAATGATGTGGTATAATGTGTAATAATGATTACACATAAATAATGAAACAGAAGGAATGCTTTCTAATTCAGGAATAAGGACAACAGAAATAATCCTCAATTCCAAGAAATTATATCTTCTTTAAAGCATTCACTAAAGAAGCAGAAACCCTTTTCAAAGAAGCTATCTAGGACCAAAAGGAATGCTTTCTAATTCAGGAACAATGATAATAAAAATAAATAAATTGATCGCTCTTCATTTATGCTTATTAATGTAATCTTTACTTAATTAATAATATATTCATTTTTAAATTTCAAAAAAATATTCGCTCTATTTTTATTTTCTTTTAAAATGAATTAATGTAGATTAATATAAAATAATATAATCTAAGAAAGAACATAAATAAACTAAGCTAAACGATGTGTCATAAGCGTTTCTTATTTATATCATTCATTGTTTGAAGAGAGAAAGGATTCCAAATAATCGATCTTTCTTTTAGTTATATATTGAACCTTTCTTTGGTTGATTAACGTGTGATATTATGAATCCCCATTATTAATATTGAACGAAACTACATCTTATAAAATCACATTTGAATATTTGATGATACATTCAGTACCTTGCTAAAAAATGATCCTTCTAATGTTTTTGAAATCTTTATTAATTGATTTACAACATCTCTTATTCGCTTATAGTATCTTATCTATCTTATTCGTGGATAACACAATTACAATATATATTTTTGGTAATCAAATATTATGCAAAGTAAATCATTTTCGAATAGATCCTTACTCTACTCTATTTAGTATCTCTCATCAAAGACGATTTTTTTTTCTAAGTTATATTTTATCAAAAGAATTGATCTCCATTTTTTGTTTGTTCACAACTTTATATATGTAATAAATATAAAAAGGGTCCTAATACACCTTGAAAAAATATAAATTAAGGATAGCAACGAATTAACAATTATTTTCGTCGCTATTGAAAAATTACATAATAAATAAATAAATAAAAAGGGTTTTCGTCGCTTTTGTATTTAGTTTTGTATTTGTTTTTTTACCAAAAAAACAAATACAAAACTAAATACAAAAGAAACACTAAATTAGCGACGAACAAATGGTTTCATCGCTAATCAGTTCTTTTTATTTTATTTTTCGTCAAATTAGCTACGAAAAATACTGTTCGTCGCTAATTTGACCAAAAAACCAAATAATTAAATAATTAAATAAAATTTAGCGACAAACGCTAATTTTCGTCGCTAAATTAGCGAGGAATAGTCTTAGTCATCGCTAAATGGACCAAAAACCAAATAACAATTTAAATTAAAAAAATAATTTTTAGTCACGAATAACATTGTTTGTGACAATTTAGCGACGAACAATGATCCTCGTCGCTAAATTATTTCTTTCTTTTTCACTTTTTGGTCATTTAGCGACGGAATTGTACATTCGTCACTAAATTAGCAACGGAATGTTCTTTCGTCGCTAAGTTCATCGCAATTTAGTGACGAAAGTAATTTTTTGCCGCTAATTTAGCTACAAATTCCTTGTTCGTCGCTAATTTCGTCACTAATTAGCTATAAATATTTGTTCGTCGTAAAATTCATCGCAAAATTTGTGAGGGATTTTTCCGTCACTATTTTCGTCGTAAATAGCGACGAACTTCCTTATCGTCGCTATTTTTGCCACAAATTAGCGACGAAAATTATCTCGTCGCTAAATGCTCGTAGCTAAATCGTTGTTTTTTTTTATAGTGGACCCGCCCTGGTACCAGGTTGGGCCGTGCCGTCCTTCCCCAATACCAAGACGAGCCGCTACGTCCTTCCCTGAGATACTTGACACAGCCTGTAGCGTCCCAAGGTGCAATTCTTCTAATCGTGCACTCTGTTTTAATCTCATATGTTTTATAGATAATGGCGCATGTAGAATACTATAAACTAATCAAGCCGCCCTACAAGAACACAAGTGCATGACAGAAATGGCAAGCACACCTAAAGGGTACATACCCTTATATTGAGTTCACTACTCGACACCTGAAAACCATACATAAGCCAGCATCGATTCAGAAACATCAGATTTTATATATAAGCTTAGCCAGTTTATGCATACCTTTAATTGTGGAGTAAATTATACTAGGCCACGCGATATAATCAATCAATCAACTGACATACGTTTAGCATACCTTGAACCTATCTACAAATCCCTTCTGTACTTTCTTCAAGCCGTGAAGACCCTGAAGAGTTCTTTCGGATAGGCATTCACACCTCTTTTCCCAGCAAGTCATCCCTACTGTTTGAGGAAAAGACCCGGCATTTGACGAGACACACATGATTTCTTTTCATACCTCTTTTCCATGTCTAATTTGTTCTACCTTTTGTTCACAAATTTAATAAAGATCCTGTACCGTTGCTCCACGCACATTATTTTCCACGTTCCCACGGCGAATTTCAACTCGTCTTATATTTATGAAAGTGATTTTACGTCCTTATTCTGCAAAATATCCTAGGCAGAATTAGCTTTGTCGTGTCGCGGAGGACGCGCAGGATTTTTCTCAACCATCACAAGTTCTAGCAATCTGTGATTACCTTTCACGGTCTAGTGATTTCGAGTGCACTGGATCATGGGTTTATGAAGGAATGGTTCGAGGGTCGATGGTATATGGGAGGAAGTGCTCAGGATATGCTCACATACGGCATGCGATCATCTCGAGACTCGGCTTATTTGTTCTTTTGATCTCTAGCGTCAAGAATGATTGTTCTATTTCAGGCCTTGGATTGAAAGCCACAACAAAGGTGGAAATGCATGCTAATGGAACAATAATTGATACCATCTTGGATTGTGGGTTGGAATCATTTCCCTCTTCTTTGTTACATAGCACGATTGGATAACGGGCTACCAGAGCCCGTTTGGTGTCATTGTGGTTGAACTGTATTTATATTGTGCTTGGGTATGCTATGAAATGCGTCGAAACTTATGTGCTTGGTGATGTAAGTTTTCAAAGTTGCAACACCTTAAAATTAGATGAGGTAGCCTCCTAAAACAAATTTATGCACAGATGTGGTTTCGAAGAAGCTGCAATGATATGGTATTTGCACCTCGTATATTCAGGATGACCCAAGGAAGTAATAACTGGAAAATGCTTTTCAAAAGATAGACTGAAATTTGATGGAATGAATCGTCAAAGATTACATAGGATGAATGCCCTTTACATAGATAGGACTACTTAGGGAATTAAAGATAACATAGCACGAGATAATGAGAATCAAATTTAAACATAATTCAAATCAGATATTCCGATAAGATATATCGCAATATTGCCTAAAATCGTAAAACTACCCGAAAATCTATATAAACGATTCCGAAACGCGAAAATACGACGTCGATCATTGCATGGCCGTGAGTATTAATCAGCAACCCGTTTTCATGTAACTGACCAAATTTGAACGCAATCCGAGCTCACCAGCCCCAAGTGCAAATCAGCAGTGGAATCTTCCTGATTTCTAGCGACCACAATTTTTTAGGAAATCACACACAAGTTGTTCTACATCACAGGACCAGTTGGACGGCGTCCTCAATTTAGAGAGAGTTAGAAAAAAAGCCTGAGGAGAAACCAGTTCACTGATTCATGATAACTTGCTTGATGAACATAATTTTCAAACTAGTTGGGCCGTTTCCCAAACGTCGAACTTCTACGCAACTCTGAGTGTGGTTAAATAGCCAGCCCACTCCTTTTGGACTCCTTTTTTGGTTAAATGTGTGCGCATACGGTCACAAATCCACAAAAGCATCCGACAAAGTTTCGTCAAAGATTCAAAGCATGAGTTCTATCAATGGATAATAACATAAATGGTTCATGAATTTTGATCCAATATGTAATGTGTCGTCAATTTGGAATGACTATCGAAAGAAGTTTCTTCACACAATCCTGATGGCAGATAATATGATAAAACACATTCTATTGAGGAAGATTCTCAAGTCAAAAGGCTAATAAAGTGAAAGAAGTTGTAAATGAGGTTCATTTTTTTCAGATGACAACATGAACAAAGGCAAAGAAAGCACCAAAACAGTGGCCTGAAAATTTTGATTTGGGTGTATTACCATATGGATTTAAGCATAGCAATGCTAATAAATGCATTTATTCAAAGTATACAAAAGAGTATGGAGTTATAAATCTGCTAATATGTAGAAGATATAATGATTGTTGGGACAAATATACATGGCATAGATGAAACTAAAAAGTATATATTTTTATCAATTTAAAATGAGGGATTCGGAAGAAGTGGATACAATTTTAGGTATCAAAGTTATTAGACATAGTGAGGTTGTACTTTAAGGCAAGGCCACTACATGGAGAAAACTACTAAAAAAATCAGCATTTGAGAATTGAAGTGCCAAACCCGCCATATGATGTGTCAACTATATTGATGGAAAATCCTGGACAACCTTTAGCACGATTAGAATATAATCGTGCAATTGGAAGTATGATTTATGCTATGCATTGCACTAGACCGGATATAGCCTCTATTTCTGTATATTGTCCAAACTTACAAGTAATCCTAATATTGTGTATTGGAAGACCATATATAGAATTATTGATTACTTAAAGAAAGCAATACATTATGGTATGTTTTATGAAATATAACCAACAGTACTAGAAGGATATTCAAATGCTGGTTGAATAACTAGCACAATTGATAACAAGTTGATATTTGGATGAGTTTTCAAGTTTGCAAATGGTGTAGTCTATCTGGCATTGAAAAAAGCGAACATGTATAGTTCATTCAATGATGGAAGCACTATCTACGGCTAGTAAAGAGGCAGAATGATTGCCGAATTTCCATTTGATAAAGAGTTGCGGCAACAACCAATTGCAGCTATATTGTGAATCTGTGATAGTGAGGCTACAATGTATGAGTCACAAGAAAAACCCTAGGAGCCGAGAAAATCCTAGGTCACTCAGTAGCTATTCATGGATCCAAGTAGGAACTACCAATAAAATATAGACACAAACTATAAAAGCTCCCTGACGGCCCAGGGACGCTGCCCCTTGCGACCCCCACCCGCTCACTAGGGAGAGGGACTCTCGTGTCGATGAGAAGTATGAATCACACCCCCACAAAAACTAAAGAGATAAGAAGTGGCACGCAACAATAATTTTTTTATTCACGATGGACTCGGCATGCAAGAATCGGGTGAAATGTGCCTGTACGAGCTGCACCCAGTCAATAGGTTTATACAGGAGTGATTTAAACTGGGCCGAAACTTGTCTAAGGAAGGGCTTAGGACGTGCTCAAATTTCGGATGCAGTCGTCCGAAGACTCGACCTCGCGAGTTTCATCGCTGTTCGATCTGTAATATCGTAAGATTGTTATTGTGCTTGTCAGGCCCTAGATTGGAAAATAAATCACAGGTTTAACGTAATATGATCGAACATTCAACCTGTCCTTCTACTGTTGAATCATTTCCAGATCTGCGGACTTTTTTTTTTTTTTTTTTTTTTTTACGTTTTTCCATAGGATTGGTTATACATTTGTAAATCGCTCTAAAATCAATATCAAGGTATGCATTCAAGTCTCGGTTCTTTAGTAATTTAAATTATCTATGTGATCTTTCAGTAAATTACCTATGTGATATCAGGGCTAGAATATGAGGTTTATTAGAACTCTCACGAAGTTTAGTGTGAATGGAGAAATGTTATTCCGACAAAAATGAAAAATGTTAGAAAGTGCGGATTGATGGCCAATATTTTATAGTAGGAATATGGGGATGATCCTTCCTTACATCACAAGGAAAATAGGAAAGTCGAACATTCATCTTTTTTTTTTTTTTAATAATACTGGAATCGTACTAGGGAGATTCATTGTATGAAATAAAGAACTTGCTGCTTTCGATGTCATCTATCTTGATCGAGTGCAGCTGGGTTGCGACTTTCTCGATGCTCATATGTCTTCTAGGCTCCTCCACAGAGCAAGCGAGTCCAATACGATATATCATTTCCAAACATTCATGAAATATGCGGTTTCTTTCATGAAGGGAAGCGCCGGAACTGCTGTAGCTTTCTCGTTCGTGAAACAACACCGGATCGGTAATCTCCGTAGCTCTTTGGGGCAGAGCTTCAGAGATATAATTATGAATTTTCAAATTCTCTCTGAATATGTCGCTAGTGGGACATAGACCCGTGAACATTTCTAATATGAGGATACCATAACTGTAGATATCACATTCTCTTGAAACCTGGCTTCCATTAGCATATTCTGTAGTTTACACATGCCATGGTATAATAATTGTCAAAACCAAGAACTTCGGATTCACAAAATCGTGTCTTGAAGAAAACGAAAAGCAGAAGTCTCCGAAAAGAAAAGTTGATAATAACAAATGTGGAAGTTAAAGGGAGAGGTTTACCCAGAGCAGCATAACCAATTGTTCCTCTTAAACCAGAACTCGTGTATGCTCTATTGTCGGTGGATTCGAGAACCATCTTCACCAATCCAAAGTCACCAACATGTCCAACCATGTCAACATCTAGGAGGACATTGCTTGGCTTTAGATCACAATGAATTATTGGGCTTTTGCATTGATTATGGAGATAATCTAATGCGGAAGCTGTTGTTCTAGCTAGACTATACACCTAGAGGGGGTGAATATGTGTTTATAATCAAACTTCGATAAATAAAGATGAATTAAAAATATCGAGTTCGATAAAGGCACATGTATTAGCAGAACCACGCAGCGCTTCTATCAGATAGTGAATAGAGACGAGCAGAGAGTAGAAAGCAATTCGCAAGAAATTATAGTGGTTCGGCTTTAGAAAGCCTACGTCCACTCTCCCACACTAACAACCTCCTGGCCGAATTCCACTAAGTAATCAAATGAGAGATTACAGAAAGATGTGATTGCTTGAACACAAGCACTTCCAACAGAAGCGAGCTTTGCCTCTATCAAGGCTATCTCACTCTATACACTTGACTCTGTATAACACATCTCGCTTTAAGCACGAGTAGATAATTAAAACAAATGAAGCTCTCTTGATATATGAGTTTTGATTTCTTGATCTCTCTTCCTTCTCTTCGAACTTGGTGTTCTTTATATACTCATCTTCTTTCAAGCTCCCCACTGGACAGAATCACCCGAGGATCAATCTCCAAAACTAGCCGTTGGTTGATTGTCGAATAAAGATCACGAGCTATTGAGGTAAGAGCAATCAGAGATTTGAGAGGATTTGCTCGCCCATACAATCAAATTCTTAACTCTATAAATCAAGCTTCTAATAAAAGAAATTATCTAAAGGGTGATTGCCAATCAATCACGAGTCCTCATATGGAAAGTAATGAGAATATCTTTATGATCGATGGTCAATCAATTTAACTTTGAAACTCAATCATAACCAGATAATTGATCGTTAGTGGGGAAATTTAATCTGCTAAGATAATCAAGAATAAAATTGATTAAACAATGAGGATAAATCAAAGATCAAAATATATCTCGTTATGATTCTTGTATCAGTCTGCCTCTACCACGAATTCTGCCTGCTTCTACCAAAATAAAAGCGTTAAGCATATTACATACAAAAAGCATGGAGATATATTTATAGTAAATTCTCAAAGTATAAATCAAAGTCTTTTCAACAAAGTAAGTGAGTTTTGTTTCCTTCAAAATCAAATAGAATTTCCTAACAAAAGCCACATCAATGCAAAATGTTTACCCTTTAGACGAGCCTCAATTTTTTCGAGTGCCCATCTACATTATTTGGAGTGGGATTTGGGTGCAACCATCCTTATAGGCTACCACTGACCATGAACTCGTAAACTAAAGCCTTAAACAAATCACCCTTATAATCAATGCATGAGCTCGCCGTCAAGACTTTCAGAAGATTTCTATGTTTTATACACTGTAAAGCCTCGCACTCAACTTTGAAGCTTTTAAGTTAAGCACCTTCACTGCAATGACATTTCCGTTCTCCTGGAGCAACCCTTTGTAGACTGACCCAAAACTTTCGACCCCAATCAAATTAGTTGAAGAAAAACCATTCGTCGCTTTTAGAAGAGTTCCATAAGACAGATCAACAATGATACATCAAAGGAGCTTGATATTGGATCGTTTCTTTTTTGCTTCCACCAACATAGATATAGGAAAGTGACTATGAAGGTTAATGAGAAATAATGATAAGAAATGGCATAGAATTAAATTTTCAACTTGTATTGATACAAAAACTGTGCACCTATTTATACACAATTCACAACGATACTTCCTAAATTTACTCCTATATTTTAGATAAGTATAAACAAAGGATTGAAAAAGACAACCTATCAAATAAAGATGCGTATGACAATCACAATCAAATCACCCCAAGAATCGTGGCACATTATCACAATCAAATCACGCTAAGACTCCCCCTCAAGTTGGCATGTGTAGATTACGGACACCCAACTTGGAAAGTAATCGGATGTATTGATCTTGACCTAGCGGTTTGGTGAACACGTCGGCTAACTGTGAGTCTGTATGAATCTTCAATGGAGCAATGAATCCAGCTTGTATTTTTTCACGAACAAGATGATAATCTATTTCAATGTGCTTCGTTCGCGCGTGAAAAACTGGATTGGCAGCGATATGGAGGGCAGCTTGGTTATCACAGTATAAAGAAACCGGGACTTGGAGGTGCATGCCAATGTCTTGTAAGAGATATGATAACTATGTAATTTCGCATGTTGTTATCACCATTGCACGATATTCCGCTTCAGCAGAAGAGCGGAAGACCGTGCTTTGTTTCTTGGTTTTCCACGAAATGGTGCTATCTCCCAATAAAATACAATAGCCAGTTATTGAACGACGAGTCATAGGAAAACTAGCCCAATCTGAGTCACAATAAGCTGTGAGTTGAAGGTCATTTGCAGTCGGGTAAAATAGCCCTTGGCCTACATTAGCCTTGAGATATCGTAGAAGATGATATGCTGCATCCAAATGTGGTTGGCGTGGGGCATGCATAAATTGACTTAGAATGTTGACACTATAAGCAACGTCTGGCCTCGTGACAGTCAAATAAATGAATCGACCAATCAAGCGCCGATAGAGAGATGGATCCTCCAATAAAGGGCCAGTATCAATACTTAATTTTATATTCTGCTCCATAGGAGTGTTAGCTGGTCGCGCTCCACTAAAACCACAATCTTCCAGAATATCCAAGATATATTTTCGCTGACATAAGTAAATACCAGAGCGGGATCGAGCCACCTCAATGCCCAGAAAATATTTTAAAGGTCCGAGATCCTTAATGTGGAATTGATTGTGCAACGTAGTCTTCACCGAATCAATCAAAAAGGCATTAGTACCAGTAATCACTAGATCATCAACATATAGTATCACAAAAACAGAGTCATTGCCATTTTGTAAGATAAAGAGAGAATGATCGGCCTGAGAATGTGTGAAACCGAAATCACATAAGGCAGTAGAAAACTTAGAATACCATTTGCGAGACGCTTGTTTCAAGCCATATAGAGATTTGTGAAGTCGGCAGACAAGTTTATCCCCCTGACGTCGAAAACCAGATGGAGGTTTCATATACACTTCTTCATCCAAATCACCGTGTAAGAAGGCATTGTTAACATCCATCTGTTCAAGAGGCCATCCCTTAGCGGTAGCGACGGCTAAGAGTACGCGAACTGTAACCAGTTTAGCAACAGGTGCAAACATATCATGATAGTCTTCTCCTTCAACCTGAGTGTAGCCTTTGACGACTAGACGAGCCTTATGCCGCCCAACACTACCGTCGGATTTGCGTTTAATTTTATAGACCCATTTGAAGCCTATGGCTTTCTTACCAGGTGGAAGTGGTATGAGAGACCACGTATGATTCTGGGAAAGAGCTTCGATCTCAGCTTGCATGGCATCTCGCCAATCCTGATGCCGCATTGCCTCAGTGAAAGTGGATGGCTCGGTGGTAGTAGATGAAGAAGTAAGAAATGCTAAATGGGGTTGTTTAAAATGGGTATATTGAAGAAAATTAGACATGGGATAAGAAATACCTGGACCATTATCTTCGATGGAACTTGGCATTTGAGTAAGCGAACAACAGTAGTCCTGGAGGTAACGAGGAGGTTGACGTAGTCGTTGAGGTCTGATAGATTGTTCAAGCAATGGAGGTACGGGTGTTTGTGGTGATATGGGGATTGGTGATGGTGATGATGTTGGGTTTACAGGTGAAGGTAGGGTTATTGCGTCACATTATGTGATAGGTAATGGCAATACAGGCGACCCTGACAAAGTAGGTTTAGGGAGCAACGAGTAAGGAAAAACTGTTTCGTGAAACACAACATCTCGACTTACATATATTTTTTTTGTGAGGAGATCAAAAATGCGATACCCTTTTTGACCATTAGGATATCCCACAAAAACTCCCGGAGTAGCATGGGCATCAAATTTATTTTGAATGGATGTATTGCGCCCAAAACATAAACAACCGAAGACTCGAAGATGAGTGAGATTCGGTAATTGACCATGCAAAACTTCATATGGAGTTTTCCCTTCCAAGACGACAGTGGGAAGTCTATTTATGATATATGCAGCAGTAAGGATGCATTCACCCCAAAAATTCAATGGGAATATTAGATTGGAAGCGCAGGGCACGAGCAATATTTAAAAGGTGTCGATGCTTGCGCTTCGCCACCCCATTTTGTTGAGGAGTGGACACGCAACTTGATTGATGGACAACACCCATAGAGTCGAGAAAAGAGATGGTAAGTTGATTAAAAAATTCTTTTCCATTATCAGAGCGGATGCAACGAATTTGTTTATCGAACTGTGTTTTTACCATGTTGCAGAAATTAATGATAAAATGATTTACATCCGCTTTAGAAGACATTAGATAAAGCCAAGTACTACGGGAATAGTCATCAACCACAGTCAGAAAAAAAAAGGTGCCCCGCTTAAAGAGGTGGTTCGATATGGGCCCCAAACATCCAGATGAATCAAATCAAAACATGACGTCGTAGAAATTTTACTAGAAGGAAATAGCAAGCGAGATTGTTTCGCAAGCGGACACACAGTGCAAGGAAAGGTATTAGAAAAAGAAATCTTATTATCTAAAGCTTGCAGATGATGAAGAGACGATGAACCCGGATGTCCCAACCGCCAATGTCATAGGTCAAAATGTACGCCTGGTATGGTGGTAGATGTCAAAGAAGTAGGTTGGGTTATGGAAAGATAGTATAAACCATCGTGTCGCTTACCCGTCGCTAAAGTCCTCGTCGAGATTCGGTCCTGAAATAGGCAAGTATCAAAGGTAAATTTAATGTTGAGAGAGGTAAGAATAGTAAGTCTACTGATTGAAATAAGGTTAAAATGAAATTGAGGAATAAATAAAACATGATCAAGAATTAGATCTGGTAGTAGAATAATCCGCCCAATTCGGTCAATAGGAACTGTAGTCCCATCGGGAAGGGACACGGGATTGGAAGTTGCATTGTCATAGAATTCAGAAAATAAGGTTGCATCACAAGAGATGTGATCCGTTGCACCGGAGACTAAGACCCAAGATGAAGTGGAATTTAAAGAAATATAAGTACCTGCTAAATTCACCAAAGGGTGAGAAGAAGTTGCGGTATTACCAACCGGAAGCAGGTGAAGGAGTTGTTCTATTTGTACAGCAGTAAGGGTCGGTGGGGAGGAAGAATCAACAGAGGCGACTACGGCAACAGTCGGAGAACCAGCTAGCCGTGAATTTCGTTGGCGGCCAGAATCATTAGTGGGTCGCTTGTTACGGTCGTTCCACCATTCCGGATATCCGTGCCTTTTAAAGCACTTGCTTTCAATATGTCCATCCTTTCCACAGTAAGTACAATGTGAAATGGGTTTAGAGGAACCCACAGATGGATAAGTACGAGCATTATGATGCACGGCCATGGCAGCAGGATTGTGATTAACAGTACGATTGTCCTGAACAGCACATTGTCGTTCTTCTTGTAAGAGTAAAGCATACGCTTTATTGACGGTAGGGAGTAGATCCATAAGAAGGATCTGACTCCGAATCGCTGCATAAGACTCATTAAGGCCTTGGAGAAAATCTAATAATGAATCTGTTTCAAGAAACTGCAGCAGGTTCGACGTTGCACCACAACTACAATTCGATAGATTTCGGTACGAAGACAGTTCATCTCGATAGGATTTAATCACAGTGTAATAGGCAGATATCGAGGCCGTACCTTGTTGATGTGTAGATAGAGCCCTACGGATCTCAAAAATTCGAGGAGCGTTACGAGGAGAAAAACGCTCTCGAAGATCATTCCATACATCATTTGCAGAGTCATGCCAGAGAATGCTATGTGAAATCGTTGGTATAGTAGAATGAATCAACCAAGATCTCACCATGCTATTGCAACGTACCCATAACTGATAATCCGAAGAGGTTGAAACAGGACGCGGAAACGAACCGTCAACAAAACATATTTTATTTTTGGCCTCGAGGGCCATGAGCATGGCACGATGCCATGTTGGATAATTGTCTCCATCTAAAGGAGGAGAGACTAAAGGAGCATTTGGATGGTCACTTGAGTGAAGAAAATATGGAGAAATTACATTGATCGTGCGAGAGGCAATGGGAGTATTTGGATCGGCCATGAAGAAGGAACTACACAATGATCGATATCTGCTCTGATACCATGAGAAATAATGATAAGAAATGGCACAGAATTAAATTTCCAACTTGTATTGATACAAAAACTGTGCACCTATTTATACACAATTCACAACAATACTTCGTAAATTTACTCCTATATTTTAGGTAAGTATAAACAAAGGATTGAAAAAGACAACCTATCAAATAAAGATGCGTATCACAATCACAATCAAATCACCCCAAGAATCGTGGCACATTATCACAATCAAATCACGCTAAGAGTTAATCCAAGAAGACCAAAAAGGATGGCGACAATGAGTTTCAATTTATGGACTCCTCGTCTACTTTTGGAGTTTCGTGAGACGCTGTGACACCCTGAAAATTCACCTATGGTAAAGTACCTGGATTCAATAAAAGGAAATAGATTGAATTTCAGTCGATAGAATATTTTGGATCGTAAGGATTGAAGGGATGATATTTGGACAAATTCTGAGGCTTCAGTCGGTTTAGATTAGGTTTCAAAATTCTTAGCCGCGGAGAATTAGGATTTCAGTCCTCGCGCCGAACCTAATCCCGACCGAGCCTGGCCTGTGAAAATACCTCCCGTCGGTATGCCAAAATTTCGTTCAACCCTAAATTATCAAATTACCTTGTTACCCTTCAATAATTCACTAAGGACAAGAAATTCAAAGGTGATTTAATTGGTGGGGCCCACTAGTCATTCCCCCACCAACCAATCCCCTCCCATTAACTCCTCTCTCTTTCCTCTCTCCTCTCTCTCTGCTGTTCCCTCTACTCACGCACGCTCTCTCCCCCAGCCGAACACACCTCCATCCCCTCCCCTCTACAGCCGAGCCTCATCCTTCCTCCTCCGCCGGTTCCATTCGGCCACCACCACCTACCGCCACCTTGCCGACCCTCCGCCGTTGTCCCGACCGCCAGGAGCCATCGGACCGCCGGAAAAACCAGCTCGCAACGCCATGCCCTGTTTCGGGTTTGGTGGGCTATTCGCGTGTCTCGCCGCCCTCAGCAGCTCCCGACCGTCGGCCACCACCTCACCGGCACCCTCTAGCCTCCTCACATCCACTCCGACCGCCCTTCGCCGTCCGAAAGCTCAGAACAGCCCCAGAACAGACCCCGACGCAGGTTTTCCCTATTTTGGCGTCCAGGAACAGCTCAAGCTTCGCAGGCCTTCGAGGCCGCTTCCGACCGACAACCACTGACCCTACGACCTCCCTTCGACCACTAGACTTTCATTCGACCGCCGTACACTACCCTTGTATCGTTAGACAGTCTCGAGAAACCCCAGAGCCCGACCTTGTCGTGACCCTCCCTCGAGGAGGGCTAATGGGCCGTCCGATCACTGACCTGATCGGACGCGAGCCTCTCCCAAGGTCCATTACCCAAATCGCAACTGCTGGATATACGTGGTCGACCTTCAGCGTGGTCTAGTGACATGTGATAGGTGTACATGCCAGGGAGTCGCCACCAATCGTTTCGTGGAGGGTACGATCGGAAACCCTATCGAATAGTTGGGAGTGGTCTATTCGATTCTGCGGAAACCAGAGAAGTGGGTTCGGGGACTTAGTTACGCCAACTGTCAGAGTTGACGCCCTTTCGGTACCTAGGCTGAATGGTTTATCTGATCCTAGGATTTCATACAGACGAGTGGGGTATATATCCTAAATCTAGGAGTTCATGCAGATGTGAATTATTACCATATCACTCACAATCAATAGAAATAAGTGCGCAAATCAATGATCCAATGCATGCGGATAAAACACATGAAATCAGCATGGTATCCCTAATGAGGCCCTATTAGCCTAGAGAAATATCAATCAAGGCTTAGGAACGATTTTGGACATGATTCGCCCATGAGGGGCAGAATCGTAATTTTGAATGATTCGGGGACATTTCGCCTCGAAAGGGTAAATTTGCCATTTTAGATGAATTGGGGAGGCAAAGCACGGGGGAAATAGGATTGGCCATCAATCCAATCCATTTCCTATTTTTCGGGAATTTCCAGGATTTTTCTGGAATTTAAAAGCGATTTTACCATCGGAGGGGTAAAGTCGTTATTTTGGATAAAGATGAAAACTGAAAATCTTAAATATTAGGGTTGGTCGTCCACCTGACCCAAACCCTAACTTTAAGCAATTTCCAGGACTCGATTGGAACACGAAAAACGATTTTCCCATTAAAGGGCAAAATAGTCATTTTGAGAAAAGAGGCGGCACTCGAAAATCCAAGCCCAAGAGTTGGTCGCCTACCTGACCCTAATTCTTACCTTGGCATTATCGGCCTTATCTCGCATATACAGCAGATGCGACTTACCCCTAAGGGGTAATATCGTCAAGTCTCGGAAGAACGGATAAGAAACCCCAAAAATAGGGTTGACCAGTATTTTTTTGGGGGTTTTTGGAGTGTCTAGGATTTTTCCACATTTTTTTGGAATTTTCTGAAATTGTCTAGCATTTTTTGGATTTTCTAGGATTTTTCTGATTTTTTTTTTAAAAAAAAATCAATTTCCGATTTTTTTTTTATTAAAAAAAATGTTATCCGGGCAGGGTCGGGTGACCCGGCCCACGACCCGCGGGCGACCGGCCCGGCCCGGATCCGGACCTCACTGAAACGCCACCGTTTTAGCTTCTCCCGCTTGAATTTTGATTTCCCGCCCAAACTTGAACCAAAGGTCCTGATTGTGCCACGTGTCGACTCTTGGACGGCCTGATCTAACAAAAGCAATTGACGGCCACGATTGAACGGCAAGGTTGAATCACGACCGTCCGATCCACGGCCTTTTTTATTTCTGAAAAATCATTTTTCTTTCTAAAAACGCGAGATCGCGACACGTGGCCAACTCTCCACCGTCCGATCAATTCTTTTTTTTTGTTATTCGGTTATAACGACGATGCTGACGTGGCTGCCCCGTCAGCGCCACGTGGGCGTTGACCCGGTCAACTTTCGTTGACCGGTCAACGGGTCTGCCGGGGAAGATGACCGGCGCCGGCGCCTCGTCGGAGGGCCATATCTCGGCTTCCCGACGTCCAAACTCGACGATTCCAATGCCATTCGACTCAGTCCGAGGAGCTCTACAACATATATCACAATGAACATAGCAGAATCAAGTTTGACAAACTCGCCAACCTAGGCCGGAGCTAATCTCCGGCGAGCTAACGTTCCAGCCTTTTCTGACGAGATCTATCCTACCAAATCAGTCAAGAAGTATCGTAAGAGTTCGAGAAGACTTACTCGGTCATTGCGAGGCTTCGGTTTGATCCAAAACGAGCCGTGGAGCTCGTGACCGATCGGTCATGGTAGGGGGCAGACTCGGCGATTCCGGCGATGAAATGATATGTGATCAAAAGCGAAAATGCTCAGGGAAGTGAGACAAGCAAATTGCAACCAAAATCGCTGCAAATGGATGGCTCTAACTTAAGTTGCCATTGGAGGCCGAGAGGAAGCTCGAAGGAAGACCTCACCTGATTCTGCGATGAAATGAGGCGCCGCTTGGTTCTGGACGTTCCTTGGGGTGTCACGAAGCTCGGAGGACGTATCCGAAGCTTCGGTTTCGCGTTGTTCGTCGGGGTCGACCCTTTGAAGCTCGCGGCTTCTTTCTTCCCATGGCCATGATCTCTCTCTCTCTCTCTCTCTCTCTCTCTCTTTGAGCTCTCTGTTCTTTCCTGTGCCTTTCTTTCTCTCTCTGCCTCTCGCTTTCTTCGCGAGCTCTCATTTTCGTCCTCTCTCTCTCCGCGAGTTCCCTCTCCGCGAGCTCTCTCTCTCTCGCCTACTCTCTCTTGCTCTCTCCCTCTCTCTCTCTCTCTTCGCCCGCTTGCCCTCGCGAGCTCCCTCTTTTTTTCCCCCTTTGGGTCTGTTATTGAACTCCTTTTACTGATTCCCCTCTCCAACCGAATCTGTTCTTCTCAACTGCCCCCGTTCCCCCTCGCCCGTTCTGTTTTTTTAGCGTGAAAAACTTTGGGGAGATGGTGAACAGTGACCGGGTTTCTGGGTCGGGCCCGTTCGACCCGTCAGACCCGGTTCACGAATAATGGCCAAATTGAACTGGTAATTGGCATTTTTTCGCAAAATTGAAGCTTCCAATGTTATTCACGGCATGATTTCTCTTTGGAAATGTGGTTTTCGTGACTAAAACACTTAGAATCATGTGAATGCCCCAAAAATGAGATAGGATCCGAAATTCAATTTCGTCAAATTAGGGTGCTTAATGAAGGAATTGGCATCAATTGAGCTCACCATTAGATTCAGGGGGTCAAAACCTATAGGGAGGAAGTATTGGGGTTCTATGGGTGTCCCTCAGAAAAGTTTAATTTCAGAATTGGCACTATAGGGACTAAAATGAAAAGATTTTTATGCAATTAGGTCCCTAAGGCCAAAATTGATCAAATCAGTGCACAATTGAACCAAATTGAAATGTAGGGCAATCAAGCTGAATGTCAAGACTCGGAAAATGCAAAAGATTGCAAATAAAAAGACTCAAAACATATTTTTTGACAAGTTTAACCCTGTGTGTTACAAAGAAACACACAAAATTAAACTTGAATTTCAACTCTTGATGAGGTCAAAATGATAAGAAAATTAAAATAAAAATATTGACAATTTTCCTATATTTTTGTGACCTCAAATTCTATTTTTTGTTGATTTTTCTAATATTTTCCTATTTTCTAAAAATACTAAAAAATGTGAAAAATATGAAAAATTATTTTTTGGTCAAGAATGGTTCCTTGGGCTTGGCCAAGGCCACCAAAGTTGATTTTGTAATTTTTGACTTTTTATGGATGTTTTGTGATTTTTCAAAATATAACTGCAAAAGACTTGGTCAAAAATCAGGTGTCAACAGCTGCCCCTCTTTGGGAGGAATCTCGTGAGGGGTTTCTCTCAAAGATAGGTGGCACCTGAGTCTAGATCGACTCGACTGGAAAAGAAAAGCGAATCTTGACACTCAATCTTTCTTGCCTTGCTGGTGAACGCTCTGCTTGTTCTACTTTGGCTAATGTGAGAGAGAGATGGGATAGAGATGCTCACATGTTACTTTCCTGTTGATTACCTGCCTGATGCTCGTGCGGCATGCGCGGTGTATATCGGGTTCAAGTGAATACTTAGGGACTCGTCTTTTGAGTATCCTAGGGCGATTAAACTCTAGCCTGTATGGTAGGCCGTACCAGAATGGGATTCTTATACTTGACAGGAACCTGTGAATGACGCACCCAGTCTCTTAGGGATTGTCGGGGTTTTGATCCGTACGGTGGATCAGACCATGAATAGGACTCCTTTCTGCTAGGAACCTATGGATGACGCACCCAGTCTCTTAGGGATTGTCAGGGGTTTTGATCCGTATGGTGGATCAGACCATGAATAGGACTCCTTTCTGCTAGGAACCTATGGATGATGCACCCAGTCTCTTAGGGATTGTCAGGGGTTTTGATCCGTATGGTGGATCAGACCATGAATAGGACTCCTTTCTGCTAGGAACCTATGGATGACACACCCAGTCTCTTAGGGATTGTCAGGGGTTTTGATCCGTATGGTGGATCAGACCATGAATAGGACTCCTCTCTGCTAGGAACCTATGGATGACGCACCCAGTCTCTTAGGGATTGTCGAACATTTTGATCCTTCAGGGGGATCAGGCCGAGAAATAGGACTCCTCTCTGCTAGGAACCTATGGATGACGCACCCAGTTTCTTAGGGATTGTCGAACATTTTGATCCTATATTCTAAGGAATTAACTAGGATCTTTACAAATGAGGTGTGCCTAACCCTTAGGCTTCACCAGATGAGCTATTTTGGGTTTAGGGGTTACCTAGAACCTCACAGAAAGCAGATTTTGTCAATAGTTTTTGATCCTATATTCTAAGGAATTAACTAGGATTCATACAAATGAGGTGTGTCTAACCTTTAGGCTTTACCACAAGAGCTATTCTGGGTTTAGGGGTTACCTAGAACCTCACAGAAAGCTGATTCTGAAAATTATCCTTTCGACACGCGAGGCGTTATTCTGGGATTTGGGGATTCCAAGTGTCCTGCAGAAAACTTAAACATGCAAAAACTTTGATAAGATTCTTCTAGGATCTAGGGGCTACTTGAGATCTCGCAGAAAGACTATCTTGAATATTATCCTTTTGACATTGAAGGTGATATTCTGGGATCTGGGAGTTCCAGGTATCCTGCAGAAAGTTCCAACCTGTAACACTGGGATCTCACACAATGAGATAATTTCAAATATTGTCCTTTTGACATGGGAGGTGACATTCTGGGATCTGGGTACTCCAGGCATCCTGCAGAAAGATCAAACCTGTAATACTGGAATCTCACACAGGGAGATAATTTCAAACACTGTCCTTTTGACATCTGAGGTGGCATTCTGGGATCTGGGTACTCCAGGCATCCTGCAGAAAGCTCAAACCTGTAAATTTGAAATCTCACAGAGGGATGATTTCGAAGATTGTCCTTTTGACACGGGAGGTGACATTCTGGGACCTGGGTACTCCAGGCATCCTGCAGAAAGATCAAACCTGTAATACTGGAATCTCACACAGGGAGATAATTTCAAACACTGTCCTTTTGACATGAGAGGTGGCATTCTGGGATCTGGGTACTCTAGGCATCCTGCAGAAAGCTCAAACTTGTAAATTTGAAATCTCACAGAGGGATGATTTCGAAGATTGTCCTTTTGACATTGGAGGTGACATTCTGGGATTTGGGTACTCCAGGTATCCTGCAGAAAGATCAAACCTGTAATACTGGAATCTCACACAGGGAGATAATTTCAAACACTGTCCTTTTGACATGAGAGGTGGCATTCTGGGATCTGGGTACTCCAGGCATCCTGCAGAAAGCTCAAACCAAGAATCTGTCAGAAGCTCAGGCATATAAACTCTCCTTTTTAGAGAAATGTGTCATTCTGGGACTTGGGGCTACCACGACTCCTGCAGAAGTTTAAACTTGAAATATATTCTTCACAAAAGAAGTAGCATTCTGAGGTCTGGGGATACCAGGGGTCCTACAGAAGCTTGAACATGTAAACTCTTTTTTACCAAGAGAGGTTGTGTTCTTCTGAGGTCTGGGATTGCCAGGAATTCTGCAGAAGCTTAAACTTGAAAGTTATTCTTCACAAAAGAAGTAGCATTCTGAGGTCTGGGGATACTAGGGGTCCTACAGAAGCTTGAACATGTAAACTCTTTCTTACCAAAAGAGGTTGTGTTCTTCTGAGATCTAGGCTTGCCAGGAATTCTGCAGAAGTTTAGACATGTTAAACGTTTCTCACCAAGAGTGATACAAGCCATTTTAGGAGCCGAAGTCATCAAGAATCTTGCAGAAGCTCCAATCTGAAAATTTTCTTACCAAAGGCACATCAATGGTCTTTAAGTGATATCTGATGTCAAACTGACAGCACTTTATGACTTATATCATAGTCATGAAAAATTTCAATGAATGCATTACGATGCTGGAAGTTATCCAAAACACCTTGCAACATACGGAAGTGATAAAAAATCCCTTGTGAGGAAAGTTTGAATTAGACAATCTGAAACTACCAAAAGAGTTTGGTTAAAATGTTCAACGGAGTATTCTCATCAAAGAGGATTTCTCACCGTTTTGAGATAATGGTCTTTTACCAAGAATGTACTCGAATTTCCTATCAAACCTGCGCCTAGGGTTCAGGATCATTCGCAATGCATATACCTCGATCGATCAGGAGGACTTCCAAGGGACCGTAATGTTGGGCTTGGTCAACGGTTTTCAAAGGGGGACTTGCGTGCAAGTCAAGGCTTTCAAAGAGAAGTCTTCAATGTTTGCTCCAGGTTTACAAGTCAAGAAACCTGCAAAATGAGAAAGAAATAATCTTGCTCGAACTTCTTCGTGCTAAGCTTAGACATTAAACCCTATGTCAATCCAAGTGCCTTAATCAGAAAAGGCTTTTCAGGGTTATAACGTAGGTGAGATTGGGGACCAAAAAGGCTTGTTTTTGGCTCAGAATATGCGAAGGGTTTAACATTGGTGATCACTGCAAATTTGCCGCCATCTTGCCCCTTCTGGTTCAAAGAGCGTCTTCAGTTTTTGAAGTTCATTGATAGTCTTTGAAGAGCATTGTCAGTCTTCGAAGCGCACATTTGTCTTTAGAGAACATCTTTCTCATGTTAAGACGGCGTAAATAACTTGTCTATGCCCTTGTCATCTGGATGTGACATGTTTTGGGAGCATCTTTCGCAGTCTAGCTCCCTTGGAATTTTCTTTTACAGCCAGATCTCACTAGTGACCTATACAAAGGTATCATGCCATCATTCGGCATTTACAAGATCAAACGCATGATTCACAAGTGTACAAGTATTTGGATGGGCATCGGTCTTGCTTTTACCAGGCACTTTGCTTTTTCTTGATGCCCAAGATCGGATTTTTCTCTCTTTTTTCTTTTTCTTGAAATCCCATCTTTTCCCTTCTTTTGGGAATCATAATTTTCAAATGAGTGTACTAGATGTACAGCTTGAATCTCAGCACTCCAACATTAATTCAAGAATTTTCCACAAATCCAATATTTTGAACTCTTCTGCTCGGGAAGTGATGTCGCTTCCACCTTGGAATATGCAATGAACACCAACGGGTTTGTGAAACGAACGTATAGGCTCAACTGGGCTATACAAAGGGTAAAAGTGTATAGGATAGAGAAACGAATGCTTTCGTCATCCTAAAGCACCTGAATTACCATAGAAGTTAAAATGTCAAGCAACACACGAAGATTGATGCAAGTCTGAGCAAGAGAACTTCTAACCATTTACCTCCTGATATCGTTGGACGTACCTCCAATTTGCCCCACTGTGGGGTGGTTCTTGACAGGGGTAAATAATGAAACCGTCGTTCAAAGGGTTATCAATGGTCACCTGTAGTGTTTATGATAGAGAAACGAATGCCTCCGTCGTCTCAATCCATGTAATCACTGCGAATAACCCTTACGTCAGTAGATCAAGGTCTCTCTGTCCTTACTACTCCACTCATCTCTCAAGTGTGTATAGGACGTGTTTGGACCAGGCTTGCCTCTTGTCTGAGGAAATGTCCTTTTGAACGGTTTAAACAACTTTTGTTGGAAAAGTTCATCTCGCTTTCTCCAAAACTTACCCTCCAAGGGGATTTACGATGCACAATGCATATTTCAAACATGTTTAGATAACCTCCAAGTTAAAACATGAATGCCAATGACGTGACTGTGAAAATTTGGTGCTTTTCTAGACATGATATTTGAATGTATGCTAGATTCCAAGAAGCCTTCAAATTCTAGCAAAAAAGGTTCTGACAGTCTTAAAACCTGAGAGATGGGGAAAGGAATACTTACCTGCCCAGCGTGGCTAGGGCTCCTTGAAAAACATAAAAGGAATATGTCGGTGTATGCTCTCGAATTTCAGAAAATTAGAACGATACACCTTACCCTTGATCATGCACTCCAATGGAAGTGGATAGATTCGTGAAAATCTATTTTTTTCTGGTCACCACGACAGTAAGTCCTCTTGATCATGCATTCCAATCTAAACGCCGATATGTAGATTATAGAAAACGGCCATTTCGACCTGCGGCGATGATTTCTTCGTCTGATTGGGGCAATGAATCCTGCTCGATGGCTTCATTCATCTTTTGAACGTCTTCCATGCCATTCTTCGGAGTTCCTTATTCAAGGAAAAATGAATTCTTATCAAAATGTATGCTAAAGCATGTGGTGTGGAAGCGATACTTTTTACCCTCCACTTAATCTTATAGCCAAGGATCATTTCTTGAATGCTTGACTTCCGAAGCTGTTATCTCCAAAGCTCATCTCGCCATGAAGTTGAGTCGGCGAGTTCTTTCCCTTTGAGTCAATAATTTTCTGTTGAAATTAGGGCAAATTCATATTAGGAGAAAGATCATTGAGGACCAAATTAGAACGACACAAAGTTACCCTTCACTCAAGTTTGTATCTTGAGGTTTGACTTTGATGTGAATGACTCCTCTATCACGTTCATTGATCTTGCTGGGAATGAAATGCCACTTTTCCATCCGGTCGCGTAGATGATTCGCTTGCCCCAGTTAGGCGTGACTTGTCGTGGTTAGGTAATGTTGCCCCAGCTAAATGGCTCTGTTCATTTTTTCATTTTCATGCAATATCTCTTACTTGGATCTTCACCTTGCTTTTCACCTTTGAAGTGTCATCCTTCCATTGCTTGAGAAAATCGTTTGCTTCATGTATCTTGTCACTTGTGACCATCCTTGTGATGTTTTCCTCTTTGTTGGACCCATGATAATGTCCTAATGGCGTATTCTGCCACAGAAAGAAATGGTTCTGCATTAGCAAATGCAAGAAAAAGGAGTAAATTGGATACGACACCTAACTACCCTTCTTTTGTCAATTATCGACATTTCTCTCTTGATTGAGTCCATTCCAATATTGTATGCTGATATGGACAACATTCGTCGAATCCCTCTATCCATGCTTGAAGGTATTGATAACATCAACAATCCATTTGCCCCAGTTGGGTGACGTTTACCTTGGCCAAATGCCTTAGCATTTTTCATATCATTTGACGATTTCCAATCCTATTTGAAGAGGTCTTTGTACCTGTACATGAAGCAATGAGTATTCATCCATGTTTAACTTTACATAAACCACCAAGGAACGTGATACTCCCTTTGAGGTATTGCATTTTCGTTGATCAAGGAAATCGTTTCTTTCGGCTGCTTTGTCCCAGTAGGGCATGTCTTGATGCTTGTCGTCTTTGGGCTTGATAACTTGCTCCAATATGCTATCTTGGTGGCGCATGAGAATCTTGCCCCCAGCTTGGTCTCTTGACAGGAAAGGAGGGGTTTGCCCTAATGAACCTTCTTTGCTGGTTCTGGTTATTTATCTCAACCATCTGAATCTTTGATTACTTTTATCTACCTCTTGGTAGCTCGACATCTTTGAAATTTGTCGCATGACATCTTAACGACTTTTTTAGTAGTTTTATGAACCTGAGTCTTTCATCTCGGGATAAATGTCCACCGATCTTGACTTCTTTAATATTTTCAGTATCCCCCAAATTAACAGTAACCGGCTCTTCCGAAGTAGGAGGCGTTGATTCCTCAAAGGGATTCCATTCCCTGCGGATAGACGCATAACCTTCATCATCATCTTCTTCCTCTGTCCCATAGTCCCAGTAAACCGCTTTAGGATCGTACTTTTCTATCAGAGGGACTTTTATAGTTACTGTCGTCTGATAAGATGTCTCTGGTTCAGCTGTGCCGTCTTCTTCCTCTTTCGGCAATCGAATCCAAATAGGCTTGACTAGGCAATCTTCTACCTTATTCAAGCTGTCAAGCTCTTCCAGTTTAATTACCACAATCGTAACGGTTTCAATCATTGACACAGTGTTGTTAAAGTCCCTTGAGGAGATTTCGTCTCTCAATCGACAATGTCGGTCATCGTTGCCTAATACTGCTGATGTGGCAGATCTCGGGTATTCTCTTTTTCCTTTGAATAATTCAGCTAAACCCTGCTGTTGATCCTTTGATCTCTTTATTTCGGCATACTGCTTTATGCCAAGCTTAGTAACCCTCATCTGGTCAAGTGATGACTCAGGCTCTTTCGAAAAAGGCTTTTCCTGTCAAACGGGATTATCCATTCCTCCCCATCCGTCTGGTATGATATCCTCCATTCTCTGATAGAAGCTAGGAGGAGCAGAATACTTCACTTTAAAGTTGTACCCTCCAAAGTCCTGACCCAGGTTGTCTACAATTTCACATATTTTAGGTGCGTTAGTCATGAATCTGCGATCTGCTAGACTTCGCCTCTTGGCTTTTGGTTCGTCCTCTTCGAATTCTTCTTCTGATTGAGTGACCGGCCCAAGATTGTCTACCAGATTCTTGTGCAGGATGTCCCAAGTGTTACCTCGCTCAGTTTTGATCACGAAGTGGCTTCCTTCCAAAGATAGAGAAGCTTCGACTCATTCGAATTCTTTATCGGTAATATCGGACATTATCCCCAAGCTCATCATCTTGGCGATACATAGCTTCTTTACGTCAGCAGAGATCTCTCCTGCTTTTGGGTATGATGAAGCGATCGCCAGAAGGTCGGTCAGCTTAGACATGTCCACCTTCAGCTGGAGGTAGTTTTCCTCATCTTCAGTGAATATTGTCCTAATTGCTTGATGATCAGGGAGCCAGTTTTCTTGTACGTTTGGAGCCACGTTGTCAAATTTCAGAATCTAACTTGTCAATCTGAGCTTGTACCTCCAGTTTAAGGATATAGCAGTCATTCACATTATGTCCAATTTCGCCCATGTGGTAGACACAGGTTTGGCTCTCGTCAAAGCTAGGATATCTAACAGGGTTTGCCCTAGGCGGTTCTTTCGCTACCAGGCGTTGTTCTAGCAGCATCGAGAGTAACTTGGATAAAGGCCTCGGGAGCTGAGAAAATTGCTTCTGGGGTTGTCTTCTTCTAGGCTCTTGTACTTTCGGCGCCGACCAGGACGGTTCTCCTTTGGTCTGATTAGAATTGCCGAACGGCTTGGGCTTGTGGGGATCCGGTATAAATGCCATGTCAAGTCCGGCTTCTCTCTCCTTTTTTTAAGGGATGCTGCTTCCTAGTAGAAGCTTCATGAGGCCTTCTTTCTCTCAAGGCCTATTCTAGCCTTTCAGCAACCTTAATCAAGTGTGAAAATGTTTGACATCCGGAAGTGTTCAGCATGTCAAAGTATTCGTAAGGGAGTGCTTTTAGAAATAAATCAATCAGCTCATCCTCTGGGATTGATGGCTTTACTTGGGTAGCCAAGGCTTGCTACCTCTGGGCATATGTTCTGATTAATTCACCTCTCGCCTTTGAAGTTCGCAGAAGGTCTTCTCTTGTTGGGGCTGTAGCCGTATTGAACTTGTACTGTCTCAGGAAGTCTTCTGCAAGATCCTCCCATCCGTCATAATCTTCTAGGTCTAGCTCAATGAACCAAACCAGAGCGGCGCCTACCAAACTCTCTTGGAACGTGTTCATTAACAGTGGAATATAATCCGAATAGTGTGCCACCTTGCGTAGGTAATACTTGAGGTGAGCGCGTGGACAGCCTGTCCCATTATACTTCCTCACGAAGTCCCTTTGCCTCCATTTCAGTTTTTACAGTCTGCTTCACTTTTTCCTCCTTCTCGAGGTTGATAACAACATGGGACGCTTTTTGTTGCGACGGGGTATTCGGCTCACGGATATCCTCCTCCGTACGTTGAGTATTTCCCGTCGTTTCTTTATCAGCTATATCAGGTGCAAGTGATGGACTTGAGTTGTTAGGAACTACTGTCTGTCTGGCTTGGGAGGCTTTCGGCATTGCCTTAATATCAGCCATCATAGTTGCCATTGAACTATTTGATATTTCCCTATCAAAGGAAAGAAGGTTCGTGTCTGAACAGCATACAAAATGGGCAATTGGAATTGATACAATTTACCCTTCGTTCCTTGGGTCTTGGCATTTCCTTTTCATTTGGATTCTTTTGTCTTGACCTGTCGACATCTTTCAAGGAATAATATGCATATAAATGATGCATGCATGATATGTATGATGCAAGTGATCTAAGATGATTCGTGTTTGCAACGAAAAATGGATTCATGCCTTTCATTCTTGTTCACAGAAAGTATCTCTTTATCAAGTATGCCAATCTGTAAAGTTTAAATTCTTTCTTTTTGAATGCTCTTTTCAAAGAGATTTCTAATTGTTAAGAAACTTTTTCAAGTTTTCTCGAGAATTTTGTTCGCAGATTGAGCCATTATGACGCTCTTGAAATCATCTATCCTAAATGCATGTGTGAGATGATATGAAAAGTGGGTACTCCCTGTTCTGTCATTTGAAGTCGTTGCTTCTTGGGTGTCTTGACTCTGTTCATCACCTGAGAGGAAAAAGATAGGAAATATTATTCCCACATCTGATTGAAACTTATTTAGGAACGATACGTCCTTTTCTACCAAGAGGAATGGCTCGGCATTGTTCTTCTTGGAAGCATTGTTGCTATGGCGAAATGCTTTTTGTACTCAATGGATGGATTTCATTCCATTACGTTCCCTGAGTGATAACCATCGTTTCGGGGACTCGCCTCACGTATCACCATGATGAATATGATGTCTTCGGCTTTGGCATGCTTTCTGGATAGGGAAATGATTTGCCCCCAGCAACTGAATATTCCACCTTGAGTTAGCTGATTTAGCCATATGAAGCTCCATTGTATCGCGATAACGCCTTCCCTGTTGGTTGAGTCAATCACCTCCATGTCAGGTGATTTTGGTGTTTGACATTCTTCGATCTATTCTGACACCTGTCTTCAACTAACATTCTCTATACATGAAAGAGAAGCATCTCAGTCATTTGTATGAAATGGAATCAGAATAAGGGACAATTTACTCCCCTTTGTGACAACAGAGGATGAAACTTCATCGTAATTATCCAGAGGTCTCGGCCTTTGATGTTGCACGATGTTCGACACTTTTTGGGTTCTGTCACTCTCATTCTTGAGGTTGGGCGATCTTTCGCCACTTTCGCTCTATTGATGCATTTCAATTTCATGGTCTTTTTGATTTGTCATGACTTCAGGCCGCTCCTCAAGCACCCTACTACTCGAGATCCACAAGTGTGGATTTATCTCTATTTGTGTACATTTACACCTTGAAGTGTTGCTTCGCAAATAAGCATTCAGTTTTCTTCATCCCTACATATAGAAAAGGAGATGATCATTTCATATCTTGAGAGGATTGAAATGAGGAACGATATACACCCTTTTATGGTTGAGTGATCATCAATCTCATGGTGGGAAACACGAGTATTTGGACTCCTTGAGACGTGCTTCAATTGGCGATCGTGCCATGCCACATTGGCCTCCAGTTTTGAGGGTCCACGATTGAGTCTTCTTTAAAGGGACAAATGTCGACCTCACACAATCATTTTATTTCACCTACATGACATGAGGAAGGAATATGTCAATTGTTGCACAACAGGCTCTAATTGAAACGATCACAGATTTACTATCCCAAGAGTATATTTCCTTAGCTCCCATCATTTTGAGCATCAGAGATGAAGGAGTGTTTCTTAACGATCCCCATTTATTTTTTATAATCACCTGCAAGAGTGAGTAACCATGTCATCCTATAAACGAATCAATTTAATTTTAAACGAATACACCGTTTTCGACTTAGAGAGGTCGATCCAGATCAGGTTGCCCCTTTTTCATGTTGTTTTGTTCTGGGCATATCACCGTCGATTTATCTTATTTTGGAAACCCTATGGGTGGCTCCTGATGAAGACGCATTTCTTTTCATGTTACAAGGGAAACAAGTCTCGTATCATTTGGCCTTCAGCCATTTTGACCTGTTGGTAAAAGAAATAACCAAGCAAGTCAAGTATAACACTCGAAGTTTTTATTAGAACGATTACAGTTTTACCATTGTTCGATCACATCTCGCATGCGATTAGATGAAGGAATCTTCAATAAATGTATGTCATGTATAACCTGTCAGAAAGGAGACACACTTAACATTTTACATAGCAAAGACATCTCTCAATGAAGTCGCCTCTTATAATGAAAGCAAGGCGACAATATATATCCCATAATCCCTATTTTACGGGCTTCTGATGTTCGCCAAGATTTCAAAATAAGCGGAGACGTCATTAAAAAATCGATCCACGGTCATCAATCAAACGCCCACTTAATTCCAAACGTTTAATACACAAATGGGGGCATTAATCTTGAAAGATTGCTTTGTGACATTTTTCTTGTAAAAATCATTTGATCCTTGTTTTTAGGAAATCACTACACAAAATGTGATTGCGAACATGGCCTTAACTTTATGCCCCAAAATCTTGAATTGGAAGAATTTTAGACAAAAAGAAATGTCATCTTAATCCATGATTGAAATTTTGGATGAACCATCTATTCCGTAGGGACGGCTTAGAAGTGTTCCCACTTTTGTATCTAAAATTCATTGTCAAAAACTTTCATTTGTAAACTCAAACACTCAGGGCATTCGGTTGATTTCCATGAATTTTCTATCATGAAATTTCACTAGGAAGTGAACAAGTAGAGAGAGAAGTCATACTTACAGTGATCAGCGGGATTTTTTTTTTTTTGGTTTTAGGTATACCAACCTCTCATAGACATGCGTATGAGACAAGTGTGGGGTATACTCTAAAAATCGAAAATCAGGTGAGGAACCTATGGCTCAGGCTCCCACGATCCAAATATGGCAGATTCCTCCCCAAGAGTACCTACCCAAGAGGGCTAGATATCGCCAATTTGGATTGTGAGCGGGAACGAACATGAAAGTCTCAAGTGCCATCAAACACGAGATCCTTTCACATCCTTTCCCTATCTAAGATAACCTAGGGGTAGTTTGCAGTAGGGGTTTGACCGCCAGTGTGTGCGATGTGTCGTGATCATCACAATGCAAGGTCATGCACATCAGTTTGTATCAAAATACCGCTTCAGAATAAACATACATTCCCAACTCCAACCTGCAGGAAAGATGTCAACAATCACGCCACCCCTTATTTCTCCAATCTGCAAAAACATCTAACACAATGGTTAGCATACGTACCTCACCTTCGAGAGCATCTGCAGAAAATAAGGTCAGATAAACCAAACAACTTTTTAATCGGCTCAAGTCCTCTAGAATTCGTAACCAGAGATTCTGGTTTAGAATAAGTCCCCAGTGGAGTCGCCAGTCTGTCGCGACCCTCCCTCGCGGGGGGGCTAATGGGCCGCCCGATCACTGGCCTGATCGGACGCGGGCCTCTCCCAAGGTCCATTACCCAAATCGCAACTGCTGGATATACGTGGTCGACCTTCAGTGTGGTCTAGTGACATGTGATAGGTGTACATGCCAGGGAGTCGCCACCAATCGTTTCGTGGAGGGTACGATCGGAAACCCTATCGAATAGTTGGGAGTGGTCTATTCGATTCTGCGGAAACCAGAGAAGTGGGTTCGGGGACTTAGTTACGCCAACTGTCAGAGTTGACGCCCTTTCGGTACCTAGGCTGAATGGTTTATCTGATCCTAGGATTTCATACAGACGAGTGGGGTATAGATCCTAAATCTAGGAGTTCATGCAGATGGGAATTACTACCATATCACTCACAATCAATAGAAATAAGTGCGCAAATCAAGGATCCAATGCATGCGGATAAAACACATGAAATCAGCATGGTATCCCTAATGAGGCCCTATTAGCCTAGAGAAATATCAATCAAGGCTTAGGAACGATTTTGGACATGATTCGCCCATGAGGGGCAGAATCGTAATTTTGAATGATTCGGGGACATTTCGCCTCGAAAGAGTAAATTTTCCATTTTAGATGAATTGGGGAGGCAAAGGACGGGGGAAATAGGATTGGCCATCAATCCAATCCATTTCCTATTTTTCGGGAATTTCCAGGATTTTTCTGGAATTTAAAAGCGATTTTAGCATCGGAGGGGTAAAGTCGTCATTTTGGATAAAGATGAAAACTGAAAATCTTAAATATTAGGGTTGGTCGTCCACCTGACCCAAACCCTAACTTTAAGCAATTTCCAGGACTCGATTGGAACAAGAAATACGATTTTCCCATTAAAAGGGCAAAATCGTCATTTTGAGAAAAGAAGCGGGACTCGAATACCCAAGCCAAAGAGTTGGTCGCCTACCTGACCCTAATTCTTACCTTGGCATTATCGGCCTTATCTCGCATATACATCAGACGCGACTTACCCCTAAGGGGTAATATCGTCAAGTCTCGGAAGAACGGATAAGAAACCCCAAAAATAGGGTTGACCAGTTGTCTATGATCAATCCTCGATTTTTGGGGGTTTCTGGAGTGTCTAGGATTTTTCCACAATTTTTCCACATTTTTTTGGAATTTTCTAGCATTTTTTGGATTTTCTAGGATTTTTCTGATTTTTTTTATTTTTAAAAATCAATTTCCGATTTTTTTTATTTAAAAAAAATGTTATCCGGGCCGGGTCGGGTGACCTGGCTCACGACCCGCTGGCGACCGGCCCGGCCCGGATCCGAACCTCACTGAAACGACACCGTTTTAGCTTCTCCCGCTTGAATTTTGATTTCTCGCCCAAACTTGAACCAAGGGTCCTGATTGTGCCACGTGTCGACTCTTGGACGGCCTGATCTATCAAATGCAATCGACGGCCATGATTGAACGGCAAGGTTGAATCACAACCGTCCGATCCACGGCCTTTTTTATTTCTGAAAAATCATTTTTCTTTCTAAAAACGCGAGATCGCGACACGTGGCCAACTCTCCACCGTCCGATCAATTCTTTTTTTTTTTGTTATTCGGTTATAAGGACGATGCTGACGTGACTGCCACGTGGGCGCCACGTCAGCGCCACGTGGGCGTTGACCCGGTCAACTTTCGTTGACCGGTGAACGGGTCTGCCGGGGAAGATGACCGGCGCCGGCGCCTCGTCGGAGGGCCATATCTCGGCCTCCCGACGTCTAAACTCGACGATTCCAACGCCATTCGACTCAGTCCGAGGAGCTCTACAACATATATCACAATGAACATAGCAGAATCAAGTTTGACAAACTCGCCAACCTAGGCCGGAGCTAATCTCCGGCGAGCTAACGTTCCAGCCTTTTCTGACGAGATCTATCCTACCAAATCAGTCAAGAAGTATCGTAAGAGTTCGAGAAGACTTACCCGGTCATTGCGAGGCTTCGGTTTGATCCAAAATGAGCCGTGGAGCTCGTGACCGATCGGTCATGGTAGGGGGCAGACTCGGCGATTCCGGCGATGAAATGATATGTGATCAAAAGCGAAAATGCTCAGGGAAGCGAGACAAACAGATTGCAACCAAAATCGCTGCAAATGGATGGCTCTAACTTAAGTTGCCATTGGAGGCCGAGAGGAAGCTCGAAGGAAGACCTCACATGATTCTGCGATGAAATGAGGCGCCGCTTGGTTCTGGACGTTCCTTGGTGATGTGAATCGCTGCGGAAACTGATCGTTCTACGAAGAACCAAGGGTTGCGAATTGCTAACCTTAACCCCCAATCGAACCTGTGATTGGTAACCTCGGTATGAGCGTGACCTGTTGACGAACCTGTGTCAACCAATCCACGCTATAGACGCCACGAACAAGAAAATTCGCGATCTTGCTCGATAAGTTGATCGATCGCCACAAGGAAGCCTTGATAAGATCTTGTCTTCAAGAGAACTTGAAGAAGAGAAAACCTCTCTGTATAAAATTCTGAATTAATGTTATGTTTTCAGAAACTCATAAGCACCCTTATATATGGTGCTAACCCTAAAATACAAAAATTACAAAAATACCCTTAATTAATAAAAATTCGCCTAAAAATAGAAAAAGGCCTAAAAGTCCATCTAAATGATGCCGAATGGTTGAAATTCATCGCAGTTCATAACCAAAGGCCATGAGTATTGATCAGGATGCCGTTTCTCTTTAGCTGACCCAATTTGAGCTCATTCGGAGCTCGTTAGCCCTAAATCCGTTCAGAATTCGCGAGGTTAAATGTAATCATGTTGCACCAAGGAGCTTCAGAATCTTCAATTCTCGAATCAAGATCACCTCCATTCCAAAAGATCTTGAACCATGATGCCGATAGCTTGCTTGAATTCCCTCGCTCTCGCTCGAGTAATTGGACCAAGCGGATAGAGCAACGAGTCCCTAGCACCTCCTCCTCGATATGGTTCGATGTCCACATCACTTGGGGTGTCACGAAGCTCGGAGGACGTATCCGAAGCTTCGGTTTCGCGTCGTTCGTCGGGGTCGACCCTTTGAAGCTCGCGGCTTCTTTCTTCCCATGGCCCTGATCTCTCTCTCTCTCTCTGAGCTCTCTGTTCTTTCCTGTGCCTTTCTTTCTCTCTCTGCCTCTCGCTTTCTTCGCGAGCTCTCAATTTCGTCCTCTCTCTCTCCGCGAGCTCTCTCTCTCGCCTACTCTCTCCCTCTCTCTCTCTCTCTTCGCTCGCTTGCCCTCGCGAGCTCCCTCTTTTTTTTCCCCCTTTGGGTCTGTTATTGAACTCCTTTTACTGATTCCCCTCACCAACCGAATCTGTTCTTCTCAACTGCCCCCGTTCCCCTTCGCCCGTTCTGTTTTTTTAGCGTGAAAAACTTTGGGGAGATGGTGAACAGTGACCGGGTCTCTGGGTCGGGCCCGTTCGACCCGTCAGACCCGGTTCACGAATAATGGCCAAATTGAACTGGTAATTGGCATTTTTTTTGCAAAATTGAAGCTTCCAATGTTATTCACGGCATGATTTCTCTTTGGAAATGTGGTTTTCGTGACTAAAACACTTAGAATCATGTGAATGCCCCAAAAATGAGATAGGATCCGAAATTCAATTTCGTCAAATTAGGGTGCTTAATGAAGGAATTGGCATCAATTGAGCTCACCATTAGATTCAGGGGGTCAAAACCTATAGGGAGGAAGTATTGGGGTTCTATGGGTGTCCCTCAGAAAAGTTTAATTTCAGAATTGGCACTATAGGGACTAAAATAAAAATATTTTTATGCAATTAGGTCCCTAAGGCCAAAATTGATCAAATCAATGCACAATTGAACTAAATTGAAATGTAGGGCAATCAAGCTGAATGTCAAGACTCGGAAAATGCAAAAGATTGCAAATAAAAAGACTCAAAACATATTTTTTGACAAGTTTAACCCCGTGTGTTACAAAGAAACACACAAAATTAAACTTGAATTTCAACTCTTGATGAGGTCAAAATGATAAGAAAATAAAAATAAAAATATTGACTATTTTCCTATATTTTTGTGACCTCAAATTCTATTTTTTGTTGATTTTTCTAGTATTTTCCTATTTTCTAAAAATACTAAAAAATGTGAAAAATATGAAAAATTATTTTTTGGTCAAGAATTGTTCCTTGGGCTTGGCCAAGGCCACCAAAGTTGATTTTGTAATTTTTTGAATTTTTATGGATTTTTTGTGATTTTTCAAAATATAACTGCAAAAGACTTGGTCAAAAATCAGGTGTCAACAGACCTGCCCTGTTTTAGAGCTGAGCCGATTCCGACGCTTCTTGTCGCCGTTTCGCCGCCCACCGCTGCTCACCTCCACCTCCTACGATCGCCTCAAACCCATCCCTGGTTCCCCTAAGCTCGTGGAACTTCGTTGTCGCCGGTAGGACTCAAAAACAGCGTCGGTTCCCTCCCCTGTTTTTGCGCCGGTTCTGTCTTCGGCTGTTTAGCCGCCCCCCGGCCGTTGTCTGCCCCCACCAGTCGGTCCCGAAGGTCATCCTCGACCCCTAGGTGAGCCCTCGAGCCTTGGCCGGCCTCGATCTGGCCCTTGAGGCCGAGAACCACCCAAAACAGCCCCGGAGCACCCTGTTTTCATTCTGACCACTTCTGTTTCAGGCCGCCGCCGCCTCGTCGAAGCTCTGCCGCCGTCCGGTGACCCTTGCCGGACCTCCCCGACGTGTCCTAGCTGCTATGGGGTGGTGTTGTCGCGTGTTAAACCGAAGAACCCGAGGGTTCGTTAGGAACCGAGAATCGTCGCCACGACCCACTACCGTTGTTTCGAGATCGCCCGAGCTAGCGCGATAGTGAGTTGACCCTAAACCTTGGTTAGGGTGCTAATTGCACCTAGGATTAGTCGATTAGGGTATTTATGTAGCGAGATCGTGGTCGGTTAGATAGAAATCGGGTTTAGGGTAAATGACCACGATCGATTAAGTCATTCGGATTAGCTAGGTCGTCTGCGGCTAATTGATGATTAGATTGGATTGATTGGCTATGGATTGCCGTTATGTGATAACGAGCGAGTGATAGGTTAGAGACGAGCGATCGATCAGCGTTTATAAATTAAATCGGCTAATGATTTATTATTGCACGAATTCGAGCCTTTATGTGGCCTAATCGAATGGGATTATTCGTGTAGGAATATATGACCTTTATTGGCAGAAGAACCCTACAAGTGCCAATATTTGTGTGCGGAGCTCACTTTAGTGCCAATATTTGTTTTGGATCACTTTAGTGCCAATTTTTGTCAAAAACGATCATTTCAGTGCCAACAGGACACGTGTCATGATTTTCGGCAAGCCACGTCAGATCACATTGGGACACGTGTCATGATTTTCGGCAAGCCACGTCAGATTTGGCACTGAAATGATCGTTTTTGACAAAAATTGGCACTAAAGTGAGCGCCGTACATAAATATTGGCACTCCTGCTGTTCTTCTGCTGACCTTTATTGGATTGATCGCCTCATTGATATGTTTGATTGGATGCCTGGACTGTTCATTGATTGAATCGGCATTCGTTGGGAGTTGATCATTCCATTCGTAATTGCGGTGTCTAATTGGTAACCTGCATATGCATATGACCGTGTGTGAAATCAAAGACACATGTTTTAGCATGAAAATGGTCGTGGGCCGAGTCTTTGAGCATGTTGTGTGAGCATCCGGCCTAAATCAAAGAGAATAAAATTTGATTGAAATGGCGGGTGTATTGTATGGTCATATGATGGAACGATGATGAGTTTCCTGGCAAGCTCGTATTGTACTAATCGTACACACCGTACAAATTGTATGGAACTACACGACTTGCCAAAAGCACGATAATTCATGCCCTGTATGGTACGTATGATTTTAAGGGATTATCGGATGCCGGTCGCAGCTTGTGATGGACCGACGCCCGTTTAGGGATGCCAACTTGTCGTGCCGTGCATGATTCACTAGATACATCGCTTGTAGTAGCCGTTGCTGAGAGGGAAAAGGAACGTAGCTTGGTCCTGCCAGAAGAGTGCAGGTACGCAATAATTGTGAGAGTCGATCATGCTAATCGCGTCGATCCTCTCATTGCGCCGTTGGCGGGATCATAGTTAATAAATGGACTCGTGTGGTGTCCTGTGCATACTTGTGGATGTGATGCATCGTTGAATGATTGGCTGATATGACTGCTGGGTCGAGTTAAGCATTGTATTATGTGTGGTTGAAGGCTGATAAGTATGCATGTGGATGATTATGGTGGTGAACTGTAATTGGTTATTATGTATGGTTATGCTACCTTGTGAGCCTTTCATTAGGATGCCTGGGCGAATCAGTTTCCTAACCGAGCTTAGGCTTGATTCACTGATATTTATTCTCACCTCATCGTGGGGTAACATTTTCAGTTCCCAAGTGATGAAGACATGTGGATGCCAAGGATTGGCTATTGGATTAGTCTTTTGAAGTAGATGAAGAATTAGCCTTGCCCGACCGGGAAACTTGTTGAGGTCTTAGTGAGCCACCCCGAAGTGTGGGGTTGTCTGTTAATAGCTCAGTAGGGTTAAGACTCATCTGATGTCTTGTCTTTGACGTGATTGTCTTTTGATGAATTGCTTCGATGTGTATTCCCTGCTAATGTATCCCTGATTGGTTATATGTTGTTTGGGAGTAAATCGTTTCCGCATGCGTAAATAAGTATAGGTCGATAGTGTGCCTGGACGCTATCTCTATGACCTCGTGGCGATTTGGCAAGGGATGTCGCGAGCTTGAGAGTCGGGACGTGACATCCCTGCCCAAGGTGGTATCAGAGCAAGGTCAGCCTGATCCATCTGGTTATTGGCTTGGAGTAATAAGGAGCATTGGGATTTGGGATAGTTAGTAGGACGTTAACCATCGTGCATGTGATTGTTATCTATGCCTTTAAGCTGTTGAGTATGTGCACGTGTTCATTGCTCATGTTTTGAGGCTGTATGCCTGAGCTCGCATTGGTATTGCGTTGGGGTGAGCAGGACCCCGTATGGTACTTGTTGTGAGTGTAGGAGTGAAATTGGCTGGATCGAGTTTGTAACCGTTGGGAATGGTCTTTAGGATTTCGACGCCGCTAAAGGATAAGGTAGTGTCAGCAGTAGGACGTTTTTAGAGTAAATTGACTAAACGATCAAGAGAAGAGGTTATGTTCGATCGTACTGACAAAGTGTAATGTTGATGTTACTGACATAGACTGTCTTGGAACTGCGACTGGTGCTATTGGAAGGTGATGAAACTTAATCTATCAGATATGTTGGTTTAAGTTTGATGATAGTCACCGGGAACCTCGACTTAGTTGGTTTTGTCGCCTAAGGAGACACGTCTACTGACGAGTAGTGTTACGGTTACCGCAGTCTGTGATTGGTGTATCAGCTGAGGAACCTAGGACGAGAGACATCGCAGTCACGTGTGAACTTTCTAATGTCTTTCTTTAAGGGATGCAAGAGTTACGACCAAAAAGGGAAGAAATGGAGTTGTGGCGGAGTTGTCATCTAAAATGAATTTGGTCTTTAAGGCATCATGTAAGAAGTTTATGTCAGAGCTTAAGAACCTTAAGGTGCAGAAGTGTGAGGTGCTAGATAAAGGATTGATCCACTCTAGTTGTCGCTATGATAGGTGCTTGCGTATTCGTGAAGAAAAATGACGATCATTGAAGTTATGCATCGGTTGCAGACAACTCAGCTAGGTGGCAAGGAAGAACCAGTACCCATGCCAAGGTTAGATGAATTGCTTGACCAGTTGCAAGGAGTTTCGGTACCCCCTAGAACCGATCTATGGATGAAATATCATCAGTTGTGGAATAGTGGACTAGAGAGGAGTATTTGGATTAAGTGGTAAGGGCATTCATAAACGACATTTTACCGTACTCGAGGAATTGGATGACTGTGAGTAGCATTTGATCAAAGATCCACAGAGGATATAAGTGACTATCAAGTTTAATAGGCACGAATCTTGGTTAATTCGTATAACTCGTAGGATATGTAATTTTGGTGATAGAATTTCAGTGGGTCCAACTAAAATCGAGACGGTCATGGATTGACCAAGACCGTTGATGATGACCGGACCGGCGTTCAAAACTTCTTAAGTTCAGCGAGTTATAGAGGTTTTGTGAAATGAAGTTTTGGATAGACTGGACTCATGAATGCAGATTTGCAAAGAAGCGACATGTATTGGTGGATTACGTAAGCTAGAACTATGTGATATGCTAATGATCTTGATGTTGACTTCTGTTGTTGGACTTAAGTGGTAATACGACCGATACTCGCAAGGGAGCGAGCAAGGATTAAGGAATTGATCTTTAAGATGTAATGATCCCCCGGGAAGTCGGAAGGTTCGAATTGACAAGGATCGATGTGAAGGCAGGTAACATATGCTGAATGGCGAAGGAAATCCTTCTCTATACGTGGTTAAAGTTGGATCTAAAAGTGAAAAGCACATTTGCGAGTGCATTGTGTTATTTTGGGTGATCGACATAAGGTTATGGATAAATCGAGATGTCATAGGTAGGCAAAACTTATATGCTTTGCAGAATTAGTGAAGTGTCGTATCATACCCCCAAAACCTGATCGACGAAGGCCTTGCATTATGTCAAAGGCAGTCTGGGAATGACTTGAGACCGTATGGTTCAGTCGACTAGTAACTTAACACGGTCGTGGTGGAGTGTACATTGCCTGAGAACTGTAATCAGGGAAACATCAGTTATGTGCGTGGGACGAGGATAGAAAAGACAAACAAAGAAAGTTCGTAAGGACAATCTGGGGGTGGGTGACATAGTAGGCTCGCCAGTTGGATGCATGGATTATCGAGATTTGGGATACCCCAGAATAAGATTAAGATTACGAGATGTGACAAATAAGGAGGACGAGTTGCTAGAGTGGCGCATCAGAAGCATGGTAGGGCTACTCAATTTCTTGGAGTAATGACCATAAGGGTCTATCCTTGGTAAAGCAAAAAACTTATTAGAATTCACGGCTGTAGCTATGATATTAGTCAGGATGACTTGAAAAGGGTACCAAGGCTCGAGGTAAGACTGTTAAGGGATTGACAGGAAGATTGTTCCGGCCAAGCATATGGCAAACAGTTAGTGTATCGACGAGTCAAGGCGCAACCTTACAAGCTCAAAGGATTGTAGCGACCATTGGAGATTTCAGAGTAAAAGACGGGAAACATATTGTCATGGACTGGTGAAAGGACTTCTAAGAAACCAAGAGAGAAGTGGCTCAGTTTGGAGTGTAGTAAGCAGACTGATGATACTTGTTCAGGTTATAACAGTGTGAAGAAATTCAGCTTGGTATGAGTGTGATGACCCAAGGTCTAGGACCAACCCAAGCTTAAGACTCGGACTGTGCGTGAACGAGTAAGGGTTAATGAAACCACTGAGAGAATTTAGAGGTCGCCCTCAAAGTGGATGATGGCCTGATGTGCCAATCGGTTGTGCTGTTGGTTGAAACTCGACTTTGTGGCGATCTCAAATCAAGCATGGATTGAATTGGGTTGATCTCGCTCAGCTATAAGCCAACCATAGGATCACCCTGAAGTCGACCAGGGATTGATTCGCGGCAGGATTTACGAGCTGGCATTGATCGACAATCAGGATGGCCATGAACCCAATGAGGGATGATTTGTACTATAGCCCCGTACTAGCCACACACTAGTCAAGGATTAGCTACCCTAGATTGTGTGATGTGTTGTTGGAAGAATGCGGGTCGGGTTGAACCAATCCTGCATCAACTTGAGTTGGTCATGAGATGTGATCTCGATAGTGTTCGATTGTACCATTGGTCTAGGAACGGGTGATTCCAACCCTAAACCGGGATATTTGAGGTGGTCCTCTACTCGCCGATCGCTTGTGAGTTGATCCTGTTCGATAGAATGGACGGTCCGACCCTCAGTTGGATTTGGCGTCAGAGTTCGGTGATTCTTCAGATGTTTTAAGAGATGACAAGTGGTGATTCCAAATCTCAAGGTGTTGAAGAAGAGGCAAATCAATAGTCGACCTTCTCCACATAAGCAGAATGCCCAAATTGCCATTAGCATTAGTTGTGTTTGATATCTATAGAACAAGAGGAGAAAACTCTGCTCATTGGAAGTTAAGAAATGGTCAATCGATTCGTGGAAATGGTTAATTGTTGTGGTTACTAAAACAACCAACAGTTGAATGTGACAGCAAGGTTAGATAGTCACTTGGTGGTTTCGGTGCACTGAGTGGAGATAAGGATTGATTTGAAGCGACCGTGGTACGAATTTTGGGGTAACGAAACTGCAGTTCAGTATGGCCTATTACCTGCAGATGGGTAGCCAGCTTGAAAGGACAATTCAGATTTTGGGGTACAGGTTTGAGGCGTGTGTTTTGATTTCAAAGCAGTTGCATCTGGTGAAGTTCGCCTAAATAGCAGGTACCAGCAGTGCGTTAGGGTGGTTCTTTTTGAGGCATTGTATGGTAGAACGTGTAGAACGCTAATCTGTTGGAATGAAGTTGGAGAAATGAAGACCACTGGACTTGAGTTAGTGGAGTAATCAATGGAAACTGTTAAGGTCGTCATAGACAAATTGAGGACATCTCAGAATTGTTAGAGAAGGTACGCCGATAGGAGGCGTAGACCATTGGAAGTTTCAGGTGGGCTATCTTGTCCCTAGAAGGTGTTGCCTATGGGAGCGACATCTCGTTTTTGCGAGAAAGGAAATCTAAGTCCAAGGTATGTCGGACCTTTCGAGAGTTTGGAAAGCATTAAGAATCTAGAATATCATCTTGCGTTGCCGCTGAGGTTTGCTCAAGTGCATAATGTCTCCCATGTGTAGATATTTAAGAAGGACAAACTGGACCCCGCTCATGTGCTGAGATATAAAGAGATTGATCTAGATGAGCGAGCATCCTGTGTGGAAAGTCCAGTCAGAATCGTGGATAGGAAAGAGCAAGTGCTCTGGACTAAGATAATTCCGTTGGTAAAGGTGATCTGGCAATATCAAGGGATTGAAGGAACCACCTGGAGAATGAGGAGGTTATGAGAAATAGTTATCCTTATCTGGTTGAAAGGTTGTAACTACACTAGAATTTCAAGGACGAAATTTCCTAAGGTGGGGAGAGTTGTGACACCCTGAAAATTCACCTATGGTAAAGTACCTGGATTCAATAAAAGGAAATAGATTGAATTTCAGTCGATAGAATATTTTGGATCGTAAGTACTAAAGGGATGATGTTTGGACGAATTCTGAGGTTTTAGTCGGTTTAGATTAGGTTTCGAAATTCTTAGCCGCGGAGAATTAGGATTTCAGTCCTCGCGCCGAACCTAATCCCGACCGAGCCTGGCCTATGAAAATACCTCCCGTTGGTATGCCAAAATTTCGTTCAGCCCTGAATTATCAAATTACCTTGTTACCCTTCAATAATTCACTAAGGATAAGAAATTCAAAGGTGATTTAATTGGTGGGGCCCACTAGTCATTCCCCTACCAACCATTCACCTCCCATTAACTCCTCTCTCTTTCCTCTCTCCTCTCTCTCTCTGCTCACGCACGCTCTCTCCCCCCAGCCGAACACACCTACATCCCCTCCCCTCTACAGCCAAGCCTCATCCTTCCTCCTCCGCCGGTTCCATTCGGCCACCACCACCCACCGCCACCTTGCCGACCCTCCGCCGCTCCATCACTGCTGTCCCGACCGCCAGGAGCCATCGGACCGCCGGAAAAACCAGCTCGCGATGCCTTGCCCTGTTTTGGGTTTGGTGGGCTGTTCGCGTGTCTCGCCGCCCTCAGCCGCTCCCGATCGTCGGCCACCACCTCACCGACACCCTCCAGCCTCCTCACATCCACTCCGACCGCCCTTCGCCGTCCGGAAGCTCAGAACAGCCCTGGAACAGACCCCGATGCAGGTTTGCCCTGTTTTGGCTTCCGGGAGCTGCTCAAGCTTCGCAGGCCTTCGAGGCCGCTTCCGATCGACAACCACTGACCCTACAACCTCCCTTCGACCACCAGACTTTCGTTCGACCGCCGTGCGCTGCTCTCGTGTCACTGGACAGTCTCGAGAAACCCCAGAGCCCGACCTGCCCTGTTTCAAAGCTGAGCCGGTTCCGTCGCTTCTTGCCGCCGTTTCGCCACCCACCGCCGCTTACCTCCACCTCCTACGATCGCCTCAAACCCATCCCTGGTTCCCCTAAGCTAGTGGAAGTTCGTTGTCGTCGATGGGACTCAGAAACAACATCGGTTCCCTCCCCTATTTTTGCGCCGGTTCTATCCTCGGCTGTTTAGCCACCCTCTGGCCGCCGTCTGCCGCCACCAGTCGGTCCCGAAGGTCATCCTCGACCCCTAGGTGAGCCCCCGAGCCTTGGTCGACCTCGATCTGGCCCTTGAGGTCGAGAACCACCCAAAACAGCCCCGGAGCACCATGTTTTCATTATGACCGCTTCTGTTTCAGGCCTCTACCGCCGCCTCGTCGAAGCTCCGCCGCCGTCCAGTGACCCTTGCCGGACCTCCCCGACGTGTCCTAACTGCTGTGGGGTGGTGTCGTCGCGTGTTAAACCGAAGAACCCGAGGGTTCGTTAGGAACCGAGAATCGTCGCCGCCGTCGCCGCGATCCACTACGGTCGTTTCGAGATCGCCCGAGCTAACGCAATAGTGAGTTGACCCTAAATCTTGGTTAGGGCGCTAATTGCGCCTAGGATTAGTCGATTAGGGTATTTATGTAGCGAGATCGTGGTCGGTTAGATAGAAATCGGGTAATGACCACGATCGATTAAGTCATTCAGATTAGCTAGGTCGTCTGCGGCTAATTGATGATTAGATTGGATTGATTGACTATGGATTGCCGTTATGTGATCGCGAGCGAGTGATAGGTTAGAGACGAACGATCGATCGGCATTTATAAATTAAATCGGCTAATGATTTATTATTGCACGAATTCGAGCCTTTATGTGGCCTAATCGAATGGGATTATTCGTGTAGGAATATATGACCTTTATTGGATTGATCGCCTCATTGATATGTTTGATTGGATGCTTGGACTGTTCATTGATTGAATCGGCATTCGTTGGGAGTTGATCGTTCCATTCATAATTGCGGTGTCTAATTGGTAACCTGCATATGCATATGACCGTGTGCGAAATCAAAGACACATGTTTTAGCATGAAAATGGTCGTGGGCCGAGTCTTTGAGCATGTTGTGTAAGCATCCGGCCTAAATCAAAGAGAATAAAATTTGATTGATATGACGGGTGTATTGTATGGTCATATGATGGAACGATGATGAATTTCCTGGCAAGCTCGTATTGTACTAATCGTACACACCGTACAAATCGTATGGAACTACATGACTTGCCAGAAGCACGATAATTCATGCCCCGTATGATATGTACGGTTTTAAGGGATTATCGGATGCCGGTCGCAACTTGCGATGGACCGACGCCCCGTTTAGAGATGCCTACTTGCCGTGCCGTGCAGGATGCACTGGATACACCGCTTGTAGTAGCCGTTGCCGAGAGGGAAAAGGAACGTAGCTTGATCCTGCCAGAAGAGTGCAGGTACACATTAATTGTGAGAGTCGATCATGCTAATCGCGTCGATCCTCTCATTGCGCCGTTGGCGCGATCATCGTTAATAAATGGACTCGTGTGGTGTCCTGTGCATACTTGTGGATGCGATGCATCGTTGAGTGATTGGCTGATATGACTGCTAGGTCGAGTCAAGCATTGTATTATGTGTGGCTGAAGGCTGGTAAGTATACATGTGGATGATTATGGTGATGAACTGTAATTGGTTATTATGTATGGTTATGCTACCTTGTGAGCCTTTTGTTAGGATGCCTGGGCGAATCAGTTTCCTAACCGAGCTTAGGCTTGATTCACTGATATTTATTCTCACCCCATCGTGGGATAACATTTTCAGGTCCCAAGTGATGAAGACATGTGGATGCCAAGGATTGGCTATTGGATTAGTCTTTTGAAGTAGATGAAGAGTTAGCCTTGCCCGACCGAGAAACTTGTTGAGGTCTTAGTGAGCCACCCCGAAGTGTGGGGTTGTTTGTTAATAGCTCAGTAGGGTTAAGACTCATCTACTGTCTTGTCTTTGACGTGATTGTCTTTTGATGAATTGCTTTGATGTGTATTCCCTCCTAATGTATCCCTGATTGGTTATATGTTGTTTGGGAGTAAATCGTTTCCGCATGCGTAAATAAGTATAGGTCAATAGTGTGCCTGGAACGTTATCTCTATGACCTCGTGGTGATTTGGCAAGGGGTATCGTGAGCTCGAGAGTCGGGACGTGACAGACGCACTCAGGGAGCTCAAATTGAGGCATTCCTCCATAGAGCTTTTCATTTCCGACTACAAAAGTCGCACTCACATTCCTAAAAACTTCTTGAGTTGGCAGGGGACCTTCCAAATGATTGTAAGATAAATTCAGCTTTTCCAAAAACCAAAATGCCTCTAAGAACTTTGGAATTTCATCATAGAAGCTGTTGTTGGAAAGATCTAATTCCTCAATGCTTTTTAATGAGCTAATTGATTGAGGAATGGATCCATGGAAGAGGACATCGATCTTGCACTCTTAGTATGATCATTATACTCATCACCGAACGCCATAGAACATTATAGTGGAATAGGTTCTTTATTTTTTAGAACTTGAAACATAAAAATTTATTTGGCTCTAAATTATATACTCATCATCGAACGCCATAGAACATTATAGGATTGTACGAAAATATATACTAAAAAAAACACAATCAAGATCTAGGGTTCAAGCTCCAGGTTCCAGGTTCTAGGTAGTCCTACCCATTGGAACAGGTTCCTTGATTTTTGGAACCTTGAACCTACATTATATACCTTGAAACCTGGAACCAGATTGGATCCTACAGGTTCCGGTTCCAGGTTCTCGGTTCTACCCTGGAACCATGCTCACCCCTATTAAAACGTGTGAACTGATTGCTAATCCTTTAAAGCAAGAATGTCCGGACAATACTCCCCCTTATATTCACAAGAAAATTAGGAAAGTCAGGCATTCGTCCTTCCCTTTTTCATTTGCAAATAGCACCAGAGAGATTCATCATAGGAAACGAAGCTGCAAAAAGTTTCTTCCTGATCTATCCAAGTAAAGAAGCTGCAAAAAGTTTCTTCCTGATCGAGTGCATCTGGGCTGCAACATTGTCGATGCTCATGCGTCTTCTAGGCTCCTCCATAGAGCAAGCTAGTCCAATACGATAAACCGTTTCCAAACATTCCTGAAAGACATGGCTTCTTTCGTGACGTGAATCTTGGGGAATGTTGTGGCTCTCTCCTCCTTCGTGAAGCAACATGGGATCGGTAATCTCCATAGCTTGTTGGGGTAGAGCCTCAGCAACATAATTATGAAGATTCAAATTATCTCTGAACATATCGCTCGTGGGACATAATCCCGTGAACATCTCTAATAAGAGAACACCGTAACTGTAAACATCACCTTCTCTTGAGACCTGACTTCCATTGGCATATTTTGCGTTTTACATATACCGTGGCATAAGAAATGTCAAAAACACTGATTTGAATACGCCAAATCAATTTCTAGAAAGAATTGATAAAACAAAAAACACAAATCTCTATAATGACAAGTTGGTAGTAACAGTGTATAAGCATTCTGTTTGAGGGAGATATTTACCGGGAGCGGCATAACCAACTGTTCCTCTTATGCCAGCAGAACTCATATTTGCTTTAGTGTCAGATGTAGATTCGACCACAATCTTTGCCAACCCAAAGTCACCAACATGTCCAACCATGTCAGCATCTAGAAGGACATTGCTTGGCTTTAGATCACAATGAATTATTAGGCTTTCGCATTGATTATGGAGATAATCTAATGCGGAAGCCACATCAATGGAAATGTTTACCCTTTGGACGAGACTCAATTTCTTCAAGTGCCCATCTACATCATTTGGAGCTGGATTTGGGTGCAACCATTCTTGTAAGCTACCATTCACCATGAACTCATAAACTAAAGCCTTAAACAAATCACCCTTATAATCAATGCCTGAGCATGCCGTCAAGACTTTCAGAAGATTTCGATGTTTTATACGCTTTAAAGCCTCGCACTCAGCTTTGAAGCTCTTGAGAGCGCCATGCCGTGTTAAGTTAAGTACCTTTACCACGATGGCATTTCCATTCTCCTGGAGCGTCCCTTTGTAGACGAACCCAAAACTTCCCGACCCAATCAAATTAGTCGAAGAAAAACCATCTGTTGCTTTTAGGAGAGTTCCATAAGATAGATTCAATAATGAATCATCTAAAGAGCCTGAAACCGGCTCGTTTCCTTTTTGCTTCAACCGACGCAGATATAGGCAAGTGACTATGAGAGTCATTCCGAGAAGACCAAAAATGATGGCGACAATGAGTTTCAACTTATGGGCTCCTCCTATGCTTTCGGAGTTCGGAGACACGCACTCAGGGAGCTCAAATTCAGGCATTCCTCCACAGAGCTTTTCATTTCTAGCAATAAAAGTCGCACTCACATTTGTGAAAACTCCTTGAGTTGGTAGCGCGCCTTCCAAATGATTGCAAGATAAATTCAGCTTTTCCAAATACTTCAATGCCTCTAAGAACTTCGGAATTTGTCCATAGAAATTGTTGTTGGAAAGATCTAATTCCTCAATGCTTCTTAATGAGCTGATTGGTTGAGGAATGGACCCATGGAAGAGGTTATCTTGCAATCTTAGTACTGTGAGTCCATCACAATTGCCTAGACTGCTTGGGATTTCACCTTCTAGAATATTTCCGGAGACATCCAATGTGTCCAAATGTTTAAAGTTCCCGATTTCCATCGGAAGGACTCCATTCAGATGGTTCCGAGACAACTTCAAATACGTGAGGCTCCCAGCCACAACAGGTAATATCACCAACTGGTTGTTCTCGATTGATGGAATATAGGGCTTATGGTGTGCGCCCATGCGGGCAATCACACCCGCCTCCACAGATAACCGCAATAGCGGTTATCTGCAAGTTTGAAGAGACACGTCTCTTCACGTCAATTAGAACGACGTAAAAAGAGAACGTCTTCCCCTGCTTCCTAATCCTCCCTAACGACACATTGTCGAAAAAGAAAACGACAGAATCTCTCTCCCCTTCGACATCGAATCGCATCAAAGGCGACGAAGGACTCTCGGGACTGCGAAGGCGACATCTAATCTGTGGACAGTGGGTACGGTTCCTCGTGTAGTCGTACTCCGATCAGTGATCCAAGTAAGTGATTTCTGGGCATAATTCATTAGTTTTTTCCGCACGTATTCCGTATACGAATTAGGAATTAGTTTCCAACATTGGTATCAGAGCGCCGGTTCTTGTTTCCTGATCTATTGTGTTTAATCAACGTTTTTAACACGGGCTCGACCGTACTGTTCATCGAGGATTTTTTCTGCTCCGTGCGACGAAAATTTATTTTGAAAACATCATTGGAACGGGCTCGGCGAGACGAGAATTTGGAGTGGTTGAACGTCACAAGGAGACGCCGGACGGCACCGCACGCGCAACACGCGCCTCCGCGGGATAAGGTTCCCGGGGCAGCGGCGAAGCGACGCGATTTTGTACACTTTCGCTCAGTGAAAGTGGAAAATAAACATACCATCCGAATCGTCTCGTCAATACGAGCATTTTGAGTGGTGGATCGCCGCCAACGGACGCCGGACGACGCCGCACGCGCCGACACGCGCTGACGGGGCGCGCTGCGCGTGGGCCTCACGCGCCCACGTGCGTCGCGCGTGCCTCGAGCCGTTGAAACGGTCTGCTGACGTGGCAGACACGTGGCGCTGACGTGGCGGCTGACGTGGCAGGCACGTGGCATGCTGACGTGGCAGCTCGACCCGACCCGACCCGAATCCGACCCTGTTGACCCATGACCCGACTCGGGTCAACGGTCAACCGTTGGCCGTTGACCGGTCAACGCTGACCGTTGACCGCGCTGACCCGCGCGTGGCCGGCGCGTGAGGCGCGTGAAGCCCACGCGCAGTGGCTTCTAGGCGCGCGTGAAGGCGCGTGCGGAGTCCAATTGAGGTGATTTTGATGCCGATGTGTTCGTATTGAAATTTCCTACAATGTGGTATATTTGTTTTACCATTTTTATGCACTATGGATTATGTGTAATCCCTTTTATTGTTCTGCATTTGTTGCAGGAACTATGGAACATAGTGCAGTGCGAATCGCAATATTCCCGTGGTCCGACGAGGAACATAAAAGACTCCTGAAGCTGAGGAATGAGTTGGCACTTTATCGATGGGATGGCAGAGTTGATATGATGACTCACATCATAACAGTGAACAAAATGATATTGGAAATCATTTGTAATGGTTATGTCATGCCAGACTATCTGAGGGTTGTTGCCTTAAAAACTACTCTTCCTGATTGGCATGATGTCTTGGACCGCTTGTGAAAAAAATGCCTACTACTTTTCTTATAAGGACCTTGGAATAAGATTCCTGATAGAGTTCTTAGAAGTCGGGGCAAGGAAGACATCGACCCTTGCTATGAATGGGTCTTGGCGTAGGCAAAATGCGCCTTGGCGAAGAGATTTGTTCCCTTGGCTGAGACCAGAGAGTTTCCCAAGAGCCACCATAGGGACGCCTTCTAGGGTCAAGAAGTTCCCTAAAGATTTTATTGAATCTTTTCCCGTTCTTGGCATACATTATGTCACATGATGTTGTTGCATAAGAATTTTTTTTTTTTGCATCTTATTGATGTATTTTTTTTTATGTACATATTATATGAAATGTTTAATTGTGTATCATATGAGGATTTTATGTAAAATAATGCCTTAGTGGTATATGGATAAGTGGGGAGTTCAAAAAGTTTTTAGTAACTTTGGTAAACTCAATTTTACATAAATGATTGTATTAATGGTAATTTCAAGCAAGGATTCTCAGACGATGATTGGGAACATAGTGAACTTTCGACTTTGAGACCTTATGTGAAATTATTCATTAATATGATTAGTTAGTGTAAAATAAATGCATAAATGAATAGGCATCAATAATTGAATGAGAACATGTCTATTGAACTTTGTGTTCAAATACAATAGCTTGAGCTTATTAGAGGGAATGGGTACTGTCAAGTACGTACATACGTAAATCTGCACTAATATGAATATCAAGGTATGCAGGAATATCTGTTCTTCAGAACGGTGAATGTCTAGGTTCATTAGAATTCTCACGAGTCAGATATAGAAATGTTGGGACAAAAAATAACAATAAAAATGGGGTGAACGAGAAAATGTTATTCCGACAGAAACCGTCAGAAGGTGTGGACTGATGGCTAATATTTTAAAGTAGGAATATGGGGACGATCCTTTCTTACATTCACAAGGAATTTAGGGAAGTTAGACATTCATCGTTTCCCTTTTCATGCTCAAATAGCACTAGAGAGAGTCATTGTATTACATGAAGAACTTGCTCCTTCGATGTCATCTATCCGTGTCTCATCCTTCCACGTAAAGAAGCCGCAAAAAGTTTCTTCCTGAGCGAGTGCAGCTGGGTTGCAACTTCGTCGACGCTCATACGTCTTCTGGGCTCCTCGACTGAGCAACCGAGTCCAATACGATATATTGTTTCCAAATATTCCTTAAATATGTGGCTTCTTTCGTGAAGCGAATCTCGGGAACTGTTGTGGCTCTCTCGTTCTTGAAGAAGTGCGGGATCGGTAATCTCCATAGCTCGTTGGGGCAGAGCCTCATCGACATGGTTATGAAGATTCAAATTATCTCTGAAAATGTCGTTGGTGGGACTTAATCCTGTGAACATCTCTAATAGGAGGATACCATAACTATAAACATCACCTTCTTTTGAGACCTGGCTTCCGCTTGCATATTCTGCAGTTTTCACATGTCGTGGTGCAAGTAATGTCAAAAAATAAGAATTTGAATTCACAAAACAGTTTCTTGAAGAAATGATTAAAAAAAAACTAGTCTCCATACGGACAAGTTGATAATGACAGGGGATAAGCTTTCTTAGGAGAGAGATGTTTACCGGGAGCTGCATAACCAATTGTTCCTCTTAAACCAGCAGAACTCATGTTTGCTCTGGTGTCAGATGTGGATTCGAGGACAATCTTCGCCAACCCAAAGTCACCAACATGTCCAACCATGTCGGCATCTAAAAGAACATTGCTTGGCTTTAGATCACAATGAATTATTGGGCTTTCGCAATGATTATGGAGATAATCTAATGCGGAAGCAACATCAATGGAAATGTCTACCCTTTGGAGTAGAGTCAATTTCTTCGAGGGCCCATCAACTTCATTTGGAGCTGGATTTGGGTGTAGCCACTCTTCTAGGCTACCACTGACCATGAACTCGTAAACTAAAGCCTTAAACTCATCACCCTTATAATCAATGCCGGAGCACGCTGTCAAAACTTTCAAAAGATTTCGGTGTTTTATACGCTTCAAAGCTTCGCACTCAGCTTTGAAGCTCTTAAGAGCGCCATGTCTCGTTAAGTTAAGCACCTTCACCGCAATGACATTTCCATTCTCCTGGAGCAGCCCCTTGTAGACTGACCCAAAACTTCCAACCCCCACCAAATTAGTCGAAGAAAAACCACCAGTCGCTTTTAGGAGAGTTCCATAAGACAGATTCAACAATGAATCATCCAGGCAGCTTGAAATCGGCTCGTTTCTTTTTTGCTTTAACCAACATAGATATAGGAAAGTGAAAACGAGAGATATTCCGAGAAGGCCAAAAAGGATGGCGGCGATGAGTTCCAACTTATGGACAACTCCTCTACTTTTGGAGTTTTGAAAGACACACTTAGGGAGCCCAAATTCAGGCATTCCTCCACAGAGTTTTTCATTTCCAGCGATAAAAGTTGCACTCACGTTCCTAAAAACTCCTTGAGTTGGTAGCGGGCCTTCGAAATGATTGTAAGATAAATTCAGCTTTTCCAAAAATTGAAATACCTCGAAGAACTTTGGAATTTCACCATAGAAACTGTTGTTTGAAAGATCTAATTCCTCAATGCTTTTTAATGAGCTAATTGTTTGAGGAATAGATCCATGGAAGAGGTTATCTCGCATTTTGAGTACGGTCAGTCCATCGCAATTGCCTAGACTACCAGGGACTTCACCGTTTAGATTATTACCCGAGACATCCAATTCAACCAAATGTTTCAAGTTTCCAATTTCCATCGGAAGGACTCCACTCAGATGATTCCGAGACAAATTCACATTGAGGAGGCTCCCAGCCACGGGCAATAAAACCGGACCACTAAAATTGTTACTAGAAAGATCTAGATTTGTCAAGCTCTGATACTTATCTTGCCATGAAGGAATTGGTCCTTGGAAGTAATTTCTGGAAACATTTAAAATAATCAACCTGTGCAGATTTTGCAAAGAGGATGGGATTATGCCAGATAGATTGTTGCCTGACAAGATCAATTCAGCAAGATACGGAAGGCTTCCTAAGTCTGATGGGATTGGACCAGAAAGAAAGTTGTCTTCCATTCGTAATGTCTGCAAGTTCACAAGATTACCAATTTCTCTCGGGATCTCACCCGATATCAGATTCCTGTCTATTGTCAAGGTTGTAAAAGTAGCCGAGAAATTACCGATGCATGCAGGAAGCGTCCCAACAAATCTATTTTCATCCATCACCAATAGTATCAAGTTAGCGGAATTTGTTAGTGAGCAAAGGAAGCTCAGCTCATCTGCACTGGACCCTCCGCTCCCAAAACGATTACTGTCTAACATGACCCACTCAAGGTTACGGAGGTTCGCCAACGAAGGCACTTTCCCGGAGAGCTCATTTTGTCCAAGTTGGAGAGTTCTTAGATTTGTGGCATTGGATATCGAAGAAGGAATTAATCCAGTGAACTCGTTAACAGTAATGCTCAAATCCTGAAGGTTCGGGAGAGTGAATCCTATATCTTCAGGTAGATTGCCGTGGATGAAGTTCACTATTACGTGGAGTACAGCCAATGAGGACAAGTTGAAGACCGAAAGCGGAATGGTACCTGAAAGGCTGTTGTATCCCAGGCTGAGCTTTTCTAGTTTGGTTAGTCGACCTAGAGATTGGGGAATGATCCCACTCAAATTATTTATGGGAAAAAAAAGCGCTTGCAGAGATGATAAGTTGCCTATGGATGAAGGGATGCTGCCAGTTAATTGGTTCGAAGCCAAGCTGACCCTTTGAAGGTCTGACAAGGAGCCTAGCTCCACTGGAACTCCTCCAACCAACTGGTTGTACTCGAGGATAAAATCTACAAGGTTGGAGCAACCAGATATATTCCTGGGAATCTCACCTGTCAATGAATTATAGGATAAATCCAAGAATTGGAGTCGACGCAGCCAACCAATTTGTGAAGGGATTTCACCGCCGAAGCTATTGTTTTGCAGCCACAGACGTCTCAAGAAGCTGAGGTTCCCAATGTGAGGTGAGATGGGTCCTGAGATTCCTCGGGAATTGAGGTCCAGTACCGTGACTCTGTGGTGTCGACGGCCGCACGTAACCCCACGCCATCGGCAGAAGTCGGTGGTGTCGTTCCAAGAGTGAAGCAGCCCCAAGGGATCGTCAGTAATTTTAGCCTTGAATGCAAGCAATGCAAGCCTGTCTGTATCGCTGGTGGCAGAAACGACCACTCCGAAGCACATCAGAATGGCCGCCAAATGAAGACAAGAACAATGGGGTTGTACACAGATGAGAAGCGAATGTGCCATTTTTACGAGCATAGATTGTGTACTAACTCGGTAAGGGAGGGCAAGAAGGAATGAGTGAAGTCGATATGTATGAGATGGAGCAGCCTGAGATATATATAATGAGCAGCCTCACAGAGAAGAGCTCTTACAGAAACTGTGTACGTAGGAACCTGAAATTGTCCTTTCTGGTAGGCGTTCGACCCACAAAATCCGTTCGAAAGTGTGACGCAGCACCTTTAAGATGGTCTGAAAGCCCGAAAGACACGCTTGGCCACCCATTGGCAGCACCCCCGTTAGTTGTCAACAAAACCTGTTTGCGACAGAATTATAATATGTCGATGCCACTGACCAGTGGCCACTCCTGACACACCTTTTTCCACCTTCCTACCGTGAATTTGAACCCAAATTGCACTTCTGTGGAAAGGGATCGTTGTGTGCTTCCAATACACAAAATAAATTTTAAATAAATGACTTTTTGACGCTCTAATTGACAATTCCTATCATCAAATCTAATATTTGATTGTTCGTGTCGTTTCGCGGTGATTGTGACAACGTGCTAATTGGTCTCATCTTTAAATTAACTTTGCCGTGTCGAATAGGGTTTTTCTCGCTAAGTCTCTAACTTGCCCAAGTTTTGTCTTTGTTATGAACTGCCACCTTACCTTTATTAGTGGAGCAATCGGTGGAGAGAATAATTTTGATGATCACAAAATCACGCGGACACGTTCAGCGCCCTAAGTTAACCCCACACACTTGATTATGCCACTTGACTAAAAAAATTCCACAACACATATTGGACTTTTGAGTAAACGTGGGTTCGCAATAAAACTTCTCACCTAGGGTTAGAATGAGATATTGTGATGCCCCAGAATGTCACGCATGACACGTATCTATTATTTTTTCTTTTATTAATTAATAGCATGCAGAAACGTAATACAATTTCCACTTCATCCGTGGCAAAATAGCACTAGTCCAAATAAAAGACTAGTTTTTTTCTTTACGAATAACTTCTTTTCAATTGAATATTACCGAGAGTGTCATGAATTATTGTTTTATGTCAGGCCTTGGGTTGAAAGTGAAATCACAAGTGTAAATGCATAGTAATGGAGCAACAATCTTGTGATTCCGTCTTGAAATGATCATTTCCCTTGTTCATTTGTTACATAGCATATGGGCTAGTAGAGCCTGTTTGGTGTCGTTGTGGTTCAACTATAACTATGTTGTGCTTTGTTTGTGCTGTGAAGTGGCAGCACCCTTGAAAATTGGATGAAGTATGCCTCTTCAAAGTTTCTAGACATTGATGTAGTTTTGTAGAGAGCTACAATTATAAGGTATTTGCACCTCATAAAAGTCTCAACGCCCTTATTCATACATAAGTTGACACGGAAAGTTGTCCCAAACAACCTCTCTTGATTGCGAAATACGTAACTCATTTAACTTCTATAGCAATTTATCAAAGAGATTGGTACATAATTGCATTCGAATAAAAGTGATGTTGTAATTATCATGTCCCATCGTCTCTCATATGTTGTGTCTGGCTGAAGTGTTAGAGATTCTTTTAGTTTGAAAGGCAAAATTACATTTAAAATTTAATCCTGATTTTGATGGTTGATCCACAGGTTTTTCCCTTTGCTTTTTCTTTTGTTCCCTTTTCAATTTTTATTCTTTCTTTCTTTTTCCTCCTCAAGTAACTTTTCCACGACGAGCCGACCCATCGCCAGCCAACATTTGTCGTTGGTCGTGGATGAAAGTAGTGATGTTGTTATCCCACATCGTTTCACAACGGATTTTATATATTCTTTATATTCTTCCCTTCATTTATTAGTTTAAATTTTTGGATTTGACTTTATAATATTTAATTAGAACCATGGTAGCCGTTAGGGGAATCATTGCCCGTGTCAGGGTTACCTTAAATATTTTTTACACTCCTTGGATACTTGTATATGGCTTGGGACAGACTCCTGTCCCCGCTTGGCAAGGCTGAACTTTGCACCGCCACAGTTCCCATTGAGAGAAAACAAAATAATAAGTTAATTAACTTTCCCTTAAAATTTTAATATATAATAGTTAGGTTTTTCATGGCAATTATGAGTTATTCTACTTCAAGCTTATTCGTGTCCCATAATACTAAAAGAATCCCAATCTCATGAGCTTATTCTAATTATTTACAATTTATGTGTCGATATTATTGGCTTGATAACGTATATTATATGTTTGTTTTACTATATAGAGTTCAATAATTGTTATTAGTAATATGATCAATTAACTTATAATTTATCATATTACTTGTGTTAATATTCTTTTTGAATTGCGTCGCCCTATGCTTTCACGGGAAACTTGTCCCATTTGGGGCGCCCAATTGGGGCGTGACAAATTCTTTTTCTTGATCTTTCCATTACGTTTCTTTAGTGTATTTCTTTTCTTATAATATGGAATCAATCGACTTAACATATCTTTGAGCATACTTTGGACTCACCCCAAAATCTCGTTTACATTTTTTTTTATTGATTGTGCCCATCCATATCTATGGCCCCTCTCTCTTTCGATAATATACTAATACCCCACTAAGTAATTGTTTGTCTCTGTGCATTACGTTCGGTCAAACTATAATTGTCTACTTTTGCAGCTCTTGCGTTAAAGTGGCTAGGACTAATGAGAAGAAATCATGAACTCTTTCCTCTAGCACAAAAGGCAATTATTGAGAAAGATATCATGAAATTGCAAAAGTTCATGTTTGCCATGGCCGGCGACCAGCCAAAGGCACCTTGCCCCTCACCAGGATCTGGTGAGTAGATAAAGATAGCTCTATTTTTTCATGATATGAAAGTTTGCATTCTGTTGACACCGAAAATCGGTTTGATCCTTATTTGGTTGTAAAGCACGCAAAGGTCACAATGCCCATTAAACTGCACATGTTGGTAGTCGATAAATGGCAAATCGATCCTCAGCTAGGAAAGAACATTAGGTAGGTTGACGCTTGGTTAAAGAGAAATGTCGGCGACACCGTTATGTCGGTACGTCACGCCGACGAATATGTGGAGCAATGAAGTGCGTGCTCTGACCTTTTTAAGGATAAGGAGAGCAGTTACCGAGGTAAATTCAAAAGTTCTGAAATAAGGTGTACATGAAGAAATCGTAGGAGACCGTTTTACCTTGTACTAGTATATAAATAGTCAGAGACAACTCTTTGTTAAGGATGAATAAATCATCAATCAAAAATACTTATCTTTTGCTATGCAATTTATCTTATCAAGCATTTACTTTCATTGCACTTTACTTTACCATCCTATTTATCTTTTGTTGTTTATTTACTTCCTCTTCGGAATTGCTACAAAGAGCCTGTTTTAGGCAATAAATCCAAAAGCTCGACGTTTATCAGTGACATCTATATTCGCGGATCATTTCCGACGAAATATCTTTTTGGCACGCTCGGTGAGACCATTTATGGTTCGATTTGGGAAAGTGCTATGGCAAAAACCAAGAATCATATTGGCATCACTAGCAAGAATCATTCTTCTCAGCGATCAGCGAATGATGGCCAGGACAATGTCAATGTCGCTATGGGTGGATTTTCAGGTGACATACCGAGAGAACTTACTCACGAGCAAAGGAGAGAGTTGGCACCGGATGCTGTTATAGAGGCCACCATCAAAAGAGTGTCTGAGGAAACTCAAAATGATTTTGCCAACCATGTGGTGAATCATCTTACCGATGTCCTTAAACCGATGATTACTGATATGGTGACAAGTTTGGTGTCTTCCAACCAACCACCATCTGATCAAGGAGTGAGTCCCCTCGTAGATGGAGCACCAGCAAATCCTGTAGTCCCAAGTGGGAGTGGAGAGTCAAGTCAGATGGCTCCTCCCATGGGAATAAGGATACTCCAGAGGGACGACACTGTTAACCTCAGAATCATAGCAGAGTTAGTGGTGTTAATGCTAATAATCCCATAAATGTAAGCGGTTTCCCACCAATTATTATTAATGGAAGCGCTATAGGGTTGAATCAGGTGTAAAATGTTGCACCACCGATGGTTGAAAACCCGAGAATCGATGTGTTACCTTAAGGGAACCGATCCCGTTTACATACGCAACGGAATTACTTTAGATTAATAGCCCTATGATCATCTTGAATCACTGATCAGAGAAGCATATCACAAAACGAACATACCTCGTACTTTCACAGATTAAATGTCACAAATGCAGACTCTCAAGAGGTGTTCATCCATTTGACGTTCAGAGAGAGTTCTTAGTCTTTCTGTCTGAAGAGACTCTATAATTATTAGGGAGAGAAAACATGTCTGTTTTCTCAACATGAGAATGACGACGCTTGGGACGTGATCCCTTTTCACGTTTAAATGATAACTGCCTTAAGCAGTTAGGGTCAAGGGGTGATAGCCTACATGGGGGGATTGCGGTCCTTCCCATGCACCCTTATAAAATTCAACATCTCTCACTCGCCCATGAAGGGCTATCTATAACCCTCACTTGCCCACGAAGGTCAACAACTCCCACTTACCCACGAAGGGTTAAACATAACTCTCTCTCTTTTCTGCAAAGTTCATATTGACAAATAATTCATGTGACCAGCATACTGCGAGAGCTCGTTGCCATACATCTGTTGGGAGTATATAACAGCTCATAATGACATGTTAACTCAGAGTATATTCAGTATGCAGTACCCTAGATCAATCAGTCATATTTACATCATATCTCTCTTGATTTCTTTGACCGCTCAAATATAATACATCGTATTCACAATCATGATTAACTCAAATAATCATAATTGGTCGACCTGTGAACACAAAGATTGAATGTGACATCAATAACAAATTGATCTTCCTCTTCTCTTAAACCTCTCAATCTTAATCCAATTCGCTTTTCTAGAAATGTCCCATTAGGTCGAATCAATCTCATGACCATTGGTAACACCCTAAGATATCGAACACCAAAAAAGAAATCTTGAGAATAAGTAAGAGTCGTGATGGGACTTAATTTGAGGAAATTTTATCCTCAAGAGTCTCACACGGTTATGGAGTTGAGATCAAAACTCATGCCAACTCTTCTTGGTCAATTCATGCATACGAAATATGAGGTACGTATTACGGTATTCTCTCATTTCCCATGGAGCGTATGTCTTTTACTTTTAATACCGTATAAATGATAGTTCAGATATACTCAATATCTAGCTTGTGTTCGCAAATCTACTCTCTGTAATAGAATATTTCAAAACTCACATCTAGCATTAAGACAGATAAAGTGAAATATGTGGGCTATATCACTCTCGGTATTTTACTTTCGGACATAATAAATATTATGACCTCATCTTAACATTCCGTTAAGGCGATATTCATATTTTAAGCTCGAGCTCTCAATTATCACTTAGACAATGATCTTAAAATTGTCTCATCTCTATTCATTGCGCGGTAAATAGAGGCGATTATCTATGTGAGTAGGCTAATCTCATCTGTCCGACATACCTTCTCATCATAATGCACCAAGCATTAATATGCATAAATGTCATACAAACTCATAGGCATCAATAATGATAACAAATACCACTAATTGTGAACATTGGGAATATAAATATCCAGTACTCCCATTTTTACGCACTTCTAGAGATTTCAATATATGAAACTAATCATTTTGCTAACACATGACCGAGGAGCAACATCTCTAGGTACTCACTTCACAGAAGAGCTGCTATCATTTTGTGCATCTATGTATACTGTATGTTCACATCTTTTCTTACAACCACGTCTTTCACAAAAAACATATTACATGTCTATTTGCTTGGTCTGGCAATGAATCTTTAGTGTAAGTTCTTATTGCTTGGCTGTCATAATCAACTAATAATTGTACTTGCAGCATCCTTAGCAACACCTCACTGATCCAAAGATCTCTTAAATCAACCATTATCTTGTACTGATGTTGATACCACGAGATCATCTTCCATCGTGGATTAGGCTATACACATTTGCTTAACACAACGAGATTAATTCCCATCGTGGATAAGGCTATACACATTTGCTTCTTACTACTCCAAGACAAGGCGCCATTTCTAAGTAAGAAACGCAAATCTAAACCTTTTCCTCAGTCAACATCAGCATAACCTTCAAGGTACAAATCTCTACCTTGATAACTCAATAATAAAAAATAATAATAAAAATCAGGAGCACTTTTCAAATATCTCAGGATTTTCTTGACGGCAATTCAAAGTACTTGACCTGGAGTGGATTGGTATCTACACACCATTCCAACTGCATAATAAATATCAGGTCTTTTACACATATAGTGTACATTAAGCTTCTGACAACACTAGCACATGGAAAATTTTTCATTTCTTTATTTTGCTCGTGGAGTTCCAAGACACATTCTTCGGCTTAGACATTCACCTCTTCAATAGGAGTATCTTTGAGTTTACAATCTTGCATACAAAATCAGTCAAGCACTTTATCTATATAACTCTCTTGTGAAAGAGATTACAATCTTACAATCTCTTTGAACAATATCTTGAAATCTTAATTTCAAGAATATATGCATATTCATCAAATCTTTTATCACCAAATTAGAACATAACCAATTGTTGACTGTATGGACAAACTCCATATTGCTCTTAACAATTAGCATATCATCTGTCATGCCCCGACTTTCGGGCCCGCGACATCCCTTGTCAAATCACCACTAGGTCATAAAGATAGCGTCACAGGCAAACTATCGACCTATCATTTACTTATGCATGAGGAAACGTGTTAACTCCATGACAACGATTAAACATGGGATAGGGAAGTAGGAAACTACAACCGTCATCCAACGAAAGATAATTACAAAACATTAATCATAAGCATATGAGTCTTAACCCTACTGAGCTACAACTGACATAAATAACCGCACACTTCGAGGCGGCTCACTAAGACCTCAAAAGGTTACTCAGTCAGGCAATGTTAACTTCTCATCTACTTCAAAATACTAATCCCAAAAGCCAATCCTTAGCATCCACGAGGCTACATTACTTGGGACCTGAAAATGTTATCTCACGACGGGGTGAGAATAAATCTCAGTGAATCAAGCCTAAACTCAGTTAGGAAACTGATTCGCCTGGGGCATCCTAACAAGAGACTCATAAGATCATATAACCACCTATAGCACCCAAGTACAGCCACGATATAAAAATCATTCACGTGCATACTTACTAGCCTTCAGCCACACACAATGCAATGCTTGACTCGACTCAGCAGTCATATCAGTCAATCACTCAAACAAGCATAACATCCAATAGTATGCACATGTGGGTTGCTAAATCTAATTAGGATTGCTATACCGGACCAAGGATAGTGATTTACATTAGGAAGTTCTTCCTTCACACTATGAATTCAATTTAATTGAATGATGAGATTGGTTAATTAATCTTGATTGGTTAAGTGAAATCGGATGCTCTAACATTTTTCATTCTTGATAGAAATCCGTTATTTGTTGCGTCTTTATATTCGAAATTTCTAATTTCAATTTTGGTTTGCTGCATTGGTTAATTTATTTTTCTTTAGAATTTTCGAGTGCTTTATTGGTTAGATAAATTTGAGAATTGTTCACGTTTAGTAAGTAATTTGATTGATTTGTCTACAATCTCCGTGGGAACGATACTTTTATTCATCACTTTATTACTTGTTCGATACGTACACTTGCGTTGCTAATCAAGAGAACATCCCTTCACAGTGATTTCGAGTGCATTGGGTCATGGGTTTTTGAAGGAATGGCTCAACGGTCGATAGTAACGAATGACTGTTCTATTTCAGGCCTTGGATTGAAAGTCAAACCAAAGGCGGAAATGCATACTAGTGGAACAATAATTGTGTGATGCGCCATCTTGAATCATGGGTTGGAATCATTTCCCTCTACTTTGTAACATAGGACGATTGCACAACGGGCTACCAGAGCCCGTTTGGTGTCGTCGTGGTTGAACTGTTAGGTTGTGCTTTTGGGTATGCTTTGAAATGCATCATACCTTATGTGCTTGGTGATATAAGTTTTCAAAGTTGCGACACCATAAAATTAGATGAGGCAGCCTCCTAAAAATTTCTATGCACTGATGTGGTTTCGAAGAAGCTGCCATGATAAGGTATTTGCACCTCATATGTTAATTAAAGACCAGGTGGACGGACGCCTCAATTTAGAGAGAGTTAGAAAAAAGCCTGAGGAGAAACCAGTTCACTGACTCACGAACTCGCTTGACGAGCATAAGTTTCTAACTAGTTGGGCCGTCTCCCATACGTCCAACATCTTCTGTGTTCTCTAAGGCGATTCTGAGAAAACCCGCACATTTTGGACTAGTTTTTTGGTTAATTTGTTTGCGCATACGGTCACAAATCCAACAAAAGCATCCGATAAAGTTTCGCCAAAGATTCAAAGCATGAGTTCTATCCAAGGATAATAACATAAATGGTTCATGAACTTGACCCAACATGTAATATCGTTCCTAAACTTTTAATTTGTTCAGTATGATTCTTAGATTTTACTCCAATGTGCGGTGGTCCCTGAACTTTTAATTTGTTCAACGTGGTCACAGAACTTTTGGTACAAGTTCAGCTTTATATGAAAATGTTGAATATTGTCTTTTCATTAATTCAAGTTCAGGGCAAACATTGATCGTTTTCATATATTCTAAGGACTAAGTTATACATGCACCAAAAGTTCAATAATCACATTGAACAATTTAAAGGTTTAAGGACGACAATGCATATTGGACCAACTTTTGAGGTTCACGTTGCACATTGAGCTTAAGTTCAAAAATCATTTGTGTCATTTTTCCTTTCATTGAAAGAGCCATCAAATGGCAATTGGCAACTTCTCAATGCACTGCCTCTTCCACGTACCAAGAGCCACTCAATTTCACATGTTGGGCTCAACTTGCGACCCTTTGACCATTAGTATAATCAATCTCTCTGTAGATTGTTGCATCAGGAAAAATGCACGTGCCCGAGATCATCCATACAACAAAGAATCAAACGGAATGTCAAAACTCAAGAATGGGCTTCAAGCTAAGTTACCTATTGAACTGAAATACTTTCCAAATATAACAAGGTCACTAAGCCCCTCAAGAAGAATGATGCATATACTATTTCTCCTTATTTGCCTTTTTTTTTTAATTACTATCATTACGAACCATATGTTGATTAGAGTAATTGAAAATGTCGAGCGAAATGCCATGCATTTCATTCAAAATCTTGCCTTTCCTGCTCTACTAGTTGAATTCAAATTCGCGAGGTAAAGAACTGATTCAAATTCTTTTGATTGCCACATCGACAAGCGAAAGTTGCATTCCCCCTATGGATATAATGGACTAGCTCATGGACATCACAGGATCGGAAAGGAAAACAAAACAGCAATTATGTAACTAACACCAATCAAATCCTTAAACTTCAACCCACCTATGGGTAGCTCAGTTGGTTAGGATGCACTTGAGATTGTGTAGTTAGGCGCACTGATCTCAGATTCGATTCCTCAACTGAGCACCTGTGATTTAAGTGGGGGCTATGGCAGTGGATTGTTGTGCTAATCTCCTCCGAGGAATAGTCGAGGTGCACGCAAGCTGGCCCTAAAAAAAATTCATGGCAAAAGGACACCTGGAGTGTCAATATTTGTATAAGATGCTAACTTTAGTGCCCATATTTTTTTTTGGATCACTTAAATTTCGATTTTTTTTTTAAAAAAAAACTAATATTTCAGTACCAACTCCGAATAGCTTCGCCGAAAATCTGATGTAGCATTTACGTGGCCAGCTGAAGTATCCAAGTCAACAATAACAAACAGCTAAAATTTTAAAAATAAAAAATAAGCAATTTAAAAAAAAAAGAAAAATACTTTGTTACAGCGGTGAGGTTTAGCCTCGCTCAAATTTACGACGAGGAGGCCTCGCCTACAGCGGGCGAGGGTCGCCGTCCACTTGGCGACCCCTATCAGCTATCTCCCACCCATTACCGGCGATGATGGGCGGCGGCGCTGTAACCTGGCAATTTTACTTTTCTTATGGGCTGTGACGCCTTGGAAATTCGACTTCTGTAAAGTACCTGAATTCAATAAAATGAATTAATATTGAAATTCAGTTGGTAAAATATGTTGGATCGTAAGGACTGAAGAGACGATAATTGGACGAATTCTAAAGCTTCAGTCGATTTAGATTAGGTTTCGAATTCTTAGTCACTGCAAATTAGGATTTCAATCCTCGCGACCCGAGCCTAATCCTGATCGAGCCTAGCCTGTGAAATTACCAAAATTACCCTTCGTTCAGTGTACCAAATTTCAATAAGCTAGCTTAGGTGTCTTGAGCAATTAATGAGGCTCCATAGTGTGATGACATTTGGCATTTTCTTCATAAAATATGAGTTTTTCTTCCAATAATACCCTCCAATTTTCGGCTGATGCAGTGGGGAGGATTAAATGACCAAAAAGTCCTTGTCCGATTAATAAAACCAAGTCGACATCCCAAGGGCAAAATCGTCTTTTCACGCCCTTCGTCCGAAAATCCATTTTTCCGCTAATTTTCATCCTCGACTAGGCGTCGTCCAATCCAAGCTCTTTGTTACAAATCTTCATTCCCATTTTTTCATTTCCGAGATCCCAAATCGTGATCGATTTCTCGTCGTTCGTAATTTCAATTTATCTCGAACTAACGGGCAGCTTTTGCGAACGTTACGCGTATCGACTCTGTGATTCGTATCGCACTTAGGAAAATTCAAACCACGGCTATTTTGGTTGTCATGTAATCGCAAGGGTCTATTACTAGCCCCGACGGCCGCAATCGTCATAACTCGATTTAGGAAAAATTCGCAAATCATACGTTGGTTAAGCGGCATCACCCGTGCTCCAATCGTATAACACTAGCAATGAATTCCTTAATCGTTCTCTGATCGGCCTCGGTTCTAAATATCCCTCGACGATCCTTATGGTCAAAATGTCGTTTTCGTGTCGAATTTCCTAGGTCCACGTACCTCGTCGCGCGCTAGCCTTTCCCCTTCGGTTAGTTAACTCGCGATTGATCAGATCCGAGCGAGATATAACTGAAATACTTCGATGGATATCTTACAGTCAAAGGTCTCGGAATGACAGGAAAATCAGACTGTCACAATTCTTCCCCCCTTACAACAATTTCGTCCTTGAAATTGTTACAATCCACTAATAAAACAAATGGGGGTATTGACGCCTCATTGCCTCTTCGTTCGCCCACGTAACGCATTCAGTTCCATGATGCTCCCAAATTACTTTAACTAGCGATACCGTCTTGTTCCTCAAAACATGCTCCTTAAACTCCTCAATCCTGACAGGCCTTTCTATATATGAAACTTTGTCGTCCAATTCTATAGTCTCGTAATCCAAAACATGCGTCGGGTCTGGCTCGTATTTCCGTAGCATTGACACATGAAACACATCATGTTCCTGGGACAAACTCGGCGGTAAGACAAATCTGTAGGCTAAGGTCCCAATCCTTTCCAAATTTTCAAATGGTCCTACATACCTCGGACTCAATTTCCCTTTCTTTCCAAATCGAGATATACCTCGCATAGGCGTTATCTTGAGAAAAACATGGTCGCCAACTTGAAACTCTAGAGGCTTGCGTCGCTTATCAGCATAACTTTTCTAGCGACTTTGTGCAGTTTTCAACCTATCTCTGATTACTTTTACTGCTTCAACTGACTGTTCTACTAATTCTGGGTCAGTGATGCTTCTTTCTCCCACTTCATCCCAGTACAACGGAGTCCTACAAGCTCTGCCATACAATGCTTCAAATGGAGCCATTCCAATACTTTGCTGATAACTGTAATTATATGCGAACTCCACCAAGTGCAAGTGATCTTCCCATCCACCTTTAAAATCTATAACACACGCTCGCAACATGTCCTCAAGCGTTTGAATCGTCCTTTCCGATTGTCCGTCCGTCTGCGGATGATATGCCATACTAAATTGTAATCTGGTCCCCATGGCGTCCTGAAGACTCTTCCAAAAATTCACCGTAAACTTAGGGTCTCGATCCGACGTAATCGTGATAGGCACTCCATGTAAACGTACGATCTGCCACATATACAACTCGGCGTACCTATCCATCGCGAAGTCCTTTCTCACAAGAATGAAGTGCGCAGACTTAGTCAATCTGTCCACGACTACCCAAATCGAATCGTGTCCTTTCTGACTCCGTGGTAATCCCATAACAAAATCCATTGTTACGTGTTCCCACTTCCACTCCGGAATCTCCAAAGGTTGCAATAATCCACCAGGCTTACAGTGCTGCGCTTTCACCTGCTGGCATGTCAAACACTTGGCTACATGTCTAGCTACATCCACTTTCATACCGTTCCACCAATAGTGCTGACGCAAGTTCTGATACATTTTCGTACTACCTGGGTGGATACTGTAGTTACTCCGATGAGCTTCGGACAAGATTCTTTCCTTAAGTCCTTCATCACTAGGTACACACAAACGTCCGTGAAACTTTAAAATTCCATCCTTAGTCATCTGGAAATCGTCTTTCCTCTTCGTCGCATCCATACTAACAATTTTCTGGATTTCAGGGTCTGTAGTCTGTAAAACTTTTATCCTTTCTTGAAGTTCCGGCTCGATTCTCAACGTTGCTATCAAGCTCGTCAATTGTTCCACTTCTAATTTGAACTCTGAGTCCCTCAATCCTTCAAGTACAGACCATCCTTTAACCATTAAGTGCACAATACTAGACTTCCGACTGAGTGCATCGGCAACTCTATTTGCCTTCCCAGGATGGTACAAGATGTCGCAATCGTAATCCTTAAGTAATTCCATCCACCGATGTTGCCTCATGTTTAATTCCTTCTGAGAAAACATATATTTTAAACTTTGGTGGTCCGTATAGATTTGAAACCTTTCACCGCATAAGTAATGTCTCCAAATCTTCAAAGCGAAAACAATCGCAGCCAATTCCAAGTCATGCGTCGGATAGTTTAACTCATGGGGTCTCAATTGTCTTGAAGCATACGCCACTACCCTTCCGTGATACATCAATACACACCCCAATCCTTTTAATGACGCGTCGCTATAAATTTCAAAACCTCCAGGTCCAGAAGGTATCGTGAGAACTTGCGCGGTTGTCAAGCGATACTTAAGCTCACGAAAACTCCTTTCACACTTGTTCGTCCATTCAAACTTCGTTGACTTCTTAGTTAGCTGCGTCAATGGCATAGCTATAGACAAAAAATTTTCCACGAAACGTCTATAATAACTAGCCAATCCCAGAAAACTTCGAACTTCCGTAACCGTCGTTGGTCTAGGCCAATTTATCACCACTTCAATTTTCGCAGGATCTACTGAAATTCCTTCTCCAGATACTATATGTCCAAGAAATGCCACTTTGTTTAACCAGAACTCGCACTTACTAAACTTAGCATAAAGCGAGTGTTCCCTCAAGGTCTGTAAAACAATTCTTAAATGCTGTTCATGTCCACCATTACTCCTTGAGTAAATTAGAATGTCATCAATGAACACTATAACGAAACGATCGAGGTATTCCTTAAACACTCGATGCATCATATCCATGAATGCAGCTGGAGCATTCGTCAAACCAAAAGGCATCACCGTAAATTCATAGTGTCCATATCTCGTCCTGAAAGCCGTTTTGGGGATATCCTCTTGCTTAATCTTCAACTGATGGTATCCCGTTCTCAAGTCTATTTTAGAGAATATTGAAGCTCCTTGTAATTAATCGAATAGATCATCGATCCTTGGCAACGAATACTTATTCTTAACGGTCACCTAGTTCAATTGCTTGTAATCTATGCACAGACGTAAGGATCCATCCTTTTTCCTCACAAATAACACTGGTGCTCCCCACGGTGAAGCACTAGGCCTAATAAATCCTTTGTCAAGCAACTCCTGTAACTGTACTTTCAACTCTTTCAATTCCGATAACGCTATTCGGTAAGGTGCCTTCGAAATAGGCTCCGTCCCAGGAGCTAACTCAATTACAAACTCAATCTCACGTTCGGGTGGCAATCCCGACAGTTCTTGAGGAAAAACATCAGAAAATTCACGTACCACGGCTATATTTTTCAATTTCGGTTCTCCGACCGTTGTATCAACTACCGCAGCCAAGTAAGCTCGGCATCCCTCATCCAACAACTTTGTCGCTTCAAGCGACGAAACCAAAGGAATGGAAGTTCCCCCACGACTTCCCTTAAACTCATAGCTAGGACGACCATCCGGATAGAAATGGATTACCTTTTCACCACAGTCGACTACATCTTTTTGTCTATTCAACCAATCCATCCCAATAATCACATCAAAATCAAACATAGGCAGTACCGCCAAGTCTATCCTTTCCTCTCTACCATCTATGGCTATCTTGCAATCCGCACAACCTAGCAAAACTATCACTTTATCCTTTAGCGGAGTAGTAACATGCAAAGTCACATTCAAAGACTTCAAATCCATTTCAACCATATCAGCAAAACGAGCAGACACAAAGGAATGCGAAGCTCCAGGATCAAACAATGCATAAGCAACTTGGTCACACAAGTAAACCATACCTGTGACCACTCCGGGCGCATTCTCTGCTTCGCCTTGAGCTACAGCATAAACTTGCCCTTGAGCTGGGGGTCTCCCCAATTCATTCTGCGGGGTAACAGCTGGGGCTCCTGTCTGCGGTCGTTGTCCTTGAGGTCTAGCCAATTGAGTTTGGTTAGGACACCATCTCATCTGATGGCCCATCTGACCATACTTAAAGCATGCACATGTCCTAGTCGGACAAGGTCCCTTTCCATGTCTTCTTCCGCACAAGCGACAGTTAAAGTTGGACTGATGTTGCGGCTTACCAATGTCCTTCCTTGCAGGCGGAACAAAACGCCTACTACTCATCATCGGTCTCTTACCCAACTGACGATTATCTCTAGGTACAGGGAACCGCGATCCCAATGCTGTTGACCTCTCTCTCATATCTCGTTCTATTATCTGTCCCCGTTCATAAACCTCCTTATAAGTTCTCAAATTCATAGCCACCATCTGACTGCGAAGTTCGGGTCGTAACCCATCTCGAAACCTCCGCATCTTCTCTAGTGGATCCTCCACATAACGCGGTGCGTACACAGACAACCTTGCAAACTCTGCTTCATATTGGTCAATTGTTAAGTGACCCTGACGTAGGTTCTAGGACTCCACCAACTTGCTTTCTCGCGCAGTCTCCGAGAAATACTTATCATTAAAAACCTCCGTGAACACAGTCCAATTCAAGGCAATGCGTTCAGGAAATACTCCGTCTTTAGTGGCCTTCCACCAGTCATTTTCCGTACCATCCAGTTGGTACACTGCCAGGAGTACTTTTTCCTCATCTGTACATCTCAGGACTCCAAAAATTTTCTCGAGCTTTTCTATCCATCTGGGTGCTAACTTTGGGTCACCATTTCCATTAAACTGAGGTGGCCTCGACTTCACAAATTGTTCCACTAATTGACCTATATCTCGAGGTGCAATAACATTACATGGCATATTGCCAACTCCCACAGTTTGGCCATCATTTACATTAACTTGCGCATTACTAGTTCCAGTGCCTTGGCCACTGCTACCGCTACCTCCGCCCTCTGCATTGGTACCGGTCGCCACATTCACCGCAGCCAAGGTGGCACCCACAGCCTGAGTGATAGCAGTATCTCTATCATGAGCCTGCCTATCTATCAGATTCCCTATTCGTTCCAAAGCCCTCAATACATCGCCCATTCCAGGATTCTCTGCCGCAGGTGGCCTTGAACTAGAAGCCCTAGCACTAGGTCTTCTACGCCTAACAGGTCGATCGCTCATACTTATACTCCCTGCACCACTATAATTCTAACATGGAATTAAAACTTAGCCCAACCATTCTAATCTAATGGTTCTATGCTACACAACAAGTAGCATCCACATCAAAGCAACCATTTTCCGAACAATCTCAAGAACACAACATTCCAAGATATACAATCATGTTTCAAACTTAGATAAAATAAACAACACTTCGTCATGTAGGCATTCACGTTCAATGCACACGCTCAACACGAAGTTTAATCGCATCTAAACATCATAACAGTGCCACTTCAAGATGCCAATTACATGCGCCACTCATATGCCATGCATGTCTTATCCTACTCTAGTGAACTCTCTACGGTCTCGTTATTCAATCACCCAATATCTCGTTCCTCCTTATTACTCCATCCCTTAATCGACTTGGATTGAGCTAAACCTCGCTCTGATACCACTTCAACTACGATGTCACGTCCCGCCTTCCTTACAGGCACGTACATCTCAAACTGCCGTAAGACCTGTCCCAGGATACTCTCTAATTCGACCAAATGAAATGAGACTCGCACGCGGAAGATAAAGGAAAAAAAAATCATCTGAATATCATCAACTACTACCAAGTACCATAGAATGAGATGCGGGGGAAATAAGAAACTTTTATACATTCTAAGACGGGTTCTTACATACGAGACCATATCCTAGCTATTGCTACCTGCTGAGGTCGAGGAACAAAAGGGCAAACAAAAGAGAACTACTAGCCCTCACCAAAAGATCATCTCCACAAAAGACATGACAAAAAGGTCAAACAACCCCAAGCACTCTAGGAGGTACTACTGTCTTCAGCTCGGCTCGCATCCTCGGCTGGATCATAGTCTGAAAAAGACTCTGACTAAACCTCAACTGAGTCCTCCTCCATGTCCTCGTACTCTAAGTCATCCTATGAATCCAAAATCTCGATCACTTCCTCACTTGCTTTGCCCGCCGGCTCTCCTTCAGGTATGTTCCTCGAGCCCACCGTAGAGGTCTCGATCTCTATCTCCTCTCGGGTTGGGTGGCACCAAGGGAGTATGACTCTCCTTGAGACTTCTTGAGGCTTCAACTGCTCTGATATAACATCACCTATCCTACGATACCATGACTCAAATCTATGGGGCTGGTCAGGTGCTCCCGGCTCGTCTACCCAAACCACTGTAGTTCTCCTAACATATATTGTACCATGACCGTCAGGAAACTCCTCGATATATCTCGTCATCTCCTGGGGTTCACCCAAGCGGGTCGGCAGCATCTTCAGTTCTTAGGGTCTGGAAAAATAGGGTCCCACTACGGGGTGAGATCGACATCTCAGTAAGAAAAGTCCTAACCCTAGGTTAGACTAACAGTACACTCAGGTGAGCGCGACATAAACTCAATGTACAATAATAACATGATGCATGCCACAACCATAAAGAACACAAGAATGTCACCAAGTATCATTCGTACATTCATGGCACCCGGCCTCCTCATTCAAGTCAAACACACTTTACATAGACCAGCCACTCCTTTCTTTCCATTCGATTTTCGCTCAAATCAAGCCCGCGTGTAGAACGCCTCAGGCTAGGTCCGCGTAGTTACGCCTCAAACCATTTCATTGATAAACCCGCGTGAAACGCATCAGGTTTTATCATCACAATTCTCAAGCATGCCAGGATTCATCCCAATTTGAGACTTCATGATCGAATATAGTTCACGCAGTGAGCTAATAATGAAAGGCATACAAGACACTTACTTTTCAACAAACAAAGAGGGACAATCAACATATATCATGATTATTCAATGAACATCCAAGCAACCGGCACAACACGTGATCAAATATCCATCAATATCACCATAGCTCGCCAAAATTAGCGTAATCTTCATCGGATTCACCCAATCGAGTCCAATCGTTCTAGCCAGGGATTAGGAACTTCCTTACCTCAAGCTTAAATCAGCAAAAACCTCTTGCCTAACACTTAAAGAATTCAGCTCCAACAACCACAAAACAAGACAGCGAGCAACCGAGTGAAAATCAATCAATTCGTCAATATTTCATCGTCCAAACTTCAAACCATTGGGCATAAACCTCCTTAACATAATATTCCACACCCTAACATGCCTCGAGGATCAAATTAGAACTCAATTCCATCACTAACAGCCTCCACCAACTCAGCAAGAACAGAACAGAAACAGAGCAAGTTCGGTTCTGCTTCAAATCCACTCAATCAGTCCACAATTCAACCTAATTCCTCAATTTAACCACAAATACCCTTGCCAACACAAATTTCTATGTGTCAAGAGGCCTCACCGAAACTTTTGGCTCAAGGCGACGCCGGATGACCTTCGAAAGATGCTAATTCCTCCGAGTCTGCAAATGGACAGATTTTGTCCTTTAAACATCACAATGATTCTAGGTCAAGATGTTGCTCAATTTCGCCCAAATTTTGACAGAAACTCAATATATGTGTCTACTAGACCTCCACAAAAATTGAGCTAAAAAATCGTCCATTAAGGGGTTCAATGACATACAAACAGAAACCTACCTCCAGTTGAGTCAATTTCCGTCGACTCGCGGGAGATTGGCCGGCCCGAGCTCCACCTATGGCCAATCGGCGTGCTACCAGTTGGAAAAGTTCGGTAACAGGAATATCTTCGCGATGATTGGTGGTTCGTGATCTGGTTATTAGCGGTTGAAAATTTAGGCGCTGATGAAGTGGACGAAAATTTCTGGTCGAGCAGCAGACTGTTTTGGGCGTGCAAGAGAGAAAAATGAAGAAGATGGTGGTGCTGCTGGTGCTGTGCTCATGAATGGAAGATGAAGGAGGGGGAAAGTGGCTTGTTGTCATCCAAAATCTTCAAGAAGCTAGCTTAGGTGTCTTGAGCAATTAATGAGGCTCCATAGTGTGATGACATTTGGCATTTTCTTCATAAAATCTGAGTTTTTCTTCCAATAATACCCTCTAATTTTCAGCTGATGCAGTGGGGAGGATTAAATGACCAAAAAGTCCTTGTCCGATTAATAAAACCAAGTCGACATCCCAAGGGCAAAATCGTCTTTTCACGCCCTTCGTCCAAAAATCCATTTTTCCGCCAATTTTCATCCTCGACTAGGCGTCGTCCAATCCAAGCTCTTTGTTACAAATCTTCATTCCCATTTTTTCATTTCCGAGATCCCAAATCGTGATCGATTTCTCGTCGTTCGTAATTTCAATTTATCTCGAACTAACGGGCGGCTTTTGCGAACGTTACGCGTATCGACTCTGTGATTCGTATCGCACTTAGGAAAATTCAAACCACGGCTATTTTGGTTGTCATGTAATCACAATGGTCTATTACTAGCCCCGACGGCCGCAATCGTCATAACTCGATTTAGGAAAAATTAGCAAATCATACGTTGGTTAAGCGGCATCACCCGCGCTCCAATCATATAACACTAGCAATGAATTCCTTAATCGTTCTCTGATCGGCCTCGGTTCTAAATATCTCTCGGCGATCCTTATGGTCAAAATGTCGTTTTCGTGTCGAATTTCCTAGGTCCACGTACCTCGTTGCACGCTAGCATTTCCCCTTCGGTTAGTTAACTCGCGATTGATCATATCCGAGTGAGAAATAACTGAAATACTTCGATGGATATCTTACAGTCAAAGGCCTCGGAATGACAGGAAAATCAGACTGTCACAGTGGAGCTCGGAATCGACCTCCGACCACCTCCCATGTTTCGGCGCCGAACCCCCCTGTTCTGGCCGGTTATGTTCGTGGCTGTTCCGCCGCCTCCAGCCGTTTTCCACAGCCCCTAATTGGTCTCGACGGTCGCCCTCAACCCCTCGGTGAGTCCCCTAGCCTTGGCCGGCCTTGCCTCGACCCTCGAGGCTGCGAAACTCCCCGAAACAGCTCGGTTTCCCCTGTTCCACTCTCTGACCGGTTCTGTTTCAGTCGACCGCCATTCGCCGGAGCTCCACCGTCGCCGCCACCGCCTTGCCGGACCTCCATCACGCACCTTAGCCGCTGTTGGGACGAGTCGTCGCGCGATAGACCCTAGTTTCTCCGTTCGCCGTAAAACGCTGCCGCCGCCGTCGCCGGGAACCGTCGACGGCACGTCGTCGTTTTTGAGACCGCCCGAGCTAGCTAATTGTGAGTTGACCCTAATCCTTGGTTAGTGCGCTAATTGCGTCTAGGATTAGTCGTTTAGTCAATTATGGAATTTAGGTACACGATCGGGGCCGGTTTAGATAGAAATTGGGATTAAGTTAAATGGCCGATCGATTTGGTTAGTCGGAGTGATTAAATCGTCTGTGGCTAATTGGTTGTTAGATTGAATTGATTGATTGATTGGGCAATGAATTGCTGTTGTTTGATCGCGAGCGAGCAATAAGCTAGAGACGAGAGAGCGATCAACGATTTAAACCGATTGATTTGGTTAATAAAGGACTATTGTACGAATCGAACCTTATATTGTTTAACCAGAATTAAATGCTCGTAATTGATTCGATGACCTTTACTAGTTTGATTGCCTCGTTGAATGGCTTGATTGATTGGTCGAAATGACTGTTGGATGTTGATCGTTGATTGGGGATTAATCGCCCTGTATGTGGTTGTGGTGACTAGTGGATAGTCTGCATATGCATATAACCGTGTGTGAAGTCAAAAGATATATTTTAGCATGAAATGGCTTTCGGCCAAAGCTTTTACATGCATGAGTGAGCATCCGGCCTTAACTGAAGATAATGAAATGGGTTGATTGCTGGATGTGTTCTGTATGGTCATATGAGGGAACGATGATGCTTTTCCTGGCAAGTTTGCACTATATCAATTGTACGGAACCACACGACTTGCCAGAAGCACGACAATTCCTGCCCGGTGCTAATTAGCACGGATTCAGGGTTGGTCGGATGCCGGTCGCAACTGGTGTTGGACCGACGCCCCGTTTAGGGATGCCTACCGCTGTGCCGTGCAACGGGTGCACTGGATACACTGCTTGTAGTAGCCATTGTCGAGAGTAAAAGAATGTAGCTCGGTCCTACTAGTAGAACGCTGGATCGTACTGATGTGCTAGATCGCGTTATTTGTGAGAGTCGAATCACGCCCTCTTTCGCGTAGATCCTCTCTTGTGCCATGGGCACGATCATCGTTAATAAATAGACTTGTGTGGTGTCCTGTGCGTACTTGTGGATGTAATGCTGTATTGAGTGATTGACTGAATGACTGTTGAGTCGAGTCAAGCATTGCATTGTGTGTGGCCTAAGGCTAGTAAGTATGCATGTGGATGATTATTATGTCGTGGTTGTACTTGGGTGTTATATGTGGTGATATGATGTGTAAGAATTCTGTTAGGTTGCCCTAGGTGAATCAGTTTCCTAACCGAGCTTAGGCTTGATTCACTGAGATTTATTCTCACTCCGTCATGGGATAACATATTCAGGTCCCAAGTTATGAAGTCTCGTGGGCGCCAAGGATTGGCTATCGGATTAATTTTTTGAAGTAAATGGGAAGTTAACCTCACCCGACATAGTGACCTTTTGAGGTCTTGTCTAATCGCCCCGAAGTATGGGGTTGTGTACATACGGTAGTAGCTCAGTAGAAATAAGACTCGTCTGCTTTTTTGTAGGTGGATATGTTTTATCTAGAGATGGATACTTGTGGTGATTGGCTCCTGCTATTCTGCCCCGTGTCTATTTGTTGTTAGGCTGTTAAAACGTTTCCGCATGCGTAAGTAAGTGATAGGTCGGTATAGGTCGGTAGTCTGCCTGGGACGCTATCTCTATGACCTCGTGGCGATTTGGCAAGGGATGTCGCGGGCTCGAGAGTCGGGGCGTGACATGGGCAGCGACGCTGCAACCTAGCAATTTTACTTTTCTTTTTTGAATTTTTGTAGTTATTTAGCTTATTTTTTAAAATTTAATTTAGTATTACAAAAATAATTCCACGTAGCGTCACGTGGACTGAGCTTTTTTTTTTAAAAAAAAATGCCACGTGGATGCCACGTGGATGCCATGTGGACTGACTTTTTTTAAAAAAAATCACATAATATTAAAAAATAACAAAAAAATGACACGTGTATTGTTTCGCTAAAATTGATAATGTGATTGTTTTTTGCTGGAATTGACACTTAACTGATCATTTTTTTTTTTCTGATTTAACACTTAAGTTATTCAAAAAAAATATTGACATGAAAAAGCACCATACGTAAATAGTGACACTCCAATGACATTTAACCTAAAATCCTTTGTCATCTCTTGGGCGCCCAATTTTGGCACGTTCCTCAACTCCAAATCCCGCCATCCTCCGCTTAAGTTTCGCTCGCTACTCGCCTCCGCCCCACGATCACTGTCTCCCGAAAAGCCAAGTCGCTCGGTCATCTCTCTCTCTCATCAGGTGCGTCTCTACTTCTTCCTTGTCTAGGATGGTCGCGATCGCGAGGTCATGACACCCTCGCTAGCACTAATTCACCGCAAACCTAGTGCCCCAATAACAAGCTAACAACACCATGGCTAGTGCGTCTCTGTACTTCATTCGGCCTCTGATTTGATGACTTTCCGTGATATGAATGTATGTACAGTTTGAAGATTGAGGAATACTTGCAGTCCATGAAGACCCGGCGATGTCAAATGAACGGTGCATGTCTACGTACGTTTGGCTAAAATATTTTGATCCTTGTATTTCGATCATGATTGCTTTCAGATAAATTTTTTGTGCAAGCTACTGTGAATTGTTAAAAGCAAACAAGCTTATCCTTTTCTTAAAGTAAACTTCCTCTATTTGTTTAAACGTAGTAGTGCAGCAAAATCCGAAATTTAGAAACTCAAAGAAGAAACAGAGTTGATGATGACTGCAAAAGGTCAAATATGCTCTAGGAAGTGATTTGCAGCCTTATATCCGACATACTGAACTGTGATATCTGTCCTTTACAATGATCCCCGTGATAAGGTTTTATTCTACTCGCCTTGCTCATTAACTCCAGAGATAAATCTTATGCCGAGATGCAATGGATGGAACTCGGAATTTTTTTTTGCACCATTCTGTCATGTTGAAACTCAACTAAGCTTCCGATTCAAAGGAAATAGTATGCTGCGTCCTCCATTCCTCAAAATGTATTTTTCTATACAAATTACCAGCTGATTCTTACGTGTCTCTATTGGTTGGTTGGTCTTTCGCTCGTATCAATGTGAATAATTTGCTGCTGCTGCTAGCATCATGATATCTTAAAGAAAATCTGTGACTTGTAGTTCAGGTTCATGCCTTAGTCCACTCCGAGATAGGAGGACACTAGATAAAGAGAAGCATTGAACTCTGTTGTTTGCAGCGATTTTGTGTATTGGCTTTTCTGATAATGAGGTTAGTGCAAAAAACCACTGTAATATGTTGTGGGAATGGAGACGATCATGCATCTCAAAATAATTCTGAAGAGTTGGACACTGTATCAGAAACTAATATATCACAAAGGATGCAGAGAATAGTTTCAAGCTTACACTGTGGCTGCTTTGGATGACTAGGAGTTATCTTCGAACATCGAGCATTACTCAAAGGTCAACATGAATTCCAGATTTGGATCACTAGCAGAAGGTCAGGATGGAGTAGAAGTTGGAAAGGTTTCAAATTTGTTTTTCAATTTGCTAGGCACAGATGATTATGTGACATGTGTCACGAACCGGGAGTTTTTCTACCGTTCCTCACGATCCGTGCGGCCTTAGGAACGATCCTAAGTCAGCCAACACACCAACTCACACTCACTCAAGGGTCGAGTAATCCGAACCGAACCGGTAGGCACAAGATCACTCGCACAAGGATCACACGACTTGGAGAGAGTGGAGGGAAATCTGAGTTTGTATTGATTCTCCGATTGATTTACAAGGGAAGGGACGAGCCCTTTATATACACACAAGGCACAGCTCGCATCATCATTGCGCCACTCACGCCCCATGCCAGCCGGGCTAGTGGAAGACCAACGGTCACCTGGCCGAACGGTCATGTTGGTCGAACGGTCGCCTAGGCCAACGGTCATGTCCCCCACTCGCTTGGATCATGCTTGAGTGGGCTGAAGGGTCGGTTTGGGCCGGCGGTTCGGTTCGGGCCATCCGCCATCATCTTGATTAGCTCATGGGCTAGCTCCCGCATCATGTCACGGTCCATTTTGATCGAACAAATGCTTGGGCCGTGATATTCTCCCCCACTTAAATGGGCGACGCCCTCGTCGCCGTTTTCCGCATGGAAAGCCTCGATATGTTTCCGGAATTGCCACAACGCTTCTTCCGGTTCCCAGCTATTCTCGCTTTCTGGCAAACCTCGCCATTGTATCAGATATTCCTGTTTGGGTGCCCTGTAACGCTTCCGTATGACTCGATCGTCCAGCACCCGCTCGACCTCACGGTCATAAGCCATCTTTGCTCCCATTGGCGCCCGCTGTGATTCCCCCCGTTCCGGTTCCACTTCGTCCAGGTGAAATGGTTTGAGCATGCTCACATGGAATACCGGATGTATCTTCAATTTCGCTGGGAGTTCCAGTTTGTAAGCCGCTCTTCCAATCCGTTGCACCACACGGAATGGTCCTTCGTAGCGACGCAGCAAGGCCTTATGCACTCCCTTATATCGTAGGGGCAGCTTGCAAAGGACTTGATCCCCGATCTGGAACTCCATATGCCGACGTTTCTTGTCAGCCCATTTCTTCATTCTTTTTGAAGCTTTGTGGAGACACGTTCGAGCTAAATCGGCCTCCTCTTGCCACTCCACAGCGCTTCGAATTGCGGCCGGACTACTTCCTCGGTAGCCCGTTGCGACCGCGTTCGGAGTGAGCGGTTGCTGTCCCGTCACAATCTCGAAGGGACTTTTACCCGTCGACTCGCTCCGCTTCAGATTATACGAAAATTGAGCCACATCGATCATCTTGGCCCAATCTCTTTGGGTTGCGCTTACATAGTGTCGTAGGTACACCTCCAGTAGCGCATTCACCCGTTCGGTCTGGCCATCGGTTTGTGGGTGAAGACTGGTGGAAAAGTTTAATTCAGAGCCGAGCAATTTGAAAAGCTCAGTCCAGAATTTACCCGTGAACCGAGGGTCTCGATCACTCACGATCGTCCGTGGCACGCCCCAAAGCTTGACGATGTGCTTTAGGAACAACTTGGCTGCCTCCTCAGCCGGGCAATCATCCGTGGCCGGCACGAACGTTGCATACTTAGAAAACCGATCAACAACCACCATTAGGGTCCGACACCCTTCGGACTTCGGCAATCCCACGATGAAATCCATCGAGATGCTCTCCCATGGCTTTTCCGGGACCTGCAGTGGTTCAAGGAGTCCAGCCGGACACCTTTGCTCGAGTTTGTCTTGCTGACACACGAGGCAAGTCTTCACGTAGGCCTCCACATCATCACGTAAGTGCGGCCAATAGTATTGATCTTCCACGAGAGCCATAGTGCGACGAATCCCAGGATGACCCGCCCACTTTGAATCGTGGCATTCTCGTAAGATCTCCCTTCGCAATTTCCCGAACGATGGAACATAAAGTCTCCTACCTTTGGTGTAGAGGAGATCGTCTTCACACCAAAACGTTCGAGTCTTGCCTTCTCGCACATACTCGAGAAGCACTTTGGTCGAAGGGTCGTGTTGCAGCCCTTCCTTAATTCTGTCAATCAAAGGACACTCGGGTCGACTTATCGTGGCCAGCACACTCTTCCGGCTCAAAGCATCAGCGACCGAGTTTGTTTTTCCTGGCTTGTACTCCAACACATAGTCGAACTCGGCCAGGAAATCTTGCCATCGAGCTTGCTTCGGGCTCAGCTTCTTCTGAGTCTGAAAATAGCTTGTGGCGACATTGTCTGTTCGCACGACAAACCGGGAACCCAGGAGGTAATGTCTCCAAGTGCGAAGGCAATGGACGACGGCGGTCATTTCCTTCTCCTGAACAGTATACCGCCGCTCGGCATCATTCAACTTCCGTGACTCGAAAGCCACCGGATGTCCTTCTTGCATAAGGACGCCCCCTATGGCAAAGTCCGAAGCATCAGTCTCCACCTCGTAGGGTTTGTCAAAATTGGGCAGCACCAGCACCGGTTCTCTGGTTATCAGCTGCTTCAAGCGATCAAACGCTTCCTGGACATGTCTCGACCACTCCCACGTTCTTCCTTTCTTGAGCATGTCCGTGAGAGGGGTTGTGATGTCTGAGTAATCCCGAATGAATCGGCGATAGTAGTTCGCCAATCCAAGGAACGATCTCAGTTCCGTGAGCTTCGTCGGTGGTTCCCACTCCGTGATGGCTTGGATCTTTGCTGGATCCATCCTTACTTGTCCCCCACCAATGATATGGCCGAGGAAGGGTACCTCAGGCTGAGCGAAGGCACATTTCTCCTTCTTCACATACAACTCATTGTCCCTTAGGACTTGAAACACCTGTCTAAGATGTTTGGTATGCTCTTCGAGCGTCCGACTATAGATAACAATGTCATCCAAATATACCACAACAAACCGATCGAGGAATGGTTGTAGTACCTTATTCATGAGAGTGCAAAAGGTCGCCGGAGCATTGGTTAACCCGAAGGGCATCACCAAGAACTCATATGAGCCATACCGAGTCACGCACGCTGTCTTTAGTTCATCGCCCTCTGCGATTCGAACCTGGTAGTACCCCGAACGTAGATCGAGCTTCGTGAACCACCGTGCGCTTCCGAGCTGATCGAACAAATCCGCAATGAGCGGGATGGGGTACTTGTTCTTGATCGTGAGCTTGTTCAAAGCTCTATAGTCGATGCACATCCGAAGAGACCCGTCGTGTTTCTTTTGGAACAACACCGGCGCACCAAATGGGGCCTTCGAAGGTCGTATGTAACCTGCATCAAGTAGGTCTTTGAGTTGTTTCCTCATCTCTTCCAACTCTGGGGGTGCCATGCGATACGGCGCCATGGCAGGTGGTCGAGCATCCGGGACCAACTCGATTCGATGGTCTACCTCCCTCTTTGGTGGGAGCTTCTTGGGTAACTCGGGAGGCATGACATCCTTGAACATTTCAAGGACTTGCAGTACCTCGGTCGAGGCTTCAGCCTCAACCACTTCTGGGTCTTCGGCCTTGAGGACTGCCAAGTACGTCTCCTCACCTTTCTGAGTTCCTCGGGAGAGTTGAATTGCCGAGATCATCTTCTGATTAAGCCCGGGCTTACGGGCTAACGGGACCACACACTGGGATCCGGGTTCCAGGATGCACAAGCAATCCATGGACGGAACTACCATGCCGTTCACTCGTTCGATGAATCCTAGACCAATGATAAAATCATAGTCATCGAGCGGAATTACATCAATGTTCTGTTTACCTCTCCATGGCCCCACCGCGATCTCCACATCACGAGCCGTGCCGAGAGCAGGGACCCGTTCTGAGTTCACCGTCTTCAACCAGCCACCTTGTCTTTCGACTTGCAAGCCAAGCTTCTTGGCAGCTTCTGCCGATACAAACAAGTCAGAAGCTCCCGTATCAACAAGGGCGCTCATCTTTGTGCTGCCGATCATCACTTCTGCGAACATCATGCCTTTGGGCTTGTTCGCCTTCTTGGATTGCATGGCGTTGAGGACCCTTACCGATCCCACCTTCGCCGTTTGTTTCTCTTCCTCATCGGCTTTGAGGGTAGCCGCAACTTTCTGTCCTCTAGGGCAGTCACTCCCCCTGTGAGGACCCTGGCAAAAGTAACATCTATAGGAGATCGGTCTGTCTCCTTTCTGTCCACCATAGCTAGATCCCACCTCATTGCGAGCGTGGGCTGCTGGAGCCCTGTTGTTGTAGGGACGATGAGCGGGTTTGTTTCTATATCCCCCACCAGTCACCTTGCCCGCCTTAGGCCGAGCATCCTTCTTCTCCGGGGCCTTGAACTCTTCGAGCGAATCAGCTGTCGTCATGGCTGAAGCAAGTTCCCTCGCGTTCTGCCTTTTCAACTCGTTTTTGGCCCAAGGTTTGAGACCACTAATGAACTGATAGTAGGCCTCCGTGTCATTCATCGAGGGGATTTGGAGTTTCAGCTCCGAAAACTTCCTCACGTATTCACGGACCGTGCCCCTCTGCTCAAGACGCCTCAGCTCATCTCGAGCTTCTTCTTCCGCATAGGCAGGGAAGAATTGCTTCCGGAACTCGCCGGTGAAGGCTTCCCATGTATCGATAGGCCCAGCCGCTCTATCGTTGATCCGAGTACGCCACCATAGTAACGCGGTTTCACCAAGGTACATTGCCGCGGTGTTGACCCGTGTGGCGTCGTCCCGAATCCCGGTCGCCTCAAAGTACTGATTCAAATACCAAAGGAAGTTATCAACATCCTTGGCCGTCCTCGAGCCCCTGAACTCTTTAGGTCGAGGGACATCCACTCTCGACGGTGCGGGAATCATCCCGTCCACACGTCTGGCCTCAAGGGCCACCACTCTGGCACGCAGGTCGGTCGATTCAGCCCGCCGTTCGTTCGACTCCGTCCGCAGCTCCGCAATTTCTGCTCGAGCGGCGGCTAGTGCGACCTCCAAGGTCTCGTTCTTCCTTTGGATATCCTCTGAGTCTTTAAGAGCACCCCCAACTTGCCCTTGAAGCGCACCCATGCTGTCTCTGAGCTCCCGCATCATGACGAGCAGCTCCTCTTTCCCAGCAACGAGTACCATCAAGTCGTTGGTCAGCTCAACGACTCTGTCTTGCGACTCCGCAGTGGCCAGCTCCATCTGACCCACCCGGTTCTCAATGTCGCGCAACATATCTCGGGAAGTAGCACGATCCTTCCTGGTCTTAACAGCAACTTGCTGTTCGTTGGGTCGTTCAACAGCTCTTCCAGTTCGTTCATCATCGAACTGGACTTCGGCATCAACCACCGCTTCAACCGCCTTCTCAGCGTTCTTGGCCATCGCTTCGAAGGATGAGTGTAAACACAAGATCGACTCCGAACAGAGATCGAACTCGCTCTGATACCACTTGTCACGAACCGGGAGTTTTTCTACCGTTCCTCACGATCCGTGCGGCCTTAGGAACGATCCTAAGTCAGCCAACACACCAACTCACACTCACTCAAGGGTCGAGTAATCCGAACCGAACCGGTAGGCACAAGATCACTCGCACAAGGATCACACGACTTGGAGAGAGTGGAGGGAAATCTGAGTTTGTATTGATTCTCCGATTGATTTACAAGGGAAGGGACGAGCCCTTTATATACACACAAGGCACAGCTCGCATCATCATTGCGCCACTCACGCCCCATGCCAGCCGGGCTAGTGGAAGACCAACGGTCACCTGGCCGAACGGTCATGTTGGTCGAACGGTCGCCTAGGCCAACGGTCATGTCCCCCACTCGCTTGGATCATGCTTGAGTGGGCTGAAGGGTCGGTTTGGGCCGGCGGTTCGGTTCGGGCCATCCGCCATCATCTTGATTAGCTCATGGGCTAGCTCCCGCATCATGTCACGGTCCATTTTGATCGAACAAATGCTTGGGCCGTGATACATGAGCCAAAAAAATAAAAGGCAGTCAGACAAGCGATGAAATTCAAAATTAATTCAGACAGGTGATGAAATTCAAAATTATCTTTTTCCTGGAGCATTTTCAGAGTTTCCCTGGAGACAAATTTCAAGTGCTAAAGTGCTGTTTGCTTTGATACTGGGCTGTCGAAGCAGCTACTACTCGAATAGGTATTATCCCAAATGTGTCCAGATAGGTAATTTTTTCAATAATTTCTACGTTGATTTTCAAGTTAGTCCATGTAGATCTGGCAGAGCATATATAGATTTTGATTTTGACACTTCTAACGTCAGTCGCGGTACATTTCTGAGCCCTGCGACCTAGTGTTTATTACTGGTATTTAAGGAAATTGAGTTGGATTTGAAATGGTGGAGAACAATATTTATGCTGGAGTGCGAGGCTTCTAAACTTCTAGATGACTAAGCCGCATGATCGATTATGCTTAATAAAGAAACTTGGATAATTTCATCTTACCATGAATATTTGTTGGAGTTCTGTCCAGACTTTGGAGCTACTTCACCAAGAAAGAGCAAGCTTATCGGCCAAACTAGATGAGAAAAGGTTACTGGCCTGTTCTGAAGTATCTAAATCTCCTTGAACACAAAAAGATGCTGTCTTCTTCAACTCTTCACTGAATTTCTTGGACTTTCAGCACTTACTAAGCCAAGGTTGCTGGGGATATAGATGTCAAATTCCAGCAGCCACAAGTAAGATTTCTCAAGCTTTGACCTCTCGACTTCATAGCGTCCACCAAGCTGGCAGTTTTTTTTTTTCCAGTTCTTTTAGGGATTGCTTAATTGTCGCGTACCAAGCTCAGACACAGAAGTGCGTGACTTGGTAATCCACTTTGTTTATTGTACGATTGGACTTGCTGTTACCACTAGATTTTAAAGTTTATCATATCGAGGAGGATCATCCTTTGTTGTGCAAACCAGAATATTTGCAGGTTAAGGACACATTCAATGAAGAAACGGTTGCAGCTGGAAGTATGGGTATTTAACTTTTTCAAGTTTGAATATGTGCAAATGAAGGCCTATGTTGCTGTCATGTGATCTTATATAGATTTTCTATTTTCATGTCGTCATGATCTATCGTGCTTTTTAACAGCAAAGACACCTATTTCTGCAGCATAGATCACCGTTCGGCCATACACTTCAAACAAGAATGGTTTCATTTTTCTTTCATTGATATGAAATTAGTTTGATAAATGTGTCATGGAAATAAGTCCGTCAATTCCCTTTAATAACTGCTGCGTCTCTGTCAACCTTTCCTTCTTTTTGCTGAAGCACTATCAATGTCCCTAGAAAAGCAGAGGTAGTCAGTAAGCCAATTTTATTCATCATGAAAGCCATATTACCAGTCTAGTCCTTTGTGCCATTTGTTGCTTCATCTGGTCACCGTGATCTGGTGTTTCAACTTAAGGCAGGATCCACACCAGGAAAACTTATCAACCTACATATAAGCACCAGTAAGCGGATACAATTAGGAGCCGTGCTCCATGTGCTGTGCACCGTGAGGTTATGTGTTACAAAAAATTCAATTGCAGTTTACTTTGTCTGATATCTAATGCTGATACCTTTGCAGCAATATGCAAGCTTTCCAATCACCCAGTCATTGATAACATAGTACTCAGACGAAAAACAAAAAAAAATTGTTCATTGAGCAGAGTAGGTACTTAATGGTTAAACTTACAGAACAATGAAGCACGCAAGAACTGATCTTTGGTGTGGATTCTGCGACAGCGAAACTTGATGAGATTAGAAGAACACAAAGCTAAGCTTGCTGCAGGAAATTCTGCAGTAAAGGAGTCTATATCTAAATTCCACAATATGTTGATTCATTTGTCTGGTCAAAATGATTTTCGCTACTTGTCAAAGCTTAGGGCTAATATGTGATAATAAGCACTGCAAAGCTCATATGGAGAGATGAGCACCAGAAAATAGAGCATACCAACTAATGTTTCTGAATGAAGCATGTTCCATTTCAAATTTATAATCTAGGAGAATACTGCCATGGATCAGCTGTCAAGTACGCATTATGCTCGATCGCCACAATACCTATGTACAATGACAAATTGGTTTTAGTGAACCAAATCATTAAATATGTAGGTAATTTGAAGTCCTATTAATGTGGTTTGGCTTATCTGCTGAACCCGGTTCTAAAGTGGATCCTTGAAGTACAGGTCCAGGACTTTTTATTTATTTTACTCGGTTGTACTCATGTCTTAACATCGTTGTTTGCTGTGGTATGATGCAGCAAGAGCTAAGGGCAATGGATGTTAAGGACTTGGAAAAGGAGCAAAAAGCTCTGTTAGCAGATATTGTTGGGGAAACCAAGTTCCTGCAGTCTCTGCAGAATCAAATCGAGAAACTGAAGGTAAAATTATTCCCAAACTGAGATGCTCATGTTTTTAAACGAACGTGATATGGGTGTTAACATCTCCTATTAGAACAATGTGCTGTTTACTGGGGGAGTGTACTGGTCAGATGGGATTGGTTTCACTCTACTTCCAGAAACAGGAGATTATTGTAATGAAGAGTCCAGTTTTTTCTCTGCATTTTACTGTTCTTGTACATTACCTGTCTCGACATCTGTGCACAATCATCCGTTTTTCATATTTTCTTAGCACCCTTGTTCATCTACATTGCCGGAACCGTTTGTTTGTATGCTTTTAACAGCGAATATCACTGGTCGTGAAGTGTGCCTGTGGACAGGAGTACAAGATTGAGCTAGATGCTTGTGTGTGAATAGGAAAATAAAGCAGCCTGGATACTCATAAGTTTCAACGACCAACTAGCTTAGTAATACAATACTAAACTGAAAGGACAGATCGCTCTAGATGAAGTTGCATCAATATGGTGAAAAGTGCCACAAAAGGAGGGAGAAAGGAAAATACTGAAAAACGGAGATCTGAGTTGGATTGTAGAAGCCACCGGCCAACCAAACAACTTGCTGTATCATTGTAACATCCATACCTAGTGACCATATTGAGCCGCAACAGCTTCTAAAATATAACAAGATCAGTAAACCGTCGAGAAAAAGCTGCATAGACTGTTTGTCCTCCTTTCCCTATTCTTTCCACATGAAAATGTCAAAGCCATTTGGCTATTTTAGCTACTGATACCATGGATCTCATTCAAAGTCTTGCCTTGCTGGCTGTACTAGTTGACCACGCAAGTGAAATTTCGTTCACTTCTGGGTATTGGACTAGCTCATGGACCTCAGAGGACGGAAATGAAAACAAAACAGCAACTATGTAGGCGGTTGGCAACAAGACCAGTCAAATCCCAAAACTTCAAGCTTTAACGCAATCGACATCTGATGTTAACCGTTGGAGGGACACGACATTTATATAGAACCCATCGCAACCTATGACGACGTATGATGACACCCTAATAGCAATGGAGCCGTATAGAGAGCAGAGCCTTGTAGAGCTCAGAGGGGCACTTGTCCCACTTCGTATATATTGAGTCCGTAATTACAGGTCAATATGGCTCGTAATTTTGTCCTTTTATCCCTGTCAAGAAATGTCATTCTGACAAAAAAAATGTTAAAAAGTGTGAACTGATTGCTAATCCTTTAAAGTAGGAATGTCCGGACAATACTCCCCCTTATAAATCACCTAACCTCAAACCTTCCTAACTTTTCAATCCCCACCATCCAATTTTTCTCTCTCCAAAACCTTTCCCCCCTATAAAAAGGAGGGAAGGGTCTGGATCCGCCTGACCTTCCTTTTGAAGGTCAGACGATTCGGATCCCCTTATATTCACAAGAAAATTAGGAAAGTCAGGCATTCGTCCTGCCCTTTTTCATTCGCAAATAGCATCAGAGAGATTCATCATAGGAAACGAAGCTGCAGAAAGTTTCTTCCTGATCTATCCAAGTAAAGAAGCTGCAAAAAGTTTCTTCCTGGTCGAGTGCATCTGGGCTGCAACATTGTCGATGCTCATGCGTCTTCTAGGCTCCTCCATAGAGCAAGCTAGTCCAATACGATATACCGTTTCCAGACATTCCTGAAGTACGTGGCTTCTTTCGTGACGCGAATCTTGGGGAATGTTGTGGCTCTCTCCTCCTTCGTGAAGCAGCATGGGATCAGTAAACTCCATAGCTTGTTGGGGTAGAGCCTCAGCAACATAATTATGAAGATTCAAATTGTCTCTGAACATATCGCTGGTGGGACATAATCCCGTGAACATCTCTAATAAGATAACACCGTAACTGTAGACATCACCTTCTCTTGAGACCAGACTTCCATTGGCATATTCTGCATTTTACATATACCGTGGCATAAGAAATGTAAAAAACACTGATTTGAATACGCCAAATCAATTTCTAGAAAGAACTGACAAAACAAAAAACACAAATCTCTATGGCTGCATTTGGTGATCCGAATTTGAGCCCGGATATGATAACAAATTATCATATCCGATGTTTGGCGTTGTCGTCCGGACCGGATATACCCGGATAAAATACCGTATAAGAAATCCGGGGGAGGAGGGTAGGATACACACGGATTGGATAAAAAATAACAAGCCCTATTCACTACGGAAGCCACCACGAGATCAGCCGCTCCTCTAGGGTTTCCTCTGCGGAAGTCCCCTGCAGCGCGTCCTTGGCGGTGGCGTCGCCGGCTCCTCCACCGTTCGCCGCAGTCGTCAGCCCAAGCCCGCCTTGCCATGCGGCGATGCCGGCTCGATCAACAGGTCCGATGGGCGCGGGCGGATTCCGGAGCGGCGGCTTGCCGATGCCGCCAAGGAATCCACGCCGGCCGTCGCCGACGATTCGAGCCCGGGTCCGCGGACTATCCCAACAGCGATCTGGAAAGTGCAGCGTTCTGATCCAGTTTGTCCATGAATGGGGGTTGACGAAGACGAAGGAAAAGAAACGAAGTGATAGCTCTTGTAAATCTGCTCAGTCGGCTCTCTGAATCTATCCAATTCGTCCATGAGTGGGGGTTGCTGTCAGAGAAGCTTGGGAAAGTGCAGCGTTATGATCCAGCTGCATATGACATTACCAAATGGCATGGATTGTCAGCTGCTTATGTTTGGTGATTCAAGCGCGCCGTACTTGCCGAATGCGTCCATCGGATCCGCGTCAATGACGTCTGCGGACAGATTGCCGATCCAGAGGTTGTTTGAGGGCGGCATCTCGTGATGGCCGCCCGATTCCTTGTCGGCCCTATGATGGGAGGGCCGGAGGGACTTGCTCGGAGGCGGCATTGTCGGAGCGGAGGAAACCCTAGAGGAGCGGCTGAGAGGTTGTGGACCAGACAAAGTGTGAATATCATATCCTATCCGGACATCTACCAAACATATGATGAGATTTTACAAAATCCAAAAGACAATCCGAAGGATTTCGAATCCAACGTTATCCTATCCTATCTTGACCCAAATCCGGACCACCAAACGCAGCCTATAAGGACAAGTTGGTAGTGATGGTGTATAAGCATTCTGTTTTCTTTTTCTTTTTTTTTTGGGGGGGGGGGGTGTTTTTTGTTGGGGGAGATGTTTACCGGGAGCGGCATAACCAACTGTTCCTCTTATGCCAGCAGAACTCATATTTGCTTTAGTGCCAGATGTAGATTCGACCACAATCTTTGCCAACCCAAAGTCACCAACATGTCCAACCATGTCAGCATCTAGAAGGACATTGCTTGGCTTTAGATCACAATGAATTATTGGGCTTTCGCATTGATTATGGAGATAATCTAATGCGGAAGCCACATCAATGGAAATGTTTACCCTTTGGACGAGACTCAATTTCTTCAACTGCCCATCTACATCATTTGGAGTTGGATTTGGGTGCAACCATTCTTGTAGGCTACCATTCATCATGAACTCATAAACTAAAGCCTTAAACAAATCACCCTTATAATCAATGCCTGAGCATGCCGTCAAGACTTTCAGAAGATTTCGATGTTTTATACGCTTTAAAGCCTCGCACTCAGCTTTGAAGCTCTTGAGAGGGCCATGCCGTGTTAAGTTTAGTACCTTTACCGCGATGGCATTTCCATTCTCCTGGAGCGTCCCTTTGTAGACGAACCCAAAACTTCTCGACCCAATCAAATTAGTCGAAGAAAAACCACCTGTTGCTTTTAGGAGAGTTCCATAAGATAGATTCAATAATGAATCATCTAAAGAGCTTGAAATCGGCTCGTTTCCTTTTTGCGTCAACCGACGCAGATATAGGCAAGTGACTATGAGAGTCATTCCGAGAAGACCAAAAATGATGGCGACAGTGAGTTTCAACTTATGGGCTCCTCCTATGCTTTCGGAGTTCGGAGACACGCACTCAGGGAGCCCAAATTAGGCATTCCTCCACAGAGCTTTTCATTTCCAGCAATAAAAGTCGCACTCACATTTGTGAAAACTCCTTGAGTTGGTGGCGCGCCTTCCAAATGATTGCAAGATAAATTCAGCTTTTCCAAATACTTCAATGCCTCTAAGAACTTCGGAATTTGTCCATAGAAATTGTTGTTGGAAAGATCTAATTCCTCAATGCTTCTTAATGAGCTGATTGGTTGAGGAATGGACCCATGGAAGAGGTTATCTTGCAATCTTAGTACTGTGAGTCCATCACAATTGCCTAGACTGCTTGGGATTTCACCTTCTAGAATATTTCCGGAGACATCCAATGTGTACAAATGTTTAAAGTTCCCGATTTCCATCGGAAGGACTCCATTCAGATGGTTCCGAGACAACTTCAAATACAAGAGGCTCCCAGCCACAACAGGTAATATCACCGGACCACTAAGATTGTTACCAGAAAAATCTAGGCCTAACAAGCTTCGATAGTTCACTAGGTAGGAAGGAATTGGCCCTTGAAAGTAGTTTTCATCAATATATAGATATAGCAAATTCTGCAGGCTTTGCAAAGAGGAGGGGATTATGCCAGATAGATTGTTGCCTGACAAGGTCAATACAGCAAGATTCGAAAGGTTCCCTAAGTCCGACGGGATCGGGCCCGAAAGAAGGTTGCCTTCCATTCGTAACCTTTGCAAGTTTACAATATTACAAATCTCTCTCGGGATCTCACCCGATATCAGATTTTGGACTACTTCCAGATAGGTAAAAGTAGCAGAGAAATTACCAAGGCATACAGGAAGCGTCCCACCAAATCTATTTGCACCTATCAACAGCACCTCCAAGTAAGTGGCATTTGTTAGTGAGCAAAGGAAGCTCAGATCATCTGCATCAGACCCTCCGCTGCCGAGATAATTAATGTATAAGACGACCGACTGAAGCCTATGGAGATTCGCCAAGGGAGGAACTTTCCCAGAAAGCTCATTTACTGCAAGATCGAGACCTCTTAGATTTGTGGCATTGGATATCGACAAAGGAATGGATCCAGTGAACTGGTTATCATGAATGCTCAAAACTCGAAGGTTCGGGAGAGTGAATCCTATATCTTCAGGAAGACTGCCGTGGATCTGGTTCATCATTATATGGAGAATAGCCAGCGAAGACAAGTTGAAGACCGAAGGCGGAATCGTACCGGAAAGCCTGTTCTCTCCCAGGCTGAGTCTTTCTAGCTTGGTTAGTCGACCTAGAGATTGGGGAATAATCCCACTCAAACCATTTGTGGGACAAAAAAAGGCCCGCAGAGATGATAAGTTGCCTATGGATGAAGGGATGCCGCCGGTTAATTGGTTCGTAGAAATGCTGACCCTTTGAAGATTAGACAAGGAACCTAGCTCCGCTGGTATTCCTCCAACCAACTGGTTGTTCTCGATGATAAGATCTACGAGGCGCGAGCAACCTGATATATTCCTGGGAATCTCCCCAGTAAGTGAATTGTGGGAGAAATCCAAGAACTGGAGCCGACGCAGCCGACCAATTTGTGGAGGGATTTCAGGGCCGAAGCTATTGTTTTGGAGCCACAGGCGTCTCAAGAAGCTGAGATTCCCAACGTGAGGGGAGATGGCTCCTGAGATTCCTCGAGAATTGAGGTCCAGTACCATGACTCTATGGTGTCGACGACCGCACTTAACCCCATACCATCGGCAGAAGTCGATGCCGTCGTTCCACGAGTTAAGCGACCCAAAAGGATCTCTAGTTATTTCAGCTTTGAATGCAAGCAATGCATGCCTGTCTGTATCGTTAGCAGCGGAAACGATGACAAGGAAGCACGACACGAGGAGGGCAGCCAAAAGAAGACAAGAACAAAGGAGTCGGGCGCAAATGAGACGCGAAGGTGCCATTTTTATGAGCATGAATTGGGTATTAAGTCCGTTCTGGTAATGCGATGATCTTCCCACAGAATTTATTCATGTAGCGGGGTTTTTCCACTCATCTTTTGTCCAATCTGACAGCCCAGAAAACATGCTTGGGCACCCGCTGGCGATGACAAACGAGTGAATCCAGTTCTCCGACGACAAGAGGACTATAACATGTCGGTGCTACTTAGGGGTGAGCGGTTCCCGGTCCGGTCCGGTTCCCCTCAAGAACCGCGAACCGGACCAATAGTCCCGGTTCCCAATTTTCGGAACCGTGGACCGGACCGGTCACCCCGAGAACCGGGAACCGGACCGTCGGTCCGGTCCGGTTCCAAGGAATCAATAACACAAACAACAAGAGATTCCAAGAGCTCACCGAACTGTTGATAAGGGAAAATGATATGCGTTTCAGTAAGCAAAAGCCCAACCCTGGAAGCCTTTTGAAATTGTAAGCTGCAACCTATCCTAAATTACATTACTTCAAGAAGCATGTAAAACAATTAAGTTTCCTCCATGCCACTTCTATAACTATTAAAATCACAGCATCCTGGACGCCTCTGATGGCTTCATTAAAAGCATTGTCATACTCGGCATCTGCCGAGGCCTCTTCTGTTCCTTCGGCTTCTGTTATCTCATGAAGATGCACACATTCATGTTGCATTGGCTTCTTGAATGTGCAGTTCTCAGGCTCCACCAAGCCGTTCTGAAGGACGACAAGCTTTCTTAAGCAATTGAATGGCAGCAGTCTTCAAATTTCAAAAACAGACATCAGGTTAGCAAATGGAGGCAAAATAAAGAAAGGCAGCTATCATACTATGGAGGAGAAAAGAGTATCACAAAAAGGATATAAAATGAACTAGCTATGGTGACAACAAGGAATTCCAAGAGCTCACCTAACTGTTGATAAGGGAAAATGATGTGCGTTTCAGTAAGCAAAAGCCCAACCCTGGAAGCCTTTTGAAATTGTAAGCTGCAACCTATCCTAAATTACATTGCTTCAAGAAGCATGTAAAACAATTAAGTTTCCTCCATGCCACTTCTATAACTATTAACATCACAGCAGAAGTGAAAAGGTTGAATAAAGAAAGAACATTTATAACAAGTTTAACACAATACTCGTCTTTCAATAAATTATCTCCAAAAATTCAAGTGCCGTTCTATCCAAAAAATCTCCTAATATTGCTGTCAGTATCAACTAAATCCAACTAAAAAGAGCCAATAGATAACTAGTCTTTTCACCAAAGGCACACAATTTTCAACTACCTGATTAAATCCAGATTTGAAGGACTCTACTTGTCTTGAAATGGCCGAATTTGTTGTAGCATCCACAACGAATGAGACGTAATCCTCCAGATTGGTCATATCTACCTGGAATAACATGAAGAGGAAAATTACAGATCTTTGTACCGAGGAAAATTACAATGCAGAGACACCAGCAAGAAATTCTCCCAATAACAGGATGGCCAAATAGCAATATAGCATGAGGCAACTAACGAAGATCGAATTTATCAGTTCATTTTTGGCCAAAAAGATGGTAAAAGAAAGAAGCAATTCGCCATGATGAGATGACCTTAATTTTGTAAGGAAAATAGCAGGACAACAATCTCGTAGAGGATTTTAACTCGAAGAATCATTTACCCAGCAGCCATTACCGCACTAGATGCTGCTCCAATTGAGCCATCATACCTGTTACAAATGGGGGAAATGCACTCTAAAAGCATTATAAGCAATATCTGATTGCTTAAAACTGAATAGTATGCTTTCACTAAAGTCCTAAACCAATTCTTTCTATCCGCTAACATTCTTAGAACGTATGCTCACAGATTGCATGATTTGGAGAACTGATTATTAAGCATGCTTTAACCAATAGGATACAAAACCGAGGCAAAAATTAGTGAATGAAAATCTTACCATATATTCCTTCCATCAATTTGTAAACTCTATTTACCATATAAGACTAAATAGGACCTACAGTTTCAAGGTCAGTTTGAATGTCACAGATTGCTCGCCTCACTTCAGATCGGACTGTTTCATAAATGCTGCTAGGAGTGGCATCACCTCCTAAATGATCCTCTCGCACTGCCTGCAGTCATAGGATAATGTGAACTACATTACAAGCAGTGAAATTCAACATGGGCATTATAACATTGGAGAACTGTATTATGTAGAAAAGCAACAACAGAGCAACAATGGTAAGTTTGTTACCTTAATTTGTTCAGAGACAGAGACTGCTTTAATGGTCCTCTCCTCTACTCCAGAAACAGAACCCATTGAAGCTCCATCTTCCCAATGCAAAGAAGACTAAAATAGGAAACAAATTCAAAAAATCAATCTTCATGAGTTAAAAGTTTAATTGCCTTAAATATTCAGATTGCGCATGACGAAGGGTCTCCTACCAAACTTGTAGCAGAATCATCAGGTGACTGAATACTCGGGTGTTGGCTAGTCCAGTCCTTGAATTCTTCATCTGATCCAAAACATCAGAACGACCACTCCTATACTTTGTTGATGAATCATGCTCTGGCTCAATTTCACCCTGACCACAACAAAAGAAAAAAGGCCACAAATACAAGCTCAATACTTGATCAAACACCCCAAAATTGCAGGACTTCATTGAAAAGGAAGGACCGGACCTCAAAGCTAACAAAATGGCCTCTGGAAACCGGATTCCGCGACACCGACCGGACCCGCCGCCTCGTGTCGACCCTCAACAAGCTCCGATCGACATCCCTCCTATCTCCCGACAAATTCGACCCAACACCTCCGTTCCTCGATACTGATCTCCCCCTGCTCTCATCCACAACGCCAGGGCTTCTCCCTTCCGCCTTAGTCCCACCAATCCTCGGTTCGCACTCTCTCTCTTCCACAACGCCAGGGTGTGACAGAGCTGGTGGTCGAGGAGGCTCTGGAGCTTCGGTTGGGGCGATCTGAAGGAGGGTGAAGATTCTCGATCCCTCGAGAGAGAGAACGAGAGATCGATCGATCGAGAGAGAGAGTGTGCACGACTGAGGGATCGAGAGAGAGTGTGCGCGACTGAGGGATCGATCGAGGATGGAGAGATCGATTCGACGAGAGAGAGTGCGATCGATCGAGAGAGAGAGAGAGCGGGATCGAGAGAGTGAGAGTGAGAGAAACCTAATGTTGGAAGAGGAACAGGAACAGGAACAGGAAGAGAGGATTCAAGAGCGTGTGGAAAAGCAAGGAAAATATTTTTTTTTTTTTAAGAAGCGGGCGGTCCGGGCGGTCCGGTTCCAGAACCGGACCCCGGAACCGGGAACCGGACCGCCCGGTCACCGGTTCCAATTTTAGGAACCGGGGACCGGACCGGATCCCCCTAAAACCGGGGACCGGACCATCGGTCCCGGTCCGGTCCGGGCGGTTTTTTTTGCACACCCCTAGTGCTACTAACCATTGGACACGTCATATTTCCCATTGTCAAAGATTGGTACATAATTGCCTTCGAACAAGTGATTTTTCAAATTGTCAGGTCCCACCGTCTTTCATTATTTTCTGCACAATGGTTGACTTCATCACAAGCCAAATTCGTTGCCGGTGGTGTATAAAAGAAGACTGAGGGTGGCAGCTGTCGGTGGAATCATTACCTGGAGGAACTTGTCTATTGGGTATTTGACCTTTTCAAATTTGATCTACACGCAAATGAACAAAATCTTGTGTTCCTTTAACGGAGTAGTTACTTAAATTTAATGCTTAGACTTAGAGAACAAAGCAAGCAAGGAACTGATCTTCAGCGTGGATTCTGCGACAGCAAAACTTTATCAACCAAATATTGCGCTATCAATTTTAGAAGATTTGGAATCCTATCTTTGGATACTATCAACCGATATTGCCCTGTCGTCGATTTTCAAAGATTTGGATTCGTATCTTTAGAAGTGGGAAAGTTTCTTATTTTATGTATTTCTTTTCTTGCTAGTAAATCTTCTTGAATGTACTCTTGGGTATATAAATACCCCTTTAGCTTAACGAAATGCACAACGATTCCTGCTTCAATAAACTTGATGAGAATACAAGAACAAAAGCTAAGCTAGCTGCAGAAAGTTCTGCAGTTTGGTAGTCTACATCTAAAATCCACATTGTGTTGATCTCATTTGACTGGTTAAAATGATTTTCTCTAATTGTCAAAGCTTAGGGCGGATATGTGATAACAAGCACTACAAAGCTCATCTTGAGAGATGAGCACCAGACAATAGAGCATACCAATTCATGGTCCTGAATGAAGCATGTTCCATTTCAATTTAGTAATCAAGCAGAAAACTGCCATGGAGTTGATTTAGCTTTGATCGTGTATTTATGTTTCCATCTTTATCTGTTAATTCCGCCTTTTGACACCGAGGAGTGTGATGTCTAATTTCTAATCACTTTGACTATGCATTATTGTAATGATGAAATATAGAAGCAAAGTTGTTAATAGGAAACTAAACAACTAGGAGTTAATATCCTCGATTTGCAGCTCATCCTCATTTCTCCATGAACATAAAATGGTGCTAGTGCAACTCCTGTCATTGCAGATGAAGCAGCGAACTGAGCAAATGAAAAGCCAGTCAAATGAGTTCCGGGCGAGTATCAAGGGAATGGGTACTGTCAAGTACGTACATACGTAAATCTGCACTAATATCAATATCAAGGTATGAAGGAATATCTGTTCTTCAGAACGGTGAATGTCTGGGTTCATTAGAATTCTCACGAGTTAGATATAGAAATGTTGGGACAAAAAATAACAATAAAAATGGGGTGAACGAGAAAATGTTATTCCGACAGAAACCGTCAGAAGGTGTGGACTGATGGCTAATATTTTAAAGTAGGAATATGGGGACGATCCTTTCTTACATTCACAAGGAATTTAGCAAAGTCAGACATTCATCGTTTCCCTTTTCATGCTCAAATAGCACTAGAGAGAGTCATTGTATTACATGAAGAACTTGCTCCTTCGATGTCATCTATCCGTGTCTCATCCTTCCACGTAAAGAAGCCGCAAAAAGTTTCTTCCTCAGCGCGTGCAGCTGGATTACAACTTCGTCGACGTTCATGCGTCTTCTAGGCTCCTCGACTGAGCAACCGAGTCCAATACGATATATTGTTTCCAAACATTCCTTAAATATGTGGCTTCTTTCGTGAAGCGAATCTCGGGAACTGTTGTGGCTCTCTCGTTCTTGAAGAAGCATGGGATCGGTAATCTCCATAGCTCGTTGGGGCAGAGCCTCATCGACATGGTTATGAAGATTCAATTTATCTCTGAAAATGTCATTGGTGGGATTTAATCCTATGAACATCTCTAATAGGAGGATACCGTAACTATAAACATCACCTTCTTTTGAGACCTGGCTTCCGCTTGCATATTCTGCAGTTTTCACATGTCATGGTGTAAGTAATGTCAAAAAAATGAGAATTTGAATTCACAAAGCAATTTCTTGAAGAAATGATTAAAAAAAAAAACTAGTAATGACAGGGGATAAGCTTTCTTAGGAGAGAGATGTTTACCGGGAGCTACATAACCAATTGTTCCTCTTAAACCAGCAGAACTCATGTTTGCTCTGGTGTCAGATGTGGATTCGAGGACAATCTTCGCCAACCCAAAGTCACCAACATGTCCGACCATGTGGGCATCTAAAAGAACATTGCTTGGCTTTAGATCACAATGAATTATTAGGCTTTTGCAATGATTATGGAGATAATCTAATGCGGAAGCAACATCAATGGAAATATCTACCCTTTGGAGTAGACTCAATTTCTTCGTGGGCCCATCAACTTCATTTGGAGCTGGATTTGGGTGCAGCCACTCTTCTAGGCTACCATTGACCATGAACTCGTAAACTAAAGCCTTAAACTCATCACCCTTAAAATCAATGCCTGAGCATGCCGTCAAAACTTTCAAAAGATTTCGGTGTTTTATTCGCCTCAAAGCGTCGCACTCAGCTTTGAAGCTCTTAAGAGCGCCATGCCTCGTTAAGTTAAGCACCTTCACTGCAATGACATTTCCATTCTCCTGGAGCAACCCCTTGTAGACTGACCCAAAACTTCCGACCCCAACCAAATTTGTCGAAGAAAAACCATCGGTCGCTTTTAGGAGAGTTCCATAAGACAGATTCAACAATGAATCATCCAGGCAGCTTGAAATCGGCTCGTTTCTTTTTTGCTTCAACCAACATAGATATAGGAAAGTGAAAACGAGAGATATTCCGAGAAGGCCAAAAAGGATGGCGGCAGTGAGTTTCAACTTATGGACAACTCCTCTACTTTTGGTGTTTTGAAAGACACACTTAGGGAGCCCAAATTCAGGCATTCCTCCACAGAGCTTTGCATTTCCAGCGATAAAAGTCGCACTCACATTCATAAAAACTCCTTGAGTTGGTAGCGGGCCTTCGAAATGATTGTAAGATAAATTCAGCTTTTCCAAAAATCGAAATGCCTCGAAGAACTTTGGAATTTCACCATAGAAACTGTTGTTTGAAAGATCTAATTCCTCAATGCTTTTTAATGAGCTAATTGTTTGAGGAATATATCCATGGAAGAGGTTATCTCGCATTTTGAGTATGTTCAGTCCATCGCAATTGCCTAGACTGCCAGGGACTTCACCGTTCAGATTATTACTCGAGACATCCAATTCAACCAAATGTTTCAAGTTTCCAATTTCCTTTGGAAGGACTCCACTCAGATGATTCCGAGACAAATTCACATGGAGGAGGCTCCCAGCCATGGGCAATAAAACCGGACCACTAACATTGTTACTAGAAAGATCTAGGTTTGTCAAGCTAGGATACTTATCTAGCCATGAAGGAATCGGCCCTTCGAAGTTATTTCCAGAAACATTTAAAGTAATCAACCTATGCAGATTTTGCAAAGAGGATGGGATTATACCAGATAGATTGTTGCCCGACAAGACCAATTCTGCAAGATTCGGAAGATTTCCTAAATCTGAAGGGATTGGGCCTGAAAGAAAGTTGCCTTCCATTTGTAACGTCTGCAAGTTCACAAGATTACCAATTTCTCTCGGGATCTCACCCGATATCATATTCCGGGCTACTGCCAAGGTTGTGAAAGTAGCGGACAAATTACCGATGCACACAGGAAGCGTCCCACCAAATCTATTTTCATCCATCACCAATAGTAACAAGTTAGTGGCATTCGTTAGTGAGCAAATGAAGCTCAGGTCATCTGCATCGGACCCTCCGCTCCCAAAATGACTAGTGGCTAATACGACCCACTCAAGTTTACGGAGGTTCGCCAATGTAGGCATTTTCCCCGAAAGCTCATTCTGTCCAAGTTGGAGAGTTTTTAGATTTGTGGCATTGGATATCGACAAAGGAATTGATCCAGTGAACTGGTTAACACCAATGCTCAAATCATGAAGGTTCGGGAGAGTGAATCCTATATCTTCAGGTAGATTGCCGTGGATCTGGTTCACTATTACGTGGAGTACAGCCAATGAAGACAAGTTGAAGACTGAGGGCGGAATGGTACCTGAAAGCATGTTGAATCCCAGGCTGAGCCTTTCTAGTTTGGTTAGTCGACCTAGAGATTGGGGAATAATCCCACTCAAACCATTTATGGGAAAAAAAATCGCCTGCAGAGATGATAAGTTGGCTATGGATGAAGGGATGCTGCCAGTTAATTGGTTCGAAGCAAAGCTGACCCTTTGAAGGTTTGACAAGGAGCCTAGCTCCACTGGAATTCCTCCAACCAACTGGTTGTACTCGAGGATAAAATCTACAAGGTTGGAGCAACCAGATAAATTCTTGGGTATCTCACCTGTCAATGAATTATAGGATAAATCCAAGAATTGGAGTCGGCGCAGCTGACCAATTTGTGAAGGGATTTCAGCGCCGAAGCTATTATTTTGAAGCCACAGACGTCTCAAGAAGCTGAGGTTTCCAATGTGAGGTGAGATGGGTCCTGAGATTCCTCGGGAATTTAGGTCCAGTACCGTGACCCTATGGTGTCGACGGCCGCACGTAACCCCATGCCATCGGCAGAAGTCGGTGGTGTCGTCCCACGAGTGAAGCAGGCCGAAGGGATCACCAGTAATTTCAGCCTTGAATGCAAGCAAGGCAAGCCTGTCTGTGTCGTTGGTAGCAAAAACGACCACACCGAAGCATAACATCAGAAAGGCCGCGAAAAGAAGATGAGAACAACGGAGTTGTGCGCAAATGAGAAGCGAATGTCCCATTTTACGAGCAAAGGTTGGGTATAAATTCGCTAAGGGAGGGCAAGAAGGAAGGAGTGAGGTGATATGTATGAGATGGAGCAGCCTGAGCTATATATACTTGTTGAAAAAGTCAAAAGCTTATCAAGAAGAGTCAAAGATGGTGGACAACTCAAATTTGGAGGCTGCAAGATGGCGGTGAAGAAAAAAATAATAATAACAAAATAATATTAAAAATATTATAGGCGGTGGACATTAGGTCCGTTTATCATGTCTATAAATAAGGCCATTGTACTTCATTTGAAAAAAGGGGTTTTTTTCCGATTTAATTCAAAAAAAAATATTTACCTTTTTAGGTCTCGGGCACTGGTCTAACCAGCGCGCGAGACCGGTTCGCTAGTGATACTAGCGCGCAGCGCTTGCGCGCTGGCTGCATGCAAGCAAGCATTTGCTTGCTTGCAAGCTTTGCTTTAATTTTTTTTTTTTACACAATTTTTTTACTGTAACAAAAAAATTGTATTTATTATTAATTTTTGAAGAATTTTATTAGCGATGAATTATACGACGAACGTATATATATAACGTGTCATTGGAAATGTATGCTTTATATCATGCGACAAACGTGTCGCATGAGTTTGTCGCAAAATATAAACGTGTTGCAGGACGAAATTTGCGCGAAATATATAGCGTAGAAATTCGTCGCAAATTGGCAACAAATACAAAAAAATAATTTTTTTAGCGATGAATTTGTTATGAATTTTGTTAGGGAAGAATTTTATTAGCGACGAACGTCTCGTTGGAAATGTACGTTATATATTTTTTCGATTTAATTTTAAAATATATATAACGTACATTTCCAACGATACATTCATCGTAGAATTCGTCGCTAATAAAATTCTTCAAAAATTAATAATAAATACAATTTTTTTGTTACAGTAAAAATATTGTGTAAAAAAATAATAATAAGCAAAGCTTGCAAGCAAGCAAATGCGTGCTTGCGCGCTGGTTATCACTAGCGTGCCGGTCTCGCGTGCTGGTTAGACCAGCACGCGAGACCTATGTCGCAACCCTCTCGAGGCGCAGTGCCGTCGATGGGGCTAATGGGCCGCCCGATCGTCGCCTGATCGGACGCGGGCCTCTCCTAAGGTCCATTACCCAAATCGCAACGGCTGGATATACACGTGGTCGACCTTTAGTGTGGTCTAGTGACATGTGATATGTGTACATGCCAAGGAGTCGCCACCAATCGTTTCGTGGAGGGTATGATCGGAAACCCTATCGAATAGTTGGGAGCGATCTATTCGATTCTGCGGAAACCAAAGAAGTGGGATCGGGGACTTAGTCACGCCGACTGTCAGAGTCGACGCCCTTTCGGTACCTAAGTTGAACGGTTTATCTAACCTTAAGATTCATGCATACGAATGGGGTACGGATCCTAAATCTAGGAGTTCATGCAAATGGGAATGACTACCCTATCACTCACAATCAATAGAAATAAATGCGCAAATCAAGGATCCAATACATGCGGATAAAACACATGAAATCAACATGGCATCCCTAATGAGGCCATATTAGCCTAGAGAAGTATCAATCAAGGCTTATGAGTGATTTGGACATGATTCGCCTATGAGGGGCAGAATCGTAATTTTGAGAGATTTAGGGACAATTTGCTTTAGAAGGGTAAAATCGTCATTTCAGGTAAAATATGCAGTCAAAAGAGGATGGAAATAGGATTGGCGATCAAATTCTTCCATTTCCTATTTTTCGGGAATTTCCAAAATTTTTCTGGAATTCAAAAATGATTTTACCCTTAGAGGGGTAAAGTCGTCATTTTGGACAAAGACAAGAACTGAAAATCTCAAATATTATGGTTGGTCACCCACCTAACCCAAGCCCTAACTTTAAGCAATTTTCAGGACTCGATTAGAATAGGAAAGATAATTTACCCTTTGAGGGGTAAAATCGTCATTTTAGGAAAAATGATGAGATTTGAAAACCCTAACAAGAGGATTCGCCACCTAACTGGCCCTATCCTAATCTAGGCATTTCCAACCTATCTCAAATACAAAGCAGGGACGAATTACCCCTAAAGGGCAATGTCGTCAATTCATAGAAGAACGGATAAGAAACCCCAAAAATAGGGTTGACCAGTTGTCTGTGGTCAATCCTCGATTTTTGGGGTTTTCTGGAGTGTCTAGGATTTTCCTACAATTTTCCTATTTTTTTTTGGATTTTCTGTGATTTTCTAGTATTTTTTTGGATTTTCTATGATTTTTTTGATTTTTTTTATTTTTTAAAATCATTTTCTGATTTTTTTTATTTAAAAATAATGTTTCGGACCGAGTCGACCCGACCCACTCGGGTCAGAACCCAACCCGGACCCGGACCCGCGTAACCCGTGCCCAAAACGACGCTGTATCGTCTCTTTTTTTATTTTCAATTTAATCGGATTTAATCCGAGGGCCCTCAATGAACCGCAGATTACTACAACCAACGGTTCATATTGAATAAAGACTCGACCAGGGCCGTTTGATCTAACTACTTAGACCTACGGCCACGATTGAAACGTGAGGCTTGATCTGGACCGTCCACTCATACTAACCTAAACGACGTCACCTACAAACTAACCTGAACGGCGCTGTTTCAGCCAATTTCGATTTTCTAATTTAAAACTATTTTCGGATAATCCTATTTACTAATCGGACGGTCACCATTTATTGGACTCGATTAACCTTGACCGTCCGATCTACTTATTCGAATAACAGACTCCTAACGGCCTGCTGACTGGACTGACACGTGGACCAGTGGCCGAATGCCACCTAGGACTTTGACTGTTTGACCGGCCAAGTTATCTTCGTCTTCAACCTCACGACCGTCTCTGAATGGACGGCCACGACTCTCCGGCGATGATCCGACGGTAGGATCTTGATGAAATCACGCGATACCAACACTAATCAACTCGCAATCACTTCTAGTCTAACATATCTGAGAATTGGAGCACCTAATTCACAAGATCCCGAGCATCAAGCAGAATGCCGAGTACGGCCATGGCAACCTAATAGCTCGATTCATAGCGAATCATGGCAATTCAGTCACAGAATAGGACCAATGGAGGTTCAAAAGACTTACCTCGAGCTCCGATTGAGCTCGCTCGGCCCAGATTTAGCTGGGTGACGTTTGTTGACACCTAAATTTTGATCAACTTTTTTTATTTATTTATTTTTATTTTATTTGAAAATTCATAGAAAATCCATAAAAAGTTGAAAAATTGAAAAATCAATTTTGGTGACCTTAGCCAAGCTAAATGAACCATTTTGACCAAAAAAATAATTTTCATAATTTTCATTTTTTTAATATATTTTCGAAAAATACAAAAAAAAGAAAAATAAGAAAAATAAAATCAAGAAAAATAATATTTGAGGTCACAAATAGTCGGTATTTTTTATTTTTTATTTTCTTTACTTTAGGACCTCATAAAACAGTAAAATTCAAGTTCGATTTCGGGTGTTCTCTGATCACCATAAAATTGAATTTGACAAAAATATTAGTAATGATTAAAAGGAAAATGAGTGAAAACATCATCATTTAAAAGGAAAAGGGGACTAATCATTTTGTCTTCACTTTTGATTATTTTATTATTATTTTTACTTTTTAATATTTTATTATATTATTATTATATTACTATTTCATTATTTTATTTTATTTTTATTACTATTTATACTCCCCCCCTCATCATCCGTAGGTTCTTCTCCTCTTCCTCCTCCTTCTTCTTCTTCTTCTTCTTCTTATTCCTCTCCCACGCTCATTCCATATATTCTCTCTTCCATTTTTTTTTTGTCATCACACTACCACCCTCCACATTTCTTGCGTTTCCGGCCGATTGGACCGTTGGATCGAGCTGAATTTTTGTGTACAAGGTCTTCTTGATCCCTTCTTCATATCCACCGTTCGGATCTTTAAACAAATCTCTCAAAGTGGTCGTACAACAGCCAAATCAGAAGCTGTTCCAGGCGTGGGAATTGTATACCCGCCGACATTTCTTGAGTTTCCGGCCGATTGAGCCGTTGGATCGAGCTAATTGTTTGTGTGCAGGGTCTTCTTAACCCCTTCTTCATATCCACCGTTCGGATCTTTAAAAAGATCTCTCCAAGTGGTCGAACAGCAGCCAAATCAGAAGTTGTTCCTAGCGCGGGAACTGTTCATCCGCCGGTATTTCTTCAGTTTTCGATCAATTCGACCATCGGATCGAGGTAAAATTTTGTGTATAATCTCATCTCAATTCTTTCTTCATCTTCACCGTTCGGATTTGTGAAAATAGTTCAACGTCCTCCTCATCCGAGCTCGGATTATTGTTTATTTTGTATTTTTTCGTATTTACTGTGTATTTACTTTATGTCATAGCATTTCTATATTTCGCATAAAAGACCCAGAATCGGAAGGCCGAGCCTCCTGTTGGTGTCTAAATATTTACTGTGTATTTACTTTATGTCATAGCATTTCTATATTTCGCATAAAAGACCCAGAATCGGAAGGCCGAGCCTCCTGTTGGTGTCTAAATATTTGCTGTGTATTTACTTTATGTCATAGCATTTCTATATTTCGCATAAAAGACCCAGAATCGGAAGGCTAAGCCTCCTATTGGTGTCCAAGGTGTTTTATTTATTTATTTTCTGTAAATCATATTGTGCTACCCCAGAATCGGAAGGCCGAGCCTCCTGCTGGTGGTTTATACCCCCACACATTGTTGCACGAGCACCGACGGACTCCGACGTCGTAAAATTCACCGGATCCCATCTCCTTTGCTTATGTTTATGTTGTATAATGACTTAATATCTTCTTTATTTTTTTTTGCATTGTGTTGCGTCCTATAAAAACAAAAACAAAAACAAAAAATGCTAGATTGGATGGCTGCAGATGAGCCACGTGTCGTGATCCGATGATTTTCAGAATAAAAAATATTTTTAACATTAAAAGAAATGAATTTCGAATTTTACAAAAATTAAAATGATTCGATTGTCACCGAGACGCCACGTGGCGAGTTAGGGACCGTCAGTTGGGATTTATTTTCAGAAAATTTATAATAAAAAAATCAAATAAAAAAATTCAAAAAAAGTGAATTATTAAGGAAAAATTCAAAAAAAAATTTGAGAAAAATTGCAGAAAATTCAATCAACTTAGGTACCGAAAGGGCGTCAACTCTGAAAGTTGACGTAACTAAGTCCCCGAACCCATTTCTCTGGTTATCGCAGAATTGAATAGAAACTCCCGACTATTCAATAGGGTGGTCTAATCATACCCTCCAAAAAATGATTGGTGGCGACTCCATGGCATGCACACTTAACACATGTCACTAGACCACACTGAAGGTCGACTACGTATACCTCCGTTGTGATTTGGGTAACGGGCCTTGGGAGAGGCCCGCGTCCGACTAGACTGGACGGCCCATTAACCCTTGAGAGCCCACATGCAACCTCGAGAGGGTCGCGACAGACTGGCGACTCCGCTGGGGACTGGTTCTTAACCATTTAGTGGACTTGAGCCGATTAAAAAGTTGGTTGGTTTTTCTGACATATTTTATGCAGACGCTCTTCAAATTGAAGTATGTACTTTAACCCTTGAGGTGTTAAACGTTTTTGCAGATTGGAGAAATAAGGGGTGTAGTCCGTGATTAACATTGTCTTATGCAGGTTGGCATAGGAATGTATGTTGTGTGGGTGATTTGAAGCGCTGATTGATAAACTGTTATGCATGGCTTGCATTGTGATGATCACGACACCTGAACACACACAACCGCGCCTAAAACCCCGGGCGCCCCTATAAGCAAACAATAGAAGGAATTGAAAATGGAACCTCCGTGAGGAAAAACACGGGGTAATCCATTTTTAATTTCGCTCACTTCGAACTATGGATTGGGTCCCAATGCAACGATAGTTGTGCAATGGAACCTACCCTTTCTAGAACTCGAGGTGGGAGCCTTTAAGCCTCAGGAACCCTACCATTTAGGTGTCAAAACTTCACAAGTTTACATGCGCATGATCGATGTGTTTGACATGTCTTACCCCCTTCAAAAGGTCTGTAAGTATCATTCCTTTCACCCTTTGAACTCAGTATAACTTTTTTCCATATGCTAACACGTCTTTCTACCTACCACAGGGCAGGTAGCTTTAATCACGGAACCAAGAATAACTCGTATTATAACTCGTCTCCGAGCCAGAATGGATCAAGAGGAGTTGAGATCTCACGTGAATAGTTTGGAAGATTAGATGGCGTCAATGGCCACCATGCTAGCAGAAATGAAAGCCATGATGGTGGCTGCACAAGAAAGAAATCATGAGCTCAGCCAGGATGCTCCGCCCGCACCCCCCAATGCTTCGAATGTGGCGCGAACTCGGGAAGAGAATGTGGCAGAGAATGTTAATCGAGTGTTAGCAGCTGATGCACTACCGAAGGCCGTGTCTGTAGTCATCGACCTAGAAAAAGACAAAAAGGAGAAACCCCCGGGCAAAATCGAAGAAGGCGCAAAGAGGCTAGCGAAGATAGAGGAATGCCTAAGCAGCCAAGGATATGAGTTGGCTCGATTTGACAAGATATCACCATTTGCAAAAATTGAAGCGCCGTCAGACTATAAAGAACCCGATTTCATCAGAAAATACAACGGGACGAGCTGCCCCCGAGCCCACTTAAAATATTACCTACGCAAAATGGCACTTTTTTCTGACTACGTTCCCTTGCTGATGAACACATTTCAAGAGAGTCTGGCGGGTGCTGCTCTGGCTTGGTTCATCGAATTAGATTTGGAGGACTATGATGGATGGGAAGACCTGGCGGAGGACTTTTTACATCAATATAAGTTCAATACTGCTACAGCCCTTTCCAGAGAAGAATTGCTGAGGACCACAAAAGGGAAGAATGAGGCAATCCGCGCCTACGCTCAAAGATGGCGGGCCTTAGCAACACAAGTCAAACCGTCCATTCCAGAGGATGAGCTGGTCGACCTTTTCTTAAGAGCGTTGCCTTACGAGTATTTCGATAGGCTGAACACATCTGGTTGTCAAACATTTGTACACCTCATAAAAATCGCAGAAAGGCTGGAATGGGCGATGAGGGAAAGGAAAGCACCAGAAATCGCAACAAGACGCCAATATCCAGCCCGAAGGGAGAAGGAGGCTGAAGTTGATGTGGCCTTCATACCAAACCCACCCAACCCTAAGCAGTTCTCTAATCCAAGTACGGTGCAAGGAAACTCGTCGATGTCGGTACAGAAACCATATGAACTAAGGAGGAAGTTGCCTCCCAAGCAGTTCACCCCCCTACCAAGGCCGTTATCGAAATTACTTCCTATGTTACTAGAGGAGCACTTAGTGGCTAAAGAGCCTCCAAGGCCGAATCCGGTGAAGTTTAACGGGTACGATGAAAGCCAGTCATGTGCCTATCACATGGGAGAGAAGGGCCATAACGTAGACAATTGCATTGTTTTGAAGCACAAGGTGCAAGCCCTTATCGATAATTGCATCCTTGAATTCGACAAAACAGAGCCGAACGTGCAAAATAATCCACTTCCTGATCACCAAACCGTGTGGGTGATCTTCGACAACAAGTTCGACTGGTTCTTCTCCAAGGATTCCAAATGGTCGAAGGACGAGGGGATAAAAACGACATCGGAGGAACTTGATTTGACCAGCTTGTCTTTGGGAGATTTTGTCAAATCACTCGACGGCGACGCTCCTACCATGGAGTAAAGAGATATATGTCTCTCTTCGACGCATCTAAATCCACATTAGGTGCCTCAGGCTTTTTCTTACGTGTTGTATTGTAATATAAGTATACTAAAAAAACCAAAAAAAAAATCATCAAAAATCAAAAATAAAAAACGGGGACGTGTGGGAGCCACAAATCGGTCAATGACGAAAAAAAAAAAAACGGAGACCTGATTTCCCACATGTCTCATGGTTTGCAAAGTTTTGGGATGCGAGGATGCCCAATGATATGAGGGCTAGCTCCCATCCTACCCTTTCAATTTTTCTTAAGACGTCTCCCAAGGAAGTTTATCATTACATGAACTTTCTCTATTTTATAACCGTCTTTGTGACATTACAAGCATGCCATTCCAAGCATACATAGCAGTTGTTAAATAACTCAGGTTCCCGAGGAGGAGCTTCCCTCCTAAATGGGGAATAAAACGATGCGGAGCCATCCATTCCAGCGACGATCAAAAGCAGGGGAATCAGATGGCAGTGCTTCCAAATGACGAAACAAGGAGTACCCCTTTTCATAACATAAGTCTGACTGAATGTTTTCAAGAGCGTTCTAATGGCTCAATTTGTGAACAAAATCTTTGAGAAAACCTGAAAAAGTTTCTCATCACCTGAAAATCTCTGTGAAAAGAATGCTTGAAAAGAAAATCTCAAGTTTTATCAATACCTTCTTTGAATAGAATGAAAAGCACGAATTCATAGATGACCAGGATTGGCAAAACTCGTGGGAGCAAGTCTCTCCCTTTTCTCCGAGAAGCCCAGCCAGGGGCAAACTCTCATGATCCCCCCCCTAAAAGTGCAACAGACCAGGGTCATCAAATCCAAATAGGACAAACAGCGAAACCGGCCTCACCGGGGCAGATTGCTCGAAAAGCACGAAAGGACGAAACTTCGGAGGGAGTACCTCTTTTCAGAAATTCCAAATGAAGTCAGATAAAAAACCCACGTCTATTTCTTCACATGCAGGTGCGTGGACTCCTTCAGATTGGATTAGAAATCTCCAACAAAAGCGGAAAGCGTTAAGGCATGACTGGGGCATGCGAATCAATTTTGCCCTGGGCAAAGAAAGACGTTTCTTCTCTGGCAAAATCCGTAGATGCAATGACAGAGTTATCTGCATCAGAAATAAACCCCAGGATACAAACCTAGAGGCGGTAACTTTGTATCGTTCCAATTTGATCTCCATAAATCCCATGCTTAACATGAGTTTTCCTCATTTAACAGGAAGTCGTTGGCGCCAAAAGCCACAAAAGAAAAGAACTCGCCAATGAGGAGGCGAATAAAATTATTAACCTTGGGAGTCAGCACTCCAAGGAAGGGTCTTTGATCAAGTGGAGGAACTATGAAGAGTGACGCTGGAATGCGCCCAAAAACACAAATGGATTTCCTCTGGGGCAAATCCTCGAGAATGATTCATCGCCAACCAAACGGAGGAATCGTGGCCACAATATAGAAGGCCAATTTCTGCAAGCCGCGCGTTTGTGTTCAAATGAAAACACCAAGCAAGAACAAGGCGGTATCGTTCCAATTTGTCTTGAATTTTGGAACGCAAACTGACACTTATTGTTTGTTTTTTATAGGGGAGTCGCCTTGGAGACGAACAAGTTTTTACATCCCACGTACTACTTGTTAGGGTACATGACCGAGGGTAGGATGCATCGTTTCGATTTTCAAAAAAATTCGTGAATATACAATGATATGCTTCTCTTACATTTTCAGGGGTCTGCAGCCGCAACAGGTAGGTAAGTATCCCTTTCCCAGTTAGCTGGAGATAAAGAATGTTAAAATCCTTTCAGTCGTCATGAAAATTATCCAATGCATCGATGTTCATGATTTAAATCGGGAGGTTGCCCAAAGCATGAATAAAACATGCACGATACATCACAAAATCCCCTCAATGGATAAATTTTGGGAAAGAAGGGAGTGAATTTTTCCAAATATCATTATTTGTCAAATCATTCAAAAGGAAGTTTACTCAAAAGAGAGGCGAGCCTAATCCAAACATGTCCAACACACACTTGAGAGAGGAGTGGAGTGGGCAGATAGCAAAATCTGGGTCTACGATGGTAGGGACCATTTGCAGCGATTACATGGGTTGGGACGACAGAGGCATTCGTTTCATATCCCCAAACACTACAGGTGGCCGTTGATAAACCCCTTTGAACGGCGTTTTTCATTCTTAACCCTGTCAAGAACCACCCCACATCGGGGCAAAATGGAGGTGAGTCCAGCAGCATCAGGAGAAAATGGTTAGAAATTTTCTTGCTCGGACTAACATTAATCTTTGTGTGTTGTTTATATGGTAATCCAAGTGCCATAGGATGATGAGAAGCATTCATTTCTCTATCCCACACACCGAATCCTTTGCATAGCCAAGTTGAGCCTGCAAAATCATTTCATAAACCAGTTGGTGATCATTGCACATTCCAAGACGGATGCAGCATCACTTCAGAAACGAAGGAGTTCAAGACTTAGGGTTTGCAAAAAAATTCATAAGTTAATGCTTAACCTTGTTAGACCTTTGATCATAGGTCTAACACGATCCCATGAAGAGGAGAAAAAAATGGGATTTCAAAAATGAATGAGAAAAATCCACGGCATTAAGAAAAAGCAAAGTGCCTGGTAAAAGCAAGGCCGATGCTCGTGCAAGTTGTTTGATTGATCCCCAATGAAGCCGGATGGGAAAAGAGGAAATCCTTTAATGAGCCAAATCCAAAAGGGCTGCTCCCCAAATGCTGCCAAACACAGAACAAAGACATAGAGAGAGTCGGTCTCTGAATGCAACAAGAGACGCTCTCTAAAGAGCTGGTGCACACCTCAAAATCGGTTGTGCACCTCAAAGACTAAAGATGCAAAAAGGAAATGACAGGAGGCAAATCAGCAATGATCACCAATGTCAAACCCGTCACGAATTCTGGGCCAAAAACAAGCATTTTTCGATCCCCAATCCTACCAATATTACAACCTTGAAACAGTCTTCTCTGACTAAGACACTTGGGTTAACATATTGCTTAGCTCGAAGAAGTACGAGCAAGACTATTTCTTTCTCATTTTGCAGGGTTCTTGACTTGTAAACCCGGAGCAGATGGTGAAGACTTTCATTCAATGGCCCCGACTCAAAAGTGAGTCCCCCCCTTGAAAACCAATATCCAAGCCCAACATTACGGTCCCGTGGAAGACCTCCCGACCGATCAAAATGTATGCGCTGCGAATGAGCCTAAAACCAAGGCACAGGTTAGTAGGGAATTGAATGCGTTCCCTATAAAAAACCACTATCGCAAAACAGGTGAGAAGACCTCCTTGTCGAGAAATATTCCAATTGGTGTTTTGAACAAACTCTTTTTGGAATTTTCAAACTGTTGGTCCAGATTTTCCGTGCAAGAGATTTGTAATCACATTTGCATGTTGCAAAAATGCTTTGGATAACCTCCAGCATCAAAATGCACATTTCACGATTAAAACTTAAGTCATACGGTTTTTGTCAAATGGACAGTCGTGGTCTTCCCAAAGATTACTAATGTTTTCTTGGTGAAGAAAAATCTTTCAGGCTCAAACTTCTGCAGGATACCTGGAGAACCCAGCTCCCAGAATGTCGCCTCAACAAACTCAAGTGAAGCTTTGTCAAAATAAAATTTTTCACTGCTTCAAAACTGAATTCCCGGCAAATTTCGGGATCTTTCAAAAGAAGGGGTGAGGTTAGACCCCATTTTCAAAAATCAAGCAGTCCTAGCATGACGTGGAGAACCCTCGTTCTAGGACCCCTTTTCAAAAATATCAAACAGTCTCACCGGACGTGGAGAACCCTCGTCATGAGACCCTTTTTTTAAAAAAATCAGGCAGTCTCATTGGACGTGGAGAACCCTCGTCATGAGACCCCTTTTCAAAATCAAGCAGTCCTAGCATGACGTGGAGAACCCTCGTCCTAGGATCCCTTCTCAAAAATATCAAACAGTCCTAGCATGACGTGGAGAACCCTCGTCTCTGGACCCCTTTTCAAAATTTAGGCAGTCTCATCGGACGTGGAGAACCCTCGTCATGAGACCCCTTTTCAAAGCAAACAAAGGTAGAAACCGCCTAAAGGGTCAAAACAAAGGTAGAAACCGCCTAAAGGATCAAATCAAAGGTAGAAACCGCCTAAAGGGTCAAACCAAGGTAGATACCGCCTAAAGGGTCAAAATAAATGGTAGAAACCGCCTGAAGGGTCAATCAAAGGTAGAAACCGCCTGAAGGGTCAATCCAATAGTGAAAATCACTTAAATGGTCAACTCAATGGTCCAATCCACCATACGGATCAAAATCATTGGCAAATCTCAAATGGGACGCGCCTTCCTTAGATTCCTATCAGTTAGGAATCCCATTATGGTTTGACCTACCATACGGGTCAGAGCTTAACCTCTCTAGGATACTCTAGTAACGAGTTCCTAGAAATTCTCTTGAATCCATCAAACACCGCGAAAATCGCACAAACATCGAACAGGTAAGTGGCAGGTATGTCTCTCTATTATCTCACTCTCTCATGTCAAATGAATGTTTCCCCCCTCAATAAAGAGCATACATGGACAAGCATGGAGATTGGATGTCAAGACTCATTTTCCTTTAGTTTCCCGAGTCGAGTCGATCAGGACTCAGGTGTCACCTTATCTTTGAGAGAAACCTCTAACGAGATTCCTCTCAAAGAGGGGCAGCTGTTGACACCTAAATTTTGATCAACTTTTTTTATTTATTTATTTTTATTTTATTTGAAAATTCATAGAAAATCCATAAAAAGTTGAAAAATTGAAAAATCAATTTTGGTGACCTTAGCCAAGCTAAATGAACCATTTTGACCAAAAAAATAATTTTCATAATTTTCATTTTTTAATATATTTTCGAAAAATACAAAAAAAAAGAAAAATAAGAAAAATAAAATCAAGAAAAATAATATTTGAGGTCACAAATAGTCGGTATTTTTTATTTTTTATTTTCTTTACTTTAGGACCTCATAAAACAGTAAAATTCAAGTTCGATTTCGGGTGTTCTCTGATCACCATAAAATTGAATTTGACAAAAATATTAGTAATGATTAAAAGGAAAATGAGTGAAAACATCATCATTTAAAAGGAAAAGGGGACTAATCATTTTGTCTTCACTTTTGATTATTTTATTATTATTTTTACTTTTTAATATTTTATTATATTATTATTATATTACTATTTCATTATTTTATTTTATTTTTATTACTATTTATACTCCCCCCTCATCATCCGTAGGTTCTTCTCCTCTTCCTCCTCCTCCTTCTTCTTCTTCTTCTTCTTATTCCTCTCCCACGCTCATTCCATATATTCTCTCTTCCATTTTTTTTTTGTCATCACACTACCACCCTCCACATTTCTTGCGTTTCCGGCCGATTGGACCGTTGGATCGAGCTGAATTTTTGTGTACAAGGTCTTCTTGATCCCTTCTTCATATCCACCGTTCGGATCTTTAAACAAATCTCTCAAAGTGGTCGTACAACAGCCAAATCAGAAGCTGTTCCAGGCGTGGGAATTGTATACCCGCCGACATTTCTTGAGTTTCCGGCCGATTGAGCCGTTGGATCGAGCTAATTTTTTGTGTGCAGGGTCTTCTTAACCCCTTCTTCATATCCACCGTTCGGATCTTTAAAAAGATCTCTCCAAGTGGTCGAACAGCAGCCAAATCAGAAGTTGTTCCTAGCGCGGGAACTGTTCATCCGCCGGTATTTCTTCAGTTTTCGATCAATTCGACCATCGGATCGAGGTAAAATTTTGTGTATAATCTCATCTCAATTCTTTCTTCATCTTCACCGTTCGGATTTGTGAAAATAGTTCAACGTCCTCCTCATCCGAGCTCGGATTATTGTTTATTTTGTATTTTTTCGTATTTACTGTGTATTTACTTTATGTCATAGCATTTCTATATTTCGCATAAAAGACCCAGAATCGGAAGGCCGAGCCTCCTGTTGGTGTCTAAATATTTACTGTGTATTTACTTTATGTCATAGCATTTCTATATTTCGCATAAAAGACCCAGAATCGGAAGGCCGAGCCTCCTGTTGGTGTCTAAATATTTGCTGTGTATTTACTTTATGTCATAGCATTTCTATATTTCGCATAAAAGACCCAGAATCGGAAGGCTAAGCCTCCTATTGGTGTCCAAGGTGTTTTATTTATTTATTTTCTGTAAATCATATTGTGCTACCCCAGAATCGGAAGGCCGAGCCTCCTGCTGGTGGTTTATACCCCCACACATTGTTGCACGAGCACCGACGGACTCCGACGTCGTAAAATTCACCGGATCCCATCTCCTTTGCTTATGTTTATGTTGTATAATGACTTAATATCTTCTTTATTTTTTTTTTGCATTGTGTTGCGTCCTATAAAAACAAAAACAAAAACAAAAAATGCTAGATTGGATGGCTGCAGATGAGCCACGTGTCGTGATCCGATGATTTTCAGAATAAAAAATATTTTTAACATTAAAAGAAATGAATTTCGAATTTTACAAAAATTAAAATGATTCGATTGTCACCGAGACGCCACGTGGCGAGTTAGGGACCGTCAGTTGGGATTTATTTTCAGAAAATTTATAATAAAAAAATCAAATAAAAAAATTCAAAAAAAGTGAATTATTAAGGAAAAATTCAAAAAAAAATTTGAGAAAAATTGCAGAAAATTCAATCAACTTAGGTACCGAAAGGGCGTCAACTCTGAAAGTTGACGTAACTAAGTCCCCGAACCCATTTCTCTGGTTATCGCAGAATTGAATAGAAACTCCCGACTATTCAATAGGGTGGTCTAATCATACCCTCCAAAAAATGATTGGTGGCGACTCCATGGCATGCACACTTAACACATGTCACTAGACCACACTGAAGGTCGACTACGTATACCTCCGTTGTGATTTGGGTAACGGGCCTTGGGAGAGGCCCGCGTCCGACTAGACTGGACGGCCCATTAACCCTTGAGAGCCCACATGCAACCTCGAGAGGGTCGCGACAACGTTGAACAGTGGTTCGGCAATGGAGATTGGATTGGAAGACTCGATTGGATGTGTTAAGACAAAATCGATGCAAACAAGATATGCGACAGTTGTCAATGATGCCCCCGGAACAAAACGCACACATTAATTGCAAGAATAAACAAGAAATGCGTGAGTCGCCATTGATACCCAGTAAGAAGCTCGAGACTGTAACTCACCTGTTCAGGCGATCTCAGGCCGTGCGGCCGACGGCGATTGCTTCCCTGGAGTTTGGGCGACTTCATCACGACTTCATCAAGCTTCGGTTCAGCCTCAGGAGGCCTAACCAGCTCTCTGTCAATCCGAGCTCCACCCTCAACAATGGCGATGGATGGGAGCTCTTTCTCTCTCTTGCTTTCTCTCTGTTCGATTCAGTTCCTCTCTCTCTAACTAAATCAACCGTCCTCTTCAACAGAAAACTCCTGAAGGCTTATATAGCCTTCTCGAATTTTGGCACCGAACGGCAGAGGCGAACTAACTCGAATTGCACGTGCAGCCACGTGCTTTTAGGCCCAAACGGCGTCGGGGAGGACGGGCATTTCCGTCCAACTTCGTTTGGTCCTCCGGTGGGCTTCATCTCGTGCGAATTTGGCACGAATTTGTCCTGCGTTTGAGAATGTTGACTTTCGCAGGTGTAACGGTTTGACTGACCTCGTCGGAGCTCGTCCGGCGGTCATTTGTCTTGGGGCCGGTCTTGATCGAAAAGTCTTGAGGTAAGGAGCAAGATGCCCACCAATGCTACTTCAACTGCCGCCGATTGTTTGGTCAATTTTGTCATCGAAATCAGACCTTCCACTGTTCATCTGCACAGGATCTTGAGGAAGACGATGACATTGTAGCGGACCGGTTCGACCGGTCCGACCGGCGGTCTAACCGGTCCGATCCGCTTCCGGCTTATAATTTTTCAAATTAAACCCAAATTAATGGGAAATTTTTGCAATTGGACCTCAGAATCGAATTTAGGGCATGGATTTTATCTAAAAATGAGGTTTTGCCCAAAAGTTCATATCAATTTCTATAAAAACCCCAAATTTTCATGTAATTGCAAATTGGTGAATGTCGCGACCCGTCCGGAAGCGGACGCGGCTAATGGATTACCGATCACGGGTCTTGGATCGGCGCGAGCCCTCCCAGGCCCATACCAAATCGCGGCGGGAGTATTCTTCGACGATAAGAGTCGATCGCTTTCGACCTTCAGTGTGGTCGTGGTGGCATGTGCAAATTGTGCATGCATTTGGAGTCGCCACCGGTCTTTCTTGGAGGGTAGACCGGAAACCTTACCGATCGATTGGGAGAGATCGATCAGTTCTACGGAACCAGAGATTTTGGGTTCGGGGACTTGGTTACGCTGGTGTCGTTACCAACGCCCTTTCGGTACCTAATGCGAGTGATTTTCCTAACTAGGATTTCATGCAGGCACAATTTTGGGTGAGGTAAGTCTGACTTTGCACATTAACCAGTTTAACATGCTCACGTAATCATAATAAATAAATAGATGTCAATCACATAAATATCTATCCTACGTGGTGATCATGGAATTATGATTTAATGGGTCTCGAGCCAATGAGACCACATATAATCATTTTAATATTTTAATAACGGAGAGCCGCTCTTCGCTTCTTCTTGGTTTCTTGAACTCTTCAAGAATTGGGCCCCAAAGAGCTCGCCGACTTAAAAGGCTCCTCCACGTAATCCTCGTAGCATTTACATCAACAATTGACTATGCTAAAAATAAAGATTACATGAAAAATAAAAGGAGTACGCAGCCTCCATTTAATAATTACAACCCCAAATATATAAATAATCATCATACATTCATATATACATCAATCACATTGATTAGGGATTTTTCCATGATCACCACCCTTTCACGTAAGTAATAAATTCACAATTTAAAACTTAGGAAGGCACAATAAAAATTCTACGTTGAATCATATTCAGAATTTTTACGTAAAATAAGATAGCCATAAATTTTCGATTCAAAATTGATTTAGTCTCAATTTTTGCTACGTTGATTAATTTATCATATAAAATAATCAATCTCCATTAGCCATGTAAGACGAACAATTCGTTAATACATATTGGCCATAGTATTGCAAAAATTGCAAAAAATCAATTAAATGCACGAAAACACCTAAGGATTGGCTCTGATACCACTGTTGGGATCCACGTAACACGTAGCGGAAATAAATAACAACCCACACATGTATCTCCAGAGGCGTACTTCGTGCATTTCAATCGAAAAAAATCACAAAGTCTCAAAGGGAGTAAATAGATTACCTCTCGTAGCGTGCTTGAACGGAGGTGTCGGTTCGATGTTCTTCGATCTCAGCCTCCACAAGTGTTAGGCATCTAGTTCGGACGCACCACCAATTGACGAACGGGGAGACGACTAATAACTCCACAACAATTGTGCTAGCAATATGCGGAATCAATATTCCGAACTTAGTATATTTTGCTCGCTCAAGATTATGAGAATATAGAGAGTGTTTGTGTTCTTCTCTCTAAGCTCTCAAAAATTTGCACACTCTACAAAATGTCTCTCCCCCTTCAACCTCAAAACTCTTGCCATCCTTTTATAGCCAAAAATACCTTCCAATAAATTGTATTTAAAAATAGCACTAACAATTATAAATTCTATCTAAAAATAGCATTCACAAATAAATGACATTTAAAAATAGCACTAACAATAGCACTCACAATTTATAATACAAAAATACTATTTAAAAATAGCACTAACAATAGCACTCACAATTTATAATACAAAAATTCTATTAAAAAATAGCACTAACAATTATAAATTCTATCTAATAATAGCACTCACAAATAAATGACATTTAAAAATAGCACTAACAATAGCACTCACAATTTATAATACAAAAATGCTATTTAAAAATAGCACTAACAATAGCACTCACAATTTATAATACAAAAATTCTATTTAAAAATAGCACTAACAATTATAAATTCTATCTAATAATAGCACTCACAATTTATGATAAATAAATGCCATTTAAAAATAGCACTAACAATAGCACTCACAATTTATGATAAATAAATGTCATTTAAAAAATAGCACTAACAATAGCACTCACAATTTATAATACAAAAAATGCTATTTAAAAATAGCACTCACAATACAAAAATGCTAAAAAAGGCACTAACAAAGGTGTTAAAAATAATAACCATTATTATTATTACAAGAGTTAAAGAGGTTACCAAACAATACAAATATGCATAACGTATAAATACGTATGATGTATAAATACGTAGAGCATACGTATACATCCGTGAAACCGTGGACTAATTGAAAGAAAAATGTGCAATTAAGCCCTTTTGGTAAAAATTGATTAAATTGGAGGGCAAATTGACCTAATTGCACTTTAAGACTTTAGAATCCAATGTCATAGCTTATAAAAAGTGAGAATTGAAAACTAAAAGACTCGAAAATGATTTTTTTTTTAGGCTCGGTTCGGGTTTATGTTTGTGAAGGAACATAGTGACCCGAGCCGAATTTTTGAGATTTAAAGTGACACACTTGAAGAGAAAATTAAAACAAAATTATCGAATATTTTTGGGTATTTTTCTGACCACGAATGGTATTTTTCTGATTTTTTGGGTATTTTTATAATTAAATAAACTCGAAAAATATTAAAAATACCGAAAAATATTTTTTGTTCAAAATTGGTTCCTAAGGTTAAACCAAGGCTTCCAAAGTTGATTTTGTGATTTTATGACATTTTTTGATATTTTTAATTAATTTTAAAGAATAAAAATCACAATAATAAATGGTAAAAAAAAAATCAGGTGTCAACAGCTGCCCCTCTTTGAAAGGAATCTCGTTAGAGGTTTCTCTCAAAGATAAGGTGGCACCTGATTCCTAACCGACTCAACTGGGAAAATAAGAGAAGAAATGTTATGACATCGGATCCTTAAGCCTATTGATAAAAGCTCAAATCAATCTCCGGTTTGCTCTAACAATTTGAACATGGGCCGAAGTGAGAGAGGCTTACCTGAAGCTCACCTGTCGGATGCTGCCGGTTGCGACGACTTTCAAGAAGATGCCTAGGACTCGTCATTCAGAATATCCCAGGGAGATTAAGCTCTGACCTGTATGGTAGGTCATACCATGATGGGATTCCTAACTTGTAGGAACCTAAGGAAGGCGTATCCCACGCTTTGGGATTTGCCAAGAATTTTGATCCGTATGGTGGATCAGACCTTTGTGTTGATCCTTACTGCGATATCTACCTCGTGTTGACCCTTAAGGCGGTATCTACCAATAAGTTGACCCTTGAGGCGGTTTCTACCTTGGTTTGACCCTTCAGGCGGTTTCTACCATGAGTTGACCCTTCAGGCGGTTTCTACCTTTGATTTGACCCTTCAGGCGGTTTCTACCTTGTGTTGACCCTTCAGGCGGTATCTACCATGTGTTGACCCTTCAGGCGGTATCTACCATGTGTTGACCCTTCAGGCGGTATCTACCTTGTGTTGACCCTTAAGGCGGTATCTACCAATAAGTTGACCCTTCAGGCGGTTTCTACCTTTGATTTGACCCTTCAGGCGGTTTCTACCTTGTGTTGACCCTTCAGGCGGTATCTACCATGTGTTGACCCTTCAGGCGGTATCTACCTTGAGTTGACCCTTCAGGCGGTTTCTACCTTTGATTTGACCCTTCAGGCGGTTTCTACCTTGTGTTGACCCTTCAGGCGGTATCTACCATGTGTTGACCCTTCAGGCGGTATCTACCTTGTGTTGACCCTTAAGGCGGTATCTACCAATAAGTTGACCCTTCAGGCGGTTTCTACCTTTGATTTGACCCTTCAGGCGGTTTCTACCTTGTGTTGACCCTTCAGGCGGTATCTACCATGTGTTGACCCTTCAGGCGGTATCTACCTTGAGTTGACCCTTCAGGCGGTTTCTACCTTTGATTTGACCCTTCAGGCGGTTTCTACCTTGTGTTGACCCTTCAGGCGGTATCTACCATGTGTTGACCCTTCAGGCGGTATCTACCTTGTGTTGACCCTTCAAGCGGTATCTACCATGAGTTGACCCTTCAGGCGGTTTCTACCTTGTGTTGACCCTTTAGGCGGTATCTACCATGTTTGAAAAGGGGTCTCATGACGAGGGTTCTCCACGTCCGATGAGACTGTTTGATATTTTGAAAATGGGTCCTGGGACGAGGGTTCTCCACGTCTGATAGGACTTTTTCTTTTAAAAGGATTTTTCTTCCCCTTTTTTTGAGACCCCGAAGTTTGTCGGGAATTCAGTTTTTTGAAGCAGTGAAAGATTTTATTTTGACAAAACTTCACTTGAGTCTGTTGAGGCGACATTCTGGGAGTTGGGTTCTCCAAGTATCCTGCATAAGTTTGAGCCTGAAAGATTTTTCTTCACCAAGAAAACGTTAGTAATCTTTGGGAAGACCACGGCTGTCCATTTTGACAAAACCGTATGATTTAAGTTTTAATCATGAAATGTGCATTTTGATGCTGGGGGTTATCCAAAGCATTCTTGCAACATGCAAATGTGATCACAAATCCCTTGCACGGAAAATCTGGATCAACAGTTTGAAAATTCCAAAAAGAGTTTGTTCAAAACATCAATTGGAATATTTCTCGACAATGAGGTCTTCTCACCTGTTTTGCGATCGTGTTTTTTTATAGGGGATACACTCGATTCCCTACTAACCCGTGCCTAGGTTTTAGGCTCATTCGCAGCGCATACATTTTGATCGGTCGGGAGGTCTTCCACGGGACCGTAATGTTGGGCTTGGATATTGGTCTTCAAGGGGGACTCACTTTTGAGTCAAGGTCATTGAATGAAAATTTTCACCATCTGCTCCGGGTTTACAAGTCAAGAACCCTGCAAAATGAGAAAGAAATAGTCTTGCTCGTACTTCTTCGAGCTGAGCTGTATGTTAACCCAAGTGTCTTAGTCAGAGAAGACTGTTTCAGGGTTATGATGTTGGTAGGATTGGGGACCGAAAAAGGCTTGTTTTTGGCCCAGAATTCATGACGAGTTTGACATTGGTGATCATTGCTGATTTACCTCCTGTCTTTTCCTTTCTGCATCTTTAGTTTTTGAGGTGTACAACCGATTTTGAGGTGTGCACCAGCTCTTTAGAGAGCGTCCCTTGTTGCATTCAGAGACCGACTCTCTCCATGTCTTTGTTCCGTGCTTGGCAGCATTTGGGGAGCAGCCTTTTTTATTTGACTCCTTTAAGAATTTTTTTTTTTCATCCAAGTTTCACTGGGGATCAAGCAAACAGCTTTCATGAGCATCGGCCTTGCTTTTACCAGGCACTTTGCTTTTTCTCGATGCCGGGGATTTTTCTCATTCATTTTTGAAATCCCACTTTTTCTCATCTTCATAGGATCGCGTTAGACCTATGATCAAAGGTCTAACAAGGTTAAACATTAACTTAGGAATTCTTTTGCAAACCCTAAGTCTTGAACTTCTTCGTTTCTGAAGTGATGCTGCATCCGTCTTGGAATGTGCAATGATCACCAACGGGTTTATGAAATGATTCTGCAGGCTCAACTTGGCTATGCAAAGGATTCGGTGTGTGGGATAGAGAAATGAATGCTTCTCATCATCCTATGGCACTTGGATTACCATATAAACAACACACAAAGATTAATGTTAGTCCGAGCAAGAAAATTTCTAACCATTTTCTCCTGATGCTGCTGGACTCACCTCCATTTTGCCCCGATGTGGGGTGGTTCTTGACAGGGTTAAGAATGAAAACCGCCGTTCAAAGGGGTTATCAACGGTCACCTGTAGTGTTTGGGGGATATGAAACGAATGCCTCCGTCGTCCCAACCCATGTAATCGCTGCGAATGGTCCCTACTTCCGTAGGTCCAGATTCTGCTGTCTTATCCGCTCCATTTCTCTCTTAAGTGTGTATAGGACGTGTTTGGACTAGGCTTTGCCTCTCGTCTTTTGAGAAAACGTCCTTTTGAAAGTTTTGAACAACTTTTGATTGGAAAAATCTCTTTCGTTTTCTCCAAAAATTTTACCCGTCAATGGGATTTTATGATGCCCAATGCATGTTCAGATAACCTCATGTTTCAAAACATGAATGCCAATGAAGTTAGAATCCTATGTCTTTTCTAGACATCAGATTCTAAAAGCTTTTCTTTTCTTCTCTATTTTTTATTCAACATTTTCAATGGATTGGGGAAAGGGATACTTACCTGTCCCCCGCGGCTGGAGATCCCTGAAAATGCGGAAGAAACATGTTATTGTTCGTTCATGAATTTTTCAAAAAATTAGAACGATACATCTTACCCTCGGTCGTGTGCCCCTGCGAGTGCACACAGGTTGTCAAAATTTGTCCTCCTTGATGGTGAGTCCCTATCAAGGATAAATAGAAAGTGTTAACTCATATTCCCAAATTGAAGACAAATTGGGACAATACAACTTTACTCTTGGTTCTCATCCCGTTCTGACGTCGCGTATTGATATGAACCACGTCTATCAAATCCGCTTATCCATGCTTGGAATATTTGCAATATCAATGGTTCAGCTGCCCCCGGTTGGGCAACGTCTGTTTTGTTATTTGAACAGATGGCTCCTTGGGTGATTTATCCACGTTTAACACCTGAGAAGGGAAAGAAATGAGACATTACTTTGGTATTCGGTTGAAGATCGTTTAGGAACGATACATCGTTTTACCAAATGGGAGGCTTCGTGACCAAACGTATTTCGTGCTGAATGGGGGTAGATCCCATTATGCTCCGCGGGTGATAGTCATCGTTCATGGAATTTGCTCCACGGATTAAGTGATTAATCCATGGCCCTTGGCTCGAAGACGTTCAAAGGGTAATGTTGACACTCAGAGCGGTTAGTTTTCAGCGTTAATTACAATGTTCCCGCGGGAACTTTACAACGAAATCCGTAACACATTCATTCGATGTATTCACCTCTCACTCTCCTGAGCCTTCTAATGATTTAGCACACGAGCTTCGAACCAGATGTCCGGTCGCCGGTACCGGTCACGACTGCGAAGATGCACTTGTTCCAAAATGCTTGACCCATAGGCTGAGTTGCTCATTCAGGAGATCGTCCGACCGCTCGAGTCGTCCAAGTTGAGCATCCTTAATTGCTGGTGACGGACTTCTCCCATTTTCGGCATGAACAACCTGGTTTCTCGGTTTATGCGTGATCCACACGCCGAGTTGCTCACTGAGGGACTCGCTTGAAATTTCAAGCCATTGACGCCCAAGTCGGGCATCCTCAACCGTTGGCGATGGGTTCCTCACACTACTTTCGACATGAACAACCTCACTTCTCGAGTTGGTATTTTCATCGTTGTCCAGTAGGTTTGTACCCGATGCTGGATTCGCCGTAGGAATAACACTAACGATCGGTTGGTGCTCAAATTGGGGAGTCCATACCTGCTGAAATTGTTGTACATACTCTTGGGGAGTACCAGGGTAACTCAGGGGGGAATTCAGCCGATCGAACCAAGAATAGATGTTTTCAAGGAGATCGTCTGAACCATCGAGCGACTGACACTCAGGTTGAGTATTGTCGACTACTGGAGAAGGAATCTTTTTGCCATTTTCGTCATGGACCACCTGATTCTTCGAGCCGGAATCTCCGTAATCGTCTCGCAAGATTGTATGTGCATCTCCTGCCAGTGTTAGATCCGCTGTAGGACTAGTATTAACGGCCAGTCGGTGCTCAGACTGGGGAGTCCCGATTTGCTGAAATTGCGGTACATACTCCTGAGGAGTACTGGGATAACCCATGGGAGTACTCTGATTGATGCCTGAACAATCGACCGTGTAATTGTCAGTCCCATCGGTGTTAAGAGGTGATTGGATGCTTCCTGCTTCATGAGGATTGCGATCACAGCCATGCTCATCGTTTAAACTTGAACTGCCTCTCTCTTGGTCTAGCGCCACTCGTCCATCTCTCAGTAGTCTTTTGTAGCACCAAAGGTGGTTCCTGACTTTATTTCTATCCAATTCCGGCATGTTCATGATCTTGAGTATGCGCGATGGGCGAGCCAAACTGATCCCTAACTGTTGAACTGCATCAACAAATTTGCTATGAAGCTCCGAGGTCCAATAAAACCTTGTTTTCTTGCTAGCCGAAGTAGGGTTGGCAACTCGGCGGCTACTCTTCGTGGAATCTGGTCGTGTTGAACCGCCTCTATCTTGGTCTAGCGACGCTCGTCCATCTCTCAGTAGTTTCTTGTAGCGCCAAAGGTGATTCTTGACCATATTTTTAGTCAGTCCCGGCACGTTCATGATTTCGAGTATGCGCAATGGGCAAGCAAAACTGATCCCCAACTGTTGAACTGCATCAACAAATTTGCTATGAAACTCCGGGGTCCAACGAAATCTTATTTTCTTGCTAGCCGAAGTGGTGTCAGCAACTTGGCGGTTACTCTTCTCGGAATCTGGTCGTGTTGGAGGTTGCTCTGGAGGGGATTTAGTGGTCTCAGATCGGCTGGTCATGATGGTGAGTTCATCATCGAGCGGACCCGACTTGTCATGACGCATGTTCCCTTCCACAATGGGCGTCGACTTTGACCTTATAGCACTAGTTTCCTCTTGTAGATCCTCGGCGGTACCCGCCTGTTCCGAAAGATGTTGCGAAGGGCATTGCAACAAATGAGCATTATAAACCCCCAGATCTGGCTCTTCAGTGAATACTCCGTCCGTGGGAACAGGGTTACCGCACTCCAGGCAAATAGCGATGCTTAGAGCTTTTTTGTACTGAGTGTTTTTTATTCGAAGCTTTTCATTTTCCTCCCTTACAACCGCTAACTCGTGCCGATCGCGTTGCTGCTTCAGCCGGGTTCGTTTGTTTTCAAACCAGCACTTGACCTTCCGAGGCTCCCACCCTATCTCCTGGCCCATTTTGATTTTCTGTTCCATGTCCGGATAGGGGTATTCCCTGAAAAACAATTCGAGTTTATGGACTTGACCTGAAGTGTTGCGTTTGAGATATTCCCCTTTCTGACGCTGATAACCGTCGCGGGTACTGTTCTCGTTAACCAAGCCGCGGGTTTCATCATTAGAAGGATCGGTCTCCATGGCCCTCGTGTCAGGTTCGGTCCTGAGATCTTCAAACTCTTCCAGCAGCTCAAGCTCGGAGACCTCCAAGTCTGGCGCTTCCAGTAAATGACAGAATCCCTTGAACATTTTGACCGGGATATCACTGTTTGATTTTCCGTTAACTCAGCTTTCTTTGTTCCTCCTTGGATCTTCACTTTCTCTGCAAATTCTGAGAGGTTAAAGGAGCCGGATCACCGTTCTTCGATCAAAGGTGATGGCTACCCGACGAGCGCTCTTCTCAATGTTTCCAGATTCCCACTTCGTCCTTTTGTGATGGCTACTTGACGAGCGTTTTTCTCAAGGCTTCGTAATTCCCACTTTGTCCTTTTTTGCTCTTTTCTACGTGAACGGAGCCTGAAGATCTCTTGCGTTGATTTCGCTTTGTCGAGCACTACGCTTGTCCCCCTGGCCCAGTCTCTAGAGTAATAAGCCTGCCCACCTTTCGGCGCCATTATGTTTCGTAAAACCCGAGATCACAGGACGGTGGTGGATTCGTGACTCATCGGGGATGCATTAACGAAACCCGCTTGGCTCTACTGCACATAAAATATTATTACCACTTCTCCCTGTACTCGAGCATTTATAAGGTGATAGATTGATGTCAAGAAGATTAACACTTTAGCCTTATCAGACTCAGCCTCTCAAACACTCTTCACATTCTCACTCTCTTCTCCGTCATTCCATCGCATATGGATTCCTCCTCTATGCCTGTTGCCTTACCTGAAGCTTCGACCCAATGGGAGAGATTTTACCACCTCTTGGGTAGGGGTTATGGCTACATAAACAATCATCCTGAAGCTGAGGTTGAAGTTCGTACTCTGATTCCGGCCCTGGATACTGCGTGTATTAAAGGTACGAAACTGCAAAGGGAGTTTGTGATCTTCCCAACTCTCTTTAACAATTTCATGCAGGCTTACGAAGTTGCTAGCCGGGAGGTCACTTTGGCTGGTATCGTGCGAGCCCGTTATCAGGACCGAACTGAGTCCCTGATGTTGGCCATGCTGACGGCCGATAACCATAAAAGGGCTGTTGAATACGCCCACGCCCAGGTTTCGATGCTGGTCCGTGAGAGGGACAACTTGGTGGAGCGTCTGGCTCTTTTTGACACCGCCTTTGAGCAAGACCAGCACAACTTCGTGCTGAGGTTCCAGTGTGCCTGGTTGGAGGAAAGGCTTGAAGACCTGAGCATGGATATAGCTCGCGGGAGGGTGCTGGCTCATGACTTAGAGCTTGAGTTCGAGTACTATGACACCAAGGTGAACGAACTTAAGGAGAAATGTCGTCTCCTTTTCTTCAAGCTTGTAGACCTCGATTCCCGGAGTGTGGGTTGTAAGCAAGGCATGGATAGCATGGAGAGTCAGTTAAGCTTTTTTGTGATGCTTGTCAGAACTCATTTTGGGTTTACTGCTCCCCCTCAGTGATCCACTTGTAAACTTTCCTGCTGAATGAAATAAATGCGAGTTTGTTTATATATGCTCTTTCATTCTGCATTGTTGACTAGCCAAGAAAGGTTTTTGCTTTCGGATCTACGCGACTCCTTTTTCGCCTGTGTCAACAGATTGACTACGCATCATTCTCACAGCCCGACGCTTTATATTTGATTGACCTGAATGCCTCGTGAGAAATAGATTTGTAGTTGCTCGAAACTTAAAGATTGCCCCTGATTTTGCGGTCATTGCGTTTGGGGCCGCTAGTAATCTTTCACTTTCGAGCTCGATCACATTCTGCTAGTAACTCATGCTATCAATTCTGCCTTCACGCGTCGGGGCTGATTTTACCTTGAACTTAATAACAAGGAATTACCGTATACACACGAGATGACGTTTGCGAAAAACATTATGCAGAATCAACTCTAGCTATTGAAGAAACAAACGCATGCACCGATGAGAACTTTACAATAGGAGATACATCCTTCTCGCGTACATCCCCTTCTTTCTTGGGGCATGTCCAATGACTAACCAGTCTGGCCTCAGCTTAGGTGTGCCATTACCAAGTGCAGATCATGGTTGCCAACCTTTAATAGCTTCCAACTGATCGAACCAGGTATCAAGTCCTTCATCGAAGAAATCACCCGACCCCTCGAACGATTGATGTGTAGGTTGAGCTGCATCGCCCGACGGGTTCTTCGAACTGGAACCTCCATCTTTGTCTGGGATTATAAGAGGAGATTTGATCGATTGACTACCACAAGCATCTCCCACTTGGGGATTAGGGAAATAAGAGTGCTCCAAGCTTTCTCCCATTAGATCATCTGAAGCCATATGCTCTGATTGGGCAAACCCTTGAGCACTGGGCGTGGTGGGCTGATCTGCGACAGGATGAACACTGACTAGCTGCTGCTCGGACGGAGGAGTGCTTACTCGTTGCACTTGTGATGCGTGTTCTTGAGGAATATTGAAATGACTCGCGAGGATATCCTGATCAAATCCCCAATAGTCGTCCAGATTCGACCGGGCCTCATTTGTCATAAGGGTGCTGGGTTCGCAGCCGAGTCTATTGCTCGGATTCAGTTCTGCATAACGCTGTCCTAACGCCCTTCTGTAGCAACCAAGGTGATTCGCGACTAATTGCTTGGTAAGTCCCGGTACGTTCATGACCCTAAGTATGCTTGTCGGACCTATGAAGTCGAGTCCTATCTGTCGAACTGCGTCCAAGAACTTGAGATGAAGCTCCGGGGGCCAAGTGAATTTCTTCTTCTCGTCGTCCAGAGTGGCGTAGATAGCCTGCCGACTAACCTCTAACTCCTCTTGAACCGTATCTGATCTTACCGGAAGCTGTTGTGGAGGAGATTCATGGGCTTCGATGAGGTGACTCCGATCATAACGACACGTATCTTCTTCCTCCGAAGACACTGGTATAATTTCTGTAGGATCGATCTGCTCATGCGCGCCATTAGCAGGATCTGATTGTACCGGAGATGGCTCAAGGGAGCAGGGGGATAAATGAGCACCTTCCATCTTCGTAGAAGGCTTACTGGGGAACAATTTACTGAGGGTGGTAGGGCCACCGCAGTCAGGGCAGGTAATAGTACTGAGAATTTTCTCATACCACATGTTTTCCATTTGAAGGTTTTGGTTCTGCTCTTTTAGGGCCGTGATCTCCTTACGCCTGTGTTGGACACCTAGTCTGAAACGTCTATTCTGAAACCAAAAATGGATTCTCATAGGATTCATTCCCAGCTTCTGGCCCAATTCAATCTTTTGTTCCTCGTTTGGGCAAGGGCATTCATCGAAGAAAGCTTCAAGCTCCTGGATTTCTTTCCGAGCGTAGCGCTGGCGACTTTTTCTTTTCCGGGGTTGAGCGTCGTGGCCACTGCCGTCGTCACCACTGCGATCTTGATGTTCGTCACCGGCGATGTTGAGTTCCATGGCTTCGATGTCGAATCTGATTCTAGAGAATTTGAGGTCTTTCAACGAACTCGTCACTCGGGGTTCTCTGTTCTCTTTTGTATACTCGCTCTTTCGATTTGTTGCCTCCTTTTCCTCGAAAGCTAGGTCTGTTCAGCGTTCTGTTTTTGAAACGACGGAACTGTTTACCTCCTGCTCAGCTTTCCGACACGAAGGGGTAACCAAATCCTTCCGCGGCTTCTTCGATAGTAGCGCTCGCCTTTCACTTTTCCTCGATAGTCATGCCTGTTCAGCACTGTCTTCTCTTTTTAAGTGGCAGAGCTGTTCACTCGCCGCCCAGCTTTATGCGTGATGGAACAACGCAATCCTTTCGCGGCTTCTTCGATAGTTGCGCTCGCCTTTCACTTTTCCTCAATAGTCATGCCTGTTCAGCACTGTCTTCTCTTTTTAAATGGCAGAGCTGTTCACTCGCCGCCCAGCTTCATGCGTGATGGAACAACACAATCCTTTCGCGGCTTCTTCGATAGTTGCGCTCGCCTTTCACTTTTCCTCAATAGTCATGCATGTTCAGCACTGTCTTCTCTTTTTAAGTGGCAGAGCTGTTCACTCGCCGCCCAGCTTCATGCGTGATGGAACAACACAATCCTTTCGCGGCTTCTTCGATAGTTGCGCTCGCCTCCCTCCCAGCTTTAATAATGGCGAGACCGAATTTGTCAGGCCTGAAATTGCGGATCAGGACATGTCTGATGATTCACGGGAGGAGCAGCCCTCGCTTTACATTAATTAACCCGGCTCCACAAGCATTATTGCTGCAACTTTTCTCCACTCTCGAGACGCTATAAAATGCGGAGTTGGTGTTTGGGAGATTAACGCTCTCATATAATTTGCTTCCATCCTCTAATCGCTCCACTACACACATCTCCGTCGAAAATGGCTTCTTCCCAAGTTCACACTTTCTCAGCCGAAGCTTTGACTCGATGGAAAGAGTTCTATAACCTCTTGGGTCGAGGCTACGCTCACATAGCCGATCATCCCGAAACCGAGGATGAGATCAGAGTCATGTTCGGGGACCTGGACATCACCTCCCTCGAGGGTACCGCGTTGGGGAGGGAATACAATATTTTTCCAACGCTCTTTACGAACTCCTTGGAGGTCTACCGCGCTGCTCATCGGGGAGTTACCGTGGCTCGTGTCTTGCGAGCCCGTTATGAGGATCAGTCCGACCGCCTAGCGTTGGCTGACTACCTGGCCGATAGTCACAAAAAGGCTGTTGAGTTCGCCAAAGAGCGGGTTTCGACATTGCTACGCGAGAGGAGGAATCTGGTGGAAGACTTAGCTCTATCTCTGGCTACCTATGAGCGCGATCGACGTAATGCCCTGCTAAGGAATCGGAGCGAGTGGCTGGAAGAAAGGCTCAACGGCATAAACGAGGATATAACTCGTGAGAATGGACTTGTTCGGGACTTGGAAGCAGTCGCCGAAGATCACGAGACTCAGGTTGTTGCAGTCAATGATGAACGCAAACGCCTCCACCTCAGGCTTGCGGACCATGATACGCGGAGTGGTGCGTATAAACAAAGCATCCATAACCTGGAGGGCCAGCTGGGCTCCTTTGTGTCGTTGATTAGGGCTCACTTCTGCTTTACTTTTCCACCCCAATGAATTGTATGATCTGGTTTGGGCAAGAATGAATGAAAGCCCCTGTGTTTGTTTTAGCTTTTATATGATCCATTTCTTCGAGCATCCGGACATCTTAGACTTGGATGAGCCGATCCATAATAAGTCGAGTAGATGTGTTCTGATTTTCTAACTCACTCATGGTCAGATGAAAGAATAGCCTCAGACTTATCCAAGAAAAGATTTCTTTATGCTACTTGTTTTTCACCTGCAAATGAAAAGACCGAGTCAAAAGGAATAATCTGAAAAAGAAAGCATAGACCCCTTTCAATCTTATGCTTGCTCGTAATTAATAATGACAAGAACTTTTACAAGGGTTTTAATCTTGTGCGAAAAGTTTTTATCAATATTCCTCGAAAGAAAGCATACTATTGAAAGGAATGTAATTCACGATAATTGCTTTTGACCAATATTCAGAAGAGCGAATTAGTCAAAAATGCAAGGCATAACGACGTGTTTTTAAATTTAATTGAAGATACGGCATCCAAATCAAGGCCGTTTTGTTAAGAACGAGAGCAATTTGGACATCTATCTCGTCATTAAATTCGAAATAACGTCAATACTCTTGATCAATTATCGTGGATTACTTAGTGACGTATGACATGCATGGACCAATTCAAGTGTATAATTCCTTCTAGCGAAATTGAGGTTGGATTACCCTGTACGACCAAAAAGGTCGTGTAAGATTTTCAACTTTAGTTTCCTCTAAAGGAATTATAAACTTGACTTGGGAGTATTCTGATGATTAGAGAAAATGCCACTATCACATTCCCATGACCCGTCAAAAGAAATACAACCGAGTTCCATCTGAATGTATACACCAATAGATCCCTAATACAATCACTCTAAGGGGTGAGATAGAGAAAGCCTCGATAAAAATAAACCCTATACAAGAGGACTAGTAATGGAAAATGAAACCAAGGAATGTGATCCTAACGTTTAAGGATGCCCCAAGTTCGATCTGTGACTTCCGGATCACTTGCCCCAACTCGTCATCTTCATTGGACGATATCTCAATAATGTCCATAGTAGGCTCCTTTGTTGCTCACTCGGTGTTCGCCATGGGATATCATCCTCCTCGTCTTCTATCAAGGACGTTTGGGAAAAACACATGCATCTATCCTTGAAATGGCATTTAATCTAATCACCAGAATGCAATGAATGAAATGCCTATATTTATATGAACTGTAATAGTTTTGAGGGATAGAGAGTCTTACCAACCCAACTCGTCGACTTATGTGCGATTTTAGGTGTACCAACCGCCCAAAGACATGCGCATGAGACAAGTGATGGTGAACTTCTAAAAATCAGAGGGTTTGGCACCTAAGGTTAAGGTTCCCACCTCGAGTTCTAGAAAGAGCCGATTCCATTGCACAACTATCGTTGCATTGGGACTCAATCCATAGTTCGAAGCGAGCGGAATTGAGAAGTGGATTACCCCGTGTTTTTCCTCACGGAGATTCCATTTTCAATTCCTTCTATTGTGTTCCTAAAGGCGGCGCCTGGGGTTTTAGGCGCGGTTGTGTGTGTCCATGTGTCGTGATCATCACAATGCAAGTCATGCACAACAATTTATCAATCAGCACTTCAAATCATCCACACAACATACATTCCTACGCCACACCTGCGTAAAATAAAGTTAATCACAGACTACACCCCTTATTACTCCAATCTGCAAAAACATATAACACCTATCGTGAGCGGACTTACCTCACCTTCAAGAGCGCCTGTAGGGTTAGAAAAATCACTCAATTTTTATTACGGCCTAAGTCCACTTGAGGTCTAGAACCATAGTTTCTAGAACAAGTCCCCAGCGGAGTCGCCAGCTGTCGCGACCCGTCCGGAAGCGGACGCGGCTAATGGATTACCGATCACGGGTCTTGGATCGGCGCGAGCCCTCCCAGGCCCATACCAAATCGCGGCGGGAGTATTCTTCGACGATAAGAGTCGATCGCTTTCGACCTTCAGTGTGGTCGTGGTGGCATGTGCAAATTGTGCATGCATTTGGAGTCGCCACCGGTCTTTCTTGGAGGGTAGACCGGAAACCTTACCGATCGATTGGGAGAGATCGATCAGTTCTACGGAACCAGAGATTTTGGGTTCGGGGACTTGGTTACGCTGGTGTCGTTACCAACGCCCTTTCGGTACCTAATGCGAGTGATTTTCCTAACTAGGATTTCATGCAGGCACAATTTTGGGTGAGGTAAGTCTGACTTTGCACATTAACCAGTTTAACATGCTCACGTAATCATAATAAATAAATAGATGTCAATCACATAAATATCTATCCTACGTGGTGATCATGGAATTATGATTTAATGGGTCTCGAGCCAATGAGACCACATATAATCATTTTAATATTTTAATAACGGAGAGCCGCTCTTCGCTTCTTCTTGGTTTCTTGAACTCTTCAAGAATTGGGCCCCAAAGAGCTCGCCGACTTAAAAGGCTCCTCCACGTAATCCTCGTAGCATTTACATCAACAATTGACTATGCTAAAAATAAAGATTACATGAAAAATAAAAGGAGTACGCAGCCTCCATTTAATAATTACAACCCCAAATATATAAATAATCATCATACATTCATATATACATCAATCACATTGATTAGGGATTTTTCCATGATCACCACCCTTTCACGTAAGTAATAAATTCACAATTTAAAACTTAGGAAGGCACAATAAAAATTCTACGTTGAATCATATTCAGAATTTTTACGTAAAATAAGATAGCCATAAATTTTCGATTCAAAATTGATTTAGTCTCAATTTTTGCTACGTTGATTAATTTATCATATAAAATAATCAATCTCCATTAGCCATGTAAGACGAACAATTCGTTAATACATATTGGCCATAGTATTGCAAAAATTGCAAAAAATCAATTAAATGCACGAAAACACCTAAGGATTGGCTCTGATACCACTGTTGGGATCCACGTAACACGTAGCGGAAATAAATAACAACCCACACATGTATCTCCAGAGGCGTACTTCGTGCATTTCAATCGAAAAAAATCACAAAGTCTCAAAGGGAGTAAATAGATTACCTCTCGTAGCGTGCTTGAACGGAGGTGTCGGTTCGATGTTCTTCGATCTCAGCCTCCACAAGTGTTAGGCATCTAGTTCGGACGCACCACCAATTGACGAACGGGGAGACGACTAATAACTCCACAACAATTGTGCTAGCAATATGCGGAATCAATATTCCGAACTTAGTATATTTTGCTCGCTCAAGATTATGAGAATATAGAGAGTGTTTGTGTTCTTCTCTCTGAGCTCTCAAAAATTTGCACACTCTACAAAATGTCTCTCCCCCTTCAACCTCAAAACTCTTGCCATCCTTTTATAGCCAAAAATACCTTCCAATAAATTGTATTTAAAAATAGCACTAACAATTATAAATTCTATCTAAAAATAGCATTCACAAATAAATGACATTTAAAAATAGCACTAACAATAGCACTCACAATTTATAATACAAAAATACTATTTAAAAATAGCACTAACAATAGCACTCACAATTTATAATACAAAAATTCTATTAAAAAATAGCACTAACAATTATAAATTCTATCTAATAATAGCACTCACAAATAAATGACATTTAAAAATAGCACTAACAATAGCACTCACAATTTATAATACAAAAATGCTATTTAAAAATAGCACTAACAATAGCACTCACAATTTATAATACAAAAATTCTATTTAAAAATAGCACTAACAATTATAAATTCTATCTAATAATAGCACTCACAATTTATGATAAATAAATGCCATTTAAAAATAGCACTAACAATAGCACTCACAATTTATGATAAATAAATGTCATTTAAAAAATAGCACTAACAATAGCACTCACAATTTATAATACAAAAAATGCTATTTAAAAATAGCACTCACAATACAAAAATGCTAAAAAAGGCACTAACAAAGGTGTTAAAAATAATAACCATTATTATTATTACAAGAGTTAAAGAGGTTACCAAACAATACAAATATGCATAACGTATAAATACGTATGATGTATAAATACGTAGAGCATACGTATACATCCGTGAAACCGTGGACTAATTGAAAGAAAAATGTGCAATTAAGCCCTTTTGGTAAAAATTGATTAAATTGGAGGGCAAATTGACCTAATTGCACTTTAAGACTTTAGAATCCAATGTCATAGCTTATAAAAAGTGAGAATTGAAAACTAAAAGACTCGAAAATGATTTTTTTTTTTAGGCTCGGTTCGGGTTTATGTTTGTGAAGGAACATAGTGACCCGAGCCGAATTTTTGAGATTTAAAGTGACACACTTGAAGAGAAAATTAAAACAAAATTATCGAATATTTTTGGGTATTTTTCTGACCACGAATGGTATTTTTCTGATTTTTTGGGTATTTTTATAATTAAATAAACTCGAAAAATATTAAAAATACCGAAAAATATTTTTTGTTCAAAATTGGTTCCTAAGGTTAAACCAAGGCTTCCAAAGTTGATTTTGTGATTTTATGACATTTTTTGATATTTTTAATTAATTTTAAAGAATAAAAATCACAATAATAAATGGTAAAAAAAAAATCAGGTGTCAACAGTGAATTGTGCAATTGAAGGCTCAAATGATCAAATTGGCCCAAATTACCTATGCCAATCGATTCAAAATGGTGAAACCTGTGACGCCCTAGAAATCCAACTTCGGTAAAGTCCCTGAATTCGATAAAATGGATTAAGGTCGAAATTCAATCGATAAAATATATTGGATCGAAAGGACTGAAGAGACGACGTTTGGACGAATTCGAATTTCAGTCGGTTTAGATTAGGTTCGAAATTCTTAGTGGCCGTGAATTAGGATTTCAATCCTCGCGAACCGAGCCTAATCCCGACCGAGCCTAGCCTATGAAATTACCAAAATACCCTTCATCCGTTGTACCGAAAATTCGTTTCAGTCCCAATTCGCCAAATGACCAAAATGCCCCTCAATTGTGCATATAGGACAAATTGCCCCAAAAGTCCAAGGGGACCCCACACTCTCTCTCCTCTCCCTATTCTCTCACGTGGGCTGCTGCACTTCTTCTCCTTCTCACACGTCTCTCTCTTCTCTCTCTTTCTCGCGATCTCTACCTCTCTTCTCTGCCTCCTCCCTTCCCCGACCGACTCCTCCTCCTCCCGTCGAATTTTGGCGCGCCACCACCCCACCACGGACCGCCATCACCTTCACCAGCACCCCACCGTCACCTCCGACCCCTCCACCACCGTCGTTCGCTGCCGGAAGCCGCGAAAACGGCTCGGGAAAGCTTGCTCTGTTTCTGCTTCCCCTGACCCAAGAGCCTCCGGTCTTCCTTCGGCCGTTTCCGGCGCCGCCGCCGCCAACCACCACCACTCCGAGACTCCCCCGTGACTTGTGCTTCAAGTCGAAGCCACCCAGCTACCGAACGACCGCCGGAGCCGCCGCAAATCGCCCCGAAATCGTCGGTGCCCTGTTTTCGAGCCGGTCCGCGTTTTCTTCAGATCCGGACGTTTCCAGCGACACCACTTCTCACCGCCACCTTCATCAAACCCCCAAGACGTCTCTTCCTCTTCCCTGAGCTCGTGAGGGCCGGCCGCCGTGCATGGTGGCCGAAAAAACCGCACCGACCACCCCTTGTTCTCGGCCGTGCAAACCCTATGTTGCGCCGGTTCTGTGCCGTCGTTGTTCAGCCACTTCCGGCCGCCTTCTTCCGTGCTCGACCTGTCCCGAAAACTCCCCTCGACCCCTAGGTGAGATCCCCGGCCTTGGCCAGCCTCGTCCCGGCCCGTGGGGTCGAGAATCGTCGAAAATCAGCCCGGAACCCTATTTTTGACAGCCGCCAGATTCTGTTTTCAGGCCGTCGCCGCTCGCCGGAGCTTCGCCATCGCTGGCCACCTATCCCGGTGACCTCGCGAGACTTCCCTGAGGCATTCCCAAGATTTTAGGTTTTTTGCCACCGCCGCCGTCGTCGCCGTCCGTTGAGACCGCTCGAGCTTAATTTGATTGTGAGTTGACCCTAAACCTTGGTTAGGGCGCTAATTGCGCTTAGGATTAGTCAGTTGGTCAATTGTGAAATTTAGGTACACGATCGGGGCCGGTCTAAATAGAAATTGAGATTAGGATAAATGGCCGATCGATTGGTTAGCCGGATTGATTGAATTGTCTGTGGCTAATTGTTCCTAGATGATTATTGATTGATTGATTGGGCAATGGATTGCCGCTGTTTGATCGTGAGCGAGCGATAGGCTAGAGACGAGCGAGCGATCGACGACGTTTAAGTCGGATTGACTAATAAATAATTATTACATGAATTCGAACCTTTATGTGGCCTAATCGGACTGGTTGTTCGTGTTTGTGTTGATTGCCTCGTTGGATGGTTTGATTGATTGGTTGGAATGACTATTTGGCGTCGATCGTTGATTGGGGGTTAATCGCCCTGTGCGTGGTGACTAGTGGATAATCTGCATTTGCATATGACTGTGTGTGAAGTCAAAATACATATTTTAGCATGAAAATGGCATTTGGCCAAGATTTTTACATGCCTGAGTGAGCATCCGGCCTTAACCAAAGATAATGAAATGGTTTGATTGCTGGATGTGGAGTGTATGGTCATATGAGGAAAAATAATAAGGTTCCTGGCAAGTTCATGTTCTATAATTTGTACAGAACCATATGACTTGCCGGAAGCACGACAGCTCTGATATGGTATTAACTAGTATGGATGCAGAGTTGATCGGATGTCGGTCGCAAAGGAGGTTGGACCGACGCCCCGTATAGGGATGCCTACTTGCTGGTGCCGTGCCAGACACATTGGATATACCGCTTGTAGTAGCCGTTGCCGAGAGTAAAGGAACGTAGCTCGTTTCTGCCGGTAGAACGCTGGATCACATTGAGGTGTTAGATCGCGTTATTTGTGAGAGTCGAATCACGCCCTCTTTTTCGTAGATCCTCTCATGTGCCAGTGGCACGATCTTCGTTAATAAAAGAATTGACGCAATGTAACTTCGTACATGGGTAAGTATGAACGTATCCCAACTACGACGTTTGGAATGGGACGAGTGGAGTAGGAAGACGAAAGTTCATACTCGCTTGTGTTCGAGTTATTATTGTATTGTGTGCATTGTCCTGATGAATGTCCTGTGCATCTTGTGGATGTGATGCTGTGATTAAGTGACTGATTGACCTTGACTGCTAAGTCATGTCGAGCATTGCATTGTGTATGGCTGAAGGCTGATAAGTGTGCATGTGGATGGTGGTTATATTGTTAACTGTGGATAGTTGCTATATGTACCTGTGTGATCTGTGAGCTTCGGTTAGGATGCCCTGGGCAAATTAGTTTCCTAACCGAGCTTAGGCTTGATTCACTGAGATTTATTCTCATCTCGTCGTGGGATAACATTTTCAGGTCCTAAGTGGCGAAGTCTCGTGAACGCCATGGATTGGCTGTTGGAGTAGTCTGTTGAAGTAAGTGAGAAATTGACCTCACCTGACCAAGTGACCTTTTGAGGTTTTGTCTAGTTGCCCCGAAGTATGGGGTTGTGTACATTCGTTAGTATGAATAAGGTCTTGATTGATTTGCCGGTATGTATGTTCTGTGATTGATTCTTTATGAATGACGGTTATGACTACCTACTATTTTATCCCTTGTGAATCTTTGTCGGGGATTTTAAAATGTTTCCACATGCGTAGTTAAGTGATAGGTCGATAGCGTGCCTGGGAAGCTATCTCTATGACCTCGTTGCGATTTGGCAAGGGATGTCGCGGGTTCGAGAGTCGGGGCGTGACAAAACCCATTGGAAAGTATGTTTAATTTGCAATGATAATCCTTGAATTGAAAGTAATTTCAAATATGCCCAATTTCAAGGACTAAAATGCAATTAAGTATGCAATTTTGCCAAATTCGTGCAATTGAGCAATTTGTGAAAATAATTGGGCTAAATTGCAATAAGGGACAGTCAGATTGGATGTCGAGATCCTAGAAAATGCCAAAATTACAAATTAAAAGACTCAATTGAAATTTTTTTTATCAAATTCAATCATACGTGTTACAAAGGAACATGTAAAATTGAATCTGATTTTGGACCTTTTTGTGAGCTCAAAAAGATAATGGGTTTAAAATAAAAATATTGACTATTGTTTCATATTTGTGTGACCTCAAATACTATTTTTCTTGATTTTTCTAGTATTTTCCTAATCTCTGAAAATATTAAAAAATACGAAAAATATGAAAAATTATTTTTTTTTGTCAAAAATGGTTCCTTAGGCTTGGCCAAGGCCACCAAAGTTGATTTTTCAATTTTTTGACTTTTTATGGGTTTTCACGAATTTTCTAAGAAATTACTAAAAAAATGCTGATCCAAAATTAGGTGTCAACAACCTAAAACGGTAAATATTTTTTTTCTAACCTAATTTTGTAAATATTTTTTTTGAATTAAATCGGAAAAAAACCCTGAAAAAAGCTCTTCCAAGATGTAGTCCTCCCATGTATGTAGAAAAAGCCCTGCGTGAGAGGGTTCGAAATATATCCTTGTGACTCCTTTCATTTGCTAGTTTTATATTAAATATCCTCATTTACATTATTAGTATTCTTCCCATTATTTTCTCTATATTTCATACCCGAATATACACACTTGCACACACGCTTCCGCAAAATACCCAATAGTGGTATCTGTTGACACCTGATTTTTGATCAGTCTTTCATAGTTTATTTTTAAAAAATTCATAAAAAATCTATAAAAAGTTAAAAAAATTAAAAAAATCATCTTTGGTAGCCTTGACCAAGCTAAAGGAACCATTTTTGATAAAAAAATAATTTTTCATATTTTTTAATATTTTTTAATATTTTCCAAAAATAGAAAAATACATGAAAAATGAAGAAAAATAGCGTTCGATGTCGTAAAAATATAGAAAAATAGTCAATATTTTTATTTTAATTTCTTTTACATTTTGAACTCATAAATAGTCAAAATTTAAGTTCAATTGCATGTGTTTCTTCACGACGCATAGAGTTGAATTTGGCAAAAAAATGTCATTCGAGTATTTTAATTTGTAAATTTCTACATCTTTTTTAGTCTTGACGTCCAATTAGATCGACCACCATCTACAATAAATGCCCCTTGCTGAATATTTTCGTTTTTGTTTTACATGATTTCATGGTGTAAAACGCCGAGTGGATCCCCAAATATAATCGGGTCGGCATGAGTTCGATAGCTCGTCCAAGACCAAACCAGGGCACGGCGAACCCCATGTGAGTACTCTCGAACTCCTTCGATGCTTCCTAATGCTTTTCTTAGGTTAGATCGTGTGTAGAATGGCTAGGACAGCTAAATCATTCTTGAGCTGTGATTGATAAATAGGACCTTACTAGGAATGCCATGTGATTTATTTGCATATCTAGATTCCTTGAGTTGGGCATTTTATTACTGATTGTGATTGCTAGGATAATCACTCTTACCTACATGAATTTCTAGATTTAGGGTTCATACCTTACTCATCCGCATGAATCTCAGGCTAGAAAATTCAGTCAACTTAGGTACCGAAAGGGCGTTAACTTTGACAGTTGGTGTAACTAAGTCCCCGAAACCATTTCTCTGGTTCTCGCAGAATTGAATAGAAACTCCCAACTATTCGATTGGGTGGTCCAATCATACCCTAAAAAAATGATTGGTGGCGACTCCATGGCATGCACACTTAGCACATGTCACTAGACCACACTGAAAGTCGATCACGCATACCTCCGTTGCGATTTGGGTAATGGGCCTTGGGAGAGGCCCGCGTCCGACCAGACAAGACGGCCCATTAGCCCTCGAGAGCCCGACAACCTCAAGAGGGTCGCGACAGACTGGCGACTCCGCTGGGGACTGGTTCTTAACCATTTAGTGGACTTGAGCCGATTAAAAAGTTGATTGATTCTTCTAACCTAATTTTATGCAGATGCTCTTGAAAGTGAGGTGTATATGCTAACGAATGTGTTAGATGTTTTTGTAGACGGGAGAAATAAGGGGTGAAGTGCTTGTTAACTTTGTTTTATGCAGGCAAGAGTTTTGGATGTATGATTGTGTGGATGTTTATATTGAAGCGGTGATTGTTAAATAAAATGCATGTCTTTTGCTTTAGCACGACACAATGAATACACACAATTGCGCCTAAAACCCCAGGCGCCCTCTTTAGGAACACAATAGAATGAATTGAAAATGGAATCTCCGTGAGGAAAAACATGGGGTAATCCACTTTTCAATTCTGCTCACTTCGAACTATGGATTGAGTCCCAATGCAACGATAGTTGTGCAATGGAATCAGCTCTTCCCAGAATTCGAGGTGAGAACCTTGGCTTTAGGTACCAAGCCCTATCTTTTGATTTTTAGGAGTTTTCCCTCACTTGTCTCATGCGTTTGTCTATGGAAGGTTAGTATACCTAACACTGCTAAAAATACAGAGAAGCTTGATTTTCTCTTAAGTTTGGTTGGTAAGACTTTTCTATCCCTCGAACTTGTTACAGCTCTTAATAATTATATTCATTGCATAATTCCGGTGATTGGATTAAATGCCATTTTGAGGATAGATAGGTGTGTTTTCCTCCCAATGTTCTTGATGGAAGATGAAGATGGTGTCATCCCATTACGAGCGCCAAGTGGACAAGAAGAGCCTGCTATGGACATCATTGAGGTATCATCTAATGAAGATGACGATTTGGAATAGGTGATCCTGAAGTCACGTCTCAAAGATCGAAACTGGGGCATCTCTAAGTATTAAGATCACATTCCTTTGTTTTAATTTTCATTTCTAGCCTTCTTGTATAGGATTTATTTTGCTGAGATCCTCTCTATCTGATCCCTTATATTGATTGTATTAGGGATCTATTTGTGTTTATATACATTCAGATTGAAATTTGTTGTATTTCTATTGACTTGTCATTGGAATGTGATAGTGGCATTTCTTCTAATCACTCGAATACTCCAAAATCAATTTTATAATTCCTTTGGATGAAATTGAAATTGGAAGTCTTATACAACCTTTTGGCCGTATAGGGCAATACAATCCCAATTTCGCCAGAAGGAACTATAAACTTGAATTGGTTCATGCATATTTTGCATCATTGGTAATCCACAATAATTGATCAAGAGTATTCGTGTTTTTCAAATTTAATGAAAAGATAGATATCCAAATTACTCTCGTTCTTAGCAAACGGCTTTAATTTGGATACTGTATCTTCAATTGAATTTAAAACACATCGTAATTGTGTACTTTTGAACATTCCATTGATTTTCTTGGAATTGATCAAAGGCGATTATCGTGAATTACATTCCTTTCAATGATATGCTTTCTTTTGAGGAATATTGATAAAAGCTTTTGCACAAGGCCAAAACCCTTGTAAAAGCTCTTATCCCTATTAATCACAAGTAAGCATAAAATTGAAAGGATTTATGCTTTATTTTTCAAATTCTTTCTTCTGATTCTGCCTTTTCATTTGAAACAGGTTAAAAACAAGTAGAGAAGAGAAGTCTTTTTGTGGATAATCACGGTGGGAGGTTCCTTTATCCGATCATAAGCAAGATTAAAAAATCAAGATGTACACGCTCGAATCATCAATGTCAAAGCGCAGCTTGCCTAGGTTGAGAGTGGTAAGGTGTTCGAGAAAGTCAGCCATACAGATGTTGAGACACACACATTAGAGCTTTCATTCATTTCGCTCAATCGAGGGACCTTAAAAGCAGATCATACAAATCATCGGGGTGGAAACATAAAACCGCAATGAGCCCTAATTAGCATCACAAAGGAACCAAGTTGGCCCTCCATATTATTGATGCTTTGCTTATACTCACCACCTCGAGACTCGAGATCTGCAAGCTTAAGAAGAAGGCGTTTACATTCCCCTTTAAGCTCGGCAACCTTGGTCCCGTGATCTTCGGCGGCTATTTCCAGGTCCCGAACTAGTCCTCTCCCATGGGCTATATCCGCGGTAATGCTGTCAAGCCTTTCTTCCTGCCACTCACATTGAAACTTCAACACGACATTACGACGGTCGTGCTCATAGGTGGTCAGGGATAAGGCCAAGCGCTCCACCAAATTTCCCCTCTCGCGAAGCAACATCGAGACTCGCTTGTTGGCGAACTCAACAGCCTTTCTGTGACTATCGGCCACAAGGTTGGCCAACACCAAGCAGTTGGACCGATCCTCATAGCGAGCTCGCAAAACGTGAGCCACGGTAGCTTTTCGATGAGCGACACGGTAAGTCTCTAAAAAGTTTATAAAGAGGGTTGGGAAGATTCTATATTCCCTCTCTAAATTAGTGCCCTCGATGGAGGTGGTGTCTATTTCCACGAGCAAAATGCGGATTTCATCTTCAGTTTCTGGGTGATCGGCTATATGAGCATAGCCTCGACCGAGGAGGTTATAGAGTTTTTCCCACTGGGCCAAAATTTCGGCCGAGAAAGCGCGAATAGGAGAGGAGGTCATTTTCGTTGGAGTGAGGGAGAAGAAGATGAGTGTGGTAGAGTGATTAAAATAAGAAAAGGCAATTATGTAAGAGTGTTAATCTTCTCTGCATTAACTCCTCCTTTTATAGCAACTCGAGAATGAAGAAAGGCACAGCAATAATGCTCGTGGAGCCAAGTTAATTGGGTAAAGCAGTGGTGGCTCTTTCGGTGAACCATCAGATCTGTCCCAGTCCGCGATTTCAGGCTTGATAAACCTAAAAAAGTTGTAAAAAGATATGTCGGTGTCACCATATTAAAATTGAACGGGAGTTAAGCGCAACTATCGAAAAAAGTTGCGAAAGGATTTGGCGGTCCCATCATATTAAAAAACTGAGCAGGAGGCGAGCGTAGTTCCACCTTTTTGAAAATAAGTGGGAGACAGACATGGATATCGAGAAAAGGAAATCGATTTGGTGTCCCTCCACGTTGAAAAGAAGAAAGAAGACGACAAAGCGGGAAATACGAAATCTTGGGAGCAACGCTTGCCTGACGATCTTCATCCATGTTTAAAGAACGTTTCATGGGCATACAGAACCACTCAAAAGAAAATTTAGAGAGAGTGAGCATACATGAGAGAGTAGAGAACCCTGAGTGAGCAAAAATTGATCGAACATTTTTCGATCCAACATGTTTGAGGGTTACCATCAGTTGCTAGAGGCGACTGATCCAAAAATCTCAGAAAATGAACTACTGAGAGATCTCGAAGATTCCAGGATGGCGTCTGGTACCAGAACCACAGAACCCAACCCTTTCGGCAACGAAGTTCAGGATCTCAGCAGCGACGACAACAGCAGCAGCGATGGTCAATCTCGGAAAAGGAAACGTCGCCAGTGCCACACTCAGAATGAAATCCAAGAGCTTGAAGCTTTCTTTAGTGAATGCCCTCTCCCGAACATGAAACAAAGAAATGAATTGGGCCAGAAGCTAGGGATGAAACCTTTGAGGGTCAAGTTTTGGTTTCAAAATAAGCGAGCCAAATTGAGGGCTCAACACAGACGTCAAGAACTTGCGATTCTAAAGGAGGAAAACGAAAAGCTTCGAGCGGAGAACATGAGGTATAAAAAAGCTCCCAGCACTATCGCTTGCCTTAATTGCGGTGGCCCTATCACTCTCGGCGAAATGTTCCTTGATAAGCCTTATATGAGGATTGAAAATGCTCATTCACCACCCCACTCCCTCGAACCATCTTCGATACAATCGGATTTTGTTGGAGATATGCATGAACAAATCAATTCTACGAAGTCAATATCGATGCCTTCTAAAGGATGTGATATGCGTCACCATGATTGGAGTTTCCTTAACGATGAGCTTACTATCACGACCGACCAATCCAAAGCTGATGAATTCCCTCCACAACAATTTCCGGCTCGATCAAATTCTACTGGAAATAGGCCAGAGAGCAATAGCCAAGTTGTCAACACTGTTCCGGGTCGCAAGAAGACGAGGGTCAATTGGTCCCCCGAGCTTCATCTCAAGTTCCTTAGTGCGGTTCAGCAACTAGGGATCAACTCAGCATATCCAACGCGCATACTTGAGATCATGAACATACCAGGACTCACTAAAGATGGAGTCGCGAGTCACCTCAAGAGCTACAGAAGGGCGCTAAGACAGCGCCACACAGCACTGAACCTGAAAGAACTCAACTTGTGCCTAAACACTAGGCATGGCTATAACTACAATGCCCCTGAAGTAAGAAATACCCTGCCGAATCTAGGCACCGACCAAGCTGGTAGCAGCACCATCGACTACTTGGGCGCTAATCAGAATATTCCCCCGAATCATCTCAGCACCCCTCAAGAGTATATGCCACAAGTGCAGCAGGTACGAACTCCTTGGTTTGAGCAGCAACTTTTCGCTAGTGCTCTTCCTATCCCCGATCAACATATTGCGCCTAGTGTTCAAAGATCTGCCCGGCTTGGGCATATGATTTCGGAAGATCAAGCGGGCGGATGCTTTGAGGATTTTTGTTTCTCCCATTCCCAAATGGAATGTGCTTTTGATAGTGAACCGATCAATCATCCTCTTATAATCTCGAGCAACGACGAAGGTTCTAGCTCGAAGAATCAGATCGCTCACAACAGAAACAAGAATCCTCCAACGCCAAGCGATGATGGTCAACCCGAATATCAGTTGCTCGAAGAATCAAAAGATTTCCTTGATGAGGAGCTCCATATCTGGATCGATCAGTTTAAAACTGATGGACTTATGAAGTTATGATCCAAAATGACGATTATATGTCTGATTCATGGTGTAGCTGGCTGATCACCGAGAATCCTCAAGGGAACTAGGCACATGTGAATGGATGTATCATTAATCTTTCTGTCATAAAGTCTTCCATGCAAGATAATCTTCCTTAATGCCTAGAGATAATCTGGGGCAGCGATCAGTACTACCTGCGAGCATCATCATGCTTGAGTACGACAATCCCTTGTTAGATTAGAGTCGAGGCGAATCAATTGAACGCCACGAAGAAAAACATTTAATGGCTTCACATAGGAAAATGCGAGCAAAAGCCCGAGCGAGCTCAAAGACGGTTAGCTCTGTATCGTTCTAAGGGACCTTTAGTCGTTATGAACTCTAAATTGAGCTTGTTTCATTCTCGATGGGGGTCGCTAACTGCTTCAAGAATTTTATAACAAAAAACGAACCAGTTAGGGACGCCAATAGTGCTTTGTCCTGGTAGTCAGTGAACTGGAAGTGGTACGAAACGTCAGGAGTTCGATCTCAGGATTGAAAAATCATTTTATCAGTTTGTCTATCACCCGATGAAGTTCAAAGAGATTCGACGCAGATGACTATAGAACTTGGGGCAATTCGAAAATCATCGATTCATTTTCATCAAGCGGCGAAGTTGGTATTGTAAAATGTGAAGCACGCAAATGACAAATCCGAAGCAGAAGGAGATGAATCATGATTCGCTTATCCAAGGTCGGGATTTCAACCTTCGACTAAAGCCAAATCTAGGATGAGTTTTTGATCTTGCCCACTCGACAAAACCCATCTCCACTGAAAATGGGGGCAAACCATTCCTACATCTGGAAAGCATGTCGAAGCCGAAGACATCAAATTCATCGTTTGATCCGTGGGGCAAGTCCCCGAAGCAATAGTTATCATCCGCAGAGCGTAATGGAATCCATCCTTTCAATGTAAAACACATTTGGCCGCGGAGCCACCCATTTGGTAAAAAGAACGTATCGTTCCTAAATGATTTTCAATCAGATGCGGGGATAATGTTCTCTCATTTTCCTCTCAGGTGATGAACAGAGACGAGGCACCCAAGAAGCCATGCATTCAAATAACAAAACAGTGCATGAAACACGCCCAAAAAGATGAATGAATCTCCTCCGACGTAAATCCTCGAGGTGGATTCGTTGCCCAACCAGACGAAGAAATCATGGCCACAAGCTTGAGGGCCGGCTTCTACAATCTGCACATTGGCATGCAGAATGGAATTCAAATCAAGAGTAAAGTAGTATCGTCCCAATTTGTTTTGAATTTGGAAACCCAAAATAATGCTTAATATTTATCCTTGGCAGGAGCTCGCCATCAGGGCAGACATTGCAGATTTTCACAACCCTTGTACACTCGTTGGAGCATATGACCAAGGGTAAGATGTATTGTTCCAATTTTTGTAAAGTTTTAGAATATACGATGACATATCCCTTTTATATCTCCAGGATCTCCAGCCTCGATGGGCAGGTAAGTATCCCTTTTCCCAATTCATTGGAGATTAAAAAATTTCAGAATTAATTCGATTCTCACATCTAAAAAGACATAGAATTCTTACTTCGTTGACATTCATGTTTTAAAACATGAGATTGTCTGAACATGAATTACACATGTATGGTGCATCACAAAATCCCTTTGAAGGATAAATCTTGATGAAATGAAATGAATTTTTCCAACAAGAGTCGTTTGAACTGTTCAAAAGGGTATTTTCTCATAAGAGAAGCGAGCCTAATCCAAACACGTCCCATACACACTTGAGAGATGAGGAGATTGGAAATGATAGCGAAACCTTAACCTATGGATATAAGGGTCATTCGCAACGATTACATGGATCGAGATGACAGAGGCATTTATTTCTTCATTCCAAACACTACAGATGCCCATTGAGAACCCCATTGAACGGCGATTTTCATTCTCAACCCTGTCAAGAACCACCCCACATTGGGGCAAATGAAGGTTAGTCCAACAGTATCAGAAAGTAAACGGTTTGAAATTTTCTTGCTCGGACTAACATAAATCTTTGTGTGTTGTTTATATGATAATCCAAGTGTCATAGGATGACGAGAATAATTCATTTCTCTATCCTACACACTGTTATCCTTTGCACGACCAAGTTGAGCCAGCAAATTCATTTCATCAACCTATTGGTGATCATTGCATATTCCAAAGCAAAGGCAACATCACTCTAGGAATGGAAGCGTGCCAAAGTTTAAGTTGCATATCTAGCATGATTGCCGAAAATCCTAGCTCCAAAAGAAAAGAAAAACACGGGATTAAAAAAAAGGGGGAAAAGAAAAATCCCTAGACATCAAGAAAAAGCAAAGTGCCTGGTAAAAAGCAAGGCTGATGTCTATTCAAAATATCCCCAGTAAAGTCTAGATATACGATGAAAAGACCCTGCAAAGGAGTCAGATCAAGATGACTACTCTCCAAATGATGTCGTGCTCATATTGCAAACACACAAACAGACGGTCTCTTAATGTAACAAGAGACGCTTTTAAACATCCTTGTGCGCTCTAAAAGAGGAGTGTACACTTCAAGAAATGGAGATGTTCTTCGAAGGACATGTGGTAAATTTGCAATGATCACCAATGCCAAACCCTTCACAATTTCTGGGCAAAAAATAAGCCTTTTTCGGTCCCCAATCCTTCCAATGTTACAACCCTGAAGCAGTCTTATCTGACTAAGACACTTGGGTTAATGTATAACTTAGCTCAAAGAAGTACGAGCAAGACTATTTCTTTCTCATTTTGCAGGGTTCTTGACTTGTAAACCCGGATCAGATAGTGAAAAATTTCGTTCAACGGCCTTGACTCAAAAGTGAGTCCCCCTTGGAAACCGATATCCAAGCCTAACACTACGGTCCCGTGAAAGACCTCCTGATCGGTCGAAATGTATGCGTTGCGAATGATCCTGAAACCCAGGCACAGGTCGGTAGGAAATTGAGCACTTTCCCTATTAAAGATCATTATCACAGAGCAGTGAGGAGCCTTCTTGGGTGAGAAATACTCCAATGGATGTTTTGAGCAAACTCTTTTTGAAATTTTCAAATTGTTTGATCTAGAGTTTCCGTGCAAGGAATTTATGATCACATCTGTATATGGCAGGAATGTTTTGGATAACCTCCAACAATCAAAATGCACATTTCATGACTAAAACTTAAGTCGTAGAATTTTGTCAGTTAGACAATTATTGTCTTCCCAAAGATTACTAATATCTTATTGGCGAGGAAAATTTTTTTCAGGTCTAAGCTTTCTGCAGGACTTTTGGCCACCCCAAAGACTGGGTGCGTCATCCTTAGGTGAAGCCTTTTAGTAGGCAAATCTTTTCTAAGACCGATCCATAGAATGATCGAGTCTCCGACTAGCCCCGAAGAGCGGGTACGTCATCCTTTGATTCATATCAATTTGGAATCTCATAAATGGTAGAAACCGCCTGAAGGGTCAACTCAATGGTAGAAACCGCCTGAAGGGTCAATCAATGGTAGAAACCGCCTGAAGGGTCAACACAATGGTAGAAACCGCCTGAAGGGTCAATGTATGGTAGAAACCGCCTGAAGGGTCAACCAATGGTAGAAACCGCCTGAAGGGTCAAAACAATGGTAGAAACCGCCCGAAGGGTCAATGTATGGTAGAAACCGCCTGAAGGGTCAACCAATGGTAGAAACCGCCTGAAGGGTCAACTCAATGGTAGAAACCGCATGAAGGGTCAATGGATGGTAGAAACCGCCTGAAGGGTCAAAGGACTGGTAGAGACCGCCTGAAGGATCAACCCAATGGTCCGATCCACCATACGGATCAAAACCTTGATGAATCCCGAACGCGGGAGGAGTCGTTTTCCCTAATAAGCCTTACATTAGGCAAGCCATTTCTAGTTTAGTCCACCACACGGATCAAAACCCTTGGCAAATTCCCAAATGTGGGATGCGTCTTCCTTAGGTTCCTATCAGTTAGGAATCCCATTATGGTTTGACCTACCATACAGGTCAGAGCTTAACATCCCCAGGACACTCCGATGACAAGTCCTTAGGAATCTACTTGAACCCATCAGACACAGCAAATGCCGCAAGCATTCGGCAGGTAAGGGGCAGGGAAGTCTATCTACTCCTTAACTTTCTTACATCATATCAGGGAATTGAATGAGCACATCTCTTTTTAAGGAAAAGCACACATTGATGGGCATGAAAATTGGATGTCATGATTTCTTTTCTTTTCCCAGTCGAGTTGATCGGAACACAGGTGTCACCTTGTCTTTGAGAGAAACCTCTGACGAAATTCCTCTCAAAGAGGGGCAGCTGTTGACACCTGATTTTTGATCAGTCTTTCATAGTTTATTTTTAAAAAATTCATAAAAAATCTATAAAAAGTTAAAAAAAATTAAAAAATCATCTTTGGTAGCCTTGACCAAGCTAAAGGAACCATTTTTGATAAAAAAATAATTTTTCATATTTTTTAATATTTTTTAATATTTTCCAAAAATAGAAAAATACATGAAAAATGAAGAAAAATAGCGTTCGATGTCGTAAAAATATAGAAAAATAGTCAATATTTTTATTTTAATTTCTTTTACATTTTGAACTCATAAATAGTCAAAATTTAAGTTCAATTGCATGTGTTTCTTCACGACGCATAGAGTTGAATTTGGCAAAAAAATGTCATTCGAGTATTTTAATTTGTAAATTTCTACATCTTTTTTAGTCTTGACGTCCAATTAGATCGACCACCATCTACAATAAATGCCCCTTGCTGAATATTTTCGTTTTTGTTTTACATGATTTCATGGTGTAAAACGCCGAGTGGATCCCCAAATATAATCGGGTCGGCATGAGTTCGATAGCTCGTCCAAGACCAAACCAGGGCACGGCGAACCCCATGTGAGTACTCTCGAACTCCTTCGATGCTTCCTAATGCTTTTCTTAGGTTAGATCGTGTGTAGAATGGCTAGGACAGCTAAATCATTCTTGAGCTGTGATTGATAAATAGGACCTTACTAGGAATGCCATGTGATTTATTTGCATATCTAGATTCCTTGAGTTGGGCATTTTATTACTGATTGTGATTGCTAGGATAATCACTCTTACCTACATGAATTTCTAGATTTAGGGTTCATACCTTACTCATCCGCATGAATCTCAGGCTAGAAAATTCAGTCAACTTAGGTACCGAAAGGGCGTTAACTTTGACAGTTGGTGTAACTAAGTCCCCGAAACCATTTCTCTGGTTCTCGCAGAATTGAATAGAAACTCCCAACTATTCGATTGGGTGGTCCAATCATACCCTAAAAAAATGATTGGTGGCGACTCCATGGCATGCACACTTAGCACATGTCACTAGACCACACTGAAAGTCGATCACGCATACCTCCGTTGCGATTTGGGTAATGGGCCTTGGGAGAGGCCCGCGTCCGACCAGACAGGACGGCCCATTAGCCCTCGAGAGCCCGACAACCTCAAGAGGGTCGCGACAGTATCAAAGTCACGTTTACAATTCGTTGGTCTTGAGCGTTTATTCAAGCCAACTTCACACAGAAACCAACAAGTGGTATCAGAGCCATAGCAAAAAAAAAAAACCAACAATACTGAACAGCCTCACAGAGAAGAGCTGTTGCAGAAGCTGTGTGGGAACCTGAAATTGTCCTTTCTGGTAGGTGTTCGCAATAAAACTTTTATAAAAAAATAATTTATTATTTTTAAATAATTTATTATTTAATTGAAACTTTTATAAAAAAATATAAATTAAAAGTAAATTTTAATGGTGGAAAATGAATTATTGAGTGCTTGTTTTTTTTCCCATGTAATTTACGTAATTTTAAATAATTTATTATTTAATTGAAACTTTTATAAAAAAAATAAATTAAAAGTAAATTTTAATGGTGGAAAATGAATTATGCAGTGTTTGTTTTTTTTCCCACGTAATTTATGTAATTTTAACATAATTTATTATTTAATTGAAACTTTTATAAAAAATATAAATTAAAAGTAAATTTTAATGGTGGAATATGAATTATGTGGTGCTTGTCTTTTTTTCCTCAAAGTTACGTAATTGATAGTAAAATTTATTATGTAATTGATAATATACAAAATATAAATTAAAAGTATATTTTAATGGTGAAATATGAATTATGTAGTGCTTGTTCTTTTTTTTTTCTCAAATTTTATATCATTTTAATATAATTTATTTTTTAATTGCAGCTTTTATAAAAAAATATAAATTAAAAGTAAATTTTAATGGTGGAATATGAATTATTGAGTGCTTATTTTTTTTCCCATGTAATTTACGTAATTTTAAATAATTTATTATTTAATTGAAACTTTTATGAAAAAAATATAAATTAAAAGTAAATTTTAATGGTGGAATATGAATTATGTAGTGCCTATTTTTTTCCATGTAATTTACGTAATTTTAATATAATTTATTATTTAATAATTACTTTTATAAAAAAGATCATATAAATTAAATAATTAAAATAAAAAAAATGGGTTGCGGCCCCAATCGGCGGTTGGGCCGCCGATTGGGGCCCGAACTCCATTTGGGGCCCCAATCGGCGGCCCAAGTGCCGATTGGGGTTCATATCGGCGGCCCAACCGCCGATTGGCACCCAATTTGGTAATTACTTTTATTTTAGTATTATTTTGGTAATTTTTTTAAAAAAACATTAATTAGGAAAATTGCCCTTAATTGTCAACAAAACCTGTTTGCGACAGAATTATAATATGTCGATGCCACTAACCAGTGGCCACTCCAATCACACCTTTTTCCACCTTCCTACTGTGAATTTGAACCCAAAGTGCACTTCTGTGGAAAGGGATCGTTGTGTGCTTATTCCGCTCGACATTCAATACCAAAAATTAAAAAATTAAAAAATTAAAAAATTAAAAAATTAAAAAAAGGGACTTTTTGACGCTCTAATTGACAATTCGTATCATCAAATATAATATTTGATTGTTCGTGTTGTTTCACGGTGATTGTGACAACGTGCTAATTGGTCTCATCTTTAAATGAACTTTGCCGTGTCAATTAGGGTTTTTCTCGCTAAGTCTCTAACTTGCCCAAGTTTTGTCTTTGTTATGAACTTCCACCCTTACCTTTATTAGCGGAGCAATCGGTGGAGAGAATAATTTTGATGATCACAAAATCGCGCGGACACGTTTAGCGCCCTAAGTTAACCCCACACACTTGATTATGCCACTTGACTAGAAAAATTCCACAATACATATTGGCTTAAATTACTTTTGAGTAAACGTGGGTTCGCAATAAAACTTCTCACTTAGGGTTAGAATGAGATATTGTGATGCCCCAGAATGTCACGCACGACACGTATCTATTATTTTTTTTTCTTTTATTAATTAATAGCATGCATAAGTAATAAAATTTCCACTTCATCCGTGGCAAAACAGCACGAGTCCAAATAAAAGACTAGTTTTTTTCTTTACGAATAACTTCTTTTCAATTGAATATTACCGAGAGTGTGATGAATTATTGTTTTATGTCAGGTCTTGTGTTGAAAGTGAAATCACAAGTGTAAATGCATAGTAATGGAACAACAATCTTGTGATTCCGTCTTGAAACGATGATTGAAGTCAATCCCCTTGTTCATATGTGATGCGGATAAGGATTGCGATTTACATTATATTAGCTACGTAATATTGCGTAATATTACGTAATCTTTATTTTTAGGCAATTTGTTAATTTTAGTGGTATTTTGTAATTTTGGATTTTTCTATTTAGAATCCTAGTAGGGTTAGGTTTAGGTTAACACCTATATAAGGTGTTTTATAATGTTTGAGCAGACAGAATATACTTTTGATATTGAAAATTTGAGATTTCTCTCTCAAGCAAGATTTGCTTGTTTGTTTCTATCGCTGAACGCTGCGTCAGGTGGTATCAGAGCCTATGGCGACTGGCGGTGGTCTTCGCGACGATGCTCGGAAGACTGGAGCCCCAATCCTTGCGGACGGCGCGCTGCAACGTTTGGAGCAGCGTTTAATGGAACGCATAGATCGTTTCGGAGCACGATTTGACAAATTGGCGGATCGATTCGACGGTCTTGGCGTTGATGTGAACCGGAATCGGCGGAATGACAAAAGGCCGGGTGCAGATCTTGCTCGCGGTGACCCTGTCAGTCCTGTTCCTATCCGCAGGCAGAATAACCCTTTATTTTCAGAGAGTTCTTTCGACGAAAGACGTGCTGATTATGGAGGAAGAAATCATTATGGAGGATTTCGAAGGGGATACGATGGAAGAGATGGCAGACGATATTACTACGATCGTGAAGGTAACGACTTTAAATCAAAAGTCGATATACCTTATTTTGATGGAAGTCTTAATATAGAAGAATTTTTTGATTGGATTGCTGGTATTGAAAAATTCTTCGATTATATGGAGATCCCTTGTGAGAAACGGGTGAAAATAGTAGCCTATAGATTGAAAGGAGCTGCGTCTATATGGTGGGAGAGATTGCAGAATACGAGGAAGCTAGAAGGAAAAGAGAGAGTTCGAACTTGGCATAGAATGAAGAGGCTGCTGAAGCAGAAGTTCCTTCCACCTAACTATGAGCAGTTCCAGCAGAGATTAATGGGTTTGGAACAAAATCGCAACTTTTCCCAACATTCGCGAGATTTTCCTGTTGTTGAATTGGGAGGAGTTGGTGAATCGAGCAAAGAGGCTAAGTTGCAGTTCAAACCCCGCATTATGCCATCTATCTACGGAGCTTCTTTGACGAACTTCGAGGACCTAGAGAAGAAGAGCGAACATGGTTGTGTACGCAAGGTTTCGGATCCAGGTATGACAGTTGAAGCCATCGTGTCGGCGAAGGATGGCGAGGTCGCCCCTAGCAATGTCCCCCAGGAGGCAGAACGAATGTTCTATCGCTGAACGCTGCGTCAGGTGGTATCAGAGCCTATGGCGACTGGCGGTGGTCTTCGTGACGATGCTCGAAAGACTGGAGCCCCAATCCTTGGGGACGGCGCGCTGCAACGTTTGGAGCAGCGTTTAATGGAACGTATAGATCGTTTCGGAGCACGATTTGACAAATTGGCGGATCGATTCGACGGTCTTGGCTTTGATGTGAACCGGAATTGGCGGAATGACAAAAGGCCGGGTGCAGATCTTGCTCGCGGTGACCCTGTCAGTCCTGTTCCTGTCCGCAGGCAGAATAACCCTTTATTTTCAGAGAGTTCTTTCGACGAAAGACGTGCTGATTATGGAGGAAGAAATCATTATGGAGGATTTCGAAGGAAATACGATGGAAGAGATGGCAGACGATATTACTACGATCGTGAATGTAACAACTTTAAATCAAAAGTCGATATACCTTATTTTGATGGAAGTCTTAATATAGAAGAATTTTTGGATTGGATTGCTGGTATTGAAAAATTCTTCGATTATATGGAGATCCCTTGTGAGAAACGGGTGAAAATAGTAGCCTATAGATTGAAAGGAACTGCGTCTATATGGTGGGAGAGATTGCAGAATACGAGGAAGCTAGAAGGAAAAGAGAGAGTTCGAACTTGGCATAGAATGAAGAGGCTGCTGAAGCAGAAGTTCCTTCCCCCTGACTATGAGCAGTTCCAGCAGAAATTAATGGGTTTGGAACAAAATCGCAACTTTTCCCAACATTCGCGAGATTTTCCTGTTGTTGAATTGGGAGGAGTTGGTGAATCGAGCAAAGAGGCTAAGTTGCAGTTCAAACCCCACATTATGCCATCTATCTACGGAGCTTCTTTGACGAACTTCGAGGACCTAGAGAAGAAGAGCGAACATGGTTGTGTACGCAAGGTTTCGGATCCAGGTATGACAGTTGAAGCCATCGTGTCGGCGAAGGATGGCGAGGTCGCCCCTAGCAATGTCCCCCAGGAGGCAGAACGAATGCCGGCGTATGAGATGGATGTCTCAGATTTTGCCGCGTTCAACGACGAGGCACCAATTTTCAACCCAAATGCGGACGGTGGCGATGGATGCGCAGAGGCGGCCGATGTATCCATCTACCCGGAGCAATTGGTAACGCACGATCAGCACAACAATAAGTTTCTAGTGATGGAAAACAGGTCTGGAAAGTATGAAGAGATCAGCCCTCCTCATGTGGAAGACTTTTGCTACGTAACAGATAACACTTGCACCAAGGAAGAGGTTAAGATGGAGCCTCATAGAAGGCCTTTGCCTAATTAACTCGAGAAGGTTCAAAAGGATGTGACAGCGAACATGAGAGGGATATTGGTCGATTGGTTAATCGAAATCGCTGAGGAGTACATGCTACTCTCCGATATGCTCTATCTCTCCTACATTGATAGGTTCATGTCTCTGAGTGTTCTCAACAGACAAAAGCTTCAGTTGCTGGACGTTTCCGCAATGCTCATTGCCTCTATGTATGAAGAAAACTTCTCAGATGGTGAAAGTTATGCTCGTTTACTGCAGCAAACAAGTACCTACGCTACTCCAAGTAGCTCTAGAAGGTGGAAGCACGTGGCTTTTGATGGAGAGAGTGATGGTTTTGACAACATGGATACTACTTATGGGGAAAGCGACACAAGTGCAGGTCTTGGTCGGTTAAGGGTATTTCAATGGCCTAGCAAAGGAAATTCTCTACGCTTTGAATTGTGTCTTTTAATGATTAAACTTGAAGATGTGTTTTCGAAGAATTTCTGCAGGCTCAAGCTAATGTATTACTTGATTCGTTGGAGAGGCCGTCCTAGATGACGCAGATTTCACAATCTTGGAGATGAGATTGATTTTGAAGAGTTTGAAGCCAACGAAAGCGAACTAGATTCGAGGACGAATCTTTTTCCTAGCAGGGGAGAATGATGCGGATAAGGATTGCGATTTACATTATATTAGCTACGTAATATTGCATAATATTACGTAATCTTTATTTTTAGGCAATTTGTTAATTTTAGTGGTATTTTGTAATTTTGGATTTTTCTATTTAGAATCCTAGTAGGGTTAGGTTTAGGTTAACACCTATATAGGGTGTTTTATAATGTTTGAGCAGACAGAATATACTTTTGATATTGAAAATTTGAGATTTCTCTCTCAAGCAAGATTTGCTTGTTTGTTCTATCGCTGAACGCTGCGTCAATATGTCACATAGCACATGGGCTAGTAGAGGCGCCTGTTTGGTGTCGTCGTGGTTCAACTATAACTATGTTGTGCTCAGTTGTGCTGTGAAGTGGCAGCACCCTTGAAAATTGGATGAGGTATGCCTCTTCAAATTTTCTAGACATTGATGTAGTTTTGTAGAGAGCTGCAATTATAAGGTATTTGCACCTCATAAAAGTCTCAACGCCCTTATTCATACATAAGTTGACACAGAAAGTCATCCCAAACAACCTCTCTCGATTGCGAAATACGTAACTCATTTAACTTCTATAGCAATTTATCAAAGAGATTGGTACATAATTGCATTCGAATAAAAGTGATGTTGTAATTATCATGTCCCATCGTCTCTCATAAGTTGTGCCTGGCTGAAGTGTTAGAGATTCTTTTAGTTTGAAAGGCAAAATTACATTTAAAATTTACTCCTTCTGATTTTGATGGGCGACAGGTTTTTCACTTTGCTTTTTCTTTCGTTCCTTTTCAATTTATTTTTTCTTTCTTTCTTTTTCCTCCTCAAGCGACTCATCGCCAGCCAACATTTGTCGTCGATCGTGGATAAAAGTACTGATGTTGTTATCCCACAACGTTTGACAACGAATCTTATATGTTCTTTATATTCTTCCTTCATCTATTAACCTAAATTTTTGGATTTGACTTTATAATATTTAATTAGAACCATGGCAGCCGTTAGGGGAATCATTGCTCGTGTCAGGGTTACCTTAAATATTTTTTACACTCCTTGGATACTTGTATATGGCTTGGGACAGACTCCTGTCCCCGCTTGGCAAGGCTGAACTTTGCACCACCACAGTTCCCATTGAGAGAAAACAAAAGAATAAGTTAATTAACTTTCCCTTAAAATTTTAATATATAATAGTTAGGTTTTTCATGGCAATTATGAGTTATTCTACTTCAAACTTATTCGTATCCCATAATACTAAAAGAATCCCAATCTCATGAGCTTATTCTAATTATTTACAATTTATGTGTCGATATTATTGGCTTGATAACGTATATTATATGTTTGTTTTACTATATAGAGTTCAATAATTGTTATTAGTACCCACTCATGGATAGCTCAGTTGGTTAGGACGCATCCCCTTAGTCCCACATTGCCTAGGGGGAGGTCTTGGGATAGGCTTATAAGCCTTGGGCTCCCTTTGACTAGCAAGACGCGTTTTCCGGGCTGCGTGCTCGGAAAGCAAAAACCGTGCGGGTTGCAAAGCCCAAAGCGGACAATATCTTGCAAGTAGCCGAGCAGCGGTGCGCGGTGGGCCCGGGCTGTTACAGTTGGTATCAGAGCGGACCCCCGACCGCATGTGTGGACAGCGGCGGGCACAACAGGGACGTTGTGTCCGAAGGGGGGGAGATTGTGATATCCCTCCCCTTAGTCCCACATTGCCTAGGGGGAGGTCTTGGGATAGGCTTATAAGCCTTGGGCTCCCTTTGACTAGCAAGACGCGTAATGAAAGGAATATCTTATCGAGGTAATCATATTTGTTTCGGTAAATATGCTCTTCAGGCACTTGAACCCGCTTGGATCACATCTAGACAAATAGAAGCAGGGCGACGAGCAATGACAAGAAATGTGCGCCGTGGTGGAAAACTATGGGTACGTATATTTCCAGACAAACCAGTTACGGTAAGACCTACGGAAACACGTATGGGTTCGGGTAAAGGATCTCCCGAATATTGGGTAGCTGTCGTTAAACCAGGTAGAATACTTCTTGGGATAGGCTTATAAGCCTTGGGCTCCCTTTGACTAGCAAGACGCGTTTTCCGGGCTGAGTGCTCGGAAAGGAAAAACCGTGCGGGTTGCAAAGCCCAAAGCGGACAATATCTTGCAAGTAGCCGCGCAGCGGGCTGTTATGGCGCACTGATCTCGGGTTTGATTCCCCAGCTGAGCACCCTTGATTTAAGTAGGGGACATGGCGATGGGTTGCTGTGTTAGTCTTCCTCAAAAAATAGTCGAGGTGCGCGCAAGCTGGCCCGGACACTTTGGTTATAAAAAAAAAATTGTTATTAGTAATATGATCAATTAACTTATAATTTATCATGTTACTTGTGTTAATATTCTTTTTTAAATAGTCAAATAGGGCGGGGCTAATACTAACCCATCGCGCCCCTTGAATTGCGTCTCCCTATGCTTTCACGAGGGAACTTGTCCCAATTGGGGCGTGACAAATTCTCGTTCTTGTTCATTCCGTTACGTTTCTTTAGTGGATTTCTTTTTTTATAACATGGAATCAATCGACTTAACATATCTTCGAGCATACTTTGGACTCAGCCCAAAATCTCGTTTACATTTTTTTTATTGATTGTGCCCATCCATTTCTATGGCCCCTCTCTCTTTCGATAATATACTAATACCGCACTAAGTAATTGTTTGTCTCTGTGCATTACGTTCGGTCAAACTATAATTGTCTACTTTTGCATCTTTTGCGTTAAAGTGGCAAGGACTAATGAGAAGATATCATGAACTCTTTCCTCCAGCACAAAAGGCAATTATTGAGAAAGATATCATGAAATTGCAAAAGTTCATGTTTGCCATGGCCGGCGACCAACCAAAGGCACCTTGCCCCTCACCAGGATCTGGTGAGTAGATAAAGATAGCTCTATTTTTCCATGATATGAAAGTTTACATTCTGTTGACACCGAAAATCGGGGTGGGCCTTATTTGGTTGTAAAGCACGCAAAGGTTTCAAGGCCCATTAAACTGCGCATGCATGTTGGTAGTCGATAAATGGCAAATCGATCCTCAGCGAGGAAAGAACATTAGGTAGGTTAACGCTTGGTTAAACAGAAATGTCGGCGACACCATTATGTCGGTACGTCACGCCGACGAATATGCGGAGCAGTGACGTACGTGCTCCGACCATTTTAAGGATAAGGAGAGCAGTTACCGAGGTAAATTCAAAAGTTCCGAGATAAGGTGCACATGAAGAAATCGGAGACCATTTTACCTTGTACTAGCTTATAAATAGTCGGAGACAGCTCTTTGTTAAGGATGAATAAATCATCAATAAAAAAATACTTATCTTTTGCTCTGCAATTTATCTTATCAAGCATTAACTTTCATTGCACTTTACTTTACCATCCTATTTATCTTTTGCTATTTATTTACTTCCTCCTCGGCATCGCTACAAGAGCCCGTTTTAAACAATAAATCCAAAAGCTCGACGTTTATCAGTGACATCTATATTCGCGGATCATTTCCAACGAAGCATCTTTTTGGCACGCTCGGTGAGATCATTTATGGTTCGATTTGAGAAAGTGCTATGGCAAAAACCAAGAATCATATTGGCATCACTGGCAAGAATCATTCTTCTCAGCGATCAGCGAATGATGGCCAGGACAATGTCAATGTCGCTATGGTGGATTTTCAGGTGATATACCGAGAGAATTTACTCACGAGCAAAGGAGAGAGTTGGCACCGGATGCTGTTATAGAGGCCACCATCAAAAGAGTGTTTGAGGAAACTCAAAATGATTTTGCCAACCATGTGGTGAATCATCTTACCGATGTCCTTAAACCGATGATTACTGATATGGTGACAAGTTTGGCGTCTTCCACCCAACCGCAATAAGATCAAGGAGTGAGTCCCCTCGTAGATGGAATGGAGCACCAGCAAATACTGTAGTCCCAGGTGGGAGTGGAGAGTCAAGTCAGATGGCTTCCTCCCGTGGGAATAAGGATACTCCACCGGGACGACACTGCTAACCTCAGAATCAGAGCGGAGTTAGTGGTGTTAATGCTAATAATCCCATAAATGTAAGCGGTTTCCCACCAATTATTATTGATGGAAGCGCTATAGGGTTGAACCAATCAGGTGCAAAACGTTGCACCACCGATGGTTGAAAACCCGAGAATTGATGTGTTAACAAACACAGGTAACAACGTTAGGCCATCCGGTAACGCCAGATACCCACCGGTGGGAGTGGTTAACCCTCCAAACCCGATGGATGTAGGTTTGGGTATGCCTCCTGATCAGTTCGTTCCGTGTCCGTTATGCCCAGCAGATAACTTGGTACGACCTCCATCTCCACCTAAGGGGTAGGGAGGAAACAAGGTTCAAGCGAGAGATCACTTGAGAGACCAGTGTACTGCTAAAAATGCTGCGGGCGTAGTGATACAATGCATGGGTACCGAAGGGGGATGATACCGAGGCCAATATACCGAAAACCATATCCTAATTGGGTGGATAATGTGCCATACCCTCAAGGATATATGATACCGGACTTTGCAGTGTTCACTGAGGAAGATGATCAGTCCACTGTGGAACATATAAGCAAGCTCACTTTGCAATGTGGAGAGGCAAACAATGGCTGGCGCCTTATGTTGAGGTTGTTCTTATTGTCTTTGTCAAAAGCGGCTTTTACTTGGTACACGAGTTTTGCGCCGAACTCAGTGCAAATTTGGGAAGACATGGAGAATAGACATGAGCACGCGCAGATGCAGATTACTACCATTAAGTCTCTGGGAAGCGACCTCACTTCTAGTTCGGTTTCTCTCTCTTATCGCAACTTCTCTTACACACATGAGCACGCGCAGGCACACATGATTAGAACATGATAGATGTATCTGTGAACATATGTATAACCCAATCTACACGCGTGTGTGCGCGCTCCCTTTTAACGTGCATTATTTTGTACCCGTCTTTTTGTCTTCGAGGTGAATGCTTAGCTTCACTTACATTATCATACCTGTTTCCTAGTGGTCCACCAATTACTATGATCTTTCTTAATAATACTATCGGGTATAGATTACAATCGTTTTTTGCTGGTGCTTACTTTATACACTTTCGATTATCTACCCGTGGAATACATACTAAAAACTGGAAATTGTTCGTGCAAAGATTTTCATGAGTGAATGCTTTATTTTTAATTAGCGTAGATTATTGTAACACTCAGTATTAGTCGTTACTGGCCAGTACTAATTGCATGTCAGTCCTTTGTCAAATTTACTTATAGAATGAAGATGATGTTAAGTTGAACCATGGTGATGCTTCATTAGCGGAGCTGTAGCTGTCACGCCCTAGAAATCCGACTACGGTAAAGTGCCTAAATTCAATAAAATAGATTAATATCGAATTCCAGTTGATAAAATATATTGGATCGTAAGGACTGAAGAGACGATAATTGGACGATTTCTGTAACGTCAGTCGGTTTAGGTTAGGTTTCGAATTCTTAGTCGCCGTAAATTAGGATTTCAATCCTCGCGACCCGAGCCTAATCCCGACCGAGCCTAGTCTATGAAATTACCAAAATACCCTTCGTCCGTTGTACCGAAAATTCGTTTCAATCCCGAATCACCAAATGACCAAATTGCCCCTAGATATTTGCATATGGGACAAATTTGCCCCATTAGTCTTCAAAGTGGACCCCACCTTCTCTCCCTCAGCCGCCCACGTGTTCTCTCTCTCTCACGTCTCTCTCTCCTTCTTCTGCTTCTTTCTTCTTCTTCTTTTGGTGGACGAAGCCCCCTTCAACCGATCATTCCCCCTCATTCAGCCTCTGTTTTTGTGCGCCACCACCCACGGCCGTCCACCACCATCGCCAGCCCTTCCTTGACGTCGGCCCTGACCCCTCCGTCGTCGTCATTGCTCGCCAGACGGTCGCGGAATCAGCTCGGAAGCCATGCCCTGTTTTCGAACTCCTTGACCCGAGAAGACCCGAGCTTCCTCCGGCCGTTCGCGACGCCACCGCCGGCAACCACCGCCTCACCGACGTCCATCAGTCTCCCCTCGACTCCCCCGATGCCATCCCACCGGCCGTTGGCCGCCGGAACCGCCGCAAACCCCCATAGAACCGCCGGTTCCCTATTTTCGACCCGGTTTGGGATTTTCTTCGATCCCGCCGAACCGGCCGCCACCGCCGCTCACCATCGGTCTCCTCGGACCCCTCTCCCTTTCCCCTAAGCTCGGCGGAGCTCGCCGCAGCGCGTGGAGGCCGGAAATCGCCTCCGACCACCCCCTTGTTCTCGGCCGCGCGAGAACCCTATTTCGCCGGTTCTGTTCGGCTGCTGCTCCGCTACCTCCGGTCGTCTTCCGCCGCCCTCAGCCGGTCCCGATGACTACCTTCGACCCCTAGGTGAGTCCCCGACCCTTGGCCTGCCTTGCCTCGGCCCACGGCGCCGAGAAACACCCCCAAACAGCCCTATTTTCCCATGTTTCGCCACTGACCGGTTCTGTTTCAGTGCCGGCCAACGCTCGCCTGAGCTCCTATCGCCGGCCACCTATCCTAATGACCTTGTCAGTCCTTCTCGTAGTGTCCCTGAGGTTTTGGTTCAAGTCGCTGTGCGATAAACCCTAGGTTCGCCAAGGACCGCCACCGTCGTCGCCGAGGACTGTCGACGTCGCGTCGTCGTTTTTGAGACCGCCGAGCTCGCTATTTGTGAGTTGACCATAATCCTTTGTTAGGGCGCTAATTACGCCTAGAATTAGTCATTTAGTCAATTATGAAATTTAGATACACGATCGGGGCCGATTTGGATAGAAATTAGAATTAGGTTAAATGGCCGATCGACTTGGTTAGTCGAAGTGATTTAATTATCTGTGGCTAGTTGGTTGCTAGATTGAATTGATTGATTGATTGGGAAATAGATTGCTGTGGTTTGATCGCAAGCAAGAGATAGGCTAGAGACGAGTGAGCAATCGACGATTTAAATCGATTGGTTTGACTAATAAATAATGATTGCATGAATTCAAGCCTTTATGTAGCCTAATCAGATTGATTGTTCGTGTTTGTACTGATTACCTCGTTGGATGGCTTGATTGATTGGTTGGAATGACTGTGGCTGTTGGATTAATGATTGGGGGTTAATCGCCCTGTGTGTGGTTGTGGTGACTAGTGGATAGTCTGCATCTACATATGATCGTGTACGAAGTCAAAAGACATATTTTAGCATGAAAGTGACATTTGGCCAAGACTTTTACATGCCTGAGTGAGCATCCGGTTTTAACTGAAGATAATGAAATGGGTTGATTGCTGGATGTGGATTGTATGGTCATTTGAGGAAAACGATGATGCATTCCTGGCAAGTTCGTACCGTACCAATCTGATGGAACCAGACGACTTGCCAGAAGCATGACAACTCTGATCCGGTGTTAACTAGTACGGATGCAGAGCTGGTCAGATACCGCTCGCAATGGATGTTGGACCAACGCCCCGTATAGGGATGCCTACGGCACGTGCCGTGCAACGGGTGCACTGGATACACCACGTGTAGTAGCCGTTGCCGAGAGTAAAAGAACGTAGCTCGGTTCTGACGGTAGAACGCTGGATCGCACTGAGGTGTTGGATCGCGTTATTTGTGAGAGTCGAATCATGCCCTTTTTCGCGTAGATCCTCTCATATGCCAGTGGCACGATCATCGTTAATAAATGGACTTGTGTGATGTCATGTGCATACTTGTGGATGTGATGTTGTGATTGACTGATTTGACTGTTGAGTCGAGTCAAGCATTGCATTATGTGTGGTTGAAGATGGTAAGTGTGCATGTAGATGATTATCCTCCTGTGATTGTGATTGACTGTGGTACGTGTTTAAGTGAACCTTCTGTTAGGATGCCCTAGGTGAATCAGTTTCCTAACCGAGCTTAGACTTGATTCACTGAGATTTATTCTCACCCCGTCGTGGGATAACTTTTTCAGGTCCCAAGCGATGAAGCCTCGTGGCGTGAAGGTTTGGCTTTTGGGTTTGTAAGTTTGGAGTAGAAGAAGGGTTAACCTTACCTGACCGAGGAACTATTTGAGGTCTAGTGAGCTGTCCCGAAGTAAGGGGTTATTTATTTAGCTATAGTCCAATAGGGTTAAGACTCATCTGAATGATTTGTAATAGTATATTTTTGAATGATTGTCGTGACTGTCTACTTTTCTATCCCTGCTTGATTATGCTGTTAGGGAGTTAAAACGTTTCCGCTTGCGTAAGTAAATGATATTTCGATAGTGTGCCTGGGACGATATCTCTATGACCTCGTGGCGATTTGGCAAGGGATGTCGCGGGCTCGAGAGTCGGGACGTGACATCCCCGCTCAAGGTGGTATCAGAGCAAGGTCAGTCTGATCCCTCTGGTTATTGGCTTGGAGTGATAAGGAGCATTGGGATTTGGGATAGTTAGTAGGATCATAAGTTTTTGTATGTGCTTGTTACCTATGTTTTTGACTAACGGTTGGTAATCTCATTACGTGTTGCCTGGGGTGGACAGGACTCCGTAAGTTACCTGTATAATGAGCGACCGTAATGAGAGGGTGTATAGTGGAAGGTTAGCTCAAGAAGATTCTAGAGCAGAAGGGATCCTGCAAGCATTGGAAATTTCGAGAGCTGTAGTTGGGCAGCAAGTGAGTAGTCAAGCTAATGCCACCGCCGTTTCACGTGAAGACTCAGTGGCTGAAAATGAGAGTGGTACGCAACCAATACTCGAGTTGATGGAAAGGTTTTTGGATCTCGCGCCGCCGAAGTTTGAAGAGATAGGAGATTCAAAGGCTGCAATCTGGTGGATTATGGAAATAGAGAAGGCATTCGCTCTACTGAGATACTCCGAAGAGGACAAGGTGACGTTAGCCGTTTACCAACTTCAAGATGACGCTTTAGCGTGGTGGGAAGTCACCCGAGAAAAGATATTCCCCGAAGGTATGGTCCCGGTGTGGGATGCCTTCGTTGAAGCCTTCTATGGCAAGTACTTTTTGGAGTGTAGGTGAGAGAAAAAAGATGGTTGAATTCCTACAGCTTCGACAGGATCATAAGACGGTAGAGCAATATGAGACGAAATTCACTGAGCTGTCAAAGTATACACCATGAGTAACTGGTGATTCGGTGATTAGGATGAGAAGATTTCGTGAAGGATTGAGACCTGAAGTTAAGGATTAACTGGTGCCGATGAATTTCAAGAGTTTTGGTGAATTGTATGAAATGACCCAATCTGTGGAGAAGAACATAGCTAAAAGGACAATCGCATCTGAATCGCGATTTGCGCCTTCTTCTAGGGATAACCGTTGGTTAGAGAAGAGACCGATGTACATCAACAAGTGTCACATCCCGTCTAATCGAAGAAGTATAATCAGAAAATCAATGTTCCGCCAAAGTTAAAAATGTCGCCTGTGTCGCCGTAAGCATGGGAATGATCCGTGTCCGTATAGAGGTGGAGCATGCTTCGGATGTGGACAGCTTAGTCACCAAGTAAAGGATTGCCCGCTGAGAAATAAGACAGACCAAGCATCGCTGCTGCCAAAAGGACAACCTCAAGGAGATGTTCAAAAGAACAATCGGGATTGACTCTACTGGGAGTAAGGTGACTTTCGAGTTAAGATGCTCTTGTATAGATTAGCAATAGCTAGTCGAGTTTGAAAAGACCTTTTCATGGATAAGACTTATGGATATGGGTTTGTATTAAGACAACTAGTATTTTGTGGATTGCATAAGTTTAAAATGATGTTTTACTTAGATTGTCTTAGCTGTTGTTTTTATTTGGATCCTAATCAAGGACTAGATGAATATTCGCAGAGGAGCGAGCGTGAATTGTGATATTGATCTCTAAGATGTAATGAGCTCCCAAAGAGTCAGAAGGTACAATTGATAGGATCGATGTGAAGGCAGCTGTTGAGTGATGAGTAACAAGGAAAAATCTTCCACTACTTATGCTTTAAAGAAATTGCGAAGGTTGGGTCGTACCTCCGAACCTTGACCAGAGAAGGCCTTGTAGTATGTCAAAGGCAGTTTTGAGATGACTTGAGACCTGTATGGTTCAGTCGACTAGTAATCTAATAAAGTCAAGGTGAAGTGTACATTGCCTGAGGGCAGTAATGGATGAAACCTTAGACATGTGCATGGAACTGGGATGATAAGTACAAACAAGGAAAGTTCGTAATGGCAGTCTAAGGGTAGACGACATGGTAGAGTCGCCAGTTGGATGTATAGACTATCGAGATTGGAGATACCCCTGAATAAGACTAAGATTGCGAGATGTGACAATTAAGGACGGATAGTTATCAGAGTAGCGCATTGGGAGCATCTTAGGGCCACGTGAATTTTTGGAATAATGATCATAGGAATCTTGCTTTTGGTAAAACAGGAAAACCGATCGGAACTCACCATAACAGTTTTAGTGTTAGTTCAAATAGCTTTAGAAGGCACCAAGATTTGAGATAAGATCACTAAGGGATTGACAGGAAATTGGTACGGCCAAACTCATGACGAAGAGTTAGCGTATCGATAAGTTAAATAGCAGCATTACAAGCCTAGCGGACTGCTGCAGCCATTTGGGATTTTAGAGTAAAGGTGGGAGAAGATCACAATGGATTCGTGATGAAACTTCCTAGAAGTCAAAGGATAAATGACTCAGTCTAGAGTGCAGTAAGCAAATTGACGATACAGGTGTAGGTTTTAACAGAGTAAAGAGATTCAGTTTGGTATAAAAGTGATGCTCCAAGATCTAGAATCGACCCAAGCTTAAGACTCAGACTGTTCGCGAACAACGACCAAGAGTTGAGGAAGCCACCGAGAGTTTTGAGGTGCCCTCAACGTGGATGATGGCCTGATTTACCAGTTGGTCGTGTTGTTGATTGAGATTCGACTGTGTGGCAATCTTAAATCAAGCATGGATCGAGTTGAGTTAATCTCGTTTAGCTGTAAATCAACCATAGGATCACCCTGAAGTATACTAGGGATTGATTCGTGGCATGATTTACGAGCTGGCGTTGATCTATATTCAGGATGGCCATGGACCTAGTAAGGAACGATTGGCACTAGAACCCCGTACCAGCCACACACTAGTCAAGGATTAGCTACCCTGGATTATGTGATGTGTGCTGGAAAGCTACGGATCGAGTTGAACCAATCCTACATCAACTTGAGTTGGTCATGAGAGGTGATCTTGATAGTGTTCGATTGTACCATCGGTTTGGGAATGGGTGATTCCAACCCTAAATCGAGATATTTGAGGTGGTCCTCGACTCGTCAATCGCTTGTGAGCTGACCCCTGTTCGACAGAATAGATAGCCTGACGCCCAGCGTGATTTGGCATCTGAGTTCGATAATTCTTCAGATGTTTCAATGCTTGACAAGTGATAATTCCAAATCTCAGGACATCGAAGAAAAGGCAAATCATTAGCGGACCTTCTCCAAGTAAACAGAATGCCCAAATTGCCATTAGTGTTAGTCATGATTGACATCTATGGACAAGAAGAGAAGCAGCGTTAAAATCTACTCATTGGAAGTAAGAAATAGTTAATCGATTTGTGGGGAAATGGATAGTTACTGTGGTTACTAGGACAACCAACAGCTTAGTGAGACAACAAGGTTAGATGGTCACAGTTGAGTTGAATCCTTAGAGTTGGATGATTCAACCTGTTTAAACGAATTGTGGATATGGAATTGCGGCATATTGGTAAACGAGGATTGTAAGTTTAAATCTGACTTGGATTTGATGGTCGTTTCGTGATTTCAGTGTACAGAGTGGAGGTAATGAGTGATTTGAAATAAGCATAGTATAAATTTTGGAAAGACGAGACTGCAATTCAGTGTGATCTATCATTCGAAGACGGATGGTCAGTTTGAAAGGACAATTTAGACTTTGGAGTATAGGTTTGAGGCATGCGTTTTGGATTTCAAGGTAATTGGGAGGAACAGTTACCAGCAGAGCATTAAGATGGTACTTTTCGAGGCATTGTTTGGTAAAGCGTGTAGAACGCTAGTCTGTTTGGATTGAAGATGGTGAAAGGAAGGTCACGGGTCCTGACTTAGTGGAACGGTCGATGGAAGCTTCTACGGTCATCAAAGACAGACGGAGGACAGTTCAGAGTTGTCAGAAAAGTTACGCCGATAGGAGGTGAAAACTTTTGGAATTTCAGGTGGGCAGTCATATCTTTTAGAAGGTGTCGCCTATGAAAAGAGACATATCGTTTTGGCAATAAAGGAAAGTTAACCCCAAAGTATGTCAGACCTTTTAAGAGTTTGGAAGGAATTGGAAATTTGGTATACTGTCTTGTGCTGCCGCCGAAGCTTGCTCAAGTATAATGTCTTCCATGCGTCGATATCAAGAAAGTACGAACTGGACCCCGCTTAGGTACTGAATTATGAGGAAATTGAATTGCATGGGTAGACATCGTACGTGGAAAGTCCAGTCAGAATTATGGATAGGAAAGAGCGAGTACTTCGGAACAAGACGAAGGTGGTTTGGTAACACCATGGACCTGAAGGAACTACTTGGGGAATTGAGGAAGTTTTGAGAACCGAAGTAGTGAGCACTAAGTATTCTTATTCATTTGAAGGGTTGTAGCAGTACTTCAATTTCGAGGACGAAATTTCCTAAGTGGGGGGGAGTTGTGACGCCCTAGAAATCCGACTACGGTAAAGTGCATGAATTCAATAAAATAGATTAATATCGAATTTCAGTCGATAAAATATATTGGATCGTAAGGACTGAAGAGACGATAATTGGACGATTTCTGTAACGTTAGTCGGTTTAGGTTAGGTTTCGAATTCTTAGTCGCTGTAAATTAGGATTTCAATCCTCGCGACCCGAGCCTAATCACAACTGAGCCTAGCCTATTAAATTACCAAAATACCATTCGTCCGTTGTACCGGAAATTCGTTTCAGTTCCAAATCGTCAAATGACCAAATTGCCCCTAGATATTTGCATATGGGACAAATTTGCCCTAAAAGTCTTCAAAGTGGACCCCACCTTCTCTCCCTCAGCCGTCCACGTGCTCTCTCTCTCTCTCTCTCTCTCTCTCTCTCTCTCTCTCTCTCTCTCTCTCTCTCTCTCTCTCTCTCTCTCTCTCCTTCTTCTGCTTCTTTCTTCTTCTTCTTTTGGTGGACGAAGCCCCCTTCAACCGATCTGTCCCCCTCCTTCAGCCTCCTTTTTTGTGCGCCACCACCCACGGCCGACCACCACCACCGCCAGCCCTTCCTTGCTGTCGGCCCTGACCCCTCCGTCGTCGTCGTTGCTCGCCGTACGGTCGCGGAATCAGCTCGAAGGCCATGCCCTGTTTTCGGACTCCCTGACCCGAGAAGACCCGAGCTTCCTCCGGCCGTTCGTGATGCCACCGCCTCACTGACATCCATCAGTCTCCCCTCGACTCTATGTTGACATCTAATTTTGGATCAGCCTTTCTTTAGTTATTTCTTAGAAAATTCATTAAAAAAATTCATAAAAAGTCAAAAAATTGCAAAATCAACTTTGGTAGCCTTGGCCAAGCCTAAGGAACCACTTTTGAAAAAAATAATAATTTTTCATATTTTTTTTGCATTTTTTAATATTTTCAGAAATTAGGAAAATACTAGAAAAATCAAGAAAAATAGCATTTGAGGTCACAAAAATATAGAAAAATATCCAATATTTTTCTTTTAAATCCTTTGTCTTTTTGACCTCACAAAAAGACCAAAATCAAATTCAATTTTACATGTTCCTTTGTAACATGTATGATTGAATTTGGTAAAAAAATGTCAATTGAGTCTTTTAATTTGCAATTTTCGCATTTTCTAGGATCTTGACATTCAATCTAACTGTCCCTTATTGAAATTTAGCCCAATTATTTGCACAAATTGCTCAATTGCACGAATTTGGTAACATTACATACTTAATTGCATTTTAGTCCTTGAAATTGGGCATATTTGAAATTACTTTCAATTCAGGGGCTATTATTGCAAATTAAACATACTGCCCAATGGATTTCACCATTTTGAATCGATTGGCACAGGAAATTTGGTCCAATTTGACCATTTGAACCCTCAATTACACAAATTCCCGATTTGCAATTAAAAGAAAATTTGGGTTTTTTGTTGAAATTAATATGAACTTTTGGGCAAAATTACATTTTTAGATAAAATTCATGCCCTAAATTCGATTCTGAGGTCCAATTGCAAAAATTTCTCATTAATTTGGGTTTAATTTGAAAAATTGTAAGTTGGAACCGGTTCAGACCGGTCAGACCGCCGGTCGAACGGTCCGCTACAGTGTCATCTTCTTCACTAAGCCTTCGCGCAAATGAACAGTACAAAGTCGAATTTCAACAACAAAATTGACCGCCCAATCGACTATAATTGGATAAGCATTGTTAGGCGTTTAGTTCCTTAGACTATTTCCCATCGATTGAGACCAGAATCGCGGCCAATGGTCGCCGGAGGAAGGAGTAATCGGCCGGTCAAACCTGTAAACTCGCCAAAGTCAATATTTCCCAAATTCATAGGAAATTCGTGTCAAATTCGCACTAGATAGGACCTGCCGGAGAACTAAACGGGCCTGGACGGAATGCCCATCGTCCCCGACGCCGTTTAGACCTAGAGGCATGTGGCCTCACGTGCGATTAAAGCCGGTACGCGCATCCCCCATTCGGCGCCAATAATTTCAAAGTGCGATATAAGCCAATAGGCCTTCGCATAGCAAGAGGTTGGTGAATTCAGTTGGAGAAAAAGAAACTGAATCGAGAGAGAGAGAGAGAGAGAGAGAGAGAGAGAGAGAGAGAGAGAGAGAGAGAGAGAGAGAGAGAGAGAGAGAGAGAGAGAGAGAGAAAAAGCGACTGAGAGCTCGCCCTTCAACCACCATTGTCGAGGGCTCGAGCTCGAACTGTGAGGCGTGGGTTGGGCCACTTACAAGCCAAACCGAAGCCGGTGAGTGCCGCGAGGAGGTTGCCCAGACTCCCAGGAAACGATCGCCGCCGGCCGCGCAAGCTACGACCGCGGAAACAGGTGAGACAGACTTCTGAGCTTCTCACTGTGTGTTAATGGCGATCCATGCATTTCTTGTTTATTCTTGTAATTAATGTGTGTATTTCGTTTCTTGGACATCACTGACCATCGTCGCATACTTGTTTTGCATTGATTTTGTCGTAACACATCGAATCGAGTCTTCCAATCCAACCTCCAATGCCGAACTCCGTTCATTCTTGCCCAGCCAAATCTGGGCTGAGCGAGCTCGATCGGAGCTCGAGGTAAGTCTCCTGATGCTATCCTGTGATGGAATTGTCATGATTTGGCGTAAATTGAGCGATTGAACTCCCATGGCCGTACTTGACATTCTGCGTGGTGATCGTGATTTTGTGAATGAAATGCTTCAATTCTTAGATATGTTAAACTAGAGACGATCGTGAGTCGATTGACGTTGGTTTCGCGCGGTTTCGTTAAGAATTCACCGTCAGATCATCGTCGGAGAAGCTTAGTCGTTCATTCCACCGAAGTCGCAAGGTTGAAGACGAAGCTGACATGGCGTGGTCAGCGGGTCAAAGCTTAGGTGGCAGTCGGCCATTGGTCCACGTGGTTGTCGAGTCAGCTCGACCGTTAGTCTGTTAGGCTGAGACGATTTAGATCCAACGACTGAGATTAATCGAGTCTAATAAATGGTGACCGTCCGATTAATAATTGGGATTATTCGAAATAGTTTTAAATCAAAAAATCAAATTGAACCGAAACGGTGCCGTTTAGGTTAGTGGGTAGGCGACGTCGTTTTAGGTTAGTATGCGCGGACGGTTCAGATTAAATCTCACGTTTTAATCCTGACCGTAGGCTTTAGTAAGACAATCAAACGGCTCTGGTCCAGTCTTCGTTTAATCTAGGCTGTAGATCCCAGTCAGATCATCCGGCGGTCGTGGATTAGCCACGCGAACCAATGAGGACCGTCGGATCAAACCCGATTAATCTGAAAATAAAACAGAGGATACGGCGCCGTTTGGGCGTAGGAGTTTCGCGGATTCGGGTCTGGGCTGGGTTCCAACCCGAGTGGGTCGGGTCGACCCGGTCCGAAATATTTTTTTAAATAAAAAAAAATCAGAAAATGATTTTAAAATAATAAAAAATTCAGAAAATTCCTAGAAAATTCTAAAAAATGCTAGAAAATTCTAGAAAATCCCAAAAAATATATATAGGAAAATTGTGGGAAAATTTTAGACACTCCAGAAACCCCCAAAAATCGAGGATTGACCACAGACAACTGGTCAATCCTATTTTTAGGGTTTCTTATCCGTTCTTCCAAGACTCGACGATATTACCCTTTAGGGGTAAGTCGCCTCTGCTGTATATGCGAGATAAAGCCGATAATGCCAAGGTAAGAATTAGGGTCGTTTAGGCGACCAATTTTTAGGCTTGGGTTTTCGAGTCCCTTCTCTTTTCTCAAAATGACGATTTTGCCCCTCAATGGGAAAATCATCTTTCTTGTTCCAATCAAGTCCTGAAAATTGCTTAAAGTTAGGGTTTGGGTCAGGTAGGTGACCAATCCTAAAATTTGAGATTTTCAATCCTCATTTTTGTCCAAAATGACGACTTTACCCCTCTAAGGGTAAAATCACTTTCAAAATTCCAGAAAAATTCTGAAAATTCCCGAAAATTAAGAAATTGAAGGATTTGATCGCCAATCCCATTTCCACCCCCATTGTGACTGTACATTTCATCTAAAGTGACGATTTTGCCCTTTTATGGCAAATTGTCCCCAAATTTCTCAAAATTACGATCCTGCCCCTCATGGGCGAATCATGTCCAAATCACTCCTAAGCCTTGACTGATACTTCTCTAGGCTAATGGGGCCTCATTAGGGATGCCATGTTGATTTCATGTTGTCGCGACCCGTCCGAAAAAACGGACGCGGCTAATGGATTACCGATCGCGGGTCTTGGATCGGCGCGGGCCCTCCCAAGCCCATACCAAATCGCGGCGGGAGTATTCTTCGACGATAAGAGTCGATCGCTTTCGACCTTCAGTGTGGTCGTGGTGGCATGTGCAAATTGAGCATGCATTTGGAGTCGCCACCGGTTTTTCTTGGAGGGTAGACCGGAAACCTTACTGACCGATTGGGAGAGATCGATCAGTTCTGCGGAACCAGAGATATTGGGTTCGGGGACTTGGTTACGCTGGTGTCATTACCAACGCCCTTTCGGTACCTAACGCGAGTGATTTTCCTAGCTAAGAGTTCATGCAGGCGCAAGTTTGGGTGAGGTAGGCTTGATTCAGGGTTTCATGCAGATTGGAAGACTTTTCCTATCAATCACAATCCATTTCAATGAAAGCGCAATCAAGTGCGTAAACAAACCACATCGATGCACGTTAATTCAAATCAATGGCTTCCTCATAAGGGCTTAAGGAATGTGTGATTTAGGATCATGGACAAAATGGGAAGATTTGGAGGCGATTAGCCCGAAGGGCAAAATCGTCAATTTTTGGAAGATTTGGATACCGAATTACCCAAAATATTCCATGGCCAGTTGATTGTGGCCATTTCCCATTTTGAGAATTTTTTGAAATTTCTTGATTTTTTCTTCAATTTTTGGGAAGACGATTCGCCCGAAGGGTGAAATCGTCATTTTTAAGAAGGGTCGGGGTTCAAAACACCTGGAATGAGTCTTGGCCAGTGGGTTGTGGCCATTTCCTATTTTTGGGGATTTTCTTGGATTTTTTTAGAATTTTTTTGGAAGACGGTTTGCCGGAAGGGCAAAACCGTCATTTCTGGAAAGATCGGGGGTCAAATGACCCAAAACAGGTCGTGGCCAGTTGAATGTGGCCATTTCCTATTTTCTGGAATTTTTTAGAATTTTTCTGAATTTTCCGAATTTTTTTGAATTTTTTATGATTTTCCATTTTTTATTGATTTTTCAATTTTTTATTATTTTTTTATTATTTCCGAAAATAATTATTCGGATTGGGCTTCTTAACCCAACCCTTCTAAAGCCGCGGGCTAGGGGACATGAAGCCCACATGAAATTTAAAACAAGAAAGGCCCACTTCTATTCTAAAACCCAATATTACTCCAATCTCAACTAGGCCAATCTTCTTTCCATTCTTCCCTCCAGAGGCCCAACCCGAGAATTCAGTATGTAGCCCAACCCTCATTAATCTCTTCATCTTTTCTATTGGGCTCAAACTCCTTCTAATCTAGCCCGCCAAAACAACCCAAAACGTGAAAGAATATTGCATGGCCACCTCACGCCCAACTCCATGCATAATTCCCCTTCGTCACTTTCCTCTTCATTCTTCTCTTTACTGGACTCCTTTTTTTGTTGATCTTTTTTTTGTATTTCTTTATTCTTTTCTCTTTTCGCTTCTGGTCTTCTACCCACAAACCACAGAAGGCCGTCTTCTTCGTGGCGTCTTCTACAGGAGTTCGTTTAGGACCTAGCAGAAGCCACCCTCATCAACGACGCCACCAATCGCCAACTCCAATCGTCAAAACTCGACACCGCAAACGGATACCACCGAACTTACGCCACGAACCCGCATCATCGTCGGCTACCCTCGGTAGTCCTCGAAGCTTGGACCCCACGAGGAGACCGGCGACTATCGACCCGAACTCCACGAAAGTCAAGCGTAAACCGGAGCGAAGACCGGACTATAAACGCAAGCAGGAAGCAAACGATCGAATTCGGCTTTTGGATTTATGTGCGCGGAGGTAATGGGATGCGCAAACAAGGATCAGTTCACTTGCAGATGATATTTACACGATCAAATCTATGCCCAGATTATACCATCTCTCGTCATCCACTCTTCCCTTTTAAATTTTCCTTCCCTTGTTTTATTATTATTTTTTGTTTCTTTTCTTCCATCCCTTTTACGTCTACTTTTTACTCTGGGACTTTTTGAGTCCTCTTGCCCAGACGTCTTCCTCCATGGACGTTGCAGCGAGCTCCCAACGCTCATCATCTTCAACCATCGTTGGCCACCGTCGCCAACATTTCCGACGATGCCGCCGGCCAACACCGACCTCACTCGATCAATACTATGGCTAGACTAGACAGCTCCGTCAACCAAATTTTTTTGGTTTACTTCGTCCAGCTTTCATCATCATCATTCATTTTTAACAACAACAAAAGGGTTATGCGAACTCACCTCAACGGACTCAAACCGTGGGCCGTCGCTCGTTAGTGACCTCCGGTCCGTCGATCCTCCGCCACCTTAGCAAACTGACGGTTTCGATTTGGCTCGAGACAAGTGCGCGAGCTCCCGACAAGATCTTGGGTTCAAGACCAACCCTTTTTTTGACAACGAAGAACGATAACACCGGTCTCTGGATGCTCAGCGGGTTGCTTCAAGGCTCCAGCGAATGTCGGTGCAGCCCGACGCGGATTGAGGTGGCTGAAAACCGAGTTGAGAGCTCTTGGCCTACTTGCTCTCTGTTTTTCTCTACTCGCCGAAAATGAGTTTTGGACTGACTTCACGTCGTGAGATGGCATGTCGCGACGGCGAGAGATGTTGGCAGTGCGGATCTGGTTCGACGTCGATGGGGACACCTCGCGAGCTACGAGAGTGAGGCGTCCCCTAGCTCGTGCAGCTCACCCTTCTGTGGTCGGCCAACTCTGCACTCTTCTTCAACTACCAGACCCTTTTCCTCGCATGCGTCTCACCTCAAACTAAAGAACAAGACCCGCTACATTTCGTCCTGATGAAAACAGGCCAGTGACGCTACTTCCGCCATCCAGAGTCCTCTCAAGAAGCAGCGCATCCAACCTACGGCGGCCGACTCATCCACCGATGGCAACTCGAGACCACTCCAACTATTATCGACACGAGAGAGAACGAGCGGCGGATAGGCTAACCTCCCGGTCAACAGTATCGAAGTACCAGCATGAGGACGGCAACCATCGTAGATATGACCCTCACAGCACTTTCCATGACCACTTTCGATGCTCCTCCTCCATTCCTCTCTCTGTGTGTCCTTTTTTTTTTATCTTTTGAGCCTCCCTCTCCGTCCAATTTTTTTTGCCTTCGTTCACCTTGTGGTTTTTTTTTATTGCTGGAGCCCTCTCACGCCTTATCTTCTCTCTCTTTTTTTCTTTTCTGCTGGTGGTCCTCTTTTTTTTATTCTACAATGCTTCCTCTTTTAGTCTTTTTCTTCTTGGCAGACTTGCCTCATGACCAGGTCTTCCACCATAGTCATCCAGCATCCTCCCACCATCTTCCCTTTCCTTTTTTTTAATCGTTGGTGGTCTCTCCTTTTATTTTTCAATACTCTCTAGCTCCGTCCACCTTCTCTCCCACCATATAAAATCTTCTTTTGGTCGGCCAACCATGCCATTTTTTACTCTCTTTTTTAGAGCGGCGCCGATGGCTTTACGGATTGCCTGTGCCCGAGGAAGAGCTTGTGCGAAAGCTTCTATGTGGCTTTAATCAACTAGAATTAGGTCCTTAATGCCAAAATTGAGAAAATCAGTGCACAATTGGACCAATTTGAAACGTAGGCAATCAAATCGAAGGTCTAAGTTCCAAAGATGTGAAAATTGTAAATTAAAAGACTCGAATGACATTTTTTGCCAAATTCAATTCTATGTGTTGTGAAGGAACACATGTAATTGAACTTGATTTTTGACTTTTTATTAAGTCAAAATGAAAAGAGAATTAAAAGAAAAATGATGACTATTTTTTTATATTTTTATGACCTCAAATGGTATTTTTCTGATTTTTTGGGTATTTTTAATAATTAAATAAATTCGGAAAATATTAAAAAATACCAAAAAATGTTTTTTGTTCAAAATTGGTCCCCGAGGCTAGGCCAAGGCTTCCAAAGTTGATTTTGTAATTTTATGACTTTTTTTGATATTTTTAATTAATTTTAAAAAATAAAAATCACAATAATAGATGGTCAAAAATCAGGTGTCAACACATGTGTTTTATCCGCATGTATTGGATCCTTGATTTGCGCATTTATTTCTATTAATTGTGAGTGATGGGATAGTCATTGCCATTTGCATGAACTCCTAGATCTAGGATCCGTACCCCATTCATCTGCATGAATCTTAAGGTCAGATAACCATTCAATTTAGGTATCGAAAGGGCGTCGACTCTGACAGTCGGCGTAACTAAGTCCCCGATCCCACTTCTCTGGTTTCCGCAGAATCGAATAGATCGCTCCCAACTATTCGATAGGATTTCCGATCGTACCCTCTTCGAAACGATTGGTGGCGACTCATCGGCATGTACACATATCACATGTCACTAGACCACACTGAAGGTCGACCACGTGCATCCAGCCGTTGCGATTTGGGTAATAGACCTTGGGAGAGGCCCGCGTCTGATCAGGCTTAGGTCGGGCGGCCCATTAGCCCCCTCCCGGCAGGGCAACCAGCGAGAGGGTCGCGACAGACTGGCGACTCCACTGGGGAATATTCTAAATCAGAATCTCTGGTTTCGCATTCCAGAGGACTTGAGCCGATTAAAAAGTTGATTGGTTTATTTGACCTTATTTTCTGCAGATGCTCTCGAATGTGAGGTACGTACGCTAACCATTGTGATTAGATATTTTTGCAGATTGAAGAAATAAGGGGTGGAGTGATTGTTGACATTTTTCCTGCAGGTTGGAGTTGGGAATGTATGTTTATCTTGCGCACATATTGAAGCGGTGTTTTGATACAAACTGTTGTGCATGACCTTGCATTGTGACGATCACGACACATCGTATACACTGACGGTCAAACCCCGACTACAACTACCCCTAGGTTACCTTAGATAGGGAAATGATGCGAAAGGATCTCGTGTTTGATGGCACTTGAGACTTTCATATCCGTTCCCGCTCACAATCCAAATTGGCGATATCTAGCCCTCTTGGGTGGGTACCCTTGGGGGCAATCTGCCTCATTTGGATCGTGGGAGCCTGAGCCATAGGTTCCTCACCTGATTTCTAATTTTTTTTAGAGTATACCCACTTGTCTCATGCGCATGCATATGGATGGTTGATATACCTAAAACTGCACATTGTTACAGGGGAACATTTCACATTCCCCGAGTTTGGTTGGTAAGGCATTTACTTTCAATGTACATGACCATTCCCTGTTTCATAGTATGACTCGTACATTGCATACATGTACATGCATTTGCATACATCATGAAAATCACTCAAGTGACTAATTGAAATAACAATGATAAGAGGTAGGAAGTCACTGTTTCCCAAGAGTTCGACAGAATTGGTAACCTTCGAGTACCTAAAGAAAGTTACTCGCCCCAGACCGAACACAAGGCTGCACTTTACTAGGTTCGTGCATGGTCGAGAGCTGACTGGATGCAAGCTGGGATATGCTGAAGACTGTCAGACCCGTTACTATGTCGACAACCTCAGATTCAAGCGACAAGCGGACGAGATGTTCAAGGATTATTTGGAGACGAAGAGACAGCGTTGCAACCACCTAGCTAGAGAGGCATACGCGCGTCGACAAGCCGAAAGACACGCTAATGAAGGCATACCAAGGATCACCCTTTGGGGAAAAAGAAGACGCCCTGCGATCAAGACAAAGTAGAAGCGCATCATACTCAGAAAGACGAGGCACGAGAAGACTCCTGAAGTCATTGTACCGTGGACCAGAGAATGGCCAGAGGAACTAGAACCCCTCGACCAATGCATTGAAGACGACCTCTTACACTCGATTGGAGGAAGGTTCCCGGCTGACTATCATCGTAAAGAGGGATAGACCTTTGGTAAAGGGTGGTTTAGATCCTCACATTCCATAGGCCTTTTATGGCTTTCTTGTTTGAAGAGTCTCTTCTTACCTTTCTCTCGTTAGGCGTCCGGGTTGTAATAAGGGATTCATTCCATTCTCCTCCCATTTGATGTTTTGACCAATGGAATGTGACGTTGTTGTTTCCCTTAGTCACTGGAGTGAACCTGACTAAATTGCATAATTCACTTTCCTGAAATTCAAATTAGACTTCAAGTCAGGTTTTTAGTACCTGAAAAGAATTCTAATTTCCATTTCTTCAATTGAACTATGCAATTAAGTTGGCCCATGCATACTTCATGGCATTTGCATAATTACATGTTTTAAAGTAATTTTTGACGATTGACTTTTCAAAATCATTTGCATATTTTAGACTTGATGGGAAGAATGATATTCAAGTGTTTAAAGTTCCTCGGGCCGAGCTCCAATCATGGTGGGATAGCATGGGCGAAACCAGCCAAAAATACGCCAAATCACGGTTGGGATACCTATTGGACCTGCTGAAGATTGATTGTCCACCTGCTTTTATTCAAGCCATGGCATCCTATTGGGATCCTACCACCGCTACTTTCTACATGGAAGGACTGGAGGTTACCCGTACTCTCAAAGAATACAGCGCCGCCATCGGAGTTGAATTCACTTTCTAGTCAAACCTCCCATAGGATTTGAACCCTTGAGTCAACTAGCTGAATTCCTTGACACAAGCCTCAAAGAAGTCAAAGCAGACGCCAAGAGCAATTCTGGTCGAATTTCACTATCCTTCCTCCTAGATCGATTCCCCAACCTCACTACCGCCAAAGGGACTAAATCAGGTAGAGCCTTTATCTTGGCCTTCTTTAGCTTCGTGTTATTCCCAATCTCGTCTGTCACCTTCGATCCTATTATGGCCGTTGTAGTCAGACAAGTCTGTTATGGGTGGGATTACTCAAACATTATCCTTGCTGAGACATTTCTTTCCCTAAATCGCTTCAAGAAAAACAAGAAGGGAATCTTTAGAGCCTCTAGTGATCTTCTGTACCTGTGGTTCACATCTCATGTCAGACAATTCCATATCCGCATGGGCTTCACTGAGATTAGCCCCGATGCTCATCCTCTTAAAACCTTTGTCAGAACCCATACACGTATTCCTAAGTTCAACTTCATAGAATGGAAGAACTTCCTTAGAAATTTAAAACCCGAACAGCTCCGATGGCGGCTAAGGTTGCCAACACTGGGCAAAGTCAGATTAGCATGCAATGACAAAGATCCAGTCCCTTTGCTGGGATTCACGGGCGCTACCGCATATTATCCGAAGAGGGTTATCCGATAATTTGGGGCATTACAGGAGATCCCTTCTTCACCACGACCTGGTGTCTTTTCCTTTGACACACCAAACGAGACCCTCGTGGGAGAAAAGAAGAAACAGTTCGAAGCCAAGGTGGCATTTATTATACGCTCTTTGAAGAAATCACAATCTGAAGATATTAGATGGCTAGAGAATATGAGTCGCAGGGAGAACATTCATAGGGCCACCGCTGAGTACATCCAGCACTTTGAGGCGACCAGACGCAGCTTTGTCGAGCCTTATATACCTGAGTATATCGTACCGTACGTACTTGGGATAGAGCCATATATACCCGAAGACATGGGGCCGCCGTCATATTCAAAAGATAAAGAGTCCCAGACTGAAGAGGGGAATCCACATTGGGATGATGAGGATACCTTAGACCTCAAACGTCCTAAACTTAAATAGACTATTCTGTCAAGTGTAAAATAAGCAAACATTGTGATGCCTTTTCATGCATTCTCACTTGTACTTGATATTATTTTTAGACACATGAGCATGAATGTGGACATATTTCACTAATGCATAAAAACTATCGTCAGAAATTACACTTCTTTTAATTTCATGAATTCTCTTTGGAGAATGATTAAAAGAACTACTCACATGAGACTAAGGCTCATGAGGTAGTCCTTTTTCTCATTTACCAATAGAAAACATGCAATTAGAATAATCAAATACTTCCTTTTATCAGTACCAAAGAAAGACTCATTGGAATTTCTTCTAAAATAGGTACATTCTCATCATGGAATTACCAACGCATTGTTTTCGCACTCGACTTAAGACAAGAATGGAACAACAGGAGTTGACCACACGCGTAGGCATGCTGGAAAATCAAATGACTGCTATGGCGGCTATGATGGCCGATATTAAGGCAATGCTGGAAGTCTCCCATGCCAGACAGGCAGTAACCCCTAATCAGAACAACTCAAGTCCATCACTTGTACCCGATGTAGCTGATAAAGAGACAGCGGAAAATACCCAACGTGTCAAGGACGACGTCCGTATGCCAAATATCCAGTCACAACAAAAGGCACCCCATGTTGTCATCAACCTTGAGAAGGATGAGAAGGGGAAGCAGACTGTGAAAACTGAAATGGAGGCTAAGAGATTAGCCAAGATTGAAGAATGCTTGAGCAGCCAAGATTACGAGTTGGCTCGTTTCGACAAGATATCTCCCTTCGCCAAGGTAGAGACCCCTCCTGACTACAAAGAACCGGACTTCGTAAGGAAATACAATGGGATAGGCTGTCCCCGCGCTCACCTCAAATGTTACCTGCGCAAGATGGAGCAATATTCAGACTATGTCCCGCTGCTAACGAACACGTTCCAAGAAAGCCTAGCTGGCGCCGCTCTGGCATGGTTCATTGAATTGGACCTTGATGATTACGATGGGTGGGAAGATCCTGCAGAGGATTTCCTCAGGCAGTATAAGTTCAACACAGTTACAGCCCCGACGAGAGAAGATCTTCTACGAACCTCAAAGGCAATGGGCGAATTGATTAGAACATACGCCTAGAGATGGCGGGCTTTGGCAACCCAAGTAAAGCCGTCTATCCCAGAAGACGAGCTGATTGATTTGTTCCTAAAAGCACTCCTCTACGAATACTTTGACAGGTTAAACACCTCGGGATGTCAAACGTTCGCACACTTGACAAAAGGTGGCTGGAAGGCTAGAATGGGCCTTAGAAGACCCCATGAAACCTCTACCAGAAAATAGTACCCCCTGAAAAAAGAGAAAGAGGCCGGGATCAACATAGCATTCATATCGGACCCCCATAAGCCCAAATCGTTTGGCAATTCTAATCAGACCAAACGAGGATCGTCCTGGTCAGCGCCGAAAGTACAAGAGCCTAGAAGGAGGCAACCCTAGAGGCAGTTCTCTCAACTCCCCAGGCCTTTATCCAAGCTGCTCCCAATGCTGCTAGAGCAACACTTGGTGGCGAAGGAACCACCTACAGCGAATCCTGTCAAGTATCCAGGTTTTGACGAGAGCTAGACTTGTGTTTATCACATGGGCGAAAGGGGACATAATGTTGACATTTGCTATATCCTTAAGCTAAAGGTACAAGCTCTGATTGACACTCAGATCTTGAAATTTGATAGCACGGCTCCGAATGTGTAAGAAAATTCACTCCTTGATCACCAAGCAGTAGGGGCAATATTCGCTGAAGAGGAGGAAAATCACCTCGAGTTAAAGGTGGACGAGTCTAAACTGACCGACATCTTGGCAATCGCTTCACTATACCCGAAAGAATGGGAGATCTCCGCTGACATGAAGAAACTGTGTATAGATAAAATGATGAGCTTGGGAATAATGTCCGATATTAACGATGAAAAATTCGAGGGGGTCGAAGCTTCTCTATCCTTCGAAGGGAGCCACTTCGCGATTAAAACTGAGCAGGGAAACATGTGGAACATCCCGCACTAGGGTCTGGTAGCCGATTTTGGGCCAATCATTGAACCAGAAGAAGAACTCGACAAGGACAATCTGGAAGCCAAGAGACGAAGTTTAGCAGATCGCATATTCATGGCTGACGCACTAGAAATGAGAGAAATTATAGACAATCTGGGTCAGGATTCTGGGGGATACAATTTTAAGGTGAAATATTCTGCTCCTCCTAGCTTCTATCAGAGAATGGAGGATATCATACCAGATGGATGGGGAGGTATGGATGATCCCGTGCAGATCCCGAAGGAGGTGGAAAAACCTTTTACGAAGGAACCTGAACCATCACTTGAACAGATGGTAGATTCCGGACTTAACACGAAACAGTATGAGAGATCGGAGGATCAACAACAAGATTCAGCTGAACTATTCAGAAGAAGGAGAGAATACCCTAGATCTGCGACATCAACAGTACTAGGTGACAACGACCGACATTGTCAATTGGGAAACGAAATTCTCTCAAAGGGCTTTGATAACACTGTGTCAATGATCGAAGCCGCTACAGCTGTGGTAATTAAGTTGGAAGATCTTGATATCTTGAATGAGGTAGAAGATTGCCTACTCAAACCTGTTGTGATTCGATTGTCGGAAGAAGAATAAGACGACACAGCTAAACCAAAAACTTCTTATCCGAAGACAATAACCATACAAGTTCCTTCAATAGAAGAGTATGATCCCAAGGCAGTCCACTGGGACTACGGAACAGAGGAAGTAGATGCGGTGATGAGGTCTGGACAATTTTACGCCCCCAAGGAATGCAAGTCTAAAAAGAAGGAAGTCTCGAAGGAGGACGCAAAAAAACTCATGTCCATCATTAAAACCAGCGAGTTCGAAGTGATAGAGCAGTTAAGGAAGATGCCAGCTCAAATATCCTTACTGGATTTATTCATCAATTCAGAGAAGCATAAGAATGCACTATTGAAAATACTCAACGAGGTGCATGTCCCTGAAACAATCAATGATGTGCAGCTGGGGGACTTTGTAGGGGCGATCCTCCTGAAAGATCAATTGAGCTTCTCCGACGAAGACTTTCCCATGGAAGGGAGAGGGCACAACAAGGCCTTATACATTACTGCACAGGGCAACGGAAAGAGATTAGCACATGTACTAATTGATAACGGGTCCGCTTTCAACATATGCCCACTAGCTACCTTGAGGAATTTAGGCATCAAAGAAGAAATGGTTAAAGCCTCCAAAATAGCTGTGAGAGCTTTTGATGGAATGAAGAAGACCGTGGTATGTGAGATTGAGCTTGACGTATTCATCGGCCCAACAAAATTCTCTATAAACTTCCAAGTAATGGATTTGCCTAGTGCATTCGGATTCCTGCTAGGGAGACCTTGGATCCAGGTAGCAGGAACTGTGCCATCAAGCTTGCATCAGAAGGTGCGCTTTGTGGTGGATGGGAAGGTGATTACCGTACATAGAGAAGTTGACCTCCAAACATATCAGAACAGCGCTATTCCCTACATCGAGCCCGAAGTTAAGATGGAAGCAAACTATCATTCCTTGGAGTTGGTGGCGACAGTACACACTCCCGTGGGGACAAGATTGAGAGCTCCTTATATCTCTGAAGCCAATCTTTTACCAGCTAAGATGCTACTGGCATATGGATACAACCCTGGAGAAGGTTTGGGCAAGCATGGTTAAAGAGTAAGTACCCCCTGCAGTTGAAAGCTAACCAGCATAAGATGGGCTTGGGGTAACAGATAAACCACTTGGGCGAGTCCGCACCAAAAGCAACAGGCCGAGGCCGAGGCAAGAGCGTGGGATGCCATGGAAACCAGAACAACCCGAAAGATTCATTTATTGGTTCTCCAGCTTGGAAAGGCAGGTCTCATATGTTCAATAACCCTTTGAACGCCTATTTCAATAAGAACTCTATGTGGTTGTCAGAAGAGGATATAACTCCAATAGCAGAATCAGATCTGGCAAACCCTTTTCTTGAAGACAACTTTGTGAACGTCATCATAGAGTGGCTGAGTGATGAAGCCACTACTTCTGAGTAAAGAAACCTCTCCTTATTTTACATACTGCACTTAGAATTTTCTGCATTTTGTTGCATTTTTAATTCCTGTCATTTGAGATACAATAGGAAAACGCCTTTGAATCTCCAGCCGTTGGTCCAAACAGCATAGTTTGTAATGCGGCCCATTTTGCATTCAATAAAATCACGCAAGTTTTATTAAGGACATATGGAACCATAAATCAGCCCAATGATGATATCAGTCTTCCGCGCAGAAGCTTGAGGTCTGATTTTCCATATGATTCCTAATTTCCAAAAGATTTCCCAGGGACAATGATGTCCTAGGATATGAGGACTAGTCCCATTTACACTTCCACTTATTTTAAGACCTCTTTCGAAAAGGTTTTTCACACTCATGCATGGCATTTTCACATGAAGTATAGACTAACCATACTCATGACATTTCAGGCATGACATCTTAAACATACATACCAGGTTGGTATGCAATTCAGATCTCCACATTGACTATTCCTACAATATTGAGGAAGAGGGTGAGGATGAAGGTTATGCATCTATCCACAGAGAATGGAGTGCCTTCGAAGAGTCAGTACCTCCCACTTCAGAGAAACCGATTGTTATTAACTTGGGCGACACTATAAATATCAAAGAAGTCAAGAACGGTGGACATTTGTCCCGAGATGAAAGACTCAGGTTCACAAAATTACTGAAGGAATATCAGGATGTCTTTGCGTGGTCCTACGCTGACATGCCAGGTTTAGATCCCAGAATTGTGGAGCATGCACTACCCACGGATCCCGGTGTTAAACCTGTCAGATAAGATAGTAGACGGATGAAAGCCGAGTTAGAAGACAAAATTAAGGAAGAGGTGATGAAGCTTCTCAGGGTGGGCTTTATTGAGGCTATCCCATACTCGGACTGGATTGCCGACATAGTCCCCATCATAAAGAAAGACGGCAGAATCCGGATTTGCGTGGATTATCGTAATTTGAATAAAGCAAGTCCGAAGGACGATTTTTCGCTACCTCACATCGACGTGTTGGTTGATAGTACCGCAGAGTACGAGCTATTCTCATTTATGGATGGCTTCTCCGGATATAACTAGATCCTCATGAAGAAGGAGGACAAGCCGAAGACTGCCTTCACCACCCCCTAGGGAAACTTTTGCTACAAGGTTATGCCCTTTGGATTAAAGAACGCCGGGGCCATCTACCAGAAGGCTATGATCACATTGTTCCACGATATGATCCATAACGAAATCGAAGTATATATCGATGACATGATCGCTAAGTCCAAGAAGGGACAAGATCACATTCAAGTATTAAGAAAATTATTTGAGCGACTGCGCAAATACAAGTTGAGGTTGAACCCTAATAAATGTGTGTTTGGGACAAAATCTGGGAAACTTCTCAGATTCTTGGTCAGTAATAGGGGCATTGAGATCAATCCTTCAAAGATCCAAGCCATCCATAATCTGGCCACTCCCTCCACAGTAAAAGAATTGAGAAGTCTTCTGGGGAGACTGAACTATATTGCCAGATTCATCAACCAGCTATCAGATGTAGCTAAATAGATCTTCAAACTACTCAAGAAGGGTGCGAAAGTGACATGGGATACAGAGTGCAGTCAGGCATTCTAGAAGATCAAGAACTACATGGTCACTCCGCCAGTACTTGTACCGCCCATCCCAGGTCATCCTTTGACCTTATATCTGACTATACAACATGAATCTTTGGGAGCCTTACTCGCCCAAACGAGCCCAGCAGATGGAAAGGAAAGGGCCATCTATTACTTGAGTAAGAAATTCACCTTGTTTGAAGCGAAATACATACCTGTTGAAAGGGCTTGCGTAGCAACTATATGGGTACTTCGCAGATTAAGAAAGTATACCCTACATCACCATATTCAACTGGTGACAGAAAATGACCCTGTCAAATACCTCATAGAGAAACCCGCTTTAATTGAGAAGTTAGCAAAATGTCAGGTGATATTATCTGAATTTGACATCAAGTGTTCTCCACAAAAATCAGTAAAAGGGAGAGCCATAGCTGATATGTTGGTAGAAAACTCACAAAGTTGCAAGTCTTCTGAAAAAACAAAGACAGAAGATCAAGTTCTGAACCTGGCAGAGGATAAATGGGTCATGTACTTTGATGGCGCTGTTAATCTATCTGGAGCCGGTACTGGGGCAATATTGATATCCCCAGACAATCAACATTATCTTGTTGCGGCAAAGATGACTTTCCCTTGCACCAACAATATCTCAGAATACGAAGCCTGTATTCTAGGCCTACAATTAGCCATTTCCATGGGAATACCTAGGCTGCAAGTTTATGGAGATTCCATGCTCATCATTTTACAGACACAGTGAGAGTGGAAAACGAAGGACGCAAAACTCATCCCCTATCACGAATACCTTGAAGAGCTGACGCTTAAGTTTGAGGAGGTGTCGTTCGAATACCTGCCAAGATCCCACAACCAGTTTGCAGATGCACTAGCCACATTAGCCTCAATGTTGCAAGTAACTGGTGGGTTAGAAATAGAACCACAAAGAATCGGCATAGTAGAAAAATCGGCCTATTGTATGATGATAGAGGAAAAGTTCAACGGAGAGCCGTGGTACTATGACATCAAGAATTATCTCTTAAAAGGGGAGTTTCCTGAATGGTGCCAAGCAGGAGACCGAAGATAGATAGCCAGGATGGCCAGCAAATTCTTCCTCAATGGACAAGTCCTGTACAAAAGGTCGTTTGATTCCACTCTGTTGAGATGCGTAGATGCTAAAGAAGCAAATATTCTCATGAAGGAGATCCATGAAGGTATATGTGGGCCACACATGAACGTCCATCTTCTCGCTAGAAAGATCATGCGACTTGGTTATTATTGGATGACCATCGAATCAGACTGTTGTCAACATGTCCGGTCATGTCACCAGTGTCAAATATACGGCGATAAGATTAATGCGCCCCCGAATGAACTATATCAAAAATTTAGCCTGGCCTTTTTCTATGTGGAGGATAAACATGATAGGGCCCATAAATCCAACGGCTTCAAATGGTCATCGCTTCATCCTGGTGGCAATTGATTACTTCACATAGTGGATAGAAGCCAGTTCTTACAAGAACGTCACCGCAAGAAACGTGGCAAGGTTTATTAGGAGAGACATAATCTCCCGATATGGCACCCCTCAAGCGATCATTACAGATAACGGGTCCAACCTAAACAGCAAGATTGTCGATGATCTACTGGACCGTTTTGGCGTTCGACATCTTAATTCTTCCCCTTACTGCCCGTAGATGAATAGAGCAATGGAAGCGGCCAACAAGAACATCAAGAGAATCTTGGCTAAGACTGCAGAAAACTATAGGGACTGACATGAAAGGCTACCTTTTGCCTTAATGGCATATCGAACTTCGATAAGGACTTATACAGGGGCAACTCCCTACAGTCTGGTGTACGGAATGGAAGCGATCCTACCTGTAGAAGTAAAGGTTCCCTCTTTAAGAATCTTATCAGATGGTGAACTCTCTGAGTCAGAATACTCTGAGCACAGATATGAACAGCTGAATTTGATAGACGAGAAGCGTCTCAGAGCGATCTGTCATGGTCAAGGTTACCATAAGAGGGTAGCCAAGTCATTCAATCGAAAGGTTAGAGCCATAAGTTTTGAAAAGAATGATCTGGTGGTAAAGAAGACTCTGCCAAATGTTGTCCACCCGGGAGGCAAGTTCACCCCAAATTACGAAGGCCCCTATATTGTCAAGAAGATTCTCACAGGAGGAGTATTGATTCTTGTAAATTATGAAGGAGAAGAATTGGGGCACCCTGTAAATTCAGATGCCGTGAAGAAGTATTACCCTTGAAATAAAATCAGATATTGGTCATATGGCCTGTTCCGAATTAATCTGAATCGTCATAACGGTCATTACATAAGCATATCATGCATCCATGCATACACTGGCATGTGTTCAATTTTGCAGGATTCCAAGAAGCCAGCTCAAAGTCGGGTTCATTCAAAACGGAACCCTAGACAAGGGGGACCTCGACACCAAGTACCAAGTGATATGTATCTGTTCCATCAAAGGTTAAACCCCCTTTTGCTCACAAGAACATCTCTTCTATCCTACATGAAGGAATGAGTGATGAAGATAGGAGACAGCGAGAAAGAGCGCAGCAAAGCCTCTCTCACTTCCTGTAAGGTGAAAAGAACGAGAGAATGGGCATACCTGGACTCAGGAATAAACATTGTTTCTGAAAATGAATTCCTTGCATTTATTGCACACCTGTCAAAGATCAGAAATTGTCCTAAGCATGTTCAAAGTATACATGATGCGTCGTTAGAATCTCCTGAAGAGTAAAACGACTGGGGACAAATAAAATGACTTTTCCAAAAACATGGCTTGCTTAGACTATCTAGCAGGAATATCCCTCCAGATGAAAGGCAAACCTGATCTAAACACATCCTACATACACTCAGAGAGATGAGAGAAGGGGGAGAATAGGGAAGCCTGAATCTGAGGATACAAGGGCCCTTCGCATCAATTACATGGATCGGAAAGACTGAGGCATTCATTTCTCTATCCTAAACACTACAGGTGACCATTGATAACCATTTGAACGGCGGTTTTATTCTTTACCCCTATCAAGAACCACCCCACATTGGGGCAAACTGGAGGTACGTCAAGCAATATCAGGAAGTAAATGGTTAGAGATTCTCTTACTCAGACTTACATCAATTTTCATGTGTTGCTTGTCATTTTAACTTCTATAGTAATTCAAGTGCTTTAGGATGACGAAAAGCATTCTTTCCTTTATCCTATACACTTTTACCCTTTGAACAGCCCAGTTGAACCTATGCGTTTATTTCACAAACCCATTGGTGATCATTGCATATCCCAAGGTGGAAGCGACATCACTTCAAAAAGAATAGGAAGGATAAAAATTCCTGGGTTAATATCGGAGTGCAAAGATTCAAAATTGTACATCTAACACACTTATTTGAAAATCCTGACTCCAAAAGAAAGGAAAAGCTGAGGTTTCAACAAAAAAAAAAAGAGAGAAAAATCCAATCTTGGGCATCAAGAAAAAGCAAAGTGCCTGGTAAAAGTAAGGCCAATGCCCCTCCGAATATTTGTACACTTGTGAATCATGTGTTTGATCTTGTAAAAGCCAAAAAGATGGCATGATATCCGTGTATAAATATCACCAGTGAGATCTGATTGTAAAAGAAAATTCCAAGGGAGCGGGACTACGAAAGATACTCCCAGATCATGTCGCATTCAGATATTGACGCTGCACTAACGTGAGAGAGAGGTTCTCCTAAAGACTACCAATGCGCTTCGAAGACTTAAGGCACTTTCTGAACCAAAAGGGACTAGATCGGCAGCCAAACTTGCAATGATCACCAATGTTAAACCCTTCACGTATTCTGAGCCAAAAATAAGCCTTTCTTTTTGGTCCCCAAACCTACATGTGTTACAATCCTGAGAAGTCTTTTCTGATTAAAGCATTTGGGTTAAGGTAGGGTTTAATGTCTAAGCTTAGCTCGAAGAAGTTCGAGCAAGATTATTTCTTTCTCATTTTGCAGGTTTCTTGACTTGTAAACCCGGAGCAGATGAAAAAAATTTTGTGTTCAAAAGACCTGACTCAGAAAGTGAGTCCCCTTTCAGAAACCATGTCCAAGCCTAACGTTACGGTCCCGTAAAGACCTCCCGATTGATCCAAATGTATGCGCTGCGAACGGTCCCGAAAACCAGGTACATGGTATTAAGAAATTCGAGTGCTCTTGTTATGAAAAGACCAAGTCAGAAAAATTGGTAAGAAGCCCTTTCTGACAGAGATATTCCAATAGAATGCTCGAAAGCAAGCTTTGGTTGGAAACTTTGAATTGTTTGATCCAAGGATTTTTCCTCACAAGGATTCTTGATCGTCTTTGCATGCTTTGAGATGTTTTGGATAACCTCCAAGTCCTAAGCCATTTTGCATAACTGCATAGGTTAAAATGAAGCCTTTTACCTACATTGTAATTGTCATTTCCTCAAAAAGGCTAATATTTTGGCAAATGAGAAATGGACTCTCAGGTCTAAGCTTCTAGGACTTATGATGACCCCGGATTCCAGAAGGATGCCTTGCTCTGTGAAGAAGAGCTTTCAGGTTTGAGTTTTCTGCAGGATACCTAGAGTCCCCAGATCCCAAAATGTCACCTCCAATGTCAAAAGGACAATCTTCGAAATCATCCCTCTGTGAGATTTCAAATTTTCAGGTTTGAGCTTTCTGCAGGATACTTGGAGTCCCCAGATCCCAGAATGTCACATCCAATGTCAAAAGGACAATCTTCGAAATCATCCCTCTGTGAGATTTCAAATTTACAGGTTTGAGCTTTCTGCAGGATACCTGGAGTCCCCAGATCCCAGAATGTCACCTCCAATGTCAAAAGGACAATCTTCGAAATCATCCCTCTGTGAAATTTCAAATTTACAAGTTTGAGCTTTCTGCAGGATACCTGGAGTCCCCAGATCCCAAAATGTCACCTCCAACGTCAAAAGGACAATCTTCGAAATCATCCCTCTGTGAGATTTCAAATTTACAGGCTTGAGTTTTCTACAGGATGTCTGGAGTCCCCAAATCCCAGAATGTCACCTCAAATGTCAAAAGGACAACCTTCGAAATCATCCCTCTGTGAGATTTCAAATTTACATGATACTTGGAATCCCTAGATCCCAGAATGTCACCTCCAATGTCTAAAGGACAATATTCAAGATCGACTTTCTGCAAGATTTCAGGCAACCCCTAAATCTCATAAGAGTCTTATCAAAGTTTTTAGAGATTCGAGTTTTCTGCAGGATACTTGGAATCCCCAAAATCCGAGAATAACGCCTTGCACGTCAAAAGGATAACTTTCAGAACCAGCTGTCTGTAAGGTTCTAGGTAACCCCTAAGCCCAGAGTAGCCCATTTGGTAAAACCTAAGAGTTAGGTACACCTCACTTGTATAGACCCTAGTTAATTCCTTATAATATAGGATCAGCAAAATGTTCAACAATCCCTACAGAACGGGTGCGTCATCCATAGGTTCCTAGAAGAAAGGAGTCATATTCACGGCCTGATCCCCCTGACGGATCAAAATGTTCGACAATCCCTACAGAATGGGTGCGTCATCCATAGGTTCCTAGCAGAGAGGAGTCCTATTCTCGGCCTAATCCCCCTGAAGGATCAAAATGTTCGACAATCCCTAAAGAATGGGTGCGTCATCCATAGGTTCCTAGTAGAGAGGAGTCGTATTCATGGTCTTATCCACCATACGGATCAAAACTTCTGACAATCCCTAAGAGACTGGGTGCATCATTCACAGGTTCCTGTTAAGTATATAAATCCCACTCTGGTACGGCCTACCATACATGCTAGAGTTTAACTGCCCTAGGACGCTCAAAAGACGAGCCCCTAGGTATCTACTTGAACCCGCTATACACTGCGCGTGCCGCACGAGCATCAAGCAGGTAAGTAATAGGTGAGCATTTCTATCCCGCCTCTATTTCTCTCACATCGGCAAAGATAAAGCAAAGCATTCACCAGCGGGACAAGAAAGATTAGATGTCAAGATTCATTTTTCTATTTTCCAGTAGAGTCGATCAAGACTTAGGTGTCACATGTCTTTGAGAGAAACCTCTCGTGAGATTCCTCTCAAAGAGAGGCAGCTGCTGACACCTAATTTTGGATCAGCCTTTTTTTAGTTATTTCTTAGAAAATTCATAACAAATCCATAAAAAGTCAAAAATTGCAAAATCAACTTTGGTGGCCTTGGCCAAGCCTAAGGAACCATTTTTGGCAAAAAAAAAAATATAATTTTTCATATTTTTCGTATTTTTTAATATTTTCAAAAATTAGGAAAATACTAGAAAAATCAAGAAAAATAGCATTTGAGGTCACAAAAATATATAAAAATAGCCAATATTTTTATTTTAAATCCTTTGTCGTTTTGACCTCACAAAAGCCCAAAATCAGATTCAATTTTACATGTTTCTTTGTAACACGTATGATTGAATTTGGTAAAAAAATGTCAATTGAGTCTTTTAATTTGCAATTTTGGCATTTTCTAGGATCTTGACATTCAATCTAACTGTCCCTTATTGTAATTTAGCCCAATTATTTGCACAAATTGCTCAATTGCACGAATTTGGCAAAATTACATACTTAATTGTATTTTAGTCCTTGAAATTGGGCATATTTGAAATTACTTTCAATTCAGGGGCTATTATTGCAAATTAAACATACTGCCCAATGGATTTCACCATTTTGAATCGATTGGCATAGGTAATTTGGTCCAATTTGACCATTTGAACCCTCAATTGCACAAATTCTCGATTTGCAATTAAAAGAAAATTTGGGGTTTTTGTTGAAATTAATATGAACTTTTGGGTAAAATTACATTTTTAGATAAAATTCATGCCCTAAATTCGATTCTGAGGTCCAATTGCAAAAATTTCTCATTAATTTGGGTTTAATTTGAAAAATTGTAAGTTGGAACCGGTTCAGACCGGTCAGACCGCCGGTCGAACCGGTCCGCTACAGTGTCATCTTCTTCACTAAGACTTCGCGCAAATGAATAGTACAAAGTCGAATTTCAACAACAAAATTGACCGACCAATCGACTATAATTGGAGAAGCATTGTTAGGCGTTTAGTTCCTTAGACCATTCCCCGTCGATTGAGACCGGAATCGCGGCCAATGGTCGCCGGAGGAAGGAGTAATCGGTCGGTCAAACCTGTAAACTCGCGAAAGTCAATATTTCCCAAATTCAGAGCAAATTCGTGTCAAATTCGCACTAGATAGGACCTGCCGTAGAACTAAACGGGCCTGGACGGAATGCCCATCGTCCCCGACGCCGTTTAGACCTAGAGGCACGTGGCCTCACGTGCGATTAAAGCCGGTACACGCATCCCCCATTTGGCGCCAACAATTTCAAAGTGCGATATAAGCCAATAGGCCTTCGCGAAGCAAGAGGTTGGTGAATTCGGTTGGAGAAGAAGAAACTGAATCGAGAGAGAGAGAGAGAGAGAGAGCGACTGAGAGCTCGCCCTCCAACCGCCATTGTCGAGGGCTCGAGCTTGAACTGTGAGGCGTAGGTTGGGCCACTTCCAGGCCAAACCGAAGCCGGTGAGTGCTGTGAAGAGGTTGCTCAGACTCCTAGGAAGCGATCGCCGCCGGCCGCGCAAGCTACGACCGCGGAAACAGGTGAGACAAACTTCTGAGCTTCTCACTGTGTGTTAATGGTGATCCATGCTTTTCTTGTTTATTCTTGCTATTAGTGTGTGCATTTCGTTTCTTGGACATCACTGACTATTGTCGCATACTTGTTTTGCATTGATTTTGTCGTAACATATCGAAACGAGTCTTCCAATCCAACCTCCATTGCCGAACTCCGTTCATTCTTGCCCAGCGAAATCTGAGCCGAGCGAGCTCGACCGGAGCTCGAGGTAAGTCTCCTGAACATTGATTGATGCTATCATATGATGGAATTGCCATGATTTGGCGTAAATTGAGCGATTGAACTCCCATGGCCGTACTCGGTATTCTGCGTGGTGATTGTGATTTTGTGAATAAAATGCTTCAATTCTTAGTTATGTTAAACTAGAGACGATCGCGAGTCGATTGACGTTGGTTTCGCGCGGTTTCGTTAAGATCTCACCGTCAAATCATCGTCGGAGAAGCTCAGCCGTTCATTCCACCGGAGTCGCGAGGTTGAAGACGAAGCTGACGTGGCGTGGTCAGCGGGTCAAAGCTTAGGTGGCAGTCGGCCATTGGTCCACGTGGTTGTCGAGTCAGCTCGACCGTTAGTCTGTTAGGCTGAGACGATTTAGATCCAACGGCTGAGATTAATCGAGTCTAATAAATGGTGATGGTCTGATTAATAATTGGGATCATTCGAAATAGTTTTAAATCGAAAAATCAAATTGAACCGAAACGGTGCCGTTTAGGTTAGTGGGTAGGCGACGTCGTTTTAGGTTAGTATGCGCGGACGGTTCAGATTAAATCTCACGTTTTAATCCTGACCGTAGGCTTTAGTAAGACAATCAAACGGCCCTGGTCGAGTCTTGGTTAAATCCAACCCTTAGATCCCAGTCAGATCATCCGGCGGTCGTGGATTAGCCACGCGAACCAATGAGGACCATCGGATCAAACCCGATTAATCCGAAAATAAAAAAGACGATACGGCGTTGTTTGGGCGTAGGAGTTTCGCGGATCCAGGTCTGGGCCGGGTTCATGAAAATGGGAACGACTATCCTATCACTCACAATCAATAGAAATAAATGCGCAAATCAAGGATTCAATACATGCGGATAAAACACATGAAATCAGCATGGCGTCGACTCTGACAGTCGGCGTAACTAAGTCCCCGATCCCACTTCTCTAGTTTCCGCAGAATCGAATAGATCGCTCCCAACTATTCGATAGGGTTTCCAATCGTACCCTCCTCGAAACGATTGGTGGCGACTCCTCAGCATGTACACATATCACATGTCACTAGACCACACTGAAGGTCGACCACGTGCATCCAGCCGTTGCGATTTGGGTAATGGACCTTGGGAGAGACTCGCGTCCAATCAGGCTTAGGTCGGGCGGCCCATTGGCCCCCTCCCGGCAGGGCAACCCGCGAGAGGGTCGCAACACTCCCCCGACGCCATCCCACCGGTCGTTGGCCGTCGGAACCGCCGCAAACCCCCCATAGAACCACCGGTGCCCTGTTTTCGACCCGATTTGGGATTTTCTTCGATCCCGCCGAACCGGCCGCCACCGTCGCTCACCATCGGTCTCCTCGGACCCCTCTCCGTTTCCTCTGAGCTCGGCGGAGCTCGCCGCTGCTTGGAGGCCGGAAATCACCTCCGACCACCCCCCTGTTCTCGGCCGCGCGAGAACCCTATTTCGCCGGTTCTGTTCAACTGCTGCTCCGCCACCTCCGGCCGTCCTCCGCCGCCCTCATTCGGTCCCGACGACCTGCTTCGACCCCTAGGTGAGTTCTCGATCCTTGGCTGGCCTTGCCTCGGCCCTCGGCGCCGAGAAACACCCCCAAATAGCCATGTTTTCCCCTATTTCGCCATTGATCGATTCTGTTTCAGCGCCAGCCGCCGCTCGCCAGAGCTCCTGCCGCCGGCCACCTATCCCGGTCACCTTGCCGGTCCTTCCCATGGTGTCCTTGAGGTTTTGGTTCAAGTCGCCGTGCGATAAACCCTAGGTTCGCCGAGGACCGCCGCCGCAGCCGCCACCGTCGTCGCCAAGGACCGTCGATGCTGCGTCATCGTTTTTTAGACCGCCGAGCTAGCTATTTATGAGTTGACCATAATCCTTGGTTAGGACGCTAATTGCGTCTAGAATTAGTCATTTAGCCAATTGTGGAATTTAGGTACACGATCGGGGCCGATTTGGATAGAAATTCGGATTAGGTTAAATGGTCGATCGACTTGGTTAGTCAAAGTGATTTAATTGTCTGTGGCTAGTTGGTTGCTAGATTGAATTGATTGATTGATTGGGCAATAGATTGCCGTGGTTTGATCGCAAGCGAGAGATAGGCTAGAGACGAGTGAGCAATCGACGATTTAAATCGATTGGTTTGACTAATAAATAATGATTGCGTGAATTCGAGCCTTTATGTAGCCTAGTCAGATTGATTGTTCGTATTTGTATTGATTACCTCGTTGGATGGCTTGATTGATTGGCTGGAATAGCTATGGCTGTTGGATTAATGATTAGGGGTTAATTGCCCTGTGTGTGGTTGTGGTGACTAGTGGATTATTTGCATCTGCATATGACCGTGTGCGAAGTCAAAAGACATATTTTAGCATGAAAATGGCATTTGGCCAAGACTTTTACATGACTGAGTGAGCATCCGGCTTTAACAGAAGATAATGAAATGGGTTGATTGCTGGATGTGGATTGTATGGTCATTTGAGGAAAACGATGATGCATTCCTGGCAAGTTCGTACCGTACCAATATGATGGAACCAGACGACTTGCCAGAAGCACGACAACTCTAATCTGGTGTTAACTAGTACGGATGCAGAGCTGGTCGGATGCCGATCGCAATGGATGTTGGACCGACGCCCCGTATAGGGATGCCTACCGCGCGTGCCGTGCAACGGGTGCACTGGATACACCGCGTGTAATAGTCATTGCCGAGAGTAATGGAACGTAGCCCAGTTCTGCCGGTAGAACGCTGGATCGCACTGAGATGCTGGATCGCGTTATTTGTGAGAGTCGAATCATGCCCTTTTTCGCGTAGATCCTCTCATGTGCCAGTGGCACGATCATCGTTAATAAATGGACTTGTGTGATGTCATGTGCATACTTGTAGATGTGATGCTGTGATTGACTGATTTGACTGTTGAGTCGAGTCAAGCGTTGCATTATGTGTGGCTGAAGATGGTAAGTATGCATGTGGATGATTATCCTCCTGTGATTGTGATTGACTGTGGTACGTGTTTAAGTGAACCTTCTGTTAGGATGCCTTGGGTGAATCAGTTTCTTAACCGAGCTTAGGCTTGATTCACTGAGATTTATTCTCACCCCGTCGTGGGATAACATTTTCAGGTCCCAAGTGATGAAGCCTCGTGACGTGAAGGTTTGGCTTTTGGGTTTGTAAGTTTGGAGTAGAAGAGGGGTTAACCTTACCTAACCGAGGAACTATTTGAGGTCTAGTGAGCTGTCCCGAAGTAAGGGGTTATTTATTTAGCTATAGTCCAATAGGGTTAGACTCATCTGAATGATTTGTAATAGTATGTTTTTGAATGATTGTCGTGACTGTCTACTTTTCTATCCCTGCTTGATTATGCTGTTAAGGAGTTAAAACGTTTCCGCTTGCGTAAGTAAATGATAGGTCGATAGTGTGCCTGGGACGCTATCTCTATGACCTCGTGGCGATTTGGTAAGGGATGTCGCGGGCTCGAGAGTCGGGACGTGACAATAGCTGCATAACGTTCAATCAAAGAGGCGAATGTTTGCCAGCTCTATGCATACATGAGTTGTAGGCTTGTAGCTGCATGACGTGTTTCGGTTAATTTTGTTGTGCAAGCGCTTCTGTATAGAATTGTTAAAAGCAAAACAATCTTTTCCTTTTCTTGGATTTTGTTAAATGTTGTTTGTCAAGCAAAATCCGAAATTCAGAAACTTAACGAAGAAACAGAGCATATGATGACTGCAAAAGGTCAAATATGCTCTCAGATATTGGACAAACAGAGAAAGGTCGCTTCCTTCTTTGGAATCTGATTGTCGCACATTGACACAGGTAGAGCTCCTCCTTATTTGTAGCAGGGTGATCTAATTGATAGTGACGGGTTGCATGAACACCACCAAAAGAGAGGACAAAGAAGAACACGGTCACCTGTTGGGTTCTGAAGATACTGAACTCTGATATCTGTCCTTTGCGGTGATCCCGTGATAAGATGTTATTCTACTCGCCTTGCTCATTAACTCATACAAATCTTACGCCGAGAGGCAATGGATGGAACTTGGAAAAAATCTTTTGCATCATTCTATCACGTTGAAACTCAACTAAGCTCCCGATTCAACGGAAATAATATGCTGCGTCCTCCTTTCCTCAAAAACTATTTTTTCTTATGAAGTTACTGGCTGATTCTTATGTCTCACTATTGGTTGATTGGTCTTTCGCTCATATCAATGTGAATAATTTGCTGCTGCTAGCTTCGTGATTTCTTAAAGAAAATCTGTGACTTGGAATTCAGGTTCATACATTAGTCCACTCCAAGATAGAAAGATACCAGATAAAGAGAAGCATTGAACTCTATTGTTTGCAGCAATTTTTCTTTTCTTTTTTTATAATGGCTTTTCTGATAATCAGGTTACCGCATAAAAGCACTGTAATATGTGGTGGGAATGGAGACGATCATGCATGTCAGAATAATTCTGAAGAGTCAGACACTGTATCAGAAACCAATATAGCGCCAAATTTGCAGAGAATAGTTTGGAGCTTACAGTGTGGCTGCCTTGTATGGCTAGTGCATAGCTCCGAAAGTCGAGCAGAACTCTGAGGTCAACATGAATTTTAGATTTGGATCACTAGCAGTTGGTGAGGATGGAGAGGAAGTTAGAAAGGTTTTAATTTGTCTTTCAATTAATTAGACATAGATGTTTTTCTGATGCGAGCTGAAAAGCAAAAGGGCAGTCAGACCAGTGACGAAATTCATAAGCATCTTTTTCCTAGAGCCTTGGAAGAGTTCCCTCGGAGACATAATATGTGCTAAGGTGCTATGTGCTTTGATACTTGGCTGCTGAAGCAGCTAACACTAGAATAGGTATTATCCCAAATGTGTCAAAATAGGCAATTTTCAATCATTTCTGTGTTTTCAACCCAAAAAAAAAATCATTTCTGTGTTGATTTTCAAATTTGTCCTTGTAGATATGGCAGAGCATAAGTAAATTTTGATTTTGACACTTTCAAAGCTAAATAGTGTTAGATTTCTGTACCATGCGACCTTGTGTTTATTATTATTATTATTTAAGAAAATTGAGTTGGATCTGAAATGGTGGAGGATGATAGTGCAAGGCTTTCTAAACTTCTAAATGACTAAGCCACACAATCGATTATGCTTTATAAAGAAACTTGTATAATTTTATCTTACCATGAATATTTGTTGGAGTTCTGTGCAGACTTTGGAGCTAGTTCACCAAGAAAAAGTAAGCTTATCGACCAAACTAGTTGAGAAAAAGTTACTGGCCTGTTCTCAAGTATCTAATTAGTTGTGTCCTTGAACCCAAAAAAATGCTGTGTTCTTTAACTCTTCACTGAATTTCTTGGACTTTCAGCACATATTATACCAAGGTTGCTGAGGATATCAACGTCAAATTCCAGCAGCTTCAAGTAACATTTCTCAAGATTTGACCTCGCAACTTCAGAATGTCCACCAAGCTGACAGTCTGTTATCATGTTCACTGTCGCTTACCGAGCTCAGACACAGAAGTGCATGACTTGGTACTCCTTGTTTATCTACTTTGGATTTGCTTTTACCATTACATTTTTAAATTTGCCATATCTGAAATTTTCAATACTCGCGCTCACAAACACCCACAAACATCTTGTGGAACATTTTTTTGACAAATGCGTTTCTGTTCCAATAGTGTTCCCAGAACACTTTTGGAACAGAAACACATTCCAGGGAGCGTTACCAAACACAGCCTTAGGATCTGTGCTCCTTGCACTGTGCACCGTGAGGTGATGTGTTGCAAAAATTTCCATTGTGTTTTACTTTTGATATCTAATGCTGATGCCTTTGCAACAAGTTGCAAACTTTCCAATCACCTGCTTACTGATAAAGTGGTGCTTACGGATGAAAAACTAAAAACAAAAGAATTATGTTCATTGAATGGAATAGTTCTTTAAATTTAATGCTTGAACTGACAGAACAATGAAGCAAGCAAGGAACTGATCTTCAGTGTGGATTCTGCGACAGCAAAAGTTGACGAGATCAAAAGAACAAAGCTAAGCTAGCTACCGAATTTTCTGCAGCTAAGTAGTCCATATCTAAATTCACCTTGTGTCGATTTCACTTCTCTTGTTAAAATGAATTTCATTGATTGTCAAAGCTTAGAGAGGATATGATATAATATGCGCTACAATGCTCACCCTGGGAGATAAATAGAGCATACCAACTCATGTTCCTGAATGAAGCATTTTTTCCATTTCAATTTTATAAGTAAGCAGAAAACTGCCATAGAGCAGCTCGATGCAAATGACACGCCCAATCGCCTAACCTTGTAGTAGTATTGTGGGGGGGGGGGGGGGGGGGGGGGGGGTGGTTTAGATTTGATTGATTTGGTATTTATGCTTCCATCTTTATCTGTTAATTTCGTCTTTTGGCACGGTTGTGATGTCTAGTTTCTAATCACTTTGAATACAGAAGCCATTATTGTAATGATGAATTATAGAAGCAAACTTGTTAAGAGGCAACTAAACACTAGGAGCTAATATCCTCAATCAGCAGCTCATCATCATCTCTACATGGACTTCTAGTGCAACTCCTACTATTGTAGATGAAGCAGCGAATTGAGCAAATGAAAAGCCAGTCAAATGAGTTCCAGGTGAGTGTCACAGCAATCGGGATTGTCAAGTGTGTATATGATGCAATACCTATGTAGAATGTCTTCATTTGGTTTTAATTAACCAAAGCATTACAGATATAGGTACCTTTAAGTTCTATTGATGTGGCCCGGCTTATCCGCTGAACTTGGATCTAAACTGGATCCTTGAAGTACATTCCAGGACTTTGTGGTCCGGCTTATCTAATGCGTCTAAGTTTTTCTATGGATTTTACTGTTCTTCCACATATGCTGTCTCAACTCAAACGAATAATTATGTAGCCCACCCTTCTGTTTTAGAAGTTTTCTTAGGGCCCTTATTCATATATCTATTGCCGGAATCATTTGTTTATCTGCTTCTAACAGGGAATATCACAGCTCGTGAAGTGCGCCTGCGGACAGGAGTACAAGATCGAGCTAGATGCTTGTGTATGAACAGGAAAAGAAAGCAGCCAGAACATCGAATACTAGTTGACCTCGCAAGTAGAAGAACTAATTCTAATTCCTTCAATTGTGATGTCAGTAAGTGAAGTCGGTCTGGATAATGGACTAGCTCGTGGACTTCGAAGGACGGAAACGAAGACAGAACAGCAATTGTATAAAAGCAGTTGGTGACAAAATCACTCAAATCCCAAAACTTCAAGCTTTAATAACCAACCTCTGATGCAAACTGTTGCTTGCGGTCAGGACTACAACAAGATTTTTGCTCAAATGTGATGTTTGAAGATTGCCCTCAAATATTGAGAATAAATAGAGACACAAGTTGCAATAAAACTACATGATATTCATCCTCATTTTTCTGCTAGACCTACAAACCAGACTCAGTCAAAGGGCACTTGTCCCATTTCGTGTATACAGGATCCGTAATTACAGGTCAATTTGGCTAATAATTTTGGCTTTTTATCCCATTAATTTGTCAAAGAATGTCATCCAGGCAAAAAAAAAAAATCTTAGAAGTTGTGAATTGATGGCTAATCCTTTTAAGTAGGAATGCCGGGATGATGCGCTCTCTAAGATTCACAAGAAAATTAGGAAAGTCACACATTCGTCCTAACCTTTTTCCTTCGCAAAGAGCACTAGAGATATTCATTACAGGAAAGAGGAACTTGCTACTTACGATATCACCTATTCATGACTCATCTATCCAAGTAAAGAAGCTGCAGAAAGTTTCCTCTTGATCGAGTGCAGCTGGGTTGCAACTTTGTCAATGCTCAAGCGTCTGCTAGGCTCCTTCACAGAGCAAGCGAGTCCGATACCATATATTGTTCCCAGACATTCCTGAAATGTGCGGCTTCTTTCGTGAGTTGAATCTTGGGAACTGTTGTGGCTCTCTCCTCCTTCGTGAAGGAGCACGGGATCGGTAATCTCCACAGCTCGTTGGGGTAGAGCCTCAGCAACATAATTATGAAGATTCAAATTATCTCTGAACATATCACTAATAGGACTTAATCCTGTGAACATCTCTAATAAAAGGATGCCGTAACTATAGATATCACCTTCTCCTGAGACCCGGCTTCCGTTGGCATATTCTGCAGTAGCGTAAGAAATGTCAAAAACAAGAAGTTTTATTCGCACTACATTTTTCTTGAAGAAATGATAAAACGAAAAACATTAGTCTCTATAAGGACAAGTTGGTAATTATTAAAGCTTACCGGGAGCGGCATAACCAACTGTTCCACTTAAACCAACAGAACTCATATTTGCTCTTGTGTCAGATGTGGATTCGAGTATAATCTTCGCCAATCCAAAGTCACCAACATGTCCAACCATGTATGCATCTAGAAGGACATTGCTTGGCTTTAGATCACAATGAATTATTGGGCATTCACATTGATTACGGAGATAATCTAATGCAGAAGCAACATCAATGGAAATGTTTATCCTTTGGACGAGATTCAATTTCTTCAAGCTCCCATTTGCATCATTTGAAGTTGGGTTAGGGTGTAACCACTCTTCTAGGCTGCCATTGACCATGAACTCGTAAATTAAAGCCTTGAACTCATGACCCTTATAATCAATGCCCGAGCACGCCGTCAAGACTTTCAGAAGATTTCGATGTCTTATACGCTTCAAAGCCTGGCACTCAGCTTGGAAGCTCTTGAGAGCGCCATGCCGCGTTAAATTAAGCACCTTCACCGCAATGATAGTTCCACTCTCCTCGAGCAGCCCCTTGTAGACGGACCCAAAGCTCCCGGCCCCAATCAAATTAGTTGAAGAAAACCCATCTGTTGCTTTTAGAAGTATCCCATAAGAAAGATTTAACAATGAGTCATCAAAGGAGCTTGAATTCGGCTCGTTTCTTTTCTGCTTCAACCAACATAGACATAGGAAAGTGACAACGAGAGTTATTCCAAGAAGACCAAATACAACAGCAATAGTAAGTTTCAACTTATGGACTCCTCCTCTACTTTTGGAGTTTCGAGAGACGCATACAGGAAGCTCAAATTCAGGCATTCCTCCGCAGAGCTTTTCATTTCCAGCGACAAAAGTCGCACTCACATTCCTAAAAACTCCACCAGTTGGTAGCGGGCCTTCCAAACGATTGTAAGATAAATTTAGCTTTTCCAAATACTGAAATGTCTCTAAAAAGTTTGGAATTTCACCATAGAAACTATTGTTGGAAAGATCTAATACCTCAATGCTTCTTAATGGGCTAATTGTTTGAGGAATGGACCCATTGAAGCGGTTATCTTGCATTCTTAGTACTCTCAGTCCATCACAGTTGCCTAGACTGCTCGGGAGTTCACCTTCCAAAATATTTCCCGAGACATCCAATCGGTCCAAATGTTTCAAGTTGCTGATTTCCATCGGAAGGACCCCGCTCAGATGGTTTCGAGACAAATTCAAATAGAGGAGGTTCCCAGCCACGGGAAAAAATACAGGACCACTAAGACTGTTGCTAGAAAGATCTAGTTCTGTCAAGCTCCGATGCTTAACTAGGTTCGATGGAATCATCCCTTCCAAGTTATTTCCATCAAGATGTAAAACGATCAATCTCTGCAGATTTTGCAAAGAGGAGGGGATCACGCCAGATAGACGGTTGCCTGACAAGGTCAATAATTCAAGATTCGAAAGGTTTCCTAAATCTGACGGGATCGGACCCGAGAGAAAGTTGTCGTCCATTTGTAAAACCTGCAAGTTCGAGAGATCACCAATCTCTCCTGGGATCTCGCCCGATATGGGATTCCGTGATCCTGTTAGAGCTTCGAAAGTTGCGGAGAGATTACTGATGCATGCAGGAAGCGTTCCTCCAAATCTGTTTTCATCTATCTGCAATATCATCAAGTTGGTGGCATTCGCTAGGGAGCAAAGGAAGCCCAGATCATCTGCAACGGTCCCTCCACTCCCGAGATAATTAGTAAATAAGGTAACATTCCGAAGGTTATGGAGATTCGCCAACGAAGGGACTTTCCCGGAGAGCTCATTGCCTGAAAGCTGGAGCATCCTTAGATCTGTGGCATTGGATATGGACAAAGGAATTGATCCGGCAAACTGGTTATTCCAAATGCTAAACCATTGAAGGTTCGGGAGAGTGAATCCAATATCTTGAGGAAGATTGCCGCTGATCTGGTTGTGACCTACATCGAATGCAGTCAGCGAGGACAAGTTGAAGACCGAAGGCGGAATGGTACCTGAAAGCCTGTTGCCTCCCAAGACGAGCCTCTTTAGCTTGGCCAGTCGACCTAGAGACTCGGGAATGACCCCACTCAAACGGTTCAGGGTACCATAAATCTCCTCTAGAGATGATAAGTTGCCTATAGATGAAGGGATGATGCCAGTTAATTGGTTCGTAAGAAAGCTGAAAACTTGAAGATATGACAAGGAGCCCATCTCCACTGGAATTCCGCCAACCAACTGGTTGTTGTCGAGGTTGAGATCTAAAAGCTTTGAGCAACCTGATAAATTCATGGGAATCTCACCCGTCAGTGAATTATACGACAAATCCAAGACTATGAGCCGACGCAGACGGCCAATTTGAGGAGGGATTTTGAGGCCGAAGCTATTGTTTTCGAGCCACAGCTCTCTCAAGAAGCTGAGGTTGCTAATGTGAGGTGAGATGGGTCCCGAGAGTCCCTGGGAAGCGAGGTCCAGTACCGTGACCCTGTGGTGCCGGCGACTGCACGTAACCCCATGCCATAGGCAGAAATCGGTGGTGTCGTTCCACCGGTTTAGCAACCCGAAAGGGTCACCTACTTCAGCTTTGAAAGCAAGCAATGCAAGCATGTCTGTGTCGTTCATAGCAGAAAGGGCTACCTTAAAGCCCCCCGACACGAGAAGGACAGCGAAAAGAAGACCATAATATCGAAGCTGCGCACAACTGAGACGCGAGCGTCCCATTCTAGGAGCGTAAATTGGGTACTAATTCGCTATGGGAGGGACAAGAAGGAATGAGTGAAGTGATGAGTACAGCAGCCTGAGCTAGAAGAGCTTTCATAGAAGCTGGGTAGATCCCGCGCGCAGACAGTGAAGAGTTCTTTTTGCCTCTTTTCCTAGCAGGTCATCCCTCAACGGGAACTCCTTCTCGAGGAAAAGAAATTAAAAAAGCCACACACATTATCTTCGCCGCGAACCAAATCATATTTTTGTGGACAGGAATCTTTGCGTCCTTTTCCGCTCAACTTCCGAGATAGGAATATTGACTTCATTCACGCGCTGCTTACGGTTGACCATAATTTGTCTCCTCAAATCCAATATTAGTTATCCACTTCATTTTCGGTTATTGCGGAGAGTTTGTATTTTCAATTTAAGCTCCGTGTGTTTCGTAAAAAATATTTTACGAAAAAACAATTTCCTCTTCTTCTTCTTCTTCTTCTTCTTCTTCTTTGTTGGGGCTTGGATCCATTAGGAAGATGAGTTAGTGGAAAATGTTTTCATCGATTATTAATTTCAAGCGATACAGGCGATCATTTTTAGAAAAATATATTCCAAATCATTCAATTTTTCCTAAACAAATGGAGCCTTCATATTAATAAAAATGTTTCGTGTTCGAGTCGTTTTCAAATTAAATCCCTCCTGTCATATAGAATCCTTCTCGTTAATCTTTAGCTTGTTCAAGTCGATCCTTATCATGAATTGCGACCCCAGTGTCTATTGTTGTAACAATTTGTGGAGAGAATGATTTTGATGGTCTAAAAATCATTCCAACATGTTGAATATCTTTGTTTTAAGCTTTTTTTCTTTGTCGAAATATCTTGTTTTTAGTTACGAAAAAAGGAGGACTTTTTTATTACTATTTTACAATTAAGTGTGCAATAAATTATAATAGGCTACATGATAGAATCACCATATTAATATATTACTTGTAAATAACATATCATTTAGGCTACGTTTGGTCATTCAAATTGCTAGCCGTGATAGGATTAGGTACTTTAAGTGCCTGGTAATGCTAACATGCCAACCTCTGTGGTCTTTGACAGGATGTTAGGTGCTAGGTAATTCCCACATGCCATTCATGTGATATCTATGTTCATGTGTCAAGCACATGCTTGTCTGTGTCGATGAGTCAATTATTTTCTGTGTAAACTATCGTGGTGTGATTTATATTTTCTATAGATAGAAAAGCATGGTCAACGAGCAGGGGTTTGGGGTAGGGGTGAGCGGTTCCCGGTCCGGTCCGGTTCCCCTCAAAAATCGGGAACCGGACCAATAGTCCCGGTTCTCAATTTTCGGAACCGTGGACCGGACCGGCCACCTCGGGAACCGGGAACCGGACCGGACCGTCGGTCCGGTCCGGTTCCGGTCCGGTTCCAAGGAATCAATAACACAAACAAGAAAAAATCACTTGCATGGTCACCCATCGTGCCATCCTCTGCAGCTAATTTTCCCCATAGTCACAGTCAATTACTTAACCCTGCTAACACACCATCAGAATTTTCCTACATGGATGTCCTACTTCTCTGATCACATTCCCAGGTTAATAAACCAGAATCTGCAGTGTCAAAGATTCAACTTGACTAAACTACAAGTGCTATCAAGTGAGCCCTTCGTACTACTCAATGCAAACCTAACAAATATCATTTATCTTGTCTTACGAGTCATAAAATGTCACTCACAGATTAAACCTTCAAAAGGTTTGAACCAGAATTTTGTAACTCAAATTATCCAGCCGTATCCAATTCAACCATTGCACTACCAGAATTTAACTAAGTTAAGTTGCTCTGCAACTTCTACTCCATTGTGTCGCGACCCTCTCCCGGAGGCTCTGAGGCGGGAGCGGGCTAATGGGCCGCCCGATCTATGGCTTGATCGGACGTGGGCCTCTCCCAAGGTCCATTACCCAAATCGCAACTGCTGGATATACGTGGTCGACCTTCGGTGCGGTCTAGTGACATGTGATGAGTGTACATGCCAAGGAGTCGCCACCAATCGTTTCGTGGAGGGTACGATCGGAAAACCCTATCGAATAGTTGGGAGTAGTCTATTCGATCCTGCGGAAACCAGAGAAGTGGGTTCGGGGACTTAGTTACGCCAACTGTCAGAGTTGACGCCCTTTCGGTACCTATGTTGAATGGTTTATCTGATCCTAGGATATTCATACAGATAAGTGGGGTACAGATCCTAAATCTAGGAGTTCATGCAGATGGGAAATACTACCCTATCACTCACAACCAATAGAAATAAGTGCGCAAATCAAGGATCCAGTACATGCGGATAAAACACATGAAATCAGCATGGCATCCCTAATGAGGCCCTACTAGCCTAGAGAAATATCAATCAAGGCTTAGGAGTGATTTGGACATGATTCGCCCATGAGGGGGCAGAATCGTAATTTTGAACAATTCGGGGAAAATTTACCCTTAAAAGGGTAAATCTGTCATTTTAGACGAATTGGGAAGTCAAAAGATAATGGAAATAGGATTGGCCATCAATCCAATCCATTCCCTATTTTTCGGGAATTTCCAGGATTTTTCTAGAATTTTCAAGTGATTTTACCCTTGGAGGGGTAAAGTCGTCATTTGGACAAAGACCAGGAACTGAAAATCTCAAATATTAGGGTTGGTCATCCACCTGACCCAAACCCTAACTTCAAGCAATTTTCAGAACTCGATTGAGACAAGAAAGACGATTTCCCCACTAAAGGGCAAAATCGTCATTTTGAGAAAAGAGGCGGGACTCGAAAACCCAAACCTAAGAATTGGTCGTCTAATCGACCCTAATTCTCACCTTGGCATTATCGGCTTTATCTAGCATGCACACAAGAGGCGACTTACCCCTAAAGGGTAATGTCGTCAAGTTTCGGAAAATTGGATAAGGAACCCCAAAAATAGGGTTGACCAATTGTCTGTGGTCAACCCTTGATTTTTGGTGCTTTCTGGAATGTCTAGGATTTTTCCAATATTTTTCCACATTTTTTGGAATTTTCTGGAATTTTCTAGCATTTTTTTTGGATTTTCTAGGATTTTTCTGATTTTTTTTTATTTTTTTTAAAAATCATTTTCGAATTTTTTATTTAAAAAATATTATTCGGGCCGGGTCGGGTGACCCGGCCCACGGCCCAGCCCGGACCCGGGTCCGCGCGACCCGTGCCCAAAACGACGCCGCTTAATGCTTTTTTTATTTTTGAATTGTCGAATTTGATCTAACGGCCTTCATGGCGCCGCGTGGCTGACTCAGGGTCTTCGGATTGACTTACCGAAACCTACGGCTCAGATTGAATGGAGACTCGACCAGGGCCGTCTGATCTAATTACTTAAATTTACGGCCACGATTAGAACGTGGAATCTGATCTGAGCCGTCTATTTTCATTAACCTAAAACGACGTCGCCTAATCCTTCCTCTAAACGGCACCGTTTCTTATCCTGATTGATTTTACGATTAAAATCATTTTCGAATAATCCTAATTTCTAATCGGACGGTCATCATTTATTAGACTCGATTATTCTCGGCCGTTGGATTCTTTTTATTTGAATAACAGACTCAACGACCATGCTGACTCGACATCCACGTGGACCAATCACGTGTTGCCACCTAGACCTTTGACCAGTTGACCGCGCCACGTCAGCTTCGTCTTCAACCTCGCGACTCCGGCAGAATGGACGGTTGTAGTTCTCCGGCGATGATCGTGCGGTGAAATCTTAATGGAATCACTCGAGACCAACGGCAATCGATTCGCGATTAGCTTTAGTTTGACATATCTAAGAATCGAAACATCCTATTCACAAAATCAAGAACATCGTGCGAATTGCCGAGTACGGCCATGGAAGCTCAATCATACGATTCACTCGAAATCAAAGAAATTCAGTCACAGAATAACACCAATGGAGGTTCAGAAGACTTACCTCGAGCTCCGATTGAGCTCGCTCGGCCCAGATTCGGCTGGGGAAATATGAACAGTAGCTCGACAATGGAGGTTGGATTTGAAGACTCAATTGGGCATGTTAAGACAAAACCGACGCAAACAAGATACGCGATGATGGTCAGTGATGTTCAGGGAATGAAACGCACACATTAATTGTATGAATGATTAAGAAATGCGCGAATCGCCATGGAAGCTTGAAGAAAAACTCGGGACTGCAACTCACCTGTTCTTGCGATTTCACTGGGCGCGGCCGGCGGCGATCGCTTCAGGGGACTCTGGGCGATCTCTCAGCGACCTCGTGGAGCTTTGGTTTTGCCTCGGAAGGCCCAACCGGCGCTCTGCAATTTTGAGCTCCAACCTTCGACCACCGCGAGGGAAGGTGAGCTCTTTCTCTCTCTTTCTTTCTCTCTCTCGATTCAGTTTTTTCTCCTCGAACTGAATCCGTTTTCTCCTTCAACAGAAAACGATCATGAGCTTATATAGCTCGTCGGATTTTTGGTGCCGAACGGTAGACTGTGTACCGGCCTCAATTGCACGTGTGATCACGTGCAATTAGGTCGAAACGGCGTCGGAGAGGACGGGCATTCTGTCCAGTCCCGTTTGGTCATCCGGCGAGCTCTATTTCAAGCGAATTTGGCACGAATTTGGACAAGTTTCATCTGAGTTCTGTCGCCGTTGACTTTTGCAGGTGCAGCAGCCTTGACCAATCGATTATTCTCCGTTCTGGCAACCATTGCTCGTGTTTTTGGTTCGAATCGATGGGCAATGATTCGAGGAACAAAACCCCTCTTCAAACTCTTCCAATCATGGTCGTTTTGTCCCTTAATTTAGCCATTGAAATTGACTCTGACACTGTTCATTCATACGGTTCTCTGAGGAAGAAGAAGACACTGTTCTGGACCGGTTTGACCGGTTCAACCAGCGGTCAGACCGGTCCAAGCCGGCCCCGACTTGCAATTTTTCAAATTAAATCCAAATTAACAGGAAATTTTTGCAATTGAACCTCATAATCGAATCTAGGGCATGAATTCTATCTAGAAATGTGGTTTTGCCCAAAAGTTTTCATCAATTTCTACAAAATCCTCAAATTCTCATTTGATTGGAAATTGGGGATTGTGTAATTGAGGGTGCAAATGATCAAATTGGGTTAAACCACCTATGCCAATCGATTTAAAATGGTGAAATCCATTGGGTAGCATGTTCAATTTGTAATTATAGTCCTTGAATTGAAAGTAATTTCGATTATGCTCAATTTCAAGGATTAAAATGCAATTATGTTTGCAATTGAACAGCTTGTCCGAGCAATTAGGTCAAATTGAAATGGGGGACAATTAGATTGAATGTCAAGATCCTATAAAATGCCAAAATTGCAAATTAAAAGACTCAATTATTATTTTTTCTTCAAATTCAATAGTACGGGTTACAAAGGAACACCTAAAATTGAATCTGATTTTGATTTTTTTGTGAGGTCTAAAATACAAGGGATTAAAAGGAAAAATATTGGATATTTTTCCATATTTTTGTGACCTCAAATACTATTTTTCTTGATTTTTTAAGTGTTTTTCTATTTTCCAAAAATACTAAAAAATATGAAAAATATGAAAAAAAAAAATTTGGTCAAGAATGGTTCCTTGGGCTTGGCCAAGGCCACCAAAGTTGATTTTGTAATTTTTTGACTTTTTATGAATTGTTTATGATTTTTCAAAAAATAAAAATGAAAAAGGCTGGGTCAAAAATCAGGTGTCAACAGCTGCCCCTCTTTGAGAGGAATCTCGTGAGAGGTTTCTCTCAAAGACAGGTGACGCCTGAGTCTAGACCGACTCAACTGTGGAAAAGAAAAACGAATCTTCACACTCAATCTTTCTTGTCCCGCTGGTGAACGTTCTGTTCTGCATTCTTTAGCTGAAGTGAGAGAGAAAGTAGAGAGACCCACCTGTTTCTTACCTGTTGATTACCTGCCTGATGCTCGTACGGCATGCGCGGTGTACAGCGGGATCAAGTGGATACCTAGGGACTCGTCTTTTGAGTATCCTAGGGCGATTAAACTCTAGCCTGTATGGTAGGCCGTACCAAAATGGGATTCCTATACTTAACAGGAACCTGTGAATGACGTACCCAGTCTCTTAGGGATTGTCAGAAGTTTTGATCCGTATGGTGGATCAGACCATGAATAGGACTCCTTCCTGCTATGAACCTATGGATGACGCACCCAGTCTCTTAGGGATTGTCAGAAGTTTTGATCCGTATGGTGGATCAGGCCATGAATAGGACTACTTCCTGCTAGGAACCTATGGATGACGCACCCAGTCTCTTAGGGATTGTCAGAAGTTTTGATCCGTATGGTGGATCAGACCATGAATAGGACTCCTTCATGCTAGGAACCTATGGATGACGCACCCAGTCTCTTAGGGATTGTCAGAAGTTTTGATCCTTCAGGGGGATCAGGCCGAGAAATAGGGTTCTTCTCTGCTAAGAACCTGTGGATGACTCTCCCAGTCTTTTTAGGGATTATCGGACATTTTGATCCTATATTCTAAGGAATTAACTAGGATTTATACAAGTGAGGTGTGCCTAACCTTCAGGCTTTATCAAATGGGCTATTCTGGGTTTAGAGGTTACCCGGAACCTCACAGAAAGCTGATTCCGAAAATTGTCCTTTCGACATGCGAGGCGTTATTCTGGGATTTGGGGATTCCAAGTATCCTGCAGAAAACTTAGACCTGCAAATTTGAAATCTCACAGAGGGATGATTTCGGAGATTGTCCTTTTGATATGTGAGGTGACATTCTGGGATCTGGGAGCTCCAAGTATCCTGCAGAAAGATCAAACCTACAAAATTGTTCATAAGAATGTGTTTTCCTGAGATATGGAATTAGCAGGGATCCTGTAGGAAAGTAAACTTGAAAGCTCTTCTTCATAGAGCAAGGCATCCTTCTAGAATCTGGGGTTACCGTGATTCCAAGAGAAGTTGTGCTCTTCTGAGATCTGGGATTGCCAAGAATTCTGCAGAAGTTTAGACACGTTAAACGTTTCTCACCAAGAGTGATACAAGCTATTTTAGGAGCTGAAGTCATCAAGAATCTTGCTGAAGCTCCAATCTAAAATTTTTTATTAAAGACACATCAATGGTCTTTAAATGATATCTGATGTCAGACTGACAGCACTTTAACATAGTCATGAAAAAATTTCAATGAATGCATTACGATGTTGGAGGTTATCCAAAACACCTTGCAAAATACGGAAGTGATCAAAAATTCCTTGTGGGGAAAGTTTGAATCAAACAATCTGACATTACCAAAAGAGTTTGGTTAAAATGTCCAACGGAGTATTTTCTTCAAAGAGGACTTCTCACCATTTTGAGATAATGGTCTTTTACCAAGAATGCTCTCGAATTTCCTATCAAACCTGCGCCTAGGGTTCAGGATTATTCGTAGTGAATACGTCCCGATCGATCAGGAGGACTTCCCAAGGACCGTAATGTTGGGCTCGGTCAACGGTTTTCAAAGGGGGACTTGCGTGCAAGTCAAGGCTTTGGAAGAGGAGTCTTCAATGTCTGCTCCGGGTTTACAAGTCAAGAAACCTGCAAAAATGAGAGAGAAATAATCTTGCTCGAACTTCTTCGAGCTAAGCTTAGACATTAAACCCTATGTCAATCCATGTGCCTTAATCTGAAAAGGCTCTTCAGGGTTGTAACGTAGGTAGGTTTGGGGACCAAAAAAGGCTTGTTTTTGGCTCAGAATACGCGAAGGGTTTAAACATTGGTGATCACTGCCGGTTTGCCGCCGATCTTGTCCCTTCTGGTTCAAAGAGCGTCTTTGGTCTTTGAAGTGCATATTTGTCTTTAGAGAACGTCTCTCTCGTGTCAAGACGGCGTTAACATCTTGTCTACACTTACATCATCTGAGTGTGACATGATTTGGGAGCATCCTTTGCTGTCCAGCTCCCTTGGAATTTTTCTTACTAGTGACCTATACAAAGGTATCATGCCCCCTTTTGGCATTTACAAGATTAAACACATAATTCACAAGTGTACAAGTATTTGGATGGGCATTGGCCTTGCTGTTACCAGGCACTTTGCTTTTTCTTGATGCCCAAGATCAAATTTTTCTCTTCTCTCTTTTTTGAGACCCCATCTTTTCTTTTCTTTTTGGGGATCAGAATTTTCAAATGAATGTGCTAGATGTATAGTTTGAATCTCAGCAATCGAACATTGATCTAGGAACTTTTCACAAATCCTGTGTTTTTGAGCTCTTCCGCTCTTGAAGTGACGTCGCTTCCACCTTGGAATATGCAATGATCACCAACGGGTTTGTGAAATGAACGTATAGGCTCAATTGGGCTACACAAAGGGTAAAAGTGTATAGGATAAAGAAACGAATGCTTTTCGTCATCCTAAAGCACATGAATTACCATAGTAGTTAAAATGACAAGCAACACACGAAGATTGATGCAAGTCTGAGCAAGAGAATTTCTAACCATTTACCTCTTGATACCGCTGGACGTACCTCTAGTTTGCCCCAATGTGGGGTGGTTCTTGACAGGGGTATGGAATGAAATCGCCGTTCAAAGGGTTATCAATGATCACCTGTAGTGTTTATGATAGAGAAACGAATGCCTCCGTCGTCTCGATCCATGTAATCACTGCGAATAACCCTTACATCCGTAGGTCAAGGTCTCGCTATCCTTACCACTCCACTTATCTCTTAAGTGTGTATGGGACGTGTTTGGACCAGGCTTGCCTCTTGTTTGAGGAATCATCCTTTTGAACGGTTTAAATAACTTTTGTCGGAAAAGTTCATTTTGTTTTTTCCAAAACTTACCCTCCAAGGGGATTTATGATGCACAATGCATATTTCAATCATGTTCAGATAACCTCCAAGTTTAAGCATGAATGCCAATGACATGACTGTGAGAATTTTGCGTTTTTCTAGACATGAGATTTGAATGCATGCTAGATTCCAAGAAGCCTTCAAATTCTATCAATAAGGATTCTGACAGTCTTGCAAACCTAAAAGATTAGGAAAGGAATACTTACCTGCCCAGCGCGGCTAGGGATTCCTGCAAAACATAAAAGGAATATGTCAGTGTATGCTCTCGAATTTCAGAAAATTAGAACGATACACCTTACCCTTGATCATGCACTCCAATGGAAGTGGATAGATTCACAAAAATCTGCATTTTTCTTAACAACACAAGATGGTTAAGTTGTTCTAAAATTTCTTGAAATTCTCAGTCTTTGGAGAAGAAGACGTGCACCTGACCACCATGACGTTAGGTCTCCTTGATCATGCGTTTCAACTTATCGCGACCCTGCTTCCTTGGATCCTGCAATATTGAACACATGCTAATGTATGCATAGATGCATGACATGCTTATGCAAAGACTATCATGAAGAGTAGGCTCAATTCGAGGCAGGGCATATGACCGGAATCTGATTTTATTTCAAGGGTAATATTTCTTCACAGCATCTGAATTCACAAGGTGCCCGAGTTCTTCTCCCTCGGAGTTTACAAGAATTAATGCTCCTCCTGTGAGGATCTTCTTAACAATGTAGGGGCCTTCGTAATTTGGAGTGAATTTTCCCCCTGGATGGGTAGTACTCGGCAAAACTTTCCTAATTACCAAGTCATTTACTTCGAAGTTTCTGGTCTTGACCTTTCGATTGAACGCCCTGGCTACCCTCTTCTGGTAAGTTTGCCCATGGCAAATGGCTTTAAGACGTTTCTCATCTATTAAGTTCAGCTGTTCATATCTGTGCTTGAAATACTCTGACTCAGAGAGTTTATTTTCGGATAAGATTCTCAAAGAGGGAATCTTAACTTCTACTGGTAGAACTGCTTCTGTCCCATATACCAAACTATAGGGAGTTGCCCCTGTAGTAGTCCTGATCGACGTTCGGTAAGCCATCAAGGCGAAGGGCAGCCTTTCGTGCCAATCCCTATAGTTTTCTGCTGTTTTAGCCAAAATCCTCTTGATGTTTTTATTGGCTGCTTCCACTGCCCCATTCATCTGTGGGCGGTAAGGAGATGAATTCAGATGTCGAATGCTAAAGTGATCCAGCAGACCATCGACAATCTTGTTGTTTAGGTTGGACCCATTATCTGTGATGATCGCTTGAGGAGTACCATACCGGGATATGATATCTCTTTTGACAAATCTTGCCACATTTCTCGCAGTGACATTTTTGTAAGAGCTGGCTTCTACCCATTTGGTGAAGTAATCAATCGCTACCAAGATGAAGAGATGACCATTCGAAGCCACAGGATTAATAGGCCCTATCATGTCTATCCCCCACATAGAGAAAGGCCAAACTTCAGACATTTGGTGTAGTTCGTTCGGGGGTGCGTTAATCTTATCCCCGTATATTTGGCATTGGTGGCATGATCGGACGTGCTGACAGCAGTCTGATTCGATGGTCATCCAATAATAACCTAGCCGCATGATCTTCCGGGCAAGGAGGTGGCCGTTCATGTGAGGCCCACACGCTCCTTCATGAATCTCTTTCATGAGAATATTTGCTTCTTTGGCATCTACGCATCTCAGTAGAGTGGAATCGAACGCTCTCTTGTATAGAATTTGTCCATTGAGGAAGAACTTGCTGGCCATCTTGGTTATGTACTTTCGGTCTCCTGACTGGCATCCTTCAGGGAATTCCCTTTTCAAGAGGTAATTCTTGATGTCATAGTACCATGGCTCTCCATCACATTCCTCTTCGATTAGCATGCAATAAGCTGGCTTTTCAACAATGCCGATCCTCAGAGGTTCTATATCCAACCCTTCAATCGTTTGTAACATCGAGGCTAGGGTGGCTAATGCATCTGCGAATTGGTTGTGAGACCTTGATAGGTACTCGAATGACACTTCTTCAAACTTGAATATCAATTCTTCAAGGTATTCATGGTAGGGGATGAGTTTTGCATCTTTCGTCTTCCACTCCCCTTGTGTCTGTAGAATAATGAGCATGGAATCTCCAAAGACTTGTAACCTGGGTATCTCCATAGAAAGGGCCAGTCGTAGACCCAGAATGCACGCCTCATATTCTGAAATATTGTTGGTACAAGGGAAAGTTATCTTTGCCGCGACAGGGTAATGTTGACCAGCTGGGGATATCAGTACTGCCCCAGTGCCTGCTCCTGATAGGTTAACAGCACCATCGAAATACATGATCCACTTATCCTCTGCTAAGTTCAGAATTCGGCCTTCTGTGTTTGTTACTTCAGGGGATTCAGTGCTCGATGAGTTTTCTGCCAGCATGTCCGCTATAGCTCTTCCTTTTACCGACTTCTGCGGAGAACATTTAATGTCAAATTCAGACAACATTACTTGCCATTTTGCCAGTTTCCCAATTAAAGCGGGTTTCTCCAGGAGGTATTTGACGGGGTCGTTCTCTGTTATGAGCTGAATGTGATGATGTAGGGTATACTGCCTTAGTCTTCGTAGTACCCATACTGCTGCTACGCAGGTGTTGACACCTGATTTTTGATCAGTCTTTCATAGTTTATTTTTAAAAAATTCATAAAAAATCTATAAAAAGTTAAAAAAATTAAAAAATCATCTTTGGTAGCCTTGACCAAGCTAAAGGAACCATTTTTGATAAAAAAAATAATTTTTCATATTTTTTAATATTTTTTAATATTTTCCAAAAATAGAAAAATACATGAAAAATGAAGAAAAATAGCGTTCGATGTCGTAAAAATATAGAAAAATAGTCAATATTTTTATTTTAATTTCTTTTACATTTTGAACTCATAAATAGTCAAAATTTAAGTTCAATTGCATGTGTTTCTTCACGACGCATAGAGTTGAATTTGGCAAAAAAATGTCATTCGAGTATTTTAATTTGTAAATTTCTACATCTTTTTTAGTCTTGACGTCCAATTAGATCGACCACCATCTACAATAAATGCCCCTTGCTGAATATTTTCGTTTTTGTTTCACATGATTTCATGGTGTAAAACGCCGAGTGGATCCCCAAATATAATCGGGTCGGCATGAGCTCGATAGCTCGTCCAAGACCAAACCAGGGCACGGCGAACCCCATGTGAGTACTCTCGAACTCCTTCGATGCTTCCTAATGCTTTTCTTAGGTTAGAGCGTGTGTAAAATGGCTAGGACAGCTAAATCATTCTTGAGCTGTGATTGATAAATAGGACCTTATTAGGAATGCCATGTGATTTATTTGCATATCTAGATTCCTTGAGTTGGGCATTTTATTACTGATTGTGATTGCTAGGATAATCACTCTTATCTACATGAATTTCTAGATTTAGGGTTCATACCTTACTCATCCGCATGAATCTCAGGCTAGAAAATTCAGTCAACTTAGGTACCGAAAGGGCGTCAACTCTGACAGTTGGTGTAACTAAGTCCCCGAAACCATTTCTCTGGTTCTCGCAGAATTGAATAGAAACTCCCAACTATTCGATTGGGTGGTCCAATCATACCCTAAAAAAATGATTGGTGGCGACTCCATGGCATGCACACTTAGCACATGTCACTAGACCACACTGAAAGTCGATCACGCATACCTCCGTTGCGATTTGGGTAATGGGCCTTGGGAGAGGCCCGCGTCCGACCAGACAGGACGGCCCATTAGCCCTCGAGAGCCCGACAACCTCAAGAGGGTCGCGACAGACTGGCGACTCCGCTGGGGACTGGTTCTTAACCATTTAGTGGACTTGAGCCGATTAAAAAGTTGATTGATTCTTCTAACCTAATTTTATGAAGATGCTCTCGAAAGTGAGGTGTATATGCTAACGAATGTGTTAGATGTTTTTGTAGACGGGAGAAATAAGGGGTGAAGTGCTTGTTAACTTTGTTTTATGCAGGCAGGAGTTTTGGATGTATGATTGTGTGGATGTTTATATTGAAGCGGTGATTGTTAAATAAAATGCATGTCTATTGCTTTAGCACGACACAATGAATACACACAATTGCGCCTAAAACCCCAGGCGCCCTCTTTAGGAACACAATAGAAGGAATTGAAAATGGAATCTCCGTGAGGAAAAACATGGGGTAATCCACTTTTCAATTCCGCTCACTTCGAACTATGGATTGAGTCCCAATGCAACGATAGTTGTGCAATGGAATCGGCTCTTCCCAGAATTCGAGGTGAGAACCTTGGCTTTAGGTACCAAGCCCTATCTTTTGATTTTTAGGAGTTTTCCCTCACTTGTCTCATGCGTTTGTCTATGGAAGGTTAGTATACCTAACACTGCTAAAAATACAGAGAAGCTTGATTTTCTCTTAAGTTTGGTTGGTAAGACTTTTCTATCCCTCGAACTTGTTACAGCTCTTAATCATTATATTCATTGCATAATTCCGGTGATTGGATTAAATGTCATTTTGAGGATAGATAGGTGTGTTTTCCTCCCAATGTTCTTGATGGAAGATGAAGATGGTGTCATCCCATTACGAGCGCCAAGTGGACAAGAAGAGCCTGCTATGGACATCATTGAGGTATCATCTAATGAAGATGACGATTTGGAATATGTGATCCTGAAGTCACGTCTCAAAGATCGAAACTGGGGCATCTCTAAGTATTAAGATCACATTCCTTTGTTTTAATTTTCATTTCTAGCCTTCTTGTATAGGATTTATTTTGCTGAGATCCTCTCTATCTGATCCCTTAGATTGATTGTATTAGGGATCTATTTGTGTTTATATACATTCAGATTGAAATTTGTTGTATTTCTATTGACTTGTCATTGGAATGTGATAGTGGCATTTCTTCTAATCACTCGAATACTCCAAAATCAATTTTATAATTCCTTTGGATGAAATTGAAATTGGAAGTCTTATACAACCTTTTGGCCGTATAGGGCAATACAATCCCAATTTCGCCAGAAGGAACTATAAACTTGAATTGGTTCATGCATGTTTTGCATCATTGGTAATCCACAATAATTGATCAAGAGTATTCGTGTTTTTCAAATTTAATGAAAAGATAGATATCCAAATTACTCTCGTTCTTAGCAAACGGCTTTAATTTGGATACCGTATCTTCAATTGAATTTAAAACACATCGTAATTGTGTACTTTTGAACATTCCATTGATTTTCTTGGAATTGATCAAAGGCGATTATCGTGAATTACATTCCTTTCAATGATATGCTTTCCTTTGAGGAATATTGATAAAAGCTTTTGAACAAGGCCAAAACCCTTGTAAAAGCTCTTATCCCTATTAATCACAAGTAAGCATAAAATTGAAAGGATTTATGCTTTATTTTTCAAATTCTTTCTTCTGATTCTGCCTTTTCATTTGAAACAGGTTAAAAACAAGTAGAGAAGAGAAGTCTTTTTGTGGATAATCGCGGTGGGAGGTTCCTTTATCCGATCATAAGCAAGATTAAAAAATCAAGATGTACACGCTCGAATCATCAATGTCAAAGCGCAGCTTGCCTAGGTTGAGAGTGGTCAGGTGTTCGAGAAAGTCAGCCATACAGAAGTTGAGACACACACATTAGAGCTTTCATTCATTTCGCTCAATCGAGGGACCTTAAAAGCAGATCATACAAATCATCGGGGTGGAAACATAAAACCGCAATGAGCCCTAATTAGCATCACAAAGGAACCAAGTTGGCCCTCCATATTATTGATGCTTTGCTTATACTCACCACCTCGAGACTCGAGATCTGCAAGCTTAAGAAGAAGGCGTTTACATTCCCCTTTAAGCTCGGCAACCTTGGTCCCGTGATCTTCGGCGGCTATTTCCATGTCCCGAACTAGTCCTCTCCCATGGGCTATATCCGCGGTAATGCTGTCAAGCCTTTCTTCCTGCCACTCACATTGAAACTTCAACACGACATTACGACGGTCGTGCTCATAGGTGGTCAGGGATAAGGCCAAGCGCTCCACCAAATTTCCCCTCTCGCGAAGCAACATCGAGACTCGCTTGTTGGCGAACTCAACAGCCTTTCTGTGACTATCGGCCACAAGGTTGGCCAACACCAAGCAGTTGGACCGATCCTCATAGCGAGCTCGCAAAACGTGAGCCACGGTAGCTTTTCGATGAGCGACACGGTAAGTCTCTAAAAAGTTTATAAAGAGGGTTGGGAAGATTCTATATTCCCTCTCTAAATTAGTGCCCTCGATGGAGGTGGTGTCTATTTCCACGAGCAAAATGCGGATTTCATCTTCAGTTTCTGGGTGATCGGCTATATGAGCATAGCCTCGACCGAGGAGGTTATAGAGTTTTTCCCACTGGGCCAAAATTTCGGCCGAGAAAGCGCGAATAGGAGAGGAGGTCATTTTCGTTGGAGTGAGGGAGAAGAAGATGAGCGTGGTAGAGTGATTAAAATAAGAAAAGGCAATTATGTAAGAGTGTTAATCTTCTCTGCATTAACTCCTCCTTTTATAGCAACTCGAGAATGAAGAAAGGCACAGCAATAATGCTCGTGGAGCCAAGTTAATTGGGTAAAGCAGTGGTGGCTCTTTCGGTGAACCATCAGATCTGTCCCAGTCCGCGATTTCAGGCTTGATAAACCTAAAAAAGTTGTAAAAATTGAGTGGGAGTTAAGCGCAACTATCGAAAAAAGTTGCGAAAGGATTTGGCGGTCCCATCATATTAAAAAACTGAGCAGGAGGCGAGCGTAGTTCCACCTTTTTGAAAATAAGTGGGAGACAGACATGGATATCGAGAAAAGGAAATCGATTTGGTGTCCCTCCACGTTGAAAAGAAGAAAGAAGACGACAAAGCGGGAAATACGAAATCTTGGGAGCAACGCTTGCCTGACGATCTTCATCCATGTTTAAAGAACGTTTCATGGGCATACAGAACCACTCAAAAGAAAATTTAGAGAGAGTGAGCATACATGAGAGAGTAGAGAACCCTGAGTGAGCAAAAATTGATCGAACATTTTTCGATCCAACATGTTTGAGGGTTACCATCAGTTGCTAGAGGCGACTGATCCAAAAATCTCAGAAAATGAACTACTGAGAGATCTCGAAGATTCCAGGATGGCGTCTGGTACCAGAACCACAGAACCCAACCCTTTCGGCAACGAAGTTCAGGATCTCAGCAGCGACGACAACAGCAGCATCGATGGTCAATCCCGGAAAAGGAAACGTCGCCAGTGCCACACTCAGAATGAAATCCAAGAGCTTGAAGCTTTCTTTAGTGAATGCCCTCTCCCGAACATGAAACAAAGAAATGAATTGGGCCAGAAGCTAGGGATGAAACCTTTGAGGGTCAAGTTTTGGTTTCAAAATAAGCGAGCCAAATTGAGGGCTCAACACAGACGTCAAGAACTTGCGATTCTAAAGGAGGAAAACGAAAAGCTTCGAGGGGAGAACATGAGGTATAAGAAAGCTCCCAGCACTATCGCTTGCCTTAATTGCGGTGGCCCTATCACTCTCGGCGAAATGTTCCTTGATAAGCCTTATATGAGGATTGAAAATGCTCATTCACCACCCCACTCCCTCGAACCATCTTCGATACAATCGGATTTTGTTGGAGATATGCATGAACAAATCAATTCTACGAAGTCAATATCGATGCCTTCTAAAGGATGTGATATGCGTCACCATGATTGGAGTTTCCTTAACGATGAGCTTACTATCACGACCGACCAATCCAAAGCTGATGAATTCCCTCCACAACAATTTTCGGCTCGATCAAATTCTACTGGAAATAGGCCAGAGAGCAATAGCCAACTTGTCAACACTGTTCCGGGTCGCAAGAAGACGAGGGTCAATTGGTCCCCCGAGCTTCATCTCAAGTTCCTTAGTGCGGTTCAGCAACTAGGGATCAACTCAGCATATCCAACGCGCATACTTGAGATCATGAACATACCAGGACTCACTAAAGATGGAGTCGCGAGTCACCTCAAGAGCTACAGAAGGGCGCTAAGACAGCGCCACACAGCACTGAACCTGAAAGAACTCAACTTGTGCCTAAACACTAGGCATGGCTATAACTACAATGCCCCTGAAGTAAGAAATACCCTACCGAATCTAGGCACCGACCAAGCTGGTAGCAGCACCATCGACTACTTGGGCGCTAATCAGAATATTCCCCCGAATCATCTCAGCACCCCTCAAGAGTATATGCCACAAGTGCAGCAGGTACGAACTCCTTGGTTTGAGCAGCAACTTTTCGCTAGTGCTCTTCCTATCCCCGATCAACATATTGCGCCTAGTGTTCAAAGATCTGCCCGGCTTGGGCATATGATTTCGGAAGATCAAGCGGGCGGATGCTTTGAGGATTTTTGTTTCTCCCATTCCCAAATGGAAGGTGCTTTTGATAGTGAACCGATCAATCATCCTCTTATAATCTCGAGCAACGACGAAGGTTCTAGCTCGAAGAATCAGATCGCTCACAACAGAAACAGGAATCCTTCAACGCCAAGCGATGATGGTCAACCCGAATATCAGTTGCTCGAAGAATCAAAAGATTTCCTTGATGAGGAGCTCCATATCTGGATCGATCAGTTTAAAACTGATGGACTTATGAAGTTATGATCCAAAATGACGATTATATGTCTGATTCATGGTGTAGCTGGCTGATCACCGAGAATCCTCAAGGGAACTAGGCACATGTGAATGGATGTATCATTAATCTTTCTGTCATAAAGTCTTCCATGCAAGATAATCTTCCTTAATGCCTAGAGTTAATCCGGGGCAGCGATCAGTACTACCTGCGAGCATCATCATGCTTGAGTACAACAATCCCTTGTTAGATTAGAGTCGAGGCGAATCAATTGAACGCCACGAAGAAAAACATTTAAAGGCTTCACATAGGAAAATGCGAGCAAAAGCCCGAGCGAGCTCAAAGACGGTTAGCTCTGTATCGTTCTAAGGGACCTTTAGTCGTTATGAACTCTAAATTGAGCTTGTTTCATTCTCGATGGGGGTCGCTAACTGCTTCAAGAATTTTATAACAAAAAACGAACCAGTTAGGGACGCCAATAGTGCTGTGTCCTGGTAGTCAGTGAACTGGAAGTGGTACGAAACGTCAGGAGTTCGATCTCAGGATTGAAAAATCATTTTATCAGTTTGTCTATCACCCGATGAAGTTCAAAGAGATTCGACGCAGATGACTATAGAACTTGGGGCAATTCGAAAATCATCGATTCATTTTCATCAAGCGGCGAAGTTGGTATTGTAAAATGTGAAGCACGCAAATGACAAATCCGAAGCAGAAGGAGATGAATCATGATTCGCTTATCCAAGGTCGGGATTTCAACCTTCGACTAAAGCCAAATCTAGGATGAGTTTTTGATCTTGCCCACTCGACAAAACCCATCTCCACTGAAAATGGGGGCAAACCATTCCTACATCTGGAAAGCATGTCGAAGCTGAAGACATCAAATTCATCGTTTGATCCGTGGGGCAAGTCCTCGAAGCGATAGTTATCATCCGCAGAGCGTAATGGAATCCATCATTTCAATGTAAAACACATTTGGCCGCGGAGCCACCCATTTGGTAAAAAGAACGTATCGTTCCTAAATGATTTTCAATCAGATGCGGGGATAATGTTCTCTCATTTTCCTCTCAGGTGATGAACAGAGATGAGGCACCCAAGAAGCCATGCATTCAAATAACAAAACAGTGCATGAAACACGCCCAAAAAGATGAATGAATCTCCTCCGACGTAAATCCTCGAGGTGGATTCGTTGCCCAACCAGACGAAGAAATCAGGGCCACAAGCTTGAGGGCCGGCTTCTACAATCCGCACATTGGCATGCAGAATGGAATTCAAATCAAGAGTAAAGTAGTATCGTCCCAATTTGTTTTGAATTTGGAAACCCAAAATAATGCTTAATATTTATCCTTGGCAGGAGCTCGCCATCAGGGCAGACATGTAAGTTTCATTTTTCTCCAAAAACCAAGAAGTCGAAAGAACTTTAGAACACCCAACAATCTTGTGTTACTATGTGAAGTGCAGATTTTCACAACCCTTGTACACTCGTTGGAGCATATGACCAAGGGTAAGATGTATCGTTCCAATTTTTGTAAAGTTTTAGAATATACAATGACATATCCCTTTTATATCTCCAGGATCTCCAGCCTCGATGGGCAGGTAAGTATCCCTTTTCCCAATTCATTGGAGATTAAAAACTTTCAGAATTAATTCGATTCTCACATCTAAAAAGACATAGAATTCTTACTTCATTGACATTCATGTTTTAAAACATGAGATTGTCTGAACATGAATTACACATGTATGGTGCATCATAAAATCCCTTTGAAGGATAAATCTTGATGAAATGAAATGAATTTTTCCAATAAGAGTCGTTTGAACTGTTCAAAAGGGTATTTTCTCATAAGAGAAGCGAGCCTAATCCAAACACGTCCCATACACACTTGAGAGATGAGGAGATTGGAAATGATAGCGAAACCTTAACCTATGGATATAAGGGTCATTCGCAACGATTACATGGATCGAGATGACAGAGGCATTTATTTCTTCATTCCAAACACTACAGATGCCCATTGAGAACCCCATTGAACGGCGATTTTCATTCTCAACCCTGTCAAGAACCACCCCACATTGGGGCAAATGAAGGTTAGTCCAACAGTATCAGAAAGTAAACGGTTAGAAATTTTCTTGCTCGGACTAACATAAATCTTTGTGTGTTGTTTATATGATAATCCAAGTGTCATAGGATGACGAGAATGATTCATTTCTCTATCCTACACACTGTTATCCTTTGCACAACCAAGTTGAGCCAGCAAATTCATTTCATCAACCTATTGGTGATCATTGCATATTCCAAAGCAAAGGCAACATCACTCTAGGAATGGAAGCGTGCCAAAGTTTAAGTTGCATATCTAGCATGATTGCCGAAAATCCTAGCTCCAAAAGAAAAGAAAAACACGGGATTAAAAAAAAGGGGAAAAGAAAAATCCCTAGACATCAAGAAAAAGCAAAGTGCCTGGTAAAAAGCAAGGCTGATGTCTATTCAAAATATCCCCAGTAAAGTCTAGAGAGACGATGAAAAGACCCTGCAAAGGAGTTAGATCAAGATGACTACTCTCCAAATGTTGTCGTGCTCAAATTGCAAACACACAAACAGACGGTCTCTTAATGTAACAAGAGACGCTTTTAAACATCCTTGTGCGCTCTAAAAGAGGAGTGTACACTTCAAGAAATGGAGATGTTCTTCGAAGGACATGTGGCAAATTTGCAATGATCACCAATGTCAAACCCTTCACAATTTCTGGGCAAAAAATAAGCCTTTTTCGGTCCCCAATCCTTCCAATGTTACAACCCTGAAGTAGTCTTATCTGACTAAGACACTTGGGTTAATGTATAACTTAGCTCAAAGAAGTACGAGCAAGACTATTTCTTTCTCATTTTGCAGGGTTCTTGACTTGTAAACCCGGATCAGATAGTGAAAAATTTCGTTCAACGGCCTTGACTCAAAAGTGAGTCCCCCTTGGAAACCGATATCCAAGCCTAACACTACGGTCCCGTGAAAGACCTCCTGATCGGTCGAAATGTATGCGTTGCGAATGATCCTGAAACCCAGGCACAGGTCGGTAGGAAATTGAGCACTTTCCCTATTAAAGATCATTATCACAGAGCAGTGAGGAGCCTTCTTGGGTGAGAAATACTCCAATGGATGTTTTGAGCAAACTCTTTTTGAAATTTTCAAATTGTTTGATCTAGAGTTTCCGTGCAAGGAATTTATGATCACATCTGTATATGGCAGGAATGTTTTGGATAACCTCCAACAATCAAAATGCACATTTCATGACTAAAACTTAAGTCGTATAATTTTGTCAGTTAGACAATTATTGTCTTCCCAAAGATTACTAATATCTTCTTGGCGAGGAAAATTTTTTCAGGTCTAAGCTTTCTGCAGGACTTTTGGCCACCCCAAAGACTGGGTGCGTCATCCTTAGGTGAAGCCTTTTAGTAGGCAAATCTTTTCTAAGACCGATCCACAGAATGATCGAGTCTCCGACTAGCCCCGAAGAGCGGGTACGTCATCCTTTGATTCATATCAATTTGGAATCTCATAAATGGTAGAAACCGCCTGAAGGGTCAACTCAATGGTAGAAACCGCCTGAAGGGTCAATCAATGGTAGAAACCGCCTGAAGGGTCAACACAATGGTAGAAACCTCCTGAAGGGTCAATGTATGGTAGAAACCGCCTGAAGGGTCAACCAATGGTAGAAACCGCCTAAAGGGTCAAAACAATGGTAGAAACCGCCTGAAGGGTCAATGTATGGTAGAAACCGCATGAAGGGTCAACCAATGGTAGAAACCGCCTGAAGGGTCAACTCAATGGTAGAAACCGCATGAAGGGTCAATGAATGGTAGAAACCGCCTGAAGGGTCAAAGGACTGGTAGAGACCGCCTGAAGGATCAACCCAATGGTCCGATCCACCATACGGATCAAAACCTTGATGAATCCCGAACGCGGGAGGAGTCGTTTTCCCTAATAAGCCTTACATTAGGCAAGCCATTTCTAGTTTAGTCCACCACACGGATCAAAACCCTTGGCAAATTCCCAAATGTGGGATGCGTCTTCCTTAGGTTCCTATCAGTTAGGAATCCCATTATGGTTTGACCTACCATACAGGTCAGAGCTTAACATCCCCAGGACACTCCGATGACAAGTCCTTAGGAATCTACTTGAACCCATCAGACACAGCAAATGCCGCAAGCATTCGGCAGGTAAGGGGCAGGGAAGTCTATCTACTCCTTAACTTTCTTACATCATATCAGGGAATTGAATGAGCACATCTCTTTTTAAGGAAAAGCACACATTGATGGGCATGAAAATTGGATGTCATGATTTCTTTTCTTTTCCCAGTCGAGTTGATCGGAACACAGGTGTCACCTTGTCTTTGAGAGAAACCTCTGACGAAATTCCTCTCAAAGAGGGGCAGCTGTTGACACCTGATTTTTGATCAGTCTTTCATAGTTTATTTTTAAAAAATTCATAAAAAATCTATAAAAAGTTAAAAAAAATTAAAAAATCATCTTTGGTAGCCTTGACCAAGCTAAAGGAACCATTTTTGATAAAAAAAAATAATTTTTCATATTTTTTAATATTTTTTAATATTTTCCAAAAATAGAAAAATACATGAAAAATGAAGAAAAATAGCGTTCGATGTCGTAAAAATATAGAAAAATAGTCAATATTTTTATTTTAATTTCTTTTACATTTTGAACTCATAAATAGTCAAAATTTAAGTTCAATTGCATGTGTTTCTTCACGACGCATAGAGTTGAATTTGGCAAAAAAATGTCATTCGAGTATTTTAATTTGTAAATTTCTACATATTTTTTAGTCTTGACGTCCAATTAGATCGACCACCATCTACAATAAATGCCCCTTGCTGAATATTTTCGTTTTTGTTTCACATGATTTCATGGTGTAAAACGCCGAGTGGATCCCCAAATATAATCGGGTCGGCATGAGCTCGATAGCTCGTCCAAGACCAAACCAGGGCACGGCGAACCCCATGTGAGTACTCTCGAACTCCTTCGATGCTTCCTAATGCTTTTCTTAGGTTAGATCGTGTGTAAAATGGCTAGGACAGCTAAATCATTCTTGAGCTGTGATTGATAAATAGGACCTTATTAGGAATGCCATGTGATTTATTTGCATATCTAGATTCCTTGAGTTGGGCATTTTATTACTGATTGTGATTGCTAGGATAATCACTCTTATCTACATGAATTTCTAGATTTAGGGTTCATACCTTACTCATCCGCATGAATCTCAGGCTAGAAAATTCAGTCAACTTAGGTACCGAAAGGGCGTCAACTCTGACAGTTGGTGTAACTAAGTCCCCGAAACCATTTCTCTGGTTCTCGCAGAATTGAATAGAAACTCCCAACTATTCGATTGGGTGGTCCAATCATACCCTAAAAAAATGATTGGTGGCGACTTCATGGCATGCACACTTAGCACATGTCACTAGACCACACTGAAAGTCGATCACGCATACCTCCGTTGCGATTTGGGTAATGGGCCTTGGGAGAGGCCCGCGTCCGACCAGACAGGACGGCCCATTAGCCCTCGAGAGCCCGACAACCTCAAGAGGGTCGCGACAGCAGGCCCTTTCAACCGGTATATATTTTGCTTCGGATGGCGTGAATTTCTTACTCAGGTAATAAATGGCCCTCTCTTTTCCATCTATCGGGCTTGTCTGGGCAAGTAAGGCTCCCAAGGACTCTTGTCGTATGGTCAGGTATAAGGTCAATGGGTGACCGGGAATTGGTGGCACAAGCACCGGTGGTGTGATCAAATAGTTTTTGATCATTTGGAATGCCTTGCTGCACTCGGCGTCCCAGGTTATTTTCGCGCCTTTCTTAAGCAATTTGAAGATTGGCTTAGCCACATCAGACAGCTGATTGATGAACCTGGCAATATAGTTCAATCTCCCTAGAAGGCTTCTCACTTCTTTTACTGTAGATGGAGTTGATAAATCGTGGATGGCCTGGATTTTTGAGGGATCAATCTCAATGCCCCTGTTGCTGACTATGAATCCAAGGAGTTTCCCGGATGTTGCCCCAAACACGCATTTGTTAGGGTTCAGCTTTAACTTATATTTGCGCAGGCGCTCAAATAATTTTCTTAATACCTGTATGTGATCTTGTCCTTTCTTGGATTTAGCGATCATGTCATCAACATATACTTCAATCTCTTTATGGATCATATCATGGAATAACGTGACCATAGCCTTCTGGTAGGTAGCCCCGGCGTTTTTCAATCCAAAGGGCATGACTTTGTAGCAAAAATTCCCCCATGGTGTGGTAAATGCAGTCTTGGGTTTGTCTTCTTGTTTCATGGAGATTTGGTTGTATCCCGAGAATCCATCCATGAATGAGAATAATTCATAACCCGCCGTACTATCCACCAATACATCAATGTGGGGGAGTGGAAAATCATCTTTTGGGCTTGCTCTATTCAGATCTCGGTAATCTACGCAGATCCGAACCTTTCCGTCTTTCTTCATGACGGGGACTATATTTGCAACCCAGTCTGAATATGGGATAGCTTCAATGAAGCCTACCCTAAGGAGTTTCATGACTTCTTCCTTAATCTTGTCTTCTAACTCGGCTTTCATCCGCCTACTGCCTTGTTTGACAGGTTTGATGCCAGGGTCCGTGGGCAATGCATGTTCCACAATCTTAGGATCAAGGCCTGGCATATCCGCGTAAGACCATGCGAAGATGTCTTGATATTCTTTTAGTAGCTTGGTGAACTTGAGCCTTTCATCACGGGATAGGTGTCCGCCGATCTTGACCTCTTTGACGTTCATGGCGTCTCCCAAATTAATGACAATTGGTTCTTCTGAGGTAGGAGGCTTTGATTCTTCAAAGGTGTTCCAATCCCTACGGATAGACGCGTAATCCTCGTCTTCATCTTCCTCAATGTTATAGGAGTGGTTAATGGAGGGATCCGAATTTTGTAACAACCTGGTATGCATGTTTGAGATGATATGCCTGAAATGTCATGAGTATGGTTAGTTTGTGCTCAGTAAAAATAACATGCATGCTTATGTAAAGTCTTTTTTGAAAAAGTTTTTCGAAATAGATGTAGGTACAGATGGGACTAATCCTCATGTCATTGGATATCCCGGTCCCTTGAAAATCTTTTGAAGATTAGGAATCATATGGCAAATCAGGCCTCAAGCTTCTATATGGAAGACCATTATCATCATCAGACTGATTCGTGGTTCCATATGTCCTTAACAAAACATGTGTGGTTTTATTGAATGCGAAATGGGCCGCGTTACAAGATGTGCTATTTGGACCAACGGCCGGAGATCCAAAGGCGTTTTCTTATGCGTTCAATAAGGAAAGAAAATACAGTGAAATGCAGAAAGTTCTAAACACAGTATTTAAAGATGAAGGAAGAGTCTATTTACTCAGAAGAAGTGGCTTCACTGTCCAACCACTCCATGATGACATTTACAGAGTCATCTTCGAGAAAAGGATTTGTGAGATCTGGTTCCATCGGCGAAGTGATATCCTCTTCAGATAGCCATTTGGAGTTCTGGTCGAAGTAGGCACTTAAGGAATTCTTGAACATTCGAGACCTTCCCTTCCAGGTTGGAGAACCGATGAATGAGTTATTCATGCTGCTTTCGCCTCCCTGGCGTCCCAGGCTTTTGCCTCGGCCTCGGCCTGTTGCTTTCGGGACAGAATCATTCATGGGATACTTCTGGTACCCCAAGCCCATTTTATGTGGATTAGCCTTCAACTGTAGCGGGGCATTTATACCCTGATTATGTTTGCCTAGGCCTTTTTCAGGATTGAACCCGTATGCCAGCAGCATCTTAGCTGGTAGAAGACTGGCTTCTGAGATGTAGGGAGTTTTCAACTTCGACCCTACTGGGGTATGAACTGTTGCTACCAACTCTAGGGAGTGATAGCTCGCTTCAGCTTTCTCTTCAGGTTCAATATAGGGAATGGCACTGTTCTGGTATGCCTGGAGGTCGACTTCCCCATGTACGGTAATCACCTTCCCATCTACAACGAAACGTACTTTTTGGTGCAGGCTCGAAGGGATAGCTCCTGCTGTATGGATCCAAGGTCTTCCTAGCAAGAATCCAAATGCACTGGGTAGATCCATTACTTGAAAGTTTATAGAGAACTTTGTCGGGCCGATGAATACGTCAAGTTCGATCTCTCCTTCTACAGTCTTCCTCATGCCGTCGAATGCTCTCACAGCTGTCTTGGATGTCTTGATCATCTCTTCCTTGATTCCCAGCCTCCTTATGGTAGCCAAAGGACAGATGTTAAAGGCTGATCCATTATCAATCAATACGTGTGCCACTCTTTTGCCGTTACATTGGGCAGAGATGTATAAGGCTTTGTTGTGTCCTCTTCCTTCCATAGGGAAGTCCTCGTCAGAGAAGCTCAACTGATCTTTTAAGAGAATGGCTCCTACAAAGTCCCCTAGTTGTACCTCATTGATTGTTTCAGGGACATGTACTTCATTGAGTACCTTCAATAGTGCGTTCTTGTGCTTCTCTGAATTGATGAATAGGTCTAGCAGGGATATCTGAGCGGGCATCTTCCTCAGCTGCTCTATCACTTCAAACTCACTGGTTTTGATGATCGATACGAGCTTTTCGGCATCTTCCTTTGAGACATCTTTTTTTTCGGATTCTCCCTCTCTGGGGGCATAAAATCTTCCAGACCTCATTATTGCGTCTACTTGTGTGGTCCCATAGTCCCAATGAACAGCTTTGGGATCATACTCTTCTACTGGGGGGACTTTTATCGTTACAGTTGTCTGATGAGGTATCTCTGGCCCTGACGTGTTGCTTTCTTCCTCCTGAGGCAATTGAATTACGACAGGCCTCACTGGGCAATCTTCCACCTTGCTCAGGCTATCCAGCTCATGCAATCTGATCACCACGACCGTGGCTACTTCGATCATCAATATGGCGTTGTCGAGTTCTTCCATACCTTTTGAGGTTTCTGGTTGAGAGAGATCATCCATACCTCCCCATCCGTCCGGTATGATGTCTTCAATCTTTTGATAAAAGCTGGGAGGGGCCGAATATTTTACCTTGAAATTGTATCCTCCGGAATCTTGACCCAGGTTGTCTATAATTTCACTCTTCTCAAGTGCGTCAACCATAAACTTGAGGTCTGCTAGACTTCTCCTTCTGGCTTCTATTTCGTCTTCTTCAAATTCTTCCTCTGACTGAGTAGCTGGCCCCAGGCTGCTTACCAAGTTCTCATGTGAGGTACCACAGGTGTTACTCTGCCCAGCTGTGATCAAGAAATGGTTTCTTTTTAAAGATAGAGATGCTTCGATCCCTTCGAATTCTTCATCAGTAATATCGGACACTATCCCCAAGCTCTTCATCTTGTCGATACACAACTTCTTTTGGTCGGTTGATATCTCCCCTTCTTTTGGGTATGATGATGCGATCGTTAGCAGGGTGTCCAGCTTAGGCACATCTATCTTCAGTTTAAGGTAGTCCTCTTCTTCTTCAGTGAATATTGCCCCTACTGTTTGGTGATCTGGCAACGGATTTTCTTGCACATTTGGGGCTGCATTGTCAAATTTCAAAATCTGACTATCAATTAGGGCTTGCACTTTCAGCTTCAGGACATAGCAGTTATCCACATTATGCCCTCTTTCGCCCATATGGTAGGCACAAGTCTGGCTCTCATCAAAGCCAGGATATCTTGCGGGGTTTGCCCTAGGTGGTTCTTTTGCCACCAAGTGTTGCTCCAGCAGCATCGGGAGTAGCTTGGATAAAGGTCTCGGGAGCTGAGAGAATTGCCTCTGGGGTTGCTTTCTTCTAGGCTCTTGTACTTTTGGCGCTGACCAGGATGATCCGCCTTTGGCCTGATTAGAATTGCCAAATGGCTTTAACTTGTGGGGATCTGGTATAAATGCTATGTCCAGTCCGGCTTCTCTTTCCTTCCTCAGAGGATACTGCTTCCTAGTAGGAGCTTCCTGAGGCCTTCTTTCTTTCAAGGCCCATTCCAGCCTCTCAGCAACCTTAATCAGGTGTGCGAATGTCTGACATCCAGAAGTGTTCAGTCTGTCAAAGTACTCGTAGGGGAGTGCTTTTAGGAATAAGTCGATCAGCTCCTCTTCTGGGATTGAAGGCTTTACTTGGGTAGCCAAGGCTCGCCACCTCTGAGCATATGTCCTGATCGATTCGCCCCTCGTTTTTGGAGTTCGTAGGAGGTCTTCTCTTGTTGGGGCTGTAGCCGTGTTGAATTTGTACTGCCTGAGGAAGTCTTCTGCAAGGTCCTCCCATCCGTCATAATCCTCTAAGTCTAGCTCAATAAACCAAGCCAGAGCGGCGCCAGCCAAACTCTCTTGGAATGTGTTCATTAACAACGGAATGTAATCCGAGTAGTGCGCCATCTTGCGCAGGTAGTACTTGAGGTGGGCACGGGGACAGCCTGTCCCATTGTATTTTCTTACGAACTCTGGCTCCCTATAGTCAGGAGGAGTCTCTATTTTAGCGAAAGGAGATATTTTGTCGAAGCGGGCCAGCTCATAGCCTTGACTGCTCAGGCATTCTTCGATCTTGGCCAATCTCTTAGCCTCTGCCTCTGTCTTCACAGTTTGTTTTCCCTTCTCCTCTTTTTCAAGGTTGATGACAACAGGCGAGGCTTTTTGTTGTGCCTGACTATTTGGTTCATGAACGTTTTCCTCTGTATGTTGGGTATCCCTGGTTGCTTCTTTATCTGTTACCTCAGGTACCATGGAAGGGCCCGAGTTGTTCTGATTGTGGGCGGTCGTCTGTCTAGCTTGGTTGGTCTCCAGCATGGCCTTAATGTCAGCCATCATAGTTGCTAGGGCAGTCATCTGAGATTCCAACATGCCTACGCGCGGAGTCAATTCCTGCTGTTCCATTCTCGTCTTTAGGCGGGTACGGAAACGATGCGTTGGCAATTCCGTGATGAGAGTGTACCTGTTCCAAAAGATCTCTGTGAGTGCTTCGCTTGTTTTAGCAAAAAGAAGCAGTTAATTCTTTCAGTTGCATGCTTCTTGCCAGTAGATGAGAAAAAGGGCTACCTCGTGAGCCTTAGCCTCATGTAAGTAGTTCTTTTAATCATTTCTTGACAAGAACTCATGGAATTGAAAGAAGCGTAATTTCTGACAATAGTTTTTATGCATTTGTAAAAATATGTTCACATTCATGCTCATGTGTTTAAGATAGTATTCCACAGAAATGAGAATGTATGAGAAGGCATCACAATGCTTGCTTATTTTACACTTGACGGAATAGTCTATTCAAGTCTAGGACGTTTGAAGCCTAAGGTATCCTCATCATCCCAGTATAGATTTCCCTCTTCAGCTTGGGGCTCCTCGTCTTCTGAACACGACAGTGGCCCCATGTCTTCGGGTATGTAGGGCTCTATTCCAGGTACGTATGGCACGATGTATTCAGGTATGTAGGGCTCGACAAGGCTTCGTCGGATCGCTTTGAAATGTTGAATGTATTCTGTGGTGGCTCTATGAGTGTTTTCTTCTCGAGTCATGTCTTCTGGCCAACTTATTTCTTCAGCCTGGGAATTCTTCAAAGAGAGTATGATGGATGCCACCTTGGCTTCAAGTTGTTTCTTCTCCTCCTCTGTGAGGGTCTGGTTTGGTAAGTCAAAGGAAAAGACACAAGGTCGAGGTGAAGAAGGAATCTCTTGTAGTGCCCCAAACTGCCGAATCACCCTCCTTGGGTAGTATGCAGTAGCGCCTGTGAATCCTAGCAAGGGAACTGGATTCCCGTCATCGCAGGTCAATCTGACTTTGCTTAGCGTCGGTAACCTTAGCCGCCATCGGAGTTGTTCGGGTTTTAGGACTTTGAGGAAGTTCTTCCATTCTATGAAGTTGAACTTAGGAACACGTGTATGAGTCCTAGCAAATGTTTTAAGAGGGTGTGCATTGGGGCTGATTTCAGTGAAACCCATGCGGATGTGGAATTGTCTGATATGGGATGTGAACCACAGATACAGCAGATCACTAGAAGCTCTAAAGATTCCCTTTTTGCTTTTCTTGAAACGATTTAGGGAGAGGAAGGTTTCGGCAAGGAGGATGTTTGAGTAATCCCACCCACAACAGACTTGCCTAGCTACTATAGCCATGATAGGGTCGAAGGTGACAGTTGAGATTAGGAATAGCACAAAGCTAAAGAATGCCAAGATAAAGGCTCTACCAGATTTGGTTCCTTTAGAAGCAGGAAGGCGGGAAAATCGGTCTATAAGGAAGGATAGGGAAATTCTTCCAGAATTGCTTTTCGCATCTACTTTGACTTCATTTAGGTTTGTATCAAGGAACTCAGCTACCTGACTTAGGGGTTCAAGTCCTATAGGGGGTCGGACAAGCGTAGGGGTGAATTCAACTCCGATGACAGCGCTGTATTCCTCGATAGTGGGAGTGATCTCTAATCCTTCCATGCAAAATGTAGCGGTGGTAGGATCCCAGTAGAGCGCCACGGCTTGAATAAAGGCAGGTGGGCACTCAATCTTCAGTAGGTCCAGTAGGTATCCTAGTCGTGACTCCGCATACTTCTGGCTGGCTTCGCCCATGCCATCCCACCATGATTGGAGTTCAGCTCGGGGGATCTTGAACACTTGAATATCATTCTTTCCCATCAAGTCTAAAATATGCAAATGATTTTAAAAGGTCAATCGCCAGAAATTACTTTAAATGTATGAATATGCGGATGTCATGAAGCATGCATGAGCTAACTTGATTGCATAGTTCAATTTGAAGAAATTGAGATTAGGACCCTTTTTCAGGTCTTGAAAGCCTGACTCAAAGCCTAATTTGCATTTCAGGGAAGTGAATTATGCAATTTAGTCAGGTTTACTCAGTGACTAAAGGGAACAGCAATGTCACATTCCATTGGTCAATACATCAAAAGAACAAAGTGGAATGAACTTTTATTACAATCAGGATGCCTAATGGAAGAACGGTAAAGAAAGGTTTTTCAAACAAGAAAGTCATAAAAGACAATGGAACGTGAGGATCTAAATCACTCTTTCTTCAGAAGTCTACCCAAATGACAGTTGGTCAGAAACTCTCCCTTAATCTAGGGTAGGGGAGTTATCTTCAGTGGTTTGGTCGAGAGGTTGTAGTTCCTCCGGCCACTCTCTAGTCCAGGATACGATGACTTCGGAAGCCTTCTCGGGTTCTACTTTCTTGATTGTGATACGCCTTGGCTTGGTCTTGATTGCAGGGCGTCTCTTCCTACCCCAAAAAGTAATCATGGGTATGTTCTCTTTGGCCAGCAATTCAGCCTTCTTGCGAGCGTACGCTTCCCTAGCTAGCTGGTTGCGACGTTGTCTCTTCATCTCCAGATAATCCTTCATCATTTCGTCTGATTGTCGCTTGAATCTGAGATTATCAGCGTAGTAGCGGGTTTGACAGTCTTCAGCATACCCCAGCTTACGTCCAGTCAGTTCCCGACCATACACGAATCTAGTAAAGTGTAGCCTCGTGTTTGGTCCGGGGCGAGTAACTTTTCTTAAGTACTCGAAGGTCACCAACTCCGTCGAGCTCTTAGGGAACAGCGACATCCTACCCCATAATCATTGTTGTTCTCATTAGTCACCCGAGTAATCTTCATGATGTGAATGCACATGGATGTATGCAATGTATGAGTCATATCATGGAGCAGGAAATAAGGTACGTTTAGAGATAAATGTCTTACCAACCATACTTTGGGGGATGTGGAATGCCCCCTGTATCAATGGGTGGTTTTAGGTATACCAACCATCCATGGACATGCGCATGAGACAAGTGGGTATACTCTAAAGAAAATCGAAAATCAGGTGAGGAACCTACGGCTCAGGCTCCCACGATCCACACGAGGCAGATTCCTCCCCAAGGGTAACTACCCAAGAGGGTTAGATATCGCCAATGCAGATGGTAGGCGGGAACGAATACGAAAGTCTCAAGTGCCATCAAACACAAGATCCTTTTCGCATCCTTTCCCTATCTAAGGTAACCTAAGGGTGGTTGCAGTCGGGGTTTGACCGCCAGTGTGTGCGATGTGTCGTGATCATCACAATGCAAAGTCATGCACAGCAGTTTGTATCAAAACACCGCTTCAGTATGTGCATAAAAATAAACATACATTCCCAACTCCAACCTGCAGGAAAGACGTCAACAATCACGCCACCCCTTATTTCTCCAATCTGCAAAAACATCTAACACAATAGTTAGCATACGTACCTCACCTTCGAGAGCATCTGCAGAAAATAATGTCAGATAAACCAAACAATTTTTTAATCGGCTCAAATCCTCTGGAATTCGTAACCAGAGATTCTGGTTTAGAATAATTCCCCAGTGGAGTCGCCAGTCTGTCGCGACCCTCTCCCGGAGGCTCTGAGGCGGGAGCGGGCTAATGGGCCGCCCGATCTATGGCTTGATCGGACGCGGGCCTCTCCCAAGGTCCATTACCCAAATCGCAACTGCTGGATATACGTGGTCGACCTTCGGTGCGGTCTAGTGACATGTGATGAGTGTACATGCCAAGGAGTCGCCACCAATCGTTTCGTGGAGGGTACGATCGGAAAACCCTATCGAATAGTTGGGAGTAGTCTATTCGATCCTGCGGAAACCAGAGAAGTGGGTTCGGGGACTTAGTTACGCCAACTGTCAGAGTTGACGCCCTTTCGGTACCTATGTTGAATGGTTTATCTGATCCTAGGATATTCATACAGATAAGTGGGGTACAGATCCTAAATCTAGGAGTTCATGCAGATGGGAAATACTACCCTATCACTCACAACCAATAGAAATAAGTGCGCAAATCAAGGATCCAGTACATGCGGATAAAACACATGAAATCAGCATGGCATCCCTAATGAGGCCCTACTAGCCTAGAGAAATATCAATCAAGGCTTAAGAGTGATTTGGACATGATTCGCCCATGAGGGGGCAGAATCGTAATTTTGAACAATTCGGGGAAAATTTACCCTTAAAAGGGTAAATCTGTCATTTTAGACGAATTGGGAAGTTAAAAGACAATGGAAATAGGATTGGCCATCAATCCAATCCATTCCCTATTTTTCGGGAATTTCCAGGATTTTTCTAGAATTTTCAAGTGATTTTACCCTTGGAGGGGTAAAGTCGTCATTTGGACAAAGACCAGGAACTGAAAATCTCAAATATTAGGGTTGGTCATCCACCTGACCCAAACCCTAACTTCAAGCAATTTTCAGAACTCGATTGAGACAAGAAAGACGATTTCCCCACTAAAGGGCAAAATCGTCATTTTGAGAAAGGAGGCGGGACTCGAAAACCCAAACCTAAGAATTGGTCGTCTAATCGACCCTAATTCTCACCTTGGCATTATCGGCTTTATCTAGCATGCACACAAGAGGCGACTTACCCCTAAAGGGTAATGTCGTCAAGTTTCGGAAAATTGGATAAGGAACCCCAAAAATAGGGTTGACCAATTGTCTGTGGTCAACCCTTGATTTTTGGTGCTTTCTGGAATGTCTAGGATTTTTCCAATATTTTTCCACATTTTTTGGAATTTTCTGGAATTTTCTATCATTTTTTTTGGATTTTCTAGGATTTTTCTGATTTTTTTTATTTTTTTAAAAATCATTTTCGAATTTTTTATTTAAAAAATATTATTCGGGCCGGGTCGGGTGACCCGGCCCACGGCCCACGGCCCAGCCCGGACCCGGGTCCGCGCGACCCGTGCCCAAAACGACGCCGCTTAATGCTTTTTTTATTTTTGAATTGTCGAATTTGATCTAACGGCCTTCATGGCGCCGCGTGGCTGACTCAGGGTCTTCGGATTGACTTACCGAAACCTACGGCTCAGATTGAATGGAGACTCGACCAGGGCCGTCTGATCTAATTACTTAAATTTACGGCCACGATTAGAACGTGGAATCTGATCTGAGCCGTCTATTTTCATTAACCTAAAACGACGTCGCCTAATCCTTCCTCTAAACGGCACCGTTTCTTATCCTGATTGATTTTACGATTAAAATCATTTTCGAATAATCCTAATTTCTAATCGGACGGTCATCATTTATTAGACTCGATTATTCTCGGCCGTTGGATTCTTTTTATTTGAATAACAGACTCAACGGCCATGCTGACTCGACATCCACGTGGACCAATCACGTGTTGCCACCTAGACCTTTGACCAGTTGACCGCGCCACGTCAGCTTCGTCTTCAACCTCGCGACTCCGGCAGAATGGACGGTTGTAGTTCTCCGGCGATGATCGTGCGGTGAAATCTTAATGGAATCACTCGAGACCAACGGCAATCGATTCGCGATTAGCTTTAGTTTGACATATCTAAGAATCGAAACATCCTATTCACAAAATCAAGAACATCGTGCGAATTGCCGAGTACGGCCATGGAAGCTCAATCATACGATTCACTCGAAATCAAAGAAATTCAGTCACAGAATAACACCAATGGAGGTTCAGAAGACTTACCTCGAGCTCCGATTGAGCTCGCTCGGCCCAGATTCGGCTGGGGAAATATGAACAGTAGCTCGACAATGGAGGTTGGATTTGAAGACTCAATTGGGCATGTTAAGACAAAACCGACGCAAACAAGATACGCGATGATGGTCAGTGATGTTCAGGGAATGAAACGCACACATTAATTGTATGAATGATTAAGAAATGCGCGAATCGCCATGGAAGGTTGAAGAAAAACTCGGGACTGCAACTCACCTGTTCTTGCGATTTCACTGGGCGCGGCCGGCGGCGATCGCTTCAGGGGACTCTGGGCGATCTCTCAGCGACCTCGTGAAGCTTTGGTTTTGCCTCGGAAGGCCCAACCGACGCTCTGCAATTTTGAGCTCCAACCTTCGACCACCGCGAGGGAAGATGAGCTCTTTCTCTCTCTTTCTTTCTCTCTCTCGATTCAGTTTTTTCTCCTCGAACTGAATCCGTTTTCTCCTTCAACAGAAAACGATCATGAGCTTATATAGCTCGTCGGATTTTTGGTGCCGAACGGTAGACTGTGTACCGGCCTCAATTGCACGTGTGATCACGTGCAATTAGGTCGAAACGGCGTCGGAGAGGACGGGCATTCTGTCCAGTCCCGTTTGGTCATCCGGCGAGCTCTATTTCAAGCGAATTTGGCACGAATTTGGACAAGTTTCATCTGAATTCTGTCGCCGTTGACTTTTGCAGGTGCAGCAGCCTTGACCAATCGATTATTCTCCGTTCTGGCAACCATTGCTCGTGTTTTTGGTTCGAATCGATGGGCAATGATTCGAGGAACAAAACCCCTCTTCAAACTCTTCCAATCATGGTCGTTTTCTCCCTTAATTTAGCCATTGAAATTGACTCTGACACTGTTCATTCATACGGTTCTCTGAGGAAGAAGAAGACACTGTTCTGGACCGGTTTGACCGGTTCAACCGGCGGTCAGACCGGTCCAAGCCGGCCCCGACTTGCAATTTTTCAAATTAAATCCAAATTAACAGGAAATTTTTGCAATTGAACCTCATAATCGAATCTAGGGCATGAATTCTATCTAGAAATGTGGTTTTGCCCAAAAGTTTTCATCAATTTCTACAAAATCCCCAAATTCTCATTTGATTGGAAATTGGGGATTGTGTAATTGAGGGTGCAAATGATCAAATTGGGTTAAACCACCTATGCCAATCGATTTAAAATGGTGAAATCCATTGGGTAGCATGTTCAATTTGTAATTATAGTCCTTGAATTGAAAGTAATTTCGATTATGCTCAATTTCAAGGATTAAAATGCAATTATGTTTGCAATTGAACAGCTTGTCCGAGCAATTAGGTCAAATTGAAATGGGGGACAATTAGATTGAATGTCAAGATCCTATAAAATGCCAAAATTACAAATTAAAAGACTCAATTATTATTTTTTTCTTCAAATTCAATAGTACGGGTTACAAAGGAACACCTAAAATTGAATCTGATTTTGATTTTTTTGTGAGGTCGAAAATACAAGGGATTAAAAGGAAAAATATTGGATATTTTTCCATATATTTGTGACCTCAAATACTATTTTTCTTGATTTTTTAAGTGTTTTTCTATTTTCCAAAAATACTAAAAAATATGAAAAATTATTTTTTGGTCAAGAATGGTTCCTTGGGCTTGGCCAAGGCCACCAAAGTTGATTTTGTAATTTTTTAACTTTTTATGAATTTTTTATGATTTTTCAAAAAATAAAAATGAAAAAGGCTGGGTCAAAAATCAGGTGTCAACACATTGCTCCATTTTCGCCTAGATTTCAGTCCATAACCTAACAATGTAAACCTAAATCCTCACTGACCGAACAGAATTCCCCTGTCAAGTAAGCACAAGCCGACTCTAAAGGACAGAATTGAAAGAGTCTCTTGCCTTGGCGATGAGTTGAGCTACAATTGGCTTCGTTCCTCCTCCTTTTTGGCGTCACCGTGAGCCTCATTTCCCAGCTCTCTCAATTCTTCGTCGCCATGCGAGATGGAGTTCTGATGCACATATATCGTCACTCCCACGCCGAATTTGAACCAGCATCAATCGTCAGGTTCAGCTTCATCACGATGAAGCTGAACAAGATGCTGAGCACGAAGCTCACCACAAAGGCCCTCACCGTCAATTGTTGCCTCCACGACGGGACCTCCTTGCTCTCGTACTCCCTCTCCACCGACATCACCATCTCTTCCTCCTCTTTGTCCTTCTCGGCATCCCCGCCTGCCGACCTCGCGCTACCCGCAACCAGCTGAGTCTCTTGCAGCAACCACCCACTAGCGCCGTCTCCTGGTTGTCGTAAACCCGTGACCTTCGCCCCACGACCCTCCTCCACCTGATCTCCGCCGCCACCGAGCACCGCTACCCAGCTACCTCCGGCCACCTGAACTGGTCGAGACCCACAGATCTGAGGCCGACATTGACAGATCTGAGGCCGAGCCCACCGCGACGATGATCTGAGCTCCCTGTTCGTGAACCCGACAGTCCATTACACTACCCAGAATTGAATCCGACACCAAACGATTAGGTTTAGAACTTGACTTGCCTTGAGATGGGAGCCGCGGCTGAGTTGCGCGTGGGCTAAGCGAATGGCGGCGAAGGGTGTCGGGGTTGGCCGCGCGACGACGGTCTGACGGAATGGTCGGCGACGAACGGCGTTGAAGTTCAGGGACGGCTGTGCGAGCGCGAGCGCGAGTGATGGAGCGGTCGGCCACGATCTGAGAAGAGAGGACTGAGAAGAAACCTAGTGTTCGCTTGGAAGAAGATGACCGAGACTATGAGAGGTCTAAAACGTGGGGAATATAATATTTTGCTTTTTCTTTAATATCGGGCGGTCCGGGCGGTCCGGTTCTAGAACCGGACCCCGGAACCGGGAACCGAACCGCCCGGTCACCGGTTCCACTTTTAGGAACCGGGAACCGGACCATCGGTCCCGGTCCGGTCCGGGCGGTCTCGATCCGGGCGGTCTTTTTTGCACACCCCTAGTTTGGGGGTTGCCGGGCTGGGGTGGGGGACATCTCGGTGGAGGTCACAGGGGCAACACCCCCAAGTCACGAGAGGGCTTTTATAGTTTGAGTTCACATTTTATTGATAGTTTGAGTTCACAGGGGCAACACCCTCAAGCCAGAGAGGGCTTTAATAGTTTGAGCTCACAGGGGCAATGCCCTCAAGCCACGAGAGGGCTTTTATAGTTTGTGTTCACATTTTATTGATAGTTTGGATTTGAACTCATAAATATCTACTACCAATATAAATTTTTTTTTTTTTTTTTTGTAATTGAGAGTTGTAATAGGAGGTGGGATGTGTTAATTATAGTAGAATCATCTGCCAGATGTAGCCCTAGTTTAAGAGTGAATCATGATAAATCTTTATGTCTCGCTTTTACTCTTTACTTCTTTATGGTTTGCATGCCGAATCCTAACACAACCATAAGTATTTAACGAAGTCTATGTGAAAGCATTTAACTTTTCAGAGATTGAGTTCTTTTGAAATTTGGCTTTTATTGTTGGCGTGAGCTGTATTTCCTTCAAATTAGGCAGTTTTTCCCTTTATTATAGTCTTTTCTGATATGCTAGGGTTAACACATATATTGTATATAAGGTCGATTGTAATGCTGTAAAGATTCATATTGAAAATAGAGAAAAATATATTTCTTCATTTATTTGATGCTGACTGTTCCTATTTTCCAAAGACGTGCAAATTTTGTCATTAAGTTACATGTATTATTCATTTATGCTTTCTGAATGTACAATAACTGTTCATAAATTTTTTAGGAGCACATAGCGTTTGTATTAAGAAAAATACCAAACGGACCTGCCCTGTGAATTGGTCCGTCCTGTGCTTGGAAAATTGTATCGTTCAGGATGGGGCACCACGACGCGAACTCTTTCTCTCGCTCCTTAGCTGTGCTTCGAAGTGTATTCTTTCATGTGGACGAACGAGTCTTGCTTGAGCTGTTGCACATACACTCAGCTCAGGGACAGGGTACTTGGTAACATCTCTTCCACTTTTGCTTGTTCTGAGTTCAGGGTGCCCTAATGAATCCCGATGCAATTCTTTGATGATTCTGTTGAAATCTTCTTCAGGAATAGAGGAGTTCATATTTTAACCTGTCTTTTGGGCTTCAGGTTTTTTCAACCCATTTTAGAAAAAAAAAAAAAGTGAGTTACCCATATAGAATAGGGTCTCCTCAAACTGAGTCAGAAAATGGGTATGTGACCCATATTTGCCGGCTCTAGATGCCACTCCTGACACAACTTTTTCCACCTTCCTACTGTGAATTTGAACCCAAATTGCACTTCTGTAGAAAGGGATCTTTACGTGCTTATTCCGCTCGACATCCAATACAAAAAGTAAATTAAAAAAATGACTTTTTAACGCTCTAATTGGCAATTCCTATCATCAAATCTTATATTTGATTGTTTGTGTCATTTCACGGTGATTGTATGTCTGGCCTTGGGTTGAAAGTGAAATCACTAGTGTAAATGCATAGTAATGGAACAACAATCTTGTGATTCCGTCTTGAAATGATCATTTCCCTTGTTCATTTGTTACATAGCATGTGGGCTAGTAGAGCCTGTTTGATGTCGTTGTGGTTCAACTATAACTATGTTGTGCTTTGTTTGTGCTGTGAAGTGGCAGCACCCTTGAAAATTGGATGAAGTATGCCTCTTCAAAGTTTCTAGACATTGATGTAGTTTTGTAGAGAGCTGCAATTATAAGGCATTTGCACCTCATAAAAGTCACAACACCCTTATTCATAGATAAGTTGACACGGAAAGTTATCCCAAACAACCTTTCTTGATAGCGAAATACGTAACTCATTTAACTTTTATAACAATTTATCAAAGATTGGTACATAATTGCATTCAAATAAAAGTGATGTTGTAATTATCATGTCCCATCGTCTCTCATATGTTGTGTCTGGCTGAAGTGTTAGAGATTCTTTTAATTTGAAAGGCAAAATTACATTTAAAATTTACTCCTTTTGATTTTGATTGTTGACAGGTTTTTCCCTTTGCTTTTTCTTTCGTTCCTTTTCAATTTATTTTTCTTTCTTTCTTTCTTTTTCCTCCTCCAGTAACTTTTCCAGAACGAGCGACCCATCGCCAGCCAACATTTGTCGTCGATCGTGGATGAAAGTAGCGATGTTGTTATCCCACATCGTTTCATAACGGATCTTATATGTTCTTTATATTCTTCTTTCATCTATTAGCTTAAATTTTTTGATTTGACTTTATAATATTTAATTAGAACCATGGTAGCCGTTAGGGGAATCATTGCCCGTGTCAGGGTTACCTTAAATATTTTTTACACTCCTTGGATACTTGCATATGGCTTGGGACAGACTCCTGTCCCCGCTTGGCAAGGCTGAACTTTGCACCGCCACGTACAATTCCCATTGAGAGAAAACAAAATAATAAGTTAATTAACTTTCCCTTAAAATTTTAATATATAATAGTTAGGTTTTTCATGGCAATTATGAGTTATTCTACTTCAAACTTATTCGTATCCCATAATACTAAAAGAATCCCATTCTCATGAGCTTATTCTAATTATTTACAATTTATGTGTCGATATTATTGGCTTGATAACGTATATTATATGTTTGTTTTACTATATAGAGTTCAATAATTGTTATTAGTAATATGATCAATTAACTTATAATTTATCATATTACTTGTGTTAATATTCTTTGTGAATTGCATCGCCCTATGCTTTCACGGGGAAACTTGTCCCATTTGGGGCGCCCAATTGGGGCGTGACATATTCTTTTTCTTGATCATTCCATTACTTTTCTTTAGTGGATTTCTTTTCTTATAATATGGAATCAATCGACTTAACATATCTTTGAGCATACTTTGGACTCACCCCAAAATTTCGTTTACATTTTTTTTTATTGATTGTGCCCATCCATATCTATGGCCCCTCTCTCTTTCGATAATATACTAATACCCCACTAAGTAATTGTTTGTCTCTGTGCATTACGTTCGGTCAAACTATAATTGTCTACTTTTGCAGCTCTTGCGTTAAAGTGGCAAGGACTAATGAGAAGAAATCATGAACTCTTTCCTCTAGCACAAAAGGCAATTATTGAGAAAGATATCATGAAATTGCAAAAGTTCATGTTTGCCATGGCCGGCGACCAGCCAAAGGCACCTTGCCCCTCACCAGGATCTGGTGAGTAGAAAAAGATAGCTCTATTTTTTCATGATATGAAAGTTTGCATTCTGTTGACACCGAAAATCGGTTTGATCCTTATTTGGTTGTAAAGCACGCAAAGGTCACAATGCCCATTAAACTGCACATGTTGGTAGCGATAAATGGCAAATCGATCCTCAGCTAGGAAAGAACATTAGGTAGGTTGACGCTTGGTTAAAGAGAAATGTCGGCGACACCGTTATGTCGGTACGTCACGCCGACGAATATGTGGAGCAATGAAGTGCGTGCTCTGACCTTTTTAAGGATAAGGAGAGCAGTTACCGAGGTAAATTCAAAAGTTCCGAAATAAGGTGTACATGAAGAAATCGTAGGAGACCGTTTTACCTTGTACTAGTATATAAATAGTCAGAGACAACTCTTTGTTAAGGATGAATAAATCATCAATCAAAAATACTTATCTTTTGCTATGCAATTTATCTTATCAAGCATTTACTTTCATTGCACTTTACTTTACCATCCTGTTTATCTTTTGTTGTTTATTTACTTCCTCTTCGGAATCGCTACAAAGAGCCTGTTTTAGGCAATAAATCCAAAAGCTCGACGTTTATCAGTGACATCTATATTCGCGGATCATTTCCGACGAAATATCTTTTTGGCACGCTCGGTGAGACCATTAATGGTTCGATTTGGGAAAGTGCTATGGCAAAAACCAGGAATCATATTGGCATCACTGGCAAGAATCATTCTTCTCAGCGATCAGCGAATGATGGCCAGGACAATGTCAAGGTCGCTATGGGTGGATTTTCAGGTGACATACCGAGAGAACTTGCTCACGAGCAAAGGAGAGAGTTGGCACCGGATGCTGTTATAGAGGCCACCATCAAAAGAGTGTTTGAGGAAACTCAAAATGATTTTTCCAACCATGTGGTGAATCATCTTACCGATGTCCTTAAACCGATGATTACTGATATGGTGACAAGTTTGGTGTCTTCCATCCAACCACCATCTGGTCAAGGAGTGAGTCCCCTCGTAGATGGAGCACCAGCAAATCCTGTAGTCCCAAGTAGGAGTGGAGAGTCAAGTCAGATGGCTCCTCCCATGGGAATAAGGATACTCCAGAGGGACGACACTGTTAACCTCAGAATCAGAGCGGAATTAGTGGTGTTAATGCTAATAATCCCATAAATGTAAGCGGTTTCCCACCAATTATTATTGATGGAAGCGCTATAGGGTTGAATCAGATGTAAAATGTTGCACCACCGATGGTTGAAAACCCGAGAATCGATGTGTTACCTTAAGGGAACCGATCCTGTTTACATACGCAGCGGAATTACTTTAGATTAATAGCCCTAGGATCATCTTGAATCACTGATCAGAGAAGCATATCACAAAACGAACATACTTCGTACTTTCACAGATTAAATGTCACAAATGCAGACTCTCAAGAGGTGTTCATCCATTTGACGTTCGGAGAGAGTTCTTAGTCTTTCTGTCTGAAGAGAGTCTATAATTATTAGGGAGAGAAAACGTGTCTGTTTTCTCAACATGAGAATGACGACGCTTGGGACGTGACCCCTTTTCACGTTTAAATGATAACTGCCTTAAGCAGTTAGGGTCAAGGGGTGATAGCCTACATGGGGGGATTGCGGTCCTTCCCATGCACCCTCATAAAATTCAACATCTCTCACTCGCCCATGAAGGGCTATCTATAACTCTCACTTGCCCACGAAGGTCAACAACTCCCACTTACCCACGAAGGGTTAAACATAACTCTATCTCTTTTCTGCAAAGTTCATATTGACAAATAATTCATGTGACCAGCATACTGCGAGAGCTCGTTGCCATACATCTGTTGGGAGTATATAACAGCTCATAATGACATGTTAACTCAGAGTATATTCAGTATGCAGTACCCTAGATCAATCAGTCATATTTACATCATATCTCTCTTGATTTCTTTGACTCTTTGAGCGCTCAAATATAATACATCGTATTCACAATCATGATTAACTCAAATAATCATAATTGGTCGACCTGTGAACACAAAGATTAAATGTGACATCAATAACAAATTGATCTTCCTCTTCTCTTAAACCTCTCAATCTTAATCCAGCTCGCTTTTCTAGAAATGTCCCATTAGGTCGAATCAATCTCATGACCATTGGTAACACCCTAAGATATCGAACACCAAAAAAGAAATCTTGAGAATAAGTAAGAGTCGTGATGGGACTTAATTTGAGGAAATTTTATCCTCAAGAATCTCACACGGCTATGGAGTTGAGATCAAAACTCATGCCAACTCTTCTTGGTCAATTCATGCATACGAAATATGAGGTACGTATTACGGTATTCTCTCATTTCCCATGGAGCGTATGTCTTTTACTTTTAATACCGTATAAATGATAGTTCAGATATACTCAATATCTAGTTTGAGTTCGCAAATCTACTCTCTTTAATAGAATATTTCAAAACTCACATCTAGCATTAAGACAGATAAAGTGAAATATGTGGGCTATATCACTCTCGGTATTTTACTTTCGGACATAATAAATATTATGACCTCATCTTAACATTCCGTTAAGGCGATATTCATATTTTAAGCTCGAGCTCTCAATTATCACTTAGACAATGAGCTTAAAATTGTCTCATCTCTATTCATTGCGCAGTAAATAGATGCGATTATCTATGTGAGTAGGCTAATCTCATCTGTCCGACATACCTTCTCATCATAATGCACCAAGCATTAATATGCATAAATGTCATACAAACTCATAGGCATCAATAATGATAACAAATACTACTAATTGTGAACATTGGGAATATAAATATCCAGTACTCCCATTTTTACGCACTTCTAGAGATTTCAATATATGAAACTAATCATTTTGCTAACACATGACTGAGGAGCAACATCTCTAGGTACTCACTTCACAGAAGAGCTGCTATCATTTTGTGCATCTATGTATACTGTATGTTCACATCTTTTCTTACAACCACGTCTTTCACAAAAAACATATTACATGTCTATTTGCTTGGTTTGGCAATGAATCCTTAGTGTAAGCTCTTATTGCTTGGCTGTCATAATCAACTAATAATTGTACTTGCAACATCCTTAGCAACACCTCACTGATCCAAAGATCTCTTAAATCAACCATTATCCTGTACTGATGTTGATACCACGAGATCATCTTCTATCGTGGATTAGGCTATACACATTTGCTTAACACAACGAGATTAATTCCCATCGTGGATAAGGCTATACACATTTGCTTCTTACTACTCCAAGACAAGGCGCCATTTCTAAGTAAGAAACGCAAATCTAAACCTTTTCCTCAGTCAACATCAGCATAACCTTCAAGGTACAAATCTCTACCTTGATAACTCAATAATAAAAAATAATAATAAAAATCAGGAGCACTTTTCAAATATCTCAGGATTTTCTTGACGGCAATTCAAAGTACTTGACCTGGAGTGGATTGGTATCTACACACCATTCCAACTGCATAATAAATATCAGGTCTTTTACACATATAGTGTACATTAAGCTTCTGACAACACTAGCGCATGGAAAACTTTTCATTTCTTTATTTTGCTCGTGGAGTTCCAAGACACATTCTTCGGCTTAGACCTTCACCTCTTCAATAGGAGTATCTTTGAGTTTACAATCTTGCATACAAAATCAGTCAAGCACTTTATCTATATAACTCTCTTGTGAAAGAGATTACAATCTTACAATCTCTTTGAACAATATCTTGAAATCTTAATTTCAAGAATATATGCAGATTCATCAAATCTTTTATCACCAAATTAGAACATAACCAATTGTTGACTGTATGGAGAAACTCCATATTGCTCTTAACAATTAGCATATCATCTGTCACGCCCCGACTTTCGGGCCCGCGACATCCCTTGTCAAATCACCACTAGGTCATAAAGATAGCGTCACAGGCAAACTATCGACCTATCATTTACTTATGCATGCAGAAACGTGTTAACTCCATGACAACGATTAAACATGGGATAGGGAAGTAGGAAACTACAACCGTCATCCAACGAAAGATAATTACAAAACATTAATCATAAGCAGATGAGTCTTAACCCTACTGAGCTACAACTGACATAAATAACCGCACACTTCGAGGTGGCTCACTAAGACCTCAAAAGGTTACTCAGTCAGGCGATATTAACTTCTCATCTACTTCAAAATACTAATCCCAAAAGCCAATCCTTAGCATCCATGAGGCTGCATTACTTGGGACCTGAAAATGTTATCTCACGACGGGGTGAGAATAAATCTCAGTGAATCAAGCCTAAACTCAGTTAGGAAACTGATTCGCCTGGGGCATCCTAACAAGAGACTCATAAGATCATATAACCACCTCTGGCACCCAAGTACAGCCACAATATAATAATCATTCACGTGCATACTTACCAGCCTTCAGCTACACACAATGCAATGCTTGACTCGACTCAGCAGTCATATCAGTCAATCACTCAAACAAGCATAACATCCAATAGTAAGCACATGTGGGTTGCTAAATCTAATTAGGATTGCTATACCGGACCAAGGATAGTGATTTACATTAGGAAGTTCTTCCTTCACACTATGAATTCAATTTAATTGAATGATGAGATTGGTTAATTAATCTTGATTGGTTAAGTGAAATCGGATGCTCTAACATTTTTCATTCTTGATAGAAATCCGTTATTTGTTGCGTCTTTATATTCGAAATTTCTAATTTCTATTTTGGTTTGCTGCATTGGTTAATTTATTTTTCTTTAGAATTTTCGAGTGCTTTATTGGATCTTCAATTGGTTAGATAAATTTGAGAATTGTTCACGTTTAGTAAGTAATTTGATTGATTTGTCTACAATCTCCATGGGAACGATACTTTTATTCATCACTTTATTACTTGTTCGATACGTACACTTGCGTTGCTAATCAAGAGAACTTCCCTTCACTTTTTGAAGGAATGGCTCAATGGTTGATAGTAACGAATGACTGTTCTATTTCAGGCCTTGGATTGAAAGTCAAACCAAAGGCGGAAATGCATACTAGTGGAACAATAATTGTGTGATGCCATCTTGAATCATGGGTTGGAATCATTTCCCTCTACTTTGTAACATAGGACGATTGCACAACGGGCTACCAGAGCCCTTTTGGTGTCGTCGTGGTTGAACTGTTAGGTTGTGCTTTTGGGTATGCTTTGAAATGCATCATACCTTATGTGCTTGGTGATATAAGTTTTCAAAGTTGCGACACCATAAAATTAGATGAGGCAGCCTCCTAAAAATTTCTATGCACTGATGTGGTTTCAAAGAAGCTGCCATGATAAGGTATTTGTGTTAGACATGTATAGGACATGTATAGCCTTGTAGTCTTATAGCTTTCTCTTACACTTCTTCTTTCTCTTTAGTCCCACATAGGAAGAGCACTGAGCTATTTACCTCTTCTAAGCCTATATAAGGGCTTCTCATGTACATTGTTTGACACACCATTATTAGAGAACAATACAATTCTCTCTTAATCATTCTTTCTTGTCATGGTATCAGAGCCAAGATCATTGTCTTGAAAAGTATGCTCTGCGGTTGCCACAAATTGGATCTTCCGCATCAGAAATTAAGATAATGAGCTCATTATTTTTAAAAGTATGCTCTGCGGTTGCCATAAATTGGATCTTCTACATCAGAAATTAAGATAATGAGTTTTGGGCTATTGAGCTGTCACCCTTGACTATTCATATATTCATTTATTTTGCTTCTCCTTTTCTAGAAGCTTTGCTCGCGTCTCTAATTTGTGCCTCTCGATCCTTTTGATCAGCTTTCGCACTCCAACCCACGTTTCTAGCTTCGCCAGTGATTTTTCTGTTGTCATGGGCGATTTTAGTGACCGCATAGATGTCACGCTTGATGGTTCAAACTATTCACTTTGGAAACCATCGGCAATGGCGGCTCTTGTTTACCGTGATTTATTTGAGCATGTTGAAGGTTTCCGTCTATGTCCTGAGGCTCTTAAGGGAAGTGACTCATCTGAGGCGGTTGTAAAGCGTACCGCTGAAATTCGAGCATGGACAGTTGCTGATCGGAAGGCATGGGCTATTCTTTTTGGCTCTATTGATCCTGCTCTTCGCCCACAATTTTCTCATATTGTTGGAGCGAAATGTTTATGGGATCAGCTCGCCGAGATGTTTACTCAGACTGGGGACATTCGGATCTATCAGTTGGAGCAAGAAATTTACTGTGCTATGCAAGGGTCTCGCTCTATTCGAGACTTTTACAATTATATGCATTCCCTTTGGAGTCAATTAGATATTCTTGCTCCTGTTCTTTGCTCGACATGCTTGAAATGTACTAGGTGTCCATCTACTCGGCTTCAAACTCAAGATAGACACCGTCTACATTCTTTCCTTATGAAGCTTGGCTCTCCTTATGAAGGTGGTCGCAGCCAGCTTCTCCATCGCTCTCCTAGACCGTCCCTCCTTGACGCTATCAAAGAATTGCAGTCTGAGGAAACTCGTCTGGGTCTACTTTCCTCCTCTACAGTTTCTGATTCCGCTGCTGTTTTAGCTGCTCCACCACGTGCTCCGCCTGCTATTTTGCCTGCCTCACCACGACCTCCCCCTGCACGTGGCTCTCACCGCCTTTTATGTACTTATTGTCACCGTCTTGGACATGAGGAGCCACACTGTTGGCAAAAGAAGAAGGAAGCTTCACGCCCTTCAGCAACACCGCGTTCTATTCAGTATTCTGTGACATCTCCACACTCTCGACCTATTACTATGGTTTCTTCTTCTACGGATAATCGGATTGCTGCCCTTGAAGCACAGCTTGCTCGATTGAACCCTTCTTTGCTTGGGTCTTTTCCCGATTCCGGCACTCCTACAACTTCTTCATCTACAGGAAGCACTGCTGCAGCCACTCCATCTTCAGGTGACACTTCTATTACCTGGATACTTGACTCAGGAGCTGCTAGACATATGTCTAGTTCCGCTGCTTGTCTCACTCAGCTCTCTGAGCTCAAGCATCCAGCACATTCTTTACTGCTGATGGCTCTCCTCTCCTAGCTACCCGGCGGGGTACTCTCACCATCGTTCAAGATTTCAATGTCCCTAACGTTGTAGCGACCCTCTCGAGATTCGCCGTGGGCTCTCGAGGGCTAATGGGCCGTCCAGTCTGGTCGGACGCAGGCCTCTCCCAAGGCCCGTTACCCAAATCGCAACGGAGGTATGCGTAGTCGACCTTCAGTGTGGTCTAGTGACATGTGCTAAGTGTGCATGCCATGGAGTCGCCACCAATCATTTTTTTGGAGGGTATGATTGGACCACCCTATTGAATAGTCGGGAGTTTCTATTCAATTCTACGATAACCAGAGAAATGGGTTCGGGGACTTAGTTACGTCAACTGTTAGAGTTGACGCCCTTTCGGTACCTAAGTTGATTGAATTTTCTGCAATTTTTCTCAATTTTTTTTTGAATTTTTCCTTAGTATTCACTTTTTTTGAATTTTTTTTATTATAAATTTCCTGAAAATAAGTCCCAACTGAACGGTCCCTAACTCGCCACGTGGCGTCTCGGTGACAATCGAATCATTTTAATTGTTGTAAAATTCGAAATTTATTTCTTTTAATGTTAAAAATATTTTTTTTATTCTGAAAATCATCGGATCACGACACGTGGCTCATCTGCAACCATCCAATCTAGCATTTTTTTTGTTTTTATAGGACGCAACACAATGCAAAAAAAAATAATAATAAAGAAGATATTAAGTCATTATACAACATAAACATAAGCAAAGGAGATGGGATCCGGTGAATTTTACGACGTCGGAGTCCGTCGGTGCTCGTACAACAATGTGTGGGGGGTATAAACCACCAGCAGGAGGCTCGGCCTTCCGATTCTGGGGTAGCACAATATAATTTACAGAAAATAAATAAATAAAACACCTTGGACACCAATAGGAGGCTTAGCCTTCCGATTCTGGGTCTTTTATGCGAAATATAGAAATGTTATGACATAAAGTAAATACACAGCAAATATTTAGACACCAACAGGAGGCTCGGCCTTCCGATTCTGGGTCTTTTATGCGAAATATAGAAATGCTATGACATAAAGTAAATACGCAGCAAATATTTAGACACCAACAGGAGGCTCGGCCTTCCGATTCTGGGTCTTTTATGCGAAATATAGAAATGCTATGACATAAAGTAAATACACAGCAAATATTCAGCAACCTTAAAATTCCAGAACATAGCCTATCATCTTAGGAAGCCATCACCGAAAATTTCACCTTAAAAGGAGTCCAAATGAGTGAGATATGACCACAATACCTCAATTCGCTCGATTTTCGTCGACTGTTTTTCAAAAAATCACCATAATTTAACCAGACCTCGAAAATTCACGAAACCAACGGGAAATTGTTAAGAACATCTTAACTTAACCTGTGATGGTCAGAGGGAGGCGCAAAGGTCGCCGGAAGGGCTGATCGTGGAGGACGACGGCGGCGGCAGAAACTGGTCGTTACAGGGTCAGCAGCGACCTTTGCTCATTCAAACGGCTCCATCGGACGAATGGCTGGGCCAAATGAGCCTTATAATATATCCCTGGAAAGATAAGACGATAAGCGTTCTATTGGAGGTGGTTTCGCCTCGATCTGATATTGGACGACGAAGTTATGACCGGAACAGTGAGATGGTTCGGGAAAGGGAGAGGAGAGAGGAAGAAGAAGAAGAAGAAGAAGAAGAAGAAGAAGAAGAGGAAGAGCCAGAAGAACCTACGGATGATGAGGGGGGGAGTATAAATAGTAATAAAAATAAAATAAAATAATGAAATAGTAATATAATAATAATATAATAAAATATTAAAAAGTAAAAATAATAATAAAATAATAAAAAGTGAAGACAAAATGATTAGTCCCCTTTTCCTTTTGAATGATGATGTTTTCACTCCTTTTCCTTTTAATCATTACTAATATTTTTGTCAAATTCAATTTTATGGTGATCAGAGAACACCCGAAATCGAACTTGAATTTTACTGTTTTATGAGGTCCTAAAGTAAAGAAAATAAAAAATAAAAAATACCGACTATTTGTGACCTCAAATATTATTTTTCTTGATTTTCTTTTTCTTTTTTCTTTCTTTTTCTTTTTTTTTTGTATTTTTCGAAAATATATATAAAAAAATGAAAATTATGAAAATTATTTTTTTGGTCAAAATGGTTCATTTAGCTTGGCTAAGGTCACCAAAATTGATTTTTCAATTTTTTCAATTTTTTATGGATTTTCTATGAATTTTCAAAATAAAAATAAAAATAAATAAAAAAAAGTTGATCAAAATTTAGGTGTCAACAGCTGCCCCTCTTTGAGAGGAATCTCGTTAGAGGTTTCTCTCAAAGATAAGGTGACACCTGAGTCCTGATCGACTCGACTCGGGAAACTAAAGGAAAAGGAGTCATGACATCCAATTTTCATGCTTGTCCATGTATGCTCTTTCTTGAAGGGGGAAACATTCATTTGACATGAGAGAGTGAGATAATAGAGAGACATACCTGCCACTTACCTGTTCGATGTTTGTACGATTTTCGCGGTGTTTGATGGATTCAAGAGAATTTCTAGGAACTCGTTACTAGAGTATCCTAGAGAGGTTAAGCTCTGACCCGTATGGTAGGTCAAACCATAATGGGATTCCTAACTGATAGGAATCTAAGGAAGACGCGTCCCATTTGAGATTTGCCAATGATTTTGATCCGTATGGTGGATTGGACCATTGAGTTGACCATTTAAGTGATTTTCACTATTGGATTGACCCTTCAGGCGGTTTCTACCTTTGATTGACCCTTCAGGCGGTTTCTACCATTATTTTGACCCTTCAGGCGGTTTCTACCTTGTGTTGACCCTTCAGGCGGTATCTACCCTTGGTTTGACCCTTCAGGCGGTTTCTACCTTTAGTTGACCCTTCAGGCGGTATCTACCTTGAATCGACCCTTCAGGCGGTTTCTACCTTGTGTTGACCCTTCAGGCGGTATCTACCTTGGTTTTGCTTTGAAAAAGGGTCTCATGACGAGGGTTCTCCACGTCCAATGAGACTGCCTGGTTTTTGAAAAGGGGTCTCATGACAAGGGTTCTCCACGTCCAATGAGACTGCCTGATTTTTGAAAATGGGTCTCATGACGAGGGTTCTCCACGTCCGATGAGACTGTTTGATATTTTTGAAAATGGGTCTCATGACGAGGGTTCTCCACGTCCGATGAGACCGCCTGATTTTTTAAAATGGGTCTCATGACGAGGGTTCTCCACGTCCGATGAGACTGTTTGATATTTTGGAAACGGGGTCTCATGACGAGGGTTCTCCACGTCCGATGAGACTGCCTGATTTTTGAAAATGGGTCTCATGACGAAGGTTCTCCACGTCCGATGAGACTGTTTCTTTTAAAAGGGTTTTTCTTCCCCTTTTTTTTAGAGATCCCGAAGTTTGCCGGGAATTCAGTTTTGAAGGAGTGAAAGATTTTATTTTGACAAAGCTTCACTTGAGTCTGCTGAGCCGACATTCTGAGAGCTGGGTTCTCCAGGTATCCTGCAGAAAGTTCAAACCTGAAAGATTTTTCTTCACCAAGAAAATGTTAATAATCTTTGGGAAGACAATAATTGTCCAATTGACAAAATTTTATGACTTAAGTTTTAGTCATGAAATGTGCATTTTAATGCTGGAGGTTATCCAAAGCATTCTTACAACATGCAAATGTGATCACAAATTCCTTGCATGGAAAATTCGGATCAACAGTTTGAAAATTCCAAAAAGAGTTTGTTCAAAACATCAATTGGAATATTTCTCGACAAGGAGGCCATCTCATCTGTTTTGAGGTAATGATTTTTATAGGGGATGTACTCAATTCCCTACTGACCTGTGCCTAGGTTTTAGGCTCATTCGCAGCGCATACATTTTGATCGGTCGGGAGGTCTTCCACGGGACCGTAATGTTGGGCTTGATATTGGTTTTCAAGGGGGACTCATTTTTGAGTCAAAGCCATTGAACGAAAGTTTTCACCATCTGCTTCGGGTTTACAAGTCAAGAACCCTGCAAAATGAGAAAGAAATAGTCTTGCTCGTACCTCTTCGAGCTAAGCTATATGTTAACCCAAGTGTCTTAGTCAGAGAAGGCTGTTTCAAGGTTATGATGTTGGTAGGATTGGGGACCGAAAAAAAAAGCTTGTTTTTGGCCCAGAATTTATGAGGGAATTGACCTTGGTGATCATTGCAAACTTGTCACCTGTCTTTTCCATTCTGTATCTTCAATTTTTGAGACGTGCAACCATTTTTGAGGTGTGTACAAACTCTTTAGAGAGCGTCTCTTGTGGTATTAAGAGGTTGACAACTCTTTCTGTGTTTTTGCTCCACGGCTGACATCATTTGGGGAGCAGTCTTCTTGATCTGACTCCATTAGGGGTTTTTCCCTCTTCTTTTCCCTACCAGGTTTCTTTAGGGATCGATCAAATTGTTCACCCGAGCATCGGCCTCGCCTTTACCAGGCACTTTGCTTTTTCTTGATGCTGGGGATTTCTTTAATCCCTTGTCGCAAGTGGGATACTTGGCAATTGTGCTAGATATATGACTTGGCTCTTAGCACGCTTGAGTATCAACTTAGTAGTTTCTTCGTAAACCCTAAGTCTTGAACTTCTCCGTTCCTGAAGTGATTTGCCTTTGTTTTGGAACTTGCAATGATCACCGATGGGTTTATGAAATGAATTCGCAGGCTCAACTTGGCTATGCAAAGGATATGGTGTGTGGGATAGAGAAATGAATGCTTCTCATCATCCTATGGCACTTGGATTACCATATAAACAACACACAAAGATTAATGTTAGTCCGAGCAAAAAAAAAATTCTAACCATTTTCTCCTGATGCTACTGGACTCACCTCCATTTTGCCCCGATGTGGGGTGGTTCTTGATAGGGTTAAGAATGAAAAACGCCGTTCAAAGGGGTTTATCAATGGTCACCTGTAGTGTTTGGGGATATGAAACGAATGCCTCTGTCGTCCCAACCCATGTAATCGCTGCAAATGATCCCTACCATCGTAGACCCAGATTTTGCTATCTGCCCACTCCACTCATCTCTCAAGTGTGTGTTGGACATGTTTGGATTAGGCTCGCCTCTCTTTTGAGTAAACTTCCTTTTGAATGATTTGACAAATAATGATATTTGGAAAAATTCACTCCCTTCTTTCCCAAAATTTATCCATTGAGGGGATCTTGTGATGTATCGTGCATGTTTTATTCATGCTTTGGGCAACCTCCCGATTTAAATCATGAACATCGATGCATTGGATAATTTTCATGACGACTGAAAGGATTTTAACATTCTTTATCTCCAGCTAACTGGGAAAGGGATACTTACCTACCTGTCGCGGCTGCAGACCCCTGAAAATGTAAGAGAAGCATATCATTGTATATTCACGAATTTTTTTGAAAATCGAAACGATACATCCTACCCTCGGTCATGTACCCTAACAAGTAGTACGTGGGATGTAAAAACTTGTTCGTCTCCAAGGCGACTCCCCTGTCAAAAACAAACAATAAGTGTCAGTTTGCGTTCCAAAATTCAAGACAAATTGGAACGATACCGCCTTGTTCTTGCTTGGTGTTTTCATTTGAACACAAACGCGCGGCTTACAGAAATTGGCCATCTATATTGTGGCCACGATTCCTCCGTTTGGTTGGCGATGAATCATTCTCGAGGATTTGCCCCAGAGGAAATCCATTTGTGTTTGTGGGCGCATTCCAGCGTCACTCTTCATAGTTCCTCCACTTGATCAAAGACCCTTCCTTGGAGTGCTGACTCCCAAGGTTAATAATTTTATTCGCCTCCTCATTGGCGAGTTCTTTTCTTTTGTGGCTTTTGGCGCCAACGACTTCCTGTTAAGCATGGGATTTATGGAGATCAAATTGGAACGATACAAAGTTACCGCCTCTAGGTTTGTATCCTGGGGTTTATTTCTGATGCAGATAACTCTGTCATTGCGTCTACGGATTTTGCCAGAGAAGAAACGTCTTTCTTTGCCCAGGGCAAAATTGATTCGCATGCCCCAGTCATGTCTTAACGCTTTCCGCTTTTGTTGGAGATTTCTAATCCCATCTGAAGGAGTCCACGCACCTGCGTGTGAAGAAATAGACGTGGGTTTTTATCTGACTTCATTTTGGAATTTCTGAAAAGAGGTACTCCCTCCGAAGTTTCGTCTTTTCGTGCTTTTCGAGCAATTTGCCCCGGTGAGGCCGGTTTCGCTGTTTGTCCTCTCTGGATTTGATGACCCTGGTCTGTTGCACTTTTAGGGGGGATCATGAGAGTTTGCCCCTGGCTGGGCTTCTCGGAGAAAAGGGAGAGACTTGCTCCCACGAGTTTTGCCAATCCTGGTCATCTATGAATTCGTGCTTTTCATTCTATTCAAAGAAGGTATTGATAAAACTTAAGATTTTCTTTTCAAGCATTCTTTTCACATAGATTTTCAGGTGATGAGAAACTTTTTCAAGTTTTCTCAAAGATTTTGTTCACAAATTGAGCCATTAGAACGCTCTTGAAAACATTGAGTCAGACTCATGTTATGAAAATGGGTACTCCTTGTTTCGTCATTTGGAAGTACTGCCATCTGATTCCCCTGCTTTTGATCGTTGCTGGAATGGATGGCTCCGCATCGTTTTATTCCCCATTTAGGAGGGAAGCTCCACCTCGGGAACCTGAGTTATTTAACAACTGCTATGTATGCTTGGAATGGCATGCTTGAAGTGTCACAAAGACGGTTATAAAATAGAGAAAGTTCATGTAATGATAAACTTCTTTGGGAGACGTCTTAAGAAAAATTGAAAGGGTAGGATGGGAGCTAGCCCTCATATCATTGGGCATCCTCGCATCCCAAAACTTTGCAAACCAGGAGACATGTGGGAAATCAGGTCTCAGTTTTTTTTTTTCGTCATTGACCGATTTGTGGCTCCCACACGTCCCCTTTTTTTGATTTTTGATTTTTGATGATTTTTTTGGTTTTTTTTTTTTTTTGGTTTTTTTTTGGTTTTTTTAGTATACTTATATTACAATACAACACGTAAGAAAAAGCCCGAGGCACCTAATGTGGATTTAGATGCGTCGAAGAGAGACAGATATCTCTTTACTCCATGGTAGGAGCGTCGCCGTCGAGTGATTTGACAAAATCTCCCAAAGACAAGCTGGTCAAATCAAGTTCCTCCGATGTCGTTTCTATCCCCTCGTCCTTCGACCATTTGGAATCCTCAGAGAAGAACCGGTCGAACTTGTTGTCGAAGATCACCCCCACGGTTTGGTGATCAGGAAGTGGATTATTTTGCACGTTCGGCTCTGTTTTGTCGAATTCAAGGATGCAATTATCGATAAGGGCTTGCACCTTGTGCTTCAAAACAATGCAATTGTCTACGTTATGGCCCTTCTCTCCCATGTGATAGACACATGACTGGCTTTCATCGTACCCGTTAAATTTCACCGGATTCGGCCTTGGAGGCTCCTTAGCCACTAAGTGCTCCTCTAGTAACATAGGAAGTAATTTCGATAACGGCCTTGGCAGGGGGGTGAACTGCTTGGGAGGCAACTTCCTCCTTAGTTCATATGGTTTCTATACCGACATCGACGAGTTTCCTTGCACCGTACTTGAATTGGAGAACTGCTTAGGGTTGGGTGGGTTTGGTACGAAGGCCACATCAACTTCAGCCTCCTTCTCCCTTCGGGCCGGATATTGGCGTCTTGTTGCGATTTCTGGTGCTTTCCTTTCCCTCATCGCCCATTCCAGCCTTTCTGCGATTTTTATGAGGTGTACAAATGTTTGACAACCAGATGTGTTCAGCCTATCGAAATACTCGTAAGGCAACGCTCTCAAGAAAAGGTCGACCAGCTCGTCCTCTGGAATGGACGGTTTGACTTGTGTTGCTAAGGCCCGCCATCTTTGAGCGTAGGCACGGATTGCCTCATTCCTCCCTTTAGTGGTCCTCAGAAATTCTTCTCTGGAAGGGGCTGTAGCAGTATTGAACTTATATTGATGTAAAAAGTCCTCCGCTAGGTCTTCCCATCCATCATAGTCCTCCAAATATAATTCGATGAACCAAGCCAGAGCAGCACCCGCCAGACTCTCTTGAAACGTGTTCATCAGCAAGGGAACGTAGTCAGAAAAAAGTGCCATTTTGCGTAGGTAATATTTTAAGTGGGCTCGGGGGCAGCTCGTCCCGTTGTATTTTCTGACGAAATCGGGTTCTTTATAGTCTAACGGCGCTTCAATTTTTGCAAATGGTGATATCTTGTCAAATCGAGCCAGCTCATACCCTTGGCTGCTTAGGCATTCCTCTATCTTCGCTAGCCTCTTTGCGCCTTCTTCGATTTTGCCCGGGGGTTTCTCCTTTTTGTCTTTTTCTAGGTCGATGACTGCAGACACGGCCTTCGGTAGTGCATCAGCTGCTAACACTCGATTAACATTCTCGGCCACATTCTCTTCCCGAGTTCGCGCCACATTCGAAGCATTGGGGGGTGCGGGCGGAGCATCCTGGCTGAGGTCATGATTTCTTTCTTGTGCAGCCACCATCATGGCTTTCATTTCTGCTAGCATGGTGGCCATTGACGCCATCTGACCTTCCAAACTATTCACGCGAGATCCCAACTCCTCTTGCTCCATTCTGGCTTGGAGACGAGTTATAATACGAGTTATTCTTGGTTCCGTGATTAAAGCTACCTGCCCTGTGGTAGGTAGAAAGACGTGTTAGCATATGGAAAAAAGTTATACTGAGTTCAAGGGGTGAAAGGAATGATACTTACAAACCTTTTGAAGGGGGTAAGACATGTCAAACACATCGATCATGCGCATGTAAACTTGTGAAGTTTTGACACCTAAATGGTGGGGTTCCTGAGGCTTAAAGGCTCCCACCTCGAGTTCTAGAAAGGGTAGGTTCCATTGCACAACTATCGTTGCATTGGGACCCAATCCATAGTTCGAAGTGAGCGAAATTAAAAATGGATTACCCCGTGTTTTTCCTCACGGAGGTTCCATTTTCAATTCCTTCTATTGTTTGCTTATAGGGGCGCCCGGGGTTTTAGGCGCGGTTGTGTGTGTTCAGGTGTCGTGATCATCACAATGCAAGTCATGCATAACAGTTTATCAATCAGCGCTTCAAATCACCCACACAACATACATTCCTACGCCAACCTGCATAAAATAATGTAAATCACGGACTACACCCCTTATTTCTCCAATCTGCAAAAACGTTTAACACCTCAAGGATTAAAGTACATACTTCAATTTGAAGAGCGTCTGCATAAAACAATCAACTTTTTAATCGGCTCAAGTCCACTAAATGGTTAAGAACCAGTCCCCAGTGGAGTCGCCAGTCTGTCGCGACCCTCTCGAGATTCGCCGTGGGCTCTTGAGGGCTAACGGGCCGTCCAGTCTGGTCGGACGCAGGCCTCTCCCAAGGCCCGTTACCCAAATCGCAACGGAGGTATGCGTAGTCGACCTTCAGTGTGGTCTAGTGACATGTGCTAAGTGTGCATGCCATGGAGTCGCCACCAATCATTTTTTTGGAGGGTATGATTGGACCACCCTATTGAATAGTCGGGAGTTTTTATTCAATTCTACGATAACCAGAGAAATGGGTTCGGGGACTTAGTTACGTCAACTGTTAGAGTTGACGCCCTTTCGGTACCTAAGTTGATTGAATTTTCTGCAATTTTTCTCAATTTTTTTTTTGAATTTTTCCTTAGTATTCACTTTTTTTGAATTTTTTTTATTATAAATTTCCTGAAAATAAGTCCCAACTGAACGGTCCCTAACTCGCCACGTGGCGTCTCGGTGACAATCGAATCATTTTAATTGTTGTAAAATTCGAAATTTATTTCTTTTAATGTTAAAAATATTTTTTTTATTCTGAAAATCATCGGATCACGACACGTGGCTCATCTGCAACCATTCAATCTAGCATTTTTTTTGTTTTTATAGGACGCAACACAATGCAAAAAAAAAATAATAATAAAGAAGATATTAAGTCATTATACAACATAAACATAAGCAAAGGAGATGGGATCCGGTGAATTTTACGACGTCGGAGTCCGTCGGTGCTCGTGCAACAATGTGTGGGGGGTATAAACCACCAGCAGGAGGCTCGACCTTCCGATTCTGGGGTAGCACAATATAATTTACAGAAAATAAATAAATAAAACACCTTGGACACCAATAGGAGGCTTAGCCTTCCGATTCTGGGTCTTTTATGCGAAATATAGAAATGTTATGACATAAAGTAAATACACAGCAAATATTTAGACACCAACAGGAGGCTCGGCCTTCCGATTCTGGGTCTTTTATGCGAAATATAGAAATGCTATGACATAAAGTAAATACGCAGCAAATATTTAGACACCAACAGGAGGCTCGGCCTTCCGATTCTGGGTCTTTTATGCGAAATATAGAAATGCTATGACATAAAGTAAATACACAGCAAATATTCAGCAACCTTAAAATTCCAGAACATAGCCTATCATCTTAGGAAGCCATCACCGAAAATTTCACCTTAAAAGGAGTCCAAATGAGTGAGATATGACCACAATACCTCAATTCGCTCGATTTTCGTCGACTGTTTTTCAAAAAATCACCATAATTTAACCAGACCTCGAAAATTCACGAAACCAACGGGAAATTGTTAAGGACATCTTAACTTAACCTGTGATGGTCAGAGGGAGGCGCAAAGGTCGCCGGAAGGGCTGATCGTGGAGGACGACGGCGGCGGCAGAAACTGGTCGTTACAGGGTCAGCAGCGACCTTTGCTCATTCAAACGGCTCTATCGGACGAATGGATGGGCCAAATGAGCCTTATAATATATCCCTGGAAAGATAAGACGATAAGCTTTCTATTGGAGGTGGTTTCGCCTCGATCTGATATTGGACGACGGAGTTATGACCGGAACAGGGAGATGGTTCGGGAAAGGGAGAGGAGAGAGGAAGAAGAAGAAGAAGAAGAAGAAGAAGAGGAAGAGCCAGAAGAACCTACGGATGATGAGGGGGGGAGTATAAATAATAATAAAAATAAAATAAAATAATGAAATAGTAATATAATAATAATATAATAAAATATTAAAAAGTAAAAATAATAATAAAATAATAAAAAGTGAAGACAAAATGATTAGTCCCCTTTTCCTTTTGAATGATGATGTTTTCACTCCTTTTCCTTTTAATCATTACTAATATTTTTGTCAAATTCAATTTTATGGTGATCAGAGAACACCCGAAATCGAACTTGAATTTTACTGTTTTATGAGGTCCTAAAGTAAAGAAAATAAAAAATAAAAAATACCAACTATTTGTGACCTCAAATATTATTTTTCTTGATTTTCTTTTTCTTTTTTTCTTTCTTTTTTTTTTGTATTTTTCAAAAATATATATAAAAAAATGAAAATTATGAAAATTATTTTTTTGGTCAAAATGGTTCATTTAGCTTGGCTAAGGTCACCAAAATTGATTTTTCAATTTTTTCAACTTTTTATGGATTTTCTATGAATTTTCAAAATAAAAATAAAAATAAAAATAAAAATAAATAAATAAAAGTTGATCAAAATTTAGGTGTCAACAAACGTGTTACATGTTCCTTCTCTAGCTCTCAATTTATTATCCGTTGGACAACTTACTGATGCTGGATGTACTGTAAGCTTTACAGATAGCTCTTGCTTTGTGCAGGATCGTTTGAGTGGTCGGATGATTGGGAGGGGTAGTAGACGGGATGGACTCTATATTATGCAACATCTCCACCTTCCAACTTCTTCCCTTCCTTCTCCTGTGTTGGCTACCATTGATCTTGCCCGATGGCATCAGCGTCTCGGACATATTCCTTCTTCTCGTCTCACCGTCCTTCATCAACGAGGCGCTTTAGGTCCTGTTTCTTCTGGTAATCTTCCTCCATGTTCTGTATGTCCCTTGGCCAAACAATGTGCTAAGCCTTTTCCTATTAGTAGCTCTAGATCTAGTGCAATTTTCGATCTTATTCATTCTGATGTATGGGGTCCTGCCTCACTTTGTTCGAAGAGTGGTTTCAAATATTATGTCTCTTTTATTGATGATTACTCTCGTTATACATGGGTCTATCTTATGCGTCAACGCAGTGATTTCTTTTCCATCTATCAGTCTTTTACTACCATGATTTCCACACAATTTAATACAAAAATCAAAGTTTTTCGTTCAGAATCGGGAGGAGAATATCTTTCTACTGTTTTTCGTTCCCTCTTGGCCAGCGATGGTACACTTCCTCAACTATCTTGTCCAGGGATTCCAGCTCAGAATGGGGTTGCTGAACGCAAGCATCGTCATATTTTAGAAACCACTCGCGCTCTCTTGCTTGGGACATCTGTTCCTACTGAGTTCTGGGCTGAGGCACTTCTCACAGCTGTTCATCTAATTAACCGCCTACCCTCGCCTGTTCTTCATCAAGACACCCCTTTCCAGCGTCTCTATTCTCGATCTCCCAGCTATAATCATCTTCGAGTTTTTGGGTGTACTTGTTGTCGCGACCTGCCTGAAATCTCTCCCGAGGGGTTAGGCGGGTTTAGAGGTATTGCCATCGGCCAATGGCGTGAACTCTCCCAAGTCCTACCTCGCGTGACGTTGGATTTCGTTTTACGAATTAGCAAACTAAAATGCTATTAAGAGTCGCCACTAGCCTATTGGGGTCGGCCAGAAACCAATCGAGACATGGGAGTATTATCCCGATTCCTACGCAACCAGAGATTCTAGGTTCGGGGACTTGTTTACGCTAATTAGATAATTAGCGCCCTTTCAGTACCTAACCAGTTAATATTCCCTAAGGTGACCACACATTCTGCACATCATTTTAAGCTTACCAAGTATCTAACCAGTGCTAAATGCTCATGCATAATGTTTTTCTGTCATTTCGTGTAATTACCTATTTATCCTTAACCTAGCATCCAGGAAAGCGATTAATAGGCAATTTTTCAAAAGACAGTGTTGTAAACACTCAAACAGGTAAATATGCCAAATCAAGACTGGAATAAGCACATACAATCCAAATCTATAATGGCAATATTTAAAGAAAGTAATTCCGACAAGAAGATCGAGTGCATATAAATAGACCGGATTGGACGTCGGTCTTCATCTTTGCCAAGCCCCAATGAGCTTCCATCACCATGGGCATCATCATCAATCGCCACATTGGAATATCAAAATGGTGCATTAAGCCTTTGGAACATGTACTCACTCAAAGTAAATAGTCAGCAAAGTTTAGCCAATTAAAGGATAAAACGAATGTCTCGAATTAAACTCCAATTATCGTGCTAATTTATCTACTAAGACATGCATAATATTCAGACATTCACAAGCGAAGTTAAAACTAAGTCATGTGAATAAAACATGGAGAACAAATCGACAATCAAACACATATAAAGCCTAATTAAGACAATATAAGCAAATAAATGCATTTTCTATCTATTTCTTACTTTTTTGACATTTTAAAGCATTTTTTCTGATTTTTTGGATTTTTTTATTTATTAATATTTTTTTAATTATTAATATTTACTAATTTTTTTATTAATTAATTAAAAAGAACCGGGCCCGGGTCGAGTTCTCGGACCCGGTCCTGGATCAGGCCGTTGGGCCTGATCCGGTCCGGGAGACAGAACCGAAACCGGGCCTGGTTGCACCGCAAAAAACCAGGCCCACTTCCCTCACTCTTTTACTCTTCAGTCCTCTCGGCCCAGCTCCTCACGCCCAGCCTCTGCCTTTCATGCTTGAACCAGCCCAGGCCCGAATGCCTTTTTTTACCACAGCCCAACCGGTCAGCCCAAGTAGCCAAAAAAGAACAGACGTGGGAAGCCTGCTCGTGATACTATTCACCATCTCCTTCCTCGCGTCGCTCTTTTCTGTAACCCCGGCACCGCAACCAAAACCTGACGCCGCCACGGCCTTCACTCACCTCGCCGCCGCACCGCACCGCCGGGATTCGCTCATCACAGCCGCCGTCAAACTTCGTCCGACAGACCTCCAAAAACCAACCGGTGCATCCCATTGAGTGCTGAGACCGCAAAGCCAGGGTTTGCCCGCCACACCGCAACTGTGGTCGTCGCCGACTGGTTTCGTCGACCGCCAACCGTCACTCCCGGCGCCAACGACTGGCGCTAGGACCTGCTTGTCTCGACTTGCTCGTCAGAAACGTCGGGCCTGCCCGTTCGCCAGCGAGCCATCAACGCCGGGATCTGCTCGCGAGCCACACCTCGTCCGGCTTGCCTCACCTCTGCGGTATGGGATTCACTCACGTGTCGCCGCTCCGTCGGGACTCGTTCATCATGCCGCCGTCGAGTCTCAAACGTCGGACCTCGGAAGGCCGACCAGTGCTCACCACCGAGAGCCGAGACCACGACACCAAGGTCTGCTCGTCCACTGCCGGCTCGAGTCACCTCAATACCAGGGCCTACTCGCGTTCGAAAAGAAAAACATACCGGGATCGCCTCGCTCTGTTCTTCCGGGCTCGTACTCAGACATGACCTCAACGCCCTCGACCGACTGTGCTAGCCACGCCCGTATTTGTTCACGTCCCATGCGGTTCACTCAAACCGGACCTCCTGAGCATCGACCGGTTATGTTCGTCAAGCACCGAGACCACGACGCTGAGACTCGCCCGCCACGCGCTGTGGTCGTCGCCTACTGACTCCTGCGACCGCCACTCGTCAACTTTGGGCACCAACGGGAACAACCATAACGGCTCGCCTGGACTCGCTCATCAAATCTGCTCGTGTGCCGCGTCTGCTCACGTTTGCGTCGCCTCGGCTCAAGCTCGAGTCGGCTCCATATCTGATGGGACTCGTCCGTCGCCCCGTCGCTTCGTCACGCTCCACGAACGCTGAGACCACGACGCTTTACACACGGAGTCGTAGGCGAGTTTCCGAAGCTCAACGGCCGCCCTCCTCTCCCTTTTCTTTTTTTGTCTGACCGCCCTCGTGCCTGCTCTCTCTCTCCCCCCTTTCTCTTTTTCAACTCGAGAAGCAACTCGCCCCCCCTTTTCGTTTTTTCGTCCCATGCTCATTATGAGCTGTCCTTGAACTTCTTTAGCAAGTTTGCTCGTGTGTGGACGTGAATGCTTCCTAAGGTTGTGACTGCGAATCAGTGAAGGGGGGAGTGACGTGAGTGGAGTGGAAGAGAGTGACGTGAGAGCGAGCGTATGGGTGTGGGTGTACATGAAGGAAATGAAAGAGATGGGCCGGGGAAAAAGATGAGCTGGTTTGTGTGGGCCTGCGGAAAAGATAGAGAGGCATCTAGGCCTGCGTTGCATAGGCCCGCTCTAGCGGGCGGAAAAAATGCGCAGGCCGTGGGGCCTCAAACGCGGCCCGATCTAGTTTTCTTTTTCTCTTTTTTTTTTCTTTTTCTTTCCTTTTTCTTTTTCCTTTTATATTTTGTAAATAAAAAAAAATAATAAAATAAGTAAATAAATAAAATGCATATTTAACAAATTTAGACAATATTCTATTTCGCGAATAAAATAAAATATGGGATTGCCAAAATTAGGTGTCAACACTTGTTTTGTCATTCTTCCACCCACCGAACGTACGAAGCTCACCGCTCGCTCTATCTCGTGTGCATTCTTGGGTTACAGCACCGAGCACAAGGGTTATCGTTGTTACGACCCAAATGCGCGACGTATACGTATTTCTCGCAATGTTACCTTTCATGAACACGTTCCCTTCTTCCCTACGAATGTAACACCTCCTGTCTCGACTCATATTCCATTTATGGATTTCCCTGTTGATCCTTTTCCCGATCCTCCTTATTCTGCTTTCACCTCGGAACCAGATATATCACCACCGTCCCCATCTTCTCCTACCCGTTCTGCTGTACCTCCTACTCTACCTGCCCTCGACGATTTTGCAGCTCTAGAGCCACGCCGTAATCCTCATCGGGATTGACGTCTGCCTACTCGGTATGTTGCTTCTACTTCTTATTCTACTGAGTTTAGCTCCTTTTTGGCTGATGTTCATGCTGTACAAGAACCCACTAGTTATCGTGAGGCAGTTCAGCATACTGAGTGGCGTCAAGCTATGTCTGAGGAACTCAGGGCATTGGAAAGTACTGGTACTTGGGAGCTCGTGTCTCTCCCTCCAGGCCGCTCCTTGATATCATGCCGATGGATATATAAGATTAAAACCCGTTCTGATGGCAGTATTGAACGCTACAAAGCACGTCTGGTTGCCAGAGGTTTCTCACAGGAGTATGGCATTGATTATGAGGAGACCTTTGCTCCCGTAGCAAAGATGACATCTGTCCGAGCTTTACTAGCTATTGCTTCAATTCGTAATTGGCCTCTCTTTCAGCTTGATGTCAAGAATGCTTTTCTTCATGGGGATCTTCAAGAGGATATCTTCATGCAACCTCCACCTGGTCTTGGTCATATTTCTGGATAGGTTTGCTGCTTGCGACGGGCTATTTATGGTCTTAAACAGGCTTCTCGTGCTTGGTTTGAGAAGTTCAGTGATGCTATTCGATCTGCTGGTTTTAATCAAAGCGAGGCTGATCATGCTATGTTTGTTCATACCTCTTCTGCTGGTTGCACTATTCTTCTTCTTTACGTTGATGATATGGTTATCACTGGAGATGATCGCGACCATATTGAAAATACCAAGCGGCACCTTCAGCAACATTTTTCCATGAAGGATCTTGGACCACTGCTACTTTCTTGGGCTTGAAATTGCTCGCAGTTCACGTGGTATCCTTATTTCTCAACAAAAATATACTGCTGATATTCTCTCCAGGGCTGCTCTCTCGGATGCACGCACTGCTGCTACTCCTATTGAGCTGAATCAGAAGCTCTGCTCGGATGACGGGGAGCCTCTTTCTGATGTGACCCGCTATCGAACTTTGGTTGGCAGCCTTGTATATCTTACTATCTCCCGACCCGACATCGCTTATGATGTTCATGTTGTTAGTCAGTTTGTTGCTGCTCCTCGCACAGTTCATTATGCTGTTGTTATGAGGATCTTGCGATATCTCCGTGGCACTTTATCGCGTTCCTTATTTCTGCCATCTTCTTCTGCTCTCAAGTTGCATGCCTATTCTGATGCTAATTGGGCTTCCAATGTGTCTGATCGAAAATCTATCACTGGCTATTGCATTTTTCTTGGCGATTCTCTCATTTCTTGGCGTGCTAAGAAACAACAAATTGTCTCACGCTCCTCTATAGAGTCCGAGTATCGTGCTATGGCTGACACTACCGTTGAGATTTTTTGGCTTCGCCGCTTACTTGCTGACATAAGTGTTTCACTTCCGGATCCCACTCCTCTACACTGTGACAACAAGAGTGCCATCCATATTGGTGCAAATCCAGTCTTTCATGAGCGTACAAAACATATTGAGATCGATTGTCATCTGACTCGTCATCATCTTCAAGCTCGCACTATTTCTCTTCCTTTTGTTGGAACTGAGAATCAGCTTGCAGATTGTTTGACGAAGGCTCTTACATCACAACGCTTTAAATTTCTTCTTTCCAAACTCTCGTTGTTTGATCCACCTTGAGTTTGAGGGGGGGTGTTAGACATGTATAGGACATGTATAGCCTTGTAGTCTTATAGCTTTCTCTTACACTTCTTCTTTCTCTTTAGTCCCACATAGGAATAGCACTAAGCTATTTACCTCTTCTAAGCCTATATAAGGGCTTCTCACGTACATTGTTTGACACACCATTATTAGAGAACAATACCATTCTCTCTTAATCATTCTTTCTTGTCAATTTGCACCTCATATGTTAATTAAAGACCAGGTGGACAGACGCCTCAATTTAGAGAGAGTTAGAAAAAAGCCTGAGGAGAAACCAGTTCACTGACTCACGAACTCGCTTGACGAGCATAAGTTTCTAACTAGTTGGGCCGTCTCCCATACGTCCAACATCTTCTGTTTTCTCTAAGGAGATTCTGAGAAAACCCGCACATTTTGGACTAGTTTTTTGGTTAATTTGTTTGCGCATACGGTCACAAATCCAACAAAAGCATCCGATAAAGTTTCGCCAAAGATTCAAAGCATGAGTTCTATCCAAGGATAATAACATAAATGGTTCATGAACTTGACCCAACATGTAATATCGTTCCTAAACTTTTAATTTGTTCAGTATGATTCTTAGATTTTACTCCAATGTGCGGTGGTCCCTGAACTTTTAATTTGTTCAACGTGGTCACAGAACTTTTGATACAAGTTCAGCTTTATATGAAAATGTTGAATATTGTCTTTTCATTAATTCAAGTTCAGGGCAAACATTGATCGTTTTCATATATTCTATGGACTAAGTTATACATGCACCAAAAGTTCAATAATCACATTGAACAATTTAAAGGTTTAAGGACGACAATGCATATTGGACCAACTTTTGAGGTTCACGTTGCACATTGAGCTTAAGTTCAAAAATCATTTGTGCCATTTTTCCTTTCATTGAAAGAGCCATCAAATGGCAATTGGCAACTTCTCAATGCACTGCCTCTTCCACGTACCAAGAGCCACTCAATTTCACATGTTGGGCTCAACTTGCGACCCTTTGACCATTAGTATAATCAATCTCTCAGTAGATTGTTGCATCAGGAAAAATGCACGTGCCCGAGATCATCCATACAACAAAGAATCAAACGGAATGTCAAAACTCAAGAATGGGCTTCAAGCTAAGTTACCTATTGAACTGAAATACTTTCCAAATATAACAAGGTCACTAAGCCCCTCAAGAAGAATGATGCATATACTATTTCTCCTTATTTGCCTTTTTTTTTAATTACTATCATTACGAACCATATGTTGATTAGAGTAATTGAAAATGTCGAGCGAAATGCCATGCATTTCATTCAAAATCTTGCCTTTCCTGCTCTACTAGTTGAATTCAAATTCGCGAGTAGAAGAACTGATTCGAATTCTTTTGATTGCAACATCGACAAGCGAAAGTTGCATTCCCCCTATGGATATAATGGACTAGCTCATGGACATCAAAGGATCGGAAAGGAAAACAAAACAGCAATTATGTAACTAACACCAATCAAATCCTTAAACTTCAACCCACCTATGGGTAGCTCAGTTGGTTAGGATGCACTTGAGATTGTGTAGTTAGGCGCACTGGTCTCAGATTCGATTCCTCAACTGAGCACCTGTGATTTAAGTGGGGGCTATGGCGGTGGATTGTTGTGCTAATCTCCTCCGAGGAATAGTCGAGGTGCACACAAGCTGACCCTAAAAAAAATTCATGGCAAAAGGACACCTGGAGTGTCAATATTTGTATAAGATGCTAACTTTAGTGCCCAGATTTTTTTTTTGATCACTTAAATTTCGATTTAAAAAAAACTAATATTTCAGTACCAACTCCGAATAGCTTCGTCGAAAATCTGATGTAGCATTTACGTGGCCTGCCGAAGTATCCAAGTCAACAATAACAAACCGCTAAAATTTTAAAAATAAAAAATAAACAATTTTTTTAAAAAAAAGAAAAATACTTTGTTACAACGGTGAGGTTTAGCCTCGCTCAAATTTACGACGACGAGGCCTCGCCTGCAGCGGGCGAGGGTCGCCGTCCACTTGGCGACCCCTGTCGGCCATCTCCCACCCATTGCCGGCGATGATGGGCGGCGGCGCTGTAACCTGGCAATTTTACTTTTCTTATGGGCTATGACGCCTTGGAAATTCGACTTCTGTAAAGTACTTGAATTCAATAAAATGAATTAATATTGAAATTCAGTTGGTAAAATATGTTGGATCGTAAGGACTGAAGAGACGATAATTGGATGAATTCTAAAGCTTCAGTCGATTTAGATTAGGTTTCGAATTCTTAGTCGCTGCAAATTAGGATTTCAATCCTCGCGACCCGAGCCTAATCCTGACCAAGCCTAATCCTGACCGAGCCTAGCCTGTGAAATTACCAAAATTACCCTTCGTTCAGTGTACTAAATTTCAAGAAGCTAGCTTAGGTGTCTTGAGCAATTAATGAGGCTCCATAGTGTGATGACATTTGGTATTTTCTTCATAAAAATCTGAGTTTTTCTTCCAATAATACCCTCCAATTTTCGGCTGATGCAGTGGGGAGGATTAAATTACCAAAAAGTCCTTGTCAGATTAATAAAACCAAGTCGACATCCCAAGGGCAAAATCGTCTTTTCACGCCCTTCGTCCGAAAATCCATTTTTCCGCTAATTTTCATCCTCGACTAGGCGTCTTCCAATCCAAGCTCTTTGTTACAAATCTTCATTCCCATTTTTTCATTTCTGAGATCCCAAATCGTGGTCGATTTCTCGTCGTTCGTAATTTCAATTTATCTCGAACTAACGCGCAGCTTTTGTGAATGTTACGCGTATTGACTCTGTGATTCGTATCACACTTAGGAAAATTCAAACCACGGCTATTTTGGTTGTCATGTAATCGCAAGGGTCTATTACTAGCCCCGACGGCCGCAATCGTCATAACTCGATTTAGGAAAAATTCGCAAATCATACGTTGGTTAAGCGGCATCACCCGCGCTCCAATCGTATAACACTAGCAATGAATTCCTTAATCGTTCTCTGATCGGCCTCGGTTCTAAATATCCCTCGACGATCCTTATGGTCAAAATGTCGTTTTCGTGTCGAATTGCATAGGTCCACATACCTCGTCGCGCGCTAGCCTTTCCCCTTCGGTTAGTTAACTCGCGATTGATCAGATCCGAGCGAGATATAAGTAAAATACTTCGATGGATATCTTACAGTCAAAGGTCTCGGAATGACAGGAAAATCAGACTGTCATAATTCTTCCCCCTTACAACAATTTCGTCCTCGAAATTGTTACAATCCACTAATAAAACAAATGGGGGTATTGACGCCTCATTGCCTCTTCGTTCTCCCACGTAGCGCATTCAGTTCCATGATGCTCCCAAATTACTTTAACTAGCAATACCGTCTTGTTCCTCAAAACATGCTCCTTAAACTCCTCAATCCTGACAGGCCTTTCTATATATGAAACTTTGTCGTCCAATTCTATAGTCTCGTAATCCAAAACATGCGTCGGGTCTGGCTCGTATTTCCGTAGCATTGACACATGAAACACATTATGTTCCTGGGACAAACTCGGCGGTAAGACAAATCTGTAGGCTAAGGTCCCAATCCTTTCCAAAATTTCAAATGGTCCTATATACCTCGGACTCAATTTCGCTTTCTTTCCAAATCGAGATATACCTCGCATAGGCGATATCTTGAGAAAAACATGGTCGCCAACTTGAAACTCTAGAGGCTTGCGTCGCTTATCAGCATAACTTTTCTGGCGACTTTGTGCAGTTTTCAACCTATCTCTGATTACTTTTACTGCTTCAACTGACTGTTCTACTAATTCTGGGTCAGTGATGCTTCTTTCTCCCACTTCATCCCAACATAACGGAGTCCTACAAGCTCTGCCATACATTGCTTCAAATGGTGCCATTCCAATACTTTGCTGATAACTGTAATTATATGCGAACTCCACCAAGTACAAGTGATCTTCCCATCCACCTTTAAAATATATAACGCACGCTCGCAACATGTCCTCAAGCGTTTGAATCGTCCTTTCCGATTGTCCGTCCGTCTGCGGATGATATGCCATACTAAATTGTAATCCGGTCCCCATGGCGTCCTGAAGACTCTTCCAAAAATTCGCCGTAAACTTAGGGTCTCAATCCGACGTAATCGTGATAGGCACTCCATGTAAACGTACGATCTGCCACATATACAACTCGGCGTACCTATCCATCGCGAAGTCCTTTCTCACAAGAATGAAGTGCGCAGACTTAGTCAATCTGTCCACGACTACCCAAATCGAATCGTGTCCTTTCTGACTCCGTGGTAATCCCATAACAAAATCCATCGTTACGTGTTCCCACTTCCACTTCGGAATCTCCAAAGGTTGCAATAATCCACCAGGCTTACAGTGCTGCGCTTTCACCTGCTGGCATGTCAAACACTTGGCTACATGTCTAGCTACATCTACTTTCATACCGTTCCACCAATAGTGCTGACGCAAGTTCTGATACATTTTCGTACTACCTGGGCGGATACTGTAGTTACTCCGATGAGCTTCGGACAAGATTCTTTCCTTAAGTCCTTCATCACTAGGTACACACAAACGTCCGCGAAACTTTAAAATTCCATCCTCAGTCATCTGGAAATCGTCTTTCCTCTTCGTCGCATCCATACTAACAATTTTCTGGATTTCAGGGTCTGTAGTCTGTAAAACTTTTATCCTTTCTTGAAGTTCCGGCTCGATTCTCAACGTTGCTATCAAGCTCGTCAATTGTTCCACTTCTAATTTGAACTCCGAGTCCCTCAATCCTTCAAGTACAGACCATCCTTTAACCATTAAGTGCACAATACTAGACTTCCGACTGAGTGCATCGGCAACTCTATTTGCCTTCCCAAGATGGTACAAGATGTCGCAATCGTAATCCTTAAGTAATTCCATCCATCGATGTTGCCTCATGTTTAATTCCTTCTGAGAAAACAGATATTTTAAACTTTGGTGGTCCGTATAAATTTGAAACCTTTCACCGCATAAGTAATGTCTCCAAATCTTCAAAGCGAAAACAATCGCAGCCAATTCCAAGTCATGCGTCGGATAGTTTAACTCATGGGGTCTCAATTGCCTTGAAGCATACGCCACTACCCTTCCGTGTTGCATCAATACACGCCCCAATCCTTTTAATGACGCGTCGCTATAAATTTCAAAACCTCCAGGTCCAGAAGGTATCGTGAGAACTTGCACGGTTGTCAAGCGATGCTTAAGCTCACGAAAACTCCTTTCACACTTGTCCGTCCATGGCATAGCTATAAATTTCAGAAAACTTCGAACTTCCGTAACCGTCGCTATAAATTTCAAAACTTCATTGACTTCTTAGTTAGTTGCATCAATGGCATAGCTATAGACGAAAAATTTTCCACGAAACGTCTATAATAACTAGCCAATCCCAGAAAACTTCGAACTTCCGTAACCGTCGTTGGTCTAGGCCAATTTATCACCGCTTCAATTTTCGTAGGATCTACTGAAATTCCTTCTCCAGATACTATATGTCCAAGAAATGCCACTTTGTTTAACCAGAACTCGCACTTACTAAACTTAGCATAAAGCGAGTGTTCCCTCAATGTCTGTAAAACAATTCTTAAATGCTGTTCATGTCCACCATTACTCCTTGAGTAAATTAGAATGTCATCAATGAACACTATAACGAAACGATCGAGGTATTCCTTAAACACTCGATGCATCATATCCATGAATGCAGCTGGAGCATTCGTCAAACCAAAAGGCATCACCGTAAATTCATAGTGTCCATATCTCGTCCTGAAAGCCATTTTGGGGATATCCTCTTGCTTAATCTTCAACTGATGGTATCCCGTTTTCAAGTCTATTTTAGAGAATATTGAAGCTCCCTGCAATTAATCGAATAGATCATCGATCCTTGGCAACGAATACTTATTCTTAACGGTCACCTGGTTCAATTGCTTGTAATCTATGCACAGACGTAAGGATCCATCCTTTTTCCTCACAAATAACACTGGTGCTCCCCACGGTAAAGCACTAGGCCTAATAAATCCTTTGTCAAGCAACTCCTGTAACTGTACTTTCAACTCTTTCAATTCCGATAACGCTATTCGGTAAGGTGCCTTCGAAATAGGCTCCATCCCAAGAGCTAACTCAATTACAAACTCAACCTCACGTTCGGGTGGCAATCCCGGCAGTTCTTGAGGAAAAACATCAGAAAATTCACGTACCACGGCTATATTTTTCAATTTTGGTTCTCCGACCGTCGTATCAACTACCGCAGCCAAGTAAGCTCGGCATCCCTCATCCAACAACTTTGTCGCTTCAAGCGACGAAACCAAAGGAATGGAAGTTCCCCCACGACTTCCCTTAAACTCATAGCTAGGACGACCATCCGGATAGAAACGGATTACCTTTTCACCACAGTCGACTACAGCTTTTTGTCTATTCAACCAATCCATCCCAATAATCACATCAAAATCAAACATAGGTAGTACCGCCAAGTCTATCATTTCCTCTCTACCATCTATGGCTATCTTGCAATCCGCACAACCTAGCGAAACTATCACTTTATCGTTTAGCGGAGTAGTAACATGCAAAGTCACATTCAAAGACTTCAAATCCATTTCAACCATATCAGCAAAACGAGCAGACACAAAGGAATGCGAAGCTCCAGGATCAAACAATGCATACGCAACTTGGTCACACAAGTAAACCATACATGTGACCACTCCGGGCGCATTCTCTGCTTCGCCTTGAGCTACAGCATAAACTCGCCCTTGAGCTGGGGGTCTCGCCAATGCATTTTGCGGGGTAACAGCTGAGGCTCCTGTCTGCGGTCGTTGTCCTTGAGGTCTAGCCAATTGAGTTTGGTTAGGACACCATCTCATTTGATGGCCCATCTGACCATACTTAAAGCATGCGCATGTCCTAGTCGGACAAGGTCCCTTTCCACGTCTTCTTCCGCACAAGCGACAGTTAAAGTTGGACTGATGCTGCGGCTTACCAATGTCCTTCCTTGTAGGCGGAACAAAACGCCTACTACTCATCATCGGTCTCTTACCCAACTGACGATTATCTCTAGGTACAGGGAACCGCGATCCCGATGCTGTTGACCTCTCTCTCATATCTCGTTCTATTATCTGTCCCCGTTCATAAACCTCCTTATAAGTTCTCAAATTCATAGCCACCATCTGACTGCGAAGTTCGGGTCGTAACCCATCTCGAAACCTCCGCATCTTCTCTAGTGGATCCTCCACAAAACGCGGTGCGTATGTCACGCCCCGACTCTCGAGCCCGCGACATCCGTTGCCAAATCGCCACGAGGTCATAGAGATAGCTTCCCAGGCACGCTATCTACCTATCACTTAACTACGCATGCGGAAACGTTTAAACCTCCTGACATCAATCAATCAAGGAATAGAATAGCAGGAATCAAACACCACAACTTATTCACTTAAATAAGAATAAACAATTACACATAACGGCAGATGTTCGAGCATAACCCCATACTTCGGGGCGACTAGACAAGACCTAAAAAGGTCACATGGTCAGGTGAGGTCAGCTACTCACTTCCTTCAACAGACTACTCTGACAGCCAATCCTTGGCGTTCACGAGACTTCGCCACTTGGGACCTGAAAATGTTATCCCACGACGGGGTGAGAATAAATCTCAGTGAATCAAGCCTAAGCTCGGTTAGGAAACTGATTCGCCCAGGGGATCCTAACTGAAGCTCACAAATCACACATGCACATATAGCAACTATCCACAGTTAACAATATAATCATCATCCACATGCACACTTACCAGCTTCAGCCATACATAATGCAATGCTCGACATGACTCAGCAGTCAATGTCAATCAATCACTCAATCACAGCATCACATCCACAAGTATGCACAAGACATTCCCCAGGACAATGCACACAATACAATAATAACTCAAACACAAGCAAGTATGAACGTCCGTCTTCCTACTCCAATTGTCCCATTCCAAATTTCGTAGTCGAGATGCATTCACACTAACCCATGCACAAAGTTACACTGTATTCAATCCTTTTTATTAACGGTTACCGTGCCCACGGCACCAGAGAGGATCTACGCGAAAGAGGGCGTGATACGACACTCCCAATAACGCGATCCAACACCTCAGTGCGATCCAGCGTCTCACCGGCAGCACCGGTCTACGTTCCTTTACTCTCGGCAACGGCTACTACAAGCGGTGTATCCAGTGTACCCATCATGGCACCAGCAAGTAGGCATCCCTAAACGGGGCGTCGGTCCAACATCCATTGCGACGGCATCCGATAATCCCTTAAAACCGTACGTCTGGCACGGGGCATGGATTATCGTGCTTCTGGCAAGTCGTATAGTTCCGTACAAATCATAGAACACGAACTTGCCAGGAACCTCATTGTTTTTCCCTCGTATGACCATACATAATACATCCAGCAATCAACCATTTTCATTATCTTTGGTTAAGGCCGGATGCTCACACGGCATGTAAAAGTCTCAACCAAAAGCCATTTTCGTGCTAAAATATGTCATTTGACTTTACACTCAGTCATATGCACATGCCGACTATCTACTAGTCATAGCAATCACACACATGGTGATTAACCATCAATCATCAACTGACAGTGAAAGAACATTCACTACACCCAATCAGGCATTTCAGAGAGGCGATTCAATCAACGAAACCATAACTCAATCCTGAGTAATTAAACTCAATCAAATAATATCTAGCTCAAGTCATGCCATGTTATTTATTAATCGATTCAATTTAGCACATTGATCGCTCGCTCGTCTCTGGCCTATCGCTTACTCGCGATCACACAACGGCAATCCATTGCCCAATCAATCAATCAACTAGCAACAATTAGCCACAGACAATTCAATCAACTCGGCTAATTTAAACGATCGGCCATTTAACCTAATCCCAATTTCTATTTAAACCGGCTCCGATCGTGTACCTAAATTCCACAATTCACAAAATAACTAATCCTAGGCACAATTAGCGCCCTAACCAAGGATTAGGGTCAACTCACATCCAATTAAGCTCGGGCAGTCTCTACGGCGTCGACGCGGCGGCTACGAACTCACGAACTTCGGTGAGGCTCGGAAATTCCTTTCGGCGACTCTCGGATCACGGCCCAATTTCCTTGAACGGCGGCCCAAAACTCATGGCCCACGGCCCAAACACTCGGCCAAAATGGCCCACAAGACGGACCAAATGGCCCACGGGACCGGCCACGGCCCAGGCTCACCCGGCCATGGCCAGGGCAGACCGGCCCACGAGGCCGGCCACTCAGGTCGAACAGGGCAGGGGATGGGCGGCTCGGCTTCAACGACCGGTTCGGCGACCGACGGACGGCGGCTGACCTCGGGGTGGTCGGAGGAGTTCGAAGGGACGTCGGGGGTTCGGTGGGGACCGGTGACCGCGGCGAAAGACGGCTGGAGGCCGCCGGTTCATGGCCGAACAGAACCGGCCCGCGAACAGGGGAGAACGGCCGGTAACAGGGTCGACAATCGGGGCTGATTCCGGCCGCCACGCGCGGCGGCTGGCTCGGCCGAGCTGAGGGAAGGTAGAAGGAAGTCCAAGGAGGCCGAAGGAGGTGGCGGTGCACGGCGGGGGCGGCCGAATCGGCCGGATCTGAAGAAAATCGGACCGAGCCCTAAAACAGGGCACCGTGGGAATCGGGACTGATTGCGACGGCTCCGATGGCTAATCGGCGGTGGGGTGGTTTCGGCTTGGTCGAGGGGAGGCTGAGGGACGTGGCCGAGGTGGTGGGTGGCGGCGGTGACGCCGCGAATGGCTGGGGGAAGCCCCGACGTCCTCGGGTCCGTGGCGCGAAAAACAGGGGAAGAGGTCCCGCAGCTGTTTCGCGGCCGAGCAACGGCCAACGACGGCTGAGACCAGATCAGGGGCGACGGCTACGAAGAGTTGGAGGTGGTGGTGATGGTCGGTCAAGTGGCGGTGGTGCCAAAAATCGCCAGCGGAAGGAGGAAGAATGGAGGATGTGTGTTCGGTTGGGGGGGGAATGTCGTCCGCGAGGAAGAAGGAAAGGGAAAGAGAGAGAGAGAGAGAGAGAGAGAGAGAGAGAGAGAGAGCTGGTGAGAGTTGGGGGTCCACCTTGAAGACTTTTGGGGTTAATTTGTCCCATAGCAAATAATTGAGGGCAAAACGGTCATTTGGCGAATCGGGACTGAAACGAAATTTGGTAAACTAGACGAAGGGTATTTTGGTAATTACATAGGCTAGGCTCGGTCGGGATTAGGCTCAGGTCGCAAGGATTGAAATCCTAATTTACAGCGACTAAGAATTCGGAACCTAATCTAAACCGACTGAACTTCAGAATTCGTCCAAACTTCGTCTCTTCAGACCTTTCAATCCAATATAAATTTAACGAATGAAATTTCGATCTTAGTTCCTTTTATCGAATTCAGGGACTTCACCGGGGTCGGATTTCTAGGGCGTCACAACTCTCCCCCACTTAGGAAATTTCGTCCTCGAAATTGAAGTACTGCGACAACCCTTCAAACGAATAAGAATATATATGCCACATACTTTTCTCAATTCCCCAAATAATTCCTTCAGGTCTATGGTGTTACCAAATCACCTTGGCTAGCGGATTCTTCATGTTCCGGAGCACTCGCTCTTTTCTAACCACTATTCCAACTGGACTTCTCACAAACGATGTCTACTCATCCAATTCAGTTTCCTCATAACCCAGTACATGAGTAAGCCTGATTCGTACTTCCTCCATACGACAAATGGAAAACATTATCCTTGGACAAGTCCCGGCGGCAACACAAGAGAGCCCCAAATTCTCAATTCTTTTCAAAATTTCGAAAGGTCTGACATGCCTTGGGCTTAACTTGCCTTTACTGCCAAAACGAGATGTCCCTCTTCATAGGCAACACCTTCTAAAAGATATAATTGCCCCTCTGAAATTCTAAAGGTCTTCGCCTCTTAATGGCGCAACTTTGCTAACGACTCTGCACTGTTCTTTGTCTGTCTCTGATATCCTTGACATCTTCCAACGGCTGTTCTACTAACTCAGGACTTGAAATTTTCCTTTCACCCCTTAAATCCAAATAAGCTAGCGTTCTACACGCTCTACTATACATTGTCTCGGAAAGTACCATTTTAGTACTCTGCTGGTAACTGCTATTTAGGCAAACTCCACTAAGCGTATCTGTTCCTCCCAATTACCTTAAAATCCAAAATGCATGCCTCAAACCTGTACTCCAAAGTCTAAATTGTTCTTCCAGACTGACCATCCGTCTTCAAATGATAGATCATACTGAACTGCAGTCTCGTTTTTCCCAAAATTTATACCACGCATATTTCAAATCGTTCATTACCTCCACTCTATACACCGAAATCACGGAACGACTACCAAACCCAAGTCAGATTCAAACTTACAATCCTCGTTCACCAATATACCGCAATTCCATATCCACAATTCGTTTAAACATGTTGGACCATCCAACTCTAAGGATACAACTCCACTGTGCCCATCTAACCTTGCTGTCCCCAACCACTGTCGGTTGTCCTAGTAACCACATCAATTACCCACTCTCACAAATCCATTAACCATTTCTTAATTTCCAATGTGAAGAATTTATCGCGATTTTCTCTAGTTCCTAAGATATCAACCATGACTACCACTAATGGCAATTTGGGCATTCTGTTTACACGAAGAAGGTCCACTAATGATTCGCCTTCTCTTCAATGCTCTGAGATAAGTACCATCTGTCACTTCTTGAAACATCTAGAGAATTGCTGAATTCGAACACCAAATCAAACTGAGAGTCAGGCTATCCATTCTGTCGAACAAGGTCAGCTCACAAACGACTGACGAGTCGAGGGCCACCTCAATATTCCGGTTTAGGGTTGGAATCACCCGTTCCCAAACCGATAGTACCATTGAACACTATCAAGATCACCTCTCATGACCAACTCAAGTTGATGCAGGATTGGTTCAACTCGATCCGTAGTTCTCCAGCAACACAACACATAATCCAGGGTAGCTAATCCTTGACTAGTGTGTGGCTGGTACGGGGTTCTAGTACAAATCGTTCCTCACTGGGTCCATGGCCATCCTGAATATCAATCAATACCAGCTCGCAAATCATACCACGAATCAATCCCTGGTTAACTTCAGGGTGATCCTATGGTTGACTTACAGCTGAGTCAGATCAACCCAAATCGATTCATGCTTGATTTCAGATCGCCACACAGTCGAACCTCAATCAGCACAGCCAACTGGTAAATCAGGCCATCATCCACGTCGAGGGCGACTTCTAAACTCTCGGTGGCTTCCTCAACCCTTGGTCGTTGTTCGCGAATAGTTCGAGTCTTAAGCTTGGGTCGGTTCTAGATCTTGGGCATCACTTTCATACCAAGCTGAATCTCTTCACAGTGTTAAAACCTGCACCTGTATCGTCAATCTGCTTACTGCATTCCAAACTGAGTCACTTATCCCTTGACCTCTTGGAAGTTTCATTACCACTCCATTGTGATATTTTCCCACCTTTACTCTAGAAATCCCAACGACAGCAGCAGTTCACTAGGCTTGTAATGCTGCGTTTTGACTTATCGATATGCTAGCTCTTCGCCATAAGCTTGGCCGTATCAATCTTTCTGCCAATCCCTTAGTGACCTTATCTTTAAATCTCGGTGCCTCATCCAGCTATTCGGACCCACTGAAACTACTATGGTGAGTTCCTGATCGACTTTCTGTTTTACCAAAAGCAAGACCCTTATGATCATTACTCCAAAAAAATCATGCAGCCCTACAATGCTTCCGATGCGCCACTCTGATAACTAGCCAACCTTAATTGCCACATCTCTCAATCTTAATCTTATTCAGGGGTATCTCCATTCTCAATAATCCATACATCCAACTGGTGGTCCTATCACATCGTCCATCCTTAGACTTTATTCCGAACTTTCCTTGTTTGTCTTCACTGTCCTTGTTCTATGCACATGTCTAAGGCTTCATTAATTACCATCCCCGGCACGTGTACACTTCACCATGACCTTATTAAGTTACTAGTCGACTGAACCATATGGGCCTCAAGTCATCCCAAGACTGTCCTTGATATACTGTAAGATCTTCTCAAATTTTACGAAGCACATAAGTCTTACTAACCCATGACATCTCAATTCATCCACAATCTTTTGTTCTTAACACGAAACACAACACAACGTATTCACCACATGTTCTTCACTTTGAAATCCCAATTTAAACACGTGTAGCGGAAGGCTTTCCTCGTTACTCATCGCCTAATACCTATCCTCACATCAATTCTTATCAGTTCGAAACTTTCGACTTCCCGAAGGACCATTACATTTTAAAGATCATTCTCTTAATCCTCACTCGCTTTCTTGCGAGCATCGATCATATCACATAATTCTAGCCTTCACAACCCACCAATACAAGTCCCCTCATTACCAAACCGTACTGACAAGTCTAGTCCACCAATAACTTCTTTTCACAAAATCTCTATAACTCGCTGAACTTAAGAAGTTTCGAGCACTTGTCGATATCAGCGGTTTTGGTCAATCCATGACCATCTTAATCTTAGTCGAACCCATGAATACTCTATTACCAGAAATTACATGCTCTACGAACAACACGAGTTAACCAAAACTCGTACTTAATAAGCTTGATAGTCACTCATACCCTCCTTGGGTCTTCGATCGAATGCTACTCACTATTATCCAATTTCTTCAAGTACGGCAGAATGTCGCTTATGGATGGATCACCAATTAGCCCAAATACTCTTCTCAACTACCTTTCTCAGCGGACCCATAAAGATGACATGGGTACTCATCCACCCAAACGACATCAATACAAACTTGTAGAGTCCTAAACGCGCCTTGAATATCCTTCCTGACACACTCTCATTCCTGATCCTCAGCTGATGACATCTCGTCCGTAGATCAATCTTAGGGAATACCGAAACTCCTTGTGATTGGTCAAATCTTTCGATTGTCCTTAAGGGTGAACACTTATTCTTGATCCTCATCTAATTGAGTCGTTTACCATCGATACTTAACTTCAACGACCTTTCTCTTTTCCTCATGAACACATATGTACTTCCTATAGCGACAAGCTAGGGCAGACAAACCCGTTGTCCAGCATATCACACCTTGGCACCTTGGGGTTCTTGAGCTTCAACGGAACTGTCCTCTATGGCGCCTTGAAGATCAAATCCATTTTAGGGTTAACTCCGCTACAAACTTCATTTTTCCCTTTTGGCTGCAGTCCTTGCAACTCCCGAAGAAAGACATCAGAAAGTTCATATGTGACTGCGATGTCTCTCACCCTGGGTTCCTCAGCTACCAATTCAAATACGAACGTCCAATAACTTAATAATCACTCGCCAGCAGACCAGTCGCCTTAGGCGACGAAACCAAACAAGTCGAGGCTTCTCCTCGATTAACATAAAACTCAGAACTAACCAACCTGACGGGATAAAACTCAACGGTTTGTAATAACATCCCTTACTGATTCCAGACAATCCATGTCCATAACAACCTCAAGGTTACACGCCTTCAGAATGATCACCCTATCATCGTCTTTTGCAAGCTTAATAATCAGTCTACCCTTAAAACTTCTTACAACAAGCACTGCCTTATCCTTTAGTAGCGTCGAAGTCCTAACTACCACTCTCAACGATCCCAAACTCAGCTCGAACACATTAACAATCTACACTCCCAACAGGTACCATACGGGGTCCTGTCCACCCCAACGCAACACCACTGCGATCTCAGGCATACAGCCTCAAAACTTGAGCAATGAATACGTACGCAAACTGAATAACTTATCGAGACATATAACAATCACATGCACAATGGTTAAAGTCCTACTAACTATCCCCAAATCCCAACGCTCCTTATTACTCCAGGCCAATGACCAGATAGATCAGGCTGACCTTGCTCTGATACCACCTTGGGTGGGGATGTCACGCCCCGACTCTCGAGCCCGCAACATCCCTTGCCAAATTGCCACGAGGTCATAGAGATAGCTTTCCAGGCACGCTATCGACCTATCACTTAACTACGCATGCGGAAACGTTTAAACCTCCTTACATCAATCAATCAAGGAATAGAATAGCAGGAATCAAACACTACAACTTATTCACTTAAATAAGAATAAACAATTACACATAACGGCAGATGTTCGAGCATAACCCCATACTTCGGGGCTACTAGACAAGACCTAAAAAGGTCACATGGTCAGGTGAGGTCAACTACTCACTTCCTTCAACAGACTACTCTGACAGCCAATCCTTGGCGTTCACGAGACTTCGCCACTTGGGACCTGAAAATATTATCCCACGACGGGGTGAGAATAAATCTCAGTGAATCAAGCCTAAGCTCGGTTAGGAAACTGATTCGCCCAGTGGATCCTAACTGAAGCTCACAAATCACACATGCACATATAGCAACTATCCACAGTTAACAATATAATCATCATCCACATGCACACTTACCAGCTTCAGCCATACATAATGCAATGCTCGACACGACTCAGCAGTCAATGTCAATCAATCACTCAATCACAGCATCACATCCACAAGTATGCACAAGACATTCCCCAGGACAATGCACACAATACAATAATAACTCGAACACAAGCGAGTATGAACGTCCGTCTTCCTACTCCATTTGTCCCATTCCAAATTTCGTAGTCGGGATGCGTTCACACTAACCCATGCACAAAGTTACACTGTATTCAATCCTTTTTATTAACGGTTACCATGCCCACGGCACCAGAGAGGATCTACGCGAAAGAGGGCGTGATACGACTCTCCCAATAACGCGATCCAACACCTCAGTGCGATCCAGCGTCTCACCGGCAGCACCGGTCTACGTTCCTTTACTCTCGGCAACGGCTACTACAAGCGGTGTATCCAGTGTACCCATCACGGCACCAGCAAGTAGGCATTCCTAAACGGGGCGTCGATCCAACATCCATTGCGACGGCATCCGATAATCCCTTAAAACCGTATGTCTGGCACGGGGCATGGATTATCGTGCTTCTGGCAAGTCGTATAGTTCCGTACAAATCATAGAACACGAACTTGCCAGGAACCTCATTGTTTTTCCCTCGTATGACCATACATAATACATCCAGCAATCAACCATTTTCATTATCTTTGGTTAAGGCCGGATGCTCACACAGCATGTAAAAGTCTCAGCCAAAGGCCATTTTCGTGCTAAAATATGTCATTTGACTTTACACTCAGTCATATGCACATGCCGACTATCTACTAGTCATAGCAATCACACACATGGTGATTAACCCTCAATCATCAACTGACAGTGAAAGAACATTCACTACACCCAATCAGGCGTTTTAGAGAGGCGATTCAATCAACGAAACCATAACTCAATCCTGAGTAATTAAACTCAATCAAATAATATCCAGCTCAATTCATGCCATGTTATTTATTAATCGATTCAATTTAGCACATTGATCGCTCGCTCGTCTCTGGCCTATCGCTCACTCGCGATCACACAACGGCAATCCATTGCCCAATCAATCAATCAACTAGCAACAATTAGCCACAGACAATTCAATCAACTCGGCTAATTTAAACGATCGGCCATTTAACCTAATCCCAATTTCTATTTAAACCGGCTCCGATCGTGTACCTAAATTCCACAATTCACAAAATAACTAATCCTAGGCACAATTAGCGCCCTAACCAAGGATTAGGGTCAACTCACATCTAATTAAGCTCGGGCAGTCTCTACGGCGTCGACGCGGCGGCTACGAACTCACGAACTTCGGTGAGGCTCGGAAATTCCTTTCGGCGACTCTCGGATCACGGCCCAATTTCCTTGAACGGCGGCCCAAAACTCATGGCCCACGGCCCAAACACTCGGCCAAAATGGCCCACAAGACGGACCAAATGGCCCACGGGACCGGCCACGGCCCAGGCTCACCCGGCCATGGCCAGGGCAGACCGGCCCACGAGGCCGGCCACTCAGGCCGAACAGGGCAGGGGATGGGCGGCTCGGCTTTAACGGCCGGTTCGGCGACCGACGGACGGCGGCTGACCTCGGGGTGGTCGGAGGAGTTCGAGGGGACGTCGGGGGTTCGGTGGGGACCGGTGACTGCGGCGAAAGACGGCCGGAGGCCGCCGGTTCACGGCCGAACAGAATCGGCCCGCGAACAGGGGAGAACGGCCGGGAACAGGGTCGACAATCGGGGCTGATTCCGGCCGCCACGCGCGGCGGCTGGCTCGGCCGAGCTGAGGGAAGGTAGAAGGAAGTCCAAGGAGGCCGAAGGAGGTGGCGGTGCACGGCAGGGGCGGCCGAATCGGCCGGATCTGAAGAAAATCGGACCGAGCCCTAAAACAGGGCACCGTGGGAATCAGGACTGATTGCGGCGGCTCCGATGGCTAATCGGCGGTGGGGTGGCTTCGGCTTGGTCGAGGGGAGGCTGAGGGACGTGGCCGAGGTGGTGGGTGGCGGCGGTGACACCGCGAACGGCCGCGGGAAGCCCCGACGTCCTCGGGTCCGTGGCGCGAAAAACAGGGGAAGAGGTCCCGCAGCTGTTTCGCGGCCGAGCAACGGCCAACGACGGCTGAGACCAGATCAGGGGCGACGGCTACGAAGAGTTGGAGGTGGTGGTGGTCGGTCAAGTGGCGGTGGCGCCAAAAATCGCCAGCGGAAAGAGGAAGAATGGATGATGTGTGTTCGGTTGGGGGGGAATGTCGTCCGCGAGGAAGAAGGAGAGGGAAAGAGAGAGAGAGAGAGAGAGAGAGAGAGAGAGAGAGCTGGTGAGTGTTGGGGGTCCACCTTGAAGACTTTTGGGGTTAATTTGTCCCATAGCAAATAATTGAGGGCAAAACGGTCATTTGGAGGGCAAAACGGTCATTTGGCGAATCGGGACTGAAACGAAATTTGGTAAACTAGACGAAGGGTATTTTGGTAATTACATAGGCTAGGCTCGGTCGGGATTAGGCTTAGGTCGCAAGGATTGAAATCCTAATTTACAGCGACTAAGAATTCGGAACCTAATCTAAACCGACTGAACTTCAGAATTCGTCCAAACTTCGTCTCTTCAGACCTTTCAATCCAATATAAATTTAACGACTGAAATTTTGATCTTAGTTCCTTTTATCGAATTCAGGGACTTCACCGGGGTCGGATTTCTAGGGCGTCACAGCGTACACAAACAACCTTGCAAACTCTGCTTCATATTGGTCAATTGTTAAGTGACCCTGACGTAGGTTCTGGGACTCCACCAACTTGCTTTCTCGCGCAGTCTCCGAGAAATACTTATCATGAAAAACCTCAGTGAACACAGTCCAATTCAAGGCAATGCCTTCAGGAAATACTCCGTCTTTAGTGGCCTTCCACCAGTCATTTGCCGTACCATCCAATTGGTGCACTGCCAGGAGTACTTTTTCCTCATCCATACATCTCAGGACACCAAAAATTTTCTCGAGCTTTTCTATCCATCTGGGTGCTAACTTTGGGTCACCATATCCATTAAACTGAGGTGGCCTCAACTTCACAAATTTTTCCACTAATTGACCTATATCTCGAGGTGCAATAACATTACCTGGCATATTGCCAACTCCCACAGTTTAGCCATCATTTACATTAACTTGCGCATTACTAGTTCCAGCGCCTTGGCCACTGCTACTGCTACCTCCGCCCTCTGCATTGGTACCAGTCGCCACATTCACCGCAACCAAGGTGGCACCCACAGCCTGAGTGATAGCAATATCTCTATCCTGAGCCTGTCTATCTATCAGATTCCCTATTCGTTCCAAAGCCCTCAATACATCGCCCATTCCAGGATTCTCTGCCGCAGCTGGCCTTGAACTAGAAGCCCTAGCACTAGGTCTTCAACGCCTAACAGGTCGATCGCTCATATTTATACTCCTGCACCACTATAATTCCAACACGGAATTAAAACTTAGCCTAACCATTCTAATCTAATGGTTCTATGCTACACAACAAGTAGCATCCACATCAAAGCAACCATTTTCCAGACAATCTCAAGAACACAACATTCCAAGATATACAATCATGTTTCAAACTTAGATAAAATAAACAACACTTCGTCATGTAGGCATTCACGTTCAATGCACACGCTCAATACGAAGTTTAATCGCATCTAAACATCATAACAGTGCCACTTCAAGATGCCAATCACATGCGCCACTCATATGCCATGCATGTCTTATCCTACTCTAGCGAACTCTCTACGGTCTCGTTATTCAATCACCCAATATCTCGTTCCTCCTTATTACTCCATCCCTTAATCGACTTGGATTGAGCTAAACCTCGCTCTGATACCACTTCAACTAGGATGTCACGTCCCGCCTTCCTTACAGGCACGTACATCTCAAACTGCCGTAAGACCTGTCCCAGGATACTCTCTAATTCGACCAAATGAAATGAGACTCGCACGCGGAAGATAAAGGAAAACAAATTCATCTGAATATCATCAACTACTACCAAGTACCATAGAATGAGATGCGGGGGAAATAAGAAACTTTTATACATTCTAAGACGGGTTCTTACATACGAGACCATATCCTAGCTATTGCTACCTGCTGAGGTCGAGGAACAAAAGGGCAAACAAAAGGAAACTACTAGCCCTCACCAAAAGATCATCTCCACAAAAGACATGACAAAAAGGTCAAACAACCCCAAGCACTCTAAGAGGTACTAGTGTCTTTAGCTCGGCTGGATCATAGTCTGAAAAAGACTCTGACTAAACCTCAATTGAGTCCTCCTCCATGTCCTCGTACTCTAAGTCATCCTCTGAATCCAAAATCTCGATCACTTCCTCACTTGCTTTGCCCGCCGGCTCTCCTTCAGGTATGTTCCTCGAGCCCACCGTAGAGGTCTCGATCTCTGTCTCCTCTCGGGTTGGGTGGCACCAAGGGGGTACGACTCTCCTTGAGACTTCTTGAGGCTTCAACTGCTCTGACATAACATCACCTATCCTACGATACCATGACTCAAATCTATGGGGCTGGTCAGGTGCTCCCGGCTCGTCTACCCAAACCACTGTAGTTCTCCTAACATATACTATACCACGACCGTCAAGAAACTCCTCGATATATCTCGTCATCTCCTAGGGTTCACCCAAGCGGGTCGGCAGCATCTTCAGTTCTTAGGGTCTGGAAAAATATGGTCCCACTACGGGGTGAGATCGACATCTCAGTAAGAAAAGTCCTAACCCTAGGTTAGACTAACAGTACACTCAGGTGAGCGCGACATAAACTCAATGTACAATAATAACGTGATGCATGCCACAACCATAAAGAACACAAGAATGTCACCAAGTATCATTCATACATTCATGGCACCCGGCCTCCTCATTCAAGTCAAACACACTTTACATAGACCAGCCACTCCTTTCTTTCCATTCGATTTTTGCTCAAATCAAGCCTGCGTGTGGAACGCCTCAGGCTAGGTTCACGTAGTTACGCCTCAGACCATTTCATTGATAAACCCGCGTGAAACACATCAGCTTTTATCATCACAATTCTCAAGCATGCCAGGATTCATCCCAATTTAAGACTTCATGATCGAATATAGTTCACGTAGTGAGCTAATAATGAAAGGCATACAAGACACTTACTTTTCAACAAACAAAGAGGGACAATCAACATATATCATGATTATTCAATGAACATCCAAGCAACCGGCACAACACGTGATCAAATATCCATCAATATCACCATAGCTCGCCAAAATTAGCGTAATCCTCATCGGATTCACCTAATCGAGTCCAATCGTTCTAGCCAGGGATTAGGAACTTCCTTACCTCAAGCTTAAATCAGCAAAAACCTCTAGCCTAGCACTTAAAGAATTCAGCTCCAACAACCACAAAACAGGACAATGAGCAACCTAGTGAAAATCAATCAATTCGTCAATAGTTCATCGTCCAAACTTCAAACCATTGGGCATAAACCTCCTTAACATAATATTCCACACCCTAACATGCCTCGAGGATCAAATTAGAACTCAATTCCATCACTAACAGCCTCCACCAACTCAGCAAGAACAGAACAGAAATAGAGCAGGTTCGGTTCTGCTTCAAATCCACTAAATCAGTCCACAATCCAACCTAATTCCTCAATTTAACCACAAATACCCTTGCCAACACAAATTTCTATGTGTCAAGAGGCCTCACCGAAAATTTTGGCTCAAGGCGACGCCGGATGACCTTTGAAAGATGCTAATTCCTCCGAGTCTGCAAATGGACAGATTTGGTCCTTTAAACATCACAATGATTCTAGGTCAAGATGTTACTCAATTTCGTCCAAAATTTTACAGAAACTCAATATATGTGTCTACTAGACCTCCACAAAAATTGAGCTCAAAACTCGTCCATTAAGGGGTCCAATTACATACAAACAGAAACCTACCTCCGGTTGAGTCAGTTTCCGTCGACTCGCGGGAGATTGGCCGGCCTGAGCTCCACAGATGGCCAATCGGCGTGCTACCAGTTGGAAAAGTTCGGTAACAGGAAGATCTTCACGATGATTGGTGGTTCGTGAGCTGGTTATTAGCAGTTGAAAATTTAGGCGCTGATGAAGTGGACGAAAATTTCTGGTCGAGCAGCAGACTGTTTTGGGCATGCAAGAGAGAAAAATGAAGAAGATGGTGGTGCTGCTGGTGCTGTGCTCATGAATGGAAGATGAATGAGGGGGAAAGTGGCTTGTTGTCATCCAAAATCTTCAAGAAGCTAGCTTAGGTGTCTTGAGCAATTAATGAGGCTCCATAGTGTGATGACATTTGGCATTTTCTTCATAAAATCTGAGTTTTTCTTCCAATAATACCATCCAATTTTCAGCTGATGCAGTGGGGAGGATTAAATGACCAAAAAGTCCTTGTCCGATTAATAAAACCAAGTCGACATCCCAACGGCGAAATCGTCTTTTCACGCCCTTCGTCCGAAAATCCATTTTTCCGCTAATTTTCATCCTCGACTAGGCGTCGTCCAATCCAAGCTCTTTGTTACAAATCTTCATTCCCATTTTTTCATTTTCGAGATCCCAAATCGTGATCGATTTCTCGTCGTTCGTAATTTCAATTTATCTCGAACTAACGGGCGGCTTTTGCGAACGTTACGCATATCGACTCTGTGATTCGTATCGCACTTAGGAAAATTCAAACCACGGCTATTTTGGTTGTCATGTAATCTCAATGGTCTATTATTAGCCCCGACGGCCGCAATCGTCATAACTCGATTTAGGAAAAATTAGCAAATCATACGTTGGTTAAGCGGCATCACCCGCGCTCCAATCATATAACACTAGCAATGAATTCCTTAACCGTTATCTGATCGGCCTCGGTTTTAAATATCCCTCGACGATCCTTATGGTCAAAATGTCGTTTTCGTGTCGAATTTCCTAGGTCCACGTACCTCGTCGCACGCTAGCCTTTCCCCTTCGGTTAGTTAACTCGCGATTGATCATATCCGAGTGAGATATAACTGAAATGCTTTGATGGATATCTTACAGTCAAAGGCCTCGGAATGACAGGAAAATCAGACTGTCACAGTGGAGCTCGGAATCGACCTCCGACCACCTCCCATGTTTCGGCGCTGAACCCCCCTGTTCTGGCCGGTTCTGTTCGTGGCTGTTCCGCCGCCTCCAGCCGTTTTCCACAGCCCCTAACCGGTCTCGACGGTCGCCCTCAACCCCTCGGTGAGTCCCCTAGCCTTGGCCGGCCTTGCCTCGACCCTCGAGGCCGCGAAACTCCCCGAAACAGCTCGGTTTCCCCTATTCCACTCTCTGACTGGTTCTGTTTCAGTCGACCGCCATTCGCCGGAGCTCCGCCGTCGCCGCCACCGCCTTGCCGGACCTCCATCACGCACCTTAGCCGCTGTTGGGACGAGTCGTCGCGCGATAGACCCTAGTTTCGCCATTTGCCGTAAACCGCTGCCGCCGTCGCAAGGAACCGTCGACGCCACGTCGTCGTTTTTGAGACCGCCCGAGCTAGCTAATTGTGAGTTGACCCTAATCCTTGGTTAGGGCGCTAATTGCGTCTAGGATTAGTCGTTTAGTCAATTATGGAATTTAGGTACACGATCGGGGCTGGTTTAGATAGAAATTGGGATTAGGTTAAATGGCCGATCGATTTGGTTAGTCGGAGTGATTAAATCGTCTGTGGCTAATTGGTTGTTAGATTGAATTGATTGATTGATTGATTGGGCAATGAATTGCTGTTGTTTGATCGCGAGCGAGCAATAAGCTAGGGACGAGTGAACGATTAACGATTTAAACCGATTGATTTGGTTAATAAAGGACTATTGTACGAATCGAACCTTATATTGTTTAACCAGAATTAAATGCTCGTAATTGATTCGATGACCTTTACTGGTTTGATTGCCTCGTTGAATGACTTGATTGATTGGTCGAAATGACTGTTGGATGTTGATCGTTGATTGGGGGTTAATCGCCATGTGTGTGGTTGTGGTGACTAGTGGATAGTCTGCATATGCATATAACCATGTGTGAAGTCAAAAGATATATTTTAGCATGAAAATGGCTTTCGGCCAAAGCTTTTACATGCATGAGTGAGCATCCGGCCTTAACTGAAGATAAGGAAATGGGTTGATTGCTGGATGTGTTCTGTATGGTCATATGAGGGAACGATGATGCTTTTCCTGGCAAGTTTGTACTATATCAATTGTACGGAACCACACGACTTGCCAGAAGCACGACAATTCCTACCCGGTGCTAATTAGCACGGATTCAGGGTTGGTCGGATGCCGGTCGCAACTGGTGTTGGACCGACGCCCCGTTTAGGGATGCCTACCGCTGTGCCGTGCAACGGGTGCACTGGATACACTGCTTGTAGTAGCCATTGTCGAGAGTAAAAGAACGTAGCTCGGTCCTGCTAGTAGAACGCTGGATCGTACTGATGTGCTAGATCGCGTTATTTGTGAGAGTCGAATCACGCCCTCTTTCGCGTAGATCCTCTCTTGTGCCGTGGGCACGATCATCGTTAATAAATAGACTTGTGTGGTGTCCTGTGCGTACTTGTGGATGTAATGCTGTATTGAGTGATTGACTGAATGACTGTTAAGTCGAGTCAAGCATTGCATTGTGTGTGGCCTAAGGCTAGTAAGTATGCATGTGGATGATTATTATGTCATGGTTGTACTTGGGTGTTATATGTGGTGATATGATGTGTAAGAATTCTGTTAGGTTGCCCTAGGTGAATCAGTTTCCTAACCGAACTTAGGCTTGATTCATTGAGATTTATTCTCACTCCGTCATGGGATAACATTTTCAGGTCCCAAGTTATGAAGTCTCGTGGGCGCCAAGGATTGGCTATCGGATTAATTTTTTGAAGTAAATGGGAAGTTAACCTCACCCGACAGAGTGACCTTTTGAGGTCTTGTCTAATCGCCCCGAAGTATGGGGTTGTGTACATATGGTAGTAGCTCAGTAGAAATAAGACTCGTCTGCTTTTTTGTAGGTGGGTATGTTTTATCTAGTGATGGATACTTGTGGTGATTGGCTCCTGCTATTCTACCCCATGTCTATTTGTTGTTAGGGTGTTAAAACGTTTCCGCATGCGTAAGTAAGTGATAGGTCGGTAGTCTGCCTGGGACGCTATCTCTATGACCTCGTGGCGATTTGGCAAAGGATGTCGCGGGCTCGAGAGTCGGGGCGTGACATGGGCAGCGACGCTGCAACCTAGCAATTTTACTTTTCTTTTATGAATTTTTGTAGTTATTTAGCTTATTTTTTAAAATTTAATTTAGTATTACAAAAATAATTCCACGTAGCGTGAACTGAGCTTTTAAAAAAAAAATGCCACGTGGATGCCATGTGGACTGACTTTTTTTTAAAAAAAATCACATAATATTAAAAAAATAACAAAAAAATGACACGTGTATTGTTTCGCTAAAATTGATACTGTGATTGTTTTTTTGCTGGAATTGACACTTAATTAATCATTTTTTTTTCTGATTTAACACTTAAGCTATTTAAAAAAAATATTGGCATGAAAAAGCACCATACGCAAATAGTGACACTCCAATGACATTTAACCTAAAATCCTTTGTCATCTCTTGGGCGCCCAATTTTGGCACGTTCCTCAACTCCAAATCCCGCCATCTTCCGCTTAAGTTTCGCTCGCCACTCGCCTCTCGCCTCCGCCCCACGATCACTGTCTCCCGAAAAGCCAAGTCGCTCGGTCATCTCTCTCTCTCATCAGGTGCGTCTCTACTTCTTCCTTGTCTAGGATGGTCGCGATCGCGAGGTCATGACAACCTCGCTAGCACCTATTCACCGCAAACCTAGTGCCCCAATAACGAGCTAACAACACCATGGCTAGTGCGTCTCTGTACTTCATTCGGCCTCTGATTTGATGACTTTCCGTGATATGAATGTATGTACAGTTTGAAGATTGAGGAATACTTGCAGTCCATGAAGACCCGGCGATGTCAAATGAACGGTGCATGTCTACGTACGTTTGGCTAAAATATTTGATCCTTGTATTTCGATCATGATTGCTTTCAGATAATTTTTTTGTGCAAGCTACTGTGAATTGTTAAAAGCAAACAAGCTTATCCTTTTCTTAAAGTAAACTTCCTCTATTTGTTTAAACGTAGTAGTGCAGCAAAATCCGAAATTTAGAAACTCAAAGAAGAAACAGAGTTGATGATGACTGCAAAAGGTCAAATATGCTCTAGGAAGTGATTTGCAGCCTTATATCCGACATACTGAACTGTGATATCTGTCCTTTACAATGATCCCCGTGATAAGGTTTTATTCTACTCGCCTTGCTCATTAACTCCAGAGACAAATCTCATGCCGAGATGCAATGGATGGAACTCGGAATTTTGTTTTGCACCATTCTATCATGTTGAAACTCAACTAAGCTTCCGATTCAATGGAAATAGTATGCTGCGTCCTCCATTCCTCAAAATGTATTTTTCTATACAAATTACCAGCTGATTCTTACGTGTCTCTATTGGTTGGTTGGTCTTTCGCTCGTATCAATGTGAATAATTTGCTGCTGCTGCTAGCATCATGATATCTTAAAGAAAATCTGTGACTTGTAGTTGAGGTTCATGCCTTAGTCCACTCCGAGATAGGAGGACACTAGATAAAGAGAAGCATTGAACTCTGTTGTTTGCAGCGATTTTGTGTAATGGCTTTTCTGATAATGAGGTTAGTGCATAAAACCACTGTAATATGTTGTGGGAATGGAGACGATCATGCATCTCAAAATAATTCTGAAGAGTTGGACACTGTATCAGAAACTAATATATCACAAAGGATGCAGAGAATAGTTTCAAGCTTACACTGTGGCTGCTTTGGATGACTAGGAGTTATCTTCGAACATCGAGCATTACTCAAAGGTCAACATGAATTCCAGATTTGGATCACTAGCAGAAGGTCAGGATGGAGTAGAAGTTGGAAAGGTTTCAAATTTGTCTTTCAATTTGCTAGGCAAATGAGCCAAAAAAATAAAAGGCAGTCAGACAAGCGATGAAATTCAAAATTAATTCAGACAGGTGATGAAATTCAAAATTATCTTTTTCCTGGAGCATTTTCAGAGTTTCCCTGGAGACAAATTTCAAGTGCTAAAGTGCTGTTTGCTTTGATACTGGGCTGTCGAAGCAGCTACTACTCGAATAGGTATTATCCCAAATGTGTCCAGATAGGTAATTTTTTCAATAATTTCTACGTTGATTTTCAAGTTTGTCCATGTAGATCTGGCAGAGCATATATAGATTTTGATTTTGACACTTCTAAAGTCAGTCGCAGTACATTTCTGAGCCCTGCGACCTAGTGTTTATTACTGATATTTAAGGAAATTGAGTTGGATTTGAAATGGTGGAGAACAATATTTATGCTGGAGTGCGAGGCTTTCTAAACTTCTAGATGACTAAGCCACATTATCGATTATGCTTAATAAAGAAACTTGGATAATTTCATCTTACCATGAATATTTGTTGGAGTTCTGTCCAGACTTTGGAGCTACTTCACCAAGAAAGAGCAAGCTTATCGGCCAAACTAGATGAGAAAAGGTTACTGGCCTGTTCTGAAGTATCTAAATCTCCTTGAACACAAAAAGATGCTGTCTTCTTCAACTCTTCACTGAATTTCTTGGACTTTCAGCACTTACTATGCCAAGGTTGCTGGGGATATAGATGTCAAATTCCAGCAGCCACAAGTAAGATTTCTCAAGCTTTGACCTCTCGACTTCATAGCGTCCACCAAGCTGGCAGTTTTTTTTTTTCCAGTTCTTTTAGGGATTGCTTAATTGTCGCGTACCAAGCTCAGACACAGAAGTGCGTGACTTGGTAATCCACTTTGTTTATTGTACGTTTGGACTTGCTGTTACCACTAGATTTTAAAGTTTATCATATCGAGGAGGATCATCCTTTGTTGTGCAAACCAGAATATTTGCAGGTTAAGGACACATTCAATGAAGAAACGGTTGCAGCTGGAAGTATGGGTATTTAACTTTTTCAAGTTTGAATATGGGCAAATGAAGGCCTATGTTGCTGTCATGTGATCTTCTATAGATTTTCTATTTTCATGTCGTCATGATCTATCGTGCTTTTTAACAGCAAAGACACCTATTTCTGCAACATAGATCACCGTTCGGCCATACACTTCAAACAAGAATGGTTTCATTTTTCTTTCATTGGTATGAAATTAGTTTGATAAATGTGTCATGGAAATAAGTCCGTCAATTCCCTTTGATAACTGCTGCGTCTCTGTCAACCTTTCCTTCTTTTTGCTGAAGCACTATCAATGTCCCTAGAAAAGCAGAGGTAGTCAGTAACCCAATTTTATTCCTCATGAAAGCCATATTACTAGTCTAGTCCTTTGAGCCATTTGTTGCTTCATCCGGTCGCCGTGATCTGGTGTTTCAACTTAAGGCAGGATCCACACCAGGAAAACTTATCAACCTACATATAAGCACCAGTAAACGGATACAATTAGGAGCCGTGCTCCATGTGCTGTGCACCGTGAGGTTATGTGTTACAAAAAATTCATTTGCAGTTTACTTTGTCTGATATCTAATGCTGATACCTTTGCAGCAAGATGCAAGCTTTCCAATCACCCGGTCATTGATAACATGGTACTCAGACGAAAAACAAAAAAAAATTGTTCATTGAGCAGAGTAGGTACTTAATGGTTAAACTTACAGAACAATGAAGCACGCAAGAACTGATCTTTGGTGTGGATTCTGTGACAGCGAAACTTGATGAGATTAGAAGAACACAAAGCTAAGCTTGCTGCAGGAAATTCTGCAGTAAAGGAGTCTATATCTAAATTCCACAATATGTTGATTCATTTGTCTGGTCAAAATGATTTTCGCTACTTGTCAAAGCTTAGGGCTAATATGTGATAATAAGCACTGCAAAGCTCATATGGAGAGATGAGCACCAGAAAATAGAGCATACCAACTAATGTTTCTGAATGAAGCATGTTCCATTTCAAATTTATAATCTAGGAGAATACTGCCATGGATCAGCTGTCAAGTACGCATTATGCTCGATCGCCACAATACCTATGTACAATGACAAATTGGTTTTAGTGAACCAAATCATTAAATATGTAGGTAATTTGAAGTCCTATTAATGTGGTTTGGCTTATCCGCTGAACCCGGTTCTAAAGTGGATCCTTGAAGTACAGGTCCAGGACTTTTTATTTATTTTACTCGGTTGTACTCATGTCTTAACATCGTTGTTTGCTGTGGTATGATGCAGCAAGAGCTAAGGGCAATGGATGTTAAGGACTTGGAAAAGGAGCAAAAAGCTCTGTTAGCAGATATTGTTGGGGAAACCAAGTTCCTGCAGTCTCTGCAGAATCAAATCGAGAAACTGAAGGTAAAATTATTCCCAAACTGAGACGCTCATGTTTTTAAACGAACGTGATATGGGTGTTAACATCTCCTATTAGAACAATGTGCTGTTTACTGGGGGAGTGTACTGGTCAGATGGGATTGGTTTCACTCTACTTCCAGAAACAGGAGATTATTGTAATGAAGAGTCCAGTTTTTTCTCTGCATTTTACTGTTCTTGTACATTACCTGTCTCGACATCTGTGCGCAATCATCCGTTTTTCATATTTTTCTTAGCACCCTTGTTCATATACATTGCCGGAACCGTTTGTTTGTATGCTTTTAACAGCGAATATCACCGGTCGTGAAGTGTGCCTGTGGACAGGAGTACAAGATTGAGCTAGATGCTTGTGTGTGAATAGGAAAATAAAGCAGCCTGGATACTCATAAGTTTCAACGACCAACTAGCTTAGTAATACAATACTAAACTGAAAGGACAGATCGCTCTAGATGAAGTTGCATCAATATGGTGAAAAGTGCCACAAAAGGAAGGAGAAAGGAAAATACTGAAAAACGGAGATCTGAGTTGGATTGTAGAAGCCACTGGCCAACCAAACAACTTGCTGTATCATTGTAACATCCATACCTAGTGACCATATTGAGCCGCAACAGCTTCTAAAATACAACAAGATCAGTAAACCGTCGAGAAAAAGCTGCATAGACTGTTTGTCCTCCTTTCCCTATTCTTTCCACATGAAAATGTCAAAGCCATTTGGCTATTTTAGCTACTGATACCATGGATCTCATTCAAAGTCTTGCCTTGCTGGCTGTACTAGTTGACCACGCAAGTGAAATTTCGTTCACTTCTGGGTATTGGACTAGCTCATGGACCTCAGCGGACGGAAATGAAAACAAAACAGCAACTATGTAGGCGGTTGGCAACAAGACCAGTCAAATCCCAAAACTTCAAGCTTTAACACAATCGACATCTGATGTTAACCGTTGGAGGGACACGACATTTATATAGAACCCATCGCAACCTATGACGACGTATGATGACACCCTAATAGCAATGGAGCCGTATAGAGAGCAGAGCCTTGTAGAGCTCAGAGGGGCACTTGTCCCACTTCGTATATATTGAGTCCGTAATTACAGGGTCAATATGGCTCGTAATTTTGTCCTTTTATCCCTGTCAAGAAATGTCATTCTGACAAAAAAAAATGTTAAAAAGTGTGAACTGATTGCTAATCCTTTAAAGTAGGAATGTCCGGACAATACTCCCCCTTATATTCACAAGAAAATTAGGAAAGTCAGGCATTCGTCCTGCCCTTTTTCATTCGCAAATAGCACCAGAGAGATTCATCATAGGAAACGAAGCTGCAGAAAGTTTCTTCCTGATCTATCCAAGTAAAGAAGCTGCAAAAAGTTTCTTCCTGATCGAGTGCATCTGGGCTGCAACATTGTCGATGCTCATGCGTCTTCTAGGCTCCTCCATAGAGCAAGCTAGTCCAATACGATATACCGTTTCCAGACATTCCTGAAGTACGTGGCTTCTTTCGTGACGCGAATCTTGGGGAATGTTGTGGCTCTCTCCTCCTTCGTGAAGCAGCATGGGATCGGTAATCTCCATAGCTTGTTGGGGTAGAGCCTCCGCAACATAATTATGAAGATTCAAATTGTCTCTGAACATATCGCTGGTGGGACATAATCCCGTGAACATCTCTAACAAGATAACACCGTAACTGTAGACATCACCTTCTCTTGAGACCAGACTTCCATTGGCATATTCTGCATTTTACATATACCGTGGCATAAGAAATGTAAAAAACACTGATTTGAATACGCCAAATCAATTTCTAGAAAGAACTGACAAAACAAAAAACACAAATCTCTATGGCTGCATTTGGTGATCCGGATTTGAGCCCGGATAGGATAACAAATTATCCTATCCGATGTTTGGCGTTGTCGTCCGGACCGGATAAACCCGGATATACCCGGATAAAATACCGTATAAGAAATCCGGGGGAGGGGGGTAGGATACACACGGATTGGATAAAAAATAACAAGCCCTATTCACTACGGAAGCCACCACGAGATCAGCCGCTCCTCTAGGGTTTCCTCTGCGGAAGTCCCCTGCAGCGCGTCATTGGCGGTGGCGTCGCCGGCTCCTCCACCGTTCGCCGCAGTCGTCAGCCCAAGCCCGCCTTGCCATGCGGCAATGCCGGCTCAATCAGTAGGTCCGATGGGCGCGGGCGGATTCCGGAGCGGCGGCTTGCCGATGCCGCCAAGGAATCCACGCCGGCAATCGCCTACGATTCGAGCCCGGGTCCGCGGACTATCCCAACGGCGATCTGGAAAGTGCAGCGTTTTGATCCAATTTGTCCATGAATGGGGGTTGACGAAGACGAAGGAAAAGAAACGAAGTGATAGGTCTTGTAAATCTGCTCAGTCGGCTCTCTGAATCTATCCAATTTGTCCATGAATGGGGGTTGCTGTCAGAGAAGCTTGGGAAAGTGCAGCGTTATGATCCAGCTGCATATGACATTACCAAATGGCATGGATTGTCAGCTGCTTATGTTTGGTGATTCAAGCGCGCCGTACTTGTCGAATGCATCCATCGGATCCGCGTCAGTGACGTCTGCGGACAGATTGCCGATCCAGAGGTTGTTTGAGGGCGGCGTCTCGTGATGGCTGCCCAATTCCTTGTCGGCCCTATGATGGGAGGGCCGGAGGGACTTGCTCGGAGGCGGCATTGTCGGAGCGGAGGAAACCCTAGAGGAGCGGCTGAGAGGTTGTGGACCAGACAAAGTGTGAATATCATATCCTATCCGGACATCTACCAAACATATGATGAGATTTTACAAAATCCAAAAGACAATCCGAAGGATTTCTAATCCAACCTTATCCTATCCTATCTGGACCCAAATCCGGACCACCAAACGCAGCCTATAATGACAAGTTGGTAGTGATGGTGTATAAGCATTCTTTTTTTTTCTTTTCTTTTTGGGGGGGGGGGGGGTGTGTTTTTTGTTGGGGGAGATGTTTACCGGGAGCGGCATAACCAATTGTTCCTCTTATGCCGGCAGAACTCATATTTTCTTTAGTGCCAGATGTAGATTCGACCACAATCTTTGCCAACCCAAAGTCACCAACATGTCCAACCATGTCAGCATCTAGAAGGACATTGCTTGGCTTTAGATCACAATGAATTATTGGGCTTTCGCATTGATTATGGAGATAATCTAATGCGGAAGCCACATCAATGGAAATGTTTACACTTTGGACGAGACTCAATTTCTTCAACTTCCCATCTACATCATTTGGAGTTGGATTTGGGTGCAACCATTCTTGTAGGCTACCATTCACCATGAACTCATAAACTAAATGATGTAACTAGCAATATCTCCTAGAGGGGGGTGAATAGGAGATTCTGAACACAATTACAAATTTCGTGCGGAATAGATAGAGTTCAGTGTACGATTAGGAACAAAAGCAGTATAACAATGTGCAGAAAATCTAAACACAAGAGTAAGAGTTTAGAGAAGAGGATATTGCACACGATGTTTATAGTGGTTCGGCTTGGATCAAGCCTACGTCCACTCTCCCACGATGACAGCCGATTGGCTGGATTTCACTATGAAGAATCAAGAAGATTACAATCACTCAAGTGTTTTGTTTCCTTCTCACACAGATTTTCACAGTGAAGGATTTTGAGTACACAGAATACTCTCTCAGATGAAACTCAAATTATTCTTGCACTTTGGATTGTTGTTCGCTCTCTTACGCTCTAGTCGAACATTATTCTTCTTTTATACTCCCCTGCTTCCAAACTAGCCGTTGGATTTCAGCCAAGGGATCGCTCTTCAATCCTTGATTGGACGTCATCAATCTTGATTGAACGAGACTATATCTTCAGAAGATATGTAGACCGTTGGGTAAGACATTGAACCCTTCTGATTCAGTCGCCCATACAACTGAATCTCCAGCTTCCATAAGTGTGATAAGTTTGAGTTGATTCCCGAGGATATATTCCTTAGAAGATGATATCCCATTATAGAAAGTCCCTTAATTGACAGGGTGGGATATCAGGATAATTGAATATCATTTGCCTTGATCGGAAACTTGCCATACGTGGGTCTTCGTGTTTTGTGAAATTCAGGAACTGATCTTTCTTCAGATTCGTCTAAGAGGAAATTGATGAGTTGACATGGAATGGTAATACGGAGATTTGATGTGATCCATCCTTCACTGTTTGGATCGTCAGGAGCACTTCCATCTGACCCTTAGTCAGAAGCACTTCCATCTGACCACGAAGCACTTCCATCTGACCCTTCGTCAGAAGTACTTCCATCTGACCCTTCGTCAGCGCGACTGAATTGGAGTCACTCAATCTGCTGCTTACACATTCTTCCGGCATCACATTTCATTTAACAATATCTTTTGAAGGTTTTGTCAGAATCAAAATATAGGAGAATTTCCACAACAATCTCCCCCTTTTTGATGGTGACAAAACTTTTCCTAGTTGCAAATTTAAAGGAAAACTTTAACCAGTGATGATATAATAAAAGTAAGTAGCCATCACATTTGCTCCTGCAGGTAATCTTCATTAGAGATTCTGTAATGAAATTGTGCTCATAGGAGAGCATGTTGAGAGTAAGATTATCCTGCAATAATCCTGCACAAAACTAAACTTCTTAGTAAATTGTCCTGCAAAACGGTAGGATAGGTCTTCTCCTCCTTTCCTCTAAATTGAAATATGATATGATTAGAGAAATATGATTAGAGATAATCTATTGAGACTGCTTAAAAATAATTTCAACTTCTCCCCCTTTTTGTCAACATCAGAAAGAAAAAAAATAGCTTTGAAAAAAATTATGGGAGTTTTTAAGAGGAGGGATGATTTTCAGGCTCAGTATCAGCTTCCTCTCGAGAAGGTCCTGCAAAGCTTCTTTCCATCATTTGAGCATGATCTCTGACAGCTTGAGAAGAGTGCATGTTTGAGGCTGTTCTGTCCGTTCTGACCAGTGTATATGTAGGCAGGTTGGCTATCTCATCACTAAACATTCTCCCATAGAGATCAATGGACTTTTCCAGCTTAGTCACCTGACTAGTCAAACCCTACAGCTTCCTATCTGTCTTCTGTTCAAAAGCCTGCAGTTGCTGATCAAATTTTGTTTCCATGGCAGCCATTGTCTGAAGAAGAGTGTTTTGGAGATTTTCCAACAGCACCTGAAGTTCCACTTGTGGTTGAGAAGGTGCAGGTTCGTGAGTCTCCCTCTCAATTTGTGCCTTGGTGAAAGCCTGAGAGGCTTGGATTTCAGTGAGAAATACATCTGATGTAACAGGCACGGGCTCTTTCTCCCCCTGAATTATAGCTCTTTTCCCTTTTTCCTTTGAGCTTGGCACGGAGACTATTTCTTCATCAATATCCATGGGAATGGACTGTGCACTGGACAATTGATCTTCTCGGGCAATTTCTGAAGCTAGACTTGCAGCATCTTTGGGAATTGTAGCCCTGGTGGAAGAGACAGAGTAAGCTTCAATGTCATCTTGTTCTTCCCTCTGTTCTGTTGACGCTAGTGTTACTAGAACTTTAGCTAGCAATTCCTCATGATCACAGTTGACGATTTGGGTATCATACTCTGTGTCATCTGCAAATCGTGCAACTTGTTCCTCATTCCACATTGTGAGGAATTCTTCCTCAGTCAGATCACAGGGATACACAACTTTTTCTTGTTGTTGTATTCCTGTGTCATCTCCTTCTTCCTCAACTCCTTCAGCACTCTGATTTTCGGACTGACCAGCTGCATCTGATTCACCTGGAGATTGAGTGGCTTCGGAATCATATTCCCCTGTTTCTTCCTCACTTGCGTCTGCGTCCTTATCAGCAGGAGTGTTTGTTTGTTGCCCTTTAACAACCATGACTTTTCTCTTCTTTGGTGATTTCTGCATTGACTCTTCCTCAAAGTCCACAATGACGGGTTCATTGTTCTTTGTTCTCCATCCAGCAGGAGTCATCTTGTATCTCATCTTTGTTACCATAGTCTCTCCAGCAGTCATTAGAGAAATTTCTTGCTCAACAAAGGCACCTAGGCCATCAATCTTGAAATGATTGATTATTTTGAAGATCAACGCCGCATAAGGAAGTTGCCCCTTTGGCTTGAGAGCTGATCTGTACATATGCAATAGTACAGTGTGAGCAAAAGAAATCCTTTTGTCCTGTCAAGATTCCCCATAGCAACTTTGGCTCGTATTTTGATATATCTGTCTTTGATGCTGCCTTGGGTCTGAGACATTCGATGATCACCTTGTGCATCATGATATGTTTCAAGGGAAAGTCCGTGTATGCAAGATGTGACTTTGATTCCCTTGAGAAACTCGATTTGCCAGTCAGGAAGCAGAAAGCTTCACTTGCAGTGACATCTAAGGGTTTGAAATCTCCCTTTCTGGTTCCCATGATTGAAGCCAATTCATCAACAGTCAGAAAATACTGCTTTCTTTTGATTGTGAAAGCCAGAGAGTTGAAGTTGACAAACTGAAGATTTGAATAAAAGTAAGCTACCATATCAGGAAAAGTGTAGCCTCTCCTATTTATAAACTGATCTAGCTTCATCTTTTCTAGATGCTTCCTCAGATAGATGTCATTGCTGTCAAAGTACTTTAACTCAAATACCCTTTGAGGTATAATACCTCTCTGTTTCATTGCTTCAAACCTTTCTTTGTGAGCCTGATTCTGGAACAATGGATCAGGAAAGCTTTTATCCAAATTAAAGCTTATATTTTTCACAAATTCATTGAACAGAATGTCATCATCATCTTCCACCTTCGCCTTCGTACCGCCAGGTCTAATTGGGGATCGTCTACGTTTCGAACTTGTCTCTGCCACTTTCTCCTTTCCTTTTCTAGAGACAGACGTAGGTTTTTCGACAGCAAGTGGTTCAACGATTTTTCCAGGCAGACTAAGAAACTCCAAAAGTTCGCCCTCACTATCAAAATGATGAGTTTTCAGCAGTTTTCTAAGTTCGTTTCCAAAATCTCCTGCGGCCTTGATTCCATCATACATTGGCTTAATAGAATGAGCCATAGATTCCTTTATTTCAAAGGCAGACAGAGATAGACCTTTTGTCAGGCGGAGTGCTTCTCGTTGTTCGTTGATTTGGGTTTCTGTGAGTTCCGCGCCGCTTGCAGTTGAGGCGGAGAACTTCCTCTTCGACTGAGACGTCTTCTTCAAGTCAGAGGCTGATTTTGGAGCCATTGATGTGTAGAAAGTTTGAAACTTTGAGTGAAAGAGTGTTGCTTTGAGGAGGAAATCGAGAGCGAGAGGTTTTCAACACGGTTTTAGGGTTTTGATTAGAGAGAATTTTGAAAGTAAGAGAACAGAGGTGACGGTTCAGCGTTTTTATAAAAGAGGCGGTTATTTTTGGAAACACAAAAGAGAATTTTGATTTAAAAAGGAATTCTTAAAAAAATATTCACGGTCAATCAGATATTAAGCGATATTTATTCATATGAGGAACTTACCTAAAAGATAGCTTTTAGAGATAACTGACCTTTTGATTTAAGAAAAGTGTGAATTTTTTTTCTTACGCGCCTTTTTGACGTCCCTTCTGATGCTCCTTCTGACGCTCCTTCTGACGCTCCTTCTGATGCTTCTTCTGACTCTTCTTCTGACTCTCCTTCTGACTCTCCTTCTGACGCTCCTTCTGATGCTCCTTCTGACTTTCCTTCTGGCTCTCCTTCTGACGTACCATGTTCTAAGGTATACTTAAGAAGGAAGGTTAATAATAGATAATTCATTTCTGATAAAATTAAAACTCTATTTATCAAGTGGTTTAGTAAAAATATCTGCAAGTTGATTTTTCGTGTCAATGTATTGAATGTTAACAACACGGTTTTGAACATGATCACGTATGAAGTGATGCTTGATCTCAATATGCTTTCATCTTGAGTGAAGTACAGGATTCTTTGTGAGATTTATGGCACTTGTGTTGTCACATAGGATTTCCACAGTTGATTCTTCAACACCATAGTCCTTGAGCTGCTGTTTTAGCCAAAGTATTTGAGTGCAGCAGCTTCCAAGAGATACGTATTCTGCTTCAGCTGTACTGAGTGCCACTGTATTTTGCTTCTTTGAGTACCATGAGACAAGCATGTTTCCCATAAGTTGACAGGTTCCAGATGTACTTTTTCTATCAATTTTGCAACCTGCAAGATCTGCATCTGAATAACCTTTTAGTGTAAAATCAGAAGATTTAGAATACCACAAACCATAGTTGGGATAAGTCCATATGTATTTGATTATTCTCTTGACTGCTGATAGGTGTGATTCTATTGGACTTGACTGAAATCTTGCACATAAGCAGACACTATACAGTATGTCGGGTCTTGAAGCTGTAAGATAGAGTAATGATCCGATCATACTCCGATATAGTTTGGGATCGACTTCTTTTCCATCTTCATTCTTATCTAATTTGGAAGAGTGAGGCATAGGAGTTTCTGTCTTCTTGCCATTCTCCATACCAAACTTCTTCACTATTTCTAATGCATACTTCTCTTGAAATATGAAGGTTCCTTTCTGGGATTGATGAATTTGAAGACCAAGAAAGAACCGTAATTCTCCCATCATACTCATCTCAAATTCATCATGCATTGTTTTAGAGAATTTCTTGCAGAGAAGTTCATTAGAGGAGCCGAATATAATATCATCAACATAAATTTGAACTAAAAGGATATCTTTACCTTTTCTTTGAATAAAAAGAGTGGTATCTACATTACCTTTAGTGAAGCTGTGTTGAGATAAAAAATTACTTAACCTTTCATACCAGGCACGGGGTGCTTGTTTCAATCCACAGAGTGCCTTTTTTAAGACATATACCATATCCTTTTCTTTAGGTTCTTCGAAGCCAGGAGGTTGTTCAACATATACCTCTTCTTTGATGTAGCTGTTTAGGAAGGCACTTTTCACGTCCATCTGAAAAAGTTTGAAGTCATTGTAACAAGCATAAGCAAGAAGTAGCCTAATGGCTTCTAACCTGGCAACCGGTGCGTAGATTTCATCATAGTATATTCCTTCTTCTTGAGAATATCCTTTTGCTACAAGTCTTGCTTTGTTTCTCACAACTTTTCCTTTGTCATCAAGTTTGTTTCTGAATACCCATTTTATTCCAATTACTGGACGATTTTTGGGACGATTGACTAGTTCCCAAACATTGTTGACTTTGAACTGATGTAGTTCTTCCTGCATTGCATTTATCCAGTTTTCATCTGCTAATGCATCTTCAATCCTTTTTGGCTCCAATTCAGATACCAAGGCGATGTTGCTCATTGCTTGCTTGAACTTGGATCTTGTTTTTACACCATCATTTATGCTGCCAATGATAAGTTCCTTTGGATGGCTTGACTTATGCTTCCAGTTTTTGTCAATGCCATCATTTGAGGATATTGTGGATTCATTCTGATCGTTTTCTAGTCTTTCTTCAACTGAGGAAGTTTCCTTTTGAACATTCTCCGAACTCGTATTCACATCTGATTCTGCTGGTGAGTTCGTGACTTGATGAAATGTATGCATTTGAATGGATTCAGGTTCATCATCCTGGTTGCTTTCATCGAACTTGATGTTCACTGATTCCTCAATAATACAAGTGTTCTTGTTGTAAACTCTGTAGGCTTTGCTTGTTGTTGAATATCCCAAGAAAATTCCTTCATCTGATCTTTCATCAAACTTTCCAACTCGATCATTAGCATTCTTTAGAATAAAGCATTTGCAACCGAATACATGAAAGTATGCAATATCAGGCTTTCTTTCTTTGAAAAATTCATATGGAGTTTTCTCGGAAAAAGGTCTGAGGGAAATTCGATTTAAGATATAACAAGCTGTTGAAACGGCCTCAGCCCAAAAGTTAGAGGCAATTTTACTTTCAATAAGAAGAGTTCTGGCCATTTCTTGCAACGATCTGTTTTTCCTTTCTACTACCCCATTTTGTTGTGGAGTATAAGGAGCATAGAAGTTATGCTGAATTCCGAAATTAGTGCAAAAATCTGAGAAATTTTGATTTTCAAATTCTCCCCCATGATCCGTTCTCAAACTGGAAATAGTGTAACCCTTTTCATTTTGAATTCTTTTAGCAAGTTTTGAAAAGGATATGAAAGCTTCGTTTTTGTGAGCAAGAAATGAAACCCATGTAAATCTAGAGAAGTCATCAACTATGACAAGGTAATATTTCTTACCTCCAATGCTTAGAGTTCTATTTGGTCCGAAGATGTCCATATGAAGTAGCTGCAGACAACGCTTAGTGGAAACTTGATTTAAAGACTTAAAAAAACTTCTTACCTGCTTACCTAGTGTGCATGCATGACATAGTCCACTTTTCTCAAATTTTGTTTGAGGTAATCCTCGAACAAATCCCTTCTTGGAAAGCTTTGAAATATGTTTCACACTAATATGACCTAACTTTCTATGCCAAAGATCAGATTCATCCTTAACAGAAATAAGACATTTAGCATGTTCACTGTCAGCATTAATGTCTAAAAGATAAATATTCCCATGCCTTCGTCCCGTGAAGGATTGCTTCTTATCCTTGCTCATACCTGTGCATTTTAGATCTTGGAACCGAATATCATATCCAGAGTCACAGAGTTGACTTACAGAAATCAAGTTGTAGTTCAATCCTTTGACTAGAGAGACATCTATAACGGTTAGATTTCCAATCTTTATATTTCCTTTCCCGATCACTTTACCCTTGTTCCTTCCTCCAAACGACACACTTCTTCCATCACAATCTGAGAGGGATATAAATACATCTGGATTTCCAGTCATGTGACTTGAACAACCACTATCCAGAAACCACTTGTTCTTCCTTCTCTTTGGTACCTGCAATAGATAACCAACTTATTGTTTCTTTGGTACCCATGTTTTCTTGGGTCCTTCTGTGTTAGTATATTTTGACCTTTTAATAGGTCTCCAAATTTTCTTGCAGTAATCCTCAGTATGGCTAGGATCACCACAATTCACACAAGGTTGTCGAATGTAGGATCTAGTAAAATGCTTATAAAAATGATGCTTGTAATTGGAAAACGTTGGTTTTCGAAATTCAGTTTTAAAGACATTTCTTTGGCTACTTTCCTTTTTAAAACCTAACCCAGATCGATCATTGAAGGGTATTTATTTTGATATAATGCTATTCAGAGTTTCTGAGCTTTGTGAAAACCTTTTTGATATATTAGAAATTTTTTCTTTCAAGGAAGCATTTTCTTTTGAAACTGAATCATGATTTTCTTTCATCTAGTGAAACTCTTGTTGTAGAAAACTAATTTTTTCTTCTTGGGACAAATTCTGTTGTTTTAAAGAAGTATTTTCCTTTTTCAGATAAGAAACCTTCTCAAGAGCTTCTTTGTAGTTTCTACACAATTCATCAATATATTCAACAACTTCATCAGGGAGTTCAGATGAACATACCTCAGTTTCTGAATCTGAACTTGAGTCTGATTCGGCCATGAGACAAATATTTGCATAATCATTCTCGCTTTCATCAGAATCACTCAAAGTTTCTGCCTTTAGAGCCTTCTTGTACTTCTCATACTTGAGTTTGTCCTTCTTTCTTACAGTGGAAGCAAATCACGTCTTTGCTATCTTGTGAGTCGTTGCTTGATATTTTTACCTCACTCTTCTTCCAAGGTTTCTTTCCTTTGATGTTTCTGCCTTTCCGAGCCATCTTCCTAAATTTCTTGACCATGAGGGCTAATTCTTCATCATCCTCATCTTCATCATCTGTGTCAGAAAAACATTGATTAATTTGACTTTTTAAGGCAATAGATTTTTTACCTTTCTGATCTCCCTTTTTGTTTGCTCGTTCTGTTTCATAGGATTGCAAGGTGCTGACTAGCGCATCCACCGAGAGTGGTCTAATTGTTTGGCATTCTTGAATTGATGGCTTGATGTAATTCCAATCATCTGTGAGTCCACGTAGTATCTTCCTGACTTGCATTGGTTCAGCAATAGGTGCACCTTGTCTTGCAAGTCCACTTGCCAAAGTTTGAAACCTGTCTATCATATCTGCAATAGATTCATCAGGCTTCATTTCAAATGCTTCATAGTCACTCAATAAAATACTGAGCTTTGTTTCTTTCACACGATTTGTTCCTTGAAAGGTAACATGAAGTCTATCCCATATTGCCTTAGATGATTCTTCCCCCGAGACACGATTATAAAGAGGAGTAGATAAGGCATAAAAGAGAGCATTGACAGCTTTAGAATCAAGGCCATTTCTTTTAGCCTTTTCAGCATCAGTCATTGTTGTGACAATGTTTACTCCGTCAGCAGAGGTTGGATTTGTGGTATTTGCAGGAACTATTCCATTTGTAACGACATCCCACATCAGATCATCATAGGCTTTGAAGAACCACTTGTCGCGACCCGTCCGAAAGCGGACGCGGCTAATGGATTACCGATCGTGGGCCTTCCCCCGCACTGGAGTGCGGATCGCGGGCTTTGGATCGGCGCGGGCCCTCCCAGGCCCATACCAAATCGCGGCGGGAGTATTTTTTGGGGGTTCGACGATAAGAGCCGATCGATTTCGACCTTAGTGTGGTCGTGGTGGCATGTGCAACTTGTACATGCATTTGGAGTCGCCACCGGTCTTTCTTGGAGGGTAGACCGGAAACCTTACTGACCGATTGGGAGAGATCGATCAGTTCTGCGGAACCAGAGATTTTGGGTTCGGGGACTTGGTTACGTCGGTGTCATTACCAACGCCCTTTCGGTACCTAACGCGAGTGATTTTCCTAGCTAAGAGCTCATGCAGACGCAATTTTGGGTGGGGTAAGTTTGATTCAGGGTTTCATGCAGATTAGAAGACTGTTCCTATCAATCACAACCAATTTAAATGAAAGCGCAATCAAGTGCATAAGTAAATCACATCAATGCATATCAATGCGAGTCAATGGCTTCCTAGCATAGCCATAAGGGCTTAGGGAAGGTGTGATTTCAGTCAGGAGGTAAAATGGGAAGATTTGGAGGCGATTAACCCGAAGGGCAAAATCGTCAATTTTTGGGAGATTTGGATACCGAATTACCCAAAATATTCCATGGCCAGTTGATTGTGGCTATTTCCCATTTTTGAGAATTTTTTTGGAATTTCTTGATTTTTCTTCGATTTTTGGAAGACGATTCGCCCGAAGGGCGAAATCGTCATTTTTAAGAAGGGTCGGGGTTCAAAACACCCGGAATGAGTCTTGGCCAGTTGGTTGTGGCCATTTCCTATTTTTGGGGATTTTCTTGGATTTTTTAGAATTTTTTTGGAAGACGGTTTGCCGGAAGGGCAAAACCGTCATTTCTGGAAAGACCGGGGGTCAAATGACCCGAAATAGGTCGTGGCCAGTTGAATGTGGCCATTTCCTATTTTCTGGGATTTTTTATAATTTTTCTGAATTTTTCGAATTTTTTTTGAATTTTTTATGATTTTCTATTTTTTATTGATTTTTTGATTTACTATTATTTTTTTATGATTTTCGAATTTCCGAAAATAAAAACATCCGACAGTCCTAGACGTGACACGTGGCACTCTAATAGCCGTCAGATTATTTTGAATTTTTATATCCGAAAATCATTTTTTTTTAATATTAAAAAAAAATTGTTTATTTTGAAAACCGCCGGATCGCGACACGTGGCTCATCCATGGCCGTCCGATCTGGCTTTTATTATTATTATTTCTTTTTAAAAGACACGGACCCACATCGCTGACTTGGCTGCCTACGTGGCGTGCCACGTCAGCGTTGACTCGCCGACCGGCAAAGGGTTTCGCCGTAGAAAACGACCGGCGCCGGCGACCTTTCGTCGACGCCTCGTCGGAAGGCCATATCTTGGTCGTCCGACGTCCGATTGATCTGAAATTTTCGTCGAAATTCTCGTAATGAGCTCCTCTACAACATATATGAAGCTTGACACAGCAGCTCATCATTTCCCACGCCGGAAATTTCAATCGGACCTATTTTCCGACGAGACTCCCGTTCTAGTAATTTTATACGTAAAAACATCCGCCTAAATTATCAGACAGCATATATAGAGTCCCAGGACACTTACCTTACCATCGAGGGAGTTCGTTGTTGCTCGAGACGTGCTCCCAAGCTCGTGCCAGGTTCGGCGGTTCGGGGCCGACTCAGCGAATTATATACAACGAAAACACAAAACAAAGATAGGAATGGAAGCAGTAACACACAAGGAGTAATTCGAGCTCAAGAAAAAATCAACAAACCATAGACTGTATGGAAATATGCCATTAACGGCCGAGCGAAAGCTCAATCTCGGTGGTTACTCGACTCGGTGATGAAAAAGCGCGCCGACCGGTTCTGTGGCTTCCTCAGGTCGTCACTAAGCTTGGAGGAGGGTTCGTCGACTTCGCTTTCGTTCAATATGAGGTGACGAGGATTCGGGAGCTTCGGCGGATCTTGGCGTCGTCGGCATAGGACGAAGGTCGGCGACGGACTGTCGCGATGGCTGAGCGGTTTCGACCGTACGATGTCGTCCGTTCGAAGGCCACGAGTTGCCGCTCCGATGAGGTTCGGTCCGTGCTTTTTTTGTCGAGGAATGCCGATGGCCTCGCCCGACTCCTCCTTCTTGATGAAAATGGGACTCGACATGATCATAAAAAAAATGATCATGATGAAAGGAAGTTGTCATGATGAAGATTCCCATGATGAATGTTCCATTCTCTTTCTTATGCCTTTTCGCCTAAACTTGGAAGGCATGCAAAAGAAAGCTCGTGTGGTCATCCGAGGACTTCCACCTTCCACCCTCCTTGGATCTTTCTTTTTCTTTTCTTATCCTCTCTTTTATTTTCTTTTCTTTTCTTTTGTTAATGCCACTCTCTCTTGTCCCCCTTTCAATGTCCTCCAGCAACTACGCCACTCCCTTTTGGTGATATATTATGTTTCTCCTTGGCTTTAGAAATCCTCAGAGGACCCACCCACCAAAAGAAGCATATCCAAGAGTGGGATTAATAATCACGGAGGTTTCGTAACGCATAGACCGAAGGCAAAGAGGAATCTTTGACCCCCCCCAATCTCCACCATCTCTGTGCTATGTTTATGAATTATATATATATATATATCAAAAATAAAATTAATAAATAAATAAAATAAAAAGTTGATCAAAATTTAGGTGTCAACAGCTGCCCCTCTTTGAGAGAAATCTCGTCAGAGGAATTCCCTCAAAGGTTTCTCTCAAAGACAATGTGACACCTGAGTCCTGATCGACTCGACTCATGAAACTAAAGGAAAATGAGTCATGACATCCATTTTTTCATGCTTGTCGATGTATGCTCTTTCTTGAAAGGGAAAGCATTCATTTGACATGAGAGAGTGAGATAGTAGAGAGACATGCCTGCCACTTACCTGTTCGATGTTTGTGCGATTTTCGCGATGTTTGATGGATTCAAGAGAATTTCTAGAAACTCGTTACTAGAGTATCCTAGAGAGGTTAAGCTCTGACCCGTATGGTAGGTCAAACCATAATGGGATTCCTAACTGATAGGAATCTAAGGAAAACGCGTCCCATTTGGGATTTGCCAAGGATTTTGATCCGTATGGTGGATCGGACCATTGAGTTGGCCATTTAAGTGATTTTTACTATTGGGTTGACCCTTCAGGCGGTTTCTACCGTTGTGTTTGACCCTTCAGGCGGTTTCTACCATTGATTTGACCCTTTAGGCGGTTTCTACCTTTGTTTTGACCCTTCAGGCGGTTTCTACCTTGAGTTGACCCTTCAGGCGGTATCTACCATTGGTTTGAAAATGGGTCTCATGACGAGGGTTCTCCACGTCCGATGAGACTGCCTGAATTTTAAAATGGGTCTCATGACGAGGGTTCTCCACGTCCGATGAGACTGTTTGAATTTTGAAAAGGGGTCTCATGACGAGGGTTCTCCACGTCCGATGAGACTGCCTAAATTTTGAAAATGGGTCTCATGACAAGGGTTCTCCACGTCTGATGAGACTGCTTGATTTTTGAAAATGGGTCCTGGGACGAGGGTTCTCCACGTCTGATAGGACTTTTTCTTTTAAAAGGGTTTTTTTTTTCTTTTTTTTTTAGAGATCCCGAAGTTTGTCGGGAATTCAGTTTTTGAAGCAGTGAAAGATTTTATCTTGACAAAGCTTCACTTGAGTCTGTTGAGGCGACATTCTAGGAGCTGGGTTCTCCAGGTATCCTGCAGAAGTTTGAGCCTGAAAGATTCTTCTTCACCAAAAAAACGTTAGTAATCTTTGGGAAGACCACGGCTGTCCATTTGACAAAACCGTATGATTTAAGTTTTAATCATGAAATGTGCATTTTGACGCTGGAGGTTATCCAAAGCATTCTTGCAACAAGCAAATGTGATCACAAATTACTTGCATGGAAAATCTGGATCAATAGTTTGAAAATTCCAAAACGAGTCTGTTCAAAACATCAATTGGAATATTTCTCGACAAGGAGGTCTTCTCACCTGTTTTGCGATAGTGGTTTTTATAGGGGATGCACTCAATTCCCTACTAACCTGTGCCTAGGTTTTAGGCTCATTCGCAGCGCATACATTTTGATCGGTCGGGAGGTCTTCCACGGGACCGTAATGTTGGGCTTGGATATTGGTTTCCAAAGGGGGACCCGCTTCGGAGTCGAGGCTATTGTATGAAAGTCTTCACCATCTGCTCCGGGCTTACAAGTCAAGAACCCTGCAAAATGAGAGAGAAATAGTCTTGCTCGTACTTCTTCGAGCTAAGCAATATGTTAACCCAAGTGTCTTAGTCAGAGAAGACTGTTTCAGGGTTGTAACATTGGTAGGATTGGGGACCGAAAAAGGCTTGTTTTTGGCCCAGAAATTACGAAGGGTTTGGCATTGGTGATCATTGCAAATTTACCACCTGCCCTTTTCCTCTCTGCACCTTCAGTTTTTGGGATGCGCAACCGATTTTGAGGTGTGCACCAGCTCTTCAGAGAGCGTTTTGTCGTATTAAGAGACTGATGACTCTGTCTGCGTCTCTGCTCCACGCTTGACACCATTTGGGGAGTAGTCTTTTTGATCTGATTCCTTTAGGGATTTCCTCTTTTCCCATCCGGCTTCATTGCGGATCAATCAAACAACTTACACGAGTATCGGCCTTGCTTTTACCAGGCACTTTGCTTTTTCTCGATGCCGTGGATTTTTCTCATTCATTTTTGAAATCCCACTTTTTCTCATCTCCATGGGATCGCGTTAGACCTATGATCAAAGGTCTAACAAGGTTAAACATTAACTTAGGAATTTTTTTTGCAAACCCTAAGTCTTGAACTCCTTCGTTTCTGAAGTGATGCTGCATCCGTCTTGAAATGTGCAATGATCACCAACGGGTTTATGAAATGATTCTGCAGGCTCAACTTGGCTATGCAAAGGATTCGGTGTGTGGGATAGAGAAATGAATGCTTCTCATCATCCTATGGCACTTGGATTACCATATAAACAACACACAAAGATTAATGTTAGTCCGAGTAAGAAAATTTCTAACCATTTTCCCCTGATGCTGCTGGACTCACCTCCATTTTGCCCCGATGTGGGGTGGTTCTTGACAGGGTTAAGAATGAAAACCGCCGTTCAAAGGGGTTATCAACGGTCACCTGTAGTGTTTGGGGGATATGAAACGAATGCCTCCGTCGTCCCAACCCATGTAATCGCTGCGAATGGTCCCTACTTCCGTAGGTCCAGATTTTGCTGTCTTATCCGCTCCACTTCTCTCTTAAGTGTGTATAGGACGTGTTTGGACTAGGCTTTGCCTCTCGTCTTTTGAGAAAACGTCCTTTTGAAAGTTTTGAACAACTTTTGATTGAAAAAATCTTTTTCGTTTTCCCCAAAAAATTTACCCGTCAAGGGGATTTTATGATGCACCATGCATGTTCTTATTCATGTTCAGACAACCTCCTATTTCAAAACATGAATGCCAATGAAGTTAGAATTCTATGTCTTTTCCAGACATTAGATTCTGAAAGCTTTTCTTTTTCTCTCTGTTTTTTATTTAACATCTTCCATGGATTGGGGAAAGGGATACTTACCTGTCTCCCGCGGCTGGAGATCCCTGAAAATGCGGAAGAAACATGTTATTGTATGTTCATGAATTTTTCAAAAAATTAGAACGATACATCTTACCCTTGGTCATATACTCTAACGAGTATACCAGGTTTGTAGGAAATCTGCCCGCTTTGATGACGAGTTCCTGTCAAGGATAAATAATAAGTGTCAATTCATGTTCCCAAATTCAAGATAAATTGGGACGATACAACTTTACTCTTGGTTCTCATCATGTTCTGATGTTGCGTTTTGATATGAATAACATCTATCGAATCCGCCTATCCATGCTTGGAGTGTTTGTAACATCAATGGTTCCTCTGCCCCCAGTTAGGCAACGTCTATTCTGTTATTTGAATAGATGGCTCCTTGAGTGATTTACCCACGTTTATCACCTTAGAAGGGAAAGAAAGGAGATATTACTTTGGTATTCGGTTGAAGATCGTTTAGGAACGATACATCGTTTTACCAAATGGGAGGCTTCGTGACCAAACGTATTTCGTGCTGAATGGGGTAGATCCCACTATGCTCCGCGGGTGATAGTCATCATTCATGGAACTTGCTCCACAGATTAAGTGATTAATCCACGGCCCTTGGCTCGAAGATGTTCAAAGGGTGACACTCAGAGCGGTTAGTTTTAAGCGTTAATTAAAATGTTCCCGCGGGAACTTTACAACGAGATTCGTAACACATTCCTTCGACGTATTCGCCTCTCACTCTCCTGAGCCTTCTAATGATTTTGCATACGAGCTTAGAACCAGACGTCTGGTTGTCGGTACCCGGTCGCGACTGCGAAGATGCACTTGTTCCAAAATGCTTGACCCATAGGCTGAGTTGCTCATTCAGGAGATCGTCTGACTGTTCGAGTCGTTCAAGTTGAGCATCCTTAATTGCGGGTGACGGACTTCTCTCATTTTCGGCATGAACAACCCGGTTCCTCGGTTTATGCGTGATCCACACGCCGAGTTGCTCACTGAGGGACTCATTTGAAATTTCAAGCCATTGACGCCCAAGTCGGGCATCTTCAACCGTTGGCGATGGGTTCCTCACACTACTTTCGGCATGAACAACCTCACTTCTCGAGTTGGTATTTTCATCGTTGTCCAGTAGGTTTGTATCCAATGCTGGATTCGCCGTAGGAATAACACTAACGATCGGTTGGTGCTCAAATTGGGGAGTCTATACCTGCTGAAATTGTTGTACATACTCTTGAGGAGTACCGGGGTAACTCAGGGGGGAATTCAGCCGATCGAACCAAGAATAGATGTTTTCAAGGAGATCGTCTAAACCATCGAGCGACTGACACTCAGGTTGAGTATTGTCGACTACTGGAGAAGGAATCTTTTCGCCATTTTCGTCATGGACCACCTGATTCTTCGAGCTGGAATCTCCGTAATTGTCTCGCAAGATTGTATGTGCATCTCCTGCCAATGTTAGATCCGCTGTAGGACTAGCATTAACGGCCAGTTGGTGCTCAGACTGGGGAGTCCCGATTTGCTGAAATTGCGGTACATACTCCTGAGGAGTACTAGGATAACCCAGGAGAGTACTCTGATTGATGCCTAAACAATCGACCGTGTAATTGCCAGTCCCATCGGTGTTAAGAGGTGATCGGATGCTTCCTGCTTCATGAGGATTGCGATCACAGCCATGCTCATCGTTTAAACTTGAACCGCCTCTATCTTGGTCTAGCGCCACTCGTCCATCTCTCAGTAGTCTTCTGTAGCACCAAAGGTGGTTCCTGACTTTATTTCTATCCAGTTCCGGCATGTTCATGATCTTAAGTATGCGCGATGGGCGAGCCAAACTGATCCCTAACTGTTGAACTGCATCAACAAATTTGCTATGAAGCTCCGAGGTCCAATAAAACCTTGTTTTCTTGCTAGCCGAAGTAGTGTTGGCAACTCGGCGGCTACTCTTCGCGGAATCTGGTCGTGTTGAACCGCCTCTATCTTGGTCTAGCGACGCTCGTCCATCTCTCAGTAGTTTCTTGTAGCGCCAAAGGTGATTCTTGACCATATTTTTAGCCAGTCCCGGCACGTTCATGATTTCGAGTATGCGCGATGGGCGAGCAAAATTGATCCCTAACTGTTGAACTGCATCAACAAATTTGCTATGAAACTCCGGGGTCCAACGAAATCTTATTTTCTTGCTAGCCGAAGTAGTGTCAGCAATTTGGCGGTTACTCTTCTCGGAATCTGGTCGTGTTGGAGGTTGCTCTGGAGGGGATTTAGTGGTCTCAGATCGGCTGGTCACGATGGTGAGTTCATCATTGAGCGGACCTGACTTGTCATGACGCATGTTCCCTTCCACAATGGGCGTCGACTTTGACCTTATAGCACTAGTTTCCTCTTGTAGATCCTCGGCGGTACCCGCCTGTTTCGAAAGATGTTGCGAGGGGCATTGCAACAAATGAGCATTATGAACCCCCAGATCTGGCTCTTCAGTGAATACTCCGTCCGCGGGAACAGGGTTACCGCACTCAAGACAAATAGCGATGCTTAGAGCTTTTTTGTACTGAATGTTTTTTATTCGAAGCTTTTCATTTTCCTCCCTCACAATCGCTAACTCGTGCCGATCGCGTTGCTGCTTCAGCCGGGTTCGTTTGTTTTCAAACCAGCACTTGACCTTCCGAGGCTCCCACCCTATCTCCTGGCCCATTTTGATTCTCTGTTCCATGTCCGGATAGGGGTATTCCCTGAAAAACAATTCGAGTTTATGGACTTGACCTGAAGTGTTGCGTTGGAGACATTCCTCTTTCTGACGCTGATCACCGTCGCGGGTATTGTTCTCGTTAACCAAGCCGCGGGTTTCATCATTAGAAGGATTGGTCTCCATGGCCCCCGTGTCAGGTTCGGTCCTGAGATCTTCAAATTCTTCCAGCAGCTCAAGCTCGGAGACCTCAAAGTCTGGCGCTTCTAGTAAATGACAGAACCCCTTGAACATTTTGATCGAAATATTACTGCTTGATTTTCCGTTAACTCAGCTTTCTTTGTTCCTCCTTGGATCCTCACCTTTCTCTGCAAATTTTGAAAGGTTAAAGGGGTCGGATCACCGTTCTTTGATCAAAGGTGATGGCTACCCGACGAGCGTTCTTCTCAATGCTTCGAGATTCCCACTTCGTCCTTTTGTGATGGCTACCTGACGAGCGCTCTTCTCAAGGCTTCGTAATTCCCACTTCGTCTTTTGTGATGGCTACCTGACGAGCGTTCTTCTCAAGGCTTCGTAATTCCCACTTCGTCTTTTGTGATGGCAACCTGACGAGCGTTCTTCTCAAGGCTTCGTAATTCCCACTTTGTCTTTTTGCTCTTTTCTACGTGAACGGAGCCTGAAGATCTCTTGCGTTGATTTCGCTTTGTCGAGCACTACGCTTGTCCCCCTGGCCCAGTCTCTAGAGTAACAAGCCTGCCCACCTTTCGGCGCCATTATGTTTCGTAAAACCCGAGATCACAGGACGGTGGTGGATTCGTGACTCATCGGGGATGCATTAACGAAACCCGTTTGGCTCTACTGCACATAAACTATTATTACCACTTCTCCATGCTTACTCGAGCGTTTATAAGGTGATAGATTGACGTCGAGAAGATTAACACTTTAGCCTTATCAAACTCAGCCTCTCAAACACTCTTCACATTCCCACTCTCCTCTCCGTCATTCCATCGCATATGGATTCCTCCTCTGTGCCTGCTGCCTTAGCTGAAGCTTCGACCCAATGGGAGAGATTTTACCATCTCTTGGGTAGAGGTTATGGCTACATAAACAATCATCCTGAAGCTGAGGTTGAAGTTTGTACTCTGATTCCGGCCCTGGATACTGCGTGTATTGAAGGTACAAAACTGCAAAGGGAGTTTGTGATCTTCCCAACTCTCTTCAACAATTTCATGCAGGCTTACGAAGTCGCTAGCCGGGAGGTCACTTTGGCTGGTATCGTGCGAGCCCGCTATCAGGACCGAACTGAGTCCCTGATGTTGGCCACGCTGACGGCCGATAGCCATAAAAGGGCTGTTGAATACGCTCACGCTCAGGTTTCGATGCTGGTCCGTGAGAGGGACAACTTGGTGGAGCGTCTGGCTCTTTTTGACACCGCCTTTGAGCAAGACCGGCACAACCTCGTGCTGAGGTTCCAGTGTGCCTGGTTGGGGGAAAGGCTTGAAGACCTGAGCATGGATATAGCTCGCGGGAGGGTGTTGGCTCATGACTTAGAGCTTGAGTTCGAGTACTATGAGACCAAGGTGAACGAACTTAAGGAGAAATGTCGTCTCATCTTCTTCAAGCTTGTAGACCTCGATTCCCGGAGTGTGGGTTGTAAGCAAGGCATGGATAGCATGGAGAGTCAGTTAAGCTTTTTTGTGATGCTTGTCAGAACTCATTTTGGGTTTGCTGCTCCCCCTCAGTGATCCACTTGCAAACTTTCCTGCTGAATGAAATAAATGCGAGTTTGTTTATATACGCTCTTTCATTCTGCATTGTTGACCAACCAAGAAAGGTTTTTGCTTTCGGATCTACGCGACTCCTTTTCGCACGTATCAACAGCTTGACTACGCATCATTCCCACAGCCCGACGCTTTATATTTGATTGACTTGAATGCCTCGTGAGAAATAGATTTGAAGTTGCTCGAAACTTAAAGAATGCCCCTGATTTTGTGGTCATAACGTTTGGGGCCGCTAGCAATCTTTCACTTTCGAGCTCGATCACATTCTGCTAGTAACTCATGCTATCAATTCTGCCTTCACGCGTCGGGGCTGATTTTACCTTGAACTTAATAGCGAGGAATTACCGTATACACACAAGATGACGTTCACAGAAAACATTATGCCAAATCAACTCTAGCTATTGAAGAAACAAACGCATGCACCGATGAGAACTTTACAACATGAGATACATCCTTCTCGCGTACATCCCCTTCTTTCTTTGAGCATGTCCAATGACTAACCAATCCGGCCTTGGCTTAGGTGTGCCATTACCGACTGCAGATCACGGTTGCCAACCTTTAATAGCTTCAAATTGATCGAACCAGCTATCAAGTCCTTCATCGAAGAAATCATCTGACTCCTCGAACGATTGATGTGTAGGTTGAGCCGCATCGCCCGACGGGTTCTTCGAACTGGAACCCCCATCCTTGCCTGGGATTATAAGAGGAGATTTGATCGATTGACTACCACAAGCATCTCCCACTTGGGAATTAGGGAAATAAAAATGCTCCAAGCATTCTCTCATTAGATCGTCTGGAGCCCCATGCTCCGATTGGGCCAATCCTTGAGCACTGGGCGTGGTGGGCTGATCTGCGACAGGATGAACACTGGCTAGCTGCTGCTCGGACGGAGGAGTGCTTACTCGCTGCACTTGTGATGTGTGCTCTTGGGGAATATTGAAATGACTCGTGAGGATGTCCTGATCAAATCCCCAATAGTCGTCTAGATTCGACCGGGCCTCCTTCGACATAAGGGTGCTGGGTTCGCAGCCGAGTCTACTGTTCAGCTTCAGCTCTGCATAACGTTGTCCTAACGCCCTTCTGTAGCAACCAAGGTGATTTGCGACTAATTGCTTGGTAAGTCCCGGTACTTTCATGACCCTAAGTATGCTTGTTGTACCTATGAAGTCGAGTCCTATCTGTTGAACCGCGTCTAAGAACTTGAGATGAAGCTCCGGGGGCCAAATGAATTTCTTCTTCTCGTTGTCCGGAGTAGCGTCAATAGCCTGCTGACTAATCTCTAACCCCTCTTGAATCGTATCTGATCTTACTAGAAGTTGTTGTGAAGGAGATTCATGGGCTTCGTTATTGTGACCCAAATCATAACGACACGTATCCTCTTCCTCCGAAGACACTGGTATAATTTCTGTGGGATCGATCTGCTCATGCGCGCCATTAGCAGGATCTGATTGTACCGGAGATGGCTCAAGGGAGCAGGGGGATGAACGAGCACCTTCCATCCTCGTAGAAGGCTCACCGGGGAACAATTTACTGAGGGTGGTAGGGCCACCGCAGTTAGGGCAAGTAATAGTACTGAGGATTTTCTCATACCACATGTTTTCCATTTGAAGGTTTTGGTTCTGCTCTTTTAGGGCCGTGATCTCCTTACGCCTGTGTTGGACACCTAGTCTGAAACGTTTATTCTGAAACCAAAAATGGATTCTCATAGGATTCATTCCCAGCTTCCGGCCCAATTCAATCTTTTGTTCCTCGCTTGGGCAAGGGCATTCATCGAAGAAAGCTTCAAGCTCCTGGATTTCTTTCCGAGCGTAGCGCTGGCGACTTTTTCTTTTCCGGGGTTGAGCGTCGTGGCCACTGCCGTCGTCACCACTGCGATCTTGATGTTCGTCACCGGCAATGTTGAGTTCCATGGCTTCGATGTCGAATTTGATTCTGGAGAATTTGAGGTCTTTTAACGAACTCGTCACTCGGGGTTCTCTGTTCTCTTTTGTATACTCGCTCTTTCGATTTGTTGCCTCCTTTTCCTCGAAAGCTAGGTCTTGTTCAGCGTTCTGTTTTTGAAACGACGGAACTGTTTACCTCCTGCTCAGCTTTCCAACACGAAGGGGTAACCAAATCCTTCCGCAGCTTCTTCGATAGTAGCGCTCGCCTTTCACTTTTCCTCAATAGTCATGCCTGTTCAGCACTGTCTTCTCTTTTTAAGTGGCAGAGCTGTTCACTCGCCGCCCAGCTTTATGCGTGATGGAACAACATAATACTTTCGCGGCTTCTTCGATAATTGCGCTCGCCTTTCACTTTTCTTCAATAGTTATGTCTCTTCAGCACTGTCTTCCCCTTTTTAAGTGGCAGAGCTGTTCACTCGCCGCCCGGCTTTATGCGTGATGGAACAACATAATCCTTTCGCAGCTTCTTCGATAGTTGCGCTCGCCTCCCTCCCAGCTTTAATAATGGCGAGACCGAATTTGCCAAGCCTGAAATTGCGGATCAGGACATGTCTGGTGATTCACGGGAGAAGCAGCCCCCGCTTTACATTAATTAACCCGGCTCCACGAGCATTATTGCTGCAACTTTTCTCCGCTCTCGAGACGCTATAAAATGCGGGGTTGGTGTTTGGGAGATTAACGCTCTCATATAATTTGCTTCCATCCTCTAATCGCTCCACTACACACATCTCCGTCGAAAATGGCTTCTTCCCAAGTTCACACTTTCTCAGCCGAAGCTTTGACTCGATGGAAAGAGTTCTATAACCTCTTGGGTCGAGGCTACGCTCACATAGCCGATCATCCCGAAACCGAGGATGAGATCAGAGTCATGTTCGGGGACCTGGACATCACCTCCCTCGAGGGTACCGCGTTGGGGAGGGAATACAGTACTTTTCCAACGCTCTTTACGAACTCCTTGGAGGTCTACCGCGCTGCTCATCGGGGAGTTACCGTGGCTCGTGTCTTGCGAGCCCGTTATGAGGATCAGTCCGACCGCCTAGCGTTGGCTGACTACCTGGCCGATAGTCACAAAAAGGCTGTTGAGTTCGCCAAAGAGCGGGTTTCGACATTGCTACGCGAGAGGAGGAATCTGGTGGAGGACTTAGCTCTATCTCTGGCTACCTATGAGCGCGATCGACGCAATGCCCTGCTAAGGAATCGGAGCGAGTGGCTGGAAGAAAGGCTCAACGGCATAAATGAGGATATAACTCGTGAGAATGGACTTGTTCGGGACTTGGAAGCAGTCGCCGAAGATCACGAGACTCAGGTTGTAGCAGTCAATGATGAACGCAAACGCCTCCACCTCAGGCTTGCGGACCATGATACGCGGAGTGGTGCGTATAAACAAAGCATCCATAACCTGGAGGGCCAGCTGGGCTCCCTTGTGTCGTTGATTAGGGCTCACTTCTGCTTTACTTTTCCACCCCAATGAATTGTATGACCTGGTTTGGGCAAGAATGAATGAAAGCCCCTGTGTTTGTTTTAGCTTTTATATGATCCATTTCTTCGAGCATCCGGACATCTTAGACTTGGATGAGCCGATCCACGATAAGTCGAGTAGATGTGTTCTGATTTTCTAACTCGCTCATGATCAGATGAAAGAATAGCCCCAGACTTATCCAGGAAAAGATTTCTCTCTATTACCCTATATTTTTTTTACCTGCAAATGAAATGACAGAATCAGAAGGAATAATTTGAAAAAGAAAGCATAAACCCCTTTCAATCTTATGCTTGCTCGTGATTAATAAGGACAAAAAATTTTTACAAGGGTTTTAATCTTGTGTAAAAAGCTTTTTATCAGTATTCCTCGAAGGAAAGCATACTATTGAAAGGAATGTAATTCACGATAATCGCTTTCGACCAATTTTGAGAAGAGCGAATTAGTCAAAAGTGCAAGGCGTAACGACGTGTTTTAAATTTAATTGAAGATACGGCATCCAAATCAAGGCCGTTTTGTTAAGAACGAGGGCAATTTGGACATCTATCTCGTCATTAAATTCGAAACAATGCCGATACTCTTGATCGATTATCGTGGATTACCAATGACGTACGACATGCATGAATCAATTCAAGTGTATAATTCCTTCTAGCGAAATTGGGGTTGGATTACCCTATACGACCAAAAAGGTCATGCAAGATTTCCAATTTTGATTTCCTCTAAAGGAATTATAAACTTGACTTGGGAGTATTCGGATGATTAGAGAAAATGCCACTATCACATTCCCATGACCCGTTAAAAGAAATACAACCAAGCTCCATCTGAGTGTATACACCAATAGATCCCTAATACAATCACTCTAAGGGGTGAGATAGAGAAAACCTCGGTAAAAAATAAACCCTATACAAGAGGACTAGTAATGGAAAATGAAACAAAGGAATGTGATCCTAACGTTTAAGGATGCCCCAAGTTCGACCTGTGACTTCCGGATTACTTGCCCTAACTCGTCATCTTCATTGGACGATACCCCAATAATGTCCATAGTAGGCTCCTTTGTTGCACACTCGGTGTTCGCGATGGGATATTGCCCTCCTCGTCTTCTATCAAGGATGTTGGAGAAAAACACACATATCTACCCTCGAAATGGCATTTAATCTAATCACCAGAATGCAATGAATGAAATGCATATATTTATATGAACTGAAATAGATTTGAGGGATAGAGAGTCTTACCAACCAAACTCCTCGACTTATGTGCGGTTTTAGGTGTACCAACCGTCTAAAGACATGCGCATGAGACAAGTGATGGTAAACTTCTAAAAATCAGAGGGTTTGGCACCTAAGGTTAAGGTTCCCACCTCGAGTTCTAGAAAGAGCCGATTCCATTGCACAGCTATCGTTGCATTGGGACTCGATCCATAGTTCGAAGCGAGCGGAATTGAAAAGTGGATTACCCCGCGTTTTTCCTCACGGAGATTCCATTTTCAATTCCTTCTATTGTGTTCCTAAAGGCGGCGCCCGGGGTTTTAGGCGCGATTGTGTGTGTTCATGTGTTGTGAGTATCACAATGCAAGTCATGCACAACAGTTTATCAATCAGCGCTTCAAATCATCCACACAGCATACATTCCTACGCCAACCTGCATAAGACAATGTTAATCACAGACTACCCCCCTTATTTCTCCAATCTGCAAAAACATATAACACCTACCATGAGCGGACTTACCTCACCTTCAAGAGCGCCTGCAGGGTTAGAAATATCACTCAGCGTTTTAATTACGGCCTAAGTCCACTTGAGGTCTAGAACCATAGGTTCTAGAACAAGTTCCCCAGCGGAGTCGCCAGCTGTCGCGACCCGTCCGAAAGCGGACGCGGCTAATGGATTACCGATCGTGGGCCTTCCCCCGCACTGGAGTGCGGATCGCGGGCTTTGGATCGGCGCGGGCCCTCCCAGGCCCATACCAAATCGCGGCGGGAGTATTTTTTGGGGGTTCGACAATAAGAGCCGATCGATTTCGACCTTAGTGTGGTCGTGGTGGCATGTGCAACTTGTACATGCATTTGGAGTCGCCACCGGTCTTTCTTGGAGGGTAGACCGGAAACCTTACTGACCGATTGGGAGAGATCGATCAGTTCTGCGGAACCAGAGATTTTGGGTTCGGGGACTTGGTTACGTCGGTGTCATTACCAACGCCCTTTCGGTACCTAACGCGAGTGATTTTCCTAGCTAAGAGCTCATGCAGACGCAATTTTGGGTGGGGTAAGTTTGATTCAGGGTTTCATGCAGATTAGAAGACTGTTCCTATCAATCACAACCAATTTAAATGAAAGCGCAATCAAGTGCATAAGTAAATCACATCAATGCATATCAATGCGAGTCAATGGCTTCCTAGCATAGCCATAAGGGCTTAGGGAAGGTGTGATTTCAGTCAGGAGGTAAAATGGGAAGATTTGGAGGCGATTAACCCGAAGGGCAAAATCGTCAATTTTTGGGAGATTTGGATACCGAATTACCCAAAATATTCCATGGCCAGTTGATTGTGGCCATTTCCCATTTTTGAGAATTTTTTTGGAATTTCTTGATTTTTCTTCGATTTTTGGAAGACGATTCGCCCGAAGGGCGAAATCGTCATTTTTAAGAAGGGTCGGGGTTCAAAACACCCGGAATGAGTCTTGGCCAGTTGGTTGTGGCCATTTCCTATTTTTGGGGATTTTCTTGGATTTTTTAGAATTTTTTTGGAAGACGGTTTGCCGGAAGGGCAAAACCGTCATTTCTGGAAAGACCGGGGGTCAAATGACCCGAAATAGGTCGTGGCCAGTTGAATGTGGCCATTTCCTATTTTCTGGAATTTTTTAGAATTTTTCTGAAATTTTCGAATTTTTTTTGAATTTTTTATGATTTTCTATTTTTTATTGATTTTTTGATTTACTATTATTTTTTTATGATTTTCGAATTTCCGAAAATAAAAACATCCGACAGTCCTAGACGTGACACGTGGCACTCTAATAGCCGTCAGATTATTTTGAATTTTTATATCCGAAAATCATTTTTTTTTAATATTAAAAAAAAATTGTTTATTTTGAAAACCGCCGGATCGCGACACGTGGCTCATCCATGGCCGTCCGATCTGGCTTTTATTATTATTATTTCTTTTTAAAAGACACGGACCCACATCGCTGACTTGGCTGCCTACGTGGCGTGCCACGTCAGCGTTGACTCGCCGACCGGCAAAGGGTTTCGCCGTAGAAAACGACCGGCGCCGGCGACCTTTCGTCGACGCCTCGTCGGAAGGCCATATCTTGGTCGTCCGACGTCCGATTGATCTGAAATTTTCGTCGAAATTCTCGTAATGAGCTCCTCTACAACATATATGAAGCTTGACACAGCAGCTCATCATTTCCCACGCCGGAAATTTCAATCGGACCTATTTTCCGACGAGACTCCCGTTCTAGTAATTTTATACGTAAAAACATCCGCCTAAATTATCAGACAGCATATATAGAGTCCCAGGACACTTACCTTACCATCGAGGGAGTTCGTTGTTGCTCGAGACGTGCTCCCAAGCTCGTGCCAGGTTCGGCGGTTCGGGGCCGACTCAGCGAATTATATACAACGAAAACACAAAACAAAGATAGGAATGGAAGCAGTAACACACAAGGAGTAATTCGAGCTCAAGAAAAAATCAACAAACCATAGACTGTATGGAAATATGCCATTAACGGCCGAGCGAAAGCTCAATCTCGGTGGTTACTCGACTCGGTGATGAAAAAGCGCGCCGACCGGTTCTGTGGCTTCCTCAGGTCGTCACTAAGCTTGGAGGAGGGTTCGTCGACTTCGCTTTCGTTCAATATGAGGTGACGAGGATTCGGGAGCTTCGGCGGATCTTGGCGTCGTCGGCATAGGACGAAGGTCGGCGACGGACTGTCGCGATGGCTGAGCGGTTTCGACCGTACGATGTCGTCCGTTCGAAGGCCACGAGTTGCCGCTCCGATGAGGTTCGGTCCGTGCTTTTTTTGTCGAGGAATGCCGATGGCCTCGCCCGACTCCTCCTTCTTGATGAAAATGGGACTCGACATGATCATAAAAAAAATGATCATGATGAAAGGAAGTTGTCATGATGAAGATTCCCATGATGAATGTTCCATTCTCTTTCTTATGCCTTTTCGCCTAAACTTGGAAGGCATGCAAAAGAAAGCTCGTGTGGTCATCCGAGGACTTCCACCTTCCACCCTCCTTGGATCTTCCTTTTTCTTTTCTTATCCTCTCTTTTCTTTTCTTTTCTTTTCTTTTGTTAATGCCACTCTCTCTTGTCCCCCTTTCAATGTCCTCCAGCAACTACGCCACTCCCTTTTGGTGATATATTATGTTTCTCCTTGGCTTTAGAAATCCTCAGAGGACCCACCCACCAAAAGAAGCATATCCAAGAGTGGGATTAATAATCACGGAGGTTTCGTAACGCATAGACCGAAGGCAAAGAGGAATCTTTGACCCCCCCCAATCTCCACCATCTCTGTGCTATGTTTATGAATTATATATATATATATATATCAAAAATAAAATTAATAAATAAATAAAATAAAAAGTTGATCAAAATTTAGGTGTCAACACCACTTCATCTTGTTACTCCACATATTGTAATCCTTTCCATCAAAGTATGGAGGCTTGTTGGCAAAGTGCGAATCGCTTGTTCCTGAAGAGTGATTGCTAGACATAGTAGATCGTTAACTCTGAAGTCAATAAACACTTCGTAAAATGAGCAACCTGCTCTGATACCAATTGATGTAACTAGCAATATCTCCTAGAGGGGGGTGAATAGGAGATTCTGAACACAATTACAAATTTCGTGCGGAATGGATAGAGTTCAGTGTACGATTAGGAACAAAAGCAGTATAACAGTGTGCAGAAAATCTAAACACAAGAGTAAGAGTTTAGAGAAGAGGATATTGCACACGATGTTTATAGTGGTTCGGCTTGGATCAAGCCTACGTCCACTCTCCCACGATGACAGCCGATTGGCTGGATTTCACTATGAAGAATCAAGAAGATTACAATCACTCAAGTGTTTTGTTTCCTTCTCACACAGATTTTCACAGTGAAGGATTTTGAGTACACAGAATACTCTCTCAGATGAAACTCAAATTATTCTTGCACTTTGGATTGTTGTTCGCTCTCTTACGCTCTAGTCGAACATTATTCTTCTTTTATACTCCCCTGCTTCCAAACTAGCCGTTGGATTTCAGCCAATGGATCGCTCTTCAATCCTTGATTGGACGTCATCAATCTTGATTGAACGAGACTATATCTTCAGAAGATATGTAGACCGTTGGGTAAGACATTGAACCCTTTTGATTCAGTCGCCCATACAACTGAATCTCCAGCTTCCATAAGTGTGATAAGTTTGAGTTGATTCCCGAGGATATATTCCTTAGAAGATGATATCCCATTATAGAAAGTCCCTTAATTGACAGGGTGGGATATCAGGATAATTGAATATCACTTGCCTTGATCGGAAACTTGCCATACGTGGGTTTTCGTGTTTTGTGAAATTCAGGAACTGATCTTTCTTCAGATTCGTCTAAGAGGAAATTGATCAGTTGACATGGAATGGTAATACGGAGATTTGATGTGATCCATCCGTCACTGTTTGGATCGTCAGGAGCACTTCCATCTGACCCTTAGTCAGAAGCACTTCCATCTGACCCTACGTCAGAAGCACTTCCATCTGACCATTCGTCAAAGGCACTTCCATCTGACCATTCGTCAGCGCGACTGAATTGGAGTCACTCAATCTGCTGCTTACACATTCTTCCTGCATCACATTTCATTTAACAATATCTTTTGAAGGTTTTGTCAGAATCAAAATATAGGAGAATTTCCACAACACTAAAGCCTTAAACAAATCACCCTTATAATCAATGCCTAAGCATGCCGTCAAGACTTTCAGAAGATTTCGATGTTTTATACGCTTTAAAGCCTCGCACTCAGCTTTGAAGCTCTTGAGAGGGCCATGCCATGTTAAGTTAAGTACCTTTACCGCGATGGCATTTCCATTCTCCTGGAGCGTCCCTTTGTAGACGAACCCAAAACTTCCCGACCCAATCAAATTAGTCGAAGAAAAACCATATGTTGCTTTTAGGAGAGTTCCATAAGATAGATTCAATAATGAATCATCTAAAGAGCTTGAAACCGGCTCGTTTCCTTTTTGCGTCAACCGACGCAGATATAGGCAAGTGACTATGAGAGTCATTCCGAGAAGACCAAAAATGATGGCGACAGTGAGTTTCAACTTATGGGCTCCTCCTATGCTTTCGGAGTTCGGAGACACGCACTCAGGGAGCTCAAATTCAAGCATTCCTCCACAGAGCTTTTCATTTCCAGCAACAAAAGTCGCACTCACATTTGTGAAAACTCCTTGAGTTGGTAGCGCGCCTTCCAAATGATTGCAAGATAAATTCAGCTTTTCCAAATACTTCAATGCCTCTAAGAACTTCGGAATAGAAATTGTTGTTGGAAAGATCTAATTCCTCAATGCTTCTTAATGAGCTGATTGGTTGAGGAATGGACCCATGGAAGAGGTTATCTTGCAATCTTAGTACTGTGAGTCCATCACAATTGCCTAGACTGCTTGGGATTTCACCTTCTAGAATATTTCCGGAGACATCCAATGTGTCCAAATGTTTAAAGTTCCCGATTTCCATCGGAAGGACTCCATTCAGATGGTTCCGAGACAACTTCAAATACATGAGGCTCCCAGCCACAACAGGTAATATCACCGGATCACTAAGATTGTTACCAGAAAAATCTAGGCCTAACAAGCTTCGATAGTTCACTAGGTAGGAAGGAATTGGCCCTAGAAAGTAGTTTTCATCAATATATAGATATAGCCAATTCTGCAGGCTTTGCAAAGAGGAGGGGATTATGCCAGATAGATGGTTGCCTGACAAGGTCAATACAGCAAGATTCGAAAGGTTCCCTAAGTCCGACGGGATCGGGCCCGAAAGAAGGTTGCCTTCCATTCGTAACCTTTGCAAGTTTACAATATTACAAATCTCTCTCGGGATCTCACCCGATATCAGATTTTGGACTACTTCCAGATAGGTAAAAGTAGCGGAGAAATTACCAAGGCATACAGGAAGCGTCCCACCAAATCTATTTGCACCTATCAACAGCACCTCCAAGTAAGTGGCATTTGTTAGTGAGCAAAGGAAGCTCAGATCATCTGCATTGGACCCTCCGCTGCCGAGATAATTAATGTATAAGACGACCGACTGAAGCCTATGGAGATTCGCCAAGGGAGGAACTTTACCAGAAAGCTCATCGACTGCAAGATCGAGACCTCTTAGATTTGTGGCATTGGATATCGACAAAGGAATGGATCCAGTGAACTGGTTATCATGAATGCTCAAAACTCGAAGGTTCGGAAGAGTGAATCCTATATCTTCAGGAAGACTGCCGTGGATCTGGTTCATCATTATATGGAGAATAGCCAGCGAAGACAAGTTGAAGACCGAAGGCGGAATCGTACCAGAAAGCCTGTTCTCTCCCAGGCTGAGTCTTTCTAGCTTGGTTAGTCGACCTAGAGATTGGGGAATAATCCCACTCAAACCATTTGCGGGACAAAAAAAGGCCCGCAGAGATGATAAGTTGCCTATGGATGAAGGGATGCCGCCGGTTAATTGGTTCGTAGAAATGCTGACCCTTTGAAGATTAGACAAGGAACCTAGCTCCGCTGGTATTCCTCCAACCAACTGGTTGTTCTCGATGATAAGATCTACGAGGCTCGAGCAACCTGATATATTCCTGGGAATCTCCCCAGTAAGTGAATTGTGGGAGAAATCCAAGAACTGGAGCCGACGCAGCCGACCAATTTGTGGAGGGATTTCAGGGCCGAAGCTATTGTTTTGGAGCCACAGGTGTCTCAAGAAGCTGAGGTTCCCAACGTGAGGGGAGATGGCTCCTGAGATTCCTCGAGAATTGAGGTCCAGTACCGTGACTCTATGGTGTCGACGACCGCACTTAACCCCATACCATCGGCAGAAGTCGATGCCGTCGTTCCACGAGTTAAGCGACCCAAAAGGATCTCTAGTTATTTCAGCTTTGAATGCAAGCAATGCAAGCCCGTTTGTATCGTTAGCAGCGGAAACGATGACAAGGAAGCACGACACGAGGAGGGCAGCCAAAAGAAGACAAGAACAAAGGAGTCGGGCGCAAATGAGACGCGAAGGTGCCATTTTTATGAGCATGAATTGGGTATTAAGTCCGTTCTGGTAATGCGATGATCTTCCCACAGAATTTATTCATGTAGCCGGGTTTTTCCACTCATCTTTTGTCCAATCTGACAGCCCAGAAAACATGCTTGGGCACCCGCTGGCGATGACAAACGAGTGAATCCAGTTCTCCGACGACAAGAGGACTATAACATGTCGGTGCTACTAACCATTGGACACGTCATATTTCCCATTGTCAAAGATTGGTACATAATTGCCTTTGAACAAGTGATTTTTCAAATTGTCAGGTCCCACCGTCTTTCATTATTTTCTGCACAATGGTTGACTTCATCACAAGCCAAATTCGTTGCCGGTGGTGTATAAAAGAAGACTGAGGGTGGCAGCTGTCGGTGGAATCTTTTCCTGGAGGAACTTGTCTATTGGGTATTTGACCTTTTCAAATTTGATCTACACGCAAATGAACAAAATCTTGTATTCCTTGAACGGAGTAGTTACTTAAATTTAATGCTTAGACTTAGAGAACAAAGCAAGCAAAGAACTGATCTTCAGAGTGGATTCTGCGACAGCAAAACTTTATCAACCAAATATTGCGCTATCAATTTTGGAAGATTTGGAATTCTATCTTTGGATACTATCAACCGATATTGCCCTGTCGTCAATTTTCAAAGATTTGGAATCGTATCTTTAGAAGTGGGAAAGTTTTTTATTTTATGTATTTCTTTTCTTGCTAGTAAATCTTCTAGAATGTACTCTTGGGTATATAAATACCCCTTTAGCTTAACGAAATGCACAACTATTCCTGCTTCAATAAACTTGATGAGAATACAAGAACAAAAGCTAAGCTAGCTGCAGAAAGTTCTGCAGTTTGGTAGTCTACATCTAAAATCCACATTGTGTTGATCTCATTTGACTGGTTAAAATGATTTTCTCTAAGTGTCAAAGCTTAGGGCGGATATGTGATAATAAGCACTACAAAGCTCATCTTGAGAGATGAGCACCAGACAATAGAGCATACCAATTCATGGTCCTGAATGAAGCATGTTCCATTTCAATTTAGTAATCAAGCAGAAAACTGCCATGGAGCTGATTTAGCTTTGATCGTGTATTTATGTTTCCATCTTTATCTGTTAATTCCGCCTTTTGACACCGAGGAGTGTGATGTCTAATTTCTAATCACTTTGACTATGCATTATTGTAATGATGAAATATAGAAGCAAAGTTGTTAATAGGAAACTAAACAACTAGGAGTTAATATCCTCGATTTGCAGCTCATCCTCATTTCTCCATTAACATAAAATGGTGCTAGTGCAACTCCTGTCATTGCAGATGAAGCAGCGAACTGAGCAAATGAAAAGCCAGTCAAATGAGTTCCGGGCGAGTATCAAGGGAATGGGTACTGTCAAGTACGTACATACGTAAATGTGCACTAATATCAATATCAAGGTATAGAAATGTCTGGGTTCATTAGAATTCTCACGAGTTAGATATAGAAATGTTGGGACAAAAAATAACAATAAAAATGGGGTGAACGAGAAAATGTTATTCCGACAGAAACCGTCAGAAGGTGTGGACTGATGGCTAATATTTTAAAGTAGGAATATGGGGACGATCCTTTCTTATATTCACAAGGAATTTAGGGAAGTCTGACATTCATCGTTTCCCTTTTCATGCTCAAATAGCACTAGAGAGAGCCATTGTATTACATGAAGAACTTGCTCCTTCGATGTCATCTATCCGTGTCTCATCCTTCCACGTAAAGAAGCCGCAAAAAGTCTCTTCCTGAGCGAGTGCAGCTGGGTTGCAACTTCGTCGACGTGCATGCGTCTTCTGGGCTCCTCGACTGAGCAACCGAGTCCAATACGATATATTGTTTCCAAACATTCCTTAAATATGTGGCTTCTTTCGTGAAGTGAATCTCGGGAACTGTTGTGGCTCTCTCGTTCTTGAAGAAGCACGGGATCGGTAATCTCCATAGCTCGTTGGGGCAGAGCCTCATCGACATGGTTATGAAGATTCAAATTATCTCTGAAAATGTCATTGGTGGGACTTAATCCTGTGAACATCTCTAATAGGAGGATACCGTAACTATAAACATCACCTTCTTTTGAGACCTGGCTTCCGCTTGCATATTCTGCAGTTTTCATATGTCATGGTGTAAGTAATGTCAAAAAAATGAGAATTTGAATTCACAAAGCAATTTCTTGAAGAAATGATTAAAAAAAAAAACTAGTCTCCATACGGACAAGTTGATAATGACAGGGGATAAGCTTTCTTAAGAGAGAGATGTTTACCGGGAGCTGCATAACCAATTGTTCCTCTTAAACCAGCAGAACTCATGTTTGCTCTGGTGTCAAATGTGGATTCGAGGACAATCTTCGCCAACCCAAAGTCACCAACATGTCCGACCATGTCGGCATCTAAAAGAACATTGCTTGGCTTTAGATCACAATGAATTATTAGGCTTTCGCAATGATTATGGAGATAATCTAATGCGGAAGCAACATCAATGGAAATGTCTACCCTTTGGAGTAGACTCAATTTCTTCGAGGGCCCATCAACTTCATTTGGAGCTGGATTTGGGTGCAGCCACTCTTCTAGGCTACCATTGACCATGAACTCGTAAACTAAAGCCTTAAACTCATCACCCTTAAAATCAATGCCTGAGCATGCCGTCAAAACTTTCAAAAGATTTCGGTGTTTTATACGCCTCAAAGCGTCGCACTCAGCTTTGAAGCTCTTAAGAGCGCCATGCCTCGTTAAGTTAAGCACCTTCACTGCAATGACATTTCCATTCTCCTGGAGCAATCCCTTGTAGACTGACCCAAAACTTCCGACCCCAACCAAATTTGTCGAAGAAAAACCATCGGTCGCTTTTAGGAGAGTTCCATAAGACAGATTCAACAATGAATCATCCAGGCAGCTTGAAATCGGCTCGTTTCTTTTTTGCTTCAACCAACATAGATATAGGAAAGTGAAAACGAGAGATATTCCGAGAAGGCCAAAAAGGATGGCGGCAGTGAGTTTCAACTTATGGACAACTCCTCTACTTTTGGTGTTTTGAAAGACACACTTAGGGAGCCCAAATTCAGGCATTCCTCCACAGAGCTTTGCATTTCCAGCGATAAAAGTCGCACTCACATTCATAAAAACTCCTTGAGTTGGTAGCGGGCCTTCGAAATGATTGTAAGATAAATTCAGCTTTTCCAAAAATCGAAATGCCTCGAAGAACTTTGGAATTTCACCATAGAAACTGTTGTTTGAAAGATCTAATTCCTCAATGCTTTTTAATGAGCTAATTGTTTGAGGAATATATCCATGGAAGAGGTTATCTCGCATTTTGAGTATGTTCAGTCCATCGCAATTGCCTAGACTGCCAGGGACTTCACCGTTCAGATTATTACTCGAGACATCCACTTCAACCAAATGTTTCAAGTTTCCAATTTCCTTTGGAAGGACTCCACTCAGATGATTCCGAGACAAATTCACATGGAGGAGGCTCCCAGCCATGGGCAATAAAACCGGACCACTAACATTGTTACTAGAAAGATCTAGGTTTGTCAAGCTAGGATACTTATCTAGCCATGAAGGAATCGGTCCTTCGAAGTTATTTCCAGAAACATTTAAAGTAATCAACCTGTGCAGATTTTGCAAAGAGGATGGGATTATACCAGATAGATTGTTGCCCGACAAGACCAATTCTGCAAGATTCGGAAGGTTTCCTAAATCTGAAGGGATTGGGCCTGAAAGAAAGTTGCCTTCCATTTGTAACGTCTGCAAGTTCACAAGATTACCAATTTCTCTCGGGATCTCACCCGATATCATATTCCGGGCTACTGCCAAGGTTGTGAAAGTAGCGGACAAATTACCGATGCACACAGGAAGCGTCCCACCAAATCTATTTTCATCCATCACCAATAGTAACAAGTTAGTGGCATTCGTTAGTGAGCAAATGAAGCTCAGGTCATCTGCATCGGACCCTCCGCTCCCAAAATGACTAGTGGCTAATACGACCCACTCAAGTTTACGGAGGTTCGCCAATGTAGGCACTTTCCCCGAAAGCTCATTCTGTCCAAGTTGGAGAGTTTTTAGATTTGTGGCATTGGATATCGACAAAGGAATTGATCCAGTGAACTGGTTAACACCAATGCTCAAATCATGAAGGTTCGGGAGAGTGAATCCTATATCTTCAGGTAGGTTGCCGTGGATCTGGTTCACTATTACGTGGAGTACAGCCAATGAAGACAAGTTGAAGACTGAGGGCGGAATGGTACCTGAAAGCATGTTGAATCCCAGGCTGAGCCTTTCTAGTTTGGTTAGTTGACCTAGAGATTGGGGAATGATCCCACTCAAACCATTTATGGGAAAAAAAATCGCCTGCAGAGATGATAAGTTGGCTATGGATGAAGGGATGCTGCCAGTTAATTGGTTCGAAGCAAAGCTGACCCTTTGAAGGTTTGACAAGGAGCCTAGCTCCACTGGAATTCCTCCAACCAACTGGTTGTACTCGAGGATAAAATCTACAAGGTTGGAGCAACCAGATATATTCTTGGGAATCTCACCTGTCAATGAATTGTAGGATAAATCCAAGAATTGGAGTCGGCGCAGCTGACCAATTTGTGAAGGGATTTCAGCGTCGAAGCTATTATTTTGAAGCCACAAACGTCTCAAGAAGCTGAGGTTTCCAATGTAAGGTGAGATGGGTCCTGAGATTCCTCGGGAATTGAGGTCCAGTACCGTGACTCTGTGGTGTCGACGACCACACGTAACCCCATGCCATCGGCAGAAGTCGGTGGTGTCGTTCCATGAGTGGAGCAGGCCGAAGGGATCGTTAGTAATTTCAGCCTTGAATGTAAGCAATGCAAGCCTGTCTGTATCACTGGTGGCAGAAACGACCGCACCGAAGCACAACATCAGAAAGGCCGCCAAAAGAAGACAAGAACAATGGAGTTGTGCCCAAATGAGAAGCGAATGTGCCATTTTTACGAGCATAGATTGGGTACTAACTTGGTAAGGGAGGGCAAGAAGGAATGAGTGAAGGGATATGTATGAGATGGAGCAGCCTGAGCTATATATACTTGTTGAAAAAGTCAAAAGCATATCAAGAAGAGTCAAAGGTGGTTGACTACTCAAATTTGGAGGCTGCAAGATGGCGGTGAAGAAAAAAATATTAATATTAAAATAATATTAAATATCCTTATTTACATTATTAGTATTCTTCCCATTATTTCCATTATATTTCATACAAGAATATACACACTTGCACACACACTTCCGCAAAATACCCAATAGTGGTGTCAAAGTCACGTTTACAATTCGTTGGTTTTGAGCATTTATTCAAACCAACTTCACGCAGAAACCAACAAGTGGTATCAGAGCCATAGCCAAAAAAAAAAAAAAAAAAACCAACAATGCTGAACAGCCTCACTGAGGAGCTGTTGCAGAAGCTGTGTGGGAACCTGAAATTGTCCTTTCTGGTAGGTGTTCGACCCATAAAATCCGTTCGGAAGTACGACGCAGCACCTTTAAGATGGTCTGAAAGCCCAAAACACACACTTGGCCACCCACTGGCAACCGAACACCCATTAATTGTCAACAAAACCTGTTTGCGACAGAATTATAATATGCCGATGCCACTAACCAGTGGGCCAGTGGCCACTCCAATCACGCCTTTTTCCACCTTCCTACTGTGAATTTGAACCCAAATTGCACTTCTGTGGAAAGGGATCGTTGTGTGCTTATTCCGCTCGACATCCAATACAAAAATTAAAATTAAAATTAAAAAAAAAGGACTTTTTGACGCTCTAATTGACAATTCCTATCATCAAATATAATATTTGATTGTTCGTGTCGTTTCACGGTGATTGTGACAACGTGCTAATTGGTCTCATCTTTATATTAACTTTGCCGTGTCGAATAGGGTTTGTCTCGCTAAGTCTCTAACTTGCCCAAGTTTTGTCTTTGTTATGAACTTCCACCCTTACCTTTATTAGCGGAGCAATCGGTGGAGAGAATAATTTTGATGATCACAAAATCACGCGGACACGTTTAGCGCCCTAAGTTAACCCCACACACTTGATTATGCCACTTGACTAGAAAAATTCCACAATACATATTGGCTTAAATTACTTTTGAGTAAACGTGGGTTCGCAATAAAACTTCTCACTTAGGGTTAGAATGAGATATTGTGATGCTCCAGAATGTCACGCATGACACGTATCTATAATTTTTTCTTTACGAATAACTTCTTTTCAAATGAATATTACCGACAGTGTGACGAATTATTGTTTTATGTCAGGCCTTGGGTTGAAAGTGAAATTACAAGTGTAAATGCATAGTAATGGAGCAACAATCTTGTGATTCCGTCTTGAAATGATCATTTCCCTTGTTCGTTTGTTACATAGCATGTGGGCTAGTAGAGCCTGTTTGGTGTCGTTGTGGTTCAACTATAACTATGTTGTGCTTTGTTTGTGCTGTGAAGTGGCAGCGCCTTGAAAATTGGATGAAGTATGCCTCTTCAAAGTTTCTAGACATTGATGTAGTTTTGTAGAGAGCTGCAATTATAAGGTATTTGCACCTCATAAAAGTCACAACACCCCTTATTCATAGATAAGTTGACACAGAAAGTTATCCCAAACAACCTCTCTTGATTGCGAAATACATAACTCATTTAACTTCTATAGCAATTTATCAAAGAGATTGGTACATAATTGCATTCGAATAAAAATGATGTTGTAATTATCATGTCCCATCGTCTCTCATATTGTTGGGAGTGTGCAGCGGAAGTCCGATACTTTTTTTTTTTGCCGGGGAGATCGCTAAGAGGGAGCCCAAGTCCGAGCCCGTTAACATATCCAGTCAAACACACCTTAACTCAAAAGCTTAAGCCAATGAGTTATGGATATTAACTGCTCAGTACCACATCAATTCTCCTATGTGGGACTTCTCTAACACAACTCACACGTGCATCCTAGCAATCTCCCCCTCACATGTGAGCTCCAGTGTTAGGTTTGCTCCCCCTTAATCCAAATATTCTTCCGCACCAACTTTATCTCAACTTGAATCTTCATCAACGCCCATCGAGCCCGTTGCTACACCACAACATCCACCGGCCCGGAAATCGCGTTGGCTCTATCTCAACCTGACTCTCCATCAACGCCCATCGGGCCCGCACTGCTACACCACAGCGACCACCGGCCCGAAAACCGCATTGGCACCAGATTCTTTCTTGAGATGCGATCATCAGATTCTTCTTGAGATATTCGGCGAAACAGATCGGAGACCCACCAACCAACCATCGGCTCTGATACCATTTGTTGGGAGCGCGCAGCGGAAGTCCGATACTTTTTTTTTGCCGGGGAGATCGCTAAGAGGGAGCCCAAGTCCGAGCCCGTTAACATATCCAATCAAACCCACCTTAACTCAAAAGCTTAAGCCAATGAGTTATGGGCCAACTTGGGTATATTAACTGCTCAGTACCACATCAATTCTCCTATGTGGGACTTTTCTAACACAACTCACACGTGCATCCTAACTGTCACGCCCCGACTCTCGAGCTCGCGACATCCCTTGCCAAATCGCCACTAGGTCACGAAGGATAGCATCCCAGGCGGACTATCGACCTACTATCATATGGCGCATGCGGAATGTGCAACTTCCAAAGCAATAAGATCAGCATGGGATAAAGAATCAGAAACAACCAGTCAAATAAAACAGAAGCACTAAACAGATGAGAATAGATGATCCATGACCTTACAGAGCTATCAGATAATATATACAACCCCATGCTTCGGGGCGGCCCTCTAAGACTCTCAAAAAGATATAGGAGTCGAGTAAGGTCAACTCTCATCTACTCCAAAAGGGTACTCCCACAAAAGATCCTCCAACAGCCCAAAAAGATCGCGGCTAAGACTAGTGATCGCGGCGGTCCAACGGAGGCGCCGGGTTGTTGGGATCGTCATAAGAAATATTACTCGACTGTACAGAAGGGGCTACAGACTGCTCGGACTCGTCCTCAGGCTGCGTGCCGGGTTCGGGATACACTACCTCCCCGTCAAGCGTGTCGATGTCCATCAGGTCCCTGGCTGGGGCATTAGCGACCCCCTGAACAGGCGGTCCCTCAAACCCACGAATCGGGCCGTAGAGATCTATCCAGTCACGAAGGTACCAGGCCTTGAAGAGATGAGCCACCAGAAGTGGCATCCCCTCATCGACCCATACAGTCGTGACGTGACGCTCCCAGACCTGATTCGTACCTGGCACCAGATGAAGCGTGACATCGTGAGACGAGTGGGTAGGGGTACCGAATCGCACGGGCCTTTCCATTACTTCGGACCTGAAATGTTAACCCACAACGGGGTGAGAAATAAATCTCAGTGAATCAAGCCTAAGCTCAGTTAGGACATTGATTCGCCCAAAATATACTAAGCATCACAACCAACATACAGTTCAGTCGCATAACTCAACAAGATATAGTCATAACATATTAAACAACCCTTTAAGGCATCACAATTCAAGTGTACACCAGGCACCACACAATTCATTTATATCAGATGACCCACGCCACTGGCGTAATCCAATTCCACAACGCGATCCAGCACTTTAGTGCGATCTAGCATCCTTCTTGTAGAACCGGACTACGTCTCTTTTCCCTCTCAACGACGGCTACTATAGGCGGTGTATCCAGTGCACCCAGCACGGCACCAGCAAGCAGGCATCCCTAAACGGGGCGTCGGTCCATCACAAGCAGCGACCGGCATCCGATAATTCCTTAAGACCGTACGTCTGGCACAGGGCATGAATTACCGTGCTTCTGGCGAGTCGTTTACAATAGGTACGGTAAGTGCACGAACAGTACCCAACGAACTTGCCAAGTAATCGTCATCTGTCCCTCATGTGACCACACCATTCACACTTGGCAATCAATCTATTAATTATCTTTGAATAATGCCAAATACACATACAGACATGCTAACAGACTCGGCCCACAGCCAATCAAGACACTCAGTCAGGCATGTCAGCGAGGCGATCAAATCCATGAGGTTAATGACTAAATCACGAGCAACCAATTCAATCAGGCAATATCAAGCTCAATTCGTGCCATGACAATTATTAACCAGATTGATTTAACACACCAATCGTTCGCTCCTAATTGAACCATAATCAACGAATTATCACCCAATCAATCAATCACTAATTTTATCACAATTAGCCACAGATAATAAAATCACCCCAATTAATCTAATCGATCGGCCATTTAATCTAGCCCAATTTCTAACTAAACCGGCCCCGATCGTGTACCCAAATTTCACAATTAACTAATTCTAGGCGCAATTAGCGCCCTAACCAAGGGTTAGGGTTAACTCACTGAGTGAGTGAGCTCGAGCGGTCCCGACGGTCGGCGGCGGCGACGGCGGCGGCTCTCGGCACTAACAAGGGTAACCGCGCGGCAACTCGGACCCAAACTTCGGAGACACCTCAGGAAGGTCCCACGAGGTCGCCGGGACAGGTGGCCGGCGACGGAGCTCCGGCGAACGGCGGCCGGCGGCCTGAACAGAATCGGCACAGTGAGAAAACAGGGCAAAACAGGGCTGTTGCGGGTGGTTCTCGATCCTACGGGCTACGACAAGGCCGGCCAAGGGTGCAAGACTCACCTAGGGGTCGAGGGACGTTAGTTAGGACCGGTGGGAGGCGGCCGAAGGCGGCGGAGCACGATGCACAGAACCGGGCGGAAATAGGGTACGCGCGACAGTGAACAAGGGAGGTGATCGGCGGCTGTTCACGAGCTCCACCGGCAACGACGGTCTTCCATGAGCTAGGGGAAGCAAGAGGAAGGTCAGAGGAGTCGAACGACGGTGGTGGTGAGTGGCGGGGCCGTCGGAAACGGCCGGGGTCGAAGAAAAACCAAACTGGTCTCAAAACAGAGTACCGGCGGTTTCAAGGCTTATCGCGGCGGCTCCGGCGAACAACGGGCGGCGGGACCGGTTCAGAGCTATCGAGGGGAGCTTGGCGGTCGGTCGTGAGGTGGTGGCCAGCTCCGGTGACGTCGCCAACGGTCAGGGAACGAGCTGGAAGTGCTCGGGCAGCAGGGGCCGAAACAGGGCACTCCTTCCCGAGCTGCTCCCGCGGCTGTCCGGCGGCGAACGGCGGCCGGGACTGGACGACGACGACGGCAGGGAGTGGCTTGAGGTGGTGGTGGCTGGCTGTGGACTGGTGGTCACGCAAAAATCCACGAGGAAGAGAAGAGGGAGCTCGATCGTGCGTCGCTAAAAAAAACCGCAGGGAAAGAAGAAGAGGAAGAAGCAGCGACAGAAGAGGGAGGGAGAGAGAGAGAGACGTGAGCTGATAGGGCATGGGGAAGAGAGATGGTGGGGTCCTAATGAAGACTTTGGGGGCAACTTATCCATTAGGGTTAATTGGTTTTGTCCCATGTACTTTAGGGTAGGGGTATTTTGGTCTTTTGGCCATGCCGGGACTGAAATGGAAATTTTGCGCACTGGACAAACAGAAAATTTTGCAATTTCACTGGCTAGGCTTGATCGAGATTAGGTTCGGCGCGAAAGTCGAAAATCTAATTTAAAAAGGCTAAGAAATCGAACCCTAACCTAAAACGATCGAAATTTCGGAATTCGTCCAAATTATCGTCACTTCGGTCCTAACGGTCCAAAATATTTGTCGACTATAATTCTATATAATATCCTTATATTGAATTTCGAATCTTACAGAAGTTGGAATTTCCAGGACGTCACAACTCTCCCCCACTTAGGAAATTTCGTCCTCGAAATTACAGCACAGTCCCAACTATTCAAAAAGATAAGGGTAACTACTCTTCATAACTTCCTCGCTTTCCCAGGTAGCTCCTTCAGTACCATAGTGTTGCCAAATCACCTTGACCAAAGGGATCGTCTTGGTCCGGAGTACTTGTTCTTTCCTATCCACAATCCTAATTGGTCGTTCCACGTACGAGGCTTGCTCATCCAGGTCAATCTCTTCATAACTTAGTACATGAGCGGGATCCGGTTCATACGTCCTTAGCATCGACACGTGGAAGACATTATGCACTTGGGCAAGTCTCGGCGGCAACGCAAGACGATAAGCTAAATTTTCAATCCGCTCCAGGATTTCAAACGGTCACACGTACCTTGGGCTCAATTTTCCTTTCTTGCCAAAACGGGATGTCCCTTTCATAGGCGACACCTTTAGAAAGACATGGTCGCCCACTTGAAATTCCAAAAGTCTGCGCCTCTTATCTGCGTAATTTTTCTGGCGACTTTGCGCTGTCTTCAATCGGTCTCTAATCACTTTAATTGCTTCCATTGACTGTTCCACTAACTCCGGGCCGGTGATCTTTCTTTCACCCACTTTCACCCACTTTCTACAAGCTCTGCCATGCAATGCCTCGAAAGGTGCCATCTTTATACTCTGCTGGTAACTGTTGTTGTAAGCAAACTCAACCAAATGCAACTGTTCTTCCCAACTGCCCTTAAAATCCAAAACACACGCTCTCAACATGTCCTCTAAGGTTTGAATTGTCCTTTCAGACTGTCTATCTGTCTGCGGGTGATAGGCCGTACTAAACTGCAGCTTCGTCCCCAAGGCTATTTGCAGACTCTTCCAAAACGTGGCAGTGAACTTAGGGTCTCGATCAGAAGTGATCGTCACTGGCACTCCATGTAATCTCACGATGTGCCTCACATAAAGTTCTGCATACCTGTCTAAAGCAAAATCCTTTCTTACTGCAATGAAGTGTGCTGACTTTGTCAATCTGTCTACCATTACCCATATTGAATCATGCCCTCTCTGACTCCTTGGTAATCCCATGACAAAGTCCATCGTGATATGCTCCCATTTCCACTCCGAAATCTCCAAAGGCTGCAGCAATCCTCCAGGCTTACAGTGCTGCGCCTTGACCTGCTGACAGGTCAAACACTTAGCCACATGCTTGGCTATGTCCGTTTTCATGCCATTCCACCAATAATGCTGCTTCAGGTTCTGATACATCTTTGTACTCCCAGGATGAATACTATAATTACTACGATGTGTTTCTAACAAGATTTCTTCCCTTAAACTCTCATTGGCAGGCACAACCAAACGTCCTCTGAACTTCAGTATTCCATCTTCAGCCACTTGGAAATCGACCCTTCGCTTAGCTGAATCCTCCTGAATGATCTTTTGAATGACGGGATCTGTAGACTGCAGGGTCTTAATCTTAACCTGAACCTCCGGCTCGATTCTCAAAGTTGCCACAAGACTTGACAGGTGACTTATCTCGAACTTGAAATCTGAGTCTCTTACTTGCTCCAGCAAACGCCACTCACGAACACGTAATTGAGCAATCACTGATTTTCTACTCAGGGCATCCGCAACCTTATTCGCCTTACCCGGATGATACATAATCTCGTAATCATAATCTTTAAGTAGTTCCATCCATCGGCGCTGTCTCATATTCAACTCCTTCTGAGAGAATAGATACTTCAGACTCTGGTGGTCAGTATACACTTGAAAACTTTCACCAATCAGATAATGTCTCCAGATCTTCAAAGCAAACACGACCGCAGCCAACTCTAGATCGTGTGTGGGATAATTCAACTCATGAGGTCTCAATTGACGAGATGCATACGCTACTACTCTACCATGTTGCATCAGGACACAACCCAATCCTCTAAGCGAAGCATCGCTATAAATCTCATAACCACCAGGACCAGACAGAATTGTCAGAACAGGAGCCGTAGTTAGCCTATGCTTAAGCTCTTGAAAACTACGCTCGCACTTGTCTGTCCATTCGAATTTCATGTCTTTCTTCAGCAGCTTAGTCAAAGGCGAGGCTGTAACGCCCGAAATCCCGACTCCTGTAAATAGTGTAATCCAGACGATAGTGTGAATATGAATTTCATTTTGGTCGCGCAAAGTATACTTCGTGGATTTAGAAATTTGAAATTTAAAGATTTTCGATAATCGTCGATCGAATCGAGTGGGATTTTGATCGGTTCGTCCTTTCGCCTTAGGATTTGAATTTTCGAGTCGAGGCCTCGCCGTAGCCAAGCCGACCTCGAAGGATTCATTATCCCGATTGGATGACCAATGTCCAATTTACCCTCGCGTGCGAAATTTCGGAATTGCCCCGGTCAAGGATGGAAGTTACAAGATTGCCCTTGGATATTTGATGGGCAAAAGGACAAGCTTCATTATTTGTGTGGTCCAACCTTATCTCAAGAGCACTCAAGTGGTCATGGTCAATGAAGACAGCTCATTCCCTCTCTCCTCCAGCTATTGCACGACACCACATCTTCACGTTTTCTCTTCTGCTTTTGCTTGCTCCCTCAACCGACTCATCTCTCTTCTTCTTTCACTTCGCACGACCACATCTTGCCGGATCCTCACCAGACCATCACTGATCCTCCACCACCTCCCCCTCAAGCCGTCGCCACCCCCCCAGCTCCGCCGTCGCCTCCCAGGGCCGCCGGAAACCGGCCGGAGGCAGCTCGAGCAGATTTTCTGCTTTGTCCGAGCCGTGGGGTGCAGCAGCTCCTCCTTGCTGCACGGTGGTTTCTGGTCACCACCTCACGAAGCTTCCTCACTCTCCCTCCGACACCCCTCTGCTGTCGCAAGCAGCCACCAGCTGCCGGAAGAGCTCAGGTGAGAAGAAAACCGAACATGCCCCTGTTTCTGCCGGTTTTGGTTCAGTTTCTGTTTTGGAGTTAGTTAGCTGCTCTGGTTCGTTTCTTTGCTGACCTCCGGCCACTACACACACCCCGACACCCCTAGGGACGTTCCCTTTCAGTTGCAAGAGGTTTCGTGACCGTTAGATACCCGAACCAGCCTTGTATCCGGGCTGTGCGTACTCTGGTTTCTCTGCTGCAGCTGCTGTGTTGCTGCTGTTTTGGTGTTGCCGACGACTTCTCCGGTCACCACAGGTCGCCGACGACCACCCCCGACCCCCGTGAACCTCCACCTTCGACCTTAGACCCGACCGCCACTCTAAGTCGCCCAAAACAGAATCGTTTAGCCACTGTTGTTTCTCACGTTGCTGCTGTCCTGCTCTGTTTTTGGGATTTGGCTGATTTGTGGGCTTGTTATTTTAGGGCTGTTGAGTTGGGCCGAAGTCCATTCTGAGTTGGGCTGAAAGCTGAGGTGTTGGGCCACGAAATTTGGGCCTTGTCTTGGGCCCGTGGATCGAATCTTTTGGAGTTTAGGCCCGTTGGACGATATCCGTGGTTCGCGATCCAGTTAAGTTCGAAGTTTGGATCGAAGGTTTTACTTCAAGGAATTTACGGTGAGTTGACATCTAATTCTCGATTAGGTCGTTAATTATGTCTGGATTAGTTTGCTTAGATCAATAGGGGTTGATTTCATTAGGGTCGAATAGGCTAGAAACTCGAGTTAAGTTAAATAGCCTATTTGGTTGTGTTAGTCGATTTAGAAATCCCTGAATGTTAATTGCTTGGTCTATGAATGATGTGGATTGGTTGCGAGCGAATGGTTGTTTTAAGCGGGCGCCTGTTCGATGTGTGAATTAAATTGTAAAGCATGGCGAGGATTGAATTTCTTATCGTTGCTTGGATGATTGCTCATATTGAGATTGTGCTTGATTATTGGCTATAATCAAAACGTGAAATTATGGATTGAGGAATGGATTGAGTGGTCACATAAGTAACGATGAGGCGACCCTAACATGTTCGATGTCCTAGAGGTGCCAATGGCACTGGGGACTATAACTATACAACTTGTTGGATGCCCGACAGTCTTGGTGTGGTGCGAAGCTGGCATGGAGCATGGAGAGACTGTCGGTAGCCGATCGCAGCTTGTGACGGATCGGACCCCATTTTGGGAAGCCTACTTGTTGTGCCTGGAGTGCTGTGGGCATGGGGTCACAACTTGTAGATGCCGTCGCTGATAGGATATGGGACGGAGCCTGTTTACAGATGACATTACCTGGAGTGCTATAGGCATGGGGTAGTGTAGCTATTTTGAAACGTCGCGGATCATCATTGTGAAATTGGACATAGTGTGATGTCTAATACATGCTATTTGCCTAGATGCATTATGATCATTGAATGACTTGATGATAGTTGAGTTGACACGGCCGCATGTTTCATTCATGGCGTATAATGCATGAGATGTCATTTGGTAAATTGCATGTGATTGTCTAATAGGATGTCTGGACGAGTCATCGCCCTACTCGAGGCTTAGGCGTTGACTTCACTGGGATTTTATCTCACCCCGTAGTGGGAACACTTTTCAGGCCCGAAGTGATGCTGAGCCCCTGGCGAGCGTTCCTTGGCTTCCAGTTATGACCTACTCGTCACCTGGACTTTTGGAGATTTTTGGTTCTGTTTTGGAGTAGATGAGGACCTAACCCTGCCAGATCCCTTTTTATTCTATAGTGGATCCTAGTGAGACGACTGTAGCTCCGTAGGGTTAGTGATCATCTGCTGTATTCTATATAGGCGATCATGTATGGTGATATCCTACTGCTGCGGATATTTATATTTGACTATCCCTGATGTTTTGTATGTATGGGAGTTTAATCGTTTCCGCATGTGCGATATGTTGTCATGGGTCGATAGCGTGCCTGGGACGTTATCATTATGACCTCAGGCGATTTGGTAGGGTTGCTACGTTCCCGGGGATCGGGGCGTGACAGAGGCGATAGCTGAGAACCTCTCCACAAATCGTCTGTAATAGCCTGCCAAACCCAAGAACTTCTAATCTCTGAAGAAGTCATCGGTCTTGGCCAATCCATAACTGCCTCGATCTTAGCTGGATCCAAAGCAATACCTTCACCAGAAACCACATGGCCTAGAAATGCCACGCGAGCTAGCCAAAACTCGCACTTGCTGAACTTGGCATACAACTGATGCACTCTCAAAGTTTCCAGAACTACCTTCAAGTGTTGTTCATGATCCCCAACACTCTTTGAGTACACTAGAATGTCGTCTATAAACACAATTACGAAACGATCCAAGAACTCGCTAAACACCCTGTTTATTAAATCCATAAAAGCGGCAGGAGCATTCGTCAAATCAAACGGCATCACAGTAAACTCATAATGTCCATAGCGTGTTCTAAATTCCGATTTCGGTATATCCTCTTTCCGGATTCTCAACTGATGGTATCCAGTCCGTAGATCGATCTTAGAAAATATCGACGCTCCTTGCAACTGGTCAAACAAGTCATCAATCCTCGGTAGCGGGTACTTATTCTTGATTGTCACTTGATTCAACTGCCTATAGTCGATACACAATCTCAGAGATCCATCCTTTTTCTTGACAAACAGAACAGGTGCTCCCCAAGGCGAGGCACTAGGGCGAATGAACCCTTTATCTAACAACTTCTGCATCTGTACCTTGAGTTCCTTCAACTCCGACAAAGCCATCCTATATGGCGCCTTAGAGATTGGCTCCGTTCCAGGAGCTAACTCTATAACAAACTCAATTTCCCTTTCTGGTGGCAAACCAGGTAAATCCTGAGGGAAAATATCTGGGAATTCACACACAATAGCAATATTCTCCAACTTCAATTCTTCAATAGTCGTATCAACCACTGAAGCCAAATAACCTTGGCAACCACTCTCCAACAGTCGGGTCGCCTCAAGCGACGATATCATGACAGTCGAGGTTCCTCCTCGATTTCCACTAAATTCGAAGCTAGTACCTACCATCGGATTAAACCGAATCACCTTATTAAAGCAGTCCATCGTGGCCCTTTGCTTTGTCAACCAATCCATCCCCACAATCAAATCAAAATCAAACATCTCCAGCACAACCAGGTCTATCCTACTTTCATGACCATCCACAACAAGTCTATAATAAGGACAGCTTGCTGTAGCCACCACACTATCCTTTAAAGGCGTAGAAACTTTAAACACAACATCCAAAGGCACCAAGTTCAACTCAGATAGCTTAACAAACTGATCGGCAACAAATGAATGTGTATCACCCGGATCAAACAAAGCATAAGCTACTTGGTTATGCAAGAGGACCGTACCTGTAACGGTCGGCGAATCCTTCGCCGCTTCCCGGGTGACAGCAAACACCCTTCCTTGCGCTGGTAGACGGTTCTGCAAATTCGGTGGCGCAGCTCCTCTCGGTGGTCCTCCCTGCTGTGGCGGCGCCTGTCTGCCTTTCATCTGCGAGCAGTCCTTCACTTGATGACCCAGCTGGCCACAACCAAAACAGGCACCACTTCCATACGGGTAAGGACCAGGTCCATGCCTCTAGCGGCACAGATTGCACCACTTGTGCTGACGAAACACTGGCTTGCTGATCGCCCCTCGGCGATTAGGTGGAATGCGACTCCTGTTGCTAAACATGGGTTTCTTCCCTTGCCTCTTGTCAAAACTGTTCGGGGGCGTAAACCGCGATCCAGATGCGGTAGACTTCTCTGCTAGATGTCGTTCCACCATTTGAGCTCTCTCATAGATTTCGTTGTAATCCTTCAGATAGAGAGGTACCAACCAGCTCTGAATCTCAAGTTTCGATCCGTCCATAAACCTTCTCGCCTTATCCTCGGGATCGGTCACCATCATCGGTGCATACTTAGAAAGTTCGGCGAACTTAGCTTCGTACTAGTCTACAGTCTGCTGGTTCTGGCGTAGGCGTTGGAACTCATCCATCTTCTGTTTTCTCGCAGTATGTGAAAAATACTTGTCATTAAAAGCTTACACGAAGGCACCCCATGTCTGGGCCGTACCCTCTGGAAAAACTCTGTCCTTTGAGGCTCTCCACCAGAAGCTTGCATTCCCCTGCAATTGATAGATAGCTAAAATGATCCTTTCCTCCTCGGTACATCTCAGAAGGACAAACGCCTTTTCCAACTCCTCGATCCACAAGGTTGCAGCTTCGGGATCTCCACTCCCAGTAAACTTAGGCGGCTGCATCTTAAGGAACTGTTCTATTAACCACTGGGTCTGACGCCCTTCATTCACTTCCCTGGCATGAGGGTTCACAGGTTGAGTTCCAGCAACAGCAACGGTAGCAGCATTCATATCCTTCACCTGCTGTCCCATGAGATCCCCAATAGTTCCCAGCGCTAGCATAACCTGAGCCATTGTCGGCTCCTGCCCAGATGGTCCAGCAGCTGCGGGCGTTCCACTACCACCCACAATCTCCTCGATCGGTCTGACAGGTCTCGTTCACGGCGCTCGGGGCGCTCTCTTACCGCGTCCGTTCATTATGCAGAATAGATACGAAGTCCTGCTTACCCCATAGCAAACGCGGTCAGAAGGCAACCCCAATACTTAAAGCACAATAACAATCACAAACACAAAGCTCATAAATCCACTAACTATCCCATTTTCCCAACGCTCCTTATCACTCCAAGCCAAAGAACAGATGGATCAGGCTGACCTTGCTCTGATACCACCTTGGGCGGGGATGTCACGCCCCGACTCTCGAGCTCGCGACATCCCTTGCCAAATCGCCACTAGGTCACGAAGGATAGCGTCCCATGCGGACTATCGACCTACTATCATATGGCGCATGCGGAACGTACAACTTCCAAAGCAATAAGATCAGCATGGGATAGAGAATCAGAAACAACCAGTAAAATAAAACAGAATCACTAAACAGATGAGAATAGATTATCCATGACCTTACAGAGCTATCAGCTAATATATACAACCCCATGCTTCGGGGCGGCCCTCTAAGACTCTCAAAAAGATATAGGAGTCGGGTAAGGTCAACTCTTATCTACTCCAAAAGGGTACTCCCACAAAAGATCCTCCAACAGCTCAAAAAGATCACGGCTAAGACTAGTGATCGCGGCGGTCCAACGGAGGAGCCGGGTTGTTGGGATCTTCATAAGAACTATTACTCGACTGTACAGAAGGGGCTACAGACTGCTCGGGCTCGTCCTCAGGCTGCGTGCCGGGTTCGGGATCCACTACCTCCCCGTCAGGCGTGTTGATGTCCATCGGGTCCCAGGCTGGGGCATTAGCGACCCCCTGAACAGGCGGTCCCTCAAACCCACGAATCGGGCCGTAGAGATTTATCCCGTCACGAAGGTACCAGGCCTTGAAGAGATGAGCCACCAGAAGTGGCATCCCCTCATCGACCCATACAGTCGTGACGTGACGCTCCCAGACCTGATTCGTACCTGGCACCGGATGAGACGTGACATCGTGAGACGAGTGGGTAGGGGTACCGAATCGCACGGGCCTTTCCATTACTTCGGACCTGAAATGTTAACTCACGATGGGGTGAGAAATAAATCTCAGGGAATCAAGCCTAAGCTCAGTTAGGACATTGATTCACCTAGAATATACTAAGCATCACAACCAACATACAGTTCAGTCGCATAACTCAACAAGATATAGTCATAACATATTAAACAACCCATTAAGGCATCATAATTCAAGTGTACACCAGGCACCACACAATTCATTTATATCAGATGACCCACGCCACTGGCGTAATCCAATTCCACAACGCGATCCAGCACTTTAGTGCGATCTAGCATCCTTCTTGTAGAACCGGACTACGTCTCTTTTCCCTCTCAACGACGGCTACTATAGGCGGTGTATCCAGTGCACCCAGCACGGCACCAGCAAGCAGGCATCCCTAAACGGGGCGTCGGTCCATCACAAACAGCGACCGGCATCCGATAATTCCTTAAGACCGTACGTCTGACACGGGGCATGAATTACCGTGCTTCTGGCGAGTCGTTTACAATAGGTACGGTAAGTGCACGAACAGTACCCAACGAACTTGCCAGGTAATCGTCATCTGTCCCTCATGTGACATCACCATTCACACTTGGCAATCAATCTATTAATTATCTTTGAATAATGCCAAATACACATACAGACATGCTAACAGACTCAGCCCACGGCCAATCAAGACACTCAGTCAGGCATGTCAGCGAGGCGATCAAATCCATGAGGTTAATGACTAAATCACGAGCAACCAATTCAATCAGGCAATATCAAGCTCAATTCGTGCCATGACAATTATTAACCAGATTGATTTAACACACCAATCGTTCGCTCCTAATTGAACCACAATCAACGAATTATCACCCAATCAATCAATCACTAATTTTATCACAATTAGCCACAGATAATAAAATCACCCCAATTAATCTAATCTATCTGCCATTTAACCTAGCCCAATTTCTAACTAAACCGGCCTCGTTCGTATACCCAAATTTCACAATCAACTAATCCTAAGCGCAATTAGCGCCCTAACCAAGGGTTAGGGTTAACTCACTGAGTGAGTGAGCTCGAGCGGTCCCGACGGTCGGCAGCGACGGCGGCGGCGGCGGCTCTCGGCACTAACAAGGGTAACCGCGCGACAACTCAAACCCAAACTTCGGGGACACCTCAGGAAGGTCCCACGAGGTCGCCGGGACAGGTGGTCGGCAACGGAGCTCAGGCGAACGGCGGCCGGCGTCCTGAACAGAACCGGCACATTGAGAAAACAAGGTAAAACAGGGCTGTTCCGGGTGGTTCTCGATCCTATGGGCTGCGACAAGGCCAGCCAAGGGTGCAAGACTCACCTAGGGGTCGAGGGACGTCAGTTAGGACCGGTGGGAGGCGACCGAAGGCGGCGGAGCAGCGATGCACAGAACCGGGCGGAAACAGGGTACGCGCGACAATGAACAGGGGAGGTGATCGGCGGCTGTTCACGAGCTCCACCGGCGACGACGGTCTTCCATGAGCTAGGGCAAGCAAGAGGAAGGTCAGAGGAGTCGAACGGCGGTGGTGGCGGGCGGCGGGGGCCGTCAAAAACGGCCGAGGTCGAAGAAAAACCAAACCGGGCTCAAAACAGAGCACCGACGGTTCCAAGACTTACCGCGGCAGCTCCGGCGAACGACGGGCGGCAGGACCGATTCGGAGCTATCGAGGGGAGCTTGGTGGTCGGTCGTGAGGTGGTGGCCAGCTCCGGTGACGTCGCCAACGATCGGGGAACGTGCTGGAAGTGCTAGGGCAGCAGGGACCGAAATAGGGCACTCCTTCCCGAGTTGCTCCCGTGGCTGTCCAGCGGCGAACGGCGGCCGGGACTGGACGACGACGACAGCAGGGAGTGGCTTGAGGTGATGGTGGCTGGCTGTGGACTGGTGGTCGCGCAAAAATCCACGAGGAAGAGAAGGGGGAGCTCGGTCGTGCGTCGCTAAAAAAAAACGCAGGGAAAGAAGAAGAGGGAGAAGCAGCGGGAGAAGAGGGAGGGAGAGAGAGAGAGAGAGACATGAGCTGATAGGGCATGGGGAAAAGAGATGGTGGGGTCCCAATGAAGACTTTGGGGGCAACTTATCCATTAGGGTTAATTGGTTTTGTCCCATGTACTTTAGGGTAGGGGTATTTTGGTCTTTTGGCCATGCAGGGACTGAAATGGAAATTTGGCGCACTGGACGAACAGAAAATTTTGCAATTTCACTGGCTAGACTTGATCAAGATTAGGTTCAGCGCGAAAGTCGAAAATCTAATTCAAAAAGGCTAATAAATCGAACTCTAACCTAAAATGATCGAAATTTCGTACTTCGTCCAAATTATCGTCACTTCGGTCCTAACGGTCCAAAATATTTGTCGACTATAATTCCATATAATATCCTTATATTGAATTCCGAATCTTACAGAAGTTGGAATTTCCAGGACGTCACACTAGCAATCTCCCCCTCACGTGTGAGCTCCAGTGTTAGGTTTGCTCCCCCTTAATCCAAATATTCTTCCGCACCAACTTTATCTCAACTTGAATCTTCATCAACGCCCATCGGGCCCGTTGCTACACCACAACATCCACCGGCCCTAAAATCGCGTTGGCTCCATCTCAACCTGAATCTCCATCAACGTCCATCGGGCCCGCACTGCCACACCAAAGCGACCACCGGCCCGGAAACCGCATTGGCACCAGATTCTTTCTTGAGACGCGATTACCAGATTCTTCTTGAAATATTCGCCGGAACAGATCGGAGGCCCACCAATCAACCATCGGCTTTGATACCATTTGTTGGGAGCGCGCAGCGGAAGTCCGATACTTTTTTTTTTTGCCGGGGAGATCGCTAAGAGGGAGCCCAAGTCTGAGCCCGTTAACATATCCAGTCAAACCCACCTTAACTCAAAAGCTTAAGCAAATGAGTCATGGGCCAACTTGGGTATATTAACTGCTCAGTACCACATCAATTCTCCTATGTGAGACTTCTCTAACACAACTCACACGTGCATCCTAGCACATATGTTTTGTCTGGCTGAAGTGTAGAGATTCTTTTAGTTTGAAAGGCAAAATTACATTTAAAATTTACTCCTTTTGATTTTGATGGTTGACAGGTGTTGACACCTAAATTTTGATCAACCTTTTTCTTCCTCTATTTTTCAAAAATTCATAGAAAATTCATAAAAAGCTAAAAAAATTACAAAAACCAACTTTGGTAGCCTTGGCCAAGCTAAAGGGACCATTTTGGATAAAAATATTTTTTTCATATTTTTCCTATTTTATTATTATTATTATTTTCGAAAAATATAAAAATAAAAATAAAATAAAAAAAGTAGTATTCGAGGTCACAAAAATATATACAAATAGTAGGTATTTTTATTTTTAATTTTCTTTACTTTAGGACCTCATAAAACAGTAAAATTCAGGTTCCATTTTAGGTGTTCACTGACCACCGTAAAATTGAATTTGACAAAAATATTAGTAATGATTAAAAGGAAAAGGAGTGAAAACATCATCATTTAAAAGGAAAAGGGAACTAATCATTTTGTCTTAGCTTTTGATTATTTTATTATTATTTTTTTACTTTTTAGTATTTTATTATATTATTATTATATTATTATATTATTATATTATTATATTTTTTTATTACTTTACTCTCCTCCCCTCTCCTTCATCACCCGCAGCATTCATCTTCTTCTTCCCTCTCCTTCTTCTTCTTCTCTTCTTCTCTTCTTTCTTTTCTTCTCATTTTTTTTCATCCTCCCCTAGATTACGGCGACCACCCTCATCGCCACCTTGCTCCGCCACCCTCCGACGCCGTGCCGAGATCCCGTCCGTCTTGCTGTTTATCACGACCTCGTGGAGCTCCTAGATACCGCAATCCCCCTCCATCTTCCTCCTCTGTTTCGCCCCCTGCCACGTCGTCGCTCTTCGTCGTCGCCGCTTGGCCGCGAATCCTCGTGTTCGGGCCGATCCCGGCCGTGGGCCGATCCCGTGGGCCGAGGACGTCGGCCGAGTGGCCGTGCGTATCGGCCATGGCCGAGGCCGTAGGCCAAGGCCGTGGGCCGAGGCCGTAGGCCAAGGCCATGGCCGAGCCCATGGCCGAGGCCGTGGGCCAAGGCCATGGCCGAGCCCATGGCCGAGGCCGTGGGCCAAGGCCATGGCCGAGCCCATGGCCGAGGCCGTGGGCCAAGGCCGTGGGCCGAGGCCGTAGGCCGTGGGCCAAGGCCGAGCCCATGGCCGAGCCCATGGCCGAGGCCGTGGGCCGAAGCCGTGGGCCGAGGCCGTGAGCCCATAGCCGGTCCATGGTTGAGTGAATTGGCCCGTTTCCGAGCCGGGATTTATTTATTTTTTAAATTATTATTATTTATTACCGGTCTTAAAACTTGTAAAATTGATTGTTGACATTTTGATGTGGTGATCGACAGGTGATGTGCATGGAGATGGTCGCAGGCTGGGGCTGGGCGATTGAAGGCCGGTGTCCAATCCGGTATGTTTTACGTACCCGATCCGTGTATTAGGGTTATTTTTCTAAAATGTCGCCATTATAGATTTGGTTTGCATGTATTTATCTCAGTTCAGTAGTTAGCTTATTTATCTGGTTGAGTGTTGTCTATTGCCAATGATATGCTTTTTGTTAAAATATTTTCTGAAAATATAAAAAAAATATTAATAAATCAGAAAAAGCCAAAAAAATGGAAAAATTAAAGAAAAACAAATAAAAATTGAGAAAAATTGCAGAAAATTCCTAAAAAAAATTCTAACACTTTTCCAAGGCTGAAAATGACAAAAAATTGATTTGTTTTCATTTTTTAGGATTTTCTCCCATTTAATCCAAAATGACGATTTCACCCCTCAAAGGGTAAATCGTCTTTGATATTCCGATGAATTGTGGAAATTGCTTAGAATTTGGCAATGGGTCAGATAGGTGACTAAACCTTATGTCTAAGATTTCCACATTTCATTCTCATTTTTAGAAAATGACGATTTTACCCCTTCGAATGGTAAATCGGTTTCTAAAATTCCAGAAAATCATGAAAATTGCAAAAAAAATAGGAAATGGGTCAATTGAGTGACCAAACCTATTTTTGACATCGTTTTACTCCGAATTCATTCCGAAATGATGATTTTTCCTTTTTTGGGCAAATCGTCCCTTTTGTCTCAAAATTACGACTTTACCCCTTATGGGTAAAATCATGTCTAAATCATTCCTAAGCTTGATTGATACTTATTTAGGTTAATAGAGCCTTCTTATGAGTGTCATGTTGATTTGATGTGTTTACTTTGCATACTTGGATTCATTGATTTGCGCCTTTTATTATTGATTGTGATTGCCAGGATAGTCATTCCTATTTGCATGAATTCCTAGATTTAGGATTCATATTCCACTCATCTGCATGAAATCTTAGGTCAGAAAATTCAGTCAATTTAGGTACCGAAAGGGCGTCAACTCTGACAGTTGGCGTAACTAAGTCCCCGAACCCATTTCTCTGGTTATCGCAGAATTGAATAGAAACTCCCGACTATTCAATAGGGTGGTCCAATCATACCCTCCAAAAAACGATTGGTGGCGACTCCATGGCATGCACACTTAACACATGTCACTAGACCACACTGAAGGTCGACTACGTATACCTCCGTTGCGATTTGGGTAACGGGCCTTGGGAGAGGCCCGCGTCTGACCAGACTGGACGGCCCATTAGCCCTCGAGAGCCCACGGCGAACCTCGAGAGGGTCGCGACAGACTGGCGACTCCGCTGGGGACTTAGAGAACTTGAGCCGATTAAAAAGTTGATTGATTTTTCTAACCCTGCAGGCGCTCTTGAAGGTGAGGTAAGTCCGCTCATGGTAGGTGTTATATGTTTTTGCAGATTGGAGAGATAAGGGGTGTAGTCCGTGATTAACATTGTCTTATGCAGGTTGGCGTAGGAATGTATGTTGTATGGATGATTTGAAGTGCTGATTGATAAACTGTCGTGCATGACTTGCATTGTGATACTCACAACACATGAACACACACGATCGCGCCTAAAACCCCGGGCGCCGCCTTTAGGAACACAATAGAAGGAATTGAAAATGGAATCTCCGTGAGGAAAAATACGGGGTAATCCACTTTTCAATTCCGCTCACTTCGAACTATGGATCGAGTCCCAATGCAACGATAGCTGTGCAATGGAATCGGCTCTTTCTAGAACTCGAAGTGGGAACCTTAACCTTAGGTGCCAAACCCTCTGATTTTTAGAAGTTCACCATCACTTGTCTCATGCGCATGTCTTTGGGCGGTTGGTACACCTAAAACCGCACATAAGTCGACGAGTTTGGTTGGTAAGACTCTCTATCCCTCGAATCTATTACAGTTCATATAAATATAGGCATTTCATTCATTGCATTCTGGTGATTAGATTAAATGCCATTTCAAGGATAGATGTGTGTGTTTTTCCCAAACGTCCTTGATAGAAGACGAAGAGGATGATATCCCATGACAAGCACCGAGTGAGCAACAAAGGAGCCTACTATGGACATTATTGAGATATCGTCCAATGAAGATGACGAGTTGGGGCAAGTGATCCGGAAGTCACAGATCGAACTTGGGGCATCCTTAAACGTTAGGATCACATTCCTTTGTTTCATTTTCCATTACTAGTCCTCTTGTGTAGGGTTTATTTTTATCGAGGCTTTCTCTATCTCACCCCTTAGAGTGATTGTATTAGGGATCTATTGGTGTATACATTTAGATGGAACTTGGTTGTATCTCTTTTGACAGGACATGGGAATGTGATAGTGGCATTTTCTCTAATCATCCGAATACTCCCAAGTCAAGTTTATAATTCCTTTAGAGGAAATCAAAATTGGAAATCTTGCATGACCTTTTTGGTCGTATAGGGTAATCCAACCCCAATTTCGCTAGAAGGAATTATACACTTGAATTGGTTCATGCATGATTGTGAGCCGCTGGTAATCCACGATAATTGACCGAGAATATCGGCGTTGTTTTGAATTTAATGACGAGATAGATGTCCAAATTACTCTCGCTCTTAACAAAACGGCCTTGATTTGGATGTCGTATCTTCAATTAAATTTAAAACACGTTATTATGCCTCGTACTTTTGAGTAATTCGCTCCTCTCGAAATTGATCAAAAGCAATTATTGTGAATTACATTCCTTTCAATAGTATGCTTTCTTTCGAAGAATATTGATAAAAAACTTTTCGCGCAAGATTAAAACCCTTGTAAAAGTTCTTGTCCTTATTAATCATGGGTAAGCATAAGATTGAAAGGGGTTTTTGCTTTCTTTTTCAAATTATTCCTTCTGATTCTGTCTTTTCATTTGCAGGTAAAAAATAGGTAACAGAGAGAAATCTTTTCCTGGATAAGTCTGAGGCTATTCTTTCATTTGATCATGAGCGAGTTATAAAATCCATATTTGCTCGACTTATTGATATTACGGTTCGGCTCACCTAAGTTGAAGATGTTCGAACGCTCGAAGAAAGGAACCATGCAGAAGTTAAAACACACACGAGAACTTTCATTTATTTTGCTCAGCGGAGGGTTTTCAGAAGCAGGTCATACAATTCGGGGTGGAAAAGTAAAGCCAAAGTGAGCCCTAATTAACGACACAAAGGAGCCCAACTGACCCTCCATGTTGTTAATGCTCTGCCCGTACTCACGACTTCGCATGTCCTGGTCCGCGAGCTTGAGGAAAAGGTTTCTGCATTCTCCCTTAACCTCAGTGACCTTGACCTCGTGTTCTTCAGTGATTATTTCCAAGTCCCGAACTAATCCATTCCCGTGAGCTATGTCTGCGGTTATTTTGTCGAGCCGTTCTTCCTGCCAGTCGCTTTGCAGCCTCAATAGGACATTGTGGCGGTCGTGCTCGCCAGCGGTCAGGGATAGGGCCAATTGATCCACCAGTTTTCTCCTCTCGCGAAGCAACGTCGCGACCCTCTCATTGGCAAACTCGACGGCCTTTTTGTGACTATCGGCCAGATAGTTGGTCAGCACCAAATGATCAGACCGATCCTGGTAACGAGCCCGCAAGACGCGAGCCACGAGAACCTCCCGATCAGCAACACGGTAGGCCTCTAAGGAGTGTGCAAAGAGGGTCGGGAAAGTTCTATATTCCCTCCCCAGCGTAGTACCTTCGAGGGAAGTGGTATCTAAGTCCTCGAGCAGGACACGGATTTCATCCGCGGTTGCAGAATGATCGGTTATGTGCGCGTAACCGCGACCCAATAGGTTATAAAGCTTTTCCCACTGGGCCAAGACATCAGTCGAAAAAGTGAGCACGGGAGAAGATGCCATTTGCGTTGGGTTGGCTTGAGAATAAGACGAGGCTAATAGAGAGATTAGAAGGAAGAAGCTGATTATGCGAGAACGCTAATCTGCCATACGTTAATCCCTCATTTTATAGCAACTCAAGGATGATTAAGGGTCTCAGTAATAATGCTGGTGGAGCCCAGTTAGGGGGTAAAGCAGGAGGTCCCCTCACGAGAACCATTGGATTCGTTTAGGTCCGCGATTTCCGGCTCATCAATTAAAAGATGTAAAAGATTTGTCGGGATCACCATTATTAGAGTTAGGTGGGAGGAAAGCGCAACTATCGAAGAGAGCCCTAACAGGGTTTGGCAGTCCCATCACGTTGAAAAGCTAAGCGAGAAATTCAAGGTCTTGAGGGGGAACGTTTGCCTAATGATGCTTGAAGAGCGTCTCCTGAACATGCAAAGTCACTTGAAGAAAACTTTATAGGGAGTGAGCATACAGGAGAGAGTGGAGAACTCTGAGTGGGCAAGAACCAATCAAACATTTCTCAATCCAACATATTTAAGAGGTTACTGTCAGCTGCTAGAGGCGACTGACTCAAAAATCTCAGAAATTGAACCACAGAGGGATCTCGAAGATTCCAAGATCAAGTCTAACGCCAAAACCATGGAGCCCAACACTTCTGGCAATGGAAATCAAGATCACGGCGACGACGACAACGACATCCACGATGCTCAACTCGGGAAAAGAAGACGTCCTCACCAATACTCTCAGGAGGAAACCCAAATGCTGGAAACCCTTTTCAGTAAAAGCCATTACATGAAAAAGAAATGGAGAATTGAATTGAGCCGGGAGTTGGGGATTAATCAGTCGAGGATCCAGTTTTGGTTTCAAAATAGGAGATCCAAATCGAGGGCTCAACGCAAACGTCAGGTGGTCGAGATTTTAAAGGAAGAAAACCAAAAGCTGCGAACAGAAAACATGAGGTATGAAAAAGCTCTCAATATTACCGTTTGCCCTCATTGCGATAACCTCGTCGCCCTCGGTAAGATATTCCCCGATAAGCCTCACGCGATGATTGAAGACGTTCATTTACCACCCTACTCCCTCGGGGCATCTCCTGCTCAACCAGATTTTGCCGGAGTCACGCATGAGCAGGATGATCCCACGAAGATGATACAAATGCCTCCTGGGGGATGGGATTTGCATCGCTTTGATTGGAGTTACAGTTTCAAGGAGCTGGATGTTACCGCCGACCAGCTCAAAGCATATCGGCCTCATGCACAACAATTTTCGATAGGGTCGGGTCCCGCTGGAGATGAGTTAATCAGTCGTCAAGCCATCGATGCAATTTTGGGCCACGATAAGAGGAGGTTCGCTTGGCCCCCTGAACTGCATTCCAGATTCCTAGACGTGGTTCACCAAATGGGGATCGATTCAGCAACTCCGACGCGCATATCTAAGGCCATGAATGTACCGGGGCTTAGTAAGGAACTGGTCAGGAATCACCTTGCTGCCTACAGAAAGCTATTAAAACAACGTCGAGCGGAGCTAAACCGGGAGGAATCCGTCTCGAGCTCAAAAGCTAGGGGCGACCGCCATTATAATGCTCAGGCATCAAGAGATACCCGGCCAAATCTAAGCATCAATCAAACTAGCAGCCCGACCACCGGCAAACTGAAAGCTGATCAGAATGTCCTCCCGGGCCATCTCAACACTTCTCAAGAGCGCGTGTCACAAGTACAGCGAGTGCGCACTCCTCCATTCGAGCAGCAGTCGGCTGGTGCTCTGCCTGCCGCTGGTCAACCCGCGACAGACGATTTCTTTGATGAGGGGCTCGATGCCTTGTTCAATCAGTGGGAAGCTGGCATGCTTGGACAGCCATGATCTAGCACTTGACTCGGGGCACGATGGGTCGGTCACCACGAACACCCATAGAAAGAAGAACATGTTCACGAGTAGATCACTCATTTTATCCGTTGTAAAGTTCCTACGGGAACATTTTTCTTTAATGACTATAGTTAATTCTATATTAAAACCAACGCTATCGACGAACATCGTCATGCTCAGTTGTGATGATCCCTTGTTAGATTAAGTCTGAAACCAGAGACGGTCTTTAAAATTTTGAGTGGCCACGAACTCATTCCTCACCAAACGCCCGGGATGCTGAAATGAAGAGTAACAGCATGCACAGGGAAAATGCCACTTTCGTTTGAACGATGAAAAGGGGTTGAGAGAAGATCATAGCGTTAATTCCCATGGAGCTAAATGAATTAAACGGAGTCATTAATTGCGGGCCCACCGCTGCTCCCCACGTTCTCGGGCCTAGCAAATCATAAAAGGCGCCGAAAGATTGTAGACCCACCACTTTGAAGACTGAACTAGGGGACGAGCGCAATACTCGATGAAACCGAATCAATGCAAAAGAGTTTGTGATCCTATCACGAGGAAAAAGAAAGGGGAATACAGACGATGAGTAATTACAGAATCTCGGGAGGAGCGCTTGCTTGCTGGTCTTCATATGCAGCCTGAAGGATGGTTCTAGGACACGCACAATCACTTGAGAAAATTTCTAGAGTGAGCAAACACGTAAGAGCGAATAGAGAAAGCTGAGTGAACTAGATCAGCCCGAGACACTTCGATCCATCATGTTTAAAAGCTATTCCCATCTGCTAGAAACGCCCGACCTGGACATTTCTGAGCACGAACTGCTGGGAGACTTTGAAGATCCTGGAGCTGAATCCTGCCCGAAGGCCGTGGAGACTGACTCCTCCAGCGATGAAATTCTAGGTTTCAGCTACGAAGAAGGAATATACAATGATGACCGGAGTCGGAAAAGGAAGCAACTACAACGCCACACTCCAGGCCAAATCCGAGAGCTCGAAGCTTTCTTCAATGAATGCCCCACTCCAAGCAGACAACAGAAAATGGAGTTGAGCCGAAAAATAGGATTGGAGCTTTCGAAGGTCAAGTTTTGGTTCGCCAACAAACGAACCCGGGTGAAACAGCAATACGCAGACCATGAGTTACTGGTCCTGAAGGAGGAGAATGAGAAGCTTCAAGCTGAAAGCGCGAGATATAAGGAAGCTCTGACCAAGGCCACCTGCCTTAATTGTGGTAATCCTGTTGTCCTCGGCGAAGTGTTCCTCGATGAACCGTCCCTGTTGACGAATAACGCTCAGCTGTTACCGTATTCTCCACAGCATTTTCCGACACAGCCAGATATCGCCGGAGATCTGCATGAGCAAGTCAACACCATAGGAGCAACACCAACATCCTCTGAGAAATGGGATATGAATCATCACAGGGGGAGTTCTCTCAATGACGAACTCGCTGTCGCAGCCAGCCAATCCAAAGTCGGTGAGTCCCTCCCTGGACAACTTTTGAAACGACTAGATCCCGTAGAGAATAGCTACCGAAGTATTGACGATATTTTGGGTGATAAGAGAACAAGGTTTTACTGGACCTATGAACTTCACACCAAATTTGTTGATGCAATTCGAGAGCTGGGAGTTGATTCGGCTAGCCCACTACGCATACTCGAGATTATGAATGTGCCGGGGCTCTCTAGAATTAACGTCGAGTCTCACCTCAAGTACTATAGGAGATTGCTAAGGGATGGAAGGATAGCGTTAAACCATCATAAAGCCAGTTGGAGCTCAAGTGCTGGGCAGAGTTACAACCACGATGATTGGAGAGCCGAGAGCACCCAACCGTGTTTCAGCAATGACGGGACCAGCAGTCGTGTCAGCGACTCCTCTAACCCAAATCAGAATGCTCCGCCGAGCTATCTCAATACTCCTCAAGAGTATATACCGCAGTTCCAGCACATAGGGATTCCTCAGTTTGAGCGCGATTCGGTCATTAATGCTGTCCCTGAAGCGGATCTGGCATTGGTAGAGAGTGCACATATAAACCTGCCGGTCATTGGAGGAAGTTCCAATTCGAGGGGTCAAGTTGCTCACGGCGAGAGCAAAGAGAGGAATCCCTCGCCTGCAGTCGACGACAGCCAATCTGGGCACCAAGGGCTAGAAAGAACAGACGATTTCCTTGAGGAGAAGCTGGACACTTGGATCAATACTCTTCAGGAATGTATGTCTCGACCCCAACAGGGCAATGATGAAGGTTCCAGCTCAAAGACTCCAGTTCCTCACAATGAAGGCGATGAAGGAAATCTGCCCCCAACAATTGTTGATACCCAACTTGAACATCAATGGCTCGAAGACCCGAGCAATTTCCTTGGCGATGAGTTCAATCTTTGGCTCGATCAATTTGGAGCCGGAGGGCCATCGCAGTGGTGACGCAAGGCAGGTGACCAAACGTCTGATGCAAGGCATGGTTACTCGATGAAAAATGCTTAGACGAAAGGGGTGGAACACTCCTATTGAATATGTTGTTGATCGCACTGTAAGGTTCCCACGGGAACATCTTTCATTAATGTCTAGAACTAATTGCGCGTGAGTGTCAACATCACCCTTTGAGCATCTTCAAGCCGAGGGCCGTGGATTAATCGCTTAATCCGTGGAGCAAGTTCCCCGAACAATGACTATCACCCGCGGAGTATAATGGGATCTACCCCTTCAATACGAAATATGTTTGGCCGCGAAGCCACCTATTTGGTAAAACGATGTATCGTTCCTAAACGATCTTCAATCGAATACCGAAGTAATGTCTCATTTCTTTCCCTTCTCAGGTGATAAACGTGGATAAATCACTCAAGGAGCCATTTGTTCGAATAACAGAACAGACGTTGCCTAACTGGGGGCAGATGAACCATTGATGTTGCAAACACTCCAAGAATGGATAGGCGGATTTGATAGATGTTGTTCATATCAATACGCAATATCAGAACGGGATGAGAACCAAGAGTAAAGCTGTATCGTTCCAATTTGTCTTGAATTTGAGAATATGAATTGATACTCGTTATTTATCCTTGACAGGGGAATCGCCTTACAGACGAACAGGTTTTCACATCCCATGTATTACCCGTTAGAATACATGACCAAGGGTAAATTGTATCGTTCTAATTTTTTGAAAAATTCGTGAACGTACAATAACATGTTTCTTCCGCATTTTCAGGATCTCCAGCCGCGGGGGACAGGTAAGTATCCCTTTCCCCAATCCATTGAAGATGTTAAATAAAAAAACAGAGAGAAAAAGAAAAGCTTTCAAAACCTGATGTCTAGAAAAGACATGGAATTCTAACTTCATTGGCATTCATGTTTTGAAACATGAGGTTGTCTGAACACGCATTGTGCACCATAAAATCCCCTTGACGGGTAAAATTTTTGGGAAAACGAAAGAGATTTTTCCAATCAAAAGTTGTTCAAAACTCTCAAAAGGATGTTTCCTCAAAAGAGAGGCAAGCTCAAATCCAAACACATCCTACATACACTTGAGAGATGAGTGGAGCGAATCGAATAGTAAAATCTGGACCTACGGAGGTAGGGACCATTCGCAGCGATTACATGGATTGGGACGACGGAGGCGTTCGTTTCATATCATAAACACTACAGGTGACCGTTGATAACCCACTTGAACGGCGATTTTCATTCTTAACCCTGTCAAGAACCACCCCACATCGGGGCAAAATGGAGGTGAGTCCAGCAGCATCAGGAGGAAATGGTTAGAAATTTTCTTGCTCGGACTAACATTAATCTTTGTGTGTTGTTTATATGGTAATCCAAGTGCCATAGGATGATGAGGAGCATTCATTTCTCTATCCCACACACCGAATCCTTTGCATAGCCAAGTTGAGCCTGCAAAATCATTTCATAAACCCGTTGGTGATCATTGCACTTTCCAAGACGGATGCGACATCACTTCAGAAACGAGGGAGTTCAAGACCTAGGGTTTACGAAAAAGCTACTAAGTCGATACTCAAGCGTGCTAAGAGCCAAGTCATATATCTAGCACAATTGCCAAGCATCCCGCTTGCGACAAGGGATTAAAGAAATCCCCAGCATCAGATAAGAAAAAGCAAAGTGCCTGGTAAAAGCAAGGCCGATGCTCGCATAAGCTGTTTGATTGATCCCCAGTAAAGTCTGGTCGGGAAAAGAGGAAATTCCTAAAAGAGTAGTATCAAAAGGGCTACTCCCCAAATGGCGTCAAGCGCGGAGCAAAGATATAGAGAGAATTATCGGTCTCTGAATGCAACAAGAGACGCTCTCTAAAGGACTTGTGCACACCTCAAAAGCGGTTGCACACCTCAAAAACTGAATATGCAGAATGGAAAAGACAGGTGACGAATTTGCAATGATCACCAATGTCAATCCCCTCATAAATTCTGGGCCAAAAACAAGCCTTTTTCGGTCCCCAATCTTACCAATGTTATAACCCTGAAACAGTCTTCTCTGACTAAGACATTTGGGTTAACATATAGCTTAGCTCGAAGAAGTACGAGCAAGACTATTTCTTTCTCATTTTGCAGGGTTCTCGACTTGTAAACCCGGAGCAGATGGTGAAGAATTTCATTCAAACGACCTTGACTCAAAAGTGAGTCCCTCTTGAAGATCAATAACCAAGCCCAACATTACGGTCCCATGGAAGACCTCCCGACCGATCAAAATGTATGCGCTGCGAATGATCCTAAAACCTAGGCACAGGTTAATAGGAAGTTGGCGCATTCCTTAAGACCATTATCACAGAGCGGTGAGGAGCCCTCTTGGATGAGAAATTCTCCAATAGATGTTTTGAACAAACTCTTTTTGGAAATTTCAAATTGTTTGATCCAGATTTTCCGTGCAAGGGATTTGTGATCACGTTTGCATGTTGCAAGAATGCTTTGGACAACCTCCAGCATCAAAATGCACATTTCACAATTAAAACTTAAGTCATACGGTTTTTGTCAAGTGGACAGCCGTGGTCTTCCCAAAAATTACTAACGTTTTCTTGGTGAAGAAAAATCTTTCAAGCTCAAACTTCTGCAGGATACCTGGAGAACCCAGCTCCCAGAATGTCGCCTCAGCAGACTCAAGTGAAGCTTTGTCAAAATAAAATCTTTCACTACTTCAAAAAACTGAATTCCCGACAAACTTCGGGATCTCTAAAAAAAGAGGGGAAGAAAAACTCTTTTAAAAGAAAAAGTCCTATCAGACGTGGAGAACCCTCGTCATGAGATCCCTTTTTTTAAAAAAAAAAAAAAAAAAAAAATCTAGGCAGTCTCATCGGACGTGGAGAACCCTCGTCATGAGATCCCTTTTCAAAATTCAAACAGTCTCATCGGACGTGGAGAACCCTCGTCATGAGACCCCTTTTTAAAAATTAGGCAGTCTCATCGGACGTGGAGAACCCTCGTCATGAGACCCATTTTCAAAGCAAACTGAGGGTAGAAACCGCCTGAAGGGTCAAACTCAAGGTAGAAACCGCCTGAAGGGTCAAACTCAAGGTAGATACCGCCTGAAGGGTCATCTTAAGGTAGAAACCGCCCGAAGGGTCAAAACAAAGGTAGAAACCGCCTGAAGGGTCAACTCAAGGTAGAAACCGCCTGAAGGGTCAAACCAAGGTAGAAACCGCTTGAAGGGTCAACACAATGGTAGAAACCGCCTGAAGGGTCAATCAAAGGTAGAAACCGCCTGAAGGGTCAATCTAATAGCGAAAATCACTTAAATGGTCAACTCAATGGTCCGATCCACCATACGGATCAAAATCCTTGGCAAATCCCAAATGGGGCGCGTCTTCCTTAGATTCCTATCAGTTAGGAATCTCATTATGGTTTAACCTACCATACGGGTCAGAGCTTAACCTCTCTAGGACACTCTAGAAACGAGTCCCTAGAAATTCTCTGGAATCCATCAGACACTGCGAAAATCGCACAAACATCGAATAGGTAAGTGGCAGGTATATCTCTCTACTATCTCACTCTCTCATGTCAAATAAATGTTTCCCCTTTCAAGAAAGAGCATACATCGACAAGCATAAAAAAAACGGATGTCATGACTCCTTTTCCTTTAGTTTCACGAGTCGAGTCGATCAGGACTCAGGTGTCACCTTGTCTTTGAGAGAAACCTCTGAGGGGATTCCTCTGATGAGATTCCTCTCAAAGAGGGGCAGCTGTTGACACCTAAATTTTGATCAACCTTTTTCTTCCTCTATTTTTCAAAAATTCATAGAAAATTCATAAAAAGCTAAAAAAATTACAAAAACCAACTTTGGTAGCCTTGGCCAAGCTAAAGGGACCATTTTGGATAAAAATATTTTTTTCATATTTTTCCTATTTTATTATTATTATTTTCGAAAAATATAAAAATAAAAATAAAATAAAAAAAGTAGTATTCGAGGTCACAAAAATATATACAAATAGTAGGTATTTTTATTTTTAATTTTCTTTACTTTAGGACCTCATAAAACAGTAAAATTCAGGTTCCATTTTAGGTGTTCACTGACCACCGTAAAATTGAATTTGACAAAAATATTAGTAATGATTAAAAGGAAAAGGAGTGAAAACATCATCATTTAAAAGGAAAAGGGAACTAATCATTTTGTCTTAGCTTTTGATTATTTTATTATTATTTTTTTACTTTTTAGTATTTTATTATATTATTATTATATTATTATATTATTATATTATTATATTTTTTTATTACTTTACTCTCCTCCCCTCTCCTTCATCACCCGCAGCATTCATCTTCTTCTTCCCTCTCCTTCTTCTTCTTCTCTTCTTCTCTTCTTTCTTTTCTTCTCATTTTTTTTCATCCTCCCCTAGATTACGGCGACCACCCTCATCGCCACCTTGCTCCGCCACCCTCCGACGCCGTGCCGAGATCCCGTCCGTCTTGCTGTTTATCACGACCTCGTGGAGCTCCTAGATACCGCAATCCCCCTCCATCTTCCTCCTCTGTTTCGCCCCCTGCCACGTCGTCGCTCTTCGTCGTCGCCGCTTGGCCGCGAATCCTCGTGTTCGGGCCGATCCCGGCCGTGGGCCGATCCCGTGGGCCGAGGACGTCGGCCGAGTGGCCGTGCGTATCGGCCATGGCCGAGGCCGTAGGCCAAGGCCGTGGGCCGAGGCCGTAGGCCAAGGCCATGGCCGAGCCCATGGCCGAGGCCGTGGGCCAAGGCCATGGCCGAGCCCATGGCCGAGGCCGTGGGCCAAGGCCATGGCCGAGGCCGTGGGCCAAGGCCATGGCCGAGCCCATGGCCGAGGCCGTGGGCCAAGGCCGTGGGCCGAGGCCGTAGGCCGTGGGCCAAGGCCGAGCCCATGGCCGAGCCCATGGCCGAGGCCGTGGGCCGAAGCCGTGGGCCGAGGCCGTGAGCCCATAGCCGGTCCATGGTTGAGTGAATTGGCCCGTTTCCGAGCCGGGATTTATTTATTTTTTAAATTATTATTATTTATTACCGGTCTTAAAACTTGTAAAATTGATTGTTGACATTTTGATGTGGTGATCGACAGGTGATGTGCATGGAGATGGTCGCAGGCTGGGGCTGGGCGATTGAAGGCCGGTGTCCAATCCGGTATGTTTTACGTACCCGATCCGTGTATTAGGGTTATTTTTCTAAAATGTCGCCATTATAGATTTGGTTTGCATGTATTTATCTCAGTTCAGTAGTTAGCTTATTTATCTGGTTGAGTGTTGTCTATTGCCAATGATATGCTTTTTGTTAAAATATTTTCTGAAAATATAAAAAAATATTAATAAATCAGAAAAAGCCAAAAAAATGGAAAAATTAAAGAAAAACAAATAAAAATTGAGAAAAATTGCAGAAAATTCCTAAAAAAAATTCTAACACTTTTCCAAGGCTGAAAATGACAAAAAATTGATTTGTTTTCATTTTTTAGGATTTTCTCCCATTTAATCCAAAATGACGATTTCACCCCTCAAAGGGTAAATCGTCTTTGATATTCCGATGAATTGTGGAAATTGCTTAGAATTTGGCAATGGGTCAGATAGGTGACTAAACCTTATGTCTAAGATTTCCACATTTCATTCCCATTTTTAGAAAATGACGATTTTACCCCTTCGAATGGTAAATCGGTTTCTAAAATTCCAGAAAATCATGAAAATTGCAAAAAAAAATAGGAAATGGGTCAATTGAGTGACCAAACCTATTTTTGACATCGTTTTACTCCGAATTCATTCCGAAATGATGATTTTTCCTTTTTTGGGCAAATCGTCCCTTTTGTCTCAAAATTACGACTTTACCCCTTATGGGTAAAATCATGTCTAAATCATTCCTAAGCTTGATTGATACTTATTTAGGTTAATAGAGCCTTCTTATGAGTGTCATGTTGATTTGATGTGTTTACTTTGCATACTTGGATTCATTGATTTGCGCCTTTTATTATTGATTGTGATTGCCAGGATAGTCATTCCTATTTGCATGAATTCCTAGATTTAGGATTCATATTCCACTCATCTGCATGAAATCTTAGGTCAGAAAATTCAGTCAATTTAGGTACCGAAAGGGCGTCAACTCTGACAGTTGGCGTAACTAAGTCCCCGAACCCATTTCTCTGGTTATCGCAGAATTGAATAGAAACTCCCGACTATTCAATAGGGTGGTCCAATCATACCCTCCAAAAAACGATTGGTGGCGACTCCATGGCATGCACACTTAACACATGTCACTAGACCACACTGAAGGTCGACTACGTATACCTCCGTTGCGATTTGGGTAACGGGCCTTGGGAGAGGCCCGCGTCTGACCAGACTGGACGGCCCATTAGCCCTCGAGAGCCCACGGCGAACCTCGAGAGGGTCGCGACAACAGGTTTTTCCCTTTGCTTTTTCTTTCGTTCCTTTCCAGTTTTTCTTTCTTTCTTTCTTTTTCCTCCTCAAGTAACTTTTCCAGGACGAGGGACCCATCGCCAGCCAACATTTGTCGTCGGTCGTGGATGAAAGTAGTGACGTTGTTACCCACATCGTTTGACAACGGATCTTATATGTTCTTTATATTCTTCCTTCATCTATTAGCTTAAATTTTTGGATTTGACTTTATAATATGTAATTAAAACCATGGCAGCCGTTAGGGGAATCATTGCCTGTGTTAGGGTTGCCTTCAGTTTGAATATCTTTGACACCCTTGGATACTTGTATATGGCTTGGGACAGACTTCTATCCCCGATTGGCAAGGCTGAACTTTGCACCGCCACAATTCCCATTGAGGGAAAACAAAAGTTAATTAACTTTTCCTTAAAATTTTAATATATAATAGTTAGGTTTTTCATGGCAATTATGAGTTATTCTACTTCAAACTTATTCGTGTCCCATAATACTAAAAGAATCCCAATCTCATGAGCTTATTCTAATTATTTACAATTTATGTGACGATATTATTGGCTTGATAAACGTATATTATATGTTTGTTTTACTATATAGAGTTCAATAATTGTTATTAGTACCCACCCATGGGTAGCTCAGTTGGTTATGGCGCACTTGGGATTGTGTGGTTAGGCGCACTGGTCCCAAGTAAATTCCCCAGCTGAGCACATGTGATTTAAGTGGGGGGCTATGGCGATGGGTTGTTGCCCCAGCTGAGCACCTCTGATTTAAGTGGTGGGGGGGCCATGGCGGTGGGTTGTTGCCCCAGCTGAGCACCTATGATTTAAGTGGGGGGCCATGGCGATGGGTTGATGTGCTAGTCTCCCCCGAGAAATAGTCGAGGTGCGCGCAAGCTGGCCCAGACACCTTGATTATCAAAAAAAAATTGTTATTAGTAATATGATCAATTAACTTATAATTTATCATATTACTTGTGTTAATATTCTTTTTTAAATATTCAAATAGGGCGGGGCTAATGCTAACCCATCGCGCCCCTTGAATTGCGTCGCCCTATATGCTTTCACAGGGAAACTTGTCACATTTGGGGCGCCCAATTGGGGTGTGACAAATTCATTTTCTTGTTCATTCCATTACGTTTCTTTAGTGGATTTCTTTTCTTATAATATGGAATCAATCGACTTAACATATCTTTGAGCATACTTTGGACTCAGCCCAAAATCTCGTTTACATTTTTTTATTGATTGTGCCCATCCATATCTATGGCCCCTCTCTCTTTCGATAATATACTCATACCCCACTAAGTAATTGTTTGTCTCTGCATTACGTTCGGTCAAACTATAATCGTCTACTTTTGCATCTTTTGCGTTAAAGTGGCGAGGACTAATGAGAAGATATCATGAACTCTTTCCTCTAGCACAAAAGGAAATTATTGAGAAAGATGTCATGAAATTGCAAACGTTTATGTTTGCCATGGCCGGCGACCAGCCAAAGGCACCTTGCCCCTCACCAGGATCTGGTGAGTAGATAAAGATAGCTCAATTTTTTCATGATATGAAAGTTTGCATTCTGTTGACACCGAAAATCGGTTTGAGCCTTATTTGATTGTAAAGCACGCAAAGGTCACAATGCCCATAAAAATGCACATGTTGGTAGTCGATAAATGGCAAATCGATCCTCGGCTAGGAAAGAACATTAGGTAGGTTGACGCTCGGTTAAAGAGAAATGTCGGCGACACCGTTATGTCGGTACGTCACGCCGACGAATATGTGGAGCAATGAAGTGCGTGCTCCGACCTTTTTAAGGATAAGGAGAGCAGTTACCGAGGTAAATTCAAAAGTTCCGAGATAAGGTGTACATGAAGAAATCGTAGGAGACCGTTTTACCTTGTACTAGTATATAAATAGTCGGAGACAACTCTTTGTTAAGGATGAATAAATCATCAATCAAAAACACTTATCTTTTGCTCTGCAATTTATCTTATCAAGCATTTACTTTCATTGCCCTTTACTTTACCGTCCTATTTATCTTTTGTTATTTATTTACTTCCTCTTCGGAATCGCTACAAGAGCCCGTTTTAAACAATAAATCCAAAAGCTCAACGTTTATCGGTGACATCTATATTCGTGAATCATTTCCGACGAAATATCTTTTTGGTACGCTCGGTGAGACCATTTATGGTTCGATTTGGGAAAGTGCTATGGCAAAAATCAGGAATCATATTGGCATCATTGGCAAGAATCATTCTTCTCAACGATCAGCGAATGATGGCCAGGATAATGTCAATGTCGCTATGGGTGGATTTTCAGGTGATATACCGAGAGAACTTACCCACGAGCAAAGGAGAGAGTTGGCACCGGATGCTGTTATAGAATCCACCATCAAAAAAATGTTTGAGGAAACTCAAAATGATTTTGCCAACCATGTGGTGAATCATCTTACCGATGTCCTTAAACCGATGATTACTGATATGGTGACAAGTTTGGTGTCTTCCAGCCAACCGCCATCCGGTCAAGGAGTGAGTCCCCTCGTAGATGGAGCACCAACAAATCCTGTAGTCCCAAGTTTCCCATGGGAATAAGGATAGTCCAAAGGGACGACACTGTTAACCTCAGAATCAGAGCGGACTTATAAGTGGTGTTAATGCTAATTGTTATAATATGTCTCGAGTTTGACCCAAAATAAATATTTAAGTTTCGAAAATAAATATATCTTTGATCGTGAAAGTTATCGTAAAGATAACGATGTTATTTGAAGATATGATCAAGATTGAATAAAGTTTTGAACCCCCGTAATAATGGGAATCGGGGCCGATTGATGATAATGGTATAGGGTTTACTCAGTACGTTTTGAACGATCATTGAAGCACCGAATTACCGAGCGCTTGACATAAAAGGGTCTTCGTGCCATGTCCAGAGAAAACGAAGAGGAGTCTTGAAGCGCCATTTGTCACAACGAGTGCTTGGCATTGGAACTTCGTTTTGTTCGCGGAATTACATCAAGAATTCAACTGTCGAAGCCGATTAAATCTTGAGGTTAGATTTGTATTGTAATTCCTTTGCGAGATTGAGAGATTATTTCGCTAGGAATTTTGGGCTAAACATTGTGTCCGTTCTTGAATGTAATTGGGGCTTGGGAAACACTGAGAGTGTTTGTGTAACTCGAGTGTGATCTGTAATCTCCGTGTATCGCTCGTTCTATAGTGGAATTCGTTGATGCTCTCCCCGTGGTCGTAGTTCTCTACAACCGAACCACGTATATCTGGTGTCCGATTTACTTTTCTCATTTTGTCTATTTATCGTTCGATCGCTTGGTTTCGCCCAACAATTGGTATAAGAGCTAGGCTTGCTTGAGTAAAAGCGAATCGATGGCAACAGAAGAAACTAAAGTGAAAATCGACAGATTTGAGGGGAAGGACTTTGGTTTCTAGAAGATGCAAATATAAGATTATTTATATCAGATGAAGCTGCACAAGCCCCTATCTGGGAAAAAGCCAAATACGATGAAGCAAGCTAACTGGGAATTGCTGGATAGACGAGCGATTGGTGTTATTCGGCGGATGTTGGCTCGTAACGTCGCATTTAATATCATCAAGGAGAATACCATTACAGGTTTGATGAAAGCCATATCGGACATGTACGAGAAGCCCTCTACGATCAACAAGATCTATTTGATGCGACGTCTATTTAATTTGAAGATAAGCGAAGGTGTGTCAGTTACTAATCATATCAATGAATTCAATGTGATCATTAATCAATTGAGTTCAGTTGATATCGACTTTGAAGATGAGGTATGTGCTTTGATTCTATTATCCTCATTGCCTGATAGTTGGAATACTACTGTTAATACTGTTAGTAATTCCTCCGGATCAACAAGTTTAACTTTTGATGGGATTCGAGATTTAATTCTAAGTAAGGATATCCATAGAAAAGAATCTGGCGAATCTGTATCTGCTGCTTTAGTAGGAGAAAGAGGAAGAGCTAGTACTCGTGTTAGCAAAAGTAGTATGAATATGAATAAACGTAGTCAGTCTAGGACTAGCAATGATGTCTGTTGGAACTGTGCAAGAGGGAGCATCTTAGAAGGAATTATTTTAAGATGAAAAATGAAAGAGCTAAGGGAATTACAGTTGAATCTGCGGATGATATTGCAGCCGTATCTGAAAATTCTGATGGTGTCAATAGTGTCTTGTCTGTCACTGAGAGTTCGTCGTTTGACGGATGGATTATGAATTCTGATTGTTCTTTTCATGCTACACCAAATAGGAACTGGTTTGCTACTTATAAGTGCACAAATAGTAGTAAAGTACAGTTGGAAAACAACGTAGAATGCATTATGGTATTATGAGGACATTGACTGGAGTAAAACACGTTCCAGAATTGAAAAAGAACTTAATTTTCTTGGGTGCCCTAGATTTAGCTGGATGCAGGTATTCTTCACGAGGTGGAGTTATGAAGATTGTCCGAGGTGCTCTAGTGATAATGAAAGGAATCAAGCATGGTGGCCTGTATGAACTTCAAAGTGAGACATTGATAAGTTTCGCTCCTGAGACGTCGACATCTGTTCGAGAGTCTAACGACTACTCGAAGAAGGCCTGGGTGATTATGCCGATGCACAAGTTTGATGCTGTTGTCAGGAAGACGCAGTCGAGAGCTTTGATCGGAACAGAGACTGGTAAGTTAATCAAGCATGTGCGAGCTGACAATAGCATGGAGTCCTGCTCGAAGCTGGCAAATAAATTCTGCATGAAAAAGAGCATAGCGAAACACCGCACAAGTGCTAGTAAACCACAACAGTTTGCAGAATTGATGAGCAGAGTATTACTAGAGAAGGCCCGTAAAAGGATCTCTAGTGCTGTTATAGCTAGAAGAATTCCAACGGATGCGCTTAGTATGGCGAACTACCTGGTGAATAGATCATCATCGACTACGATTGGATATCGGACTCCCGAAGAAGTGTGGTCAGGTAATGTTGCTGATGATTCTGTTTTTAGAATGTTTGGTTACCCGTGTTATTATCGAGTAAGTGATGGTAAGCTCGATGTGAGGGTAAGATGCATATTTCATGGCTATGCACGAGGTGAGCGGGGCTATCAGTTGTGGTGCCCGGATATAAATTCACCTGTTTGCAGCAGAGAAGTTACCTTTGACGAGTCTCTAGTACTTCAGGCTAGGAGTGATTGTGGCAGTGTTAATATGGATCTGGACAGTGTTCAGCTTGAAGTGGAGTTGCAACCAGAAACTCTTAAGGTAGCGGATACTAGTGAAGTAATCGACACAAATAATGCTTATAGCGAGGTGGAGCATGTAGAGCCAACAGTTGCTGTAACTGCTGATAGTAACAGTGATTTTGCTTTATCTGTGGTTAAGGAGCTTGTGTCAGATAGTCCTTGTGGAGTAGTTAAAGGCGCATGTTTAGTTGATGTTCTGATGAGATCCTCGGTTATGGCGAAGTTCAAGCGCAACTTAGACTTGGATGATATCTATGGCAGTTGAGCCCATTAGGGCTGTGGGAGAGTAGCGATTGTATTCAGATTTCAGTAAAGCGATTGCAGTTTGGCTCAAACGTCGAGCCAAGGTGGAGATTGTTATAATATGTCTTGAGTTTGACCCAAAATAAAATATTTGAGTTTCGAAAATAAATATATGTTTGATCGTGAAAGTTATCGTAAAGATAACAATGTTATTTGAAGATATGATCAAAATTGAATAAAGTTTTGAACCCCCGTAATTATCCTTTGTACGGTGATACCTCAACAGGAATATTTGAATGAGTTACCTAGAGATCATCATCTGAGTCGGCCATGAGACATATGTTCGCATACTCTTCGTCACTTTCACATTCAGTGTCACTCCAAGTCTTTGTTTTCAAGGCTTTCTTGGATTTTTCATCCCTACCTTTCTTCTTTAATAGAGGGCAATTTGGTTTAATACGACCTCTCTTTCTGCATTCATAGCAGATGACTTCTTGGCTCTCGCCTTTGGTCTCAGATGATCGTTTCTGATCATATCGTCTAAGATCCTTTTTGTCTTTGAAGTTCCTGCCTTTCTTAGCCATTCTTCTGAATCTTTTAACCATGAGTGCTAGCTCCTCATAATCTTCATCTTATGAGTCTGAAACGTCAGAATCAGCATTAGATTTTAAAGCAATGGACTTCTTACCTTTTGACACTGTCTCTTCGTTAACTCTTTCTTCCTCATAGGATTAAAGAGTTCCAATAAGTTCGTCCATAGATAGAGGAGATATCCTCTGAATCTCTCGAATGGAAGTTTTGACGTTGTCTCATTCCTTTGTGAGAGCTCTTAGTAACTTGTTGACTCTCATTGGTCTTGAAACAGGTTGCTCATGGTATGTAGGACCATTCACTATTTCTATAAATCTGTCAAACATTTGTTTGACAGTTTCTCCGGGCTTCATCTTGAATGCTTCATATTGGCCGAGAAGAAAATTGCCTTTGGTCTCATTCACTCTATTTGTTCCTTCATAGGTAATGTAGAGCTTGTCCTAGATCTCTTTCGATGAGGAACAATCTGCAATACGTTTGTATTCAGTGGGGGATAAAGCACTATAAAATGAATAGACGGCTTTTGCATCAAGAGCATCTCTCTTGGCAATCTCGGTAGTTGACAAAGTAGCAGTCGGCGTTGGATTGCTATCCCTTGCATTTGATGTGGTCGTGGCATTTGCAGTTGGATTCACTCATCTTTGTACAACATCCCATATCTGAGGATCTTGGCATCTAAGATATGTTTTGAATTTATTTTACCAATCGTTGTACTCCTTCCCATCAAAATATGATGGCATGTTGTTGCTTTCACCTTCAATTCATGTGAGAAAAAAATTGCTAGCCATAAAGATCATTAGCTCGGAAGTAAAAACACTTCACAAAATATGAGCACCAAGCTCTGATACCAATTGTTGTGGCTAGCGTTATCACCTAGAGGGGGTGAATAGGTGATTATAGTGCAATTTGATTTTTTTTTTTTTTTACGAAATATCAATTGCACAGGCGTTTCTATAACGTCTCAGATGATGGCAACACAATATATCAATATAAACAGTTCGTATGTAGTTCTACCATCACAGATTATATAATATGATCAGAGTATGGATAGAGAAGACTGCACAGGGGATTTATAGTGGTTCGGCTTTGGTTAAGCCTACGTCCACTTCTTCGGCTATCAGCCAATCGGCTGGATTCCACTAGTAAACTGCTCGAGAGGTTACAGCTTAGTGATCTCCTTGACACGCAGAATACCCCACCTAACGCTCAACACTCTTGTGTACACATCCTCACAATTACAATGGATGAATCAAAAAGTGTGTATTAAATGAAGTACTCTCAATCTAATAATTATAAAGACTTTTCCCTCTTAACGCCGATAATTTGTCCCTTCGACCTTGATATGTCTTTTATACTCATCCGCCTCCAATCTGACCATTGCAAGGCTTCCAGAAAAGGTCTCTCCAAAACTTCCCTTTTGGACAAGACATTTCAAAAGAAGATCTCGTAGCCGTTGGGGATCGCCAAAGGAAAGTCTTCCCCATTCGGATCAAATCGCCCATACAATTATGATCCTGTGTTTCTATAGATGATTTCACTCATTTGGAAAGTCGTATGTTTGTCTCCTTGATTTTGCATCCTTGATTGATCTCTATCCCAGAGAATTCTCAAGAATGATACAGCTCAATTGTATTCGTTGTAGTGTAAGCACATTTGAAAGTCCTCTTCAAGTTCTGATTACTGCGCGTGAATACTCCACTTAGAGCTTGAGCATCAGTCCAACGTCTGAGCTATCCCCACTCAACGTCCAACGTCTGAGTTATCCCCACTCAACGTCTGAGCTCCAACCAGCATCTAAGTCCCTTAGAAATCTCATCTGAGCAAAATCTTTTTGACAGATTCAATCCTGTGCATCCCCGTACCAAAGGATAATCTGCAAAACAAGAATTCCACGGCATTATCAGTACTTGGGATCGTTTTGTCAACTTCAAAATCACATAGGGGTTTCTCTTAAGATGTAAACCGTGTGAGACACCATGTGTTTATAATAAAAGACTGAGTCCTAATGAAGGAACCAGCGTGGATTAGTTAAAGTACTCGAAACTGATTGGTAGTCTTATGTATGCTATGAGTTGCACTAGACCTAACATAGCCTTTACAGTGGCATGCTGAGTCGTTTCACTAATAATCCTAGTAAAGAGCATTGAGATGCCCTCAGTAGGCTGATGAGATATCTTAAAGGTACTAAAGATTATGCTCTATGTTACTATGGTTTTCCTCCAACTGTGGATGGATATTCCGATGCCTCATAGTGCTTAGAAATTGGAAATAGTAAGTCCACAAGTGGATATGTATTCACTTTGGGTGGAGCTACTATTACTTGAAAATCTAAAAGACAGTCGTGCATTGAATTGTCATCTATGGAATCAAAACTTTTTGCTTTAGCCTCAGCCGGCAAAGATGCAGAATGGATGAAGAATCTGATTATGGCTAAAGATGAATTCTTTAAGCCTGTTTTGTGATAATCAAGCAGATGTCCAAGTAGTCAAGAATGCTCTCTTTAATTCAAAGAGAAGACATGTGAGACTGAGACATGCATTGTTGAATTATCTGAGAGAACAAGGAGTTATCACCTTGATCGATGTGGGATCGAAGGATAACTTGGCCGATGTTCTCACAAAAGGTCTACTTAAAGATCGATTACTCAAAACAGTAGGAGAAATGGGGTTAAAGACTATGTAGACAAGTCTTAGTTACCATTTACTTACCTTCTAATTGTGTGTTTTGAATTATTGAATCTTCTTTTTTTAGCCAAAATGATAAGCACAGTTTATGTGTTTCATCGATGTTCATGGTTGTTGATGAATTTGAAAATGGTGAGTTGTCTCATTCCAAACTTGATGAAGATGACTTTAACTTAATTCAAAGGTTCTATTTGGAAAGCTTGTGTCATTCCAAACTTGATGCTAGATTATTTGACTTTAAGGAATTAGTAATTGTGACATTCCAAATTGAAACATAGAGATAGTTGTTTGCATAAGAAGCTTGTTGATCCTGTTCTTAATTGAAACTTGATATTACGTGACTAGTTATTGTAAGTGAGTTGACTATTGGTCATGTTCTTTAAAACTAGACAGTGGTTATTCTATTATAAATAAACGTAAGTTGATGGCTCTTTGTAAATTAAAATGTTTAGGCATTGTTCATAATTTATGAAACTGACTTGATGCTTATGAACATGATATTATGATGCTTTATGACATTAATATATGTTCTTCTCTGCCTAGTGTTATGTTACAAAGTTCTTTTAGTAGAACTAGACACTTTTAGTAGATTATTCAAATGATTGAATTCATGGTAATATGAAATTCATATTTGACATTCTACAAGGAATGACAAAGATTGAGAAGAGCTTAATAAGCAGGATCTTGATCAGGATGACCTACTTGATGAATAAATATATATTATTTAAAGCGTGTGGAGATTTGACAGTTCACCTACTATTGCCCATTTTGATGGAATCCATTTACTTGAGACTTACATTTTGATATCTCTATTTAGTGAACATTATTATGCTTGTTTCTTATATTTGTAAGGCCTTGGACTGGCTTACTTATATTTGACTATTATGCATATGTTGGTTATGAACAGATTCATGATAAGGATGTTTCGCTTATATGGATTGCAAATGATGATTGAGTTTAATATTTTACTGCTAAAATTCTTTGACCAATCCGAGTTGATTGTCTTGAACTGAATGTGGATGATTCATATTTGTTTGAACATTACACTGACCACCATATTGGATTGTGCTGTATGTGAACATAGGAGGAGATTGTTGGATATATTATTAATATAGTCCATATAATATGTTAGAATACAAATCTAATAGGTGAAAACATAGTTTTTTAGGTCCATATGGGCTGGAGTCCAATAGCTTGAATATTAACTCTAGGATTCTCCTAAGCTGAAGGTAACACTGTTGAACGTTCCAAACTTGACGTCTTTTTGGTGTAATACTTCAAGCAACCAAAACACTCTCGACTTTCTCAAACCCTAACCTCCAACATCTAATTCATCCATGCTTCTTAGTGAGCTAATTGGTTGAGGAATGGACTCGTGGAAGATGTCATCTTGCATTCTTAGACTCTCGGTCCATCATAGTTGCCTAAACTGCTCAGGAGTTCACCTTCCATAATATTTCCCGAGACATCTAATTGGTCTAAATTTTTCAAGTTGCCGATTTCCATCGAAAGGATCCTGCTCAAACATTTTCGAGACAAATTCAAATAGAGGAGGCTCCCAGTCACGGGGAATATAACTGAACCACTGAGATTATTACAACAAAGATCTAGTTTTGTCAAGCTTCTATAGTTATTTAGGTAAGATGGAATCGGCATTTGCCCATCTTTTCAATGATAGTATCCGAGTATTTTGATCCCAAAAAATAATAATAAGTGCCGAATTTAATGCTTGCGAGTTTGTCTCGATAAATAAAGCACAATACGAATTATGGTGACCTTATGAGGTTATGTAGCTAGCCGAAATGCTCTGCATGTGAATAGAATAAGGAAAGAAAGAAAACTTGCTTTGTTGATGGAATGAAAGTGTTTTTTTTCTAGCAAAAAAAAAAAGCAAAATGACACAAATAGTCTCTAAATTTTGGCAAAATGTGTAATCTGGTCCATGAACTTTTAATTTGTTCAATTTAGTCCTTGAACTTTGGTAGAATGTACAATTTGATCCCTAAACTTTTGACTTGTTCAATTCAGTCCCTGAACTTTTAATAAATGTTCAATTTAGTCCTTGGACTATATGAAAATGTTCAACTATATCCTGATCTTAAATTAGCAAAAGGACTATATTGAACATTTTTCTATAATTCAGGGACTAGATTGAACATGCACTAAAAGTTCAGGGACTAAATTGAACAAGTCAAAAGTTCAAGGACCAAATTGCACATTCTGCCAAAGTTTAGGGACTAAATTGAACAAATTAAAAGTTCAGGGACTAGATTGCACATTCTGCCAAAGTTTAAGGACCATTTATGTAATTATTCCAAAAAAAAGGAAAGAAAGAAAACGACAAACTCACAAGTCACTTAATGAAGAGGGCCCTCCAAGCTGTTCTCTCTTTTGGCCATACGTGGAAGTTTTACATACTCAACTGAACGAGGCACTGGCAAAGTAAAAAAGCAAAAATAAAAAATAAAAAATTATTTGAAGTTATAAAAAAAAAAAAACCATGCCAACGTCGGTGGTGCCACATAAAATGAACAGCACCCACAACGATTTCTTATCAAAAATTGGTCAGATGGACTAAATTGGTACGCAAAAAAATTTAAGAATAAACTGGTTGAATTGAAAGGCTTAGAACTAAATTGGTTTTTTCCCTGTAATTGGAGGCTGCGAAACACCGAGGGAGTGTTTGAGTGCTCGAGTGATGGTAATTTCCGTTGTATCGCTTGTTTCTATAGTAGAATTTCATGCTGCTTTCTCCGTAGACGAAGGTTCCGATATTCGGACCGAACAATGTAAATCCGGTGACTCATTTCCTTTCATTCCTTCCGATTATTTTACCAATTTTCTTGTCCCATTTATTCTCAACAGTTTCATGTCGCGGTGATTGAGGAGTGTTTGTCTTTTCAATTTGGGCTAGGTTTGTTTCACAGAAAATATTTCAAAATAAATCTTCATTTTCCAGCATTCGGATCGCTTAGGAAAATGAGTTGTTGCAAAATATTTTCATTGTTCACAAAAATTTTAGGCATAAATTGTTGTTAGTAATGAAAATATTATTTATTGACTATTAATATCAAGCAATGCAAGCGATTATTAATATATACTTTTCAAATCATTAGTTTTTGGGAAAATTTCAATTAAGGGCCTCAAGTGCCCTGATTTTTTCAAATAAGGGCTCGAAGTGGACTTGATTTCAAAGAAGGGTCTGAAGTGCCCCATTTGTTTCAAAAAAGGGCCTAATTTTTGTCTTTTTCCGCTTTTTACAATTTTATCTTTCTTTTACTGCTTTTCTTTTCTTTTCATTTTTCTATTTCATTTTTCCCCCAGCCGCGCTCCATCATTGACGTCTGAACTCCAACGCAACTAAGGTAAAAAACGGGGTGTGAATCGTCTGACCTTAGACCTTCCTAACCTTTTCATCCCAACCATCCATTTTTTTTTCTTTTTAAAACCTTTCCCCCCTATAAAAAGGGGGAAGGGCCAAGATTCCCCTAACCTTCACACAGAAGGTTACAAAAAAACGACAACAAGTATTCTTTAATCTCTGCCGACCCACGTCGCGCGTACACGAACCTGGCGCCCTTGCCGCCCGGGGCCGTGGCCGACCACCCATGGGACCCGCAGCGGCTGATGCAGAATCCCTCGACGCCAGCGTCTGACGAGGTCAACACAAAGTTGATGGCACTATCGCTATCATCGGTCTTGGAGGGAATGAGCTCGGAGGACAATCTCACAATGTGTTTGTTCTTCAGCACCTTGCCCAGAGAGTACCTGCTGTCGACGAGTTGCTTCCCCAAAATGATGTTGGCGGGCCCACCAGCGTACGTGACGGTGGTGTACCACCAGGAGGCGACAGACAGGGAAGACTTGGCGGGGGTGCTGAGGGAGCGGAAGAAGTCGGCGACGAGGGAGCGCTGAGCGGGGGAGTAGCAGCCGTACCAGAAGAGGTTGACGGTGACGTATCCCTTAAGGAGCGGGCCCTTCTGGTACTTGTCACGCCCAGACTCTCGAGCCCGCGACATCCCTTGCCAAACCGCCACGAGGTCATAGAGATAGCTTCCCAGGCACGCTATCGACCTATCACTTAACTACGCACGCGGAAACGTTCTAACTCCCTGACAACATAGACAAACAGGGATAGAAAAGTAGGCAGTCACAATCGACATTCACAAAATGAAAATCCCAATTCAAACATATCAGCAAACCAATCAAGACCTTATTCATACTAACAAATGTACACCACCCCATACTTCGGGGCGACTAGACAAAACCTCAAAAGGTCACTTGGTCAGGTGAGGTCAACTTCTCACTTACTTCAATAGACTACTCCAACAGCCAATTCTTGGCATCCACAAGGCTCCGTCACGTGGGACCTGAAAATGTTATCCCACGACGGGGTGAGAATAAATCTCAGTGAATCAAGCCTAAGCTCGGTTAGGAAACTGATTCGCCCAGGGCATCCTAACCGAAGCTCACAAATCACACATGCACATATAGCAACTATCCACAGTTAACAATATAACCATCATCCACATGCACACTTACCAGCTTCAGCCATACATAATGCAATGCTCGACATGACTCAGCAGTCAACGTCAATCAGTCACTCAATCACAGCATTACATCCACCAGTATGCATAGGACATTCACCAGGACAATGCACACGACACAATAATAACTCGAACACAAGTGAGTATGAACTTCCGTCTTCCTACTCCATTCGTCCCATTCCAAACGTCGTAGTCGGGATACGTTCACACTTACCCTTGTACAAAGTTACATTGCACTCAATTCTTTTATTAACGATGATCGTGCCACCGGCACATGAGAGGATCTACGCGAAAGATGGCGTGATTCGATTCTCACAAATAACGCGATCTAACACCTCAGTGTGATCCAGCGTTCTACCGGTAAAACCGGGCTACGTTCCTTTACTCTCTGCAACGGCTACTACAAGCGGTGTATCCAGTGCGTCTGGCACGGCACCAGCAAGTGGGCATCCCTATACGGGGCGTCGGTCCAACATCCATTGCGACCGGCATCCGACCAACTCTGCATCCGTACTTGTTAACACCGAACCAGGGCTGTCGTGCTTCTGGCAAGTCGTATGGTTCCGTCCAAATCATAGAACACGAGCTTGCCAGGAACATCATCGTTTTTCGTCATATGACCATACATTCCACATCCAGCAATCAACCCATTTCATTATCTTTGGTTAAGGCCGGATGCTCACTCAGGCATGTAAAAACTTTGGCCAAATGCCAATTTCATGCCAAAATATGTATTTTGACTTCGCACACGGTCATATGCAAATGCAGACTAACCACTAGTCACCACAATAACAGACGATTAACCCACAATCAACGATTGACGCCAAACAGTCATTCCAGCCAATCAATCAAACCATCCAACGAGGTAATCAACACAAACACGAACAGTCAGTCCGATTAGGCCACATAAAGGCTCGAATTCCTGTAATAATTATTTATTAGCCAATCCGACTTAAACGTCGTCGATCGTTCGCTCGTCTCTAGCCTATCGCTCGCTCGCGATCAAACAGCGGCAATCCATTGCCCAATCAATCAATCAATAATTTTCTAACAACAACTAGCCACAGACAATTTAATCAGTCCGGCTAACCAAATCGATCGGCCATTTATCCTAATCCCAATTTCTATTTAGACCGGCCCCGATCGTGTACCTAAAATTCACAATTGACTAAACGACTAATCCTAGGCGCAATTAGCGCCCTAACCAAGGATTAGGGTCAACTCACTATCAAATTGAGCTCGGGCGGTCTCAACGGCCGACTACGGCGAACGGCGACGGCGGCGGCGGCGGCGGCGGCGACGGCCCAAAAACCTAAAATCTCGGGAATGCCTCAGGGAAGTCTCGCGAGGTCAACGGGACAGGTGGCCGGCGACGACGAAGCTCCGGCAAGCGGCGGCGGCCTAAAACAGTAACGGGTCAGTGGCGAAACAGGGCAAACCGGGGCTGTTCGAGGAGTTTCCCGGCGCCGAGGGCCGAGGCAAGGCCGGCCAAGGGTCGTGGACTTACCTAGGGGTTGAGGGTGGTCGGTCGGGACCGGTGATGGGCGGCGGAGGGCGGTCGACGGCGGCGTGGCAGCAGCGAACAGAACCGGGCGGAACAGGGTAGGGGTGAGCGGTTCCAGGTTCTGGATAGGTTCCACCTAGAACCTGGAACCTACCCGCTACTACAGGTTCCTCAATTTCTGGAACCTAGAACCTACCCTCTATACTCTGGAACCTGGAACCTACCCTGTCACAGGTTCTGGATACGGTTCCAGGGTACCCTAAAACCTATCAATAAAACTCCATTTGCACCAAAATAGAAGAAAGTAGGGGTGAGCGGTTTCAGGTTCTATCCAGGTTCTACATATATTATTGATTGAACGATCAATGCGAATAATTACCTCTAATAACCACCATCTACTACTAAAATCTATTAACTATAACTCATACATATATACACGAAAAGTATAAAACAATAATAGAGTAAAAAACTCGATGATAAAGTAGTTTCAAATTACATACTCATTATCGTCCTTATGAAATCCCTCATAATGACGTGATGACATATACTAAAAAATAATATAAAAGATTGCTTCAGGTTCCAGGTTTCGGTTCCAGGTTCCACCTACTTGGAACCTGGAACCTACCCGTCAAAGCAGGTTCCCAAATTTTTGGAACCTGGAACCTACCCTCTTACCTTGGAACCTGGAACCAATCGGTTCCTACCGGTCCGGTTCTACAGGTTCCAGGTTCTACCCTGGAACCATGCTCACCCCTAGAACAGGGGGCTTCGCGCGACGGAACATGGGAGGGGCACCGGGCCGATTTCCGGCCACCACGCGCGGCGGCAAGCTCCGCCGAGCTGAGGGAAGGTGGAAGGGAGTCTTGGGAGTTCAATGATGGTGGCGGTGCACGGCGGTGGGCGGCAGAACGGCCGGATCTAAAGAAAACACGAACTGTGTACAAAAACAGGGCATCGGCGGTTTCGGGGCCGATCGCGGCGGCTCCGGCGGCTAATCGGCGGTGGGGTGGCTTCGGCTTGGTCGAGGGGAGATTGAGGGACACGACTGAGGTAGTGGGTGGCGGCGGCAACGCGGCGAACAGCCGGGGGAAGCCCCGACGTCCTCGGGTCCGTGGCGCGAAAAACAGGGGGGAAGGTCCCGCGGCTGTTCTGCGGCCAACGGCGGCCGAGACCGGGTCAGGGGAGACGGCGACGAAGGGCTGGAGGTGGTGGTCGAAGGTGGTGGGTGGTGGTCGGCCACAAATCGGACGGGAGGAGGAGGAATCGTTCGGGGGAGGGGGAAGGCAGAGGAAGAAAAGAAGAAGAAGAAGAACGAGAAGAGGGAGGAGAGAGAGAAGAGAGATCGTGAGTGATGGGCTGTTGCCCCACGTGAGGAAAAGAGAGGAGAGAGAGAAGAGGGCCCCATTTGGACTTTTGGGGCAATTTGTCCTATATGCCAAATATCTAAGGGCAAAACCGTCAAATGACAAATCGAGACTGAACAAATTTTGGTAAACTAGACGAAGGATAATTTTCATAATTCCACAGGCTAGGCTCGGTCAAGGTTAGGCTGGGGTCGCGAGGATTGAAATCCTAATTCGCGGCGACTAGGAATTTCGAACCTAATCTAACCCGACTGAATTTCAAAATTCATCCAAACATCGTCACTTCAGTCCTTTCGCTCCAATATAATTTAACGACTGAATTTCAATCTTAATTATATTATTCGAATTCAGGGACTTCACCAAGGTCGGATTTCTAGGGCGTCACAACTCTCCCCCACTTAGGAAATTTCGTCCTCGAAATTGAAATACTGCTGTGACCCTTCTAACAAATCAGAATACTTAGTCCTTACCACATCGGTCCTCAAAACTTCATCAGTCTCTATAATAGTTCCTTCAGGTTCATGGTGTTATCAAACCACCTTGACTAGTAGGACCATCTTGTTCCACCTTATTCGCTCTTTCCTAATCACGATTCTGACTGGACTTTCCACATGTGATGCTCACTCATCTAGATCAATTTTCGCAACTCAGTACCTAAGCGGGTTCAATTCGCTCTTTCTTAATATCGGCACGTGGAAGATGTTACACTTGAGTACGCCTCAACGGCAACACCAGATAGTACGCCAAATTCTCAATTCTTTCCAAAATCTCTAAAGATCTGACATACCTTGGGCTCAACTTTCCTTTATTTCCAAAACGAGATGTCACTCTTCTTAGGCGACACCTTCTACAAGATATAATTGTCCATCTAGAATTCCATAGGTCTTCGCCTCTTATTGGCGTAACTTTTCTAACGACTCTGAACTATCCTCAGTTTGTCTCTGTCTGTTTCTGATAACCCTGATAGCGTAACGACTAATCTACTGATTCTGATTCAGTAATTTCTTTTCTTTTTCCAACTTCGTCCAAATAGATTAGCTTTCTACACACTCTACTACACGATGCCCCAAAAGCACTACTTTAATGCTTCGCTGTCGCGACCCGTCCGGAAGCGGACGCGGCTGTCGCGACCCTCTCGAATTTCGCCATGGGCTCTCGAGGGCTAATGGGCCGTCCAGTCTGGTCGGACGCGGGCCTCTCCCAAGGCCCGTTACCCAAATCGCAACGGAGGTATGCGTAGTCGACCTTCAGTGTGGTCTAGTGATATGTGCTAAGTGTGCATGTCATGGAGTCGCCACCAATCATTTTTTGGAGGGTATGATTGGACCACCCTATTGAATAGTCGGGAGTTTCTATTCAATTCTGCGATAACCAGGGAAATGGGTTCGGGGACTTAGTTACGTCAACTATCAGAGTTGACGCCCTTTCGGTACCTAAGTTGACTGAGTTTTCTGACTTAAGATTTCATACAGATGAGTGGGGTACGAGTCCTAAATCTAGGAGTTCATGCAGATAGGAATGACTATCCTGGCAATCACAATCAATAATAAAGTGCACAAATCAATGAATTCAAATGTACAAATAAATCACATGGCATTCCTAATAAGGCCATATTGGCCTAGAGAAGCATCAATCAGGCTTAGGAATGATTTAGACATGATTTTGCCCATCAGGGGGGCAAAATCGTAATTTTGAGACAAAGGGGACAATTTGCCCAAAAAGGACAAAATCATCATTTCGGAATGAATCCGGAGTCAAAACAGGTTTGGTCACTCAATTGACCCATTTCCTATTTTTTTGGCAATTTTCGTGATTTTCGGGAATTTTAGAAACCGATTTACCATTCGAAGGGTAAAATCGTCATTTTCTAAAATGGAAATGAAATGTGGAAATCTTAGACATAAGGTTTAACCACCCATCTGGCCCATCACCAAATTCTAAGCAATTTCCACAATTCATTAGAATATCAAAGACGATTTACCCTTTGAGGGGTGAAATCGCCATTTTGGATTAAATGGGAGAAAATCCCAAAAATGAAAACAAATCAATTTTTTGTCATTTTCAGCCTTGGACAATTTTTAGAATTTTTCTGCAATTTTTCTCAATTTTTTTGTTTTTCTTTAATTTTTCCATTTTTTTGGCATTTTTGATTCATTAATATTTTTTTATATTTTCAGAAAATATTTTAACAAAAAGCATGTCTTTGACAATAGATAACACTCAACCAGATAAATAAGCTAACCACTAGACTGAAACAAATACATACAAATCAAGTCTATAAATGCAATATTTTAGAAAAATAATCCTGATATACGGATCGGGTACGTAAAACATACCGGATTGGACACCAGCTTTCAATCGCCCAGCCCCAGCCTGCGACCATCCCCATGCCCGTTATCTGTCGATCGCCATTAGAATGTCGATAGTCAATTTCACAAATTAAGACTAAAAAATAAAAAAAAAATTTAAAAATTTAAAAATTGGACACTGTTCATGTACTGTTCCGACACTGTTCTTGCACTATTCCGACACTGTTCATACACTATTCCGACACTGTTCATGCACTGTTCCGACACGGCTCCGACACGGCTCCGACACGTCCGGACACGCTCCGACACGTCCGGACACGTTCCGACACGCCCGACACGGCTCCGACACGCCCGACACGTCCGGACACGCTCCGACACGTCCGGACACGTTCCGACACGCCCGACACGGCTCCGACACGTCCGGACACGCTCTGACACGTCCGGACACGTTCCGACACGTCCAGATACGCTCCGACGACGGGGTGGTGACCCGAGGCTGTTTCTAGACTCCACCAGCGGCGCGTAGGCTCCATAAGCTCCGAGGGAGGAGGTAGGACTCCGGGGCTGTCGCCGGAGGCGATAGCGCGCTTTGGCGATGACGGATTTGGCCCGATCCGAAACAATCCCGAACCAAACTCCGAAACGGGTGGAGGCCGCGGGTCTTGGGTTATTCACGGCGGCTTTGAGGTTCGACGGCTAGCGACGACGGCGGAAGGGTCGAAGGCGAAGGAAAATAGTACACGAAGGTGAGGATTCCATTTTATTTTTAAGAAGAAGAAGAAGAAAAGAAGAAGAAGAAGCTACGGGAGAGGAAGAAGAGGAAGGAGGAGAAGAAGATGAAGTCGCGGGGGGGAGAAGAAGCCAGCGACGGATGAGGGAAAAGGTGAGTGAATAATAATAAAAAATAAAATAATAATAAAATAATAATAAAATAAAATATTAAAAAGTAAGAATAATAATAAAATAATCAAAAGAAAAGACAAAATGATTAGTTTCCTTTTCCTTTTGAATGATGATGTTTTCACTCCTTTTCCTTTTAATCATTACTAATATTTTTGCCAGATTCAATTTTATGGTGATCAGAAAACACCTAAAATCAAACCTGAATTTTACTATTTATGAGGTTAGAAAATAGATAAAATAAAAATAAAAATACCGACTATTTTTATATATCTTTGTGACCTCAAATATTATTTTTCTTGATTTTCTTTTTCTTTTTTTCTTTTTTTTTGTATTTTTCGAAAATATATATATAAAAAAATGAAAATTATGAAAATTATTTTTTTGGTCAAAATGGTTCATTTAGCTTGGCTAAGGTCACCAAAATTGATTTTTCAATTTTTTCAACTTTTTATGGATTTTCTATGAATTTTCAAAATAAAAATAAATAAAATAAAATAAAATAAAATAAAAAGTTGATCAAAATTTAGGTGTCAACAGCTGCCCCTCTTTGCGAGGAATCTCGTTAGAGGTTTCTCTCAAAGATAAGGTGACACCTGAGTCTTGATCGACTCGACTCGGGAAACTAAAGGAAAAGGAGTCATGACATCCAATTTTCATGCTTGTCCATGTATGCTCTTTCTTGAAGGGGGAAACATTTTGACATGAGAGAGTGAGATAATAGAGAGACATACCTGCCACTTACCTGTTCGATGTTTGTGCGATTTTCGCGGTGTTTGATGGATTCAAGAGAATTTCTAGGAACTCGTTACTAGAGTATCCTAGAGAGGTTAAGCTCTGACCCGTATGGTAGGTCAAACCATAATGGGATTCCTAACTGATAGGAATCTAAGGAAGACGCGTCCCATTTGAGATTTGCCAATGATTTTGATCCGTATGGTGGATTGGACCATTGAGTTGACCATTTAAGTGATTTTCACTATTGGATTGACCCTTCAGGCGGTTTCTACCTTTGATTAACCCTTCAGGCGGTTTCTACCATTGGTTGACCCTTCAGGCGGTTTCTACCTTGAGTTGACCCTTCAGGCGATATCTACCTCGAGTTGACCCTTCAGGCGGTTTCTACCTTAAGTTGACCCTTCAGGCGGTATCTACCTTCATTTGACCCTTCAGGCGGTATCTACCTTTATTTGACCCTTCAGGCGGTTTCTACCTTGTGTTGACCCTTCAGGCGGTATCTACCTTTGATTTGACCCTTCAGGCGGTATCTACCTTCATTTGACCCTTCAGGCGGTATCTACCTTTGTTTTGGTTTGAAAATGGGTCTCATGACGAGGGTTCTCCACGTCCGATAAGACTGTTTGATATTTGAAAAGAGGTCCTAGGACGAGGGTTCTCCACGTCATGCCAGGACTGTTTGATATTTTTGAAAAAGGGATCCTAGGACGAGGGTTCTCCACGTCAAGCTAGGACTGCTTGATTTTTTGGAAAAGGGGTCTCATGACGAGGGTTCTCCACATCCGATGAGACTGTTTGATATTTGAAAAGAGGTCCTAGGACGAGGGTTCTCCACGTCATGCCAGGACTGTTTGATATTTTTGAAAAAGGGATCCTAGGACGAGGGTTCTCCACGTCAAGCTAGGACTGCTTGATTTTTGAAAAGGGGTCTCATGACGAGGGTTCTCCACATCCGATGAGACCGCATAAATTTTAAAATGGGATCACATTCTCACCCATTCTTTTGAAAGATCCCGAAATTTGTCGGGAATTCAGTTTTGAAGCAGTAAAAGATTTTATTTTGACAAAACTTCAGTTGAGTCTGTTGAGACGACATTCTGGAAGCTGTGTTCTCCAGGTATCCTGTAGAAAGTTCAAACCTGCGTGCTCCACTCCACGGAGCAAATGTTTTTCTGGGATTTGGGGTTTCCAAGAATCCTGCAGAAGTTCGAGCCTGGAAGATTTTTCTTCACCAAGAAAACGTTAGTAATCTTTGGGAAGGCCACGGCTGGCCATTTGACAAAACCGTATGTTTTAAGTTTTAATCACGAAATGTGCATTTTGATGCTGGAGGTTATCCAAAGCATTCTTGCAATATGCAAATGTGATCACAAATCCCTTGGACGGAAAATCTGGATCAACAGTTTGAAAATTCCAAAAAGAGTTTGTTCAAAACATCAATTGGAATATTTCTCGACAATGAGGTCTTCTCACCTGTTTTGCGATAGTGGTTTTTTTTTTTTTGTAGGGGATGCACTCAATTCCCTACTAACCTGTGCCTAGGTTTTAGGCTCATTCGCAGCGCATACATTTTGATCGGTCGGGAGGTCTTCCACGGGACCGTAATGTTGGGCTTGGTTCTTGATCTTCAAGGGGGACTCACTTTTGAGTCAAGGCCATTGAACGAAAATTTTCACCATCTGCTCCGGGTTTACAAGTCAAGAACCCTGCAAAATGAGAAAGAAATAATCTTGCTCGTACTTCTTCGAGCTAAGCTATATGTTAACCCAAGTGTCTTAGTCAGAGAAGACTGTTTCGGGGTTGTAACATTGGTAGGATTGGGGACCGAAACAGGCTTATTTTTGGCCCAGAATTCGTGACGGGTTTGACATTGGTGATCATTGCTGATTTGCCACCTGTCCTTTCTTTTCTGCATCTTTAGCCTTTGAGGCGCGCAACCTATCTCACGATGTGCACCAGCTCTTTAAAGAGCGTCTCTTGTTGCATTCAGAGACTGACTCTTTCTATGTCTTTGTTCTGCGCTTGATAGCATTTGGGGAGCAGTCCTTTTGGATTTGGCTCCTTCAGGGATTTCCCCTTTTTCCCATCCAGCTTCATTGCGGACCAATTAAACAACTAGCACGAGCATCGGCCTTGCTTTTACTAGGCACTTTGCTTTTTCTTGATGCCGGGGATTTTTCTCATTTTCATTTTTGAAATCCCCCTTTTTCTCATCTTCATGGGATCATGTTAGACATATAGTCTAAACATGCTTTAAATATCAGTCCGGGAATTCTCTTCATAATCCCTGAGTCTTGAACTCTTCCATTTTTGAAGTGGTGCGACATCCGTCTTGGAATGATCACCAATGGGTTCATTAAATGAATTTGCAGGCTCAACTTGGCTGTGCAAATGATACAGTGTATGGGATAAAGAATGAATGCTTCTCGTCATCCTATGGCACTTGGATTACCATATAAACAACACACAAAGATTAATTAGTCCGAGCAAGAAAATTTCTAACCATTTTCTCCTGACGCTGCTGGACTTACTTCCTTTTTGCCCCGGTGTGGGGTGGTTCTTGACAGGGTTAAGAATGAGAACCGCCGTTCAAATGGGTTATCAACGGTCACCTGTAGTGTTTGGGGGATATGAAACGAATGCCTCCGTCGTCCCAACCCATGTAATCGCTGCAAATTGTCCTTACCCCCCGTAGACCCAGATTTTGTTATCTGCTCACTTCACTCATCTCTCAAGTGTGTATTGGACATGTTTGGATTAGGATTCGCCTCTCGTCTGAGAAAACACCCTTAAACGGTTTGAACAATTTTTATTGGAAAAATTCTTTTTGTTTTCTCCGAAAAATTTCCTCCCAATGGGGCTTTATGATGCACATGCATGTTTCATTCATGTTCAGACAACCTCCCAACTTCAACTGTGGATGTCTATGAGTTTAAAAATTCGATGCCTCTTTTCAGACATAATGATTGAAAGAGTCCTAACACTTTTTTTTTATCTTCAACGACTTGGGGAAAAGGGATACTTACCTACCCACCGCGGCTGGAGATCCCTGAAAATGCGGAAGAAGCATGTTATTGTACGTTCATGAATTTTTCAATAAATTAGAACGATACATCTTACCCTTGGTCATGTGTTCCATTGGGTAATACACGGGATGTGAAAACCTGTTTCGCATTGATGGCGAGCCCCTGTCAAAGAAGGGAATTAGGTGTCAGTTTGCGTTCCAAAATTCAAGACAAATTGGAACAATACCGCCTTGTTCTTGTTTTGTGTTTCCGTTTGAACACAAACGTGCGGCTTGCATAATTTGGCCCTCTATCTTGTGTCATTGATCTCCCATCTGGTTGGGCGACGAATCCTTCTCAAGAATTTGCCCCAGAGAAGATCCATTTGTGTTTTTGGGCGACTCCAGCGCCATTCTTCAAGGTTCCTTTTATTCAAGGAAAAAAAGAAGATTTTATCAAAATGCATGTCAAAGTATGTGACGTAGGAGCGATACTTTTTACCATCCACTAGGTTTTATAATCAAAGACCATCTCCTGGAATCCTGACTTCTAAGGCCAATGATTCTATTCGCCTCCCTGTTAGCGCGCTATTTTCATTTGAGGCTTTCAGCGCCAACAACTTCCTGTAAAATGAGTAAAAACTCACGTTAGGCATGTGGTCTTGGAAGACCAAATTGGAGCGATACAAGGTTACCGTTCACCCAAATTCGTATCTTGGGGTTTGATTCTGATGCGGACGACTCTGTTATTGCGTCTATTGACTTTGTCAGAGGAGAGACGTCCTGAGATAAAAAGAATGGAGAAAAACTTATCCCCAGATCTGATTAAAAATCAATTATGAACGATACGTCCTTTCACCAAACGAGTGGCTCTGCGGCCAAATGTGTTTTGCACTGAATGGACGAATTCCACTATGCTCCACGGGTTTGAGGAATTTGCCCCCATTTTCGATAGAAATGAGCCTTATCAAGATGTATACAATACAAATAGATCCCTAATACAATCAATCTACGGGACGAGATATAGAGGATCTCGGCAAAATTAATTTTATACAAGAGGACTAAGAATGTCAAATCAATCAAAGGAATGTGGCACGAACACTTGGAGATGCCCCAGTTCCAATCTTCGAGATGTGACTCCAGGATCACCGATTTTTTTTAAGTGGTTTTAGATATACCAACCATCTAAAGACATGCACATGAGACAAGGGAGGATAAAACTTCTAAAAATCAAAGGATTTGGCACCTAAGGTCAAGGTTCCCACCTCGAGTTCTAGAAAGAGCCGATTCCATTGCACAGCTATCGTTGCATTGGGACTCGATCCATAGTTCGAAGTGAGCGGAATTGAAAAGTGGATTACCCCGTGTTTTTCCTCACGGAGATTCCATTTTCAATCCCTTCTATTGTTTTCCTATAGGCGGCGCCCGGGGTTTTAGGCGCGGTTGTGTGTATTTTCGGTGTCGTGCTAAAGCGATAAACATGCATCTTATTTAACAATCACCGCTTCAATATAAAACATACACACAATCATTCATTCCTACGCCCAACCTGCATAAAACAGAGTTAACAAGTACTCCACCCCTTATTTCTCCAATCTGCAAAAACATTTAACACCTCAAGGGTTAAAGTACGTACCTCACCTTGAAGAGCATCTGCATAAAACATGTTAGAAAAATCAATCACCTTTTTAATCGGCTCAAGTTCTCTAAAGTCCCCAGCGGAGTCGCCAGTCTGTCGCAACCCTCTCGAATTTCGCCATGGGCTCTCGAGGGCTAATGGGCCGTCCAGTCTGGTCGGACGCGGGCCTCTCCCAAGGCCCGTTACCCAAATCGCAACGGAGGTATGCGTAGTCGACCTTCAGTGTGGTCTAGTGATATGTGCTAAGTGTGCATGTCATGGAGTCGCCACCAATCATTTTTTGGAGGGTATGATTGGACCACCCTATTGAATAGTCGGGAGTTTCTATTCAATTCTGCGATAACCAGGGAAATGGGTTCGGGGACTTAGTTACGTCAACTATCAGAGTTGACGCCCTTTCGGTACCTAAGTTGACTGAGTTTTCTGACTTAAGATTTCATACAGATGAGTGGGGTACGAGTCCTAAATCTAGGAGTTCATGCAGATAGGAATGACTATCCTGGCAATCACAATCAATAATAAAGTGCACAAATCAATGAATTCAAATGTACAAATAAATCACATGGCATTCCTAATAAGGCCATATTGGCCTAGAGAAGCATCAATCAGGCTTAGGAATGATTTAGACATGATTTTGCCCATCAGGGGGGCAAAATCGTAATTTTGAGACAAAGGGGACAATTTGCCCAAAAAGGACAAAATCATCATTTCGGAATGAATCCGGAGTCAAAACAGGTTTGGTCACTCAATTGACCCATTTCCTATTTTTTTGGCAATTTTCGTGATTTTCGGGAATTTTAGAAACCGATTTACCATTCGAAGGGTAAAATCGTCATTTTCTAAAATGGAAATGAAATGTGGAAATCTTAGACATAAGGTTTAACCACCCATCTGGCCCATCACCAAATTCTAAGCAATTTCCACAATTCATTAGAATATCAAAGACGATTTACCCTTTGAGGGGTGAAATCGCCATTTTGGATTAAATGGGAGAAAATCCCAAAAATGAAAACAAATCAATTTTTTGTCATTTTCAGCCTTGGACAATTTTTAGAATTTTTCTGCAATTTTTCTCAATTTTTTTGTTTTTCTTTAATTTTTCCATTTTTTTGGCATTTTTGATTCATTAATATTTTTTTATATTTTCAGAAAATATTTTAACAAAAAGCATGTCTTTGACAATAGATAACACTCAACCAGATAAATAAGCTAACCACTAGACTGAAACAAATACATACAAATCAAGTCTATAAATGCAATATTTTAGAAAAATAATCCTGATATACGGATCGGGTACGTAAAACATACCGGATTGGACACCAGCTTTCAATCGCCCAGCCCCAGCCTGCGACCATCCCCATGCCCGTTATCTGTCGATCGCCATTAGAATGTCGATAGTCAATTTCACAAATTAAGACTAAAAAATAAAAAAAAAATTTAAAAATTTAAAAATTGGACACTGTTCATGTACTGTTCCGACACTGTTCTTGCACTATTCCGACACTGTTCATACACTATTCCGACACTGTTCATGCACTGTTCCGACACGGCTCCGACACGGCTCCGACACGTCCGGACACGCTCCGACACGTCCGGACACGTTCCGACACGCCCGACACGGCTCCGACACGCCCGACACGTCCGGACACGCTCCGACACGTCCGGACACGTTCCGACACGCCCGACACGGCTCCGACACGTCCGGACACGCTCTGACACGTCCGGACACGTTCCGACACGTCCAGATACGCTCCGACGACGGGGTGGTGACCCGAGGCTGTTTCTAGACTCCACCAGCGGCGCGTAGGCTCCATAAGCTCCGAGGGAGGAGGTAGGACTCCGGGGCTGTCGCCGGAGGCGATAGCGCGCTTTGGCGATGACGGATTTGGCCCGATCCGAAACAATCCCGAACCAAACTCCGAAACGGGTGGAGGCCGCGGGTCTTGGGTTATTCACGGCGGCTTTGAGGTTCGACGGCTAGCGACGACGGCGGAAGGGTCGAAGGCGAAGGAAAATAGTACACGAAGGTGAGGATTCCATTTTATTTTTAAGAAGAAGAAGAAGAAAAGAAGAAGAAGAAGCTACGGGAGAGGAAGAAGAGGAAGGAGGAGAAGAAGATGAAGTCGCGGGGGGGAGAAGAAGCCAGCGACGGATGAGGGAAAAGGTGAGTGAATAATAATAAAAAATAAAATAATAATAAAATAATAATAAAATAAAATATTAAAAAGTAAGAATAATAATAAAATAATCAAAAGAAAAGACAAAATGATTAGTTTCCTTTTCCTTTTGAATGATGATGTTTTCACTCCTTTTCCTTTTAATCATTACTAATATTTTTGCCAGATTCAATTTTATGGTGATCAGAAAACACCTAAAATCAAACCTGAATTTTACTATTTATGAGGTTAGAAAATAGATAAAATAAAAATAAAAATACCGACTATTTTTATATATCTTTGTGACCTCAAATATTATTTTTCTTGATTTTCTTTTTCTTTTTTTCTTTTTTTTTGTATTTTTCGAAAATATATATATAAAGAAATGAAAATTATGAAAATTATTTTTTTGGTCAAAATGGTTCATTGATCCACCAGGTTTCTCCTCTCGCGAAGCAACGTCGCGACCCTCTCATTGGCAAACTCGACGGCCTTTTTGTGACTATCGGCCAGATAGTTGGTCAGCACCAAATGATCAGACCGATCCTTGTGCAAAGAGGGTCGGGAAAGTTCTATATTCCCTCCCCAGCGTAGTACCTTCGAGGGAAGTGGTATCTAAGTCCTCGAGCAGGACACGGATTTCATCCGCGGTTGCAGAATGATCGGTTATGTGCGCGTAACCGCGACCCAATAGGTTATAAAGCTTTTCCCACTAGGCCAAGACATCAGTCGAAAAAGTGCACACGGGAGAGGAGGCCATTTGCGTTGGGTTGGCTTGAGAATAAGACGAGGCTAATAGAGAGATTAGAAGGAAGAAGCTGATTATGCGAGAACGTTAACCTTCCATACATTAATTCCTCATTTTATAGCAACTCGAGGATGATGAAGGGTCTCAGTAATAATGCTGGTGGAGCCCAGTTAGGGGGTAAAGCAGGAGGTCCCCTCACGAGAACCATTGGATTCGTTTCGGTCCGCGATTTCCGGCTCATCAATTAAAAGATGTAAAAGATTTGTCGGGATCACCATTATTAGAGTTAGGTGGGAGGTAAGCGCAACTATCGAAGAGAGCCCTAACAGGATTTGGCAGTCCCATCACGTTGAAAAGCTAAGCGAGAAATTCAAGGTCTTGAGGGGGAACGTTTGCCTAATGATGCTTGAAGAGCGTCTCCTGAACATGCAAAGTCACTTTATAGGGAGTGAGCATACAGGAGAGAGTGGAGAACTCTGAATGGGCAAGAACCAATCAAACATTTCTCAGTCCAACATATTTAAGAGGTTACTGTCAGCTGCTAGAGGCGACTGACTCAAAAATCTCAGAAATTGAACCACAGAGGGATCTCGAAGATTCCAAGATCAAGTCTAACGCCAAAACCATGGAGCCCAACACTTCTGGCAACGGAAATCAAGATCACGGCGACGACGACAACGACATCCACGATGCTCAACTCGGGAAAAGAAGACGTCCTCACCAATACTCTCAGGAGGAAACCCAAATGCTGGAAACCCTTTTCAGTAAAAGCCATTACATGAAAAAGAAGTGGAGAATTGAATTGAGCCGGGAGTTGGGGATTAATCAGTCAAGGATCCAGTTTTGGTTTCAAAATAGGAGATCCAAATCGAGGGCTCAACGCAAACGTCAGGTGGTCGAGATTTTAAAGGAAGAAAACCAAAAGCTGCGAACAGAAAACATGAGGTATGAAAAAGCTGTCAATATTACCGTTTGCCCTTATTACGATAACCTCATCGCCCGCGGTAAGATATTCCCCGATAAGCCTCACGCAATGATTGAAGACGTTCACTTACCACCCTACTCCCTCGGGGCATCTCCTGCTCACCCAGATTTTGCCGGAGTCACGCATGGGCAGGATGATCCTACGAAGACGATACAAATGCCTCCTGGGGGATGGGATTTGCATCGCTTTGATTGGAGTTACAGTTTCAAGGAGCTGGATGTTACCGCCGACCAGCTCAAAGCATATCAGCCTCATGCACAACAATTTTCGATAGTGTCGGGTCCCGCTGGAGATGAGTTAATCAGTCGTCAAGCCATCGATGCAATTTTGGGCCACGATAAGAGGAGGTTCGCTTGGCCCCCTGAACTGCATTCCAGATTCCTAGACGTGGTTCACCAAATGGGGATCGATTCAGCAACTCCGACGCGCATATTTAAGGCCATGAATGTACCGGGGCTTAGTAAGGAACTGGTCAGGAATCACCTTGCTGCCTACAGAAAGCTATTAAAACAACGTCGAGCGGAGCTAAACCGGGAGGAATCCGTCTCGAGCTCAAAAGCTAGGGGCGACCGCCATTGTAATGCTCAGGCATCAAGAGATACCCGGCCAAATCTAAGCATCAATCAAGCTAGCAGCCCGACCACCGGCAAACTGAAAGCTGATCAGAATGTCCTCCCGGGCCATTTCAACACTTCTCAAGAGCGCGTATCACAAGTACAGCGAGTGCGCACTCCTGAAGGGTCAACCAAAGGTAGAAACCGCCTGAAGGGTCAAACAAAGGTAGATACCGCCTGAAGGGTCAAAACAAAGGTAGAAACCGCCTGAAGGGTCAACCAAAGGTAGAAACCGCCTGAAGGGTCAAATCAAGGTAGATACCGCTTGAAGGGTCAAATATGGTAGAAACCGCCATAAGGGTCAACTCATTGATAAATATCGTCGTAGGGATTAACACAAAGGTCCGACCCACCATACGGATCAAAATCCTTGGCAAATCCCAAAGCGTGGGATGCGCCCTTCTCAAGTTCCTACCAGTTAGGAATCCCATGATGGTATGACCTACCATACAGGTCAGGGCTTAATCTCCCTAGGATATTCTGAACGAGTCCTAGGTATCTTCTTGAAAGTCGTCACAACCGGCAGCATCTGATAGGTGAGCTTCGGGTAAACCTCTCTCACTCCGGCCCATGTTCGAATTGCAAGAGTAAACCGGTTCTCTTCAACCCAAAGGCTACCACTCTCACCTCGTCCTGACCACTCCTCAGCCTCCATCCGCCACGCCTGACCGCCGCATAGCCGCTGGAAAACCCCCCGGAGCTCTTGCTTTGTTTTCGAGCCAATGCTGCTCTATTCGGGTTTCAGCCTATGCTGCGTCTCCCGACCACAAACGCCGCCTCAGCCGCCACCGCACGACTCCCTTCCAACCCTCTGGTTGCCGCCTAAACGTCGATGACCGTCGCATAGCCCTCGGACCACCGCGGAAACCGATTGCTCTGTTTTAGGGACCAATGCTGTCCCGGAACTCCCCCGCCTAGCTCCGATGTCCCCGACGTGGACTACCGCCTCGATTGGTCCTCCTCACGTTACTCGTCATCCCTCACAGCCGCCTACAGCCATCTGACGGCGTTGGAAGTCGCGAAGAGCCCCGACCGACTCCCCTGTTTCAGTAACTCGAATCCCCTGTTTTGCACTGGATTCTGTCCAGCGGCGGTTCCGTCCCCTCCGGCCGCCTCGAGCCACCGTCGCCACCCCTCACAGCTCTTCCCCGACGGCTGCGGCTCTATGCATTCATCAGCCGGCCACCAGACGCCCTTGGAGCCGCGAAGGGCCGTGCCTCGCTCTGCATCGCCACCGTGCCCTGTTTTTTTTTTTTCACAGGCCATGGCCTGTTCTGAAACGGGCCGTGTCCGGGTGAACCGGGCAGTGTCCGGGTGAATCGGGCCGTGTCCGGCCGAAACGGACACGTGTCCGATTTTTTATTTTTTTTTATTTTTTTTTTAATTTTTGATTGCTGACATTTTGATATGGTGATCGACAGGTGATGTGCATGGAGATGGTCGCAGACCGGGACTGGGCAATTGAAGGTTAGTGTCAAATCAGGTATATTTTACGTATCCGATTATATATATTAGATTTATTTTTCTAAAATATTGCCTTTATAGACTCGATTTGTATGTATTTGTTTTAGTCTAGTGGTTAACTTATTTATCTGGTTGAGTGTTATCTATTGTCAAAGACACGATTTTTAATAAAAGATAGAAAATAAAAAAAAATAATAAAATATATAAAATAAAAAATAGAAAATCATAAAATTCAGAAAAATGCTAAAAAAATCCCAAAAATGGGAAATGGCCACAAACAACTGGCCATGAAATATTTTGGGTAGTTCGGTATCCAAAACTTCCAAAAATGACGATTTTGCCCTTCGGGCCAATCGTCCCCAAATCTTCTCATTTTACCCCTGGTCCGAAATCACATCTTCCCTAAACCCTTATGGCTATATTAGGAAACCATTTATTTGAATTGATATGCATTTATGTGATTTATTTATGTACTTGATTGCGCTTTCATCTAAATTGATTGTGATTGATAGGAATAGTCTTCCAATCTGCATGAACCCTGAATCAAGCCTACCTCACCTAAGATTGCACCTGCATGAACTCTTAGCCAGGAAAATCACTCGCGTTAGGTACCGAAAGGGCGTTGGTAATGACACCGGCGTAACCAAGTCCCCGAACCCAAAATCTCTGGTTCTGCAGAACTGATCGATCTCTCCCAATCGATCAGTAAGGTTTCCGGTCTACCCTCCAAGAAAGACCGGTGGCGACTCCAAATGCATGCACAATTTGCACATGCCACCACGACCACACTGAAGGTCGAAAGTGATCGACTCTTATCGTCGAATCCTTTAAAAAATACTCCCGCCGCGATTTGGTATGGGCCTGGGAGGGCTCGCGCCGATCCAAGATCCGCGATCGGTAATCCATTAGCCGCGTCCGCTTCCGGACGGGTCGCGACAGCTGGCGACTCCACTGGGGAAAAGAAATGCTATGACATCGGACCCTTAAAATTTTGAGTGGCCACGAACTCATTCCTCACCAAGCGCCCGGGATGCTGAAATGAAGAGTAACAGCATGCACAGGGAAAATGCCACTTTCGTTTGAACGATGAAAAGGGGTTGAGAGAAGATCATAGCGTTAATTCCCATGGAGCTAAATGAATTAAACGGAGTCATTAATTGCGGGTCCACCGCTGCTCCCCACGTTCTCGGGCCTAGCAAATCATAAAAGGCGCCGAAAGATTGTAGACCCACCACTTTGAAGACTGAACTAGGGGACGAGCGCAATACTCGATGAAACCGAATCAATGCAAAAGAGTTTGTGATCCTATCACGAGGAAAAAGAAAGGGGAATACAGACGATGAGTAATTACAGGGTCTCGGGAGGAGCGCTTGCTTACTGGCCTTCATATGCAGCCTGAAGGATGGTTCTAGGACACGCACAATCACTTGAGAAAATTTCTAGAGTGAGCAAACACGTAAGAGCGAATAGAGAAAGCTGAGGGAACTAGATCAGCCCGGGATACTCCGATCCATCATGTTTAAAAGCTATTCCCATCTGCTAGAAACGCCCGACCTGGACATTTCTGAGCACGAACTGCTGGGAGACTTTGAAGATCCTGGAGCTGAATCCTGCCCGAAGACCATGGAGACTGACTCCTCCAGCGATGAAATTCTAGGTTTCAGCTACGAAAAAGGAGTATACAATGATGACCGGAGTCGGAAAAGGAAGCAACTACAACGCCACACTCCAGGCCAAATCCGAGAGCTCGAAGCTTTCTTCAATGAATGCCCCACTCCAAGCAGACAACAGAAAATGGAGTTGAGCCGAAAAATAGGATTGGAGCTTTCGAAGGTCAAGTTTTGGTTCGCCAACAAACGAACCCGGGTGAAACAGCAATACGCAGACCATGAGTTACTGGTCCTGAAGGAGGAGAATGAGAAGCTTCAAGCTGAAAGCGCGAGATATAAGGAAGCTCTGACCAAGGCCACCTGCCTTAATTGTGGTAATCCTGTTGTCCTCGGCGAGGTGTTCCTCGATGAACCATCCCTGTTGACGAATAACGCTCAGCTGTTACCGTATTCTCCACAGCATTTTCCGACACAGCCAGATACCGCCGGAGATCTGCATGAGCAAGTCAACACCATAGGATCAACACCAACATCCTCTGAGAAATGGGATATGCATCATCACAGGGGGAGTTCTCTCAATGACGAACTCGCTGTCGCAGCCAGCCAATCCAAAGTCGGTGAGTCCCTCCCTGGACAACTTTTGAAACGACCAGATCCCGTAGAGAATAGCTACCGAAGTATTGACGATATTTTGGGTGATAAGAGAACAAGGTTTTACTGGACCTATGAACTTCACACCAAATTTGTTGATGCAATTCGAGAGCTGGGAGTTGATTCGGCTAGCCCACTACGCATACTCGAGATTATGAATGTGCCGGGGCTCTCTAGAATTAACGTCGAGTCTCACCTCAAGTACTATAGGAGATTGCTAAGGGATGGAAGGATAGCGTTAAACCATCATAAAGCCAGTTGGAGCTCAAGTGCCGGGCAGAGTTACAACCACGATGATTGGAGGGCCGAGAGCACCCAACCGCGTTTCAGCAATGACGGGACCAGCAGTCGTGTCAGCGACTCCTCTAACCCAAATCAGAATGCTCCGCCGAGCTATCTCAATACTCCTCAAGAGTATATACCACAGTTCCAGCACATAGGGATTCCTCAGTTTGAGCGCGATTCGGTCATTAATGCTGTCCCTGAAGCGGATCTGGCATTGGTCAGGACGTGGTGAGAGTGGTAGCCTTTGGGTTGAAGAGAACCGGTGTCCCCTCCCCGGATGCCCTCTCGGCCTTTTTTAACAATGGATCCTCCTGCCGTCCCAAACGCTCCTCCGTCGTGGCCGACCAGCGCCCGTTCTCTCCACCAATCCCCCTAAACGCGAATACCAATCCAACCTTTTGTCCCCCACGTTCTACACTTCTTTTCCCTAAACTAAAAACCGACGCCCCCACCCCCTGCTTTCTTCTTCTTCTTTTTTGCTTTCTGTTGGCGTCGCCGGGTCTGCAACACTGAGTTGCAGACCCGGTCCGGACCGGGTCGGGTCGGGCCTGACCCGACCGGTCCGGACCGGGTCGGGTCGGGCCTGACCCGACCGGCCCGGTTCGGTCACTTTCGTCAAATTGGGCCTCGAACTAATCCCTTTTCATGAAATTGACACCAAAATCGGACTCCTTGACATGTTTTCTATCAAATATGGGTATTTTCGTGAACCAATTGATTGAAATTTAGTGAAAACCCCAAATTGCCCTTAGGATCCGAAATTGATTTTTGCTTAATTGAAGGTCCAAACAAACCACTTTGTCAAAATTGACGCCACCAATGGATTCCTCATGATGAAAAATATTGGGTAGAGGTGTTTAATTTTGGTGGGTATGCCCGTATGAAATTTAATTTCAAAAATTATGAAACCGGGGACTAAATTGAAAGATTTTTATGCAATTAAGCCCTTTTGGTTAAAATTGATTAAATCGGAGGGCAAATTGACCTAATTGCACTTCAAGACTTTAGAATCCAATGTCATAGATTATAAAAAGTGAGAATTGGAATTTAAAAGACTCGAAAAGGATTTTTTTTGCTCGGTTCGGGTTTATGTTTGTTAAGGAACATGTTTTCCCTAGCCGAATTATTGAGATTTAAAGTAACACACCTGAAGAGGAAATTAAAACAAAATTATCGAATATTTTTGGGTATTTTCCTGACCACGAATGGTATTTTTCTGATTTTTTTGGGTATTTTTATAATTAAATAAACTCGAAAAATATTAAAAATACCGAAAAATATTTTTTGTTCAAAATTGGTTCCTAAGGCTAAACCAAGGCTTCCAAATTTGATTTTGTGATTTTATGACCTTTTTTGATATTTGTAATTAATTTTAAAGAATAAAAATCACAATAATAAATGGTAAAAAATCAGGTGTCAACATTCGCTAATGTCTGTTAGTTAGGCAACTCCAACAGGTGCAACAGTTCCTCCCAATTACTTTTGAAATTCAACTCCAAGTCTTAAACCTGTACTCCAAAGTCTGATTTGTCCTTGCAAACTGACCATCCATCTTCGGATGATAAGCCATACTGAACCACAATTTCATCGCCCCAGAGTTCACACTACGTTCGCTTCAAATAAATCTTTATTTCCACTGAAAGAATCAAAACCATAATGCGACTAACGAATCCAAGTCAGATTCAAACTTACGATCCTCATTTATCACTAAGCCGCAATTCCATATCCACAATTCGTTTAAGCAGGGTGAACCATGCAACCCTAAGGATTCAACTCGACTGTGACCATCTAACCTTACTGTCCCATTCAACTGTTGATTGTCCTAGTAACCGCAGTAATTATCCATTCCCCACAATTCGATTAACTATTTCTTACTTCCAATGAGCAGAGTTTAACGCTGCTTCCCCTCTTGATCCAAAGATGTCAATCCTGACTAACACTAATGGCAATTTGGGCATTCTGTTTACATGAAGAAGGTCGACTAATGATTCGTCTTTTTATCCGTCAACTCCTTGTGGTCTGAAGTTATCACTTGTCGATTCTAAAAATAACTGACGAATTACCGGACTCGAACTCCAAATCCAACTGAGGGTCAGGACATCCATTCTGTCGAACAGGGTCAGCTCACAAGCGACTGGCGAGTCGAGGACCACCTCAATATTCCGGTTTAGGGTTGGAATCACCCGTTCCTAGACCAGTGGTACAATCGAACACTATCGAGATCACCTCTCATGACCAACTCAAGTTGATGCAGGATTAGTTCAACTCGACCCGCATTCTTCCAACAACACGTCACATGACTCAGGGTGATCAGCCCATCGGCTAGTGCGCGGTTGGTACGGGGTTCTAGTACAAATCGTCCTCACTGGGTCCATGGCCATCCTGAATATCGATCAATGTCGGCTCGCAAATCATGCCACAATTCAATCCCTGGTCGACTTCAGGGTGATCCTATGGTCGACTTACAGCTGAGTCAGATCAACCCAAATCGTTATGTGCTTGATTTCAGGTTGTCACACAGTCGAACCTCAATCAGCACAGCCAACTGGTAAATCAGGCCATCATCCACATCGATGGCGACCTCTAAACTCTCGGTGGCTTCCTCAACCCTTAGTCGTTGTTTGCGAACAGTCCGAGTCTTAAGCTTAGGTGGGTTCTAGATCTTGGAGCATCACTTTTATACCAACTAAATCTCTTCACTCTGTTAAAATCTGCACCTGTATCGTCAATCTGCTTACTGCACTCCAAACTGAGTCATTTATCCTTCGACTACTAGGAAGTTTCCTCACGAATCCATTGTGATCTTCTCCTACCTTGACCTTAGAATTCCCAAAGACTGCAGTAGTCTGCTAGGCTTGTAATGCTGCTCTTCGACTTACCGATATGCTAGCTCTTCACCATAAGCTTGGCCGTATCAATCTTTCTGCCAATCCCTTAGTGACCTTATCTTTAAATCTCGGTGCCTCATCCAGCTATTCGGACCAACACTGAAACTACTAGGGTGAGTTCCGATCGACTTTCTGTTTTACCAAAAGCAAGACCCTTATAATCATTACTCCGAGAATTCATGCGGTCCTACGATGCTTCCAATGCGCTACTCTGATAACTAGTCAACCTTAATTGTCACATCTCGCAATCTTAATCTTATTCAGGGGTATCACCAATCTCCATAGCCTAAGCAACCAACTGGCGACCTACCATGTCGTCTAACACCAGATTGTCCTTACGAACTTTCCTTGTTTGTCTTTACCGTCCTTGTTCTATGCAAATGTCTAATCACAGTCCTTAGGCGGTGCACATTTCACCATGATTTCATTAAGTTACTAGTCAACTGAACCTTACAGGTCTCAAGTTATCTCAAAACTGCCTTTGACATACTACAAGGCCTTCTCTGATCAAGATTCAGAGGTATAACCCGATCTTCACCAGTTCTACAAAGCACAAATGTCTTACTTACTCATGACATCTCAATTCATCCCAATCTCCTGTCCATCACTCAAAACACAACACTACACCACGGACTCACAACACGATCTTCACTTTTAAGTCCTACTTTAATCACATGTGGAGAAAGATCTTCATCGTTATTCAGCGCACATTGTCTGACTTCCCACCGATCCTTATCCATTCGTGTCCTCTGACTCCTAAAAAGTTCATCACACCTTAGAGATCAATCTCACAATCCACACTTGCTCATCGGCGGATATTCATTTAGTCATTAATTAAGATCCACCGGAAAGGAATAGCTAAGACAATCCAAGCCAAACGACACTTTAAACTTATGCGATCCACAAAATACTAAGTGCCTTAATACAAGTCCATATCCATAAGCCTTATCCAAGAAAAGTCTTTTCCACCCAATCAGTCACGGCTAGTTCCTAACTAGTACACCTTAGCTCAAAAGTTACCCTACTCCCAGTAGAGTCAATCCTGGTTGTCCTGCTGAACAATTCCTCGAGTTTGTCTATCTCTCGGTTGCGGTGCTTGCTCTGTCTTATTTCTCATCGGGCAGTCCTTCACTTGGTGTCCCAACTGGTAACATTTAAAACATTCTCCACCTCTATACGGGCAGGGACCAGACCCATGCCTTAGGCGACACAGGCGACACTTCTCGCTTTGGCGGAACATTGGCTTCTTGATTACACTCCTCCGGTTAGACGAAATGTGATACTTGTTGGCATACATCGACCTCTTCTCTATCCGACGGTTATCCCTAGAAGAAAGCGCGAATCGCGATCCAGATGCGATTGCTCTGTCAGTCATGCTCTTCTCCACAGATTGGGCCCTTTCATACAATTCTCTATAACTCCTTATGTCTAGCGACACCAGTCGATCCTTAATCTTAGGTTTCAATCCATCATAAAATCTTCTCATCCTATTCATAGGATCTCTAATTGTCCATGGTGCAAACTCAGACAGCTCGGCGAATTTCACTTCATATTGTTCTACTGACAAATGGTCCTGACGAAGCTGCAGGAATTCAACCATCTTTTTCTCTCGCCTACAGTCCAAAAAGTACTTGCCATAGAAGGCTTCCACGAAGGCATCCCACACCGGTACTATACCTCCGGGAAAGATCTTTTCTTGTGTAACTTCCCACCACGCCTTAGCTTCACCATGAAGTTGATAAACGGCTAACGTCACTTTGTCCTCTTCGAAACATCCCAGCAGGGCGAATGCCTTCTCTAATTCTAACATCCACTAGATTGTAGTCTCTGGATCTCCTATCTCTTCAAACTTCGGCGGTTCTAGGTCTAGAAACCTTTCCATCAACTTAGGTATTGGTCGTGTACTACTCTCATTTCCAATCAATGAGTTTTCATGCGAAACGGCAGTAGCATTAGCTTGACTACACCCTTGCTGTCCAGCTACAGCTCTCAAAGTTTCCAAAGTCTGCAGGATCCCGTCTACTCTGGGACCTTCTTGAACTATCCTTCCACTAGACACCATCTCATTATGGTCGCTCATTATACAGGTAACTTACGGAGTCCTGTCCACCCCAGGCAACACGTAATGAGATAACCAATAAACAGTCAAAAGCATAGATAACAAGCACATGCAAAAGCTTATAATCCTACTAACTATCCCAAATCCCAACGCTCCTTATCACTCCAAGCCAATGACCAGATGAATCAGGCTGACCTTGCTCTGATACCACCTTGGGCGGGGATGTCACGCCCCGACTCTCGAGCCCGCGACATCCCTTGCCAAACCGCCACGAGGTCATAGAGATAGCTTCTCAGGCACGCTATCGACCTATCACTTAACTACGCACGCGGAAACGTTCTAACTCCCTGACAACATAAACAAACAGGGATAGAAAAGTAGGCAGTCACAATCGACATTCACAAAATGAAAATCTCAATTCAAACATATCAGCAAACCAATCAAGATCTTATTCATACTAACAAATGTACACCACCCCATACTTCGGGGCGACTAGACAAAACCTCAAAAGGCCACTTGGTCAAGTGAGGTCAACTTCTCACTTACTTCAATAGACTACTCCAACAGCCAATTCTTGGCATCCACAAGGCTCCGTCATGTGGGACCTGAAAATGTTATCCCACGACGGGGTGAGAATAAATCTCAGTGAATCAAGTCTAAGCTCGATTAGGAAACTGATTCGCCCAGGGCATCCTAACCGAAGCTCACAAATCACACATGCACATATAGCAACTATCCACAGTTAACAATATAACCATCATCCACATGCACACTTACCAGCTTCACCCATACATAATCCAATGCTCGACATGACTCAGCAGTCAACGTCAATCAGTCATTCAATCACAGCATTACATCCACCAGTATGCATAGGACATTCGCCAGGACAATGCACACGACACAATAATAACTCGAACACAAGTGAGTATGAACTTCCGTCTTCCTACTCCATTCGTCCCATTCCAAACGTCGTAGTCGGGATACGTTCACACTTACCCATGTACAAAATTACATTGCACTCAATTCTTTTATTAACGATGATCGTGCCACCGGCACATGAGAGGATCTACGCGAAAGAGGGCGTGATTCGATTCTCACAAATAACGCGATCTAACACCTCAGTGTGATCCAGCGTTCTACCGGTAAAATCGGGCTACGTTCCTTTACTCTCGGCAACGGCTACTACAAGCGGTGTATCCAGTGCGTCTGGCACGGCACCAGCAAGTGGGCATCCCTATACGGGGCGTCGGTCCAACATCCATTGCGACCGGCATCCGACCAACTCTGCATCCGTACTTGTTAACACCAAACCAGAGCTGTCGTGCTTCTGGCAAGTCATATGGTTCCGTCCAAATCATAGAACACGAGCTTGCCAGGAACATCATCGTTTTTCGTCATATGACCATACATTCCACATCCAGCAATCAACCCATTTCATTATCTTTGGTTAAGGCCGGATGCTCACTCAAGCATGTAAAAACTTTGGCCAAATGCCAATTTCGTGCCAAAATATGTATTTTGACTTCGTACACGGTCATATGCAAATGCAGACTAACCACTAGTCACCACAATCACAGACGATTAACCCACAATCAACGATTGACGCCAAACAGTCATTCCAGCCAATCAATCAAACCATCCAACGAGGTAATCAACACAAACACGAACAATCAGTCCGATTAGGCCACATAAAGGCTCGAATTCCTGCAATAATTATTTATTAGCCAATCCGACTTAAACGTCGTCGATCGTTCGCTCGTCTCTAGCCTATCGCTCGCTCGCGATCAAACAGCGGCAATCCATTGCCCAATCAATCAATCAATAATTTTCTAACAACAACTAGCCACAGACAATTTAATCAGTCCGGCTAACCAAATCGATCGGTGTCGCGACCCGTCCGAAGGCGGACGCGGCTAATGGATTACCGATCGCGGGCCTTCCCCCGCACAAGGGTGCGGATCGCGGGCTTTGGATCGGCGCGGGCCCTCCCAGGCCCATACCAAATCGCGGCGGGAGTATTTTTCAAAGGGATTCGACGATAACAGTCGATCGCTTTCGACCTTAGTGTGGTCGTGGTGGCATGTGCAACTTGTGCATGCATTTGGAGTCGCCACCGGTCTTTCTTGGAGGGTAGACCGGAAGCCTTATTGACCGATTGGGAGAGATCGATCAATTCTGCGGAACCAGAGATTTTGGGTTCGGGGACTTGGTTACGCTGGTGTCGTTACCAACGCCCTTTCGGTACCTAACGCTAGTGATTTTCCTAACTAGGATTTCATGCAGGCGCAATTTTGGGTGATGTAAGTCTGACTTTGCACATTAACCAGTTTAACATGCTCACGTAATCATAATAAATAAATAGATGTCAATCACATAAACATCTATCCTACGTGGTGATCATGGAATTATGATTTAATGGGTCTCGAGCCAATGAGACCACATTTAATCATTTTAATATTTTAATAACGGAGAGCCGCTCTTCGCTTCTTCTTGGTTTCTTGAACTCTTCAAGAATTGGGCCCCAAAGAGCTCGCCGACTTAAAAGGCTCCCCCACGTAATCCTCGTAGCATTTACATCAACAATTGACTATGCTAAAAATAAAGATTACATGAAAAATAAAAGGAGTACGCAGCCTCCATTTAATAACTACAACCCCAAATATATAAATAATCATCATACATTCATATATACATCAATCACATTGATTAGGGATTTTTCCATGATCACCACCCTTCCACGTAAGTAATAAATTCACAATTTAAAACTTAGGAAGGCACAATAAAAATTCTACGTTGAATCATATTCAGAATTTTTATGTAAAAAAAGATAGCCATAAATTTTCGATTCAAAATTGATTTAGTCTCAATTTTTGCTACGTTGATTAATTTATCATATAAAATAATCAACCTCCATTAGCCATGTAAGACGAACAATTCGTTAATACATATTGGCCATAGTATTGCAAAAATTGCAAAAAATCAATTAAATGCACGAAAACACCTAAGGATCGGCTCTGATACCACTGTTGGGATCCATGTAACACGTAGCGGAAATAAATAACAACCCATACATGTATCTCCAGAGGCGTACTTCGTGCATTTCAATCGAAAAAAATCACAAAGCCTCAAAGGGAGTAAATAGATTACCTCTCGTAGCGTGCTTGAACGGAGGTGTCGGTTCGATGTTCTTCGATCTCAGCCTCCACAAGTGTTAGGCATCTAGTTCGGACGCACCACCAATTGACGAACGGGGAGACGACTAATAACTCCACAACAATTGTGCTAGCAATATGCGGAATGAATATTCCGAACTTAGTATATTTTGCTCACTCAAGATGATGAGAATATAGAGAGTGTTTGTGTTCTTCTCTCTAAACTCTCAAAAATTTGCACACTCTACAAAATGTCTCTCTCCTTCAACCTCAAAACTCTTGCCATCCTTTTATAGCCAAAAATACCTTCCAATAAATTATATTTAAAAATTGCACTAACAATTATAAATTCTATCTAAAAATAGCACTCACAAATAAATGACATTTAAAAATAGCACTAACAATAGCACTCACAATTTATAATACAAAAATGCTATTTAAAAATAGCACTAACAATAGCACTCACAATTTATAATACAAAAATGCTATTTAAAAATAGCACTAACAATTATAAATTCTATCTAATAATAGCACTCACAATTTATGATAAATAAATGCCATTTAAAAATAGCACTAACAATAGCACTCACAATTTATGATAAATAAATGTCATTTAAAAATAACACTAACAATAGCACTCACAATTTATAATACAAAAAATGCTATTTAAAAATAGCACTAGCAATAGCACTCACAATACAAAAATGCTAAAAAAAAAAGGCACTAACAAAGGTGTTAAAAATAATAACCATTATTATTATTACAAGAGTTAAAGAGGTTACCAAACAGTACAAATATGCATAACGTATAAATACGTATGATGTATAAATATGTAGAGCATACGTATACATCCGTGAAACCGGGGACTAATTGAAAGAAAAATGTGCAATTAAGCCCTTTTGGTAAAAATTGATTAAATTGGAGGGCAAATTGACCTAATTGCACTTTAAGACTTTAGAATCCAATGTCATAGCTTATAAAAAGTGAGAATTGAAAACTAAAAGACTCGAAAATGATTTTTTTTAGGCTCGGTTCGGGTTTATGTTTGTGAAGGAACATAGTGACCCGAGCCGAATTTTTGAGATTTAAAGTGACACACTTGAAGAGGAAATTAAAACAAAATTATCTAATATTTTTGGGTATTTTTCTGACCACGAATGGTATTTTTCTGATTTTTTGGGTATTTTTATAATTAAATAAACTCGAAAAATATTAAAAATACCGAAAAATATTTTTTGTTCAAAATTGGTTCCTAAGGTTAAACCAAGGCTTCCAAAGTTGATTTTGTGATTTTATGACCTTTTTTGATATTTTTAATTAATTTTAAAGAATAAAAATCACAATAATAAATGGTAAAAAAATCAGGTGTCAACAGCTGCCCCTCTTTGAGAGGAATCTCGTTAGAGGTTTCTCTCAAAGATAAGGTGGCACCTGATTCCTAACCGACTCAACTGGGAAAATAAGAGAAGAAATGTTATGACATCGGATCATTAAGCCTATTGATAAAAGCTCAAATCAATCCTCGGTTTGCTCTAACAATTTGAACATGGGCCGGAGTGAGAGAGGCTTACCTGAAGCTCACCTGTCGGATGCTGCCGGTTGCGACGACTTTCAAGAAGATGCCTAGGACTCGTCATTCAGAATATCCTAGGGAGATTAAGCTCTGACCTGTATGGTAGGTCATACCATGATGGGATTCCTAACTTGTAGGAACCTAAGGAAGGCGCATCCCACGCTTTGGGATTTGCCAAGGATTTTGATCCGTATGGTGGATCAGACCTTTGTGTTGATCCTTACTGCGATATTTATCAATGAGTTGACCCTTATGCGGTTTCTACCAATGAATTGACCCTTATGGCGGTTTCTACCATATGTAACCCTTCAGGCGGTTTCTACCATTAATGTGATCCCTCAGGCGGTTTCTACCTTGGTATGACCCTTCAGGCGGTTTCTACCTTTGATTTGACCCTTCAGGCGGTTTCTACCTTGTGTTGACCCTTCAGGCGGTATCTACCATGTGTTGACCCTTCAGGCGGTATCTACCTTTGATTTTGACCCTTCAGGCGGTATCTACCTTTGATTTGACCCTTCAGGCGGTATCTACCATATTTTGACCCTTCAGGCGGTATCTACCTTTGTTTTGACCCTTCAGGCGGTTTCTACCTTGTGTTGACCCTTCAGGCGGTATCTACCATGTGTTGACCCTTCAGGCGGTATCTACCTTGTGTTGACCCTTCAGGCGGTATCTACCATGATTTGACCCTTCAGGCGGTGTCTACCTTGTGTTGACCTTTCAGGCGGTATCTACCTTTGATTTTGACCCTTCAGGCGGTATCTACCTTTGATTTGACCCTTCAGGCGGTATCTACCATATTTTGACCCTTCAGGCGGTATCTACCTTTGTTTTGACCCTTCAGGCGGTTTCTACCTTGTGTTGACCCTTCAGGCGGTATCTACCATGTGTTGACCCTTCAGGCGGTATCTACCTTCAGTTTTGACTTTGAAAAGGGGTCTCATGACGAGGGTTCTCCACGTCCGATGAGACTGCCTAAATTATGAAAAGGGGTCTCATGACGAGGGTTCTCCACGTCCGATGAGACTGCCTGATTTTTGAAAATGGGTCTCATGACGAGAGTTCTCCACGTCCGATGAGACTGTTTGATATTTTTGAAAATGGGTCTCATGACGAGGGTTCTCCACGTCCGATGAGACTGCCTGGTTTTTGAAAAGGGGTCTCATTACGAGGGTTCTCCACGTCCGATGAGACTGCCTGATTTTTGAAAATGGGTCTCATGACGAGGGTTCTCCACGTCCGATGAGACTGCCTAAATTATGAAAATGGGTCTCATGACGAGGGTTCTCCACGTCCGATGAGACTGTCTGATTTTTGAAAATGGGTCTCATGACGAGGGTTCTCCACGTCCGATGAGACTGCCTAAATTATGAAAAGGGGTCTCATGACGAGGGTTCTCCACGTCTGATGAGACTGTTTAAATTATGAAAAGGGGTCTCATGACGAGGGTTCTCCACGTCCGGTGAGACTGTCTGATTTTTGAAAAGGGGTCTCATGACGAGGGTTCTCCACGTCCGATGAGACTGCCTAAATTATGAAAAGGGGTCTCATGACGAGGGTTCTCCACGTCCGATGAGACTGTTTGATATTTTGAAAATGGGTCCTGGGACGAGGGTTCTCCACGTCTGATAGGACTTTTCTTTTAAAAGGGTTTTTCTTCCCATCTTTTTTTTAGAGATCCCGAAGTTTGTCGGGAATTCAGTTTTTGAAGCAGTGAAAGATTTTATTTTGACAAAGCTTCACTTGAGTCTGTTGAGGCGACATTCTGGGAGCTGGGTTCTCCAGGTATCCTGCAGAAGTTTGAGCCTGAAAGATTTTTTCTTCACTAAGAAAACGTTAGTAATCTTTGGGAAGACCACGGCTGTCCATTTGACAAAATCATATGATTTAAGTTTTAATCATGAAATGTGCATTTTGATGCTGGAGGTCATCCAAAGCATTCTTGCAACATGCAAATGTGATCACAAGTCCCTTGTACGGAAAATCTGGATCAACAGTTTGAAAATTCCAAAAAGAGTTTGTTCAAAACGTCAATTGGAATATTTCTCGACAAGGAGGTCTTCTCACCTGTTTTGAGATGTGGTTTTTATAGGGGATGCACTCAATTCCCTACTAACCTGTGCCTAGGTTTTAGGCTCATTCGCAGCGCATACATTTTGATCGGTCGGGAGGTCTTCCACGGGACCGTAATGTTAGGCTTGGATATTGGCTTTCAAGGGGGACTCGCTTTGGAGTCGAGGCCATTGAATGAAAGTCTTCACCATCTGCTCCGGGTTTACAAGTTAAGAACCCTGCAAAATGAGAAAGAAATAGTCTTGCTCGTACTTCTTCGAGCTAAGCTATATGTTAACCCAAGTGTCTTAGTCAGAGAAGACTGTTTCGGGGTTGTAACATTGGTAGGATTGGGGACCGAAAAAGGCTTGTTTTTGGCCCAGAAATTACGAAGGGTTTGACATTGGTGATCATTGCAAATTTACCACCTGCTTTTTCCTCTCTGCACCTTCAGTTGTTGAGGTGCGCAACCGATTTTGAGGTGTGCACCAGCTCTTTAGAGAGTGTCTCTGGCTGCATTAAGAGATTGACAACTCTGTCTGCGTCTCTGCTCCACGCTTGACACCATTTGGTGAGTAGTCTTTTTGATCTGACTCCATTAGGGATTTCCTCTTTTCCCATCCGGCTTCATTGCGGATCAATCAAACAATTTACACGAGCATCGGCCTTGCTTTTACCAGGCACTTTGCTTTTTCTCGATGCTAGGGATTTATTATTACTATTATTTTTTTGAAATCCCGGTTCTTCTCATCCTCGATGGGATCATGTCATACATATGTCTGAAAGTCTAAACATGCTTTAAATATCAGCTCGGGAATCTTCTTCGTAATCCCTGAGTCTTGAACTCTTCCATTTTTGAAGGGGTGCTGCATCCGTTTTGGAATGATCACCAATGGGTTCATGAAATGAATTTGCAGGCTCAAGTTGGCTGTGCAAAGGATTCAGTGTGTGTGATAGAGAAATGAATGCTTCTCGTCATCCTATGGCACTTGGATTACCATATAAACAACACACAAAGATTAATGTTAGTCCGAGCAAGAAAATTTCTGACCATTTTCTCCTGATGCCGCTGGACTCACCTCCATTTTGCCCCGATGTGGGGTGGTTCTTGACAGGGTTAAGAATGAAAACCGCCGATCGAAGGGGTTATCAACGGTCACCTGTAGTGTTTGGGGATAAAAAACGAATGCCTCCGTTGTCCCAATCCATGTAATCGCTGCGAATGATCCCTACTTCCGTAGGTCCAGATTTTGCTATCTGATCTGCTCCACTCATCTCTCCAGTGTGTGTGGGACGTGTTTGGACTAGGCTTTGCCTCTTGTCTTTTGAGAAAACGTCCTTTTGAAAGTTTTGAACAATTTTTTTATTGGAAAAATCTCTTTCATTTTCTCCAAAAATTTTACCCGTCAAAGGGGATTTTATGACGCCCCATGCATGTTCTTATTCATGTTCAGACAACCTCCTGTTTCAAAACATGAATGCCAATGAAATTTGAGTTCTATGTCTTTTCTAGACATTAGACTCTGAGAGCTTTTCTTTTCTTCTCTATTTTTTACTCAACATCTTCAAGGGATTTGGGAGAGGGATACTTACCTGTCCCTCGCGGCTGGAGATCCCTGAAAATGTAGAAGAAACATGTTATTGTTTGTTCATGAATTTTTCAAAAAAATTAGAACGATACATCTTACCCTTGGTCATGTATTCCAACGGGTAATACATGGGATGTGAAAACCTGTTTCGCCTTGATGGTGATCCCCTGTCAAAGACGGGAATTAGGCGTCAGTTTGCGTTCTAAAATTCCAGGCAAATTGGAACGATACAGCCTTGTTCTTGTTTTGTGTTTCCATTTGAACACAAACGTGCGGCTTGCAGAAGTTGGCCATCCATCTTGTGGCCTTGATCCCTCCGTTTGGTTGGCGATGAATCATTTTCCAGGATTTGCCCCAGAGGAGATCCATTTGTGTTTTTGGACGCATTCCAGCGCCACTCTTCAGAGTTCCTTTTATTCAAGGAAAAAGGAAATTGTTATCGGAATGCATGTCAAAGCATGAAGTGTGGAAGCGATACTTTTTACCCTCCACTCGATCTTATAATCAAAGACCATTTTCTGGAATCCTGACTTCCAAGGCCAATGATTCTATTCGCCTCCCTATCAGCGAGCTCTTTTCTTTTGAGGCTTTCGGCGCCAACGACTTCCTGTTAAATGAGAAAAACTCATGTTAAGCCCGTGATCTTCGAAGATCAAATTGGAACGATACAAAGTTACCGTTCGCCCAAATTCGTATCTTGGGGTTTGATTCTGATGCGGACGACTCTGTTATTGCGTCCATTGATTTTGCCAGAGGAGAAACGTCCGGCGTACAAATGATTCACTTGCCCCCGTTAGGCATGGTTTTGCTGTTTGTCATCTCTGGATTCGATGATCCTGGTTTGATGCGCTTTCATGGGGGATCATGAGAGTTTGCCCCCGGTTTGGCTCCTCAAAGTAAATGGGGGGGGGGGGGGAACCTGCTCCCATTGATTTTTGGCAGATTCTAATCATCCGTCCCGATTGTCAGAGTCCTTGATCAATTTTATCTGTCTCAAGATAGCCTGATATTCTTGGGGTTCGTCATGTGGCGGTTTGGTGATTCTCTCGATCACAGTCGCCGTTTGAAGTATTTGATGTTCCCTGTTTGTTATTTGAAAGCATTACATCCTGCGTCCTCTGCTCTTGATCATCATCTGAGAGGAAAAAGAAAGGAAGCATTATTCCCATATCAAGGAAATAATCGTTTTGGAACGATACGTACTTTTACACTTGATTTGCATTCCGTTTTGATGTTGCATATTGATATGAACAACATCTATCGAATTCCTCCATCCGTGTTTGAAGGTATTTGCAATGCCTACGGTTCATTTGCCCCAGCTGGGCGACGTCTGTTTTGTCATTTGAATGTATGAGCTTTTGGGTGCATTGTCTCTTTTATCACCTGAGATAAAAAAAAATGGAGAAAAACTTATCCCCAGATCTGATTAAAAAACAATTAGGAACGATACGTCCTTTCACCAAACGAGTGGCTCTGCGGCCAAATGTATTTTGCACTAAAGGGACGAGTTCCACTATGCTCCACGGGTTTGGGGAATTTGTCCCCATTTTCGATAGAAATGAGCCTTATCAAGATGTATACAATACAAATAGATCCCTAATACAATCAATCTAAGGGACGAGATAGAGAGGATCTCAGCAAAATTAATCTTATACAAGAGAACTAAGAATGTCAAATCAATCAAAGGAATGTGGTCCGAACACTTGGAGATGCCCCAGTTCCAGTCTTCGAGATGTGACTCCAGGATCACCGATTTTTTTTTTAGGTGGTTTTAGATATACCAACAATCTAAAGACATGCACATGGGACAAGTGAGGATAAAACTCCTAAAAATCAAAGGATTTGGCACCTAAGGTCAAGGTTCCCACCTCGAGTTCTAGAAAGAGCAGATTCCATTGCACAACTATCATTGCATTGGGGCTCGATCCATATTTCGAAATGAGCGGAATTGAAAAGTGGATTACCCCGTGTTTTTCCTCACGGAGATTCCATTTTCAATCCCTTCTATTGTTTTCCTATAGGCGGCGCCCACGGTTTTAGGCGCGGTTGTGTGTATTTTCGGTGTCGTGCTAAAGCGATAAACATGCATCTTATTTAACAATCACCGCTTCAATATAAAACATACACACAATCATTCATTCCTACGCCAACCTGCATAAGACAATGTTAATCACAGACTACCCCCTTATCGCTCCAATCTGCAAAAACATATAACACCTATCATAAGCGGACTTACCTCACCTTCAAGAGCGCCTGCATGGTTAGAAAAATCACTCAGCGTTTTAATTACGGCCTAAGTCCACTTGAGGTCTAGAACCATTGGTTCTAGAACAAAGGTCCCCAGTGGAGTCGCCAGCTGTCGCGACCCGTCCGAAGGCGGACGCGGCTAATGGATTACCGATCGCGGGCCTTCCCCCGCACAAGGGTGCGGATCGCGGGCTTTGGATCGGCGCGGGCCCTCCCAGGCCCATACCAAATCGCGGCGGGAGTATTTTTCAAAGGGATTCGACGATAACAGTCGATCGCTTTCGACCTTAGTGTGGTCGTGGTGGCATGTGCAACTTGTGCATGCATTTGGAGTCGCCACCGGTCTTTCTTGGAGGGTAGACCGGAAGCCTTATTGACCGATTGGGAGAGATCGATCAATTCTGCGGAACCAGAGATTTTGGGTTCGGGGACTTGGTTACGCTGGTGTCGTTACCAACGCCCTTTCGGTACCTAACGCTAGTGATTTTCCTAACTAGGATTTCATGCAGGCGCAATTTTGGGTGATGTAAGTCTGACTTTGCACATTAACCAGTTTAACATGCTCACGTAATCATAATAAATAAATAGATGTCAATCACATAAACATCTATCCTACGTGGTGATCATGGAATTATGATTTAATGGGTCTCGAGCCAATGAGACCACATTTAATCATTTTAATATTTTAATAACGGAGAGCCGCTCTTCGCTTCTTCTTGGTTTCTTGAACTCTTCAAGAATTGGGCCCCAAAGAGCTCGCCGACTTAAAAGGCTCCCCCACGTAATCCTCGTAGCATTTACATCAACAATTGACTATGCTAAAAATAAAGATTACATGAAAAATAAAAGGAGTACGCAGCCTCCATTTAATAACTACAACCCCAAATATATAAATAATCATCATACATTCATATATACATCAATCACATTGATTAGGGATTTTTCCATGATCACCACCCTTCCACGTAAGTAATAAATTCACAATTTAAAACTTAGGAAGGCACAATAAAAATTCTACGTTGAATCATATTCAGAATTTTTATGTAAAAAAAGATAGCCATAAATTTTCGATTCAAAATTGATTTAGTCTCAATTTTTGCTACGTTGATTAATTTATCATATAAAATAATCAACCTCCATTAGCCATGTAAGACGAACAATTCGTTAATACATATTGGCCATAGTATTGCAAAAATTGCAAAAAATCAATTAAATGTACGAAAACACCTAAGGATCGGCTCTGATACCACTGTTGGGATCCACGTAACACGTAGCGGAAATAAATAACAACCCATACATGTATCTCCAGAGGCGTACTTCGTGCATTTCAATCGAAAAAAATCACAAAGCCTCAAAGGGAGTAAATAGATTACCTCTCGTAGCGTGCTTGAACGGAGGTGTCGGTTCGATGTTCTTCGATCTCAGCCTCCACAAGTGTTAGGCATCTAGTTCGGACGCACCACCAATTGACGAACGGGGAGACGACTAATAACTCCACAACAATTGTGCTAGCAATATGCGGAATGAATATTCCGAACTTAGTATATTTTGCTCACTCAAGATGATGAGAATATAGAGAGTGTTTGTGTTCTTCTCTCTAAGCTCTCAAAAATTTGCACACTCTACAAAATGTCTCTCTCCTTCAACCTCAAAACTCTTGCCATCCTTTTATAGCCAAAAATACCTTCCAATAAATTATATTTAAAAATTACACTAACAATTATAAATTCTATCTAAAAATAGCACTCACAAATAAATGACATTTAAAAATAGCACTAACAATAGCACTCACAATTTATAATACAAAAATGCTATTTAAAAATAGCACTAACAATAGCACTCACAATTTATAATACAAAAATGCTATTTAAAAATAGCACTAACAATTATAAATTCTATCTAATAATAGCACTCACAATTTATGATAAATAAATGTCATTTAAAAATAGCACTAACAATAGCACTCACAATTTATGATAAATAAATGTCATTTAAAAATAACACTAATAATAGCACTCACAATTTATAATACAAAAAATGCTATTTAAAAATAGCACTAGCAATAGCACTCACAATACAAAAATGCTAAAAAAAAAAAGGCACTAACAAAGGTGTTAAAAATAATAACCATTATTATTATTACAAGAGTTAAAGAGGTTACCAAACAGTACAAATATGCATAACGTATAAATACGTATGATGTATAAATATGTAGAGCATACGTATACATCCGTGAAACCGGGGACTAATTGAAAGAAAAATGTGCAATTAAGCCCTTTTGGTAAAAATTGATTAAATTGGAGGGCAAATTGACCTAATTGCACTTTAAGACTTTAGAATCCAATGTCATAGCTTATAAAAAGTGAGAATTGAAAACTAAGGCTGCGCATGGTAACCATTCTGGTTCTGATTTCTGATTCTGATTAAAATGGCTTTTCTGATTCTGTTCCTGAATGAGTTTTAGAGAATGAAAATGCGTTTGATAACTGCTTAACATTTTTGTTCCTGGATGAGAAACGCGTTTGATAACTGCATAAAGTTTCTGTTTCTAAAAACTGTTTCTCTTCCGTCGACAACACGTCTGACCACCATAGCGGCCTCCTCGTGCTGTTGCAAAGCCCGCAGGTGACGAAGCTCGTGGTGGGCGCTTGGTGGAGACGCGACAGGAGCGAAGGAGTTGCGACAAAGCGAGAACAAGCGAGAAGTCTGTTGTGTTTTTCTTTATGCGAAGAGAATGACTTTGTTAAAAGTGGGATGAGTTTCAAGAAGCTACTTTTTTCTGCTTTTTTTTGTTAGCTTTAAAAGTGATTCTCGTCCAGAATGAGAATCACTTTTATTTGCGTTACCAAACGCCATTCTCATTCTTTTTGGTTCCAGAACCAGAATTACAGAATGAGAATGGTTACCATGCAGGCCCTAAAAGACTCGAAAATGATTTTTTTTAGGCTCGGTTCGGGTTTATGTTTGTGAAGGAACATAGTGACCCGAGCCGAATTTTTGAGATTTAAAGTGACACACTTGAAGAGGAAATTAAAACAAAATTATCTAATATTTTTGGGTATTTTTCTGACCACGAATGGTATTTTTCTGATTTTTTTGGTATTTTTATAATTAAATAAACTCGAAAAATATTAAAAATACCGAAAAATATTTTTTGTTCAAAATTGGTTCCTAAGGTTAAACCAAGGCTTCCAAAGTTGATTTTGTGATTTTATGACCTTTTTTGATATTTTTAATTAATTTTAAAGAATAAAAATCGCAATAATAAATGGTAAAAAAATCAGGTGTCAACAATCGGCCATTTATCCTAATCCCAATTTCTATTTAAACCGGCCCCGATCGTGTACCTAAAATTCACAATTGACTAAACGACTAATCCTAGGCGCAATTAGCGCCCTAACCAAGGATTAGGGTCAACTCACTATCAAATTGAGCTCGGGCGGTCTCAACGGCCGACGACGGCGAACGGCGACGGCGGCGACGGCGAACGGCGACGGCGGCGACGGCGAACGGCGACGGCGGCGACGGCGAACGGCGACGGCGGCGGCCCAAAAACCTAAAATCTCGGGAATGCCTCAGGGAAGTCTCGCGAGGTCAACGGGACAGGTGGCCGGCGACGGCAAAGCTCCGGCAAGCGGCGGCGGTTTAAAACAGTAACGGGTCAGTGGCGAAACAGGGCAAACCGGGGCTGTTCGAGGAGTTTCCCGGCGCCGAGGGCCGAGGCGAGGCCGGCCAAGGGTCGTGGACTTACTTAGGGGTTAAGGGTGGTCGGTCGGGACCGGTGATGGGCGGCGGAGGGCGGTCGACGGCGGCGTGGCAGCAGCGAACAGAACCGGGCGGAACAGGGAGCTTCGCGCGACAGAACATGGGAGGGACACCGGGCCGATTTCCGGCCACCACGCGCGGCGGCGAGCTCCGTCGAGCTGAGGGAAGGTGGAAGGGAGTCTTGGGAGTTCAATGATGGTGGCGGTGCACGGCGGTGGGCGGCGGAACGGCCGGATCTGAAGAAAACACGAACCGGGTACAAAAACAGGGCACCGGCGGTTTCGGGGCCGATCGCGGCAGCTCCGGCGGCTAATCGGCGGTGGGGTGGCTTCGGCTTGGTCGAGGGGAGATTGAGGGACACGACTGAGGTAGTGGGTGGCGGCGGCGACGCGGCGAACGGCCGGGGGAAGCCCCGACGTCCTCGGGTCCGTGGCGCGAAAAACAGGGGGAAGGTCCCGCGGCTGTTCCCCGGCCAACGGCGGCCGAGACCGGGTCAGGGGCGACGGCGACGAAGGGCTGGAGGTGGTGGTCGAAGGTGGTGGGTGGTGGTCGGCCACAAATCGGACGGGAGGAGGAGGAATCGTTCGGGGAGGGGGAAGGCAGAGGAAGAAAAGAAGAAGAAGAAGAACGAGAAGAGGGAGGAGAGAGAGAAGAGAGATCGTGAGTGAGGGGCTGTTGCCCCACGTGAGGAAAAGAGAGGAGAGAGAGAAGAGGGCCCCATTTGGACTTTTGGGGCAATTTGTCCTATATGCCAAATATCTAAGGGCAAAACCATCAAATGACAAATCGAGACTGAACGAATTTTGGTAAACTAGACGAAGGATAATTTTCATAATTCCACAGGCTAGGCTCGGTCAAGGTTAGGCTCGGGTCGCGAGGATTGAAATCCTAATTCGCGGCGACTAGGAATTTCGAACCTAATCTAACCGGACTGAATTTCAAAATTCATCCAAACATCGTCACTTCAGTCCTTTCGCTCCAATATAATTTAACGACTGAATTTCAATCTTAATACTATTATTCGAATTCAAGGACTTCACCAAGGTCGGATTTCTAGGGCGTCACAGTACTTGAGGTCGAGGGGCTTCGTTTTGAGCAGAGAGAGCATCCTCGAGGCGGCGGCCGAGGATGGGTGGAGAGATGGGACAGGAGGACGAGGATGTAAGGAGGAGGAAGAGGAGGAGGAGGAGGAGGAGACGAAGCCATCGTTTAGGAAAATGGAAGAGAGTTCACGTCGATGAGAATTGTCCGTGTGTATTTTATATGGAGGGTTTGCGAGTTCTGCGGAACAACCAGGAGAGGAGAGGAGAGAGGAAGGACTGACGAGCATGTCTCGGATAGTAGACACAGACGCATATAAAGAGAGCAAGAAAGAGAGGGAAAGAGACGCACATAAAGAGAGCTAGAGAGAGAAACATGTTGTGAGCATTCTCTCTTCTTCTTTGACAATGTGGCTACTGAATCTCAAGAATGGAGTGCGCCATGTCCCGTCCGTTGTGTTTCTGATCACCCCATTTGATGGCTTTTTGTTGCAACAGAAGCAGCAATGGAGAGTCTTAGGACCCCCTTCAGAGGGACCATCAAAGATGTCAGAGGAAGAGCTGCATGTTACAAGCAGGACTGGGCTTGTGGGCTTTGTTCAGCGCGAGGCACATTCTTTTCTTTGATTTTCATTATGCTTCCAACAATGCAGTCTAAGAAACTGGATCTCGTCCTTGGAAAAAAGGTAAAAAAAAAATTCTAGATCTTTCTGCTGATAGTGGTTTAGAAACCTTTGTGTTCAGGATTCTAGCCCCAACAGCATATATCTTCTTTGCTTATGCTCTTCCTGTTATAGCCTTCGGGAAGCAGCTTAGTCGAGACACCGGTGAGTCGTCGATCCTCACTCTCATTTTGACCTGAGCACACGCCAACCGGCAAGGCCACCACGAGCATCAACGTGCATGCCTTCGGAGATTTTTTGCTCGAGGTCGCCAGCAGGAGAAGGCCGATAGAGCTCCGAGACGCGAAGGACGTGATATTAGTGGACTGGATGTTTTCTTGCTATGGCGTGACCGGGGTTCCATTCTTTTTTGGAGGATTCAAATGCGCAGGTTAGAGGTCAGACGTCAATGGTGAAGAGTGGCTGGGGTCCTGGGGAGGGAAGGGAAGGAAAAAACGCAAAAAAAAAAAAAAAAAAAGGAAAGGAAAAAAAGATAAGATAAGATAAGATAAGCTGAAAAAGAAAGATAAAATTGTAAAAAGCAGAAAAAGGCAAAAATCAGGCCATTTTTAAAATAAATTAGGCATTTCAAGCCCTTATTTGAAACAAAGTCCACTTCGGGCCCTTATTTAAAAAAATTATGGCACTTCAGACCCTTAATTGAAATTTTTCCTTAGTTTTTTGCGAAGCAATTGGAGCCTAATATTAAAAAAAAATGTGTCCATTCGAGTCGCTTTCGAATTAGATCTCTCATGTCGTGTAGAATTCTCCTCTGTTAAATCTTTGGCTCGTTCAAGTCCATCCTTATTATGAAATGCTTCCCCAACCTCTATTATTGTGACAATTTGTGGAGAGAATGATTTTGATGGTCGAAAATTTATTCCAACATGTTTGATTTATTGTTTTAAGTTACGAAAAAGAAAGAGGGGGTTTTTTTTTTAAAAAAAAAATACTTTACAATTGATTGTGCAGTAAAAAATAGTAGGCTACACAAAATAATCAATCAATCAACTGAGCCTATCCCAAAATCTCTTCTGTACTTTCTAGAAGCTGTGGAGACCCTGAAGACTTCTCTCTGGTAGGCATCTTCTCTCTGGTAGACATCATACGTCTTTTTCCCAGCAAGTCATCCCACCTGTTCGAAGAAAAGACCCGGCATTTGATGACACATACATGATTTCTTTCAAGTTCAAACCTCTTTTCCATGTCCAATTTGATTTGTTCTACCTTTTGTTCACAAATTCAATAAAGGTCCAGTGACTCCAAGCACATTATTTCCAATTTCCCACGCCGAATTTGAACCCTTCTTATTTCTATGAAAGGGATCTTCACGTCCTTATTCTGCAAAATATCCTAGGCAGAATTTGCTTTTGACTTCTCTCAATCATCATAAGTTCTACCAATCGCTCAGTCGAAAATTTGCAGCTATGTCTGAAGTTGTAGCCTGTGCTCTTCATGGCGATTTTGAGTGCATTGTGCCCACATTCGAAGTGCACTTGGTCATAGGTTGTCGAAGGAATGGTTCCAGGGCCGAGGCACATGGAGGATGTGATTAGGATATGCTCACATCCGCGGTGCGATCATCTTGAGACTCGGCTTAGTTTTCTTTGATCTCTAATGTGATGAATGATTGTTCTATTTCAGGCCTTAGATTGAAAGTCAAATCAAAAGCGAAAATGTGTACTAATGGAACAACAGTTGTGTGATTCTGTTTGCACCAAAAAGTGACTACACCATCGACTTGATCATGGAAATCTAAGGACGGAAACGAAAACCAGATTTCAAATATCATTTGACTTTGCGTCCCCATAGCCCACTAAGGAGAGTCTATTGCTTAAGCTCGAATTCAATCCAAAAAATAATGAGTTGAAAGAGATAATCGAGATGGGCTGTGGAGATTTGGTTTCGGCGTCAACAATAATTCCATGGCCAGTGTGTATGACGAAACGGTGAACGATTGCTTCCACCCTAGGCTGGTTAGACATATGTAAATTGCATTAATATGAATAACGAGGTGTGCAGGAATCTCCGTCCTTCAGAACGGTGAATGTGTGGGTTTTTGTTAGAATTCTCACGAGTTAGATATGTTAGAAAATGTTATTAACACAAAAAAAAATGTCGAAGGTATGGATTGATGGCTAATCTTTTAAAGTAGGAATATGGGGACGATCCTTTCTTGCAATCATCATTGCATAAAATGAAGAACCTGCTACTTCGACGTCATCCTATCCGCGTCTCATCCTTGCAGGTGAAGAAGCTGCAAAAAGTTTCTTCCTCATCGAGTGCAGCTGGGCTGCAACTTTGTCGATGCTCGTGCGTCTTCTAGGCTCCTCGACTGAGCAAGCGAGTCCAATACGATATATTCTTTCCAAACATTCCTGGAATATGTGGTTTCTTTCGTGAAGTGAATCCCGGAAACTGTTGTGGCTCTCTCGTTCGTGAAGAAGCACGGGATCGGTAATCTCCATAGCTCGTTGGGGCAGAGCCTCATCAACATAATTATGAAGATTCAAATCATCCCTGAAAATGTCGCTGATGGGACGTAATCCCGTGAACATCTCTAACAAGAGGACGCCATAACTATAGACATCACCTTCCCTTGATACCTGAATTCCGCTAGCATATTCTACAGTTTACACATGCCGTGGTGTAAGAAATGTCAAAAAAATAAGAATTTGAATTCACAAAGCAAATTCTTGAAGAAATGATAAAACAGAAAACACTAGCATCTACAAGGACAAGTTGATAATGACAAGGGATAAGCTTTCTTAGGAGGGATATGTTTACCGGGAGCGGCGTAACCAATCGTTCCTCTTAAACCAGCAGAACTCGTGTTTGCTCTAGTGTCAGAAGTGGATTCGAGGACAATCTTCGCCAACCCAAAGTCACCAACATGTCCAACCATGTTAGCATCTAGAAGGACATTGCTTGGCTCTAGATCACAATGAATTATTGGGCTCTCGCATTGATTATGGAGATAATCTAATGCGGATGCTACATCAATGGAAACGTTTATCCTTTGGATGAGACTCAGTTTCTTCAAGTGCCCATCTACATTAGTTGGAGCCGGATTTGGGTGCAACCACTCTTCTAGGCTGCCATTGACCATGAATTCGTAAATTAAAGCCTTAAACTCATCACCTTTACAATCAATGCCTGAACACACCTTCAAGACTTTCAGAAGATTTCGGTGTTTATACACTTTAAAGCCTCACACTCAGCTTTGAAGCTCTTGAGTGCGCCATGCCACGTTAGATTAAGCACCTTCACAGCAATGACATTTCCATTCTCCTGGAGCAGCCCCTTGTACATGAACCCAAAACTTCTGGCCCCAACCAGATTAGTTGAAGAAAAACCATCGGTTGCTTTTAGGAGAGTTTCATGAGATAGATTCAACAATGAATCATCTAAGCAGCTTGAAATCGACTCATTTCTTTTCTGCTTCAACCAACATAGATATAGGAAAGTAATAACCATAGTTAATCCGAGAAAACCAAGAACGATGGCGACGGTGAGTTTCATCTTATGGACGACTTCTCTGCCTTTGGAGTTTCGAGAGACACACTTAGGGAGCTCAAATTCAGGCATTCCTCCACAGAGCTTTTCATTTCCGGTGACAAAAGTCGCACTTACATTCCTAAAAACTCCTTGAGTTGGTAACGGGCCTTCCAAATGATTGTAAGATAAATTCAGCATTTTCAAATACTGAAATGTCTCTAAGAACTTTGGAATTTCACCGTAGAAGATGTTATTGGAAAGATCTAATTCCTCAATACTTCTTAATGAGCTAATTTTTTTAGGAATAGATCCATGGAAGATATTATCTCGCATTCTTAGTACAGCCAATCCATCACAATTGCCTAGACTGCCAGGGAGTTCGCCGTCCAAAACATTACTCGAGACGTCCAATTCAACCAAATGTTTCAAGTTTCCGATTTCCATCGGAAGGAATCCACTCAGATGGTTGTGAGACAAATTCACATAGAGGAGGCTCCCAGCCACAGGCAATATAACCGTACCATTGAAATTGTTACTAGAAAGATCTAGGATTGTCAAGCTCTGATACTTATCCAACCATAAAGGAATCGGCCCATCGAAGTTATTTCTGGAAACATTTAAGATAAGCAACCTATGAAGATTTTGCAAAGAAGATGGGATTATGCCAGATAGATTGTTGCCTGACAAGGTCAATTCTGCAAGATTCTGAAGGTTTCCTATATCAGATGGGATTGGACCTGAAAGAAAGTTGTCTTCCATTTGTAATCTCTGCAAGTTCACAAGATTACCAATTTCCCTCGGGATCTCACCCGATAGCAGATTCCGGGCTGCTGTCAAGTATGTAAAAGTAGCGGAGAAATTACCGATGCATACAGGAAGCGTCCCTCCAAATCTATTTTTTTCCATCGCCAGTTGTGTCAAGTTAGCGGCATTTGTTAGTGAGCAAAGGAAGCTCAACTCATCTGCGTCGGACCCTCCACTACCTAAATGATTATTGTCTAATTCGACCCTCCCAAGTCCACGGAGATTCGCGAACGAAGGCACTTTGCCGGAGAGCTCATTGGGTCCAAGTTGGAGAGATCTTAGATTTGTGGCATTAGAAATCGACAAAGGAATGGATCCAGTGAACTGGTTTTCACTAATGCTCAAATCTTGAAGGGTCGGGAGAGTGAATCCTATATCTTCAGGAAGATTGCCTTGGATCTGGTTCATTATTACGTGGAGTATAGACAGCGAAGACAAGTTGAAGAACGAAGGAGGAATGGTACCTGAAAGTGTTGTTTCCGAGAGATGTTCAGCAATTATCTCACGCAAACCTCAAGTTGCAGAGAGAGGGATAGAGAGAGAGATAGAGAGAGATAGAATAAAGAAAAGCACTCATACATCACTTGGTTGTTGAAAGAAGCATTTAGTACAACCACAAAGGAACACCCTTATGAAACCGCAACACACATCATCATTACAAGACAACCCCTAATAAAACTAATCAAACATGCAGCACCCATCATCAAACATGCAGCACCCATCATCATTACATGACTAAAATAACAAAACAAAGACTAAAATAAAACACAAGGACATAACATGCAGCAGAATTGATACACGCATGGCTCCAACAAACTCCTCCTTGGATCAGTTACTGCTGCAAACTCCTATTTTCTCTCTTTACAGTTCAAATCTTCCAGCTTGAAGTGGCTTTGTGAATATGTCTGCAAGCTGATCTTCTGACCTACAATAGACCAACTTAACTTCACCACTTTGTTGCACTTCACGCAGAAAGAAGAATTTGATCTTAAAGTGCTTGGTTTTGCCATGGAAAACTGGATTCTGTGATATTGCTAATGCAGCCTGATTGTCCACATACACTTCAATGCAATCACCAGAATTCAACCATAGATCCTTCATTATTTTCTTCAGCCACAAAGCTTGATTTGCAGCTGCAGTAGCTGCTATAAACTTAGCTTCTGTTGTGGACTGAGCTACAATCTCCTGCTTTTTGGAACACCAGGAGAAACAGGCAGAACCAAGAGTAAAATAGTATCCAGATGTACTCTTCATGTCATCCACTAAGCCAGCCCAATCACTATCAGAAAAGCCCTGCAACTTAAACTTCTGGCCTTTCCTAAACTTCACACCAAAGAACAATGTTCCTTTGAGGTATCTCAAGACCCTTTTTGCAGCTACAAAATGTAACTGACTCGTACTACTCATGAACCTGGATAGAACACTCACAGCAAATAGAATATCTGGTCTAGTTGCTGTAAGATACATGAGACATCCAATCAAACTTCTATACACAGAAGCATCTACTGCATCTGTTCCATCATTCTTCTGCAGCTTCTCCTTAGCAGCCATAGGAGTGCTGACACTTTTACAATCTTCCATCTGAAACTTCTTCAGAATTTCCTTCATGTATTTTTTCTGGCAGATGAAGATCTCATGTGAATCTTGTTTGATTTCCAGACCCAGGAAATAAGTCATCTTTCCCAAGTCTGACATCTCAAAAACTGCAAACAGACCTTGCTTCACCCTCTCTATCAGTTCCACATCATTCCCTGTCACCAACAAATCATCTACATAGAGTGACAGAATTACAATACTGTGATTCACCCTCTTGACATAAAGAGTGAATTCACTCAAGCTTCTTACAAAGCCAAAATCTTGCAAATATCTGTCTATCTTCTCATACCAAGCTCTTGGAGCCTGCTTCAGTCCATATAGAGCTTTCCTCAATCTGTATACCTTCTCTTCTTGCCCTTTGATACTGAAACCTTCAGGTTGTTCAACAAAAATCTCCTCCTCAAGCTCTCCATTCAGAAATGCAGACTTGACATCTAACTGAAATATAGGCCACTCATTCTCTGCTGCAACAGCTAATAGTAGCCTGATTGTATCAAGTCTTGCAACTGGAGCAAAAGTCTCAGAATAGTCTACTCCCCATATCTGAGCATAACCTTTCACAACCAGTCTGGCTTTGTGTTTATTGACAGAACCATCAGGATTAAGTTTTGTTCTGAACACCCACTTAACCCCAATCACGTTCTTATCAGATGGTCTATCAACAAGCTCCCATGTGTGGTTCTTCTGAATCATTGCCAACTCCTCCTGCATTGCTGCAATCTACCTCTGATTCTCATTAGCTTCCACAAAGTTAGCTGGTTCAAGCACTGCCACATTGCTTCTTTCATAAATTTCAGCAAGTGACCTTGTGCCTCTCACTGGAAGACCATCCATAGTATCTTCCAATCCATCCACAACTTCATCAACCTGTACAATTGTTGTAGGTTGTTCTGCAGATTGCTGTTGTCCTACATTCTTTTCTTCCGTCCAATTCCACTCATCTTCCTCTAGAAAAACAACATCTCTGCTCACAGTCACCTTCCCTGTCATAGGCTGAAAAATCCTGTAAGCCTTTGATTGGAGACTGTACCCAATGAAGATTCCAGGCTCAGCTCTTTGATCCAGCTTATCCCTCTTGACCTGTGGAACATGAGTATAACACAAACACCCAAAAATCTTCAAATTCTTCACAGAAGGTCTAACACCATACCAGGCTTCAAAAGGTGTTGACCTCTCTAAGGCCTTTGTGGGCAATCTGTTCAACAAGAACATTGCAGTATTAGCTGCCTCGGCCCACAACTTCTTAGGTAACATCTTCTCCTGCATCATACATCTAGCCATCTCCATAATGCTTCTGTTTTTCCTCTCACTGACCCCATTCTGTTGAGGTGAATAGGGAGCAGTGAACTGCTGCACAATGCCTGCTTGCTCACAATTTAACTTAAACTTGTGGGCAGTATACTCAGTACCATTATTAGACCTGAGCATTTGAATTTTCTTCCCACTCTGATTTTCAACTAAGGCTTTAAACTTTACAAACACATCAGCAACTTCAGACTTGGCTTGCAGAAAATAAATCCAGCTCATCCTAGTCATATCATCTGTGAAAGTAATGAAATACCTGCTACCAGTGAGAGATGGTTCTGACATAGGTCCACATAAATCTGTGTGGACTAATTGCAGCTTCTCACGTGCTCTCCAGCCTCCTCCTTTGAAAGGTAATCTGGCTTGCTTGCCCAGAAGACAAGTTTTGCATTGTGGAAATTCCTCCTCCAAACTTGGCAAGTCATCTGCCAAGCTATTCCTCTGCATAAATAACATGTTCTTCCTGTGAACATGCCCAAGCCTTTTATGCCATAGCTCTGCATTTTCTTCTTTGCACTTCAAAGCCATTTGTTGCATCTCCTGTGGCTTGAATAGAAAGCACTTGTCCTTCATTGGCATTCTCAGCACTTCCTTACTATCTGCATTATCAATAAGGCATTCCTTCCCGTCAAACTTCACCTTATAGCCCTTCTCCACTAATTGACCAACACTCAACAGATTTTGGTCAACTTTTGGCACAAAGAGAACATCATTTATCAGCTTCACCTCCTGATTTCCTTCAATAGCCACTGTACCCTTCCCTTGCACTTCGATATACTGTCCATTGCCAATTCTGATTTTGGACTTGACTGACCTGTCTAGACTCCTAAACAGCTTCAAATTGCCAGTCATATGATTTGTACAGCCACTATCCACCAGCCATGCATCATTCACAATAGAAGAGCTAGAACAGGAAGCTACAAACAAGTGTTCTTCCTCAGCCTCATTTACTGCAATCTGTGCTTCTCCTACTTGCTGGTGATTTTTCTCTTTGCAAATAGCTTCCATGTGACCAAACTTGTGACATCTTCTGCACTTGGCATCAGGCTTTCTCCAGCATCTAAAGGACTGGTGATTAATTCCACCACAGTGTTGACAAGGTTTCTTATTCTTCTTCCAGTTGCCAGACCCACTAGAACTTCCTTCTTTTGCTTCAAACTTGGAGTCACGTGCATTCCCTTTTGACTGATTCCATTTCTTCCCTTTGCCTCCATCATTAAACTTCACTTTAGCTTGCAGTGCACCCTCTACGTGCTCTTCTCTTCTCATCATTCTTCTATGCTCCTGTGCCTGCAAGGCACTTAACAATTCTGCAAGCTTTATGTCGGCTATGTCTCTTGTATTTTCCAAAGAAGCTATGGTAGCTTCAAACTTCTCTGGAAGAGACATTAGGACCTTCTGAACCAGCCTTTCATCCTTCAAGTCAGTCCCCAAGACTCTGATCTTTTCGGCTATCTCAATCAGCCTATCAGAATATTCCTTCACTGACTCTGAATCCTTCATTTGCTGTCTCTCAAACTCCCTCAAGAGATTCAGCACCTTCATGCTTCTTATCTTCTCATCTCCATCGTATTCAGTCTTCAAGAAATCTCATATTGCCTTCGCAGAATCATATCTCATGATCCTTGTGAAGATTGGGGCTGAGACAGCAGCGTACAGGCAAGACTTTGCCTTGGCCTTCCTTGTGGTTCTCTCTTTATGGTACTTTATCTGATTCATGGTCGGATCGTTTGGAAGTGGAGCAACCTCATAATCATTCTCCACAGCCTCCCATAAATCATGACCCTCCAAGAATGCTGTCATCTTGACAGCCCAAGCTTGATAGTTTTCCCCAGTAAAGACTGGAGTAGCCATAGCAGAGAAACCACTTGAACCTGCCTCCATCACGCACGCTTATCTTCACTTCACAGTCCCTTAAGATCCTTCAGAAGAGCTCTGATACCACTGTTGTTTCCGAGAGATGTTCAGCAATTATCTCACGCAAACCTCAAGTTGCAGAGAGAGGGATAGAGAGAGAGATAGAGAGAGATAGAATAAAGAAAAGCACTCATACATCACTTGGTTGTTGAAAAGAAGCATTTAGTACAACCACAAAGGAACACTCTTATGAAACCGCAACACCCATCATCATTACAAGACAACCCCTAATAAAACTAATCAAACATGCAGCACCCATCATCAAACATGCAGCACCCATCATCATTACATGACTAAAATAACAAAACAAAGACTAAAATAAAACACAAGGACATAACATGCAGCAGAATTGATACACGCATGGCTCCAACAGAAAGCCTGTTGTCACCCAGGTTGAGTCTTTCCGGTTTGGTTAGTCGAGCTAGAGATTGGGGAATAATCCCAAACTATTTACAGAAGAAAACATCGTCAACAGAGATGATAAGTTGCTTATGGATGAAGGGATGCCGCCAGTTAAGTGGTTCACAGACAAGCTGACCGTTTGAAGATTAGACAGGGAGCCTAGCTCCACTGGAATTCCTCCAACCAAATGGTTGAACCTGAGCATAAAATATACAAGGTTCGAGCAACCCGATATATTCCTAGGAATCTCGCCCGTCGGTGAATTATTGGAGATATCCAAGAATTGGAGCCGATGCAGCCGACCAATTTGTGAAGGGATTTCAGGGCCGAAGCTATTATTTTGGAGCCACAGGCGTCTCAAGAAGGTGAGGTTCCCAATGTGAGGGGAGAAGGGTCCCAAAGAGTCCTTGGGAATTGAGGTCTAGTACGGTGACTCTGTGGTGACCGCACGTAACCCCATGCCATCAACAGAAGTCGGTGGTGTCATTCCACGAGTGAAGCAGGCCGAAGGGATCACCAGTAATCTCAGCCTTGAATGCAAGCAATGCAAGCCTGTCTGTATCGTTTGTAGCAAAAATGACCGCACCGAAGCACAACATCAGAAAGGCCGCCAAAAGAAGACGAGAACAACGAAGTTGTGCGCAAATGACAAGTCAATGTCCCATTTTACGAGCAAAGGTTGGGTACTAATTCGCTAAGGGAGGGCAAGAAGGAAAGAGTGAAGTGATATGTATGAGATGGAGCAGCCTGAGCTATATATACTGAACAGCCTCACAGAGAAGAGCTTTTACAGAAACTTTGTGAAAGAGTATGACGCAGCATCTTTAAGATGGTCTTCTAATGCTATATATGATTCATGTTCGAGTATTTCCACCCCCCCTCTTTTCTAATCTGAAAGCCCAGGGCTTTCAGACAGTGTAGCATATATGAGATAATAATTAAATTTGAATAATATTACTTGTGATTAATATGGGGTGAGGTTAGTAGCGACCCGCCCATCCCCGAGAATTGCTCGCACTTCAATCTAAGTTGCGCCAACGCACAATAAGCGGCACGACAAAACACGACATGCTAGCATATTATTCTTAAAAAATAGAAAATGAATGGTACCTGAAAGCGGTACGACCAACAAGTTAGGACACGTTATAATATTAAATGTTCATATATACATGATAAATTATATCAGTGATGAGTTTCTTTTTCTTCTTTTGTTATATCACAATTATTACTATCATTATTGTTGGTTGTGTATATTAATTTTGGGATGGTTGGGTATATGACTAAGTATATATATTTTTGATAAAGATACAATTTGATCGCTAATTTATTAAAAATGCCTAAAATTGACCCGTGCGTGTCGAAATGGCGTGTTGGCATGCTGGACTTCATGTCGTTAGCGTGCCTGGAGCGCTGACCATGGGTCGGCCGCGTGTTGGAGAGTGTCGGGAGAGGGTTGGAGAGTGTCGGACACGACACCTAGACCTCAAGAAGTGTTGTTGATGCTTCATTGACTTCAATTTGTACATTCTATTCACCGAAAAAAAAAATCTGTGCATTTTATTCTGAATATATTCTAGTTGGCCAATAAATCATTGGTTTAAGTTTTTGAGTGATTGTGGGTTCAATAGGATATGTTAACGGATTCGGACTTGAATTCCTTCTTGATGATCTCTCCTAAGCGAAGGCATGGGGCTTGAACATCAACAACCACTTTCATGAACTATTTAGTCAAGATAAGTGGGGAAACCCCAACGATCGTCCACCACGAAGGGGATCCCAAATCATGACATAAAATGAATAATCTCAATTGGATTTGGATAGCACTTTCTTCCATGAATCCACTCTGGTTAATTAAGTTCCTCCACCATGAAGAGGATCTCAGAGCGCGACCTGAAATGAAGAATCAATTGATCTGTTTCTTCAATGTGAAAAATACACCTCCCCACTCCGTTTGTACTCCCTCTTTCGATTGATCGTCCCACTCATCAAATAAAAGCATCCAATCAAGTGTTGCAACTTCTCTATGCACTGCCTCTTCCACGTATAGAAAGTCGCTGACATAACTGATAAAAATAATTAGTTATTAAATCACATTTTCATCTAATGATTTACACTTTTAGCGCAGTTGCTAGTGGTCCCGCGAAATCTCATAAATAACAACCTCAAAGAAAGGCTTTTTAAACCATTTTTCCTCCTTTTTCGCGTTCTTTCCACACGATTAACATTATGGATCTTACGTGACTAGAGTAACTCCAAAATGTCTGAATGATTCAACTCATCAGTTACCAACGCCCCGGTTTTGATTCAAATTCTTGCCATTCCCCCTTGTACTGATTCACCTTGCAAGTAGAAGAATCGATTCGAAAACCAAACAGCAATTACATAAGCGGTTCTCTATAAACAGCACCAAATCATACATTTTGTACGATACCTATTTATGAATAACAACATTCTCTTACTCGTCACAATATTCTCCATTATTTTTGTCTTTCCAATGCAAAAGGTTTTTTTTTTTTTTTGGGGGGGGGGGGGGGGGGCAGATAAGTTTGACAACAATTTAAGGTGAAATTCTACTGGAGAAATTTAGCAACAATTGAACTCGTTTCTCTGTGGTTTTTGTGTATATTCCGGAGGTATATTTGTTATAAACCTGACAAATGGTTGTAGGGAAAAATTCAGCTTTTGCAAAAGGTGAAATGCCCTAAAGTTCAGGGACTAAATTGAACAAATTAAAAGTTCAGGGACCAGATTGCACATTCTACCAAAGTTCAAGGACCATTTATGTAATTATCCATTTTCAAAAGTGAAATTCCCCTAAAAACAGTGGAATTTCACCATAGAAATTGTTCTTGAAAAGATCTAATTCCTCAATGCTTCTTACTAAGCTAATTGGTTGGGGAATGGACCCATGGAAGAGGTTATATATGTTGTGTCACGCCCCGACTCTCGAGCCCGCGACATCCCTTGCCAAATCGCCACGAGGTCACGAAGGATAACGTCACAGGTGCGTTATCGACCTATTAACTATATACGCATGCGGAAACGAATTACTCCCAGACAACATATAACAGACAGGGATAATTTAGCAAGGAATACATACCGAAGCAATTTATCAAAAGCTAATCACATCACAACCAGACAGCAGATGAGTCTTAACCCTACTGGGCTATTAACAGATAACCCCACACTTCGGGGTGGCTCACTAAGACCTCAAAAGGGTATACGGTCAGGTACGGTTAATTTCTCATCTACTTCAAAAAGGGTACTCCCACGTCTTTGCTTCGGTATCCACGAGTCTTCTTCACTTGGGACCTGAAAGTGGTTCCCACAACGGGGTGAGATATAAATCTCAGTGAATCGAGCCTAAGCTCGGTTAAGAAACTGATTCACCCAGGCATCCTAGCAACAAGCTCACATAATATAACCATCCACAGTCACAACATCATAAACACCCACATGCATACTTACCAGCCTTCAGCCATACATAATGCCATGCTTGACTCGACTCAGCAGTCATATCAATCAATCACTCAGACAATGCATCTCATCCACGAGTATGCACAGGACACCACACAAGTCCAATTATTAACGGTGATCACGCCCACGGCGCAATGAGAGGATCGATGCGATTAGCATGATCGACTCTCACAATTAATGCGTACCCGCACTCCTCTGGCAGGACTAGGCTACGTTCCTTTTCCCTCACAGCAACGGCTACTACAAGCGGTGTATCCAGTGCATCTTGCACGGCACGGCAAGTAGGCATCCGTAAACGGGGCGTTGGTCCATCACAAGCTGCGATCGGCATCCGATAATCCCTTAAAACCGTACGTACCATACGGGGCATGAATTATCGTGCTTCTGGCAAGTCGTGTAATTCCATACGATTAGTACGATGTGTACGATTAGTGCAGTACGAGCTTGCCAGGAAACTCACCATCGTTCCATCATATGACCATACATTGCACCCGCCATGTCAATCAATTTTATTCTTTTTAATTTAGGCCGGATGCTCACACAACATGCTCAAGGACTAGGCCCACGGCCATTTTCATGCTAAAACATACTTCTTTGATTTTCGCACACGGTCATATGCATATGCAGACTATCAATTAAATGCTACAATTACGAATGGAACAATCAACCCCCAAATGAATGCCAATTCAATCAATAAATAATTTAGGCATCCCATCAAACATATCAACGAGGCGATGAACCCAGGAAAGGCAATAAATTCCAACACGAATAATCCCATTCGATTAGGCCACATAAAGGCTCGAATTCGTGCAATAATCGTTTATTAGTCGATTTAATTTATAAACGCCGATCGATCGCTCGTCTCTAACCTATCGCTCGCTCGCGATCACACAACGGCAATCCACAATCAATCGATTCAATCTATCAATCAATTAGCCACAGACGGCCTAGGCTAAACCGAATAACTTAATCGATCGTGGCCATTTACCCTAAACCCGATTTCTATTTAAACCGACCACGATCGCGCTAAATAAATACCCTAATCGACTATTCATCTAATCCTAGGCGCAATTAGCGCCCTAACCAAGGATTAGAGTCAACTCACTATCAAGCTATCTCGGCGGTCTCGAAAACGACGACGGCGGCGATGACTCTCGATTTCCTAACGAACCCTTAGGTCCTTCGGTTCAACAAGTGACCACACAACTCCACAGCAACTAGGACATGTTGGGGAGGTTCAGCAAGGCGGCGGCGGCGACGGCGGAGCTCCGGCGACCGGCGAAGGGCTGCAAACAGAACCGGGTCAGAGGTGAAACAGGGGAAACCGGGACAGTTCGTGAGGTTTCTCAGCCCCACGGGGCAAGGCGAAGCCGACAAGGGGTAGGGAGCTCACCTAGGGGTCGAAGGGGATGTCTACGAAGGCTTGACGGCGACAAAGGGTAGCCGGAGGCGGCGGAACGCCGGCTGAACAGAACCGGCGCGGAACAGGGGATTCGCGGGCGCAGAACAGGGGAGGGGAAACCGAGCTGTTCCCGAGCTCCCCAAGCGACGGCCAGCCACCACCAGCTCCGAGAGTCAAGAGGAGGGTCCGAGGTAGACGCCGGAGGTGGTGGTGAGCAGCGGAAGGCGGCGATTCGAGTCGGGTCAGGAGCAAAACGGGCAAACCCCGAAAACAGAGGGCCGAGGGTTCAGAGGTGGTTCGCGGCGGTTCTGGTGGCTGACGGTCGGCGAGACGACGTCGAGGAGGTCGGCAGGAGGGTGGTGAGGGACGGTGAGATGGTGGTTGGCATTGGTGGCGGCTTAGACGACCGGAGGAGGAGGCCGAGGTCCACGGGTCAGGGAAACCCGAAACAGAGCAGGGCTTTGGGAGAGGTTTCACGGCAGTCCGACGGCCAGCGGCGGCACCGGAGGGGTCAGTGGTGGTGGCGAGGCACGGCTGAGGATGGTGGTCGGCGGTGGTGAGGTGGTGGTCGCACGAAATATCCATGGAGAAGGAAAAGGAGGAGCTCGGTAAGGGCTGTTCTCCAAAAATGAAAAAGAGAGAGCGACAGAGAGTAACGAGTGAGAGAGAGAGAGATCGGCAGGGAGAGTGAGAGAAGAAAGAGAGCGTGAGTGGTGTAAGGATTGACCTTTGACTAGAGGGGTTGAGTGAAATGTGAGATTTGACCATGGGGGCCCACCAATAATTCAAAATTTTGTCCTTTATACATAAAGGTGAGGGCAAATCGATAATTTGATATTCTGGGACTGAAAATGAATTTTGGGATGCTGACGGAGGGTATTTCATAGGCCGGGCTCGGTCAGGGACAGGCGCGAGCGTGAGAATCGAATTTCTAATTCGCGACGACTAAGAATTTCGAAACCTAATCTAAACCGACTGACGTTTTCGAAAATCGTCCAGTTTTGTCTCTTCAGTCTCTGCGATTCCAAAATATTTTACTGACTGAAATTCAATTTAATTTCCTTTCATTGAATTCAAGTACTTACAAAGGAATGAATTTCCGAGGCGTCACATGTTGCATTCTTCAATCCTTCATAATTGCCTAGGCTGCTCGGGATTCACCGTCTAAGACACTTCCCGAGGCATCCAATTTGTCCAAACGTTTCAAGTTCTTAAATTCAACCGAAAGGACTCCACTCAAATGGTTTTGAGACAACTTCAAATAGATGAGGCTCCCAGCCACGGAGAAAATAACCGGACCACTAAGATTGTTACTATAAAGATCTAGTCCTGTCAAGCTCTGATACTTGACAACGTATGAAGGGAACATCCCTTCCGAGTTATTTACGACGAGATATAAATAGATCAACCTCTGCAGATTTTGCAAAGAGGATGGGATTAGGCCAGATAGATTGTCGCTAGACAAGACCAATGCTTCAAGATTCGGAAGGTTCCCTAAATCTAAAGGGATAGGACCCGAAAGAAGATTGCCTCTCGTCAGTAATCTCTGAAGGTCCACAAGGTTACCAATCTCTCTTGGGATCTCAACCGATATCAGATTATGGCCAACTCCCAGGGCTGCAAGAGTAGTGGAGAAATTAGCGATGCATGCAGGAAGCGTCCCGCCAAATCTATTTTCGTGCATCTGCAACACCAGCAAGTCAGAGGCATTTGTTAGGGAGCAAAGGAAGCTCAGTTCATCTGCATCGGACCCTCCGCTGCCGAGATGATAAGTGTGTGAAGGTAACCTTCAGCAGACTACAGAGATTCGCCAACGGAGGGACTTTCCCAGAGAGCTCATTGCCTCCAAGTTGGAGCACTCTTAGATTAGTGGCATTGGATATCGACACAAAGAATCGATCTGGCGAACAGGTTTGAGAAAATGCTCAAAACTTGAAGACTCGGGAGAGCGAATCCGGCGTCTTCGAGGAGATTGCCGCGGATCTGGTTCAGACCTACGTCAAATGCAATCAGCGAAGAGAAGTTGAAGACCGAAGGCGGAACGGTGCCGGAAAGCCTGTTTTGTCGTGTAGGTTTTCTCTGGATCCGGATCCCCTACCTTCACATGGGGGATTGGATCCTCTGCCTTACAAAAAAAAAGTAAGGCAGAGGAGGATCCACACGCGTTTTCTCTCGATAAATCGTTGGCTTGCTCACGTTCATCCTTATTATGAATTGCCACCCCTAGGCTCTGTTAGTGTGACAATTCGTGGAGAGAACTCATTATAACCTGTTTAGGGCCTTATTTAAAAGTTTCAAGAGCAGGAGGATAAAGACACAAGCTGTGATCATCATCATGAGTTCTAACAATTGCGATCCCCTCTCACATGTGATAAACATGATAAAAGAAAATTCATATTATGAATCCTGAACACTTCATGAAACTTTTCAGACAAGCACAACCGAGTTCTTATACATATTTTTAGTTATTTCTAACTTTTCTTATTTCGCCAATTTAATCTCAAATCTTTTGACAATTTATCAATATAGTCATTTCTTTCAATTTTAGTCGGAACATGGATACCGACCACTGACGTGGACAATTTTTGCATTTCTTTTTAAAGGTTAATACCGCGAAAAACCCAAAACTAAATTTTTTTACAACAAAAAAAAAAACCTCAAACTTGGTACACATGTGACAAGTTTACTCCAAATTTATTTTTTTACCATAATAACTCTAAACTAGTACACTTGTAAAAATTTATCCCAAACCAACTTTTTGACAACCAAAAACCCCCCAAACTATTGCATCTGTGACAAATTTACCCCATTTTGGCTTCTGTAAAAATTGCATTAATCTCACGAAGATCCCAAACTGATGCACCTGTAACAAACGAAGAGTAAAAATCTAAACTGATACACCAATAAACTGCCACGTTTCATCTAACTTAGTAATTTAACGAAAACTAACGGATGGTAAATTTATCGCATGTGTACCAATTTGAAGTTAGTTTGGGATAAATTTATCACAATTCAATTTGGAGTTTTTGGTGGTATTATCCTCTTTTTTAAATGAAAAAAATGAAAAAATTGTAAAAAATTATTCATGTCAATACTAATCGTGCCAAGTAGGATGGTCAACATCCACGTTAGCAATTCTAATCAAAATTGGCCAAAAAGACTGTACTGACAAATCGTTAAAAAGTTTAAGACTAAATTGGACAAATTAAAAAATTGAAGAATGAATTGACATCATTATAATAGGTTTAAGAACTTTTTGATAATTATACCATTTCTCCCATGTACTCTGGTTCTGGTTCCAAGAAGGGAGAAACTGTATTGCAATTATTGATGGTCGAGTTCGCATAATTCCTGAGTAACTATATACCACACATCATTTCCTACTACGTGGACACCTCAAATTTGAGAGTTAGTTATATATGAATAATTAAATAAATAAATAAATAAATAAATAAATAAATAAAAAGAAGAAAACACCCCTGAGGGAGAGCGGGTCCATTGACTCACGAACTTGCTTGATGAACATTCAAATTCTGACAACTTTGGCCGTAGTCCCCTCCTTTTACACTCCTATTTTTGGTTAACTGTCAACTTAGTCAAACAGCATCCGATAAAGTTTCACCCAGGAGATTCAGAGCCTGAGTTCTATCAAGTCATTGAGTGGCAAATAGCATCGGCAACTTCCCTGCCTCTTCCACACACCAAAAGCCACTCAACTTCACACGTTGGGCCAAAATTGTGACATTTTGATCATTACTGTATCAATCTACTCATAGCTTGTGCAGAACAATAATCTTCATCTTATCATGAAATGAATATGAAACTACCCCGGTCAGTCCAGACTCTGAAAAAATGCACATGCCTGAGATCATCAATACAACAAAGAATTGAACAGAACGTCGAGTGTCAAAAAGATCAATACATACAATTGGCTTCAAGCTATACGCAAAACTCAAAAGCAACTAATACCACGAATTCACAACCATCCCAGTTGCCATTTCCGTAGTGGAGGCTAAAATACTTTGGGCCGCCATCATTATCCAAGTCAAGATCTTCTTCGAGCACCGTGGAAATGGCCACTCTACATGGTCTCTTCACCCCAATTTTCACCTCTTCACTCCAATATCATGTAATTCAAACATTGTACAACTACCTTACAAAATTACAGTAGATCTAACAGGGGCGGCTGTACAGAGGCTGATTTAGTAGGGTTTGGCCGAGAGGTGGATGTCAACCCTCTCCCTCTGCCTCTGCCAACTGCAGTTGACGGTGGTGGTGCAAGTCTAGGTGCAGTCTGTTCACTCTTGTCGGAACCAAAAATGGATCCAATATCAGCTGGTTTCTTATCAAGATTAAAGCTAGAGCTCATATTTCCCTGACTCTGTTTTAGATAGCCTAGAGGATTCTGGGAACTAACACCACCATTTTGACCACCACCAATTGAAGCAGAATTACCTACACTGGTTCTTGAAGGCTCAACAGAATTTTGACCAAAGGCCCAGTTGCTAGTCTGGAAATTCATCGTGTTAGACATACTCATGACAGCAGAGCCATTCAAAGATGTTGCCACAGTATCATTTCTTGAAGACCCGGAAACATGTTGGGAGCCACTAGGACGTGGGGGCCAGTCAGCAAAAGGGTCAATATCATCAAAACTCAAAGTAGATGATGCCCCCACATCCACTTTTTTCTCTGCCTCATGTGAATGGGGCTTAACACTCAATGATGTCCGTGGAGGCCATTCCACATCAGCTACTGGGGTGCATGTTGTTATTGTTTGCTGGCTAGATACTGCAGATGGGATGGAGGAAGGCATTTGCAGAGGAAGCACTTGCGTGGGTTGACTGCAGAAAATTGGAGGTACAGTGATGCCTAGGGAGTTTTCGGTTGCAGGTCCCTTGGCTGTTGGACCCCAATCTTCATCCCAAGAAGAGGACTTCTTCATGGAAGAAGCAACAGTACTGCTTGCTTTGCTGTTGGATTGGGACCTCAGGCCATCTGCCATGGAAGATGACTTGACTTCAGTACCAGAATCATCAACAGAAACTCCTCGGTTTTCTTCAATCTTCCTGTGGTATGGCATAAACATAACAGAATAAAAGAATGATAATACATCAGCAGAAGAGAGCAAGAGAAGGGAGAGTGCTGATACTAAAGCTATACCTTAATATATCCTTTACGAAGAGCATATACTTGGCAAAGTGTTGGATATTCAATTGTTGGGCAGTGAGAAGAGGTATAAGTAATGGAAGGACATGCTCTGCAACAAATTCTACTCCATACTGAAAGTAGCATAGTAATAGTCGGTCACTATAAAAAAGAGAACTTTCTGCTTTATCGTAAACCCAACAATGACACCAAGAAACACAAGTATTTGTAAAAGGGCATTTTGAACAGGGGCTGCAAATGCAAACTCTTACCTGCTTAAGCATCGAGTTAGCAACTCCAAGAGTACACATGAGCGTAGGAGCAGAACGGTCAACAGCAGTACAACGTTGAATTGTTTGTAAAATTTCAAGGGTGGCTTGCTTGTCAAGCTTAGGAATTAAATCCCCTAAACATAGCAAAGCATTGACTCTCACCTTCCAAAAGAAACAAAACAAGCATCAAACTAGATGCAAAAGGTGAGAATCTATAGACTTCATGCGCATAAAATAACTCTCCAGCATATAAAATATATTCTAAGAACATGCTACGCGAATGTAGGACTAAACAAGATTGATGGATTATTTATCACCAGACATGGGCAGCAGCATCATTGATGTTAGAAGCTATCAGAATCTAAATAAAGAAGATGAGGATGAGAAGACAGAGCCACCAAAGCAAGAGTGCGACTGAAACTTTACCACTCGACAGAAAGTGAAAGATCTCATAATATAGGCGGACAACAACTGTACAAATCTCTAACCTACCATGCATCAAAAAGTCGAGGTAACCTAGATAAAGACAGAAAATAACACACGGTGATAAGGTGAAAAAAAATTAGGAAATAGTGAGTTTCTGATTCACATGAAAACTGTTAAGAATCATATAAAAATTGTTGAGTCAGCCCCTCCGTACCCTTTCAATGAATTTAATATTAAATACTCCAAAGAAAACGAAGTTGGTGAAAGAGTCAATATGATGAGTCCAGATAAAGAAACAATATCATGGTGACAACTTCCCAATGATCTGAGACTACCACATGCTATTGTAAAGGATGCATATAAGACGTACGTACCGCAGCAACAGTCGTTTTAAGCGCTAAGCCATGAACTCGAGGCACAATTGCTTGCTTGACTAGCTGCATAAAATAGCAAGAAATTAGCACCTACAGTGGAGCATTAATGCTGAGAACAAACATCATCAATAACTGTTCATGAAGTTTTATAATCAACATCAACAACACCTTTATCCCAAACTAGTTGGGGTCGGCGGTCGATGAACCCCAAAGATTCATAAGATAAAAGCAGGACCGATGAAGTTCTATATACGCAGGAAAAATAGTCAACCTAAGCAAAGGACAAATTCCTCTATTAGTTGATGAATGTTTGTTAAAACCCAACATCTATTGCTTTTAGCAGCAAAATCTCCAATTCAAACAGCGCATAATTCTATATCAAAGAAGCACCATAATGGAACCAAATCAAAAAATCTATAGATGCTAGCATGTCAGCCAAGATCCATCACAACGAGCTTTAGTGAACCCTTCTGAGTTCTAAACATAGAATCTGCTTGTTTCTCCAATCAATGCCACATCTAACTAGACACGTAATAGAGAGGTCTACGGACTTCTGATTGTGCAGTGAGCCGCATGGAAATTAAGTCCAGAAGGTGATCAGTCTAATGTCTTGACTTTTTGACATAAGATCACGGTTTGGCTTGATCCGGTCATTCAATTGGATTCCGATATTCCTAATATCCTCTTCACTGCAGTAAATAAAGAAGCTACATGAGCTGATCGCTTGAGTAAAGCTGGTGGAAGCATACTTAGTCCTCCTGAAGCCCATAAAGAAATAACAGGAAAAATCCATTCAATTTTCCACTGAACAATGTTTAAAATTATGTGCCGCTATTTCGTGAAAACATCTGCTATTCCTCTGGACCTATACTATCCAAAGTCTAATGCTTCTCTCTATATTTTCAGATCAACCTTTCCAAGCCCCAAACTCCATATGTACTAAAAGTAGGAATAATATAATCCATGTAAGAGAGAGAGGTTTGCTTCACCCAACAGCAGCCTCATTTACTAAGATTGTCAATAGTCAAAACATTTTTCCAGACAGCCTCCAAAGCATATTAAAAAGAAGCTTGGGAAGTTTTCATAGAAGGAAAATTAAGATGGATTATAACTGAACCAAGTTACTCATGATCTACTCAAGACTGACCTGTATATTACTTGAACTCAACTCGATTTTTCTCCTAGAACTTGAGGTTGATGAGGCTTGACTTGAGTAGTAGCATTTTAAATAGAAATTAATGTGTTTTTTTTGTAAGTATTACGAAGAGATAATGATTTTTTTTCAATGTTTACATGGTATTTTAAGAAATTGAGTTTAAGCTCGAGACTCAGTTCAAGCTTAAAATGAGCTTAGATAAAAATTAAAAAAATATATAATATAGTCAAGTCCAGATGAGTTTGAGCTTATAAGAAAACTTAATCAAGTCCATGGAGCTTGTGAAAGCAGAGCTTGAGACAAGTATCGAGTTATGCATACTAGAGGCAAGTCGAGCTCGAGTATCAAACTGCCGCGACTTGACTCATCTATGCCCTAACGAGACTCCTAAATGCCATGTCCCATAGATATCTATATGCATATAAAACGTTATGATTTCTAGCATAAACAGGAATAAACTAGTTGAACAATAGTTTACATATTAGTGGATCATGCAAGGACAGAAGGTTGTAGGTATGAGTAACCTTATTAGGAAAATATGTGATGAAACAGCAAGAAAATGCCAAAGAAAATGCCAAAATAACAAGCAAGGAGTTACTAAGAAGCATCATTTTACATATGTAGATATATTACCTAAGACTTTTCCTAAAGTGATGTAGCAACTTCCATTGTAAGACTTTTCCTAAAGTGATGCACCAACTTTAATTGTCCAAACAACCACTTTGTCATTCATTCCCAATTTTATAACAGACGTAGCTATGTGCACGAGACATTGCAAAGAGGCTTCAACAAAAGTTTAACACAAGTAGCACTGTTGCTCAGAGTAAAGAGGTAATTACCGAAATATCGAGCTGCTTGGCAACATATGCAGATTTTTTCAGGACTTCCTCTTGTATACGGGCATCAGTATCGTCATAAGCTCGAACCAATAATGGCAGGACATGAGCTATTAACTGCTCCTGACTAGTCTACAACGACATTCGGGCTAATGTCAAGATCACTAACATTGGATATAAGGCATATACATGATAGAAGAAATTAAGATACACAAGTAGCACTGTTCCTAGGAAAACCTAATATGGACGGGCAGTATTTGTTGATACATCTGAAAAAACAGAACTCGCAATCCCTAAGTTGCATAAGAAATAACTTGAAATTTCACGAGTCCACACATACTAATTTGATAGAGTCAACAAGTAACGTAACTAATCCCATTGGGACAGGAATGCCAACGTCTCAGAAAGGCTATAATTTGCATGATTATTAGCCCACATTAGGCCCGCCCACTTCGAAAGTAGAAAGAAATCTAGTCATAGCAGAAGCAACTGAAAGCAAATAATTTGTTATCAACTGTTAGCAGAAAAAACAAAATCAAAGATCACACTAAATTTATCGGAAACAGACTCCCTCGTGAAAGGAATGGTGGAGCAGTTGAACAATAAATTCAAACCACTACTTCGAGTACACAGGAGCAATATTTAGCAAAAAGATGTCCTCACACAAATGCCAATAACAGTTTAAGCAAGTATGGTAATTCATTGGGTTGATGATGCTTGAAAAGTCAAGGGAAGTACAAAGTAAAGGAACCCAAGCAACTAAAGAGATATATGGGCAAATTATTTTCCTGTGGACAGCAACTGACTGCCACCAAATTTTTCCTATTTTTATTATTGATAAGTTAGAGAAGTTTCATTAAAGAGAACCAAGGAAGTGCAAGACCTATACCAAGAGAACTGATTCATCAAAATCGAAGGGAAATGGCTTGTGTATATGTACTCCTAGTTTCTCCACCCAGAAAATGCCACTTAATTTGGAGGAGGAAGAACATCAGAGATCTTTTATACAGTTTCTTCCAACGTCTTTTTGCGGCAACCAAACCAGTTGACAAACCAGAGGTTAATCCAGATATGACGGTTCTTATCATCTCCAACCAACACGAGAAGCTCCTCTTCAATGTACAATATGTTAGATAATTCTCAGCTCCCCCATTTCACTTAAGCAATTACCTTGTTGATAATTAGGTCTGCGTACTTCACGAGTAGTAGCAGTGTATCACCAGAAGCGGAACTGAGGACAGGAACAAGCGCTGGCAGCGTGGATAACTCAAAATCATTTTTATCCTACAACAGGAATTGACAATGTCTGAGAACATAAACTATCTAATAAATCAAAGCTTTCGCCACATACTTTGGCAAAAGCCAACATCCAACTAGACAGGATATATGCATGCACGCACACCTGCATCACTCTTAGCATAAATTCATGTTTACCCTTGCATGAACAAACACAAGCAACCATACAAGGGAATGCAAATTCTAGCAGATGGGTAAGTGGTCGGCAGGGTCCAGAATTCTGGCGACCCAAGACATAAAAATACAAAGACTGGGACAAGCTATTTGGATTATGATCCTAGACCCAAAGGAGATTTAAAGTCTATCCTTAAATATAGCCAAGATGGAGAAACTATGGTTGTTCCTTCAGGCTGGTCCTATCTGGTACACGGCGACAGTTAATCCAGAATCCAGGAAGCCGGTCAAGATCCCAACAAATTATGTTAGTTTTAACTAAAACTATCCCTCAGAGAGGTGTTACATGACTGATTTTGTGCCAATGTCCGATGTAAAGTTGGTAATTCTTCTATTTGGCTCAGCAAAAAACATGAGGACAGAAGTTCAACATTCGGTAAGTCTCTAGACCTCATAAAACTCTCATTCTACCTTTTTGATTCACTGAGGTCTTTGTTCTCCAAAAATTAACATTATGTGGGAAAATAACAAGAGAAATGAGAAATTTCACTTTGCCAACTCAATGTTTATGATGATTTCTTTTTCTCTTCTGCACTAGATAGAAGGGTATACCTTTAGACAAATCTAGGCCTTATCCCTAGGAGTTTTTCTATATTTAACTGTTCAGTTTTCAATCCTGCACCTACTCTCCCAATATAAATTTACATCGAAGGATGCAACATCTAAAACTAAGGCACTCATCTTCTTCAGAATTTTCAAAATATATTGCAGAAACAGAGAGAGAGAGACCAACATTCAGATCATGTATAGCATGTGAAACAAATTGCATCAACACTCTAAGTTTGTGTTGAAAAAACTTATTGGCTTTTCTCTAAAACATGGTCTTTTCCAGAAAAAGACAAAAAATATATATATGCTATCCATCCATTCAAAAGATTGAGATGCAAAACAAATATATTCAGAAGATTTGAAATGAAAAAGATCCAAGCAATCTATTCACTATGCCAGTTCAGCGAAAATTATTACTTGCAAAGTAAGAGAAACGAGGATTATTGCAGATAGCTGCCTGCCTATATCATTCATAACTATATGAAATAAACTTGTCATAGGTTTTGTAGATTCCCACTGTGAACGAAGAGCTAAATCCTTCAGTTGAGGTTGAATGTACCCCCGTCTTAATTATTGTTTCACAAAAATCAAATCTAGCGTCATTGGAGAAACAGATAAGTCAATTTCTCCATTAATCATTTTTTTGGTTCATAAAACTTCAATTTTGAAGGAAATAAAGACTTCTATCCTCATTCTTTCTTTTACAATGTATACAAGAAAACTTACAGAAGCCAATCTGTAAACCTAGCATACAATCCTTGCTGTACAACATTTGTTCCTAAAGTTAAAAAACTTAGGCTAAGTACCTGAGACTCTGCTATTGTAAGAACCATGGGTAGTATCATCGGTTGCATCACCAGATTCCGAAGTTCAGCACAAAGCGGTGGCAGTACCTGTATGGAAATAATCGAAAATCTTTATTCAGTCAAGAAGAAGGAAAAGATGAACAAATCTAGAGCCAAATTACAGAACACTAGAGAAAGCAAAGGGCTAGATGAACTTGAAATTCTTTATTGCATTACACCAGAATGTAGTATATTTGACGAAGCAGACTCTGCTGACAATGAAAAGCTTGCCCCCAGCCAACCTTGCTCCCCTATTTGTTTGCTATCAGACCAATGAGAAGAAGTTTGTCCAGGGCTATGACCCACCATAGTTTTACTTCTATTTCTCTTTACTCAAATAACAGCGTCTAGGTTCTGAAACTCAAAATATCGACTGTTTTTCTATTGACAAGATGCAGGAACTTCATTCAAAGGAAATGTAACCACAGTAGACAGGATCTGAATTGCCCATCATTCAGAAGGTTCATAATAATAAAGGACATTCAACACATTAAATAAAATCCTTCTTGGGCTTTATTTAAAGAGAATTAATAAAATCACATATCCCATGTAGAAGGAAATTTGATAAGCAGACACAAGTATCCTCCATTTACATCTGAATAGCCAAATTTAGAATAGGTATTGGAATGGGACACTGTCTCAGTTGAACTACATGATTCATTGCTATTGGCGATTCATAAGAGACAGCATCATTAAAATAACATTAATTAGCTGATGAGCTGGGAGTTAATCCACAAATGTATACAAAGAATAATAGAAGTCAGAAATATAATAGCAGTCACTGATGTATTTTATGTTTTTAACACCCAAAAAAAAAAATCAAACCTTATACCGCAAAACCCGAGAATCAAAATCTTTCCACATATCTGATAATGCTTTCAGAAATTCAGATTTCTGCATATTGTCTCTTTCCTGCAAGAACACAAGATTCATCATGATTTGTATATCGTAATTATCCAGCCAAGAATGAGTCAACAAAATATTATAACTATGCATACAAGCATGTGGTCAAGGAAGCGAAGAGCTCTCAACCTCGTGTCATCTCGAAAAAATGGAGAACCTGCCAAGAAAAAAGGAATTTGAATTTTAAATAGTTAAAGCAACAGATGTCATTGTCAAACATACAAATGAAGGATATGAAGTTCATCTAAGCTGTAATTGAACAAAAAAGCATGTCCTTCGTCATTTTCTCTGTAAGTAAAGAAAGGAAAATCTAAAAGAAGCTCTACTCCTTACAATCCATGTTGTTGACAGCTAGCTATTGCGTCTAACTCTGCTGCTTCCAGCTGCAATAGAATTACACATGGCCAATCACCCCACTTCAAGCCAAATGCTTCTTCATCCCTTAATTACCAAGAACCCACCCTATAGACAAACTGCAAGTTCTAATTCTGCTTTTCTTCCAAGGAGTTTCACTTTATAACTAGTCTCAACTTGTGGAAGAAGAACGTAAAATTATTAAGAAGAGAAACAGAGAATCAGAAACTAAAGAGAAGACCTCTGTTCTCATGGTTAATAGGACATCTCTCCTTGGGGTTATGAGGACAACCCGAGAATTTAGCCATCAATTCAAAACTACCATTCCCTTCACGTACCAAACTAAATATAAAAGATATCTAAGCTGTTCCAACTGCACACGGTACTAATAACCAGAAACCCTAAAGTGAAGATCAATTAATTGACTTTACTAGACATTAATTTGTCTCTTCAGATTTGTAAATCGCCCCTTTTTTTCACTAATACAGAATCAATCCGCCAAAAAAAAAATCAAGTAAGGACCTGTAAAATCAAGTGCGGCAGGCCTGAAAGATTCATTTGCTGAAAGCATTCTGTGCAAGTCATGAACTAACTCAGGAGGAATGGTTGAGAAAGCTTCCTTTGATAAGTATGTCAACGTATTCATATACTGCACATAGCACACCCAAAGCAAAATGCATCAGCAGAGCATCATATATAGAGCGAGAGATCCCATAGAAATATGTTTATCCACCAATACCCCTATACGGCCGCACAATTGGGTTATATAGATAGAAGGACAAGCCCAACGATTGATAGAAAAGTACCATTTTGACATTGTTATGGCAGTCGAACAAAGGCTTGCGAGCAATTAAGTGGTAAGCAAGGCATCCAAAACTAAATATATCAGAAGCATGCCCAGCTGAAGCTGTTTTGCTCCGGACCAGTTCAGGAGCAGTGTAATTGAGTGATGGCTGCAAGGGCAGTACAGAATCCTCAACATCATATTCCTGCATGATCATCACAAAAGCTGGCATAAGTAATCAAACCGCCATCATTCTAATATCCACTATAACATACTGAACAAAATGAAAGAATTGTGCAGCACACAACTGTCATGACTCAAATACAAGAGAATTTTCAGTCTATTTCCACAATTTTCCATCATTAAGTACAAGATCGAGAATGGTTGGGGTAGCAAGAGGACAAGAATCAAGTAGGAAGAAACTAAAATAACATAATCAGCCGCTAACTAACAGTCAAGATTCAGTAGAATCATCATGAATAAAGGAAAAAGACAAGTAACTTTCACCAACATCTACTGTGAGATCAAAAAATAAGAAAAGGAACGTGCAACAGTTATGTCTCAAAGAATAGAGAGATGAAAAACAAAGTCATTCTTCTTCACTCGTCCTCTTATTGAATTATCCACATACAGAATAATGGAAGGGTTGCAGACTAGATGAATCCCCCGAGGCCTGGTCTGAGGAAATGGCAAAACCAAATCCACCTAGCTTCCAAGCTCCACTTGACGTAATAAGCACATTCTGCAAAAAAATAAAAAATAAAAAATCCGACGAATTACTTATGCATGTCCAAAAACCCATCTGCTTTGTCTTCAATACAGGATTAAAGAGCGAAATTACATGATTTTACTTAAAAGTGTCGAAATATCAACCATTAAAGGAAAAGACGGATTTTTTCTACATAAAGGGGGAAAATATTGAGTTGCAAGTGCAAATACCCTGGAAAGTATCATGAAGACAGTATGATAAGAATTTTGGGGAACGTAAAATTATACAATTATGTGAAGGTAAAGTCCTTCATATGGGACTTCACGTCTAATATAGAGGGCAACTATCATGTCACTAAATAGTGGTGACAAGAAGTAAACATGCATCCAAGCAAAGAAGAAGACAGAACTCAGCTAAAAGATCCTCTTAGCTCTAGTATTAACGATGAAGCATAACAAATTAGTCGTATTACGTTATCCAAGAAAGAAAGAAATAACTCAACACTACACTATGCTTCTCTTCCAATGATCCCCTAAGGCAAGTTCAGGGAAAAGAAATGGTGCCCAAAGAATTAACCTCTGGTGATATCGACCGATGTATGAGACGTGCATTGTTGTGGAGAAAGTCCAGCGATTCTGCTATTTGTAGCAAACCGTGCTTCACCTCTAACAACCCCATCTCCTGCAAAGAAGAAAACATATTGACTAACTTAAAAGAAGATAAACCTGAATGAATAGAAAGACATGAGAACCAAGCCCCTCCTCATTTTGCTCTTGGCTCCAATATCCTCTAATTTACATCCAGACCTCTATAGATCCTAGCTGGAACTCAACTTAGAGAAGATGAGCCAAAAACAAGGGGTCATGGACATCAATATGCTTTTTTAAATAGCAGAGCTCCATCCAAAAGCAGAAGTTTCTTGTAAGAATAAATTGAAGATAATAATAGCAATCCTCGCAGAAGACATTATGCATTAAATGAAAAAAGCACGTGCAAAATGTAAGTATGAAGTCCCATAAATATAGTGGGTTCCTAATTTGCCTCCCCATCTGAACCAAGGAAACAGTCTTCCTGGACTGTTCGAGGCATTCAGCTTACCCTCTACTGAACCAAGATTAACAGGAGGCTTGTGCACCAGACACAACTCCTCCTTGTTCAATTTCTGTAGATATTTTTATCAAACTACTATTCACCTTACCCTCTCCCAAACCAAGATTGAAAGGAGGCTTACACACTAGATACGCTCCGTCTAGCTCAATTTCTGTATGAATTCCTATCAAACTAGTTATCCGAAAGGGGTCTATCTGAGTCGCACCAATGTAAACTGTGCAATCAGCTTAATCAATACTGAGGATCACCAAAAACAAATTAATTAGGTCAGGCAAGCAAAACCTAAGAATGGTTGCAGGAAGCAAGTGATCAGAGACATGAGTGAATATGACAACGCCTCTAATTGTCGAATCACGTAAAATGCAATGAACGAACGCGTTTACACTGCTGCCGACAACTGATAAGAAATGAGGAGAATTTGACAAGAACACGAACCATGCCCTTAAGCTCCTTAGGAACCTTGGGAACATTCTCCAAATTGCCCAGCGCATTGGCGACAGACGCGAACAGGGGCTCGGTGACCATGGCCATGGCATACTTGCCCTCGTCCAGCGCCTGCACAACGTGGACCACCCCCGGATGCCGGAGGCGCACCAGCCGCGCCGCGTCCGCCCGAACTATATCCAAGAAGGCGTCCTCCGCGGCCTTGGATAGCCCCGCGCGCGCGCGCGCCTCGGAGAGGACGCGCTTGTCGAGGAGCCAGACGCAGACCTGGGGGTACTGGTGGGCGCGGGCGGAGTCGCGGGAGGCCCTCGCGGAGTAGAGCTTCCAGGCGAGGGCGGGGCCAGCGGAGCCGATCTGGTCGATGAGGTCGTAGTCCTGGAGGGGCTTCGGGCCGGCGACCTCCTGGACTGTCGTCTGCACAGTCTTCTCGATCACGGCGCCGGCCTTGGCGAGGGCTTGGGTCAGGGTCTTCATGTTGAGAGCCATCGGATCACGCTGATTGAAACCGATACTCGTTTGGATGTCGATCCGCGTATGCGCGTGGGTGTAGATCGATGATCTTGTTCGGCGGATCTTCGAAATGGGGAGGGGGAGGAGGAGGGAGGTGGGGGCGGTGGACAGTGGCGGGACCGATTGAATTGTGGCGGGCGGGGGTCTCTTCTCCTCCTCGTCGTCCACTCTTCTTCGTCTTCTCCGTCCGGTCTCCTCCGCCTCTGGGTTGGGCTCTTTCTCTTCGCTTCTCCGTCGTGCAGGAATTTGATTCTATTTTATTCAAATGAATTTGATTAGCCCATAAAACGCAGCAGCAGCAGAAGAACAAGAAGAAAGTGACGCAATGACTCCTCCTCCTCCCGTCATTTTTTATTTTTTTTCCCTTCCCGGCTTTTTGGGTGGTTACCGGGGCGCAATCGGATTCATGACCGGCTTTGCTTGACTTGTGAGGAAAAAAACTTATTCCACGATCCTAATGCATGTTCCAATATCAAAATGAACCCCACATACAACAACCTGATTCTAATCCATGGACCTTTAAATTTATGCGCTTCCCTTCTTCGGTTCTATTGAAGGTCGCGTTTGCTCGTCAAGATATAAGCCGACATAGAATTTGTTTTATTCTATCATGTGTTTATTTGCTATCCAAGGTAGAATACAAGGAATATAAGCCTGCGTTTGGCTGTCTGGATTTCTAACCATGACAAAGGGTTAGATAGGGACAGGATATGAAATCTAGAGATCATGTCATATCATATTCAATGTTTGGTGAGTAGCGGTAATAAAGCCAGATATGTTTATATCACATTTTATTCATTTTTTAGTACTTATGATATATCAATGTAAATGAATCTGAAAATGCACAAATGCAGATAGGAAACTCTCATAATTCACTGTCAAATCTAGTAAGAGAGAGAAAATATAATCATTCACATGCGACTGTAAAAAGTTTTGCATCTCTCGCTACTTTCGATAAACTTCGACATAAACTGCAAAACTACGGAGGGATTTTTTTACGTGAACTAGAAAGTTAAGAAAGAGAATAAGTTTCGACTCTTTCGTCATTTCCGTAGAATACTGTCGTGAACTAAAAAACTATACTGAATTATGAAAATTCAACGTGAACCGGAGATACAAAGATTGAGAGCTGAGGTCGTGAGTCGAGAGATGGAGACGAAAAGGCCGAGGTAAGAGTTTGAGATGGGATGAGCAAGTTTCAAATTAAAGATTTAATTTTTTTTTAAGTGACACATTAAATAATACATATCATATATTACTAGCCTGGTCCGGATGAGTGGTGGGCGGTTCCACACTTGGAACTGGGAATTGAATCGGTACTCATCAGTTTTAATTTATTAAGAATCGGGAACCGAACCGATTCCCTTAAAAACCATCGGTTCCGGGCCGATCTGGTCCAGTTCCGAGTGGTTCTCGATTCCTTTGTACACCCCTAGTCGATGTCATCTAAATCATCATTTCAACGATTTTCAGTTAAAATTATCAAATTATAAAAATATTTAAGACTAAATTTGTACAATTGAAATGTTTATGATTGAATTAGTCGTCTTGCAAATGTAAATTTTTAAAGTTTTGGATTTGACGTGCGCCAACTCCAGGGTAAAGGAGAGTTAAATGAATATTTCCCCGAGCATATTGTTTTGGGTATCTTGCGTTTTGTCATCTAAATTTCTAGTCATTATAGGACTAGATGGGATAGGATAAGACTTTCAAGGATTTTGTCTTATCCTTTTTCTTTTTTTTGTGAACTACAAATTTAAAGTTGGATAAGCAGAGACAAGGTGCAAATTAGATCGAATATATTTTTGTTGAAATATCAGAAAGCTTTAAAAAATTATTTAATGATGTGTTCTTTTGAATGAGTTAATATTAAGCAAATGTTTGTGCCATATGAATTTGAGCACATCATTGACGGAGTAGACCTTGTAAAATCAGGGATCTTAATTTGAGTCATATCCTTTGAGAATGACCCGTTGGCATTACTCGTTGTCTTGTCAAATAAGTAATGAAGTGTTGAATAATCTAATTATTCAGCCTCTTTCCATAAGTTGAAGATACACTCATGCAGGTCGTCCAAGAGGGCTACCTTAAAATGGATGATCAATTGCGAGTTATTACCCCCTTTGGAATTTTGAAAAAGTTCAAGCGGTTAAAGAGCAAGGACGTGATATCATATCATGTTAAACAAAAGATTACAGAACAATGTCGTGGAGATATTCAGCTTTATGGGTGAAGCCGTTGGAGAGGCGGCCCAACGTGAAGGAGAGGCGGTAGTTGTGGGAAAAATTTAGCTCTCCTCATATCTGATCTCTCGAAGAAATCCTATCATGATCTATCACAACCCCTCCCCTAAGATATTTTTATCAAGGTTATATCTCCTTAGGTTACGTTTGATAGTTAGGATAAAAGTCGAGATATAATAAATTTTATCCTATCGTGTGTTTGGCTCCTACCCATGATAGGATAAAGCGGATATAACCTAAATAAAATTATCTCATGGGGGAGATATGATAGAGGTGGATGGAATTTCATCTGGTCATGGTATAAAATTTACTTTTCTGAATAACAAACTTCTTAAACAGCAGAAGGACAGCAAAAGTGCCAATATTTGTGTACGGCGCTCACTTTAGTGCCAATTTTTTTCGTCGGCTCACTTAAGTGCCAATATTTATCTTCGGCGATCACTTTAGTGCCAATTCCGGCCAAAAACGATTAGTTTAGTGCCAATTCCGACCAAACAATACACGTGTCATTTTTTTATTAATTTTTTAATATTACGTGTCAATTTAAAAAAAAAAAAAACAAACACACGTGGATTTTCAACGCCATTACAAGAGTTATTTTTTAAAAATTAAACTTAAACTGTAAAATACCCTACAAATAAAAAAAAAAAGCTTCTTTGTTGCAGCGGCGAGGGCGTGACCCTCGCCGCCCCCGCCATCTCCGGCAATGGCCGACGAGGGGTGGGGGATGGCCGAGGGGGGTCGCCAGGGCCGGGCGAACCCCGTCGAGGCCTCGCCTGGGTCGGCGACGGCGCGGCTGGGTGGGGCGACAAGCAGATCTGGTGGGGTCGTCACTGGCTGAGGTGGAGGATTGCGCGACTTCAACTGGTTGTGGCTATGTAGCCCGAGGCTCACGGGTCGAGGTCGCGGTCGCGGTGGTCGGGGTGGAGTGGAGGAGTGTCGAGGCGACAACCGGCTCGTGGGTGGCTGGTGAAACGATGTCCAACTGAAACAAAGAAGGGTGGAGCTTGCAGATTTCAGAGCTCTCGAGCTCGGATCTGGCGATGACGGGAATACGGGTAGCCACGGGGCTAAGCTCAGGTCGACGCTGTAGAGAACAGCGGGCCGACGGCGAGAACGGCTGGCAGCGGCGGTGGCTTGAGTCGGCGTCGAGGCTCGACAACGACTAGACAAAGGAGGCCGAGCTGCGGATCGGGGTCCTTGGGTCTCGTAGATCCCGAGTCAAGGAAGCCGACGACGACTCAGGCTAGTGGTGGCGACGGCTGAGACCTGGTGGATGGGCGGACGGCACAGAACAGAGGTCGTGGTCGCGTGGTGTGGGTGTCGGCCACTAGATCCTCGCGACTAGCAGCTGGAAAGGAACGACGAGCGGTGAAAGCTCAAGAACAGCTAGGCGGTGGTCGTGCCGGGTCTGGTGCAGGCGTCGGGCTAGGCTCGGATCTGTGGGTCTTGGCCAGCGGCGACTCGAGCTGACGGGCGAAGCTCGAGCGACTAGGCTGGCGGAGCTGAGGTCTCGGGTCCGTCGAGGCTCGGGAAAGAGACAGGCGACGACTCTACTAGGACGACGGCTGGCGCGGCTGAGCTGCGAGGTGGCTGGGGATCAGACAGGAGGACTGCTCGGCCAAAACAAAGAAGAAAAGAGAAGAAAGGAGGAAGAAGATGATGAATAGGAGGTGGAGCGTGGGAGATAAGGGGCCCCACAACATTATTAAAGATCCGCTACATATCTTAAGCTTAATATTAAGTTTTTTAATATTAAGTATTTCACCGATTTTTAATTTATTTTTTTTCTAACTTGGTAGCTCCGGCGAGCCACGTAGGCGCCACATATGTTTTCCGGCAAGCCACGTCGGACTTGGCACTTAAATGATCGTTTTTAAAAAAAATTGGCACTTAAGTGAGCCGACGAAAAAAATTAGCACTAAAGTGAGCGCCGTACACAAATATTGGCACTTCTGTTGTCCTTCTGCCCTTCTTAAACAATGAAATTTAAATTATATTTTAATTCTAATGTTAAAAAGAAACTCATAATAACAAAAAATAATAATTTTCATTTTTATCTATCTGATTTTTAGTTTTATTTGTAAATTCTTGCCACTTTATAATAGGCAAAAGAACGGCAGGAGTGTCAATATTTGTGTACGGTGCTCACTTTGGTGCTAATATTTTTTTCGGATCACTTAAAGTGCCAAATCAAAGAAAAAATAATCACTGAAGTGCCAATTCTAGTCAAAATTGATTATTTAAATGTCAATTCCGATCAAACAATACACGTGATATTTTTTATTACTTTTTTCAATATTACATGTCGATTTTTTTTACAAAAAAAAAATTAACACACGTGGACGCCACGTTGATGTACACATGGCGTTCACACGGACTGTTCAACTTTAAAATTATTATATTTTAAAAAAATTAAAAGTAAACAAAAAATAATCTTAAAAATAAGAAGGAAAAAAAAACCATAAGTTGCAGCAGCGAGGGATCAGATCCTTCACCGCCGCCGCACACACCATCGTCGGCAATGGTCGGCAAGGGGTGGGGGATGGTCGAGGGGGGTAGCCAAGCCCCGACCACCCTCACCGAGGCTTCACCAGGGCCGGCGAGGCCACGACGTCGTTGCTAGGCAAGGCCAGCGGCGCCTAGCCATGGCAAGGCTCGACTTCGCCCGACGTTGCCGTGGGTTTGCGAGGACGGCCATGACGGGGCCTCGCTAGGGCTCGGCGACCCCCCTTGGCTATTCCCCACCCTTCGTCAGCCGTTGCCGGCGATGTTTGTAAGCCCTCACCGTTGCAAATGCCTCTTTATTTTTATTTTTATTTGTCTTGATTTTTTTATTTTTACTTTTTAAATGTGTTTAAGTTTTGATTTTTTTTATTGCTGACTTGGAAGCTCCAATGAGCCACATAGACACCATGTCAGATTTTCGGCAAAGCTCACCGGAGCTGGCACTGAAATAACCGTTTTTTCAAAAAAAATTGGCATTGAAGTAAACACCGTACACAAATATTGATACTCTTAGTATACTTTTGTCCCTTTATAATATATAGTTTATATATATACCAAGTATCTATATCATTACATATTTCAAGTATAATAGTACATTTTATCATTTACTAAAAATTTAATTCATAAATGATGGAAGGGAATAAAAATAATGATAGAAAAGATATTTAAAATTAAAAAATAAGTAAAAAATGAAGCGGAAAAATCCAAAATTTAAGTGAACATATTCAAACTTGAAAGTGATCTTTCTAAATTTTTAAGAACAGAGGCAATGAAATCTAAAAAAGAAACAAATAAAAACTAGCATCTCCATCTTACATCTTACATGACACAACCCATTCGGCATTCGTTAGTGGGCCAGTGGGCCGGCACGTGTTGGGCCAGGCCGTTCGGAATACTAAAGATCGTTGATCAGTAGCTCGACAGCCGCTCCAAGCACGGGACGACCCATCACACGTCGGATCGGAAAACGGGCCGGATCATTTCACCCCACTTAGGAGAATTGAAGCAGGAAGAAGCGAACAGTAAAGCTGGATTTACTGAAAATATCGATTTAACATAGCTTAGTTCGGATGAAGTGATCAAATTAGAATAACAGAAGGATATAAAAAAATTACGAGAGAAAATAAGAGAAAGAGTTTGAGGGGATTCAGTTATCATATTGTTTTGATTTTGGCGAGGAAAAACTAAGGAAAAAAAAATGCATCATAACACGAATATCATTTTATTTGTTCATAAACATATGTGAAAGGAGTACAGTATAAGCAAAAAAAGAAAGAATAAAAAGACTCTGTTTATTTCGCGAAAAATGTGACTTTTCTAGAAAATGTTTTTCAACAAATCGTTTTCATGATGTTTTTCGGCGTTTGGCTAAAATCTGAAAACACAATAGAAAATATTTGTCGCCATTTGTTATGAAAAATCCGATTTGATTTTCCACATCGCACTCATTTTAATATTTTAATATTTTTATTTTATCTTTTCATTTATAAAATCAAAATTTTAATTAATTTTTTATTTTTTTAATTTTTTATAGTTTTTCTAGGGTTGATACCACAAAAAACCTCAAACGGGTACACATGTGACAAATTTACCCTAGATTATTTTTTTAATCACAAAAAACCCCCAAATTGGTACACTTGTGATAATTTTACCCCAATCCAGTACATCTATGACAAATTTATTCTCTATTAGTTTTCGTTAAATCTAACCGTTGAAGTGCTAATCAACGATCTTTAGTATTCCGTTAATTAGTTTTGACGGGTATTCCGTTAATTAGTTTTGACGGATTCATGTGCTAATCAACGATCTTTAATAAATTTAACTGATCGTTGATCAGTAGCTCGTTTGAGAATAAATTAATTGACGGGTATACCAGTTTGGGATTTTTACCCTCTGTTTGTCACATGTGTATTAATTTGAAATTTTTCACGGTATTAACTCAATTAACGGATGGTAATCACAAGTATAACATTTTAGGGTTTTTCGTGGTCCAAAAAGTTAATTTAAAGTAAATCTGTCACAAGTTTACCAGTTTAGGGGTTTTGGTGGTCAAAAAAATAGTTGAGAGTTCCTTACCAAAAAAAAAAATTGTTGAGGGTAAATTTGTCACAATTGTACCAGTTTGGGGTTTTTCATGATACTAACCTTTTTTTCTATTCCTTTTTTCCGCCGATTGCCGGCGACCGGCCACAAGTGAGCTCAAGCCTTGCTAGCTGGCAAGGCTCGGCCTCGATCGAGGCCAGCGACAGCTTGCCTTGCCTTAGTCTGAGACGACCCGACCAAATTTTTTTTCGATTAAATAATGACACAAACGGAAGAGATAATTCATATTTTAAACATAAGGTCTTCATTAATTTAAAACAACAGACACGTGATAGGTTTACATCCGACCGTCACAAAACACACGATACTACAGAACAACTAAATACATAAGCAGAGACTGATGCGCACAAGACACTCTAGACCTCCACCACCTCTCCTGGACCACCCTTTGGCCCGTCACCACCATCTCCTCCATCGCCGCCTTCGTGACCATCATCATTGAGAATCAAAGGCCCAAAACTCCATCACCTTGCCTAATATACGATGCAAGAAATCTAAAAGCAACAACGGGTAACAACCCATATAGACAAATACGACAATAGTATGTCTCATGAAGACCGTCGAAGAATCGAGAAATACAGCGTCTTGAGCCCATGACCTAATTTGATATGGTACCCCATAGAGGTGGTGTAGAGGTACATCCATGTCTATTGATCCGAAAATGTTAACAACATGGATGAGTTGTTACCCAGCAAGAAAAACATTTAAATATTACAATGCATGATCTAAATATCGCACGACACCAATTTATCCAAAGTCATGCATTTTACTAAGTTTATCAAAGGAGGCATAATTGGTATTTTAATAAAATATACTTAAATTGAAAAGTTTTTATTTATTAACATTACAACAACGATTTCTACGATTCGATCCCTGGTCATCTTCGGACCTTTTTTATTCACATACCACCACACCAAGACGTTGCTGGTATTAATTAGCGCTCTTTTCTTTTAATTTATTAACCCGACGCATATCATTACATCTAATCGATCAAGCAATCATGGTAGAAATGAATTTCACGCAGATGGATGTGCCATGAATTCATGAATATGCAGTTATGTATTTATCTCAACATTATTTCACATTTCTGCTCACAATTTGCAGATTATCTTGCCAAGACCCACGAATTCCTCCTCGACCCCCCGCATGACACGACCAAGCTTTCTGCGCTCGGGTGTCTCCAACTCCGGAGGCTTTCCTGATCACACAACAGGAGCAACCCAAATCTCACAACAAGGGCTTTCCAAACTCCTAGGGCTCTATTAGTAAGCCGTCCGACAGGGGTAACTTCATATATTTTTACTCCATGATCAATGCACGCATGTATTTAAATAAAATGTCACATGATCATGCGACATGCAATTCGCTCAATTTACTATCATCCGTCATTTACGGAACGTTTTCTCAGATAACAACTTTTTTTTACTATATCATTGAAATAAGGGTAGATTTAGGCCCGATTAACCATCTAATTAATATACTAATGTGAATCGTAAAATTTCCAGCTTTCACAAAATGGTAGCTCATTCAGTAAGAATTAATTTTTGTTCGAAGATTTTAGGCATCAGACCCACAGATTAATGGGTTTCATCCCATATTCGCGACTTACACCTCTAGGGACAGATTGCACACTAAATGAATTTTGCTCATTTAGCCAAATAAATCAATTTCCAAAATCATCAAAATTTAGTATGTTGTAGTCACGACCCAGATCTACAATATAATGACCAGTGTCCAAGTTATTATTATTATTATTTTTACATTTTTAACAAAAATTCATAGAAGTTACACCAGATTCCAGACCCAAAAACAGGACACGGTCAGTACAAAGAGTGGTCTTAATCCCAACTTAGATTACCCAAAAAATTCTCAATTTAATATATATTTTAGCTTAGGATGTTAGCTCAGAATTTTGTGTTTTATCTAGGAGTTGTACGAGTCCACAAGAAGAGATATAAAAATAATTAATCTCGAGGATCAGATCAGACTCAAAACTAGACATGCAAACCCGAGAGAAAGTAAAATAAAAAGTCAAGTTTCATGTGTTCTAAAAATTCGTCATTTAATGTATGTCATAGTTTGGGATGTCAGGAGTGATTTTTGTGTTTGGTCTTAAGTTATTTAAGGTACACAAAGGACGATATATAAATGATAAAATCGAAAGGTCAGTGTGGTCCCAGTTTGAACACAATTTATAGTCATAGAAAAGTAAGGGCTTTTCGCTGACTATATGAACTCCAAAAATTCCCAAAATAATATATCTTATATGTTGAGGTATTATATTCAATTTTGTGTTTGGTCTCAGGACGTTTGAAGCCTACAAAATTTCGTACAAAAATAGTGATTCAGAATAGTCCCAAAACAGGACAGCTCGCAAGATTCACCCTTTTGGTCAATTTCTTTCGCATGAGCAAGTAATCTACTACACACACATATAAGCATCTTATACTTCACATAAATCAGACTTAACAATTTTAATCATAAAATGTAATAAAGAGATGTTGAACTTGCCTTGATCATCAAAAACACCCCAAGAACAACCCCTTTCTTCTTGCAACTTCTTGGGAGTGTTTGTATGAAGTGAAAATGTGAGTTCTAAGGAGTGAGAGGGAGTATATTTTCGTGCAAGAGGGATAAATGATAGAGAAAAGAAATAATGATTGAATAAAAGCTTCAATTTTGTCATAAAATCCCATTGGCCTAAGTGGGTCACATGAATAGTATTCATGAATAGTATCATACGGTGAATAGTACTCATGAATAGTGAAAATTAATCGTACTCGTGAATAGTGAAAATTAGGCATAAATTTCATGAAAATTTTAGCCAAAAGTGGGGATGAAATGTCCATTTTGCCCCCATAAGCTTAATTGTGTACATTATGTACATTAAACCTTAGTTTAGACCTATATTACACAGACACGGGACACGACACGACACGACACGACACGACACGACACGATACGCCGACACGACAGTTCTAAAAAAAAAAAAAGAATTCCGACATGCTGTGAGTTGAGGAAAATGGAAAAACAAAGGTCGCCAGAGGGATGAGTTAGAAATTAGGTCAAAAAATTGGGTTTTTTTCACTATTTTTAGTGTCCGGAGGGGAAAAAAAATAGGAACAGCCGTGTCCAGCCGTGTTGGATGCATGTCCATGTCCGACACGGCAAAAAAAATTCAAAGAGCGTGTCGGTGTAACAAAGGTTTAAACTATAGTTTTCCCTAAAATAAATTAGCATTTCAATTATCATGACATTATTAACTTTTTTGTCATGTGATTTGACACCTGACACGTTCGAATGATTAGAATACTCAATTGATTCAAATATCATATATTATGATCTTGCTAATTTTCTTAGAGATTAATGTGTATTATAGTCCTTTTAATTGATTTAAACATATTTGACTTAGTAAAAATAAAGATTCAACTCATATCATAGTCGTACTCAAATGGAAAAGTAACATTTTTAGGGTATCCCCTTCATACGATAATTACCTCTAATTTCTCGTTCGAGAAATTGATCTCATACTGCCTATTACATGACATTAGTCAATTCTAATTCGTGTAATTTAATTCTAATATATTTATCACCCTTAATTAATTAGGCGTGAAAAATCAAGAGTCACATGGTCGGTCGTCGGTCGTGGCCGTGGCCAACAACGGCCGAAGAAGAAGGAATAGAAAAAAATGAAAAAAAAAAATTACACAAAAAAAGAGAAAAAAATAAAAATTATGAATTGAAAAATAAATTAAAATGAAATGAAAGTAAAAAAATAATTAAAGAGAAAGGAAATGCGAAAGAGAGGAGGAAGGAAAGATGAGAAATATATTCTCTTCTTCTTAAAAAGATGAAAACATTTTTCCTATTTTTGAAGAAGTTTTTTTCATGTGTAGAAAATGTTTTCCTTTTCTGCCTTATTTTTTGCGAACAAACGACAAAAAAATCGGTTTTTTTTTCCTAAAAGTTGTTTTCCTTTCTTTTTTGGAAGACAAACAGAGCTTAAGAAACTTAAGATGTACATAAAATGGACAAGACCATTCCTTATCATATTTTTGAAAACCTTTGTCTTCCATCCTCATCCCTCATAATAAACAAAATGCAGCTGATAAGGCGAATTGAATATTAATCTCAACACGTTGGGATTAAACTTATCGCAATTTTGTCAATTCAACCATAATTTTTTTTATTGTGCCAATTGAGTTTAATCGAAAATCACGAACGTGAACATCAGCCGTTCTACGTGACACGATTGGCACTGGCATGAGATAGTTTTTTTAATTAATTTTTTATTTTTTTATTTTCTTTTATGTTTTATTGTGGCAGCAAGGGCTCGATGACTCTTGCCGGCCAACATAAACAAAAGGAAAAGAGAAGAAAAAATGTAAACGAAAATAAAAAAAAAAACAAAAAATTAGTAAAAATTTCACCGTAAGCCCCCACTATATCAGTAATCTATTTGGGCACCCACTTCTGTTATTTTTAGCAAAACTTATCTAGATGGACTCAATTGAAAACATGTGAAATGTATATAATTTTTTTGGTCGGAATGAACGTCTTCATTTCATATAAAAAAGGATTATATGACTTCAAAACAAAGATGCAAATCCCACAAAGCAAGTAAAATAAGTAAATTTGACAAGCGAATCAACTTGGTACTATTGTAGAGATTGACTCATTCTACAAAGACGAATATGTCATAACATCAAAGCTTATACGGCAGCCGATCACTACATCTCGCATCTTAATCAATGATAAGCACATGTCGAGAAGATCCTTTCTAGTAACTACAATTTTGCCAAAATGCGGTGCGCATCTAGGTTAGGCATCCAAGCACCATCACTATATAGAGACGACAACAACATATATAAGCTGAAAAAAAACACACAAAAAAAAACACATCATAAACCCTAGATTTATCTCTAGATCTGGATAAAAGGGCACTCGAATTTAAATCTAGCTCTAGATTGAGAGAGAAGGGCTACAAAAGAGATACCACTTTATCACAAAATCAGTTTTAGATAAGCTTAGTAGCAAAGGAACCTCAAAGCCGATTGCTCGACTATGTGGAGCAAGCACTCAGAGCCGGAACTAGCGAGCAAACTCAAGAAAAGTGTGCAAGGCACTCGTGCTTCGATCTTCAAAGCTCACTTCCATGGAGAATGTCGACAGTGTCGTCCACAAAATCGACGAGAAAAATCTAAAAGATAGATAAATAAAAGAATAAAAAGAAGGAAATAAAGATGGAATAGGAGATGGGGAGGGAGGGAGAGACTCCCTCACGGCGTTTGCTTCGGTAAAGGCGGGAGGCGGCGTCTTGACGGAGAAAAACCCTAGGAGAGACTTTGCGGGCGTCATATATATAATTCAATTGACACAATTAAAATATTTATAACTGAGTTTAGCAAAAATTTGGATTTTCCTAGCCAAGGCTCCTTTTATACCCATCCCCACCACTTGTATAGTGTTGACCATGGCCCCTGGTGGAAGGTGCACCGAGTATGGAGATAAGCCATTGGCAAAATTCCTTTGTCGGCTTCTCCACCTCCCTTTGACCGTGAACCCGGAGTCAAACCCGCATGACATTGTGGACTCCCGCGTGCACAGTATCACTAAAAACGAACCCCTCTCCCTGTCCAGCCGAGTATCCTATAAAGAAGAAGCAAAGACGCGCTGCCAACTTTCACAGTTTCACTCCTTCCTTCTCGTCGTCGTCGTCGTCGTCGTCGTCGTCTCCGTTCAACCCCTCGAGAAAAACGCCAAAAGCCATGAAGCCTCCTCCCCTCGCACTCCCCCTGCTGCTCCTCTTCCTCATCTCCCAATGCCCCAAGCTCCCCTCCTCCGCCGCCGCCTCCTGCCACCCCGACGACGAGGCCGGCCTCCTCGGCTTCAAGTCCGCCGTCACTGCCGATCCCTCCGGCATTCTCGCCTCGTGGAAGCCGGGCACCGACTGCTGCGCCTGGGCCGGCGTCACGTGCCGGTCCGGGGACCGGGTCACCAGCATCTGGGTCTCCGGTCAGCTGGACCGCCCCGCAGCCTATTTGTCCGGCACCATCTCACCTTCCCTCTCCAAGCTCCAGGACCTTGAGGGCGTTTACCTCATGGACCTCAGGAACATCTCGGGCCCCTTCCCCGACCTCCTCTTCCGCTTGCCGAAGCTTGAGTACGTGTACATCGAGAACAACAAGCTCTCGGGCCAGTTACCGGCCGCCATCGGGAAGCTAGCCGGGCTCGAGGCGCTGAGCCTGGAGGGGAACGAGTTCACCGGGCCGATCCCGGTCTCGATCTCGGAGCTGACTCGGCTGACTCAGCTGAAACTCGGCGGGAACTCCCTCTCCGGAGCCATCCCCCGCGGCATCGGACGGCTCAAGAACCTGACCGCGCTGAGCCTGGAACGGAACCGGCTCACCGGACCCATGCAGGACTATCTCGGCTCATTACCCAATCTCAGAGTCCTCCGGCTGTCGCACAACAAGTTATCCGGCGAGATTCCGGCGACCATTTCTGGTCTAGCACCGACCCTCTCGTATCTCGAGCTCGGCCACAATGCTCTGACGGGACAAATCCCGGATTTTCTCGCGAAATTCAGAGTGCTCGACACGTTGGACCTGTCGTCGAACAAATTCCACGGCGTCGTACCCAAGAGCTTCGCCAACCTCACCAAGATCTTCAACCTCGACCTCTCCCGCAACCTCCTCGTCGACCCGTTCCCCCAATTGTACGTCAAAGGGATCGAGTCGCTGGATCTGTCCCACAACCGGTTCAAGCTGGGCCAAATCCCGTCCTGGGTCACCTCTTCTCCGATCATATACTCACTCAAGCTGGCCAACTGCGGGATCAAGATGAGGATGGAGGACTGGGAACCGAAGCAGACCTACTTCTACGACTACATCGACCTGTCGGAGAACCAAATCTCGGGCAGCCCGGTGGGGCTGCTGAACGGGACCGAGTTCCTGGTGGGCTTCGGGGCTTCGGGCAACAAGTTGAGGTTCGACATGGGGGAACTGAAGATCCCGAAGACGATGAAACAGTTGGACGTTTCGAGGAATCTCGTGTACGGGAAGGTGCCGGAGGCGGTGTCGAGCTTGGAGAGCCTGAACGTGAGCTACAACCACCTGTGCGGGAAAATCCCCGACGCCGCGAAGAAGTTCGCCGCCACGTCGTTCGTGGGGAACGACTGCTTGTGCGGTCCACCCCTCGGTCCCTGCAAGGGTTAAGGAATTGAGTTTTGAGAGAGAAAAAGCCACCAGGAGATGTAATTCAGCTTTGACTTGACTTTTGCGTTTTGCATAAAATGGGAAATCTATGCTCCACGTGCAAACTATTTAAGCCAATCCATGTTAGATACGGTTTGGCCCCCGCACCGTCTACCCAGCTTGAAAATGATGAAAATGAACTTTAGATATTTGCTAAACACAGCGACAAAAGTTTATTTTTGTTCTCCGTCTTCCATTTTGTTTATGATAATTTGCTTGGATTGAAATGATTGTTCATTAATTTTAGAGAAAATTTTAAATAAAGGCCCTAAGTGCTCATAATTTATCAAATAAGGGCCTGAAATTAATCTTGTTTCAAAAAATGGCCTAAAGTGTTCTCGTTGTTTCAGATAAGGGCCTAGAGTGGTCATGACCATTTTAGATAATGACCTAACCTCGTCGGCCGACCAACTACTCCGGCCGATCAAGGGCTTTTTGGTCAAAATATAATTTTAATATAATTTTTAGTTAAATTAAACTATGAATAAAAAAAATTGAAAGTAAAAAAAAAGGCATGAAACAAGCTTAAACAAGCGGGAGGGCCTGCCTCCCCCTGTGGCTGTCGCCCAGCCCCTCCCGCCTATGTCTCTATTTTTTTTACTTTTAGTTTTTTTTAATTATTGAAAACAAAAAAAGGAAAATAAAAAATCAAAAAGAATTAAATTACAAAAGTACCCCTATCAAAAGGTCAGTCGAGCCCTTTTTTGAGATTATATGACTATTTTAGGCCTTTATTTGAAACAATAAAGACATTTCAGACCTTTCTTTAAAATAGAGTCAACTTCATGCCCTTGAGAAAATGAAAGCAGTTTGGGCTTTTTTTTTTTGAAATTTTCCCTTAATTTTAATTTAGCTTTAGATCGAACTAAATCGGTTGTTTCCATACATGTTTTGCTATATATTAGAAAACACGATAAATCTTACTTGAAGTTAATTGAATCAGACCAAATCGAACTTGAGTATGTGGCACTCGATTGAGCTTGAGTCCATTTTGGACTTTGAAAATCTCACAACGTCGAGCCTAGCTATGTAAAATTAGTTTTTGCTTTTTAGATTAAGGTTTCGTTTATTTCGCAAAAAAATGAGTGATTTTAAAAAATATTTTCTAAAAAATAGTTGCTCACAGAAGTAAATAAACGAATTTTTTATTATTATTATCTACACAAATGTTTAGACACAAATTATTGTTAGCAATGAAAATCTTTCTACAGAGAAGCAACCTTGAAATTTTTCCCTTCAGTTGTGTAACAAGACCATCCACATGAAATATTTTAAATAGTACACGAAATTAATCTTAAGAAAATATTTTTTAAAATATTTTTGAAAGAAGCTTAGACTTGAGCCCTAAATCTTTTGTTATCTTTATCAACTCAATTAAAACGTGGAAGTTGGAAAAAAATAAAAATAAAACATGGATTCTATTTACGATTCTGCCCTCGCCTCCTGTCTCTTTTGACTGTCGTCTGCGGGACTTGGCCGGCTGGAGCGCGGCCGGGCCTTTCAGTGTTTCACTTCACTCTCCCCGGTACACACCATCTCTTTGTTCATCAATTTCGCTCTGTGCCCCTAGGCCCTAAGGAGACTTCGTCTCTCCCTGCAAAGCACCAGAGTCGGCAAATCTAGTCCATACCTCGGCGACTCTCCGTACGATTCACCTCGTTAAGGAAGATGCGACGAGCAATGAGAAGCTTGCCCCTGCTTTCCGGCGTGAGCACCAGTCGCACCTGGTCGCCGTCGCTCTTCATGCGCGGAACGAGTGAAGCGTCAGAGGGCGCTCGCCTGCGCTTCTCCACCGACGGCGGCGACGGCTCGAGGGTGAAGATCTTCGACCGCGACCTCAAGCGGAAGCAAGTAATGCGGAGCCCAATCTGAAATTGATAATTTCTCGCTCGCCATTTTCTTGCTTGCTTACCCCTTTTGTTCTTGTGTTGGAATATTCGGCGTGGCAGCGTGATCGAGCTGCGTGGTTGATGGGTCCCGATGATTGTTTCATTGATTCCGTCGCGGAGAATTTGTTGGATCGCTTGGAGGTGGGCACTACGTGGAGTGGATTCTCTGTACTTGATTAGATTGCTTCCACTTTCTTTTGCAATTCGATTTGGGGACAGAGATATATGGGGGAGAAAGAATTCGTTCTTCTGTTTGCATTTAGTGTAGTTTTCTCAATTATTGTGCTTATGTTGTGAATGTTATCGCCTCTTGTAGGACTGTAAGACAACATTTCCGACAGCATTATGCTTGGGTGGTTCCTTGGAAGCTGTCAGGCGCTTGTTACGTGGTCGTGGTGAGTGTCACTGTCTAAAACCTGCGCTTGCTTTCTAATTCAGTCTTTGTTTACCGTCAGGTTTTTTTTCTACTGTTTTTTTTTTTTTGGTAGAGCAGAAAAGATCTCTGCATGGGTTTGTTTATCTTACCTTTATTGACATTCACTTTATCCTACCTTTACTAACATCTTAATACTCTTCTTTTATGTATACCTTGGATACAGCTATGAACTAAGGATCCTTTTTTCCTCATCAATTTACTGCTATTACAGTTTGCATGTTGGAGATAAGCATGCTTGCGTGTATGAACATCTATTATACTACTCCATAGTGATTTTGTGAGCATTACTTTCGATTGTTGAGGAAGCTTATTAGTTTATGTTAACATCCTCGACCAAGCAAAACATCACATATCTCATAGACTCAAGCAAAGATTTTCAATGTTTTGCAGACTTAGTAAATACTGTTTATGCTATTCATATAACATGATCAACATTATTCCTTTTCTGACATAAGGTGCCATTCAAAAGCTCATTATGATGGATATGTCATGTGACATGATACAACAGTGCAAAGAGCGGGGGCAAGATAAATCTGATGAGAACATTGAGACGCTTTATGTCGTAGGTGATGAAGAGTTTTTGCCTATGAAGGAAAGGTGTAGATCTGGACATAAGTTCTGTTACATAGGTGACTTGGCTGGGCAGTATTTATTCAATTCCTAACGGTCTGTGTTTTTGGAAATAAAGTTCTCTAGATCTGGTTCTCAGTTGTTTGGGTCTACACTGGACAAATGATCTTCCTGGAGCGATGATTCAGGTATGGGTCTGCTTGTTCTTTGTTGTCATTAGTGCAATCTGATCATGAATTCTTTTTTGGCAACAATATGGTGATGTGGGAAAGAGGAATTTATGCGAGTATATGGGCCTTCCAAAAAATTCTGTTGCGGAGGAAGCACCAAATTGGTTTACTCGTGCAAGTGGATGTTTGTTCTATTAGAAAAAGGCACCATACAATTGATGTCTCAGCATGCATTGCATACATAAGTTACTTAAACAAAACAGGGCAAAGTAACTTGCACTGCTAATTTTCAGGCTGGAAAGTAATTTCTTGGAGCTTAATTTGGTCAAACTGTGTAATGCCGCTGCCAAGTTCACTTGATTTAGAAACTTCATCATTTCAGCATCAGAGTTTGCCCTCGACTAGCTCAAACAAGTAGACTGACTGAGTCTCCACCTCTTATATGAGAATCCACTACATGGATTGATAATCTGTAATCAGGTCTTAGTTTCCTTCAGATTTCTATACTTCTTCTATACTTCTCCTAGGAGAGTCTGAGTGAGTGGTGTTATCACTGATTAGGACTTATGATTATTGTGAGATTATCAAAGGAAGTTATGGCTTATGACGTGTATGATAGCAGTCCTTTGTTTTTTTATTCTGTTTAGAAAGTTCTTCTACATAATTTTTTTTATCTAGATCTGTTTGCTGATATATGGTAATGCATGATACTCTGTTCATTTGAAGCTCAGACAGTTTTTTTTTTTTGACAGTGTAAACTGGCATTGAAGCCTGATGGCCTCTTTCTAGCAGCTATTTTGGGTGGAGAAACCTTAAAGTTGTCAAATTTTCTCTTGCATATATTTATCTCATTTTTACCATAAGGATTGCATCTCTAATTGTTTCTTTTTGTATTCTATTTCGGTTACAAGGGAACTTAGAATGGCATGCACTATAGCACAAATGGAACGTGAAGGAGGCATCAGTCCAAGAGTATCTCCTCTAGCACAAGTATTCTTCAAATCCTTCTTGCCTGCTGTTTGTACTCATAAAGTTATACTTCCTTTATCGGTAGTAAGATAAATTTGGCAGATGTAGTCTTGCATGCGTGCTTGACATTATAGGCTTGCACATAACTGACTTGGGGTATATGCATTTGTGGTAATAAAGTCTTGGGTCCTATGTCCTCTGTAATTGCTGTTTCTGACTCCAGTGGATCTTCCTTCTATATAAGGTCAATTGAAGACAGGATTCACAATCCTTGCATCGATGGTTATCACAATTTCCCTTACTTGGCAACCATTAATTGGGGTGTTTCAGGTGCGAGATGCTGGTAATTTGTTGACTAGAGCAGGTTTCTCCCTTCCAGGTGTTGACGTGGATGAATATGTAGTGAGATATAAAAATGGTGAGATGTGGTTTTGATGCTTGTGCTTGCTATTCACATGTTCTTTACCCGTGTGAAATGACAGCTCAACTATGAAGTTCTGTTTTGACTTCATTGTGACTGCTAGTGTGTAACTCACTGTTGTGAGTTAGACTATAACCAGAGATGCTGAATCGCTAGGGCCAATGATTAATATCTGAGAAAAGGCTGTTGTTGAAAATTTTGAAAAGACCTCTATTTGTCCAGTCTCTATAATAGTCCTTAACGGGTCTATTTTTCACGCTCTGGCACAAAGAGCTGTGTAGCCCTACATGTTTTATCGGCACATGAGAGAATTCATTATATAAGGGCGTCAAGTCAAGGCGGTGCTTCTATTTCTTTCTATTGGCGGAAATCTAGGAGTAGTAAGCAACAGATGAAGTAGGTTCTGATGAGTTTGCATAAGCTCCATTTGGGCATACTAGGTGCAAAGTTCACTGACTCAGTTGCCGATAAATCCTCTTTTTTGTTGTTCTTTCTGGTCAGAAGTTGTTGGGAACCTTCTCATTTCAGATATGCTAGTTGGTGCATGTTAATTTACAGGCCTTAAGAGTTTAGGTCTCGATTCGATCTTCTAATTGCCCGGAGTTTATAATTCAATGCAACAAGAATGTTTAAATCGATGTTGGATACTCTGTTTTCTTTTTCTTCTGCCATGCTTGCATATGCAATGTCTTTTTATAGCATTCTGTGGTTCTGGCTTTGTACTTACAACTATCAGCGTCGATATGAACGGTGTTTTTTATCTTCTTTTCGCCTCTGCTTTATGGTATAGCTTTGGAGCTGATAGAACATCTCAGGGCAATGGGCGAGACTAATGCTCTTCTACAAAGAGTTCCTGTAAGACTACCTTATATGTCGTGAATGTTCTTCCCTCGCTCACTGTTTCCTTTGGTTAGCTCCTGCGCACCCAATAAAATTAATGAGAACTTTGCTCGTACATAAAACCAGGTTCTAAAAAGAGAAACAGCTCTGGCAACTGCAGCAATCTATGAGTCAATGTTTGCTGCCGAAGACGGTACCATCCCTGCAACTTTCCAGGTAGCCAGAGTATCCACTTCCTGCTGTGGATTCTCATCTTTGTTTTGTCTCCTCTGTTTTGAGTTTTTCTAAGTGGAGACTTTACAAGCTAAGAAGAATCATATTTTACTGGGATGAGAACGTTTCATATACTCGACAGAACTACTAAAAATGTTTCCCTTCCTTGGTGAATGTGGATCTATGAAATTCAGTTGTGAGACATCTTCCTTTTCGTCATCTGGGTTTCAAGTTATACTTGTTTCATAGGTAATCTATATGACGGGTTGGAAGGAGCATCCGTCTCAGCCAAAAGCCAAACAAAGGGGATCTGCGACTATATCCTTCAAGGACATCCAGAAGCAGTTTGGGGATGGCAGTTAATCACTCCCTGTTTGGAGAGATTGAAAATTTACCCTTTTCCAGTGGTCCAGAGCCCGAAAGTTTGGACTGTCTTCCCAGAAAGAGGAGGCGTGTCTTTCCAATCCAAGAACCTCAGACTAGGGTTTTCCGGGATGTATTTGTCATTGATAGGAGATAGATAGGATGAAGGAATACGAGATCCATCCTCTTTGCTGTGCGTGAGTGCTCATGTAAAGATGCAGGTCGCATTCGAGGATGATCCAATGTGGAAAGATCCTCCAGAAACTCCCCAAAATCAGGTTTCGGGATAGAGTGCACTTTCTGCGCTGCCGATCTCCAGTCGGATCGCCATGTGGGGTGGCCACTGGCCACTCTCTTCATCTTTCAAGTGCTAGAAGATCATTCCTTTTCATTTGGTTCCCGCCAAGTCTCTCTTCCTTACGTTATGGCCGTTATGGGACGGTTTGGAGGCCCAGCACTTTTTCAGCACTTACCATATCTGTAATAAAGCACCACTGGACAGATAGGATGTTAGAATCTTATTCATGATCTCTAGAATAGACTTTCGGAACGACTCCTCCGCGCAGCAATCGTAACGAAAGGATTTTATGTCGTCCCAAGATCGCTGCATATTAGACGCTAAGAGCAAGGTTGTGCCAATTTAGCTGAAGTTATACTTTCGAATGGTGACTGCATTCCGTGGTAAGGTCTTGGAAGTCAACCGCGCCGCATCGTGCTTCAATAATATGTCACATCAAAACTTGGCTACTCGCTCCAAGATGTTCCGTACGACTCTTCTGATATGTTATATCCTTGTTGAGAATAGAAAAAAACAAGCGGCAGTCTAAACTTTACCGGGATAAATGCACGTCTCTTCTTTGAATGATTCCAAGGGGAAGTCTCTGTATTTTAAGTGTATTTTAAATAATTTCCAGACTTTTTACCTTTTTTTTTTCTAGAAATAAGTAGAAAGAAACCATTTGATTAAGAAGTGAGATTGATGACCAAAAAATAAATAAATTAAGAAGTGAGATTATTTTGGGTGTAAAATTGCGCAATTGACCCGCGCGCACACTCGTCGACTACTTGACATTCATGCAAACACGGGAAAGTGACCAAGTAACTCTCTCTCTATCTCGCTCGCTCGCTCTCTTGCAGATGGAGAACACCATCCCTCGCAGCGAACGACGTCCAACGCCTCTCTTTCCATCAAATGGCCCGTCAAGTTCAGGTGATTCCTCTGCTTTTCGCTACTGTACCGCTTTTAGTCTCGCCTGGATGATCGAGGATGATCGTAAGTGCATTCAAAAGCCTGGATGTTGACCTATTTTGGCGCGCCGTGACGACGTTCCTCCATAATTCACTTTCATTTGTCGGATAGAGCTTTTGCCGATGAATAAAATGGCTGACCGCAGCATCGGAGGACGGATGATCCGACTTAGTTGCAGGAAATGTAGCTCGGTAGTCTTAGAAACAGGACACGAACAGGAAATGGCGGATCGATTCTGATCCGTCATGGTAACTGAGATGCGAAATGTGTATCCAGTTTGTTTTGCTGGCTATTTACTACAGTTGAAATCTCGGATTTGGATTCTCATGATGCAAAAGCAACGAGACCACGAAGCTGTTGTGGCTAAATGTTCATCTGCTATTTCGGATTCTGTCATTCGAAATCCACGTGTGAGTTTGGCACTCTTGTCATTGTGTCTCGATTCGATGCTTTTGATACTAGTACATGAGAGACGCTGTACCTGCTGGTCATAACTGATGAGACTGTGGTAATCGATCTCAAAGAAGTTTTTCTAACAATCATGTAACGTCGGGAGAAGTTATAGAAACTTGGATGATGGCTTGGGCTAACTGACAAGTGATATACATCTTCTCTAGCTATATCTAGTTTCCCTAGAGCCTAGGTTAGAGGTAATTTTTGGAAATGATTTTTCATTTTTGTTAAGGAGTATAAGTCTTGGGTGAAGTCCTATATTGCATTATGTTCCCATGGTGTACATAGACATTTCAGTTGATGGTTATTCCTATTGCCATGGCAAGCATTTGACTTGGTGAATCATTGTGCTGAGCAGCCTGAGATGACCGTAGCCGTATGTGCTTGCAGGTGGTGCAGGGATTTGTATGATGAAAACTACTTGGAGAAATGGACAAGACGAGTCTTTTATCTATTTCATCTCCTCTTTTCTCAGTTCAAATTCTTTTCGGCTTACCTTTGTCCCCATTGACCCGGTAATTCAGCCACTGGATTCATAATTATCCACAAGCTGTTGCTCAATTTTTATGATGTATTCTTTGCAGGACTTTATTTTCAACTGTGGGGGTCTGTCGGCAGCTTTTGTCTTTATAACAAATTGGGAGTGCAACCTCATTCCATATATGTTCAACAGGTTGGTTATTTACTTTATTTCAAGTTTCCTGCTCTATATGATGCTTGACTTGATATCTGGATTAGGATTCAGAAACTGAAGGAGGAATTTGCACATTTTTATGTCGTCGTCGCTCTCAAAACGAAGGAGCAAAATGATTCTTTCGTCCACTCCTACTTCAAGTAAGTGTTACATTCATGTCCATCCCACTTGTGGCAGTGGATGTTGAGTAAAGATCTCGTATCTTTGGTTATGGCGAAGATTTGGAATGGAGCTTGGCAGGCCAACATTGGTTCCTGTTCCTGACGTAGAGATGGGCTTTGAGAAGATTGTCAAGATAGCTCTGTCCCTTGGGGGTACACCTTATCCCCGCTGGCTATAGTTCATAAATCTCTGTAGTATACATCCACAATTAATTGCCATATGCATTGCAGTCAGCAAGCAGCAGCATGCCGCATGGAAATTGAAGGCTGAGGTTAGTTCACCTCACTTGGGTGATTATTTAGATGTCTTCCATGTTTCTGGAAGCTAGTCCTCGGCTGCATTTAATATGATTCCCTTTTTCATCACCTTCGAGAGGATGCGGTCGATGCAAAGGATGGATCTCTTTGTTGGAATCGTCACATCCATACCTGGCATCGACAATCATGATGCTAATTCGGTAATTTTACCAAGTTCATGGCAACTTATTACTTGAATTATTTACCGTCCAATCTTTGCAAATCATCAAACAGTCAAAAGACCTTTGGTTCCTTCTACAATAAGCTACCTGACGGAAGCTGGGGGATTCTGATATGCTCTAGGAAGAAAATAAGGTTGCCCATCGCTTGTGAGCTTTCAATAGAGGCACCACAGTTAATTGCCAATTTCACTGCACTGCAAAAAACTTATCAAGTTGGAGACATATTGAAGTAACTAAAGGGGGAAACTTGGAACCATGGAATGAACTTTTAGATGTCTTCTGCAGCCTTTCCATGGCTTCTTGTGCATCTTTATTCCAGTATAGAGCTGGTCTGCAATGTTTCCGTTCATTGTTATGAATTTCATTCCGTTGCAATGGCTATTTCCTTTTGTGTAGGCCTTAATAAAAAAAATAGCCTCTATTGCAAATATTGTCTTTGCAGATGTTTATCCATGTGGGTAGTAGCAAGCACTTGAAAACGGATTTTACTCTTTGCAGTAATCTATTTTAAAAGAATCTGAGATGGACTTGTATGGGTATGATGTGTATCGGACATAGGCAGCAGCCAGGATATTTTGTCTGAAATTAATTGTAGATTTTGCACTTGGAGTTGTAAGATCAACATCACATTTTTTTTTCCTCTTCATCCTTTCTTCAACTGATTCCTGATTTTGCCGTATTCAGCTCAATCAAGCTATTGGTTCCATTGAAGCAATTGCTAAGGCATCAAAGGAAGACATTTTGGAGAAAACTGACCTTTCAGCCGAGAAGGCAGACATTATCAGGAGGTTTTTCAGAGATCCCAAATTTTACCTCAGTCCCAAGTTGAGTTGATGCAAGGATTGTTATCACGCAGAATGGATCTATTTGCTCACCAGCTTATTGTGTTTAGCCACAAAGTATCTCTATCTCTACTAACCGGACAAATGCGGAAGCGCATTTTGGAGTGAACGTCCATTGTAGGATTTTTGAATGATTAACCCGTGATATCTTTTCAAACCATCTTCTAGTCTTCCTCGATCACTTTTGACGGCAGAATTTCATCCTTGTTTCTTACTGTCCCTGATCAAACAAAGTAGTTACAGTTCATTAGCTTGGTGGTTTAATAAGGAGTGTAGGTTCGACATGAACTTGCTTCTCCATATTCCATTCAATTTTGCTTCTTGTTCTATGTTTGACTAATTTGCCTCGTGTACGTTTAGTACTAATGAAGAATTCCCTTTTCTAGGTTTACTTATAACAGCGAATCTTAATTTGATTGCTGGTGTGATGTGCCGTCTGGTTTGTCAATTTAATCATCAAACCGCAAGTTCCAGAGCTAGGGGAGATACTGTTTAGTCGCTGCAGCAAAGTACACAGGTGAATAAGCAAACTGGAGAATCGAAGTGGTGTTTTAAAGAACTGAGAGAGAGAGAGATTCTGACAGTCCGAATATACTGAACTCACACGTGCTGTAATCCATCAAAGTACATAGGTAGATAGTCAACATTCAAGACGGGACTCTAATCAAGTAGAGCTCGTGCAATGTTGATTCATGGGATTGGCTTCATGACCAGCACTTTTTCAAGCGGGGGCATTCAGTTCTCATTCTAAGTACGGCAAAGCATCGAAATCGAGCCAGCATGCGAACGTGTGTGCTGTCGTTCAACATTCTAAGATTCTTCACATTGGATTAACACCCTTTCGTCACACAACTCATCCGACATCATTATAAAAGAATGTATCCAATTATTTCCATTAAACATATAACAAGGGTTTTTTTAAAGTCGAACTAAATTTCCCCCGTCTTATGTGTGTGGCAAGTGGCGGCACAAGTTCAAGAGAAGACACGGTGGCAGGAGAGTTGCTTCGAAGCAATCGCAAAATCACACACACTCTCTCTCTCTCTCTTTCGCTGCAAACAGTGAGTGGGTCGTTGAGACGTCAGATCCAGGCATGGACAAAAAGCAAGCGGCTCTATCGCCGTTTTCCATTTTCCATGTCGCCACGCCATTCGTCCGGCAGGGGCGTCAAGCATTCCTGTCTCCAGTCCTCCTCGTCCTCCTTCCCCATCCTCAGCGTCGCTGCACCTGACAAGTAATTAGTGTCGGAGACGATGAAGGGTCCTTCGCGGTTGCCGCCGCCGCCGCTGGTTCTTCTCCTCCTCCTTTGGCTGCTGTCTCCGACGGATGCTTCTTCAGATGGGTATCACGTATCGGCAATTGGAGACCCTGGAATGAAGAGCCCCAACGTCAGAGTCGGCTTCGAAGCTTGGAACTTCTGTAACGAAGTGGGCGCGGAGGCTCCCTCCATGCCCAGTCCCCGGCTCGCCGATTGCTCCGATTTGCTCTGCCCTTTCTTCCCAGGTTCGCCATTTTACTGTCCCTTCTCTTCTACTCAATCATTTCACTCTAAAGAAATTTCGTGTCACTTGGCATATGATGATTCTCGCCCTAGACTCGTGAACCGCGATCTCTGAAATACCCTCATATCTTTTTTCGAGCTAGAATTCGGGTTGTTATCCTTCTCTGTCGTCTTGAGATGGATCTCACTTCGAATAGTACTGCATGTGCCCAAAGTAGCTCTTCTAGATTAGGAGAGGTGTTCGCTCCCTATCTGCATGCTCAGTGTTTTACTTTTGATGTCTCTTGATTATGATGCTTCTGTATTGTTGATCGGTTTTGCTTGGATCCACTGATGTGTTAGGTTTAAGTTTAACCCCTTCTGATACTGGGAGCAAATGCGTGGTCCAACGAAAGGTGAATGAATCAGACAACAATTTGAGGGCTGGCGACGCATTTCGTCTGGAGGGTTTTCAGCCATACGAAGATCCGGATTTGTATGCCTCCGAGAAAGAACTGTACCTCGGTTCTCTCTGCGAGACGAATGATTCTGCGGAACCGTGGCAATTCTGGATGGTCATGCTCAAGAATGGTAATTTCGATAAGAACACCACGCTTTGTCCCGAGAACGGGAAGAAAGTTGGCAAAATAGTGACCGATCGGAGCTTTCCATGTTTTGGCAGCGGCTGCATGAATCAGCCTTTGGTGTACCATAATCGATCAAGATTGTTTAATCCTGATGGCGAAAAGGCATCTTTGACTGGAGCTTTTTACGGGACATATGACCTCGATACTGATTTGAGCAAAGATGATGGAAGCAGGTCGTACTTTTCGGTCTCGTGGCAGAAGAATATGAGCTCGGGAAGTTGGATATTTTCCCAAATATTGAGAACAAGTGCCAAGTATCCTTGGCTTATGTTGTATCTACGGGCAGATGCAACAAAAGGATTTAATGGTGGTTATCATTATCCAGGTCGGGGAATCATGCAAAAGGTTTGTCATTTCTGTACTTCTAATTACAGTAAAGCTTCTCTTTGCATTTTGTTGAATCTATAAAGTTTTCAGAAAAGTTCATCTGCTGTTTAACCAAGGGTAGAAGGAATGTGCAAATAGGTCAATAGAGAGACCGAGGCCTTTTCTCCATTCTACTCAGCGTAGTGTGAAGGGAAGGTTCCTTTTCGTTTGTAATTTGGCAAGTAGTGAAGCATTTTATTGAAGTTGGAGGCAGTTGTCCATATCCATAATGCAATAGAATTTTTGAAGTTAAGCCATAGTTTGTTTATTCTCTCTCTTCCCCCTTTCTGAGCCATAGTTGTCCATATCCATTGTTGATGGGGACTAGGATTTTTTTTTTTTTTGGGGGTTCTTTTTCTACTTTCTGTCTCCTAGTAAAATTGTTTCGACTTCAGACTAGGGTAGAAGCGGATTTTCTTTGGTTTTCGTGGAGCTAAGCAGGGTCTGCAAACATATAGTTCCGGACACTTTCTCCATATATCTTCGCACCAATGCATAGTTACTAATGTTAAATAAGCAGGTAATTGTTGCATCAACGTTGTCTCCAGCACTTGATTATGTTGGACTTGGCAGTACATAAGGGCAAAAGGAAACAACGAGATCCAATAGTCAAACCAGGAAAATCAATACACGCCAAATTTCTGCTCTTTGAATCAGAATCTATGAACCTACGAATTCACCAGTTATGTTTTGGGAGATCCCAATTGATATAGCCAAATCATTGATTTTGTGTGTGTAAAATTTGTGTTTATGTGATCCGATTTCTGGAAGTGACAATTTATTGTGATTTTTCAGTTGCCAGAATCTCCGAACTTCAAAGTAAGATTGACTCTTAATGTGAAACGTGGCGGAGGGCCTAATAGCCAATTCTATCTACTCGATATAGGAAGCTGTTGGAAGAATAGTGGAGATCCATGTGATGGCGATGTACTCACAGATGTGACTAGATACAGTGAGATGATAATCAATCCAGAAACTACAAGCTGGTGCAGACCAGATAACCTCGTCTCTTGTCCTCCTTACCATGTCGGTGTTTCTGGTGAGATCATATATAGAAACGACTCTTCTCGGTTCCCCTATCCTGCTTATCATCTATATTGTGGCCCTGGGAACGCCAACTATCTGGATAAACCATACGATATCTGTGACCCTTATAGCAACCCACAAGCACAGGAACTTGTTCAACTTCTCCCACATTCTGAATGGGCAATCCATGGCTATCCTGAAAAGCAAGGTGACGGGTGGGTTGGAGATTCTAGGACGTGGGAGCTTGATGTTGGAGCTCTGTCCAGTCGTCTATACTTTTACCAGGTTGGTTGCACTCTGTCATTTTATGATAATCTTAATCTCCGTGCTGTATATAGCATGTTAATTTGCCGGGTTTTCAGCAGTTGATGTGCTGACTGTGGTCATTATGTGCCTATAGGAATACTTTCGGTTTGCGTGGTTTTTCTATCCTCTGTATCGGGTGCACTCTGCTGTACCCTGTGCAGCCTACAGCATAAACAGAGAGGGAACAGACAGATTTGCATGTCCGTCTTGACTAACCAGTCTTGAGCAGTCTTACAAACGAGAGAGCCTACTTCCTATGTCCAATCTTGACTATTCAATATTCCCGTGTCCTGTCCTTTTCTTCTACGAGGGTTGAAAACGGAAATACAACACGTCCCCGTCTTCCAATTCAAGAGAAAACTGAGTTTCCTTGTGACTTAATATTCATCGGCCATCAAAAACAGCTTTTGTTATTAATAATTGATGCTTGCGGTTGATCGGGCACCAAAAGGGGCCTTTGTCTCTATTGAGTACTAATCGTAACTGCAACACCTTTTTTAACCGTTCCACTCTGCAGGATCCGGGAACAGAACCAGCAAAGCGTGTATGGTCCTCGATCAATGTTGGCACTGAAATTTACGTCAGCCGGAGCGGGGTAACCGCAGAGTGGAGCGTTAGCGATTTTGATGTACTGGTACCCGAAGATGTCACATATGATGGTGAAAGGACCGACCAAGTTTCGGTGCTTTGACTTATCTATCAATCGATCTGTAAATAATTGTTGGATGCGAGTGACATCACAGTATACATAAACCCCAGAAAGTGAGGTGTCGCGATCTGTGTTCTTTCCTCTTCGCAAGTATAGTCATTGTTGCATTATCCGACACTTACTTAATGAGGTGGTAGCCCGAAGTATCCAAATTCATTAGTTACATGATCGTCGAGATTTAGTCGATATCGCATCACTCTTGACTGTGACTGTTGGTTGAGACTTTGTGAAAATTAGGTAAACCACTAGTCATCTTTTTAGTACATTTAGCACTCTAAGAAGGAAAGTTGACAATTCCAATGATGCGAAGATTGTTCCTTTTGTTCTTTTTTCTACTTCGCTATGCAATTCGGCTAGAAAATGATGCGTGTCCTGCCATTTATACACACGGTCAATAGGCAACAGTGAACAAGAGAGGCATGTGTAAACCTGAGACAGCCTTATGTCGTCGTCGGCTACTCCTAAGCTTCTTGTTTATGTTTGACGCGATAATTTACGAACACGGGATTCCTCGTGGACAATCTTCATACTTCCTAAGTTCAGTTATTTTGAAAGTACACGGAGTCGTCCCAATGTTAGGAAAAGAACTTTAGAAGTATAATAATTTTTGTACGCTCTTGACTGAAAGCTATATTACTCGAAATGAATGTCTTTAAAAGTCATGGCACTTATCTTTTCTAACGTTTTATAATATATATGGGTTGAAAAAACTTTGGAACTCGAGAAGCAAGGTTTCGATGTTTGTCACGTCACGTAACGGCAGTCTCCTGCGGAGAAAACTACGATCTGATTCGACAAAATCCCACCTGCCGCACCAAATACTAAGGAGGAAAGGAAGGTGTTTGATTGCGGGGGTTTTTTCTGTATCTCACCAGTCCCCAGCAGTAGGCACGTCACCGTCCCTGCGCCGCCACCCACCCCACCCCCAACTTCGCCGTCTTCAATTTGTCTACGCATCTTCATTTCCCTCTCTGTCTCTGTCTCTGTCTCTGTCTGTGTCGCAGGAGTTACAGCTTCTGAAGCTCGAAGGAATCGGAGGGAAATGGGGACGGAGTCCGGTGAAGAAGGCGTCACCCGCGTCCTCTTTTGCGGACCTTACTTCCCGGCCTCCCAAAATTACACCAGAGACTACTTGAGCCGATACCCATTTATCCAGGTTCAGACCTTGTGTGATATCCCCACAGTGTGTGATAGAAAATGTTTGAAGTTCCAATTTTTTTCAGTTGGAAATGGTTGATGGAGTTAGCTGGATGTGTTTTGTGCGGAAAAATGGGATTTGATTGCTTCGCCTCTGAGGTCTCAATGCCGTCCAATTTTTTTGGGATCCATTGGTAGAGCCAGATTTCAATAACCTATTGCACTGAAGTGATATCCCAATTCTGCCTCTGATCATTGTAAAATACCAAATAGTAGAATTGTATACTATGAGACACTGTAGTAAGTGATGAAAGTTTTACTTGGCTGAATTGAAAACCAATCTGCTCTTGTTGGGGTCCTACTTAAACTTGCTGTAACGATCCCGCCAGCACATGTCTTTGGATAAAAAACAGACTTGTGGAAAAAAAAAGGCATGTTCAACTTTGCACATTTGGTTTGGTCTTATGTTTAAATATAGATATATCCTCGTTGTTTAGTGTGCTTTGGTCTATGGCAGCGTAAGGGATTACGAACTCATATGTTTCCACATTTTCTCTCTAACTGCACCTTGAAGATCATTCATTCGTCTGTTTTGCATTTTCGTAGGTCGATGAGGTGGCCCTTGACAATGTGCCTCGTGTTATAGGAAACTACCATATTTGTGTGGTAAAAAACAAGCGCTTTGACTCGGATACTATAGCTCGAGCGAAACAAATGAAGCTTTTAATGCAATTTGGTGTCGGTCTGGAAGGTGATGATCTGTCTCTTTGGTTTATTTCATCCGTATTATTTCTATGTTTCGTTAGTTCTCAACATTTCATCTTCATGAAGGTGTTGACATTGACGCTGCCACCAAAAATGGAATTAAAGTTGCTAGAATTCCGGGTGACATCACGGGAAATGCAGCATCATGTGCAGAGATGGCGATTTATCTGATCCTGGGTTTACTCCGAAAGCAGGTATATTCGATCACTAGAAAAATATTAAGTAGCTGGGGTACTTCATGTGATTCATTCTTACATGCTAAGTCCACCGGTTAGGTTTGTAGTGCTTCTTTTTGTTCAAGCATAGGGAGTGACAGGTTGAACATTTTAGCTGTACCATTTTCTGCAATGTGAATAAATACCCAATATTTTGCGTTCTCATCATGCCTGGTCAAAGTTTTAAGTCAATGTTTGATCATCAGCGCCAGTAAATTCTGTTTGAAGCCTATATAGTTTCTTCTTAAACCAAAACGCATAGGTGTTTATATCTTCATTGATATACTGGGTAACAGGAAAATTGTTCAAATGACTCCCCAACTTTCAAAACATACCAGACTTCCTACATCAAGCCTACATCTGAATGAAAAGGTTCATTTGCAATTCAAGTTTCGCAGAGTCTATCCTTCTTTTGATAGGTAAATCATGCCCATATCCTCTTGTTCACATAGCTCAATACTGCAGAGTAAAACATGACTTGATTTCATCTAGTGGGGAGGGATGATAATAATCTGAATGAAATTAGCAGCAGTCTGTCAAATGCCATTGGTTGCACCATGTCAAATAGTCAACTCGTAACAAAGTTTGGTACAGTTGATTATGTCAAACTCATAGAGACAGCTGCATGGCATAGAGGTAAGTTTATTGTGGACATAATCATACAGGAGTCGAGATGCTCATTAAAGGCTATTATTTTTGAAAAGGTGATCTTTGAGGTGCTTTGTGAAAACAAATATTTCAAAGCATAGTACTAAGGCCTCATTTGGTTCCACGAATAAGGAATCCTCAAATGTATCCCAATTCCAAGGATATCATTGATTGGAATAAGATTCCTCATCCATTGTTCTTATGACAAAATTTTGGCCTTGTTGGAGAATGCTTCTCACTGGATATGGCGATCAGTGTTCGGCGATCATTGTGGCTACTGGCGAACACAGCCAACGACCTGTGGTGGCTACTGGCAGCAGTAGAGTTGGGCTCTTTTTTGGTTTTTTGGTTATAGAAGTGTGGAAGTGGAATTCCAGTACTAACTATCACTAGGTAATCTAATTCTGCACTTCTTGCGGAATTCTATTTCTTGTGGAATTCAACCATGTCTCTTGTTTTCTCTCCAAACATGAAATATGTAGGAATTGGAATCCCATTTATTGAGGAATCCAATTTTGCATTGAACCAAACAGAGGCCTAAAAATAACAAAAAAATCTCTTCCACTTGATGGGTACTTATGAGAAATTCTCGAGGAAGAAAGGCTCAAACACCCGGCAGAATAGAGTTGCTGAAGAAGGAACTCAATCGAGTTTGACATTGGTGCGAGCAAATGAAATCATCAGCCAAGGGGGTCTTGAAAGGAGGGTCTCAATCTCACAGGGTCTCAATCTCACCATCTTCATTACAAATACTCCTTTCAAGAAAAGGAGAACACTCTACTGAGAAAAAGATTGTGGAGATAGAAATGCTCTTATCAGGATGAGATTTCAGAAGTCGTACAAACAAATTTTGTTTCTTGGATGCAAACCGCATAGAATATGGAATACCCATCTTTGGGCCTCTTAGATGCAGAAACTCTACATCTGATGATCATATTCTATGGCTAGTTATGGTTTAGATAAGGAGAATAGGCCTTTTTGTTGTAATGAAATGGGCTGCCTTTTGCTTGCTAGTGTTCCATTCTCTCTCTCTCTCTCTCTCTCTGTGCGCATGTGTGTGTTAGTGCATGCGCCTTTGTCATCTGCAAGTTGTAGTTTCCTTCATTGCTTCAGTTTTGTTCTTTGCAGAATGAGATGCAAGTTTCTGTAAATGAGAGAAAACTTGGGGAGCCAATTGGTGATACTCTATTTGGAAAAACCGTGAGTATCCTTTATCTTTTAATTGTTGAATACGCAACAAGAATAATTGTTGGGCCTCTTCCATGTTTCATGAATGTCTATTGTTTGTCCTTTACTCTTTGGATTGAAAAGTGCATTGAAACATAGCATGTCCATTGTAGGTATTGATTCTGGGTTTTGGAAATATTGGAGTTGACTTGGCTAAGCGCTTAAGACCTTTCGGGGTAAAAATTATTGCCACAAGAAGGAGCTGGTGTTTAAATTCACAACCGCCTCTCCAATCGAACGGTAAATGTGTTGTCATTTAAGATGTGGAAATATTTCTTTAATTTCTCCTGATTTACAATAATGGCTACATTCGCAGCAGGCCTTGATCAAAATAGCATGAGTGGTGATCTGGTCGATGTGAAGGGAAGTCATAACGACATTTGTAACCTTGCTGGCGAGGCAGATATAGTTGTCTGTTGCTTGTGTTTAAACAAAGATACAGTAAGACTTGTTTGACTCTATGCATTTATGCTTTGGTTCATTGGTTTATCCAAATCACATCTGTTGTCCATGGAACTGATTTTCCAAGAATGCATTCTTACCGCACAAGGAAAAGCAAAAATTAAATCGATAGTAATCTTTGCATTTGCATGAAGAACTTTTTGAAAGCGTAGATTCAGGGAACTATGTGGCTTAGTTACTTCTATTTGTCTGAGTTCTTTGTCCAGTTTGATGAAAGCTTCTTAGGTTGCTTTATTCAGATTGGTTGAAAAGTAAGAAAAGGTGATATGTGCCATTTTTTTCTTCTTTTCCTGAGCCATACATTACTAATGTTTTTGAATGAATATGATCATAATTTGCAGGTGCTCCTTTTTGGAAATATGTTGCCTTGAATTTTTTTTTTCCTTTTTTTCCTTTGTCACTATTCACTTTTTCACTTGGAAATGTCTTCTGGATCCTTAATAGTTCATTCTGATTATCTGGCAGGCTGGCATCATCAATGACTCATTCATATCTTCAATGAGAAAGGTCTGCTCTATGTATCTCTAAATGATGTTTTATGCTGTAGATACAAAGTTCTGCTCTATTCTTTGGTCGTACTAGTTTTTGCCTTAACACTCGTGACTGGTTTTGTGATCCCCATTCATCCTCTTCAGTATCCTTAATGATGTTTTACAGGTGCTATTGATGTTAATTATACTCCTTCTGCCCTTCATGTAACCTTAGCCTTTGATCTGTCTGGGTTTCTAAAACAGATATTGTGAAACTAACCTCTTAGTGAAGTGGTTAGCGCGTTGTGGTCCGCTTGCAAATTGGGTTGGGAGGTTGACAGATGTATTCCACTTTGTTGCATCACTACATATCATACAAATGTATTTTAAAATGTACAGTCTGATTTGCTTGAGGTGGACTATCCTATTTAAGGATCACGGATGCTTAATTATGACTCATGCCATGTCCTTTACTCATCCTTTAAATGCAAGCTTTGTCATTATTCCTTTTCTCATGTTTCTCCTGTATTTTTGCTCCTTTTATGGAGAAGAAAGACTGGCTGCAAATGGGGAACCTATAATAGGAAAGGTCTGATATGAAAGTGGCACATCACAGTATTTGTGATTCCTTTTCTTTTTTACATCTCTCTTTGAACATATTGGAAATAAAGATGAAAAAATGAGATCTCTGTGGCATGTCAAGTAGGCAGATTGCATCTTGGCTAAGATTTTTAACTATTTTCCAATGGTGATACAGGGAGCCCTTCTAATAAATATTGCTCGAGGGGGTCTCTTGGATTATGAGGCTGTTGCTCATCACCTGGAGTCTGGTCACTTGGGAGGCTTGGGCACCGATGTGGCTTGGACAGAGCCATTTGATCCGAATGATAAAATCTTGAAATACAAAAACGTTCTTTTAACTCCTCATGTTGCAGGGGTCACGGAACATGCTTATAGATCCATGGCTAAGGTATGTGGACCCCACAAAATATGCTTGCTTTAAAGATCTCTCCCCCCCCCCCCCCCCAAATAAATAAATAAATAAATAAATAAATAAATAAATAAATAAAAATAAAAACCCACACCCAAGTATTACATTCCTCTCTTTTGTTTTTTTCCTATGGCTTTGTTTGGAAAAATAGCGGAAATGGAGATGAAGAAAATTTGGGTGAAAATTGGAAGGAATTTAATTTTGAGATGGATTTGGAGGGAAATTTTAAATCTTGTAGCATTTTCCTTCCTAATTATCTTCACACTTGTTTCCAAACAGAGGGCAAGTGTTTGCATCAAAAAGTTAAGTGGAAGGGGGAGAAGTATAAGAAATTCTTTGTCCACATTAATCTTCTGGTTTGTTCTAAGCGATCATAAAGAGCTGATATTTCTCCTATTCATTTTTTGTGAAGATTGTAGTCTGTGGTAAGGATGGGTTAGAGTTCTGTCTTTGGGGTCAGGTGTAAAAAGTCATCATAGTGTACTCTTACAGCCAAACCATCATCCTTGCATATTTAATTTTTATAACTGATTTCTTTGTTTGTAGATGAAATTTGTTTTTAAATTGCGTTCCCGAATCTTCCGAACTGTTTTAGTTCTCAAATCAGAATGAAAGTTAATGCATCTCCAGAAACCAAAGAGGGGTGGAAGCAGCACTTCTCGAGTTTAGATGACCAAGTAGCTTGAATAGCCTACCATGGCACCATTAATGGGAAGTCATCAGGATTGACCAAAGACAAATTGTTGTAATCAGGAACTAAGACTAGGGCGCCATACTTAGCTGAAGCAGGACGGATTGAATGAAAATAGCGTTTTTTCGCGATCTAGTCTTGCAGGTTAATATGACGGTGGAAGTTCATCAACCCAAATCTTATGTCACTCTCCGGCCCACGCCTTCTCATTTTTCGTTTTGTTTATCCTACTTCTTGCGGATACCTCATAATGATGGTGTTTCCCTGCGGATTTTTCCAGTTAAATGATTGTTTATATTTGTTTATGCAGGTAGTTGGCGATGTAGCTCTTCAACTTCATGCTGGGACACCTGTGACGGGTATAGAGTTTGTCAACTGACTAAACATGAAAAGCCAACTCAGGAGGAGCATATCTTTTGTATGTGTTACCGAGTCAACTTGCTCATATTGTTGTTCACATTTCACATGTCAAGCTTTCCGATGAATCGAGACATTAGCTCGACTTATTTTGGGCTAGGAAATGCACCGAGCTGAGTATGAATGGCGTATGCATCCTTGGTCCCAGCACCCCTGAGGTGGGGAGTCGAACCCGGCCTTGAGGCCAACGGTGCAGTAATCGACCGTCGGTGGAAATTCATTACAAAGCGGAGGTTGTCGTAGAACATATGCTCTTTAACTTAATCCTTTAAAGAGATTTCTTTTCGGTTTAGTCTTTACATGATGCCGAACGTAATCCGATCCGGGTATGGTCGACTGAGTCTACGATTATGATTCCCGCTGCATCACCCAATCCGCGACGACATGTCCGAATGATGGCAACTTTGCAACCAGATAGCGAGTCGAGATGTGTGAAGCTGTTTCGTCATTCGGTTAGCTGTACTGTCGATGAAGTTCAGGTCCATTCGAGTACCTCTGGTTTCCCATGGAATTGCTGGTTCGATTCCCACTCGATCCGGTTCTGCAGAATGGGTCACGAGGGCATAGCTTTTGCTGTAGGTTCTGTGAAGGGGAAGGCAAGTTTTAGAGCGGGACACGCTTCAACGTGCTAAACGATCATAAAGTACATAACACGTTGTGCAATGCATTACGATAATCCAACGAGAGGATTAAAAATAGCCGGCAATGAGTCCGCGTGAGCCGACGTTTCAATAAAGAATAAAAGTGGTCTAAGCTCACTTCTAGGATGCCAGCCTGTTGACTGTATATTGGTTGACCTCAATCCATCAGCATTGCCAATTTTGATAATATACAGTTTCACGTGCACCCTACATAACAATGTCTTATTCTCTCTGTCCTCCAACTCCACCTCATGTGAAATAAATCTAGTCAGTTCCATTAACGGATGGTAGGCTCGTCAAACGGTCGGGTCGAGTCGGGTTATAAATGGTTAGACCCAAACAGACAAATCTAACATGTTTATGACCCAACGCATATTCGTAAAATGCTTTTGCATTTAATTCAATTTAGGGATACTCAAATAGAGGTGAGAGCGCAAAGTGAGTGAGTGAATGCGAGAGAGAATGAAGAAAAAGTCATAGAAGTGGGTTGAGTTTAGGTAAGTTATAAAACCTTCCATTCAACACTCGTGTTATATTTAAATCCATTTATGGAATATAAGTGTCTCATATAACAACTCAATCTCGGTTAAGAAATGAGCTAATGGCCTATTTTGATGGGTCTAACGGATGGGAATCGGGTTTCAAACTCTTGAAATAAACGGATACTACTCGCTCGGACCCTAAAACGGGTCCGGTTCCTCACGTTCCCTTCATGACCCGATCAGGCGCGACTGTAGTTTGGTGCCATCGGGTGATCTTTACTTCAATTAGCAAAGACGAGGAGTGGACCAATTCAATTCAATTCAAGTAGTAGGTCTCGAGTCAAACCCCGCAAAGTTTCCACATCGCTGAGAGTCGCCGTGAGCAGAAGGAGAAGAAAAGTCCAATGAAAGAAAGGGCAAAGGCTCACCGAAGGTTCTATCCAACCGAAGAAGAAGAACGTGTGGTCAGAGAGATGCATGGAGCAGTTCAAGATCAGGTGCAGCAATGCCCCTTAAATCTTTTCTTAAAAGATCCGAAATGAATTTCCTACCATAAAGGGATGAGTGTCATTAAATATGGGCTGTCCAATTCAAAATGAACAGCCCAGATTAATTCATAATTTTTTAATGAGAAATGATATGGACTGATCTGGATTGTTCATTTTGAATTGGACGGTCCAGATCGATGATAGCACCTCTATTATTATGGTAGGAAATTAGCATGACGGTATAACGGCTCAATGCTAAGCGCAAGATTAGAGAATGGTCCCGTCATGATTGCTATTTATTTATTTTTGCCATTCATAACACTTAGATTAAGATTGCATCGTCATATCTTTGATTTTATGCCTAGCATTTCTCCGTTATATTGGGATATTATTATTTTTCTCAGTAAGTAGAGGATTAAGATCCGATCGGAGTGGATAGAGCGTCAAATCGAAGTGGGATTTCGTTGAAAATGGCAAAAGTTGGACTGGTCTGCGCTCTGAAGCTCTCTTTCCCAAAGGTTGACCACACGCTCGACTTGCAGAATAATTTGCGGAGAGACGACTTGGTCTCTCGGTCTTTGGCCTCTTCCCCTCTCTCTCTCCCTCTCCTCCTCCTCCTCCTCCTCCTCAGCATTTCAAACCGCGTTCTCTCCTGGAAGAACTGGCGCATAAAAATAACATTCAGCTTCAAAAAAACGAAGCCCAGAGAGAGACGCAGAGGCTCAGACCCATCTGTGATCCGACCCGAACATGAGATTGCCAAGCTCGTTTCTCCATTTCCCATGGCTCACTTCCTCGGGAAACTCCACTCCCTCCTCAGCTTGATCGCCTTCTTCTTCTTCTTCTCTTCGCCGGTCGTCTCGCTCTCGACCGTGTCGATTTCCGGGGCTTCGAACCAGACGTTGGTCTGTGCTCTCATAAAGCCTCCGCGCCAGAGACCGTTTCTCAACTGTACCAGCTTCCCGGCGGGAATTCGAATTCGTGTTAATCCCAATGCTTCCTTCGCGGGCATCGTCGGCGGGGACGGATTCATGTGCGCCTTGAGAGGTGGTTCTTCGTCGCCGACGTCGGTCCTGGGTTGCTGGAGATTCTCCGCCGCCAATGCCACCGACGTGCGCTTCAAGCGCATCTACCATGGTAATGTGGTGACGGAGCTCGATTCGGGAGATGCTCGCGTGTGTGGTCTCGCCAATGGGACTAGCCGGCTCATGTGCTGGCAGTGGCCCGGATTGAATCCGACCGCGGTCCCGACCGGCTGGTCCAGTGTCGCCGTCGGTGGGGATTATGCATGCGGCCTGATGGGCTCGGGGAAAATCGGGTGCTTCGGGGATAATCCCCGCGTCTTGAGTAGTCGGCCGAACGGGAGCTTCAGAGCGGTTGCGGCCGGGTCTGGGCACGCCTGCGCCATCTCGTGGGATAACAGTCTGAAGTGCTGGGGAGATGGGACAGCCAATATCGAGCCGCCGCAAGGGGACTTCGTTTCGGTGGCTCTGGGAGAGAACAGGAGCTGCGCACTGGGGTCGAACCGGAGGGTCAAGTGCTGGGGACAGAACAATTTTAGCTTGCCGGAACACTTGACAGACGCCTACTTCATAGCCATCGAAGCCAAGCGCAGCGTTTTTTGCGGTGTCTTGGCCTCCAACTATTCATTGTGCTGTTGGGGCAATGAGCACTTCGACTCCATGCCCGGTTCCATGGTGTTCAATGACGTGCTGCCCGGCCCATGCTTGAGCCAATGTCCTTGCGGCCGTTTGCCGGGCTACGGCAACTTGTGCGAGGAAGGATACGTGTGTCTCCCTTGCCAAGCTTCGACACCAGCGGTTTGTCCTCCATCGCCAGGGCCAGCACTGTCGCCGACACCGCCACCAGTTCGGCCTAAGGGGTTAAATGGGAAACTGGTGGGGTTCCTGGTAGTGGGATGCGTGGGATCGGCTTCCTTGCTCTCGCTCTTGGGCTTCTTGCTGTTCAGATACTGCAAGAGGAGGGTGTGCCGCGTCCACGATTCGGGCCCCCATCGAGGAGACCTCGAGCCCGAGCCCGGATCAGACTAGGCCCCTGCCGCCACAGCCTCGGCCACTGGAGAAGCGGCTGAGCCATTTGGTCAGCATGGAATCCCACCTGGAGGAATTCCCCTTGCAAGTGCTCGCCCGTGTCACCAATGGATTCGCCAAAGAGTTCGAGATCGGGACGGGAAGCTTCGGCTCGGTCTACCATGCCACACTGGACGACGGACGAGAAGTGGCCATCAAGCGAGCAGAGACATCGGCAGCAGCATCGCCGCTGCATTTAGGTGGTGGCGGTGGCGGCCCGAGCGCCAGGAGGCAAACCGAGGACATAGACAGGGCATTTCTCAACGAGCTCGAGTCTCTGTCCCGCCTCAACCACAAGAATCTAGTGAAGCTATCCGGATTCTGCGAAGACGGCAACGAGTTGATATTGGTCTACGAGTACATGCACAATGGTTCGCTCCACGACCATCTCCACAGGATTCCAGAATCCCCGCTCAATTCCTGGGCGGCGCGTCTCAGAGTAGCCTTGGACGCAGCTCGGGGGATCGAGTACCTACATGTCTACGCGACTCCCCCCGTCATCCACCGCGACATCAAGTCTTCCAACATTTTGCTCAACAAAAGCTGGACAGCCAAGGTTTCCGATTTCGGACTCTCTCTTATGGGCCCCGAAGACGACGACTCCCACCTCTCGCTCCACGCCGCAGGAACACTTGGCTACGTGGATCCCGAGTACTATCGGCTCCAACATCTCACGTGTAAAAGCGACGTGTACAGCTTCGGAGTCGTTCTTCTCGAGCTATTATCGGGGTGCAGGGCTATTCACAACAACGAAAATGGCGTGCCGAGGAACGTGGTGGACTTTGTGACTCCCTACATATTGCAAGACGAGATTCACAGGGTCCTAGACCGGAAGGTCTTGCCGCCGAACCCTTTTGAAATAGAAGCTGTGAGGTATGTAGGATACTTAGCTGCAGATTGCGTGAGCTTGGAAGGCAAAGGCCGCCCGTCGATCACAGAAATTGTATATAGCTTGGAAAGAGCTCTGGCTGCATGTTCAGCCCATCCCTCTCTCTCTCGGTCTTCGACAGAATCCTCGACGACTTAGTTGTCCTCGTAGCGCGACTTTGCCATTACCGAGCCAAATTTGTAGAGAACACCATTCTTTCTTAATTCTTTCGATGTCTACCATCAATGTCTTTTTGTACCGTTACATTCTTTCCTTTCTTTGATTCATAGGAGTACAAGGTAATGGATGTTTTGCCAACACGCCATGTACCAAAGCAATGCGATGCAATGACGAGACATAATTCCTGTCAAATAGCTTAAGAACATTGCGGTCACGTTCGGTCCGCAGAATGGGGTTTTCCGGTTTTTCGTCTCTCACTCGCTTCTTTATTTGGGAGACAGTCCTGACGACCGGGTACGGATTGGAAGCTACCATTTTAGAGCACAATTGAACCCGACCATTCTTAATGGTTCTAGTCTCGACAAGGAAGGAGTACAACAACAAAAGAACGAATCCCTCAAGATTAGTCCCTTAGCGTAAACTGTATTCTTCAATCCCATTTAAGAATGTGATCTTCAGTTTCCTAAGCCATGAAGCAAAGAATTCGTGTCATTTGAGTGAAGCACGCTAAAGATGCTGACGCAGTCGACTACAAAATGGTGAACCCCCTTCATTTCAATCATTGTCGACCAACAGGTTATATGCAAGATTACAATGCAAAGAATGTAAAGAGGTGACAGCCATTTTGAGGAACTTTCGAACCCCAGTATCAAAAAGGAGAAGACAGTGCAAATGCAACTGCAAAGGAATTTTAATGACAAGCCAGACTTGGGTAACAAGACTTCCCAATGCTCAAAATCCCCCAGAGTTTAGACCCCTCATGACAATCACTGTGGTAGGACTAAACTATACAAATGCCCATACTGCGGGAATAATGAGATCTCACAAATCCTAAAACTACTCGGGCGCTCCAAGAGGATTGGGCATCCGTAACAAAGAAGGAAATGCACCACTATTATTCAATCTGCTCTAACACCTATACAATGAAGGCCACTACTACCTACAGCACCCTAAAAGCATATGGCCGCGATATGTAACTTCACCTTTCGCATCAACATTCAACGTCTTTAGGAACGGGAGATATTCACAATGACCGAGTGGCTCAGTCGTGAAGCTTCTCGACAGCATTAGTGAATCTGATGACAATGCAAGATATGTCATCTTTACTCTCTCTCTTCAGTGCTTCACTTGTTAATCGCTTTGCTGCCGCTTCAGGGTCTTTTATCGGTTTGACCAAGTCAACAGCTTCTTGGTTACTGATCACCTGCCAACGGAGCAAGATTGCAGATAAGACAACTAAAGCTAACTGTTCAGATGAGCATTCCAGCACAGGACCGAAGGTTCAGGTCATCTCCAAGGTGATTGTCAGATGCCTTACTCTTGAAATGACACGAAAAAACCATTGACCTACTGGGGCCATCATTGGCAATTCCCAAAGAAAATTCTACAGGGGTACAGTCGAAAGAATTTGAAGAAAAAAAAAAATCCCGGTGGATGAGGAAGACTTGCTTAGATCAAGATCACCCTATCTAATTGCTATACTACGTCATGTTTCTCCTGGCTATCTCAGGCTTGCCTAGGTATCAAGAAGATTTCTCTAAGGATAAAATGGAGCACTCTGAATTTTTCTTGGCGAACTGGGGCAGGGTGGAACCAATGATAAATAGAGAAGAATGCTTGATAAAAAAACATCACTTAGACTGAGAGGACTCAACTAAGCTCAGTGCCAGGAAGCCGCCTATCTAGGCCACCTTGGATTATGGCAGAAACAATGAATTTGACGGTATAAACAAGCTTCACAGGACAATGTTTTGAGGCTATGCATCCAAGACAGGCACGAGAAGGAATTGTGCTGCAGCATCTCCAATTTTTAAGAGGGAGAGAGAGATCTCATTCTGAGAGGACTGACCTTCCACAAGCCATCACTTGCCAATATGACAAACTCAATAGTCGAATCAATTGGTACATGCCTTATGTCAGGCTCCGAAGTTAAATGTGCTTTAAGGCTTTGATCCCCAAAAGCCCGTGCAACTGCAAGCTGTCCATTAACCCTAGGCACATCTCCTGAAATTAGAAGAGAACACTTGTTTTATGTACGAAAACCATCAGACTGCATTCCACAAGTTTGACCTGCCAGGACTCATGAGTCCCGAAGAAGGCACAAGCAGAATAAAACATCCAAAAGATGACAGTTTTACCAGGAAGTATAGTAACAAACCCCCCCTGCTCCTCAATCCTTTTCCGTTCGGTGTGCGGTTCATGATCGACTGAAATTTGATTGGCAGAGCCCCTCTCGCAGACCACTGCTCTGGAATCACCGATGTTGGCAACCCACAAATCTTTCCCATCGATCACAATCGCAGTCACGGCAGTCGAGCCACCAGGGCCCAACTGCATCGACTTCTCGAGAATGAAATTATCCGTGGACCGGTACGCATTCTTTATGGCGGTCTGCGGGTCTATCCAGAAATTCGGCTGTCATCAACGGAAAGGGTCTTTGCTTATTCAGGATGTAGCTCCAATCCAACTCCTAAAACTTCTATCTAGTCTCATCGAGAAGCTAACTTTGCAGGCATATAACACCAACCGACCAAACGAAAGCGGATGACTGAAACAGTAGTAATCAGATGGCAGTCAACAGTTACCTCTCGGAGGATGTTGCTGAAGAGATTCTGCTTCAAATAGCAGGGGACGCGATCGCCGAGGTGGCCATCGAATATGGCAAACAGGCCGAGGACGTGATTCTTACACTTCTTGTACTCAGCGACGTGATAGTCCTCCATGTTGTGCCCGGACTTGCCCTCCACCAGGTGGAACCCGTGGGACACCCGCACGCTCGACGACTTGCTTCGGCCCTTGCCCGAGTCCGGCGAAGACGATAAGCTGCTCATCAGGCAGCCCATCTTCTGCAACGCGAATATTTCCCCCTTCTCCGAAACTCAATCGACCGATCGATCAAACCAGCAAAGACGAGAACAAAGACCCAACACCCAGATGGATCAACAGCGGAAGAAGACGAAGAGGGAGGACGGGATTCGAACCTTGACTTTCTCGAGGAAGCTGTCGCTGCTGGAATGAGAAGAGCGCTTGCTCTTGTTCAAGAGACGCCGCTTGCGTTGCGTGTTGCTTGATGGGTCCTCGGGGAAGAAATTGGAGCTCGACTGAGGAGCTCTGGTCAAAGGGAAGGTCAACCGAGCTGCCGTCCTCGGCGCACAAAAATCTGATCTTGATCATGTCAAAGAGGAAGAACTTGTGGAGTTGCTCGCCTCTTTAAATTGAAACCGCGTTTTTCTCCCGTTGGTTGTATCTAGTGAGGGCGATGACGATGAGGACGAGGATCCCACGCGCTTTCGTCTCTCTTTCGCCAAATGCCCCACCCGAAAGGGAGAGAGAGTTCCACAGAGTTGGAAAGTTTTGACGTTGACCTGAAGACTTGGTTTTGATTTAGACGGAAGCTGGAGGAAGGGGCAGAGACCAACACCAGCAATAGCAAAATGCGCGTGCGTTCCACTCCCCTCTGGCAATGAACGGAAAGACCATCATCCGAATTGGTCCGATTCTCTCGGGGTGCTAGGGGATAGGATGGGTGATCTTGGTTCTCAATTTTCGAAATCAGAGACCGGATTGGGGGTCCTTAGAACCGAACAAAACCGGAGCACTTATATGGTCCGATTCTCGAGCAATCCAATAGAATCGATAAAATGAAAATAAAAAGTAAAGATAATATTATGTCGCTGAAAATAAAACGAGAAGGAGCGGGAAAAACATCATTGTTATAGAGAGAGGGAATATGAGATAGATACATTTGCAGAGGAAGGACAAAGGCGACAACGTTGCATCGTCCGAAGAAGGAAGAGAAGAAGGGGAAGGTGCAGCAACCGCCACCGCCTCGCCATTGCTGCTTGCCCAAGCGAGACGACAAACCTAGAGAGAGAGAGAGAGTTGGGTCGAGCTAAACCATTTCACGTGTAATCCTAGAGAACGAAACAAAGGCCAACAATGAAGTGAGAGAAAGACATCGAGGATTAAATTGGGTATTAAAAAAGTTAACAAATTTTAAAAAATTAAAAAAAATTGCCGATTCGGATGGGCGGTCCATCGGTCCGGTTCCCTCCTAGAATTGAGAATCGGACTATCCGAACACCGGTTCTATTAAGATTTGACGCACAATCACTGTGACGTCCCAGGCCGCCACATATTTTATAAATAGAATTCAGCTCATTTAATAGATTAATTACTCATAGACTTGAGCATTTAGTATGGCTCTTGAATTATGACCAAGGTCCGATATGATAATCTCTGGGTAATAAAGCCATGCTAAATTAAAAATAACCAAACTAGCTAGTATGATCAGAATTTTGGTTCAAGAAGAGGGAGGATATGGGTTTTGGAAATCTTGCTCTAAAACTATTCGCGTGATGATTATACACATGTCACGAACTCCTTCCTATTTGACCTAACGGAATCACAGATTCATTTCAATTTTGTTATTGCGAGCAAGAAAAAAGTTACCACTAGTCCTCATATGATTATTTATGCCCCAAGAATTCTTGCTCTAGTTTCCAAGATGCGGACCCCGACATAATCCTCATATCACGAAAGGGAATTTAAACAGATGTTTTGCGATTCTTATTACGTTGCTAAACCAATTCAGGTTCAGCTACTAACGGAGTGCTTCCTTGTTTAGCTAGCCTTTGTGGCCATGAACCGAATATAAGTAAGTCCATTACACACGCAAACATCTCGTTGCAGGTTCCACCAGAGGAATACGCAAGACCTTCGATCAAACTTGACGATATAATAGACGTTCCGGTCAGAATAGAAGGCAGAAGAGACTGAATTTGAAGACCTGATTATACACTTCAATATTCAAAGGATGGCCAGATTGATTTTGCGTTAGTAAACCTTGATAAAACTACTAGCTAGGTTCAAGCTGTTCACTGGGATAAAGCTCCAGAATTAATCTCCAAATATCCCACGAAACATAAGAAAACGACTAGTACCACCTCATCGAATTTTAACATTATTTAGTACGAGATATCCGTAGCTCTAATTCCCAAAAGAAAGCGTATAGATAGTTTTGTCGACAAAAAGACAAGCGTCTTTTGTCGTCAGTTTTTGTTTGAGCTTGATTCCCCTTCCATGTTCGCCTTCTCCACGGCTGCTTCCTCCACAATCGGTTCCGGTGGAAAGATTGGTAGGACGGGTGCAAGTGCGGGGGATACGGGCTCCATGGGGGCATCGAAAACATTCATGGGAAGTGGGCCTACTATATATATATATAGCATACCAACGATAGGCTATGGTACCTAGTGGATTTCCCTCATCAACATACAAAATGTTCATATACATCACCAAACTTAAGTGGGGTACATCAAGGTGTATAAGATCACGAGACACAGAGATAAGGTCTATGGAACTCCAAAACGCCAAGCTGCCATTTGGAGATCAATCTGAAAAAAAAAAAATAATTAGTCTCACATGTGGGTTAGAGATTGCTAGCAAGAAAAACGCCCATTCGAATCTTTCCTAACCAATGTCATTGTTACTACATGTTCTATGATGTGTAGGATGACTTAAAGAATGCCGAAATGATGAACCTATATGGACTAAACGTAATCTGATTATAACTTAATCAAACCTCGTCACATATACCCTTATGTATCAACTTACATGTAATACTGAGACACATGTGTGATTTATTAGGTGACATCATATATTCAGAGTTCTAAATGACGTTATGAATATGCATAACAAACACCATAACATGCACATGACTTATTATGCAATAACGTATGAAATAAGCTCCCTTGTTTACACGATACTCCATCAACCCACGGTTGATTTTTCAATTTCGACACTCCAAATTCTATCCTCTACTCTGAGGTTCCCAAACTCATGCCATCCTCTCCTCCGAGAAGCCCCCGGATATCTGTATAGCATGCCTTGTACCCGCCTTGGGGTATTCCACAACCATCCACAACCATGTTTAATACTCAATAATCGTATTTGCCAACACATGTCATGTTATGCTAGAAATGCATGTACAGTTTAGCTCACGTTTAAATCTCTATGTGCAGACAAAGAGTGCTAATTAATTTCGTTTTGCCTCCCACAAGGATTCTGCTATTATTAGTGGGCAAGTCTTCATCCGAAGCATACTAACGTCATTGAAGATTTCTCATACAATCGGCATAATACATTTCAATATGGGAAAACACAATACGATCCAGACTTTCATTCGATCAATAGGACAGCGAAGTGTTTAAATGACCTAATTACAACCATTCTATCTTAAGATATGTTCTCACCTTCAGCTTAGAGTCCTTGTCCTAATGACTAATATAACACACAAAGCTGATTCGTAAGGGTTCAACATGAATTCTCGATTCAAGCTACTACAGAACGTATTCCTTTTCATTTCACTTACCGCATAAGAATCCTCATTCATTGATTCATTCGGCTTTTCATTGTCTTGAACCACCCCTAGTCAATTTAGCCGAGACTAGGCTTAGGAAAATAAACCTCTCTCTCTTCTAGTCTACGGTTTAGGATCCTTTTTGAACAAAATGTGCAATATATTCTTTCTATTTGCTTGGACGAACACTATGACAGTACTCAGGTTTCAGTCTTTATTCATGGAATCCCTAACGACTAAAACCTCTTTCCTTTACCCACCTCTCTTCGCGCATTCTCTGTACAATTCTGAAATGTATATGTTTCCTTGAGGTTTTTAAATTCTTTGACACACCATTCTTCACTTGAGTATTCTTCTCATGGTTTAGATGATGTTACGTCCAAGCCCTAACCTACTGTTCTGTTAAAATTGTGTCTCGAGTTTGAGCCCATATACGAAGACTCGGGAGTTAGGCACGAGTTAGGCATTGACTCGGGAGTTAGACATTGACTCGGGAGTTAGGCATTGACTTGGGAGTTAGGCACGAGTTAGGCATTGACTCGGGAGTTAGGCATTGACTCGGGAGTTAGGCGAGAGTTAGGCATTGACTCGGGAGTTAGGCATAAGTTGGGCACAAGTTGGCACGCTTCCTCTTCCATTCGGCTATATAAGGAGAAGAAGAACCGAAGACAAAGCAAGCGAACAAGAGAGAGCTCAAGAGATAGAAGTGAGCTCGGAAAGACTTGTTCGCCGCGTCGAGTCTATTTGAGTTATTAAACACCGTGGGTATCGGGTGTATAATCTAGGGTTGGGAAACACTTGAGCGTGAGGGATTGTAATCTTGTAATTCTCCGATTTGTTAGTGGATTATTTGTTGGCTCTCCCCGTGGACGTAGGTTCCGACATTCGGACCGAACCACGTAAGTCTCGTGTCCTTTATTATTATTCCGTTTTATTTCTCTGTCGACTTTCTACGGCTCCCGACATTAATTGCAAACGCTCGTCGATCCTATTCCGCTGCGACACCGATCTAGTGTCTCATTTCACAACAATTGGTATCAGAGCTTAGACTTTGCAATTATGTCTGGAGCAAGAGTAGAAGTTGAGAAATTTAATGGAAGGAACAACTTTGTGTTATGGAGCGTCAAAATGGAGGCGCTGCTGACAACTCAAGGTCTGGCCCGGGCATTGGAAGGCAAAGCCAAATTGCCTGAATCAATGAAAGATGCCGACAAGGACGAGCTGATGAGTAAGGCCAGAAGTATAATCCTGTTGAACCTATCGGACGAGGTGTTAATAGAGGTTGCTGAAGAGAAAGATGCTGCAGCAATGTGGGCAAAACTTCGGGCCCTCTATGTAACAAAAGGTTTGAACAATCGCCTGTATATGCTGAAGCGGATGTATCAGTTTCGATACACTGAAGGTACGTCCATCAGAACCCACCTAGATGAGTTTAATAAACTCATGATGGATTTGAAGAATGTCGGAAAGAACCTTCAAGATGAAGAACAAGGCATGATACTGCTGGCGTCTTTGCCAGAATCATGGGAGCATTTCACTGACTCCTTATTACAGGGACGAACTTCAATTACCTCTGAAGAGGTAAAATCTGCTATGTTTTCAAAGGAGTGGCAGCGAAAGCTGCGAGATGACGGCCTATCGCAAGATGTGGCGCGAGGACTCATGATTCGAGGCAGAGATCAACACCGGTGGCCCAGCAGCAGCAGAGGCAAAAGCAGGTCCAAATCGCGACCTAGAAAATTCAAAGGTCGCATGAAATGCTTTGAATGTCACGAGGAGGGGCACATGCGGAGAGATTGTCCAAAGTTAAGAAATAAAGGTGGTGGGCAAAACGTCACAAGCAATGTGGCAAATATTGCCGAGCAGAGTATCAGTGATGCTGAGACCATCCTATGTGCATCAACAAGTTTGTCAGGAGACGAATGGGTGCTAGATTCTGGATGTTCCTATCACATGACTCCTCATAGGAACTGGTTCACTACCTACCAAACTACAGATGGTAGTAGAGTTCTTATGGGGAATAACACAGCCTGCAAGGTTGTGGGGATAGGGACAGTTCAGATCCGGATGCACGATGGCATAGAGCGAACGCTAACAGACGTGAGGCATGTACCGGAACTCAAGAAGAACCTTATTTCTCTAGGGACACTCGATGACATTGGGTGCAAGTACACCGCCGAAGGTGGAGTACTGAAGATCTCTCGAGGTGCCATGACGGTAATGAAAGGGAAGAAGAAGAATTCTCTCTATCATCTACTGGGAGATACCGTGTCTGGAATTGCTGCAGTTTCATCAGGTGAGTCAGATTCTGACTTGACTCATTTATGGCATATGCGTTTAGGGCACATGAGTGAGGCAGGTATGACGATGCTGAGTGAAAGGGGGCTGCTGAAAGGTCAGAAGACAGAAAAGCTGGACCTGTGTGAGCACTGCATTTTCGGAAAGCAGCGCCGAGTCAAATTTGGTGCAGCTGTACATTCGACCAAGCAACCTGTTGAATACATCCATTCAGACGTCTGGGGACCGTCTCCAGTTTCTTCGAAAGGAGGTGCCAGATATATGCTGACATTCATCGACGACTATTCAAGGAAGGTATGGGTATACTTCTTGAAACACAAATATGAGGTGTTTGATCGGTTCAAGAAATTTAAGGCATTGATTGAGAAGCAGTCAGGTAAGCAAATCAAGTGCCTGAGAACCGATAACGGCATGGAGTTCTGTGGTAAGGATTTTACCGAGTTCTGCCAAAGGGAAGGAATCGTGAGACACCGCACGGTTCCTAGGACACCACAACAAAATGGCGTTGCTGAACGGAAGAACAGAACTCTACTTGAGAGAGCTCGGTGCATGATTTCACATGCAGAACTGGGCAAGGAATTTTGGGCCGAAGCAGTAAATATGGCATGTTACCTAGTTAATAGATCTCCATCTTCTGCTATTGAGTGGAAGACTCCTGAGGAAGTATGGTCGGGAAAACCTGTTGATTATTCCGGATTGCGGATATTCGGATGTCCTGCGTATGCTCATGCGAGGGATGGTAAGCTTGAGCCGAGGGCAAAGAAGTGCATATTTCTGGGTTATGCAGAAGGGGTAAAAGGCTACCGGTTGTGGTGCAATAATCCCAGATCACCCCATTTTATAATCAGCAGAGACGTAATTTTCGACGAGACTGCAATGCTTCGACAGAGGAGTCCTGAGTCACTACCAGCAGAGCAGACAGATCATGGTGTCAGTAGTGAGGTGGAGTTTCAGGTGGAGACTCCGGAGACCTCGGAGGTAACAGATGTTGAGACTGTGAATGAGGCCACTATTCCTGAAGACGGTGATACGGAACAACCAGCGGAGCCGCAACATAATATAGCCACAAACAGACAGAAAAGGCAAATCAAACCACCGGTACGTTATGGTTATGCTGATATAGCCTATGCATTGATTGTAGGTGATGAGGTGGAGACAGATGAGCCTTCGTCTTACTCTGAGGCGATGGCTAGTTCTGAGTCATCGCAGTGGCTAGGGGCTATGAGTGAAGAGATGGAATCACTCCATCAGAATCAGACATGGGAGCTAGTTAAAGTACCCAAGAGCCAGAAGATTGTTGGAAGCAAATGGGTCTACAAACGGAAAGAGGGCATTCCTGGTGTCGAGGCAGCGAGATATAAGGCGAGACTTGTGGCGAAGGGGTTTACACAGCGGGAGGGCATTGACTACAATGAAGTGTTTTCTCCTGTGGTAAGGCATACCTCTATTCGTATTTTACTTGCCTTAGTTGCTGCACAGGATCTCGAGTTGGAGCAGCTTGATGTAAAGACAGCGTTTCTTCATGGTGAGTTGGAGGAGCAGATTTACATGAGGCAGCCAGAGGGATTTGCTATTCTGGGTAAGGAAGACCATGTTTGTTTGTTAAAGAAATCTTTATATGGGCTGAAACAGTCTCCTAGACAATGGTATAAGCGCTTTGATGCTTTCATGGCTAGTCAGGACTATTCTAAGAGTCAGATGGATAGCTGTGTTTATTTTAGGAGACTGGATGATGGGTCTTTGATATATCTGCTGTTATATGTTGATGATATGCTGATAGCAGCTAGAAATATGTCTGATATTGATGTGCTGAAGCGGCAGTTGAGTGCTGAGTTTGAAATGAAAGATTTAGGTGCTGCAAAGAAGATATTGGGTATGGAGATTTTGCGTGACAAGACTGCAGGGATTTTGCGTCTATCGCAAAAGAAATATATTGAGAAGATCGTGGAACGTTTTAACATGCAGTCAGCAAAATCTGTAAGTACACCTTTAGCTGCACACTTTAAACTTTCTGACAAATTATCACCGCAGACTGAGGAAGAGGAGGAGCATATGTCTCGTGTTCCATACTCTAGTGCAGTGGGTAGTATTATGTACGCCATGGTGTGCACTAGACCTGACATTTCACAAGCTGTAAGTGTTGTTAGCCGTTACATGAAACACCCAGGTAAGACTCATTGGGAAGCTGTGAAATGGATCCTCAGATATTTGAAGGGGACAGCAGACGTTGGTATCACATACCAAAGGGACAAGAACGGCAGTAAGACCACAGGGTATGTGGACTCGGATCATGCTGGTGATACGGATGGTCGCAGATCATTAGCGGGGTACGTTTTTATGCTAGCAGGTGGTGCAGTAAGTTGGAAAGCATCTTTACAAGATCATGTTGCTTTATCTTCAACTGAGGCAGAGTACATGGCACTAACCTTTGTGGCAAAGGAGGCGATATGGCTGAAAGGTTTGCTCTTGGACCTTGGACTGAATCAGAAAAGCGTCACTGTACATTGTGACAACCAAGGTGCGATACATCTAGCTTATAATCCGATATATCACGAGCGAACAAAGCATATCGATATCAGGTACCATTTCATCCGAGATGTCATAACGAAGGGCGAGATTGCTATTATGAAAATAGCAACAGCAGAAAATCCAGCAGACATGATGACGAAGCCGGTTCCTTTGGCAAAGCTCGAGCTCTGTTTGAGCTCGATTGGCGTCTGTAGAGCATAAGCGCCCATCGGGGCGCTGGGAGAGTTAACATGAATACTATAGCTTGACTACAAACATCGAGCCAAGGTGGAGAATTGTTAAAATTGTGTCTCGAGTTTGAGCCCATATACGAAGACTCGGGAGTTAGGCACGAGTTAGGCATTGACTCGGGAGTTAGACATTGACTCGGGAGTTAGGCATTGACTTGGGAGTTAGGCACGAGTTAGGCATTGACTCGGGAGTTAGGCATTGACTCGGGAGTTAGGCGAGAGTTAGGCATTGACTCGGGAGTTAGGCATAAGTTGGGCACAAGTTGGCATGCTTCCTCTTTCATTCGGCTATATAAGGAGAAGAAGAACCGAAGACAAAGCAAGCGAACAAGAGAGAGCTCAAGAGATAGAAGTGAGCTCGGAAAGACTTGTTCGCCGCGTCGAGTCTATTTGAGTTATTAAACACCGTGGGTATCGGGTGTATAATCTAGGGTTGGGAAACACTTGAGCGTGAGGGATTGTAATCTTGTAATTCTCCGATTTGTTAGTGGATTATTTGTTGGCTCTCCCCGTGGACGTAGGTTCCGACATTCGGACCGAACCACGTAAGTCTCGTGTCCTTTATTATTATTCCGTTTTATTTCTCTGTCGACTTTCTACGGCTCCCGACATTAATTGCAAACGCTCGTCGATCCTATTCCGCTGCGACACCGATCTAGTGTCTCATTACACAACATGTTCAGCACGGCACACACTAAGCTCTAATCTATATGATTCAAATGGATGAGTTTCTTGCCTTCTAACCCGGATGAGCTACGGAGTGCCTGGCGTTTTCCTCTTGCTCTTGCTGCTGAAAGGCCGAGAATGGAGCGAGCGAGGAGATGAAAGGTCTCGTGGGGTATTTATAGGGCTGGGGAAGAGTGGGCTAGGAGGTTTCATGTGACAAGTGGCGAGCTGCATGTTAGGGTGTTCTTAGATTATCACCAAGGCCGCGTTTGGTCGTCGGGATTTCTAGTCAGGATAGGATTGGATATGATAGAACAAGAAATCCAGGGATTTGGCCATATCCTATCCATTGTTTGATGAACTTCGGATTTAAAGTCAGATATGTAACTTCGCCGATCGTGACTCTGCCGCCGCACGAATCCACGGCCTCCATCGCTCTTTTCCTCATGTTAGACGGCAACTTGTCGCTCTTGATGATGCCTCCGGGTCGATGGCCGCCGTCACGTTGATGGCCGCCCTCACTGCCGGAGCCCTAAACTCCCGAGCTCCGAATGAAATTCCTGGTAAAGCCGAGGTCTGCATCCTTCTGGGAAAGCAAGCAGGGGACGACCTGAGTAAATCTCAAGGGAGGATAAATCAAGAAGAAATCAAGAACAAGCATCTTCTTCATCTTCATCTCCGAGCCGTGCTCTGTCAAGATCCCCGCGACCTCCATGGCTCCGTACGCAGCGACTTCCTTTTCTTTCTCGGGTTGCTTCCGTTTCTCGTGTTTTTATTTTTGGCAGCTGGCTCTGTTGGGTGCCTTCTTTTCCTTTTCAGTGAGGAAGTTCCTCTGCTTAAATGCACTTCCTCCCTCAGGGTGGTGTTGACACCTGATTTTTAATCATCCTTTATGTGGATTTTATTTCCAAAATTAATTAAAAATAGCAAAAAAAGTCATAAAATTACAAAATCAACTTTGGAAGCCTTGGCCTAGCCTTGTGAACCAATTTTGAACAAAAAAAATATTTTTTGTAATTTTTAATATTTTTTCAAATTTATTTAAATATAAAAATACCCAAAAAATCAGAAACATACCATTCATGGTAAAAAAAATGCACAAAAATAGTCAATAATTTTATTTTAATTCTCTCTTCAAGTTGGTCTTATTAAATCTCGAAATTTTGACTTGGGTCACTATGTTGCTTCACAAACATACACCCGAGTCGAGCATAAAAATTGCTCTTTGAGTCTTTTAATTTTCAATTTCCACTCCCAATAAGCCATGACATTTTGATCTAGAACCTTGAAGTGCTATTGGGTCAATTAGGCCTTCAATTTGATCAATTTTGAAAAAAAAGACTTAATTGTACAAATTTCTTTGCGATTTAATCCCCGATTTCGCGAATTTTAAAATTAAATCCTTCTTATGGACACCCATGAAAATTAAACACCTCTACCCTATATTTTTCATCGTCCCAAACTCATTGGTGGCCTCAATTTGGACTGATTTGATCATTTGAGCCTCCGATTTGGCGAAAATCATTTTTGGATCCTAGGCACAATTTGGGATTTTCATTAAATTCCAACTCGATTGCTCACAAAAATACTCATTCTAGATAGAAAACATGCCGAGGAGTCCGATTTTAACATCAATTTCACGAAAAATGATCAATTTATGGCTCAATTGCACTAAAATTGAGAATCGGTTCGACCAGTTAGGACCCGACCCGACCCGACCGAACCGGGTCTGCAAAGGGGACATTCCCTGCTCTTCTCTCTCATGTACATGGGTACAGGAACAACAAAGAACAGAGGGCAAAGGGCGCATGGGCGCGACAAAAACTGAGGGAGCAGGCCACTTTTGTAGAGAGAGGTGGGAATGGCGTGAAGGTCCCTGGGGATCCACAGAGACGAGGGGAGAAAATGGAGCTCGGCCATTAGAGAAAGAAGGGGGGGTTCTGGTTTTCAAAAAAAAAAAAAGAAGAGCGAGAGAAAGGATACCGGCGGAGGGAGAAAAACAGAGAGAAAGGAGCTCGTGAGGGGGATTTTCCGGGGATTGAAAAAAGAGAGCAAACCGAGAGAGAGCACCAGGGAGAGAGGAGCTCGTGAGGGGGATTCTCAGATTCAAAGAAAAAAAAACGGACAGAGGGAGAGTTCTGGGGACTTCCAGTTCAGAGAGGAGGAGAGTGAAAGGGAGGCTCGTTCACGGAGGAAGGTTAGCGTGGGATGAGCTTCCTGAGAACGCAAGAATCAAGAGAAATAGAGGACCAACATAAAGGAAAGTGAAGCGTGAAAGAAAAGGTGAAAAAGAGAGAGATCAATCCTATTATACGTTGGTTTGAAGCCAAGCGAAGTCAGCGTCACATTGTGTGGTGTCGCTGGGAGGAGTCGAGTCACGTCGGATCCAAGGAGGATGGTGGCGAGCGTCGAACGCCTATTGAGCCGTCCAGTCGCCTCGCTGCTTTCGTAGCTGCCCGTCGAGCCACCGTCGACCATCCGTGACCCCGGCCCGAGTTTCCCCCTCCGTCCTTGTTTCGTCGCTGAGCCGAGAATCATCCTAGCTGCCGGCCCTCGACGCCAACTCGAGTCCGACCTGTCATAGGTCCGTCCCAACCGGTCCTAGACTCCAAGCCCGAGTTGCGAACCCGACGATCCCAGATCTGGAACTCGTGACGCCCCTCTTCTCCGCCCAGTCCATCGCGACCGTTCGCGCCGTCGTCCACCACACCGTGCCTTCGTCCGAACCCTTGAGACCGCCCCCAGTCGACTCCAACCATCAGCAGCCCCTCCGCTAGACCGCGACCCCCACCCGAGCCTCGTCGAAGCCGTAGCTCGAGCGAGTGGTCCGAATCTGTGCAGGATCGAAAGCTAGATGGAGTTTTCGTCAGGTTGCCGCTCAAGGCCACCGCGGAAGCTTAACTCGTCGCCGTCGACACCATCTCCGTAGCTGAATATGGTGGTAACGCAAGCTTGCTCGAGCTTCTCCGAACTCAGGCTTGTCCACGGCACGACGGTCATCGCCAAATTGCGGCCCGTGGTTAGAGGCCACACAGGTAGGCTTCCCGATCTTCATTAATAGTTGTTGCGTGCTCGGAGTTGGAAAGTCGAACAAGAAATCGAACAATCGGCGGTCAAGGTATTTGATGCGTGCGAGTGTGATTAACAATGGGTATTTCGGTAGGTTTCTGTGAGTTTGGGGAGAAGATGATTCAAACGACAGACCCAAGAAATAAAATAATGAAGGAAAGAGAAAATAATAAAAATGAAAAAGCTGAGGGCAGCTGGGGAAAGTGGGGGGCACGGCATTTTTTTTGGTGTTATACGTGTGGATTTGTTTCAAGATTGGGCCAGCTAATGGAATTTTCGGTTTGGGCCTCCAATGGAAAGAATTGAAAGAAATTGGGTCATGTCTAAATTTAAGTCAAATTGGTCTTTGTAAAAGAATGGGCCTTTCTTGTTTTAGGTTTTATTTGGGCTTTTGGTTGGCATGTAGTTATTAAAGGGGTTGGGTTCAGGGGTCCGATCACTATTTTCGAAATTAAACAAAAAAAATAGAAAAATCATAAAATAATAAAAAGTTAATAAAAATTCAGAAAATTCAATAAAAAAATAGAAATTAAAAAAATGTGGGAAATTCAGAAAAATTCTAGAAAAATTTCAGAAAATAGGAAACGGCCACAATCAACTGGCCATGACCTATTTTGGGTCTTTCGAACCCCAATCCTTCCAAAATGACGATTTTGCCCTTTTGACAAATCGTCTTCCAAAAATTGAAAAAAGTCAAAAAACTTCTAAAAAATGTCAGAAAATAGGAAATTGGCACACTCAACTGGCCAATCCTATATCCGAAGCTTTGGGTTCCTAATCCCTCCAAAAAATGACGATTTCACCCCTCATGGGTAAATTGCTTTGAAAATCAAGAAAAGATGTGAAAAATGTCATAAAATAGGAAATAGGTCATCTCAACTGGCCAATCCTCTTTCTGACTCTTTGGGTTCCTAATCCCTTAAAAATGACAATTTTACCCCTCATGGGTAAATTGCCTTTGTTTTCCCAAAAGGACGATTTCGCCCCTCATGGGAAGATCATTCCAAAAAATGTTAGGAAATAGGAAATGAGCCATTTCGACTGGTCAATCCTTTTTTCTAAAGCTCTTGGGTTCCTATCCCTCTCCAAAATGATAATTTTGTCCCTTATCGCGAAATTCTTATTTATTTTTCTAAATGACGATTTTGCCCTTCATGAGCAAATTACCTTCTAATCATTCCCGAACTCCTTCCGTACTTCAAATGTCCCTTCTCTAAGCCAATATGGCTATACTATGGAGCCATTGATTTGAATTGACGTGCATCGACGTGGTTTATCTATGCACTTGATTACGCTTTCATTAAATTGATTGTGATTGATAGGACTAGTCTTCCAATCTGCATGAAACCTTGAATCAGACTTACCTCACCCAAAATTGCGCCTGCATGAAATCTTAGTTAGGACAATCACTCGCGTTAGGTACCAAAAGGGCGTTGGTAATGACACCAGCGTAACCAAGTCCCCGAATCCAAAATCTCTGGTTCCGTAGAATTGATCGATCTCTCCCAATCGGTCAGTGAGGTTTTCGGTCCACCTTCCAAAAAGGACCGGTGGCGACTCCAAATGCATGCACACGTTGCACATGCCACCACGACCACACCAAGGTCGGAAGCGATCGACTCTTATCGTCGAGAAATCCCAAAAAAATACTCCCGTCGCGATTTGGTATGGGCCTGGGAGGGCCCGTGCCGAGAAAGCCCGCGATCCACATCACATAGTGGGAGGGCCCGATCGGTAATCCATTAGCCCGTCGACACTAAAGAAAATCGACGACGGGTCGCGACAGGTGGTTTGTTCATTCATTTCGATGCCCGTGGATGATGAGCTTTGATGCATATATTTTTTTTCTTTTCTTTGTTCCATGCTGGGCACCTGGGCTCTGCATATGATCCTGGGAGGTGGGTCGGCCTTGGATTCTGTGGATTTCGACCCTTTTCGAACAATCCGCAGAAGATTTTGATCTTGTTTTATGAACTGAAGCCATCGCGTTTCGCACATTGAAGTTGTCTGGTCCTTATAAACTCACCTCCCCTGCCGTTGTGAATTATGTATAGATGAAGATGGACAATTCTGCTATGTTTTCGTAATATGGGTTGTTGATTTCATGTCGGAAATGAGAGGATTGTCGCGTTTGATTGGGTGTTCTTGAGGGGGGAATTTTGAATTTCATGAGCTGGACGGTTTGTACAAGGGACTTCTTTTGTGCTCTGTGGAGGGTGCTTGAAATGGGGTGCTCATGAGCAATTTTTGGCTGGGGGTGGAGCTTGTGAAGAGGAGTGAAACAGGGAAAATGAAAGATGTGAAAGATGATGAGAAGTAGATGAATAGGAGTCCCGATGTTTCCGAGGTTTCATGTGAATGATTCGGAAAAAGGAGGGCGAGAGCACCTCCCACGAACAAAATGGAAGTTTTGAGATTTTCTGCTTTGAGATCCTACCCCCCTCCCCGGATTTTTTTATCCGGGCTATATCCCCTCTATATCCGATCTTATACTATCTGGAACACCTACCAAACACGGGATAGGATAAAACATATCTTATCCCGAGTTTTATACGGACGACCAAACGCAGCCCAAGTGTCTTAAATCCCCCAAATCAGTGTGCTCTTTCCCTATGCCACACGCCATTTGTCCATACCCCTATTCCTTAATCCAATCGGCTCAACCATGGTTAAGGACTCCTTGGCTTCCCTTCTATTTGCACGTTATTTGCTCAACTCAAGCCTTTAGTAAACATTCCCCTTTCACACATTCCCATCTCCACTCACGCCTCTTCATCTATCTATTTCTTTTGCATGGCTTAATGCGCACGTGTGGAAGAAATTAATAAAAAAGAATGAAGACCACCCAGAATTCGCCTATCCATTATCACCTAATATTGGATCTCATTATTTTAATTCCTTACTTACTTATTCCTTATGCTTGATTATAATTATAAACAATACATGCAGATGCAATTCACCATCTCATGACACATATAAGTTCCTTCTTCTAATCCACGCCAATGTTGCCAATTTCTCCGGTATATATATACATCATCATCATCATCATCATTATTATTATTATTATTATTATTATTATTATTATTATTATTATTATTATAAATCTATTTCAATCTCCTATGACCATTTAAAAGTTATCGGAATTGGGATGTCACAATCATAATGAAGAAAAATGAAAAATGAAAACGACAAATCGACAAAAGGTTTTATCCTGGTTCACTTTAAATTAAGGCTAGGTTCAGCGGAGGATCCCACTATAATTAGAATCATGCATCTCTCGTCAGATCACTCAATTGCGCGAAAAGAAGTATATATATAGCAATAGTTATTCACGGGCCTAAGCCTAAACTACTAATGAAAAATTGTGAGTTCAAACTATAATGATCCTCGTGCTTTTCTATCGTTGGAGAATATGAACCACACCCTAACAAGTTCCACCTTGAGGAATCGGAGACTAGACCGATGACCTCTAGAACCGGACCAAATCTGTCGGTTCGGTCTAGTATGGACAATGTGATGCCCTAGAAATTCACCTCTTGTAAAGTGCATGAATTCAATAAAATTGATTAAATTGAATTTCAGTTCTGATAAAAATGAATTTGGATCGTAAGGATTTAATGGACGATAATTGGACGAATTCTGAAGCTTTTGTCATTTTAGATTAAGTTTCGAAATTCTTAGTCCCTGCGTATTAGGATTTTAATCCTCGTGTCCGAGCCTAATCCCGACCAAGCCTAGCCGGTGAGAATACTAAAAATACCCTTCGTCTAGCGTACCAAATTTCATTTCAATCCTGAATTATCAAAAGACAATTTTACCCTCAATAATTCAAATTTCGTGGGCCCCACCTCGAGTCAACTCTCATTAATTCTCCCACCTACCAGTCAAATCTCTCACCCACCCATCCTCTCTCTCTTCTCTCTCTCTTCTCACGCTCCCTCTCTTCTGTCTTTGGAGGACAGCCCCCGTCGACCGAACCTCCTCCATTCCTCCTCTTCCTCCTGCATTTTTGTGCACCACCAACCCTCAGCCGTCGACCACCACCTTCGACCGCTGCTCGCCACCTCTCCGACCCTCCGAAACCGTCGCCGGTCGTCGCGAGCCGTCGGAGCCGCCGCGAAGACCCATGCCCCTATTTCGGCTTCGGGGTGCTGCTCGGGCTACACCAGCCCAGGCGCTTCACCCGACCTCCATCCACCACCACGTCGTCCTCCCTCCGACCACCTGGCCCAGCTTCGTCCGTCACCAACTGCAGCAGAGCTGTCGAACAGCCCCACAAGCAGCCATGCACCCCGACGCCCTATCTTGTGCCTTGTTTTGCTTCGCCTCGGGTTCCGTCATCCCGACGCCTTTTGGCCCAACGCAGCTCGTCGGCCACCCCAAACAACCCTCATCAAGCCCTATAGTCGTTGACAACCGTCGGATGCCTGTCGAGCCCGAAATAGCCGGTTAAACCCCTCCTCTGTTTCACCCGTAGCCTTGCCCTGCCCACACCCGAGCTGTTGTTTGAGCTCGTCTCCACCGCCTCTAGCCGACCTCCGTCGTCCACCTCTGCCACCGACGGCCAGCTCCAACTCCCACCTCGACCCCCGGAGCTTGTGGGAGCTCGTTGACACATGTGGAGCTCGGAAACAGCCTCGAACCGCCTCATCTGCTTTGTCTCCTATTTTACGTAAGCTACTGCTCGCGGCTGTTGGGCCATCTCCGGCTGCCATCCGCCGCCCTTGGCCGGTCTCGTAGGCCATCCTCAGTCCCCTGGTGAGCCCTCTAACCCATGATGGCCTTGCCTTAGCCCGTGAGGCCAAGGAACTCCACCGAACAGTCATGTTCCCCAGTTTTCATCGCTGACCAGCTCTGTTTCAGCCGCCGACCGCCGCTCGCTGGAGCTCCTGTCGCCGACCACCTGTCCCGAGGACCTTGTCGGACCCTCCCGTGGTGTCCTTGTGATGTTGGGTTAAGTCGTCGCGCGATAACTCCTAGAGTTCGCCAAAAACCGCCGCCGCCGCCGTTGCCGCTGTTCGTGTCACCACCCGTGCCATCGCCGTTGAGACCACCTAAGCTAGGTAGAGTGTGAGTTAACCCTAATCCTTGGTTAGGGCGCTAATTGCTCCTAGGGTTGGTCGATTAGTCGAACATGGCGTCTAAGTATGCGATCGTGGTCGATTTAGGTATAAATCGGGTTTAGGTTAAATGACCGCGATCGATTAAGTTAGTCAGATTAGTTTAGACCGTCCATGGCTAATTGGTGTTAAACTGAATTGACTGATCGATTGATTGACTGTATGTTGTAGTTTGATCGCGAGCGAGCGATAGGTTAGAGACGAGCGATCGATCGGCGTTTATAAATTAAATCGGCTAATGAAGAATTATTGTACGAATCAGCCATTATATATATTGCTTAACTGAATTGATGGCCTGAATGGATTGATCACCTCGTTGATATGTTTGATTGGATGCCTAGATTGTTCATTGAGTGGATGGACATTCGTTTGGGGGTTAATCGTTCCATTCGTAAATGCAGCGTCTAATTGATAGTCTGCATATGCATATGACGGTGTGCAAAATCAAAGAGATATATTTTAGCATGAAAATGGTCGTGGGCCGAGTCTTTGAGCACGTTTGTGTCAGCATCCACCTAAATCAAAGAGAATAAAATTGATTGATTGTCGAGTGTGCTGTATAGTCATATGAGGGAACGATGATGGATTTTTCCAGGCAAGTTTGTACTGTATTATTGTACAGAATCACACGACTTTTCAGAAGCACGACAATTCTGATCCGGTGCAGCTAGTACGGATTCATGGTTGGTCGGATGCCGATCGTAGCTTGTGAAGGACCGACGCCCCGTATAGGGATGCCTACAACCGTGCCGTGCAACGGGTGCACTAGATACACAGCTTGTAGTAGCCGCTACCTTGAGGATGAGGAGCGTAGCCTTGTTCATCCGGATGAGTATGATATCGTACTATTTGTGAGAGTTAAATCACGCCAATCGCATAGATCCTCTCATTACGCCTATGGCGGGATTTATCATTAATAAATGGACTCGTGTGGTGTCCTGTGCATACTTGTGGATGTGATGCTTGTTTGAGTGATTGACTGATATGACTGCTGAGTCGAGTCAAGCATTGCATTGTGTGTGGCTGAAGGCTGGTAAGTATGCATGTTGATGATTATTATATTGTGGCTGTACTTGGGTGTTATATGTAGTTACATGATCTTGTGAGCCCTCTGTTAGGATGCCATAGGCGAATCAGTTTCCTAACCGAACTTAGACTTGATTCATTGAGATTTATTCTCACCCCGTTGTGAAATAACATTTTCAGGTCCCAAGTGATGAAGACATGTGGACGCCAAGAATTGGCTATTGGATTAGTCTTTTGAAGTAGATGAGAAGTTAACCTTACCCGACCGAATAACCTTTTTGAGGTCTTAGTGAGCCGCCCCGAAGTGTGTGGTTATTTATATCAGCTGTAGCTCAGTAGGGTTAATGCTCATCTGCTTATGACTAGTGTTTTGTAATTGTCTTTGTGAATGACTGTTGTGGTTTCCTACTTTCCTATCTCATGTTTAATTGTTGTCAAGGAGTTAACACGTTTTCGCATGCGTAAGTAAGAGATAGGTTGATAGTGTACCTAGGACGATATCTCTATGACCTTGTGGCGATTTGGCAACGGATGTCGCGGGCTCGAGAGTCGGAGCGTGATAGACAATTTCCAGTCCGATCGATCTATCTTGCTCACCTGTAGCAATAAATAAGTCTTGCTTGCCCACGCGTGCCATCCTGCGTTTTTTGCTTCAAGAAGTGTTGTGCTCCAGATTCAGCTCACACGGTCAAGGGATTTTTGTAACCACCCCAAGCATAACCAATTTGTGTGATCATATCATTAAATATAGATCAAGAGGTAACCTATTGTACTTATACTAATTTAGTCCTAAACTTTTCAAATTATCAATTTAGTCATAAACCTTTGATAATTTGTCAATAAAGCTGATCTAGTTAACTTTGGCTAGAAATTCGACCAAAAAAAATTGGGTAGAAATCACTAATGGGAACGCTGCCTATCCTACGTGGCACAACCGACACTAACATGGATTATGTTTTAATTTTGTAATATTCTCCTTTTTTTTTCTTTTTCCTCTTTTTTTTTATTTTTTTAATGAGGCCGGTGACCCTTGATAGCATTGGTCGGGGCTTGAGGGCCATCATTGTTGCGATGAGGGCTTGGGCAAGGGCCGTAATGCCCTCGTCAACCACAACAAGGGTTCAGGGCCCCTTGCCCTGTGGTTGACGCTACCCACCATAGAGGCCATGGACCGACAAAGGGAAATAATAGAGAAAGAAAATCAAAGAAGAAAAAAAAAATAGTAAAATTACAAAAATTGTGCACTTGACCAACGGTGATATCACATAGGACGCTCGTGCCCATGTCAACGGTTTTTTGCTAAAATTGACTGAATAGACTTCATTGCAAATTATCAAAAGATTTAAGGCAATCTCAAAAGGTTTATAACTGAATTAGAATAATTGTAATACGTTTATGATTTTTTTTTTTTGTAATTCCCATAGTCGAATGGAATTGCTTCACAAGTGCAAAGTAGTTTTGAATTACAATTCTTTTTCAAGTCATTTTCAACCTAAATCTACCTTAAAAGTATGAGATGGCAAATGGGTGGATTGAATTTAGAGTTTTTGGATGAATCATAAATGGATTAGACTTAAATCCATACATTTAATTGGCTAAATAATTTAAAGGACCCATGTCCTTCCCACAACCCAAAACAATCCAAGGGCCTGTTTGGTAACGTTTCTGTTCCCCGAAACAAAAAAGAATCAGAATCGTGTTTGGTAATGCAAATGATTTTAATTTTGATTTTGCTCTCGGAAACACTTTTAGACCAAAAATAAGAAATAAAAAAAAGTTATTTCTAAAAAAACACTTTTGAGAATAAAAAAGGCAACGATAGTATTCTTTCACTTTTGTCGAATGCCCACGAGATGCGGGCCGGGTTAACTTGAACCGATCTGGATAATTTTTTCAATAAAAATTTCGTAAATTAATAAAAATAAAAATATAAAATGATTAAAAAATCCAAAAAATAGAAAATTCATAAAAATGAAAAAAAATTCCAAAAATTCCAAAAAAAAATCTCAAAAATTAGGAGACAGGTCATTTCAACTGGCCAATCTTATTTTTGGTGATTTTGCCTTTCGATTTCTCCCAAATGATGATTTTTCCCTTCATGGGCAAATCAGTCCAAAAAATTTCGAAAATTCCAAAAAAAAAAACTCAGAAATTAAGAAATGGGTCCATTCAACTGGCTAATCCTGTTTTTGGTGATTTTGCATTTCAATTTTTCCAAAGCGCTATCTGATTTGTTATCGGAGTATCATGCTGCATTAGTGACTTCCACATAATATCCAAGGGTAAGACTGAGCCATCTATGCGACAAAGATAGGTTTTATTCATTCTGAGCAATAAAAGATAACCAGAGTCACATTTTTCACTCTTGGCATATGCATAGTCTCAATAGAAGCATGGAAAAATAACAATTTTATCGTATTACCCTTCCAATGATCAAATCTAAAGCATCCCTATTTTGGCCAAAAAGATGTCATGCTACAAAAGGATCGCACTTGTGGGGTCTGAGGAAAGTCATCGAATGTGATTATATAATTATTTGCTTTAAATGACAAATTAGGAAGATAAATTATTTTCCAAAACCGAAATTTTGTGTAGTTACCAAACGCGTTTGTGCTCCGGGAACAAAAATTTTATGCAGTTACCAAACGCATTCTGATTCTCTAAAACTCATCCTGGGAACAGAATAAAAAAAATTGATTCTAATGAGAATTGCTTCTTTGGAATAAACACGTTACTAAATAGGCCCCTCAAAAAACTAAGGGTGAGTAGTTTCACGTTTTAGCTGGAACCTAAAACCTATTTGCATACCCTGTAACCTAGAACTTATCCTTTCACATGTTTTAGGGCCTACTTAGATTTTACCTATATTTTTAATTATACGATTACATTCCCGAGCAAGAGATATCTGCTCAACTCCAACACTCTAACAATGCGTTGCCCAAGGTCTCGCAACCTTGTCATTGACTGGCCAAAGGTCACATGTCCTTGATGTTGAGGTGCTTGGAGTTGCGCCGCCCCAACAAGGCGGGCAATAGCTTGCTCTTATGATGTCTATTCTTCAATCTTTTTTTTTTCTGTTAATTATTCTTCCTACATCCTATTGTTAAATTGTTAAATACACTAAAAATCCAGTTTAGTCCTTTATTTGAACAGAAAAACGTAACATTTCTACTTTAAAATAAGTTATTGAGTTAATTTCCCTCTGCAGAGGAGTTGAATTAAAAAGGTGTTCATAATTGCAATTGCAGATTTACCAGATACTAATTAGGGGGTGTCAAACATACCCGCCTCGGACGGGCTAGCCCGGCCCGACCCAAAAAATTGCTTGAATTTTCGGGTCTTTTTGGGCCAGGTTTGGTACTCGGGCTGGGCTGGCCCAGGATTGCCGGCCGCCCGACTTTTTTTAACACCCATTTTTTCTTTTTAATTTAATTTATTTTTATGTTCTTTCATTTGATGGGTTTGTTAATTGATTTTGATTTCAAAAAAAAATTTAAAAAAAGGAAAGAAAAAAATAATTAGGCCCGAATCTGGCCCAGGTCGGGGCGGCCCGAGCTCGGTACTGCTCAGTTTCGGGCCGGCTCGGGCTGGGCGAGACCCGGCCCAACCTGGTCCGTTGACACCCCTAATACTAATCATGTGCAAAATTGCTTTGCCTATTTTCAAATAGAACACTTTGCAGTATAAAGTCTCCAAGTGATGTCCCAACTTACTCTCAATCAGTTATTATTTGACGTCGGATACCCCATGTTATCTCTTTGCAAGTACAAAAGGCAGGTGTAAGTTGCATTTTAATGCCAACATCGTCGTGTTGGCCCAACAAAAAGAAGAAAAATGACACTTTCTTAAATTTCAATTCAATAGGTAATGTCGATCTTGAACATTGAACCTTTTTTGTAGTGCATAGAGGTAAATCAAACATGTATCAAAAGTTTAAGGATCACATCGAACATTTTCATATGATTCATGGATTAAATTGAACATATTATAAAAATTTAGGGATAATATCGAACAAGTTAAAAGTTTAGGGACGATATGGACCACATTGAACAAATTAAAAGTTCAGAGATGATATTACACATTATGCCAAAGTTCATGGATTATTTGTGTAATTATCTCTCCAAAAAATGAGGAAATTTATATAACCTGACATATTATAGCCCGATTTCAAGATAGATCATAATACTATATTTCTAGACATATTTAGTCCCTCCAACTTATCTCTGGAGACCATTTAAGGACAAGTGTTTAGTCACATGTGGAGGTAATATATCGAGTCGATGTTGCCAAGTCGATAGGTGGCGCTTTGCGCAAGAAATGTACTTTTGATCCTCGTAATTTTTATTATGTTTGGTTTTAGTAGAGGTGAGTATGATTCCAAGGTAGAATCTGAAATCTGAAATTGGAACGATGGGGAATCGGTTCGATTCCATGTTCGAAAATATGCAAGATAGGTTCCAATTCCAAAAATATGGGATTCTATTTCAACGGGTAAGTTGGAACCTGAAACCTGTAGCCTGTAACGAGTTTTTATATTTTTCTTGGTATATGTCTTTTCGCAATCCTTCAGTATTCCATGGCGTTAGATAATGAGTTTGTAATATAGAGCTTCCATTTTTGGCGATACTTAGGATTGATATTTTAGTTTTATTAATGTTTCGTATTTATTTGTGTGTCAAAGAATGAGTTGTGATGTGTGGATTGTAGCAACAAACGACAGTCATTAAAGATGATGATTTACTGTAATTATTCAATTAAGAATACATGATGTAAATCCTAAAACGTGTGATATGGTAGATTCCAAGTTCTGGGATATATAGTGTAGGTTACAAGTTCTAAAAATTGAGGAACCTGTTTTCGGTAGGTTTCGTTTCAGAAAAAATCTATACAGAACCTGAAACTGCTCACCCTAGATTTTTGTCCGTTTACTTTGTTTTAATGACAAAGCGAGTCCTTATATTGTGAATATTTGTTTGTCACATCTACGTGTGAATATTTTATGAAGATGTCGTATTAAGACCAACCATTAAGTGGGATTCTTCCATTTTACAAGTTTGCCCAATCTTTTCTGCAATTCTATTGACGTTAAATACACTATGTACGACAATTAGGAGGTGTCAATGGGCCGGGTCGGGTCGAATTATTTTTTTCTTTCCTTTTTTTATTTTTTTATTTTTGAATCAAAATCAATCAACAAACCATCAAATGAAAAAATACAAAAATAAATTAAAATTAAAAAAAAAACGAGTATTAAAGAAAGTTTGGAGCCGGGCCAGCCCGGCCCGAGTACCAGGCCAGGCCTAAAAAAAAAACGAGGCGGGCCGGCTCGTCGGCGTGGGCCAAATTGACAGCCCTAACGATAATGACATCCTCATTTTCAATATAGATTTATGTAAAAGTATCTAAAATCACTTTTAGAAAAACAAATAGATGAAGTTTAAATATGTAAGTACGCACTCAATACTAACTTTTCGGGTATAAGTGCGAGCTTAACACTTATCAATGACTTTGCATTTGGTCAACGACTCTGTATATTTGGTGATCTTTTTTATATCTCCATTGTCAGAATCATTTCCTAAAGAGTTAATGCTAAGAAATTGATACTTGAATATTCGTTAAGTACGAGAAAAAATTAATTATACATTTAATATAATCCAATCTAACGATGCGTATCTTTTTAGTAAAATTTCAATAACGGCCTTCATAGGTAGATTTTCCTTCTTAGGCCAATTTAAGGTTGAATTGTGGAGCACATTGTATTTAATTAGCAAAGGATTAAAAAACCTAAAATTTAGGGATAAATACATTGAAAGTTTTAAAACTTGTCATAAAAATGTAATTGAGTTATAAAACTTTCAAAAGACGCAATTAAATCCTAAAACTTATCACCTATATGCAATTGAGTCCTAAAAATTTTAAAAAGTGCAATCAAATTTTAAAGCTTTTTAAGTTTATCCAATCAAGTCCCTCCATGGATTGCACTTTTCGAAAAATGTGAGGATTCAGTTGTATTTTCTTGATAAGTTTAAAGACTTGATTACATTTTTTGAAAATTATAGGACTCGATTGTATTTTTGTGACATGTTTTAGAAATAAATTATAGTTTTTTTAATTTTTAGAATTTAATTATATTTTCGCGATAAATTTTAGGATTTTCAGTATACTTATTCAGTTTTCAGGGACGTTCTTCTAATTTAAAAAGAAGAATATAATACAACAAAAAGAAAATACAAAAAAATCGTTCTTCATCGTCGTCGTCTTCTTCCTAGGGCTCGCTCTCCTCCATCAGAGGCGATCCTTCACCTCCATTGCCCATACACCTCCTTGGATTGAATTGATTGGCGAAGTTGGGGAGTTGCAGCCGAACTCGGTGGAACTAATTGTTATGATTGTGGCCAAGACGCGGAGTTGAAGCTTACGCTTGCATTGGGAGAAGAGAAGATGAGCAGGCTCTCGTTCAGGCCTCGCCCTCTCGACATCCACAAGAAGCTCCCTATCGTGAAATCCGTCAAGGATTTCGAAGATGAAGACACGCCCACGACGTCCGCCACCCGCAGTTCCCAGCTGTCTAGGCTTTCTTCTTCTATCGACTTCGATAACCATGTCAGCACTAGCAACGAGGTATCGACAGCACGATTGGATTCCTTACTGCAACCTGATTGCTGTGTCGTTTTTATTGTCATTGACATTGACATTGCCTCCATTGCGATTGGGTTAGGTAAATCCAGTCCCTAGTAGTAAGAAGGCGGCTTCTGAAATACCTACTCCTGAATATGTTGTTGTCGATACTTACGAAAGAGATTATTCGCGCACCTTCAGTCAACCGACGTCTTATTTGCGTGGAAGGGGAGGTCTGCAACATAAAAGAACTTTTCTGTTCTCTCATTTCTCTTTGGTGGGTTTAGTTTTCGATCAGCTATAAAGGTGTTGAATTCGGATTATATGATGCAGCTAGGGCTGAGCTTGGAGAATTTATTGAGTATGACTTGGACAATGAAGATGAGGACTGGCTTGAAGAATTTAACCAGGAAAAAAAGATTTTGTCACCCGAAAGGTAACATCTTCTGCGTTTTTGCCACTGCTTTCAATGGGTTGCAGGAAATCTGTCTAAATGAAGTTCATTTTGCAAAGAATTGGGCAAAAAGTAACTGGTTTTAAGTAGATTGCTACTTAACATGGTCTTGGTGGCATTGTTTTTCACCCATTTCTGAACCGAAGAGCCACGAAAGAAAATTCTCGGCCTTTTAGTTTGGTAGGGAGCATGCACAAGTTTTTGGCGGATATGTACTCTGTAAGCATCAGAGCGCTATTGATCCAGGAAAATGGAGAATGGTAATTGTATCGGTCGAGAGGTGATCGGTTCTTACTCACCATAAATTGGAATGGAAAAGAATCATCATGATTACTTCAGCCAAAAAACTTTGAGTGACTTAGTGACCTACTGGTTTTATCTTGTGTCACCAATTCAAAGAATATACCATGCGAGTCAAGTTGATGTAATAGTTTTCAGAAGAAGACAGAAAAATTACAGTCTCACATCTCCTCCCCTTTGTAGCCAAAGATTGGAGGCTTTTTGACAAAGATTCATGGGGTTGTGATTGTGCGCACCTGTGATTGCGTTCGCTGCGAAGGGGAACAACTGGATAAAAAAGGTTGCAGCTTTTACTAGAAAATGAACGAAGAAATTGCGGAAACATAATGACCATTTTTCTAGAGTAGTAGTGGCAAAAAATTATGACTGCTTGGATTGATTGGCGGATGCTATTTTCCGTGGGGCATATACACAAGGAAACTGATATAATCAACATTAATGCTAATTATGCACGGACAATCTATCCATTGGGTTCGTAATATTCATGCACTTCCATTTTTTGTGATTGTGATTATTGTTTCATGTCTATTGAAGGTTTGAAAGTCTTCTCTTCCGCTTTGAGGTATTGGATCATAAGGCTAGGGAAAGAGCTGGAGTCTTAACAACTACATTAGGTTCACCAATTCCTGTGCTCTTGCAACTTGATGCTGCTAGTGAGGTAAAAGCGTACAATAATTCCAGTTGATGATGTAGAGCTAGTTCTCGCATTGGATTTTATGGCATGCCCCTCAACTTAAACTTTCAACATCATGGTTACTATCTAATTTATTGTCTCAATGCCTCCTGAATTTTCAAATTCTACACTTAATCACTTTACGCAATGGTATTATGGTAGTATTTGTTAGAGATGCTTTAGCAGATATACTTACTGTGGTTCTGCTGTCAGCATCAAGTTTCACTCCGGAAATATTCAACATATTGTCTGTCATATTTCAATTTTCTGCTTTCACCACAATTGAAGATTGCCTTAGAAATAATGTATCCGCAATTGTTTGGTACTTGGCTATTCCTAGATAATTACTTGTTGATACCAGTTCAATTAAATATTATAATACACATGATGAGTGACTGATGGGCGAGTTGCTAAGCTTGAGGTGCTATTCAAAGCCTTAGTCACAAGAATTTGTTTTAAGTTTTCCATCTTAGTAAGTTATGGACATGATGATGGGATCCAATCTGCAAAATTGGAGTTATTAATCCAGGTGATAAAGGAAGAAACTTTTCATGTAGCGAGGACTCTTGCATGTCATTGTGGTTGTAACGAGGAGGATAATAACTCTTAATGGTTGCAACTGAGATCAATTCCTGGAGCTGCTGCTAGATGCTTGAATTTCATCTGGATGCCGATAACAGTCTGACAGATAGCAGGGACTGGGTGCTTTTAAATATTCCCTCCTTAGAGAGTGCATACAACTGTAATTTTCGGCTAATATGTGGGTGCTTTCGATAGTCTCAGATACCAATAAAACAAGGCATTGACAAGGCATAGAAACTTGCTAGATTAAGCTATTTGTTCAACTACAAGAGAGAGCTCGTCCATATTATCAAATCAGGAGCATACTGCAGCTTTTGGTTCGAAATTATGCTAATTCTGATTTGTTAGAAAGCTCGCCCTGTCATTGGTAGTGTTTTCTTAAGCATGTAAGTGAATCCTTTGGTGTCCCCTTTTGTATTTCTGTGTTTTCTGCTGCAATGATGGAAAAAAGGATTTATATAACATGGTAGACCTTTTGACCCAGGAACCCCTTTGGCCCATAATGACTGTTCATTTTTCGGATCAAATTAAATAATTTGGTTCCTCTAATAAAGAAGAGTATTGACATTTGTTTGGTGCAGTGTATTTATTATCTGTGAAAGGAATATTTTGCATCTTAATGACTTCTTTTTCTTATGTGCCAGGCTGTACAGGCTCAGTCCATTAAATATTCAATTTTCCATTCTGTTTATTCTTATTGGAAAGAGAAGGTATGAATTAGTTGCTTTCTGGAAACATTTCGTTGTTATTTGTGCACTTAAAGGAAAATCTGACACTACTTAGCATTGTTCTTTGATGTCTTCTAAACTTATCTTCTGTGGTGGAGTTGTGGGGTGAACTTTTCATTTTTAACGACTGTCAGTAATATACGTATACAGGGCTACAAACCAAGTGGGCCAAATGTTGAGAATATGTGATTCGGATAAGTATGGTTTAGGACTAACAGTAACCCTTGATTCTTTCTATGGTAAAGATTCCGAAGAGATTTTGTTTTTGACTATTATTTGTACTTTTTTTGCTGCAGTTCTTTTGTATATGTTTTCATATCATCTTTAGCTTTGTTTCTGTTTCTAATCGATGGGTATGTACTCATCTGGCTCCCATAATGTTTACTTTTTTTCCATGGCTTCACGATGAAAGATGAGTGTTGAACTCCTCTTCGTATAATATTTTGACTTGCTTCATGGTGTCTTATGTTGCAAATAATATTGCAAGCAGTAATCTGAAAATGATTTTTGCTGCTGGCCAATTCCTAGAATGGTGTTGGGCTAGCATTGATGTTGTTTTCGAATTAATATTTCATTCTAGCAGAAAGGTAAGCTGGGTAATTAGCTTTCGCTACTGTGATTGTTCAACTTTTCCTGAGTGATTGTGGGGCTCATTAAATAGGGTCGTAGGTTGAAATTGATTTCGCTAGTAGGCTCTTGAAATGATTTTTAATTTTGAGCGATTCTTAAAAGGGTGTTGGACTAGGATAAAGGTCGGCTGGTTTCCAATTCTTATTTGTTTCTAATATGAAGGCCAACTTTTTTTGTTCAATTAGTGTATGTTTCTCTTCTAATGGAAAGATCATCTGCTTTTATTAAGTAACCGTCCCTAAAAGGTTAAGGTTCCAAGGCAGGAGGACATACGTGGTTTTCAATCATTTTCAGGGCAGGTCAGAGTTGGTACTTATCTTTGGGATATACCAGCTTAAAAAATAGGATAATTAGTGCTTACTCAATAAAGCGGAACGAATGATTATGTTTTTGTGCTCTAGTATTCATCTACGCTACGTAGTTATTTTTTACTCAACTGGTTGGACTCTTTCGTCTCCTTGACTGTATACAATGAGGATGCTGAAGCTTTGTTATCTTGCTTGGCCAGCGTGAGCGGTGGCAAAAACCTATATTGCGGCGTCTCCAGGTTAGATTCTCTTCATGAGCTTACATATAGACGTACGACGAAGGATGGCTTGTTAATGACCATCACTTTAATGTTTTCCATGACATTTATGACACCTATTGGCTTCTTATGTCATTTTTGTTCTTCAAATTTCCTCTTATGCAGCCTCCCCCGCCAGTTAATGACACCAACCCTTACAATGTCTTTAGACCCAGGGAGAAAGCCCATAGACTCCACACAAGAAGGGTAGTCAATTGCAGCACTTATGTCTTACTTTCTTCGATACCATCAGTACGATCTGCCTTCCCATAGATCTCATAAGCTATGTGATGATCTTTTCAGATGCAACGGAGAGAAAATAATGTGCAATCATTTGAAAAGCTTCGTCAGGTCTGTATAGCTAATGCTAAAAGTTCCCCCTTTTATAACATTGTCTTTTTTAGCTGGTTGAGTAAATCATAGCTCTATTCCTTATGCAAAGGAGCCCAATTCTCTATGGTATAGTTGATGGTCCTTCCATACTGCCTCATTATTGATTCTTGTTATTTCAAAAAAAAAAAAAAAGGCAAAAAAAAGTAAAGAAGCTGAAGCAATGTTTGAAAGATGAAGGATTTGCATCAAAAGTAAAAATCAACAAAAGACGACTTAAAATGACACCTGATTTTCCTCAAACTAAATTATTTTTTTCTCCTGTGGAAACTTCACGTTAGATCTTGTTGAGTTCGTGTTTCATATTGGTCTTGCTGAAGGATCCACATACAAATCGTCTATGACTTAAAGGACCAGAATTGTTTGAGCCAATAGGGTGAACTAAGTGGATTTTACTTTTTCTCTGATATATGCTTGGAATTCTCCCAAGTAACTTCTATATGCTTCAAACTATGATTCGCACCTATCCTCTGGGTCTTTCTATATGCAACATATAAATTGAGCCTATAGTAAATCTATCATAAGATATAATTAGATTGATCTTACTAGATGTTTCTATTTCCACGAGAGCTAATTTCTAACCTAGAGAGGTATTCTACTTATTATTGACAACAATGTCTGATAATCACTAGCATACAGCCTTTCATTTTACAGGGGTTACAACCTATTTCAGCATGAAGAATTAATTAAATCTGAACTTTAATATGCATTGATCCCCTTTGTTAACCTTTTCAATTCAGCTCTCTCTGAGAGTATATATGCATTTTGCCAGTCAAACATAGAAAATAGTTTTCTCGCCAGAAATTTTACACAGGATGGAAATGTGAAATTATCTGAAAGTAAATGCAAAAATTGCTGACTAATACTTCAAAGCATAAGTTATGAAGAGAGATTATGTGATGAAATGATATCTGTTTTTGTAGTTAAAACCATTGGATAGGGAAATACTTCTCAGAAATCTTGTCACATGAAGGACGTAATCTCTCTAATTGTGAATCTTACACAAGAAATGTATGTAGATATGGAGAAATGTAATGTCAAAATGCTCTAACATGTGCTGAAAAAAACTGCATTCAAGGGACCTTTTAGATAGGGTATATCAATTGCTAGAGCCAATACTTCATATGCACTCCAGAGTAAGTAAGAAGGTGATGGCAATCACAGCTGCAATTCAGGCCCTGCTCGGGTGAGAGGCAAGGCATCCTGGCCTGAGTGTGCAACTTGGGACTCCTGAGGGTTGGCTTTTTCTCATCTTGTTTTGTTAGATCATGGATTCTCGTGTATACTATATCCCTCAAGTAATATTAGATTGGCCAGGCTTACTATTCAGTGAATATTAGTTCTTGTTTATGTCACTTGATAGCCCAAGGAGGTTATGCGCTGAACCTGTGTAGGTGCCTGCTTATTTGTATAAGTATAGGCATTTATCAATAAGCTTTTTCTCTTTGTTTGAAATCAACGCCTGCTTATTTGTATAAGTATAGGTATTTATCAATAAGCTTTTTCTCTTTGTTTGAAATCAACTCTTCTCAGGTCCGACGTAATCTTGAACAAGCAAAGATAATCATGGAGGCTTTGATTAAGGTGAGTAAAACTTCTGTTGTTTCTCATTTGGTATAAATATATCTCAGGATTTGCCTTTTCATGAGTAAATAACGTTCATTCTCGGTTCGTGTTTACAGAGAGAAGAGAGGAAAAGAGAAGCGATGGAGACTGAAGTAAGCCTCCAGAGGCTTCAGATGAAATATAAGGTGCAGAGGCTATTATTTTATGTTGTTTGCAGTCCAGTTGTTTTCCTATCTGTTGAAGCTAGATCCAGAACATAATTTTCTTAGGTGCCAGTGATCGCTTTTGGGGAGAGTGGCTCGAGTGACGTTAAACTTCTATCATACAAGACTTGCTTTCATCTTCCTTAGTCCATCTTCCGAGTCATAGCTTGTTACATTTCTTTGTGAAACTTGCTCTTCTATTCCAGTACCTAGCAATGCAGTAATTGTTGCTCGGATACTGTTTCTGGGAATTGACCAACTCCTGTTATAGCCATGAGGAGTTGGCTGCTTTGTATTACTTTGAATCTCCGGAACATATTTTAGCTTTTGTCCTCAAAATCTTTTCACTGATTAACCTTGCACCTTTTTCTTTTTTAGCATGAAATGGAGCTAGTGGACGATAGCTTGGCTCTACCTGGATTTCCACCTGTGTCTTCCAAGTTTGGTTCGACTGAGGAAGAGTTTGTGGACTCTGATGAAATTGCCAACTTTCGTCCTCGATCACGGTCTTCAGCAACACACAGTCTACCGTTTTCGAACTCAAACTTTGTTTCGGCTCCTCCAGGCAGCATCAAACAAGAGTCGAGACGGCGACCTGTGCCCAATACATGGCTGCATAAGATGGTGAACTCTCGTTCTCTTCTCGCATACGTCTTTTTCTATGATTATCTATTTTTGCATTTGCATGCTCTGTTCTGGTACCCATCGGAGTCTTGACCATCAGATAATCTTGCTCCTTGACAATGCAGGATCCTCTTGAGCCAATTCTGTTATTCACAAAACCTTTAGTTCCTGAGAAGTTGGCAGCAGCCCGCATTGTGCCGCCGGCCAATTTGTCGAAGAGTTTTACTACCCCAACCGTCAATAAGTTCCGTGGAAGAATGGGCCGAGGGGGTCGAATAATATTTGATCGGTGGAACCCTCTATTGCATTCTCCAATCGACTTTGGCAACTCTTCCTATGTACCATAACCGCAACCTTGTAGTTAAACACTGAAATCTTGTAGTAGTGTCACCACACCGAAAGTGATTCATTCACATGGAAAATGTATATCCGGGGAGTGGTGGGATGGTTGATATTTTCCTGCAATGCTCCTCACTTTGATTCCTTCCTTCTGTTTTTTGCTGTACAGATTATCACCATATTTTGAAAGACTCTCTCTCTCTCTCTCGGATTAAGGGGCATTAGTTTTTATGAAGATTGAAAGTAGACACATACAAATATACTCAAAAGCAGGACGAATGCACCCCCTAATCATCTCTTGCACTCTATCATTCTCGAGGCCCAATCTGCACAACAGTGACTCTACCGTGTCAAATCCATGAAAAGAAACATGAGCCCTGTCCAGTTGTTATATCTACAAAAAGAGCAATAGAAAAAGTGAGTTGTTTGGGATCCTCCTCGTAGTCGGATCCAACTCGATACTGATAAAGCCTCTGAAGGCAACCGGGGATTAGCAGGGGCCGGTAGGCCTGTTTCCTGGTGAATACCTGGGGGCTGGTTTTGCCTCATTTGGAGGCTTAAGTTCATGGGTACAAGCTGAACTGTGGCCTGCTTGGCGAGATGGATCGAAAGCCAACTGCCGATGCTCTCGCCATAGGACCGGGCATGCCGAACAATTCAAGCCCAATGCACGATCCATATGTTAAAACAGATTATTGCATTAAATACACTATACATTATCAATCTTATTGATGATTTTTATGTATGTATGGGTAATAATACGTGAGAAGAATGCAGATACGGGTCTTTGACTAATGTTAGATGGAAAATCTGAATGCGCACTCACAAAGAAACATTCCCGCTTTCGACAATTTATAATAAAAATGATTCTGCATATTTCTCGTGCGGAGATATGACTAAGTATGGTCAAAATGCCACGCACTCTCATCGCGCCTCGTTGTTTACCAATTGATTTTTCCTCTGCAACGATCAACTCCGAATCTTGTTTACAACCCGACCCGGGGATTAAACAAAAAGAGTCATCCGAGTAGAGAAGCAGATGATAAAGTAAATCTCTCTCGCTTATTTGTCTGATTCATGTGGATATATAATTGGCTGGCTTCGCTCGCGCGTGACAACTCGCACGTGGTGGAGTCGGGAAGCCCAGCAGCCCCCTCCTCTTTCTCTCTCTCTCTCTTCTCCTCTTCTCTTTTCCCCCAAATTCCTCTGTCGATCGTCGATCGTCGAATTCACGATCAATCCGATTGAGCTCCGAATTGAGATCACTGCTACTGCACTGTCGCTCTTCCCGTCGCCAATCGCATATCGCTTCAGGTTCGTCATCCCGATTTCGTCCTCTCTAGGGTTTCGTTGTCTCACCATGGGGGGGATTCTGTGTCTTAGGGTTCCTGATTTGCACACGATGGCTCTCCAGTCCTTCAATTTGTCTCCCGTTATCAAAGCTTTGATTTTTTCAGCGTCTGGACGTGGATTTTCCCCAATTTGCTCCCTCTTCCCCTGCTTGATTCAGTTTTCGAGAGAGTGATGTGGTAATGTCGGTTGCTTTTGCTTGTCTTGCTGATGCTCTTTACAATCTCTCATTATGGCTGTCTGCACAGGTGCCTGGCGGTATTGGGTGTGGTTTGTTCACTGTGAATAGAGTTTTTGTGTATGTAGCGCCAGCTCGGGCATGCGTAGACCCTTTGTGAATTTGAATGATTACTGGAAGACCGAGAGCTTTTGTAGATTGATGTGATGAATGTACAGGCAGATATGTCGGGGCATGTTTCTAGTCAAGCGGGCACTCAGTTGCCTGGGGTGTCCCAGCAAAATGGCAATGTTGTCCCGAATATGGTAGCTGCGGGCGGTGGTGCCCCTCATGCCGCGTTCGGTGTGGACTCGGAACTTCTCATTGCTCGGAACTATATGCAAGATAAGATGTAATATAATCAAGAGAACTTGTTCTTGTGCTTTAACTTCCATAGGTCCTTGTTTGCTGATCGATTTTTTTCCTATCTTTTCAGCTTTTTTCTCTTAGCTCAGAGGCATCAGCAGCCAATTAATGACTCTCAAATGCAGAAGCTGAAGGATATTGTTAAACGCCTGGAAGAGGGTCTCTTCAAATCTGCTCACTCGAAGGTCTTCCAATCCTCATCATTTATCTCTCCCTCTTCTTTGTAATAGTACAAAAAGTGGCTTATGATTACCCTTTATTTGATAGTGCTTTACATTTTAGATTTGCGAAAGCCAATAATCTATTCATTTTTCTTGCCTGGTTCACATGTTTTTCTCATGATTATCAGTTTTTCCCTTTCTCTTTTTTGGTGAATAGGACTTGACATTCTTTTGCTTCCTTATATGTAGGAGGACTATATGAATTTGGGCACATTGGAGTCCCGGTTGCATAGTTTGATCAAGCGTCCATCTCTTAATCGAAATCCAGTCACTGCTAATTCAATGACAACGATGATTCCAACTCCTGGATTGTCGCATAATGGGAGTTCGACCATGATGGCGACATCTTCAGTGGATGCATCGATAACTAATATGGCTGGGAGTAGCAGCATGCAGCCAACGAATGCAAACACGGGAAGCCATATGTCAAGTGGTGTCATGCAGAGCAGTTCCTTTAACCGAACTGATGGTAAATGTCAATGTTATGCAATTTGATTGTAGAACTTTTGGCATTATCATGGCAACAATTTTACCCTTTCTAATTGTGTAGGTCTGCTTTCCAATGGGTATCAGCAAGCTCAAGCGAACTATTCCATTGGTTCTGGAGGAAACAACCTGTCACAGGTGGGCATGCAAAGAATGAGCAGCCAGATGATTCCGACTCCTGGATTTAGTAATAATAGTGGAAATCATTCTTACGGAAGCTTGGAGGCTTCCAATAATGGTGGCAGGATGTCCATTGTTGACTCTCCCATGGTATCACAGGATCAGCATCAAAAGCTGCATGTAAGCAATCAGAACAGTCGGGTATTGCATGCCCTTGGCAGCCAAACAGGTGGGGCAATTAGGTCTGGTATTCAGCAGAAATCTTATGGTTTCTCCAATGGAGCACTAAATGGGGGCTTGGGAATGATTGGGAGCAATTTACAGATGTCCAATGGGCCTAGCACCTCTGAGGGTTTCCTGAATGCGTCACCTTATATCAATTCTCCAAAACCTTTGCCACACCAATTTGATCAATATCAACGTTCATCTGTCCAGGGTACTACATAGATCTTTCTATATGATTTACTTTTATATATAGAAACAGCTAGTTACTAGTTAAGGCCTTGGGACAAATGTTTCAGAAAAATTCTGATCTTTGCCATCTCTCCGTATTATTTGAAGCTATATGTTTCATAAAAAGTTTCTTTTTGACAGGTGACGTGTATGGGAGCAGTACTGATGTTTCTGGCCCTGGAAATCTATACACTGCTGGAACTTCTGCTGGACCAATGGCAAATTCTCAAAGCATGGGTACACTTAACTTGCAGTCTCTTTCCAAAACAAAAGCTTCATTGGTTGCTAATCCATCAAATTTGCATAGCACTCAAGCTGCACACTTGAAACCTCATTCAGTTGATCCAGTTGAAAAGATGAATTTTCAATCTGCCCTTCCTTCGAGGGAGAACTTTAGCCAATCTCAGCACCAACAGCTATTTCAGCAACAGACTCATTACCAACCGCATCAGCAATTTGCTCAGCATCGCCAGCACATGCAGCAGAATCAGCAGCACCAAGCTTTGTTGGAAAGTGAGATATTTGGTCTTCCTCAGGTGACATCTGATCCGGGAAATCAATTCAAGCAGGAGCCTAAAGAAATTATGCGAGAACAGGCATCTGATGGAATAAATTTGCCTGAGTTTCAAAATCAGTATCAGCAGAATCCTTCTGATAATCATTCTAAGGTTCAGCTTTTTGCTGCTCAATCTAACCAGCACAACAGCTGCTCTATGTTGCCTCAAAATACTCCCCAAGTGCAACATTTGTTACAATCACAACAGCTAGTTGCTGAGGCCCAAAACGAATTCACTTGCCATCCTGTAGATTCAGTTCTCCATGGTCAATGGCATCCTCAATTGCAAGATGGGACTGAAATCCTGGGGAATAAATTAAATAATCAGCATTTACAAGATGATTTCCAAAAGAGAATTTCTAGGCACGATGAAGCTCAGTGTAACAATCTGTCTTCAGAGGGATCAGTTGCTGGTCAAAATGTTGCTTCAAGGGGTAAAACAGAAGCATCGAATTTAAGTACTGCCACCTGTAGGTCTGGAAACACAAACCGTGACGACCATTTCAGAAACCAGCAGAGGTGGCTTTTATTTATACGCCATGCTCGTCGATGTGCAGCTCCACAGGGGAAATGCCAAGAGATTAATTGTATAACTGTTCAAAGATTGTGCAAACACATTGAAAGCTGCAAGTTAACTCAATGCCCTTATCCTCGATGTCACCATACAAAAGTATTGCTTGATCACCATAAAAAGTGCACGGACCCAAGTTGCCCTGTGTGCATTCCTGTGAAAGTTTACTTGCAGGCACACTTCAAGGCATATCGCCGTCCTGATTCTACATCCAGTTTGCCAAATTCCCTTAGCAGATCTTGTAAACCCTCTGACATTGTGGAAAACCCAGCAAAGTTATTGACAAAGAAGCCATCTGTTGCTGAAAGTTCGGAAGACCTACTTCCTTCTATGAAACGTGTCAAAGTGGAACAGCCTTTGCAGCCTCTTATTCCCTCGATTGAAAATTCAGCTGAATCATTGTCTATTGCTGAGGAGCAGAAGATTCCCCAGTTAGTCTCTTACCATGGTCAGCAGCATGGTGAGATCGGTATTACAATTAAGGCCGAGTCTGCAGATACAAAGATGGAACCCTCTGGCAGTTCCGGGGAAAGAAACAATAATATGGGTGAGATGAAAAAGGAAGGAACAGATGATGTCTCAAATAAAACGCTTGGTGAGGAATCTGCTGTCGTGCAAGAACCATTTGAGAAAGAGGGTGATCAACCGAATCAAGAAATTGCCCAACCTGCTGATCAAGGAATTGTTACCAAGTCTGGGAAGCCAAAAATCAAAGGAGTATCATTGACCGAACTCTTCACCCCTGAGCAAGTGAGAGAGCATATCATGGGTTTAAGGCAATGGGTTGGCCAGGTATATTTGTTTGCTTATTCTGCAGTTCTTTATTGGCTTTCTGGTTTTCTCCCTTTTTCAACGTCAATATCAACATCAACAACACTTTTATCCCAACCTAGTTGGGGTCGGCGGTCGATGAACTCAAAAATAAATAAAATTAAAGCAAAACTGATTAAGGTGAAAAGAAAGAATTATATATATTAATATCTATAGGGAGAAAGGACTAGAAAGGACAGTCAGGAACATAGGAATTCTGCCCCTCTCACATTGCTAATAGCTTTCCTCCACTCTGCCCTATATGCCAATCTATTTCCCACTCCATCAAATCTTGGTTTTCTTCCTTTTTACCGAATGAAATAAACCCATTTCTAGTAAATATTGCTCAAATTCCAAATTGAATTGTCCGCCTCTTTTCTTTTTCCCCTCAGCCTTTGTGTAATTTGTTTTAATGACTTATCTGCTCCTTGAATATCAGTGTACACCATAGTTAGTAAAAGATGATTTGGATATTAGCATTTTTTTCAGATTACTTCTGTAGCAAAATTTTGTCAAACATCCTGGAACAAATGTCATGCGGAGAGTGAGTAAAGCACAGAAGAAGAATATTGTCCGACTGGGGGAAGGTGGAAGTTCATCCTTTTGAAGAAAAGGAGCCCGGAAGCCTTCAGAAGTCGCTTCTCTTTTGTTTCAGTCTTTGTATAGCTTTTCTTAATTGGAAGAATGTTAGCCAAACAGATATTAGAAAAGTAAAGCATAATTATCATTCTATGCAATGTTAATCATATTGGTAATCCTTTTCAATTGTTATATCCTGGATCTTCTGAGCCTTGTTGTGGCTGTTTTTTGTGGATGTATATATGTATGTGTGTATTAAATAGTTTGTGCTTCTGTCCAATGACAGATACATGTGATCAACTTCCTTTACTTGGTAGTTTCCAGTAGCTGGTTAAGGATACTTGACTTATTGGTTGATGGTATCTGTTTACATTCCATTGCAGAGTAAAGCTAAGGCGGAGAAAAATCAGGCAATGGAGCATTCAATGAGTGAAAATTCATGCCAGTTGTGTGCTGTGGAAAAGCTTACTTTTGAACCACCACCGATATATTGCTCACCATGCGGCGCCCGTATTAAGAGAAATGCACTTTATTATACTGGTGCAGTTGGAGATACCCGGCATTATTTTTGCATTCCCTGCTATAATGAGGCTCGTGGGGACACCATTGTTGTTGATGGAAATCCTATACCAAAGGCAAGGCTGGAGAAGAAGAAAAACGATGAGGAGACGGAAGAATGGGTGAGTTGATGTGCTTCTCTTTTGCCATGATGTTTTCATTATTTTTCTTGACATATTATCATCCTTAATGTTCTGATTTGCGTTCTGGTACAGTGGGTTCAATGTGACAAGTGTGAAGCTTGGCAACATCAAATATGCGCTCTGTTTAATGGTCGGAGAAACGATGGAGGCCAAGCTGAATATACCTGCCCTAACTGCTATATAGCTGAAGTAGAAAGAGGGGAACGCAAGCCCTTGCCACAGAATGCTGTTCTTGGGGCAAAAGATTTGCCAAAGACGCTTCTTAGTGACCACATAGAACAGCGGCTAGCTAGGAGACTTAGACAGGAAAGACAAGAAAGGGCAAAGCTTCACGGGAAAAGCTATGATGAGGTGATTGTAATCTCTGCAGATTTTGCGTAAATAAAGAGATAGTTATGATATACTTTTTTAGAAAGAATAATGTTGGACTGAATAGAAACATAATTAGTTGATGAATAATTGGTCAGAGTGCTGTATGCTTGAATGGTAACACATCTGTATAACTCTTCCGCACATAGGTCGTTAGTATTGAAAATGCTCTTTACTTTTTGTGTATCCTTCTTTGTGGGATACAGGGAGGGTCAATGTGCATGGACTTCCCTTGCAAACATAGAGATGAGTACCTGGACCCCATTAGTTACAGATAGAATAAGACTAGATTTTTCCACGTGGACTACTCGTCCTTTCTAGTGCTGATACCATGGGATTCGAGTCTTCATCATTGTTATTCGCGGAATACCTCTTGGATATGTTTTATTCCCCCAATTTAGTTCTTCAATAGAAAGGAACTTTGGTGATTGATTTTCAATTGTTTTTGCAGGTCCCTGGAGCAGAATCACTAGTTGTAAGAGTTGTTTCATCTGTTGACAAGAAGTTGGAAGTAAAGCAGCGGTTTCTGGAAATATTTCAGGAAGAAAATTACCCTACAGAGTTCCCCTACAAGTCTAAGGTGTGCGACAGGTTTTGTTGCTTGTATCTCTAGTAATGAGATGCCATGCTTGAATATGTATTATCGCAATACTTCCTTAAGTTGCTGATGGGAGATTGTTTTCGTCCTTGAAGGTCATTCTATTGTTTCAAAAGATTGAAGGTGTGGAGGTATGCTTATTTGGTATGTATGTTCAAGAATTTGGATCTGAATGCCAATTCCCGAATCAACGTCGTGTCTATCTCTCGTATCTGGATTCTGTGAAGTACTTCAGGCCTGAGGTTAAATCAGTGACTGGAGAAGCTCTGCGAACATTTGTGTATCATGAAATTTTGGTCAGTTCTTATTTTTAGCTCTTATGATTTGCCACATGCATGGTGTGGGGTTCTGTTATTGGATCTTATTATTTTTCTTTGTGCAGATTGGATACCTCGAATATTGCAAGTTGCGGGGTTTTACAAGCTGCTATATATGGGCATGCCCACCATTAAAAGGCGAAGATTATATACTATACTGTCATCCAGAGATACAGAAAACCCCAAAATCTGATAAACTTCGGGAGTGGTGAGGCATTTTGCAAGGATGCATTTTATATACCATTTCATCAGTGTAATGCAACTTGAACACTTCTGTTCACTGACTCTTCCCCCCAATTGGGGATGCTTTTCTATCTTGGATATCAGGTATCTTGCAATGTTAAGAAAAGCTGCAAAGGAGAGTATTGTCGTTGATCTTACCAATCTGTATGATCATTTCTTTGTATGCACTGGCGAATCCAAGGCAAAGGTAACTGCAGCTAGGCTTCCGTATTTCGATGGAGACTACTGGCCAGGTGCTGCGGAAGATCTTATTTATCAGCTTCAACAAGAGGAAGATGGCAGAAAGCAGAATAAGAAAGGAGCGACTAAAAAGACCATCACTAAGAGGGCGTTAAAAGCATCTGGTCAGTCTGATCTTTCTGGAAATGCATCGAAGGATTTGCTACTGATGCACAAAGTAATATCTTTTCCCTGCATCTTTTGTTTCCTTCATAAATTTTCTCTTATCTTCTAGTTTCTGTGGAATTTTCATTTTCTGATGAGTAAATTATTTTCTCAGCTTGGTGAAACTATATCTCCTATGAAGGAAGATTTTATTATGGTCCATCTGCAGCATGCATGCACCCACTGTTGCATTCTCATGGTTTCTGGAAACCGCTGGGTTTGCAGCCAGTGCAAGAACTTTGAGATTTGTGACAAGTAAGATTTGAAGATCTTCATTGGCATCTTTCAATGTTACCGTGGTCATTTTCCTTTTTGTTCACGTTCGGCTGTTTGTAATGTTGGCCTTCCGGGGTTTGCTTCCTTCAGCTAATAATCTCATGCCTATTTAACCTTGGCATTATGAATGTTGCTGCGAAATCTCTCTTATCTCTCTTGCTCTCTCTCTCTCTTGTGCCTTATTCTTTTTTACTTACAAAAAATGCCAGTTGTCAATTCACAGTAATGGAATTTACATATTTCAGATGCTGAAAATTTGTACTGTCTATTATAGCCAGTAAGTAACCTGTTCCAACTATGAGTTATCCTGCATCTTAAGACATGGAGGAAAATTATGTAAGAGACTCGTTGACAATTTAGGTTAAGCGTATAATATAATCCAATAATTAAAATTGTTCTAAGTTTGTAAGTTCCTTGAGGAGTTGCTGACCTGAGCAGTTGCCGACTCGTATTGAGAATTTGTTTGTTAATCTTTCTCATTCTCCTTTTCTGTATGTGGAATTAAAGTAATTGTACGATCTTTGACTAGTGTACAGGGCAGATGCTCATGTTCATCGACGGTTTGTTTCGGGACAGTTTTAATTAATGTGGAAGTGATCACAGATTTCTAGGATTTCTCCTGTCCCTTTCTCCTTGATGATACTTTGCTTGGATGACTTTCAATGCATTTCTCTTTTATCATGATTTTAGCCCATTTTTGTTACCTGAAATTGTGGCATTCCTTTTCTTATCCTCCTATTATATTTTAACCTGCTTAGCAAGGGGAAATGAATTGACTATGGTTTTCAATGTTTTTTTTTTTTTTTTTTTCTGTAGGAAGTCTAGTTCTGGCTTGAGACTCTACATAGTTGTTCCTGAGTCAGTCTTGTTTTATAGGAAGTTATCTAGTTCTGGTTTGGGACTTAAGAGTTATTCAAATTCCTTGTCTGTAGTGCATTGATCTGAATCATGGGCTTTAACTATTTTATTTTGCAGGTGCCACGAAATAGAACAGAAACGTGAGGAAAGAGAGCGACATCCAATCAATCAAAGAGAGAAGCATGCTCTGTTTCCGGTAAGTATGTTATGTGTAATGAATGAGTTATCTACCATTATGGTAATCCACTGCGTTGAAAAAGGCTGGTTACGATATGCTGCTGAAAGATTGTGAAATTTTGCAGATTCAAATTACTGATGTACCTGAAGATACAAAAGATAAAGATGAGATACTTGAAAGTGAATTTTTTGACACCAGACAGGCTTTCTTGAGTTTATGTCAAGGGAATCACTATCAATATGACACACTGAGGCGTGCAAAACATTCTTCAATGATGGTCCTTTACCATCTTCATAATCCAACTGCTCCGGCATTTGTGACGACATGTAACCTATGTAGTCTTGACATCGAAGCTGGTCAAGGTTGGCGTTGCGAGGTTTGCCCAGAGTATGATATATGCAATACCTGTTATCAAAAGGATGGTGGTATTGATCATCCCCACAAATTGACAAATCACCCATCTATGGCTGATCGTGATGCACAAAACAAGGAAGCCAGACAATTAAGAGTTTTGCAGGTGCGTCTTTCAAAAACATACTGATATCTTGAGGATTGTCTGGAGTTTAATTTTGTTTAGATGGAATTAAATTCAGTTTGCTTGTACATAGCTTAGCACTGGTTTAATTTGGGCAAAAGGATTAAGGCTTGTTCGTCCCTTTGAAACAAGGGACCTATTTTTTCCTTTTTCAAAAACAACCATCATGAGGTTAGATCAAATTCGACTTATAAAAAGACTAGCATTAAGGAGGCTGGATATTTGGTCTCTCAGTGAGCTCAATACTTCTCAATTGTCCCATGTTAAAGAAGCAATTTTTTTTTTCTGTTTTCTTTTTGTTAAATTTTAGGGGGGGGGGGGGGGGGGGGTGAGGGAAGATGTTGGTTCCGCAAGTTTTAAATTAAGAAAATCGTACGGGGCCAGGGTTTTGCATTGGGGTGCTCTTTTCCTGTTGTTTTTCGCAAGTTTTACACAATCAATCCGTTTGAACTCCTAAAATCTGGTAGAGTTTAATGCACAGGATCATTGGTATTACTTTTTCATGTGTTTGGATCCGAAGAACTTTTTTCACATGTTTTTATGTGGAAATGCAGCTTAGGAAAATGCTTGATCTACTGGTGCATGCATCACAATGCCGTTCAGCACTTTGTCAATACCCAAACTGTCGCAAAGTGAAAGGTTTGTTCCGCCATGGGATCCAATGCAAAACACGTGCTTCTAGAGGTTGTGTTCTTTGCAAGAAGATGTGGTATCTCCTGCAACTGCATGCACGAGCCTGCAAAGAAGCTGTGTGCCATGTCCCACGATGCAGGTTAGATGCCAAGGCTTTCCTTGTGAAGATATGTGTGAAGCAATCTGCAGTTTCTTTGTTTTCATAGGAGGAGAGTTTTTAGGTGTTTGGTTATTTCTTGCTCATATGTATTATTATTGTATGTGTTTGTCTTAACCAGAGACTTACGAGAACATTTGAGGCGGCTGCAGCAGCAGTCAGATTCACGGCGCAGGGCAGCTGTGATGGAGATGATGAGACAGAGAGCTGCAGAAGTTGCCAACAGTGGAGGATGACCTATCTGTACATAGGGGAATAATAATTCCGGGAAAGTTTGAGATAAGGAGGCAGAAAATGGGTTCAGGCAGCTTTAATTATAGTGGATTGCTTGGAGTTAAAGGCAAATTGGTGGCTGTATCTGATTGGAGGGGTTCTGCTGTTGATGCTGTCGCAGTGCCCTGCATGCAGGCTATACAGATCTTTCTTTGTTAGAATCGGCCAGGAAGAAGACTTGTCCTGCTCAAAATGGTGTCGATCTCCAGAGGTGCCCTTGACCAGAAGTGATGGCCAGTAGAGTGGTAATGCCTCATCACGTGGTTCACTGTGGTGAATTCTTTGATTCAGTCCTCTTTGAAGTGTTATATTAATCGTGAAGGCCGGTGGCGTGCCGGTGAGTGTACCATAGTTGTTCTGATCCTTTTCACTTTGACAGAGAAGAAATGTGGAGGAAAGTTGGTTTTACTCCCTCCTCTCTTTTTATCTTGGCCCCTTTTTTGGTAGGTTGTCTTCTAATAGATAGGGTGGCAAATAAGGGCCGTCGCCAAATCCACAGCAATTCTTTTCATTGTTGTTGATGTATAGTCTAACTTTTGCTATGTAAGAAACTTCTCTCTCTCTCTCTCTCTCTCTCTCTCTCTCTCTCTCTCTCTCTCGGGTGCTTGCAGCATGTCATCGTCTTCATCATGTTCGTGCCGTTTCATTTCTTCTTTCTGATGTTACAAGCTTGTCGAGCGTCAAATTTACCACCAGTTGGGCTATTTGATCTGTCAGTGCAAGTTTTGAAATAATACAAGCAGCTGGGCAGTCTGCTCTGCTGAGAAATGCCTTTTGGTCTCTCTAACGGTTGTGAAGTAGCAGCAGTAGTCATTGTCATTGATTCGTCTCAGATGATTAAAAAGCTTGTCTTTGCATTCCGATTGAATTTCCGTCACGGGTGAAAGGACGCCTGGCCGTTATTTGAGAGTTAAGGATGCTTGGCCGTGATATGAGAGTTGTGCCGCCATTAAGGTCGAAGTCAAGCATCAATCTGGAGGGATCACTATGGGTGCCAATTCGTTCCATGGTGTAGATTCTGGATGCAAACGCGAGATTCAAACGGCTGAGTACGATGAAGAGGCGTATCTGATTGGACAAAACACGAGTTCAATCTTCGTACCACAACAAACGCTTGAGCTTCGTCTCTCTCGAGAGCTCGCCGGCCGGTCGGTTGGTCGGTCGGTCTTGTCCTCCCCCATCGAATATCGCTAGTTATTTTTACATTTTAACTGCTCATATTTCAAAAGATAGTGACTAGTGGGAGCTTTTTTTAAAAATAATACAAAAAATAATAATATTTACAATTTTAATATTAAAAAAATAAAATTTATCAATTTAGGTCTCCCTCGGCATGTGAAATGCCGGGGGAGACCAAGAGGGGGGCCCGTCGTGGGCCCCCCTTATGCCGTGGGGGGTAGGACCCCACGTGGGGGGCCCCACCCCTTGAGACCCAAAGGGCGAAATCGTCATTTTAAGAAGGGTCGGGGTTCAAAACACCCGAAATGAGTCTTGGCTAGTTGTTCGTGGCCATTTCCTATTTTTTTGGGATTTTCCTGAATTTTGTTAGAATTTTTTTGGAAGACGGTTTGCCGGAAGGGCAAAACCGTCATTTCGAAAAAGATCGGGGGCCGAAAGACCCGGAACAGGTCATGGCCAGTTGAATGTGGCCATTTCCTATTTTCTGGAATTTTTTAGAATTTTTCTGAATTTTCCGAATTTTTTCCGAATTTTTTATGATTTTCTATTTTTATTGAATTTTTGGATTTTTATTATTTTTTTATTATTAAAAATAATAATATATATAACAATTATTCGAACCGGGTCGGATGACCCGACCCACAACCCAGACCCGGATCGGCCCCGCGTGCCCGCGACCGAAACGACGCCGTTTTAGGTATTTGGGTTTTTTTTTCTATTTTTTTTAATTTATCAGAAAAACAAATGAAACGGACGCACCAGATTGTGCCACGTGGCCACTCCTAGTGCATCCGATCTCAGACAAGATCGGACGCTCCACAGAGGGCCACGTGGCATATTCTCGACCGTTCGATCATTTTTTATTAATATTCGAAAATCATTTATTAATATTTCAAAAATCACAGGATCGCGACACGTGTCGCGATCCGGACCGTCCACTTCAATCGCTCAAAAAGCGCTCGGACCGGCCCCCACCCGGCTGACGTGGCCGCCCACGTGGCATGCCACGTCAGCCGTTGACTAGTCAACGGAACCCCGGCTCGCCGTAGAAGACGACCGGCGCCTCGCCGGAACAGTAAAAATTCCGGCGAGGTCGCCGGAACAACGCGAATCGACGTAAAAACTCGCTGATTTTCACATGTTTTGATGCCACTCGAACCCTCGGCAACCTACCATTAGCATTCAGCAAAAATAAGGCATCACCCACGTCGGAAACCCCTCCGAAGGCGCGGCGGCCGAACCGACTCCGGCGAGAGTTTGCAGAAATTTTTTTTACATTTAAAGCTTGCTCTATCCATTCAAGAAGCATCGAAATAAGGTTTGGGGACTTACCTGAGGCCTCTTAGAGCTCGGTGACCGCCGGCTTCGCCGGTGCGATCTCTCGGTCCTAGTATGGTTCGGGGAACTCCGGCGCACCATTTTCAGTACGGTTTGATGCAAAATAAACGTTAAGCCGGGGTTAGGGAGAGTCATAATGAAGTTTAAATGCAAGACTCGCACTGAATAAGGCCTAAGGAGGCGCGGCCGAGAGCCAAGGAAATCAAAACCCTCTCGGGCATTTCGTCGAACACATGGCGTGCATGAAGAAAATGGAGGTCGGGCAAAGAAACCGACCTGTTTCGGGGCTGTCGACGATGGCCTGAGCTTCGGAAATGCACCGTAAGTTGTCTAGGAAGTCAGGGATCATCACCTCTTTTTTCGTTTTCGCCCGAATCCGCTCTCCTTTTCTCTCGGCCCGAGCTCCCTCTTTTTTCTTTTTGTTTCTGGCCGACCGGCCTTTTCCACGGCCGCCGGTCCACCCAAAACGATCCTCCACCATCGCTTTTTGTCCCCCGCATTCGTTCTCTCATTTCTTTACTTGAAAATCTGGCCCCCATGCCCGTTTTTTTTTAATCCTCTGCACTCCCCTGCTTTCGGCCGGTGGGTCTGCAAGTTGCAGACCCGGTCGGACCGGGCCTGACCCGACCGGGCCGGTTCGACTTAAATTTGGCAAATTGGGCCCCAAATCGTACCCTTTTCATGAAATTGATGTCAAAATCGGACTCTTTGACATGTTTTCTATCAAATAGGAGTATTTTCGTGAATCAATTGGTTGAAATTTAGTGGAAACCCCAAATTACCCTTAGGATCCGAAATTGATTTTTGTTTAATCAAGGGCCCAAACGACCGAATCAGTCAAAATTGAGGCCACCAATGGATTCAGCATGATGAAAAACATAGGGTAGAGGTGTTTGATTTCAATGGGTATGCCCGTGTGAAATTTAATTTCGAAATTTGTGAAACCGGGGACTAAATTGAAAGAAATTTGTGCAATTAAGCCATTTTGTTCAAAATTGATCAAATTGGAGGGCAAATTGACCCAATTGCACTTCGAGACTTTAGAATTCAATGTCATAGCTTATGAAAAGTGAGAATTGAAAATTAAAAGACTCGAAAAGGAATTTTTTTTGCACAGTTCGGGTTTATGTTTGTGAAGTAACATAGTAACCCGAGCCGAATTTTCAAGATTTAAGGTGACACACTTGAAGAGTAAATTAAAAAAAAAATTATTGAATATTTTTGTATATTTGTTTGACCACGAATGGTATTTTTCTAATTTTTTTGGGTATTTTTAATAATTAAATAAATTCGAAAAATATTAAAAAATACCAAAAAATCTTTTTTGTTCAAAATTGGTTCCTAAGGCCAAGACAAGGCTTCCAAAGTTGTTTTTGTGATTTTATGACTTTTTTTATATTTTTAATTAATTTTAAAAAATAAAAATCCCAATGATAGATGGTAAAAAATCAGGTGTCAACAGCCGTGTGATTGGAGGCTCCGCGCATCTAATAAAGCGGGCACCCTATTTTGGAAAATAACTAAGTACAATGGGCCACACACATGCACAAATCCTCAAATGTCACGGGATCACCGACAACTTGATCAGAAGTACATATGTGGCGAGATAAAGGCAATGGTCAGAGCCCAATCAGATATCAAAGTCAAAGCACTGATGGCAGAAATTCAAGACAAGCTGCACTTCGAACCTACTTACCGTAAAACTTGGGCAGCTAAACAAATGGCAATCGTCGAAATTTTTGGAGGATGGGATGAATCGTACAGTAGGCTGAGAAAGTACATGAATGAAATGATGTTAAAGAATGCAGGTTCTCATTTTGTGATTGATGATCGCATGAGCCAAGATCGGAGCCGCACCTTTTTCAATCGCATGTTTTGGACTTTCAAGCAGACGATTGAAGGCTTTGCAAGTTGTCGACCTGTGATATTTGTTGATGGTACTTTTATGTACGGGAAATATCGATGAACGCTCCTTGTAGCGACCTCACTTGATGGCAACAATCATATATTCCCGCTGGCATTTGCTGTGGTCGATCGGGAAGATAATGACAATTGGACTTGGTTTATGACTCTATTACGGAGATATGTCTGTCGGATGAGGGACAATATTTGTGTAATATCAGATAGGCACAAAGGAATTATAAAAGCAATGAAGACAGCAATGTGGCGTCCTCCACATGGCCACCATAGATTTTGCGCACGGCATATTGTCAGCAACTACAATAGACAATTCAAAAATGCCGAAGGCAAAGGTCTCGTTGAGGAGGCAGGTAAAATTTAAAATTTTAATTTTTTAGAAAATAATGTTGATAAATTTGAGTGCTAAGCACTAATTATTATTGTAATATACAGCTTACGCGAATCAACCGCAAAATTTTGAACGCATCATGGCGCAAATTAGGGGCATGGATCCACGCACAGCTGCTTGGTGTGATCAGATTCCAAGAGAACAATGGACCATGGCTTATGATGGAGGGAGAAGATATGGAGCGATGACAACAAATGTAGTTGAATCGGTCAACGGCATGTTAAAGGGTTATCGTGGTCTGCCAATAACGGCTATGGTAGATAAGATATTTTATCAGCTGAACCAGTATTTTGACACGAGAAGAACGACGTTGAGGATGCAGGAGGCCCAAGGACGTATATTCACGCATTTTGCGGGTCAGACGCTCGAGGAAAACAGTCAACGTGCAAATTGGCATGAAGTGACACGTTTCAACTCTGATTTAGGACTTTTTGAAGTAAAAATTGGAATTGACAGATCCAGATGATCAGGAGGCCGAAAGCACATAGTGAGCCTAGACCAGAGAACGTGCACGTGCGGAAAATTTCAAGAGATTAAAAGTCCATGTTCCCACGTAATTGCAGCATGTCAAACACATGCTGTTGATTACAAAATGTACGTGAATGAGTGCTACACGATGGACAAAACCCTTCAGTGCTATCAGTATCCATTTCATCCGTCAGGCGATATTGATTATTGGTCTACATCTGAAGTGCTGCCATTAGTGCCAGACCCGAGACGCATTAGGAAAAAAGGAAGACCCCGTATCTCACGGATACGTAATGAGATGGACTGGACGACGCCTAGCAGTAGTTCTGCGGGCACCTTATTTTGTAGTAACTATGGAAAATCATGGCACAATATTGAAACTTGTGCATACAGATCGACCCGAGAATAGCTCACAGTTGTGAGAATTATTTAAATTAGATATAGTAATTTGTTTTCTTTGAGTAAAGAACTGCATTTGTCTTTTTTAATGTTGTTACATTATATATGTAAATTACCTCTGAATTATGTCTATCGTTGTTACATTTTTTAAAATATTTCATTATTACATTATGTATGTGAATTTATTGTAATAATATAATATCACAATTGTAGATATGGCACAGAGGACTTACATTCAGCCGGGACCTGAGGATGATTCCCTTCTTACAGGGCAGGCCCGACATAGATCAGAGACCATACGGAATGCTAAGGTATTTTAAAAATTTATCAGTTCATATGTCATTTGTAACGGCAATGTGAAAATTGTTACTAACAATTTATTTTACATTTCACAGGGACATCGTTATGTACCCCTTAGATGTCAGCGAGCGATGTTACACGTTGATATCGATGATCTTGATCCGCTCATAGTCCCTTATCTTCGGGCCTCGGGATTTTATGGAATTTATATGATGGGTTTTTTCCAGCTAGACTGGCATTTGATTACCGCGTTGGTTGAGCGATGGAGACCTGAGACGCACACATTTCATATGCCGGAAGGTGAATGCACTATCACTCTACAAGATATTGCGCTGATCACAGGGCTGCCCATCGATAGACTTGCAGTTACTGGCCCTACTAATTTCAATTGGGGCACTCTATGTGATGATCTACTTGGTGATCGCCCACCCAACTTGAAAGGCACACAGATAAACTTAGGATGGCTGAAAGACCGCTTTGACGAGCTTCCGACCGACGCCGATGATGTCACCATCATACAGCATACTAGGGCATTTATTCTCCGCCTACTTGGAGGATCTATTTTTGCAAATAAATCAGGGGCCCGAGTTAGTTTGCTGTTTCTTCTACTATTAATGAACCCCGACGGCTCTACGCAGTATAGTTGGGGTTCAGCAGCGCTTGCTTGGTTATATCAGGAGCTATGCAATGCAACAGATTCCAAGACGCATCAAATCGGGGGTGCCTTACATGTATTACAGATTTGGGCGTGCGAGCGCTTCAAATGCATCGCCCCAACCCTAATAGACCGTCGTCCTTTGGAAGATGCACCTCTTGGTAGTCGGTATGTGATCTGTTGCTTTTTTAGGTTCACGAGGCATTAATTCTTTCCACCTAGACTGTTATATAATTTTTTTAATGCAGATGGAGTCTAGGCCTACAGACAACAGTAGTTCCCACACATGCGTTGTCACATTTGCGCTATCAACTTGATAGAATGACATCAGAAGATGTAAGTAATGATATTAACCAACGGGTTTAATATAATGTTAGCTTTTAGATTAATTATTGATTTTATTTGATGTATTTTGTTACAATAATAGATTATTTGGAAGCCCTACACCAATGACATTCTGAGGGATCTACCAGCTTACTGCCTGCAAGGATGAGACATTTGGAGAGCTCGTGTCCCACTCATCTGTTACTGGATAGTTGAGTGGCATTATCCAGACCGAGTCCTTCGTCAATTCGGTATGCAGCAGCCGATACCTATACCTTCGCATGATCATACGCGCTTTCATGATATTGAATTAAGGCCAGTTGGGAAGGATTGGGTAAAAAAACACAGACGATCGATTGATATGTGGGACAATCGTACCGATTATATTGTCAATGGTCATCCTGCAACGGAAGAACTCCATTTTCATTCAGCATATATGGAATGGTACCGTAGACATACGCGGAAGTGGATTTCTATTGCGGGAGCTGCAATGGGTGTCGCGGTTCGTGCAAACACTTTCAATTTAATTCATTATGTGTCAAAAAAAATTTAATAATTATTTTTTAGTAATATATCGTATTTGATAATTTTTGTTATTTTTTATATCATTACTAGGGCGATGGTGTCGAACACATCTTACATATCATACGTAACTTCAATCCATCTCGGGAGGCTTGGGAAGCTTTGGAGAATATAGCTACGGCAATGGCACATGCCCAAAATGAGGAGAGGCGGCTAACAATGATGCCACCACCCCAGCCACCACCCCAGCCAGCAACTATAGCAGAACCCGTTGGGCCTGATGATGAGTTACCTGAGGCTGTTCAGCCGACTCGGAGGACTGCTCGACCTCCTCCAACTGGTGATAGCGTCCCCTACTGTAACATCCAAGGCCCAAGAGGCCCATCCCTTCAAGCCCAGCCCCCTTACATTTTTCTCATTTTCCTCTTCTCTTCAGCTTCCTACGACAACAATAGAAGAGGAGAAGAAGAAGAAAGAAGAGGAAGGAAGGGAGGAGAAGAAGAGAAGAGAAGGGGGGGTTATCCCATTACCGCATCAAATCGTTCCGGCGTCGATTATCAATCACCGGTAAGTGCTTCCACCCTTAGTTCTTCCGATTGAATTGATTTTTATAGTTAAAGTTTAAATTCGGAATTATGGAAAAATTAAGCCACGAAGTCAGATTTTGGAGTCGTTGGGTTAAGATTCTTGGGGGGAATGATAGTCTAGGGCGTTGTGGAGTTGTGGGATTTTACAGAACTCAATTTGGACTTGTGATTTGCCCGGAATGAATTTTCCAAAATCTGTTGTGCTACAGTACCGCGCGAACAGTATGCTCGAGGCCTGATTTCGCTAATTTCCTTTCATCGGATGAGGTTCGACCTGTTGAGACATTTGTAGTATATTGAATGAGCTTCGCGTGGACTATAAGATCGCTTAAAATGGATTACTGTAGCGAAAGTTATGGCTCGAGAGAATCTGGTGCGCGCTGTGAACAGTACGCGACCAGTACAGTTTTCGCCCATTTTCACCAATTTACGAATGGACTTTGGACAAGCTATGTTGGGATTATTGTTGTATGTTAAAAGAGCTTTCTTTGGACTATAAGATTGTTTAAATCGGAGCTCGGATGAGGAAGTTATGGCCCGTTGAAGTTTATCGCGCAAGTTGCGCAAAGTGGAAAACTTGTGTTTTTGCTATAAGCAAGTGTTTTATCGGTGCGTAGGTGTCGTCTTAGTGACAAACATGCCTTATTCAGTTGAGTCGTGTTCTAGAGTAGCTTATTACTCAGTTTTTGATCCGTTTTTCGTACTTTTGGTAGGTGTTCGGACGTATCTTTCCAAATAACCTTTCTAGTTTGCTTCTGATATTTTCAGGTGAGTGATACTATTTCTTCTTTGTGTTTGTAGAGTGCATATTTTGAAAGAGAAACTTCTATATATGTTATGGACTGAGACAAATAGCATATTTGTTGCATAAAAACAGGATCGAACCTTTACTGTTGTTTTTGTCTATTTGATATGATTTGAGCTGTTGATTTTGGTTATGAGAAGGATGTTGTGGTTGGATTTTGTGGTGCTCAAGATAGCTGTGAACCCGGTTGATGGGTTTGTGGGTATGCGCATACTAGTTAGGATATCCTTGTGGGCCGAGCCACCGGCATTGTAGGTGGAGACCTTGCCAAGGGGGGAATCTTGGTCGTCTTTTGTCACATGCGTTATACGTGACCACGGTTAGACTCTTGAGCAATGAGATTGGTTAGTGGATAGACCACTGACATGTGTTTTTGATGAGATTGGTCAGTGGATAGACCACTGATATGTGTTTCTGGTGAGATTAGTCGATGGATAGACCATTGGCTTGTGTTTTGACGAGATTCATCAATGGAGTGGACCATTGATACTTACTTTACTGGAGTTTGTGATTTGAAACAAATGTGTTGCTAGAAACATATTATGTTAAGGTTTTATATAACTCGTTTTGACTATAAAGATCTGTTATGTTTCGACTTTGACTTATACGAGTTATATTTTGATATTGGAATGTGCATAGTGATTGTTCGATCCGCTTAGAAGAAATGTATTACTCACTGAGCCGTGTTAGCTTATCCCTTCCTTTTTCCTTGTCCTTCAGGTTCAAGAAGTCGCAAGTAGCTTGAGGGCGGTCGTTAGCAAACGACATTTTGTTAGTAGGGCTTTTGGGTATGTGTTTTTGAGTTAGATGTGGCTTTGATGAGCCTTTGAGCTGTGGCTAGAGATGTATATCTTTTTTGTAGAGATATGTACATGTCTCTTTTGGTGGATATACACAGTGATCTGTTTGATGGTTATAGAAAGCTCTGGCTTTGTTTTGTGACTAAGGATCTCTTTATCAACCTTCTTTGGACGTACATATCATTGTTATCAGGTTGAGTTTTGGATTTTTGTGAAGGCTGCGTCCTTTTGGGAAAGGACGGCTGTGTCATGCCTTGTAGTGAGTTGGGGTGTGACATTTATTGGTATCAGAGCTTAGGTTATGATCTTTGTGGGTAGATGTGGAACGTTGTGAGATTGTGCGGTAGATTTTAATGCGTTAGCCTAAGAGATACTAAGATATAGTTTGTTTCATTCTCGGATTCAGGTAACCATGAGTTCAGATCCAGAACTGCTTGCCACTTATCTTAAAAGGGGTAAGACCAAGAGAGCTATCACCTTTGATTCTAGGGACGTTCCTCGAAGTTCTAGGGGCAGGCCTTCAAGAAGAGATGTGGATGCAAGAGCGGAATCTCTAGAATCAAGAGGGGAGAGTCAACAGCAAGGAACTCAAAATATTGTAGCTGGAGCCGTTGAACCTAAGGGTTATGCAGATTACACTTTCGCCCAGTTCAGGAAGGCAAAACCACCCACTTATGATGGAAAAATGGATCCTCTGGCGGCGGAACGATGGATTAAAAAGATAGAAGGGATCTTCAGAGTTGAAGAGGTTCCTGAGGAGAAAAAAGTTGACTTTGCTATACATTATCTGGAAGGTGAAGCCGAATACTGGTGGGAGGGAATGAGGTCGGCCTTTGGAGACGAAGATGCTGTTGTTCCTTGGAAGGATTTCAAGGAGACCTTCAACTCCCAATTCTTCCCGCAATCTTTTCAAGCGCAGATGAAGCATGATTTTCTACATATATCACAAGGTGATTCGACTGTTATGGAATATGCAGGCCGCTTCAATCAAATGAGTAGATTTGCGGGACGCCTAGTAGCCGATGAAGGAGAGAAGGTTGAGCATTTCGTGAGAGGACTCCGGCCTGAGATTCGTTTTACGCTTGTGTCTTTGTCGTTGCCCACTTATAAGGATGTGCTGGAACGAGCAATCAAGATTGAACGAGAGCTTTCCATCAGCGGCACACAGGGTGCTTCGTTATACAAGAGGCCGAAGCTCACTCACTTTCAAGAAAGTCAAGCAAGTGGTAGCACCAGACAAAGAGGCACTAGCAGCCGTGAAAAAGGAAAGAGTCAGGTGATTCGAGGGCCTTGCGCTACATGTGGGAAACATCATGGCGGTATTTGTCACCGCAAGATAGGAGCTTGCTTTATTTGTGGAAAAACAGGGCACATGGCACGCGATTGTTCCATCCAAAGGAGTGCGCCAGCGGACAATAGAGTTTGTTTTGTTTGCGGACAGCCTGGACATATATCAAGTACTTGTTCTATGAAGAAGACAAGCTTTTCAGCTAGTAGGCCGCAAGATAGTCAGCAAAAGCCAAAGATGATGGGGAGAGTTTTTGCTATGACAGAAGATGATGCTGCAGCTTCTAACACCGTTGTTGCAGGTATTATTTCACTTGCTTCGCGGTGCGCTTATGCATTATTCGACTCCGGTGCTACGCATTCCTTTATTTCTACGGAATTTGCAAAGAAACTTGATATACTGCCCGACTCTCTTGATTATGAGTTGCGTGTTGATACTCCTACTGGTGATTTCTTGATTGCTAATTGTGTACTCAAGAGGTGTAAGCTCCAGATTAATAATGTGGAAATGCCTGGAGACTTGATGTTGTTAGATATACGTGATTTCGATGTTATTCTTGGGATGGATTGGCTATCAGCATATCATGCTACTGTTGATTGCTTTTCAAAGAAAGTTGTCTTTCGACTTCCAAATCAACCTAAGTTTTCTTTTTCGGGAAGTTGTAAAGGCACTTTTCCGAAGCTAATTTCAGCTATGCAAGCGGGGAAGCTTTTAAAGAAGGGTTGCTGTAGTTATCTATCCTACGTAAAAGACACTACTAAGAAAGTTGCAAAGCTGGAAAATATTCCGATTGTTAGAGAATTTCCGGATGTGTTCCCTGATGACTTAACTAGTTTACCTCCGGATAGAGAAGTTGAGTTTTGCATTGAATTATTGCCCGGGACAGCACCTATCTCTAAAGCACCTTATCGGATGGCACCTGCTGAATTGAAAGAGTTGAAGACGCAGCTACATGAACTTTTAGATAAAGGTTTTATTAGACCTAGTGTCTCACCTTGGGGAGCTCCTGTTCTTTTTGTGAAGAAAAAGGATGGTAGCATGCGGCTTTGCATAGACTATAGAGAACTTAATAAGGTGACTATCAAGAATAAGTATCCTTTGCCTCGGATCGATGACTTATTTGATCAACTCCAAGGTGCTCAAGTATTTTCAAAAATTGACCTTCGTTCTGGTTATCATCAGTTAAAGATAAAAGCAGATGATGTGCCGAAGACTGCTTTCAGAACAAGGTATGGGCATTATGAGTTTCTTGTCATGCCTTTTGGACTAACGAATGCGCCTGCTGCTTTTATGGACTTGATGAACCGAGTGTTTCGGCAGTATCTTGATAGATTCATTGTGGTGTTCATTGATGATATTCTAGTGTATTCAAAGAGTTTAGGGGAACACGAACAACACTTGAGACTGGTTTTACAGACTTTGCGTGAGAAGAAGTTATATGCTAAATTCAGCAAGTGCGACTTCTGGCTTGATCATATAGAGTTCTTGGGCCATGTCATATCTAAGGATGGTATTTCTGTTGACCCGAAGAAAGTTGAAGCAGTTGTGCAGTGGAATCGCCCTACAAATGTTACAGAAGTAAGGAGTTTTCTTGGATTAGCTGGTTATTACAGGCGATTTGTGGAGGGTTTCTCTAAAATTGCTAGTCCTCTGACTCGCCTAACTCAGAAGGGCGTCAAATTCGTGTGGTCAGATCAGTGTGAGCACAGTTTTCAAGAATTGAAGAGGCGATTGGTGACAGCCCCTATATTAACCTTGCCTTCAGGAACTGACGGCTTTACTATCTATTGTGATGCATCCAAGGAAGGTCTAGGTTGTGTTCTTATGCAGGATGGTAAAGTTGTGGCTTATGCCTCGAGACAGTTGAAAGTACATGAGAAGAATTATCCTACTCATGACCTGGAGTTAGCAGCAGTTGTCTTTGCTTTGAAGATATGGCGACACTACTTGTATGGTGAGAAATGTGAAGTTTATACTGATCATAAAAGTTTGAAGTACATTTTTACTCAGAAAGAATTGAACATGAGGCAAAGAAGATGGCTAGAACTCTTGAAAGATTATGATTTGACTATTAACTATCATCCAGGAAAGGCAAATGTAGTAGCAGATGCCTTGAGTCGTAAATCTTCGGGAAACATGGCAGTATTGCTCACTTCTCAGCAGCCCATTCTTGATGATATGAGGAAACTAGAACTGGAGGTGTTGGTACATCAGCTTGGTGCTCGGTTAGCTAATCTTCAAGTGCAGCCAACGCTGATCGATAAAATCAAGACTAAGCAGAACGATGATCCTCAGTTAAGGAAGATCAAAGAAAGCGTAGAAGCTGGAGGGCAATCAGGTTTTAGTATACATGTGGATGGATCATTGAGGTTCCATGGTCGGTTATGTGTTCCCGATGATACAGACTTGAAAAAAAGAGATATTGCAAGAGGCTCACACCACTAGATACTCGATTCATCCAGGAAGCACTAAGATGTATAGAGATCTGAAAGGAAATTTCTGGTGGGTTAACATGAAGAAAGATATTGTGAAGTTCGTCGATCAATGCCTAATTTGTCAGCAAGTAAAGATTGAGCATCAGAAACCAGGTGGACAGCTGCATCCACTCGAGATACCTAAATGGAAATGGGAGCATATCACCATGGACTTCATTGTCGGCTTACCGAGGACGCCAAGTGGTAAGAACGCTATATGGGTGATTGTCGATCGACTGACTAAGTCTGCACACTTCCTGTCCTATCGATTTGGCCTTTCAGTGGAGGATATGGCGAAGCGGTACGTGAATGAGATAGTTAAATTGCATGGGGTTCCAGTGAGCATTGTTTCTGATAGGGATCCCCGGTTTGTGTCTAACTTTTGGAAGAGCTTACAAGGGGCATTGGGAACGAAACTTAACTTCAGTACGGCTTTTCATCCGCAAACAGATGGTCAGTCAGAGAGAACGATCCAGACACTAGAGGATATGTTGAGATCTTGCGTTATTGACTTTGGAGGTTCGTGGGATGAACACCTACATTTGACTGAGTTTTCTTATAATAACAGTTACCATTCCAGTATAAAGATGGCTCCTTTTGAAGCCTTATATGGTCGAAAATGCAGAAGTCCTATTTGTTGGGATGATGTTGGCGAGAAAAGACTAACTGGCCCTGAGTTCATACAGCAGTCAGAGGAGAAAGTGAGAATGATTCGAGAGCATTTGAAAACTGCACAAAGCCGACAGAAAAGTTATGCAGACCTAAAAAGATGCACTGTAGAGTTTGATGTGGGAGATCATGTATCCCTAAAAGTGTCACCTATGAAAGGTGTTATGAGATTTGGTACTCGTGGAAAACTAAGTCCAAGATATGTGGGACCCTTCTTGATATTGGAGAAGATTGGCGAAGTTGCCTATAAACTTGCTTTACCGCCAGCTTTATCAGGGGTGCATAATGTGTTCCATGTATCTTTATTAAGGAAATATGTGCCGAATCCTGATCATGTACTGGACTTCACACCTTTGAGACTAAGAGAGAACTTGACTTATGAGGAGCAGCCTATCCGGATAGTTGATCGGAAAGAGCAAGTGCTGCGACGACGAACTATTCCTTATGTTAAGATTCAGTGGCAGAACCACACTGAAAGAGAGGCTACATGGGAACTAGAGGAGGAAGCGAGACGTAAATATCCACATTTGTTTGAAAGTTGAAGTAAGTTCAGTTATTCAAATTTCGAGGACGAAATTTTTGTAAGGAGGGTAGAATGTAACATCCAAGGCCCAAGAGGCCCATCCCTTCAAGCCCAGCCCCCTTACATTTTTCTCCTTTTCCTCTTCTCTTCAGCTTCCTACGACAACAATAGAAGAGGAGAAGAAGAAGAAAGAAGAGGAAGGAAGGGAGGAGAAGAAGAGAAGAGAAGGGGGGGTTATCCCATTACCGCATCAAATCGTTCCGGCGTCGATTATCAATCACCGGTAAGTGCTTCCACCCTTAGTTCTTCCGATTGAATTGATTTTTATAGTTAAAGTTTAAATTCGGAATTATGGAAAAATTAAGCCACGAAGTCAGATTTTGGAGTCGTTGGGTTAAGATTCTTGGGGGGAATGATAGTCTAGGGCGTTGTGGAGTTGTGGGATTTTACAGAACTCAATTTGGACTTGTGATTTGCCCGGAATGAATTTTCCAAAATCTGTTGTGCTACAGTACCGCGCGAACAGTATGCTCGAGGCCTGATTTCGCTAATTTCCTTTCATCGGATGAGGTTCGACCTGTTGAGACATTTGTAGTATATTGAATGAGCTTCGCGTGGACTATAAGATCGCTTAAAATGGATTACTGTAGCGAAAGTTATGGCTCGAGAGAATCTGGTGCGCGCTGTGAACAGTACGCGACCAGTACATTTTTCGCCCATTTTCACCAATTTACGAATGGACTTTGGACAAGCTATGTTGGGATTATTGTTGTATGTTAAAAGAGCTTTCTTTGGACTATAAGATTGTTTAAATCGGAGCTCGGATGAGGAAGTTATGGCCCGTTGAAGTTTATCGCGCAAGTTGCGCAAAGTGGAAAACTTGTGTTTTTGCTATAAGCAAGTGTTTTATCGGTGCGTAGGTGTCGTCTTAGTGACAAACATGCCTTATTCAGTTGAGTCGTGTTCTAGAGTAGCTTATTACTCAGTTTTTGATCCGTTTTTCGTACTTTTGGTAGGTGTTCGGACGTATCTTTCCAAATAACCTTTCTAGTTTGCTTCTGATATTTTCAGGTGAGTGATACTATTTCTTCTTTGTGTTTGTAGAGTGCATATTTTGAAAGAGAAACTTCTATATATGTTATGGACTGAGACAAATAGCATATTTGTTGCATAAAAACAGGATCAAACCTTTACTGTTGTTTTTGTCTATTTGATATGATTTGAGCTGTTGATTTTGGTTATGAGAAGGATGTTGTGGTTGGATTTTGTGGTGCACAAGATAGCTGTGAACCCGGTTGATGGGTTTGTGGGTATGCGCATACTAGTTAGGATATCCTTGTGGGCCGAGCCACCGGCATTGTAGGTGGAGACCTTGCCAAGGGGGGAATCTTGGTCGTCTTTTGTCACATGCGTTATACGTGACCACGGTTAGACTCTTGAGCAATGAGATTGGTTAGTGGATAGACCACTGACATGTGTTTTTGATGAGATTGGTCAGTGGATAGACCACTGATATGTGTTTCTGGTGAGATTAGTCGATGGATAGACCATTGGCTTGTGTTTTGACGAGATTCATCAATGGAGTGGACCATTGATACTTACTTTACTGGAGTTTGTGATTTGAAACAAATGTGTTGCTAGAAACATATTATGTTAAGGTTTTATATAACTCGTTTTGATTATAAAGATCTGTTATGTTTCGACTTTGACTTATACGAGTTATATTTTGATATTGGAATGTGCATAGTGATTGTTCGATCCGCTTAGAAGAAATGTATTACTCACTGAGCCGTGTTAGCTTATCCCTTCCTTTTCCCTTGTCCTTCAGGTTCAAGAAGTCGCAAGTAGCTTGAGGGCGGTCGTTAGCAAACGACATTTTGTTAGTAGGGCTTTTGGGTATGTGTTTTTGAGTTAGATGTGGCTTTGATGAGCCTTTGAGCTGTGGCTAGAGATGTATATCTTTTTTGTAGAGATATGTACATGTCTCTTTTGGTGGATATACACAGTGATCTGTTTGATGGTTATAGAAAGCTCTGGCTTTGTTTTGTGACTAAGGATCTCTTTATCAACCTTCTTTGGACGTACATATCATTGTTATCAGGTTGAGTTTTGGATTTTTGTGAAGGCTGCGTACTTTTGGGAAAGGACGGCCGTGTCATGCCTTGTAGTGAGTTGGGGTGTGACACCTACACTTTGGAGTATCATGCGATAGATTTCGATCAGGGGTTCACTCCAGGGTTTGGCCAGCCGGGTTATTCTACAGGGTTTGACCAGCCGAGTTATTCTGCAGGGTTTGGCCAGCCAGGTTATTCTGCAGGGTTTGGCCAGCCAAGTTATTCTGCAGGATTCTCACAGTTTGCCAGCCCATTTCACGGGGGATTCAATCCACAGCCGCAAACTCCAGCCAATTCTCCCGGTTCATATGGACCAAATTTCTCTCCTCTTTTTGAATACCCACATACAGTAGGAAATGTAGCATCTGGACGTGGCATATTTTATCAAGATATGCCTTCATCATTTGCTCGTCCTATTCGTCCGGATCCTCGTCCTCGATACAATACTAGACCTGCAGAACAAAGAAGACGACCTGATTGTGGGACAAAAGGCCATATAGGAGAACGATATCATTAGTAAATGTAATTGTAGATGACGATTGTTATTTATTATGTAATTTCTTTTCTTTTTATATATTCTACCAGCTTGCTTTTATGTTTTGTATTAATTCGAAAATCAAAATTCTATTATATATCTTTATAAATGTTAATATGTTGGTTAAAAAAAAGCAACGAGATTTTTTATTTTTTGTTGGTACGCGGGGGGTGCCCTCTCCCTCGGCAATTTAATTGCTGGGGGAGAGGGAAAAAAAATATTTTCGCATGGGGCCCGCCCCTCTCCCTCGGCAATTGAATTGCCGCGGGGGGCTGGACGTGGGGGCCCCCGCCCCCACGTGGGGTCCTGCCCCCCACGGTAGAAGGGGGGCCCGCCGTGGGCCCCCCTCTTGGTCTCCCCCGGCATTTCACATGCCGAGGGAGACCTAAATTGGTAAATTTTATTTTTTAATATTAAAATTATAAATATTATTATTTTTTGTATTATTTTAAAAAAAAAAGCTCGACTAGTGACTACTGACTATGGTTTCCGATTGTAAACCAAGTTTTCCTTCTCCTTTTTGAAAAAAAAAATTATAGTCGCGAAAAGATGAGTCAGCATTATTATCCACAAAATTTTGTAGTCTATGTTCAATACAGAAAAAGAATTTCCGAAGAAGAAGAAGGGAGGAGTGGGTACACGTGGCGAGATTCTACTTGATTTCCAGCCAAACACATTCTGTGGCCTTCGCGCACTCGCGCACTCCGGATTCACTTGTTTCCTGCAGCGTGACACGTCGCCTTCTTCTTATTCTTCTTCTTCCGTCGTCGTCGTCATCAACAGCAACAACAGAGGCTGTGAAAATCCATTCCGCGATCATCCGCTGTTCGCCCTGGGACGGCGACGACCACAATGTCGGGCGCAAGCAGCTTCGTCCGGTTCAAGTCGGAATTCCTCGGCATCGCTTCCCTCTACAAACCCAACTCCTCCAGTAACGCCAGAGCCAGAATCAAGTTCGTTGCCGCTACCAGACCTTCTGCTTCTAGTTCCGGCAGCGCTGACGGCGACGGCGATCGCAACAATGATCCGAAGAAGGCCACGATCAAGAAGGCGAAGGCGAGCGAGGCTCCAGCTCAGCAGCAGCAGCAGCAGCAGCAGCAGCAGCAGCAACAGCAGCAGGTGTCGATAGTGGACCCCGTGGGTCTGGGCCGGCGGTCGCGGCAGATCTTCGACGAGGTCTGGCGCAAGTTCTCCGGCCTCGGCCAAATATCCCGCACCTCCCTCTCCGACGGCGACGACGATGCCGCCCTCCTCCTCCGCGAGTTCGCCATTCCCGCCGCCCAGTCCACCACCGTTCTCGTCGTCGGCGCCACCAGCCGCATCGGACGCATCCTAGTCCGCAAGCTCATGCTCCGCGGCTACTCCGTGAAGGTCCTTGTTCGCCGGCCCGACCAGCTCCCCCCCGACGCCCTTCCCCGTTCCGTCGAGGTCGTCGCCGGCGACGTCGGCGACCCCTCCTCCCTTAAGGTCGCCGTCCAGGGCTGCCAGAAAATCATCTACTGCGCCACCGCCCGCTCCAACATCACCGGCGACCTCTTCAGGGTCGACCAGCGCGGTGTCTACAATCTCACCAAGGCCTTCCAGGACTACAACAACCAGCTCGCCCAGCTCCGCGCAGGCCGGAGCAGCAAGAGCAAGCTCCTCCTTGCCAAGTTCAAGTCCCCCGAATCTCTCCAGGGATGGCAGGTTCGTCGGGGGACCTACTTCCAGGACTTGCTCGCCACAAAGTACGACGCAGGCATGGACGCCAAGTTCGAATTCACCGAGACAGGGCAGGCCGTTTTCTCAGGTGAATTTTGGAGTTCTTTCAACTTTTTATCAGTTAATGAAGGTGCATTTCTCATTCATGCTTCCTGACTCTGGCTCTTAACTCTATGGTTCAGGCTATGTTTTCACTAGAGGAGGCTATGTCGAACTGTCGAAAAAGCTCTCATTTCCTCCGGATCGCACTCTTGATCGATACGAAGGTCTAGTCCTCTCTGTTGGCGGCAACGGAAGATCGTACGTGGTAATTGTTGAAGCGGGCCCTTCAGCTGATACAACTCAGAGCAAGCTGTACTTTGCGAGAATCAGCACGAAAGTTGGATTTTGCAGGGTATGCACAGCTCCTCTTTATGATGAAGTCTCTTTCCATCTATTCTTTCGCACTTCCACAATGTTTGCTCTTATTTGTGCTTTTTAGTTGTCAGACTCTTCTTTCCTTTCTTCTCACCGATATATATGCTGACAGGTGAGAGTACCGTTTTCATCCTTCCGTCCAGTGAAACCGGATGATCCTCCATTGGACCCGTTCCTCGTGCATACACTGACTATTCGATTTGAGCCCCGAAGACAGGTCTATCACCTTTCTTTTCTTTTTAGCCAAGGTCTAACCCCTTATTGATAGAACAGAGTAGTCTTCCACTTTCAACCATTACTTTGTCTTGACCCCTCTGGACTGTAGTTGTTGGATTACGAGTTTCAACATTCTACTATCTAGGTAGGTGAAGCCTACAGGATGCTATAATTTCTGCAAGTCAGCGTATTTGAGATCTTCATTAATCTTGTCCTCTGTCTCTTCCACTCTAAACCACCGTTAGATAATTCCCTTGACAAGTTTTTCGTATGATTTGGATTTCATTGAAGTACTGGACATTTGTTCAAAATTGGCATCTTAGAAATCCTAGTATGCTCTATCAAATCTGGTGGTGAAAATTCATTAGCTCGTTCAGTAATGAATCAGTCTATTAGTAAACCGCACCTTTAATGTGAATGAGAATCACCAAACAATTTACTAGACAAGTTCCCTAGTTCTTTTGCCCTCTTCTATATTTAAATCATGGCAGTCTTTACATTGTCACATTGTAGTTCTCATTTCATCTTTCCATAGCGGCCTCCACGCCCCTAGTAGATCTGCTGATGGAGCACACAGAAACCATTGCATATAGAGTTTTCAATTTGTTTTAGTCATGACTAGTGCTTGTTGTTGCTCATGCTTCCCCTAGTTATGCATGCATGAAACTTATGCACTCTCTCAGTGGGGTCAATTTCATGCAGCTTGGCATCATGTCACTACATTGAGCTCTTTTAAATTTTCCTGACACGAGCCAAAGGATTAATGCTGCCAATACTTGGCTTGTCTTTGTGCTGCAGAGACCCATAGAAGGGCCTTCAGGTACTATGCAGGACTTAAGAAGCTTTAAGCTTATTCTGGAATATATAAAGGCCTTGCCTGTAAGTTCTTTCCTTTTGTTTTCCCGTTACTGCATAAGAAACTGTTGGAATGTTCACCGACATTATTCGAATAGTTTTTGATCGCTGAGTTCAAAATACTTATTATGCTAGAGAAAGGATGATGACAAGAGTCTGCAGAATTGCAGTTGTCCGAAAAAACAATATTGTTATGCCAGATTCATCCACTATCACGCTGCTGTGACTGAGTATATTCTGCAGCAAAGCCTTTGGATATGTCTGTAGCACAATGGATTGCGGAATGTTCAATTAACTGGACAAAAGATAAAGCTGGTAGAATATTTTGCTAAACCCCGCGGTCTCTTGGTGTCCATTAACTGTTTCATGTTTCCTTACCTGCAGACTGGGCAAGAAACAGACTTTGTGTTAGTTTCTTGTACGGGACTTGGAATTGAGCCTTCTAGAAGAGAGCAAGTTCTGAAAGCCAAGAGGGTTAGTCCTTCCATATTTTCTTACATCTATGCGGAATTCTATTGTCAAACTTGTTAACTCATGATTCCTTTTTTCATGCTTAGGCTGGAGAAGATTATCTGAGGAGGTCAGGGCTTGGTTATACAATTATTCGCCCTGGTCCCCTAATGGTAACACTCAAAACAAACCGTTTGCTTGGTATTGAATGTATTCCAGTCGATTCTCTGTTCCTGAGTGCATAAATGGACTTCTCAAGGATCATCCTTGATCCTTGTATCCTGCTAGGCTAAATGTTACTGCTTCATTCTCAAGGAATTTTTATTGATAGATTTATTTTGCGAAAAGTTTCCAAGTACAACACACCTTTTTATTACCTGGGTGGTTTAAAATTTTTATGGGCGTTTTTGTGAAATTCATAGTGGTTATTGCAGGAGGAGCCAGGCGGTCAACGTGCTCTCATATTTGATCAAGGAAACCGGATTTCTCAGGTGAAGATGATCAATCTTCTCGCAAGTTGATAATGTTCAAAGTTTTCGTCAGTTGTCATTGATTTTAATCTTTTTTCTGTTTGCGAATATGCAAGCTGTTGTTAAAGGTTATAGACAAGGGGATGGTTAAGATCTTATCAGGATTTTTTCTAATGTAGGGAATCAGCTGTGCGGATGTGGCCGATATCTGTGTGAAAGCGTTGCATGACTCAACAGCAAGAAACAAGAGCTTCGATGTGGGTTGCTCTATCTTTTCACCACTGATTGTGATTTTCAGGTAGAGTAGACTAAAGATTTTGTTTGATTGTTCAGGTATGCCATGAATATGTTGCAGAGCAAGGGAGGGAGCTCTATGAACTGGTAAAGAGCATCGGGTTGTTTCTTTTCGGGTTGTTTCTTTTCGTTTCCACACGTCCAGATACTTACATTTATCTCAGAAGTGACAATGTCTTGAATCTCCTTTGCGTAGGTGGCACACTTGCCTGATAAAGCAAATAATTACTTGACGCCAGCCCTGTCAGTTCTAGAAAAGAATACCTGAACTTGTTGAAGAACTCATCTCCCTACTGGACATGTGAATCTGGCGCAGTAAAATTGATCTTAACTGTCCTGTGAACGTATGTTGTTACGATATCTAATCATTCTGCTCACCCTTTTTTCACATGCGTCTTTTGTCAATCCCTGTGTACATTGGTGGCTTGTATGTAAAGTTTACAGAGTACATTCTGGAAGAGGATGAACTGGCCAACTATATGAGGTCCTTGTCAGAAATTACACATGGAATTTAAGAGGAATACGACTTCTTGCTTGAAGAGTGGTGTCTACCATGGGGGCGTGATACACATCCTTACACACTTTTTTGCTGATTGTAATTGTTGGTCCGGTATAAAATGCCCATTTTTTTCAAGACACCGAGGACATGCAGGGGTAGCTCTACCTCATGTATTACCCATGTGATGTACACAAATCTTTTGTGTTCTTGTTCACGGCATCTTCTGTAATTCCCATAAGATGGGTGTGTCATGTGATGGTTTGAGAGTGATATATAGGGAACAATAGTCGGTCTCTTCCTATTATCCTTGTAATGCGCCAGCCCCCTGGGAATTGTGATAATGTGGTCAATGTGTTTGCTGGTCTCGTGTTTATCGGAGCACAGCCTATTCTTGAGCAAGCAAATGCATAGTTCAATCTGGGAATATCCTACTGCATGTCGAGGCTCATCACAACTGTCAGCCTCAGCAAGGAATTATATAAGCCACCGCAGTCTTTTTGATGTACTTCCCGTTAGGCCTTGTGAGATTCTGTCATGGTTTTAATCACAGTCAACGGGGCCTCTGAGCCCAAGTTAGAGCCAGATTTTTGCTATTAAAAGAGGTTAGAAGCAAGGTGGTCTGTTTTATCCAACAGCTCTTGAAGCCAAAACTCGAACGATGTGCATTTCGGTGAATTGGATACCTGAAAGGGATCTCAAGCTAATAATACGAGATCGATAAGCTAAAACTTGAAAGTTTCATGTTTTAGATTGATCACTCAGGCCTCCTCCAGGGAAACCAAGAATAATGTGGTTGTTACTCATTAATTGCGCTTAGAGGTGCCGACCTTCGTGTCTATTTTGACGGGACAAGCATGAAGAAGTTGTACATAGCCCCTCCACCTGCACTGCCACATGAAACTGGACGAAGAGGGGATCAGAACAAGGAAGGAATGACAAAAGAGCCCAAGAAGAAGTCATGACGACAGACAGATGCATCCTGGGACATGTGTGGTGACACGTCGATCATATCAGAACGGGGGAAGAGATTGTTGGATAGTTAGTTAGCTTTGCGTTTTGTGGCGGAGGAGATAAGGAGAAGGCAGAGAAATAGAAAACTGCCAGCATTTGGATTGGATTGGAGCAGCAGAGAAAATGAGCGAGGCCTTGTCTTTGTGAGGCTAACTCAGAGACAGAGGAGAGAGGATAATGATAGTACCAGTTCATTGCTCCAAGCTTAGTATTCCAGCTTCTGCAGCTGCTGCTTCTGCTTCTGCTCTTGGACGTGCACCCGCATTCTCAAGGCGCATTGCCGACATCCGCATCCCAACAAAAGCCAGACAGGTAGCAACCAGCTGGCTCTTGGCTGCGGCTCTCATAATTTGGCCAGCAGCTGCGGGCGTGGCTGAGGTGATTCCACAGACATCGGAGTCGGATACACTGTCGAACGTGCCTCAGATGCTGTCGGGCGAGTGCGAGTCTCCCAAGGACTGCAAGAAGCCCAGGATACAGAGGCCCAAATCGAGGAAGGCGGAGTCGTGCACCACCAAGTGCGTCACCACCTGCATCCGTGGCGGCGATGGCTCTCCTGGCGAGGGCCCCCTCAACATTCGCGGGTTGCTAATTTTCTTTCATGTTACTGCACTGACCATATTGATATGCATCATGCACAGACCTCATTGCCGCCAACCGGCCACATATGGCCTATCTTTTCATTTGACAGAACAAGGCCATCCAATCTGTTTGTTCCAGAGGGGTTTTGCTTCTTTCCTTGACTTTCTGTTTCCTTTCTGGCAGACCTCTGGTGGTTTTCAAGCAAGGCTTTCGCAGCAGGAAATACTGGTAATATACTATTCATTCCCTCTCTCCACCTCATCTCAGGATCAGCACTCAACCATGCCATTGTATTTCTTTCCCTCTCCTACATTAGCATGCTTCTTCATGATGGCTAGAGTTTGATTTAGATTTTGACGTCCACGCAGTCTGGTCGAGTGCTCGGATATTTGTAACTTGATTGGAGACGATGATTATGGTCCTTGACAATGATCTAACTGCAAACTGGTGAGCCTTCAGTGGAACCTCACTCATCATCTGTTCTTCATACACGTTGACTAATCAGAGCCGTTATTTTCTCATGATTTCCGTCATCCCATCTATGTGATAGTTAGAACGGAACACTGATGAATCTTTCATTGAGTTCTGGTCCCCGACTGTCATCGAGCTTCTCTTTACAGCTCAAATTTTTGCTACATGCACTCTCTTAGGTTAATTATATCATATGTGAAGACCATTCTCTAAATACCAAGTGTGTGGGGTATCTCTCGGAGTTGGGAGTTTTAATAGAGGGGAACCATGCCGACTCCGGTACTAGAGAAAGCGATCAGTACGATCTCTATCTGAGTTGTGAGATCATCGCAGTAATCCTATTGATGTTGGTGATTGTGTTGAGGAGAATGATGTATGCTTCATACTTTTACATGTCCTCCCTAACATTACTAAGAGGGATAATTACATAAATGGTCCATGAACTTTTAATTTGTTCAATTTAGTCCCTGAACTTTGGCAGAATGTGCAATTTGGTCCATAAACTTTTGACTTGTTCAATTTAGTCCATAAACTATTAGTGCATGTTCAATCTAGTCCCTGAATTATAAGAAAATATTTAATATAGTCCTTTTGTTAATTTAATATCAGAGATAACGTTGAATATTTTCATATAGTCTATGGACTAAATTGAACATTTACTAAAAGTTCAGGGATTGAATTGAACAAGTCAAAAGTTTAGGGATCAAATTGCACATTCTGCCAAAGTTCGGGGACTAAATTAAATAAATTAAAAGTTTAGGGACTATTTGTGTCATTTTGCCTTGCTAAGAATAGAGGTAACAGTGCATTTGAGAATTCAAGCTTTTCTCCGTAAGCATAAGATTTTCTCATGCACATTTTAACTAAGATTTTCTTCCGTACTCTATGCTTTTCAATTACAATAATCCAGATGTTCCTCTGCTTACTGTCTAACCTTTCACTTCCCAGATTGAAGTTTCGGGCCGGCTCCCAACCCCTGCTCGTCGGTAGGTTTGACGGGCAAGCCGTGTAGGTTTTTCTGGGTTCCGAGTGGAAGCACCATGGGACTGCTTTCCACAAGAAACAGGTGCCCCGTTTGTACTCTCCACAGTACTTTCCCCTTGTCCCTAGGTTACAATTCAAACACACAGATAATATCTTAATCTCGAGGTTTGCTCAGGCAGTGTGCACACCACTGAATCACCATGATTCTGCCCGTTACTGTGTGGAACCGTGTGCTTGAGAGTATACTTAGTGGGAAAATTCTCGCTCTTTCTTTTCCTACTTGCTTTCCGTGGACTACCCGAATGGGGAAAATACCGAAAGTTTTAGGCCAAGAATGTTCGAGCCATTGTTCATTTCTCCTACATTAAGTTGGAAATTTTTTGTCGGAAGGTCTGATGCTTGGAAGTTTGATCAGCAAATGCGAATCGTTGGTGCTCCGCCGAACTATCCTCTTTGTGGGAAGTCTGGTCAATAGATCTCGAGATTCAGGTCGCATAGACAAGACAGGGGTCTCAATGTCCATAAGTGTCCATGTGCTCTCAAGACATGATCCTCCGCCATTTCCGTTTGCGCAGTTACTAACGTAGCCTCCCCGTCCTCTTTCATGCGTAGAGTTCAAACAACAGAAGAGAGGGAATGGTGAGTTGCTTGAGGATATAATTTGCGAAATCTTGCCCCTCACAGCAAAATGTATTTGGAATAAACAGTGCTTGCTACCCAAAATCTTTAATGGGAAAGTTTCAAAGATCCTGCAGTGATTCACTTTAGCTCATGGCTAACGCTTGTGTTACGGAACAGCCTAACAAACAAGCATGATTCTTCACATTGCAGGATAAGCATCAATGCTTAAGCAGTGTAAACAGTAAGTCCCATGATCATCCCTTAGAAATGTAAAGACACCTGTGACCATTTACTGCATACCAATTGGCGACTGCGGTTCGTCATTTTAAGCGAGGACAAAGCAGGAGCAGCGCCGCTGTCATTGTTCAAATAAGCAGCCTCTCATCTTCTCACCCTCACTGCTCATTTATTGGATTCACTACCATTCCAATATGAACATTTTTGTTACGTTTCCCAGTTTCGGCAGGAAAAATGGTTTGGACATCTCAATTAACAATTGTCGGTTGGAGTTTCTCTAACAGAATGTACATCACTAAAGAGTACGACTGGGCTTCGAGAGCAAAGACCAGAACTGCACGGGCTGCAGCCATCTTGTGATACACAACATGGCGAGATGAGATTGACACACAGCCTCCCCTAACGCATTGTTGACATGACCTTACCAATCTTGCCAAGGCTAGCCACAGTAACTATGAACAAGCATTGTCAAAATGGATTTTCTCTGGCAGGAATAGGTAACGGAAGCGGGAGTCGAAGGGAAGAATTCCACAATTGCGAGAACCAAGAAGGCTCTGACGCCTTTGTGACATGCACCGCTCCACAAAGGCCGCCTGATGGGAAGGGAGGTAGTGCGATATCCATACAGCTAAGCTAGCATCGTCCACGAATCCCTTGGCAAAGCAATGTAGCATCTTTGGCAACAATAACCTCCCTTTGCTGCTAACCCCTACTGAAGCTCTGATGAAATCTCGTTGTGCTTCCTGTAGCTCATCCCTCACATTTTTGGCAGTGTAGATTCGAACCTGGATTTGTTTTTACTTTTTAAGTATGGTACGATATGTTCTTTCTCTTTACAGTCGAACATCACCTAGGGAAGAACTAGAGATCTTACCGCAGGAGATGAGTACATTCCGCAGCTGAGAGCAAAAGCTATAAGAGGTTCAGACACATCGACAGCAAACTTTCGTTGCTCTTCAGATACCTTTAGCTTGTGAAGAGCGAGGAGCAAAGCCTGAATATTATCAATGGGAATGACAGTCAGGAAATCATGCAAGTGATACTTTCAATAAGCAATGACACGTGATACGTAAGGCAGGACCGTACAATCTGCGGCCTATGGAGAGGTGGTTTCATCTTCAAAATGCCATACTCGATAACTGCTGCGCTGAAAGAATGGCCTCCCACAGTATATGCTGCCTGCAGGAAAGATGATTATTTCATATTTTCCTGAGCATCATTCAACATCATGCAGCATTTTTTAGTACTTCCAACACTTGATGACCGATTACACCTGGCTTTGCTGCAAACATCTACACGCAGTGCTTTCACATAAGTTAATTGACCATGGCTGAGGCTCACCGGACATCCAACAATTTATCGGTCACAATAATAGCATCATCCCAGATGAGTTAAAATCTTCTTTAGATATCAAATCGAGGACAGGCGTTCAACCTCATTTTTACATTGTTCCCACCTTCCAATGGTTCCTTGAAAAAATCTCGTCAGCAGCCAATTTCCACGCTGTCCCTGTATTATGTTGTTCTATGGCTACAAGCACCACTCCAAAATAACTATGAAAGGGATGACAAATATATGATCCCACTACAAATTCTATTTTGTTGTCCGATCCAATACAAAAAACTAACACCAACCATATCATCTTCACAAAAGCCCAGAACTGCAGGTCCTCCAAGTCATGTGGCGAGAAAGAACTAAAAGATGAAAGAAAATCACTATAATAATGAAGTGCTAGAGTACAGGGAGAAAAGTAAAAACCTGACAATTGGAACAGGCAGAAGACAGGAGTTACATTTAGTTGTACATATTCAAATACTCCGCATAAACTAAGCTTCCCCTAATGACTAGGACACAAAATTGATGACTGGAGATAACCTGAATTGTTTCTTTACTTGGTTATTCCGCCATTATGAAACTACTCATAGCTCCAAGCAATACCAACAGTTTCATTAGTCACGCCTTTCATCTGATTCTTCATCCTCGATATAGGCTGAATTATCAAATTTCACCTTGCTATTAGTCTTATTTTCTCTTTCGTATTCAAAACCAAAGCATGCATGCAACCTAAAAACTGCCAGTAGGAATAACTTCCTAGCCATGTATACTGTCAGCAGAAAAATGGCTCAATAGTTTTGTCAGAACCTGCTCCCGTCACTCACCATGTATCACCTAAAAGAGTGCTTGAACTAACAATTTTTCTTATGAGACGGCTTTCTGTTATCACCCAATGAGGGTAAAACGCACATCATGGTTAGTGAAAGGCATGTAAAAGATGCATTCTCCCTTATGGAACGACATATTGGTCCAGGAAAATGAAAAGGCAATTTCCTTGATCATGTATTCATAAGAGATCCTCCACACAAGTTGAGAGACCATGAGAAGAAAATAAATCTAGAAAGGATAGATACAAACCTTCTGCATCAACGAGAACAGCTTCATATCACTTTTTGGAACCCCATAAGCCAAGTAAGCCTGCTTAAAGTCAAAAACTTAGAAATCATATCTGTACATGTGCATGGAAGTTTGAGTGTGCATGTTCCATGGAAGTGGATTTAGCTGTTTTTCTAAACATTTCTTTACGTGGATAACAAAAGTCTTCTTCACGAATTCCTAAATTCTGTTTGCCAATATCCTTTATATTAGAAAAAACATTTGTGCAGTGCATTGGCCAGAATTCTTTGACTTAAAAGGAAATTGAGGGCTAAATGATGTTTTACTCTTTATTTTCTTGTTTATATAATTTTAATTATTGCTTTTGCCCAACCATAATTTCAAAGTTCCCAGGTACTTGATAATGCTAATTTTTTAAAGAGTGTACATTTAACTAACAAGAAACAGGGGAAGAAAACTATGATGAAACAGGCCAAGAACCAGGTGTCACCATCCCATATATCCTCCTTGAAAAGCAACTATAGTAGCATAGCCACTAGACACCTGCCAAACTAAGGATGCGACATAAGCAAGATTATTCCATGGTTTGAAGGAAATCAACGACCTACGTGCATGATCATTGCATTGTATAAGTTGATCCAGAAGGCAAGTTTGTCATTGCTGCTCAGGTGGATTGGGTTGACCTTGGCAAGCTGCTCAACAAGTGTCCTGTTCACATTTAAAAAACTACAATGATCAGTAAGCTCCAAACATGTAAAAAATCTGAAAGATTCAGATAACTGTTTCCTGTTTCCTTCTACACAATGACTGAACTAAGGGATAAATGCAAGAGACAATCACCTATGAAGACGATCTTCTCTACCAATAGCTAAAGAAAGCATGACTGTTGATCACACTACAACTAGCAAACCACTCATAATTTCAGCCAAAAGCACACAATTATGCCCATGCAAATCCTCCACAATTCAACATGACAAATAACTTCCATCTGTTAGGCTAAAAGTTCATTCTGGAGCCTTCTACCTATCAGGTTACATCTCCTTCGCAGAAAATTTGTCTACGTAACCAAAACCAAAAATAATATCCCGACAGCAATACTCCATTTATATTAGAATTTACGACAAATACTGACAAAGAACAAAAACCACTCTGGGAGCCAAAAGAAGTTTCCCTTCTAGTATGACCATAACATGGATTTTAAATTATGATAGTTAAAGTGGTATCATAAATTCATAATAGATCAAGACTAACCTAAACTTCCTCAAAGCTCCAGAGGCATATTCCAATTGCTTTTTCCCAACTGACATCCAAGAAACTTCGGATGCCAGCCCATAATTTCCTACATCTCCCCAGGTTAGCTTCCCACGTACTCGGTATGGATCACAAGCATTATCTGAGGCCAGCACATCCAAGTTACTTTGTACATCAACTTGGGGGCTTTGCACCCAGGATGAAATGACTGAGCGTTCAGATGATGACCACCACGATGAGTTGGAAAGATGCCCATATGGAGACAAAGGTGAGAGGTGGCCCTGTGATGTAGAGAACTGGCATGGAGACGCAGAATCTGCCAGCGAGATAAATATATTCTTCATACATCTGACCATCTCTTCCGACAGGAGATTGGGATAATCCCAGAGGCCCTTAGGTGGCAACTCCCTGGGCAGCTTCCTGCTATCTTGAGTTTCACCACATACCTTATTGCAGACAGGTGCAGAGGAGCCATTCTTGTCCTTATGCGAGGAAATGTCATATGTCAAAAGTCATATATCTCCAACAAAAACTTATGCTATGAAATAATGCGTGAGGCAATAGTTTATGCATGTCCTCAAAAATCTTACAGAGAATTAGGAGGCTTAATGATGTCGGGACATATGGCAATTCAAATATAACTCATTGTTGAATGATGTCATGTCTATGTTAACATAAGTGCCTGGGTTCAATACACATGACCTGCATATAATTAGACATCCTATGAAGATAACGGACTTTCAGATGCCCAATTAAGTTCCCAACCACCCAAATCCACACAGTTTCTTTCCACTTATTAATCAGCACTTGCTTTATTACCAAGGATGACTTTCCTGAGCACTGTTATCTGATGCGTGCGTCAACATATAAACCAAAGATAATGAAAATTAACTACGAGAATAGAATCCCAAAAGGAAAATAGAAGGATGTGTGACAATTGGGAGCAAGTAGATTTAACTGAATGTATGTGACTTACCAGCTCTTGCAAAATGCCCGAGGAACAAAGAGACTTCTCCTCCAAGGACGAGTGCCTCAGACGGTATTCAGCCAGCCTCCGTTCATTTCTTTCTTGGCTTAATTGGAAATGTAAAGAGACTATCTCATGTTCCAGTTTGGAAACTGCGAGTTCCAACACGGTAATATTGGAAAGGAGTTCCTGAGCCTGTACATAAGGAAGGATTTTACCAATATCAAGGCCTGGATCAGAAACATAATTAAAACATCAGCAAAGCCCACTGACAAAATGTAATCTGCTATGCCGTGTTCCCCTTCCTGAAACTAGAGAAATTATTCCACAATCCACTGAATAAGAAAAGCATCTTTCATCAATTGAAAGGAAGATTTGATCCCTCAAGAACTCTCTCTCCCTCTACACAATCAAAAAGTTGCAGATGGCCATGTGATGTGAGACCACTGTTTTCCTAAAACCTATCTCAAGAACTCTTTCTCTCCCTCTACACAATCAAAAAATTGCAGATGGCCATGTGATGTGAGACCACTGTTTTCCTAAAACCTTTTAAACTCAATAAATGGACCCAAAATGGATATCTAGCACATTTCCTAACAGTTAAAAGAGGAGACAAATTATCGGGAAATTGTCAGAGTAACAGTAGAAGCAAAGATTCGGACTCTTAATGTGCTCTGATCTCGTGAGACAACTATTCTTCCCAAAAGATTAAGTTATCAGGAAACAGACAACCGTATTTAGCATGATTCTTCATGAACCAAGGAGATTTGTTCTTTGTAAAGCAAGGTTCTGTGGTAAGGTAGCAGTCCTTATTTTTAGCTAACAAAAAAATGCAAATAGGTATGTAGATCATGCCGTTGAACTTCCTCCGAAACATTGACTCTCATAACTTGACAGATTACACATGGATCTCAAAATTGGGAGTAACGTCACATAACAAGAAAAATGAAGAAAGACAGGGGTGTTGAAATATAAAAACCAACATTTCTCCAGTTTGTATTTGAAGCTGACATACACAGGAATGATCAAAATAAGGTAAAATTTTCCCTCTGAAAGTTACTTCAAGGAATTCGATGGCATAGGTACTTTCGTCCACAAGAGTCCAAAATTATTTCCCCGAACTATAAAAGGAATAGGTACCTAACCTGATGAGGAAGACATGAAGGTTTTGATAATTTTACAGCACTTCTCTCGATTGCTTGTTCCAAAACTGCATGCAGTTCTATCTCTTCTCGTAGTTGCTCTTGAAGTTTCTGTACCTGTAGCAACCAAATTCCATTACAGAACCAATGGTCATGACACCTGTGTCTAGGAGATATGGAGAAGCTCAAATCAATAGAACAGCCATACGCAATTAAGATGATGGCCATCTTCTGTCCTGAAATATTATGCAATCTAAGAAAAGTCAAACAAAAACCCCAAAAAAAAAAAAAAGAAATTAAGTAATTTTCAAAGGCTCCTTGTAGTTCTGAAATCAACCGTTCATTTATCTCAAGAATAGTCATAAAAAAGAGGACAAATTTTAAGTGCGAAAGAACTGCTGCAGATTACAGTTCAACAAAGAATACGGTGCATGAATAACTCTGCGACCAATAAAAATTGGTCATCTCCTACGTAATTTCGCATACAAATCAGTCAGACATAGGAAGCTATGGGGAATGTCGAGATAATTCACCCCTTACATAGAAACGACGATGCCTCCTTATTTTTAATCTCATAATTATACTTACCACCCAAAATTCAGCATCTCAAGTACATGATAAGTGAAATCATAATTTCACAATCTATATCCACCAAATGAGTCACAAACTGACTCGGATGTCCCAATTTGGGCAAGATGGCAACAACCAAATTTACTGACTCTGACCAACAGCCACCAGAATGCAAGGGAAATGGAAGGGACCAACTATGTTTGCTCAAAGCCTTGAGCATATAGCAGATTGTGCAGAATGCATACGTCAGTGAGAAACGAACTTACATCCAGCTCAAGTTGGAATCTGTAAGGGCAGGCACTGTGTCTTCCGGTAGATAATCCAGGACTCCTGGCTCCGTAATCAGAATCTCTCACCTTCAGAATCAACACAGCAGTAAGATTGCAAATGCAAATGCAAATGTAAAAAGTAGAAGGAAGACACATTCCAACCAACACAAAAATTGTACATTTAATAAGGAACCGTCATCTCTCTGAGGATGTAGCTTATCCAATGAAGTTTCTGAAATCCAATCAACGGTGCTAGACTGAGAGCATTCGGAGAGAGAATGGCTTCTGTAATTCCAGAAATTCCAGAAACCAATCTCAGTGACATAAAACAACCAGAAGCATCAATAAAGAGTGGGGGAAAAGGAAAATAAGATATCTCCATTACTGATTTTGCGAATGACTGAGGGACGGTGAGTCACACATCCTGTAAGCCAGTCTGGCCACTATCCCGTAAAGCACATTAGAAGTCTCTTCGTACGCATTCACAAATCATCCATGTGCATCATCGTCGGCCCAAAAGAAACCTGCAATTCTGCTCGGAAGTCAAATAACTAAACTTTTGCATTCTTCACCCAACTTTTAATGCAAGAAGTCTATCATAAATTTGTGGGAGAGAGACATTCTTTAGAAACAATATTGCAGTAATGGGAGGAAGGTACTGTGACACCTGTGAGTGAAGCAATAAAAGCAGTCAAGCTCGTCATGAATGCAAAACTACCAATCACTTTCAACATAACCTAAAAAGTTGTTTTTTACAGCAACCATTCAGATGAAACTCCAAAATTTCTGCTTCAAAACGCGACATTCACAAAGTAACTCAAAAAGAAAGATACAAAGTGGAATGACTCGATGAAGGAGGATCACAAATTCAGGGGAACATATGAAGATCACACTGAACAGTCTATGGATGAAGTGAAACAAAAGAATCATGGGACTGTCGAGTGCTTAGAAAAGTGGAATGTATACAAAGATTGGAACTTTGTTTACCTACTCAGATCTCACAAGAATTGCAAGTTCAGTGACTCGGTCATTTAATTATTGAGCAAATCAAGAGACAAAAGAAGAAGAAGATATCAGGCAAAGGGAAAGGAAATAATCCTGCTTTTGTCAAGGTCTCCGGCCAATGACAGGAGAGGATAGTGAGCCAAACAGCTCGAAGCAAGTAAAAGATTGATAAAAGAAACAAAGCTAATTGGAGCTAAAAGCTAGCGACAACACGACACCAATGTAGAACCACAAAACAAAAAAAAATAGAATAGGAGGAGGAAGTAGACAACAATCCAAAGTAGGGATCTTCAGTGAAAGTGGTCCATGGCTGCCTAAAAACCATCAGCGTCCCCATTCTCGAGCCATCACTATCACTATCAGCAACAGGCATCAGCATCCCACTTCTACTTGAATATACATTCTGATTCAAGTTGTAAAAAAGGAACCCGACCCAAAACATGATGTGGGTAGTTTTCCTTTCGGAAGATTAAAGACAAAAAAAAAAAACTTTCGAGAGAGGTACTATTGCTCGCTTTTTCCGTGCAAAAAAGAAAGAAAAGGAGAGACCTTTTGAGGCAAATGCTCTGAAGCGAGGAGGAAGAAGAAGGATCTTCAGTTCTCTGACAAGACGCGAAAGATTGATTCAAATTGCCGCAACCACAGACCATCAAAAGTAGCTTCCGTCTGCTCAAAACCCAGCTCGAACGCTCCTGGTTCCACCGAGATGCTGCGCTGCCGCTATCTCTTTCTCTCTCTATAGCCAGTTTCAAATCCACTTCAAGCTTTATCAGCTCTGCGCTTCTGGTCAGGAGCTACCAGAAGACGATAGAAAGTCACAGTTGTGTGCAGTGTGCGTGAGATTTAGAATAGCCATAGACCCTCACAAAGCTGGTTTCTTTTCTCCGGCCAAACTAGCGAAAGAGATTCAAGATGATTTAAAAAAAAAAGGAACGAGATTGAAAAAACTGGAGAATCTGCAACCACTCCCCAACTAAAAATTTAGACTGAAGGCAAAAGGGTGGGGTCTTGACTCTCCGTGGAGACGCGAAATGGACAGTGGGTTGCAGAAGATAACATGTCTTTTCTCGGGCTGACTCTAGCGAAGCAGCCTGAGATGCCTTTTATCAGATTTCATGGGGTGGGAATTGACCATTTTATTACTCATTATTACAGGACATTCGCAAAGATCCGGGACTTCGGATTTTCCGGTGTTGTTTTTGAATATTTGAACGACGACGAGGAGAAGATCCAACTCTCTCCCTCTCCCAACACATCCGCAGAAATCCATGGCCTCCTGTCCCACCATCTCCATTAGTTATTTCTCTCGCCGCAAACGATTTGCGTCAAACTTCCTTAATCGAGACTCGCGTCAGGTTAAAAGCACTCGCTAAATTGTCGCATCTTATCCCACCGATGCGAGACACGACAAGAACAAACAAACGATCGAGGGTCGTCCTGTTACTCGGCCCACCCACTCTCGAGACCCGCCTCCTGGCCTTTTCGACCCGTGAATCGCGTCTTCTTCATCTGAACACACAGTTCAAGGTCCTATTCGCTTCGACATCCATCGCAATCGCAAGCGCATAGTACCTTTGGACCCGATCTCCATCAAGGGGGGGCTTCTTCCCAAAATGATGCCAAAAAAAAAAAAGTTCACAAAAATAGGTAAAAACAAATTATTTTACCCATTTGGGTCTTGTGCGGGAGTTTCCCATAGGTGGGGATTTTCTACTATTGAAAAGTGGTAACATTGAAATCCGCACCCTCCATAAATGATTAAAAAATTTCCTCCCCTCTAATGGAGGGTGGGGATGTTAATGATTCCGTACCATGCTGGTAGGGAATCCGGATCCGTTTCCCGTGCAGGAGTCTTGACTCCCGCACAAGCTTTGTGCGGGACTTCACCTCCTCGAACGACCTACGTGACCTTTTATATTTTTATTTTTTTAAAATTCCATATTTTTTTTAAAAAAATCAATTATTTTATATTTATAATATTTACATTTATATAACTTTATAAATAATTATCAATAATTAAATAAAAATTTCCTAAGATACAAAATTAATAAATAATTTAGTATTTATGTAATTTATTTATTTAGTACGTAAATAATTTATAAATAATATTCATAAAATTAAATTCGCACAACTAAATTGAGTATGGAAATCAAATGTATTGCATTCAATGTTCACACACTAAGTAAATTTTATTGTGGGGCCGATCTATATGCACAAGTTTGTCTGTTATGCCCTCATTTTTCACGGGTCGTGCAATAGGTACGCGAGGTGTTACTGCTTAGCGTCCTCGTCATTACGTATCCGTGATGCACGAGACCTTTCTTTCTTCCTAATACGGTTCTGATCTGGCACTAATGGAAGCTCATTAGGTTCAGACCAGTATGCAGGATTCCCCAATGGATGAGACATGTACTGATAGCACTAAAGTGTTATATCCAACGTATAGAAGTCATCTACGAAGCATGGTAATCAATTGCATGTCTTTGACATGCTACAATTACGTGAGAACATGAAATTTTTATCTCTTGAAATTTCTCACATGTGCCCATTTGCGGGTCTATATGTTTCTGATCCCTGATCTTATGGATCTATTATATTTAGTTTTAACTTCAAAAATCCATGTATCAAAGTCGAACCATGTCACTTCATGGCCATTTACAATTTGACTGTTTTCTCGGAGCGTGTCACCTGCATATTGAGTATACACAAATCCGTGGTCCTTCTGGCTCCTGTATGTCGGTATTAAAATAGTGGATCAACTGATAACATATCTTTTCCACCATGGCTATTATTGGTAGAGCACGAAATACCTTCAGCATCCCATTAATCGATTCAACTATATTCGTTGTCGTCGATCCATATCTCCTCCCTTCATCATAAGCTTTCGTCTATTTCTCCCTTGGAATCTAGGCACACCATGATGTTGTGTCTGGATGCAACTCCCTAATTCGGTTCTTGATTTGTTGGATTTTTTTAGCTCATTGATTGTTATCCATGTTCTTTTAATCTGGTTATGTCATCTTCATATATCTTACCAATTTAATTTTATGAATATTGTTTATAAATTATTTTATTTACTAAATAAACTATTTACATAAATACTAAATTATTTATTGATTATGTATCTTAATAAATTTTTCCTTTAATTATTGATAATTATTTACAAAGTTAAATAAATATAAATGTTATAAATATAAAATAATTGAAAAAATTACAAAATTTAAAAATTTAAAATAAAAAAGACCGACCCTTGCGGTCGCGGGCCGTGCGGGAGTTAAAGTCCCGCACGGCCTTTTTGTAATTTTCTTTTACCTATTTTTTGTAATTTTTTTTTTTGCACCATTTTGGGAAAAAGCCCCCATCAGAGAGATGGAGACCGTGGGCTTTTCAGCTACATTAAGTGTAATAACATGTCTCTCAAAATTATGTGGAATTAATTTCACCGCACATCTATTTCGTAAATAGAATAAATGGGTATAGAGTCATAGATGCATATTCGCAACCAATATTGTTTTGTGTATACATAATTATATGCTCTTGTCACCATCATCTTTCTTCACACAAAGGTCAAAGACTAAAGTCACAAATATAAAAACTGAATTGATGTTCATATAATAGATTTATGACTGATTATGTCATTTTCTCTTAAAATAGTTACAAATAGAATGTCGTGCTAGATATATTTAGGGAAAATACCACCAAAAATCCTGAACTATACCCATTGTGACACATTTACCCCGAATTATTTTTTTGTGACACCAAAAATCTCAACCTCGTGACACATTTACCCCTCCATTAAGTTTCCGCCCTCAAAAGTCTAACGGGGCGGCTGATGTGGCATGGTAATATTTTTTCAAATAAATTAAGATGATGTGGCGCTTGCCACATCAGAAAAAGATTACAAATAAAAAAGCAAAATAAAACAAACCAGAGTAGAGAGAGACAGGAGATAGTCCAGGGAGCCACCGTCGTTCTGACTTCGCCACCTAGGGCCGTCAACCACTGCGGACCATCGACCCTCACGGGCAAGCAAAGCTCGATCCCAGACGGTGTCGAGTTGAGTTCAGCCTCATGGCCGGGTTTGCCTAGATCTGCAACATGTCCGGGCTTTGCCCAAATCGAGCAGATGACGAAGAAGCTTCTGAGTTCTGGGTTGATCATTAAATTTCCACCGAGTGATGACAGGATTTCCAATGAACATGGTCCAGACAATTCAAAGCAAAGAGAAAGAACAAGGAAAAAACACGCTCTTAAGCCAGTACAAATAGCAAAAGTCGATGAAGAAGCGACAGAACTGGGTACAAATTCGTCAAGAGAAACACAGTCCGAAAACACCCAAAAGAACAAGAAACACTACACACACCATCAGAGCCTTCAGTACCTTTTGGAGCCCATAAAACAAAACAAACAGCAACAGAACAACAATCAAACCCCAAAATTCATCCGCAACAAAAACCCGATAAAAAAAATTATCGAAAGGAAAAAAAAAGCCTCACCTCTGAGTGACAGAGATCGAATCAACGAGAATAGGTAAGGGCTTGGCTTGTTTCGCCACCTACGGCAACCGAACAACGACGAGTTGTCCGCCATCGGGTTTTGACGGACTTCCATTTCGACGTTCGGAGATCAGATTTTCAAAGCAAAACCTTTATTTTCCTAAATTTCTTTTGAGTGTTTATTAAGTGCTCTCCAAAATATGACAAATTACAAATCAAGAATCAACCCAGAACTCAGAAAGCTTCTTCGATGGTCCCGGTGTTCGACGGCCCTAGGTGGCGAAGTGGGAACGACGGTGGCTCCCCAGGCCATCTGCAGTCTCTCTCTCTCTCTGCTTTTTTTTCCTCTGTTTTTTAGTTTTTTATTTTTTAATCTTTTTCTGATGTGGCAAGTCCACATCATCCTAATTTATTTTGCAAAAATATAACCATGTCACGTCAACTGCCCAATTCAACTTTTAAGGGCAAAAACTTAACGAATAGTAAATGTGTCATAAGGTTATAAGTTTGGGGTTTTTTGTGTCACAAAAAAAAAATTATGATAAATGTGTCACAATAGGTAAAGTTCGGGATTTTTGGTGTCATAAAAAAAAGTTCGAGGTAAATGTGTCACAATGGATATAGTTCAGGATTTTTGGTGGTATTTTCCCATATATTTATTGCGTAAAGAAAAGGTTCTTCTAATTATTTCTTATTTGGGGAAAAACCATATATATTTTCTTCAGTTGTACGGAACCTTTTTTTCGCCTTTTTACCATTTATTGTGTGAGTCGCCAAATTTCATTTATGGACAACAATGGGGGTACACCTAAAAATGAGACCAAAGAGGCATTTCCTGGCCATATATTAAAAGTGTCTAATAACCCAAAAAAAATTCAAAACTTTAGCATTTATTTCAATTATATTCAAAACTTTATTTGTCTCATAAAAAACACTCAACTTTTACTTTTATTTCAATTCTAAGGGCCAAATATCCAAAAAAAAACCCTAACTTTAGCATCTATCTCAATTATTTCCAATTCTTTTGTCTCATAAAAAATACTCAACTTTTACTTTTGTGTCAGTTCTATTATCATTAGCCTTCCGTCCATAATCACCGTTCGTTAATTCAACATGACTAGATTTTTTTTGCCGAATTTATCATTGAATCTCCGAAATTAGGAAACATCAAGTTTTATGGACGACGAGAATTGAGACCATTCGTCCAAATAATCAGATTTTCACATTTAGCAATTCTTTGGGTTATTAAGTATTAGGGAAAATACGAAACGTGTCATCTTGAGTTGCTCTTTATCTCTCGGCAATGTATAGGAAAGCGAACAACGGAAGAGAAGTTGGAAGGCTTTTTCAAGTCAACTTTGCTGAGATATAATTCTTCTTTTTTTGTCAGTAAATATAATTCATTAACGACATGAAAATGCCACGTAGGATTAGTTAACGGTGATTATGGACGGAAGGCTAACAATGACAAAACTGTGACAAAAGTAAAAGTTCGAGATTTTTTATGAGATACATAAAATTGGATATAATTGAGACATATACTAAAGTTGGAAATTTTTGGGCATTAGGCCAGTAGAATTGAGCCAAAAGTAAAAATTAAATGTTTTTTATGGGTATCAGACCTGCAAAATTGGGATAAAGGTAAAAGTTGAAGTTTTTTATGAGATGAAAAAAAGTTTTAAGACAAATGCTAAAATTGAGAGTTTTTTTTTTTGGGTATTGGCCCATATTAAAAGATCGAAATCTTAGTATTATTGTCTTTTGGGACGCGCATGTAACACTTCTTCTTTACATGCAGGGGATCCGCAAGTTTTTTTTTTTTTTTTGGGGGGGGGGGGGGGGGGGGGGGGTCAAACACTAAGAAGCTTTGAAATTATTCTACTTAGGATGGTTTTGATCGTCATAATTTATTTTCATTTTTCCTCCCTCTTATTTCTCCAAACCTCTGGACGCACACTGTTCATGTGTCAACAAAATAATAATTAGCCTAATCGATTCATTTATTCTTAATTTGGGCCTCACACAAGCATGCGCACAGACAAGCAAGATCGCACAACTCCATACTTCGAGAATAAACGGATGATAGTTGTCCGTATGCTTTTCGCCAATATGTTACACTCCTGTTATGGAAAAAAAAATTGCCAATTTTTTTTATATTATCTGGATTATTCTGAATATTCACCATATCAAAATCAAATTGCAATGAAGTAGCATTATGCAAAAAAAGTTTAAGAGAGAGAGAGAGAGCGGGCGCCCCCCATTGAAGGCAGACCTTCGATCCTTACTCGTAATCACTACCAGGCCTCGGCAATCAAATTTGATCAAGGGTCTCGCCACTCGAACTAGACAAGGCCGAGCAAGGGCGAACTCACCCGGAATCGGATCATACTCAGGGTAAGGATCCGCCGTCTTCAATGACAAAGGAGGGACCACCGGGAAACGTTACCGGCCGTGACCAGCGGCCGAGACTTGGCATTCCTTCTCCCCTCTTCTTTGACTTCCTTCGTCACATGGCTGGCCACTTCGACACCCAGATGCTAATTTTTGTTTAACCACATCAGCACAACGAGATGTCGAGAATATAGATTGCATGAAATGGCAGGACTCAATTGCAAAAAAAAAAATATTACAAGGAGGGAAACTTTATTACCCAAAGAAACAAGTCAGATAACCCAATTACACATTTCAACCTGAGTTAGGAGAACAGAAATGGACTCAAACCATTTTCTTATCAAAACATGTAAATACCAACGGCAAATCAATCATAGAAAAACACTGTCGCCATTTCCCTGAAGATGAGTCAACCGGAAAGTCTGTGTTTCGCAATGTTCTAACAAACACAGGAAAATGATAAAAATAACTTGCAAAATTCATCTTTCGCAAAAACACAAAATCTTCACGAGAATTTGACAAGACAATGCACACTTCATAGTTTATCTGGCAAGCTAAGAGTAAAGAAACTATTTTGAGGAGTTTCCAGGTACGTGATACAGACATCACCTCAGCTGGAGAACTGTTACCAGTATCACCAGAAGACCAGAGATCACAGAAAAACCTGCAGATTAGTTAATCTTTTTCATATAATTGATGATAAGCCATCATCCATCTTTCATAGAACAGACAGAGAGAGGTCTTATAACTGAACAAAATTATTCCCTTTAACACAAATTGTCTACTGAACAATTTCCCAAAGTTTCAAACTTGCCCCTGCCCCCCAAAAAGAACCCACCACCTACTCAATCTGAGCACATGCTTCCAGGCATTCCATCCGCCCTCCCATGATCCATTCAAACATCTTCACAGGCTAGACATTGTTCCTAATCAGCTTAGGATGAAATCGCTGTAGCTGAAGATTGAAATTCAAGAATGTCAGGTCGCGTAATTGCTCCTGCTCCGCACAGTTCCTTCCACCTGTGAGAAGCTTCTCAGCCATATCCCTTTTCAGCCCGTATCTCGAAGAACCCTCGCAGGTCTGGCTTAAGACCCGGATAGCATACCTCTGCAGCTCGGGGCATTCTCCTCCAAACCTAGACCACCAGTCCACTGCAGCCAAATTCGGCCCCAAGTTAAAATATTAGTAGCTTTGAATACAGCGTTATGAAAAAAGAGAAAAACTCACTGAGTAAGATGAGGAATTGTCCTACCTGGGGCAATGTTCCTTTGTTCAACAGCACTTCCCTCTGCAAAAGCACCCACGGCATGTCGATACCTGTCAAGTTGAAGCGAGACTACGAGTTGAGTTGGACGATCATGAACCATCAGCACCAAGCAACACAGGAAGCCAAAGGACACCTCTCCGTCGCAGTAAAAGTCACTTGAATAAAAGAGACTTGGGTTCAAAAAATATCCAGCAGCATGGAGTGGGCTGTGTAGATAGCCGTTCCAAATCTCATCAATTATTTTCCAGAAGGGCATGTACATGGACTTGTTCTGAAACTCGTTTCGAATTGTCTCTTTCACCTGATCCATGGTTTCATATATGTACCCCGCATGCGATTTATCATCCCTGCGAATGAAACGCAGGACATGCAACAATGGCACCGTTGCCTTTAAGACCATTCTGGCTCCAGACCAGAAAGAGGGATTGCTTATCAGGTCAACTACCCTCTTTCCCTCCTCGCTCGAACCCAGAACTGAGGTGCTCCATGCAGGTGACAGGAATGTCTCCATCAATTTCTTCTTTCCTGATACAATATTCTCCAACCTCATATATGGGATAGCTGACATTATCTTGTGGGGCTTGATATGTTCATTGCAAAGGGTTTGTGTGCTCGATAGTTCCAAGCCAGTTTCGTGAGTGTGGATGAACTCTACAACAGTCTTGGCCTTCTCCATCACACCTTTGACAGAACTCACCATCCCAATCTTTTCCAACATGAGTTCGATGCAGTGAGAAGCACTCACACTCCACAAAGCTATCTTGTATCTATCTATAAACTCCTGGCCTACAGCCCTCAGCCAACCTTCCGTTGACCATGCCACGATCTGAACAACTTTGTCAACTCCAACCTCCTCAATTACTCCATTAATTACTGACAGTAGGGCATCAACATTACCAACACAAGAAGAAACATCAGTCGACGAGAGATAAATAGGACCTTTGGGGCAATCTGCCAAAAAGTTGACCAAGGTCCTGCCTTTCTCATCTATCCATCCATCCAGCAGGATGCTGCACCCCGTAGTCTCCCATGATTGCCTGACTGTTTGGACATACCGTCTCATTTCTTTCACTTCTTCCTGAAGGATTGGGCCTTTCAACTCTTGGTAACTTGGGATCTTGTCCTCGCAATGAGCATTTCCAACAGTAGCATTCATCATTTCCTGAAAGCTGGGAGAATTGACAGCATAAAGATCAATATCATTTTCATAGAAGAACCGGCCAATTTGTCGGGCACGCATTGACGGTCTGTACTCTTTTTCTTCACTAAATGTCTTCGTCCATAGACCTACTTCTTCTGAAAATGGAGAAACATCTGCTGCACCATCTTCTGCTACACCAGTTCTCTCTTTGATCTTCCTTGGATCTGCGCTTTCGGGAGATCGAGTCTTTCTTGGTGCACAACTATTCGTTCCTGGGCACGACTTTCTCTTCTGGGGAGTTTCTGGGGAGGCCAGATTAAGGACCTCCCTGTGATTCCCGCCTTTTGTTCCAAGTAGCTGTTCGTGAAATAGTTTCCTTATATCTGCAGGAACTTCTATGCAAGGAAGCACGTCTCCCCTTACGCCTCCCAAATGACACTTCATCCGGAGCTTTCCACTCACTAACTTACCACAGTAATTGCACAGGACTTTCCTTTTCTTGCTGTTGACAATTGTACAGTGAGCGTCAATGCTGACGAAGGTCCCATTGGCAGCCATTTACACCAAGATTACGAGGACAAACTCTGACAATCAATTGCAATGAAGTCAAGTGAATTAGGAAATGTGTACATGGCACACAACATCCTGTCATGTATTAACTACTAAAAAAGACAGATGCATGTATTAACTACTACCAAAGAGCTTGATATGTTGATCATTTCCTTGACCCAACGCACAAATAAAAGAAGGAACTGGAGGGCGCATTATTAGTACATAACGGTGCAACAGACGGGCGATGGAGTTGTGCTTTAGCTACCCTAGGACCGAAGAAAAGCAAAATGTCAGCTGTTGTATTTTGATGGATCAGCTAGCTTGGAAAGGAAACTAGAAAATAGCTAGCCCAGCTACGTTTTATTCATAGCGATAGCTGGTTGTTCTATCACTACCTCACTTCTTGCAAAAAAACCAAACACGGCATAACCGTTTCTGTTGACCAATGTCAAATCCAATTGTTTCACGACATTGCAACGCACCACCAGTCCTACTAGGCCCGGCAGTGATCTGCAAGCACTTTTGCCTGGTGGAGGCCCACGCCACCTCGATCCCTAAATTCTTCTTAAAATAAGGGAAAAAATCTTGCACGGAAATTATAATACTTAAGTTAAAATTCATGTTCGGCAAATCCCCCAAAAAAAAACAACGCCAGATTCTCCGTCGGCCATTGATTCAGCTGACGACAGAAACCGGGGCAAATTCGCGGTAGAAATCAAATGACAGCATCAGTCATTTACTGTTTTTTTTTTTTTTTTTGCCCCCCACAAAAGCAGCCAAAAAATGGCTACACGCGGACACAGGTTCCACTTCGCTGGGTTGAAGTGGACCGTGGTCGACGTAGACGTCGACATCATCAGGGGGGTCGAATCACGCCGGACGGGACCCCGGAGACAAGCGATCGGTACCCAGAAGAGGAGAAAAACGGGACCCTCCTCATTGTTTTTCTAAACAGCACGAAGAAGAGGTAGAAGCGCCCAAAATGAAAACTTTTTTCCTCGAAAAGGAGCACCCCCGGCTCTGCTTTTTGGAAACAGAGTGCCTCCGGGAACAGGGACTTCTTCCACTCAGCCAAAAGGAAAAGGGAGACAAACAACCGAACGATTGAGGGGTCGGACGAGTTCAAGAGGAGACTGGTACCTGTTCTCTCTCTTGTGGGCTTCCCGGGGAAAGAAGCAGCAGCGGGACGAAGGAGACCGGCAGAGACTGAGAGCGATGTTCGGAGAGACAAGAGAGAGCATGCAGAGAAGAAAGCCAGAGAGTGAAGCCCGTTAAATATACCGAAGCGAGCGACTCTTGAAATTGGACTTTGCTTGGCTGACAGCACCGTCACTCTCGACGGGCGACGGGTGCAACTTGAACCGTTCGTTTTAACTCGTTTACGACGGGCAACCGGATGGTAACTTGCTGTAGAAAGTCACTGCTTTTGCATTCGTGCAATATTTAAAGAAACGTCATTCAAGAAAAAGAGAACCGCATGATGATTAACTGCAAAAAATTAATGGTCAAATTCTTTTAATTCCATGTTCCAACCTAGGGGTGTGCATGGTCGGGCTTTTTTCCAAATTAATTTTTTTTTAAAAAAATATTTCCCAAAATAATAGTAAAAAAAAATTAATTACCAAATTGGGTGCCAATCGGCACTTGGGCCACCGATTGGCACCCATTGGGCCCCAATCGGCGGCCCAAGTGTCGATTGGGGCCTAAAATTTTTTTTTTATTATTTTTTATTTTTTCAATGGATTCCTCTCTAAAAATTATGCGAAATAAAAAAAAATCGTTCCAAACGGACACCCGAGCGATGAGATATGCAATTTCAAAGTATTATTAATAAAATTTTACTATTATTTTGGTAAAAGTATTATTAATAAAATTTATATATTTTATAAAAACAAAAAAATACTACATAATTCATATTATGTATTATTAATAAAATTTATATTTTTCACAAAAGAAAAAAAACTACATAATAAAATTGACTTTTAATTTATATTTTTTTATAAAAGTTTTCAATTAAATAATAAATTATAATTAAAATTTTATTAATAATTTAGGCAACAATTGAAAACTTTTATAAAAGTATTATTAATAAAATTTTACTATTATTTTGGTAAAAGTATTATTAATAAGATTTATATTTTTTTATAAAAGTAAAAAAACACTACATAATTCATATTCCACCATTAAAATTGACTTTTAATTTATATTTTTTATAAAAGTTTTCAATTAAATAATAAATTATAATTTGAAATTTTATTAATAATTTAGGCATCAATTGAAAACTTTTATAAAAAAATATAAATCTTATTAATAATACTTTTACCAAAATAATAGTAAAATTTTATTAATAATACTTTTATAAAAGTTTTCAATTGTTGCCTAAATTATTAATAAAATTTTAATTATAATTTATTATTTAATTGAAAACTTTTATAAAAAAATATAAATTAAAAGTCAATTTTATTATGTAGTTTTTTTACTTTTGTGAAAAATATAAATTTTATTAATAATACATAATATGAATTATGTAGTATTTTTTGTTTTTATAAAATATATAAATTTTATTAATAATACTTTTACCAAAATAATAGTAAAATTTTATTAATAATACTTTGAAATTGCATATCTCATCGCTCGGGTGTCCGTTTGGAACAATTTTTTTTTTGATTTCGCATAATTTTTTGAGAGGAATCCATTGAAAAAAAAAAATTAGGCCCCAATCGGCACTTGGGCCGCCGATTAGGGCCCAAAATTGGTTTTGGGCCCCAATCGGCGGCCCAAGTGTCGATTGGGTGCCCAATTGCCCCAATCGGCAATTGGGCCGCTGATTGGGGCCCAATGGGTGCCAATCGGCGGCCCAAGTGCCGATTGGCACCCAATTTGGTAATTAATTTTTTTTTACTATTATTTTGGTAAATATTTTTTTTAAAAAAATTAATTTGGAAAAAAGCCCTGCATGGTCCGGGCTATTCCGATCCTGGCATGAAATCGAGGACCGAACCAGCAGTCCCGATCCCCATATTTTCGGGACCACGAACTGGACCAGGACCGGCGGTCCGGACTGGTCTTGATCCGGACTCAGTAGGATCGCTAACTCTAACTGCTTATAAAAATCTAGCCCTTAGAAATTACAATACAATGTTATTTTACAATCTATAATCAACTTACGACGGCAAGACAACCACGTAAATGCCAAGGCCATCCAAAGTGTGTTTGATCCTGCCTTGAAGGCTTCACGTGATCTTTTCTCCTCGTAATCGACGCTCGCATGTGCCCGCTGAACTCAAGTGGGCGATAGAACCGAACTTGGATTTTATTTCTTTCTTTTTTATTTTTGGTTGTGAAAAAAAAAATCTCAAATCTGCATAATGACTCGAGTTTCTGTCATCATGCACATGGGTGCTATTCGTTGTGTACGTGCCCATCATAAGGAACGGATCTTATCATCAATTAAAACCTGATTTTGTCCCAAAGTAATACAAAAATCCAAATTGCTAAATAATACGTACAATGAAGCCACTAAACTCAAGAGGCATGAGATGAGATTCACGGGGCTTCTCAAAATGTTAAAATTAGGTTAACTCTAAATATAAATTATTATTTTTTAAAAACATTTGCTGTCCGGGCCGGGCCGATCCGGTCCCAAACCATGGAACCGGGGACCGGACAGCCCAGTCACCTATCCCATTTATTGGGACCGAGGACCGGACCGCCAACCTCAAGAACCGGACCAACCCGGTCGGTCCGGGCCTGTCCTAGGCCGGTCTAGGCCTGTTCGGTCCAGTTTGCACACCCCCACTACAACCTATGTAGCACCGATATCTTGGTTAGGTCATCGCGTCGGTATTGGATACTTGTCGGATACCGATACGCGATCGATACGCGTCCGATACGTGGTCAACGCGTATCGAGCTTCCGATACGCGGTCAACGCCGGCGACACGCTAGGGACACGCGTATAGGTGAAGGAGGAGGCAGGAAAACACAGATCTGGGGAGGCGTGGCGATGGCGGAACAGGGGCGAGGCTCGTTGGATCTGGGTCTTGGATGGCAGAACCGGAAAGGGGAAGGTCGTGGGTTGTTTGGCCTCGGAATGAGCTCAAGCAGCGGTCGAGAGAAACTGGCGGCGCGACGCGACGGAGACGAGCTGAACTCGACGATGCAGGTGAGGAGTTCGAGCTCCACGGGTCTCGGCAGATTGAACCCTCGCGGTTCGAGGTTGGGCCGAGTTTGGCGACCGACGACGGAGTGAGTGGCAACCAGTGGTGTGAGCAGAGATGGATAAGGGTGTGCATGGTTCGGGCCGATCCGGTCCTGGCATGAAACCGGGGACCGGACCAGTAGTCCCGGTCCCCATATTTTCGGGACCACGAACTAGATCAGGACCAGCGGTCCGAGCCGGTCCCGGTCCGGGCCCAGTAGGACCGTTAACTCTAACTGCTTATAAAAATATAGCCCTTAGAAATTACAATACAATGTTATTTTACAAATCTATAATCAACTTACGACGGCAAGACAATCACGTAAATGCCAAGACCACCCAACGTGTGTTTGATCCGGCCTTAAAGGCTTCACGTGATCTTTTCTCCTCGTAATCGACCCTCGCATGTGCCCGCTGAACTCAGGTGGGCGATGGAACCGAACTCGGATTTTATTTCTTTCTTTTTTTATTTTTGGTTGTGAAAAAAAAAATTCTCAAATCTGCATAATGACTTGAGTTTCTGTCCTCATGCACGTGCGTGCTTATTCGTTGTGCACGTGCCCATCATAAGGAACGAATCTTATCATCAATTAAAACCTAATTTTGTCCCAAAGTAATATCAAAATCCAAATTGCTAAATAATACGTACAATGACACTACTAAACTTAAGAGGCATGAGATGAGATTCACGAGGTTTCTCAAAATGTTAAAATTAGGTTAACTCTAAATATAGATTATTATTTTTTAAAAACATTGGCGGTCCGGTCCCAAACCATAGAACCGAGGACCGGACCGCCCAGTCACCGGTTCCATTTATTGGGACCGGACCGCTAACCTCAAAGACCGGACCAACCAGGCTGATCCGAGCCGGTCCTGGGTCGATCCAGTTTGCACACCCCTAGAGATGGTGGCGTGAAGGTCACGGATGGAGGGGGAAAGGTTGCTTAGGTTGGTAGCAGACTCAGAGAAGAAGAAGGAAGGAAGGAAGAAGAAGAAGAAGGTTGGGGATGGGATCGCGCGTCCACCGAGGAAAGAGAGAGAGAGAAAAAAAAAAACTTGGGGAAGGGGAAGTGAAGGGCTGATGTCATGGGGGCGGCAATAATTATATTCACTATTATAAAAATATATACATATATAAATATATATTTAATACAACGTATCCCCGACGTGTCGAAATTTTCTGTTTTTGAGAAATGACGTATCGGCATATCGTGGCGTATCGTGTCCGCGTGTCAGTATCGGTATCGATGCTACTTAGACTACAACCTAAGTTTGCCTCTTGAAAAAATATAATTAACTTATCTCTCTAAATCTGGATTTTGATCATAAATAGAAAAGATAAATCAAGTATACAATGTGATGTAGAAATTAAAATGAATGTAAACTATTTTCATATGAGTGGTTTCAATTTCTAGTACACCAGAAAAAGCATGACTTGAATTTGATATGAACTTATTGAGAAACCCAAATCTAAGTTGAACGCACGATTATACAAATCACGATATGAAATGACACGAGTAATAAATTTTAACCTAATAATAGGAGGTGGTTTGCCATCATATTTCATCCTTATCGAAATTGAATAGTTCTTTTTTTAGGCTTTTTTTCTCTTTTATAAATCATAGGAATGAATTTTTATTTACTTATTCATATTGAAGGAATCTCACTTTGTGGTGAAATCTTCCAATTCTAATCTTTCTAAGATACCGGTTAAACAATTTAAGCGGTTTCCTCACGAAAACTAGTGGTACAAAAGCCACCATTTATTTTTTATATTTCACGGCACGGTTAGCTTAGCATTTCTCCTGCAAATATAAGCAGCATTAAAAGCTTTGGCTAAGCTTTACACCGTCAGCATTTCAAAATCTTTTGTCGTTTATTTCAATTAGCGTCAGCCTTAAAAAGAAAAACTTAGTAAAAAAAAAACCAATCCGATTCAGTTACCATGAGAAGCATAACGTATTAACTCAAGTCTATCGTAGCCGTCGATCATATAATGTGAGAACCAAGGACTGTGACGTCTCTATGAGGTGCTCCTACAATTTCTCGATTCAATTGCCATGAAAAACATAACGTACTAATACAGTCTATCACAGCCATTGATCGCGTAATGTGATAATCGAGGATTGACGGCTGACTAGAGGCGAGGGCCGATGAGGTCGACATCACCTGGTCGGCCTTGCCTAGCCACCATATCTGGCGAAGCCAAGCCTCGCCCAATTACACGAGGCTCGCCCTCGCGTTTGGTCGATCACCGATTCGGCGATAGGCTAAAGGTAGAAGGAGAAAATAAAATATATTTTTTTAAAAAATTATTATATTTTTATTAAAAAATTATTAAGTCAGCGTCGACTGGCGAAAGTTGGCTGGATGGACTGAACTGCACAAATACAAAATTTTTAGGACTTATTTGGCAAAAAAAAGAGAGAGAGAGAGATCTATAATTGAATTGGCACACTTATTATCGGTATTAGATTTTTTTTTTTTTAATATGATTCTCGCGCCATAGAGACGGTCCACGGCATGGACGAACCAATCACATGGAGAAACGAGCAGCTCTTACATTTAAGACGTCAGATGACATGGTCTCCAGGCGACTTCAACTAATGTGACAGTTTGCGGGCTCACATCAAGTGAATGTAGCAATGAGATTTAAAAAGGAGAAAATAATTGATATGCAATGTATTCATACTTTATAGTTCGCCGGAAAATGTTCGATCGACAATCTATCAATAGAACGCGACGAGAAGAGGTTGATATTCATTGAGCGAAATCCTTTTACTTTATTTAAGAGAATAAAATTTCTAATAATTGAGACATCGCTAAAGTTATCGAGACACTACTTCTTTAAATCGATAAATTACATATTAAGCGGAGATGGCTAGAAACTAGGAAAACAGTTTTCTTTTTCGGATAAGTTTGACAGCTAATTGAAGGTGAGAACAACCTTAGAAGCTGCTCTTATGGCCCTTGTCCTGACTTCTGAGTAACACAGAGCTCCTTCTCAACTTTCAAGCAATTGGTTCTTTACGCACTTGCATGCATATGAAAGGAAAAAAAACTCCAGCAACTCATGGTTTGACCTGCATCTTTGTTGCCCTTCATAATTGATTCCAGCAATATTTGTTCTTGTTCAGCTCGAAATAGAAACTTCGCAAGCTGTTTGTTTCTTGTCCGAGACACGATGCAGCACCTGCCTAAGGGTATGCGTATCGTCGTAAATTCAATCAATCCACTCGCTACTTGGTATACGTATGAACAGAGAGTCCGCGAAAAGAGATTGGCAGCAATACATGTCCAAAGTGCATAATTTTTAAGTGCCTACAGATGCTGAAGAATAAGCAGTGTTCATTCAAGCAAATCCATTAGACAACTTGTCTACAAGAAATCAATAAATTTGGAGGGGGTTTCACAAAATGAGAGGACTAGCGACTTTGAACTTGAGTCATCTCACTTGGATTCTCAACAACAGCCTCGTCGGGAACTGAAGTGGATTCAGCCTTTTCTTCCACCCGAATCCTCTTCTGCCCGCACTCGTGCGATTCGGTGCTGCTGTTTTCACTAGCCTAGTGCTTAAGTGATAGGAATCCGGGCAAATATTTTGATTCAGCTGGCCCAGGCAGCAAAGCAGCGATGGTTGGAGAAGACGGTAGAAGTTCACTTTCTGGGGATGGATCCTCCGACGAAGACGAAGACATCTTTTGAGGGCGTGTCAGGACAACACCAGCTTTCTGCTGTTCCTCCAGAATCTTTTGCAAGTATCTCGCGTGTTCTTCTATGCGTAACTGAAGTGCTCTTTGCACCTACATAAATGTGTGTAAAAGCAGCGACTAAGATCTATCTGGTGTCAACTGGAAAACAAAGGATTCACCTAGAGACCATCATAAAGCACATGATCCAATCAACAACCACCCCAACCCCCACCCCATCAAAACCTTCCACTTGAACTACGATATAAATGCATAATCTTCAAGAGAAGACATTCAAATCCAAGGAAAATGGCAAAGCAATAGCATCTCAGTCCACAGTACAATATGCTGGGCTACTCTTGTCCAACTTTTTCTTTTGAGTATGAGTATAAAAAGTTGCAGCAAAACCAAAGGACTAACAAGTATTCAACATGTGCCACTAAATTCGAGACAGTGAAATACCTCAAGTTGCTCATGCAACTGTTTCTGAACTTCCATCTGCATGCGCAAGGCCTCTGTAATCTGCGCGCCCCTGTAAAAAAGGGATGCAGAAATTGAATTTTGTGTGACACCAGTAGAGACTTAGATTTATGCAGAGAGAAAGAGAGTATTGACCCTTTTCTTCTTCCATCGCTTTCATTGGCGCAAGACATTGCTTTCTTTTCCTCAGAGCTGCCACCTTTTTCCTCTGGCAAAGCAAAATCAGAAATAAAGGCTTAAACTAAGAAAGAATCTATCTTATAGTAACTAGAGAAGCCACTGGCAAATAAATAGAGAAGCCTGCAACAGATAAAACAAAAGAAGTCCTGTACTTTAAAAGGAATTAGTGGCCGATGATCTCCATTACCATGGTCAACTCAGTCTATATAACAGTGCAAACAAGTAGTAAAAAATGCAGATAAAAGATGAATAAATGAGCAATAAATAAATTAAATCTAATATGGATTGTCTATCCTCTACCTGCAATCTCTCACAAGAAAAGAAGTCCTGTACTTTAAAATGCATTAAGCAAGTGTAAGTGAAGCGTACGATATGCTATTTCTTGCATAGCCTATAAGCTGAAAATGCTCTTCATTCCTTGTGGATAGATAGTTGATGGTTGCACAAAACACATTTACAATAATACATGGTAGATCACGAGGTGGGGGCATTATGACACATCTCAAGCCGAGATCTTTTCTGATTTGCGCAATTTCCAATCAAGCAGTCATATAATTTATCTTGCATAATCATGAATCCATCGTTCAAAGAACTTCCTCAATAATGCAGTTAACAGAAATATATAAACGCCTCAAGGACCCGTTTGGTAGCCACCAACAATCATAAGCAGACAACTAACCCACAGTTTGTTTCATTAAGAAATATTAATCGGGTTTGTTTCATTAATAAATATTAATCATTCTCAGGCTAAATGATCAACTGATCCTTCTCTCTCCTCACATTTCACAGTAAACGAGAGATCAGAAAAATTGGGAAGCTTGATTGTTCTTCTGAGTCATTTAAGGTTACTGCAACCAAAAAAATTACATTAAGTTATTCTTCTCATTCTGTTGAATGCGTGATAGACGCGCAGGTAATTTGATTGACCGGTGCTCATTTGACAATTCAAAACCCATATAGACATATCAACCGACATCAGAACTTAATTCTGTCTTTTTAGTCATGTATTCAGAGTATTAACGATTTCCCTCTTTTCTCCATATCAATCTCGCCTCATCATCTCCATCTCCTATCAGTTCCAGCCAAGGACACACCATACTAATCTCCTGCAGGAAGTCCTCTGTCTCCAGTGCACACTTCCCCTACATTGCTAAAAAAACTAGCAAAATGTTTCTTCAAAACTAAGAAAGCCCCAAGTATGACATCCAGAAATGACATTATAACCTAAAATAGCCATGGAAATGAGAATTTGGGAATAGATTGGATGGCTCACAGCAAGCAGTTTGGCTAGTGGGGAGTTTTCGATAGCCATATGTAGGCTTTGCCATGTCAAGCACAGAAACTACTGGTCTTGTTTTCTAATTAGAATGAAAACCAGCAGTCAATAATAGCATTAATGTATTTCAATGTACCCAGTAGCAGTCCCATATAGCCAGCAAATAAGTATTGCAAATCCATATAACTGACGGAAACTGCATAGATGTAACATGGGCAGGAGCTCAACATAGCACTTGTGAAGGATCAGAACTATGAACATTGATGAATCATTACCTTCCTTTTTCTCTGGCATATACTTGGCCAAACGGTATTTCTGCAAGATATATGGAAGATACATGTAAAGTAAGATATTATCAGTGGACTGAAACACTTGCTTCAGTAGAAAATCTGGAATATTTACCTGCAAATGACTTTTTACATGGTAGATTGTCAAACCTTCAACATTCATAAGCTTCAAAACTCCCTTAGGGGTAGCCTCTGAAAATCAGAGCAAACTAGTAAGAGTTGGATGATGAGTCTGAATGTTCTGTACCAATGTGGAGTTCAAAAAACCTACAAGCTCTTATCAGAAATAAAAATTTCTTCTCTGGATAATTGAGTGGAAGCCCAATAACAAAGTAAAGAGAAGACACACAGATTGCTCACTTTCAGCCCCATCAAGCTTATTGACAGCATCCACAAAACGCACATGAAGTTCTGGCGTCCATCTCATTCTTGGCTTGTGTGCTGCGGCTGGTCCAGAAGATGGCGGACTAGAAAGAGAATCAATGGCTGGCAATGGGGAATGGCACTTTTGGAGGCAAACCAATCCAGTTCCTTGCTTTGACAGTGGTTGACGTGCTTCATAGATGTCCTATGGGGACATAACATTAGCAACTAGGCACAGCAAGCATAATGTGAAAAAGATCATACGCGGCAAGGAAACAAAACATGGAGCTGCAAAAACCTCTAAATTCTTGTCCAAGAGTAACAACTAATTTATTTCAATTCAGTTCATACGGACAGTGAAAACAGGCAAAAGGAAAACGGGCACTTCTTATACCTAAATAACCATACTATTGCTATAATTATTTCTAATGATACCTAAATGACCAAATCAAAATCAGTTATCATCAACTAACTGCAATGTATTCCATCATTCAGCAGCGTCTACAGATAAGTGGTCAGAAAGGGAAGGAACTGGCCTAAAATTCCATAATTTCACTAACATCCACCAATTAGGAATTGAAAGAGCTAGCAGCAATACTTGGTATACTTACATCAAGCTTTGGGATTTCTCCACTATCAGTTATAGCTAGATCAAGATCATCAGACAAATACTGTAGCTCCAAATGCTCTGTTATCATTAAGTTGTCCGTTGCACAGTCCATACCAATGAAGCTACCATCAGAACTATCTCCAGGAAAACCCAAGAAGTCCGTCATTAGAGCCTCTGTATGTTTTTCATCATCCAGATTACTAATGTCCTCACTAAAGAGAGATGAAGATTTTGAGTCAACAGCAGAAACAGATTGATTGTATGCTGGAGGATGTGGAAGAAATGGCAGATTCCGCAGGTGCTTGTGGGCTTCAGAAGTTGAAGAAGATGACTGGTATAAGCTAGTACAGAACACTGAAGATCGCGAATATGTTCTCTTTGGAGTTTGGACATGAGAAGCCAGAGAGAGAGGACTACATGGGCTTGATTCTGAACAAGTTTTGTGGGATTGGAAGGTAGATTCTGGCGAAAGATTCAAACTGAGTGGTTCCACCCGGATGAATGGGGATGGGGATGAGGATGACCATCCACTGGCCTTGGAAATTCCTTCAGATTCAGCATTCAGCAATTTATGATCCAGGGACATCCCAGTGTAGTGGGAGTTTGTCATCCCCTTTGTAGACCCACTTTGAGGTAACGTAATGCTGTGTCCCTTCATGGTTCTAAGTCTGCTGAATCAACTCAATAGAGGACAGTGGTAACCTGTCTGAAAAAATAAGTACAAGATACAAAAGTAAGAACTTGAACTACACTTGAGAGGTAGAATTGCCTGAATGGAAATAATAGAAGAGCTTTTCGAAAGGGTAAAGAACAGTCGCCTTTCTACTCAATCAAAAGCTACGAGTCACCATTTGATAACTTAAGATGCTTCTAATCTTCTTCCAGGCAAGAGAATTTGCATAATATTTGCTACAGAGATCAACGACTCGTCCTTCACAACAAACTGACAGTTCTCAACTGATTAGTTTTGTTGTGAATCTTCCTTTCATCTACTATAGCATTGATGTCATACAATTAACTGGAAATTATAGCAGCACAAACAATATGCATGGCTGCCCCTAATCAGCCGATAGGCTGCGTGTGAACACGCGCCAAAAGAAAATGAGAAGGAGGAGATATTGGCAAGCCTAGAATACCAACTCCAAGAATCTTGAAAGAAGCTATTGCCTATAGGCGGCGGTACATAAGCTTTAGTTTTGTGTACCAGAAACTAGAGTAAGGTAAGCATTCAAAGAAATTATTCACATCTCTTTCCTGGTAGAAAGGAAGAAGGAGATGATTACACCGCATCATTGACGCACACTACCGCATTTTTATGAATCTCTCTGCTCTCCTTTTGTTGGGTCTATCTCTTCGGTCCGAACAACAAGAGCAGAAGTAGAAACCGCGCAGACATCAATTGCAGAGCCCAGTTCGAGCTCCAACTAGAGGGAGAACTCAGTAGAGAAACTGGGCAGCTACCGGCTACAAAAGTCAGAATTCGAATTCATAAAAGTGGCGTTTTGTAGCCGAATTTCGGTGTATGAATCCTCAACAAGAACTTAACTAAAGCAGACTACGAAAAATTTCACCACGAGAGACGCGGAACAGATTGATTTGTAAGAAAGTCCATCTCTTGTAATTTATTGAGTTAGCATTGCCTCGAATCCCGCAGCAACTGAATCTTCCAATTCAAATCCCAAGTAACCTCTGAGCGAATCAAGCTTCTCGCTGACTATTCATAAGACGGTCAAACCAAATTCATGCATCTTGAGTGTATCGAGTCAAAACCGCAAGAGAGAGAGAGAACAGGCACCGAGATGAAGACGAGGAAAGCACGAAATTCCAATCAAAACTCAATCACTGGGATAGTTCCGTCGTACTGACACTCTATAACTCTGCGGCGAATCACAACGCGAAACCAAGAATAGAAAGGCACGGAGCTTTGCTGTTGGCTACCGGTATTCTGACTGCTCGTGCCGAAGAAGAAGAAGAAGAAGAAGAAGAAGAGCCACGAAAACAAAAGAGAAGGAAACTAATGGGCTTCGCCCGCACGCGACGGATCGACGACAGCCTCCGCCCAAGTCGCGACCGCGAGCAGAATCGGCGGCGAGGCGCGGTAAAACCCAAGGCGTAACTAGCGAAGTGAGTTAGATCCAACTCCCACCTGAGGTCCTGAGACAAGACGGGACCACCACCACCACCACCACCTTCTCCTTCCTCTCCTTCTTCTTCTTCTTCACAGCATCACCGCGAGTTCAGAGGGACGAAAGCAGAGGAATTTACGACGGCAGAGACGCAGCCATCATGCCGTCGTCGTTGTCGATGATTGGTTTTTATTCCACTTGGGAGGTAACGTTACCATCCACCATTACCAAATAGAGCGCAAGAAAACAAATAAAAAAAATATTTAAAAAAAAAAAACCGACAAAACTGGAAGAGAGAGAGAGAGAGAGAGAGAGAGAAGGGGGAGAGGGGGCGGGGGGGCAATTAAATATTATAAAATTAATTCTGCTGATTATAGCTTTTATAATCTGCATAATGACGTCATATATTCACGTCTCTTTAAAGTAAATATGAAATTGTTTTCGCCCCCACTCGATATAAGAAATTATTTAATTGATTTTTCTTATGCGAATAATGTTGGGCATTGCTAAGCTCAAGCAGCCTCTGCTTTGTTTTGTTTTTGGCCGCGCTTTGGGGTTTGCGCCAAATCAATCATCATCAAAGCTCGACTCCTCCACGCGCTCCTCCGGAGGAGGGACCGGCACGCGCTCCCGCCTCTAGGATTAGGGGCTCACATGATTTGGGATTAGTTTAATCCCCATTATTTTGAATTTAAAATTCAATTTAAAAAAAAGGCTGCTCAAGGGGGTGGCGTCAGCTGTTTTGTCTCTTTCCCGCCAGATACTGGAATCCAGGGGGGCCTTTTTTTTATGGGTTTATTTATTTATTTATTTATTCGAAATCTCTATTATTAATGTTATTTTTTTTAATTATATTGATTAATTAAACAATTGTGGTCTCCGTCGCCATTGTACAAGTTGAGGGAAACTTTGAAATTTAAGGTTGCTTTCGTATTTCCGCTGTATTTTGGGGTTGTCCATGATTCCACTTTCGTTTTCCGGGCATAGATCTACATGTTTACCACGTTGGTGTCGCCAGCAATCTTGGCCTCCATCTAGAATCTTCTTTTTTCTAATCTAAGTAGCGTGATGCGGAAATTTTAATTAGAAAGACGGAGTTCGCGGTACCTAATTTGAGACGATGCGTGAGCGATCGGAAGAGGGCGACACGGCTCTTGCTGTCGGTCGTCGGTTTAACCCTTTTTTGCTTCGTTGATTGGTTTCGATTAACGGCAATGGTTCCTTGCTGGCATCTTCGTTAGTGTTAACTTCCAAACTACTTTGAGAGAAAAGCGGCTTCTAAATTCGATAGACCCATCGTTTGCCCGAGCATATCAACTTCTCGAAACATTTTCACGGCGTTTCTAGTTACGCCAATGACGTCGGATTTGTACCTTCAAACTGTCGCCCCAAGTTGCGGTGGGTGTTGCGATGTCCAGTGGTGCACGTGGGAAGAATCGGCGGTATTCCGCAACATTTTTGAGTCTACATGTTCGAAATACTTCAACTAATGGTTATATATGTGTGAGGGCAAAGAAGATAAGTTCTTCAAAACCAAGCTTCCAACTCCAATTCCAAAAGCATTTGGGTACCTATTAGGAACTTAAAAGACTGAGCTGCTTGTGTAGATTTCAGGCCATAAAGTTATTATACTGTCTACTCCATTAAAAATACGAATCTAGCATTCATCTTGATTTAAAGTGGGAATTGGCAGGTCCTAGTGACGAATGAGTTCGCACTCTACAGTCTACATCATCAGCAGCAAAAAAAATAAAAAATAAAAATTGGGGATGCTTGCTTTATTTAGTGAATAAAAGGACCGAGGCGAATGATTTTAATGGATTTTCGAGGACCCAATTGAATGAAATGAAGTTCATGATCATGCAAATAGTTCAAACTAATATAAGGCTGCACTTGTTTAGATGATCGTGATTTGAAGACATCTGTAATGACCCGATTCAACTCTCTAAAGGCGGTAATCTTTGGGGGTAGCTGGTCTTTTTATTGGGAAGATTACTTCTGAGTTCTGAATGAATTCTCAAGCTTTGTCCAGCTTTAAGGCCAAGTCGGGCTATCACATAAAAAAAAATTTCCCTAGCCCCACCAATATGAAATGAGACCTCATCAAGACTAAGAAAATGATCATCCAACGCATATAAGCCGTTCAAAGTTTCGATTTTGACGGTAAAACTATTGTTGTCCTGTAATAATCATGTCCCTATGGGGGACCCGACATGCAGTAATGGACTCTCTCCCTAATCCGATGCTTAACGCCTTAATGCAACGCGAAAATGGGTAGAAACGCAAGATAAAAGAAACCCTAAATAATATATCTTGATCACCCACTTGAGTAAATACAATAAAAATTCGAAGGAGGAATAACAAAAGTAATCATGAAAGAAGACAAAGCAAACTTGATCAACCCACTCGAAGAGTGTGACCAAATGTAGGAGCCGCCATCTCCAAAAGCCACACCCGATGTGCTGTTCCTGATAGGAATGGCAAAGCATGCCAATTTTGACAAGCAATTGTCCCTCACATCATCGATATCACGTCTCGTTGTGAGGTTGAAAAAGTACCAAAATAATCATAAACCTATTACTTTGATGCAAATTTTATCCAAAATTATTCCTAATTGTTTTTTTTTCTTTTTAACAAATTTATTTCATCCGGTTGATATGGACGTTGATCATCCTACGTGATGCGATTGGCGTTGGTACGAACAAATTTTATAATTTTTTATGTTTATTCTTTTTATTCTTTCCATTTTGGCCGGCAAGCGCTTGACCCTCACTTACCAAAATGAGGAGAAAAAAAGGAAAAAGACTAAAAAAAAAAATTTGCATAAATTGTCCACTTCAGTGCCGATCGTGCCACATAGGACGGTTGACGTCCATGTTAGCTTTTTTTTTTGGCTAAAATAGGCCAGATGAACTGAACCAACACATATACAAAAGATTTAAAACTAATTGATCTAATTGAAATGTTTATGATTGAATTGGTACTAATGTAATAGGTTTATGGCTTTTTTGGTAACCCCCGGGATATAAGGACTTGAAGATCCCTTCTTATTCATCCCAACCACCATGAGAATCATATAAATTTGCCCTTTTTGTGACGAAGAGATGGTCCTGAATATCGGTGATTAAGAGTCGCCCCTCGGGTGTTTTATTTTGTCGAAGATGCCCTCTTGAATATTAAGGACTATGGCGTCGCGTTGTCGTGATAATTTCGAATTGGGTTTGCGTTGTGATTTAGGATTCTGGTGCAGAAAGTAGGTTGCTGATGTTGATATCACTCCATTCAAAGTGATAAGGGCATATCGGCAGACATAAGGATAGTGATTTTTCAAAAGGAAGTGGGGTTTGGACGATGAATGCTTTGTGGTTTTTCCTTCTGCATTAAAGTACACATTTAATTGGCCAAAAAAAAAATTGTATGTGAACGGCTACGATAAGTTGATAACAATGCTTTTTGTTAAAATATATAAATATTTTTTTTGGGTCTAAAAATATATAAATATTTGATGACACCTTCCTTTAGAGATTAATTTTTTTTTTTAAAAGATTGATAGTAGTTCCACGGTAAGAGCACGATATCCTAAATTCAAATCTCTCTAGCCTCCTAATTTGCCTCCCTTATCATGTGTTTCCACGCCGTAAAGTGCAATCTACGCATGAGAGAAAGCATTAGAATATTTTGAATTAAGCTTTCGTTTAATAATTTTTAAACTTTTAAAACAGTTAACGGTGGTTCCATGAAAACTCACACTCCGTACTAATCATAGTCAAGCATACTTCATGTGGAATAATTCAATTCTCAGAATACATCGACTACACATGACCTAATACGATGATAAATCTTAAAAGTTAAATATTTTTTTTAATTGAAAACTCAACAAGTGCAATTAATAGGGCCACTGTTTTTAGCAAAGCCTCGTGCGCCGACATGTTTTTCCTTTCTCTACTTAGGTCTTCAATTTTTTATTTCTTTTTTACGGTGGCGATTCTCGGACAGCACCTCGGACGACACCTAGTCCAAGCCAGGAGCACGAAGGCATGACGACCTCGTTCCGTGATCTGACGTCATAAACGATGGGCTTTTGCTAAATTAGATTTAACATGATTCTAGTTGATTCCTAAAGCGCCATTAGCTTGGCCCCACTAATTACGTCCCCCCACGCAACATTCTCCCCAATGTCTCTGCCACCTGTGCCGTAGCCAATGGCCAGAGCACTATGTCCCAAGACATTGGAAGTATATATTCATATTTAAGCAGATATTATAAATTAGTATTAAAGAACGAAGAGAATCTTGAAAATAGTCGATCAGCCACGTGTCGATCAGTCAGTAGTTCAATGCGGCGCCTACGTGGCAGATCTAATCTAACCAATAATTTTCTTCCGGCCTGCAACTTGGTTTTACTTTTTGAAAATTTAATACGCATTTTTAATAACGATGATGTGGCGCGCACGGTCCACGAATTATTGGACGGGGGGAAAAAAAAATAAAATGAAGAAAAGACGGAGGAGGAGTTGTGTTGGGGGGAGACGAGGAAACTCGGAAAGGGCCAAAAGAGAGGGAGGCCATTGGGGGTTGGGAATGGTCAATTTTGGAGGGGGATGGGAGTCGCGATGGGAAAGCAAAGAACAAAAAGATAGGAGAGATTGCAACGTTGCTTGTATGGACCGAAATGGAATAGCGCTTCTTACATCACATGTCGTGCCCCCCCTTGACACATCGAAGTTCAACTCGTTTTCGCGCAACATTTTTCGAACCTATCGCGAGCGCGGGATTGGAATTACGAACGTAATCCCGTGTGAAGTCATCGAATACCTGCGGGATTTGGTATAGGTTATCGGAACCCTTCCTTTTGTTGTCTTCGTTTACGCATTTCTTCGACTGAAGAACTTAATCTCCATCTCAACTATTTTTTTTTTTTTATCGTCGGAGTTCTATCAATCATGAGAAGTGGTTTTTTTTTAGGGGGGGGGGGGGAATAAACAGCGGCGGGTGGGGAGCCGTTGTAGACGATAAGCATAAGTGGGTTCTACAATCAAGTGTGTCGAGATGTGTTAATTAACCCTTGACGGTCAGTTTACGGATGATTTGAAGGTTTTGAATTTCGGGTTATCTGCGAGACAAATCTCGAAATCCTCCTAAAATTTCGAAAGTCGTATCCCAAACTCATCTTATATAACCCTTGAATCGCAGTCCAGTGACGACTCGAGATAGATCTACAATTTCATTAGGCCCTGGCCAATGCCATCAACAATTGGAAATAGAGGATCTCGGCCACATCACAATCCCAAGCATTTTGTGTTGGTGGTGACCATGTGTTTTCAATCAAGGGTTAATACCACGAAAAACGCCAAATTGGTACATCTGTGATAAATTTACTCACGAAAAATCCTAAACTAGTACGCTCGTAACAAATTTACCCTAAACCATTTTTTTGACCATACAAAATCATAAACCGGTGCACATGTGACAAATTTACCATAAATTGATTTTTTTGATCACGAAAAATCCTAAATCGATACACTGTGACAAAATTACCCATCGTTAAATTGAGTTAATATCACGAAAAATTTCAAATTAATATACATTTGACAAATATAGGGTAAAAATCCTAAACGAGTAGACCCATAAATTGTCACGTGCTATCTAACTCAGTAATTTGATAGTTAAATTTAATGAAAACTGACGGGGGTAAATTTGTCACAAGTGTACCGGTTTGAGGGATTTTTTATGGTCAAAAAAATAATTTATGATAAATTTATCATATGTGTACCAATTTAGGATTCTCTGTGGTATAAACCTTTCAATCAAATCTGCATTCTCTCCTTGATCTACATCAGGCTTTCCTTTCCCAGTTATCCCGTCCTTTGAACCCATCAAGCACTCCACGGCCAACGGGATCACCCCTTAAGATTGACCACCTCAAGTGTCACGCCTGAATGTTTCATAAATTTGACTCTCCAGCCAATTGTTATCTCCTTTAATAGCCTCACCTCCCATCACACACAAAGGGGGAGCAGGCTACTCAAAATTTTCCCCTTTTTTTTGGTGAGAGAACGATCACGTAGACGTCGACTATCCTCGAGTGAAAAAAGCTAATATGGACTACGCGTATACATTTTCAATTTGTTTGTTTGTTTCTTTTCACTGGTCTTCTTCCTCATAGGGCCATTGAGGGTCGCAAAACTCTCGTTGGCCGTGACCCTCGCTTGACCTGTGCGAGACTACAGCATCGCAACCTTGGCCAAGCTAGAACTATGTGCGGGAGGGTCGCCGATAGCCCTTGCCTTGCATAAATCTGTCAAGGTGAAGGTCGTAGTAGCCCTCGCCGCTCACATAGACCTGGCGAGGGTTGTCGTGGCCCTTCCTTACTCCTTAGTGGCTGGCAAGGGCAGCGATGCTGTATTGGCTCACACAAGTCGGACAAGGGCCGCGCGGTCCTCGCACATTGGCCGGCAAGGGCCCTCTTGCCCTTCGGGGAAAAAGAACAATTAAAAAAAAAAGACAAAAAAAAAAGATGAAAAAATAAATAAATAAAATGCAGAAATTGTCCATGTCTACTTTGGTCGAATTGAAATGTTTAGAGTCGAATGAATCTTCATACAATAAATTCAGGACTCTCAGGACAATTATTCTCTTAACGACCCAGTAATAGAGTGCTAGGTATCAGACCTATATCGGTACATATCCATCTAGTATAACAACGAAACTTTTTTTCTCTTAATAGAAATGAAAATGCAAATAAGAAGTTAGGAAAACGATGTCTAAAGTTTCGTAGCGCCATCACCGCACGGGGTCGCAGAAAGTCACGTCATCCGGGAACGTTAACAGCGCTCGATCGTTGCTCTACTTTACGATCTCTGGCGATCCCACCTCGGAGGGGGGCTGGGAGGACGGGGGCGATGGTGGTGGGTGGGTGGGGTCTCGGATTCACATCGCCGGGGATTCTATAGTTCTCTCCTTTTCTTTGGGCTAATTTCACTGCGGTCCCTAGAAAATGTGGATTCTTCCCCCTTACTGGGACCTCCTCGGTGCCTTTCACAGCCACTTTTTGATGACAAAAGATGGCCACTCGCTACCTGCTAAGGGCGCACTCGGTCACGGCGGACGTCAGCCTCATTTCCATTGAAATAATTATTTCCGAAAGCACATTCTGTCCGAAATAACTTTGATTTAGATGTGTTCGGACAAAAATTTACATTTGTGTCGGGCTTTTGCTAACTTTTTTTTTTTCGTTAATTTTCCACACAGCAATCTCTTTCTTTTTGTCTTTCGAACGACTGCGCCTTAAGAATCGCCGGAACACTCCGCTAATCTCCCATCGATCGAGCCGAACTCTGTCTCATTTCTCGGCCTTGGCCCGAACTGGATGATCGATGGCGGCCCAATTCGCGAGCCCGTGAAACGCGAGATTGTGACAAAGCAAGCGGGCCTTTCGATAGTGCAGCAGGACCGTGCATGTGAATCTTTCTACCCTTTATTAAACACAATCACATGTAAGAGCCGTTAAAAGTCATCATGATAACTCGCTCCGTTTCTCGTCTCGCTTTCATTTTTTTGAGCCGGTTTCCCGTGACTCGGCCGACCTAGATTCATTCACGGCTCGCTTACGGCAGTTTATCTCGCTTCCGTTAGCGTGTGCACGATGTCCGGGCACTGCTGATCAACGACGCGTGGTAGTCGAACGCGTATGCGCTCCGTGTCGACTTAAGAATCCTAGATGTGTGGTCGGGTTCGAGCTGAGGCTGGCGGCAGTTTTGGCGGCAATAAGTCATGGCCTTTTGGTATATGCTAGTTATCGGTGGAGATGGCAGATTGTCATAGCCATCATGGTGGTATGAAGCCGGCGACCAGTCGTCGACGACGGATGGCGATGGTGACGACCGGAATGAACGAGGGTTGATCCCGGTGCAACGGTGTCGATAGAGTCTGAGAGGAACGATGAGAGCAGGATTCTTCTCTCGGACATCGCTTGACAATTCCCTCGTCTTATCCCATCTGCACGTTGTCTTTCCTCTTATTTTAGGATGGCTCAGTCCATCTCCACGTCCATTTGGATCCTTATCTCTACTGTTGATAGAAGTTAGAACCAAGTACAGCATAGCAGGTAGGAAATTCTCAATTTTTACTTTTATCCTAATTTTACCGGTCTACTTCATAAAAAAAACCATAACTTTAGCATTTATACTAATTATATAAAAAAAAAACTTTAGCATTTATACTAATTATATCAAAAAAAATTATCTCATAAAAAATCCCAAATTTTACTTTTGTGCCAATGTTATCGCCGTCAACTTTTCATCCATAATCACCGTTAATTAACTCTATATGGCTAGAATTTTCTCGCCAAATTTGCCAATGAATCTTTGAAATTCGAAAACAATAGGTTTCACGGACGACGAGATTTGAAATCGTTTGTCTAAATAATCAGATCTCCACGTCTAGCCGTTCTTTGGGCTGTTGAGTGACGGAAAGAATCCGAAATGCGCCATTTTGAGTGATTGTGTATCTCTTGGCAATGGTCGGGGAAGCAGACAATAGAAGAGAAGTTGAGTTTTTTTTTTTTTTTTTCATGTCAGCTTTGATGATGTGTAATTCATTGAGTAGAAATGTCATGCAGGATTAACTAATGTTGATTATGGATGGAAGGCTAATGGTGATAGAATTGAGACAAAAGTAAAAGTTGAAAATTTTTATGAAACATAAAGAAATTTTTGGGTAAATGATGAGGTAGAAGATTTTTTTGGGTCTTAGGCCTTTGTTCTTATCTAGCAATCTTTCCTTTCCGACGAAATATGCCGTAGACTAGCTCGATAGACCAATTTCCGAATATGACGAGTCGTATTCGAATGCATTCTATAGTAATTTCTATGTATAAGTTCTTGAAATTATTTTCAATAAAGGGATTATATACATTTGAAATAAATACATTGAAACTCTTAAACTTATCATGAGACACAGACGGGTCTTAAAACTTTTAAAGAACGTAATCAAGTAGTCAAATTTATCAGAAAGTGTAATTGAATCCTAAATTTTTAAAAGTAATTGTCTTATTGTTCATCGAATCGATAAAATCAAGTCATTTTGTTAATTGTCCCTTTTAAAATTTTATTTTTCTGATAAATTTAAGATTTGATTTCATATTTTAAAAATTTTAAGATTGTGATTTCCTGATAAGATTTAATACTTTGATTTCGCACTTGCTCCGGTTCTAGAATTATGAAAACTGGAGGCAAGGCATCCTAAAAAGTGAATCTTGGGGATGTGAAAGCAAAAGTGAATCTTTGGGGAGCCGACGTCGGCCACACGCTTGAGGATTTCTGATGCGACTCGCGATGAATATGAACACCGCTTCGTCGTTGTTCTAAAGATCGATACTCACGGCAGTCGGCAACTCGATTCACTGGATCAGCAAAGGCAGAGAAACTACTGAGAATACAAGCTTTGCTCGCTCCTCTTTGCGGTTGCGGGCGCGCGCGTGTCCGTGTTGTGCGGGAAGAGTTCCGAGAGGCAGACGATGAGCATCGCGAGGCGGAGGGAGCCACGCAAAGCCGCTTTCGTCGTCCTCGCCCTCCTCGCTCGAGGAGCTCCGATCCGGAGCCGCCGGTCCTAGGTCGGGAGTTGCAGCGGCAGAGAGGAGAGGAGTGGGATGGCGATCGGAGCCGGATCGGGGTCGCGGCACTCTGCGGAGGACGTGTGGCGGTCGAGCGCTGGTGGCGGATGGGCCACCGCCGTTGCTCTGCTCCTCGTGCTCCTCTGGCATTGCCGGAGGAGGCTGAGGCTGTTCTTTTCCTTCCTCTTCCGGTCTACTTCCCTCTTCACTTCCTCCTCCTCCTCCTCCTCCTCCTCCTCCTCGTCTCCCCACATCAGGTCAGCTATTTCTGTTTGATCACGTTTCGTTCCCTCTATGCTTTGATTGCGCTCTGGCCGCCTCATTTCTTCCGCTGATTTTGGCCGTGTTTTGTCTTGTCGATCTCAAGTCTCCTCTTTGAATAAGTTTTGGTGCGATCGCATTTTCACTGAGATCCTCCCGTTCCCCGTGCCTGCTCTCTTGATGTATTTTTTTCCTCGATATTCTTTTGGAGGAATTTGACTTGGAAGTATTATACTTCCGCAGCAGCGGATTTTCCGAGAATGCGTGGGAAGATGATTTGAGGTTTCTGATTCGAAATTTGAATGAGAGCCATCGTGGAGAGGAGAGATGGGAGGATGTTGTCCAGAAAAGGAACAGACTGGTCTCATACTCGGCCAAGTGCTGTAAACCTAAGGTTCCTTCTGCTTCACTCTCATACTTTCCTCTGCATTTCACATGTAGTTCTATTCGGTGGTGAGATTGTTCAGTCCTGCGTGCACGTCGAGCACTGTCTACAGGAAAGCAAAGGAGGAAATTTTACACCAGCATGCTGATGCTTAGGCGTCGCATATACCCTCAGTACTTGCTTCATGTCACTAGAATGTAGTAGCTATCCTTTTGTACATGTGCTGAAACATTGAAATCAGCACAACCACTGTTGTCATGTCATTGATGCTTTACCTTTGGCTTCCATAGGCAGATGTTTGTTTAGATAAGGGTGTTTGCGCTGCATTCCTCAACTGCTATAGGAGTTGGCTGTAAACTCTCTCTCTCCAAGTCTCCATATTCTCTTTTCTCTTTAGTTCACTGAAATGGTCGTAGAAGAACTTGAATGCAGCAGCTCGTGTAAAATTGAGGGAATTAGGACAGTGAACTGTCACTCTTTCTTACTTTAGTGAGCAACCCCTTGGGATGGCAGTCATTGCATCAGTTGTCTGATGCATGGCTAAATTGTGCATCCCAAATCTTTGAGAATCTGCAATTCTGATTTAGGCCTAATGGGTCTTCTTGGTGAAGGTCAACCTGCATTGTTTAGAAACAGAAGGCATGTCGATTTAGTTTTGCTAAATTGAGATGTCACGCATTTTTTATCTTGTGAGGTGAGAGCCTGGCGTGCTAACTGAAAATGTGGAATACATACGTCGCAACAATATAATTCGCAAAATGAGCGAAAAGAGTCATAAATTTGAAGAGAAAAGGACACTATAGCTGCTGTTCAAAACGACTGAAGCAATCTTAAACCTAATGCCAAACACATAAAATGGATACCTACAAAAAGGAGTGCTTCATTGGGTGAAAAGGGACAAGGAGGAGAACCCAATCAAGTGGTTATACATTAGGATGTATCATAATTATTTGTAGTGCTCGATCATATTGTTTTGCTTTTGACTGAATCATCTCATCATCTGAGTCAATCAGGGAAAGTGTGTCTGCTTCTTTATATGTGTAGTGACAACATCTTTGCTTTCATGAGTTTCATGAGCTGATTGTGAATCTCTTGCTTTTCTTTTTGGTTGCTTACAGGATGGCCCCTTGAAATACCTGAGTGTGACAGTATTTGAGAATTGCTCTCCTGAGTTGGTGAGAGACTTTTACATGGATAATTTTTACAGGCAGCAATGGGACAAAACTGTTATTGAGCATGTCCAGTTGAAGTTGGATGTAAACAATGGAACTGAAATTGGTCGAACAATTAAAAAGTTTCCACTGTTGACAGCCAGAGTGTATGTATTGGCTTGGAGGCTGTGGGAGGACTCAGATGGAGCTTTCTACTGCTTTACGAAGGTAAGACATCTCTGTGTTCCGGTAACTCTCTGCATTGACGATCTTTCGTTTTTTGAGTGATGGAATCTTTTGAATGTATTGCTTGTATACAACTATTTCTCTCTCTCTCTCTCTCTCTCTCTCTCTCTCATGTTTGCCATGCTTGTTTTATTGCGTGACAGGACTGTATGGTTAGTTAGGAGACAATGTGGCAGATGCTTTCGGTCCAACAGTTAGAACTTGAAACTCATACACATGCCACTTGCCTTTTATTTCTGTGCCAAAGTAATTCTAATTTTCTTCCTTCTTTCTGGTGCTTTATTCAGCTCATTTATGCCAAAAAGAGATGATTTGATTGTTTGGTGAAACTTGGATGATACAATGTGTTTAGTTTTTTTTTTTTTGTCAGAATACAATGTGTTTAGTTATTTGGCATTAAACTTCATAAGTTTTGACTTTGTTGCTTCATCTCCTTGAAACTGTAATTTGGGGAGCTGAAGATAATATCAGGACTTTAACGTTTCGATTCTCCGTGATTTGACCATGGTGCTTATTATATGTTGATTCAGTAAGAAACCACCAAAAGAGATGTTAAAAATGTGGAACTCATTGGTAAGGATCGATCTAGAACAAGGCAGAGGTGGGCAACTGTAAGGTGATTGAAGACATTTTTGTCAAGGTACTATGTTGCGGTTGTCGCAATTGATATTTTGACAAAAAAGACAGACAGTCAAGTTTTGGGGGGCATGTCCTTAAATCTCGATTATCACATTTCACAATGAGTTTTCTTGACAAGAGGTGTGCAAAAGAATACATGGGGTATTCTGGCAAGAAAACTTTTGACTTTGTGAAGTTTCATATGGACGAGACTACTCCTTCCTTTAGAGGCTTCTCTAAGGAAGACTCCAAGACTTTATACGAGAGGGGAGAGAGGAGAGTCTTGTTACTGTCTTACTTGTCTTTATCTTAATTCGGGCTTACCAAACAGTTATGGGTTCAACACCAGACTCTGCTTCATATTTCGCTATTCTAAGTGCAAAATGCGTTGTCACGTCAGTTCCACGGCTTTTATAACGAGGCTGCAATTATCCTCAGGTGTTGCGGTTCTAGAGACATGAATATTAAGTGTATTGTCTGAACTCTAGGTGCTAAAACAGGTCCCAAAGATCTTTCAAATTGGTGTTCGTGGAGATAGGGCCTGGTTTGATGATGTGCACTTAATGCCTAGAGGAGAGTTGATACTCCAATTTCCTTTGTTGCGGTGACTAATATTTTGGTACTCTGAGAGATAGTCCACACACTTAGATTAATTGAGATTTTAAGAATTACACACGATGGATACCCTCTTATGTTGAACTCACTATTAATGAGAAGACCTTGTATTTGACGTGAAGGCTTAATCCATTTATCTCCTTTGACTGTTACCAGGAATGTCAACATCCCTCAGCACCACCGCAGCGGAAGTATGTTCGTGTTAAGTACTTTAGATCAGGATGGAGAATCAGGAAAAGTATGTTGTCAAACTTCTTGTTTTAGCGATACGTCTTTTCCTCGATGCTAGACTCTGTTTGAAGCTTTTATTAACTGGGGCAATAACTCAAACCCTCAGTGGGTGTTTGATTCTTTGGTATGGCTTTTGATCTCAACTTTTAGCCTCTTTTTAACTTCTAGAGTTGGAAATCAGTTTTCCATTTTATGTTGAAATCTCAAATACATGTCAAGAAATCATGACTTCATCGTAACTAATATAATTTTTTTTATTTGTGGAGAGAGATTCATAAGGGGCTTTTGGAATGGCTTTTGCTTTTAGCTTTTGGTTTGAATTTTGCTTTTAGACTTGGGGAATTTCACTCTCATATGATATTGTTTACCTGACATCCTTACGACTGATAGATGTTGACATTTAAGGTCATACGAAGTCATGAAAAAATTAAAGTAGAGAGTAATTTTTCTATGGGAAAGTCAAAAAGCACCTTTTAACGTTTGGAAGTTGAGGCAAACATGCATTGCATGTCGACTACCTCATATCAGCTGGCTTATGGGATTTTACTCCATTCATGAATCTCTTTCCCCCCCTGCTTTGCAGTACCTGGTAGGAATGCGTCTGAGATTAGAATGTGTCACCAAGAAGATGCTGGTTTAAATGTGGAAATGGCAAAGCTGGCTTTTGCAAAGGGCATATGGAGTTACGTGTGCAAGATGGACAGTGCGTTACGCAAATACTCATCGAGTCATCTGCAACATGGTTCATCTGTCAGTGCTGTCACTTTTATCCAGAAGGTCTGGCAAAGAGATTAATTCGCTAGTGCTTTAGTTTTTCTAGGTCGGTGTTATTTTCACCATCACTCTTACCTGCTCATATATGACAACAGAAATAGGTACTTCTGTTTTTAGGATGGTCACTAATTTCATTGACTTCTATAGTTCCAAAAAATGAGCTTACACTGCTGTATCCTTTCCCTAGTTTCTCGTTATATTTGCAGAAAAAAACCTTCTCGAAATTTTCTACTTAGTGGCTGAGATATGCTTTTTCCCACGCCAAGGTACCTCGCGAGCTACAAATGTCAAGCAGTGCTAATTCATTATCAGTGGCTGCAGCACCTTCAGTTCGTGTTGAAACAATCACCGAAAAGAAGAAACTATTGAGAATACCATCTAAGAAAGCACTTGCCAATGGTTTTCTTCTTCTTGGAGGCATCATTTGCCTTACTCGTGGCCACTCTACACTTGGAGCTAAAGTAGCCATCGGCTATGTGTTGACAAAACTGAGTAAGCGTGGTGCTTCTTCCAGTCAAAGACTGCGGAACTGAGGTGCTATGGCCTATGAAGCCGCTGGAATTGTATTGAAGGTCTAACGAGCAAAGTACATTTCGTTACAACACTAGGCTGATCTATTTGTATGATGACCACCGATTGGACGACGCAGAAGAGGTGAAAAAGAGAAGTACATGGGTAGAAAACACAGAGCAAAAAGAGAGAGATCCTTATTTATGTTTCCATTGTGTTTGATCAAATGTATGTAATTACCTTGAAACAAGACATACCAAATCTACACAACAGAATTGTCGGCTTTTATACACAAACAGTCCATTCTAAAACTGCATTGTCTGCACTGCATTTAATCCTTGATGATGTGTAATCATATGGTACAGCATTCTAATGTTCTAATCCTTTATTTAGTCTTAACATTTTAGATGTTATGATATCTGTATGCTACTTTCCAGATGATAATACAGTGGTGGAGCAACAGCGAGAAGCAGTTGAAGTCGTCGTCGTCTTCTTGTGGGACAAAGAGTATGAGATGGAAGTATCCGCTGTATTTGAGAAGTATATCATCGGCAATAAGTCACGAAGACCTTCCCAGCAGAAAATGTGCGGGTTGTGCATCTGCTTCTCTTGGAAGAACATGTTTCTGGTTTGAAATTGCAATTTGCTGTGTGATCACCTTACCGTTTTCTCAGGTTCTACGACAAGCCTTCCTGTGATGGCAGAGTTTGCATCGATCTAATTTAGAAGCAAATCTCTTGTTCCTGATGTCAGAGAGTGAAATTCTCAGGTCCTATGACAAGCCCTCCAGCGAGGGCAAAGTTTGCATCGGTCAAATTTAGAAGTAAGTCTCATACAGCCGAGTTCCCAACTATTTATGTGGCGTCGCGAACATTGCCTGTTGCTGCTAGGTAAAACGAGGTAAACATGATTGTTGGTTTATGAATGATCGTCTCCCTACTATGGTAAATTGATCTTGTTCGAGAAGAGTAGTTTTGCCATGCTACACTTTATACATATCAATTCACAGTATGCTCCAAAAAACATTGCTTAAGCGAAAAGAAAGCATGTTGTATCGATTTTCAATTTTGAGTTCACCGAAAACAAAATGAATATGCTTCTTTAATTTGACCTTTGTGTATTGTGGTTGTCGAACAACTAGAGAATGAGGACTCTATTCGTAATTTGCTCTTTGAATTGGATTATATTTTTCTTCCGACCTAATTGGAAGAAAAGACCTTTGAATAACATGTTTCTGGTTTGAAATTGCAATTTGCCATATGATCACCGTAATGTTTTCTCAGGTTCTATGATGAGCCTTACTGCGATGGTGGAGTTTGCATCAATCAATCGAATTTAGAAGCAAGTCTCTAGTTCAGGATGATAAGAGGGAAATTCTCAGGTACTGTGACAAGCCCTCCAGTGATGGCAGAGTTCGCATCAGTCAAATTTAGAATTAAGTCTCATGTTCCCATTGAGATACAGCTGAATTCCCTACTATTTATGTGGCCCTCGTCAAAATCAACAACATCGCCTGTTGCCACGAGGAAAAACGAGGTAAATATGGTCGTGGGTTTGTAAATGATCGTGGCCCTAGTATGGCGAATTGATGTTCGAGAAGAGTAGGTTTGCCATTTTACACGTTATACATAACAGTTAACCGTATGCGTTAAAAATTTTGCTTAAGCGAAAAGAAAACATGTTGTATTGATTTACAATTTTGGGTTCACCGAAACCCAAATGAATATGCTTCTTTAACTGGACCTTCGTGTATTGGGGCTGTCGAACAACTAGAGAATGAGGACTCTTCGTAATTTGCTCTTTGAATTGGGTTATTTTTTCCTCCGTACCTAATCGGTAGAAAAGACCTTTGATTTATGGGTTACAATTTCGGATTAATTAAAAGTACGTTCAGGTGTTATTCATATTTGTAATTTACCAATCATTAAGGTTGTGTATGGTAATGTTTCTGTTCTCGGAATAACTTTTGGAATAGAAATACTTTTTTTTTTGTTTCTGCTCTCGGCAACGATTTGTAAAAACAGAAACGCGTTTGGTAACCGTAAAAAAATCCAGTTCCTGAAAAAAAAAGAACAGAAACGCGTTTGGTAATTATATAAAATTTTTGTTCCCGAAACAAAAAAAAGAATAGTAACTCTAAAAAAAATTTTATTCCTAAATTTTCATTTAATTAAAGGGATTATATATATATATATAATGTCTTTATCTTTTTAACTAACTAAATCAAATTAAATCTCATTTGTTCAATTTACTAAATCAAATTAAACCAATATATGCATAAGTACAAGATGGACTAGATCAACTATATAAAAAAAAACAGCAAGAGAAGATGAATTGAAATTGAACAATGGTAACATCAAATATGTTTTTCATAGATATGAAAAATTACAATTATGAGTCATATAAATGTTTCCAAGTATTTAAACGATATGATTACATAATTGAAAAACACAAGGTCATGGAATCTCGCTTGCGCATTCGATACATTATCAACAACCTCTTCTTCTGCAAACCCATATGCATAGTCAGGACCGCCGTAATCGGAAAAATTTCTGCCCATCTTATCTTGATCGCGATTATAATTGTGAAGAGCACAATGTGCAATCACAATGAGCGCTTGCTTCCGAATTGGAAAGGAAGACATATCTTACAATATAAATAACCGTTTCCTCATTGCCCCAAATGCTTTCTCAATTACGTTCCGAAGTGAAGAGTACCTATGGTTGAATATTTTTCTTGTTGTTTTAGCTTGTCTCTCTCTACCTCTATAATGATACCATTCACCTTTAAACGATGTTAAAAATCCTAGAAGTGTTGCATAATCAAAACTACCACGTATTATTTGTATACAACAAAGTACAATGTTGATTGGTTATGATATGCAACCACAATATGATCATAAGCAAACTACTGCTGATAGACAAAGAAAATACCTGGTGATGGTCGAGGAAAATTCTGTCCGGGATCCTCGAGTGCGGCCGAGAGCACCCGACAATCGTTGGCTGATCCTTCCCATTCAGCATGCACGAAGATAAATTTCATGTCAAAGGAACAAGCACATCACATTCTGGGTGGTGATCCCATTCCTATTTCTATATGGGACATGCTTCGACACAGGCACGACAACACTAATGTATGTACCATCAATGTCACCTACGCAGCCCTATGATTTTACAAAAGTATATTGTTATACAAGATTGTCAATTACAAGTATTTGATTATGTGCACTTTATATGGAAAACATACTTTGAAGTAGCGCGAGTGGTTAGGATCCAACATAATCTCCTCCGGGACAACATAAAAAGAAGGTGCTTTGATGACTTCATTTGAAAGTTTGATTAGTGCTTTCAACACTACAATAAAATACTTGCTAACTGTTTGTGGGAATGTTGAATCTCTTGCATAAAGTTCTCATTGAGCTCTTCTGACGAACCATAAATAAAAAGATACCGACTTGTTCATCTACCTTAATGTACCGACTGTCTTTCAACCAACCCTTTCCTCTCATTAAATCACATAGATTCAGAAAAGGGTTTAACATCGCCAAAAATCCCAAACTGGTACACATGAGACAAATTTACCCTAAATTACTTTTTGACCATGAAAAATTCTAAACTGGTACACCTGTGATAAATTTACCCCAAACTAGTACAACTGTGACAAACTTACCTTCCGTTAGTTTTCTTTAAATTTTACTATCAAATTGCAGAGTTGGATGACACGTGACAATTATCGAGTGTATACGCTACCTTATCTTTGCTACAGATGCATCAATTTGAAATTTTTCGTGATATTAACTCAATTTGACGAAAACTAACATAATGTAAATTTGTCATATGTGTACCAATTTGAGATTTTTTTTTTGTAAAAAAAAATTAATTTGGGGTAAATTTACCACAGTTGTACCAGTTTAGGGTTTTTAGCGATCAAAAAAATGGTTTGAAGTAAATTTATCGCAAGTGTACCAGTTTGGGATTTTTGGTGGTAAAAAAATAGTTTGGGGTAAATTTGTCACATGTGTACCAGTTTGGGGTTTTTCATGGTATTAACCATTCAGAAAAGTATATCTTTTCAACCTAAAGGCCTCGTATATTCTATCTGAGTGTCCACGAATAATTTTGCTTACCCATTCGGCTCTCGATTGTTTACCGGCTCTACATAATTTTTTCACGTGCAAGCACTTGTCCAGCATCTGAACGAAGATCCATGAACGTATTATCTTAATATGAAACTCATTCAAGCATGTTCCAACTGGAGCTAACTATCCAGTAGACACAATACTTGATTCCTATTCTATTGTACCTATATCATCACACAAATACAATGACCTTAATATAGGTACTTGGAAAAAGAAAACAAATTTCACGCAATCCATCGTACTCATAGCAAATGTAAATAGAAGAGTCTCAACATAAATTTCCTTAAAACCAAACAACAACCGACGAGATGAGTCACAAAATAAAATGAAACCGAATACCACATAATCCACAATACATTTCCCAACATCTACTAAAGATTTTGGAGAAGTGCATTCCTCCTTTCAGAGATGCTTGTGATGAAAGCCTATCTCAATTTAGCACTAATACATGCTTTGTCCACTCCTTTGGCGTAAAGACCATCGTCCAACTCAAGTATGACAAGTAGGATATTAACCACATTAGCTATGGAACAGAGGTTCACATGTGGCTATGAGGTGCTCGAGGAGGATGATCATATCTTCAATGGTTTTGCAGGTCGTGGTTAAATTGTACTTGCTACTGTTTCTTCTTTTCTTGGCATTCGAAGTCCTATCCAAGTTGTGCTTATCATGAGCTGGAGTACTAGGATTGCCAGGTGTGAAGCCTTCCTCATCAAGGTGGTGATCACCAAAATCCTCCGAAAAATCATTACCATAATCTTCACAATTATCATCATCATTCGCCAATGTCAAATTTTGGCTACTTCCTATTGCATGCTCCCCAGTAGCATATGTATCACCAAATACAATGCACAACTTGGGATAAATAGGAAACCCATTCTTCTTGAATTTCGCCCACTCACTATTATCCTGCAATTTTCACAATAAATAGCGTACATCAGTAACATAGTCAAACCTGTTAAACTTACATGTATAATGGTCTAAAAATGACAAAATGATACATTGGCGTGAAGTTTCCTTATGCTTGGATCATCGACGGTCACTCTTTTATTAACATTATCCCAACCAAATTCAGATTGTGAAAGAAGCTTCTTAAAACTACCATACCGTGTTCTCAACTTGTTTGCTTTATTTCTCAATTGTGCTTGGGTATATTGGAATCCCATCTTCTTGTTGAATGCGGTCTTTATGTTTTTTCACCCTGCTTTGTTGAAAGTACAAGAGGTGCGATTTCCCTTTTTGACCTCTTCTACCATCAAACTCATAACAAGTTGGTGGAAGTCTCGGTCCATTTTGCCATGGATGTCACTTTTTGGGATGCCATCTAATCTTGACTAATTTCATCATCATATTAGCAATGCAATCACAAGCTCAATCAATTACAATCAATGAAACAATTCCAACAAAAAATATTATGTCAAAGAATCATAGCCTCTCAATTCAAACAATCAAAGCCGTCAGCAATAACTACAAAACCAGTTTAGGATTCATGATAAGAAAGTTCATGCTAGAGCCTATCCTCAAATGCTGAAATATGTGCTTACAAATGTTAAACTACTGTGTGGCTTATGAAGCAACTTCCACGTTCATGGATTTATGCTTTATTAGCAAACATATGCATGATTACAAAGAAGAACAGAGCAATTACTCCCTATCAACTATAGAGACGTCAAACATGATAAAAAGCAACCAAAGCTGAAATTGCAATCGGGCAGGGATTCAATGAAATTTCACAGAGAATAGTCCAATTTCGAATTGCCCATAAAAAACTTATGCAAACTCAACATAAGAGGGCATATCCTCAACAAAATTCCTCCACCTACAATAACTTATGCACAGAATCGGTCACGTTTAGCTCAAACTTTGCTCATAATCAGCTTAAATCGAGCATCGACCTTCGTTGGCGATGGCAGCGCTCGTGCGAGCCCGCCTAGGTAAGCCCTGCCCAGATCTGGGCAGGGCTTGGCCTGGCGCGGCGAGCTCAAGGCCGACCCTCGCCATTGCAAGCTGAGGTCGAAGCTCGGCTGAGGATGGTGGGGTTCGACTCGCGCGAGGCCGATCCCTTCCATCAATGGCCGAGTCTCGCGCTCGCTGCACGAGGTTGAGCCCCACCCAGATCTGAGAGGGCTCGCACGAGCTTGCTCGGTAGGCAATGGCAGGGGTTGGCCTCGCACTCGCCACACGAGGCCTTGCTCCGCTTAGCTCTGAAAGGGCTCGTGCAAGCTTGCCTGTTGTGTCGGATGCTAGTCGATTGCCGAGTAGAGAAAGAAGAAGAGGAGGAACTGGCGAAAACTCACTAGAGGAGCGACGACATCTATTGGTCGAGGAACACAGAAGAGCAGCGGCATCGGTGGTCAAGTTACACAAAAGGAGAGGAGGAAGGAGCTGCTCGTTGAAGAACACAAGTGTACCCAATTATTTCTAAAAAATGTACCAAAATGTGTTCCTAAAAAAGTGTTCCGAAAACATAGAAGCAAGTTTTTTTTTTGTTTCTTGTTTATGCTAAAAAATTATTTCTGTTTCTCAAAAGAGTTCCCGGAATACTTTGGGAACACATTTTTACCATACGCAACTACCCTGAGGAAAATTTGATGTTTCGAATTGTTAATTGTCATCGTTTCTTCAAAGAAGTATTCACGTGACAATTGGGAATCAACAAAATAGAAATCATAGTATAACGACTATGAGAGTAATCGAATGCTGCATTTTTTAGGCTATGTTTGGTTGTCAGGATTTCTAGCTGGGATAAGATCGAAAAGGATATGGCGTGAAATACATGGATTTTGCCATATTTTATCTACTGTTTGGTGCATCACAGTAATAAAATCGGGGGTTAATACCACCAAAAATTTCAAACTGGTACACATGTGACAATTTTACCTCGAATTATTTTTTTGACCATGAAAAACCCCAAACTGGTACATCTGTAACAAATTTACCCCAAATTGGCAGCCGTGATAAATTTACCCTCTGTTAGTTTTCGTTAAATTTTACAGTCAAATTGCAAAATTGGATGACACGAGGCTATTGTCGGGTGTTCACGTTACCCTATGTTTGCTATGTGTATCAATTTGAAATTTTTCGTGGTATTAACTCAATTTAACAAAAATTAATAAAGGGTAAATTTGTCATATGTGTACTAGTTTGGGATTTTTTATGGTAAAAAAAAGTAGTTTGGGGTAAATTTATCATAGTTATACCAGTTTATGATTTTTGGTGGTTAAAAAAATAGTTTGGGGTATATTTGTCACAAGTGTACCAGGTTGGAGTTTTTGGTGGTCAAAAAAATAATTTGGGGTAAAATTGTTACAAGTGTACCAGTTTGGGATTTTTTGCGGTATTAACCCTAAAACCGGATATATTCATATCATATTATATTCATTATTTGATATTCATATATATATAATCATTCATAATTTACTTCCAACTCTAGTAAGAGAAAATATGATCATTCACATTTGCAACAACGAAAAGTTTTGTTTATCTCGCTACTTTGGTTAAATTTTAATATGAACCACAAAGCTACAAAGAAGAATGAGTTTTGACTCCATTTCCATTTTCATAGACTTTTGACGTGAACCGAAAACCTACAAAAAAGAAGAAGTCTCAACTCTCACTATTTTTGTAAAATTTTGATGTGAACGTGGTGAAACTTCAACTTGAGCCAAAGATACATAGGAGAATGAGATTCTAATTTTTATTTTTAGAAATTTCATTGCACCACGTTCTTCAAGAATTCGAAAGATCATTTTAAAGTTTGTATTTGTTCGTTTAAAATTTGAGTTCTTCTACTTCATTTTTATTTACTTATTTATCTATTTTTATATCCTTTATTTTTGTTATTTTTATTCAGCTCGATCATTTTTTAATAACTTTTTTATTAAATAACAAACTATACTTCCAAAAAATCTTTCTTTGAACTCACCCAACAAAAAAAAAAATCCTTCAATTTGTAATGACTTAGATATGAAGTGTGTGTATATGTGCACAGAATATATATTGTAAATTAGAAAGAAATTTAAAATTTATAAACATATATAGGAATAAAAAAATTATTTTTAATTATATTTTTAATATTAGAATTCAAATACAATGCATATTTGATTATTATTTTAATTTTATTTTTTTAAAGAAGTTTGTTATTCGAGAAAAAAATAGCTTTTATACTATACACATAAGAAATTCTATCCAACTTTATCCCACTCTCTGCGTTGGATAATTTTATCTAGCCTATATCCTCTTATATCCAATTTTATCCAATCTTGGACGGTAGCCAAACACAAGATATGGTAACTTTTATTCTATCTTGATTTTTATCATGACCACCAAATGCAGTCTTAAAGGATGTAATTACATTCTTCTGAACTCAAATTTCATTTCAGTGAAATAAACGAGGCCTTTAAGGTGATGCAGTCTCATAAAATGGGTCGCCAAATGCACCTACTATCCTTCTTGTCTCCCCTTTACTAGGAATGTCTTACAATACCTTTACATATATACCAAAGAGTATGATTTTACAACATGATATGGAAGCTCCGCGGTACTAAAAGTTTGAGATTGGTTTATAAATGTCACCACTTGTCCGTCCAACCAACCAAGAAAACATCAGTGGTTGCTATAGATTTTTGTACGGCACATACTTTCAATGAGCTTAAAGGATCCCTCATTAATGGGCATTTGAGCTTGTCGATGGCCAAATAGAAAATGTGCAATTTTTTTTTTTGGGTCGAATAAGGATTTGCATTCTCATTAAGTAAAGTCCAAGTGGACAAGATACATGCTTTAGAGCATAGCAATTCTAAAAGACATGTATGATGATAAGCAATCCAGTTGGAAGGCAAAGATTTATTGCAGTGGGCATTGACGACCCAATCCGCAACCTTCTTGCATTCTCTCCTGAAATGGGCTACTGTCAAATTTCGGAATAGCTTTGCTTGCACGAGTTTGGGCCTCAGTGCTAACCGCGTGTGCTTCCCAGTTGACTTGATCTGTACCTTCATTGATCGCCCACACCAGATCAGTTCGGTCACTTTCTAGTTCAAGCTTCAGTTCCTTCTGTGTCTCAAAAAATGTTAGGGTTTCAATTATTGCTATTGCCTCTTCCTGAATCGCCGAGAACACTCTCACCGATCGAGCAAAACCGTCAATCAAACACCCTTGGCGGTCTCGGCACACGCATGCTATGGCTCTCTCCCATGTTTCTTCTACAAAAGATCCATCAATGTTTATCTTCAGTACGCCGAGGGGAGGAGGAGTCCAGTACTGAAGTAAATGTGCCATTGAGTTGGCGTTTGAAAAGGGAAATGCAAGAATACTTGCATTACATGCATCCAAGCGTATCTTTGAGCAAGATTATCGAGCAATCGACCGATCGACTTTGATGGCTTGGGTATTTGAGGAGACTGATTAATTGATTAGTAATGAACACAAATATGTACACAGTATAATCCACATTACATGCAGCGCATGAAATACTCACATGAATCGGGTTGTTCATAATTTTCAATATGAGTAATGCGTCCCACATGAAACTTGTAGTAAAACACTGATTTCTTCTTGAGATCTAATTCAATCTCCATAAATTTCTCTATCTATTTTCTTACCAAGTTGTGTCATAGCATCTATAACTACCTTTGGTTTAGGCAAACAACATGGAAAATTGATCAGTAGGGGTGAGTGTGGGTCGGGTGGGTAGGTTTCAGGCCTAGATCATGAAATTCATCCTCTTATAATCGATTTCAAATTTTTGGAACCTGAAACCTATCATGTTTGTTTTGGAACCTGTTTTGGAACCTACCTCGTTTTTCGATCCGATTCTAGGGGTCTACCCGAGAACATATTTTTCTTTTTTATTTCATTTTTTTTCAGCAAAATAATATGAGTAGCAATGAAATGATTCAAAGTAAAAGTTGTACATTAAAACTCACTATCCAGTGCAAGCTACAATCCCTAATATGAGCAATAGAAATTACAATCCACAAAAAAATAGAGGAGTTGAGGCGAGAAAGACTAGTTTTTTTTTTAACAGTTCCTAAAAACCAGCTCCAAAATCGGTCCGGTTCCTAGGTACTTGCAACCGATTGTTGCAACCTAAAATTAGGGAATTTCAATTAATGAATTACTAAATTAATTAAAGTAACTAACTTAGCTCGATTTCTCTCAAACTCTACCGATTCGTAACTTAAGGTTCAAATAATTAACGTGACAAGATTTTAACTGGAGTCGCCACTAATCATTTATGGTAGGTTGATTAGGAACCTAAATAAAATAGTAGGAGGACTATTTTATTTCTACGAATCATAGATTTTGGGTATGAGTACTTGTTACGCTGATTACTCTAACGCCCTTTTGGTACCATTTTATTTCATGAAAAAAATTGATCAAGCAGCTTTAATTGATTTTAACATAAGCCATATTATCATGGGGGTGCGCAATCAATTAAATGAAAATCCAGAATTCAAAGTAAACAGGGAGCATGCGCCAAGCAATCTTCTCTCTTTTTGAATTTTCACTTTTTAAATGAAATATATATGCATGAATTTATAATCTAAATGCAATTATATAAATATATGCTATCTAACCTAAAAATGCATATGAATTTAATTAAACTACATGACTAATTCTATATATAAGACATTGTCGCGACCCTCTCCCGGAGGCTCTGAGGCGGGAGCGGGCTAATGGGCCGCCCGATCGCTGGCTGGATCGGACGCGGGCCTCTCCCAAGGTCCATTACCCAAATCGCAACTGCTGGATGTACGTGGTCGACCTTCAGTGTGGTCTAGTGACATGTGATGAATGTACATGCCAGGGAGTCGCCACTAATCGTTTCGTGGAGGGTACGATCGGAAAACCCTATCGAATAGTTGGGAGTGGTCTATTCGATCCTGCGGAAACCAGAGAAGTAGGTTCGGGGACTTAGTTACGCCAACTGTCAGAGTTGACGCCCTTTCGGTACCTAAGCTGGATGGTTTATCTGATCCTAGGATTTCATACAGATGAGTGAGGTACAGATCCTAAATCTAGGAGTTCATGCAGATGAGAAATACTACCCTATCACTCACAACCAATAGAAATAAGTGCACAAATCAAGGATCCAGTACATGCGGATAAAACACATGAAATCAGCATGATATCCCTAATGAGGCCCTATTAGCCTAGAGAAATATCAATCAAGGCTTAGGAGTGATTTGGACATGATTCGCCCATGAAGGACAGAATCGTAATTTTGAACAATTCGGGGAAAATTTACCCTTAAAAGGGTAAATCTGTCATTTTAGACGAATTGGGAAGTCAAAAGACAATGGAAATAGGATTGGCCATCAATCCAATCCATTTCCTATTTTTCGGGAATTTCCAGGATTTTTCTAGAATTTTCAAGTGATTTTACCCTTGGAGGGGTAAAGTCGTCATTTGGACAAAGACGAGGAACTGAAAATCTCAAATATTAGGGTTGGTCGTCCACCTGACCCAAACCCTAACTTCAAGCAATTTTCAGAACTCGATTGAGACAAGAAAGACGATTTCCCCACTAAAGGGCAAAATCGTCATTTTGAGAAAAGAGGCGGGACTCGAAAACCCAAACCTAAGAATTGGTCGTCTAATCGACCCTAATTCTCACCTTGGCATTATCGGCCTTATCTAGCATGCACATAAGAGGCGACTTACCCCTAAAGGGTAATGTCGTCAAGTTTCGGAAAATTGGATAAGGAACCCCAAAAATAGGGTTGACCAGTTGTCTGTGGTCAACCCTTGATTTTTGGTGCTTTCTGGAATGTCTAGGATTTTTCCAATATTTTTCCACATTTTTTTGGAATTTTCTGGAATTTTCTAGCATTTTTTTGGATTTTCTAGGATTTTTCTGATTTTTTTTTTATTTTTTAAAATCATTTTCGAATTTTTTTATTTAAAAAATATTATTCGGGCCGGGTCGGGTGACCCGGCCCACGGCCCACGGCCCAGCCCGGACCCGGGTCCGCGCGACCCGTGCCCAAAACGACGCCGCTTAATGCTTTTTTTATTTTTGAATTGTCGAATTTGATCTAACGGCCTTCATGGCGCCGCGTGGCTGACTCAGGGTCTTCGGATTGACTTACCGAAACCTACGGCTCAGATTGAATGGAGACTCGACCAGGGCCGTCTGATCTAATTACTTAAATCTACGGCCACGATTAGAACGTGGAATCTGATCTGAGCCGTCTATTTTCATTAACCTAAAACGACGTCGCCTAATCCTTCCTCTAAACGGCACCGTTTCTTATCCTGATTGATTTTACGATTAAAATCATTTTCGAATAATCCTAATTTCTAATCGGACGGTCATCATTTATTAGACTCGATTATTCTCGGCCGTTGGATTCTTTTTATTTGAATAACAGACTCAACGGCCATGCTGACTCGACATCCACGTGGACCAATCACGTGTTGCCACCTAGACCTTTGACCAGTTGACCGCGCCACGTCAGCTTCGTCTTCAACCTCGCGACTCCGGCAGAATGGACGGCTGTAGTTCTCCGGCGATGATCGTGCGGTGAAATCTTAATGGAATCACTCGAGACCAACGGCAATCGATTCGCGATTAGCTTTAGTTTGACATATCTAAGAATCGAAACATCCTATTCACAGAATCAAGAACATCGTGCGAATTGCCGAGTACGGCCATGGAAGCTCAATCATGCGATTCACTCGAAATCAAAGAAATTCAGTCACAGAATAACACCAATGGAGGTTCAGAAGACTTACCTCGAGCTCCGATTGAGCTCGCTCGGCCCAGATTCGGCTGGGGAAATATGAACAGTAGCTCGACAATGGAGGTTGGATTTGAAGACTCGATTGGGCATGTTAAGACAAAACCGATGTAAACAAGATACGCGATGATGGTCAGTGATGTTCAGGGAATGAAACGCACACATTAATTGTATGAATGATTAAGAAATGCGCGAATCGCCATGGAAGCTTGAAGAAAAACTCGGGACTGCAACTCACCTGTTCTTGCGATTTCACTGGGCGCGGCCGGCGGCGATCGCTTCAGGGGACTCTGGGCGATCTCTCAGCGACCTCGTGGAGCTTTGGTTTTGCCTCAGAAGGCCCAACCGGCGCTCTGCAATTTTGAGCTCCAACCTTCGACCACCGCGAGGGAAGGTGAGCTCTTTCTCTCTTTTTCTTTCTCTCTCTCGATTCAGTTTCTTCTCCTCGAACTGAATCCGTTCTCCCCTTCAACAGAAAACGATCATGAGCTTATATAGCTCGTTGGATTTTTGGTGCCGAACGGTAGACTGTGTACCGGCCTCAATTGCACGTGTGATCACGTGCAATTAGGTCGAAACGGCGTCGGAGAGGACGGGCATTCTGTCCAGTCCCGTTTGGTCATCCGGCGAGCTCTATTTCAAGCGAATTTGGCACGAATTTGGACAATTTTCATCTGAGTTCTGTCGCCGTTGACTTTTGCAGGTGCATCAGCCTTGACCAACCGATTATTCTCCGTTCTGGCAACCATTGCTCGTGTTTTTGGTTCGAATCGATGGGCAATGATTCGAGGAACAAAACCCCTCTTCAAACTCTTCCAATCATGGTCGTTTTCTCCCTTAATTTAGCCATTGAAATTGACCCTGACACTGTTCATTCGTACGGTTCTCTGAGGAAGAAGAAGACACTGTTCTGGACCGGTTTGACCGGTTCAACCGGCGGTCAGACCGGTCCAAGCCGGCCCCGACTTGCAATTTTTCAAATTAAATCCAAATTAACAGGAAATTTTTGCAATTGAACCTCATAATAGAATCTAGGGCATGAATTCTATCTAGAAATGTGGTTTTGCCCAAAAGTTTTCATCAATTTCTACAAAATCCCCAAATTCTCATTTGATTGGAAATTGGGGATTGTGTAATTGAGGGTGCAAATGATCAAATTGAGTTAAACCACCTATGCCAATCGATTTAAAATGGTGAAATCCATTGGGTAGCATGTTCAATTTGCAATGATAGCCCTTGAATTGAAAGTAATTTCAATTATGCTCAATTTCAAGGACTAAAATGCAATTTTAGTATGTAATTTTGTCAAATCCGTGCAATTGAGCAAATTGAACAAACAATTGGGCTAAATTGAAATAGAGGATAGTTAGATTGAATGTCAAGATCTTAAAAAATGCCAAAATTGCAAATTAAAAGACTCAATTGTTATTTTTTCTTCAAATTCAATAGTACGGGTTACAAAGGAACACCTAAAATTGAATCTGATTTTGATTTTTTTGTGAGGTCAAAAATACAAGGGATTAAGAGGAAAAATATTGGATATTTTTCCATATTTTTTTGACCTCAAATGCTATTTTTCTTGATTTTTTAAGTATTTTTTCTATTTTCCAAAAATACTAAAAAAATATGAAAAATGTGAAAAATTATTTTTTGGTCAAGAATGGTTCCTTGGGCTTGGCCAAGGCCACCAAAGTTGATTTTGTAATTTTTTTGACTTTTTATAAATTTTTTGTGATTTTTCAAAAATAAAACTGAAAAAGACCTGGTCAAAAAATCAGGTGTCAACAGACATGACATCAAATATCCAACTTTAAATTCGTAATTGATTAGGGCGAGCGAAATAACGAACTTCGAGATGATAAGGAGGAGGAAAAGCAAAGCTCAGTGGTTTAAATATTTGAGACAAAGTATGGCACGTCGCAAGAGATTCGATTTATTTATGTCAGTTACTGGATTCCACCGCCGACCTTGTGCTGCCATTGATTCTGTCGACGACTGCGGCGAGGCAAAAGATTAAAGGCGGTGCTTGCTTGCGACTCCCTCGTACTCATAGTCAAAACCAATGGAACATCTCTCTCTCTCTCTCTCTCTCTCTCTTGCGTTTTGACTCGTCTTCTTGTTTTTTGTATTTTGACGTAACCAGTTGCAGTGAGGAGAAGGATAGGAATGGGGGGCCATGCAAAGACAAAAGCAGACAACCCCTCAATCTGACAATTGCTCACGGCTCCTTCCCTTTTGTGTTCGGCAGGGCCCCACGTCCGCTTCCTACAGATCAGCTAACGATTTCCTTATTTGCGAAGAATGATTGCTGACGACGGCCGACCTCGGGTCTTACATCCTTCATTTTTTTTTTGAACTCCTCTTTTACTCTTGATTTAAACGTAACACAAGTGGCCCTTCTTGAATTTCTTTGTGAGATCAAGTCATGATATTTACCCAACCGTTTCGTAAACAATTCAAACTCGACACATTAATTTAACAATTTCCACCTTGGCTCGACGTTTGAAACAAAGTCATAATGCTCATCATCCATGCTGCTCTCCCAACGCCCTCACGATGCTTACTCTCCATAGACGTTTACCAAGCTCAAGCAGAGCTTGAACTTGTATAGAGAAATGAAGTCGGTCCACATGTCCGCAAGATTTTTCACCACAAGAAACTTCTTCGCAGCTACATCTTCTCTTGACATGCTATATCTGATGCAAAAATTTCGGTCACCAATGAACTCGATTTTTCGGTGATATCTCTGAATTTCATCGAACAACACATCAACTGAATGTCCCATGTCAACATCTCTAACCAATTTATTAGTCCGAGCCGCCTGTTCAAATTTTTCTATTGCTACCATGTTTCTAGTCTCAGTTGTCAATGAGACCATAATATCTCCCAACGACATTTTCCAATTCATAGTACAACTAACAAAAGTAAATGCATAATTGCTCAAAAGTCGACCATCTTTCAGGTTCTCTGCATGACCTAAGTTCACAAACCTAGTTACTGCCACACTAATTGAACTACATTCTCCAAAATATATCCCAACTTCTATCGTCCCTAATAAAATCAGGAGGATCCACATCACATCATCATAATGTATAGCTGGATTAATCATATACATATTCCTGACTGCATGTGATAGATCGATCCTAGTACTATCCATGGTATAACTTAAACAACCAACAGTACTAGCATGTGAAACATGAGACAATTGCTCCACCTCCATCCAAGTATACTTGATAGACCAGACAATTTATAATATGCAGCAAGCGAGATACTTACAAAATTTCTTCCAGTAGTCTCTCTCTATATCTCCATACCAAAAGCTATCTCTGTTGCGCCCAAATTATCTATTTTAACATTTGCATACAACAATTGCTCTATCTCATCCACCTCCACTGACCACCTCGAAACTTCATCATTTGTGACCTCGGAATAATTATCAACTGTTATGGAATCTAGCGGTTCTTGTGGACTCTATCACATCTACTGTGCTTTGAACATCTCTAGGCTTTACCTGAAGCTCCATCTATTTCTAAACACCGTTCAGATCTTTCTCTCCAATTGATCCCCAACTCATTTTTTGAAACAGAGCAGATTCGTCAAAGGTAACATCATTGCCGAACATAAAACCGAGTGAATCATCCTCTATGCACCACAGCCTATATCCCTTCACCCCATGTGCATAGCCTCGAAATATGTACTTCCTTGCCCTTGGTTCCAGCGCGCCATCACTTACTTAAGCATAACTAGGGCAACCAAACATTCTCAGTTTGGTGTAATCAGAAAGTTTATCTGATCACATTTTCTCAGGAGTTTTCCAATCAATCTCTAGTGATGGTGATATGCTCACTAACCAGCAGGCGATATTAATTGCTTCAGCCTAGAAATCTTCATCTAATCCAGCATTGGAGAGTAAAGAGCGAGCTCTCTCCAATATAATTCTGTTCATCAGGTCTGCAACTCCGTTCAACTGTGGTGACTCGGCAATAATGCAGTGTCTCACCATGCCTTCCTCTCCGCAATATTGACCAAGCTTATCAGAACAGAATTTTAACCCTATATCGGTTCTCAGGCACATGGTCTTTCTTCCTATTTGCTTTTCAATCATCGCTGTTAACACCTAATTTTGCCGATCTCGTTTTTATTTTTTCATTTCTCATTTTATTTCTTCCTTTTCCGCAAAATAGAATGGGCCAAATTACGCATATAGTTAATGCCAGACCAGCACCGACGACCCGGCTCCAATTTCTTTTTCCTTTTCCCATTTTCCTTTTCTTTATTACATCATGGCACATTCTATTACATCATGGCACATTCTATTTCTTTTTTCTCTTTCTTTGTTTCAGCCGCACAGTCGGCTCCTTTGTTTTTGATCCTTTCGTTTAACTTCACCGACCAAGACAAAAGGAAAAGAAAGGACGATGCAACTGTTAATAAAAAAAGAAGAAAAAATAAAACAAAGAAAAGAAAAAGAAAAAGAAAAAGAAAAAGAAAAAGAAAAAAAGAGCGAAACAAAAATCGGATCGAAGCTATATCAAGCTAGACCTGCATAGACGACCCGTTCTTCACAGGCTTTCCTCTCATTTTTATTCCATTCTTTTGTTTGTAATCACCTGGTTTAGTCCTTTCTTTTTATTTTTTGCTTGGCTTCACCGAGGGAGACAAAAAGAAAAGGAAAACCATGATGCCACCGTTTGAGAGGAGAGAGATGCAGCTGCAAAAGGAATGTCAAAGATATGATATCTACAACAGAGAACAAAATCTATAGTAAATATAATATCCGGAGCAGAAACATTGGCACTACGGAATATCAGAGAATATTTGGAGCAATGAATATTATCTATAGTAGAATATAATATTCACGCAGTAGAGGATAAGAACAAGTTGAAATTGATAAATATGTTGCACTTGAGAAGCTGCCATGCCTAGAATTCATCCTTACCTACGCTGTACGTGGGTGTTTCGGCTGAAAAGCCAAAAAAGAGAACACATAGGACAAAAACAATGATGACCAGAGAAGATAGAGCAAGTTGAAGCTGTGAGGTGGAGCCCATCAATGCTTAGAAGATAATTTTGTGCGTCTGTATAGAGGAGCAATAGCAGAGAATTTCGGTTCCAGCAGGGAAGGAATGATGACTGAAGACTTTGAAGTAGGATGCAGGGAAAAATATTAGGTGGGCCGGCCACATGGGCCCCTGTGTCTATCTCTCTCCTCACTGTCTCTCTTGTGTCAGAGAGGCAGAGAGGAGAGAGATAGACGGTGAGGCGCACTGTGGCCGCCCCACCCAATATCTTCTCAGGATGCAGAGCTTCAAGTTGTAGTTCGGTTCTGCTAGTTCTCGAGAAGTGGCAAGATATCTGATTGGCTAACAAGGGAGGTGGATAGGCCTTAGACAGGAGAATTTTGGCTACAACAGAGAATAATGGTGATTCAAATCAAGCAAAGCAAGTTGCAGTAGATTTGAAACTGACATGGATGACTCTTGGGAACTAGTTGGGGTGGCTTCTCAGAGAACGAACGGTAGAATATTTTCACTGAAGTCTAGGTGCATGATACCTTCAGTAGAAAATAATGATGACTGAAGATCAGCATGCGAGTTGGAATTGGCGTGGAACTGACGTTAAGTTGATGTGAATGACTTTTGGAGGCTGATTCGTGCGGCTGCGAAGATAAAACCAAAGGACTTGAGAGAAGCAAAAGATTTCGGTTCTAACCTCATCAGAGGAAAAATGATGCTCGAAAGATGAAAGCAAGTTACAGGGAATTCAGCTTGTTCCCAAGAAGCTGTGAGCCAGCCGATTGGCTATCGAGAGAGAGGAAGAGACATGACTGCAAAAGGAATGTTAGAAAGAATAATATCTCTGCAGGAGAGAATTTCGGCTGCAACAGAGATAACATCTACTGCAGAAATATTTACAGAAGAGGACAAGAAGCAAGTTGTGGGACCAAGTCCATAAATTCAGTTTGTTCCCAAGAAATTGAAAGCCAACCGATTGGCTAACGAAGAGGTAAGGGCAGAGGAATTTCTGCCGCAGCAGAGAAAAGAATGATGATCAAACGCAAGTAGTAGGATTTGGAGATGATGTGGAGCTAAGGAGGCTGGCTCTTGGAGACTGATTCAGGTGTTTAAAAAAAAACAGATATGCAGAATGTTGAAGGGAAAAGCTTAAAGAATATTATTGAGTAAAGAAGTATTTATACATTGGTAATCCCATAAACCCAAAAGACCACTTTACCCTTGACACTTCTAACACTCCCCCTCAAGCTGGAGTATAGATATTAATCATGCCCAGCTTGTTACAAATATATTCTATCCTCCCGCGACCAAAGGTTTAGTAAAAATATCCGCGAGTTGTTCACCAGTTCTAACATGACTAGGAAGAATCATCCCACTTTGCAACTTCTCTCGAATAAAATGACAATCAATCTCAATATGTTTTTGTTCTCTCATGAAATACGGGGTTGGAAGCTATATGCATTGCACCCTTATTATCACACCACAAAGGCATAGGAACTGAAGCTTTCAAGCCTAACTCAGTCAACAACTGCTGAATCCACACTAATTCACATGTAGCTTGTGCCATGGCTCTATATTCTGACTCAGCACTGGAACGGGAAACAACACTCTGTTTCTTACTCTTCCATGACACCAGGTTTCCTCCAACCAACGTACAATAGCCTGTAATGGATCTCCTGTCATCTGGAGACCCTGCCCAATTAACATCAGAAAACCCTTCAACTCTGCTATGATCATGATTTTTGTAAACAATCCCTTTTCCTGGAGTCTTCTTCAAGTACCTTAAAATTTGAGTTACGGCATCCCAGTGAGAAGTACGAGGAGAAGAGAGAAACTGACTTACCACACTAACTGGAAAGGCAATATCTGGTCGAGTAACTGTAAGATAATTCAATTTGCCTACGAATCTTCTATATCTCTCAAGATTGTCGAATAACTCTCCCTCCTCAGCAACCAGCTTAACTCTTGATTCCATGGGTGAATCAAGAGGCTTTGATCCCAGCATACCAGTCTCAGTGAGTAAATCAAGAACATATTTTCGTTGTGACAGAACAATACCTTTCTGCGACTGTGCCACTTCAATTCCTAAAAAGTACTTCAATTTTTTGAGGTCCTTCGTCTGAAACTGTTTTTGAAGATAGACCTTTAGTTCAGCTATACCAACTGAATCATCTCCTGTGATAATAATATCATCCACATAGACAATCAAGAATAATTTTCCTTTCCTTGAATGTCTATAAAAGAAGGAAGGATCACTGCTATACCTAGACAATCCAAAAGAAAGGACAGCATCAGAAAATCTTCCAAACCATGCCCGTGGAGACTGCTTCAATCCATACAAAGATCTTTTCAGTTTGCAAACCATTCCTCTAGGCTCCTCCTGAGCAACAAACCTTGGAGGTTGCTCCATATAAACTTCTTCATGTAGAGTACCATGCAAAAACGCATTCTTTACATCAAGCTGTAGCAAAGGCCAATTATAGGTGGCAGCAAGAGAGATCAAAACACGAACAAAAGTAAGCTTGGCAATAAGGGAGAAAGTATCCAGATAATCAACCCCATACACTTGAGCATACCCTTTCGCAACAAGTCTCGCTTTTAAGTGAGGAAGAGAACTATCGAGATTAACCTTGACAGCATACACCCATCTACAACCAATAGCAGTTTTGCCTGGAGGAAGAGGTATCAAGTCCCAAGTTTGATTGACGTGTAAAGCCTGTAATTCTTCTTCCATAGCTGTCTTCTAGCCAGAAACTTGTAATGCCTCAGATACAGACTTGGGAATAGTATACTGATCAACAGTAGATAAAAAGGCTCGAAAGGAAGGAGTTACAGAAGAGTATGGAATAAAATTCGCAATAGAATACTGAGTACAAGCACATGTACCTTTACGATGAGTGATAGGGAGATCAAGATCAGTAGGTGGATCTGAAACGGAAGATGACACAGTTGTGACAGGAGGAAGGGGGTGTATCAACCCAAGGACGCCGACTATAAACTTGTAGAGGACGTGATTCTTGTGTAGATGCAGGTGGAACAATCAGAACAGTTGATCTAATGGTAGTCACATGGAATTCTTCATCCAACTCAGATACATTAATTGGAACATCATGATAAGGAGTGGATTCAAAAAATGAGACATATGTAGTTATGAAGTGTTTCTTTAGTGATAAAGAATAGCAATGATACCCTTTTTGAGTACGAGAATAGCCTAGAAACATACACTTGATAGCCCGTGGATCAAGTTTTGATACTCTGAGTCGATGATCACGAACAAAACAAACACAACCAAACACACGAGGTGGTAGGGAAAATAGGGGTTGATTTGGAAACATAGTAGAAAAAGGAATACCATCTCGCAAAATAGAAGAAGGCATGCGATTAATGAGATAGCATGCGGTCAAGACAGCATCAGACCAAAAGATTGTAGGGACCTTCATCTCAAATAACAGAGATCTAGTAACTTCCAACAAATGTCTATTCTTCCTTTCAGCTGCACTATTCTGCTGTGGCGTATCAGGACAGGAAGATTCATGAATCATACCATGCAGTGTCATAAAATCAGAAAAAGGTGCAGAAAAATACTCCTTAGCATTATCAGAACACAAAACTTTAACATGCACACACCAAACTGAGTAAAAATTCTAAGAATAAATGCACGAAATATAGAAAATAACTCCGAACGATTTTTCACTAGATATAACCAAGTAACTCTAGAATAGTCATCAACAAAGGTAACAAAATATCTAAAACCCAAATTTGAAGTCACAGGACATGGACCCCAAGCATCTGAATGAGCTAACGAAAAAAGAGAATCTGCTGGTTTAATGACTCGAGGCGGATAACTAACACGATGTAATTTACCAAATTGGCATGACTCACACTTTAAATTAGAAAGAGACTTAAAACGGGAATCTAATCGTTGAAGACTTTGTAGAGAAGGATGACCAAGGCGACAATGGATCTGACGCAAAGAAGAAACACCAGAACATGCAAATGAAGTTGAATCTTCAAGCACATATGGCCCCCCTTCCTCACGTCCTTTACCCACCATCCTCTTCGTAGCCAGATCCTGGAATACACAAGAATCAGGATAAAATGTTATTGAACACTGAAAAGTTTTAGTTAACTTACTGACAGACATGAGATTAAATGGTAATTATGGAAGATAAAGCACTGAGGACAAAGGTAATAAGGGAATTGGATGAACTGTGCCAATGCCTTTAACATTGGCAGATGAACCATTGGCTAATGTAACTGTGGATGAAGAAGGTGGAATAGAGGAAAATATACCTGAAAGACCTGATATGTGATCAGAAGCCCTTGAATCAATGACCCAAGGGTGAGAAGCAGCTGAAAAGCATGCAGTAGCATTACCTGTATGTGCTAAAGTAGCAGTGGAAGAAGTAGACTGTGAACTTGAAGACTGATACTCCTCTTCAGACATAACCACTATCTTACCCCCACATTCATCGAATCCTCCATGATTTCCTCCATCACTCCCAATTTCACTATCAGTGCGGGAGAGCGTAACATAAGGGCTGAATTATCTACCACAGATGTGCAATCCTGAAAAGGCTCACGAGATACTCGAAGAACTCGATCAAACGTATCTGTGAGGGATGCAATTGTCTCTCCTCCAAGGATTTGAGATCTAACAGTTTCATATTCAGGGCCAAGACCTCCTAGAAATCTTATTACAGCCAATTGTTCTCTCTGAAGTTGCATTTGTTGAACATTGGCGGAAATAGGAAGAACATCATTTAACTCCTCATACATTCTCTTAAAATCAGCAAAGTACTGCTTGATAGGATGCCCCTTCCTTTCAGAATGATAAAATTTCTGCGATAACTCATACATCTGTGATAACTTGTAAACCTGAGAGAGGTTATTTTGACCCGAATACAATACATCCAAATATTCCCACAGTTCTTTAACTGTATCAACATGAATTACTAAATCAACTATATTCATTTCCATAGAATTTAACATTTGACCAAGAATTTGTGCATCAATAGCATCCCAAGTCTCATCATTTGTGGGATTAGGCTCAATCAAGTGCCTATGTTGATTCCTGCCCATCAAAGTAATCTTCATAATTTTCTTCCACTGAAGAAAATTCACAACACCCTCAAGTTTCTCATCAGTGATTCTATTAAACGAGAAAGAACTCACCTCAGCCATGACAATTATTTTTTCTCAGAACTACTCTCAAACTCCAACAAATCCAACAAATTCACCTAATTTTCAACAATCTCCAACAAAAATTAACAAATATCGCATCAATCCAACAAATCTCCAAATAATCAACTCCAAAATCTTCGAAATTCACCTAAACAGCTTCACAGCAGTTCCGACAGTTCAGAAACATCCCACAAAGATCAGTAATAATCACCAACACTCCAACACTTCTGCTTTGAAACCTACTCTAACCCAGGCGACGTCAGAATCTCTTAGGCGACGCCAGATCTAGGCTCGCCGGCCTGAGCAACCGCCATAAGGCTCGTTGGGTCTGTCCGAGCCGGGATCTGAGCTCGCGGGGGGCCTGGCGACGTTGAATCTAGGCTCGCCGGCCTGAGTGACCCCCCTTGCAAGGGTCGCTGGGTCTGTCCGAGCCTGGGTCTTGAGTCGCCTAGGTTGGCCGACGTCAGTCGACCCCTGATTTGGAGTCGCCTAGGCTGGGTGACGCTGGATCTGAAGACTCCGGCAGTGGTTGGTGGTGGTGGACAGTGTTTGGTGGTTGTGGAGTTGGCGGTCGACGGCTAGGTAAAGGTCTCAGTATCAACACAGCTCTGATACCATGATAAGATTTTGGTGGGACCACTTGCCAACTTCTCTAAAAGCTTAAGCTGTTAGAAGAAGGCGTGGATTTATATATTCCAACACTCTCCCTCACGCTTAGTCTGGTCTCTAAGCGTGGACAAATTAATTGGGGAGGCAAATAGGGGCCTGGAAAGATTTGAACTTAGGACCTCCTGCTCTGATACCATGTAGAAGGGAAAAGCTTAAAGAATATTATTGAGTAAAGAAGTATTTATACATTGGTAACCCCATAAACCCAAAAGACCACTTTACCCTTGACACTTCTAACATAGAAGATGAGCTGCAGCATTTTTTCAGCCGAAAGAAGGTTTGGGGGCAGGGAGTTGAATTTTCGAAGGGATGAGAACCAAAAAGAAAAAACAAAAAGGGCCAACTAGGAGATGTAAAGAGAGCAGAGGCAGAACGTGCAAGAGGGGGGTTTTCGTTAGCTCTCTCTCTCACACGCAACAAAAGAGAATAACAACCAAAAAAAAAGAAAAAGAAAAAGAGAAGAGAGAGTGAGTGAGGTTCGAATGTAATAGTGGACAAGGAAGGCTCCAGTAGTTGTTGGCATCGAGTTCACCTGCGTTCCAACTTTCAACAGGTAGTATACTCGCTGTTGAGTCTTGTTTTCTTTTGTTTTTCTTTCTAGTTACTCAGGTTCGTCGGGCCGAGACCTTGTTTTCCTCGGTCCGACGAACTCTGGTTGAGTTAACATTATATTTCAAGTAAAGGGGAATCTGTTCATGCCATGTTATACCTTATATTGTGCTGTCGTTTTTTTTTTCTTTTGCCCTTGGTTCGGTCTTGACTGATTGTGTTTTGTTGCTGCAAAAATCGTTGATATGAGTCATGCGGCCAGTGAACATGGGTTTCTTATGTAGCTTACTTCACATTGCCTTTCCAATGAGTGCGTCTAAACAGTTTCCAGAACCGATGGATGCGCTGGAAATTGCACGTTACCTAATTTCAGTAGGGCCGAACACTTTTTTTCTTTTAGTGAATACATGAAAGATTTCTGACCTATGACGCTTATTCACTTGATTGGCTCTAAACCCAGCTTTTCTCCGAAGAATGTCAAACTTGCGTATTGGGGTGAACTTTCATCCGGGTTTGGTTGATTTATCCTGTGCTACTTATTTCATATCATTCCGAGTGCATAGTAGTCAGTATCTATGTCTGAGTTTGCTGCTTGCAATATTGGAGGTTCGAGATGTGCAGTCATGAAAACGATCCTTAAGGTGGTTTTAATTGATTCTCTGTGAATGGAAGTGTTTGAGGAAAGACTAAAAAAAGACCCCCTCTGTTTATAACCCACGTTTTTTAAAGATTGTTCATGTCTGACTTATAGTTTTGCTGTTCTGTTTGCGTGTTGATGTTTGTTTTGTGTTATGCATTTTTTTTTTATTCAAAGCTAAGTTAACATTGTAGCTCAAGTGGTGTAGAATATGCTATGTCAAAATAGAATATTGTGCCTTTTTTTTTCTTTTCTTTTTGGATTATGGCTGATTTCGTTTTTACTTATGGTTTTGCTGTTTTTACTTATTGTTTTGCTGTTTGCTATTTTTTTTTCTTTGCAATGCTTTACGTGTTTGTTTAATTGTTTCCCGAACCAATCGAGGCATTGGAGACTATCGCAGTTTAGTTTCGCCTAGATTAAGCACTTCCCCTTTCGAAATGCATACGTGAAAATTTTGGGTTAGGAATTAAATGATGAGGCACGTGTACTTGCTCGGGGTAAAACCCAATTTTCGCAGAGCGTATGCAATCCGCAACTCTGGAGTAGCTTCCTCGCCATTTTTTTTCCTTTCTTGTTGTCTTTTAATAAAGAGCAGCCCCAAATTCTTTAGAAAAAAATTGTTAGAATCAGAAGTATGTGTTCTTTTGTACATACAAAAAAAAAACGAAAAGGGACATGAATAGTAAAAGCAAAAGGGGTAATCCACATTGTTGATCCAATGTTGCTTTACAATTCATGCCCAACCTTCGTTTTATGCTCATATTCTGCTAAAGCTAATGTAGGAGCAAGAATGCATTTTTTTTTATATATTATAAAAAAAAGAAAAAAAATAAATCGAAAAAACCGCATAATCATTTCGTTCGCGTTTCCACATTTCTTTTATAATGGAAAGTGACCGATGTCCATTCCGGTCCTTTGTCGTCATGTAACCTATTATGTTTCATGTTAAATTAATCGAGTTTGTAATGTATTTTATTTGGTCTGCGAATTTACTTTTTCGTAAACAATCATTTTTTTTCTCTTTTCGTGTGTCCATTCCGATCTAATTCCGTCATATATCTGACCATTTTTGCGTCCGATTATTAGAATTTGCACTTCATTTAGATTAGTCTGCAATTTTTCGTCAATGAATGATCATTTTTTTTTCTTTTCTTTGTATGTCCATTCCGGTCTAATTCCTTATAGATTCGACCATTTTTGCGTCCGATTATTAGAATTTGCACTTCATTTAGATTCGGCTACGTATTTACTTTTTCGTCAATGAATAGTCATTTTTTGGTTAAAGTTCCGCATCGCATTAAAATTGCTTGTTGTTTCTTTTCTTTTTCCTGAATGTTAGACTAAAAGTTCAATAAATGAATGCACGAAAATGACAAAAAAAACATGCCTGGTCACCTAGTTCTGATTAGATGTCGTTGAGTTTCAATATAATGAATAAATGCATGGCCAGTTTAGAAATATCAATTGGTTAGGTACTGAAAGGGCGTTAGTTAAATAATTAACGTAAATAAGTCCCCGAACCTAGATGCTCTGGTTGTGTTGAAATTGAGATAATACTCCTGTATCTCAATTGGTTTCTAGCCGACCCCAAAAGCTAGTGACGACTCTTAATGGTCTAAAATATTAAACGTCGCGCGAGGTAAGATTAGGGAGGATCTGCGCCTGAACTGATAGGCAATACCTCTAAACCTAAACGATCCTCCGGGAGGGGAAAAGATAGGTCGCGACAATCGCCTTCCATGACTTGAACCGAATAAGCACCTTGCTCTTGTACTTAAGACAAATCCATACTTTCCTCGAAACGTCATCAACAAAAGACAATACATACCTAGCACCTCCCTTGGACAAAATTGAAGAGGGTCCCGATAAGTCTGAGTGTACGCAGCCTACAATCTCCGGTGAACTGCCGCACTAAACTTCACTCTCCGCTGACTACCCATGTCGTAGTGATCACAAAAGCTCATCTTCTCAACTTGATGACCTCCTAGCAGACCGCTCTGACCAAGAACAATTATCTCCCTCTTATTCATGTGTCTAAGTCTCATATGCCATAACTGTGTTGTATCCTCACCTGATGTATCAGAGAATCTAGCAAACGAGCCAATCACTGTCTTTCCTTGGAGGAGATATAACCCGCAGTCTATCTTCCCTCCCATCACAGTAAGCACACATTGAGAGACCTTTATAACTCCACATTCAGCGGAAATTCGATATCCGAACCTGTCAAGAACACTCAATGAGATAAGGTTCTTTCTTAGTTCCGGTACATGCCTCACATCGGTCAATGTTCGCACCATTCCATTGTGCATCTTAATCTGAACTGTTCCGATCTCTGCTACTTCATAAGCAGCACCGTTTCCTGTAGATACCTTACCACCCTCCGTGCACTGATAGGTAATAAACCATTATCTATGAGAAGTCACATGATAAGAACATCTAGAATCAAGCACACATTCATCATCTGATGAACTCGTGGCAACTGTTAACACAACACTAGTATCACTAGAACTACTGTCTGCTGTAGTAATAATATTACTATCACTTGCAGACTCCACCTTAACTCATTTACCTTTATACTTTGGACAATCTCTCCTATAGTGCCCTAGCTCATTAAAGTGATAACATCGACGATTCTGAACATTGGACCTCGATTTAGAATGGCTCTTCCATCTGTTACCTCCAAACTCTCTCTGTTTATCTCTACTACGGACGAACAAACCTTACGCACTACCTTGCGCTAAGTTATCTTCTCGTAACTTCTTTTGCCACTATTTAGATAATAAAGCAGATTTTACCTCTTCCAAGGTAATTGCAGTACGTCCCTGCAATAATGAATTCATAAAAAAGAATATGGTAGAGATGCTAACAATATCATACCTTGTTTCTCATCAGCCAAGGCCTTGTTGCCAATCTTCAGGTCCATCATGAGTTTGTTAAACTCATCTAAGCGGGCTTTGATGGATGTGCCTTCAACCATCCGGAACTAAAACATCCTCTTTAGTATATACGAGAAATTGTTCAAACCTTTCATAGCATATAGTGCTTGAAGTTTAGCCCACAACGCTGCGGCATTCTTATCCTCGGCTATCTCTATCAATACCTCATCCGATAGGTACAACTTGATTATGCTTCTCGCCTTTCTCATTAACACATCATTTTCAGCGTCTTTCATCGTTTTAGATAACTTATCCTTGCCCTCCAATGCCTCGGCCAAACCTTGAGTCGTTAATAATGCCTCCATCTTGAGGCTCCATAACCCAAAGTTATTCCTCCCGTTAAATTTCTCAATCTCAAATTTTGCTCTAGACATAATTGCGACAACAGAATTTCCAGACAATGATTAGACAAGCAAAAGCGCCAAATCAACTGTTGAAATTCTAACCGTAGCTCTGATACCAATTGTCGAGATAATAACGCGAAAACACTAATGGATCTTGCAAATAAGTTAATACGAAATCATTAGAGAAATTACGATGAACGATAAAGGACACAAGATATTTATGGGATTCGGATCCTCTACCTTAATGGTAGAGGATCATTGAGATCCCCACCCTCCATGGAGGGTGGGGATTTCAATGGGAGATGATTTCCATGGTAGGAAATTCTCTCCTATATTTACGTGGGTCGGTCCAAGATCAGTACCTACGTCCATGAAGAGAGTCAGCAATATAATCCACTATAATCATAGAGTCAGTTTTGTTTCCCGCACCTAGATTAAGCTCCAAAGCAAACCCACAAGTAATATTTCACAGAAATCTCACTTAGTAAAACTCACAAAGAGAATATGATTTCTCGTTGTTTGAACTACGCAACAGATCAAGACGCTCACCCCACGGCTGAAAAACAAGAACGTCTTTGTACGTTCATTTCCTTTTCTTCCCTCTTGCGGCTGCTCCTTTTACCGTGGCTCGACAACGATGAACACGTTCTTGTGCGGCTCTCTATTTCTCGTTCTGTTTCAAGAAGTCTACCCCCCCTTTTGTACGGTTACTGCAGGCCCTAGAAAACAAAAGCAAGCCTTGCGTTCTATTATATATATATATATATATGAGTCCCTTATTTTGTTTTGTAGTACCAGTGAAGTTATTTTCCTTCTTGATTTAAATGTAACACAAGCGGCCCTTCTTGAATTTGTTTGTGAGATCAAACCATGATATTTATCCAACCGTTCCGTAAACGATTTATCCAACGATTCAAATTCAAGACATTAATTTAACATGTGTCCCAACTCCAAACTTTGACCAGCTCTGTCGGTGGGACACTTGTAATAGCATGGACTCAGGTCAAGAGTGCTGGTTCGACATGAAGCAGCAATCAAAAGAAAAATTCAGGAAAATAGAATAATGAGACCATAAAGCAAAATCCATAGAAACAGCTAAAGAAGGAGATTATCAAGCAATCAAAGAAACTTTTTTCATATTGAAACTTCTTCTTTTACGTATAAAGTCTACTTCACGGACATCGCAGATGAAAACAAAAGAGGAACAATTATTTTGTGAATGTTGCAAAGCAAACACAATAAGAAGTAAAAAAGAGAACTTCTCTTTTGCCGCTGCTTGTGCTTTGCCCATGTTGAATGCTACTTCATAGGGAAAGAGACTTGCTGGCCAAACCAAAAAGAATTTTACACCGTGATCTGCGAAGGGAAAATTCACAACGGCAACCAGGAGAACAATGAGACCGTGAAGGAAAATCCAAAGAAAAAGCCAAAGCAGAATGTCCAACGGAAATAGAGAAAAAAAAAATGTTATATTGGCTCTCCCCTCCTTAATCTCCTCGTGTCTCCTCTGGAATAATGGCCGTTTCTTCCCATTTTGGCGTTTTCTACAAGTGAAAACCGTGAGCACAAACCTTAAAAAGACAAGAAAAATAGAGGTGCAAAATACGTGATACTGATGAAGAACCGGCCTCCCTTTTTTGTCTTTTTACATCTTTTTTAGTGGTTGAATCTCGATGGCTTCACAGGATCAGGATTTCACGCCAAATTTTCTTGATTTGATGAGTGAAGGTGCCGGTTGTACTGCTTTGTCTCGGTTTTTAGTGGTTGAATCTCGATGGCTTCACAGGATCAGGACTTCACGCCAAATTTTCTTGATTTGATGAGTGAAGGTGCCAGTCGGTTGTAATTCTTTGTCTCGGTTCTGCAAGGATGGCCGACGGACGCCAATGATATGCGGATGAAGCAAGGTCAAGAAGGTTCGATCGTGCCTCTAGGATCTCTCTCCCTCTTTTATCCGAAATTTCTCACAGTAGGGCCGTGTATTGCAATGGACTGGCCTCCTCTCAAACCCTAGGCATAAAGCTTGTATTTATAGATAAAAACTATTGTAAGCTTAGGACCTAAAGTTTCTTAATTTATGCAAATTAAACCCGGGCTCGAAATGTGACTCGAATTAAGTCCCAAAAGGCTAAATTGCATCAAATTAATTTAATTTTTCTCTGAAAATTTCGACACATATTCTTGTACGGAAATTCGTGATGAGTTCTAATCCAAACCACATGTCAATTCAAGCTCATTTCGACACCGCCGATCCAAAACAATGCTAATACAATGCATGAATGCTAAAAATAAATATGCAAAATGATATGATTATTTTTGGTAGGAATTAAAATTAACTCCTAATTTTTTGTTGCAAAATAAATGACTAAAAATATAGTCAAAATTTAGGTGTCAACACCGAGAACCGGCCCAACTCAAACTGGTTCCCAAAATTTAGAATCGATTCTCGGACCTGTTTTTTCAGATGGTCCGACTTGGGTTCCGGATAAACCCAGTTCTGTTGCACACCTCTACCGAACAGTACTATGAGAATTGACACTGAATATCCTCGTGCAATTGTACATGCTCCCGTAGTAATAACATATTTTGGTTCACGACTTTGTTGATAAAATCTCACTAGTTACACCAAAAAGGAAAAAAAAAAATTCGCCGTGAATGGAATGATACGTGAGACGACAACCACTAAATTCAATCAACACGATTGACCTATGCGATATTGAAGACAAAACACATCTATAGTCAATAATTTATATAATACCATGAAAAATCCCAAATTGATACAGTTGTGACAAATTTACCTCACATTATTTTTTTACCACGAAAAAACCCCAAACTAGTACAGTTGTGACAAATTTACCCCAAACTATTTTTTGGACCACCAAAAATCCTAAACTGGTACACCTGTGACAGATTTACCCTAAATTAATTTTTTTGACCACGAAAAATTCTAAACTGATATAATCATTACAAATTTTCCCTCCGTTAAATTGTGTTATTATTATGGAAAATTTCAAATTGATACACATGTGACAAACATAAGGTAAAATCTCAAGCTAGTACACCCGTTAATTGCCACATGTCATAACATAGCATTTTAAGGATTAGATTTAACGAAAACTAACAAAAGGTAATTTATTACAGATGTTCCAGTTTGGGGTAAAATTATCACAAGTGTACCATTTTGAGGTTTTTTGTGGTTAAAAAAATTATTTATGGTAAATTTGTCATAGGTGTACCAATTTTGGGTTTTCTGTGGTATTAACATTGAGAACTTAGACCCACCCGCGCATGGCGTAGTTGGTTGAGACCGTGCCCTTCTTCCTCTCATGAAAGGTTGAGGGTTCGAATCTCCTGGCCGCGTTTCGCTGACTTAAATGGGGGGCCCTGACTGGTGGGTTGCTGGGCCAGTCCCCCATTATTCGAGCCCGCGAAGCGGGCCCGGACACCTCGGTCATAAAAAAAAAACATTGAGAACTTAGTTGATGAAACGTGGATGGAGTTGTTTGGGCACGTGCCGAGGAGATTGAGTCGCAGTCTAATCGCTCGAGAGAGAGACATGCGAAGCACAGGCACCGTCTTACAAGAGGGCTATACGCGCCCACCTGACAATCTGTTAAACCCTCGATTTTCGTGTCACGAGAGTCTAAGCACGAATGTAACGTGGGGCAAGATAGTCAAGTGGCGGAAAAAGAACACTTCTTGTGTCAAAAATTATGTACGGAGATCACTTTAGTGCCAGAAGTTTCAATAAGATCACTTTAGTACCAAGTTTTTGAAAAAAAAAGATCGTTTTAGTGTTAAGTCCGATTTGATCCTCCGAAATTCTGACATGGTCTTATTTTATTAATAAGTGAAATCCATGTGGGTATTAGAGACTCTAGTCAATAGCAAAAGCTTTCATGACGTGGTTTTGGACATAGTTCTTTAAATAAGAATCCTAAATCAGTCTATTGAAGAAAAAATCCCCAATTTCAAACCCTATCCCCAATTTCGATTTGCTCTAAAGAAATCGCAGCTCATACTTCGAAATGGATGGCTTCATGAGAAGCTCAGCAGCACCTCAATCCCTAAATCAGCGAATTCAAGAAAATCCTCAATTTCAAAGCGTAACCCTAATTTTTCTATCCAATCGGAGCCCTAATTTTTCGTTTCCAATCAATTTTGCGAGCAATGGAGGAAATTTATATACCTATCAGAGCCGACGAGTAATGGAGTGCGGTCGCAAGCGATGGCCAACGAGCGCCGGGAGGTCACGATGGAGAAAACGAAGTTTGACTTCTGTTTGGCGATGGAGAAGACGACGTCACAAGAAGGGTCTTCTCTTCCTTGTTAAATGATCTGCTAAAGAAAATGACGTCGTTTATAGATGTGGTGCCATGTCGGATGAAACGACATCATTTTCTCAAGTCCATGTGGATGGGGTTTCTCAAAAATTTGCCAGCTCTACTAATAATTTTAATTCAAAAATCCATGTATTAATTTTCATCGGAAATTTTCGCCAGAGGCATCGAAGTGTTCCTTTTGTCTCTGACTTAGTACTAAAGTGATCCGATTAAAACTTTTGGCACCAAAGTTATCTTCGTACATAATTTTTGGCATCAAAAGTGTCATTTTTCTGTCAAGTGACTAATAGATTGACTCCAATAACTTGACCAATTTGGCTAGACATATTAGTCTGCATTCAGTTATTGACCAAAATACAATCACGTACACAGCATAATCCGCATGATGAATCACGTTGTACCTTAGGTTGGGGAAAATGCTTTTCTAACAGTACTGTCAGAGACGGTACAATCTCAAACGTAGATCCACACACTATCACCGCATGTTTTGCATAAAATACTAATTGATTGGAAGATCATGTGGTCAGAAATAATTAACAGTACTGTCAGTCTGTCAGGCTAACAACTTCCTTGGTTGACAACAGGACTTGAATGGCACTACCGTGTGAAACTTTTCCGGCAGCTCCACCGATCTGTCTCGGATGTACCATTCTCTCATTCCTTACGATGGAAGAGTCATCATGGTTGTGCTCTCGAGTGTGTCACAATGAGAATGTGTTGATTTCGTTAAGATACATGTGTGAGTTATGCTTAATATATCCTAATTGGCCCATAACACACCGGCTTAAACTTTTGATTGAAGGTGAGTCCCACTGCATATAATAATGAGCTTGGATTTAGACTTCCTCTTGGCGATCACCCCGCCTTGAGGTATTGTGCTTTTACTAGGGCGCTTCGAATAAATCTGCCTAGAGTTGTTGCATGGAGCAAAACGGATACACTTATTGTTGGGAAAATTACCAAAAGAGTACTCAACCTATTGCAATTGTGCCTGTACAGTTCTAAACTTTTTTTTTTCCAATTCAATCCTAAACCTTTTGCAATTGTGCCAATTCAATCCATTTGGCCAGCAGGTACTGATTTGGCAAATTTTAATTTTTTACTTATTTTTATTCAATTTTTTTTTTCTCTTTCTTCTCTTGTGGCTGGCGAACTGTGGCAGATGAGGGTAGCTGGAGTTTGCCGACTAGTGGGCGAGGCTTGAGCGGTCGCAGGCGAGGCTATGGCCGCATTTGCCACCTCCACCCCCCACCACCACCATAGATCTGGCGAGGACGTCTCGCTTGTGGCCTTGCCTTGCGATGGTCTGGTTCCCGAGGTTAGAGGCTCATCGTACTAATAGCATATCTACCATAATTTAATTTTGGCGGGGAGACCTAGCATTGTTGAAGACCTGTTGGTATGGTCTTCAATCCATTTGGAGTACCCTCACGATATTGTTTGGCAAACCTAATACTGTAGTAGATGAGAGAAAGAAGGGGGAAGAAGCCATTGACCCAAGACGTGCGTATATAAATAGATAGAGTTTCCCCTTCCTTCTCCACAAGAACACAACCAGCGCTTTGGTTTTTTTTTGCAGAGAGAGAGAGAGAGAGAGCTCGATTCTTTTCTCATCTGCTCTCTCAAATCTATCGCAAGCAGCAGAAGAGGTAGATGTCTCTCTGTGTGACTGGTTCATGCTCTCGCAGCTATGCTGGATCAAGACCGCTGCGTGATGAGCTTCGATATCTTAAATGCATGCAGATGGCGATATAGTCTCAGGAAAACGAACACAGTTCGTGAATATGTAGTGAACAAGTTCGTTGAGGAGATTTTGTTTGACAGCAACTCATTGTCTTTTGTTTTTGTTTGCATGATCATCAGGAAGGACGGCTCTCAAGTACCCGGATACAAACAGTTGCGGCGTAAATCAGTTGAAAGGACAGAGAACAAGAGAAGATCAGAATGTGGAGGCTGAAGATAGCAGCAGGAGAAGACGGTCCCTACTTGTTCAGCACCAACAACTACGTGGGGAGGCAGATTTGGGAGTTCGACCCTGAGGCCGGCACCCCGGAGGAGCGGGCTGAGGTGGAGGCCGCTCGCCGGCACTTCTACGACCACCACCACCAAGTGAAGCCCTCCCGTGACCTCCTCTGGCGCATGCAGGTACACACCCTCCCGTCCTCATTCAGAGTCGGCCAATTTCTTGTTTGTGCGTCCGCATGCGAAAGAATTTGTAGCCTCCCTTTTTTCCCTTTCTGCATATTTGAGGACTAATTTGAGCCACAGGCGCGCAAAAGTGGTACGGGCGACGGGCGTATCGAACTCAACATGGACTCCTAGGATCAATTTTCAATTATGTCTGCTAATCATGGGGAAAAGTAAAAAAAAAAATCTTAAAGTTATTATATTGATACCAATTCAATGCGAAACCTTTCAATTAAACAAATTTAGTCATACACCTTTTTGCATTGGTATCAATTCAGTCCATTCGGCCTATTTTGGCCGAAAATCGCTGATGTGGACGCCGACGATGCCACGTAGGACAGCAAGCGCTAACATAGATATTTTTTTTATAAAAAATTATTTTTCAATTATTAATTTTCTTTTTCCCTTTTTTTTTCTTGAATTTTGGTTTTGGCTAGCAAGGCTTGCTGCGGGAGCCAACAGCCTTGCCGGCTACTAGCGAGGGTCGCGGCCCTTGCTAGATCTAGGTGACGGTTGCCTCCCCTAGGGCCATCGCTGCCGCGCCGACCGTGTGCGAGGCCGCGGGTGAGGGCTTCGACCCTTGCTTGGGTTGGCGAGGGCTAGCTAACCCTTGTCAGTGGCCATCGAGGGCGGCCGATGACGGCTAGCGATTGTCGCCGGCCAAAGCCAAAGGGCAAGAAAAAAAGAGGAAAGAAGAATATGAATTAGAAAATAATTTTTTACAAAAAATATTGCTATTTTCTTTTTCACGTAAGCGCCGACTTTCCTATGTGGCATCGCCAGCTTCCACGTCAGTCATTTCCGGTCAAAATTGATCGGATGGATTGAATTAGTATTAATACAAAAAGTCAAGATTAAACTGATCTAATTAAAAAGTTTAGGATTTTTTTGTTACTTTTCTCCGCTAATTTAGTTTGGGCGACGTAGATTGCGTGCAATCCAGTTGCTGTGGCCCGTGGGGCCTTCATGTTTCAAGCAAAAGATCCGAGGCCCAAATTATCTCTCTCGGGTAAAGAAACAATTCAACCCAACTGTCATCCGACTTCACCACATACCCTCCTCTATTCTTGGTTTTGTCGTTTCCTCTTCTTTCCTTTATAGACAATCCCGCTCTTGCTTCGATCCTCCTCTCTTCTTGGTTCGTCGTTTTTGAGCTAATCTGAGAGTTGTTTGAATCCCCCTCATAATTTTCTTTGTTATTGTTCAGTATACCGTTACTGTTGTTGCTAGACATAAAATTCGAAACTTGTGAGCGTGTTGTAATACAGCGTGATGGGTAAGCTTAAGCTGACGCATGGTGCATGATTTCTGAGCAGGTCCTGAGGGAGAAGCAGTTCGAGCAGACGATCCCGCCGGTGAGGTTGGAGGACGGCGAGGAGATCACCTACGACAAGGCGTCCACCGCCCTGAGGAGGACCGTCCGCTTCTTCTCCGCCCTGCAGGCCAGCGACGGCCACTGGCCTGCCGAGAACTCCGGCAGTATCTTCTTCCTCCCTCCGCTGGTCATGTGCGTCTACATCACCGGCCACCTCACCGCCGTCTTTCCCGCTGAGCATCGCAAAGAGATTCTCCGCTACATATACAACCACCAGGTACTCTTTTCTCGCAAATAGAAAGACACCCAGATGGAGAAAATAGCAGAGCAAGTTTGAAAGACTTTCACTTGAAACTGCGCGTGTGTTTTGCATTAATTTTGTTGTAGAATAAAGATGGTGGGTGGGGCTTGCACATTGAAGGTCACAGCACCATGTTCTGCACGGTCCTGAGCTACATAAGCATGCGCATTCTCGGAGAAGGGCCCGATGGTGGCCAAGACAATGCTTGTACTAGGGCCAGGAAGTGGATTCTTGACCACGGTGGGGTCACCTACATACCCTCCTGGGGCAAGACTTGGCTCTCGGTACTCACTCTTCCTTCATTAACCGGCAAAAAGTTTCTCTCAAGAGTTCTGTGTGTTTGAGTGAATCGTATATGTAACATAGTGCTTGTGCTTGTGTGTTGTCTTGTCATGCACGCTCTGTAGATTCTCGGCATTTTCGATTGGTCTGGATGCAACCCAATTCCCCCTGAGTTCTGGATCTTGCCTTCATTCCTCCCCATGCATCCAGGTTTGTTTTCACACATTATCTTGATCTTGTCCTTGATGGTAATCTATAGTTGTCCTGTATATTCAGTTTTACTCAGGTATTAACACAAAGGTGTTGGACTAGTTGTCAAATTGAAACCCCATGGCATTTTTGCTGCATCAACAAGAATATGGCATTGGCTTTTTATTGAAGTGGCCACCCTTCCAGAGTTCCCCTAGAAAGATAGGGAGTTTCAACTTTTGTTTCATTTAATTGTATTTCTCCTTAGTTTCATTGAGATGTCTGAATTTCCCGTTTTGAACAATGCAGCTAAGATGTGGTGCTACTGTCGGTTGACTTACTTGCCCATGTCGTACTTGTATGGGAAAAGATTTGTCGGCCCAATCACGCCTCTTATTCAACAGTTGAGAGAAGAACTTCATACTCAACCCTATGACACGATTTGCTGGAGAAAAGTCCGCCATCTTTGTGCCAAGGCAAGTATAACTAGCTGGTAAAAAAAAGATCCACAATCAGATAGTTTGCAAGTTGGCAAATTTTTAATGAAATGATTGGAATGGTTGTTGTAGGAGGATCTCTACTATCCCCGTCATTTAGTACAGGATCTGATTTGGGATAGTCTTTACATATGTACAGAGCCTTTTCTCAACCGTTGGCCATTTAATAAACTCAGAGAAAAGGCTCTTCAGGTGACGATGAAGCACATTCACTACGAAGACGAGAACAGTCGATATATCACAATTGCATGTGTCGAAAAGGTAATGAATACATAGATTTAACGAGAAGAGACACATGAATCCCAAAAATAACACTTCATGGGAAACATTACTGAGCATACATATTTTTGCTTTGGACTTGAACAGGTGTTATGCATGCTTGCTTGCTGGGTAGAAGACCCAGACGGTGACTATTTCAAGAAGCATCTCGCTAGGATACCGGATTACCTTTGGGTTGCTGAAGACGGAATGAAGATGCAGGTCAGTGAGTAGTGTAACAGAATCAGCTCTTAATAATTGATAAATACTTATGGTGCATATTTGAAAGATGGAAGATTCTTATAATAATGAAGAAGATTGATGGAGCAAAGTGAGACCATCTAGAGGAAAGCTTAGTGTGGTTGGCTCATTATTCTGCAGAGTTTTGGTAGCCAAGAGTGGGATACGAGCCTCGCCATCCAAGCTTTGCTTGCCAGTGATATGATTGAAGAGATAGCACCCGTGTTAGCTAGAGGACACGACTTCATTAAAAAATCTCAGGTCTGATTTTTCATTCTTCCGAGCATCTGCTTGTCTCCACACGCCTTCCTAGTTTCTTTTGCTTTCTCACGTAAACTGAACTGCATCGATCTATTCACAACATTCTAGGTCCAGGACAATCCTTCAGGTGACTTCAAAAGCATGCGCCGTCATATTTCTAAAGGATCTTGGACATTTTCGGATCAAGATCACGGTTGGCAAGTCTCTGATTGCACTGCAGAAGGTCTGAAGGTAATAATCCAATGAACCATCACTGCATCCGCAGGTTCATCCAAATCTAAATTGCTCACTTTCTCACTGAATCTCTTTCCTTTTTAGTTTAGTGTTGTTTGCTTTTCTCGATGATGCCGCCTGAAACAGTTGGTGTGGAGATAGAACCAGAGAAATTGTATGACGCTGTCAACATCTTACTTTCTCTGCAAGTGAGTATAACTTTGTTTTCTTTTTGAGCAAGACATGAGAAAATCTTTGATCCAGACAGAAATATTGGCTGGACTTTGTTTGCTCCATGCAGCCCAAAATTATGTTGCTTTTCTAAACCTTTCTTTGAGTTTCATCAATTTTTTCAGATGTCCAAGTATGATTATAGATTATAATATGGTCACATCAACCATGGGTGTCACTTGTTCCAGAGTAAAAATGGCGGATTGCCAGCTTGGGAGCCCGCAGGAGCTCCAGATTGGCTAGAAGTAAGTAGTTACTGATTTTTGCAGGAATTCCTTGGTAGTCCGCAAATACCAATACATGTCTCTTTGTTCGTATATTACTAGATCCGGACATTCTTGTTCATCATTCGTCACTTGCAGATCCTAAACCCGACAGAGCTCTTTCAGGACATTGTTGTCGAGCATGAATATGTAGAATGCACATCCTCAGCTATCGATGCATTAGTTATGTTCAGGAAGCTGTATCCCGTGCATAGGAAGAAGGAGATTGAGGATTTCATATCAGATGCCGTACAGTATCTGGAGGACATGCAAAAGCCTGATGGCTCGTGGTATGTTCCCTTTCCATTAGCTATTTCTGAATAATCTGGATAAATTAAGGTAACACGTAACTAATTGGGCAATTCTTGCAGGTATGGCAACTGGGGAGTTTGTTTTACATACGGCTCATGGTTTGCGCTTAAAGGACTAGCAGCTGCTGGTAGGACACATAGCGATTGTGCAGCTATGCGCAAAGGAGTAGCTTTTCTTCTACAGGCTCAGTTGCAGGATGGCGGGTGGGGAGAGAGCTATCTTTCTTGCTCGACCAAGGTAATTTGTGGAGGGACCTTCTACAGCATGTCTGGCTTTGGCTGTTTTAGTTGCAGGTCTGGCAACACAGGAAATCAAGACTTTCCTAATTGTCAAATTGCTCGATGTAGAAATACGTACCACTTGGAGGAAACAGATCAAATCTGGTGCAAACCGCTTGGGCTGTGATGGGTCTGATGCATGCAGGGCAGGTCAGTGAATGATTTTGCTGTTTGTGTCTCAATCGCGTTATGTGAAGTTTCTGACTTTGATGTTTCATCTACCGTCAGGCGGAGAGGGATGCGACTCCTCTGCACCGTGCTGCAAAGCTGCTAATCAATTCGCAAATGGAAGACGGTGATTATCCTCAACAGGTTTGTACCTTTCTACGTGTTGATCTCGCATAGTTCTAGTATCTCAGGAAATAGAAGAGCGCGGGCCACCAGTATCCTTGGAAAGTATTTCCTGTGCACTAATCCATACAAAGTAGGAAATCCTAGAAGATGATTATTGTCAATGCATTATCTTCCAAAAAATCTGTTTAGCTACTTTAAACATCGTTAGGAACTAGTGGGAACAACACAAACTGAATCAGAGAGAGAGAATTCGAATGGAATGAATTGCCTAGCAACAAAACAACATGATCTAAGCATGAATTTTTGCCTGCCGTTACTCTTTAACAGTATAATTCTGTGTTGCAGGAAATCACTGGAGTTTACATGAGGAATTGCATGTTACACTATGGTGCTTACAGGAATACATTCCCCTTGTGGGCTCTGGCAGAGTATTGCAGCCGGGTTCCTTTCCCGTCGAAAGGCCTCTGAAGAAAAGGCATCTCATCACAGCTTCCATATTTGGAAAACGTATATCTAATAAGCACAATATAAATGAAAGCCCATGTATGTTGTTCTTGTTGCGTTATAGGTACAGATCCGAAGGACTTGCAGTCCTGGAACAGAGGATCCAAGCTAAGATGATGGTGTAACCACAAGTCATTTTAATATGATCCGAAGTAGTGTGGAAACAGATGCAAATGAACAAGTACAAGTTTATACACATTCTATCGGCACCTTATGTGGGTGGAAGCATCAGGGCGTTTATGCCATTTTCTTTTCCTCTTCTTCTGGTTTTGAGTAAAAATTGCCTGTCATCTTCCCCTTATAATAGAATACGACTGATACAAGATTCACGGACATTTGTTCCTTTTAAATTTTTTTGTTTGTCCTATCGGTTTGCTTATTTTCATGACGATACTGAAAAAGGATATCTCAATATATAAACACTAATTATTTAGAATAGTTAGATCCATATATGAATGTAAAACACCAGAAGAGACACGTGCAACGGAATTAAAACGTACCTGTTTGTACCATTGCTATTCTCGAAGAAAAATAGATCAACGATCTATTGGAATGCCGATCTTCCTCTCTATGGCCTATTTCAATATAGCAGTTTTCAATGAGATAAACCAACTGATAGGCGTAACCTACCCTTTTATAGGCTAGAGTGGGAACCTAGCAAACCTTAATCATTAGTGTGTTAACTAGGCCCTTCTTATCACGGGCTTAGTTAAACACAATTGCCTACACTTTGCTGCTCAATTAGGCCCGTTATTTATAGATGCCAAAACCCAATTCAATGAGATCACTAAATGGTTAAACATATATATATATATTGGAATATCAATTAACCCGATTATTTAAAATATAAAATCAATTAATTAATGTAAGCCCATATTACAGGAAATTTCCAACATTCTCCCACTTGGGCTACATTAATTAACTTGCCTTTTTTTAGAATGATTTTATTTTAAAAACGACAGTATCGGGTTAATAACTGAAAATTTGTTTTATGTGGCCACAATTTTAAAAATAAATAATATTTCAATAATGACATCTCAAAATCAAGCCAATCCTTTATAACCTCAATATAGGACTGTGGAGATCAAAGTGATAAGAAAATACTGCGACACATGACCTTCCATAATCACATGTAATGAGTATTATATTTTCATGGATCATAGGCCTAGTAGTGTAGTAAGAAATAGTGCCAACATGTGATCAAACATACACTATTCCTTATCAGTCCTCAATGCAATTTCTCAGCGACATGAAATTGCATAACCACAATTTCTAAACAACATGAAATTCCCTTGGTACAATCTCTAAAAAATATGAAATTGCACAATTATATCACAATTCAACATGAGATCTCAAAATTAGTGACATCCAGTCATCCTTAAACTAAAATATGTTTAAAGATATTGTTTTATATTTCCATCTCTCAGTCGACATGGAAAAAATTATAATAACAATAAAATCAGTAACGATGATCATCACATGCTTTAATAAAGATCATAAAAAGCATTATCAGTTTGCATATAATTACAATATCAAGGTAGACAAACTATGCAAAACTCCTACTAACAAAAAAATCAAAATAATCCAAAACACCCATCTTAGTTACATGTTCTTTAAACAAAATGGGTCGTAAATCTTTTGTTAGAGGATCAGCCAACATGGACTCGGTTCTAATATTCACAATCACAGTATCTCCCTTTTTGACCAAGTCCTTAACAGTATAATCTTTGATCTCCATGTGTTTAGACGCATTGTTGATTTTGTCATTCTTAGAATAAAACACAGCTGCGGTGTTGTCACAATAGATCACCATAGGTCTAGCAATGGAGTCCACAACTCGCAATTCTGAGATCAAATTTTTGAGCCAAATAGCCTGTGTTGAAGCACCATAACAAGCTATGAACTCAGCATACATTGTAGAGTTCATAATCAAGGTTTGCTTTGTGCTCTTCCAAGAAATAGCACCTCCAGCCATCATAAAAATATATTCATAAGTTGATTTTCTGTCATCTGAACAACCAGCAAAATCCACATCTGAATATCCAATCATCTTTAGATCTTCTACTCTACTATACACAAGCATAAATTCTTTTGTTCGTTGCAAATATCTCATTACTTTCTTAGCTGCAACCCAATGTTCTTGACCTGGATTCGATAGATATCTCCCAAGAGTATTCACTACAAAAGCAATATTAGGTCTTGTACATACTTGTGCATACATAAGACTGCCAATTGCACTAACATATTGAACATTCTTCATTGCTTCTTTTTCAACATCATTTTTGGGGCACTTTTCAATGCTTAATTTATCTCCTTTCACAACAGGAACTTCACCAACCTTGCAGGTGTGCATATTAAATCTTTTCAAAACGTGGTCTATATAACTTTTCTGAGATAATCCCAGAACCTTCTTAGATCTATCACAATGAATCTCAATGCCTAAAACAAAATAGGCTTCCCTAAGATCTTTCATATCAAACTTTGAAGATAGAAAACCTTTTGTGTCATTCAACAGATCAACATCTCTACTAGCAATCAAAATGTCATCTACATAAAGTACTAAGAAAATATATTTACTCCCACTTACTTTCATGTAGATGCATTGATCAAATTTGTTTTCTTCAAAGCCAAACGATCTTACAACTCTGTCAAATTTCAAGTACCACTTACGTAATGCTTGTTTGTGACCATATATAGACCTTCGAAGTTTGCACACCATATGCTCCTTTCCAGCTTCTTTAAACCTCTAAGGTTGCTGCATATATACTTCTTCATCCAGATCTCAATTTAGAAAAGCTGTTTTAACATCCATCTGATGAAGCTTTAAATCAAAATGAGCCACCAATGCCATAATTATTCGAAAAAAGTCTTTTGTGGACACTGGAGAAAAAGTTTTAGTGTAATCAATGCCTTCTCTCTGTGTGAACCCCTTCGCAACCAATCTTGACTTGAATCTCTCTATGTTGCGTTTATTGTCTTTCTTGGCTTTGAATACCCATTTGCAGCCAATCGGTTTGTGCCCATCAGGTAAATCAACGAGTTCCCATACTTGATTATTTGACACGAAAGTCATCTCATCCTTCATTGCTCCTAACCATTTATCTGCCTGATCACTATCAAGAGCTTCTTTGAAGGTCACCGGATCAACTATATGTCTAATGTCAAAATTAGTTTCTCCAAGATAGACATGATAATCATTCAAAAGCGTCGGTCTTCTTTGTTGTTGTGATCTTCGCATAGGCACTTTTGGAGTTGGATCATTCATCTGGGGAGTTTCGTCCGTAATAGGATGTTCTATCGTCATATCTCCAATACCTACTTCTTGCTGGATTTCCTCTCTGTAAATCTCTTGCATGGAATCATCATTCAAAATGGGAAATACAATAGAGACTGTATTGTTTAGTTCTTCCCTTTGAAAGGATTGAGAAGAACTCTCTTCAGCAACATCCAACTCCCGGAATTTAGTAGTATGTGACTCAACGATTCTAGTACCACGAGTAGGACAATAGAACCTATACCCCTTGGAATGGTTAGGGTATCTAGTAAAGTAACACCTAGTAGTCCTGGGTTCAGTCTTCTTCAGCGAAGGATCATAAATTTTCACATCTGCAGGACACCCCCAAACTCGAAAGTGATTCAAGCTTAGTTTTCTCTCCGTCCATAACTCAAAAGTTGTTTTTGGCACTGATTAACTAGGTACATGATTCAATATATAAGCTGTTGTTTTAATTGCCTCACCCTATAAGTATTCAGGCATATTAGATCTGCTCATCATACTTCATTTCATCTCCATGAGTGTGTGGTTTCGCCGCTTAGTTACACCATTCTGTTCAGGACTCCCAGGCATTGTATACTAAGCAACGATACCACAGTACTGTAAATATTTAGCGAACGGTCCTATTTGCTGTCCAATCTTAGTATATCGCCCATAATACTCACCACCACGATCAAATCTGACAATCTTGATGATCTTTTCCAATTGTTTCTCAACTTTAGTGCGAAATACTTTTTATTTGTCAAGAGTATCGGCCTTCTCCTTAATCATGTAAACATAGCAATAACAGGAGAAATCATCAATGAAGGTGATGAAATACTTATTTCCACACAAGGTGGTTGAATATGGCCCACTAATATCTGTATGAATTATCTCCAACAGATTGTGACTGCGAGTAGCGCCTTTCTTCTTGATTTCAGTCAACTTTCCCCTCACGCAATCAATACAAATCTCAGCATCATCTGAGTCAAGAGGAGAAAGGGTATCGGTTTTGCTAAGCCGCTTTACCCTTTCTTTGGAGATATGCCCTAATCGTTTGTGTCATAGGAAAGAAGATTTCTCTTTGATCAAAGACCTTTTAGCCACATTATTCTCAACTTTGAAGGAACAATATGGTCTATCGGGAGATAAAGATAATCGATATAATCCATCAAACAGAATGCAATTCTCAATAATTCTAGAGTCATAAATCAAATCCACTTTATTATTTACAAAATAAAGACAATAACCAGCTTTGTCAAGCAAAGAAAGATATATCAAATTCCTCCTAAAACCAGAAATATAAAAGACATTATTCAGAATTAGCTGAAAGCCAGAGTCTAAATTCAAAACAACTGTCCCTATATGCTCCACATCAACTCTGATATTATTTCCAACTTTAAGTTTTGACTCCCTCAGACTTGGATTCCTTAGATTTGTGAGACCTTGTAAGGTAGTAGTCACATGTACAGTAGCACCAGAATCAAGCCACCAAGAATCCAAAGGAACATCAATCACATTTGATTCAAAACAAACCAATAACTCACTTTGGCTACTTTCTTTCTTTGCTTTTAGCCAAGCTTTAAACTTATAGCAATCGGCTCTCTTGTGACCCTCCTTCTTGCAGTGAAAGCACTTAAAATTCTTATCTTCATGTTTCCCATTATTGCCAATTTTCTTGAAGCCTTGGTCTTTCTTAGGGGTATAAGCAGTCGACCCTTTAGACTTCCATTTTCCTCTGAAGGAACTCAACTCGGCATTAGTAATCAAATGTGCAGACTCATTCTTCTCATTCTTTAACTTTTCTTCCTCAGTCACATATTTAGTAATCAAAGCATTAACACTCCAAGTCTCATTCTGAGCGATATAAGCAGTTTTAATCTAACTGAATTTAGCGGGCAGAATATTTAAGGCATGGTGCACAACATAATCTGCAGAAAGGACAATATTATGGGCATTAAACTTGGATTGAATAAGGACCATCCTCAATATAAATTCTCTAACACCCATAGTAGCATCATATTTCATATTCGTTAACTCATTGAGCAAGTTCCCAGCATCAGCTTTGTCTGAGACTGTATATCTTTCTCCCACTGCTGCAAGGAACTCTCTCGCATTTGCATTTTCTGGCAAACCACTAATGAGATGCTCAGCAATAGACCTCTTCATAGCAATGGGGCTTAGTCGGTTGGATTTTTCCCATCTAGCATAATGGGTCTTTTGATCTGCAGTACTTTGATCATCGGGCTTAGAAGGTTCATCCTCACACAGAGCCAAGTCCATATCCACAATTCCCAGAGCAAACTCTATGTCTTGTTTCCATCTCTTGATGTTCGATACAGTTAACATTTCAACAGTGGTATTATTGTTGTTTACAGCAAAAGTAACTGTTTGTCACATTCAATGCAATAAGATCAATTATGAGTAATGAGCAATTCAACAAAATAATTAGCATACTATAAACTCCCCTTTGGGCAGAGTATATAATGCATCACTATTTTCCATAGCATGAAGCTTACAACAACAAGGAGAATTACACATAATTGTCAAGGACCCATCCCTTTTGGGCAGACAAATCCTTTAAATTATACATCTCCATTATATCACTATAGAGGGGAATTGCACATAACTTTCAAAAGGAAAACTTATCCCAGATAAATCTTTCGAGTCTTACATCCCCATCTTTTTAATTGGGTATTTATCTTCATGCAATTTTCAAATTAATATACACAATGACCCCCTTTGAGCAGGTGATTGTATATACTAATTCTTATCTATAAGGAGCTTCAAGAGTTCCATTCAAATAATGCCCACAACTTCATTAGACAATATGAAGCACTTTACGACATGTGCTTCTCAGGATTATATTGCATTTACCAAAAAAATAACTTTTGCCACATAATAATAACCCCCTTTTTTATTTATAATATATACCAAATTTTTAATATGAAGAAGCTACTGGCTTCTGGAAAGTGATAGATGTTGCAAGGGGGAAGCCCTTCTGTTTGACACGAAGTAGGTGCCAGATGATAAGCCAGAGAATGGAATCTAAGGGCGCGCATGGCAACACTTCTGCTTCAGAAATCATTTCTGAAGCTGAAGTTGATCTTTCAACTTCTCAATCAGAAGCAGAAGTTGATTTCTACTTCTGAAATTTTCTACTTTTGAAACATTATTAACCTGCCGGCGACCGGCGGCGTCCGGCGACTGGCGGCGGCGGCGGCGTCCGGTGACCGGTGGCAGTGGCGTCCGGCGACCGGTGGGGCGGCGTCCGGCGACCTGCGGCGGCGGCCGACTACGGGCGGAGGCGGCAGTGGCGGCGTCCGGCGACCGGCGGCGGCAGACAGCGGGTGGGCGTTGGGCGGCGAAAGATCGGTGTAGTTGAAGAAGTGATTTCTTTTTGAGAAGCTACAATTTTTTGCTTCTCAAAATTGGCCAAAAATCACTTCTGAAAGTAGAAATCACTTTTAGAATCACTTCTGGAAGTGATTCCTCAATATTTTTACCAAACGACTTTCAGCTTCAGAAGCACTTCTGAAGTGTCTTTACTAAATGGATTTCAGCTTCAGAAGCACTTCAGAAGCAGAAATTCTGCTTCTGAAGTGTTACCATGCACGCCCTAAGCAACCAAGGTTTCCTCTTTTATCTCATGAAAACTAAAGCCACTATGCCCGAAGCACGACTCCGAAAATCACAGGGTGAAAACGAAAGTATATTATTCGCTGAAATTATCTATTGAAAAAAAAACCTAACAAGATTCGAAACACCACCTCCGCTTGAAATAGCGGTCCAGAAACCATGATCGATTCACGCAAGAGGACAAATTATTAGCCACACATGAACGAAGCTATTTTAGATAATCATATCTCAGCTTAATGCAACCAAGATGTTTTGAAACATGTAAATAACGACATTCAATCAAAAGAAATTCGAAATTTTCTTTCAAAATCATGAACCCTAAAATCGAAAGTGACCAAGATCTGTATGAATATTTGAGTCTAAGAAGAAAAAAAATCGAATTTCATTAATTTTATGGATTCTACAATCATATATGACCCATGCTCTGATACCGTGTGAAAAAGGATATCTCAATATATAAACAATAAACACTAATTATTCAGAACAGTCAGATCCATATATGAATGTAAAACACCAGAAGAGACACGTGCAGCGGAATTGAAAGTACCTATTTGTGCCATTGCTATTCTCGAAGAAAAATAGATCAACGATCTATTGGAATGCCGATCTTCCTCTCTATGGCTTATTTCAATATAGCAGCTTTCAATGGGATAAAGCAACTGATAGGCGTAATATACCCTTTTATAGGCTAGAGAGGGGACCTAGCAAATCAATTAATTAATGTAAGCCCATATTATAGGAAATTTCCAATAGATACACGATGCAAGACGATTCTTCCATCATTCATATGCAAGTATAGCCGATTTGATCTGTAGAAGATAACATGACATTCTCGATTAACTTATTCGATATATTGTCCGCTTTGGCTTGTCTCACACCAAACTTCACAGTTTTGTGCTTTGGCATACAAGCATGCATTTTCCCAGGAGATCACCCATTTGGGTAGTGTTCCAATCTAAGCATGCTTAATTTTGGAGTTCCAAAGCAAATATTATCGTTACGTCAAAAAACAATCTGCGAGTTAATTCCAGTTTTTACATATATATCTTAGAATCGCACTCCCCTTGTTCGGTGCATAGTTTGGGTCATTTTTTCCCCTCCGTTTGTTCTAGAAGTTTGCTAGAAGTAGCTCATTGTCTAGGCTCTCTTTGGCCCCAGCAATGATTTCCCGCCCTTATCAGACTGGATTGTTATCAGAACAAGTGATTGAACCAAGACATATGCCGATTTCAAAGTACGTTAATTTTTCCCCCTTGCTAATTCATTTTGGTTAAGTCTCTCTATGTTCCTAATAGAAACACTAATTATCACCCTCGATAGATAGAACACTCGCATGAAAACATTATATGAAGAGTTCTTCCTTTCAGAGAAAGCAACACGAGCATAAGCGTGCTCATTAAGCATGTATACCACATATTCGGTCAAATCCAATAAAACCTAAAAAACTACATGGAATCAACACGGCATCACTGAAATCACAGCAGATCTTGGAAGAACAATCGCATGTATCGAAACCCCAAGGAACGGTTTTACCTAACACTTACTAACCTTACTGAAATGACCAAAAGCTCTTTTGTGCTGATGCTCGGTAATGTCCCACGATAAACTACCCACGAATATGCGATGCTTGTCCTTCACCATCCCTGAGTCCTCATTGAATTCCAACAGTAGCTGTTGATACCTAAATTTTGATTTTTTTAGAAATTCATTCATTTATTCATAAAATGAGAGTTAGTTATAATTCTCGCAAAAAATAAATTCCCATGCATTGTATATTTATTTGTTCTCTCATGCATTGACATTCAGGCAAAGGCGAGTCGAACAAGCTTAATTTAACAGGCGACGGGACCAAGATCAATTCCATAATTTTCGATCATGAAAAGGGGATACCTGAATTTTGCATGAGTGTGGGTCTCAAGTCGAATTCAATTCGATCCATTTTAATTTTTAAGAATGAGGCTTTAAATTATTTACTCATTTAGTTAATTAAAGCCCGGTTAAGCCTTAAATTCACGCGGATAAGCCCATTTATAAAGGAATTTTCGGTCAAAACCCTATTCCCCCATGGTGGCAAAAAATTGGGGGAATCCTAGCCTAAGTAGGACTCCTCGAAGTCAAAGATTACAATCCTACGGCCATTATCTCATTTGAAATCTTAACGGTCAAGATTCAATCTTGGAGCTTACCCTAATATTCACTATATATACTTCTTTAGGCTTAGGTAACGGGAGGCCAATTTTATTGAATATACGGCAGATTTTGGGAGGCCACATATTTTACACATACGGCATATTTTAGGAGGCCATGGAGAATTGATGTATACGACACGAGAAAAATCCTGAGAGCGAGAGGAGGACTTTAGTTCTTCACAGTGGTGGGATGCCTAAAAAGTTGAGTGCAGGGGAAAGAGAGAGGACGCACACAAGAAGGAAAGCTCACAGAAGAACATCACAAAGGCTAGACATCTCGATCTCCGCGGTGCTCTCCGAGCATGGTCGCTATTGTGAACCCCAGGCCATCTTGTGAAGTGCCTCAACATCGATGACCCGCTGTCTACGTGTCCTGCTTGCGCTCCCTTGACCTCGAGGAGCACTTGATGCGATCCAGCCATCAGTGAGATGAGCTCTTAAAGACGACAAAGTTTGACCAGCCGTCGTGCCCTTGACAGCCCACGCCGCCTCATCCAGCTACTGATTGCGACGTTGAATTTGATGGCCGCACTGAAACGACGTCGCTGTCGTCTGTTGACACCTAAATTTTGATTTATTTTTATACATAAACTTAAAAAATTAGGGCCTGACATTAGTCCCTAGTAAAAAATAATTAAATCATTCTATGTAGTTAATTTCAACATGCATCGCATTTGTACTTATCAATAATAGTCAATATCGCGAAGGATTGCTTCGTGAAAGGGTGTGATGTTCACTGGATATGTATCTTTATGCGAAGAAAGTACTCTCGGTCAAGGATAAATAATAATAATAAATTTGGTAGAAATTTTGTCACGATACCCTTACCAAAAGAGAAATTCATCCACCGCTGGGAGAAGGCACATGCATATCATCCAAAAGAAGATTTTCACGCGTAGGGAGGATATGAAATATACTCTCTTTCCTTTCCTATAAAGAGACTCCTCATGAACGAACCAAAAGGGGGGAGATTTGACTAAAAAAATTCAGAAACGTGAGAAATAAAACACCTCCGACAAACACCGAATCTGCTTGGGATTTTCTTTTCCTCGTTCTCTGTCGTTGGGTGTGTTGTTCCTGCAGTCTGGTGCTCGGTCTCTCCCATATTCAGATCCTCTACTACGATTTGTGCATACCCGACGGCACCCTGTTATAGCGTCACTTTAGGCTTCATGATCAGCCCTTGTTCAGTGGTAAAACAGCACTTTCTTTTTATCCTTATTTGAGATCTAATGAGGTTCTCACCTTGTGTTAGAACCTCGATTGAACTTGAGTTCAATCCGTAGCAAACTTGGAGCAAAGGAGGCTTTTTACAGTGAATTGCAAGTGCTGGAATTTTCGCTTAAAGAAAGGTAATGTCTTTCAAATTTTGATCGCAATATTTGTAATGATTGTTTGAAAATCATACATGTTCATGTGCTCTCTCCGAATACGTATGGTTTGCTATCAAAAGTTTGAAGCCATAATGTTTTGATTGAACTCCGTTGCCCCTAAATTCTGATTTGTTGAGAAGTTCGGTTTGATTGATTAATTGAATTTTGTGTATGCCTTTGAGAATTGGTAAAATTAATCGGAATATATCTTCTCTCAAGTCAATTGCGGAAGATCCAATCGGATAATCGCTGATGCCTAACTACAATAGAAAGAAGGCGATGAAGAACAAAATCGATAGAATGAGGAACAATCACTGTTTACTCAAAACGATATCAAATCGTAATATTCTCAATATCCAATAATCTCCTCTCAAAACCCTAAAGACGACCTTTTATAAGGTGTCAACCCTAATGACAAAAGATAACGCAAAAATTACAAAAATACTATTAAATTATAAAATTATCTAAAAATAGAAAAATGCCCGAAAATCCATCTAAACGATCCTGAATTGCCAAAATCCAACACCAACGGCGTCGAATATTGATCAGACGGCCGTTTCGCTTCAACCGACCGAAATTTGAGCCTAATCCGATGTCGTTGACTGATGAGTCTGCCGGTCCTAGGTGCATCATCCTCCCCCACTAGAAAAAAGATTCGCCCTCGAATTTGCTTCATCTCCATTGGCATCAATCTCTTCAGGTTCTTCCTCATCAGTGTGGTAAGGAGATAAATCCGCTACATTAAAAGTTCTAGATACATACTTACCCGACAGATCAACCTTATAGGCATTATCACTAATTCGCTTCAAAACTCTGAAGGGTCCGTCAGCACTAGGCTGCAACTTGCTAAACCTGCCAGTCGAAGATCGCTCTTTTTGGAAATGAATCCATACTAGATCACCTTCTTTGAAGACGACCCTTTTTTTGCGTTTGTCCACCCGTTGCTTATACTTCATATTCTGCTTGTCTATTTGGATATGAATCTGTGAATGCAGCTCTTTGATCTATTTAGCATGCTCATCAGCATCTGAACTGAACTGTTTGTCCACCGGTAATGGCGTGAGATCCAGGGGGAGTAATTGGATTACGCCTATAAACTATCTCGAAAGGACTTTTGCCTGTAGTTCGATTCTGCGATCGATTGTAGGCAAATTCTGCTTGAGGCAACACCAAGTCCCACTGCTTTGGACTATCTCCAACCCAGCTTCGTAGTAAATTTCCAAGCTTCGATTGACAACCTCAGTCTGCCCATCGGTCTGGGGATGATGAGAGGAACTAAATTGCAATCTGGTTCCCATATGCCTCCAAAGAGTGCGACAAAAGTGACTCACAAATTTCACATCACGATATGAGGTTATGGATTTAGGAACTCCATGCAGCTTAACAACCTCCTGTAGATACAATCGCGCGACCTGTGAAGCATCAAAAGTCTTGTTACAGGGAACAAAGTGCGCCACCATTATGGAATCTTTATTCCGTTGTGTTCTTGGTAATCCCAAGATAAAATCTAGACTGACGTCCTCCCAAGGTGCAGCTGGAACATGTAGAGGCATATACAACCCAGCATTAGTACCTCTAGTTTTCGCCACATGACATACCCTGCATCTCTCTATAAATCGAGTCACGTCACTCTCCATTCGTGGCCAATAAAAATGCTCACATATCAAGGCCATCGTCTTATTCACGCCAAAGTGCCCAGCAAGACCTCCTGCATGACTCTCGATAATAATTGACTCCCTCAAAGGACACTGAGGAATACATAGCCTGTTACCTTTAAAAAGGTAGCCATCCACAATCTGAAATTGCTGAAAAGGCTCCGCTTTGCACTTCTTCCATGTATCGCCAAAATAAGGATCATCAATATACAAATCCTTAAAAGAATCAAAACCCAGAACTTTCACCTGCATTGTGGACAGCAAGGAATGTTTTCTGTTCAAGGCATCAACTACTCTATTTAGCACGCCCGCCTTATGTTTAATGAAAAAACTGAAAGCTTGAAGAAACTCCACCCACTTCGCATGCCTAGCGTTCAGTTTATGTTGCCCATTGATATACTTCAAGGCTTCATAATCAGAATACAAAACAAATTCCTTCGAAATAAGATAATGTCGCCAATGCTCCAAACTCCTCACAATAGCATAAAATTCTTTGTCATAAGTCGAATACTTTTTTTTCGCTTCGTTCAACTTTTCACTGAAGAATGCTATTGGCTTATTCTTTTGACTTAGGACACACCCAATTCCAACGCCCGATGCATCGCAATGCACCTCGAAAATCTCACTATAGTCAGGAAGCACTTACACAAGGGCTTCAGTCACCTTCTTCTTCAGTAATTGGAATGTAGTTTCTGCCTCTTTGGTCCACAGAAATCTACCTCCATTTAGACAATCCGTAAGAGGCGCAATAATAGAACTGAAATCCCGAACAAACCTCCGATAAAAAGATGCCAGCCCATGAAAGCTACGTACCTCATGAATATTTTTCGGAATCTCCCAATTAGTGATAGCCTCAATCTTAGTTGGATCCATCTGAATGCCTTCCTTGGACACGATATATCCCAAAAAGGTCACATGATTAGCCCAAAAGTGACACTTCTTAGTGTTAGCATATAGTTTTTGCTCCCTCAAGGCTTCAAATACCTTTCTTAGATGCTGTAAGTGTTGCTCAGTTGAAGCACTATTGTGACGCCCTAGAAATCCGACTTCGGTAAAGTGTCTGAATTCAATAAAATAGATTAATATCGAATTTCAGTCGATAAAATATATTGGATCGTAAGGACTGAAGAGACGATAATTAGACGATTTCTGAAACGTCAGTCGATTTAGATTAGGTTTCGAATTCTTAGTCGCCGTGAATTAGGATTTCAATCCTCGCGATCCGAGCTTAATCCTGACTGAGTCTAGCCTGTGAAATTACCAAAATTACCCTTCGTTTAGTCCACCGAATTTTATTTCAGTCCCGAAATGTCAAATGACCAAATTGCCCCTAGATATTTGCATATGGGACAAATTAGCCACAAAAGTCCAAGTGGACCCCACTCCCTCTCCCATCAGCCCACTCTCTCTCACGTCTCTTTCTCTCTTCTCTCTCTTCCTATCTGCCCTCTCTCCCTCTCTTTGATTTTTTGTGGAGCACTTCCCCCCTCCCCCCCGACCGACTCCTCCTCCATCTTCCTCCTCCACCGTGGATTGTTGGCGCGACCACCACCCACCATCGACGGCCACCACCTCCAGCCCTTCCTTGCCGTTGGCTCTGACCCCTCCGCCGCCGTCGTTGCTCGCCGGACGGTCGCAGAACCAGCTTGGAAGCCTGCCCCTGTTATGGACCCCCTTGACCCGAGAGCTCCGCTCCCTCCTCCGGCCTCGTGCGGCATTGCCGCCGCCTACCACCACCTCCCCGAGGTCCCTCAACCTCCTTACCACCAAGCTGACGCCACCCCACCGGCTGTCGCCATCCGAAACCGCCGCGAACAGGCCCGAGAACCTCGGTGCCCTGTTTTTGAGGCCGGTTCGGTTTCTTCTTCAATCCGGCCAAGTCGGCCGCCGTCGCTGCTCACCGCCACCTCCTACGACCTCTTAACACCCCTCTCTGACATCCCTAAGCTCGTGGGAGCTCGGAGCCGCGTGTGGAGCTCGGAATCGGCCTCGGAACGCCTCCCCTGTTTCTGTCGCTCGTCCCCTATTTCACGGCCGATTCTATTCGGCCGTTGCTCGGCCATCTCCGACCATTCTACGTCACCGTCACCGTCACCGGTTCCAATCGACTACCCTCGACCCCTAGGTGAGTCCCCTAGCCTTGGACGTCCTTACCACGGCTCTTGAAGACGAGAATCGCTCCAAAATATCTCGGTACCCCTGTTTTGATCACTGGCCGGTTCTATTTTCAACCGCTGCCGCCGTCCGCCGGAGTTCTGTTGCCGGCCACCTGTCCCGGTAACCTTGCCGGTCTTACCCGAGGTGTCTTTGAAGTGTTGGGTCGAGTCGCCGTGCGATAAACCCTTGTTTCGCCGTGAACCGCCGCCGCCGTCGTTGTCGTCGTCGTCGTCGTTTTTGAGACCGCCCGAGCTAGCTAATTGTGAGTTGACCCTAATCCTTGGTTAAGGCGCTAATTGCGCCTAGGATTAGTTGTTTAGTCAAATTATGAAATTTAGGTACACGATCGGGGCCGGTCTAGATAGTAATTGGGATCTAGTTAAATGGCCGATCGATTAGGTTAGTCGGAGTGATTAAATTTGTCTGTGGCTAGTTGGTTGCTAAATAGAATTGATTAATTGATTGATTGGACGATGGATTGCTGTTGTTTGATCGCGAGTGAGCGATAGGCTAGAGACGACCGAACGATTGACGATTTAAATCGATTGGTTTGGTTAATAAAGAACTATTGTACGAATCGAGCCTTATATTGTTTAATCGGAATTAAATGCTCGTAATTGATTCAATGACCTTTACTGGTTTGATTGCCTCGTTGGATGGCTTGATTGATTGGTCGGAATGACTGTTGGATGTTGATCGTTGATTGGGGGTTGATCGCCCTGTGTGTGGTTGTGGTGACTAGTGATAGTCTGCATCTGCATATGACCGAGTGCGGAATCAAAAGACATATTTTAGCATGAAAATGGCCTTAGGCCAAGACTTTTACATGCCTGTGTGAGCATCCGGCCTTAGCCAAATATAATGAAATGGGTTGATTGCTGGATGTGGATTGTATGGTCATATGAGGAAAACGATGATGTACTCCTGGCAAGTCCGTACCGTACCGATTTGATGGAACCAGACGACTTGCCAGAAGCACGACAATTCTGATCTGGTGTTAACTAGTACGGATGAAGAGTTAGTCGGATGCCGATCGTAACTGGTGTTGGACCGACGCCCCGTTTAGGGATGCCTACTGCAGTACCGTGCAACGGGTGTACTAGATACACTGCTTATAGTAGCTGTTGCCGAGAGTAAAGAAACGTAGCCCGGTTCTGCCGGTAGAACGCTGGATTGTACTGAGGTGCTGGATCGCGTTATTTGTGAGAGTCGAATCACGCCCTTTATCGCGTAGATCCTCTCATGTGCCATGGGTACGATCATCGTTAATAAATGACTGGTGTAGTGTCCTGTGCGTACTTGTGGATGTGATGCTGTGATTGAGTGATTGAGTGATTTGGCTGTTGAGTCGAGTCAAGCATTGCATTGTGTGTGGCTGAAGATGGTAATTGTGCATGTGGATGATTATCCTTCTGTGATTGTAATTGACTGCGGTACATGTTTAAGTGAACCTTCTATTAGGATGCCCTAGGTGAATCAGTTTCCTAACTGAGCTTAGGCTTGATTCACTGAGATTTATTCTCACCCCGTCATGGGATAACATTTTCAGGTCCCATGTGATGAAGCCTCGTGACGTGAAGGTTTGGTTTTTGGGTTTGTAAGTTTGGAGTAGGTGAGAAGTTAACCTTACCTGACCGATGGACTATTTGAGGTCTAGTGAGCCGCCCCGAAGTAAGGGGTTATTTATTTAGCTATAGCCCAATAGGGTTAAGACTCATCTGTGTATGTCGAATGATTTGTAATTGTATGTTTTTGAATGACTGTCGTGACTGTCTACTTTTCTATCCCTGTTTGATTATGTTGTCAGGGAGTTAAAACGTTTTCGCTTGCGTAAGTAAGTGATAGGTCGATAGTGTGCCTGGGACGCTATCTCCATGACCTCGTGGCGATTTGGCAAGGGATGTCGCGGGCTCGAGAGTCGGGGCGTGACAACTATAAACCAAAATATCATCAAAATAAACGACAACAAATTGGCCAATAAAAAGACGAAAAACCTGATTCATCAACCTCATAAAGGTGCTCGGCCCGTTAGACAATCCGAATGGCATTACCATACATTCATACAGACCATCCCTAGTCTTATATGCTGTCTTCCATTCATCTCCAAGTCGCACCCTAATCTGATGATATCCACTCCTCAAGTCTATCTTTGAAAAGATAGTCGCCCCAAATAACTGATCAATCAAATCATCAAATCGCGGAATAGGAAAGCGATACCTTATTGTGATTTTGTTGACAGCTCTGCTATCTATGCACATTCTCCACGACCCATCTTTCTTAGGAACCAACAAAGCTGGTACGACACAGGGACTCATACTCTCTCGAACTGCACCCTTTTCTAACAGCTCCTGCACTTGCCTTTGCATCTCTTCATGTTCTTTAAGATTCATCCTGTAAGCTGCCTTATTAGGGATAACATTTCCTGGAATGAAATCGATACAATGCTGAATGTCCCTCATAGGTGGTAACCCAGGTGGCATCTCTTCCGGTGCTACATCGGTAAACTCCTTTAGTAGAGGCAAAACTGGTGCAGGAATTTCTGGACTGTCACAATTCTGCTTTATCACCACAACAGCGAAAAGTTTAGAAGCGTTCACCACCTCCTCTTGGAATTCTGACCTGGATAACAGATTATTCTTCGCCTCCTTCCTCAAATCTGAAGGACCCAGCGTAATAGACCGACCATTCTTCTTGAAAGTGTATGTGTTTTTGAACTCATCATGCTGCGTTTTTCTGTCGAATTGCCATGGTCTTCCCAACAGAATATGACAAGCATCCATGGGGACTACATCACCCTAAACTTCATCAACATAATTCTTTCCAATCGAGAATTGTACCAAACACCTCTTAGTTACTTTCACTTCATTTCCCTTCTTAAGCCACGACAGTTTATATGGTTGAGGATGATCTTCAGTTTTCAGCCTCAACTTCTCTACCATAGTAGTAGATATCACATTCTCACAACTCCCTCCATCGATTATCATACTACACACCTTTCCCCCACTGGTGCACTTAGTATGAAAAATGTTATGCCTAAGCCACGATTCACCATCAACTTCAGCAATATTTAGAATTCTTCTCACAACTAAAGACTCACCAGAATCGTCATAGACAATTTTTTCTTGATCTGAATCAATGTCGTCTCGTTCTTCATCAATTTGGTCATAAACGGGGTCCTCAGCAAATGATGGATTATCAAACAATGTTACAAACTGCCGATTCGGACAATCAACGGCGAAATGTCCGAGTCCTTGACACTTGTAACACCGCTTGGCTGCAGCTCCTCCCCAGCTAGTTCCAGCACTACTCTATTCCCCCTTTGATGTCGGTTTAGAACTCGCACTCTTAACTGTTGCCGGGTTTGAATTAGTTGAAGAGCTCCCCATTTTTCTGCGGGATTCTTTGCCTGACCACTTGGAACCACTGCCCTTCCTTTTACATTGCCCTTCCACCTTTAGGGCTAACCTGCACACATCCTCATATGTCCAATACTGTTGTAGTTGGACAACATCAGAAATTTCATAGTGCAACCCTGCCAAATATCGAGCAATTGTTTGTTCGTCTTCTTCCGCCACATCACAATGCATCCGCATCCGATCAAACTCCTCTGTATATTCCTCGACTGTCAACTCTAGCTGCTTAACATTGTGATATTCAATGAACGCCTCTTGCATATAATGAGTAGGCAAAAAAAAAATTGCAACAATTTTTTCATCTTATCCCAACGATCTACCTTCGATTTTCCTTCCCTAGCACGCTGCTTTTTCACATGCTCCCACAATATCGAAGCATGCTTTCGTAGTCTAATAGCCACTAACTTCACTTTTTGCCCCTCAGTCAGATCTTTAATATCAAAGATTCGCTCTGCTGTATGTAACCAATTAATAAACTCATCAAGATGAGCCTTACCATGAAACTCAGGAATCTCGATCTTCATTCCGAAATTTTGAGAAAAAGGTTGATTTTCAGGTCTTACTTCTCGATTCCGCCCCTGGTCTAGAACCCTGAAAGGGTTTTCATCTTCCTCTTCAACATCGGATGGATCAGCAGATTTAGCTACTTCTTCGGGTTGCGCGTCAAGCCCTACCTCCGCAAGACGTCGCTGCAAATCCCGAACTTGTCTCCTCAGCCCTTCGTTTTCTATGTCTCGCGGATCTCGCATATGCGGTTGTTCATTTGCATTAGGAACGACTCCACGTCCCTGGCCTCCATGACCACGCTGCCTTCGACCACCACGATTTTGTTCAGCAATCGGTTCGAAGCAACCTGTGCTCTGATACCAAAATGATGGCGAACTACGATAGAAAGAAGGCGATGAAGAACAAAATCGATAGAATGAGGAACAATCACTGTTCACTCAAAACGATATCAAATCGTAATATTCTCAATATCCAATAATCTCCTCTCAAAACCCTAAAGACGACCTTTTATAAGGTGTCAATCCTAATGACAAAAGAAAACGCAAAAATTACAAAAATACCATTAAATTATAAAATTTCCTAAAAATAGAAAAAGCCCGAAAATCCATCTAAACGACTCCGAATTTCCAAAATCCAACGCCAACGGCGTCGAATATTGATCAGACGGCCGTTTCACTTCAACCGACCGAATTTGAACCAATCCGATATCGTTGACTGATGAGTTTGCCGGTCCTAAGTTCATCAATCGCATCCTTTCGCAGGAAGTTAATTCTCGGCAATGCTAAAATTGGAGTTAAATTGAACTAAAATTCCTGGCACGTTTCTCTCTCTTGGCCGAATCATACTTGGTTGAATTTGCGATTATTTTGTTGAATTTACTTTGATGTCTGGTTGACCTTTTTATATCTTGTCTCGTAGTTCATAGTCTCTGTATTCCACTATCATGTTCTCATGCATATTTGTTTATTCTCGTGATTGTTTGTTTGTTAAAATTTACACTTAAATAAATAATCATGCCCATAATTCATGCTCCCTTGTACCTTGTCCCTTCGGAATATGTATGTCACTGCACGCAATTTGACTTCTTTTTTGAAGTATGATCGTGTTCGAACATACATGAGTTTTATACATCAAACCCTCTATTTTGAGAGGCGGATTGATAACTCCAAAGAATTTCATGGTTTGCCCTATGTATATAGGGGTGATGGTAATTCTACATATAATCCGTTCTCTGGCCCTAATCCAAGGGCAAGTTGTGTATAAAATCGAAATTTTCGGAATTTAAGGTGAATTATGGGCAAGATTGTTTATTTTTGTTCAAATTCTTGTGTTTTTCTTCTTTTTTTATAATTAAATTCCTAAAAAAATACCAAAAAGATGACACCTTTTTTTAATTTAAACTATATTTTTTATCATCTTTTACATGGAAATAACATTTAATATAAATTGAGATTTTGAGAAGTCAATTTCTTAAGTTATAATTGATGTTGTCTTCACCTTAGTATAATTTTTGCCATCATTTTTCATAAATCCGAAAATCCATAAAAAAATACCAAAAAAATCATGCATATCATATAGTTTAGAATCCTACTTGCCATGTCTTGCACCCCATTCATGCATATTTTCATGTCATTTTGCATTAGCGTTATACCTAACAAGAGAAATCTTAAATCAACAAATCAAGATTTTTTTTTTTTTTTATGAAAATTGGTACCGAAAGGGCATTAATTGAAAAATTAATGTAACAAAATCCCCGAACACTTAATCTCTGGTTCGTAGAAATAAAATAGTGCTCTCGCTATTTTATTTAGGTTTCTAATCGACCTACCAAGAACGATTAGTGGCGACTCCAATTTGATACATTTTTAAAAAATGAACCTAAGTTGAGATTCGATAGGACTTGGGAGAGTCCGAATTAGGTTAGTTAATTTAATTAACCCGTTAACCTATAATTTTTAATTTTAGGTCGCGACATCGTCCATTCGCAGTGTCCATGATAAGATCGCCTGATTCGAATTGCCCTCAACAAAGATGCTGCCTCGGCGTTCAAAGATGCTGCCTCGGCGTTCAATCTCTTGCTTAAATTTTTCTAATTTGCAGGTTTAGAGGAGGAGAAAGAAAGCTTACCCCTACTGCATTCACACACTTACCTTGATGACGAGCTGCATATTTATGGCGCCATCTGCTTGGCGATGATCCTTTGGTGCCGAAGTCTAGCTAGCCGTGATTAGGGTCCAACTTCGACGTCGTTGTTTTCCTTCCCAACACCTATGCTAGAGATTCCCTGATCGTTATGTCTACTGAAGGTTGGTCCCTAACACACCAAAAGAAAAGAATTTTCTTTTGTGTGCAGGTGTTCGTGGATGAAGTGGTGAGGGGTTTACAGGGAGGTACGTCTTGGAGCATCCAATCACAAGAATGATGTGCAGTTCTTGAAATGAGTTAATAAACTCCTGGGATCGTTTTATCTTTTTGCGTGCCTAATTGCCACCACACGTTTGATTGCTTTTCCTTGCGGCGCCTTACCAAACGAAGTTCCACCAGTTAAGGCGTTGTCACCCCCGAAGCCCACCACGAGCAGTTCGGGAATCCGAAAGTCACGTGCCATGAGATCCGCAAGCCCGTAACCTGAGCCGTCATGTGTGATCCATCGTATGTCCATTCGAATTCGGAGAATATATGCGAATTAGGTAACAATTGCCAATCTAAAAATATATTGAACATATTGTTACCTATTTCAAATTATTTGGCATATCCTGATGTTGTTGCGATATATCTCGTGCTTGCCAAATCTGAAGCTTGAATTTTGATGATAGCATGAAACATCTTTTGCAACATTGATTGTCAAGTTGTCAAATTTCATCATGATTTGCGGCCAAAAGAGATTTTATTTGATCGTTCCATATCTATTCGTGCATGATTTTCGAAATAAAAAATATCTTCTAAATCTAAATTAGGAAATTTCATTTTCTAATAGGCAACATCTCTGTTAATTTGGACAAACTTGTCCGTTGCCGTTCGGATACGATTCTCCAACTTAGTAAAGATGGAAATTTAGCTAATCTGATCTATCGCCTTTTAGGTCCGATACGCTATCTTCATAAGCCGATTTTAGATTTGGAAGCAACAAATTTTCGAAAATCATGACGTGGATACTCATGAATTGTTCTTGATTGATCTTGATCGTTATCTTGAGATTGGTTGATATTATCTTATTTGAATTCCATACATAAAAAAATTTCTAAAATATTTTAGTAAGATATGATTTTTTAGAAGTCGTATCTAATTAAAATTTTTAGGAACATAAAGTTTCTTAGAAGTTTTATCTCATTGGAGGAATTGGAATAGAAACTAGGTGCGTTTGTTTCAAGGAAAGTGGTTTTCAGAAATTCATTTGCTGGAAAGTGGTTTCCTGAAAACCACTTTCTCTGAAAACGATTTGTTTTCCGATGTTTAGTAATATGTTACCGAAAATATTTTTTGGTGTTTGGTTCTCATTTATAAAACGATTTTATTCTCATCAAAGGGACTGTCCATAATACTAAGGAGAGAAAAATGGTCGAGAGAGCTGACGTAAACTGACACGGTCAAGCCCCGACCCTAGTCTCGGTCCCGGCCCCGGCCCCCAGTCCCCGGCCCCCGGTCCCCGGCCCCCGGTCCCCGGCCCCGGCCCCAGTCCCCACCTTGGGTCCCGGTCCCGGTCCCGATTCTGGTTTTCGATTCTCGGTTCCCGGCCCCGGTTCCCGTCCCCGGCCCCGGTTCCCGGCCCCGGTCCCGATCCCGATCCCGGCCCCGGTCCCGATCCCGGCCCCGGTCCTGGGCCCCGATCCCAGTTCCCGGCCTCGGCCCCCGGCCCGGCCCCGACCCGACCCCCGGCTCTGGTCCCCGGTCCCGGTTCTCGGTTCCCGGCCCCTGCCCTGGTCCCGGTCCTCGGGTCCTGACCCCGGTTCCCGGCCCCGACCCCGGTCCCCGGGTCCCGGGACAGGCCCCGGCCCCGGCTCCGGTCCCTAGTCCCGGTTCTCGGTTCCCGGCCCCGGCTCCGGCTCCGGCTCCGGTCCCTGGTCCCCGGCCCCCGGCCCCGGCCTCGGTCCCCGTCACCTGCCCCTGTCCCGGCTCCCGTCCCCGGCCCCGGTCCCGGGATCGGTCCTCGGGATCGGCTTCAGTCCCGTTTTCAAAAAAAGTGAGAGACTCAAATTTGGGAAAGTGACCAGTTGAATGTGGCCATTTCCTGGAATTTTTTAGAATTTTTCTGAATTTTCCGAATTTTTTGAATTTTTTATGATTTTCCATTTTTTATTGATTTTTTGATTATTTTATTATTTTTTATTATTTTTTGAATTTTTTAAAATATTTAAAAATATTTTCCGGGCCGGGACAAACCCGGCCCGCGCCTCTCGGGCGCCCGGCCCGACCCTAGGGGTCGACACCGGCCTAAAACGACACCGTTTTATTTTTTTAAACATTTTTCTATTTTTTACAATTTTTTTGATTTTTTATGTATTTTATTTAATTATCCGAAAATTCCCCGGATCGGACGGTCCACGTTGTGCCACGTGGCTTCATCTCGTGCGTCCGATCTTCCACTAGATCGAGCGACCCACAGAGAGCCACGTGGCTCAATAATAGCCGTCGGATAAAAAATTAATTATTTTCATTTTTTAGAAAACCTACAAATCAGACGCTCTAGAACGTGCCACGTGGCCTCCTCTGGTGCGTCCGATCTTGTACAAGATCGGACGTCCCTCAGTGAGCCACATGGCACATCCTCGTCCGCCGGATCGATTATTCAAAAATCATTTATTTAATTTTCCAAAAAAAACGAGATCGCGACACGTGTCACGATCGGGGCCGTTGATTTTATTTTATTTGAAAATACTCAGACCGGACCCACCCGGCTGACGTGGCTGCCTACGTGGCACGCCACGTCGGCCGTTGACCGCTGACCGCCGGCGAAGTCGCCGGAGAAGACGATGAACAGTAAAAATTCCGGCGACTTCGCCGGAATTCTCGCCGGAAAATGCAAAACGGCTCCGGATCTTCGAATTTTTTTACCCAAATTGCATCATTCGAATCCTCAAACATTTAGCATCAAAATATAAGCATTTCAACGGCCGGGGACGCATCGGAAATCGGCAAAAAGAACCCCCACAGGTTCGGCTCCGGCGAGGGATTTTCCAAAAGTTTTCAACGTTCAAAGCCTACCCCGACCGTTCAGAAAACGTCTAAAAGAGGTTTAGAGACTTACCTTAGCTCGTTTAGAGCTGGAAATCCTCGGGTTCGCGCCGGCACGAGCTCACGGCCGAGACCAAGGCCGGTGGTGGTCGGGCCTCCTCGGCGAACACGGTTTGATGCAACAAAAGGGCACAGCGAGCTTAGAGTCGGTTTTAATGTATGCTTGAGGCTAGACACGCACAAATGGAGCTCGGGAATGCACCGACCGCGGGTTAAAAGAAAAACGTGCAGGCAGACATTTCGTCGAGCACCCGATATGCATTATGGAAACAGGGGTAAAGACGGCGTACCGACCTGTCCGAGGATCGTCGGCGACGGTGGATGCTCCGGCGGTGATCAGTGAGGTATGATGAAGGTCCCCGAACTCTCCTCTCGCTGCCTTTCGCTCAAAAAATCCCCCCGGCACTCTCGGCCCTGTTTCCCCTTTAAACCCGAGCCTCCCTCTCCGCCGTGGCCGACCGGCCCGTTTTTTGATGCCCTCGCGCTTGCAGCAACGAATATTCGTCTGGCAACCTGCTTCCCACGCTCGGCCGCCCGCTTTTTCTTTGAAAAATCGCCGCCCCATCTCGCCCCTGTCCTCCCCTGCCTCACTGTCGGCCACGGTCTGCAACAATGTTGCAGACCCGGTCGGACCGGGTCGGGTCGGGTCTGACCCGACCGGCCCGGTTCAGCCAATTCGCTCAAATTGAGCCCCGATTCGACCTATTTTCATGAAATTGATGGCATAATCGGACTCCTTGGCACATTTTCTATTCAATAAGGGTATTTTCACGGATCAATTGATTGAAATTTTATGAAAACCCCAAATTGTCCCTAGGATCCGAAAACGAATTTCCCCAAATCGAAGGTCCAAACGATCGAATTATTCAAAATTGAGCCCACCAATGGATTCAGCATGGTGAAAACTATAGGGTAGAGGTGTTTAATTTTAATGGGTGTGCCCGTGTGAAATTTAATTTCACAAATTGTAAAACCGGGGACTAAATCGAAAGATTTTTATGCAATTAAGCCCTTTTGGTTAAAATTGATCAAATTGGAGGGCAAATTGACCCAATTGCATTTCAATACTCTAGAATACAATGTCATAGCTTATAAAAACCGAGAATTGAAAATTAAAAGACTCGAAAAGGATTTTTTAGGCCCGGTTCGGGATTAGGTTTGTGAAGGAACCCCATGAACCAGGCCAAATGGTATTTTAAAGATAGAATTAAAATAAAATTTCTGAATATTTTTTTGTAATTTTCTGACCACGAATGGTATTTTTCCTGATTTTTGGGTTATTTTAATAATTAAATAAATTCCAAAAAATATTAAAAAATTCAAAAAATATTTTTTGTTCAAAATTGGTTCCTAAGGCTAGGCTAAGGCTTCCAAAGTTAATTTTGTAATTTTTTGACCTTTTTTGCTATTTTTAATTAATTTTAAAAGTAAAAACTAAAATAAAAGGTGGTCAAAAATCAGGTGTCAACAATCCCTATAACTTGTTAGTGTATCAGTATTTTTTCTAAGAAATTTAGACAGTGTGATTTATATTTGATCTCCCAATATGCATGTCTTAGTCTTAGATGTTATTGAAAAAGTTAATACAGCTGGTTTAGTTTGACAATACTGTCAATTATTTCTGACCATAGATCCACACACCATCACCGCGTGTTTTACATAAAGCACTAATCGTGGGGTCAGAAATAATGACTGTCAGGCTAGCGATTTCCTCTTTGATATTATATTAGAGAGCGTGAGAGCAAGCTACCCTTAGCATTACTCTTCGATTAGCCTGGTTGAAAGCGGGTTCTCTCTAAACCCATTATAAACCCATCATTGATCGGTCTATGCTTCATTTAGCCTCATCTCTACCTGCATTCGGAATATCAAGCAACCCACATATCACTCATGCCGATCAATATAAGTTGTAATATGGGTCGACCATCGATCTAGCCGCATCTACATGAGATCATCAAGGATCAATAAATGATTGGCACAGTAAATTAAGGGCGAGAATAATAACTATTCTATTCCTGGGAGCTATTTCTGACCAAAAATAGATTTTTCTACTTTTATTACCTGGACGAGTTTCTAAGCAGAGAAACATGTTTGATAATGACACAAAATTTCTGTTCATGGAACAACAATTCATTTGGTAATAACATAGAATTTCTACGATGGCGAATAGTGATCAGCTGACTGGTGGACCGGAGACAGGCGGATCGGAGATCGTCGGCGGTCGACGAGTGAGACGTGAAAGAAAGGGAGACCGCGCACGAGGGAGAGGAAGTGAGCGTAGAAAATTTCTACTAAAAGATAAGACTCAAAGTTGTTTCAGTTGACCAGTTGGGATGAGCGTGGAGAGCCATGTCAACAGAGCACCAGCAAACAGTCTCTATATTTGTGACATTCTGAATTCCTGCTATTTTGAGACTATGGAATGAGAAGTATCTATCGATGTATTTCAGTTTTATCTCGCTCGGACCTGATCAATTCGAGTTAACTAACCAGAAAGGGAAAGGCTAACGCGTGACAAGTACGTGGACCTGAGAAACTCGAAAAAGGAAATGACGCTTTGACCATAAGGATTGCCGGGGGAAACATTTAGAACCGTTAAAGGCCGATCAAATAAAGATTAAGGAATTCATTGCTAGCGTTATATGATTGGAGCACGGGTGATGCCGTTTAACCAATGTATAATTTGTGAAGTTTTCCTAAATCGAACAATGACGATCAAGACCGTCGGAGCTAGTAATAAACCCTCGCAATTACATGACAACCAAAGCCGTCGTAGCTTGAGTCGTCCTAAGTGTGACGAGAGTCACAGAGTCGATACGCGTAACGTTTGCAAAAGCCGCCCGTAGTTCGAGATAAACTGAAGATACAAATGACAGAAAATCGATCATGCAACGGAAGCTCAAATTTGGCAAATGGAAATGAAGAATTCCAACATTAGAAAAGAATTTGGACGTCGCCTCATCGAGGGTAATTTAGATTGAGAAAAGTGAAATTTTGACTGGAAGTGAAAAATTATCCTTTTGCCCCTCAAAGGACATTTCTTTCTTTAGAATCAAGCGAGGGCATTTTGGTCTTTTGTCCTCCCTTGTAGTGGCCGAATTCTAGGGGCAATGTGGTCATTAAACATTGAAGATATTATGAAGAAGTGGACAAGTGTCATTGTCGCGACCCGTCCGGAAGCGGACGCGGCTAATGGATTACCGATCGCGGGCCTTCCCCTGCACAAGGGTGCGGATCGCGGGCTTTGGATCGGCGCGGGCCCTCCCAGGCCCATACCAAATCGCGGCGGGAGTATTTTTCAAAGGGATTCGACGATAACAGTCGATCGCTTTCGACCTTAGTGTGGTCGTTGTGGCATGTGCAACTTGTGCATGCATTTGGAGTCGCCACCGGTCTTTCTTGGAGGGTAGACCGGAAACCTTATTGACCGATTGGGAGAGATCGATCAATTCTGCGGAACCAGAGATTTTGGGTTCGGGGACTTGGTTACGTTGATGTCATTACCAACGCCCTTTCGGTACCTAACGCGAGTGATTTTCCCTAACTAGGATTTCATGCAGGCGCAATTTTGGGTGAGGTAAGTCTGACTTTGCACATTAACCAGTTTAACATGCTCACGTAATCATAATAAATAAATAGATGCCAATCACATAAACATCTATCCTACGTGGTGATCATGGAATTATGATTTAATGGGTCTCGAGCCAATGAGACCACATTTAATCATTTTAATATTTTAATAACGGAGAGCCGCTCTTCGCTTCTTCTTGGTTTCTTGAACTCTTCAAGAATTGGGCCCCAAAGAGCTCGCCGACTTAAAAGGCTCCTCCACGTAATCCTCGTAGCATTTACATCAACAATTGACTATGCTAAAAATAAAGATTACATGAAAAATAAAAGGAGTACGCAGTCTCCATTTAATAATTACAACCCCAAATATATAAATAATCATCATACATTCATATATACATCAATCACATTGATTAGGGATTTTTCCATGATCACCACCCTTTCACATAAGTAATAAATTCACAATTTAAAACTTAGGAATGCACAATAAAAATTCTACGTTGAATCATATTAAGAATTTTTACGTAAAATAAGATAGCCATAAATTTTCGATTCAAAATTGATTTAGTCTCAATTTTTGCTACGTTGATTAATTTATCATATAAAATAATCAATCTCCATTAGCCATGTAAGACGAACAATTCGTTAATACATATTGACCATAGTATTACAAAAATTGCAAAAAATCAATTAAATGCACGAAAACACCTAAGGATTGGCTCTGATTCCACTGTTGGGATCCACGTAACACGTAGCGGAAATAAATAACAACCCATACATGTATCTCCAGAGGCGTACTTCGTGCATTTCAATCGAAAAAAATCACAAAGTCTCAAAGGGAGTAAATAGATTACCTCTCGTAGCGTGCTTGAACGGAGGTGTCGGTTCGATGTTCTTCGATCTCAGCCTCCACAAGTGTTAGGCATCTAATTCGGATGCACCACCAATTGACGAACGGGGAGACGACTAATAACTCCACAACAATTGTGCTAGCAATATGCGGAATCAATATTCCGAACTTAGTATATTTTGCTCTCTCAAGATTATGAGAATATAGAGAGTGTTTGTGTTCTTCTCTCTAAGCTCTCAAAAATTTGCACACTCTACAAAATGTCTCCCCCCTTCAACCTCAAAACTCTTGCCATCCTTTTATAGCCAAAAATACCTTCCAATAAATTGTATTTAAAAATAGCACTAACAATTATAAATTCTATCTAAATATAGCACTCACAAATAAATGACATTTAAAAATAGCACTAACAATAGCACTCACAATTTATAATACAAAAATGCTATTTAAAAATAGCACTAACAATAGCACTCACAATTTATAATACAAAAATTCTATTTAAAAATAGCACTAACAATTATAAATTCTATCTAATAATAGCACTCACAAATAAATGACATTTAAAAATAGCACTAACAATAGCACTCACAATTTATAATACAAAAATGCTATTTAAAAATAGCACTAACAATAGCACTCACAATTTATAATACAAAAATTCTATTTAAAAATAGCACTAACAATTATAAATTCTATCTAATAATAGCACTAACAATTTATGATAAATAAATGCCATTTAAAAATAGCACTAACAATAGCACTCACAATTTATGATAAATAAATGTCATTTAAAAATAGCACTAACAATAGCACTCACAATTTATAATACAAAAAATGCTATTTAAAAATAGCACTAGCAATAGCACTCACAATACAAAAATGCTAAAAAAGGCACTAACAAAGGTGTTAAAAATAATAACCATTATTATTATTACAAGAGTTAAAGAGGTTACCAAACAATACAAATATGCATAACATATAAATACGTATGACGTATAAATACGTAGAGCATACGTATACATCCGTGAAACCGGGGACTAATTGAAAGAAAAATGTGCAATTAAGCCCTTTTGGTAAAAATTGATTAAATTGGAGGGCAAATTGACCTAATTGCACTTTAAGACTTTAGAATCCAATGTCATAGCTTATAAAAAGTGAGAATTGAAAACTAAAAGACTCGAAAATGATTTTTTTTAGGCTCGGTTCGGGTTTATGTTTGTGAAGGAACATAGTGACCCGAGCCGAATTTTTGAGATTTAAAGTGACACACTTGAAGAGGAAATTAAAACAAAATTATCGAATATTTTTGGGTATTTTTCTGACCACGAATGGTATTTTTCTGATTTTTTGGGTGTTTTTATAATTAAATAAACTCGAAAAATATTAAAAATACCGAAAAATATTTTTTGTTCAAAATTGGTTCCTAAGGTTAAACCAAGGCTTCCAAAGTTGATTTTGTGATTTTATGACCTTTTTTGATATTTTTAATTAATTTTAAAGAATAAAAATCACAATAATAAATGGTAAAAAAAATCAGGTGTCAACAGCTGCCCCTCTTTGAGAGGAATCTCGTTAGAGGTTTCTCTCAAAGATAAGGTGGCACCTGATTCCTAACCGACTCAACTGGGAAAATAAGAGAAGAAATGTTATGACATCGGACCCTTAAGCCTATTGATAAAAGCTCAAATCAATCCCCGGTTTGCTCTAACAATTTGAACATGGGCCGGAGTGAGAGAGGCTTACCTGAAGCTCACCTGTCGGATGCTGCCGGTTGCGACGACTTTCAAGAAGATGCCTAGGACTCGTCATTCAGAATATCCCAGGGAGATTAAGCTCTGACATGTATGGTAGGTCATACCATGATGGGATTCCTAACTTGTAGGAACCTAAGGAAGGCGCATCCCACGCTTTGGGATTTGCCAAGAATTTTGATCCGTATGGTGGATCAGACCTTTGTGTTGATCCTTACTGCGATATTTATCAATGGGTTGACCCTTATGCGGTTTCTACCAATGAATTGACCCTTATGGCGGTTTCTACCATATGTGATCCCTCAGGCGGTTTCTACCTTGGTTTGACCCTTCAGGCGGTTTCTACCTTGAGTTGACCCTTCAGGCGGTTTCTACCTTTGATTTGACCCTTCAGGCGGTTTCTACCTTGTGTTGACCCTTCAGGCGGTATCTACCATGTGTTGACCCTTCAGGCGGTATCTACCTTGTGTTGACCCTTCAAGCGGTATCTACCTTTGAGTTGACCCTTCAGGCGGTATCTACCTTCATTTGACCCTTCAGGCGGTATCTACCTTTGATTTGACCCTTCAGGCGGTTTCTACCTTTGTTTTGACCCTTCAGGCGGTTTCTACCATTGAGTTGACCCTTCAGGCGGTATCTACCTTCATTTGACCCTTCAGGCGGTATCTACCTTTGATTTGACCCTTCAGGCGGTTTCTACCTTTGTTTTGACCCTTCAGGCGGTTTCTACCATTGTTTGACCCTTCAGGCGGTATCTACCTTTGTTTTTATTTGAAAAGGGGTCTCATGACGAGGGTTCTCCACGTCCGTTGAGATTTCCTTGATATTTTTGAAAAGGGTGTCCTAGGACGAGGGTTCTCCACGTCTGTTGGGACAGTTTGTTGACTTCTTTTGAAAAAGGGTTCTATCCTCACACCTTTTTTTGAAAGATCCCGAAATTTGCCGGGAATTTAGTTTTGAAGCAGAGAAAGATTTTATTTTGACAAAGCTTCATTTGATTCTGTTGAGGCGACATTCTGGGAGCTGTGTTCTCCAGGTATCCTGCAGAAAGTTCAAACCTGAAAGATTTTTCTTCACCCAGAAAACGTTAGTAATCTTTGGGAAGACCACGGCTGTCCATTTGACAAAAACCGTATGACTTAAGTTTTAATCGTGAAATGTGCATTTTGATGCTGGAGGTTATCCAAAGCATTCTTGCAACATGCAAATGTGATCACAAATCCCTTGCACGGAAAATCTGGACCAACAGTTTGAAAATTCCAAAAAGAGTTTGTTCAAAACACCAACTGGAATATTTCTCGACAATGAGGTCTTCTCACCTATTTTGAGATAGTGGTTTTTATAGGGGATGCACTCAATTCCCTACTAACCTGTGCCTAGGTTTTAGGCTCATTCGCAGCGCATACATTTTGATCGGTCGGGAGGTCTTCCACGGGACCGTAATGTTGGGCTTGGATATTGGTCTTCAAGGGGGACTCACTTTTGAGTCAAGGTCATTGAATGAAAGTTTTCACCATCTGCTCCGGGTTTACAAGTCAAGAACCCTGCAAAATGAGAAAGAAATATTCTTGCTCGTACTTCTTCGAGCTAAGCTATATGTTAACCCAAGTGTCTTAGTCAGAGAAGACTGTTTCAGGGTTATGATGTTGGTAGGATTGGGGACCGAAAAAAGGCTTGTTTTTGGCCCAGAATTTATGAGGGGATTGACATTGGTGATCATTGCAAACTTGTCACATGTCTTTTCCATTCTGCATCTTCATTTTTGAGGTGTGCAACCGCTTTTGAGGTGTGCACAAGTCCTTTAGAGAACGTCTCTTGTGGTATTAAGAGATTGACAATTCTGTCCGTGTTATTGCACCACGGCTGACATCATTTGGGGAGCAGTCTTCTTGATCTGACTTCTTTATGGGTTTTTCTCTCTTCCCAACTAGGCTTTATTGGGGATCAATCAAACAGTTTTCACGAGCATCGGCCTTGCTTTTACCAGGCACTTTGCTTTTTCTTGATGCTGGGGATTTTTTCTTTGTTGAAATCCCGCCTTTTCTTTTCCTTTGGAACTACGATGTTCAGAAAATTGTGCTAGATATACAACTTGAATCATAGCACATTTAAACGCCGATATGAGATTTTTCTATAAATCCCATCTCTTGATTTCTTCCGTTCTTGGAGTGATGCAGTTTCCATCTTGAAACATCCCATGATCACCAACAGGGGTTTATGAAATGAATTTGCAGGCTCAACTTGGCTGTGCAAAGGATATGGTATGTGGGATAGAGAAATGAATGCTTCTCGTCATCCTCTGGCACTTGGATTACCATATAAACAACACACAAAGATTAATGTTAGTCCGAGCAAGAAAATTTCTGACCATTTTCTCCTGATGCCGCTGGACTCACCTCCATTTTGCCCCGATGTGGGGTGGTTCTTGACAGGGTTAAGAATGAAAACCGTCGTTCAAAGGGTTTATCAACGGTCACCTGTAGTGTTTGAGGGATATGAAACGAATGCCTCCGTCATCCCAACCCATGTAATCGTTGCGAATAATCCCTACTTCCGTAGGTCCAGATTTTGCTATCTGATCCGCTCCACTTCTCTCCAGTGTGTGTAGGACGTGTTTGGACTAGGCTTTGCCTCTTTTCTTTTGAGAAAACGTCCTTTTAAAAGTCTTGAACTTTTGATTGGAAAAAATCTCTTTCATTTTCTCCAAAAATTTTACCCGTCAAGGGGATTTTATGATGCACCATGCATGTTCTTATTCATGTTCAGATAACCTCCTGTTTTAAGACATGAATGCCAATGAAGTTTGAATTCTATGTCTTTTCTAGACATTAGATTCTGAAAGCTTTTCTTTTTATTTAACACCTTCAATGGATTGGGGAAAAGGATACTTACCTGTCCCCCGTGGCCGAAAATCCCTGAAAATGCAGAAGAAACATGTTATTGTATGTTCGTGAATTTTTCAAAAAATTAGAACGATACATCTTACCCTTGGTCGTGTGCCCCTGCGAGTGCACACAGGTTGTGACAATCTGTCCTCCTTGATGGTGAGTCCCTATCAAGGATAAATAACAAGTGTTAACTCATATTCCCAAATTGAAGACAAATTGGGACGATACAACTTTACTCTTGGTTCTCATCCCGTTCTGACGTCGCGTATTGATATGAACCACGTCTATCAAATCCGCTTATCCATGCTTGGAATATTTGCAATATCAATGGTTCAGCTGCCCCCGGTTGGGCAACGTCTGTTTTGTTATTTGAACAGATGGCTCCTTGAGTGATTTATCCACGTTTATCACCTGAGAAGGGAAAGAAATGAGACATTACTTTGGTATGCGATAGAAGATCGTTTAGGAACGATACATCGTTTTACCAAATAGGTGGCTTCGCGGCCAAACGTATTTCGTGTTGAAGGGGTAGATCCCATTATGCTCAGCGGGTGATAATTATGGTTCATGGAACTTGCTCCACGGATTAAGTGATTAATCCACGGCCTTCGGCTTGAAGATGCTCAAAGGGTGATGTTGACACTCACGCGCAATTAGTTCTAGATATTAATGAAAGATGTTCCCGTGGGAACCTTACAGTGCGATCAACAACATATGCAATAGGAGTATTCAACCCCTTTTCTCGAAGCATTTTTCATCGAGTAGCCATGCCTTGCATCAGACGTTTGATCACCGGCCTCGCGTCACCACTGCGATGGTCCTCCGGCTCCAAATTGATCGAGCCAAAGATTGAACTCATCGCCAAGGAAATTGCTCGGGTCTTCGAGCCATTGATGTTCAAGTTGGGTATCAACGATTGTTGGGGGCAGATTTCTTTCATTGCCTTCGTTGTGAGGGATTGGAGTTTTTGAGCTTGAACCTTCATCATTGCCATGTTGGGGTTGAGACATACATTCCTGAAAAGTATTGATCCAAGTGTCCAGCTCCTCATCAAGGAGATCACCTGTTCTTTCTAGCCCTTGGTGCCCAGATTGGGTGTCGTCGACTGCAGGCGAGGGATTCCTCTCTTTGCTCTCGCCGTGAGCAATTTGACCCCTCGAATTGGAACTTCCTCCAATGACCGGCAGGTTCATATGTGCACTCTCTACCAATGCCAGATCCACTTCAAGGACAGCATTAATGACTGATTCGCGCTCAAACTGAGGAATCTCTATGTGCTGGAACTGTGGCATATACTCCTGAGGAGTATTGAGATAGCTCGGCGGAGCATTCTGATTTGGGTTAGAGGAGTCGCTGACACGACTGCTAATCCCGTCATTGCTGAAACACGGTTGGGTGCTCTTGGCTCTCCAATCATCATGGTTGTAACTCTGCCCAGCACTTGAGCTCCAACTGGCTTTATGATGGTTTAACGCTATCCTTCCATCCCTTAGCAATCTCCTATAGTACTTGAGGTGAGACTCAACGTTAATTCTAGAGAGCCCCGGCACATTCATAATCTCGAGTATGCGTAGTGGGCTAGCCGAATCAACTCCCAGCTCTCGAATTGCATCAACAAATTTGGTGTGAAGCTCATAGGTCCAGTAAAACCTTGTTCTCTTATCACCCAAAATATCGTCAATACTTCGGTAGCTATTCTCTACGGGATCTAGTCGTTTCAAAAGTTGTCCAGGGAGGGACTCACCGACTTTGGATTGGCTGGCTGCGACAGCGAGTTCGTCATTAAGAGAATTCCCCCTGTGATGATTCATATCCCATTTCTCAGAGGATGTTGGTGTTGATCCTATGGTGTTGACTTGCTCATGCAGATCTCCGGCGGTATCTGGCTGTGTCGGAAAATGCTGTGGAGAATACGGTAACAGCTGAGCGTTATTCGTCAACAGGGATGGTTCATCGAGGAACACCTCGCCGAGGACAACAGGATTACCACAATTAAGGCAGGTGGCCTTGGTCAGAGCTTCCTTATATCTCGCGCTTTCAGCTTGAAGCTTCTCATTCTCCTCCTTCAGGACCAGTAACTCATGGTCTGCGTATTGCTGTTTCACCCGGGTTCGTTTGTTGGCGAACCAAAACTTGACCTTCGAAAGCTCCAATCCTATCTTTCGGCTCAACTCCATTTTCTGTTGTCTGCTTGGAGTGGGGCATTCATTGAAGAAAGCTTCGAGCTCTCGGATTTGGCCTGGAGTGTGGCGTTGTAGTTGCTTCCTTTTCCGACTCCGGTCATCATTGTATACTCCTTCTTCGTAGCTGAAACCTAGAATTTCATCGCTGGAGGAGTCAGTCTCTATGGCCTTCGGGCAGGATTCAGCTCCAGGATCTTCAAAGTCTCCCAGTAGTTCGTGCTCAGAAATGTCCAGGTCGGGCGTTTCTAGCAGATGGGAATAACTTTTAAACATGATGGATCGGGGTATCTCGGGCTGATCTAGTTCACTCAGCTTTCTCAATTCGCTCTTACGTGTTTGCTCACTCTAGAAATTTTCTCAAGTGATTGTGCGTGTCCTGGAACCATCCTTCAGGCTGCATATGAAGACCAGCAAGCAAGCGCTCCTCCCGAGATCCTGCAATTACTCATCGTCTGTATTCCCCTTTCTTTTTCCTCGTGATAGGATCACAAACTCACTTGCATTGATTCGATTTCATCGAGTAATGCGCTCGTCCCCTAGTTCAGTCTTCAAAGTGGTGGGTCTACAATCTTTCGGCGCCTTTTATGATTTGCTAGGCCCGAGAACGTGGGGAGCAGCGGTGGACCCGCAATTAATGACTCTGTTTAATTCATTTAGCTCCATGGGAATTAACGCCATGATCTTCTCTCAACCCCTTTTCATCGTTCAAACGAAAGTGGCATTTTCCCTGTGCATGCTGTTACTCTTCATTTCAGCATCCCGGGCGCTTGGTGAGGAATGAGTTCGTAGCCACTCAAAATTTTAAAGACCGTCTCTGGTTTCAGACTTAATCTAACAAGGGATCATCACAACTGAGCATGACGATGTTCGTCGATAGCGTTGGTTTTCATACATAATTAACTATAGCCATTAAAGAGAAATGTTCCCATAGGAACTTTACAATGGATAAAAAGAGTGATCCACTCGTGAACATGCTCTTCTTCCTATGGGTGTTCGTAGTGACCGACCCATCGTGCCCCGAGCTAGGTGCTAGATCATGGCTGTCCAAGCATGCCAGCTTCCCACTGATTGAACAAGGCATCGAGCCCCTCATCGAAGAAATCGTCTGTCGTGGGTTGACCAGCGGCAGGCAGAGCACCAGCCGACTGTTGCTCGAATGGAGGAGTGCGCACTCGCTGTACTTGTGACACGCGCTCTTGAGAAGTGTTGAAATGGCCTGGGAGGACATTCTGATCAGCTTTCAGTTTGCCGGTGGTCGGGTTGCTAGCTTGATTGATGCTTAGATTTGGCCGGGTATCTCTTGATGCCTGAGCATTACAATGGCGGTCGCCTCTAGCTTTTGGGCTCGAGACGGATTCCTCCCGGTTTAGCTCCGCTCGACGTTGTTTTAATAGCTTTCTGTAGGCAGCAAGGTGATTCCTGACCAGCTCCTTACTAAGCCCCGGTACATTCATGGCCTTAAATATGCGCGTCGGAGTTGCTGAGTCGATCCCCATTTGGTGAACCACGTCTAGGAATCTGGAATGCAGTTCAGGGGGCCAAGCGAACCTCCTCTTATCGTGGCCCAAAATCGCATCGATGGCTTGACGACTGATTAACTCATCTCCAGCAGGACCCGACCCTATCGAAAATTGTTGTGCATGAGGCTGATATGCTTTGAGCTGGTCGGCGGTAACATCCAGCTCCTTGAAACTATAACTCCAATCAAAGCGATGCAAATCCCATCCCCCAGGAGGCATTTGTATCACCTTCGTAGGATCATCCTGCTCATGCGTGACTCCGGCAAAATCTGGTTGAACAGGGGATGCCCCGAGGGAGTAAGGTGGTAAATGAACGTCTTCAATCATCGCGTGAGGCTTATCGGGGAACATCTTACCGAGGGCGACGAGGTTATCGCAATGAGGGCAAACGGTAATATTGAGAGCTTTTTCATACCTCATGTTTTCTGTTCGCAGCTTTTGGTTTTCTTCCTTTAAAATCTCGACCACCTGACGTTTGCGTTGAGCCCTCGATTTGGATCTCCTATTTTGAAACCAAAACTGGATCCTCGACTGATTAATCCCCAACTCCCGGCTCAATTCAATTCTCCACTTCTTTTTCATGTAATGGCTTTTACTGAAAAGGGTTTCCAGCATTTGGGTTTCCTCCTGAGAGTATTGGTGAGGACGTCTTCTTTTCCCGAGTTGAGCATTGTGGATGTCGTTGTCGTCGTCGCCGTGATCTTGATTTCCGTTGCCAGAAGTGTTGGGCTCCATGGTTTTGGCGTTAGACTTGATCTTGGAATCTTCGAGATCCCTCTGTGGTTCAATTTCTGAGATTTTTGAGTCAGTCGCCTCTAGCAGCTGACAGTAACCTCTTAAATATGTTGGATTGAGAAATGTTTGATTGGTTCTTGCCCACTCAGAGTTCTCCACTCTCTCCTGTATGCTCACTCCTATAAAGTTTTCTTCGAGTGACTCTGCATGTTCAGGAGACGCTCTTCAAGCATCATTAGGCAAACGTTCCCCCTCAAGACCTTGAATTTCTCGCTTAGCTTTTCAACGTGATGGGACTGCCAAACCCTGTTAGGGCTCTCTTCGATAGTTGCGCTTTCCTCCCACCTAACTCTAATAATGGTGATCCCGACAAATCTTTTACATCTTTTAATTGATGAGCCGGAAATCGCGGACCGAAACGAATCCAATGGTTCTCGTGAGGGGACCTCCTGCTTTACCCCCTAACTGGGCTCCACCAGCATTATTACTGAGACCCTTCATCATCCTCGAGTTGCTATAAAATGAGGAATTAATGTATGGAAGGTTAACGTTCTCGCATAATCAGCTTCTTCCTTCTAATCTCTCTGTTAAACTCGTCTTATTCTCAAGCCAACCCAACGCAAATGGCCTCATCTCCCGTACGCACTTTTTCAACTGATGTCTTGGCCCAGTGGGAAAAGCTTTATAACCTACTGGGTCGCGGTTACGCGCACATAACCGATCATTCTGCAACCGAGGATGCAATCTGTGTCCTGCTCGAGGACCTTGATACCACTTCTCTCGAAGGTACTACACTGGGGAGGGAATATAGAACTTTCCCGACTCTCTTTGCACACTCCTTAGAGGCCTATCGTGTTGCTAGTCGGGAGGTTCTTGTGGCTCGCGTCTTGCGGGCTCGTTATGAGGATCGATCTGATCATTTGGTGCTGACCAACTATCTGGTTGATAGTTACAAAAAGGCCGTCGAGTTTGCTAATGAGCGGGTCGCGACGTTGCTTCGCGAGAGGAGAAATCTGGTGGATCAATTGGCCATATCCCTGACCACCGGCGAGCATGACCGCCGCAACGTCCTGTTGAGGCTTCAGAGCGACTGGCAGGAAGAACGGCTCGACAAGATAACCGAGGACATAGCTCGCGGGAATGGACTGGTTCGGGACCTGGAAGTAGTCACCGAAGAACACGAGGCCAAGGTCGCCGAAGTTAAGGGAGAATGCAGAAGTCTTCTCCTCAGGCTTGCCGACCACAACATGCGGAGCTGGGAGTATGAGCAGAGCATTAACAACATGGAGGGTCAGTTGGGCTCCTTTGTGTCGTTAATTAGGGCTCACTTTGGCTTTACTTTTCCACCCCGAATTGTATGACCTGCTTCTGAAAACCCTCCGCTGAGCAAAATAAATGAAAGTTCTCGTGTGTGTTTTAACTTCTGCATGGTTCCTTTCTTCGAGCGTTCGAACATCTTCAACTTAGGTGAGCCGAACCATAATATCAATAAGTCGAGCAAATATGGATTTTATAACTCGCTCATGATCAGATGAAAGAATAGCCTCAGACTTATCCAGGAAAAGATTTCTCTCTATTACCTATTTTTTACCTGCAAATAGAAAGACAGAATCAGAAGGAATAATCTGAAAAAGAAAGCATAGACCCCTTTCAATCTTATGCTTGCTCGTGATTAATAAGGACAAGAACTTTTACAAGGGTTTTAATCTTGCGCGAAAAGTTTTTATCAATATTCCTCGAAATAAAGCATACTATTGAAAGGAATGTAATTCACAATAATCGCCTTTGATCAATTTCGAGAGGAACGAATTACTCAAAAGTGCGAGGCATAATAACGTGTTTTAAATTTAATTGAAGATACGGCATCCAAATCAAGGCCGTTTTGTTAAGAACGAGAGTAATTTGGACATCTATCTCGTCATTAAATTCAAAACAACATCGATATTCTCGATCAATTATCGTGGATTACCAGCGACGTAAAACATGCACGAAACAATTCAAGTGTATAATTCCTTCTAGAGAAATTGAGATTGGACTACTCTATACGACCAAAAGGTCGTGTAAGACTTCCAATTTTAATTTCCTCTAAAGGAATTATAAACTTGACTTGGGAGTATTCGGATGATTAGAGAAAATGCCACTATCACATTCCCATGACCCGTCAAAAGAAATACAACCAAGTTCCATCTGAATGTATACACCAATAGATCCCTAATACAATCACTCTAAGGGGTGGGATAGAAAAAGCCTCGATAAAAATAAACCCTATACAAGAGGACTAGTAATGGAAAATGAAACAAAGGAATGTGATCCTAACGTTTAAGGATGCCCCAAGTTCGATCCGTGGCTTCCGGATCACTTGCCCCAACTCGTCATCTTCTTTGGACGATATCTCAATAAGGTCCATAGTAGGCTCTTTTGTTGCTCACTCGGTGTTCGCCATGGGATATCATCCTCCTCGTCTTCTATCAAGGACGTTTGGGAAAAACACACACATCTATCCTTGAAATGACATTTAATCTAATCACCAGAATGCAATGAATGAAATGCCTATATTTATATGAACTGTAATAGATTTGAGGGATAGAGAGTCTTACCAACCAAACTCGTCGACTTATGTGCGGTTTTAGGTGTACCAACCGCCCAAAGACATGCGCATGAGACAAGTGATGGTGAACTTCTAAAAATCAGAGGGTTTGGCACCTAAGGTTAAGGTTCCCACTTCGAGTTCTAGAAAGAGCCGATTCCATTGCACAGCTATCGTTGCATTGGGACTCGATCCATAGTTCGAAGCGAGCGGAATTGAAAAGTGGATTACCCCGCGTTTTTCCTCACGGAGATTCCATTCTCAATTCCTTCTATTGTGTTCCTAAAGGCGGCGCCCGGGGTTTTAGGCGCGGTTGTGTGTGTCCACGTGTTGTGATCATCATAATGCAATTCATGCACAGCAGTTTATCAATCAGCACTTCAAATCATCCACACAACATACATTCCTACGCCCAACCTGCATAAGACAATGTTAATCACGGACTACACCCCTTATTTCTCCAATCTGCCAAAAACATATAACACCTACCATAAGCGGACTTACCTCACCTTCGAGAGCGCCTGCAAAGTTAGAAAAATCACTCAGCGTTTTAATTACGGCCTAAGTCCACTTGAGGTCTAGAATCATATGTTCTAGAGCAAGAGTCCCCAGTGGAGTCGCCAGCTGTCGCGACCCGTCCGGAAGCGGACGCGGCTAATGGATTACCGATCGCGGGCCTTCCCCTGCACAAGGGTGCGGATCGCGGGCTTTGGATCGGCGCGGGCCCTCCCAGGCCCATACCAAATCGCGGCGGGAGTATTTTTCAAAGGGATTCGACGATAACAGTCGATCGCTTTCGACCTTAGTGTGGTCGTTGTGGCATGTGCAACTTGTGCATGCATTTGGAGTCGCCACCGGTCTTTCTTGGAGGGTAGACCGGAAACCTTATTGACCGATTGGGAGAGATCGATCAATTCTGCGGAACCAGAGATTTTGGGTTCGGGGACTTGGTTACGTTGATGTCATTACCAACGCCCTTTCGGTACCTAACGCGAGTGATTTTCCCTAACTAGGATTTCATGCAGGCGCAATTTTGGGTGAGGTAAGTCTGACTTTGCACATTAACCAGTTTAACATGCTCACGTAATCATAATAAATAAATAGATGCCAATCACATAAACATCTATCCTACGTGGTGATCATGGAATTATGATTTAATGGGTCTCGAGCCAATGAGACCACATTTAATCATTTTAATATTTTAATAACGGAGAGCCGCTCTTCGCTTCTTCTTGGTTTCTTGAACTCTTCAAGAATTGGGCCCCAAAGAGCTCGCCGACTTAAAAGGCTCCTCCACGTAATCCTCGTAGCATTTACATCAACAATTGACTATGCTAAAAATAAAGATTACATGAAAAATAAAAGGAGTACGCAGTCTCCATTTAATAATTACAACCCCAAATATATAAATAATCATCATACATTCATATATACATCAATCACATTGATTAGGGATTTTTCCATGATCACCACCCTTTCACATAAGTAATAAATTCACAATTTAAAACTTAGGAATGCACAATAAAAATTCTACGTTGAATCATATTAAGAATTTTTACGTAAAATAAGATAGCCATAAATTTTCGATTCAAAATTGATTTAGTCTCAATTTTTGCTACGTTGATTAATTTATCATATAAAATAATCAATCTCCATTAGCCATGTAAGACGAACAATTCGTTAATACATATTGACCATAGTATTACAAAAATTGCAAAAAATCAATTAAATGCACGAAAACACCTAAGGATTGGCTCTGATTCCACTGTTGGGATCCACGTAACACGTAGCGGAAATAAATAACAACCCATACATGTATCTCCAGAGGCGTACTTCGTGCATTTCAATCGAAAAAAATCACAAAGTCTCAAAGGGAGTAAATAGATTACCTCTCGTAGCGTGCTTGAACGGAGGTGTCGGTTCGATGTTCTTCGATCTCAGCCTCCACAAGTGTTAGGCATCTAATTCGGATGCACCACCAATTGACGAACGGGGAGACGACTAATAACTCCACAATAATTGTGCTAGCAATATGCGGAATCAATATTCCGAACTTAGTATATTTTGCTCTCTCAAGATTATGAGAATATAGAGAGTGTTTGTGTTCTTCTCTCTAAGCTCTCAAAAATTTGCACACTCTACAAAATGTCTCCCCCCTTCAACCTCAAAACTCTTGCCATCCTTTTATAGCCAAAAATACCTTCCAATAAATTGTATTTAAAAATAGCACTAACAATTATAAATTCTATCTAAATATAGCACTCACAAATAAATGACATTTAAAAATAGCACTAACAATAGCACTCACAATTTATAATACAAAAATGCTATTTAAAAATAGCACTAACAATAGCACTCACAATTTATAATACAAAAATTCTATTTAAAAATAGCACTAACAATTATAAATTCTATCTAATAATAGCACTCACAAATAAATGACATTTAAAAATAGCACTAACAATAGCACTCACAATTTATAATACAAAAATGCTATTTAAAAATAGCACTAACAATAGCACTCACAATTTATAATACAAAAATTCTATTTAAAAATAGCACTAACAATTATAAATTCTATCTAATAATAGCACTAACAATTTATGATAAATAAATGCCATTTAAAAATAGCACTAACAATAGCACTCACAATTTATGATAAATAAATGTCATTTAAAAATAGCACTAACAATAGCACTCACAATTTATAATACAAAAAATGCTATTTAAAAATAGCACTAGCAATAGCACTCACAATACAAAAATGCTAAAAAAAGGCACTAACAAAGGTGTTAAAAATAATAACCATTATTATTATTACAAGAGTTAAAGAGGTTACCAAACAATACAAATATGCATAACATATAAATACGTATGACGTATAAATACGTAGAGCATACGTATACATCCGTGAAACCGGGGACTAATTGAAAGAAAAATGTGCAATTAAGCCCTTTTGGTAAAAATTGATTAAATTGGAGGGCAAATTGACCTAATTGCACTTTAAGACTTTAGAATCCAATGTCATAGCTTATAAAAAGTGAGAATTGAAAACTAAAAGACTCGAAAATGATTTTTTTTAGGCTCGGTTCGGGTTTATGTTTGTGAAGGAACATAGTGACCCGAGCCGAATTTTTGAGATTTAAAGTGACACACTTGAAGAGGAAATTAAAACAAAATTATCGAATATTTTTGGGTATTTTTCTGACCACGAATGGTATTTTTCTGATTTTTTGGGTGTTTTTATAATTAAATAAACTCGAAAAATATTAAAAATACCGAAAAATATTTTTTGTTCAAAATTGGTTCCTAAGGTTAAACCAAGGCTTCCAAAGTTGATTTTGTGATTTTATGACCTTTTTTGATATTTTTAATTAATTTTAAAGAATAAAAATCACAATAATAAATGGTAAAAAAAATCAGGTGTCAACAGTCATCCATTGGGAAGTCTTATCCCTTTAGACCCTAGATTAGATGGCATTAATTATAAGTCTAATCCCCACCTACTCTCTCTCTCTCTCTCTCTCTCTCTCTCTCTCTCTCTCTTCTTGACTAATGGATGAAGTCAAGACTCTTTCTTCTTCCTCTAGCTTCAGCTGACCATTCCCATCTTCCTCATTTCTCTCTCTCATGTGGAACCCTCTCGGCCAGCTCGCGACCAGCACCGACTCGCCTCACTGTTCCGGCCATAACTCCGTCGTCTGACATTAGATTGAGATGATTCTTTCGCCATTAGAAATATTATTGTCTTATTTTTCTATAGAGATATTATAAGCTCGATTTGACCCAGTAGATCTTTCCGTAACTCGATTTGAGTGGACGAAGGTTAGATTCGAAGCGAAACATACCGTGAGCTCCTTTGGACAGACTTTGGGAGCTTGCCTTGCTTCCAAATCAAGGTGAGACCTTCTTAAGATATAGTATTAAGGTTTAGGAAGTTTAGATTGAAGTTTGGATGAAGAAAGATGGGTTTTAATGGATGAACTTTGATGGATTTCCTCTAGGACAGAATCTATCCTCTTCGACGGGTTTGGGAACCGAGCACTTTTGAAGGTCGTGGAAGCATCGCTTTGCCTCGAAACTTATTGGTAAGACACCCTAAGACATGATATTACACGTTAGTAAATGATAGGTGAGTTGTATTGAAGATTTGATGGCCGGTTTGCATGATTTTTCTTAGGGACAGAATCTGCCCGGCACTGAACAATGTAGGATTCGAAGTTTGTTGCGGTTCTTGGAGGAGTTTATTGGCTTATTTAGCTTGGTAAGTTGATTCTAACCCTTTGTTAGGATGTTGAGTCACTAAAAGGTGGGAGTCAAACACATTGGGAGTCCGAATTGCCGAATACCCTGTTTTCAGCGCGCACCGTTTTTGAAATGGCTCGTTCTAACTCATCCGATATCCAAATTGAGTACCGTTTTCGCCCACACGACTGTAAGATCTTGAAGAACAAGATTCTAAAAATTTTTTTCCCAAAAAGTCAGTAGAAAAATTACAATTTTCTTGAGAACAAACCTGGTCGTGGGTGAGTAGTTCAGTGGATTGGAGTCATTGATGACTTTTCTTGATTGAATGTCCATTTAACATGCCTAGAGAGTGTCTAGTTGATGCTGTGATTGTTTGGTGATGAAATGCTATGTGAGAAAATGGGCATGTGTTAATTAATTGGGATTCAATCGAGGGCTTTAATGCTCGGTTTCGCAATTGTGTCGAATGATGCATAGTGTGACAAGGTGCATGTGTATGATGACCGAATGGCTTGATTTAATTGATAAACCGGATGTGCTTGAATGCGTGCCTTATATGGCGATGACATGAATTTGCTTGTGATTGTGAAATTGGGATTAATGAAAAGGTTCACAATGATGTTTTATGGCCAATGCATTGAGCTGGGGAGGGAGTTACTCCCGATGACCTGACGAGGTCTTGCGGTTAGAGAGTCCTACCTTGATCGAATCATCTTGAAGGCTGTAAGAATCGAGAGTCAGGTAGCGACCGCATTATCTCTAGGTCCAGACGTGAGAGTCCTATAGTCGACCGAATCATCTCGATGGCGCGGAGTGTCGAGAGTCGCTATAGAGATCGAATCATCTCGCGGCGAGAGTCATGATGACCAAATCATCTCGATAAGACGTCGAGAGTCATGTGATTGACCGAATCATCTCATGGCCCCAAGTAGGGCAGCCCTTGGTGGGCATAATGAAGATAAAAGACTGAAACATGATTGTGATGTGTTTCTAAGTCTGTATGATTGCATTGCTTGAATTGGCTAGAATGCCTGGAGTGCATGGAGCGACTGATATGCCTGAGTGACTTGAAAGGTTTGGATTGGAAGTTGAATTTGTGAGTGACAAAAGTCGTTGAAAGCCTGAAATGCCATATTTATGCCAATTGCTTGAATGTCATGTATGAAAAGTTTTTTTTCCAAAATTTGCATATTTTCAAACGTGCCTAGAGGTATCAATAGTCTAGCTTAGGGTTAGGGTTAACTTACTGAGATTATTATCTCACCCCGTCGTGGGACCAACATTTCAGACCCAAAGCCTTGAAGAATGCCTCGAAGATGATGAAGAAGGAAAAGAGAGGAAGATGAAGACGAGTCTATCTAGTTTATGAATTTCTTTTTGGGGGTTTCTTTTGTGATCATATAGTGTTTTCCTCTGAGCCATTCTGTCTTTTGATGTACTAGACCTTTTAACTGTAAGACAATGTGTGTTGTTTTTAAATCCTATATCGCATTATGTCTTTTTCTTTTATGTCTGAGGTTTTGTTTCGCTTCCGCATGTGCTTTTCATATCGCGCTCTAGAGTTGAGCCGTTGGAACCTGGGTTATCTTATTTGTACTGACGGCTGTGTGAGATGTTGGCGTGCTCGCCGGGGTCGGGGCGTGACAATCTTACAGTCCTAATCATCGCTAAGTACGATGATACGGCGGAAGTTGCTTGGCCGAGAACATGAGAGAAGCCTCACATGCAAGACCTGAATCCCCATGAACAAACAGGTTCTACTATGCACTTCGTGCCTCGTTTTACTTCGCGAATTGCAGATTGAGATGATAAGGCATGTGCGAGATTCCCTCCAAATTAAGATATAGCATAGAAGAGATGCGCACACTTTAGATGGGTGGGCGTTGTTTGACCGCGTCGTTATGAGATTTAAACGTGTGAAATAGTGTTCATTGCGTTACACGTGTTGAGGGAAGGAAATCCACTTGAGTCCATCAGACAACCTAATTTGACCCGCCTTTACTCAAATGCTTAAGTGATCGAGCAATGGGACGGCATGGTATTATCGATTGCTTCTCTTAACTTCGGACATCTAATGTATGACCTCTTTTTCTTTCGTATCGGCACTCAACATTCTCCCCTCGCAGTGTCCTTATAGAACAACAATCACCACCGACCGGTGCAACCACACCTTTCATCCATGAGTCCCCTCGTGGATCGATGGGTGATGGAAAACCACAATCGACAATCAGGAAGATTTAAAGATTCCTTATTCGGTCTGACATACCGATACACATCAAGAGCCCACGGATCGATTGCCGGCTAGAAAACATCGTTGTGGGAAGTATCGCATAAGTAAAGTGCCTTCATAATGGGGAAAATTCAAGAAAGAGCCCATAACCTGAACCCATTCATAATCTAGTTAGACCCATGTCCACTTAAAAAAAATCCGAAACAACACTTATTTTTGCTATAGACATCTAATATGGGGCTTTTGTTCGTTCGCGCCAATCACAGGGGTGCTAATTTAGATTCGATGCGCATTTACCGCGTAACTTTCTGTTAACAAAATTAAGTTTTGCTTTCTCTTAAAAATTCTGAAGGCAAAATAAGTAAGTACTGGAAAATTATCAATGAGCCTGCCTGTTACAATTTTTGCGGTAATCTGTAATGATTTCGAATATTCGACATGGCTAATAAAAAATAGATTTAAAACACTACAAGAGAAAATTAACAAAGTTGAAAAAAGGAAGAAGCTATAAAACACACCCTCGATGCGGAATAGCACTACCCGACTACGTAATTCAATGCGTGGCTATCTCCAAGATACATGCAGATCCATGCATCTTTATCACTCCTAAAGTAAGCCACGTACATCAATTAGTCTTCTTCCACTTCTATTTCCTCTATTTTAGCGGGTCTAATAACAAGAAAAACTCTCAACTTTGACATCTGCCCCAATTATGTTCAAAACTTTTTTTGTCTCATAAAAAACTTTAAACTTTTAATTTTGTCTCAATTCTACCGATCTAATACCCAAAAAACTCTCAACTTTAGTATTTGCTCCAATTATATCCAATTTTTTTTTGTCTCATAAAAAGTTTTCAATTTTTACTTTTGTTCCAATTCTACCATCGTTAGCCTTTCGTTCATAATCGCCGTCCGTTAATCTTACATAGCTCCAATTTTCTAGCCAAACTTATCAATAAATCTTCAAAATTGGACTACAAGATTTGAGATCATTTGTCTAAATAATCAGATCACCATGTCCAGCTGTTCTTTGGGCTGTTGAGTGCCGAAAAAATCTGAAACACGCCGTCTTGAGTGGCTTTGTAACATCTGAAACACGCCTTCTTGAGTGGCTTTGTAACATCCCATAATGTGTAGGAGAAGCAGACAATGGACTAGACGTTGGTAAGTTTATTTTTCATGTCAATTATGCCGAGATGTAATTCATTAATGATGTGAAAATGCCACGAAAGTTTAACTAACGGTGATTATGGACGAAAAGCTAACGGTGGCAGTATTAGGACAAAAGTAAATGTTTGGAATTTTTTAAGAGACAAAAGAAAGTTTTGGACATAATTGGTACATATGCTAAAGTTGGGGATTTCTTGGTTATTATGCCGATAAAATTGGGACAAGTGTAAAACTTGAGGTTTTTTTTTTTTTTTTTGTATTAGGCCTGTAGAATTGGGACAAAAGTTAAAATTGAAGGTTTTTTATGAGACAAAAAGAAGCTTTGGATATAATTGAGATAAGTGCAAAAGTTGGAGTTTTTTTTTTTTTTTTAGGTATTGATCCATAATTTTAACGTGGATCTCATTAATTTCCCTGTCCATATACACGTATCTATATATTTATGTAAATGTAACTGACATTAGATCTAAGTCTGGATTGTAATTACAAAATATACTTCAAATTTCACAAAGGTCCGCGAAATTTCCGCCCATTTCTTTATGCTAACTTGAAGGTTCTTCCTTGATTTTCCGGTCGTGCACAAGTTACCGAAAGAGACGATGTTTCAAATTGATGTCAAGAATGCCGAGATGAGATTGTCCAATTTAGTGTATCAAATATAATAAGATGTCCGCGGAACCCCGAGGACCAATTGTACGCCTTCCCAAACCGATTTTCAGATCTCTCTCCGCCTACCTTTAAGGGCTTATTGGCTTTGCCTTCTCACGCGTTTCACAATGCAAGAACAATGCCAAAAAGGTTTTTAAGTCGTCCAACTTAGAAAAGAGGACAGCTAGCTACTCAATCGAATCTTCAGATTAATTAAATTTTTTGATTATTTGTACGGTGATCATGTGAATCATCATTACCTCCGTATTATGAATCCTTTAAAGATTTAAAGATTCCTTAGTCTGTCCCAGATAACGATACACATCGGGAGCCCATTGAGAGGCTATCGGCTAGAAACATCGGTGGGGAACGAATCACAGAAGAAAAGTGCGGGAGCTCATACCCGAACCTAGACATGCACGGTTCCGTCGAACCGCCGGTTCCGGTTCAGGAACCAGCGGTTCCAGTTCCGCCAAATGGTGGAACCGGACGGTTCCGGGCTGGTTCCGGTTCCGGAACCTTTAATTTTATTTTTAAAATAATTAAATAAATTAATAAATTATTAATTAAAATTTATAATCAAATTGTACATTGTAAAAAAATTTGAAAAAAAAAAGATGAGGAATGTGCTTGAACTTAATGAATTATCATTAAGCGCCTACATATCTTCTTGGGGATAGAAGAATCAAAGCCCATGTAGTTCTCTTACTTTTGGTAACCCCAACTTACCTCATCCTCAATCGTCGCTACCTGTTGTTGTGGTGGCGGTGGTATCTCCACAATCATCACTGAAGGATTCGTGCTCTCGATCCAGCTCTTGTTGTCGAAGCCTAGCTCTTGTCCAATCATCGACGCAAGCTTGAAACTCCACACTTTCTGGATTTAATCTTGAAAGCGGGAGTCTAAAATTAATCCTCCAGTACTAAATGCTTGTTCAATTGCCACTGTCGAAGAAGGTGTCGCTAATATTTGTCTTGCGATGAGGGAGAGAACTGTATATTGAATTGAATGGTTCTTCCACCACTCAAGAATCTTGAAATCTGCGCTGTGTTCGAAATCACTAAACTCAAAATAAATTGTTAAACAGTTTTCTAATTCGAAAATACTACCTGTTGTCCCTTTTTATTTTTTTTGCCTACTCATGAGCATTTTATACCCCCTACCAAGTGAAATACCTGTATTGCTTCGTGAGACACTATGCTGGACAGATTCACATCCACTATCACATAAACCATATTTACTACAAAATTCATTATATAATTCTACTATAACTTTTTTAACATCTACTTGTATACTATGAATATCTATTACTTCATTCAAATGTAAACATTCATAATAATAAGTATTCAAATAATCTAATAAACCATCTAATTTAGTACGTGGATCGAAAACAATACCAACTAAATAGACAAGAGGAATGTTCAAGTAATAATGCAACCATTTTTCTCGCATTACTAAAATACTCGAAGCTAATTCAATATCTTTTTCACATTCATTAAAAATACCAGCAATGTTAACACACTCTATTAAAAATAAATGCGTAGTAGGATAATAAACACCAGATAAAATATTAGTAGCATCATTAAAAACTTTCAAAAAATCTAAATTTTTTTTGCAAACTTCCCAATGTTGCGGGAGCAAAGCAATATCGGGAACATTATTCGAAATAAATGAACATAATAAATCTTTGTAATCAAAAGTTTGTAGAAGCATCTCGTAGGTAGAATTCCAACGAGTCGGAATATCTTTTGGAAACCTTCTTGCTCTTCTCCCATTTTTTTTACAATATTTTCCCCACTCTTTCATAAGTTGAGGACGGCTCCACAAATATCTAATTGCATTATTTATTAGCTGAAGAGATGTTGCAAGGAACTCGTAAACCATCTTGAACACATAAATTCAAAACATGGCAAGCACATCTAATGTGAAAAAATTATCCGCCAAAAGAGGGTTTACAAAGTTTTTCTAACTCGGGAATGGAAGCAGTATTTGCGGCGGCATTATCAAAACCAACTGAAAAATTTTTATCAATCAAATTAAATTCTTCTAAAACTTGCCTAATTAGTCTATAAATATTATGTGCCGTATGCCTTTCAGGAAAAACTCGAAATGCAAGAAGCCTTTTTTGAATAACCCAATCATCACCTATCCAATGGCACGTGATACCCATATAAGAATTAATATTCCAAGAATCAGTCCAAATATCACTACATATATGTACACGTCCATTGAATTCTTTAAAAAATCTTAAAAATTTCTTTTTGTTTTGTATAAACATGTTCAAGTTCGCGTTTAAGAGTATTTCTCGAAACATATGGTGCTTGCGGAGCTAACGCAGTATTTACCAAATATCTAAAATTAGGATTTTCACCAGTATTAAATGGAGCATGCTCAAGGGCAACATATTCAGCTAATGTTTCTTTGTAAAGTGCATTAGTGAAACGAAATAAAGGATGAGCGTTAGGATTGGTGAACCCGGGAATTTGTTGTTGGCTAGTGTCGATCCCCGCTTGCGTTGAATGTTTTTTCGTCACATGCTAACGAAATGTTCCATAGCCATCTCTTTTACCAAGCTTGTATGTCTGCGGACAATATTTACAGCTTATATCAAACTTGCCTTCATTTTCATTCCTTACTTTGTTAAAGTGTAGCCATAAATCGGATTCTCGGCTCTTTCGTCCCGGTTCCTTCGCTATCGACGATTCTTCGACACCACGAGGACGAAGACTTTCTTGCGTTGGGACGTGCTCGACGTCGGGATTGGAAGCATCGTCGTCTTCCCAACATGCATATTCACGAGGATCATATTCATGAACGGGATAATCAGATTCTCCCATCTCGATCGGCATCGGGTTCTTTCCCTTTCTAGTATTTCTGCTTCCACTTGCCACTCTTTGAGAAAATTGATCGAAAAATTGAGACGAAATTTAGAGAGAATAGCAGATTGAGAGAATTTGAGAGATTGTGAGACTTGAGAGTATTAGAGAGAATTGAGAGAAATTGTGAGAAAAATAAATAGGGATTGAGAGGTATTTATAGATTTTTTTTTTTAAAATTTTTGGCCTTCGGGCCGTTGGGGAAGAGCCGAACGGCTCTTTCCAGCGGGAGGGGGGGCCCGCCTCCTGAAATTTTCAGGGGGCAGGGCCCACAAGGGGGTGGGCCCGGTGGGGTTTTTTTTTTTTTTTACGGGTTGGAACCGGCTCGGAACCGGCGGTTCCGGGCCGGTCGCCGGTTCCGAAAAAATAGGAACTGGAACCGGCCCGTGAAGGGCCAGTTTCGGGGCCCGGTTCCGGGTCCGGGTCCAATTTGGCCATGTCTGCCCGAACCCATTCACAATCTAGTTGGACCCTTGTCCACTAAATAAATTCCAGTGAGCCTGTTAGATATTATTGGTTAATTTTTTTTAGCTCTAGACATCCAATGTAAGTAGGGCTTTTATTCTTTGTGATTGCTAATCTAGATTTTATGTGCATTTATCGCGTATGTTTCGGTTAATGAAATTAAGCTTTGCTTTCTCCTAAAAATTCTCAAGGCAAAAGAAGTAAGTACAAGAACATTATCCATGTGCCTACCTGTTAGTATTCTTGCAGTAACCTGTAATGATTTCGAGTATTCCATATAGTTAAAAAACAATTTAATTTTAAAACACTACAAGAGAAAATTAACAAAGTTGAATAGAAAAAGAAGCAATAAAACACGCCCTCAATGTCGGAATAGCCCTACCCGATTACATAATTCATTGCGTGGCTGTGTCCAATATAATGAAGACCTATGCATCTTTATCGCCCCCTAAAGTAAGCCACGTGGCCAATAGGCATGTAGCCCTATTGATAAAAGGAAGGGGGGGGGGGGGGGGGAGGGGTTTGGAGATGCTAGTATCATAGGAGAAGTTTCAACTACCACACTTTGCAAAGAGACAGAGTAAACGCACATTAATTAGTCTTCTTCCTGGAAAATTATCAAAAAAGTCCTAAACCTATTGCATTGGTATCAATTCAGTCCTAAACCTTTTTTTATGCCAATTGAGTCCTACACCTTTTGCATTGATGTCAATTTAGTCCTAGGCCTTTTATTGGTGCTATTCAGTCATAAATATTTTGCATTAGTACCAATTTAGTTCTAAATCTTTTTTATTTATGCCAGTTAAGTCTATTCGGTCAATTTTGGCCGAAAATCGCTGACGTGACTATCAATTGTCCTACATGGCACAGTTGGTGTTGACTTGGATAATTTTCTAATATTGTTTTGTATTTTTATTAATTTTTAAAAATATTTTAAAAACCCAAAAAATGCTTTAAAATATTATTAAAAGTATTAAAATGATATTAAAAAATATTCATGTCAATGCCAGCCGTACACGTAGGACAATCAGCGTCCACATCAGCGATTCAAGCTAAAATTGCATGGATTGACTCCACTGGAATAAAATCAAAAGATTTAAGACTAAATTGTCACTAATGCAAAAGGTTTATGATTGAATTAGCACCAATGCTATATGTTTGAGACTTTTTTGACACTTCTACTATCTTCTTCTACTTCTATTTCTTCTATTTAGCGTGGGAACTCATTAATATCTTCCTTGTCAATATACCTGATATTATTATATCTAAGTTTGGATCGTAATTGCAAAATACACTTTTAAAATTCCATTTAGGTTCAAAGAAATTCACTCTCTTTTCTTTAGAAAAAAATTATCAAAAAAGTCCTAAACCTCTTGTAATTGTTTTAATTATGTCCTAATTTTTTTGGTTAATTGAGTCATAAATCTTTTGCAATTGTTTCTTATGGACAGACCAGGTGGTAACCAAGCTGATTCATGCTCTCTCCCGCGCTATTCTTGCTGTTCTTGCCAGGAGAGGTTCTTTGTTTCCTTTTCCCTATCTTGGCCCTTTTTTTGGCATGCTTTCCTCTTCTTCTTATTTCTTTTTTGTCTCGGTTTGGGGTTTTTTCTTTTTTCTGGCCGCTTGTTTGGCCGCTTCTCTATTCTCTCTTGTTTCCTTGCAGCCATTAGGCAGACACGTCTTAGGTGCGTTGTTTCCTCTTGTGACCAGTCACCGTTGAACCTATCTTGGCACTTTGCCAATATTGGTTTATGATTTTTGTGTCCGGTTCTCCATATGTACCTAGTGATTTGAAAAGTCAATACATACTTAACTTACAAAAAAAAAAACCTTTTGTAATTGTGTCAATTTAGTTCGTTTGATCGATCGACGCTGGCATGGTAAATTTTTAGTAATATTTTAATATTTTTAAATTAGTTTTTAATAATATTTTTTTGTTATTTATTTTCTTTCCTAGGATTTGGGCAAGTAGGAGGCCGAGCAAGGCCTTGGTAGCCCCTGGCGAGGGCTTGCTCGCTGAAATATGGGGTTTGGTGAAACCCTTACCCCAAACCTAAGCGTGGGTTACCCATCCTTGCTCGGGGCCAACGAGGGTTGTGAGGCTTCGTGTGGTGGCCTCGTTCGCCACCACTGCAAACCAGACTAACCTTCGCTCTGGTCATCAAGGGAAAGCAATGCAAATATGGTTCAGGCATTACGTGGAATAAGTGGTGTGCGGCTCAATCGAGGGAGAACAAAGGCTCGAGTTCTCGTCCATATCCACAACAAAAAATGATTAACACCTAAAATCAAATAACCCATCACAAACAAGCTTGGTATACATGCCAACTGGGGCTAGCAAGCTTTGGCCCATGTAGGTGAGGGCCGACGACCCTCACTTAGATTTGGGGCGAGGGTTGCGCTCAATCGAAAATCTGGGCGAGCAAGCCCTCGCTGGGGGCCACCGAGGCCTCACTGCAGGGTAGCGAGGTCGCCGGCCCTTCTTGGAGACTGTGACGGTGGCCAACGGTGTAGGCATTGTTATAATATGTCTCGAGTTTGAGCTTGATGTAAAAAATTTGAAATTGCGGATAAGACTTACTCGCAAGATTAAAGTGGAAGTTGAAATCTTTTGCGAACATTCGAAATCAATTAAACTCGTAAAAAGATATATCCTATTCTGCACGAGATAAGGAATAAATGTATGAAAATCCAATCTTGGACTTTTTCTTTAACCGAATTCCAAAGGAATCCAGTTGGTGGAGTTTCCTTTTCTATTGCCGACGTGCATGAGCCATGAGAGTAACCAATGAAGACTTGAAGCTAAAGAAAAAGACAAAAGGGGAAAGTGCTCTCTTTGACCAAATTTGCAATATTGAAAGGGATTTGCGTGGCCCACGTAGAGAACTCTTGTGCAGATTTTAGTGGGCATTATATAAATTCATGAGGGCGTTTTTCTTGGGCAGTAGTTGATATAGAGGTTGAAGCGTCGTAGAGTGCTTGAATAATTTTCTTGAAGCATCATTATCTTGAGTGCTTGGTAGAAGATTTCGTCACAAATTACATCCAAAGAGACTTTGTGTTCGAGTCGATTAAATTCTTGCGGTAAGAATTTGTACGTAATTCTTTTGCGAGATGAGAGATTATTTCGTTAGGAATTGTGGGCTAAACACTGTGTGCGTTCTTGGATGTAATTGGGGCTGAAAAACACCAAGAGTGTGTTTGTGTAACTCTAGTGTGATCTATAATCTCCGTGTATCGCTTGATCTATAGTGGAATTCATTGCTGCTCTCCCCGTGGACGTAGGTCTTTACGATCGAATCACGTACATCTGGTGTTCGATTTACTTTACTCGTTCTGTCTATTTTATTGTTCGATCGCTTGTTCCACGCAACAATTGGTATCAGAGCTAGGCTTGCTTGAGTTGCAGCGAATCGATGGCGATAGAAGAAGCTAAAGTGAAAATCAACAGATTTGAGGGGAAGGGCTTTGGTTTCTGGAAGATGCAGATAGAAGATTATTTATATCAGATGAAGCTACACGAGCCCTTGTCTGGGAAGAAACCAGAAACGATGAAACAAGCCGATTGGGAATTACTGGATAGACAAGCAATGGGTGTTATTCGGCTGATGTTGGCTCGTAACGTCGCGTTTAATATTGTCATGAAGAATACCACTGCGGGTTTGATGAAAGCCCTATCGGACATGTACAAGAAGCCCTCTGCGATCAACTCTGTTTAACTTGAAGATGAGCGAAGGTACATCTGTTGCTAATTATATCAATGAATTTAATGTGATCGTTAATCAATTGAGTTCAGTTGAGATTGACTTTGAAGATGAGGTACGTGCTTTGATTCTATTATCCTCATTGCCTGATAGTTGGAATACTACTGTTACTGTTGTTAGTAATTCCTCTAGGTCGACAAGTTTGAAGTTTGATGGGATTCAAGATTTAATTCTGAGTGAGGATATTCGTAGAAGAGAATCTGGCGAATCTGTATATACTGCTTTAGTAGGTGAAAGAGGAAGAACTAGTACTCGTGTTAACAGAAGTAGTATGAACAAGAATAGACGCAATCAGTCTAGGACTGGCGGCAATGACTGTTGGAATTGTGGCAAGAGGGGGCATCTTAGAAGAAATTATTTTACGCTAAAAAACGAAAGGGCTAAGGGAATTGGAGTTGAATCTGCAGATGATGTTGTAGCTGTAGCTAAAAATTCTGATGGTGTCGATTGTGTCTTGTCTGTCACTGAGAATTCGTTGTTTGACGGATGAATTATGGATTCTGGTTGTTCTTTTCATGCTACACCAAACAGGAGCTGGTTTACTTCTTATCAATGCATGGATAGTAGTAAATTGCAATTGGGAAACAACGCTGAATGCGATGTTTTGGGTGTTGGTAATGTTAAAATCAGAATGCAAGATGGTATTGTGAGGACATTGACTAGGGTAAGACATATTCCAGAATTGAAAAGAACTTAATTTTCTTGGGTGCTCTAGATTCAGCTGGATGCAGGTATCCTTCGCGAGGTGGAGTCTTGAAGATTGTTCGAGGTGCCTTGGTGATAATGAAAGGAATCAAGCATGGTGGCCTGTATAAACTTCAAGGTGAGACATTGATAAGTTTAGCTCTTGAGATGTCGACATATGTTCGAAAGTCTAATGGCTACTCGAGGAAGGTTTGGGTGTTTGTACGAAAGCACAATTTTGATGCTGCTGTTAGGAATATGCAGTCGAGAGTTTTGATCGGAACGGAGACTGGTAAGTTGATCAAGTATGTGCGAACTGACAGTAGCATGGAGTCCTGCTCGAAGCTGGTAAATGAATTCTGCATGAAAAAGAGCATAGTGAAACATTGCACTAGTGCTAGTAAACCACAACAGTTTGCAGAATTGATAAGCAGAGAGTTACTAGAGATGGCCCGTAAAAGGATCTCTAGTGCTGGTATGGCTGGGAGAATTCCAGCGGATGCGCTTAGTATGGCGAGCTACCTGGTGAATAGATCCACATCGACTATGATTGGATATCGGACTCCCGAAGAAGTGTGGTCAGGTAATGTTGCTGATGATTCTATTTTTAGAATGTTTAGTTGCCCGTGTTATTATCGAGTAAGTGATGGTAAGCTCGATGTGAGGGCAATGTGCATATTCCATGGCTATGCACGAGGTGAGTGTGGCTATCAGTTGTGGTGCCCGAGTATAAGTTCACCTGTTTGCAGCAGAGAAATTACCTTTGACGAGTCTCCAGTACTTCAGGCTAGGAGTGATTATGGCATTGTTAATACGGATCTGGACGGTGTTCAGCTTGAGGTGGAGTTGCAACCAGAAACTCCTGAGGTAGCATATACTAGTGTGGTAATCAACACAGATGGTGCTTGTAGCGAGGTGGAGCATGTAGAGCCAATAGTTGCTGTAACTGCTGATATTGACAAGGTATGTATTCGATCTCTTAACAGATATAGATGCAACGGTGGGTTTGCTTTATCTGTGATTAAGAGAAAGTTCTTGTGGAGCAGTTAAAGGTGCATGTTCAGTTGGTGTTTTGACGAGGTCCTCGATTATGGCGAAGTTCAAGCACGGCTTGAACTTAGATGATATCTGTGACGGTTGAACCCATCGGGGCTGTTGGGAGAGTAGCAGATGATGTTCAAATTATCAGCGAAGCGATTGCGACTTGGCACAAATGTTGAGCCAAGGTGGAGATTGTTATAATATGTCTCGAGTTTGAGCTTGATGCGAAAAATTTGAAATTGCGGATAAGACTTACTCGCAAGATCAAAGTGGAAGTTGAAATCTTTTGTGGACGTTCGAAATCAATTAAACTCGTAAAAGGATATATCTTCTTCTCAACGAGATGAGGAATAAAAGTATGAAAGTCCAATCTTGGACTTTATCTTTAACCGAATTCCAAAGGAATCCAGTTGGTGGAGTTTCCTTTTCTATTGTCGACGTGCATGAGCCATGAGAGTAACCAATGAAGACTTGAAGCTAAAGAAAAAGACAAAAGAAGAAAGTGCTCTCTTTGACCAAATTTGCAGTATTGAAAGGGATTTGCGTGGCCCACGTGGAGAACTCTTGTTCAGATTTTAGTGGGCATTATATAAATTCATGAGGGCGTTTTTCTTGGGCAGTAGTTGACACAGAGGTTGAAGCGCCGTAGAGTGCTTGAATAAGTTTCTTGAAGCGCCATTATCTTGAGTGCTTGGCAGAAGATTTCGTCACAAATTACATCCAAGGAGACTTTGTGTTCGAGTCAATTAAATTCTTGCGGTAAGAATTTGTGCGTAATTCCTTTGCGAGATTGAGAGATTATTTCGTTAGGAATTGTGGGCTAAACACTGTGTGCGTTCTTGGATGTAATTGGGGCTGGGAAACACCAAGAGTGTGTTTGTGTAACTCGAGTGTGATCTGTAATCTCCGTGTATCACTTGATCTATAGTGGAATTCGTTGCTTCTCTCCCCGTGGACGTAGGTCTTTACGACTGAACCACGTACATCTGGTGTTCGATTTACTTTACTCGTTCTGTCTATTTTATTGTTCGATCGCTTGTTCCGCGCACCAGGCATGACCACAACCAACCTGAATTTCTTTTCTTTTTTTAAATTAAATTATTAAATTATTATTTTATTATTATTGTTTTTACATTTTAGCCTTGTTAATTGCTAATTAGATCTTTGGCGATCCACGTCAGCTTTAAATAATAATAAAAAAATGCCATGTCCGATTTTCAGCCAAGCAGATGGAATTGGCATTTAAACAGTTGTTTTCCAAAAAAAAAAAATTCACTTAAATGATCGTTTCATTTAGGAAAAAAGTGACCGTATTGAAATTTTTTGCATCAAAGTGAATACCTACGTAATTTTTGACACTTCTAATATATTTCTCCTCGAGGAAGAGTGTCGAGTGTGTCCAGACGATGAAGTATAACAAGCTGTCCGCACGCAGAACCCCGAGGAACCAATTTTACACCTTCCCAAATTGATTTCAGATCTCTATCATCGCCTATCTTTGGAGACCACCTTGTCTTTGCCTACCTCTCACGTGTTTAACAAATATAAGAATATAGTAGGGCCGATTTAAAGAGGAAAAAAGAAAGGGGTATTTTCTTTTAGTCTCAGTGATTAACTTAGAGAAGAGTTTAGACAATAATGATGAATGAAAGGTCGATTCGGACGCGTGGACGGACATCTTGCTACTCAATCGAATCCTCACATTAATTAATTTGTCCATTCTTTTAACGTGGTCGTGGGAACCACGTTAATAGATTTTAATAGAACAGAAATCCAATGCTTTCATTAATTACTTTTTCCTTCACTTGTGAAATCGTCGTCCATGCCAAGGACCGTCCTCGGGGAAGAAAATTGACTGTAGCTATCCTTAGAGGTCTCTCGTGTGCTTAGCGAGAAAATTGTCCATAAAATCCTAGACCTATTATATTTTTGCTAATTTAGTTCCAAATCTTTTAATTTTGCCAATTGAGTCACAAACCTTTTCACGTTTTGTCAATTGAGTCTATCCTATAAACTTTGGCCGGAAATAGCTGAATGGGGTATGCAAACTAGACCGGACTGGCTCGGATCGGACCGGACCGGGACTGGACCAGACCGGGCGGGTTGGTCCGGTCCTTGAGATGGACGGTCCGGTCCCTAGTTTCATGTGTTAGGATCGGACCGGCCCGGCCCGGACCGCACCAGACCGCCTATAATATATAATTATATATATATATATATATATACACACACACACACACACACTTAGAAAAAAATAGAAATATTTGAAAACAAAACAAAACAATGATTAAAAAAAACTTACCTACCTTTTTATTCAACCGGGGTTATAAATTGTAAATTAACATGCAATCGAAACATATTTTATTCTAAGGACTAAATTTTTATAGGCAGTTTATTAGTGTTAGCGGTCCTACTGGTCCGGGACCAGGACATGACCCGACCGCCGGTCATGGTCCGGTCTGGTCCTGGTCCCGAAAATATGGGGACCGGGACTACTGATCCGGTCCTCGGTTTCATGTCGGGACCGGACCGGCCCGGACCATGCAGACCCATATGCCGATGTGAACAAATTTTAATTTATTTAAATATTATTTTGGGTTTTTATTTTTTTTAATGTTTTACTTCTTTACTTTTACCTTTCTTTTTCTTTTTCTCTCCTTCGGCCATCAAGGAGGCCTGGCGGCGGCTGATAGAGGAAAAGAGAAAAAATGAAAAGGTAAAAATAAGAACGAAAGAAAACTGAATAAAGTAACCATAAAAATAAATAAAAAATCAATTTTTTTTTTCAAAACATCATTAAAAAATTGTCCATGTCAGCGGTGGCCAAGCCACATAGGACAGTGGACATCCGCCAACAACCACGTCTTATTCTTAAACCCAGAAGTTAAAACAATGAAGCCAAAAGTCAAACCATACATCCACTTCAATTGCGATTTTGAGCGTGACATTGGTACTTTCGTACATTGTCAAGCACCTCAAGGCGAGTCCATAATTGATGTTGCAGGAATGGTGCTTGCGACGTACAACAAATGGAACCGAAAAAATCGAAGCTTTGAGAGAATAGAAGCCAAATCACCTACCTCGTGGGTAGAGGCGTCAAATGGGTGGGTCGGGTCGGGTATGGGTCGGGTCGAATATGGTCCGACCCATATTGACCAATTTAACCCGTTTTGACCCATATTCATCCAATGCAAATTTAGTGACCCATACCCGACCCAACCCATACCCGACCCATACCCGACCCGACCCGTATTACTTAAATACTTATATATTTAGCTAAATTATGAAATATTTATTTCTTATAATTTATTAAGAAAAATTATATTGCTAAAAAATGCAATTGAATTTTTTCTGAAAAAATTTAAATTTTTTCTTTATAAAATAAATTTTTATTATAACCGGCCACCTGCGACCTCTGCTCGCCACTGCTGACCGTTGCCCGCTCCTGCCATCGCCGTCCCCTCAAACTGCTGCTCGCCACCTCCGTCGCCGTAGCTGTAGCTCTCCCCGCACGGGCTGCCGCTTCTGAAGGCGTAGGGGGCGTAATCGGAGCTCGGGAAGGGAGGTGCTCCGGCAGGTTTCGATGCTAACTCGTACTCAATTCTGGTTTATCTTGCCGAGTTAAGTTAAAAGACTTCAATACTAATTGAGCTTTTCCGTTAGTTGCATTCAAAATATCTATAGCTGCCTAAATCAGACATTGAAATCTTTATAGTTTGCGTTGCTAACCTCATATCCAAGAAAATAATAAAATAATCTGAGTTCTCACGGCCCAAGCTTGTGACGGTCTTCAATTTGACTGTACGATCGAGTTGAGTTAAGCTACGGTATTCAAAAATTGCTATTCAAATACTCAATCATGTATGGGGGGTTGTCACTGTATTTGTCCAAGTAGGCTCAACTGTACCCCACCCTAGTTCGTCATGTTCGGATGAATTGATCGGGAAAAACGAAGCGTGGGTCGATTTTTTTCCACGCAACGCTATATCGATGATGTCGATCTGGAAATATACAGCACCGGCACGTACTCCTCATCCAAAACCAAAATCAGAATTTGGCGTCGTCTCTATTAATGGCGTAAAGCAATGTTCGTAGAGGCAACTGCATACACACTGTGGCGGCGGTCGACGGCCGGCGGCGGTGGAGGGTGGTGGTTGGTGATGGTGACCGGAGGTGGGCAGCGGTGACCATTGGCGGCCAAAGCAGAGCGACGGCCAAGGCAGGAGAAAAAAGAAAATAGAAAAGAAAAAAAATATATATAAAAAACAAATTATTAAAATATTAAAAAAATTAGATTTTTAAAAAAATATTCACAAAACTTATTTATGATTGCCTTAAGATAGTTTTCTTAGCTAACCCATTTATGGCCAATTTGAAACCCATTTATGACCCATAAAGTTTTTAAGCAACCCATTTATGACCCATTTAAGTACTTAAGCTAACCCATTTTTAACCCATCACCATCAAATATGGGCCAAATGTGGGTTCTAGACCCATTTTGCCACCTCTACTCGTAGGTGCCTCCAAAACCACCAGATCTAAAGCTAAATGTTGATGGTTCTGTTGGTGGAGGCTTGGATCGAGAGGGCGCAATCGTAGGGATGCTTTGTGACTCGAGAGGCTATCCAATGGATGTATTTGCTGAAAAATCCCGTCCTGTATTCCTCTGTTAGCCGAGGCTCACGCTCTCATAGCCGGTTTAAAGTTGTTAGAAGCTAGGAGAGAAGTGAGAGAAGAACTGGTTTCTGTTCATGTGGAGTCAGATTCCGTAGAGTTGGTTCGTGCGGTCAACAGGGAAGTGGAAGCAAGCTGGGAAGCGGATATCTTAGTTCTCCAAGCCCAACAATGCCTTGTTCGCTTATCGACTGTAGCTGTATTCCCACGGCCATAGATCTGCAAATTGAGTAGCGAACCGGGTGACTAATTTGTAGGGGTGTCAAATGGGTGGGTTGGGTCAGGTTTGGATCGGGTCATAAATGGTCCGACCCAAATCGACCCATTAACCCGTTTATGACCCATTTATGTAAATACAAATTTCTTGACCCATACCCAACCCAACCCATTTAAGAAAACACTTACATATTTAATTTAATCTATGAAAATTTATTTTTTATTATTGTTTAATAAAATTATATTGCTCAAATATTTTCATGAAATACAAATTGGCATTTTTATTGGATATGGGTCACCCTATACCTAGCCCCTGTCCCCGCTACCGGCACCGATCGTCGCAACCAGTCCCAGTCCCGGCCCCGGCCGCGGTCTTCACCACCCCAGTACTGATCCCCACCACCGGTCCAAACCCTGGTCCTGGCCCCCTCCACCCCAATCCCACCCCGGCCTCAAACCGGCCCCTGTCTAAGGCCCTGGCCCCGGTCCCCGATCCCGACCCCGGTCCCCGATCCCGGCACCGGCACTTGCACCGGCACCTGCACTGGCACCGGTCCCCAACCCCGCCCCCGGTCCTCGGCCCCTGCCCCGGCCTCGGTCCTCAGCCCCGGCCCCAACCACGACCCCGGTCCCCAACCACGGCCCCGAACCCAGCCCCACCCCCGGCATCGACCCCGGCCCCCGCCCCGGTCCCTGGTCCCTGGTCCCGGCCCCGATCCCCAGCCTCGACACCGGTCCCCGGCCCCGGCCTCGACCCCGGCCCCAACCCTGACCCCTGCCTTGATCCCGGTCATGGCACCGACCTCGGACCCGGTCATGGTCCCCAGGGCCGGCCCTGATCCCTGACCCTGCCCCGATACCGGACCCGGCCTAGGCCTCGGTCCCCGGCATCGGTCCTCGACCCCGGCCCTGGTCTCCGGCTCTGTCTCTGGCTCCGGTCCCCAGGTCTGGTCCCTTGCCCCGGCCCTGTTCTCGTACACGGCCCGAGTCCTCGGCCCCGGTCTCCAGCCTAGGCCTCGGTCCCCGGCCTTCAACCCGGCCCCGGCCCCACCACTAGTCTCAACCTCAGCCCCGGCTCGGATCCCGGACCCGACCCCGGCCCTCATCCCAGACTCGGCCCCGACCCCAACCCGGCCTCGGTCCCCGTCCCCCGGCCCCGGCCCGGATCTCGGACCAGGACCCGGCCCCGGCCTAGGCCCGGGCCCTGGCCCGGATCCCGGACCCAGCCCCGAACCCGGCCCTGATCCCGGACCCGGCCTCGGCCCCGGCCCCACACCCGGCCCCGATCCTCGGCCTCGATCCCCGGCCCCGAACCAGAACCCGGCCCCAGACCCGGCCCCGGTCTCCGGCCTCGGTCCCCGACCCCGACCCAGGCACCGATCCTGAACCCGGCCCCGGCCCCCGGCCCTTATTCTGGACCCGGCCCCCGGCCTAGACCCGACCCTGGTCCTCGACCTCGGTCCCCGGTCCCGGCCCCGGCCCCGTTTGCAGACCCGGCTCGGGTCCCCGGCCCCGTCCCTGACCCCCGGCCTCGATCCCCTGCCCCGGCCCCGGCCCCGGCCCCGAACCCGGCCCCTGCCCCGACCTGATGCCGACCTCGGCCCATGCCTCTATCCCCGAGGCCGAGGGCCCCGGACCCGGCCCTGATCGAGGACCTGGCTCCCAACCCCGGACCCGGCCTCGATCCCCGCCCCTGGCCCCGTTTGCTGACCCGGCCCTGGTCCCCGGCTATTGAGGGAAGAATAAGAGATTGAATTAAATAGGTCGTAAATAGGTTTTGGTCAAACCCATTAAGGCCCATTTATTTTTGCCTTCTTGTTGTAAAACCCACTAATGACCCATTTAAAGAAATAAGAGAGACCCATTAATGACCCATTTAAAGAAAAATGGGCCTATGACAGGTCTACTAATTTGCATAGAACTCACCAAATTCCGGCCCACTGTGCGTCTGCCTCACCTCCACTCATCTGGGATTTATTATGTGCCGATGTCCCCTTGACGGGCTGTTTTGTACAAACTCCTAATTATCAATAACTGCAATTTGCTTTTTCCAACCAAACAAAAAATGATGCGGAGCATATTAGTAATGCGTTTCTAGATCGATTGGATAGGCAGAAGTCCCAACGAAAGTCGAGAAGATGCGTCTAGAATTTTCAGATTTAATTTTAGCATTTTTTTGATTTAATTTTATTTTTAGTGGCAATTTTGTAATTTTGTTGGTTTTGGTGTCATTAGGGTTAACACCTTATATAAGGTGTTTTATGATGTTTGAGCAGACGGGATATATTTTTTGATTTTGAATTTTCGAGATTTTCTCTCTCTAAATAAGATTTGCTTGTATCTTCGCTGAACACTCCATCAAAAAAGTATCTCAAACTTTCAATACAAGAGACGTTGCCATTTGACAAATTGGCCTTAATCTTTTGTACGATCCGGAAACGGGCCGATTGATTTGATGTAAAAGGCTTGCGGAGTTGACGAAAAGAAGCGTTCTTGCGATCCCTTTCCAGTGATGGTACATGGACGATACTCAAGTGGGTGGGTTGAAATTTACTCGAAAATGACCGTGAAACAACCTCAAATTTAAGATTATATAACGTCCCATCTTTTTCCCCAAAGCTTCATCGGCATAGATAGCCCGAAGAAATTCCATGTCAACATTTGCCGATACCGATTGTTTTCTTTATGAAACTTGAAGGCATTTAACTACGCGAATTTTCAAGAGGAGAACGACCCAGCTGAAGAAGTCATACTTTGCAAGGTCCTCCTTGCATTACTTGCTGATCACATGAGCGATATATACCGGCTTAGCTATTCCCAGTTTTCGACTGTTGAAGTTTGCTTGTAAAACAAATAAAAATGCTGCCTTTTTAATTTCACATAGGATAGAAAGAAGGATGCAAGTCTCTTTATTAGTTAGAAGGCTACTATAGTCTTTCAAAATAAAGAAATGGGCAAATAGGTTAGACTCTACTATACTCGCGTGCGAGTGCATGATTTTATTTCGAAATAAATTATTTTATAATTGTATTCTATATTTCTTTTAATTGTGACTGTTCGGACATGAACAGTTGCGTCCGAACGACGGTTGTCACTTACGAACTGTTGTGTCCGAATAACTATAATCACACACAAACAGTCATGTCCGAATTACAATTTTTCGGATATGAATTGACGCGATATTTTGAACATGAATAGGTGTGGTCGAAGAAGTGATTCTGGAGTCGAGAAGTAAAATTTTTTAACTTCTCAAAGTTGGCCAAAATTCCAACCAAAAATAGAAAATCCTACAAGAAGTCATTTTTTTTTACCAAATGCATTTATATTTCGAAACTGATTTTGTCAAACGAATTTTCTTGCCAGATTGATTTCTGGAAGAGAAATTTCCATTCTGAAGTGCTATCATGTAGCAGCTAAAAGGGCAACAATGCCCTCACTATCACATGACTCTTTCACACGCAAATACATTACCAACCCGCCAACAACCACATCTTATTCTTAAACCCAGAAGTCAAAACATTGAAGCCAAAAGTCAAACGAAACATCCACTTCAATTGCGATTTTTAGCGTGACATTGGTATTTCAGAGCGAAAACGAAGCACACTTACGATCCCTTTCCATTGATGGTACATGGACGAGACTCAAGTGGGTGGGTTGGAAAATTTGCTCGAAAATGACCGTGAACAACCTCAAATTTAAGATGATATAACGTGTCATTGTTTTCCCCAAAGCTTCGGCATAGATAGCCCAAAGTATGGGGAAGTGGGTCCCAAGAAATTCCATCTCAACATTGGATTTGGATCACCATCTGTCGTTGCAGTTTGTAAGCTTACTGTCTTGAGCATTTACTTGTAAGAACTAAATTACTTGCAATGGGTAGTTGCAATTGTGAAAAATGGAATCCGGTCAATTTATTCTGTCAGAAAATCATTGATATATGTGTGGATACTATAATAGATTTTATAACATATAGATTTCTTTTCTATGGATATGGATCCATTTGGTTTATTTGATTCTTGCTCGAGCCGGATGATGAAAAATTATCATGCCCGGTTCCTTTGGATCTATAAGAATTCACCTATCCCAATAACAAAAAACCCTTACTTAAATGATCTTATATTATGAGCTAAATTGGCTAAAGGGATGGGTCATAATTATTACAGAGAACCCGCATGGCCCAACGATCTTTTATATATTTTTCCAGTAGTAATCTTAGGTCCTATTGCGTGTAATGTAAGCTTAGCGGTTCTAGAACCATCAATGATTGGTGAACCCGCGGATCCATTTGCAACTCCTTTGGAAATATTATCCGTATGGTATTTCTTTCCCGTATTTCAAATACTTTGTACAGTACCTAATAAGTTATTAGGTGTTCTTTTAATGGTTTCAGTACCTGCGGGATTATTAACAGTACATTTTTTTGAGAATGTTAATAAATTTCAAAATCCATTTCGTCGTCCTGTAGCGACAACTGTCTTTTTGATTGGTACCGTAGTGGCTCTTTGCTTGGGTATTGGAGCAACATTACCTATTGATAAATCCCTAACTTTAGGTCTTTTTTAAATTGATTAAATTTTGTTGTGAAATAAAATATCACGACTTATGTATTTAGGGAATAGTCACTTCAAAGTGAATTTCCCCTAGATACATCTATTCAATTTTCTTCTTGATTTATTTCGAACATATAAATTATGCTAAAGTTGAAATAAAAGCCCATTTAATCTTTTTTTATAAAAGAAACTAAAGAAAAAAAGGCAATTTCCAATTTATTCTTCAGTAAATGGGTTGTGAAATGCTTTTTCTATTTCTAGACTGTCCAATATCTGTTTTACATCTTCTATGTGAAAATATTCCATTTTCATAAGGCCTTCTTGACTCTTATTCAAAAGGTCAAATAATGTACGTATATTGTAGCTTTTGAGGCAATTAGGTCCTGGGAGGCAATTCTAATTGGTCAATAAAAATAGATTTCAATTCTATTTCTTTTTTCGTTTTCCTTAGCTTAGCCAATCTATCATGAAAAGTAAAAAAGGGTAAACTAACCTTGAAAAATTTTGAATCCCAATTCTTTCTCAAATCAAGCCGTCCATTTTCATTTGGACGGCATGATTTGAGTAATGTTACCCATATCACGGAAACCCCAATATCAAGTGATCCGGATCACTCAACATTTGCCAATTCCGATTGTTTTCTTTATGAAACTTGAGGGCATTAACCTATATTACACGGACACGGGGCACGATACGCGACACGACACGACACATCGACATGTGAATTCTCAAAAAATAGAGAATTTCGACATACAGGGACACGTTGTATATTTTATGTGTTTTTTTTATATAGACGCGATAGAGTCCTATTTCAGGTTTTTAGAAAATATATTTTATGTATATTTTAATATATGCATAGAAGACAAAGACCTCACATATAGTTTTCTATCAACCAAAAAATATAAAATGAGCTCCACAGATTCTTGCGTGATCAACGACACGTGCCGAGAGGAAGGAGTTAGAAATTAGGACAAAAAAATTGGGTTTTTTTTTACTATTTTAAGTGTATGGCCGTAAAAAAAGAAAAAAAAAAGTGTCCAGCCATGTTGGACACGCGTGCTTCGTCCTGCAGTAGTCCCGACAAGTTGCCGCTTAAATCAGCCTGTCTTTCGTCGGCAATCACCTGAAGTAGTTTGCTGCCCACCGGCGGTTCTGTGCGTGTCCAGTCACTTTTTCAGCCTAGATTCAAGAGTGAAAATCCAGAAGTCCGGCGGCCTGAATTGTCGTGCGTTCGCTCCAATCTATTTGTGCATCCTAGTCGCCGTTTCAAGTTCGCACGATTAGCTTCGCTTGGCTTTTTTTTTTGACAACTTTGGATTTCGATTCGAGTCAAAAGGGAGGTGTCTTTGGGAAAATCTTTAAGACTGAGCGCTCCCAATTGTGCCTCGTCCCTCGAAAAACGTACATTATGGGCAGCATATGACTTCGATCTCGAAGTACGATCGTGCCCGTACGTGTGAATATCAAATCATCAATCTTGAGGAGCGGATTGCTAATTCCTAAATAGAATTTCAAGGTTTGCCCTATGTATTTAGGGACGACGGTAATTCTATAAAATATTCACTTGCTAACCCTAATCTCGGGGGATGTTGTGATAAAAAATCGGATTTTCGATTTTAAAGGTGTTTTATGGGCAATATTGTTATTTTTGTTCAACTTTTCATCTTTTTCATGGTTTAAATAAATCCCCAAAAAAATCAAAAATAGATGTCGCATTTTCTTAAGTTCAATCATGTTTTCTTGTACCTTTGCATGTGAAATGACCCATAGTAAGGTTTAGGACCTTGAGAAATCAATTTCTTGAGAAATCAATTTCTTGAATTAAATTAGGTGTCATATCACTTTAGGATAGATTTTTACCTCTATTTTTCATAAATCCGAAAATGCTCATAAATACCCAAAAATGTCATTCGCATGTGTAGCATATAGTTTAGTTTGCGTTGTCATCATGCCATGTCATCATATTTACCACGTCATATTTTTCATGTCATGCATATTTGCCATGTTATTATGCCTTGTCATGCATTTATGCCATGTCATATTATATCGCATGTCATATAGTTAGATTACATTAGCATTGCATTTAATAAAAGAAAATCCAAAAAAATTCAATTCATCAAACTAAGGATTTGTTATGAAAATTGGGTACCGAAAGGGCTTTAATCTTTTTTAATTAATGTAACCAAGTCCCCGAACTCATTTTCTCTGGTTCGTAGAAATAAAATAGTTCTCCCACTATTTTATATAGGTTTCTAATCAACCTACCGTAAATGATTAGTGGTGGCTCCGATTGAACATTTTTTTTCACGAATAAATCTAAGTTGCGATTTGGTAGGATTTGGAAGGGTTCGAGTTAGGTTAGTTAATTTAATTGACATAATAATCCATAACCTAATTTTTTAGGTCGCGACACGGATCGCTCGGCTTATGACCCTTTCCAACGTTATTTATGTGCAGATCAATGCCAAGCACGTTAAGATTAGTCCATGTAAATCTAGTCCATCTTAAGTGATGTGTGTCGAGATTTTCATCGAGGCGCCATGCGTGGTGCTAGTATTTCAAATGATCATGCTTAATCCATCGCGTCACGTCTGTGGCGGGCGTCGCTTGACATGTCACGGTGCGAAGACGAATCAAACTCTTCATAGGGTCTAATCAATAGATCCGGATCTGTAGGGCAGCAGATCCCCACCCTTGATATGGGGGGACCCTATATCAATGGTGGGGATTGCTTCCCTACTTGTAGGGCAAGATCCCCACTCCTAATCAAATAGTAAATGATTGGGTCATCAATGTGTTCAACATGTCAAACGAAAAAACGAAAAATCGATTTCGAGGGATCGCCTAAATCTTTCTGGGACGTGCTTGTATGAATTGGGCAAGTCACGGACGGGACAAGATGACAATGGAAGTTAGCTACTTTCCCACACATTTAAATGCCTACGGTTCAGTTATCTTCCACCCAATTCATCATTCAATATAGGGAAAAATCCAAAAAAAAAAAACAAAAGGAGCCTCCTCTTGTTTTCTCAAATAAGGGCCTCAAATGAACTTTGTTTTAAATAAGAGCCCGAAGTGACATAGTATATTTCAATTAAGGGCCTAAAGTAACCATAGTGTTTTAAAAAAGGGTCTGGCCTTAAGGGCATTTTCGTCATTTCACATTTTAATTTTTTTTGTTCATTTTTTTCTATTTTTCCTTTTTTCAGAATTTAAAAAAAAAAGGGAAAAAAAGGGCCAAATAGGCGGGAGGGGTCTTATCTAGACCAGGCGACCCCCGCCCAGTCTCGGGCGACGGCCTCCGACCTGGGCGGGGTCTGTCGGCCCTCACCCAGATCTGGGAGAGGGCCCGACCTTCTCCTGGTTTTCGCGAGGGCTAGAGGCCATTGCCAAGGCGCCAACGACCCCACTAGCCTTTGCCGCCCCTGCTAACCGCCCTCCAGCAATGGGGCGGCGACTACCCCTCCCTCCTGTGTATGTGATTTTTTATTTTTTCCTTTTTTAAACTTTTGAGAAAATAGATAAAAAAAAGTGTAGTAAAAAAGAAAAAAATCAAATAAGTAAAAAGACGAAAATTCCATTGAAATCAAGCCCTTTTTTTGAGATTTTATGGTCAGTTCAGGCCCTTATTTAAAACAATATTCACTTCGTGCCCTTATTTGAAAAAGAGTGCATTTGGGGCCCTTATTTGAGAAAACAAGAGGACTTCAGGCCTTTTTTTAAAAATTTTCCCTTCAATATAAAAAGGTGTGACAGGCATCACAAATGAGCATAATCAAAGGAGGTTAGGCTTATTTTGGCATGGAGTCCAACACCTAATATGTGTTGACACCTAATTTTGGATCAGCTTTTTTTTACCCATTTCTTAGAAATTCATAAAAAAAAATCCATAAAAAGTAAAAAAAAAAAATTGCAAAATCAAATTTGGTGGTCTTGGCCAAGCCTAAGGAATCATTTTTGACAAAAAAATAATTTTTCATATTTTTCGTATTTTTTAATATTTTCTGAAATTAGGAAAATACTAGAAAAATCAAGAAAAATAGCATTCGAGGTCACAAAAATATGGAAAAAAATAGCCAATATTTTTCTTTTAAATCCATTGTCTTTTTGACCTCACAAAAAGTCTAAAATCGATTCAATTTTATGTGTTCTTTTGTAACACAAATGATTGAATTTGATAAAAAAAAAATGTCAATTGAGTCTTTTAATTTGCAATTTTGGCATTTTTTAGGATCTTCACATTCAATCTAGTTGTCCCTTATTGTAATTTAGCCCAATTGTTCGCACAAATTGCTCAATTGCATAAATTTGGCAAAATTACATACTTTATTGCATTTTAGTAATTGAAATTGGGCATATTTGAAATTACTTTCAATTCAGGGACTATCATTGCAAATTGTAGTCATTGCCTGTTGACACCTGATTTTTGACCCAGCCTTTTTCATTTTTATTTTTGAAAAAATCACAAAAGATTCATAAAAAGTCAAAAAATTACAAAATCAACTTTGGTGGCCTTGGCCAAGCCCAAGGAACTATTCTTGCCCAAAAAATAATTTTTCACATTTTTCATATTTTTTAGTATTTTTGGAAAATAGAAAAACACTTAAAAAAATCAAGAAAAATAGCATTTGAGGTCACAAAAATATGGAAAAATATCCAATATTTTTCCTTTTAATCCCTTGTATTTTTGACCTCACAAAACAATCAAAATCAGATTCAATTTTAGGTGTTCATTTGTAACACGTACTATTGAATTTGAAGAAAAAAAATAACAATTGAGTCTTTTAATTTGCAATTTTGGCATTTTTTAAGATCTTGACATTCAATCTAACTATCCCCTATTTCAATTTAGCCCAATTGTTTGCGCAATTTGCTCAATTGCACGGATTTGACAAAATTACATACTAAAATTGCATTTTAGTCCTTGAAATTAAGCATAATTGAAATTACTTTCAATTCAAGGGCTATCATTGCAAATTGAACATGCTACCCAATGGATTTCACCATTTTAAATCGATTGGCACAGGTGGTTTGACTCAATTTGATCATTTGCACCCTCAATTACACGATCCCCAATTTCCAATTAAATGAAAATTTGCGGATTTTGTAGAAATTGATGAAAACTTTTGGGCAAAACCACATTTCTAGATAGAATTCATGCCCTAGATTCGATTATGAGGTTCAATTGCAAAAATTTCCCATTAATTTGGGTTTAATTTCGAAAAATAGTGAGTCGGAACCGGTTCTGACCGGTCCGACCGGTCGAATCGGTCCAGAACAGTGTCATCTTCTTCCCCGAGAGTCTGCGCAAATGAACAGTGAAAAGCCGAGCTTTGACAGCTAAATTGACAGACCAATCGACCGCAATCGGAGACACACTGGTGGGGGTTTAAAGCTTTAGATCGTCCCCCGTTGATTGACACCAAGATCACGACCAATGGTTGCCTGAGGAGGGAGTAATCGGACGGTCAAGGTCGCCGGACCTGCAAAAGTCAACAAAAGCAAAAAACAGCTCAAATCCTTGCCAAATTTGTGCGAAATAAAGCCGGCCGCAGAACCAAATGGGATTAAACGGAATGTAGGATCAGATAAACCATTCAGTTTAGGTACCGAAAGGGCGTCAACTCTGACAGTTGGCGTAACTAAGTCCCCGAACCCACTTCTCTGGTTTCCGCAGAATCGAATAGACCACTCCCAACTATTCGATAGGGTTTCCGATCGTACCCTCCACGAAACGATTGATGGTGACTCCTTGGCATGTACGCTCATCACATGTCACTAGACCACACTGAAGGTCGATCACGTATATCCAGCAGTTGCGATTTGGGTAATGGCCTTGGGAGAGGCCCGCGTCCGATCAAGCCAGCGATCGGGCGGCCCATTAGCCCGCTCCCCGCCTCCGCGAGGGGGAGGGTCGCGACATTGCCCAATACTTTTCATCATTTTGAATCAAATGGCATAGGTAGTTTTGTCCAATTTGATCATTTGAACCATCAATTGCACAATGCCCCGATTTGTAATTAAATGAAAATTTGGGGTTTTTGTTGAAATTGACATGAACTTTTGGGTAAAATTACATTTTTAAATAAAATTCATGCCCTAGATTCGATTCTGAAGTTCAATTGCAAAACTTCCCCACCGATTTGGGTTTAATTTGAGAATTGCAAGTTGAAACCGGTTCAGACCGGTCAGACCGCCGGTCGGACCGGTCGAACCCGTTCGCTATAGTACATTCTTCCCCAAAGCTTCCCGCGCCATTTGCAGACTTGCGGGTTGAATTTTGATGGCAAAATTGGACCATCAATCGCCTTCAATTGGTGAAATTGGAGGAGACGTTTTGTTGGCCAGGAAGCTCCCCGTCGATCAAGACCGGTCCGATGGTCTGGGCCTGTCGGAACGATGCCGGCAAAGGCCAAATGCTCACCGGCCGTTTGCAAACCAAACACAGGGTCAAATGCAGGTGGAATTCGAGTGAAAATGACATCACCGGATGACCAGAATTAACGGCCATTCTGCCTCGGACGTTCACCGGTGTCTGGTGACCATTTCGCAAGTGATTACACATGCGAAGGTCACCATCTCAACCCCCTGTTCGGCGCCAAAATTTCAAAGAGCTATATAAGTCTAATGGACCTTCCAGAAAACGAGGTTGGTTGGTTCAGTTAGAGGGGAGCAAACTGAATCGAGAGAGAGAGAGAGAGAGAGAGAAAACGCGAGAGAGAGAGAGTTCTCCGACCCCCGTCGTCGAGAACTCGAGCTCGACTGCAAGGCGCTGGTTGGGCCGTCTCCGGCCAAACCGAAGCCAAAGAAGACCGTCGGAAGTTCGCCCTGAGCGCCAGGAAGCAATCGCCACCGACCGCGCCACGCGAAATCGCGAAAATAGGTAAGACGCAGTTCTGCGTTCTTCACTATGCTGTTGACACCTGATTTTTAACCAAGTCTTTTTTAGCTTTATTTTGAAAAAATCACAAAAAATCCATAAAAAGTCAAAAAAATTACAAAATCAACTTTGGTAGCCTTGGCCAAGCCCAAGGAACCATTCTTGACCAAAAAATAATTTTTCATATTTTTCACATTTTTTAGTATTTTTAGAAAATAGGAAAATACTCAAAAAAAATCAAGAAAAATAACATTTGAGGTCACAAAAATATAAAAAAATAGCCAATATTTTTATTTTTAATATCTTGCATTTTTGACCTCACAAAAAATCCAAAATCAGATTCAATTATAGGTGTTCCTTTGTAACCCGTACTATTGAATCTGAGAAAAAAATATCAATTGAGTCTTTTAATTTGCAATTTTAACATTTTCTAGGATCTTGACATTCAATCTAATTGTCCCCTATTTCAATTTGACCTAATTGTTCAGACAAATTTCTCAATTGCAAAATTAATTGCATTTTAGTCCTTGAAATTGGAGCATAATTGAAATTACTTTCAATTCAAAGGCTATCATTGCAAATTAAACATGTTGCCCAATGGTTTTCATCATCTTGAATCAATTGGCATAGGTAATTTGGCCCAATTTGATCATTTGAGCCTTCAATTGCACAATCCCCAAATTTGCAAGTAAATGAAATTTGGGGTTTTCGTTGAAATTGACATAAACTTTTGGGCAAAACCACATTTCTAGATAAAATCCATGCCCTAGATTCGATTCTGAGGTCCAATTGCAAGAATTTCATACTAATTTGGGTTTAATTTGGAAAATTGCAAGTCGGGACCGGTTCAGACCGGTCAGACCGCCGGTCGGACCGGTCGAACCGGTCCAGAACAGTATCGTCTTCCTCCTTAAGCTTGCGCGCAGATGAACAGTTCCGAGGGTAATTTCGATCCTCAAATTGAAGACCAATTCGTGGATAATCGAGCACGCAATGGTGGGCCTATTGTTGCCTATACTCCTACCTATCAATTAACACCGGCGGCGCCGCTCGACGTCGCCGGAGTAAAACGCAATTGGCCGGTCAAGTTCTGAAGCTGCAAAAAGTCAACAAAAGCAAACACAGCTCAAATCCATGCCAAATTCGTGCGAAATGAGACTCGTCGAGGGACCTAATGAAACTGAACGGAATACCCAGCTTCTCCGTCGTCGTTAGCATGCCATTTGGCACGTGATGGCACGTGAGTTCAAGTGGGCAGAGGATTCCCCGTTCGGCGCCAAAATTTCAAAGAAGGATATAAGCCAACAGACCTTCGCGAAGCAGGCAGTGAGTGGATTTAGTTCGAAGAGAAGAAACTGAATCAAGAGAGAGAAAGAACGAGAGAGAGAGAGAGCTCACCTTCCCTCGCGGTGGTCGAAGGTTTGAGCTCGGATTTGCAGAGAGCTGGTTGGGCCTTCTCAGGCTAAACCGAAGCTTCACGAGGTCGTCAAGAGGTCGCCCAAACTCCCAGGGGTCGATTGCCGTTGGCCGCGCACGTTGAAACCACGAGAATAGGTGAGTTCGACCTTCAAGCTTTCTTATTGAGCATCAATGGCGGAAAACGATTCCGGTCTCGATTCTTCGAGTTAGAGTGTGCGTTTTCTCCCCCGAGCATCACTAACCATCATCGCATATCTATTTTGCATTGACTTCGCTTGAACATCCCGAATTGAGTCTCCTAATCCAACCTTCATTGCCGAACACTGTTCGTTCTTGCCTAGCCCAATCTAGGCCGAGCGAGCTCAATCGGAGCTCGAGGTAAGTCTCCTGAACATTGATTGATGTTACCCTGTGATTGAATTGCAATGATCTGAGGTAAATCGAGCGATTGAATCCCCATGGCCGTACTCGGCACTTTGCATGATACGCGTGATTTAGTGATCGAGGTGCTTCAATTCCCATATATGTGAGATTGGATGATAAGGCGAGTCGATTGACGTTGGTTTCGAACGATTTAGTCTAGGTTTCACCGTTAGATCATCGTCGGAAGCTCCTGGCCGTTCATCCCGTCACCGTCGCGAGGTTGAAGATGAAGTTGACGTGGCAAAGTCAACGAGTCAACTGTCTAGGTGGCATCTCGTGATTGGTCCACGCTGTGCTGACGTGGTTCGACCGTCAGCCTGTTAGGCCGAGTCAGCCTGGATCGGACGGCCTAGATTAATCGAGTCCAAATGGTAGTAACAGTCCGATCAGTAATTAGGAATATCAAAAATCATTTTTAAAATTGGAAATTCGAGATGAACAGAAACGGTGTCGTTTGGCTAAATGAATAGGCGACGTCGTTTAGGTTTGTGAGAGTGAACGGTTTAGATCGAGTCTTGGGTTTTAATCGTGGCTGTAGGTTTAAGTAGTCTGATCAGACGGCCCTGATCGAGTCTACAGTTCAATCTGAGCCGTGGGTTTTAGTAATTAGATCTGACGGGCGCGGATTAACCACGCGGTTCGATAGGAACCGTCGGATCAAGTCCGATAATCCGAAAATAAAAAAAGAGAGAAAACGGTGTCGTTTCGGCGCAGGGGTCGTGCGGGTCCGGGTCTGGGCCGGGTTCCGACCCGAGTGGGTCGGGTCGACCCGGCCCGAATAACATTTTTTTAATAAAAAAAATCAAAAAATGATTTTAAATAAAAAAAATCAGAAAAATCCTAGAAAATAAAAAAAAAAATAATAAATGCTAGAAAATTCCAGAAAATTCCAAAATAAAATGTGGAAAAATCGTGGAAAAATCCTAGACATTCTAGAAATCCCCAAAAATCGAGGATTGACCACAGACAACTAGTCAACCCTATTGTTGGGGTTTCTTATCCGTTCCTCCGAGACTTGACGATATTACCCTTTAGGGGTAAGTCGCCTCTGCTGTATATGCGAGATAAGGCCGATAATGCCAAGGTAAGAATTAGGGTCAGGTAGGCGACCAATTCTTAGGCTTGGGTTTTCGAGTCTCGCCTCTATTCTCAAAATGACGATTTTGCCCTTTAAATGGGAAAATCGTCTTTCTTGTCCCCAATCAAGTCCTGAAAATTTCTTAAAATTAGGGTTTGGGTCAAGTGGGCGACCCACCCTAATATTTGAGATTTTCAGTCATCATCTTTGTCCAAAATGACGATTTTACCCCTCCGAGGGTAAAATCACTTTTAAATTCCAGAAAAATCCTGAAAATTCTCAAAAAATGGAAAATGGATTGGATTGATAGCCAATCCTATTTCCCCTATCTTTTAACTTCCTAATTCATCTAAAATGACAAATTTGCCCTTTTCAAGGCAAATTGTCCCTGAATACTTCAAAATTACGATTCTGCCCCTTATGGGCGAATCATGTCCAAATCACTCTTAATCCTTGATTGACATTTCTCTAGGCTAATAGGGCCTCATTAGGGATGCCATGCTGCTTTCATGTGTTTTATCCGCATGTATTGGATCCTTGATTTGTGCATTTATTTCTAATGATTGTGAGTGATAGGGTAGCTATTCCCATCTGCATGAACTCCTAGATTTAGGATCTGTACCCCACTAGTCTGTATGAAATGCAAGGATCAGATAAACCATTCAACTTAGGTACCGAAAGGGCGTCAACTCTGACAGTTGGCGTAACTAAGTCCCCGAACCCACTTCTCTGGTTTCCGCAGAATCGAATAGACCACTCCCAACTATTAGATAGGATTTCCGATCGTACCCTCCACGAAACGATTGGTGGTGACTCCTTGGCATGTACACTTATCACATGTCACTAGACTACACTGAAGGTCGACCACGTATATCCAGCAGTTGCGATTTGGGTAATGGACCTTGGGAGAGGCCCGCGTCCGATCATGCAACATCGGACGGCCCATTAACCCCCGCTAGCCCGATAGCGCTCGAGAGGGTCGCGACATATGCATCAATGGCGACTCATCTATTTTGCGCATTTTCTTGCAATTAATGTGTGCGTTTCGTTCCTTGGATATCACTGACCATCGCCGCATCTTCATTTTGCATCGATTTTGCCTGAATACCTCGAATCGAGTCTTCGAATTTAGCCTCCATCGCCGACCACTGTTCAAAGTCACTCAGCCAAATCTGGGTCGAGCGAGCTCAATCAGAGCTCGAGGTAAGTCTTTTGAACATTGATTGATGCTATTCTGTGACTGAATCGCCATGATTTGATGCGAATCGAGCAATTGAATTCCCATGGCCGTACTCGGCATCTCGCATGGCGATCGTGATTTGGTGAATGAAATCATGCGATTCTTAGATATATTGAACTAGAGGAGATTGCGAGTCGATTGACATTGGTTTCGCGCGATTTAGTTAAAATCTCACCGTCAGATCATCGTCGGAGAAGCTTAGCTGTTCGTTCCATCGGAGTTGGGAGGTTGAAGATGAAGCTGACGTGGCGTAGTCAGCGGGTCAAAGTCCTAGGTGGCATTCGGCCATTGGTCCACGTGTCGGTCCAGTCAGCACGGTCGTTGGGGGGTTGTTATTCGAATAAGTAGATCGGACGGCTCACATAAATCGAGCCTAAATTTTAGTGGCCGTCCGATTAGTAATTAGGTTTGTTCGAAAATATTTTAAATCGAAAAATCAAATTGAACCGAAACGGTGCCGTTTAGGTTAGTGGGAAGGCGACGTCGTTTAGGTTAGTATGGGTGGACGGCTCAAATTGAGTCTTGAGGTCTAATCCTGACCGTAGCTTTTAGTAAACGGATCAGACGATCCCGGTTAACTCCTCGTTCCATCTAGGCCGTAGGTTTTAGTAATCAGATCCGACGGGCGTGGATTAGCCACGCGGTTCAATAGGAACCGTCGGATCAGGTCCAGATAATCCGAAAATAAAAAAGGAAGAAACGGCGTCGTTTTGGCTCGTGGGTCACGCGGATCCGAGTCTGGGCCAGGTTCCGACCCGAGTGAGTCGGGTTGACCCGGTCCGAAATATTTTTTAATAAAAAAAATCAGAAAATGATTTTAAAAAATAAAAAATAAAAAAAATCAGAAAAATTATAGAAAATCCAAAAAATGCTAAAAATCACAGAAAATCCAAACAAAATATAGAAAAATTGTAGGAAAATCCTAAATATTCCAGAAATCCTCGAAAATCAAGGATTGGCCACAGACAACTGATCAACCCTATTTTTGGGGTTTCTTATCCGTTCTTCCAAGAATTGACGACATTACCCTTTAGGGGTAAGTCGCCTCTGCTGTATATGCGAGGTAAGGCTGATAATGCCAAGGTAAGAATTAGGGTCGGTTAGGCGACCAATTCTTAGGCTTGGATTTTCGAGTCCCGTCCCTTTTCTCAAAATGACGATTTTGCCCCCCTCAATGGGAAAATCGTCTTTCTTGTCCCAATCAAATCCTGAAAATTTCTTAAAGTTAGGATTTGGGTCAAATGGGTGACCAACCTTAATATTTGAGATTTTCAGTTCTCATCTTTGTCTAAAATGACGATTTTACCCATCCAAAGGTAAAATCACTTTTAAATTCTAGAAAAATTCTGAAAATTCTCGAAAAATAGGAAATGGAAGGATTTGATCGCCAATCCCATTTCCACCCTGTTTTGACTGCATATTTCATCTGAAATGACGATTTTGCCCTTTTAAAGCAAATTATCCCCAAAATTCCTCAAAATTACGATTCTGCCCCTCATGGGCGAATCATGTCCAAATACTCCTAAGCCTTGATTGATAGTTCTCTAGGCTAATAGGGCCTCATTAGGGATGCCATGCTACTTTCATGTGCTTTATCCGCATGTATTGGATCATTGATTTGCGCATTTACTTTTACTGACTGTGAGTGGTAGGGTAGCTATTCCTGTCTGCATGAACTCCTAGAATTAGGATCCGTACCCCACTCATCTGCATGAAATCTTAAGACTAGATAAATAATCCAACTTAGGTGCCGAAAGGGTGTCAACTCTAGCAGTTGGTGTAACAAAGTCCCCGATCCCATTTCTCTGGTTTCCACAGAATCGAATAGACCGCTCCCAACTATTCGATAGGGTTTCTGATCGTACCCTCCACGAAACGATTGGTGGCGACTCCTTGGCATGTACACATATCACATGTCACCAGACCGCACCGAAGGTCGACCACATATATCTAGCCGTTGCGATTTGGGTAATGGACCTTGGGAGAGGCCCGCGTTCGATCAGGCAACATTGGGCGGCCCATTAGCCCCCTCCGACAGGGCTCCTCGAGGAGAGGGTCAGGACAGACTGGCGACTATTCCAAGCCAGAATCTCTGGTTAAGAATTCCAGAGGACTTGAGCCGATTAAAAAGTTGATTGGTTTATCTGACATTATTTTCTGCAGATGCTCTTAAAGGTGAGGTACGTACGCTAACCGTGGTGTTAGATGTTTTTGCAGATTGGAGAAATAAGGGGTGGAGTGATTGTTAACATCTTTCCTACAGGTTGGAGTTGGGAATGTATATTTATCTTACGCACATGTTGAAGCGGTGCTTGATACAAACTGCTGTGCATGACCTTGTATTGTGATGATCACGACACATCGCACACACTGGCGGTCAAACCCCGACTGCAAACCACCTCTAGGTTACCTTAGATAGGGAAATGATGCAAAAGGATCTCGTGTTTGATGGCACTTGAGACTTTCGTGTTCGTTCCCGCTCACAATCCAAATTGGTGATATCTAGCCCTCTTGGGTGGGTACCCTTGGGGAGGAATCTGCCTCATTTGGATCGTGGGAGCCTAAGCCATAGGTTCCTCACATGATTTCTAATTTTTTAGAGTATACCCACTTGTCTCATGCGCATATCTATAGATGGTTGGTATACCTAAAACCATCCATTCTTACAGGGGAACATTTCACATTCCCCAAGTGTGGTTGGTAAGGCTTTTACTTTCGATGTACTTCCCTATTCCTTGTTTCATAGTATGACTCATGCATTATATACATCCATATGCATTGCATACATCGTGAAATCACTCAAGTGACTAATTGAAATAACAACGATAATGGGGTAGGATGTCGCTGTTTCCTAAAAGTTCAACTGAATTGGTAACCTTCGAGTACCTGAGGAAAGTCACTCGCCCTGGACCGAACACGAGGTTGCACTTTACCAGATTTGTACATGGCCGAGAACTAACTAGGCCCAAGTTGGGATACGCCCAAGATTGCCAAACCCGCTATTATGTCTACAACCTCAGATTCAAGCGACAAGCGGACGAGATATTCAAGAATTACTTGGAGATGAAGAAGCAACATCGCAACCGCTTAGCTAGAGACGCGTACGCCCGTCGAAAGGCTGAACGTCAAGCTAATGCAGACATGCCCATGATCACTTCTTGGGGAAAAAGGAGACGCCATGCGATCAACACAAGACCGAAGCGCATCATACTCAAAAAGACGAGACGCGAGAAGACTCCTGAAGTCATAATACCATGGACCAGAGCATGGCCAGAGGAACTAGGACCCTTCGACCAATGCATTGAAGACGACCCCTTACACTCGACTGGGGAAGGATTCCCGACTAACTATCATTGTGAAGGAGAATAGACCTTTAGGAAAGTGTGGTTTAGATCCTCACATTCCATCGGCCTTTTATGGCTTTCTTGTTTGAAGAGTCTCTCTTTACCTTTCTTTCGTTAGGCGTCCTGGTTGTAATAAGGGATTCATTCCGCTCTTCTCCCATTTGATGTATTGACCAATGGAATGTGACGTTGTTAATTCCCTTAGTCATTGGAGTGAACCTGACTAAATTGCATAATTCACTTTCCAGAAATTCAAATTAGACTTCAAGTCAGGTCTTCAGTTCCTGAAAAAAGGTTCTAATTTCAATTTCTTCAATTGGACTATGCAATTAAGTTGGTTCATGCATACTTCATGGCATTTGCATAGTTACATGTTTAAAGTAATTTTTGACGATTGACTTTTCAAAATCATTTGCATATTTTAGACTTGATAGGAAAGAATGATATTCAAGTGTGTAAAGTTCCTCGGACCGAGCTCCTATTATGGTGGGATAGCATGGGCGAAGCCAGCCAGAAATACGCCAAATCACTACTGGGGTATCTATTGGACCTACTGAAGATTGAGTGCCCACCTGCCTTTATTCAAGCCATGGCGCTTTATTGGAATCCTACCACCGCTACATTCTGCTTAGAAGGGCTGGAAGTTACCCCTACTCTCGAAGAATACAGCGCCGCCATCGAAGTTGAATTCACTCACCTACTAGTTCAACCTCCTATAGGATTTGAGCCCTTGAGTCAACTAGCTGAATTCCTTGACACAAGCCTCAACGAAGTCAAAACAAATGCCAAAAGCAATTCTGGGCGAATTTCACTATCCTTCCTCCTAGATCGATTCCCCAACCTCCCTGCTGCTAAAGGGACTAAATCTGGTAGAGCCTTTATCTTGGCCTTCTTTAGCTTCGTGCTATTTCTGATCTCATCTGTCACCTTCGACCATATTATGGCCATAGTAGTCAGACAAGTCTGTTGTGGGTGGGATTATTCAAACATTATCCTTGCTGAGACATTCCTTTTTCTAAATCGCTTCAAGAAAAATAAAAAGGGAATCTTTAGAGCCTCTAGTTATCTTCTGTACCTGTGGTTCACATCTCATATCAGACAGTTCCATATCCGCATGGGTTTCACTGAGATTAGCTCTGATTCCCATACTCTTAAAACCATTATCAGGACCCGTACACGTATTCCTAAGTTCAACTTCATGGAATGGAAGAATTTCCTTAGAACTCTGAAACCGGAACAGCTCCGATGGCGGCTTAGATTGCCAACACTGGGCAAAGTCAGGCTCGCATGTAATGACGAAGACCCAGTCCCTTTGCTAGTATTCACAGGCGCTACTGCGTATTATCCGAAGAGGATTATCCGGGAATTTGGGGCATTGCAGGAAATTCCTTCACCGCCCCGACTTGATATCTTCTCATTTGACATGCCAAAAGAGACCCTTACAAGAGAAGAAAAGAAACAGCTTGAAGATAAGGTGCAATTTATTATACGCTCTTTGAAGAACTCTCAGGCTGAAGATATAAGGTGGCCAGAAAATATGACTCGCATGGAGAACATTCACAGAGCTACCACGGAATACATTCAACACTTTGAGGCGGTCAGACGCAGCCTTGTTGAGCCTTATGTACCGGAATACATCGTACCGTACGTACCTGGAGTAGAGCCGTACATACCCAAAGATATGGGGCCGCCGTCGTATTTAGAAGATGAAAAATCCCAGACTGAAGAGAGGGGTCCATCTTGGGATGATGAGGACACCTTATACCTCAAGCGTCCTAGACTTGAATAGACTATTCTGTCAAGTGTAAAATAAGCAAACATAATGCCTTTTCATGCTTACTCACTTGTACTGAATATTACTTGGAACACATATGCATGAGTGCGGCCATGTTTTACAAGCGCATAAAAATCATCGTAAAAAATTACACTTCTATTAATTTCATGAATTCTTTATGAAAACGATTAAAAGAACTGCCCACATGAGACTAAAGCTCACAAGGTAGTCCTTTTTTTTTTTCATTCACCAATAGAAAATATGCAATTAAAAGGATCAAGTACTTCATTTTGCCTATACTAAAGAAATACTCACTGAAATTCCTTTTGAATAGGTACACTCTAATCATGAAATTGCCAACACACCGCTTTCGCACTCGGCTTATGACAAGAATGGAACAACAGGAGCTGACCCCACGAGTGGGCATGCTGGAAACATAGATGACCGCTATGGCAACCATGATGGCTGATATTAAGGCAATGCTGGAAGCCTCCCACGCCAGACATGCAGTAGCTCCTAATCAAAACAACCCAAGTCCATCTCTCACACCCGATATGGCAGATAAAAAAACGACGGAAGATACCCAACGAATAGAGGAGGATGTTCGTATGCCGAACGTACAGACACAACAAAAGACACCCCATGTTGTCATCAACCTTGAAAAGGATGAAAAGGGGAAATAGACCGTGAAAACCGAAGTAGATGCCAAGAGAATAGCCAAGATTGAAGAATGCTTGAGCAGCCAAGGTTATGAGTTGGCTCGCTTCGACAAGATATCTGCCTTCGCCAAAGTGGAGACCCCTCCTGACTACAAGGAACCAGACTTCGTGAGAAAATATAATGGGACAGGCTGTCCCCGTGCTCACCTCAAATATTATCTGCACAAGATGGCGCAATATTCAGATTATGTTTCACTGCTGATGAACACGTTCCAAGAGAGTCTGGCTGGCGCCGCTCTAGCTTGGTTCATCGAATTGGACCTGGAGGACTATGATGGGTAGGAAGATCTGGCAAAAGACTTCCTCAGACAGTATAAGTTCAACACGGCTACATCCCCGACAAGAGAGGACCTCCTACAAACCTCAAAAGTGAGTGGTGAATTGATCAGAACATACGTCCATAGGTGGCGAGCTTTGGTGACCCAAGTAAAGCTGTCAATCCCAGAAGATGAGCTGATTGACTTGTTTCTGAAAGCACTCCCCTACGAATATTTCGACAGATTGAACACCTCCGGATGTCAAACCTTTACGCACTTGATAAAGGTGGCTGAAAGGCTCGAGTGGGCCTTAAGAGAAAGGAGGCAACACGAAACTTCTACCAGAAAGTAATATCCCTTGAAGAAGGAGAGAGAGACTGGACTCGACATAGCCTTCATATCGGACCCCCATAAGCCCAATGTGTTTAGCAATTCTAATCAGACTAAGGGAGGATCATCGTGGTCAGCATCAAAAGTGCAAGAGCCTAGAAGGAGGTAACCTCAAAAGCAATTCTCTCAGCTCCCGAGGCCTTTATCCAAGTTGCTCCCGATGCTGTTAGAGCAACACCTGGTGGCGAAGGAACCACTCAGGGCAAATCCTATTAAATATCTTGGCTTTGATGAAAGTCAGACCTGTGTCTACCACATGGGCGAAAGGCGACACAACGTCGATAATTGCTACATCCTTAAGTTGAAGGTACAAGCTTTGATTGACAACTAGATTCTGAAGTTTGACAACATGGCTCCGAATGTACAAGAAAACTCGATCCCTAATCATCAAGCAGTATGAGCAATATTCGCTGACGAGGAAGAAAGCCACATTGCGCTGAAGGTGGACATACCTAAGCTGACCAACATTCTAGAGATCGCCTCATTGTACCCAAAAGAAGGAGAGGTCTCTACTGACATGAAGAAATTGTGTATCACTAAGATGTTAAGCTTGAGGATAATATCGGATGTTACCGATGAAATATTCGAGGGAGTCAAGGCCTCTCTAAGCTTGGAAGGGAGCCATTTTATGATTAAAATTGAGCAAGGAGGCGCGTGAAGTATCTCGCACGAGAGTCTGATAGGTGATCTCAGGCCGATTGTCCAGCCGGAAGAAGAACTTGAAGAGGATGAACTGGAAGCTAAGAGGTGAAACATAGCAGATCACAGATTCATGGCTAACGCGTTAGAAATGGGAGAGATTATAGATAACTTAGGTGAAGATTCCGGAGGATATAACTTCAAAGTGAAATATTCTGCTTCTCCTAGTTTCTATCAGAGAAAGGATGACATCATACCAGACGGATGGGGAGGTATGGATGATCCCGTTCAATCGAAAATCCCGAAGGAGGTGGAAAGGCCTTTTACGAGAGGGCTTGAATCGTCGCTTGACCAGGTGATGGATACCAAGCTTGACACAGAACAATATGTTGAAATAGAGAGATCAAAGGATCAACAACAAAACTCAGTTGAACAACTCAGGAGAATGAGAGAGTACCCGAGATTTGCAACACTAACAAAGCTAAGAAACGACGATCGCCATCGTCAATTTGAAAATGAAATTTTCTCAAAAGACTTTGACAATACTGTGTCGATGATTGAAGCCGCTACGACTGTGGTGATCAAGCTGGAAGAGCTTGACAACTTGAGTGAGGTAGAAGATTGTCTGATCAAGCCTATTATAATTTGGCTGCCCAGAGAGGAAACGACGATGCAACCAAAACAGAGGCAGCTTGCCCAACAACGATAACCCTAAAGGTCCCTCCAGTAGAAGAATACAATTCTAAGGCAGTTCACTGGGATTATGGGACGGAGGAAGTAGATGCGGTAATGAGGTCTGGACAATTCTACGCCCCTAGGGAAGGCGAGTCCGAAAAGAAAGAAGTCTCGAAGAAGGATGCAGAAAAACTCATGTCCATTATTAAAACTAGTGAGTTTGAGGTGATAGAGCAGTTAAGGAAGATGCCGGCCCAAATATCTCTACTGGGTTTGTTCATCAACTCAGAGAAGCACAAAAATGCACTGCTGAAGATACTGAACGAGGTGCATGTCCCTGAAACAATTAATGATATACAGTTGGGGGACTTTGTAGGGGCGATCCTCCTGAAAGATCAATTGAGTTTCTCACATGAAAACTTCCCCATGGAAGGGAGAGGACACAACAATGCCTTATACATTACCGCACAGTGCAATGGAAAGAGAATAGCACACGTGCTAATTGACAACGGATCCGCCTTCAAGATATGCCCTTTAGCTACATTAAGGAGTTTAGGTATCAAAGAAGAGATGCTTAAAACCTCCAAAACAGCTGTGAGAGCTTTCGACGGAATGAAGAAGACTGTAGTGGGCGAGATCGAGCTCGACGTACGCATCGGCCCAACAAAGTTCTCTATAAACTTCCAAGTGATGGATTTGCCTAGTTCGTTCGGAGTCCTGTTAAGAAGACCTTGGATCCACGTAGCAGGGGCCGTGCCTTCAAGTCTACATCAGAAGGTACGATCTGTAGTAAATGGAAAGGTCATTATCGCGCATGGAGAAGTTGATCTCCAAACATATCAAAGCAGCGCCATTCCCTACGTCCAACCCGAAATTAGGGTAGAAGCGAGTTATCATTCCCTGGAGTTGGTGGCAGCAGTACACACTCCCGTGGGGGCAAGATTGAGAACTCCCTATATTTCTGAAGCCAACCTTGTATCAGCCAAGATGCTACTAGCATATGAGTACAACCCTGGAGAAGGCCTGGGTAAATATGGTCAGGGAATGAATACCCCTCTACAGTTGAAATCTAACCAGCATAGGATGGGCTTGGGATATCAGAAAAGCCACCTGGGCGAGTCTGGCCCTAAGACAACCGGCCGGGGTCAAGGCAAGAGCTTGGGACGCCATGGAGGCCAGAAAAATCAGAGAGATTCATTCATAGGTTCTCCAGCTTGGAAAGGAAAATCCAAGATGTTCAACAGCCCTTTGAACGAGTACTTCAGCAAGAGCTCTAGGTGGTTGTCAGAAGTGGATATATCTCCAACAATAGAATCAAATCCGGCAAACCCTTTTCTGGAAGACAACTTCATTAATGTCATCATAGAGTGGTTGAGTGATGAAGCCACCGCTTCTGAGTAAAGAAACCTTTTCCCTGTTCTTAAATGCTGCATTTAAATTTCCTGCATTTTCATTACACGTTCAATAATTGTTGCTTGAAATAGATCTAGGAAAACACTTTTGGATCTCCGACCGTTGGTCCAAACAACATAGCTTATAATGCGGCCCATTTTGCATTCAATAAAATTGTACACGTTTTATTAAGGACATATGGAACCATAAATCAGCCCAATGATGATGATTAGTCTTCCATACGGAAGCTTGAGGCCTGATTTTCCATATAGCTCCTGATTTTCAAAAGATTCTGAGGGACAAGGGTGTTCTATGATATAAGGACTAGTCCCATTTACACCTGTACTTATTCCTGAAATCTCTTTCGAAAAGGTTTTTCACACTCGTGCATGGCATTTCTATGTGGACTATAGACTAACCATGCTCATGACATTTCAGGCATATCATCTCAAACATACATACCATGTTGTTGTACGATTCAGATCATCATGTCGGCTATTCCTACAATATTGAAGAAGAGGATGAGGATGAAGGTTACGAATCTATCCGCAGAAAATGGAGTGCCTTCGAAGATTCAATACTTCCCCCTTCAGAGGAACAAGTTGTTATTAACTTGGGGAACTCCGCAGATATAAAGGAAGTCAAGATCGGTGGACATTTGTCCCGAGATGAAAGGCTTAGGTTTACAGAATTACTAAGGGAATATCAGGATGTTTTCCCATGGTCATATGCCGACATACCGGGTTTGGATCCTGGAATTGTGGAAAATACATTACCCACAGATCTCATTATCAAACCTGTCTGGCAAGGCAGTAGAAGGATGAAAGCCGAGTTGGAAGACAAAATTAAGGAAGAGGTGATGAAACTTCTCAGGGTGGGATTTATTGAAGCTATCACATACTCTGACTGGATTGCAAACATAGTCCCCGTCATGAAAAAGGACGGCAGGGTCCGGATCTGTGTAGATTACAGAGACTTGAATAAAGCAAACCCGATGGATGGAAATGAAAGAGCCATCTATTACTTGAGCAAGAAATTCACCTCGTTTGAAGCAAAATATATACCCGTTGAAAGGGCATGCGTGGCAACTGTATGGGTACTTCGCAGATTAAGACAGTATACCCTACATCACCATATCCAGTTGGTAACAGAAAATGACCCTGTTAAATATCTCCTAGAAAAGCGCGCTCTGATTAGGAAGTTAGCAAAATGGCAGGTGATGTTATCTGAATTTGACATCAGGTGCTCTCCACAAAAATCAGTAAAAGGGAGAGCCATAGCTGATATGTTAGCAAAAAGCTCACAAAATTATAAGTCTTCTGGAAAGACAAAGACAGAAGATCAAGTTTTGAACCTCGCAGAGGATAAGTGAATCATGTATTTCGATGGCGCTGTTAACCTATCAGGAGCCGGCACTGGGGCAATATTAATATCCCCAGACAATCAACATTATCCTGTTGCGGCAAATGTGACTTTCCATTGCACCAACAATATCTCAGAATACGAAGCGTGTATTCTAGGCTTACGGTTAGTCATTTCCATGGGAATACCTAAGCTGCAAGTTTATGGAGATTCCATACTCATCATTTTACAGACACATGGAGAGTGGAAAACGAAGGATGCAAAGCTCATCCCTTATCATGAGTACCTTGAAGAATTAACACTCAAATTCGAAGAGGTGTCATTTGAATACCTACCAAGGTCTCATAACCAATTTGCAGATGCACTAGCCACACTGGCCTCGATGCTGCAATTGACCGGTGGGATAGAAATAGAACCACTAAGGATCGGCATAGTTGAAAAATCGACCTATTGTATTATGGTAGAAGAAGAATTCGACGGAGAGCCCTGGTACTATGACGTTAAGAATTATCTCTTAAGAGGGGAGTTTCCTGAAGGGTGCCAAGCAGGAGATCGAAAATACAAAACCAGGATGGCCATCAAATTCTTCCTCAGTGGACAAGTCCTGTACAAAAGGTCATTTGACTCCACTCTGTTAAGATGCGTGGATGCTAAAGAAGCAAATGTTCTCATGAAGGAGATCCATGAAGGTATATGCGGGCCCCATATAAACGGCCACCTCCTCGCCAAGAAAATCATGCAGCTCGGATATTATTGGATGACCATCGAACCAGACTGCTACCAGCATGTCCGGTCATGCCACCAGTGTCAAGTATACGACAATAAGATTAATGCGCCCTCGAATGAACTGCATCAAATGTCCGAAGCCTGGTCTTTTTATATGTGGGGGATAGACATGATAGGACCTATCAATCCGACGGCTTCAAATGGTCATCGTTTCATCCTGGTGGCGATTGATTACTTTACAAAGTAGATAGAGGCCAATTCTTACAAAAATGTCACCGCAAGAAATGTGGCAAGGTTTATTAAGAGAGACATAATCTCTCGATATGGTACTCCTCAAGCGATCATTACAGATAATGGGTCCAACCTGAACAACAAGATTGTCGATGATCTACTGGACCGTTTTAATGTCTGACATCTTAATTCTTCCCCTTACCGCCCACAGATGAATGGGGCAGTAGAAGCGGCTAACAAGAATATCAAAAAGATCCTGGCTAAGATTGTAGAAAATTATAGGGATTGACATGAAAGGCTACCCTTCGCCTTAATGGCATATCGAACTTCGATCAGAACTTCTACAGGGGCAACTCCTTACGCTCTGGTATACGGGATGGAAGCGGTCCTACCCGTGGAAGTTAAGGTTCCCTCTTTAAGAATCTTATTAGAGGGTAAACTTTCCGAGACGGAATACTCCAAACACATATGTGAACAGCTGAATTTGATAGACGAGAAGCGTCTCAGAGCGATCTGTCATGGTCAACGCTACCAGAAAAGGGTGGCCAAGTCATTCAATCGAAAGGTTAGAGCCAGAAGTTTTGAGGTAAATGACCTGGTAGTAAAGAAGACTCTGCCAAATGTTGTCCACCTAGGAGGGAAGTTTACCCCTAATTACGAAGGCCTCTATATTGTCAAGAAGATTCTCACAGGAGGAGTATTGATTCTTGTAAATTCTGAAGGAGAAGAATTGTGGCACCCTGTAAATTCATATGCGGAGAAGAAATATTATCCTTGAAATGAAATCAGATGTTGAATATGTGGCTTGTCCTGAAATGATTTGAATTGCCATAACGGTCATTGCATAAGCATACCATGCATCCATGCATACACTAGCATATGCTCAGTTTTGCATGATTTCAAGAAGCAGACTCAAAATTGGATTCATCCAAATGGAACCCTAGACGAAAGGGTCTTCAGCATCAAGTACTAGGTGATATGTATCTGTTCCACCAAGGGTTGAATCACCTTTCACTCACAAGAATGTCTATTCTATCCTACATGCAGGAATGTCTGATGAAGACGGAAGATAAATGCAGTAAAACCTCTCTCACTTCCTATAAGACGAAAAGAGCAAGAGAATGAACATTCACATGCTCGAACTTGGAAACAAACCTCGTTTTCAAAAAATAAATGCCTGACATTTATTGCACTCCCGTCAAAACCGGAGGTTATCCAAGCATAATCCAAGTAGGCATGATGCATCATCGAAATCCCCTGTGGAGTAAAATGCCTGGAGAAAAACAAAGTGATTTTTCCAAAAACATAGCTTGCTTAGAACCGTCTAACAGGAATGTTCTCCCATATGGAAGGAAAACCTAACCCAAACACGTCCTACATACACTCGAGAGATGAGAAAAGTGTGAGAATAGGAAACTCTGGATCCGGGGATACAAGGCCCCTTCGCATCGATTACACAAATTGAGATAACGGAGGCATTCATTTCTCTATCCTAAACACCACATGTGACCATTGATAACCTTTTGAACGACGGTTTCATTCTTTACCCCTGTCAAGAACCACCCCGCATTGGGGCCGACTGGAGGGGAGTCCAACAGTATCAGAAGGTAAATGGTTAGAAATTCTCTTGCTCAGACTTGCATCAATTTTCGTGTGTTGCTTGTCATTCTAACTTCTATGATAATTCAAGTGCTTTAGGATGACGAAAAGCATTCGTTTCCCTATCCTATACACTTTACTCATTGCACAGCCCAGTTAAGCTTATACGTTCGTTTCACAAACCCGTTGGTGATAATTGTATATCTCAAGGCAGAAGCGATGTCACTTCAAGAGTGGAAGAGTTCAAAAGAAGGGCAATTTTCCAAAATAATTTTTTTTAAAAAAATATTTATCAAAATAATAGTAAAAATAAAATAATTACCGAATTGGGTGCCAATCGGCACTTGGGCCGCCGATTGGGGCCCAATGCCAATCGGCAGCCCAATTGCCGATTGGGACACCCAATCGGCAATTGGGCTGCCGATTGGGGCTGAAAATTATTTTATTTTATTTTATTTTTTTTCAATAGATTCGTCTCGAAAAATTATGCAAAATAAAAAAAAATCGTTCCAAACGGACACCCGAGCGATTAGATATACCTTTTTAAAGTATTATTAATAAAATTTTACTATTATTTTGGTAAAAGTATTATTAATAAAATTTAAATTTTTTTATAAAAGTAAAAAATACTACATAATTCATTTTATGTATTATTAATAAAATTTATATTTTTTATAAAAGTAAAAAAAAACTACATAATAAAATTGACTTTTAATTTATATTTTTTTTATAAAAGTTTTCAATTAAATAATAAATTATAATTGAAATTATATTAATAATTTAGGCATCAATTGAAAATTTTTATAAAAAATATAAATTAAAAGTCAATTTTAATGGTGAAATTGAAAATTTTTATAAAAATATAAATTAAAAGTCAATTTTAATGGTGAAATTGAAAATTTTTATAAAAAATATAAATTAAAAGTCAATTTTATAAAAAAAAAATATAAATTTTATTAATAATACTTTTACCAAAATAATAGTAAAATTTTTATTATTAATAATTTTATAAAAAGTTTCAATTGATGCCTAAATTATTAATACAATTTCAATTATAATTTATTATTTAATTGCAAAATTTTATAAAAAATATAAATTAAAAGTCAAATTTTATTATGTAGTGTTTTTTTTTTACTTTTATAAAAAATATAAATTTTATTAATAATACATAATATGAATTATGTAGTATTTTTTTACTTTTATAAAAAAAATTTAAATTTTATTAATAATACTTTGAAAAGGCATATCTCATCGCTCGGGTGTCCGTTTGGAACGAATTTTTTTTTTTATTTCGCATAATTTTTCGAGACGAATCCATTGAAAAAAAATAAAATAAAAAAATAATTTTCGGCCCCAAGTGCCGATTGGCGCCCAATTCGATAATTATTTTATTTTTACTATTATTTTGCTAAATATTTTTTTCAAAAAAATTATTTTGGAAAATTGCCCTCAAAAGAACAGGAATGATGAAAAACTCATGGGTTAATGTCTAAGTGCTAAGATTCAAGTTGTACATCTAGCACACTTATTTGAAAATATTAAATCCCAAAAGAAAGGAAAAGAAGAGATTTCAACAAAAGATGAGGAAAAGAAAAAAAGAGAGGAAAGTCCAATCTTGAGCATCAAGAAAAAGCAAAGTGCCTAGTAAAAGCAAGGCCCATGCCCATCCAAATATTTGTACACTTGTAAATCATGTGTTTGACCTTGTAAATGCCAAAATATGGCATGATAAGTGTATAGATCACTAGTGAGATCTGGTTGTAAAAGAAACACCCAAGGGAGACAAACCGTGAAAGACACTCCCAAATTATGTCACATTCAGATGTTGACGCCGCACTAACACGAGAGAGAAGTTCTCCGAAAGACTACCAATGCACCTCAAAGACTGAGGCACTCTTTGAACCGCAAGGGACCAGATCGGCAACAAACCCGCAGTGATCACCAATGTTAAGCCCTTCGCGTATTCTGAGCAAAAAATAAGCCATTCTTTTTGGTCCGCAAATCTACTTGTGTTACAACCCTGAGAAGTCTTTTTTGATTAAAGCACTTGGGTTAAGGTAGGGTTTAATGTCTAACCTTAGCTCGAAGAAGTTCGAGCAAGATTATTTCTTTCTTATTTTTGCAGGGTTCTTAACTTGTAAACTCGAAGCAAATGAAGAAAATTTTGAGTTAAAAAAAAAAAAGACCTGACTCAGAAAGTGAGTCCCCCTTCGGAAGCCATGTCCAAGCCCAACATTACGGTCCCGTGAAGACCTCCCGATTGATTTAAATGTATGTGCTGCGAACGGTCCCGAAAACCCAGGGACAGGGTATCAGGAAATTCGAGTGCTCTTGTTATAAAAAGACCAAATCAGAAAAATTGGTAACAAGCCCTTTCTGACAGAGATATTCTAATAGAACGCTCGAAAGCAAGTTGTGGTCGGTAACTTCAAATTGTTTTATCCAAGGATTTTCCTCATAATGATTCTTGATCATCCTCGCATGTTTAAAGATGTTTTGGATAACCTCTAGCATCCTAAATCATTTTGCATAATTGCATAGGTTAAAATGAACCTTTACCTGCATTATGTTTATCATCTTGTCAAAAGGACAATTTTTGGAATCATCTCTTCATGAGACTTCAGTTTTACAGGTTTGAACTTTCTGCAGGATGCCTGGAGTCCCCAGATCCCAGAATGTCACCTCCAAATGTGAAAAGGATAATCTTCGGAATCATCTCCTTGAGAGATGTCGGTTTTATAGGTATAAGTTTTCTGCAGGATGCGTAGAGTTCCCAGATCCCAGAATGTCACCTCCAATGTCGAAAGGACAATATTCAAGATCGTCTTTCTGTGAGATTTTAGGTGACCCCTAAATCCCAGAAAAATCTTATCAAAGTTTTTGCAGGTTTGAGTTTTCTGCAGGATACTTGGAGTCCCCAAATCCCAGAATAACGCCTTGCACGTCAAAAGGACAATTTTTAGAACCAGCTGTCTGTAAGGTTCTAGGTAATCCCTAAAACCATAATAGCTCATTTGGTAAACCTAAGAGTTAGGTACACCTCACTTGTGTAGACCCTAGTTGATTCTTCAGAGTGTAGGATCAGCTTAGTGTTCGACAATCCCTACAGAACGGGTGCGTCATCCGTAGGTTCCTAGCAGAAAGGAGTCTTATTCTCGGCCTGATCCCCCTGACGGATCAAAATGTTCAACAATCCCTACAGAATGTGTGCGTCATCCATAGGTTCCTAGCAGAAAGGAGTCCTATTCTCGGCCTGATCCCCTTGACAGATCAAAATATTCGACAATCCCAATAGAACGGGTGCGTCATCTATAGGTTTCTAGCAGAAAGGAGTCATATTCATGGTTTGATCCACCATACGGATCAAAGCCCCTGACAATCCCTAAAGAACGGGTGCGTCATTCATAGGTTCCTGTCAAACATAGGAATCCCACTCTGGTTTGGCCTACCATACAGGCTAGAGTTTAACCGCCCTGGGAAGCTCAAGAGACGAGCCCCTAGGTATCCACTTGAACCTGCTAAACACCGCGCATGCCGCACGAGCATCAGGCAGGTAAGTAAGAGGTGAGCATCTCTATCCCGCCTCTCTCCCTCTCGCACCGGCAAAGATAGGGTAAAACATTTACAAGCGGGACAAGAAAGATTAGATGTCAAGATTCATTTTTCTATTCCTCAATAGAGTCGATCTAGACTAAGGTGTCACCTGTCTTTGAGAGAAACCTCTCGCGAGATTCCTCTCAAAGAGGGGTAGCTGTTGACACCTAATTTTGGATCAGCTTTTTTTTAGCCATTTCTTAGAAAATTCATAAAAAATCCATAAAAAGTCAAAAAATTGTAAAATCAACTTTGGTGGCCTTGGCCAAGCCTAAGGAACCATTTTTGACAAAAAAAAATAATTTTTCATATTTTTTTTCATATTTTTAATATTTTCAGAAATTAGGAAAATACTAGAAAAATCAAGAAAAATAGCATTCGAGGTCACACAAATATGGAAAAATTAGCCAATATTTTTATTTTAAATCCCTTGTCTTTTTGACCTCACAAAACGTCCAAAATCAGATTCAATTTTATGTGTCCTTTGTAACACATATGATTGAATTTGATAAAAAAAAATGTCAATTGAGTCTTTTAATTTGTAATTTTGGCATTTTTTAGGATCTTGACATTCAATCTAGTTGTCCCTTATTGCAATTTAGCACAATTATTCGCACAAATTGCTCAATTGCATAAATTTGGCAAAATTACATACTTAATTGCATTTTAGTCCTTGAAATTGGGCATATTTGAAATTATTTTCAATTCAGGGACTATCATTGCAAATTGAAGTCACTGTCCAATACTTTTCATCATTTTGAATCAAATGGCATAGGTAGTTTTGTCCAATTTTATCATTTGAACCTTCAATTGAACAATTCCCCGATTTGCAATTAAATGAAAATTTGGGGTTTTTGTTGAAATTGACATGAACTTTTGGGCAAAATTACATTTTAAAATAAAATTCATGCCATAGATTCGATTCTGAAGTCCAATTGCAAAAATTCCCCATCGATTTAGACCGGTCAGACCGCCAGTCGGACCGGTCGAACCTGTTCGCTACAGTACCTTCTTCCCCAAAGCTTCCCGCGCCATTTGCAGACTTGCGGGTTGAATTTTGATGGCAAAATTGGACCATCAATCACCTTCAATTGGTGAAATTGGAGGAGGCGTTTTGTTGGCCACGAAGCTCCCCGTCGATCAAGACCGGTCCGATGGTCTAGGCCTGTCGGAACGATGCTAGCAAAGGCCAAATGCTCACCGGCCGTTTGCATACCAAACACAGGGTCAAATGCAGGTGGAATTCGAGTGAAATTGACATCACCGGATGACCAGAATTAACGGCCATTCTGCCTTGGACGTTCACCGGTGTCCGGTGACCATTTCGCACGTGATTGCACGTGCGAAGGTCACCGGCTCAACCCCCTGTTCGGCGCCAAAATTTCAAAGAGCTATATAAGTCTAATGGACCTTCTATAAAGCGGGGTTGGTTGGTTCAGTTAGAGGGGAGCAAACTGAATTGAGAGAGAGAGAGAGAGAGAGAGAGAGAGAGAGAGAGAGAGAGAGAGAAAAAACGCGAGAGAGAGCTCGTTCTCCGACCCCCGTCGTCGAGAACTCGAGCACAACTGCAAGACCTTGGTTGGGCCGTCTCTGGTCAAACCGAAGCCAAAGAAGACCGTTGGAAGTTCGCCCCGAGCGCCAGGAAGCGATCGCCACCTGCCGCGCCACGCGAAATTGCGAAAATAGGTAAGACACAGTTCTGAGTTCTTCACTGTTCATCATGTTGTGAAAATTCTCCTATATTTTGATTCTGACAAAACTATCGAAAGAAATTGTATAACGTTATGTGATGCAGAAAGAATGTGTAAGCAGCAGGTTGAGTGGATCAAATTCTGTCGCGTGGACGAAGGGTGAGATGGAAGTGCTTCTGACGAAGGGTGAGATGGAAGTGCTTCTGACGAAGGGTCAGATGGAAGTGCATCTTACTAAGGGTCAGATGGAAGTGCTTCTGACGAGGTCAGATGGAGTGCTTCTGACTGAGGGTCAGATGGAAGTGCTTCTGACAATCTAAACAGTGACGGATGAATAGCATCAAATCTCCGTATTACCATTCCGTGTCAACTGATCTAGTAAAAAACAAATCTGTTCTAAGACGAAACCCGAGAAAGACCAGTTTCTGCACTTGCAAAACTTGAAGACCCACGTATGGAAGGTTTTCGATCAAGGCAAGATTCCTATGGAAAGCTTGTGATATTCGATTGCCATGATATCCCTTCCAATCAATCAAGGGACTTTCTACAATGGGATATCATCTTCTAAGGAATATTCCTTCGGGAACCAACTCATACTTATCACACTTATGGAAGCTGGAGATTCAGTTGTATGGGCGACTGAATCAGAAGGGTTCAATATCTTACTCAATGGTCTACATATCTTCTAAAGATACAGTCTCGTTCAATCACGATTGATGACGTCCAATCAAGGATTGAAGAGCGATCCCTCGGCTGGGAATCCAACGGCTAGTTCGGAGGCATGTGAGTATAAAAGAAGAACCATAATGGACTAAAAAGTAAGAAGGTGAACAACAATCCAAAGTGCAAGCATAATCTGAGTTCTATCCGAAAATATTCTGTGTACCCAAAATCCTATTCATTGTGAAAATCTGAGAGAGAGAAAAATCGAGTGATTGAGTGTTTGTAATTCTTGTGATTCTTCATAGTGAAATCCAGCCGATCGGCTGTCATCGTGGGAGAGTGGACGTAGGCTTGATCTAAGCCGAATCACTATAATCGTCGTGTGCAATATTCTCTACTCTAAACTCTTACTTTTGTGTTTAGACTTTTTGCACACTGTTATACTATTCCTGATTCTAATCGTACACTGAATTATTTTTTTTTTAATTCCGCAAGAAATTTCAATTATATTCAGAATCACCTATTCACCCCCCTCTAGGTGATATTGCTAGATCCATCAATTGGTATCAGAGCGGGTTGCTCATATTTACGAAGTGTTTAGTGACTTCAGAGCTAACGATCTACTATGTCTAGCAATCACTCTTCAGGAACAAGCGACTCATCCATTTTGCGCTTTTTCTTGCAATTAATGTGTGCGTTTCGTTCCTTGGATATCACTGACCATCGCCGCATCTTCATTTTGCATCGATTTTGCCTGAATACCCTGAATCGTGTCTTCAAATTTAGCCTCCATCGCCGACCACTGTTCAAAGTCGCCCAGTCAAATCTGGGTCGAGCGAGCTCAATCGGAGCTCGAGGTAAGTCTTCTGAACATTGATTAGTGCTATTCTGTGACTGAATCGCCATGATTTGATGCGAATCGAGCAATTGAATTCCCATGGTCGTATTCGGCATCTCGCATGGCGATCGTGATTTGGTGAATGAAATCATGCGATTCTTAGATATATTGAACTAGAGGCGATTGCGAGTCGATTGACGTTGGTTTCGCGCGATTTAGTTAAGATCTCACCGTCGGATCATCGTCGGAGAAGCTCAACCGTTCGTTCCATCAGAGTCGGGAGGTTGAAGACGAAGCTGACGTGGCGTAGTCAGCGGGTCAAAGTCATAGGTGGCATTCGGCCATTGGTCCACGTGTCAGTCCAGTCAGCATGGCCGTTGGGGGTTGTTATTCGAATAAGTAGATCGGACGGCTCACATAAATCGAGCCTAAATTTTAGTGGCCGTCCGATTAGTAATTAGGTTTGTTCGAAAATATTTTAAATCGAAAAATCAAATTGAACCGAAATGGTGCTGTTTAGGTTAGTGGGAAGGCGACGTCGTTTAGGTTAGTATGGGTGGACGGCTCAGATTGAGTCTTGAGGTCTGATCCGTTTACTAAACGGATCAGACGGTCCCGGTTAAGTCCTCGTTCCATCTAGGCCGTAGGTTTTAGTAACCAGATCTGACGGGCGTGGATTAGCCACGCGGTTCAATAGGAACCGTCGGATCAGGTCCGGATAATCCGAAAATAAAAAAGGAAGAAACGGCGTCGTTTTGGCTCGTGTGTCGCGCGGATCCGGGTCTGGGCCGGGTTGACCCAGTCCGAAACATTTTTTAATAAAAAAAATCAGAAAATGATTTTAAAAAATAAAAAATAAAAAAAATCAGAAAAATCATAGAAAATCCAAAAAAAAAAGGAAAATCCTAGATATTCCAGAAATCCTCAAAAATCGAGGATTGACCACAGACAACTGGTCAACCCTATTTTTGGGGTTTTTTATCCGTTCTTCCAAGAATTGACGACATTACCCTTTAGGGGTAAGTCGCATCTGCTGTATATGGGAGGTAAGGCCGATAATGCCAAGGTAAGAATTAGGGTCGGTTAGGTGACCAATTCTTAGGCTTGGGTTTTCGAGTCCTGTCCCTTTTCTCAAAATGACGATTTTGCCCCCCTCAATGGGAAAATCGTCTTTCTTGTCCCAATCAAATCCTGAAAATTGCTTAAAGTTAGAGTTTTGGTCAGATGGGTGACCAACCCTAATTTTTGTGATTTTCAGTTCTCATCTTTGTCCAAAATGACGATTTTACCCCTCCAAAGGTAAAATCACTTTTAAATTCCAGAAAAATTCTAAAAATTCCCGAAAAATAGGAAATGGAAGGATTTTATCGCCAATCCCATTTCCACCCTATTTTGACTGCATATTTCATCTGAAATGATGATTTTTCCCTTTTAAAGCAAATTGTCCCCAAAATTTCTCAAAATTACGATTCTACCCCTCATGGGCGAATCATGTTCAAATTTCCTAAGCCTTGATTGATACTTCTCTAGGCTAATAGGGCTTCATTAGGGATGCTATGCTACTTTCATGTGCTTTATCCGCATGTATTGGATCCTTGATTTGCGCCTTTACTTTTACTGACTGTGAGTGATAGGGTAGCCATTCCTGTCTGCATGAACTCCTAGAATTAGGATCCGTACCCCACTCATCTGCATGAAATCTTTACACTAGATAAATCATCCAACTTAGGTGCCGAAAGGGCGTCAACTCTAGCAGTTGGCGTAACAAAGTCCCCGATCCCATTTCTCTGGTTTCCACAGAATCGAATAGACCGCTCCCAACTATTCGGTAGGGTTTCCGATCGTACCCTCCATGAAACGATTGGTGGCGACTCCTTGGCATGTACACATATCACATGTCACCAGACTGCACCGAAGGTCGACCACGTATTTCCAGCCGTTGTGATTTGGGTAATGGACCTTGGGAGAGGCCCGCGTCCGATCAGGCAACATCGGGCAGCCCATTAGCCCCCTCCAACAGGGCTCCTCGAGGAGAGTGTCGCGACAATATGAACGTGAGAATTGCAATTCCGCCATAGGCGTTTCGAGACTGATTTTTCAAAAAATTGGCGCCCCAAAGGGAAGCTTTATACGAAGACACATCTATTCAAATTACCCGTCTGTAATCCGATATATCCCATGTCCGCTGCGTACCATCTGGCCCGTTGACTTTGTAGAAGAACTATATTTTCCCTTGGGAAAACTACCAAAATAATCTTAAACCTATTGCAATTATGTTAATCCAATCCTAAATTTTTATTCTTTTTTTTTTGGCTAGTTGAATCATAAATTGTCAGACATGACAACTAGCCAAAGGAGGGTGAGCTCAATCTTGCGGACCCTCGCCTCTGGCCGTTCGTTGGACTCGACGAGAGTTAGAGAAAAGGAAACGACAAAAAAAAGAGAGATAAAAGAAAAGAAAAAAAGAACATAAAAAAAAAATTGCAAGAAAATATTATCAAAACGTCAGTGATTTTTTTATCAAACTACGTCAGCGGTTTCCGATCAAAATTGGTCAGACGGATTGTACTAGCACAAGTATAAAAGATTTAGGATTCAATTGGCACAAAGAAAGTTTATGGCTGAATTATCAAACTTTTGTTTTGAGTATTCTCTCGTTTTTTTCTCGGGGCCATGCTTCCGATGGGTGAGTGGCAAGTCATAGCGCTTGCGAGTTTAGTTAAATGACAGCCCGGGGGTTAATTTGCCATTGACATGCCACTTTAATCCCGGATGAGAGGAAACACGGCCCCTCGTACGAATATTGTATTAAATGAGACAAGGAAAGAGGAAGAAAAGCCGGCCACCCAAGACGTGCGTGTGTATAAATAGATAGAGAGTCCCCTCCTTCCTTCTCCACAAGAACACAACCAGCGCTTTTGGTTTTTTTTCCTTTTTGCAGACAGAGAGAGAGAGAGAGCTCGACCCTTTTCTCATCTCCTCTCTCAAATCTCTCGCCAAGCAGCAGCAGAGGTAGGTGTCCCTCTGTGTAACTGGTTCATGTTCTCGTAGCTGCGCTGGATTAAGATCGGCGGCGCGATGAGCTTCGATGTCGTCATGCATGCAGATGGCGATATATTCTCAGGAAAAAAACGAACACAGTTCGTGAATATGTAAAGAACAAGTTCGCTGAGGAGATTTGTTTTGACAGCAACTCATTATCTTCTGTTTTTGTTTGCATGATCATCAGGAAGGACGGCTCGCGAGTACCCGGATACAAACAGTTAAATCAGTTGAAGGGATCAAGAACAAGAGAAGATCAGAATGTGGAGGCTGAAGATAGCAGCAGGAGAAGACGGTCCCTACTTGTTCAGCACCAACAACTACGTGGGGAGGCAGATTTGGGAGTTCGACCCTGAGGCCGGCACCCCGGAGGAGCGGGCTGAGGTGGAGGCCGCTCGCCGGCACTTCTACGACCACCGCCACCAAGTGAAGCCCTCCCGTGACCTCCTCTGGCGCATGCAGGTACACACCCTCCCGTCCTCATTCAGAGTCGGCCAATTTCTTGCTTGTGCGTCCGCATACGAAAGAATTTATAGTCTCCCTTTTCGGGGTTTTTTTTTTCCCAAATTACGATTTTTTTTAAACAATTACCAAAAAAAATTAAAAAAATTATATTTACCCAATTGGTTGCCGCTAGGCAGCTAGTGGGCCGAGCGGCACCCAATCGGCATTTGGGCTACCGAGCCGAGCCCGCTCGGCAGCCCAAATGCTAAGCGAACTGTCGAGCCCATTTTAATTTTTTTTTCCTTTTAAGTTTCTTTTGTATAAATTAATTAAATTGTGAAAAATATTGTCATTCCCACATGTTTACCTCAATGGTTTTCATTTGGGCGCTTTGGTGGTCAGGATTCAATTCCTAGTTTGTTCACTTTCTTTCGTTTTTGCTTTCTTTCTTTTTTTTCCATCTCCACCTGAAAAAAAATATTATGTAAATAATAAATTATAACATTTGTGTTATTTATAATTTTTATAAAATTATCAATTAGATAATAAAGTATATTGAAATTATGTAAAAAACTAGTATTCATAAAATAAATTATCAATTAAATAATAAATTATAAATTTTATTTTATTATAGTAATTTTTAAAATATTATCAATTAAATAATAGATTATATTGAAATTATGTAAAAAAATTAGTATTCATAAAATAAATTATTATGTAAATAATAAAAATTTTATTACAATTATATTGGAATTATTTATTATTAGTATTCCAATTATAAAAATTAGTATTCCATTTATAAAATAGTATTCTATTTATTTTATTTATAATTTTTTTAAAAAATAAATTAGTATTCCATTTATTATTAGTATTCCAATTATAAAAATTAGTATTCCACTTAAGTATAAATCACAAATTGCAAGCATGTAATTCATAACTAACCTTCTCCTCCTGAGTCTAGGGGTGAGCATGGTTCTAAGGTAGAATTTGCAGAATCGGATCGGCAGGAGCCGATTGATTCCAGGTTCCAATGTATAGAGGGTGGGTTCTAGGTTTCAAAAATTAGCGAACTTGCTTTGACGGGTAGGTTCCAAGTTCTAGGTAGGTGGAACCTGGAACCTGAAGCAAGTTTTTATATTTTTTCTTAATATATGTATTTGCGTCATTCTGAGATATTTCATAAGGACGATGATGAGTATGTAATTCGAAACTGCTTTATCATTGAGACTTTTACTTTGTTATCGTTTCATATATTTCGTGTGTCTAAATATGGGTTGTGATTAGTAAATTTTAATAGTAGATTGTGGTCATTAAATGTAATTGTCAAAATGATCGTTCAACTAAGAATATATGTGGAACATGGTTGGAACCTGGAATCGACCCTGGAACTTGGGACATGGTAGGTTCTAGGTTCCAAAAAATAAGGAACCTGTATAGACGGGTAGATTCTAGGTTCCAAGTCGAATTTGTACGGAACCTGAAATTGCTCATCCCTACCGGAGTCATCATGGGTTCAATTTTTTTTTTTTTAGGTGGAGATGGAAAAAAAATGAAAAAAAGTGAACAAACCAGGAATTGAACCCATGACCACCAAAGCACTTAGCCCAAATGAAAACCAATGAGGTCAACATGTGGCAATGGCAATATTATTTGTAGTTTAATTAATATATACACATATTAGAAATAAGAAACTTAAAAGAAAACAATTAAAATGGGCTTGACAGCCTGCTCGGCATTTGAGCTGCCGAGCGAGCTCGGTTCGGCAGCCCAAATGCCGATTGGGTTGCGCTCGGCCCACACCCTGCCGAGCGGCACCCAATTGGGTAAATATAATTTTTTTAATGCTTTTTTGGTATTTTTTTTTAAAAATCGCAATTTGGAAAAAATCTCCTTTTTTGCCCTTTCTGCATATTTGAGGACTAATTTGAGCCACAGGTGCGCAAAAGTGGTACCGACAACGGGCGTATCGAACTCAACAGGGTCTGCAAGAATCAATTTTCAATTATGTCAGCTAATCAAGGGAAAAATACAAAAAAAAAAATCTTAAAGTTATTACATTAATACCAATTCAATGCTAAACCTTTCAATTAGATCAATTTAGTCATAAACATTTGGTACTAATTCAATCCATTCGGCCAATTTTGGCCGAAAATTACCTCGTGGACGTCGGCGGTGCCATGTAAGACGACAAGTGCTAACATGGATATATATATAAACTTAATTTTTAAAACTTTTTTCCTTTTTTTTTTTCTTGAATTTTGGCTTTGGCTAGCAAGGGTTGCCGCATGAGCCAGTAGCTTCCCCGGCTACTAGCGAGGGTCGCGGCCCTTGCTAGATCTGGGTGACGGTCGCCTCCCCTAAGGCCATCATAGCCTCGCCGACTGCATGCGAGGCCAGGAGTGAGGGCTGCGACCGTTACTTGGGTTGGCGAGGGCTAGCTAACCCTTGCTATTGGCCATCGTGGCCGGCCGATGACTCGTCGGCCAAAGCCAAAGCGCAAGAAAATAAATTAGAAAACAATTTTTTACAAAAAAATATTACTAAAATTTTTTTTCACGTAAGTGCCGGCTATCCTACATGGCACCGTCGGCTTCCACATCAGCGATTTTTGGCTAAAATTGATCGGATTGACTGAATTAATATTAATACAAAAAAGTTAGAGGACTTCTTTGGTACTTTTCTCCGCTAATTTAGTTTGGGCGACGTAGATTGCGTGCAATCCAGTTGCTGTGGCCCGTGGGGCCTTTATGTTTCAAGCAAAAGATCCGAGGCCCAAATGATCTCTCTCGGGTAAAAAAAGAATTCAACCCAACTGTCATCCGACTTCACCACATGCCTCCTCTGTTCTTGGTTTTGTCGTTTCCTCTTCTTTGCTTTTCAGACAATCTCGCTCTTGCTTCGATCCTCCTCTCTTCTTGGTTCGTCGTTTTTTAGCTAATCTGAGAGTTGTTTGAATCCCCGTCATAATTTTCTTTGTTATTGTTCAGTACACCGTTACTGTTGTTGCTAGACATAAAATTCGAAACTTGTGAGGGTGTTGTAATACAGCGTGATGGGTTAGCTTAAGCTGACGCGTGGTGCATGATTTCTGAGCAGTTCCTGAGGGAGAAGCAGTTCAAGCAGACGATCCCGCCGGTGAGGTTGGAGGACGGCGAGGAGATCACCTACGGCAAGGCGTCCGCCGCCCTGAGGAGGACCGTCCGCTTCTTCTCCGCCCTGCAGGCCAGCGACGGCCACTGGCCTGCCGAGATCTCCGGCAATGTCTTCTTCCTCCCTCCCCTGGTCATGTGCGTCTACATCACCGGCCACCTCTCCGCCGTTGTTCCCGCTGAGCATCGCAAAGAGATTCTCCGCTACCTATACAACCACCAGGTACTCTTTTCTCGCGAAAAGAAAGACACCCAGATGGAGAAAATAGCCGAGCAACTTTGAAAGACTTTCACTTGAAACTGCGCGTGTTTTGCATTAATTTTGTTGCAGAATAAAGATGGTGGGTGGGGCTTGCACATTGAAGGTCACAGCACCATGTTCTGCACGGTCCTGAGCTACATAAGCATGCGCATTCTCGGCATAGGGCCCGATGGTGGCCAAGACAATGCTTGTACTCGGGCCAGGAAGTGGATTCTTGACCACGGCGGGGTCACCTACATACCCTCCTGGGGCAAGACTTGGCTCTCGGTACTCTATCTCCCTCTTCCTTCATTAACCGGCAAAAGTTTCTCTCAAGAGTTGTGTGTTTGAGTGAATCGTATATGTCACATGCACGCTCTGTAGATTCTCGGCATTTTCGATTGGTCTGGATGTAACCCAATGCCCCCTGAGTTCTGGATCTTGCCTTCATTCCTCCCCATGCATCCAGGTTTGTTTTCACACATTATATTGATCTTGTCCTTGAGGGTAATCTATAGTTGTCCTGTATATTCAGTTTTACACAGGTATTAACACAAAGGTGTTGGACTAGTTGTCAAATTGAAACTCCGTGGCATTGTTGCTACATCAACAAGAATATGGCATTGGCTTTTTATTGAAGTGGCCACCCTTCCAGAGTTTCCCTTGAAAGATAGGGAGTTTCAACTTGTTAAATGTGTCTCAAATTTGAGCCCGAAGCGAAAATATCACAGATAATATTAATAATTATATGCAAGATTCAAGTGAAAATCGGAATTTTTGCGGATGATCGAAATCGAACCTACGAGAATACTGTTTCTTCTTTTGGACGTTGGAAACCAATAAAATCCCGTAGGAGCATATATTCTGATCCTGCATGAGGAAAGGAAATAAAAAAAACGATAAAAGAGGTAAAAGAAATCACCTTTCCTGATCGGTTTGTCATCGTGAAAAGCGGAAGTCAAACTTGGACTCCTAGTTGAATAAAACTCCAATTGTAGATTCACCTCTTCGAAGATATATATAATACTATATTGGGGGGTTTTTCTTTTGAGAAGTGGCCCACGAGGGACTTCTCCTCTGCAAGTTTTGAGGGCGTGGTTTTTGCATGTGTATTGCAAGTGGCGCCGTTGTTGATCAGAATTTGAAGCACCGATTATCGAGCGCTTGGTTGGGTTTTCTCCGTTCATATTGTTCGTGGAATTGTATCAAGAATTCAAGGATCGAAACCGATTAAATCTTGAGGTTAGATTTGTGTTTTAATTCCTTTGCGAGATTGAGAGATTATTTCGCTAGGAATTGGGGGCAAAAAACTGTGTACGTTCTTGGATGCAATTGGGGCTGGGAAACACCAAGAGTGTGTTTGTGTAACTCGAGTGATCTGTAATCTCCGTGTATCGGAATTCATTGCTGCTCTCCCCGTGGACGTAGGTCTTTACGATCGAACCACGTACATCTTGGTGCTCGATTTACTTTACCCGTTCTGTCTATTTTATCGTTCGATCGCTTGTTCCGCGTAACAATTGGTATCAAAGCTAGGCTTGCTTGAGTTGAAGCGAATCGATGGCAACAGAGGAAGCTAAAGTGAAAATCGACAGATTTGATGGGAAGGAATTTGGTTTCTGGAAGATGTAGATAGAAGATTATTTATATCAGATGAAGCTGCACGAGCCCCTGTTTGGGAAGAAACCAGAAACAATGAAGCAAGCCGATTGAGAATTGCTGGATAGACGAGCGATATGTGTTATTCGGCTGACTTGGCTCGTAACATCGTGTTTAATATCGTCAAGGGGAAGATCACTGTGGGTTTGATGAAAGCCTTGTCGGACATGTACGAGAAGCCCTCTGCGATCAACAAGGTCTATTTGATGCGACGTCTGTTTAACTTAACGATGAGCGAAGGTACATCTGTTGCTAATCATATCAATGAATTCAATGTGATCGTTAGTCAATTGAGTTCAGTTGAGATTGACTTTGAAGATGAGGTACGTGCTTTGATTCTGTTATCTTTATTGCTTGATAGTTGGAATACTACTGTTACTGCTGTTAGTAATTCCTCTGGGTCGACAAGTTTGACGTTTGATGGGATTCGAGATTTAATTCTGAGTGAGGAAATCCGTAGAAGAGAATCTGGCGAATCTGTATCTACTGCTTTAGTAGGTGAAAGAGGAAGAACTAGTACTTGTGTTAGCAGAAGTAGTATGAACATGAATAGACGTAGTCAGTCCAGGATTGGCGGTGATGTCTGTTGGAACTGTGACAATAGATGTCATCTTAAAAGAAATTGTTTTAAGCTGAAAAACGAAAGGGTTAAGGGAATTGGAGTTGAATCTATTGGAAGAAACAGTGTTAAACATGAACAATACTGTTTTATAGATATGGATGATACTTACAATTCGAATGACAATAATAAACGTAAGCAAACTGCCTTAAATATGAAAACACTAAGTTGGCAGAAGCACAGAATCTGAGCCTTCAGAAGGAGGTCAGAAGCAAGTCAGAAGTAGAAAAGACTGAACCATCAGATGCAGGTCAGAAGCAGAAAAACTGAACCATCAGATGCAGGTTAGAAGCAGAAAAAAACTGAACCATCAGATTCATGTCAGAAGCAGAAAAACTGAACCATCAGATGCAGGTCAAAAGCAGAAAAACTGAACCATCAGATGCACTGTTTAAAACTCGTCAGATGCAACTGCATCTGAGCCCATCAGATGCAACCTAGATGCACCCGTCAGATGCAGTTCCTTCTGGACCCGTCAGAAGCAGTTCCTTCTGGACCCGTCAGAAGCAGTTCTTTCTGGACCTCCAGAAGCACTGAATCTGAACTTGTCAGAAGCAGTGAATCTGACCCTTCATGAGGATAAAAGCTCAACCTTCAAAAAAGCAAAATCTTCACGGAAATACAACAATATAAAAAAAATTGAATTAACAAAGAATACCGAGGCCTGTGTCTGACACAGTTTCCTTAAAACAGATTCGTCCCCTCCAGTACGTGATTTGAGGTTTCGTGAACGTCCGTCTCCCAAGATACAACGGTTAAGCAGCGATAGAGGCAAGCACATCACTCCAAAGCTTTCGGCGAACTTGAACAACACGAGAACACTATCGAAAACAATGCAAATGCAGATAATTCAAAAGAAGGAGAAGTGATCTTGTGTTCGTTGTTCTTGAAACAGAACGGGAAGCCACCTATTTATAGGCTAAGCGGGGCATTGCGAAAATAATGAATAACGGCTAAATAATTATGCCGTTTAGAGCCGTTATGTAATTAATTCTGTAACCACAGAATTATAACAGACGTTACTTAGTTAATACCATTAACACACCGGTAAATAACTTAAGAACGGTTAACGGCTTGAGTTGGAAAAAATTAAAACAGAAGGCAAAAATGTGCTTGTCACGAGGCCCACTTTTCGGTCCTGCATTTGCGTACGCAGGTCGTGCGCGCGCGCCTAAGTTCAACTTGTCGGGCCTCCGTCGGGGTCCGGGATTTGCACCCCCTCTGCGCGTGCGCGCGAGGCATAGTGCTTTGTTATGATAATTACCACTCAAAGAGAGTGTATCCATATATAAAGCACTTCAATGCCTTCTTCCTTTCCTATGTGGGACTAGTGCTTTGTCATTTCCCACTTCCAACTCAAGGGTGTTCTTTGAGAAACAATTCCTCATTCACTCACCCATCAAAACACCTCATATTTTCCAACAATCCCCAACATGAATGAAAATTATTTTGGTTTTGACTCTGTGATAGTGTTCAACAAATGAAACCTGCATAGGATAGGTATGTATCACTCTTTGAACCTTCCCTTGTGAAAGTATATTTAATTTACCAGCTGTCCAGTAGACATGATGTCCTTGAACTGTCATGCTTTATTAGTAAATGACCCATACACTTCACACATGAATCATCTAAACGTTTGTTCAGTTCTCATGAGTATGTTCGTTTTGGCCATGAACATCGTCCTGGTTCTGCGAGAGTTTCTAAAGAATTCAGCCCTCAATAATTCTCCTTTGAAGCGGCCCCACTTCTCTCTCACATAGGTGATTACTTAATCTTGAGTAATTGGTTTACTCCACTTAAGAATCATTAAAGCATAATTGCTATCATTTTCCTGATAAACCCCCATAATAATTGGTTTTTCTCTACATATGTGAGGGATATCAAATTACTGTTTCTTTTGTAGGAATGGTTTGAGGGATAGACCCCCACAGTGATATCATTCAGTTCATATAATTAGGTTGTCCCTTTGAACATAAATCTTGGGATCTCCAGTCAGCTAGGCTGGGTTTTCCTTTATATCAACTTTTCTGTAATGGGCTTCAGTCCCATTCCTATTGTTAACTTTTCAACTAACTCTCTGTTTAACCCTTTGGTTAGCGGATCCGCAATATTATCCTTTGACTTTACGTAGTCAATAAAGATAATTCCAGTTGAGAGTAGTTGTCTAATGGTACTGTGTCTACGACGTATATGTCTAGACTTACCATTATACATGTTACTTTGTGCTCTTCCAATCGCAGATTGAATATCGCAATGTATACAGATTGGTGGCACAGGTTTTTGCCATTTTGGAATATCTTCTAGGAAATGGCGTAGCCATTCAGCCTCTTCACCACATTTATCCAAAGTTATAAACTCGGATTCCATTGTGGATACGGCTATAACAGTTTGTTTACAGGATTTCCAAGATACAGCCGCACCTGTCAGTGTGAAAATATGTCCACTAGTAGATTTTGAGTCTTTTATATCAGATATCTAGTTTGCATCATTGTATCCTTCTAATACAGATGGATACCTGCTATAGTGCAGGCCATCATTCCTAGTATACCGTAGGTACCTGAGTACTCTCACTATTGCTTTCCAATGGTCAGCACTCGGATTGCTCGTATATCTACTCAATCTACTAACCGTATAGGCAATATATGGTCTAGTACAACTCATTAAGTACATTAGACTTCCAATAATTTTGGAGTATTCTACTTGAGAAATACCCTCTCCTCTATTCTTGGATAGATGAAGACTATTGTCTAATGGTGTTCTAGCAATACCAGAATCATTCTTGCTGAATTTTTCAAGAATCTTATCCACATAGTGTGACTGGTTTAAAACTAAACCTTCTGACGTTCTTGTGATCTTAATCCCTAAAATCACATCAGCAAGTCCCATATCTTTCATGTCAAATCTTGAATTCAACATATTCTTGGTAGATTTGATCATTCTGTCATCACTACCAACAATGAGTATGTCATCTACATACAGACATAGAATAACATATCCATTCTCTGTCTCTTTAATGTAGACACATTTATCACATTCATTGATTTTAAACCATTGGTAATCATTGCATTATCAAACTTTTCATGCCACTGCTTTGGCGCTTGTTTTAGACCATACAATGATTTTACCAATTTACAGACTTTCCTTTCTTGTCCTGGAACTACAAAACCTTCAAGTTGTTCCATATAGATTTATTCATCCAAATCATCATTTAGGAAAGCCGTTTTTACATCCATTTGATGTACTTCTAGATTTCGCAATGCTGCAATTGCAAGTATCATCCTAATGGAGTTTATTCTCGTCACAGGAGAACAAGTATCAAAGTAATCTAAACTTTCTCGTTGTCTGTATCCTTTGATTACAAGTCTGGCTTTATACTTATCAATGGAGCCATCTGCTTTCATATTCCTTTTAAAGATCCATTTGGACCCTAAAGGTTTACAACCATGAGAAAGATCCACTAGCTCCCAAGTATGATTCTGCAAAATAGAATCAACTTCACTTTTTATTGCCCCTTTCCATAGAGGTCCCTCAGAAGAACTCACAACTTCTGTATAAGTTAGTGGTTCTTTTTCTAACAAATAAGTTAGAAAATCATTTCCAAATAATTTTTCCACTCTTGCTCTTTTGCTACGTCTTAGTTCATGATCTGAATCATGACTTTCATCATTCATAGTTTCATTCGTTCGTTTAGACGAACTTGAACCATAATTGGATTTATAAGGAAATATATCTTCAAAAAATGAAGCATTCCTAGACTCCATGATCGTATTCTTGTGTATATCTGGAATCTTAGATTCATGCACAAGAAATCGGTATGCATTACTGTTATGTGCATAGCCTATAAAGATACAGTCCATCGTTTTAGGACCTATCTTAGTTTTCTTTGGTGTTGGAACAATTACTTTAGCAAGGCACCCCCACACTCGTAAGCACTTGTAGGATGGTCTCCTACCTTTCCATAGCTCATAAGGGGTTTTATCCTCTTTCTTTTGAGGTATCTTATTTAAAAGATAATTGCTTGACAAAATAGCTTCACCCCACATATTTTGAGGTAAGCCTGAACTTAGTAACATCGCGTTCATCATTTCTTTCAATGTACGATTTTTACGTTCAGCAACACCATTTGATTGAGGCGAATAGGGCGCAGTTACCTCATGTATAATTTCGTGTTGTGCACAGAATTCACCAATTGGTACTTCATACTCACCACCTCTATCACTTCTCAATCTCTTGATTTTCTTATCAAGTTGATTTTCAACTTCATTCTTATAGAGAATAAATTTCTCTAAAGCTTCATCTTTGATTTTAAGCAAATACACATAGCAGTATTTAGTGCTATCATCGATAAAGGTAATAAAATATTTATTACCACCTCTTGTTTGTACGAATTTCAAATCACAAACATCATTATGAATCAATTCAAGAGGTAAGGTACTTCTGTCAATCGATTGAAACGATGATTTCGTTAATTTTGTCTCAACACAAATTTCACATTTGTGTTTTGAATCAATTTTGAATGAGGGTATATGTTCCAAGTTAATTAATTTACGCAATGTATCATAATTAACATGTCCGAGTCTACCATGCCATAAATTAGAGAACTCAAGCAAATAAATGGAAGGCTTATTATCTTTATTGATAATTGTCATAATATTGAGCTTAAATAGCCCATCAGTTACATATCCCTTCCCCACATACATTCCAGATTTAGACAAAATAACTTTATCTGACTCGAACACCATGCGAAATTCATGCTTGTTCAACAATGATCCATAGACTAGATTCTTTCGAATTTTCGGCACATACAAGACATTATTCAGAGTCATCTTCAGAAGCACCTTCCATTGGCCTTCAATCGCAGAAGAGGCAGAGTTTCCCATGAACACTTTCTCCCCATCAATTGGTTCGAAAGTTGTGAACATGTCCTTATTGGAGCACACGTACCTAGTTGCCCCAGTGTCAATCCATCATTCCTTTGGATTGAACCCAATTAAGTTCACCTCAGAAATCATTGCAGAGAGGTTTATGTCTGACATGTCTTTTGTCATGTCATTCATCATGTTTGTCTCATGATTCTTCCTCTTTGGAAGTTTGCAATCCACAGATCTGTGACCCGTCTTGCCACAGCTAAAGCATTTCCCTAGAAACTTGTTCTTGAAAACTCATCCTTTTGGTCCCAACTTCGGCTTGACGACCTTCTTGTTCTTGTGGCCATGCTTATGCTCCATAAAATTTGCCTTAGCTGTAGCAAGATTGAATCCTTTGCGTTTAGAGCTTTTGTTGTCTTCTTCGATTCGAAGTCTAACAATCAGCTCCTCCAGGTTCATTTCCTTTCGCTTGTGCTTGAGGTAGTTCTTAAAATCCTTCCACCCAGGAGGTAGCTTCTCAATAATCGCAGCCACTTGGAAGGTTTCACTCAAGTTCATTCCTTCAGCCTGAATCTCATGCAAGATAACCTGAATTTCTTGCACTTGACTGATTACAGCCTTAGAATCCACCATCTTATAATCAAGGAATCGACCGACAACAAATTTCTTTGCTCCGGCATCCTCTGTTTTATATTTTTGGTCTAAGGATTCTCATAACTCCTTTGCCGTCTTTATTGCATAATAAACATTGTACAATGAGTCATGTAATCCATTCATGACATAATTCCTACATAGGAAGTTAGAATGTTTCCAAGCCTCAACAGCATTGAAGGCTTGCTTATTAGTTTCTCCATCGGATACCTTAGGAGGTTCCTCAGTCAAGAATCTCGCAAGATTCAGTGTTGTTAAATAAAACAACATCTTCTGCTGCCACCTTTAAAAGTTTGATCCGTTGAACTTTTCAGGTTTCTCACCATGGTGGAAAGAAGGCACAGCAGAAGAAGAAGATGATCCAGGTTGATGGACAGTAGAAGCAGAGCTTTTGGTGATGTCATCAGCAGGCACATCAACAACGTCTTTTTCAGTAGCCATTCGAATTGTAAGTGTCGAATAGAATCTGTTTTAAGATTATTGGAAGAAACAGTGTTAAACATGAACAATACTGTTTTATAGATATGGATGATACTTACAATTCGAATGACAATAATAAACGTAAGCAAACTGCCTCAAATATGAAAACACTAAGTTGGCAGAAGCATAGAATCTGAGCCTTCAGAAGGAGGTCAGAAGCAAGTCAGAAACATAAAAGACTGAACCATCAGATGCAGGTCAGAAGCAAAAAAACTGAACCATCAGATGCAGGTCAGAAGCAGAAAAACTGAACCATCAGATTCATGTCAGAAACAGAAAAACTAAACCATCAGATGCAGGTCAGAAGCAGGTCAGAAGCAGAAAAAACTGAACCATCAAATGCACTGTTCAAAACTTGTCAAATGCAACTGCATTTGAACCCGTCAGATATAACCCAGATGCACCCGTCAGATGCAGTTCCTTCTGGAACCGTCAGAAGCAGTTCCTTCTGGACCCGTCAGAAGCAGTTCCTTCTAGACCTCCAGAAGCAACTCCAGAAGCACTGAATCTGAACTCGTCAGAAGCAGTGAATCTGACCCTTCATGAGGATAAAAGCTCAACCTTAAAAAGAGTAAAATCTTCACGGAAATACAACAGTATAAAAAAATTGAATTAACAAAGAATACCGAGGCCTGTGTCCGACACAGTTTCCTTAAAATAGATTCGTCCCCTCCAGTACGTGATTTGAGGTTTCGTGAACGTCTGTCTCCCAGGATACAACGGTTAAGCAGCGATAGAGGCAAGCACAACACTCCAAAGCTTTCGGCGAACTTGAACAACACGAGAACACTATCGAAAACAATGCAAATGCAGATAATTCAAAAGAGGGAGAAGTGATCTTGTGTTCGTTGTTCTTGAAACAGAACGGGAAACCACCTATTTATAGGCTAAGCGAGGCATTGCGGAAATAAAGAATAACGGCTAAATAATTATGCCGTTTAGAGCCGTTATGTAATTAATTCTGTAACCACATAATTATAATAGCCGTTACTTAGTTAATACCATTAACACACCGGTAAATAACTTAAGAACGGTTAACAGCTTGAGTTGGAAAAAAATTAAAACAGAAGGCAAAAATGGGCTTGTCGCGAGGCCCACTTTTCGGTCTTGCATTCACGTACGTAGGTCGTGCGCGCGCGTGCGCCCAAGTTCAACTTGTCGGGCCTCCGTCGAGGTCCGGGATTTGCACCCCCTCTGCTTGTGCGTGCAAGGCATAGTACTTTGTTTTGATAATTATCACTCAAAGAGAGTGTATCCATATATAAAGCACTTCAAGTCCTTCTTCCTTTCCTATGTGGGACTAGTGCTTTGTCACTTCCCACTTCCAACTCAAGGGTGTTCTTTGAGAAATAATTCCTCATTCTCTCACCCATCAAAATACCTCATATTTTCCAACAGAATTTGCAGATGATATTGCAGCTGTAGCTGAAAATTCTAATGGTGTCGATAGTGTATTGTCTGTCACTGAGAATTCGTCGTTTGACGGATGGATTATGGATTCTGGTTATTCTTTTCATGCTACACCAAACAGGAGCTGGTTTGCTACTTATCAGTGCACAGATAGTAGTAAAGTGCAATTGTGGGTATTAGTGATGTTAAAATCAGAATGCATGATGGTATTGTGAGGACATTGACTGGGGTAAGACATGTTCCAGAATTGAAAAAGAACTTAATTTCCTTGGGTGCCCTAGATTCAGCTGGATGCAGGTATTCTTCACAAGGTGGAGTCCTGAAAATTGCTTGAGGTGCCTTGGTGATAATGAAAGGAGTCAAGCACAGTGGCCTGTATGAACTTCAAGGTGAGACATTGATAAGTTTTGCTCCTGAGACGTCAACATCTGTTCGAGAGTCTAACGGCTGCTCGAGGAAGGCCTGGGTGTTTGTACGAAAGCACAAGATTGATGATGTTGTCAGGAATACGCGGTCGAGAGCTTTGATCGGAACGGTGACTGGTAAGTTGATCAAGCATGTGCGAACTGACAGTAGCATGGAGTCATGCTCGAAGCTGGCAAATAAATTCTGCATGAAAAAGAGCATAGTAAAACACCGCACTAATGCCAGTAAACTACAACAGTTTGCAGAATTGATGAGCAGAGCATTACTAGAGACGGCTCGTAAAAAGATCTCTAGTACTGGTATGGCTGGGAGAATTCCAACGGATGTGCTTAGTATGGCGAGCTACCTGGTGAATAGATCTCCATCGACTGTGATCGGATATCGGACTCCCGAAGAAGTGTGGTCAGGTAATGTTGCCGATGGTTCTATTTTTAGAATGTTTAGTTGCTCATGTTATTATCGAGTAAGTGATGGTAAGCTCGATGTGAAGGCGATGTGAGGGCAATGTGCATATTCCATGGCTATGCACGAGGTGAGTGTGGCGATCAGTTGTGGTGACCGGATATAAATTCACCTATTTGCAGTAGAGAAGTTACCTTTGACGAGTCTCCAATACTTTTGGCTAGGAGTGATTGTGGCAGTGTTCATACGGATTTGGACGGTGTTCAGCTTGAAGTGGAGTTGCAACTAGAAACTCCTGAGGAAGAAGGTACTAGCATGGTAATTGACATATATGATGCTTGTAGCGAGGTGGAGCCTATAGAGCCAACAGTTGTTGTAACTGCTGATTTTGACAAGGTACGTTTTTAGTTTCCTGACAGATATGGATGCAACGAAGATTTTGCTTTATCTGTGATTAAGGAGCTTGTATCAAAAAATCCTTGTGGAGCAGTTAAAAGTGCATGTTCAGTTGGTGTTCTGATGAGGTCCTCGGTTATGGCGAAGTTCAAGCGCGGCTTGAACTTGGATGAAGTCTGTGGCGGTTGAGCCCATTGGGGTTGCGGGAGAGTAGTAGCAGTGAAGTTCGGATTTTAGCAAAAGCGATTGGGACTTGGCTCAAACGTCGAGCCAATGTGGAGATTGTTAAATGTGTCTCGAGTTTGAGTCCAAAGCGAAAATATCACAGATAATAATTATCCGCAAGATTCAAGTGAAAATTGGAATTTTTGCGGATGATCGAAATCAAACCTACGAGAATACTGTTTCTTCTTTTGGACGTTGGAAACCAATAAAATCCCGTAGGAGCATATATTCTGATCCTGCATGAGGAAAGGAAATAAAAAAAAACGATAAAAGACGTAAAAGAAATCACCTTTCCTGATCGGTATGTCATCGTGAAAAGCGAAAGTCAAACTTGGACTCCTAGTTGAATAAAACTCCAATTGCAGGTTCACTTCTTCGAAGATATATATAATACTATATTGGGGGGTTTTTCTTTTGAGAAGTGGCCCACGAGGGATTTCTCCTCTGCAAGTTTTGAGGGCGTGGCTTTTGCATGTGTATTGCAAGTGGCGCTGTTGTTGATCAGAATTTGAAGGACCGATTATCGAGCGCTTGGTTGGGTTTTCTCCGTTCATATTGTTCGTGGAATGGTATCAAGAATTCAAGGATAAAAACCGATTAAATCTTGAGATTATATTTGTGTTTTAATTCCTTTGCGAGATTGAGAGATTACTTCGCTAAGAATTGAGGGCTAAATACTGTGTACGTTTTTGGATATAATTGGGGCTGGGAAACACCAAGAGTGTGTTTGTGTAACTCGAGTGATCTGTAATCTTCGTGTACCGGAATTCATTGCTGCTCTCCCCGTGGACGTAGGTCTTTACGACCGAACCACGTATATCTTGGTGTTCGATTTACTTTACCCGTTCTGTCTATTTTATCGTTCGATCGTTTGTTCCGTGCAACACAACTTTTGTTTCGTTTAATTGTATTTCTCCTTAGTTTCATTGAGATGATGTCTGAATTTCCCGTTTTGAACAATGCAGCTAAGATGTGGTGCTACTGTCGGTTGACTTACATGCCCATGTCGTACTTGTATGGAAAAAGATTCGTCGGCCCAATCACGCCTCTTATTCAACAGTTGAGAGAAGAACTTCATACTCAACCCTATGACACGATTTGCTGGAGAAAAGTCCGCCATCTTTGTGCCAAGGCAAGGATAACTAGCTGGTCAAAAAAAGATCCACAATCAGATAGTTTGCAAGTTGGCAAATTTTTAATGAAATGATTCGAATGGTTGTTGTAGGAGGATCTCTACTATCCCCATCATTTAGTACAGGATCTGATTTGGGATAGTCTTTACATATGTACAGAGCCTTTTCTCAACCGTTGGCCGTTTAATAAACTCAGAGAAAAGGCTCTTCAGGTGACGATGAAGCACATTCACTACGAAGACTTGAACAGTCGATATATCACAATTGGAAATGTCGAAAAGGTAATGAATACATAGATTTAATTAGAAGAGACACATGAATCCCAAAAATAACACATCGTGGGAAACATTACTGAGCATACATATTTTTGCTTTGGACTTGAACAGGTGTTGTGCATGCTTGCTTGCTGGGTAGAAGACCCACACGGTGACTATTTCAAGAAGCATCTCGCTAGGATACCGGATTACCTTTGGGTTGCTGAAGACGGAATGAAGATGCAGGTGAGTTAGTAGTGTGACAGAATCATCTCTTAATAATTGATAAATACTTATGGTGCATATTTGAAAGATGGGAGATTCTTAAAATAATGAAGAAGTTTGATGTAGCAAAGTGAGACCATCTAGAGGAAAGCTTAGTGTGGTTGGCTCATTATTCTGCAGGGTTTTGGTAGCCAAGAGTGGGATACGAGCCTCACCATCCAAGCTTTGCTTGCCAGTAATATGATTGAAGAGATAGCACCCGTGCTAGCTAGAGGACACGACTTCATTAAAAAATCTCAGGTCTGATTTTTCATTCTTCCGAGCATCTGCTTGTCTCCACACGCCTTCCTAGTGTCTTTTGCTTTCTCACGTAAACTGAACTGCATCGATCTATTCACAACATTCTAGGTCCAGGACAATCCTTCAGGTGACTTCAAAAGCATGCATCGTCATATTTCTAAAGGATCTTGGACATTTTCAGATCAAGATCACGGTTGGCAAGTCTCTGATTGCACAGCAGAAGGTCTGAAGGTAACAGTCCAATGAACCATCACTGCATCCGCAGGTTCATCCAAATCTAAATTGCTCACTTTCTCACTGAATTTCTTTCCTTTTTAATTCAGTGTTGTTTGCTTTTCTCGATGATGCCGCCTGAAATAGTTGGTGTGGAGATAGAACCAGAGAAATTGTATGACGCTGTCAACATCTTACTTTCTCTGCAAGTGAGTATAACTTTGTTTTCTTTTTGAGCAAGACATGAGAAAATCTTTGATCCAGACAGAAATATTGGCTGGACTTTGTTTGCTCCATGCACCCCAAAATTATGTTGATTTTCTAAACCTTTCTTTGAGTTTCATCAATTTTTTCAGATGTCCAAGTATGATTATAGATTATAATATGGTCACATCAACCATGGGTGTCACTTGTTCCAGAGTAAAAATGGCGGATTGCCAGCTTGGGAGCCCGCAGGAGCTCCAGATTGGCTAGAAGTAAGTACTTCCTGATTTTTGTAGGAATTCTTTGGTAGTCCGCAAAGACCAATACATGTCTCTTTGTTCGTATAGTACTAGATCCGGAAATTCTTGTTCATCATTCGTCACTTGCAGATCCTAAACCCGACAGAGTTCTTTGAGGACATTGTTGTCGAGCATGAATATGTAGAATGCACATCCTCAGCTATCGATGCATTAGTTATGTTCGGGAAGCTGTATCCCGTGCATAGGAAGAAGGAGATTGAGGATTTCATATCAAATGCCGTACAGTATCTGGAGAACATGCAAAAGCCTGATGGCTCGTGGTATGTTCCCTTTCCATTAGCTATTTCTGAATAATCTGGATAAATTAAGGTAACACGTAACAAATTGAGCAATTCTTGCAGGTATGGCAACTGGGGAGTTTGTTTTACATACGGCTCATGGTTTGCGCTTAAAGGACTAGCAGCTGCTGGTAGGACATATAGCGATTGTGCAGCCATGCGCAAAGGAGTAGCTTTTCTTCTACAGGCTCAGTTGCAGGATGGCGGGTGGGGAGAGAGCTATCTTTCTTGCTCGACCAAGGTAATTTGTGGAGGGACCTTCTACAGCATGTCTGGCTTTGGCTGTTTTAGTTGCAGGTCTGGCAACACAGGAAATCAAGACTTTCCTAACTGTCAAATTGCTCGATGTAGAAATACGTACCACTTGAAGGAAACAGATCAAATCTGGTGCAAACTGCTTGGGCTGTGATGGGTCTGATGCATGCAGGGCAGGTCAGTGAATGATTTTGCCGTTTGTGTCTCAATCGCATTATGTGAAGTTTCTGACTTTGATGTTTCATCTACTGTCAGGCGGAGAGGGATGCGACTCCTCTGCACCGTGCTGCAAAGCTGCTAATCAATTCGCAAATGGAAGACGGTGATTATCCTCAACAGGTTTGTACCTTTCTACGAGTTGATCTCACATAGTTCTAGTATCTCAGGAAATAGATGAGCGCGGGCCACCAGTATCCTTGGAAAGTATTTCCTGTGCACTAATCCATACAAAGTAGGAAATCCTAGAAGATGATTATTGTCAATGCATATCATCTTCCAAAAAATCTGTTTAGCTACTTTAAACATCGTCAGGAACTAGCGGGAACAACACAAACTGAATCAGAGAGAGAGAGAGAGAATTCGAATGGAATGAATTGCCTAGCAACAAAACAACATGATCTAAGCATGAATTTTTGCCTGCCGTTACTCTTTAACAGTATAATTTTGTGTTGCAGGAAATCACTGGAGTTTACATGAGGAATTGCATGTTACACTATGGTGCTTACAGGAATACATTCCCCTTGTGGGCTCTGGCAGAGTATTGCAGCCGGGTTCCTTTCCCGTCGAAAGGCCTTTGAAGAAAAGGCATCTCATCACAGCTTCCATATTTGGAAAACGTATATCTAATAAGCACAACATAAATGAAATGAAAGCCCATGTATGTTGTTCTTCTTGCGTTATAGGTACAGATCCGAAGGACTTGCAGTCCTAGAACGGAGGATCCAAGCTAAGATGATGGTGTAACCATAAGTCATTTTAATATGATCCGAAGTAGTGTGGAAACAGATGCAAATGAACAAATACAAGTTTATACACATTCTATCTTCTCCTTATGTGGGTGGAAGCATCAGAGCGTTTATGTCATTTTCTTTTCCTCTTCTTCTGGTTTTGAGTAAAAATTGCCTCTCATCTTCCCCTTATAATAGAATACGACTGATACAAGATTCACGGAATTTTAATTTTTTTTTTCCTTATCGGTATGCTTATTTTCATGACGATACACGATGCAAGACCATTCTTCCATCATTCGTATGCAAGTATAGCCTATTTGATCTGTAGAAGTTATCGCGACATCCTAGATTTAGCCTATTTGATCTTTCGCGACATCCTAGATTAACTCATTCGATATATTATTCACTTTGGCTTGTCTCACTCCAAACCTCACGGTTTTGTGCTTTGGCATACAAGCATGCATTTTCCCAAGTGATAACCCATCTTGGTATTGTTCCAATCTAAGCATGTTTAGTTTTGGAGTTCCAAAGCAAATATTACCGTTACGTCAAAAAACAATCCATGAGTTAATTCCAGTTTTTACATATATATATCTCAGAATTGCCCTCCCTTGTTCGGTGCATAGTTTGGTTCATTTTTCCCTCCGTTCATTCTAGAAGTTCGCTAGAAGTAGCTCATTGTCTAGGCTCTCTTTGGCCACAGCAATGTTTTCCCGCCCTTATCGGACCGGATTGTTATCAAAACAGGTGATCGATCTAAGACATATGTCGATTCAAAGTATGTTAAATTTTCCCCCTTACTAATTCATTTTGGTTAAGTCTCTCTATGTTCCTAATAGAAACACTAATTATCACCCTCTATAAACAGAACACTCGCATGAAAACATGATATGAAAGAGTTCTTCCTTTCAGAGAAAACAACACGAGCATGTTAGCACCTAAATTTTAATTTTAGGGAATTCATAAATTGGCGCAGATAAGCCCATTAAAGTATGAATTTCGGCCAAACCCATAGCCCATCTATAAGTGGTCGAATCTTGGATTATCCTAGCCCGACAAGATTAGAAATTTCAATCCGACGGCCATGTTTTGGAAAATCGGACGGTCGAGATTAAACCCTAAAGGCGTAACCCTAATTCACCATATATATTCGTCATTATGCCTAAGGTTAAAAAGGGGGGCAAAAAATTTTTCTAGAAAATCTCCCTTGCCGCATTCACTCTCTGCCCATTCACTCTGTCGCCTCCCCCCATCATCCACAAATCCAGCTTATATACTGCAGCTCTGGTGAATGTCCTTGGGGACGTTCTGGAATCTCTGCGAAGAGAAATTTTTTTTTTCTCGAGAACCTCCCATCTGCTCCCTCTCGACATACTCACCCACTTCTCTCCCTGCTCGCGGACCTCTCTCTCTCGATCCATCTCTCATCATCACTCTCGTCCATCTCTCTCTGGCCTCACGCAGATTCCCTCAGACACACAGCTCTCTCTCTCATTCGAGCCCACACGACTCTCTCTCTCTCTTTTGGACGCTGTAATCATCAACCAAAATAGGGATCGGAATTATACCTAAATCGAGCTTCCTTTCCTTCTTCGAGTCAAACGCCGACAAGGACCGATTCGATATCCTGCGAAAACAAAAAACGATAATAGAAAATTGCCAAGGCCGAGGATGATGTCGACTAGACGGCTGGCCGAGGATGATGTCGACTAGACGGCTGGCCGAGACTGACGTCGATCTGGCGATGGGCAAAGATTCACGGTGGTGCACGGCTTGATCTTGATCCACAAAAGTGACGACTAGGGCCGGCTCGGTGAGGGAGCCTTGTTTGACAACAGATCGATGGCGGCACGGCAAGAACAGCGATGAGCACGGCGTATGGAACGGCGGCAGCAATACGGACACCGGGCGATCTTCGAGCAGAACGTTGATCTTGAGAGGGAGAGCCACCGAGCTTTTGATTTTAGTTTAATTGAGTTTAATTGCCTTCGCATGTATCGCGAATCACCGACAAAATCAAAAGTTATTTTCATTAAACAAAAAAAATCAAGTTATGGTCGGTTTCGCCCGTCACCCCGCGGGTACGATTTGCCGGGCTTGACACAAAAAAAAAAATGCTAAATTGGCAGGGCTGAAATTTTGGAAATAAAAATGTGATTCTTTCGGATTTTTAATTCTTGCCATGTCGGTGCGATTGTTTGCTATAGAAATTGATTGATTGAAATCATGTCGTTGCCTTATCTAGGTTAGTTTCCCGTTTCAAATCGATCTCGTTCGATAAGGAAAAATTCGAATTATGAAATTTTGAATCCGATTACTTTTTTTAAAAAGGAAGGCGCGTTTAATTGATGGCAATCCCGATTCCCAAAATATGGAAGGCGTGCGAATATTTTTGAAAGTTTTCGGTAGGGAAAGATTCGAATTAGGAAATTTTGAATCCGATCACTTTTTTTTTTTAAAGGAAGGCGCGTTTAATTGATGGCAATCCCGATTCCCAAAATATGGAAGGCGTGCGAATATCTTTGAAAGTGATTGGCGGCAAATCCTAAATTGATGTTCGAATTTAATAGGAAAATGGACACAATTTTCGGCAATAAAAAAAATAATTTTCGAAAATATAAAAAAAAATGAATAAAAAAAATGGCGACGAGTTCAGTTTTTGTTTAGCAAATTTCGAATTCCTAAAAAAAGTGATGACCAATTCATTCCGCATATTACCATGTCATCTTGCATGTCATCGCATGTTTCTCATGTCATTTTATTTGTAATGTAATTTTCCGTTATTAGGACTGGATGGACCAGGAAAGCCCGATGTTGTGGGCTAATAGAGTTGGGTCATAGGGAATTTAGAAAGATGGATAGGACCGTCGTGATCGACAATTTTCATAGGAGGATCAGGACGAGGCGACAGGCTATCAGAACCGTTCCAAAGTGTGGGCCATGCAAGAAGGGTGATATCCAGGATCAGACGGCGGCCCAAGCCCAGCAAGATCATGATGACGAGAGCGTCGGGGAAAATTTCGCTTAGTTTTTTTTAGGATTTTCGGAATTATCAAAGTGTCATTTTCGAATTGCCTTTATTTTTTTTTTGAATTTCTAGTCAGTTGATCCTTTATTTGTAATTTTCGATTATTTGTGGTTTTTGTATCCTTTAATAACTCGTCGTATGTCATATAGTTTTAGGTCATGCATTGCATTAGTAATTTATTTTTATTTTATTCGAAATAACAAAAAAATGATAAAAAAAAATTTAAAAAAAAAACAAAAATGGAAAAAGCAAAAGCCTTGAGTTGATTTCCAAGTCATCAATTTTTTCAAGAAAAATCCAAAACAAAAAGAAATCTAGGTACCGAAAGGGCGTTAGTCTAAGTCGATTAGCGTAACCAAATCCCCGGATCCAAAATATCTGGTTCGCAGCGGTGAATTAGTTCTCCCGCTAGTTCACCTAGGTTTCTAATCGACCTACCTCGAACGATTAGTGGCGACTCCTCATTTGTTCTAATTTTTCCCGTGTTGCGATTCAGTAGGGTTTGGGAGGATCCGCATTAGGTTAGTTCTCGATAACTTGCCTGAATTTTTTAGGTCGCGACAGCTTGGCGACTCCACTGGGGATTTTATTTTTTTATTTTCCGAGAAATATGAATGCTTAACTCAGTCATCTGAACCTTTCGAAAAATTTAAAAGTGGTAGAGGATTTAAGCCGTTTAGATTCCCTGGATGTCTTGAGTGGATTGATTGAATCTCACCTTTAAGGTGTTAAATGTTTTTGCAGATTTGGAGTGATAAGGGGAGGTGTTTGTTAACCCTTTTGTATAGGCTAGGAGTTATAAGGGGCGAGTGTTTGCTGACCTTTGTTTTGCAGCTTGAAGGAGTTTATTTATATGAGTTTATATAGAAGCGCTATCTTGATATAACCTATTATGCATGCCTTAGTTGGAAAGACACTACACCTTGCACACACAACCCGCCGTTGGACCTGAATGGCTAGGCTTAGGATGGTGCTTGGTTAGGGACACTTCGGCCATTACCCTGTTGCCTAAGTCATCCTTTTCAAGTCCCCAACCTTTCTAAATCGGTGCCAAGAGCGAGTACCCTTGTCACTTACCCTGGTGATGCGGGTCTTCACTTGGCTGAGCCGGATGTCTACGGGGGACCTCGATCCAGCCGCAAACCCCAGTTGGCTTGGTCCGAGTATCTTTGGGGCTCCACCTTTGAAGCCTATTATTTAGTAAACCTCACGGTATCATCTGTATGTCTATGTGATTGTTTGTTTCGGTTCTCTAAAGGCGGTATTCTGTGAACTTTACTTTTCTCTCTATTTATGCTTTTCGGGTTGATCCATGACAGCTAGGGCGGGTCAGAGTCTCGAATTATAGATAATGGGGGAAGGAGATATCCGGTGTATTGAGCCAGCCAAGGAGAAGTTGAAGGAATGGTGGAATTTTCTAGGCGAGGATACCCGAGATATAATCAGATTTTACATTGGCCGGATGATTCCTTTGATCCATATCCGTATTCAGTTTAGTTTAGTTCATGCTCTGGTTCAGTTTTGGAGTCCACAGACTACCACCTTCATCTTTGGTAAGCATGAGCTAACTCCCATCTTGGAAGAATATAATATTATTGTTGGAAAGTCACTGGGCCAGGTTTTGGTCGCTCCGCCACTTGGTAAAGATCCAGTCTTAGTCTTGTCTGAGTTTTTAAATGTCAATAGGGATGAAGTGGCTATGATTTTGAAACAAGAAAGGGGGAGTTGCCCCATCTCATTCTTAGATAGTTGTCTCAGGGCTAATTCTTCTAGATTTGGTAGAGCTAGAATTTTCATGATGTTATTCTTTAGGTCAATCGTTTTTCCACATAAGCCAAATCATGTCGATCCTTTGATGTCTTTTTTTGTCAACGAAGTGTTAGATGGTAGAAATTTTGTCAATGCGATTTTGGCAGAAACTTTCCTTTCACTTAATAGATTTAAGGCAAAACAAGATAAAACACTCTGTTTTTCTTCAGAAATTCTGCAAGTTTGGTTCCTTTCTCATTATGTTCAGTTTGGAAAATACCTCGAAATACCCTTGATTTCAGAACTTGAACACCCTTTCTTGAAATTTAAAAATGAACAAGGTCAACTTCCTAACTTTCACTATACCAAGCTTTTGGCCCTGTTATCAAACCCCAGTCCATGATTTTCCTATGGAGTGCTAGGTGGTTTAAGGTGGAAGAGGCAAGGATCACGGGTCCAGACGGAGCGCCTATTCCTCTCTTGGGACTTTCAGGCGTGTTAGAATATCATCCTACAAGGGTAGTCCGTCAGTATGGTGTCCTACAGGAAATTCCACCAAAGCCAAAGGAAGGCAAGATCTGCATCTACTTTGAAGGAAACGATCGGAGGTTTGAGGAACATGCCGCCCTGTCGCGTTTTATGTGGGAACGTTATCAGCCAGTGAAACTTATATTTCCGAAGGAAGTCCTCAAGGCAAGGGTCAAGACGTACTGCGCTTCTCTCAAATATATCGAGGAGCATGATATACCAAAGGAGTGGCTTCCAGTGGTTCCCGCCATTCCAGTTCAAGAAACCATGCGTCTCAAAATCCGCTTACTTAAGAAGAAGTACGCCAAAGCTAAGGAGAGGGCCCGTATCTTCAAGGAAAAGTACAAGAAGCTCAAGGCTTAGAAGATTCTCCCAGGATCTATGACTCGAGACGTTTAGTCTTTTTGAGTGCTTTCAGTCTTTCTAGAGATTTGTTTAAAGATTTCTTTCTTGTTATTCGACTTTGTCAGAATTTATTTCCTGAGGTTATTTAATTTTGATCGAATGGAGAATTTCAGATCTTTATTTGTTTAAATATCAGATTGCCATGAATGATTTTCTTAATTGAATCAAAATGCTTGCAATGACAAAGGTTTTTCTCTATCAAACGCAAACAAAGTTGGGAGTCTTAGGAAGTTCGTGAGTTAGAGTGTGTCATGGATCAGCCCGATATGCTTGAAACATGTTACTAATCATGGGTTATTTCCTTGTTTTAGGAAGCATATCACGAATCCTCCTCAGCATTCATATAACACTCGCTCCAAAGCCAGGCAAATGGCCAATCCAGCTGAATCAATTGCCCAAATGGAGGAGAGAATGAGGCAGGAAATGAGAAGGGAAAGGGAGGAGCAAGCCAAGGTCTTCAATGATCAACTGGCCGAGCTGAAGACTATGATATCCCAACTGTCTTTGGGCCAACAACCACCTTCTGCTACACCCGTGCGTTCCAACCCTTTATTTCAGTCGAAGGGGTTATACGTAGACCTACGACAAGAGGAGGAAGAAGAAGATGAGGAAGACATGCATGGAGTTGTAGCCTCACTTGCCGCGACCAAGGCAAAAGTTAAAGGCGTTGCCAGAGCCTCAGGGCATATTGGCCAATCATCAGCCCAAGTTCCGTCTATCCCGCTGGTGAACTATTCTCTGCCTGAAGCTATTATTCCACAAAAGGATGATAATGCGAAGATGCTGGCCAAAATAGACCAGAGGCTCAAAGAGGTTGAGGGTGCACGGCATGTCCCTAAGATTGACCGTTCAGCCTTTTCAAGAACAATCTATCCGGACAAGTTCAAAGTCCCGGATTTTCAAAAGTATGATGGCACGTCAGATCCTGTGCAGCACATCCAGACTTACCAGGCTAGAATGGGTAAGTATGCTGCAAATGACGCCCTCATGGTCCAGACGTTTCAGGCTAGTTTGAAAGGAGCCGCCATGAGATGGTACATTGCTTATGAGGTCTATACCAAAGATGATTGGGACGAAGTGGCCAATGATTTCGTGCAGCATTTCAGTTTCAATATTGATGTGGCCATCACAACACAAGATCTAGAGCGGGCCGAAATGAAGAAAGGTGAGTCGATTAAGGAGTACGGCACCAGATGGAGGAGTCTTGCCTCACAGTTGAAATCGGTGCCTCCCGAACGGGAACTGATGAGACTATTCGTCTCTACCCTGCCACAGAATGTACGAGCGCATGTGTTCATATCAGTGGTCGCATCTTTCTCTGACCTTATTTCCTTCGTTGAGGAGGTGGAAAGCAACTGGAAGAGAGGCTGGTATAGAGACAGCGGAAACGGTCCAAAGCGTTTTGCACCAAAGAAGGAACCAGCAGCCACGCAGGTTAACTTGGCGTACACGCAAAGACCGGTGGTTCAGAGCCCCGTCATTCAACTCCCCGACGAACCGAGGGCTAATAGTAGCCAGAGAAGGGATACGTAGAAGAACCGGCAGTTCAGCCCACTCCCGGGGACCTTGACGCAAATTTGGGCCATCCTACAGAAGAAATGGCTCTTAACTACAGAGCCAATGAGAGCGAACACGTCAAACACAAAGTGGTATGACCCGAATAAGAAGTGTGATTATCATCGTGGGGAAGTAGGCTACGACACAGACAATTGTTTCGTCTTGAAAAATCGTATTCAGGATCTGATTGAGACTAGGGCAATCTCGCTACCCGACAAGCAGCCCAACGTGTAGAAGAATCCCCTACCTGAACATTCCGAGGCCATCAATGCTATTTTAGGAGAAGACATTAGCACATCAGGTCCATTTAAGGTCAAGGCTGTTGAAGCTCTGGACGCCCTAATCAGTGCGGGTTATTATCAAACAAGAGAAGTGGTGACTTCAACTCAGCTAGAGAAGATGTTTACTAAGTTGATCAGAGACGGCTTAGCAGTTCGGATGAACCAGTTTGGGATGATAGCTACCATCTTTAGGATGGTTATTGACTGGGAACAGGAGCTGGCGGCATTGGCTATATCTCCACTTGAAGTAGCGGTTCCCATCGAGGAGATTGAAATAGAAGCTCAAGTAGTTCCGGAGTTAGCAGATATGCCCCCTCTACAAGACGCGTCAGATGATGAGCTGGGGTTGATGGTGAACGAGAACCTGATGATTACCACCCCACAACCCTTCACATATTCATATGGTCGAGCAGTCCCTTGGTCCTATGACTTAGCTCTTATAACTAGGTCAGGACGGATCTACAATGAAGACAAGCCGCCTAGACCGGTCGAAGAGAAGGAAGCTAAGGGGTTCCTCGCGGTCATTAAGACTAGCGAATACAACATTGTGGATCAGCTAAGGAGAGCGCCAGCTCAAGCCTCTCTACTCGAGTTGTTGCAAACCTCATCTAAGCATCAGGAGGCGTTAAAGAAGATCCTGAGGAAGGTTCACGTCCCTGAGAATATCGAACAAAAGAAGCTGGAAAGATTTGTCAGGGCGGTCCTGTTGAAGGATCAAGTAGCTTTCGCGGACGATGAGATTCCTGCAGAAGGTCGGGGCCATAACAAAGCCCTGCATATTACCGTGAAGCACAAACAGACCTTTGTGTCTCGAGTCCTCATTGATAATGGTTCGGCATTGAATATATGTCCATTGGCCACCTTGAACCGATTGGGAGTGGACTTGGCTAAAATGCACTAGCCAAAGGCCCATGTCAGGGCCTTTGATGGGATGAAGAAAGACGTTCTGGGGCAGATAAATCTGGATATCCTCGTCGGACCATCGACATTTGACATTTTGTTTCAAGTCCTGGATATCCCCTCTGCATTCAATCTTCTACTTGGATGCCCTTGGATCCACAATGCAGGCGCCGTACCTTCAAGCCTCCATCAGAAGATTAAATTTGTGGTCGAGAAGAAGCTGGTGACGGTGTTTGGTGAGGAAGACCATCAGATCTATAACGAGACAGCCATTCCCTACGTGGAGCCGACCGAAAATGAAGAGAGCTCGTATCACGCTTTTGAGCTAATACAGACCATACATGCCTCTCCTGAGAGTCCCTTACCAACTCCCGAGGTGTCAGCCGGTTCTGTTATAGTGGCCAAAGTAATGGTAGGGAATGGCTATCAACCCGGCATGGGACTGGGAAGACATAGCCAAGGAATCCGCACCCCTGTTGAGCTTAAAGGTCAAAATCATAAGGCGGGTCTTGGTTATCCGGGACGGAGACATGGCAAGCAGGTAGTGAAAAGACTTGGCAAGCAAGAAGATAGTTCTCAGCCACAGTCCCTATACGTCACTTTCCGATCTGGTGGGGTGGTTGGAGGATATGATGAGTTGTCCAAGTATGAGGACGATTTGGGGATCGTATTCCACGTTCCTGTGAAGGAGCAGGTCGCCGAAGTAGAGCCCATGGAACTAGATGTGGAGGGTGAGATACCTAACCTGGCTGAATGGTTTGGTGACATGACCGTGGGAGCTGTGCTTGAAGACCTTATGCAGATAGATAGGACCCTTGAAGAAGAGCACTACCTAGAACGCAGACCACCGAGGCCTTCGAACAGTGTTCACTCTGAAGACGATCCATTGGAGGGCTTAGATTCAGAGTAACCAGTCTATGTTACCCCATGCGTGGGATATTTCCAGCTTTCTTTTAATTTCAGTCATTTCGGTTATTGTTAGGACTTTTCTCTTCAGTATTGCACCTTTCAATCAATAAATGTAATGAATTGATTTTGAAGATCAATAAAATTACAGAAATTTTTATCCATCATTTTGGAATCTTGTCGAAGTACCCCAAACCAACCCGATGACGATAACCAACGGTCAAACAAATTGTCGTCAATGGTAAGATACCGAGGGTTGGGCTTCTTCAAAGATTCTCGTCTCAAAATTTTTTGTAAAATAAATTTTTCAAAAAGAAAAACAGAAAAAGCCAAGAAGCATTTTCCAAGAAAAAAATCTCATCCGAAAACGATAGGGCATACATCTTTAAACCCTGTTTGTTTCTCTGAATTCCCTACTTTATGTTTCAGGGATGTGGAGGGAGATCTAATGGATTCTGGAGTTTATGACCTTGATGAATTCGACCCCAAATACGAAGAAATACGTCGGGAATTCGAGGAACATGAAACGGTCAAGCCGTTGACCGGAGATGAGACCCTGTCTATCAATCTAGGAAATGAAGAAAACCTTAAGGAAGTCAAGATTGGGGCAAACCTTCCTGAGGACACAGCTAGACGGTTGATTCAACTCCTGAAGGATTACCAAGATATCTTTGCATGGTCCTACGCAGATATGCCAGGGCTCGATCGCTCGATTGTTGAACACTACCTTTCGCTCAACCCATCTTGTGATCCATAGCACAAAAGAAACGAAGAGCTAGACCGGAGTTGGAAAATAAGATCAAAGAGGAGGTTATGAAACTCCTAGACGTGGGATTCATCGAGACTTCTCAATACCAAGACTAGATTACCAACATCGTTCCAGTGATGAAGAAGGATGGTCGAGTTCGAGTTTGTGTAGACTACCCGGACTTGAATAAGGCCAGCCCGAAGGATAATTTTCGCCTCCCACATATCGATGTTCTAGTGGACAGCACAGCTGGATTCGAGCTGTTTTCTTTCATGGATGGCTTCTTAGGGTACAACCAGATTCTGATGAACGAAAATGATAAGAAGAAAACCACTTTTACTACCCCATGGGGATTATTTCAGTACAGGGTGATGCCTTTTGGATTGAAGAATGCCGGGGCAACATATCAACGGGCCATGGTGACTTTATTTCATGACCTGATTCATAATGAGTTAGAGGTATATGTGGATGATATGATTGCCAAGACCCGGAAAGGGGAAGACCACGTCCAGACTCTGATTAAGCTATTTGAGCGGCTTAGGAAGTTCAAATTGCGCCTCAACCCAGCGAAGTGTGTTTTTGGGGCTAGCAGTGGCAAATTGCTCGGTTTCATTGTTAGCAACCGATGTATCGAGATTGATCCATCGAAAGCTAAGGCAATCTGCGAATTAAAACCACCGACCACGGCGAAGGAGGTTAAGAGTCTCATGGGAAGATTGAACTATATTTCCCGATTCATCTCTCAGTTGACGGAGACCGCCAAACCCTTTCTCAAGTTCCTGAAAAAGAATGCACTTATTAGATGGGATGAAGAATGTGAGGAAGCGTTTGAGAAGTTGAAGCAGCATCTTAGGAGTCCACCTGTCCTTGTGCCACCCACACCGTGGCAACCGTTGATTCTCTACCTCATAATAAATAGTGAGTCACTTGGAGCCATGTGTTGACACCCAAATTTCGATTTCGATTTTGATTTTATTTTATTTAAATATATATATTCGTGTAGGCATAAAAATGAGAATTAGTTATAATTCTCACAAAAATAATTTCGCATACATTGTATATTTTCTAACATTCATTTGGCATTTAGGATAGAGTGAGTCAATTGAGTTTAGATTTGTCGGATAAACAAATTATGATGCGACGGCAAGATGAGCAGGTTCCTATGGTACAATGACAGTCGTTGAGGATGGTCAAAGATGCTTCGCCGAGCTGGACAACACAAAAGTAAGTACGAGCGGTGATAAATCTGAGCGAGAAACACTTGAGAGTGTAATAAAAAAATCCTACTCTTTGTCCATCAACCAAGAATAAAATGAAGGATTCATTGATTATCGCTCCACGATCTTGAAAGAAGAGGCATAAAAAAGGAAAGTGGGGGACAAAGGTATTAAAAAAATTCACGTTGGAGGCCATGCAAGAATATGCTCGGCACCCTCACCGAGTCTACAGAGGAGAGATGAACCACAGAGATCTCTCTCTCTCTCTCTCCTCGGCTGCTTCGCCGCCTCCGTTGAAGGCTCAATCTGGTCGTTTCTCTTCAGTGTTCACTCCCACTCGCCAATCTCAATCGAAAAGCCATGGCAGTCACCTTCTCAGATCTCCATAAAATGTCGGGCCTCAAGTCTCTTGACGACCTCCTCTCTGGATCTGCGGAGATCAGCTCACGAGGACGACATGAAGGTGTCAAAGGTGCTCTGTGGCCGTGGAAGCAAAAATCGCTGGTTCTCTGATGGGAAGAAGACGAGGATAATGATTCGAAGCTGAGTGTTACTTCTCTTCCTTATATATATATATTATCGAAAATCAGTACAGACTCTGTTTTGACTGCTGCATATTCTTTTGTGGAACGTTGGTTTCAGGGGCGGACGTAAAAAAAAAGAAGAAGAGGAGCAGGAGGCCCGAGCGTCATCAACCACCGCCACCAGCTCCGGCCCGAGTCATGAGCGAACCTTTGCCATCCGGCCGTGCCGATCCGCCAAGGCTGCCCCTCGTGAGCTCGCCTAGCCCTGAACCTACGCATCCGTAGCCTCCGTCGAGCTCGCTACCGCCCGGACGCCCACTGTGAATGAGTCAGGTAATGGTTCCGAGTTGACTGTGATGCCCGAAGGTCGAGGTAAGCCTCAAACTTCTATTCTACTATATCTCAATCAGACTTGATGCCGAGACTTGTTTCCTCTGGCGCATGCGTGCATAGGTATAGATCGAGCCGTTTTCAATAAACTTTGCTCGTAGACTCCTTTGCGTTGAGTGCGAATTTGAATCTCGGATGGGGTTACTTCCCCTACTTTGAAATGCCAACCTATTCATGTCTACTTCTTCATCCATCTTTCATTGCGTAATTGTCCTGACTCTTATGGTGTCGATCAATGGTAAGGAAAAGTCTTGCATGCTTCCCCGGAATGGTCCCTTGACCTTTGGACATCAGTTTATCCCTCGAATCTCCGTGACATATGTTCTCGTGTTCGTCCGTTGGTAAGCCATGGAGATCGTTTGGTTCGGTAATAGCATAACATCATCCCCCATGAACTTCATCTCTCACATAAAAAATATGGGTTCACCCCAAACTTGAGAGCACATCTCGAGCTTGCGAGTTCATCTCAGTAGAAACCGAACTAGGATATCAGTTTTCGGCCGCCAGCAAGCACAGTGTGCGTGGAACCGTTGATACCCGGCGGGTCCGACGAGAGATAACCAGGTGCGGCAACGAGACCATAGTCCCAGAGGTGACGTGAGCTCGGGTCAGTGATTACGAAAGCATGACTGACGCTGTATTCAAGCTCGAGCCAACGTCGAGCCCGAACGTGAAGTAGCGGCGTGTTGGGCAGATCTTGACGTCTTTTCGGTGCTGGATAATCTGACCTTGAATCTGTGGCGAGAAGCTTCGTCCGAGCGAGACCCGGCAGCGGTGCGACGAATAAGTCCGAGCGGCATGGCGGCGAGGTATTCGGAGACCGTTGGTGTCGGAAGTGCAGAGGCGTCGTGAAGAAGATGATGAACAGGAACAGTCCAGTTTTTGCTCTTTGTCTTTTCGTCCGGGCTGGTCGGTTGGGCTGATGAAGGAAGAAATGAAGGCTTTTGGGCTTGGGAGACTTTGTCCAAGAACGGCTATTTTGGGCGCGAGCGGGCTGGGGCCGAAAGGAGGGCAAAGCCCAATTCAGTCAACAAGGACGAGGTGGGCCTGACTCCTTTGTGTTGCCGGACCCAGTTCGGGTTCCCTCTCTCGGGCCGAATTAGGTCCGGCGACCTGATCCAGGCCCGGGCCCGAGAACCCGACCCGAGCCCGATTCTATTTAATTAACTAATAATAAAATAATAATAAAATCCTAAAAAATTTCAGAAAAATTCTAAAAAAATTCCAGAAAATAGGAAATGACCACAATCAACTGGCCAAGGCTCATCCTGGGTGTTTTGAACCCGATCCTTCTTAAAAATGACGATTTCGCCCTTTGGGCGAATCGTCTCCCAAAAATTGAAGAAAAATCAAGAAATTCCAAAAAATTCTCAAAAATGGGAAATGGCCACAATCAACTGGCCATGGGGTATTTTGGGTAATTCGGTATCCAAATCCTCCAAAAATTGACGATTTCGCCCTGCGGGCCAAATCGCCTCCAAATCTTCCCATTTTATCTTGGACCTGAAATCACACTTTACTTAAGCCTTTATTGCTATATTAGAAAGCCTTTGATTTGAATTGATGTACATTGATGTGATTTATTTATGTACTTGAGTGCGCTTTCATTTAAATTAATCGTGGTTGATAGGAACAGTCTTCCAATTTGTTTGAAACCCTAAATCAAGCCTACCTCACCCAAAATTGCGCCCGCATGAAATCTTAATTAGGGAAATCACTCGCGTTAGGTACCGAAAGGGCGTTGGTAATGACACCGACGTAACCAAGTCCCCGAACCCAAAATCTCTGGTTCCGCAGAACTGATCGACCTCTCCCAATCGGTCAGTAAGGTTTCCGGTCTACCCTCCAAGAAAGACCGGTGGCGACTCCAAATGCATGTACAAGTTGCACATGCCACCACGACCACACTGAAGGTCGAAAGCGATCGACTCTTATCGTCGAACCCATTAAAAACACTCCCGCCGCGATTTGGTATGGGCCTGGGAGGGCCCGCACCGATCCAAGACCCGCGATCGGTAATCCATTAGCTGCGTCCGCCTTTCGGACGGGTCGCGACAGCTGGCGACTCCACTGGGGACTTTGTTCTAGAACCTATCGTTCTAGACCTCAAGTGGACTTAGGCCGTAATTAAAACGCTGAGTGATTTTTCTAACCATGCAGGCGCTCTTGAAGGCGAGGTAAGTCTGCTTATGGTAGGTGTTATATGTTTTTGCAGATTGGAGAAATAAGGGGTGTAGTCCGTGATTAACATTGTCTTATGCAGGTTGGGCGTAGGAATGTATGTTGTGTGGATGATTTGAAGTGCTGATTGATAAACTGTTGTGCATGAATTGCATTGTGATGATCACAACACGTGGACACACACAACCGCGCCTAAAACCCCGGGCGCCGCCTTTAGGAACACAATAGAAGGAATTGAAAATGGAATCTCCGTGAGGAAAAATATGGGGTAATCCACTTTTCAGTTCCGCTCGCCTCGAACTATGGATCGAGTCCCAATGCAACGATAGCTGTGCAATGGAATCGGCTCTTTCTAGAACTCGAGGTGAGAACCTTAACCTTAGGTGCCAAACCCTCTGATTTTTAGAAGTTTACCATCACTTGTCTCATGCGCATGTCTTTGGGCGGTTGGTACACCTAAAACCGCACATAAGTCGACGAGTTGGGTTGGTAAGACTCTCTATCCCCCCAAATCTATCACTGTTCATATAAATATAGGCATTTCATTCGTTGCATTCTGGTGATTAGATTAAATGCCATTTCGAGGATAGATATGTGCGTTTATCCCCAACGTCCTTGATAGAAGACGAGGAGGGTGATACCCCACGACGGACACCGAGTGTGCAACAAAGGAGCCTACTATGGACATTATGGAGGTATCGTCCAAGGAAGATGTCGAGTTGGGGCAAGTGATCCGGAAGTCACAGATCGAACTTGGGGCATCCTTAAACGTTAGGATCACATTCCTTTGTTTCATTTTCCATTACTAGTCCTCTTCTATAGGGTTTATTTTTACTGAGGTTTTCTCTATCTCACCCATTAGAATGATTGTATTAGGGATCTATTGGTGTATACATTCAGATGGAGCTTGGTTGTATTTCTTTTGACGGGTCATGGGAATGTGATAGTGGCATTTTCTCTAATCATCCGAATACTCCCAAGTCAAGTTTATAATTCCTATAGAGGAAATTAAAATTGGAAGTCTTACACGATCTTTTGGTCGTATAGAGTAGTCCAATCTCAATTTCTCTAGAAGGAATTATACACTTGAATTGTTTCGTGCATGTTTTACGTCGCTGGTAATCCACGATAATTGATCGAGAATATCGGCGTTGTTTTGAATTTAATGTCGAGATAGATGTCCAAATTACTCTCGTTCTTAACAAAACGGCCTTGATTTGGATGCCGTATCTTCAATTAAATTTAAAACATGTTATTATGCCTCGCACTTTTGAGTAATTCGTTCCTCTCGAAATTGATCAAAAGCGATTATTGTGAATTACATTCCTTTCAATAATATGCTTTCTTTCGAGGAATATTGATAAAAACTTTTCGCGCAAGATTAAAACCCTTGTAAAAGTTCTTGTCCTTATTAATCATGGGCAAGCATAGGATTGACAGGGGTTTTTGATTTCTTTTTCAAATTATTCCTTCTGATTCTGTCTTTTTATTTGCAGGTAAAAAATAGGTAATAGAGAGAAATCTTTTCCTGGATAAGTCTAAGGCTATTATCTCATCTGATCATGAGCGAGTTATAAAATCAGGACATATTTGCTCGGCTTATTGATATTATGGTTCGGCTCACCCAAGTTGAAGATGTTCGGATGCTCGAAGAAATGAACCATACAAAAGTTAAAACACACACACAAGAGTTCTCATTTATTTTGCTCAGTGGAGGGTTTTCAAAAGCAGGTCATACAATTCGGGGTGGAAAAGTAAAGCTGAAGTGAGCCCTAATTAACGACACGAAGGAGCCCAACTGACCCTCCATGTTATTAATGCTCTGCTCATACTCCCAACTCCGCATGTCATGGTCGGCAAGCCTGAGGAGAAGACTTCTGCATTCTCCCTTAACTTCGGCGACCTTGGCCTCGTGTTCTTCGGTGATTGTTTCCAGGTCCCGAACCAGTCCATTCCCGCGAGCTATGTCCGCAGTTATTTTGTCGAGCCGTTCTTCCTGCCAGTCGCTCTGAAGCCTCAACAGGACATTGCGGCGGTCATGCTCGCCGGTGGTCAGGGATAGGGCCAATTGCTCCACCAGATTTCTCCTCTCGCGAAGCAACGTCGCGACCCGCTCATTAGCAAACTCGACGGCCTTTTTGTAACTATCGGCCAGATAGTTGGTCAGCACCAAATGATCAGATCGATCCTCATAACGAGCTCGCAAGACGCGAGCCACGAGAACCTCCCGATTAGCAGCACGGTAGGCCTCTAAGGAGTGTGCAAAGAGAGTCGGGAAAATTCTATATTCCCTCCCCAGTGTAGTACCTTCGAGAGAAGTGGTATCAAGGTCCTCGAGCAGGACGCTGATTTCATCCTCGGTCGCAGAATGATCGGTTATGTGTGCGTAACCGCGACCCAGTAGGTTATAAAGCTTTTCCCACTGGGCCAAGACATCAGTTGAAAAAGTGCGTACGGGAGAGGAGGCCATTTGCGTTGGGTTGGCTTGAGAATAAGACGAGGCTAACAGAGAGATTAGAAGGAAGAAGCTGATTATGCGAGAACGTTAACCTTCCATACATTAATTCCTCATTTTATAGCAACTCGAGGATGATGAAGGGTCTCAGTAATAATGCTGGTAGAGCCCAGTTAAGGGGTAAAGCAGGAGGTCCCCTCACGTGAACCATTGGATTCGTCTCGGTCCGCGATTTCCGGCTTATCAATTAAAAGATGTAAAAGATTTGTCGGGATCACCATTATTAGAGTTAGGTGGGAGGTAAGCGCAACTATCGAAAAAAGCCCTAACAGGATTCAGCACTCACATCACGTTGAAAAGCTAAGCGAGAAATTCAAGGTCTTGACGGGGAGCGTTTGCCTAATGATTTTCTTTCATGCTTGAAGAGCGTCTCCTAAACATACAAAGTCACTCGAAGAAAAATTTATAGGGAGTGAGCATACAGGAGAGAGTAGAGAACTCTGAGTGGGCAAGAACCAATCAAACATTTCTCAATCCAACATATTTAAGAGGTTACTGTCAGCTGCTAGAGGCGACTGACTCAAAAATCTCAGAAATTGAACTACTGAGGGATCTCGAAGATTCCAAGACCAAGTCTAACACCAAAACCATGGAGCCCAACACTTCTGGCAACGGAAATCAAAATCACGGCGACGACGACAACGACATCCACGATGCTCAACTCGGGAAAAGAAGACGTCCTCACCAATACTCTCAGGAGGAAACCCAAATGCTGGAAACCCTCTTCAGTAAAAGCCCTCACATGAAAAAGAAATGGAGAATTGAATTGAGCCGAGAGTTGGGGATTAATCAGTCGAGGATCCAGTTTTGGTTTCAAAATAGGAGATCCAAATCGAAGGCTCAACGCAAACGTCAGGTGGTCGAGATTTTAAAGGAAGAAAACCAAAAGCTGCGAACAGAAAACATGAGGTATGAAGAAGCTCTCAATATTACCGTTTGCCCTCATTGCGATAACCCCATCGCCCTCGGTAAGATATTCCCCGATAAGCCTCACGCAATGATTGAAGACGTTCATTTACCACCCTACTCCCTCGGGGCATCTCCTGCTCAACCAGATTTTGCCGGAGTCACGCATGAGCAGGATGATCCTACGAAGACGATACAAATGCCTCCTGGGGGATGGGATTTGCATCGCTTTGATTGGAGCTACAGTTTCAAGGAGCTGGATGTTACCGCCGACCAGCTCAAAGCATATCAGCCTCATGCACAACAATTTTCGATAGGGTCGGGTCCTGCTAGAGATGAGTTAATCAGTCGTCAAGCCATCGATGCAATTTTGGGCCACGATAGGAAGAGGTTCGCTTGGCCCCCTGAACTGCTTTTCAGATTCCTAGACGTGGTTCACCAAATGGGGATCGATTCAGCAACTCCGACGCGCATATTTAAGGCCATGAGTGTACCGGGGCTTAGTAAGGAACTGGTCAGGAATCACCTTGCTGCCTATAGAAAGCTATTAAAACAGCGTCGAGCAGAGCTAAGCCGAGAGGAATCCGTCTCGAGCTCAAAAGCTAGGGGGGACCGCCATTGTAATGCTCAGGCATCAAGAGGTACCTGGCCAAATTTAAGCATCAATCAAGCTAACAACCCGACCACCGGCAAACTGAGAGCTGATCAGAATGTCCTTCCGGGCCATTTCAACACTTTTCAAGAGCACGTGTCACAAGTACAGCGAGTGCGCACTCCTCCATTCGAGCAGCAGTCGGCTGGTGCTCTGCCTGCCGCTGGTCAACCCACGACAGACAATTTCTTTGATGATGGGCTCGATGCCTTGTTCAATCAATGGGAAGCTGGCATGCTTGGACAACCATGATCCAGCACCTGACTCGGGGCACGATGGGTTGGTCACTACGATCACCCATAGAAAGAAGAACATGTTCACGAGTGGATCACTCTTTTTATCCATTGTAAAGTTCCTATGGGAACATTTTTCTTTAATGACTATAGTTAATTATGTATGAAAACCAACGCTATCGACGAACATCGTCATACTCAGTTGCGATGATCCCTTGTTAGATTAAGTCTGAAACCAGAGACGGTCTTTAAAATTTTGAGTGGCCACGAACTCATTCCTCACCAAGCGCCCGGGATGCTGAAATGAAGAGTAACAGCATGCACAGGGAAAATGCCACTTTCGTTTGAACGATGAAAAAGGGGTTGAGAGAAGATCATAGCGTTAATTCCCTTGGAGCTAAATGAATTAAAAGGAGTCATTAATTGCGGGTCCACCGTTGTTCCCCACGTTCTCGGGCCTAGCAAATCATAAAAGGGCGCCGAAAGATTGTAGACCCACCACTTTGAAGACTGAACTAGGGGACAAGCGCAATACTCGATGAAACCGAATCAATGCAAGAGAGTTTGTGATCCTATCACGAGGAAAAAGAAAGGGGGAATACAGACGAGGAGTAATTGCAGGGTCTCGGGAGGAGCGCTTGCCTGCTGGTCTTCATATGCAGCCTGAAGGTTGGTTCTAGGACACGCACAATCACTCGAGAAAATTTCTAGAGTGAGCAAACACATAAGAGCGAATAGAGAAAGCTGAGTGAACTAGATCAGCCCGAGATACTCCGATCCATCATGTTTAAAAGCTATTCCCATCTGCTAGAAACGCCCGACCTGGACATCTCTGAACACGAACTGCTGGAAGACTTTGAAGATCCTGGAGCTGAATCCTGCCCGAAGGCCATTGAGGCTGACTCCTCTAGTGATGAAATTCTAGGCTTCAGCTACGAAGAAGGAGTATACAATGATGACCGGAGTCGAAAAAGGAAGCAACTGCAACGCCACACTCCAGGCCAAATCCGAGAACTCGAAGCTTTCTTCAATGAATGCTCCGCTCCAAGCAGACAACAGAAAATGGAGTTGAGCCGAAAGTTAGGATTGGAGCTTTCGAAGGTCAAGTTTTGGTTCGCCAACAAACGAACCCGTGTGAAACAGCAACACGCAGACCATGAGTTACTGGCCCTGAAGGAGGAGAATGAGAAGCTTCGAGCTGAAAGCGCGAGATATAAGGAAGCTCTGACCAAGGCCGCCTGCCTTAATTGTGGTAATCCTGTTGTCCTCGGAGAGGTGTTCCTCGATGAGCCATCCCTGTTGACGAATAACGCTCAGCTGTTACCGTATTCTCCACAACATTTTCCGACACAGCCAGATACCGTCGGAGATCTGCATGAGCAAGTCAACACCATGGGGTCAACACCAACATCTTCTGAGAAATGGGACATGAATCATCACAAGTGGAGTTCTCCCAATGACGAACTCGCTGTCGCAGCCAGCCAATCCGAAGTCGGTGAGTCCCTCCCTGGACAACTTTTGAAACGACTAGATCCCGTAGAGAATAGCTACCGAAGTATTGACGATATTTTGGGTGATAAGAGAACAAGGTTTTACTGGACCTATGAACTTCACACCAAATTTGTTGATGCAATTCGAGAGCTGGGAGTTGATTCGGCTAGCCCACTACGCATACTCGAGATTATGAATGTGCCGGGGCTCTCTAGAATTAACGTTGAGTCTCACCTCAAGTACTATAGGAGATTGCTAAGGGATGGAAGGATAGCGTTAAACCATCATAAAGCCGGTTGGAGCTCAAGTGCTGGGCATAGCTATAACCATGATGATTGGAGAGCCAAGAGCACCCAACCGTGTTTCAGCAATGACGGGACCAGCAGTCGTGTCAGCGACTCCTCTAACCCAAATTAGAATGCTCCGCCAAGCTATCTCAATACTCCTCAAGAGTATATGCCACAGTTCCAGCACATAGGGATTCCTCAATTTGAGCGCGAATCAGTCATTAATGCTGTCCCTGAAGCGGATCTGGCATTGGTAGAGAGTGCACATATAAACCTGCCGGTCATCGGAGGAAGTTCCAATTCGAGGCGTCAAATTGCTCATGACGAGAGCAAAGAGAGGAATCCCTCGCCTGCAGTCGACGACACCCAATCTGGGCACCAAGGGCTAGAAAGAACAGGTGATTTCCTTGATGAGGAGTTGGACACTTGGATCAATACTCTTCAGGAATGTATGTCTCAACCCCAACAGGGCAATGATGAAGGTTCCAGCTCAAAGACTCCAGTCCCTCACAACGAAGGCAATGAAAGAAATCTGCCCCCAACAATCGTTGATACCCAACTTGAACATCAATGGCTCGAAGACTCGAGCAATTTCCTTGGCGATGAGTTCAATCTGTGGCTCGATCAATTTGGAGCTGGAGGACCATCGCAGTGGTGACGCAAGGCCGGTGATCAAATGTCTGATGCAAGGCATGGCTACTCGATGAAAAATGCTTAGAGAAAAGGGGGTTGAACACTCCTATTGAATATGTTGTTGATCGCACTGTAAGGTTCCCACGGGAACATCTTTCATTAATATCTAGAACTAATTGCGCGTGAGTGTCAACATCACCCTTTGAGCATCTTCAAGCCGAGGGCCGTGGATTAATCACTGAATCCGTGGAGCAAGTTCCATGAACAATGACTATCACCCGCGGAGCATAATGGGATCTACCCCTTCAATACGAAATACGTTTGGCCGCGAAGCCACCCATTTGGTAAAACGATGTATCGTTCCTAAACGATCTCCAATCGGATACCGAAGTAATGTCTTCTTTCTTTTCCTTCTCAGATGATAAACATGGATAAATCACTCAAGGAGCCATCTGTTCAAATAACAGAACAGACGTTGCCCAACCGGGGGCAGCTGAACCATTGATGTTGCAAATATTCCAAGCATGGACAGGCGGATCTGATAGACGTTGTTCATATCAATACGCAACGTCAGATCGGGATGAGAACCAAGAGTAAAGTTGTATCGTCCCAATTTATCTTGAGTTTGAGAATATGAATTGATACTCGTTGTCTATCCTTGACAGGGGAGTTGCCTTGGAAACGAACATGTTTTTACATCCCATGTACTACTCGTCAGAGTACATGACCGAGGGTAAGATGTATCGTTCCAATTTTTTGAAAAATTCGTGAACATACGATGACATATTTCTTTTACATTTTCAGGGATCTCCAGCCGCGGGATACAAGTAAGTATCCCTTTCCCCGATCCATTGAAGATGTTAAATAAAAAACATAGAGAAAAAGGAAAGCTTTCAGAATCTAATGTCTAGAAATGACATAGAATTCAAACTTCATTGGCATTCATGTTTTAAAACAGGAGGTTGTCTGAACATGAATAAGAACATGCATTGTGCATCATAAAATCCCCTTGACGGATAAAGCTTTTGGAGAAAACGAAAGAGATTTTTCCAATCAAAAGTTCAAAACTTGCAAAAGGACGTTTTCTCAAAAGACAAGAGGCAAAGCCTAAATCCAAACACGTCCTATACACACGTGAGAGAGGAGTGGAGCGGATCAGATAGCGAAATCTGGACCTACGGAAGTAGGGACCATTCGCAGCAATTACATGGATTGGGACGACGGAGGCATTCGTTTCATATCCCCAAACACTACAGGTGACCATTGATAACCCCTTCGAACGGCGGTTTTCATTCTTAACCCTGTCAAGAACCACCCCACATTGGGGCCAAATGGAGGTGAGTCCGGCAATATCAGGAGAAAAATGGTTAGAAATTTTCTTACTCGGACTAACGTCAATCTTTGTGTGTTGTTTATATGGTAATCCAAGTGCCATAGGATGACGAGAAGCGTTCATTTCTCTATCCCACACATGTTTATCATTTGCACAGCCAAGTTGAGCCTGCAAATTCATTTCATAAACCCGATGGTGATCATTGCAAATTGCAAGACAAAGCAGATCACTCCAGAAACGAGAGAGTTCAAGACCTAGGGTTTACGAGAAAGCTACTAAGTCGATACGCAAGCGTGCTAAGAGCCAAGTCATATATCTAGCACAATTGCCAAGCATCCCACTTACGGCAATGGATTAAAGCATCAGAAAAGAAAAAACAAAGTGCCTGATAAAAGCAAGGCCGATGCTTGCATAAACTGTTTGATTGATCCCCAATGAAACCTAGTTGGGAAGAGAAAATTTCTAAAGGAGTCAGATCAAAAAGACCGCTCTTCCAAATGATGTCAGGCGTGAAAGAAAGACGCAGACAGAGTTGTCAAAAGCGGTTGCATGCCTCAAAAATTGAAGATGCAGAATGGAAAAGACAAATGACAAATTTGCAATGATCACCAATGTCAAACTCTTCACGAATTCTGGGCCAAAAAACAAGCTTTTTTCGATCCCCAATCCTACCAACATCATAACCCCGAAACAGTCTTCTCCGACTAAGACACTTGGGTTAACATATAACTTAGCTCGAAGAAGTACGAGCAAGACTATTTCTTTCTCATTTTGCAGGGTTCTTGACTTGTAAACCCGAAGCAGATGATGAAAACTTTCATTCAATGACCTTGACTCAGAAGTGAGTCCCCCTTGAAGATCAATAACCAAGCCCAACATTACGGCCCCGTGGAAGACCTCCCGACCGATCAAAATGTAGGCGCTGCGAATGATCCTAAAACCTAGGTGTTGACACCTGATTTTTTATCAGTCTTTCATAGTTTATTTTTTAAAAATTCATAAAAAATATATAAAAAGTTAAAAAATTAAAAAACAATCATCTTTGGTAGCCTTGACCAAGCTAAAGGAACCATTTTTGACAAAAAAATAATTTTTCAATTTTTTAATATTTTCCAAAATAGAAAAATACATGAAAAATGAAGAAAAATAGCATTCGATGTCGTAAAAATATAGAAAAATAGTCAATATTTTTATTTTAATTTTCTTTTCATTTTGAACTCATAAATAGTCAAAATTCAATTTCAATTGCATGTGTTTCTTCACGACGCATAGAGTTGAATTTGGCAAAAAAAATGTCATTCGAGTCTTTTAATTTGTAAATTTCTACATCTTTTTTAGTCTTGATGTCCAATTAGATTGACCACCATCTACAATAAATGCCCCTTGCTGAATATTTTCGTTTTTGTTTCACATGATTTCATGGTGTAAAATGCCGAGTGGATCCCCAAATATAATCGGGTCGGCATGAGCTCGATAGCTCGTCCAAGACCAAACCAGGGCACGGCGAACCCCATGTGAGTACTCTCGAACTCCTGCGATGCTTCCTAATGCTTTTCTTAGGTTAGATCGAGTGTAGAACGGCTAGGACAGCTAAATCATTCTTGAGCTGTGATTGATAAATAGGGCATTACTAGGAATGCCATGTGATTTATTTGGATATCTAGATTCCTTGAGTTGCGCATTTTATTACTGATTGTGATTGCTAGGATAATCACTCCTATCTGCATGAATTTCTAGATTTATGGTTCATACCTTACTCATCCGCATGAATCTCAGGCTAGAAAATTCAGTCAACTTAGGTACCGAAAGGGCGTCAACTCTGACGGTTGGCGTAACTAAGTCCCCGAAACCATTTCTCTGGTTCTCGCAAAATTGAATAGAAACTCCCAACTATTCGATTGGGTGGTCCAATCATACCCTAAAAAAATGATTGGTGGCGACTCCATGGCATGCACACTTAGCACATGTCACTAGACCACACTGAAAGTCGATCACGCATACCTCCGTTGCGATTTGGGTAATGGGCCTTGGGAGAGGCCCGCGTCCGACCAGACAGGACGGCCCATTAGCCCTCGAGAGCCCGACAACCTCAAGAGGGTCGCGACACTAGGCACAGGTTAGTAGGAATTTGAACACATTCATTACAAAAGACCATTATCACAGAGCGGTGAGGATCCCTCTTGGATGAGAAATTCTCCAATAGATGTTTTGAACAAACTCTTTTTGGAAATTTCAAATTGTTGGATCCAGATTTTCCGTGCAAGGGATTTGTGATCACATTTGCATGTTGCAAGAATGTTTTGGATAGCCTTCGGCATCAAAATGCACATTTCATGATTAAAACTTAAGTCATACGGTTTTGTCAAATGGACAGCCGTGGTCTTTCCAAAGATTACTAACGTTTTCTTAGTGAGGAAAAATCTTTCAGGCTCAAACTTCTGCAGGATACCTGGAGAACCCAGCTCCCAGAATGTCGCCTCAACAGACTCAAGCAGTCTCATTGGACGTGGAGAACCCTCGTCATGAGACCCCTTTTCAAATCAAAGGTAGAAACCGCCTGAAGGGTCAAACCATGGTAGATTCCGCCTGAAGGGTCAACTCAACGGTAGATACCGCCTGAAGGGTCAACTCAAGGTAGATACCGCCTGAAGGGTCAACTCAAGGTAGATAACCGCTTGAAGGGTCAAATCATGGTAGATACCGCCTGAAGGGTCAACTAATGGTAGAAGCCGCCTGAAGGGTCAACACGAGGTAGATACCGCCTTAAGAATCAACACAAAGGTCCGATCCACCATACGGATTAAAATCTCTGGCGAATCCTCAAGAGTGGGATGCGCCTTCCTTAGGTTCCTACCAGTTAGGAATCCCATAATGGTATGACCTACCATACAGGTCAGAGCTTAATCTCCCTAGGATGTTCTGAATGACGAGTCCTAGGTATCTTCTTGAAAGTCGTTGCAACCGGCAGCATCCTACAGGTGAGCTTCAGGTAAACCTCTCTCCCTCCGGCCCATGTTCAAATTGTTAGAGCAAACCGAGGAGTAATTTGAGCTTTCATCAAAGGGCCTTAAGGATTCAATGTCGTAGCATTTCTTTTCTCATTCTCCTAGTTGAGTCGGTTAGGAATCAGGTGCCATCTTATCTTTGATAGAAACCTCTAACGAGATTCCTCTCAAAGAGGGGCAGCTGTTGACACCCAAATTTCGATTTCGATTTTGATTTTATTTTATTTAAATATATATATTCGTGTAGGCATAAAAATGAGAATTAGTTATAATTCTCACAAAAATAATTTCGCATACATTGTATATTTTCTAACATTCATTTGGCATTTAGGATAGAGTGAGTCAATTGAGTTTAGATTTGTCGGATAAACAAATTATGATGCGACGGCAAGATGAGCAGGTTCCTATGGTACAATGACAGTCGTTGAGGATGGTCAAAGATGCTTCGCCGAGCTGGACAACACAAAAGTAAGTACGAGCGGTGATAAATCTGAGCGAGAAACACTTGAGAGTGTAATAAAAAAATCCTACTCTTTGTCCATCAACCAAGAATAAAATGAAGGATTCATTGATTATCGCTCCACGATCTTGAAAGAAGAGGCATAAAAAAGGAAAGTGGGGGACAAAGGTATTAAAAAAATTCACGTTGGAGGCCATGCAAGAATATGCTCGGCACCCTCACCGAGTCTACAGAGGAGAGATGAACCACAGAGATCTCTCTCTCTCTCTCTCCTCGGCTGCTTCGCCGCCTCCGTTGAAGGCTCAATCTGGTCGTTTCTCTTCAGTGTTCACTCCCACTCGCCAATCTCAATCGAAAAGCCATGGCAGTCACCTTCTCAGATCTCCACAAAATGTCGGGCCTCAAGTCTCTTGACGACCTCCTCTCTGGATCTGCGGAGATCAGCTCACGAGGACGACGTGAAGGTGTCAAAGGTGCTCTGTGGCCGTGGAAGCAAAAATCGCTGGTTCTCTGATGGGAAGAAGACGTGGATAATGATTCGAAGCTGAGTGTTACTTCTCTTCCTTATATATATATTATCGAAAATCAGTACAGACTCTGTTTTGACTGCTGCATATTCTTTTGTGGAACGTTGGTTTCAGGGGCGGACGTAAAAAAAAAAAGAAGAGGAGCAGGAGGCCCGAGCGTCATCAACCACCGCCACCAGCTCCGGCCCGAGTCATGAGCGAACCTTTGCCATCCGGCCGTGCCGATCCGCCAAGGCTGCCCCTCGTGAGCTCGCCTAGCCCTGAACCTACGCATCCGTAGCCTCCGTCGAGCTCGCTACCGCCCGGACGCCCACTGTGAATGAGTCAGGTAATGGTTCCGAGTTGACTGTGATGCCCGAAGGTCGAGGTAAGCCTCAAACTTCTATTCTACTATATCTCAATCAGACTTGATGCCGAGACTTGTTTCCTCTGGCGCATGCTGGCATAGGTATAGATCGAGCCGTTTTCAATAAACTTTGCTCGTAGACTCCTTTGCGTTGAGTGCGAATTTGAATCTCGGATGGGGTTACTTCCCCTACTTTGAAATGCCAACCTATTCATGTCTACTTCTTCGTCCATCTTTCATTGCGTAATTGTCCTGACTCTTATGGTGTCGATCAATGGTAAGGAAAAGTCTTGCATGCTTCCCCGGAATGGTCCCTTGACCTTTGGACATCAGTTTATCCCTCGAATCTCCGTGACATATGTTCTCGTGTTCGTCCGTTGGTAAGCCATGGAGATCGTTTGGTTCGGTAACAGCATAACATCATCCCCCATGAACTTCATCTCTCACATAAAAAATATGGGTTCACCCCAAACTTGAGAGCACATCTCGAGCTTGCGAGTTCATCTCAGTAGAAACCGAACTAGGATATCAGTTTTCGGCCGCCAGCAAGCACAGTGTGCGTGGAACCGTTGATACCCGGCGGGTCCGACGAGAGATAACCAGGTGCGGCGACGAGACCATAGTCCCAGAGGTGACGTGAGCTCGGGTCAGTGATTACGAAAGCATGACTGACGCTGTATTCAAGCTCGAGCCAACGTCGAGCCCGAACGTGAAGTAGCGGCGTGTTGGGCAGATCTTGACGTCTTTTCGGTGCTGGATAATCTGACCTTGAATCTGTGGCGAGAAGCTTCGTCCGTCCGAGCGAGACCCGGGAGCGGTGCGACGAGTAAGTCCGAGCGGCATGGCGGCGAGGTATTCGGAGACCGTTGGTGTCGGAAGTGCAGAGGCGTCGTGAAGAAGATGATGAACAGGAACAGTCCAGTTTTTGCTCTTTGTCTTTTCGTCCGGGCTGGTCGGTTGGGCTGATGAAGGAAGAAATGAAGGCTTTTGGGCTTGGGAGACTTTGTCCAAGAACGGCTATTTTGGGCGCGAGCGGGCTGGGGCCGAAAGGAGGGCAAAGCCCAATTCAGTCAACAAGGACGAGGTGGGCCTGACTCCTTTGTGTTGCCGGACCCAGTTCGGGTTCCCTCTCTCGGGCCGAATTAGGTCCGGCGACCTGATCCAGGCCCGGGCCCGAGAACCCGACCCGAGCCCGATTCTATTTAATTAACTAATAGTAAAATAATAATAAAATCCTAAAAAATTTCAGAAAAATTCTAAAAAAATTCCAGAAAATAGGAAATGACCACAATCAACTGGCCAAGGCTCATCCTGGGTGTTTTGAACCCGATCCTTCTTAAAAATGACGATTTCGCCCTTTGGGCGAATCGTCTCCCAAAAATTGAAGAAAAATCAAGAAATTCCAAAAAATTCTCAAAAATGGGAAATGGCCACAATCAACTGGCCATGGGGTATTTTGGGTAATTCGGTATCCAAATCCTCCAAAAATTGACGATTTCGCCCTGCGGGCCAAATCGCCTCCAAATCTTCCCATTTTATCTTGGACCTGAAATCACACTTTACTTAAGCCTTTATTGCTATATTAGGAAGCCTTTGATTTGAATTGATGTACATTGATGTGATTTATTTATGTACTTGAGTGCGCTTTCATTTAAATTGATCGTGGTTGATAGGAACAGTCTTCCAATTTGTTTGAAACCCTAAATCAAGCCTACCTCACCCAAAATTGCGCCCGCATGAAATCTTAATTAGGGAAATCACTCGCGTTAGGTACCGAAAGGGCGTTGGTAATGACACCGACGTAACCAAGTCCCCGAACCCAAAATCTCTGGTTCCGCAGAACTGATCGACCTCTCCCAATCGGTCAGTAAGGTTTCCGGTCTACCCTCCAAGAAAGACCGGTGGCGACTCCAAATGCATGTACAAGTTGCACATGCCACCACGACCACACTGAAGGTCGAAAGCGATCGACTCTTATCGTCGAACCCATTAAAAACACTCCCGCCGCGATTTGGTATAGGCCTGAGAGGGCCCGCACCGATCCAAGACCCGCGATCGGTAATCCATTAGCCGCGTCCGCCTTTCGGACGGGTCGCGACACCATGCTAGCCCAAGAAAGTCAGGGAGATGCTAAAGAACGAGCCATCTATTATTTGAGCAAGAAATTCACGGGCTCCGAATTAAATTACTCATAGGCTGAAAAGACGTGCGCAGCATTGGTATGGGTGTTACACAGACTGCGACAATACACTTTGCATTACCAAATCCTTTTGGTGACGGAGTGCGATCCCATTAAATATCTCCTGAATCAGCCTGCATTGGTTGGCAAACTTGCCAAGTGGCAAATTCTCATTTTCGAGTTTGACATTCGATATTTGCCTTAGAAATCGGTGAAAGGAAGAGTTATAGCGGATGTTCTAGCAGAAAATCCGAGGCAAGGTGATGATCTTTATCGACCTGAAGATCGAATTATGGCGGTCGAAGATTATGTTTGGACAATGTACTTTGATGGAGCTGTAAACTTGTCAGGGTCCGGCACGGGAGCAGTCCTGATATCTCCTAGAGGTCAACATTATCCAGTAACAGCAAAATTGGTGTTCCCTTGCACTAATAACATCGCTGAATACGAAGCTTGTTTCCTTGGTCTACAAGCGGCGATAGAAATGGGAATATCTAAGCTCAAGGTGTTTGGAGACTCAGCCTTAATTATTCTCCAGACAGTTGGTAAGTGGAAAACGCGAGATTCAAAGTTGTTGTCCTATCATGAGTATTTAGACGGATTGATGGAAAGTTTTACGAATATCACGTTTGAATATTTGTCTAGAACTCAAAATCAATTTGCAGACGCTTTGGCACTCTGGCATCAATGTTGCATGTCACAGAGGGATTAGAAGTCGAACCATTAAAGTTCGAAGTCTTAAGCCAGTCGGCCTACTGCATGGTTGTGGTGGATGAGCCAGATAGCAAACCCTGGAATCAGGATATCAAGATGTATATCCAGGACCAGAAGTTCCTTGAGAATAGTACAGTTTCAGACCAGAAGTATATAAGGAAGATGGCTTCAAAGTTCTTCTTGAGCGGAGAAAATCTTTATAAAAGGTCTTTCGATTCGGTCCTGCTGAGGTGTGTTGATGCGACTGAAGCGTTTCGTTTAATGGCAGAAATGCATGAAGGCGTCTGTGGCCCTCACATGAACGGCCATATGCTAGCAAGGAAGATCATGAGGCTGGGCTATTATTGGCTCACCTTAGAAAATGATTGTATACAGCATGTCAGAAGTTGCCATAAATGTCAGATTCATGGTGACAAGATCAATTTCCCTACAAACGAGTTGCATCAGTTATCTGAGCCTTGGCCGTTTTCCATGTGGGGAATAGATATGATTGGTCCGATCAACCCTAAAGCTTCCAATGGACATCGGTTCATTCTGGTGGCAATTGATTATTTTTCCAAGTGGATTGAGGCGACATCGTATTCAACGGTTACGTCCCGAAATGTGGTAAAGTTCATCGAACGTGATTTAATTGCTCGATATGGAGCCCCTGAGGTTATAATCACAGATAATTGTGCGAATCTAAATAGCAAGCAGGTGGAAGAACTGCTCAAAGCCTTTAAGATCATACACTTGCATTCTTCTCCATATCGCCCTCAGATGAACGGGGCAGTTGAGGCAGCGAACAAGAACATCAAGAAGATCTTGTCTAAGACGGCTGAGAATTATCGAGATTGGCACGACAGGTTGCCGTTCGCACTTATGGCATACCGGACTTCAGTCCGGACATCAACCGGGGCAACCCCATACTCCTTGGTATATGGTATGGAGGCAGTATTACCGGTCGAAGTAGAGATTCCTTCTCTACGCATTTTGTCCCAGATAGAACTGACTGAAGCAGATTGGATCCAACAGAGGATAGATCAGCTGAACTTGATTGACGAGAAGGGACTCAGAGCCTTATGCCATGGCCAATGTTATCAACAGAGAGTGGCCCGAACTTTTAACAAGAAGGTGCGACCTCGACATTTTCAAGAGGGAGACCTTGTGCTGCGGAAGCTTCTACCCATCATCCCATAGCCAGAAGGGAAGTTTGCTCCAAATTATGGCGGACCCTACATAGTGAAGAAAGCCATTCCCATCATCCCACAGCCAGAAGGGAAGTTTGATCTTGGCAGAGATGGATGGACGTGTCTTCACTAATCCTGTCAATGCTGATTCAGTCAAGAAATATTATACCTAAGATGTTGTAATGTTTTTGCAAATCTTAATACTCATGCACATTTTGCCTGCTTTCTGATTGTATTATAAATCTTCACTGAATTTTTCAATCAGGAGATTTGTTTGGTCAATTGATGTTGATCATTTTGAATGAGGAACGCCAGGACGATGAAAGGAAAACTATTTCCATACACGTCCTATATCATATCCCAAGTGAGTAAGTGTGAAGATTTCCATGCTTACAAGGTGAAAGGGTTATCTTGCGAAAAGTATGACGACCAAGATGATGTGAGGCATTCATTTCTTCTATCCAAACACTACAGGTTTCCCTTGCTAAACTCCCTTGAACGGTGGTTTCATTTTCGTACCCCTGTCATGAACAACCCCACATTGGGGCAAATTTCAAAAAATTCAAAGCATTAGTAGAATTTTCTTGCTTTTACTTACATCAATCTTCAAGTGTATTTATCGCATGCGAATTCTATGTTAGCTCAAGTGCTTTAGACATGATGAAGATCATTTCATTTCTATACCCATACACACTCATCCCTTTGCTTAGCCCAACTTGAGCAGCAGATTCATTTCTCAAAACCCATTTGGTGATCATCCTGGAAGGAAATCATTTCAGACTATTTGACAGATGAGCAAAGTGCCTTGGGACAAGCTGAAGCTTGAAAATTCGCCAGCACAACATGCAGACAATTCAGATGAGACTCTTCTTTTCTTTTCAAAAGAGCTCGCTGTAGAAAAAGGAAAGAAAAAGCTAGCCATAAAAAAAAATAAAAAGGCAAAAAAAATGGTGATGCTTGCCATGAAAAAGAGCCCACTCCCTTTATAAAGAAAAGGGAAAAAGAAAAAGAGCTCTCTCATAAAAATATCCGAAAGGAATGAGGGTCTCACCTGAGTTGATTCACAAAATGTTCCTTAAAGAACGATCTTTTATGGAGTACATCAGCAAAGATTACCAGCGGCACTCTTGCCTGAAATATCAAGAATGGATGATCACCAGTCTCATCTTTACACAGCCCCTTTGTGGAAAATAAGCCATTCATTTCAAGCCTACCCTGAACCTACATCGCAACCCTTACCAAAAGTCTCTTCAGATTAAGGCACTTGAGTTAATATATGGTTTCAAATGCTTATAAATATTGCTCGAAGAAGTGCGAGCAAGATCATTTTTATCTCGTTTGGCAGGGTTCCTGACTTGTAAACCCAATGCAGCTGATCAAGATTTCATTTCATGGCCTAATGACTCATGTGAGTCCCATTTGAATAGCCTTTGACCAAGCCTGAATTACAGTCCTTGAAAAGACCTCATGGATTGGTCTGGTCATACTAATTGCAAGATTACCCGGACCCTTATCAATTGTGATGAGGACAGCTTTGAGTGATTCTCATGCCCGCATCAATGGTCGGGTCAAATAGCATTTTCAAAGAAAGTGAGAGAAAGTCCTTTCTGACTGAAGGTTCCTCATTCTATTTTGTCGGAAGGATCAGACAGTTTTCCTTATTGACAAAATCTCCAGTGGAGCTTTACAATGCAAGTAGAAGCTCACAAATTGTTGCATTTGCATTAAGGTTCATGCAAAACACCATTTTCTTATGAACTGAACAGGTTGAGCACGCCAATTCAGCAAATCCTAAAAGCCGAGTTTCAGTTAACTCAGGTAAGTTTTCTGATTCTTTTCAGACTTGGATGACCGTATCTTCAATGTTGCAGGTATTAAGTTAAGCACGATCATCTAAACAGAAGATCCCAAAAGACAATCAGGCCCGCTCGATCCATAACTCGAGCACCCTATTCAGATCATCTCAGATTGCGATACCAGCATTTCGCAATTCTGTTCGCTGTTTCATGTAAAGGATGAACATGATTAAGATTTTCTCAGATTGCGATACCAGCATTTCGCAAATCTGTTCCCTGTTTCACATAAAGGATGAATGTGACTCAGATTTTCTCATATTGCGATACCAGCATTTCGCAATTATGTTCGCTGTTTCATGTAAAAGATGAACATGATTCAGATTTTCTCAGATTGCGATACCAGCATTTCGCAATTCTATTCACTGTTTCACATAAAGGATGAATGTGATTCAGTTTTTACCTGATTGCAATATCAGCATTTCGCAAATCTTACTCTCAGCTAATGCTTCAGGTGCTGAGCGGATGATCGTGATGCAGAAGCTTTATTCTTAGCAAACGTTCCACGTGATGAGCGGATGATCGTGGTTCGAAATCTTTATTCGCAGCTAATGCTTCACGTGATGAGCGGATGATCGTGATGCAGAAGCTTTATTCTTAGCAAACGTTCCACGTGATGAGCGGATGATCGTGGTTCGAAAGCTTTACTCGCAGCTAATGCTTCACGTGATGAGCGGATGATCGTGATGCAGAAGCATTACCGATTTGCGATCCAGAACTCGTAAATTCGGCCTACAGACATCTTGCATCGCCCCGAGTCAGGAAGAAAGAAATTCCTGAGGACGGGTGGGCCCGGTACCTTAAGATCCTCCCAGCGTTGGTGATTAACGGAATCCTCAGCGTACAAGGTATTTGCAGAAACAGATACCCCTTAGGGGATCCATGCCGAGTTCTTTGAAAAAAGAAGTTAGAAGCATGTTATTTTCAGTCTTCCATGGCATCATTTCAAAAAAAAAAAGAGAGAAATCGATGAAAATTTAGGTGCCACTTTTGGTCTTTGAGTGAAACCTCTCTGAGCCTCCACTCAAAGAGGGGCAAGCTGATAGCACTTAAATTTTAATTTTAGGGAATTCATAAATTGGCGCAGATAAGCCCATTAAAGTATGAATTTCGGCCAAGCCCATAGCCCATCTATAAGTGGTCGAATCTTGGGTTATCCTAGCCCGACAAAATTAGAAATTTCAATCCGACGGCCATGTTTTGGAAAATCGGACGGTCGAGATTAAACCCTAAAGGCGTAACCCTAATTCACCATATATATTCGTCATTATGCCTAAGGTTAAAAAGGGGGGCAAAATTTTTTTCTAGAAAATCTCCCTTGCCGCATTCATTCTCTGCCCATTCACTCTGTCGCCTCCCCCCATCATCCACAAATCCAGCCTATATACTGCGGCTCTGGTGAATGTCCTTGGGGACGTTCTGGAATCTCTGCGAATAGAAAAAAAAATTCTCGAGAACCTCCCATCTGCTCCCTCTCGACATACTCACCCACTTCTCTCCCTACTCGCGAACCTCTCTCTCTCGATCCATCTCTCTCTGGCCTCACGCAGATTCCCTCAGACACATAGCTCTCTCTCTCTCTCATTCGAGCCCACACGACTCTCTCTCTCTCTTTTTTTGGACGCTGACATCTGTTAGCTCGGTGGCTCTCCCTCTCAAGATCAACGTTCTGCTCGAAGATCGCCCGGTGTCCGTATTGCTGCTGCCGTTCCATACGCCGTGCTCGTCGATGTTCTTGCCGTGCCGCCATCGATCTGTAGTCAAACAAGGCTCCCTCACCGAGCCGGCCCTAGTCGTCACTTTTGTAGATCAAGATCAAGCCGTGCACCACCGTGAATCTTTGCCCATCGCCAGATCGATGTCAGTCTCGGCCGGCCGTCTAGTCGACATCATCCTCGGCCTTGGCGATTTTCTATTATCGTTTCTTGTTTTCGCAGGATATCGAATCGGTCCTTGTCGGCGTTTGACTCGAAGAAGGAAAGGAAGCTCGGTTTAGGTATAATTCCGATCCCTATTTTGGTTGATGATTAACCTATAATTGGTTGTTTTGTCATAGCTTTTGATTTTAGATTAATTGAGTTTAATTGCCTTCGCATGTATCGCGAATCACCGACAAAATCAAAAGTTATTTTCGTTAAACAAAAAAATCAAGTTATGGTCGGTTTCGCCCGTCAGCCCACGGGTACGATTTGCCGGGCTTGACACAAAAAAAAAATGCTAAATTGGCAGGGCTGAAATTTTGGAAATAAAAATGTGATTCTTTCGGATTTTTAATTATTGCCATGTCGATGCGATTGTTTGCTATAGAAATTGATTGATTGAAATCCTGTCGTTGCCTTATCTAGGTTAGTTTCCCGTTTCAAATCGATCTCGTTCGATAAGGAAAAATTCGATTTAGGAAATTTTGAATCCGATCACTTTTTTTAAAAAGGAAGGCGCGTTTAATTGATGGCAATCCCGATTCCCAAAATATGGAAGTCGTGCAAATATTTTTGAAAGTTTTCGGTAGGGAAAGATTCGAATTAGGAAATTTTGAATCCGATCACTTTTTTTAAAAAAGGAAGGCGCGTTTAATTGATGGCAATCCTGATTCCCAAAATATGGAAGGTGTGCGAATATCTTTGAAAGTGATTGGCGGCAAATCCTAAATTGATCTTCGAATTTAATGAATAAAAAAATGGCGACGAGTTCGGTTTTTGTTTAGCTAATTTCGAATTCCTAAAAAAAGTGATGACCGATTCATTCCGCATATTACCATGTCATCTTGCATGTCATCGCATGTTTCTTATGTCATTTTATTTGTAATGTAATTTTCCGTTATTAGGACTAGATGGACCAGGAAAAGCCCGATGTTGTGGGCCTAATAGAGTCGCGACCTAAAAAATTCGGTTTGAATTTCGGGTTAATGGATTACCAGATTAATTAAATAAATTAACTAACCTAGTCCGAGCTCTCCCAAGCTCTACCAATTCGCAACTTAGGTTTGAATGATTTTTAATTTCGGAGCCGCCACTAATCTTTTTTGGTAGGTAGATTAGATACCTAAATAAAGTACGGGAGAATACTTTATTTTCTGCTAACCAGAGGTTTAGGTTCGGGGACTTGATTATGTTAATTTTTCAATTAACACCCTTTCGGTACCATTCTTGTGAAGGATTTTCTTGATTGGCAAATTCCATTGATCTTGCTTTAAGATCGAGGTGCAATTCATTTTTTTGGGTTTTCTTGGATTAAATGAATGCCATGCAAAATGCGACTAGATGACATGCAAAGATATGAAACTACATGACATAAGAAAAGGTGACCATGCATGATGATTCTTGAAAAATTTAATTTTAATGCAATAAAGAATGTAAATTCTAATCTAAATGACATGCGATATGGTGATGCATGAGCTTAGATGACATGGCATAATGACGTGTAATATGCATGAAATATTTTGAAAGTTGAATTTTGATGCAAGGAAAATATGAATCCTAACTACATGTCACAAAAATAGATGAATTATGCTAATGAAATGATAAAATGCATGACAAATTAAACTATATGAAATGCAAATGGGGTGTAATGACCTTTAATGAATTTTCAGTTTTTTCATGAATTGGTTCGACAATTAACACAAATTGATTAATTAAAATCCAACTTATATTAAGAGTCTTTTAAATGTGAATTCTGAAAAAATTCATTTAATGTCACAGCATGATGATTTTTTGTTGTGTTTTCATGATTTTGTTATTTTTTTGTGTTTTTTATGAAAAAATGAATCAAATAAAGATATAATAAACCTTGAGCATAATACACCTTAAATTCCGAATTTTCCGATGAATTCGCTTCGTACCCTGGGGGACGGGTCAGAAGGTAATTTATTCACGTCGTGCCCTGGGGGTCGGGTCAGATAGTGAATTTAAAAATTTGTCAATTCGGTCCCAAAGTTATGAGATAGGTTAGACAAATTGGTGTGCGGATGACGTCGTACCCTGGGGGTCGGGTCAGATAGTCATCACAATGCACATAATTCCGAGGGACAAGGCACAAGGGAGCATGTATTATACTCAAGGTAGATTATAAAATTATTTGAATTAAATTAAAAAAGATGATCTTCGGCCAAACTAGGGATAGGTGCCGAAATTTTAAAGGACATAGGGTCCTATCCGCAAAGGATTCACATATCTTTTAAACTTAGGAAAATTATTTTTAAAGATTTGAAATGAATTTTCAGATAACTCCCTAAGTTTTAAAGATATCTTCATTTGGATGAAAATCTTATTTTATATCTTCAGATTGTGGAATATTTCAAACCATGTGCACAATACCCTAAAGATATGACCAAGTCATCGAATATGTTCAAATATACCAGGGATATGCCCATTATCTTTCAAAGCACGGTCAAGATTCCAACCATTATGCAATATTCACGAAAAGTGAAAAAACATGGAGAAAAGCTCAGATTTGGTATGCAAAAGTCAATCTTTTATTTTTTTGATATAGAACCAATTTTACCAAGACAAGATAAGATTTAGAGCCAACCTCCTCAACCATTGCGGCATGGAAGTAACATCAAGTCACCATGAAATACAACCACTCAAAAATAATGCCTCATGATCATGTATTATACCATTCGGCCGAGAAAACCTAAGTGCTGGATGTTCCTCTTTATTAGTGAAAATTCACTTTTTTCTGATTTTTATAAAAGCCCAAACACGTTGCATCAGAATTTTTACTTCATAAGAAGCCAGGTTTTCGATCCTTATCTTTGATCAGAATTCAATATCGCAAAGCAACATTCAAGAGTCGGTTCAGTAACAATTCATCCAATCTTTGACTAAAAAGGTTTTAATTTTCTGGCTTTAAATTGCAAATCAACATGTAAACGGGTAAACATGCATGCCAGTTGTCAACTCACCAAACATTGAATTGCAATCGAAGACTGAAGGAAAAATACCTTTTTAAGCAAAAATTCTAGCACGCTCGCGGGGTTGATTCTCGCCTAGAGACACAGTCCTTTTAGCGAATTTGACCCCTAAGGCTTCAAAGGATCTGAACACCAACCAATAGAAAATTTAGTAGTCAAATACCCACCGAAGGCAAGGCTAATTCGGCCTCATATAGGTATGAACGGTGGCTGTTCCGCGGCTGGGCAGTAGCTCAAAACGATGGACTTCAAGTGATGTACGGCGGCCGCTCGGCGGACGAACTAGGGCTGGTTGTCGGCGGAGTTCCCAGGATTTCTCAGCGGTGAACCGGGCTGGAAAACCGGGCTGTGATGGACGTGTGGCGGTTGCTAGACGGTGGCACCACGTCTGTGATGGATAGCAATGATAGGAACTTAGAAGTTTGAGAGGAGGTCCCTCGACTTGGAACGCTTTCCGCAAGGGAATGACGTCAAGACCGCAACTCTGAATTTTTCTGCTCCCCAAGTGCTCACTCTCTCTTAAACACCAGAAAAATTGAGTCCCTCCCTCTATATATGCCGTGGATTAATGATGGCTGAGCAGAATTTTTTTTTTGCCAACCCCCCGTAACGTGAATGAGGAGTTCCTTATATAGAGCTTGACTCGACAATCCTAGTAGGAGTTGAAATCTATTGAGACCGTCGGATTGCTTGTCCTAGCTAGAGTAGGATTTTTCTTGAACCGTTAGATCTTGAGTTTCCACATCTACTAGAACTCTAGCTAGATAAGTTTTCAAACTCAATCAAAAAGTTCGTATTATCAACAAATGGAAGAGTCCCAATCCGTTGAAACTCGTCCAAAATTTCGACCAGGTGATAGTGAATCTGGTAATGGCCGAAAGTGAGGTGTACACATGAGCTCTTGGGCCTTGAAGAATTAAAAGAACAAACGGTTAAAAGTCTTCCACAATTAGATAGACAAATTAGGCTGAATTTACTTTGAATTCGGGTCCAATTCCACTTAAAAATTCAGCACTCGTATGATAAGCCATGACCGAAATTTTCATGCTCGATAGTGGGCTGATTTCGAAATCCATGGCTTGAAAGCCTTAATTAAATATCTAAGCATAGATAGACTGAATTTAACATGAAACTAGTCCAATTGGCCCATATGGAATTCGGCATTCACCATGCTTTAGTCGAAATTTTTCACGCTATCCCTATCTCGATCGTTTGTCCATTTAGGCGCAAATCTTCGCCATTGACCATGAATGCAAACCAATATGCAACGTATAAAAAAATTATTTTTTTACGAGAATTATGATTAACTCTCATTTTATGTTTAAATGAAATGGATTCCTAAGAAAATCAAAATTTAGGTGTCAACAGCTGCCCCTCTTTGAGTGGGAGCTCGCAGAGGTTTCGCTCAAAGATTAAAATTGAAACCTAAATTTTGCAAATGCAAATGATAACGATAATTTTTGGCAGGACTAAATCCCATTTTCTAATGCAAAATAGAGATGTTGCATGAAATGCAATGCCATAAATAACATGTGTCAAAACTTCTCCTATCCCACATCAAAGAAGTCCGCACATGGATCGCTTATGAAAATATTTATTTTACCAAATAACTCATAAAGCTAATGATTCCCTTAACCTCCAGACTTCCAGCGGACGCCAGGATGTTAAAGTACTGGCCCATCTGTTGCTAGAAGTTTCCTTCTGACGCGAAACGGCGCAAGATCTGTGTAAAGTTTTGAAAATGTGCTCGAGTTATGGGTCGAGCTGGCCATTTGTCTCTTGGGGACCTCCTCAACGGGCCACCATGAGTCGATAAAGATGTGACACCCGAGCTAATCGGCGTGGACACTGTGTCTCTTGGCAAGTCACCATGTGGACTATAAACCATGAGTTGGTAAAGATGTGACACCCGAGCTAATCGGTGTGATCACTGAGGGGTGTGATGCCTGAGCCAATCAGAACAAACACAAAAAGGGTGTGACGCCTGAGCTAATCAGAACGAACACATTGTCTCTCGGTAAGTCGCCATGTGGACTATAAACCGTGAGTCGGTAAAAATGTGAAACCTGAGCTAATCGGTGTGCACACAAAAGAGAGGTGACACCTGAGCTAATCAGGACGAACACAAAGGGGTGTGATACCCGAGCTAATCGGAGTAAACACAAAAAGGATATAACGCCCGAGCTAATCGGTACGAACATGACGGGATGCGACGCCTGAGCTAATCAAAACGAACACAAGGAAGTGATAATTTGAGCTAATCAAGCATCAAAATGATATAAGATCCTGGGGACATCTTGAGCTGATCAAGTGTCGATATAAGATTTTGAAAGGGAATTAGGAAACTTACCTGAGTTTCCGGGCAATGAGTGAGTGATGGCTAGGTCGACTGCGACATACCTGTCCATTTCCTTGAAAAAATGATGGATGCATAAAATCAATGTAAATGCAACATCATATGCTAGAAAAACTCCTGAGCTTTTGCTTGCATTACATAGCTTCGCTGGAGATTTTGTCAATAAGGAAATATGTCTGATCCCTTCGACAAAATTGATCAATTTGAATGAGGAATTTTAGTCCGAAAGGACTTTTCACTCACTCTCCCGAAAAAGGCTTTTGAGACCCGACCATTGATGTGGGTAAGAGAATCACTCAGAGCTGTCATCATCACACCTGACAAGGATCCGAGTATTCTCGCAATTAGTATGACCAGACCAATCCATGAGGTCTTTTATAAGGATTGTAATTCAGGCTTGGTCAAAGGTTATTCAAAAAAAAGGGGGACTCATATGAGTCATTAGGCCATGAAATGAAATCGTCATCAGCTGCATTGGGTTTACAAGTCAGGAACCCTGCAAAATAAGATAGAAATAATCTTGCTCACACTTCTTCGGGCGATATTCATAAGCATTTGAAATCCTATATTAACCCAAGTGCCATAATCTGAAAAGACTTTTGGAAAGGGTTGTAATGTAGGTTCATGGTAGGCTTGAAATGAAAGGCCTATTTTCAATAAAGGGCGCATGAAGATGAGAAATTGGTGATCATCCATCTTTGTCACTCAAAAATAATCTTTCATTCTTTGAACCAATTCTGGTAAGACCTCTCTTCCTTCCAAAGATTCTTTGAGAGAGCTCTTTTATTTTTCTTTTCCTTTTCTCTCTCTCTCTCTCTCTCTCTCTCTTTACGAGAGTGGACACTTTTGCCCCCCCCCCTTTTTTTTTTTTTGCACAGGAAGCTTTTTTGTGCATGGCCAACTTTGATTTTTGTTTCTGCATGGCGAACTTTTTTCTTTTCGCACAACCAGCTCTTTTGAAAAAGAAGGGAGAGTCTCATCTGAATTGCCTGCATATCGTGATGGCAAATTTTTCAAGTTTCAGCTTGCCCCAAGGCACTTTGCTCATCTGTAAAATGGTTTGGAATGATTTCCTTTCAGGATGATCACCAATTGGGTTTCGAGAAATGAATCTGCCGCTCAAGTTGGGTTAAACAAAGGATGAATGTATATGGGTATAGAAATGAAATGCTCTTCATCATATCTAAAGCACTTGAGCTAACATAGAATTCACACGCAACAAATACACTTGAAGATTGATGCAAGTGAAAGCAAGAAAATTCTACTCATTCTTTGAACTTTCTGAAATTTGCCCCAATGTGGGGTTGTTCCTGACAGGGTTATGAAATGAAACCACTGTTCAATGGGTTAAGCAACGGGCAACCTGTAGTATTTGGATAGACGAAACGAATGCCTCATGTCATCTTAGTCGTCATACTTTTCGCGAGATAACCCTTTGCCTTGTAAGCATGGAAATTCTCACATTGCTCACTGGGGATTGTGATATATGACGTGTATGGAAATGGCTTGCCTTTCATCGTCCTGACATTCCTCATTCAAAATGATCAATTCAATTGGATCAGAGAGATTTCCTGATTGAAATTATCTCATAGTAAAAATTAATAATGCAGACAAAAGTACATGAGATGGAATTGGTGAACCCCAATCTGATTTGATCATCCTGCACATAAGAAAAATGAGTGCAGATCAAACATGGACATGTATAAACTATGCAAGTCCACTCATAAATTCTTAAGGAATGGGAAGATATGAATTGCCCTAGAGATACGTATGAAATCAGTCAGTCGAGGACTCAAGATGCTCTGGTTTCTCCCCCTCAATGATGATGACTGTCATGGCTGATGTATGGTCCTTTAGTTTCTGCTCTTACCCGAGGTGCATGAATTGATCCTCGACTTATTGATGGACTTGTGTTTGAGATGGCCGATGTGATGCGGTTGATGAACCGATCAAGGCCAAGCGACATCATTTGGGCTGATCAAGTGGTAACCAACAAGTAGCACCAGCTGACGCAGGAATTGCTAACGGCTGATATGAACATTCAATGCAAAGATCATCGAGGATCATTGTTTATTGATCGGTCTGGTCGGGAAATGATTGATGGTGAAGCATGGATCCTCCTCAAATGGTCGATGGACCGGGACTTGCATGGGAATTTTGGATCTCACTCCTCAAGTTCACCCCTGAAATATAAAACTGTGAAATTAGAGAAACAAACAAGGTTTAAGCATGCATGTATTGCAATTTTCGAAAATCAGCGTGCCATTTCGAAAATCTTGATTTTTTTTAAGACCGTGGGACGAAAATTCTCGAGAAGCCCAACCCTCAATGCTTACCATGGATGACAGATTGTTCGATCGTTGGTTATCGTCATTGGGTTGGTTTGGGATACTTCAACAAGATTTCGAAATTAATAAAAATTTGTGTAATTTTATTGATATGAAATCAATGAATTACATCTTATTGAAAAGGTGATATTGAATGAAAGTGAAATCCTAGTGCAACCTAAACACCTAAAGAAAGCAAGAAAATCCCACGCAGGGGATTGGATAAAAATAAAAGGTCATGCTTGAAAGTCTTCTTCCACCCTATTCACGACTCTTCAAGCATTGCTCGAATGATCTGGTAGCGGGTTACTCTGCACATTGGGCTTATCGGCTGACTGAAATGCGAATGCCCCAGTTTCGAGTAGATCCTAAACGCGGTGCTTGAGCACGGGACAATCATCGACCGAATGACCTATTTCTCCAGAATGATAGTCACACTTTTGTGCAGGGTCATATCTAGGATACTTCGCAGGGTTGGGACGTTGGGGCTCAGAGGACAACAACCCCTTCTTACGTAGGACAGTCAAAACTTGGGAAAGTGTCCCAGGAAGTGGAGTGAATGTTCGATTCTTGCGCTGGTTGGTCCTCTGATTCTGTTGGCCATAACCAGATGCTTGTGAAGGAGCAAACTGCGTGTTCGAGACTTGGGCCGGTGTCTTCTGCGCATAAGTCATATTGACTTCAGGGATGGGCTCCTTGTCTTTTTTTCCAAAAAATCTCTTGCCAGCTGAACCTGACTCACTATACCATCCCTTTTTCATACCTCCTTCTACCTCCTCGGCCATTGCTATGAGGTGAGCAAATGAGATCGCAGAGGTGCCAAGGATCCGTGTCCGCATAGTCTGCGGAAGGGTAGAGACAAATAGCTTCATGAGTTCCCTCTCAGGAGGAACGGGTTTGAGTTGGGACGCAATGTTCCTCCATCTGGTAGCATACTGCTTGACCGTCTCACCTTTCTTTATTTCAGCTTGCTCCAGGTCTTCTCTAGAGACGAGGATGTCTATGTTGAAACTGAAGTGCTTGATAAAAGCAGTCGCCGCCTGTTTCCAATTGCCCATGCTGTATACCTCATAATCAATATACCATCGCATGGCTGCCTCTTTCAGACTGGCTTGAAAAGTCTGAACCAGTAGGGGGCCGTTGTCAGCATATTTGCTCATTCTTGTTTGGTATATCTGAACATGCTGCACAGGATCGGAGGTGCCGTCGTATTTATCAAAATCGGGTACTTTGAATTTCTCTGGCACATCGACTTTCGTGAAGGCCGAAAAGTCGATGTGAGGGATACTATGTGCTCCCTGAATCTCTCGGAGCCTTTCCTCCATCTTCTACTCCATTTTCTGCTCCATCTGTTGCTCCATCCGAGCCATTAGCGTTGCTGTATCATTAGTATGCTCTGGCGCCACAAGGCCGGCCTGGTGAACTGGGGCCACTGGCGGAGCATTCATACTAGAGCCCGGGATGAACATGTCTTCTAGTGACAAGAACTGCCCCTGGTTCTTGGTCGGATCATCAGCTGTAGGAGGCGGAGGTGGTGCCAGAGGTTGAGATGTCTGGCCAGGTAATGGCATCTTAGCCATAAGACTCTCCAGCACTTTGTCCGCCATCTAGGAGAACATGTTATCCATTCTGCTAGTGAGGGCGTCCACGTGCTCCTGGAGGGCTTCTTGGATTGCGGCATTCAATTCAGCTTTGTCAGCCATTTTCTTTGCGACTGACCTTGTGATATGTGGATGACCCGTGGTAAGTTACCTGCGAAGGACAATCATATGGTGAGCGAGACATATAATGCACATTGGGTCAGTCCATGGCTAATCTAGACTCACTGACACCATTTGAACTTGACGAATGCTAGTGGCCAAGAAAATTCCAGTTCCGTCGAATTTTGGTAAACAATTCGGAGAAAGTGATCCGGACATCAAAATGGTGTGAAAATTTACGAGCTTGTAGTCAAGAGGGTAATGAACAACTTTCATGTTTAGGCCCAGAGCTAGAAATGGACGGATTAATTCAGGTTAATGCATATTTAGAAGAATTTCGTCCAAACAACTGCTTCGTCCGGTTTTTGTTTGGAAAGTGAATGGGCCCTTTAAAATGTAAATAAAGGTTCAAAAATTTGCAGCCCACTAGTTCAAAGTTCATCCTACAACTTTCATGTTTCATGATTTGATGAATAGGCTCATTTACTAATGAAAAATCACGAAGTGATTATGGAGTCAGAAAACATGTGAAATTTCAGCCTGCTCCATTACGGCCATTAATTCTGTATAAAATGAAAAATGTATTGGATTGGCCGAAAAATTTTTGACATGAAATTTTACCGGCCCACAAACATTTTTTATTTGACGCATGGGTGTTAAAACTGACTCGAAAATTATGTAAAAATTCGTACAAATGAAGTCAGGTAAAAATCAGAATTGTTTCATTGACTAAAAAAAAAACTACCATGAAATCTAGAAAATTTCTAAACAAGACATCTAAAATGACATGACTTGACAAGACCATGAGGAAAAAACTAATCTACCATGGACCGACCCAAAATTTAAAATGAATTAATTACAAGATAAAAGGTTGGAATTTACCATGAGGGAAAACAATCACAATCATATGCGCATGGATGCAAGTTCATTAATTATTGGCAAAATAAAATTCCAAAAACAGACCGTACCAGAGGGGCTTGGTTAGGTCTAGTTTCCAAAATTTCGGCTATGGTCAAGATTCTACCCGTGCCATGGGGGTCTGGCCAGGGGAGAAGTCTCCAACACGAAGAAAATTGTCGGGATCGAGGGGCGGGGTCGACCGAACCTCGGGGGTGAGGTGAGGTGGATACCCGCGCGATACCATCCTAATTACTAGCAATCCAGGTCCGATTGCGGTGAAAATGCAATGCAATATATACATGCGAACACATGGCATAATATACAATCAGGAATAAAATTAAATTATACTACCCTGCAAAATAGAGATTAGTAACATTTAAATTTACCCTGCAAAAACATATAACACCTAAAAAGGTCAATGAATTAAAGCCAATCAAAGGAAAGATCATCACAAGAATTTGGCCTAAATCCTCTTGAAATACAATGAAACTTTCGAAAATTCAAAAAGTCAAAGATTAAGACCAATTTTTTCGAAAATTCAAGTATTAGATCCCCAGCGGAGTCGCCAAGCTGTCGCGACCTAAAAAATTCGGGTTTGAATTTCGGGTTAATGAATTACCAGATTAATTAAATAAATTAACTAACCTAGTCCGAGCTCTCCCAAGCTCTACCAATTCGCAACTTAAGTTTGAATGATTTTTAATTTCGGAGCCGCCACTAATCTTTTTTGGTAGGTAGATTAGATACCTAAATAAAGTACGGGAGAATACTTTATTTTCTGCTAACCAGAGGTTTAGGTTCGGGGACTTGATTATGTTAATTTTTCAATTAACACCCTTTCGGTACCATTCTTGTGAAGGATTTTCTTGATTGGCAAATTCCATTGATCTTGCTTTAAGATCGAGGTGCAATTCATTTTTTTGGGTTTTCTTGGATTAAATGAATGCCATGCAAAATGCGACTAGATGACATGCAAAGATATGAAACTACATGACATAAGAAAAGGTGACCATGCATGATGATTCTTGAAAATTTTAATTTTAATGCAATAAAGAATGTAAATTCTAATCTAAATGACATGCGATATGGTGATGCATGAGCTTAGATGACATGGCATAATGACGTGTAATATGCATGAAATATTTTGAAAGTTGAATTTTGATGCAAGGAAAATATGAATCCTAACTACATGTCACAAAAATAGATGAATTATGCTAATGAAATGATAAAATGCATGACAAATTAAACTATATGAAATGCAAATGGGGTGTAATGACCTTTAATGAATTTTCAGTTTTTTCATGAATTGGTTCGACAATTAACACAAATTGATTAATTAAAATCCAACTTATATTAAGAGTCTTTTAAATGTGAATTCTGAAAAAATTCATTTAATGTCACAGCATGATGATTTTTTGTTGTGTTTTCATGATTTTGTTATTTTTTGTGTTTTTTATGAAAAAATGAATCAAATAAAGATATAATAAACCTTGAGCATAATACACCTTAAATTCCGAATTTTCCGATGAATTCGCTTCGTACCCTGGGGGACGGGTCAGAAGGTAATTTATTCACGTCGTGCCCTGGGGGTCAGGTCAGATAGTGAATTTAAAAATTTGTCAATTCGGTCCCAAAGTTATGAGATAGGTTAGACAAATTGGTGTGCGGATGACGTCGTACCCTGGGGGTTGGGTCAGATAGTCATCACAATGCACATAATTTCGAGGGACAAGGCACAAGGGAGCATGTATTATACTCAAGGTAGATTATAAAATTATTTGAATTAAATTAAAAAAAGATGATCTTCGGCCAAACTAGGGATAGGTGCCGAAATTTTAAAGGACATAGGGTCCTATCCGCAAAGGATTCACATATCTTTTAAACTTAGGAAAATTATTTTTAAAGATTTGAAATGAATTTTCAGATAACTCCCTAAGTTTTAAAGATATCTTCATTTGGATGAAAATCTTATTTTATATCTTCAGATTGTGGAATATTTCAAACCATGTGCACAATACCCTAAAGATATGACCAAGTCATCGAATATGTTCAAATATACCAGGGATATGCCCATTATCTTTCAAAGCACGGTCAAGATTCCAACCATTATGCAATATTCACGAAAAGTGAAAAAACATGGAGAAAAGCTCAGATTTGGTATGCAAAAGTCAATCTTTTATTTTTTTGATATAGAACCAATTTTACCAAGACAAGATAAGATTTAGAGCCAACCTCCTCAACCATTGCGGCATGGAAGTAACATCAAGTCACCATGAAATACAACCACTCAAAAATAATGCCTCATGATCATGTATTATACCATTCGGCCGAGAAAACCTAAGTGCTGGATGTTCCTCTTTATTAGTGAAAATTCACCTTTTTCTGATTTTTATAAAAGCCCAAACACGTTGCATCAGAATTTTTACTTCATAAGAAGCTAGGTTTTCGATCCTTATCTTTGATCAGAATTCAATATCGCAAAGCAACATTCAAGAGTCGGTTCAGTAACAATTCATCCAATCTTTGACTAAAAAGGTTTTAATTTTCTGGCTTTAAATTGCAAATCAACATGTAAACGGGTAAACATGCATGCCAGTTGTCAACTCACCAAACATTGAATTGCAATCGAAGACTGAAGGAAAAATACCTTTTTAAGCAAAAATTCTAGCACGCTCGCGGGGTTGATTCTCGCCCAGAGACACAGTCCTTTTAGCGAATTTGACCCCTAAGGCTTCAAAGGATCTGAACACCAACCAATAGAAAATTTAGTAGTCAAATACCCACCGAAGGCAAGGCTAATTCGGCCTCATATAGGTATGAACGGTGGCTGTTCCGCGGCTGGGCAGTAGCCCAAAACGATGGACTTCAAGTGATGTACGGCGGCCGCTCGGCGGACGAACTAGGGCTGGTTGTCGGCGGAGTTCCCAGGATTTCTCAGCGGTGAACCGGGCTGGAAAACCGGGCTGTGATGGACGTGTGGCGGTTGCTAGACGGTGGCACCACGTCTGTGATGGATAGCAATGATAGGAACTTAGAAGTTTGAGAGGAGGTCCCTCGACTTGGAACGCTTTCCGCAAGGGAATGACGTCAAGACCGCAACTCTGAATTTTTCTGCTCCCCAAGTGCTCACTCTCTCTTAAACACCAGAAAAATTGAGTCCCTCCCTCTATATATGCCGTGGATTAATGATGGCTGAGCAGAATTTTTTTTTTGCCAACCCCCCGTAACGTGAATGAGGAGTTCCTTATATAGAGCTTGACTCGACAATCCTAGTAGGAGTTGAAATCTATTGAGACCGTCGGATTGCTTGTCCTAGCTAGAGTAGGATTTTTCTTGAACCGTTAGATCTTGAGTTTCCACATCTACTAGAACTCTAGCTAGATAAGTTTTCAAACTCAATCAAAAAGTTCGTATTATCAACAAATCGAAGAGTCCCAATCCGTTGAAACTCGTCCAAAATTTCGACCAGGTGATAGTGAATCTGGTAATGGCCGAAAGTGAGGTGTACACATGAGCTCTTGGGCCTTGAAGAATTAAAAGAACAAACGGTTAAAAGTCTTCCACAATTAGATAGACAAATTAGGCTGAATTTACTTTGAATTCGGGTCCAATTCCACTTAAAAATTCAGCACTCGTATGATAAGCCATGACCGAAATTTTCATGCTCGATAGTGGGCTGATTTCGAAATCCATGGCTTGAAAGCCTTAATTAAATATCTAAGCATAGATAGACTGAATTTAACATGAAACTAGTCCAATTGGCCCATATGGAATTCGGCATTCACCATGCTTTAGTCGAAATTTTTCACGCTATCCCTATCTCGATCGTTTGTCCATTTAGGCGCAAATCTTCGCCATTGACCATGAATGCAAACCAATATGCAACGTATAAAAAAAATTATTTTTTTTACGAGAATTATGATTAACTCTCATTTTATGTTTAAATGAAATGGATTCCTAAGAAAATCAAAATTTAGGTGTCAACAGCTGCCCCTCTTTGAGTGGGAGCTCGCAGAGGTTTCGCTCAAAGATTAAAATTGAAACCTAAATTTTGCAAATGCAAATGATAACGATAATTTTTGGCAGGACTAAATCCCATTTTCTAATGCAAAATAGAGATGTTGCATGAAATGCAATGCCATAAATAACATGTGTCAAAACTTCTCCTATCCCACATTAAAGAAGTCCGCACATGGATCGCTTATGAAAATATTTATTTTACCAAATAACTCATAAAGCTAATGATTCCCTTAACCTCCAGACTTCCAGCGGACGCCAGGATGCTAAAGTACTGGCCCATCTGTTGCTAGAAGTTTCCTTCTGACGCGAAACGGCACAAGATCTGTGTAAAGTTTTGAAAATGTGCTCGAGTTATGGGTCGAGCTGGCCATTTGTCTCTTGGGGACCTCCTCAACGGGCCACCATGAGTCGGTAAAGATGTGACACCCGAGCTAATCTGCGTGGACACTATGTCTCTTGGCAAGTCACCATGTGGACTATATAGCCCCCAAGACCCCACTCCCTAAGCAATTGTAACATCCCCACCCCCTTGTCCCACATTGCTTAGGGAGTGGGGTCTTGGGGGCTATACAAGCTTGGGCCACCCTTTGAACTTGTGAGACGCGTTTTGCCGGGCGTTGTGTGGCGGCGCCCGGAAAAGCAAAATCGTGAGGACTGTGTGTCCAAAGCGGACAATATCTTGCAAGTAGTGGCGTAGCGGTGCGCGGTGGGCCCGGGCTGTTACAGTTGGTATCAGAGCCAACTCCCGACAGCGTGTGGGAGCCAAATCCTGAGGGTGGGTAGTCGTGACCGGGATGGCAGGAGAGGCTGCGCCGGCGGGCGACTGTGACCCAAAAGCGGGCGAGGTATGGGCACAACGAGGATGTTGTGTCCGAATGGGGGAAAATTGTAACATCCTCACCCCCTTGTCCCACATTGCTTAGGGAGTGGGGTCTTGGGGGCTATATAAGCTTGGGCCACCCTTTGAACTTGTGAGACGCGTTTTGCCGGGCGTTGTGTGGCGGCGCCCGGAAAAGCAAAACCGTGAGGACTGTGTGTCCAAAGCGGACAATATCTCGCAAGTAGTGGCGCAGCGGTGCTCGGTGGGCCCGGGCTGTTATAGAAACGACCAAAAGCTCTTTTGTGCTGATGCTCGGTAATGTCCCACGACAAATTGCCCATGAATATGCGATACTTGTCCTTCACCATCCCCGAGTCCTCATTGAATTCCAACAGTAGTGTAACAGCGTCAGTTCCAATTTGGGAATTCATAAGGCAATTATCCTTAAAATTGTTGGAGAAATGTTAGACAACTTGAAAAAAAAAAAGAATTGTTGGAAATCTATAGGAAAAGATGAGAAAATAAGATCAAAATGTCTGAGGCATATGAGCATTATCCTTAACGATAATTCCGTCCCTCGAAGTATGAAATTCAGTGCGATTGGCTCTAGCGGCTATCCTCCCAGGATACATCATACATTCTTCTTTACTCAGGACAACGTAAGAGAAGGAACATGAATAAAGTTATGCGTATAACCCATCAACAAATGAAAAGATATGCGAAGGAAGGAAAATTCTCTTTCTAATTCAATGTATCATACAAGATTGTCTTATGAAGTTTTAACTTATATTTAGACGAAAGAGAGCCATTAAGAAATCGTTATAAAGCGGTTATAAAATAATAGAGATTTATGAAGAAATAAATCAAACACTACCAATTCATTATATGATCGTTAAAAAGCTGATATATGAAAAAAATTGGAGATGAAAGAAAAAAACTGGAAGAAGGCCAGTCGCAAGGTGCCCTAAACATAAAATAAATAAATAAAACAGAAGTAGTCATTTTTATTTTTGGCTCCAGTATGCCCAAAAAATCAAATCAAATAATAACAATCGTATCTAATTGTTGAACTAAAAGCTAAAGATCAAGACCAACATTACTTTAGCTTTATAGACACCAAGTTGTTTTGTAACATTAACAAGTCATTTTCTTCCTTTGTCTTTTTTATCCCTATAACTTGTTAGTGTATTAGTATTTATTCTAAGAAATTTAGACAGTGTGATTTATATTTGATCTCCCAATATGCATGTCTTAGTCGTAGATGTTATTGAAGAAGTTAATATAGTTGGTTTAGCTTTATAATACTGTCAATTATTTCTGACCATAGATCCACACAACATCACCGCGTGTTTTACATAAAACACTAATCGTGGGGTCAGAAATAAGGACTATCAGGCTAGCGATTTCCTCTTTGATATTATATTAGAGAGCGTGAGAGCAAGCTACCCTTAGCATTACTCTTCGATTAGCCTGGTTGAAAGCGGGTTCTCTCTAAACCCATTATAAACCCATCATTGATCGGTCTTTGGTTCATTTAGCCTCATCTCTACCTACATTCGGAAAATCAAGCAACCCACATATCACTCACGCCGATCAATATAAGTTGTAATATGGGTCGACCATCGGTCTAGCCGCATCTACGTGAGATCATCAAGGATCAATAAATGATTGGCACATTACACTAAGGGCGAGAATAATAACTATTCTGTTCCTGGGAGCTATTTCTGACCAAAAATAGATTTTTCTACTTTTATTACCCGGACGAATTTCTGAGCAGAGAAACATATTTGATAATGACAAAAAAAATTCTGTTCATGGAACAACAATTCGTTTGGTAATAACATAGAATTTCTACGATGGCGAATAGTGATCAGCTGACTGGTGGACCGGAGACAGGCGGATCGGAGATCGTCGGCGGTCGACGAGTGAGACGTGAAAGAAAGGAAGACCGCGCACGAGGGAGAGGAAGTGAGCGTAGAAAATTTCTACTAAAAGATAAGACTCAAAGTTGTTTCAGTTGACCAGTTGGGATGAGCGTGGAGAGCCATGTCAACAGAGCACCAGCGTAAGCAAACAGTCTCTATCTTGCAGTCCTAATCATCGCTAAGTACGATGATACGGCGGAAGTTGCTTGGCCGAGAACATGAGAGAAGCCTCACATGCAAGACCTGTATCCCCCATGAACAAACAGGTTCTACTATTGACTTCGTGCCTCGTTTTACTTCGCGAATTGCTGATTGAGAATCTGAGATGATGAGGCACGTGCGAGATTCCCTCCAACTTAAGATATAGCATAGAAGAGATGCGCACACTTTAGATGGGTGGGCGTTGTTTGACCGCGTCGACATGAGATTTAAACGTGTGAAAGAGTGTTCATTGCGTTACACGTGTTGAGGGAAGGAAATCCACTTGAGTCCATCAGACAACCTAATTTGACCCGCCTTTACTCAAATGCTTAAGTGATCGAGCAATGGGACGGCATGGTATTATCGATTGCTTCTCTTAACTTCGGACATCTAATGTATGACCTCTTTTTCTTTCGTACCATTCACTTCGGCACTCAACATTCTCCCCTCGCAGTGTCCTTATAGAACAACAATCACCACCGACCGGTGCAACCACACCTTTCATCCTTGAGTCTCCTCGTGGATCGAAGGGTGATGGAAAACCACAATCGACAATCAGGAAGATTTAACGATTCCTAATTCGGTCTGACATACCGATACACATCAAGAGCCCACGGATCGATTGCCGGCTAGAAAACATCGTTGTGGGAAGTATCGCATAAGTAAAGTGCCTTCATAATGGGGAAAATTCAAGAAAGAGCCCATAACCTGAACCCATTCATAATCTAGTTAGACCCATGTCCACTTAAAAAAAATCCGAAACAACACTTATTTTTGCTATAGACATCTAATATGGGGCTTTTGTTCGTTCGCGCCAATCACAGGGGTGCTAATTTAGATTCGATGCGCATTTACCGCGTAACTTTCTGTTAACAAAATTAAGTTTTGCTTTCTCTTAAAAATTCTGAAGGCAAAATAAGTAAGTACTGGAAAATTATCAATGAGCCTGCCTGTTACAATTTTTGCGGTAATCTGTAATGATTTCGAATATTGGATATGGCTAATAAAAAATAGATTTAAAACACTACAAGAGAAAATTAACAAAGTTGAAAAAAGGAAGAAGCTATAAAACACACCCTCGATGCGGAATAGCACTACCCGACTACGTAATTCATTGCGTGGCTATCTCCAAGATACATGCAGATCCATGCATCTTTATCACTCCTAAAGTAGGCCACGTACATCAATTAGTCTTCTTCCACTTCTATTTCCTCTATTTTAGCGGGTCTAATAACAAGAAAAACTCTCAACTTTGACATCTGCCCCAATTATGTTCAAAGCTTTTTTTGTCTCATAAAAAACTTTAAACTTTTATTTTTGTCCCAATTCTACCGATCTAATACCCAAAAAAACTCTCAACTTTAGTATTTGCTCCAATTATATCCAATTTTTTTTTGTCTCATAAAAAGTTTTCAACTTTACTTTTGTTCCAATTCTACCATCGTTAGCCTTTCGTTCATAATCTTCATCCGTTAATCTTACATAGCTCCAATTTTCTAGCCAAACTTATCAATAAACCTTCAAAATTGGACTACGAGATTTGAGATCATTTGTCTAAATAATCAGATCGCCATGTCCAGCTGTTCTTTGGGCTGTTGAGTGCCGAAAAAATCTGAAACACGCCATCTTGAGTGACTTTGTAACATCTGAAACACGCCTTCTTGAGTGGCTTTGTAACATCCCATAATGTGTAGGAGAAGCAGACAGTGGACTAGACGTTGGTAAGTTTATTTTTCATGTCAATTATGCCGAGATGTAATTCATTAATGATGTGAAAATGCCACGAAAGTTTAACTAACGGTGATTATGGACGAAAAGCTAACGGTGGTAGTATTAAGACAAAAGTAAATGTTTGGAATTTTTTAAGAGACAAAAGAAAGTTTTGGATATTGTCGCGACCTAAAAAATGGTTAATCAGGTTAATGGATTATTAGGTCAATTGAATGAACTAACTAACCTAATACGGACTCTCCCAAGCCCTACCAAATCGCAACTTAAATTTTATCGAAATGATTTAGAATTTGGAGTTGCCACTAATCATTTTTGGTAGGTTGATTAGAAACCTAAATAAAATAGCGGGAGAACTATTTTATTCCTACGAACCAGAGATTATGGATTCGGGGATTTGATTACACTAGTTAATTAAAACTAATGCCCTTTCGGTACCTTAATTCCATGAGATGTCCTAATTTGGCAACTCAAATTGAATTTGTCTTTTAAGCTCATAAAATGGAGTTCCTTTTTTGGTTTTTTACATTTTACATGCAATGCATGAATGCAATGGATGATATGCAAACCATGCAAATTAAAGGTCACATTACCCTATATGCAATTAACTAATTAATTAAGGCATGCGAAATGACATGGCATAGGAATGCGACATGGACATGCGATAATGACATGCGACAATGAGGCATGCGAAATGATAATGTATTGCACGTAAATTTAAAAAAAAATGGGTGATGCATGTGTGTAATTTTCAAAAATTATGATAAGGTATTGAGCAGATTTTTTTTGTCTTTTTTATTATTTTTCTTTATGATGTTGATGCAACCTAACTACATGACACACGAGATGACATGACATGGCAAGATGACATGGATAGGAAAAATGACATGGCAAGATGACAAGGCAAAAGGACATGGCAAGATGACATGGTAAGATAACGTGGCAAAATGACATGGCAAGATGACGTGGCAAAAATGACTTGGTAAGATGACGTGGCAAGATGACGTGGCATTTATGCATGGATGACGTGTACGAATGACATGGCAAGATGACGTGGCAAGCTGACGTGCAATTATTTTTTATTTATTTTTGGATTTTTTTTTTAAGAGAAGGAAACTGTCCTATTCTCGGCAATCGAAGTTCTAGATATGGTAAAACCCAATCAGTCAGTCAATCAATCAACCAATTAATTAGACAATCAATCAAACATGTCAGTCAGTCAATCAGACAATCAATCAATCAATTAATTGGACAATCAATCAAACAGTCTGTCAATCAATCAATCAATCGAAAATTACGATCGCCAATTTTCGAAACTTTTCCAAAAATTATCCAGATCTTGAATTAAAGATTGGTTTATTTCCGGAGATAGCAAGTCAGACCTAAACGGTGATAGCTCAGATTGGCTAAATCCAAAATTTCTTTGAACCCATTCATAATCTAGTTAGACCCATGTCCACTTAAAAAAAATCCGAAACAACACTTATTTTTGCTATAGACATCTAATATGGGGCTTTTGTTCGTTCGCGCCAATCACAAGGGTGCTAATTTAGATTCGATGCGCATTTACCGCGTAACTTTCTGTTAACAAAATTAAGTTTTGCTTTCTCTTAAAAATTCTGAAGGCAAAATAAGTAAGTACTGGAAAATGATCAATGAGCCTGCCTGTTACAATTTTTGCGGTAATCTGTAATGATTTCGAATATTCGACATGGCTAATAAAAAATAGATTTAAAACACTACAAGAGAAAATTAACAAAGTTGAAAAAAGGAAGAAGCTATAAAACACACCCTCGATGCGGAATAGCACTACCCGACTACGTAATTCAATGCGTGGCTATCTCCAAGATACATGCAGATCCATGCATCTTTATCACTCCTAAAGTAAGCCACGTACATCAATTAGTCTTCTTCCACTTCTATTTCCTCTATTTTAGCGGGTCTAATAACAAGAAAAACTCTCAACTTTGACATCTGCCCCAATTATGTTCAAAACTTTTTTTGTCTCATAAAAAACTTTAAACTTTTATTTTTGTCCCAATTCTACCGATCTAATACCCAAAAAACTCTCAACTTTAGTATTTGCTCCAATTATATCCATTTTTTTGTCTCATAAAAAGTTTTCAATTTTTACTTTTGTTCCAATTCTACCATCGTTAGCCTTTCGTTCATAATCGCCGTCCGTTAATCTTACATAGCTCCAATTTTCTAGCCAAACTTATCAATAAATCTTCAAAATTGGACTACGAGATTTGAGATCATTTGTCTAAATAATCAGATCGCCATGTCCAGCTGTTCTTTGGGCTGTTGAGTGCCGAAAAAATCTGAAACACGCCGTCTTGAGTGGCTTTGTAACATCTGAAACACGCCTTCTTGAGTGGCTTTGTAACATCCCATAATGTGTAGGAGAAGCAGATAGTGGACTAGACGTTGGTAAGTTTATTTTTCATGTCAATTATGCCGAGATGTAATTCATTAATAATGTGAAAATGCCACGAAAGTTTAACTAACGGTGATTATGGACGAAAAGCTAACGGTGGCAGTATTAGGACAAAAGTAAATGTTTGGAATTTTTTAAGAGACAAAAGAAAGTTTTGGATATAATTGGTACATATACTAAAGTTGGGGATTTCTTGGTTATTATGCCGATAAAATTGGGACAAGCGTAAAATTGGAGGGTTTTTTTTTTTGGGTATTAGGCCTATAGAATTGTGACAAAAGTAAAAATTGGAGGTTTTTTATGAGACAAAAAGAAGTTTTGGATATAATTGAGATAAGTGCAAAAGTTGGAGTTTTTTTTTTTTTTAGGTATTGATCCATAATTTTAACGTGGATCTCATTAATTTCCCTGTCCATATACACGTATCTATATATTTATGTAAATGTAACTGACATTAGATCTAAGTCTGGATTGTAATTACAAAATATACTTCAAATTTCACAAAGGTCCGCGAAATTCCCGCCCATTTCTTTATGCTAACTTGAAGGTTCTTCCTTGATTTTCCGGTCGTGCACAAGTTACCGAAAGAGACGATGTTTCAAATTGATGTCAAGAACAGTGTCGAGATGAGATTGTCCAATTTAGTGTATCAAATATAATAAGATGTCCGCGGAACCCCGAGGACCAATTGTACGCCTTCCCAAACCGATTTTCAGATCTCTCTCCGCCTACCTTTAAGGGCTTATTGGCTTTGCCTTCTCACGCATTTCACAATGCAAGAACAATGCCAAAAAGGTTTTTAAGTCGTCCAACTTAGAAAAGAGGACAGCTAGCTACTCAATCGAATCTTCAGATTAATTAAATTTTTTGATTATTTGTACGGTGATCATGTGAATCATCATTACCTGCGTATTATGAATCCTTTAAAGATTTAAAGATTCCTTAGTCTGTCCCAGATAACGATACACATCGGGAGCCCATTGAGAGGCTATCGGCTAGAAACATCGGTGGGGAACGAATCACAGAAGAAAAGTGCGGGAGCTCATACCCGAACCCATTCACAATCTAGTTGGACCCTTGTCCACTAAACAAATTCCAGTGAGCCAGTTAGATATTATTGGTTAATTTTTCATCCAATGTAGGGATTTTATTCTTTGTGATTGCTAATCTAGATTTTATGTGCATTTATCGCGTATGTTTCGGTTAATGAAATTAAGCTTTACATTCTCCTAAAAATTCTTAAGGAAAAAGAAGTACGAGAACATTATCAATGAGCCTACCTGTTAGTATTCTTGCAGTAACCTGTAATGATTTCGAGTATTCCATATAGCTAAAAAAAAAAACACTACAAGAGAAAATTAACAAAGTTGAAAAGAAGAAAAAGAAGCAATAAAACACGCCCTCAATGTCGGAATAGCCCTACCCGATTACATAATTCATTGCGTGTCCAATATACATGCAGACCTATGCATCTTTATCGCCCCCTAAAGTAAGCCAAATGAACGAAGAACAAGAAAGGGCTTCCTCCCTGTAGCACTCTATCGGCCGGGCTTGTGTATTCGAAAACCTATGGGGATACACAGATAACATAGTCCCGATAAGAGAAAAGAATGATGTCATCAGACAAAGGGCAGCTAAGAATAACGTGAGCCCCCATCTGAGAATAGACTAGAGGTCTAGGGAATTAAATGAATGCCCAAAAAGAGGGGATAGGATTTCTCTCGCTTTTGACATAGCGGGCCCCAGTGGGAGGCCCGCGCATACATCCTTTGATGAAGATTATACCTTTCGAGAGCCAATAGGCATGTAACTTTGCTGATAGAAAGATTGGGGGGAGGGGGGAGGGGGAGGGGGGTTGCTAGTATTATAGGAGAATGTTTGACTAACGCGCTTTGCAAAGAGGCAAAGTAAACGTATATTAATTAGTCTTTTTTCGGAAAAATTGTCAAAAAAGTCCTAAACTTATTGCATTTGTGCCAATTCAGTCATAAACCTTTTTTTATGTCAATTCAGTCCCAACCTTTTGCATTGATGCCAATTTAGTCATATAACTTTTATTGATGCTAATTCAGTTAACATTAGTGCCAATTTGGTCCTAAATCTTTTGTATTTATGCCGGTTGAGTCAATTCGATCAATTTCGATCGAAAATCGCTGATGTGGCTATCGATTGTCGTACATGGCATAGTTGGCGCTAACTTGGATAATTTTCTAATATTATTTTTAGTATTTTTAATTAAATTTTTTTAAGATATTTTAAAAACCAAAAAATGCTTTAAAATATTATTAAAATAATATTAAAAATATCCATGTCAATGCTAGTCGTACCACGTATCACAATCAACGTCCACATCAGCGATTCAAGCTAAAATTGGCTGGATTGACTCTACTGGCATAAAAGCAAAAGATTTAGGACTGAATTGGTACCAATACAAAAGGTTTAAGACTGAATTAGTACAAATGCAATATGTTTGAGACTTTTTTTGACACTTCTACCGTCTTCTTCCACTTCTATTTCCTCTATTTTGCGTGGGAACTCATTAATTCTTCCTTGTTAATATAGCTGACATTATTATATCTAAGTTTGGATCGTAATTGCAAAATACACTTTAAAATTCCATTAAGGTTCAAAGAAATTCCATTAAGGCTTCTTGTGGTGGCCTCGTCCACCACCACTGCGGACCAGACTAACCTTCGCTCCAGTCATCAAGGGAAAGCAATGCAAATCTAGTTCAGGCATTACGTGGAATAGGTGGTGCGCGGCTCAATCGGGGGAGAACAAAGGCTCAAGTTCTCGTCCATACACAACAAAAAACGATTAACACCTCAAATCAAATAAAACAGCACAAACAAGCCTGGTATACACGCCAACTGGGGCTAGCGAACTTCGGTCCATGTAGGTGGGGCCCGACGACCCTCGTTCAGATTTGGGGCAAGGGTTGCGCTCAACCCAAAATCTGGGCGAGAAGGCCCTCGTTGGGGGGCCACCGAGGCCTCACTACAAGTTAGTGAAGGTCGCTGGCCCTTCCTGGCGACTGTGACGGTGGCCAACGGCATAGGCATGGCCACAAACAACTTGAATTTCTTTTTTTAATCAAATTATTATTATTATTTTACATTGTTTTTTACAATTTTAGCCTTTTTTAATTGCTGAATGGATCTTTGGCGATCCACGTCAGCTTTAAATAATAATAAAAAAAATGCCATGTCCGATTTTCAGCCAAGCAGATGGAATTGGCATTTAAACAGTTGTTTTCCAAAAAAAAAAAAAGTTTTCACTTAAATGATCGTTTCATTTAGAGAAAAAGTGACCGTATTGAAATTTTTGGCATCAAAGTGAATACCTACATAATTTTTGACACTTCTAATATATTTCTCCTCGAGGAAGAGTGTCGAGTGTGTCCAGACGATGAAGTATAACAAGCTGTCCGCACGCAGAACCCCGAGGAACCAATTTTACACCTTCCCAAATTGATTTCAGATCTCTATCATCGCCTATCTTTGGAGACCACCCTGTCTTTGCCTACCTCTCACGTGTTTAACAAATATAAGAATATAGCAGGGCCGATGTACAGAGGAAAAAAGAAAGGGGTATTTTCTTTTAGTCTCAGTGATTAATTTAGAGAAGAGTTTAGACAATAATGATGAATGAATGGTCGTCGATTCGGACGCGTGGACGGACAGCTCGCTACTCAATCGAATCCTCACATTAATTAATTTGTCCGTTCTTTTAACGTGGTCGTGGGAACCACGTTGATAGATTTTAATAGAACAGAAAGCCAATGCCTTCATTAATTACTTTTTCCTTCACTTGTGAAATCGTCGTCCATGCCAAGGACCGTCCTCGGGGAAGAAAATTGACTGTAGCTATCCTTAGAGGTCTCTCGTGTGCTTAGCGAGAAAATTGTCCATAAAATCTTAAACCTATTATATTTTTGCCAATTTAGTTCCAAACTTTTTAATTTTGCCAATTGAGTCTTAAATCTTTTCATGTTTTGTCAGTTGAGTCTATCCTATAAACTTTGACCGGAAATAGCAAATGTAAACAAATTTTAATTAATTTTAATATTATTTTGGGTTTTTTTTTTATTTTTTTTAATGTTTTACTTCTTTATTTTTTACTTTTCTTTTTCGTTTTCTCTCCTTCGGCCATCAACGACGCCTGGCGGTGGCCAATAGAGGAAAAGAGAAAAATGAAAAAGCAAAAAGAAAAATGAAGGAAAACTGAATAAAGTAACCATAAAAATAAATAGAAAATCAATTTTTTTTTCAAAACATCATTAAAAATTGTCCATGTCAACGGTGGCCAAGCCACATAGGACTGTTGACATCCGCATCAGGGATTTTCGGCGAAAATTATCGGATGAATTCAATTAAAAAAATGTGAAAATATATAAAATCAATTGGCAAAAAAAAAATTAAGATAGAATTGACAAAAGTGTAATAGGTTTAGAACACTTTTGAATAATTTTCTTAGTGCTTAGTTTTGATTCATTTTTCAATATTTCCTCACTATACGGGAGATTAAGGGATATTTAATCTAGGAAATAGATTTGACCCAAAAAAAAATTAGGAAATAGAAATACAATTTAATTATTACATGTGCGATTTTTATGAAATCTTGTAATTTGAATGATCCTCTTTCTGTATTAACTTTTTCTCATTCATAATATAATTGGTACAAAACAATCATAACATTCTTATATATATAAGGAACATGTTTATGTCACGGACTCAGAGTTTCCTTGATCACGGAATAACCCGTGGGGCGCCTGGCCGAGTCATTCAGGCTAGGTCAGCCCTTTTTCTTTAGTTGTCATATGGAACACTCAGACGAATATCTTTACTGTATCGAGTCATGACATGCCTAGCTCAGCATGGGCATCCTTTGTATTGAGCGATAGCATAACATGTTTGTCATTACAACTGCTTTTGGCCTATCATGGCCTCATCAGGAAAGCGGGGTTAGCCGGTTCGTACACGGGAGGTCAACCCCGCCTTCAGAGCTCTTAAGGGATGTATTATGTCTACTTCTAGAACTCCTAGTACAAACCTATCCCGACACCACTCACACAGACCCAGTCGCTTCTTATCCTCTACATCGCTCATAAACTACGTTTGACACCAACAAGCATCACTTTAAGGTTTACCAGTGTGGAAGGACCCGATGACACCAATCGTTCGATCCTCTACACTGTTCAAGGGATGCAAAACTCTCGACTCGTGTCATTCTCTCCCACTCATTTTCACAGCGCCCTTGTTGCGTGTTCTATCGTTTCGTTGCGCCTTTTCCTCCATTGGCGCGCGCTCGCTTAATAGAACTATCTCTCCTCAACATCGGTAGCTTCTTTTTCTTTTCTTTTATTTTAGCTTTGATGGCCGTTCGAGTGGGTCACCCCTGCGATACAGTGTGGCACACTTGACCAACTGCCTTGCATCCTGGCGGCACCATTTTGTAGTCACTCGCTTTCATGGTTTGTCGCTTTGGCCAACTGCTTTTGTTGTTCAGCAGCATCGTTTTCTCCCTAATAAGCATTTTTCCTCTCTCTCTCTCTCTCTCTCTCTCTCTCTCTCTCTCTCTCTCTCTCTCTCTCTCTCTCTCTCTCTCTCTCTCTCTCTCTCTCTCTCTCTCTTTTTCTTTTGTTCAAACATGGTAGAGGACTCATCTTGAGATTCGCCAAATTTGATCCAAGAACGTTTCCCATTTTAGTGTGGAATCAATTTCTTCTTGTGCCCCCTTGGCATCATAGAAGCAAGTCGAGAGCCGCACATTGTCTAAGTCTTTTATTTTTATTTTTTGTTTTGGCTTCGTCGATTCATTCTGTGCACTCGTAGGACCGGGTAGATCACAAGTTTCTTTTGACTTACATACCTACTGAAGGGATTCCTGCTCAGATATCATTTGTCACGGACTCAAAGTTTCCTTAGTCGCGGGATAGCCAGTGGGCACCTGGCGAGTCGTTCAGGCTAGGCCAGCCCTTTTTTTTTAGTTGTCCCATGGAACACTTGGACGAATATCTTTACCGTATCGAGTCATGCCATGCCACGCCCAGCTCAGCTCAGACGTCATTCGTGTCGAGCAATAACATAATACATTAGGCACTATGAATGGTTTCGACCTGCCATGACCTTATCAAGAGAGCGGTGTCAGCTCCCGACCGGTTTGTACACGGGAGACCAACTCTGCCTTCGGAGCTCCTAAGAGATGTATTATATCTAATCCTAGAACTCCTAATACAAACTCATCATGACACCACTCACACAGACCTAGTTGCTTCTCACCTTCTGCAGCGCTCATGAACTATGTTTAACACTAACAAGCATCACTTTAAGGTTTACGAGTGTGGAAGGACCCGATAGCACTAGTTGTTTGATCCCCTGCACTGTTCAAAGGACACGAAACTCCATGTCCATGCCATTTATATGATAGATTTTTTACCTATTGTGAGATTGACAGTATGTTGTGAGTCGCGAAAAATAAATAAAAAATAATTAAAATTATTGTAGGGTCCACTCCTTCAAAAATTTATGATCCACAACATGTTGTTATTTTTAGAGTCACCAAAAAATGTTAGGCTGCTCATGATAACCAATATGTTCCGAAAAATTGATTTTGATTAAAATAACTTTTTCTGATTCTGTTCCTGAATGAGTTTTAGATAATCATAACGCGTCTGATAACTGCTCAAAATTTTTGTTCCTGGAATAGAAAAGCGTTTGATAACTGCACAAAATTTCTATTCGAAAAACTATTTCTCTTCCTAATTTTTTTATTTAAGTCAAATAACTATGTAGTTACTTTATAAAATATCATTCTAAATTGAAGACTAATTTCCAATGCACACTAAAATAATTTAAAATACATTTTTTTAACATGTCATAAATGAAACACAAATTTTAATACATGACATTTGAAGTTCGATTGAAGCATGAGACAATTTTCATATCAAGAACTCATTTTTTCTTTAAATGTTGCGTTATCCAAAATACATACAAACATAGCAGCCGAATAACAAATTACCCACTAACAAAAAATAAATATATTATCTTCCTCAATACGAGGTATAAGTCCTTCACTATCATTTTGCAACTTTTGTCCTAAATCCAAGTAGGTATTTGGCTCCAACTCCACGTGTATATGGTCACATTTTGTGACGCATGGCTATGTGTATATATGTTATCACCCGCATATTGGATGCCCCCATCTTCTGTGATATTTTTTGCAAATGAGTGAAATCTAGAAAATTTAGGCCTAAATTTATATAAAAAAAAAACAATGGGGTCGAACTAACCTAATCTAAGTTTCTTCTATTTTTAGGGATTTTCTAAATTTTTGTATTTTTTTAAATTTCCATTTTTTTGAATTATTTATTTTATTTTTATTAAGTTGAGGGAAAAGTTATTGAGAAAACCTCCCCTCTGATTATTTTGATTATGAAAAAACTATCCTTGATCAGATAGAATCTACATAACACTTATAAAGTTTTATTGCAGAATGAACAAGTGAAGAGAAGCTTATATTGATCTAATTCTGGCATTCAGACTCTAGTAGGAAGTCGCTATATATTTGTTTCTGAAGTCGTTCAGATGGAGTATGTTATTGCCTCTGAAGACTTATTCGTCTGAATATTTATATGACATGTTAGAAGGACTTTATCAAAGCTCGGTGTCACGGTTCTAAAGTCTGTTAAGATTTAGATGGTCTTTACCTTTGAAGACTGCTTTTGAATAATGTTTAGATTCTGCGATATCTATCAGACAGATTATGAGACCCACGAATGGCAAGTTTCCGATAATGGTGACATCTTTGGAAGTTTGTAATATTTGATTGACAAGATATTTCTTCAATCAGACGAGGAGAAAATCAACGATTGGATATTACCTTTCAAGAATAAGTTTTGTGGTTTATTTGAATCTGCTCTACTTTTGAAAATTGAAAGTTTAGTTGTATGAGAGACTGAATCTGGAGAGTTCAGATTCTATTCAACGGCTACCATATCTTTTCAAGATACAGTATCGTTCAATAATGATTGATAATGGCCAATCAATGATTGAAAAGCGATTCTTTGAAGGTTTGTCCAACGGCTAGTTTGGAAGTAAAGGAGTGTATAAGAAGATCCATGGTGACCAATAGAGGGTGTCGAGAACATAGAATTCCAAAGTGCCTGAGTTGTTCAGATTAATATACTTGTTTCGGAGACTTTAAAGTTTTTTTGTTGTGAGGTTTTGCAAGAGAGACTAAGTGTACTACCTCTTGTAACCTCCATTGGTTCATTCTAGTGGAATCCAGTCAATCGACTGTCATCATGGGATAGTGGGCGTAAGCCTAACAAGCCAAATTACTGTAAACTCAGTGTGCAATCTTCTTCTCCCTAAATTTTTATTATCTTGTTCAGATCATTTGCATGTTATTTCACTATTTTTATTATGATTGTGAATTGAAACTGTTAATTCCGTAATAAGTTTCATTTTGATTCAGAATCACATATTCACCCATCTAGGCAATATTGCGGGAAAAATACATTTTTAGTGCCAAAAGTTATGTGCGGAGATCACTTTGGTGCCAAAAGTTTCAAATGAATCACTTTAGTGCCAAATCAGAGATCAAAGGATCACTTTAGTGCCAAAAGTTTCAAATGGATCACTTTAGTGCTAACTTTTTTTAAAAACAACAATTTAAGTGTCAACTTCTTTTAGAAACGATCACTTTAGTGCCAATTCTGATGTGTCACGTCAGCTTAAAATAATAATAAAAATGATACGTGTCAGATTTTCGGTGAGCCACGTCAGCTTAAATCGGAGTTAGCATTAAAGTGATCGTTTTTAAAAGAAGTTGGCACTTAAAATGATCGTTTTTAAACAGAGTTGGCACTAAAGTGATCTGTTTGAAACTTTTGGTACTAAAGTGATCTCCGTACACAACGTTTGACACTAAAAGTGTACTTTTGCCGCGATATTTCTAGATACAACAAAAGTGACGTGAGAACTGAAAGGAAAAAGTGAAGATGTGAGACTTCATTCTGTTTTGTGATTTTCGAAAGTGATTCTTTTTTCTAGAACCAACTTTTTTTGTTCTGAATTTTGCTCTAAAACTTATTCTGGGAACATAATCAGAATCAGAATTATATACATTACCAAATAATGTTCCCATCTTTTTTTTTTTGTCTCAGGAAACATAATCATAGAATCAGAATGGTTCTCATACACGCCCTTAGTCTCTTATTGCACTGCAGTAGGGCCGAAGGTAATACTCCAATGCATATGCATTCATTGTATCGCAGGTTCAATCCAATCTTAAATTGCTCAGTTTTCTCACTGAAATTCTTTCCGTCTTTATTCAGTGTTGCTTGCTTTTCTCAATGATGCCACCTGAAATTGTTGGTGAGAAGATGGAGTAAGAGAAATTGTATGACGTTGTCAACATCTTACTTTCTCTACAAGTGAGTATACCATTGTATCTCTTTCTTGAGAAAGACACTGAGAAAATATTTGATCTAGACAAAAAAAAAAGGCTAAACTTTGTTTGCTCCATGCATCCCAAAATCCCGTTGCCACTTGATTCTGAGGTTGAGTATGATTATAAATTCTAATATCATCACGTCATCCATGAATGCCGCTTGTTCCAGAGTAAAAATGGCGGATTGCCAGCATGGGAGCCTGCTGGATCTCAGGCTTGGCTAGAAGTAAGTGCTTACTAATTTTTTTTGGAATTTCCTTGAATGGCCCTCACAGACCAAGACATGTTTGTTCATAAATTACTAAGTCAGGACTCCTTCCTCATCATCTGTCGGAGCTTCTAAATCCGACAGAGTTCTTTGAGGACATTGTCATCGAGCATGAACATGTTGAATGCACGTCCTCAGCTATCCAAGCTTTAGTTCTGTTCAGGAAGTTGTATCCTGGACGCAGGAACAAGGAGATTCAGGATTTTATATCGAATTCCGTACAGTATCTGGAGAACGTACAAAAGCCAGATGGCTCGTGGTATGTTCGTCTTCCAATGGTTATTTGTTTCGAATGCAGATAAATTAAGGAAACAGCTTACTAACTGAGCAATTCTTGCAGGTATGGGTGCTGGGGAGTTTGTTTTATAAACGGTTCATGGTTTGCGCTTGGAGGGCTAGCAGCCGCAGGCAAGACGTATGTTAATTGTGCGGTTATGCGCAAAGGAGTCGCTTTTCTTCTACGAACACAGTTGCAGGATGGCGGGTGGGGAGAGAGCTATCTTTCTTGCCCAAAGAAGGTAATTTCTAGAGGGACATTCCACGGCATGTTCGGCTTTTGCTGTTTTAGTTGCAAGCTTTTCCGGCAACACGGAAATCTTGAATTTTCTAATTGCGATATCGGTCAATGTAGGAATACGTACCGCTTGAAGGAAACAGATCAAATCTGGTGCACACCGGTTGGGCTGTGATGGGTCTGATTCACGCGGGGCAGGTCAGTGGAATCTTGGTCTCAATCGCATTAACCATACTTCGGTGATAGTAGAAGTCAGTCACTGCCAAGTTTCTGACTCTGGTATTTCATCTACTATCAGGCGGAGAGGGATCCGACTCCCCTGCACCGCGCCGCAAAGCTGATTATCAATTCACAAATGGAAGACGGTGACTACCCTCAACAGGTTTGTAACTTTCAGTAGGTTGATCTCATACAACTAGGAAATAAAAGAGTGCGGGACACCAACGTCCTTGGAAAGAATTTCCTGTGCACTAATCCATACAACTAGGAAAACCTAGAGATGATTATCGTCCAGGGCATATTATCTTACAAACAATCTGTTCAACTACTTGAAACGTGGTCAGGAACTAGCGCAAATAAGAAAAGAACTGATTGAGAGATAGAGAGAGCGAACTCGTTCAGTAAGAATTGTGCTACAACGAAACGACGTGATCTAAGCAAGAACTTTGCCTACCGTTATTCTTATTAGAAGAAAAAATTCTGCATTGCAGGAAATCACTGGGGTTTTCAACAAGAACTGCATGTTACACTATGCTGCTTACCGCAACATATACCCATTGTGGGCTCTCGCAGAGTATCGGAGGCGGGTTCCTTTGCCGTCGACAGCCCTTTGAATAAACGAGGCTTACCATCATAGCTTGCCTACTGATAAAACATTAGATTTCACGAAGCACGACAGAAACCGAAACTCATGTATTTGGTCTTTCTGGCATGGTGGGTGGTAGATCCGAAGGACTTGCGGTCCTAGAATAGAGGATCCAAACGAAGACATACGGTGTATCCATAATCCATTGTACTGTAATCAAATTTGCTGTTGAAATAAATGGAAATGGTCAAATACAAAGTGGCTCGAAACATTGTGCCATTGGGAACCACAAATTCTCGAATGAGCAGATCCATAATAATTTCTAATTAATTGTTTTTTTTTTGTGATGCAGAACTAGAGGTGTCAATATGGGTCTTTAACCCACTTTTAGGGTCAGAAGAAAAATTTTCATTTTACTTCAAATAGAGATACATAATTTCAAGAAAAATGGCAAAATTACACTTTTAGTACTAAAGCTGTGTACGGAGATCACTTTAGTGTCCAAAGTTTTACTCGGATCACTTTAATGTCAAGTCGAAGAAAAATTGATCACTTTAGTGCCTCCGGCCAAAAATTGCGGCCAAAATTACCACGTGACATTTTTAATTAATTTTTTTAATTTTAATTGACATTTTTTTAAGAAAATGAAGTCCAAGTTGGTTCCACGTGGACCTCAAAATTCATAAAACTATAAAATTATAAAATAAAAACTAACAAAAAATTATTAAAATAAAAATTTTATTTAAATTAAATTAAAATAAATAGTATTTATACAAAAAAAAAAAAAAGGCAGGCAGGCAGGCAGACGACGAGGGTTACTGGCCGGCGAGGGTGGGACATGGCCGGCGACCCCTGCTAGCCCTCGCCCAAGTCAAGCGGAGAGCTTCCACGAGCGGCCGACCCTCGCTAGTGGCGGCCATCGGGTAGACCTGGACAAGGGCCGGCATCCCTCGCCCGATCTGGCTGAAGGTTGCGACCCTCGCTCAGATCTAGCCAAGGGTCCGCAGGCCCTCATCTGAGGTCGACGGGTGTCGCCGGCCCCTGACTAGGGGTCTGCGACTCCCGCCGGCCATTTTTGGCAATAGTGGGGCGACGGCGGCGAGGGTTGTCTATAATTTTTTTTCTTGAATTTTTTGGTTTTATAATTTTTCATCTTATTTATTAAATTATGTTACATAAAGAAAATCAAATTTTAAAAAGAATGCCATTGTGGACCGTCGACGAGCGACGTCAGCCGAAAATATTAATAAAAAAGTGCCACGTCAGAATTCCGGCGAAGCAAATCGGACTTGGCACCAAAGTGATCATTTTTCAAAAAACTTGGCATTAAAGTGATCCGATTGAAACTTTTGGCATCAAAATGATCTCCTACACAACTTTTGGCACTAAAAAGTGTACTTTTTACCAAGAAAAAGATACAAATAAAATAAAGCAAATAAATTTGAAAGATAAATCAATTTAATACATCTTGCAAAGACTCGATCATTTTCTGACATAGCATCAAAGGATAATTTGTAGCCTATCACCGAATCTGGCATCAACGTTACTGATGAGCACATGCCGAGATTTCCTTGACCAGAAGTTACGGCTTTGCCAAAAAGCGGCACATGCCTAAGTTCGACGTGCCTAACACTATCATCGTATAGAGACAATAACAATCTCAATAGGCTGAAAGAGTGCAGAAAACGCCTAAATCCTAGATCTATTTCTAGATCGGAATAGAAGAGTATACAAATTTAATTCTAATTTTAGATCGGGAGAGAAGACCTGATATCGTTAATCACAAAATTACTTTCAGATAAGCCGATTGCTAAGGCAGTAGTAGAGGAGCCTCGTAGACTACTTGTAAAACGCTCGACTATAAGGAGCAAGCACCGAAAGCCGAGCGAGGCAGCAGATTCGGAATAACAGATCCTTTCGCAAGCACTCATCTTCGAACTTCTACAAAACTCTCCGAAGGTGACAACCTCTCATGAAACCAAAGAAGAAATCTCATAGATAAGAATATATGGATAAGGAAACAAAGAGGGAGAATGAGAGGGAAAGAGATAGGGTAGGGATCCCCTCCCCTCTCTCGGAGAAAATACCCTGCAGGAGGATGGGCTGTAAGGGAAAGAGAGGAAACCCTACTGGGACAGAGCAATAGCCCACTCTCATTCACTTGTAAGACTTTTTTTTGTTTTGGTTTCATCTCGATAAGTCAAGTCAATCTTTGTGGAAATTTTTTTTGGTCGGAATCCTTGTGGGAATTTTTTTTTTTTGAATCAAATCTTTGTGGAAATTGAAGCCAACGAACAATATAACAAAATGTACAGTACTTGCGACCCACTCCACGTGCCGACGAATACCACGATCCCCACGCGGTCATTGTGGCAAAACTTGAATTGATTCTCCCAAATACCTACTTCAAATAGTAGTGGAAAAAAAATATAATAATAAAAAAGTTGTTTACAAAGTCCTAAACTTTTAATAATATGTTATTTCAGTACTAAATCTTTCAATTATATCCATTTAATCTAAACATGTTAGCGATTTGCCAATTAGTCCAAATCTTTTCAATTGTGCCAATTTAGTGATAATTCTTTTGATGATTTGTCAATTTAGGCCTAAATTTTTTAACAATTTGTCAATGTTGTCATTTTGGCCAACTATCCAAATAATATATTTAGGATCAAATTGACAAAAATTTCAAAAGGTTTAGGATTAACTTGGCACAGATGAAAGATTTAGGACTAAATTGACAAATCGTCAAAATTTTTATGACTAAATTGGCACAATAAAAAATGTTTAGTATTGATTGTTTGGATAATTATCCCAATAGTTGTAGACTTGACCCTTCACCATTAAAAGATAAACAAAAAGAGCTCAGTAGTTGCACAAATTCGATGCCGGCACTAGGCAATCTCTACTCAAGCTTGCATCATTGTAGGAAAAGAAAATGAAAATTTTGGCACAATGAGCAATGTGGTCTCTAAAATTTCCTAAACTTAAGCCCAATGTGTAATGTTGTCTCTAAATTTTTAGATTGTTCAATATGGTCTCTAGACTTCTGTTGCATGTTCATATTATCTTTGAACTTGAATTAATGAAAAGACAACGTCAAACATTTTCACATACTTTTGGGATTAAATTGAACGTATGCAAAAAATTCATGCACCACATTGAACAAACTAAAATTTTAAGAATGACATTGCACATTGGACTAAAATTCACAGAGACCCCATTAGACAAATTAAAGGTTCGGATATCGCATTGCAGGCTAGATAAAAAAATTTATGGACTATTTATCTTATTATCCCTCGTGGGAGCGCAGCCATCGAGTTTTGATGGACGTGGGTCCATGAATGAGTTGAAAAAAATGATTCGGAACGCCAAGATGGACTTCCAAAGTCATCTTTAGCTGGTCTGTTGGGTTGACTGATGAGTGTCGGAAGGCACACCAGTACGGCACCTTTGCCAGGCTGCAGTCAGCTAAGGACTTTCTCTCCTCCTCCCACTACCAACTCAGCGTCACCAAGTACGATGTAATGTCGTGGCCCAAGTGCTTGGCTGAAAATTTCGAGAGGGTCCTCGTCGGAGCCGTGGGAGTCTTTCCACGAAAGAATAGGAAGGCTCTCAGCCTCGCGTGCGAGAGCCGAACCCTATGAACAAAAAGGGATTGTGGTGAAACTTCCTGCTCAATGGGACCCCGTCAATGGACCCGGATCCCCCACCTTAATTTTTTTTAAGGTAGGGTGATCCCCACCCTTAACATAGCGGGCCCACCCTATATCAAGGGTGCAGAGGTGAGTAAGTCACATGCCTTTAAGGCAGGTGATCCTCACCCCTCGTCAATGGAGGTCAAGATAATAACGCACGTGTTGAAAATGAACAGGAGAAACATGTGCACATTGCGTCATCTCACTTTTTTTTTTAGTTTTCAATGAACGTTCGAATTGGTTCAATAATGCTCGAATACTCTATTGAAATATCGACATTTGCCCGCGAGAGGGCACGATCCACCGACCGTACCGTCCATTGAATTCTCTGAAAAAATTTGTCAAATCATTTTTTTTCGTTTTATATAAACTTGTTTAAGTTCGCGTCTAAGAGTAGTTTTCGAAACAGATTATGCTTGCGGAGCTAGCGCAATGTTTACCAAATATCTAAAATTAAAATTTTCACCAGTATTAAATGGAGGATGCTCAAGGGCAACATATTCAGCTAAAGTTTGTTTATAAAGTGCATTAGTGAAATGGAATAAATGATGAGGGTTAGGATTGGCGAACCTAGAAATTTCTTGTTGGGTAGTGTCGATCCCCGCTTGCGTTGGATGTTTTTTCGTTAGATGCCAACGAAATATTCCATAGCCATTTCCTTTACCAAGTTTGTATGTTTGCGGATAATATTTACAGCTTATATCAAACTTGCCTTCGTTTTCATTCCATACTTTGTTGAAGTGTAGCCATAAGTCGGATTCTCAGCTCTTCCGTCCTAGCTCCTTTGCTATCGACGATTCTTCGACACCAGTAGGAGGATAAAGACTTTCTTGCGTTGGAACGTGCTCGACGTTGGGATTGGGAACATCGTCGTCTTCCCAACATGCATATTCACGAGGATCATATTTACGAACAGGATAATCGAATTCTTCCATCCGGCTCTTTCCCTTTCTAGTATTTCTGCTTCCACTTGCCATTTTTTGAGAGAATTGATCGGAAAGTTGATTCAAAGTACCACCCACCTGGGTGGCGCTGCTGGAGCGGGCGCTCTTCCTTTCACGAGAGGTTGAGTGTTCGAATCCCGGGCGTCGCAAATGTGACTTAACCGGTGGCACGTGTGTGGTGGCTAGCACGTGTTGCCTCGAGGACTAGTCGGGCTCCACACCGGTTTGAGCTCGGTGCTCGCCGAAAGGTTTGAGCTCGGTGCTCGCCGGCTGCGCGGAAACCTCGGTATCAAAAAAAAAGTTGATTCAAAGAATTAAGACTGAATTGAGAGAGAATAGCGGATTGAGAGAATTTAAGAGATTGAGACTTGAGAGTATTTGAGAGAATTGAGAGAAATTGTGATAAAAATAAAGAGGAATTGAGAGGTTTTTATAGAATTATTTTTTTTTTTTAAAAGGAAAATTGCAACGGCCCGAAGGCCCGCGGGGGAAGAGCTCTTTCCAAGGGGGCGGGGCCCACATGTTTTTTTTAATATAGCAGTTTCGGGCCGGTTCCAGTTCGGAACCGGGGGCCCGGTCAACAGGCCGATTAACGGGCCGGTTCCGGATCCGCGATTCCGTTTGGCCATGTCTAGATCTGCCGACAATCTTGGCTGGCCCTTAGAGCCCCCCAAAAAAAAAGCAAAGAGAAGGAAATGATAAAAAAACAAACTACAAAAATCCAACAATCATTAGAATATTTATCAAGAAATGTTCACATCAGCGCCGGCCACACCACGAGGACGGCTGGAATCGATTTTCTGCCCGAATTGGTTGGATGGAATGAATTGGCATAAATGTAAAAAAAAAATTAGGATTTAGTTGGCAAAACAACGTGTTTAGGACTGAATTGGCACAATTACAATAAGTTTAAGATATTTATTTTATTTTTCCTTGATTGGGGTTTGTGAGAAAGAAGAGAGAGAGAGAGAGAGAGCCCGGTGTGATAGAAAAAATGGTATAAGAAAGAACCATAATTACCTCTTATTTGAGTAGGTGGAATTATACTTGTTAAACCCATCTACCAACACAAAAGCACTATAGCTACCACTCAGGCACTCCAAAATATTGTTTTCTGAAACCCTAACTCAACTCATACGGTACTTACTCGTTTCTTGATCCACATGAAGATTTCAGGAAAGTCTCAGTCGGTTAGAAATGCACATCCCCACGTGCTCATTCTGTGTCATAATTCTCCATTGACTTGATAAGGAGAGGAAGGGTGGGGAAAGGATCAAGGGTTGCTAATTTAGGTTTGATACGCGCCTACCACGCTTTCTTTTAGCTTAGAAATATAAAATCAAGCTCTGCTTTCTCTTCAAAATTTCTAAAGCAAAAGAATATAAAATCTTTTAATGCCGGCCGACCTGTTAATGAGTTTTTATAGTAGTTTGTAATGATTTTGAGCATCTCATACAACTGAAAAAAAATAAATTTCCAAATACCATAAGACAAAAAAAAAATACTATAAGACAAAAGAACGAAATAAATTTAAGGTTTTTTTTTAAAAGAAGAAGCTATAAACATGCCCGAACTGCCGGAATCGCAGTACCTCATTATGTAATCCATTACGTGAGTATGTCCAAGGCGCATGCAGGCCCATGCATCTTTGGGGCTTTTTTCTAAACCAAGTTGGAAAAAAAAGAATAATTACCAAATCAAATGCAAAAAAGAATATTTACCAGATCAGGTGCCGCTTGGTAGTTTTCCTGCCGAGCCTCGCCAGGCCCGCTCGGTACCGCACTTTGGATGTCGAGAGAGGACCGCTCTCGGCGCTTAGGCAGCGAGCGCGGCCAGCTCAACAGTAGCGCAGGCCTCTTTTCAGCACCAAAACTACCAAGCGAGGCCCGAGTCTTCGCTTGACACTTGGGTTGCCAAGTGTGGCTCGAGGCCCACAACTGGTTAATTTTTTTAAAAATTTCATATTTTTTGTACGTTTTTATATAATATTTATTTTATTTATAATTTTTTCTTTTGAAGATCATTTGTAATATTATTATTAATATTTAATTACTTAAGATATTTAATTAATAAATAAATTTGTAATTATGTAATTAATGAAAAATATTCTTAAAATAAAAGTCATGAGATATAAAAAAAAAAAAACATGAGATCTTCATAATAGATAACAATCATTAACTGCAATTACATGTACTAATGATGTCGTCTTCCTACATGACCCCATGTTCCGCAATGAGGTTGTCTTCGTTGATCGAGAGGTCTAGTGTTGTATTGACGAGAATGAGGATTAGGCTAAGTAGGATGTGTCGATGACAAAGGAATATTTTGTGAAAATGTGCCATATCCTATAGTAAGAGGGGCTGGATAAAAATGAGAGAAATCGGATCCATATTCTGGAGGAGAACTAGCCGGAGTCTGTAAATGTGGATCGTCGAGAAATGCAAAAGCGAATCCCTCGTCAAATGTTTCGGCAAACTAGGTGAACCCTACATTGAAATGCCGTCTAAACCCCGAAGTGAACTCGTGAGCGAAGTCCATCGTCTGATATTAGAGGAGTCCTCCGAGTCAACTGAACAGTCTCAGGGGGGTCATCATCCTCGTTCAACCCAACAGGTGCTGCTGTAGTTGCCGGTTGGGGTGCTGGCATCATTATTAGCCGCATCTCCTTATTATAGGCGTATAGCACTGCCCCAGCTATCGTCCTCACTTCTGCCCAAGCCTCAGAAGATGGACCGACGAAATCCATGATATGTACAATTTGTTCAACGCCATCACCCTAGTAATGATATCAAAATTAACAAAAGAAGATGTCGGAGGTGACAATATGGAAGGTTACTACAACACCCATTGCAATAATCCCATAGTGCCATTGGTACATCCACCGCCCTATTCGAATATTGACTTTGATATGATGCAAGACGATACAAGGGCCAAGCCGTACGGTACGCTAATCGATCCAGCAATAGAATTTGCTATTGGCATGTTATTTCCTTCACGGGACGCGGTGCAAAAAAAATATTTAGACTAAATTGAAAAATCGTCAAAATATTTAGGACTAAATTTGCACAATTAAAATGTTTATGATAGAATTTTTGGATAATTATCCCAATAGTTGTGGACTTGACCCTTCGCCATCAAAATATAAACTAAAAAAGCTCACTAGTTGCACAAATTCGATGCCGGCACTAGGCAATCTCTACTCAAGCTTGCATCATTGTAGGAAAAGAAAATGAAAACTTTGGCCCAATGTGCAATGTGGCTTCTAAACCTCCCTGAGCTTAAATTCAATGTGCAATGTTATTCCTAAACTTTTAGATTGTTCAATATGGTCCCTAGACTTATGATGCCTATTCAATTTAAATAAAAATATTCAATATTATCTTTGAACTTGAATTAAACACTTTCACATACTTCTGGGATTAAATTGAATGTGTGCAAAAAATTCAGGCACCACATTGAACAAACTGAAATTTTAAGGACGACATTGCACGTTGGACTAAAATTCACAGAAATCCCATTAGATAAATTAAAGGTTCGGATATCGCATTGCTGGCTAAATCAAAATTGATGGATTATTTATCTTACTATCCCTCGTGGGAGCGCAACCCACGAGTTTTGATGGAAGTGGGTCCATGAATGAGTTAGAAAAAATGATTCGGAACGCCAAGATGGACTCCCAAAGTCATCTTTAGCTGGTCCGTTGGGATGAGTGTCGGAAGCCGCATCAGTAGGGCACGTTGTGTGGATACCCCAGCACAAAATGGTGTGGCAGAACGAAAGAATAGACATCTTCTAGAAGTTGCGCGTTCACTTTTGTTTCAAATGCATGTCCCGTCATCCTACTGGAGTGAAGCCGTTCTTACAGCTGCCTATTTAATTAATCGTATGCCATCTAGGGTCCTGCAAAATAAAAGCCCAATTTCTATGTTGACTGGGAAACATTCATTTATTCTCCCACCAAAAATCTTTGGGTCTGTTTGTTTTGTTAGGGATCATCAAGTGAAGAGTAAATTGTCTCCTAGGAGTCTAAAGTGCATTTTCTTAGGTTATTCCTCTTCTCAAAAGGGCTATAGGTGCTATCATCCATCCACTCGTAAGTTTTATGTCTCCAAATATGTTATCTTTAATGAGTCTGAAGCCTTTTTTGATAATTCACTCTCCGAGATATCTAGTTCAACGTTTATTGAACCATTCCCTGAGCTTTCGGTGCCATTATCAACAGAACAGACAGAAGAGCCTATTGTGAATCAAAGTGTTACCCCAGAAGAGGTCTCACCTATTCAAAGAGATTATTCACAGGTTTATTCTCGTAAACATGCTACTTTGCTCGGTAATCCTCCTGGTGAGTCTTCACAGGCAATACCAGAATCCAATACAACACCACCGGAGCCTAGTCCTATTGAAGATAACAATGTTGAGGATGAAACAATCCCAATTGCTCTCCGTAAAGGTAAACGGTCTTGTCTTGGTAAGCCTAGGTATCCCATCGATGAATATACTTCCTATTCTGTTCTTTCTCCATCATATTCGTCATTCGTTTCTTCTTTAGACTCTATGTCTATTCCTAATACTTGGCAGATTGCTATTCAACAAAAACAATGGAAAGATGCCATGTTGGAGGAAATGGAGGCTTTGAAGAAAAATCATACTTGGAATTTGGTGTCACTTCCTCTTGGGAAGAAAACAGTGGGATGCAAATGGGTTTATACAGTTAAGTAAAAAGCTGATGGAACTGTGGATAGGTACAAGGCTCGGCTAGTGGCCCGAGGATTCACTCAAACTGCAGGTGTTGATTATCAAGAGACATTTGCCCCTGTAGCAAAGATGAATACAGTGAGGATCCTTATATCATGTGCCGCGAGTTATGGATGGGGTCTTCAACAATTGGACGTAAAGAATGCATTTCTTCACGGGGAACTCGATGAAGAAGTTTACATGGACATTCCACCGGGTTTTGCAGATAGCACTACTGTTGGAAAGGTTTGTCACCTCAAACGTTCTCTATATGGGCTTAAACAATCACCTCGAGCTTGGTTTGGCAGGTTCACCAAAGCTATGCGAGCTCAGGGATACACCCAGAGTAATGCTGATCACACCTTATTCATTCGCCGTAGTGGTTCTCTCTCAACTTTCTTAATTGTGTATGTGGATGACATTGTGGTGACTGGAAATGATATTAGTGAAATCGTTAGATTGAAGAACGCATTGGGAAAGGAATTTGAGATTAAAGATCTTGGAAAACTGCGATATTTTCTTGGAATTGAAGTAGCTCGCTCCTCACATGGGATCTTCCTATGTCAGCGTAAGTACATACTTGATCTTCTATCTCAGACAGGAATGCTTGGATGTAAACCTATTGATACTCCACTTGATTCAAACGCGAAGATTCAGGCCAAGGTAGGGGAGCCGGTAGATCGCGAAAGATATCAAAAGCTTGTCGGAAAGCTCATCTATCTTTCTCATGCACGTCCTGATATTGCATATGCAGTCAGTCTTGTAAGTCAATTCATGCATGATCCATATACTACTCATATGGATGTCGTGACTCGGATTTTTCGTTACTTGAAAGGCACACCAGGTAAAGGTATATTGTTTCGAAACCATGGTCATTTAAAGGTTGAGGCATTTACTGATGCAGACTGGGCTAGTTGTGTGGATGATAGGCGATCTACTTCAGGTTATTGTTCTTATGTTGGAGGTAACCTAGTTACTTGGCGAAGCAAAAAGCAAGATGTTGTTGTTAGATCAAGCGCAGAGGCTGAATTTCGCTCTATGGCTCAAGGCATGTGTGAATTGCTATGGGTTCAGAAACTTTTGGATGATCTGGGATTCCGAGTTCATAAGCCAATGATGATTTACTCCGATAGTAAATCTGCTATTGGTATTTCACATAATCCTGTCCAGCATGATAGGACTAAGCATGTGGAAATTGACCGACACTTCATCAAAGAAAAGCTTGATTCATGAGAATTTTGTACTCCATTTGTTCAATCCTCAGAGAAAACCGCAGATATATTCACTAAAGCAGTGAGCAAACGAGTATTTGATTATCATGTGTCCAAGTTGGGCATGTGCGACATCTATGCGCCAACTTGAGGGGGGGTGTTGTAATATTTATTTTATATTTAGATCCATAATTAGTGGTCTAATTGATGGAATATTATAAATTCCATTATTAGTACGCTCGTTAATGTGATTTCATATTTTGAGAGATTTGATTGTCATATTATTAGGGATCTTATTGTACGTGATTGATTCCTTTATTAATATATATACGAGATGATGCTCTAAGAAAAAGATCATCAATCAATTCCAAAAACTTCTTCCTTTTACGTAGAATTCTTCATATACATGTTAAAAAAACCCATCTACCAACACAAAAGCACTATAGCTACCACTCTTACACTCCAAAATATTGTTTTCTGAAACCCTAACTCAACTAATACGGTACTTACTCGTTTCTTAGTCCACATAAAGATTTCAGGAAAGTCTCAGTCGGTTAGAAACGCACATCCCCACATGCTCATATGTGTCATAATTCGCCATTGACTTGATAAGGAGAGGAAGGATGGGACAAGAATCAAGGGTTGCTAATTTAGGGTTGATGCGGACCTACCACGTTTTCTTTTAGCTTAGAAAGATAAAATCAAGCTCTGCTTTCTCTTAAAAAATTCTAAAGCGAAAGAATCGAAAAATCTTTTAATGCAGGCCGACCCGTTAATGAGTTTTATAGTTGTTTGTAATGATTTCGATTATCTAATACTATAAGACAAAAGAACGAAATTTAAGGCTTAAAAAAGGAAAAAAAAAAAAAAACAGCTATAAGCATGCCCGAACTGCCGGAATCGCAGTACCTCGTTACGTAATCCATTACGTGGGTATGTCCAAGGCGCATGCGGGCCCATGCATCTTTGTCCCCCTCCTAAAGTATGCCAAGTAGGGATCTTAAGCGAAAGGGTTAGGCTTCTTCCCATAACTCTAATATTTTATAACATGCTTTTGGCTGTAAAGGAAAAGGAATCTGAGGCTTTTGGAATGTTCGTGTGAACTGCCTGAAACCACGAAACCCTTCAAGCGACGTCCGTCCAAAAAAAAAAATGGTCTGCAGAATGATTGCGTTATTCTTGTTCAGATGCGTCGAAATCAAAGAGAGTTTTGACTTTCTTCTTCTGCAGTACTGTGCGGGAACGTTGACTGAAAAAGTTAGGTCTCTGAGCCGCCCTATGGCATCGCGATGGCGGTGATTCTCTGCAGACGTTTAAGGTTTTTTCCGACCTTTGAAAAGCTGTGAAGTTGACTTAGCGCTGAGGAAAAAAGAGTAGGATCGAGCGCACCATTCGTTGCGCACGACAATCTCTCGCTTTCCTCCGTACAGATATGCTCTGATGTGAATTCGAGTGTGGCTTGTGGACTGTGGAGTTAGCTTAAAGCCAGAAGCAAACCCTCTTCTTCTTTTTTCCAAATGATGATACAAGAATTAGGGTTTTTGTGGGGGTGGGTTGAAAACTGCTTGTTGATGATGAGTTCATAAGACTTAGAGCGCATGATAAAATTTTCGTTTCAGGAAATGATTTCTAGTTAGAAATATTTTTTTCTATTTCTGTTTTTAGATGAGTTTTTGAGGAAAAAGATGTGTTTGATAACGACATAAAATTTCTTATCCTAAAATAATAATAATAATAATAATAATAATAATAATAATAAAATGCTGTGACGGACGGCGGCCGATGGCGCCCGGCAGTGGCGGCGACGACCGATGGCGACCAGCTGCGGGGGGTGATGGTCGGCGACGAAGATTTCTATTTCTGTTTCTCGAAGAAGTAACTTTTTTTTTTCTCATTTCTGTTTCAAATCCATCTCTAAAACAACTTTTTTTTTCAAAATTAGAATTGCGTTACCAAACGAGTTTCTGTTCTAGAAATAGCTTTGGAACAAAAATTCTGTTTCTGAAAGGTTATCATGCACATAAAATTTTTGATCATAGAATAGAAATTTGTTGACAACAGTTGAAAATTTTTACTTCTAGAAAATGGGAAGGCCGGCCAACGGCAGCGACCTCGAGGAGCAGCGGCCGGCGACTGGCGAACAACGACCTGTGGCGATGGCCGACAAGGGTCGACGGGGGATGGCTGGAGGGCAGGGGGGGTGATGATCGGCGATGGCGGGTATTTGAGAAAAAGTGAGATTTCTATTTCTATTTCTCGGAGAAGTAGAAAATTGTTGTTTCTCATTTCTCCTTCAAATCTATTTCTAGAGCAACTTTTTGTTTCAAAAATAGAAAAATAAAATTGCGTCACAAGACGAGTTTCTATTCCAAACCTATTTCAAAAATAAGTTTGGAACAAAAATTCAAACTTTATCATGCACTATAAACTTAGTGCTGAAACGAGGATCCGAATCGCCTAACCTTTCTTAGAAGGTTGGGTACCTAACCTTGCAATTCGAGCTGTTCATTTTTGGACGGACGGCCCAAATCTCCTGTTTTTATAGGGCAATTTTTTGAATTTTACATATATATTTTTTGTTAGTAATAATCTAGGCCGTCCATTCATAACACGGACGGTTCGGATTGTAAGATTAAGGCCTAACCTTCTAAGAAAATGCTAGACGATCTTTTTCCATAAAACATCAAAGCTGATCTAATCCTCGATTTCCTCGGAGTTTGGCATCGATGGACCACAGGTCCACAGGTTAAGACCGTACCCCATCCAACCCTACATGGGGAGTCAAGTCAATGACTTAGAGCAAGCAACGTGTCCAAGAGATCATGCTCCCCCACTTTTCACGACATGAAACGGGTAACACACCATCCTGCGCGGCAGCCGGGCACGACTCTCGGGATTACTTCAATGAGTGAGAGCCGATGTTATTTGACCACAATATCTGGGTGGGGATCACGGGTCAGGATCGCCTGCCAAGGTTTTTTCCTTGGTAGGCGATCCCCACCATTCAATAAGGTGGTCCCCCTATTGAATGGTGGGGATCCCCCTGCCCACACAAAAAATGGGCAGGGGATCCTGATGCGGGGATCACCTGCCTTAAAGACGGCAGGTGACTTACCCATCTCCCCACCCTTGATATGGGGTGGGCCTCTTATATTAAGGGTGGGGATCACCCTACTTTAAAAAAATTAAAATAGGGGATCGAGGTCCATAATATCCGGCCGTATCTAAAACCAAACGTTTAACTGCTCCAATTAAGGGAAATTACATAAACGATTCTTCAATTTTGACCAAATGCCCAATATAATTTTTGCGATTTTCATTTATTCAATATGATCTATAAACTTTAGTCCAGTGTACAATATGATCTCTAAATTTTTATTTATTTAATATGGTCTTCGAACTTTTGGTATATGTTCAAATTAGCTCACGAACCATATGAAATATGTATCACAAGTTCATGAATCATATTAAACATATTAAAAGTTCATAGACCACATTTTATACTATGCAGAAGCTCATGGATTATTTGTGTCGTTATTCCTCCAATCTACTCCAATGACCAGTACAATACAAAGTATTTCAAGTGCTCCACTAATATCACGCGCCATTGTTCTTCCAACTAATGAAGAGACATTGATGTTGGTGTTAACAGATTTTTGAAGAAAAATAAAAGAGTTCATATCACATAGTGCGCCATACCTACTTTGAGAAAAATTAAAATCTCTTGCCTTGAATGTGTTATTGAGTTCACACTTAGAGTTGTGAAATGTGCAAGTACTTTTTTTTGGAACGTAAGACAAATAGGTACTTACTCTCTGTACAAGCGTCAAAGCATAGTGAAATTATTCATTAAACTTAATACATATGCTAACCTTAATCTGAAACGTCACATCTGATGAGATCCATATGATTTTCACCTTTTTCAGTATTTCAAATTCATTATAGTTACAACGTATATGACACTCACGTAACAGTTTATTTTACGATAAAATTCAACGGCGCGCCCAATCGTTGTTGAATAATTCTACGATGCTCATACGCTTAATTACGAGGATATGAAGTGAAGTGGCATGGACTATCCACGCCTCTTACCTAAGTATCGCAGGAAGCTAAAAGGGCAAGGGCAACAATGCCCTCACTATCACATGACTCTTTCACACGCAGATACATTACCAACCCGCCAACAACCACGTCTTATTCTTAAACCCAGAAGTGAAAACACTGAAGCCAAACATCCACTTCAATTGCGAATTTTAGCGTGACATTGGCACTTCTAATTTTGAACCTATCCCTCGACTTGAAGACTAAAAAAAAAAAAATGGAACTTTCGTGCATTGTCAATTACCTCAAACTTTGAATACAAGAGACGTCGCCATTTGAAAAAATTGGCCTTAATCTTTCGTACGATCCGAAAACGGGCCGATCGATTTGATGTAATAGGCTTGCGGAGTTGAGCTTCGGAGCGAAATAGAAGCACTCTTGCGATCCCTTTCCAGTGATGGTACATGGACGAGACTCGAGCGGGTGGGTTGAAATTTACTCCGAAATGACCGTGAAACAACCTCAAATTTAAGATGATATACGACGAAGCTTCTTCCGTAATGGATCAGGTGACATAATGTCACCTGACCCATTAAATCCCCACCGTCCAAGAAATAATAAAAAAAAACTTCCCCCCAATAAAAGGGGGGGGGGGGGAAGGGAGGGTGGAGATTCAATGCGCAGGTGGCATTATGTCGCCTGAGGTTTTAAAAAACTTCCTCTTCAACGGGCAACTGAGGTTTTTGATGGCAAAGAAAAGAAATAGCGTAATTGAACTCGCGTTTGAAAAGGGAATTGTCTGAAATAGCGATCCGTGTGCCCGAGCAATCGACCAATCGACCTTGATAGCTCGAGCAATTTCGAGTGTACAGATTGATTCGCATCCGATCAAGCAACAAATACAACTACGTACGTAGTATGATATGTCCACACGTGAATCAAAAACCCGCGGGAGTCTCTATGGACAAAATGCTAGAACCGAACAAAGAAGAAGAAAAAAAAAAAACCAATGCCGGGAAAGGACAACAACCTAATAATGACTGACCAAACATGTTCACATGGGGCAACTATAATACCCCTTTCAAGGAAAAACCCAAATGGAAAACACGCAAATGAAAGCACCACCGGCAAAGCCGGCGAAAGGGAGATGGGATCAGGCGTCGGTAGAACCATGAGTGTCAGTCCGAGTCGGGCACCTCCCTCGCCCGCCTTTGTTGACCTTCTCGCCTTTTGCCTGCCTCTCTCCCCCTCTTTTAACGAAGTATCTTACGGCGCCAAATAAGAATAATGCAGGGGGATTTAGAAAGGAAACAAAAGGGTATTTTCTTAAATAAGTCTCACGATGATTGATTTTTAAAAAGAGAAATACTTCACTAACAATCGAACAGTTATATCTGATCATAAATCCACACATCATCATCGCATGTTTTGTATAAAGTACTCATCAATTAAAAAATCGTAGGGTCAAAAATAATTACAGTATTATCATATTTCAGGCTAGCGATATTTTTTTTTTTTAAGAAAAGAGTTCATATAAAGATATGAATGGTTAATGCCGACACATGGCACTTAAGGCCACCTACTCGATTGAATCCCAAAATTAATCCATGGGAAAAGCTAGCATGATGACGGTGGGACAGTCAAATTCTACCCACAAAACTATTTTGGTGGATCCGGTTTTCGCCCTTTTAACTGCCAACTTTTTTTTTAAAATTGTGAGCTAAAATTTAAAAATAAAATTATAGGAGGAAAATATCCGATTGATAATATTCAAATAATAAGTTGCAACTCTTAAAATAGTAGATATTATTCTCCGGCCAAATTAAAAGATTACATGGATATTATTCCCAAAATACGAAAATATCCGCGTGATATGCATGTCAACCAAAAGTCGACGTCTGACACGTAGGCAACACATATCCACATGATTTGAAGTTCACGTTTGACGTGTACGCACCACATATCCGCGTGGCATGCTTGTCAATCAAAAGTCCACATCTAACATGTACATACCACACATCCGCATGATATGCTTGTCAATCAAAAGTTCATGTTTTATTATTTGTCTTTTAATTTTAGCTTCTAATTAAAAAAAAATTATAGGCAGGCAAAATGATGAAACCGGATCAACACATATCCGCAGTCAAAATGATCCGATTTCACCAAAAATAAATTGGGTCAGGATTTGAGTGTCCCACCGTCAGAATTGATGGGACGGTCATGCTAGCTTAATCCTTAATCCATTTGTCGATGATTGAACGTGGCGGTGTTAACCACGTTAATACACTTTAAAAACAATACTTGGTGTGTCTCCTATTAGAGAAGATGCTACTTTCTGTCTTTCACATGGCATAATATTTGGCATAACTGTTATATTTAGCTAGGGAATATTGTGGTAGATCTACGTTTCGTTTTTAAGTTAGTATGATACTTGGTGGTTCTCTTATGATTAGATAGGGAACATGAGGGAAGATTCACTTACCGCTTCTATCGACACGCTCGACACTCCCGGAAGCATGCTCGTTTCATGTGTGCTGACCTCGAATAACTAGGCAACATGGCCAAAAGGCGACAAGATGCGCATTGCGAGCGGAAATCAAACTCGAGTTTATTGTAGGATTCGCTAGAGAATTCGGATCCAAGATGATGAACTGCTGCCGGGGGCATATGTAATTCAATGGTGGCAAACTCGAGTTTATCGTCGGACCGCTAGAGAAGTATGGATCCAAGAACATGAATTGATGCTAGGGGCATCTGTAATTCCATGATAGTTTCATGGTTTTTAATCTCGACAAGAGTCTGCGAGGAAGCGTGAGGTACGTAAACGAAGCAAAGATAATGCGAAACGAGCTGAAGAACAGATTCGCCCAATGCATCCATGAGATCAAAATCAAGATTGGGTCGCTACGGCAAAGAGGAATAGCGATAGTGGACTTATGGGATGAACTCAATGACTATGATGATATCCCAGAATGCACGTGTCGCAGCTACGAAGTATGCAAAGAAGAAGGTGATGGACAAGATCCACTGGTTTCTTAAGGCCCTCAACCCCGAGACCCATGGGAATGCTCGTTCTCAAAATTCTCAACCATGGACCACTCCCTCTGGTCACCCAAGAAGATCGCCAACGATCAATTGCTGGAGGAGGGAAGAGAAAATCAAGAGTCAGCCCTAAGAAGGCTCCGTTTGAGAAACCCCAATATGACCACTGGGCAAAGGTCGGGCACGAGAAGAGTCACCGGAGCAGATCGGAGACCCTCTTAAATGGATGTGAGGCGAGGTGGAAAGGCACACAAAGTGAGTGCTCCCGCAACGTCTATACACTCGGCACATACCATTACCAAAAGCCATCGGTTCTGGCATTATTGCAGCCCAAAGTTGACATGATCGCAACCGAGAGCCTTAAGAGGAGACTAAGACAGCAGCAACAGTGATCAGTGATCAATGACGGCAACACAGTTCGATATTTTGATACGACATTTTTAGTAAAATCTTGTGGCTTGAATGATCCTCGTTTTCATGCCTATGTTTTTACTCATCAATAATTGGTTAAAAATACATATGCACAGAATCCTTTTGCCTGCCGCTCCATAATGCCCACGTGCCGGATCTTGGTCGAGTCAAGTCAACAATGGAGCGCCAATCCAGCACCCTGGATCTGGTTGTGGGAGAACACATGCTGCACGAGGGCTGCACATGCAGCAGTAGGGCATCTAACTCTTACTGACTCGAACTATCGATTAGCCCCCCCGCAGATAGACATATGCCTTTTCTTGGTCACGTCCGAATTCACAACCGCATCTCACCGGATGCCTCCCGTCGAACTCGGAGAAATTTGGAAGCGATCAGAGGAGTCACTTGAAGCGGGGGAGACTCCGCCCTCTAAAGCGGTATGGTCTGCTAGAGTGCTGGGTGAGCTAGGATCTTAGCGCCTTTCTTTGAGTAAGAGGAGGATTAAAGGGGAGAGATGATGGCCATTTGCGATAATGCCAGGGATCAGCCCTTTGGATCCCTCAGTACTATACCTGCATTCAAGACGTCGGAACCCTAGGTGATATTCCGGAGGAAATTATCAAGAAAGTCCTCAACTTATTACACTTGTGCAAATTCAGTCATAATTTAGCCTAAACCTTTTTACGATTTACCAATGTGGTCAGTCCGGTCAATTTTGATCGAAAATCGATGACACAAATAATTTTTGCAAAATTTTGATCATTTTCCTATTTTTGTCCTTTTCTACCTTTTTTCTTTCTTTCTTTTTATTTTTGCTAGTGGCGGGCGCCTGCCACAGGTGATGCCCGGCGATGGCCGCCCTGGCCATATCTTGCCAAGTCAACCTCGCCAGCTCTCGCCTAAGCGAGGGCGAGGGCCACCCTTGCAAACCATGGCCTGCGGTCGATGTCTGGCAACCAGCCATTGGCAAAAAGGACAAGGAAAAACAAAAGGAAGAAAAAAAATCGATTTTTTTTTTGTAAAAATTATCCACATTAGCGCCGGCTGTGGCCCGTAGGACGACCGGTATTGATGTCAGCAATTTCTGACTAAAGTTGGCCAAACAAACTATATTGATAAATCATCAAAAGCCTTAGGATTGAATTAGTACAAATGAAATAGATTTTTAAAAAATTTGGTAATTTTCCCTAATATTCCCGCTTGGAGCTATATCTTTACTGTTGTTTTCTTTGTAAGCCCGGCTTTATTTATTCGGTCATTCATTTAGGAAGCAGAGTTCCCTGAGCACTTCCCGGGTTGCGGATTTGTTCATATAAACAATTTCTCGTCGGACGGATCGCTTGGCTTATGACCCTTTCCGACGTTATTTATGTGCAGATCAATGCCGAGCACGTTAAGATTAGTCCGTGTAAATCTAGTGCATCCTAAGTGATGTGTGTCGAGATTTTCATCGAGGCGCCAATCGTGGTGCTATTCTTTCAAATGATCGTGCTTGATCCATCGCATCGGCGGCGTGCCTCGGGTGAAGAGGAGCTTGACATGTCACGGTGCGAAGACGAATCAAACTCTTCATAGGGTCTAATCAATGGATCTGGATCTGCTGCCCTACAATCCCCACCCTTGATATAGGGTCCCCCCATATCAAGTAGGGCAGTAGATCCCCAACCCTAATCAAATAGTAAATGCCTGGGTTATCAATGTGTTCAACACGTCAAACGAAAAAACGAAGAATCATTTTCGAGGGATCGCCTAAATCTTTTTGGTACGTGCTTGTATGAATCGAACAAGTCACGAACGGGACAAGATGACAATGGAAGTTAGCTACTTTCCCACACATTTAAATGTCGACGGTTCAGTTATCTTCCACCCAATTCGTCATTCAATATAGTAAAAATCCAAAAAAAAAAAAAAGACATGAAGTTCTCTTGTTTTCTTAAATAAGGGCCCCAAATGAATTCTATTTCAAATAAGAGCCCGAAGTGACATAGTATATTTCAATTAAGGGCCTAAAGTGACCATAATATTTTAAAAAGGGCCTGGCCCGAAGGGCATTTTCGTCATTTCACATTTTAATTTTTTTTGTTCATTTTTCTCTATTTTTCATTTTTTTGGAATTTTTTTTTAAAAAGGGCCAAACAGGCGGGAGGGCTGCCCCTCCTGCCCACCCCTCTCGTCTAGACCAAGCGACCCTCGCCTAGTCCCGGGCGACAGCCGGTGGCCCCCAACCTGGGCGGGGGCTCCGACCCTCACCCAGATCCGAGAGGGGCCCCGACCCTCTCCCGGTTTTCGCGAGGGCCAAAGGCCCTCGTCGGGGTGCCAACGACCCCCTTGGCCTTTGCCGCCCTCGTCGACCGCCCTCCGGCAGTGGGGCGGCGACCACAGGCGGGAGGGCTACCCCTCCCGCTTGTGTATGTGATTTTTTCATCCCCCCCCCCTCCCCCATTTTTTTAACTTTTGAGAAAACAAATAAAAAAAGTGTAGTAAAAAAGAAAAAAAATCAAATAAGTAAAAAGATGAAAATGCCCTTGAAATCAAGTCTTTTTTTGAGATTTTATAGTCACTTCAGGCCCTTATTTGAAATAATATTCACTTCATGCCCTTATTTGAGAAAATAAGAGCATTTCATGCCCTTATTTGAAATGGATTTCACTTGAGGTCCTTATTTGTGAAAACAAGAGGACTTCAGGTCTTTTTTTGAATTTTTCCCTTCAATATAAAAAGGTGTGAGAGGCATCACAAATGAGCGTAATCAAAGGAGTGTTAGGCTTATTTTGGCATGGAGTCCAATACCTAATATGAACGTGAGAACTGCAATTCCGTCATACGCGTTTCGAGACTGATTTTTCAAAAAATTGGCCCCCCAAAGGGAAGCTTTATACGAAGACACATCTATTCAAATTACTCGTCTGTAATCCGCCATATCACTATGTACGGTGTCGATATGCAAAGCCATCAGATGGGGTCGTATTGTCCCATGTCCGCCACGCACCATCTGGCCCGTTGATTTTGTAGAAGGGCTATATTTTCCCTTGGGAAAACTACCAAAAAAATCCTAAACCTATTGCAATTATGTTAATCCAATCCTAATTTCTTATTCTTCTTTTTTTGCTAGTTGAATCATAAATTGTCAGATATGACAACTCGCCAAAGGAGGGCGAGCTCAACCTTGCGGACCCTCGCCTCTGGCCGTTCACCGGACTCGACGAGAGTTAGAGAAAAGGAAAGAACAAAAAAAAAAAGAGAGTTAAAAGAAAAGAAAAAAAGAACACAAATAAAAAAAAAATTGCAAGAAAATATTATCAAAACGTCAGTGATTTTTTTTTATCAAACTACGTCAGCGGTTTCCGATCAAAATTGGTCAGATGGATTGAACTAGCACAAGTATAAAAGATTTAGGATTCAATTGGCACAAAGAAAGTTTATGGCTGAATTATCAAACTTTTGTTTTGAGTATTCTCTCGTTTTTTTCTCGGGGCCATGCTTCCGATGGGTGAGTGGCAAGTCATAGCGCTTGCGAGTTTAGTTAAATGACAGCCCGGGGGTTAATTTGCCATTGACATGCCACTTTAATCCCGGATGAGAGGAAACAAACACGGCCCCTCGTACGAATATTGTATTAAATGAGACAAGGAAAGAGGAAGAAAAGCCGGTGCCCACCCAAGACGTGCGTGTGTATAAATAGATAGAGAGTCCCCTCCTTCCTTCTCCACAAGAACACAACCAGCGCTTTTGGTTTTTTGCCTTTTTGCAGACGGAGAGAGAGAGAGAGAGAGAGAGCTCGATTCTTTTCTCATCTGCTCTCTCAAATCTCTCGCAAGCGGCAGAAGAGGTAGATGTCTCTCTGTGTAACTGGTTCATGCTTTTGCAGCCGCGCGATGAGCTTCGATATCTTAATGCATGCACATGACGATATAGTCTCGGAAAAACGAACACAGTTCGTGAATATGTAATGAACAAGTTCGCTGAGGAGATTTGATTTGACAGCAACTCATTATCTTCTGTTTTTGTTTGCATGATCATCAGGAAGGACGGCTCGCGAGTACCCGGATACAAACAGTTCAATCAGTTGAAGGGATAAGGAACAAGAGAAGATCAGAATGTGGAGGCTGAAGATAGCAGAAGGAGAAGACGGTCCTTACTTGTACAGCACCAACAACTACGTGGGGAGGCAGATTTGGGAGTTCGACCCCGAGGCCGGCACCCCCGAGGAGTGTGCAGAGGTCGAGGCCGCTCGCCGGCACTTCTACGACCACCGCCGCCAAGTGAAGCCCTGCGGCGACCTCCTATGGCGCATGCAGGTACATAACGCATCCCCCGCACCTGAACGCGCACACACCCAACTACCCTACTCCACTGTCTTCTTTCTGTGTGTGGAGGGCGGAGGAATCATCTTCTTCATATTTTTTTTTTTAATGTCGACTTCAGAATTAAGGACCGCATTGAGCTCCAGGCACACAAAGAGATCGGGTCGAACCCGACCCGGATACGTAGAATCAGTTTTCGACTACGGTAGCTAACTGTGCATCTTAATTTCGGCGACGTAGATAGCCCGCCTGATGTGGTTCTTGTTGGGTTGAACTGTGGGTGTGAAGGAGACGACGTGGTCCACACGGATAGAAAAAGGAGAGATTTGAACAAACGTGTCAGGTCAAACAATTCAACCCAACCTTGGCCTCTGTTCCTGGCTCTGCCGTTCGGAAAATCTTCTTTCCTTTTCGGAAAATTTCGCTCTAGCTTCAGTACCCCCCAAGTCCACCAAAACGTGATAAGCGAGCTCGGCACTGTTTGAATCCCCGTCACAATTCAACATTCGAATTGTGTTTTGAAAATGAGAAAAACACTCTACTCTCAAACCCCAATTGGAACTTCGCCCCACGCTTACATTTTTAATAGTACAACGTTACTGGTATCGCTTGTCGTATAGTTTAAAACTTGTCATGTGGGGCAACAACACGAAGTGATGGCCCAAGCTTGAGCTGACGCATGGTGCATGATTTCTGGGCAGTTCCTGAGGGAGAAGCAGTTCCAGCAGACCATACCGCCGGTGAGGGTGGAGGATGGCGAGGAGATCACCTACGACAAGGCGACCACCGCGCTGAGGCGGGCCGTCCGCTTCTTCTCCGCCCTGCAAGCTAGCGACGGCCACTGGCCCGCCGAGAACGCCGGCCCTCTCTTCTTCCTCCCTCCCCTGGTCATGTGCGTCTACATCACCGGCCACCTCGACGCAGTCTTCCCCTCCGAGCACCGCAAAGAGATTCTCCGCTACATCTACAACCACCAGGTACTTTTTCCTCGCAAAAAGAAAGACACCCGGATGGAGAAAATAGCAGAGGAGCTCTGAAAGACTTCTGACTTGAAACTCTGTGTTTATGTCTGGCGCTCGTTTTGTTGCAGAATGAAGATGGTGGTTGGGGCTTGCACATTGAAGGTCACAGCACCATGTTCTGCACCGCCCTGAGCTACATATGCATGCGCATTCTCGGGGAAGGGCCCGATGGTGGCCTGGACAATGCTTGTTCTCGGGCCAGGAAGTGGATTCTTGACCGCGGCGGGGTCACTTACATACCCTCCTGGGGCAAGACTTGGCTCTCGGTAATCTCCCGCTCTTCCTTCACTGATCGTCAAAGAATTTGTTCTCAGGATTGTTCTGGGCATGTGTTTGAGTGAATCATATATGTGACATTGGGCTTGTGCTTGCTTGTTGTCTTGTCATGACTGCTCTGCAGATTCTCGGTATTTTCGACTGGTCTGGTAGCAACCCAATGCCCCCTGAGTTCTGGATCTTGCCTTCCTTCCTCCCCATGCATCCAGGTTTGTTTTCCCAGATTTTCTTAATCTTGTCCTTCATGGTAGATTTTCTTAAGCTTGTCCTTCATGGTATAGGAGTCCTGTACATTTAATTGTGCAGTGGTGTTAAGACAAATTTGTTGGACTAATTTTCAAATTGGAACCATGTGACATTTTTGCTCCACCAACAAGAATACAGAATTGGCTTTTTATTGAAGTCGGCCACCCTTCAAGAGTTCCCCTTGGAAGATAGAAAGTTTCCACTTCTGTTTTGCGTAATCGCGTTTCTCCTTAGTTTCATGGGTATGTCTTCTGAATTGTCCAATATTGAATGATGTAGCTAAAATGTGGTGCTACTGTCGGATGGTTTATATGCCCATGTCGTACTTGTACGGGAAAAGATTCGTCGGCCCGATCACCCCTCTTGTGCAACAGTTGAGAGAAGAACTTCATACTCAACCCTACGACACCATTTGCTGGAGAAAAGTCCGCCATCTTTGCGCCAAGGCAAGTATCACTAGCTGGTCCAAAAAATCGATCCAGAATCAGATAGTATGCGGGTCACCAAATTTTTGACGAAATGATTCGAATTGTTGTTGCAGGAGGATCTCTACTATCCCCATCCTTTAGTACAGGATCTGATGTGGGACAGTCTGTACATATTCACTGAGCCTTTTCTCAACCGTTGGCCGTTTAATAAACTTAGAGAAAAGGCTCTTCAGGTGACGATGAAGCACATTCACTACGAAGACGAGAACAGTCGATATATCACAATTGGATGCGTAGAAAAGGTAATGAAGGCATACATTTAAACAGTAGAGAGAGACACATAGAATTGCAAAATTTACCGATCATGGGAAACATCACTTATAATATATTTTACTTTTTCCTTGGACAGGTGTTGTGCATGCTTGCTTGCTGGGTAGAAGACCCAGACGGTGACTACTTCAAGAAGCATCTCGCAAGGATACCGGATTACCTTTGGGTGGCTGAAGACGGAATGAAGATGCAGGTTAGTAGTAGTGCAACTGAACTATAACGGAATTGGGCTTAAATTTGAACTGAGAAATGCTTATGCTGCATGTTTGAAAGATGGAAGTATTCTTATAATGATGAGAAGATTGATTTAGTAGAATGAGACCATCTAGAGGAAAGCTTAGTATGGTGCTTGGCTCTTTCATATGCAGAGTTTTGGTAGCCAAGAGTGGGATACAGGCTTCGCCATCCAAGCTTTGCTTGCCAGTAATATGACTGAGGAGATAGCACCAGTATTAGCTAGAGGACATGACTTCATTAAAAAATCTCAGGTTTGAATTTGATTCTTGCGAGCATCTGCTTGTCTCCAAAGTTTTCCTAGTTTCCTTTGCTTCCTCACATAAGCTGAACTGCATCGATCTGTCAATCACATTCCCAGGTCAAGGACAATCCTTCTGGGGACTTCAAAAGTATGCACCGTCATATCTCTAAAGGATCTTGGACATTTTCGGATCAAGATCATGGCTGGCAAGTCTCTGATTGCACTGCAGAAGGTCTGAAGGTAATACTGCTATGAAACCTACACTGTCAATAGGTTCAATCCAATCCTAAATTGCTATGCTCACCGAATCACTTTTCCTGTATATTCAGTGTTGCTTGCTTTTCTCAATGATGCCACCTGAAATTGTTGGCGAGAAGATGGACCCAGAGAGATTGTACGATGCTGTCAATGTCTTACTTTCTCTACAAGTGAGTACGCCATTGTTTTTCTTTCCCGAGCAAGACTTGAGAAAATATTTGATCAAGGTTGGCCAAACTTTGTCTGCTCAATGCATCCCAAAAGCATGTTGCTCTCCAAGTCTTCCTTTGACTTTTATGAGATTCCCATGTATGATTATAAATTATAGTATAATCATATCAACCATGAATGTCACTTGTTTCAGAGTAAAAATGGCGGATTGGCAGCATGGGAACCTGCAGGAGCCCAGGAATGGTTAGAAGTAAGTATTTAATAAATTTGTAGGAATTCCTTGATTAGTCCTGACAGACATTGACATGTTTCATTGTTAGTAAATTGCTAAATGAGGACATTATTTCTCATCATTTGTCACTTGCAGCTCCTAAATCCGACAGAGTTCTTTGCGGACATTGTCGTCGAGCATGAATATGTTGAATGCACATCCTCAGCCATCCATGCGTTAGTTATGTTCAGAAAGTTGTATCCCGGTCACAGGAAGAAGGAGATTGAGAGTTTCATACCAAATGCCGTACGGTTTCTGGAGAACATACAAAATCCAGATGGCTCGTGGTATGTTCCTTTTCCATTAGTCATTTCTGGATATTTTGGATAAATCAAGGAAACAACTGACTAATTAAGCAATTGTTGCAGGTATGGGAACTGGGGAGTCTGTTTTACATATGGCTCATGGTTTGCGCTTGGAGGACTAGCAGCTGCTGGCAAGACGTATAGCAATTGTGCAGCTATGCGCAAAGGAGTCGCTTTTCTTCTACGCACACAGTTGCAGGATGGCGGGTGGGGAGAGAGCTATCTTTCTTGCCCAAAGAAGGTAATTTCTAGTGGGACCTTCTACATCATGTTTGGCTTCAGCTGTATTTGCTGCACGCTTGTCTGGCAACATGGAAATCTTGAATTCTCTAATTTTCAAATTGGTCGATGTAGGAATACGTACCACTCGAAGCAAACAGATCGAATCTGGTGCACACCGGTTGGGCTATGATGGGTCTGATTTACGCGGGGCAGGTCAGTGGACGATTTTGATGTTTGTGTCTCAGTCGCATTGATCAATATTCAAATGAAGTTTCTGACTTTGGTATTTTCATCTACTATCAGGCAGAGAGGGATCCAACTCCCCTGCACCGTGCCGCAAAGCTGCTAATCAATTCACAAATGGAAGACGGCGATTATCCCCAACAGGTTCGTACCTTCCTATAACTTGATCTCATATAAGTGTTGATGTTTCGGAAATGATAAGTGCGCGCGCCACCAAGATCCTCAGAAAGAATTTCCTGTGCAATATAATCCATACAACTAGGAGAACGCAGTGATGTATCAGTCCACCCATATTATCTTGCACACAGTTTGTTTAATTCCTCAAATCATTAACGGTAGAAGTTGCCTCACAACGAAACAACATGATCGAAGCATGAACTGTGCCTGCCATTTATTCTGAATAGTCAGTTACTTTGGGTTGCAGGAAATCACTGGGGTTTTCATGAAGAACTGCATGTTACACTATGCCGCTTACCGGAACATATACCCACTGTGGGCACTCGCAGAGTATCGTAGGCGGGTTCCTTTACCGTCGATAGCCCTTTGAAGAGACAAGGCATACCATCACAGCTTGCCTACAGAGAAGACATAGATTTCATTGGCATAACAGAGTTTGAAACCCACGTATGTGGTTTTTCTTGTATGATAGATCCGAAGGACTTGCGGTCCTAGAACAGAGGATCCCAGCTACGTTGACGATGTATACATAGTTTTTTCTTTTTCTTTTTTGGGTCAAACGGTGTGTGTATGTATATATATGTTTCTTATCTTATGGTGTTGAGTAAAAATTTGTGTCTATTCCCCTCTTTTCTCTCATCCTCTTAATGATGCACGAGGTAAGAGAGTTTTCATTTATCATATGCAGGTATAGCCCATCTAATATGTATAAAATTAGATGACGACTGTTCTTAGATCTACTAACACATACGCATAATCCTAGATGGTCATCACCCTGCATGATTACTCTATGAATATTTACAAATTCAGAAAAATATTAAGAGAATATAATATTTGCTCACGTCAGCGCACGACAAACGCACTCAGTACCGGCCATCCCACGTAGACGGTCGACGTGCACGTAAGCGATTTTCAGTCAAAATTAACCGTGATGACTGTTCCATCATGAGCATTGCGCTTCTACGATATGAGATCCGACTCCCCTACTCAATCGAAATGTTCAGCTTGGGCTCTGGAGATGGTGAAAACCGGTATTCTATGTGAACTTTTCTGACTTTGATATTTCATCTGCCGTCAAGTAGAGAGGGATCCGACTCTCCTGCACCGTGCCGCCTAATCAATTCACAGACGGGAGATGTTGATTATCCCTGGCAGGTTTGCACCTTTCCATAACTGGATCTCAGGCAATAAGAGTGCCGGCCAGTCTGCCACCAATATCCTGGAAAAAATTTCCAGTGCACTTATCGATACAACTAGGAGAGAACCTAGGGATGATTAATGGACCACGCATATGATCTTACGAAAAAACTTCTTTGATCCCTTGAAACATTGTCAGGAACTTGATAGACAATAGGCATACCATCACAGCTTCCATGTGGAGAAAACGTAGATTTCATAAGCTTTAGAATTCAAAACCCATAGTCCAATGTAATATAATCCAAAACATTGTTTGAAATAAAATGTCAATGATCAAATAGAAGTTACTACACGTTCTATCTACACCTGATGCGGCGCGTTGAAGCATTCCCATCTTTCCCATTCCTTTACTTTCTGGTGTTGAGTGAACATTGTGTCGTTTTGATTTCATGGTCCTCTCGCCGATACACGATACGAGGCAAGACAATTCTTCGATTTATCATATGCAGATGCAGCTCATTTGATTTGTATAATACGTTGTCCATGAGGCTGATTTGGCCAGCCACGTCAAGGGATCACGAGCTCTAAACTGGGCAATTTTTCGTAAGCAGAACCGGCGATGCGGGATGCTCCAGAAACCGAGTTTCAGTGCTGCATCATGTGCTAACCTAGAACTAGAAAAGGGTGTCGTCGATTAAGATAGCAGGACGGGTATAATAACTGTTCTTAGATTCGTTGACAGACGCATATACACAATGTTACACTTTCTTTATCCTGACGAGCCAAACAAATTAGTGATTTGAGTTTTCTCTTATTGGCATTTTGTTTGACTTGCTTCAAAACAAGAAAGGTCCTCCTCAATTTGAGATATCTGAGAGAGAGAGAGGGAGAGAGAGATTAGAGGGGAGTCTCATCTTTATTTTCTCCCCTATTCTTAGCCACATTAACGTCTGGTACCAATTCTTCACTGATATGGAAGGAACAAAACAGCTACTGCATTTTTTCACTTGCACAATAGAGAACCACCAGATTGTTTCGTTCAGAAAGCTTTGGCGAAACCCATTACCGCAGTTATTGTTGCCTATAACCAGAAAACAAGAGGAAGGAAGCATTAAGCTCTTGTCACAGAAGAAAGTATGTGGGTCGGAAGGAGTCATGTGGAGAAGAGAACCAGCACCAGGAACGGATTAGTCGCCGTCGCGGTCGACAAGGACAAAGGCAGCCAATTTGCCATCCGATGGGCCAGCGATCATCTCCTCTCCCGGGGCCAAACTGTCGTCCTCATTCATGTTCATGATGACTCCTCTTGTGTGTATACCGTTTCCATCGCATCTATGTCTTTCATGACCTATTTATGCATAGAAATCAAGATCGCATTTCAGTCTTGAACACACGTCGCATCCTCGGTTTCCAGCCCATCAAAAATACTTCATAAACTCGTCATCACGTTGCATCACATCCGGAATGGAATACACAAGGAATTTGATCGAGCAAAGCAAACTATCACATGAAATGCTAGCAATGTGGTGATATGTATCACCCTGCACGGTATCCATCCATTACCAGACATGGGGAGCTCCTGCAGATTCACTAAAGTGAAGAAGCCATACATGTGACTGATTATTTTTCTTTTTGCTCGGTTGCAGTCACACGCCAACATCGCCACCGCCATCACCACCAGCAATATCACCATCACCATTCCACTTCTGACATTGCTCATGGAGCTTCATCCCCCCAACAGAAGCAGGACCTCGACAAGCCAACCAAGGACCTGTTTCTCACCTTCCATTGTTATTGCACTCGAAAAGATGTAAGTCAAAAAGCTCAAAGTCCTTCCAATTAACAATGTTTGAGATCATGTTAGCAAGTACCCCTGAAGCACTTGTTACACTTGCCTGACAAGGAAAGTTACAATTTTCAAGGCACTAGTTATGGGCATTACCTGTAAAAGTTAGTTTTTTGGAATAAGGAAAGTTCCTTAGTTGTTGGATGCTCAACAAGCACCTTGTCTGTGGACAATCTTTAACAGAATCCCCATATTTTTCCACCATCTTTCATATAGTGTTGTTTCACTCCTTAACGTATATGCAGAATTCAGTGTTCCACATTCTTTGTTCCCTTTCTTTTATTATTATTTATAGATTTTACTTAAAACAGATACATAGCCTAGATGTTGTACTGGAAGACAGAGACGTGGTCAGGGCACTTACGGACTATGTCTCTTATGCTGCAATTGAATCCTTGGTTCTTGGTGCTTCATCACGGCACGGCTTCATCAGGTAACAATCTCCGCAAATAGAAAAAATTGCAGGCCATGTCTTGTTTTGTCTCATTTTCTTACTTTTTCAAAAGCAAATGTTTATCCTGTTCTTGAGCTCTGCAAATAGTTTCATCTGTAAAGTGGTCAAGACTAAATCTCCCATATAAATTAATTGAAGTTTTCTCTTAAGAATGGACTTACCAAATAGAGATGGCAAATCCACTTGCACAAACAACATTCAGGAACTGTTTCTGACACCAACTCCTCAGGACTCTAAACAATTTTAAGGGAAGAAATAGGTGCTTCATACAGTGATACATGAAAGATTTTGTGGGACCACAGCCAACTGCTCTAAAAGCTTAAGCTGTTAGAAGAATAACCAACTCCTCAGGACTCTAAACAATTTTAAGGGAAGAAATAGGTGCTTCATACAGTGATACATGAAAGATTTTGTGGGGCCACAGCCAACTGCTCTAAAAACACTCTCCCTCACGCTTAGTCTGGTTTTTTTCCTAGTACTAAGCGTGGACAAATTCATTAGGGAGGCAAATAGGAGCCTGGAAAGATTTGAACTCAGGACCTCCTGCTCTGATACCATGAAAGATTTTGTGGGACCACTTACCAACTGCTCTAAAAGCTTAAGCTGATAGAAGAAGACGTGGTTTAATATTTATATATTCCAACAATACATAACCTCCCTTTATGAAAGATTGTTTTATAGAGAAAGAAGAGAATGAGATTTGGACATCATCACCAATATAAATGCTACAAAACACTAGAATTTGTGTAGATCTACCTAAACTGGTGGTTTTTCTCCAACAGATTAAAGTCTTCGCATGTCCCAAGCAGTGTCTCGAAAGGGGTACCGGATTTCTGCACTGTTTATGTCATCTCCAAGGGAAAGGTCTCTTCTATGCGGAAAGCTTCTCATCCGGCCCCCCATGCCTCCCCTCTTCTTGACCAAATACAGACCCTCAAAGAGAAAACAGCTGGTTCTGAAAGATACTTGCAAAAGAGTTTAAGAGGTTCATTTCTCTCCCCGATCACTTCAGATATGCTTCAGCATTACAAGAATGTCAAACTAAAAGAGTGTTCTAATGGCTGCAGAAAGACCCTTACCTAGACCTCTCAGCAGGCAACACGAGTCCATGAAGTAAGTTTCAAAAATATCAGATCTTTATTTACTGCCAGCAAGAAAGATGGAAATACTCCAAGGAATATGGGGTTGCAGACAACATATCCTGAGCAAGTGCAGTTCAAAAAAATAAAAATGATGACTTAGAAGCATGATATATAGTGTTGACCATTTTGGATGTGCATGAATTTGATTAGAGGTAGTAATGATGAGAGGGGAGAGGCGGAGGATTGGCTGAGAATTGTCACTGCAATTGTCACAGCTTCAGTTTCTTTTAATGTGCACTTACTTTACGAGGATAATGAAACAGGTCAATATGGGATAGAGGAAGGTCATGTGGATATGTCGCGGGGATAATGTCCGACACGGATTCTGACATTTCATTCGTCAGCTCAGGAAGGCCAAGCACAGATCGCCCATCCTCCGTATTCTATGACCATAGTGACTCCTTCCACCCTCCAAGGCTTTCCACCAGTTCTGATAGGTTATCCGTTCATTCACTGCACAAGTTCGCCGACCTCAACTCTGTGCATGAATTTTCATCAGCTTCATATGAAAGTGGACGAACATCAATTTCATCACACAACATGGTAATATTTTCTCATTCTCAGACTTACAAGTATTTGCCACAATACAGGGTAATTAATTGCTTCTCCATGACAAGTTGGAAGAAATTTTATCTAATGCGACTACCTAAAGAGAAGCCCACCTACCCTGAGATGAGTTCAAGAGCTATCAGCATGATGAGTTTGCAGTCTTCTTTCAGAGATATTGCTTCAAGAAGTATAAAGCATAGGAAACTGAGATACCATATCTTGGTTCTGGTGGGACCACTTGCCAACTGTTCTAAAAGTCTAAAAGTTTAAGCTGTTAGAAGAAGACATGATTTAATATTTATATATTCCAACACTCCCTCCCACGCTTAGTCTGCTCTTTTGCCTAGTACTAAGCGTGGACAAATTCACTTGTCCACTGGGGAGGTAAATAGGGGCCTGGAAAGATTTGAACTCAAGACCTCCTGCTTTGATAGCATGAAAGATTTGGTGGAATCACTTGCCAACTGCTCTAAAAGCTTAAGCTATTAGAAGAAGGCATAGTTTAACATTTATATATTCCAACAAATGTAAACAAAAGGCAAGTGTTAGTTGCACATAGACAAGCAAAAGATTATTACAACGATGTATGTACTCCACAGGTAGATGTATTCTGTCACGGTTATATAATTACTTGAATAAACCCAGATCTATCAAAGTAATAGGGATGTTTCCATGAACGATAATCATCGTGGTACTAGCAAAATTTTTACATGATGACTTTCAACCTTCCTGTCCATGTTTAAATCATGCAGGATGAAGTCCAAGCTGAAATGAGGAGGCTGAAGTTAGAACTGAAGAAAACAATGGAATTGTATAGTACAGCATGCAAAGAAGCACTAGCAGCAAAACAGAAGGTACTGAGAAGACAAGTATGTATTTGTTGAGAAAATAGGGTACTTGCTTAAACCAAACTAACTTCAGGAAATGGAGATGCATTGCTGGAGACTAGAAGAAGAGCAGCGTCTTGAAGAGGCACGATTTGCTCAGGAAGCTGCATTTTCAATTGTAGACAAGGAGAGAGCCAAGTGCAAAGCGGCCATTGAAGCAGCCGAAGCATCAAAGAAGATGGCAGAATTAGAAGCGCTTCGGAGAGCCAATGCGGAAACAAAAGCCCTTAAAGATGCAGAGGAGATGAAGAAGGTCTTGGATTCATTAAATCGCAGTGATGCAAGATGCAGGATGTACACTATCGAAGAGATTGAAGCTGCAACAAATTCCTTCGATGAGTCCTTCAAGATTGGGGAGGGAGGTTATGGACCAGTCTTCAAGTGTGACCTTGATCATACACCAGTTGCGGTTAAAGTTTTACGTCCAGATGCAGCTCATGGAAAAGCACAGTTTCAGCAAGAGGTAAGAGAAAAGAATTGACATCTTTTTTGAAGCCTTGCACAGTGCACTTTCTTGCTGACTTTGTAGCTCACAAATATCACTGTTTATCATCAATTGAGGAAATGAGAATGTCACGGAAATGCTGCTAAGTAAATGGCAGTCGAAGCAAACATTGGACCTCTAACTTCTGTTTGATTATAGCTGAAACATGACTGAGATACCTCAAAAGTACCTTACATGCATATCTGTCCCGCCACAAACAAGTTTAATTAGATCTTATAGAAATTGAATACCACCAATGAATTTCTCAAGGTCACTGGTGATAAAGAAAAGGGTATGCAATTCAGGATTCTTCACATTCTTTCACTAGTGAGGTCCACAACTATTCGATTTCGATTCTGTTGAAGAGATTTTTTCTTTATCACAATGAATTTCATGAAAAGAGGAAGCAGAATTGCAATGACAAAAATCACATTATCATAGTTAATCCTTCCATTGACCATGATGATGCAGGTGGAAGTACTTAGCCGCATAAGGCATCCCAACATGGTTCTCCTCTTAGGAGCCTGCCCTGAGCACGGGTGTCTAGTGTACGAGTTCATGGCCAATGGATGTTTAGATGACAGACTTTTCAGGCGAGGCGAATCCCCTGTTCTTTCTTGGCAACTTCGATTCCGAATTGCTGCAGAGGTAGCCACAGGCCTTATGTTTCTCCATCAGACAAAACCAGAGCCTCTAGTCCATCGAGACCTTAAACCGAGCAACATCTTGCTCGGTTACAACTACGTCAGCAAGATCAGCGATGTTGGGTTGGCAAAGCTTGTTCCTCCTCCTGTTGCTGAAAACTTGACTCAGTACCGAATGACATCAACTGCCGGAACCTTCTGTTATATCGATCCCGAATATCAACAAACTGGAATGCTTGCTGTAAAATCTGATGTATATTCTCTGGGAATTGTGCTTCTACAATTAATCACGGCGAAACCACCAATGGGTATCACTCATAACGTCAGCACATCTGTAGAAAAAGGGAACTTTTCGGAGATGTTAGACCCTGATGTGCCTAATTGGCCTGTTGAGGAGGCCTTATGTATTGCACAGCTGGCTCTGCAGTGTGCAGAGTTAAGACGAAAGGATCGGCCTGATCTTGGCAAGGTGGTTTTGCCAGAGCTTAACAGATTGAGAGATTTCGCTGAGGAGAACATGCTAAATGGCTCATTATTAAGTGGCGCCGCAACCCCATCTCCTCGTCACTCTTACAATTCCAATGCCCAGGTAAAAACAAATTCTCTTTACTAAGATCAGGAAATTGGCCCAAAACATCCCATCTTTGCTTAAAGCACACTTCTAACATAATAAGAAGGCTTGACTTGTTTTCCAAAATGCTATGGCAGGAGGTGATGGCCGATCCTGCGCTTGTGCATTCAGGAAGCGCAAGGAGTCACCCCAACACTCTCAGCCAAAACAGCTAGTCAGTCAGAGTAGAATTTTGTTATTAGCATCTTTATCATAAACACCATCCTAAGTTTTCTCAATTCTACATCGCTCCATGTCAGGAAGGTGCTAATGAATTGACAAATGGAAGACGGTGATTAATCCCAGAAGGTTTGGAACTTTCTGTGACTTTTTCCCCTGCATTTCATGTGAATGCAATTTCCTGAACTGTAGAACAAAGGACGAATTTCATCACTTGATGCCTAATCGAGAACCCAAAAGTGTTACCTTACAACGAAACATATCCCATCTTCTAAGCCTGAACATTGCTCCCCCAATATACTTAGTTACGCTTTGCTTGCAGGAGATCGATGAGTTCGCATTGTGCTGTTTACTGAGGAGTGGGTACTTGTGGGAGTCGGCGAGTATTGTAGGCGGGTTCACCTTTTGACGAAACAGAGTAGATAGTGACGTTGTATACTGTCCTGTGTGTATTTGATGATCAGAAGGACCTTGTATCCATTGTATTTAAAGTTCACGAAAGACCCCAAAAACATGCTTTACGTCAGTTTTTGCTTGTTTTTAAGGAGCTTCGGAGTAGATCATGACGGTTGAGCAGCGGAAACTTCATGCGACTTTCTTGTTTCTGTTAAACCTTCACTGTAAGTTTGTTGATGCTTTGAAGAAGGCAGAGCTTGGATGCTGATGAAGATGATGCAGATGCATCATGGTATTGTAAATGATTGACTTTCCTAGGAAAAATTATCAAAAAAGTCCTAAACCTACCGTAATTGTGTCAAGTAAGTGTTTTTTTTTTTTTATCAATTCAGTCCTAAGTTTTTTTTTGTATTAATCCGGCCCATCCGAACAATTTTGGCCGCAAAATGGGACGCCGGCCGAGCCACATAGTCACGATCAGCGTTGGCGTGGATATTTTAAAAGGATATTCTAATAAAATTTTTATTTTTCTTTTCTTTTCTTTACTTTTTTTCTTCCCCTGCACTTAAGGCCCCCGCGAAGGTTGGGATGCTTTGCCTTCCCAGACCTAAGTGTAGGGAAAGAAAAAAGGCAAAGAAAAAAAAATATGAAATATCCCAAACTGGCACACCTGAATATGGAGGCTGGTAGGGCAATGGCGATGGCGATGGCGATGGCAGTAACGATCATGATCGAGAAGACAAACATTATTAACGAGCTTGATAAGGTTTTGGGCGAGGGCTTCAGCTCCGGGACCAAAACTTTTAATGGTGTATTTTTTTTTTTTTGTCTTTGTGATTGATAAAAAAAAAGAGTGAAAAAAGAGACGTTGAAATGATTTATTAGTCACATATCTTAAAAGCATACAAAAAAAAAAGAGTTAATACTATGAAAAGCTCCAAATCAGTACACATGTAATAAATTTATCTCAAATTAATTTTTCGTCACATAAAATCCCAAACTAATATACTCATGACAAATATGTCTCAAACTAATTTTTGACCCCTCAAAACCCCAAATTAGTATACATTTGATCAATTTACCCTCCGTTAGTTTCTGTTAAATTGGGTTAGTACCTCTGAAAATACTAAATTGACGAAGGGTAAAAATCCTAAACTAGTACATTTAACGAAAACTTACGGATGGTAAATTTATCATAAGTGTATTAGTTTGAAGGTTTTTTATGGTCAAAAAATTAATTTGGAATAAATTTGTAACATGTGTAACAGTTTAAAGTTTTTCGTGATAAAAAGTAGTTCTACAATGACCTGCAGACTTGACACGGTTTTATTTGCTATAGTATCATTTTTACGGCACTAATGAACATATTTTGTCCAAAAACCATGCTAAACTGATATTAAAGTAGTGGGGATACAGATGGGGATCCCCTGCCTTAAAGGCAGGGGACGTGATGGATCCCCACCATCCATCTATCCCCAAAATACCCCCTTAAGGCAGGGGATCCGGATCCATGGGATACTATTGGTAGTTCTAAACTTTTACTCAATATTCATTGTTATTGTTGAAAGCTTTCTTTTTTTCTTTTTTTTTTGCAATATCATCCCTAAATCTTATGGTCCTTCTATTATAGACTTAAAGGAGTCTGCCGACGTGATTGTTTAAGCTACTGACTTTTTATTTTTCATTCGATTTCGTTCTTGAACTTATTTGTCAGTTGAATTTAGTCCTTAACCTATCATTTTCCGGTCCTCTTTCTAACAACTTTCGAGCATGACGATGGTCATACAACGTTTTGCAGGATAAACCTCAATGGCCTTTATTAGAATAAATAATCTTTCAGACAACCCCCTCGACAAAACATACTCATGGCAAGTACTAACGTGTTCGTATCAGACTTAACCGTTTTTACGTCATAAGCTGGTCAATCTATTTATTCACGGACAATAAAATGTCGATCGGGTCTGAATTGACAATTCGAAATAATCCTTGCACCAGCATGAAATATATGTTTGGTACATTTAGAAGTATGTACAACATGTAGACACACCATGTAAGTCTTTTATATAGGACAGTTCATCTCGACATAATCAATGAGTATTCCTATCGGGATTAAACCTAAATTTGATATGACGCGAGCGAGAGAGGAAAAAACCCCTCGGAGGACTAAATTGAACAAACAAACAAAGTATAGGGACGACATTGAATAATCATTCATATTAAGTCCTAAAGTAAGAGGATTACCCATCAACATTACCACATTTGGTCGATAATTTCAACGGAAAGATCACATTGAACCAATTTTCAAAAAGTTTAAGAATAATACTGAACAAACAGAATGACCTTGAATTGAGAAAGAGAGAGAGAGATTATAGGAGAGTCTCATATTTCGGTCTCCTCTTAGCTACTTTTAAGGAATGATGCTCGATCCTTTGTGCACAAGACCAGGGAACAAACAGGTGAGGAAAGAAACTACCTTTGACACCTGAAGAAGAGAAAATAGCGGGTACACCTTTCCAGGAGGGAGCTCTGATCATCAAACACAGTCCAACATTTTGTTGCCACCCACCCAAGATCACTCTGTTCGCTCCTTAATTGCCATAGAGAGAGAGAGAGAGAGAGAGAGAGAGAATGTGGGTAGGAAAGGGTCATGCGGAGAAGAAAGCCGCGATGAGGAATGGATTGGTCGCTGTCGCCATCGACAGGGACAAAGGCAGCCAATACGCCATCCGGTGGGCCGCCGATAACATCCTCTCCAAAGGCCAAACCGTCATCCTCATCCATGTCCACCACAGCTCCGCCTCCGCTTCCTGTACGTTAACCATATTACATTTTGCAATCTCTCTCTTTCTAAGTAGCTCGCCGATAGCCATTTTCGAAGCTACCATATGACATGATGCCTCATGGAACTAGATAAGCCATACATTTGACTCTCTCTCTCTCACTCTTGGGTGGATGCAGCGCCGCAACTCCATCACAATTATGAACCCCGCGGGGCTTGCAGTATCGAAGGCCCGTCGCCGCGCAAGCAGGAGTTGCAAAAGCTAAACAAGGACCTGTTCCTCACCTTCCATTGTTATTGCACTCGAAAAGATGTACACATCTGACAATGAAGTCTTTGCCCTTCAATACTGCAATTTTCCCACCATCTTTCATAAGCAAAACACGCATATGATGTAACATTCTTTTGCCTCATTTATTACTTTCCATTCACAAACTCAGTAACTTGGATCAGATACATTGCCTAGATGTCATACTGGAGGACCTGGATGTGGCCAGAGCAATTACAGAATACGTTTCTTACGCCGGGATAGAGCTCTTGGTTCTCGGCGCTTCGCAACGTCATGGATTCATCAGGTGGCATCTTTTATCCGCTATGATTCTACCTTTTTTTCTAATTTTCCTCCTACATCCCGGGCGTCTCATTACAAATGAAGCTGTATGTGAGACAGAACTATCTGTGGTATTTCATTTAGGTCATACAGCATCTTATTGTAGCTTTCAAATTCTACTTATTTGCACTAGCTCTACCAAGATTTTTGACTTTTCAACTCACCATTCATAAGACAAAGCCTCAGAAGTGAATTGCATGATATGAGGAATAAAACGGAAACATGATTAGGCCCTGGATAATCGAAAAGCTCTTCACTCAATCCAACAAAGATACATTCAAAAGAGAACAATCAAACTCGTACCCTGCAATATGAGTACTTCAAACAGGCCTCAACTATGTGATTTTTATTGAACAGATTAAAGCATTCAAACATCCCAAGCGGTGTATCAAAAGGGGCACCGGATTTCTGCACGGTTTATGTCATCTCCAAAGGAAAGGTCTCTTCCGTGCGGAATGCTTCTCGTCCATCTCCTTACGCCTCTCCACTTCTTGACCAAATACAGAACCTTAACGAACAGACAGCCGGTTCTGAGAAACACTTGCTGAACAGTTTAAAAGGTTCGTTTATCTCACTGACCACGTCCGTTCTTCCTTCAGCATGGCAAAAATGTTAAACTGTTGGAGCCTTCTATTATTTGCAGATCAAACATCAATCAAGTCTTCTCCTGCCAGGCACAATGAGTCCATCAGGTACGTCATGAAATCTTTTACTATTTCCGGAAAGAGTGCATGCGTATTTTTTTTTTCCTTTGGTCGGAAGCATATAGGTGTTTCAAATGCTTATCTATAGACAGTTCAATTTACAAAGAGACGAATAATTATCAAGAAGAAGTGCCTTTTTTCCCGATAAGTGCTTTTCTTGACAATCCTAGATGCATGTCAAGTCAGATATTGGGTACATAACGTTGCGAGTCTCTTGACTTGTGAGAGCATGGGAAGAGGGAGGAGAGGTTGAGTACTCTCTTTGCGGTCTCACGCTGCTGGTTTATAATAGTTTAGAATCATCAAAAGAGTTCAATCAAAAAACAATGAAACAGGTCAGCATTGGATAGAGGAAGAGGCTCCTCAGCATTTGCAGCGAGGATGATGCCAGAAGTAGACACTGATATATCGTTCATCAGCTCTGGAAGATCAAGCACAGATCGGTCGTCCTCTTTGCTCTATGACCGGATGGACTCCGTCTACCCACCCAGTCTCCCCACCAGCCCAGATAGGTCATCCATTCATTCACTGCAGAGATTTATGGATTTCGGTTCATCATATGAATTGTCACAGATATCACAAGAGAGTGGTCGAACATCATGCTCGTTCTCATCACAAAGCCTGGTAATGTTTTCTTATTCTAAGACATCTCTTCGACGTACAAGTAGCAGTGTCAATGTTCTTAAATACTGGCCAAGAGATATTTCACGTAGTCTGGAAAGTGCTTGAGACCTACCAGCAACACTATCTTACCTCAAATTTGTCATCAGATTGTTTCCAAAAAGTTTGAAATATGTGCGCATTGCCTGAAAGAAGACTAGATTTTTTAACTCAAACAAAAGAATACCAATTGCATGAGTAAAAATCGATAATTACTAAATGACTGCTAACTTCCTCGTTCACTGTACAAAATACACAGGATGATGTAGAAGATGAAATGAGGAGGCTAAGGTTAGAATTGAAGCAAACAATGGATATGTACAGTAAAGCATGCAAGGAGGCACTGGTGGCAAAACAGAAGGTATGGATGATCACCATGTACTTCAATTATGCTTATGTAAACGGCGGTTGTTTAAGTTGAATTAACTTCAGGCAGTGGAGCTGCAACGCTGGAGATATGAAGAAGAGCGGAGACTGGACGAGGCGCAACTTGCTAAGGAAACCGCGCTGTCAATTGCAGAGAAGGAAAGAGCTAAGTACAAAGCAGCCCTTGAAGAAGCAGAGGCAGCACAGAGAATTGCAGAGCTGGAAGCACAAAGGAGACTGAATGCAGAAGTGAAGGCCCTCAGAGAGGCAGAAGAGATAAAGAAGGTATTGGATGAACTGCAGAACAGCGATGCGAGATACAGGCGATACACAATTGAAGAGATTGAAGCTGCAACGAATTTCTTCGCCGAGTCTCACAAGATTGGCGAGGGAGGCTACGGCCCAGTGTTCAAGTGTAACCTAGATCATACACCGGTTGCAGTTAAAGTTTTACGTCCAGATGCAGCGCAAGGAAGGTCACAGTTTCAACAAGAGGTATGGGAGAGACAAGGATTTTACCAATGCTTGCGTCTGTCATCTCTTTACAGTAAACCTATCAACCAAGGAACTAAGGAGATCTGAGCAAAGCCAAAGCAAAAGTTCCATAAGACAAAGGAAAACACAGTTAAGGCACAAGTCATAGAGGCCAGTCATCTTTAGGTGCAAAATAAATTATCTAAGACGTGGACAGATATATCTTTGACATATTTATGTGCATATGAATACAAAGATTAGCAAACATAATCTGTCCCTTAATCATGGCGATGCAGGTGGAAGTACTTAGCCGAATAAGGCATCCCAACATGGTGCTTCTCTTAGGAGCCTGCCCGGAGTACGGGTGTCTAGTGTACGAGTACATGGGCAACGGAAGCTTAGAGGAACGTCTTTTCCAGCAAGGCAAGTCCCCTGTTCTGTCTTGGCAACTTAGATTCAAAGTTGCGGCGGAGATAGCCACAGGCCTCCTGTTCCTCCATCAGACAAAGCCAGAGCCTCTAGTCCATCGCGACCTCAAACCCGGCAACATTTTGCTTGATTACAACTATGTCAGCAAAATTAGCGACGTGGGATTAGCTAGGCTGGTTCCTCCTTCGGTTGCTGAAAGTGTGACACAGTACCGAATGACATCGACCGCAGGCACTTTCTGCTACATCGATCCTGAGTATCAGCAAACGGGGATGCTAGGCGTGAAATCCGACGTATATTCTTTCGGAATTGTGCTTCTGCAGCTAGTCACGGGAAAATCACCGATGGGCATCACTCACCACGTCTGCAAGTCCATAGAGAAAGGGAACTTCTCAGAGATGCTAGACCCCGAAGTACCCGACTGGCCCGTTGATGAGGCCTTGTCCCTCGCACAGATAGCTCTCCAATGCGCCGAGATGAGACGGAAAGACCGGCCGGATCTCGGCAAGGTTGTCTTGCCAGAGCTCAACAAGTTGAGAGATTTCGCTGAAGAGAACTTGCAGCAGTGCTCAATATTTGGTGGCAGCGCACTGACATCCCCTCATCACTCTTACAATTCCACAGCTCAGGTACGCCAAAGGCTCTTCACTAACATCTGGAACTTGGAATATAAACCCCTTATCAGTCCTCACTCAAACCGTCCTGTTAATCTAACAAAGAAACAGCTGATCTGCTACAGCTACAAGTATCAGAACTATGTGTCCGTGAATCACCACCAAGGAATCATAACTTTTTGTTGGATGTTCATGGTGCAGGAGGTGATGAGCGACCCACTAGTGGAACACTCGGGGAGCTCAATGGGCTACTCCAGCGCTTCAGCTCAGACAACCACCTGATTCCAGAAAAGCCAAGTATTCTATTCGCTTCGCGGTTTACTAGCACAGGCGGAGCCAGACCAGTTTATCACTTTGCCTTGCTGTGGTGGGTGTGCACATCCACAAGAGCATAGTTTAGAGGAATCAACTGTGGGGAATGTGAAATGTTGAATTTAGGACATGAGGAAACTAGGAGTTAAGAAGTTGGGGAAACTGCGAAAGCCCAATTTTGGTCCAGCAACTTCCACCGTACATATGACTGACAAACTAATTTACAGAACTGTGGTTGTTCCTGATTTTTTTTGTCTCCCCTCGTCTTTTTCTTCTCTGAAGAAAGCAAACCTTCACTCATCTAGAGCGAAACAGAAAGAGCTTGCACTAGCACATATACATGGCAAACCAAGAATCTTAACAAGAGGGAAAGAACTGAGTGAATACAAAAGCCCATCGAATCCTTCATACCGTCCAATGCAACACTGAAAACCAAGAAAGTCTGCGATGAATAGATCACAAACAGAACAATCCGGCTCCGAATGTGTAATATCTAAGGCCCAAGAAGCCCATAATTTCATTAAGCCCAGCCCAACCCCAACATTTTTCCTTTCTCCTTTTCAGCCACCAGGACCACAACAGAACGACAGAAGAAGAAGAAGGAGAAAGAAGAAAAAGAAAGAAGAAGAGAAAGGAGAGAGGAGAGAGGGGTTTCCTCGCGTTGCCGACAAGCCGCTCCGACATTGATTAACAGCGATCGGTAAGTATTTGCGCTTCTTTTTCCCTCCGATCGAAGTGATTTTCGGAATTAGGGTTGAATTACAGAATTTGGTGGAGTTTGAGTCAACGGGTCTGATTTCTTGGTCATTTAGCCGCGCTTTTGTATGGAAATGAAACTTTAGGGTGTTGTAAAGCTGTAGGATTCGACGGATCTTGATTTGGAGTTACGATTTTCCCGGAACGAGATTTTCAAATCTGGCGCGCGCTGTGAACAGTATGCGACCAGCACTGTTTTGCCCATTTTCGTCAATTTTCGATTGGATTTTGGACAAGCTGTATTGGGGTTATTGTTGTACGTTAAGAGAGCTTCTTTGGACTATAAGATCGTTTAAAACGAAGCTCGGATGAGGAAGTTATGACCCGTTGAAGTTTATCGCGCAAGTTGCGCAAAGCGGACAACTTACTTTTTGCTACAAGCGAGTGTTTTATTAGTGCGTAGGTGTCGTCTTAGTAACAAATAGGCCTTATTCAGTTGAATCGTATTCTAGAGTAGCTTATTACTCAGTTTTTTATCTGTTTTCCCACTTTGATAGGATTTTGGACGTGTCGTTCCGAGTAACATTTCTAGTTCGCTTTTGACATCATCGGGTGAGTGATACTATTTCTTCTTTGTGTTTGTAAAGTGCATATTTTGAAAGAGATATACTATGTGTTATGAACAGAGGGAAAAAAATATCATATTGGTAGCATAAAACAGGATCGGATATTTACTGTTGTTTTTGTCTATTTGATATGATTTGAGCTGCTGGTTTTGGTTATGAGGATGATGTTATGGTTGGATTTTGTGGTGCTCAAGATAGCTGTAAACCCAATTGATGGGTTTGTGGGTATGCGCATACTAGTTAGGATATCCTTGTGGGCCGAGCCACTGGCATTGTAGGTGGAGACCTTGCCAAGGGGAATCTTGGTCGTCTTTTGTCACGAGCGTTATACGTGACCATGGTTAGACTTTTGAGCATGAGATTGGTCAGTGGATAGACCATTGACATGTATTTTTTTATGAGATTGGTTAGTGGATAGACCACTGACATGTGTTTTGCTGAGATTAGTCGATGGATAGACCAATGACTTGTGTTTTGATGAGATTCATCAATGGAGTGGACCATTGATACTTACTTTTACTGGAGTTCGTGGTTTGAAACAAATGTTTTTGCTAGAAACCTATTATGTTAAGGTTTTATATAACTCGTTTTAACTATAAAGATCTGTTATGTTTCGACTTTGACTTATACGAGTTATATTTTGATATTGAAATGTGCATAGTGATTGTTCGATCTGCTTAGAAGAAATATATTACTCACTGAGCCGTATTAGCTCACTCCTTCATTTTTCCTTGTCTTTCAGGTTCAGAAAGTCGCAAATAACACGAGGGCGGTCGTTAGCAAACGACATTTTGTTAGTAGGGCTTTTGGGTATGTGTTTTTGAGTTAGATGTGACTTTGATGAGCCTTTGAGCTGTGACTAGAGGTGTATATCTTTTTTGTAGAGACACGGACATGTCTCTTTTGGTGGATATACACAGTGATCTGTTTTTTTTTTGTTGAAAAATAAGCATATTAATATTACTCATAGCAAAAAGTTATTACAAACTAGGCTCGTCAGAGAGGCATCAGCACCAAGTAAATTCCAAACGGGCTGGGGAGGCGCGGAGGCCCATTGATCTGAAAGTTGGTGGGCTCGGTACATCTTGGCCACACAATCTGCCGCATGATTAGCGGTTCTTTTGCAATGGATGACAGATATATTGGTAGTACTAAAAAGGCTTTGACGAGCGTGCACAACTAGAGGGATTGCTTCCCAGCTGGCTTCCACATCTTCATTTATCGCACGAATTAAAACCTTTGAGTCAGACTCCACTTGAACAGAGACCTGTTTCTCTCTAACTTCTCTTCTCGCTTCCAGAAACTTCAAACCCGCGATGAGGGCATGGAACTCAGCTAACAAAGGGGGGCATGATGGGATCTTCTCAGCAAAGCCATCCACCAAGGCGCCAGTCGAGTCGCGAAGTACTCCTACAATCGCTCCTTCGCGATCCGTAGCCCCACCAGAGGAAGCATCGACGCTGAGTTTTAGATCTGGAGGTTTTGGAGGCACCCACACGGTAGGTGAATCTTCATCTGTTCTCTTAAGGCTCTGATTCTTGCCGTTCCACCTTCTATGAGTCGCAAGCGCTGATTTCGCTTCTTCGATTAAGGATTCCGCACACGGCTTTGACCCCCTAAACACCAATTTATTCCTTGCTTTCCAGATTTCCCAGAGAGTTATGGCAATCATATCAAAGGAGGAAGCACAACTTGGGTCACAAATAATGGACTGCAGCCAGGTATCCATGTGTTCTGTCTGAGGGATTCTAGGGCTCATTCTCAACCTTCTCTAGATAGTTTCAGTCCATGGACAGAAGAGGAAGAGGTGTTCTATTGTTTCTGCTTGTCTACTGCATAGAGGGCATAGAGGGTCGTTGATTATTTTCCGCTGACATAGGTTATCCCTTGTAGACAGAGCATTGTGTGCAATATTCCATAGAAAAATCCTCACTTTGGGAGGAATATTTACCTTCCAAATTCCATTCCAAAGACTTCTTGATGGTTGGACTGAAATAGAAGCTTGATTCGAGTGTTGATTCGTTTCTTTTTCTCTCAGAGAGTTGTAGGCACTCTTCACCGTGAAGTCCCATTTCACTGTTTTAGTCCTTTTCAACTTATCTTCCTGAGGTGTGGGGTTAAGAGGGATGGCTAGAATCTCCGATGCTATGTCTATGTCAAAAAGGGTGTTAACTTTTTCAACATCCCAAGCAACTTCCTCCTTTATAATCAATTCTGAAACTTTCAGGGGATCTGATGTGTTTGCCGGACCCCCAATGATTCCTATTCTAAGCCAGCAGTCTTGTCGAATACTTACCTCCTCCCCTGTTCCGATAGACCAGCGCACCGAATCCGCTATGATATCTCTACCTTGGAGTATGCTAATCCAACCCCAGGAAGGTCTCAACCCTTTCTTAGCCTATAGGAAGTTGCAGTGTGGGAAATACATACCTTTCATGACTCTGTACCAAAGGCTGTTTGGGTTCTGGGCTAATCTCCAAGCTTGTCTTCCCAACAAGGCTTGATTGAAACTTTCCATATCTCTAAATCCCAAGCCACCATTATCCTTCCTTGATTTCAAGAGCTCCCATTTGCGCCAATGAATACCCGTCTTCTTCTCACTATTTTTCCATCAAAAGTGAGCTATTTTCCTTTCAATCGAAGTGCATATTGACTTTGGTATTTTAAAAATCAACATAGCATACTGGGGAAGAGCCTGGACAGCTGCTTTAATAAGGGTCTCTTTTCCAGCCTTTGAGAACAAGTTTTCCTTCCAACCATCCAGTTTCATATCCACTCGTGTATTGATCCATGAGAACATCTGTTTTTTTGTGTCACCCCAGTCAGAGGGGAGACCCAAATATTTCCATGTTTTCCTCATAATTGGGACTCTTAGAACATTGGCTAGGCTTTCCTGGAGCTGCATTGGACACTTTGGACCCATGAACAGTCCAGATTTATTTAGGTTAATCTCTTGACCGGAGGCGTAGCAATACTGGTTTAGAATCATCGCCGGATTCTGACATTCAACTAACCTTCCTTCCAAGAAGAAATTGAGTCATCCGCAAATAATAGATGAGAGAGAGGGGGGCTAGAACTGTTCAGTTTGATACCCTTAATAGTCCCCTCACTAACTGCCTTCTTCATCAACATAGACAAAGAGTTAGCCATAAGAATAAACGGATAAGAAGAAATAGGATCACCTTGTCTTAATCCTCTCGACAGTTTGAAGTATGGCAGAGGTTCACCATTGAATTTCACACTCAAGGTAGCCGAGTTGACACATTTCATAACTCTATTTACCTAAAAGTCACAGAATCCCATCTTGATCAAGCAAGCTTCTAAAAAGTCTCATTCCACTCGATCACATGCATTCTTCATATCGAGTTTCAGAATAGCTAGAAACCTCTTCTTCCTCTTTTTAATTCTCATTTTATGTAAAATTTCCTGAACGACCAAAATGTTGTCTCGGATTTGTCTTCCTCCGACGAAAACACTATGTTCTTCCGCAATTAACAAGGGCAGCCAACATTTTAGCTTGTTCGCAATGATTTTTTATATAATTTTGTAACCAAAGTTACACAGGCTAATTGGTCTAAACTGGTCTAGCCTCTCGGGGTTCTTCACTTTTGGAATGAGAGTTAGTAGAGTTTTGTTCACCTTTGGGTTCATACTCCCTATGTCAAAAAAAATCCTTGACATCCTTAAAGATCCTAGCCTTGATGTGCTCCCAGTTCTGCTGATAAAATAAACCATTCAACCCATCCGAACCCGGGGCTTTTTCTGATCCCATATTGAAAACCACATCCCTGACCTCTTCCAAAGTGACTTCAGCTGATAGCGCTGCATTCATATCCTCACTCACGAGCTCTGGACATTGTGCTAGGACAGGCTCAAAGCACCTAAGACCCGCTGAGGTGTAAAGTTAGCAAAGAAATCCGCAGTCATCTCCTTAAGACAAGTTGGGTTCCTGACCCATATCTCCTCCCCTACCATCTTAAGCATCGATATTCTGTTTCTTTGCCTCCTTTGTATGGTTGTCGCATGAAAGAACTTTGTGTTTTTGTCCCCCCATCTCAGCCAATTCACTCTTGACCTCAAACCCCATAACATTTCCTCCCTTCGCCAACATTTTTCAATTTGATCAGTTAGCTCCCTCGGATACTTCTTTCTTCAGGTGAGTTTCTGCCATTGGTAATCCTCTTGAGCTCCATTTGCAGTTTCTGAATTTGGACTCTGCAGTTAGGGAACTCTTTTTTACTCCATTTCTCTAGAGCATCCGAAACAGATTTTAGTTTTTCCACCATATCAGCCCCTTCCCTCTCAGATTCTTCCCATCTTTCTTTAACAATGCGGCTGCAATCCTTACTCTCAATCCAGAAAGATTCAAATCTGAATGATTTCTTCCTTTTCACCTTGGCGCAAGTCAAGGTTAGCAGGATAGGGCTATGATAAGACCCTATCGCAGGTAAAGCAAATGTATCAACTGACGGGAAGGCCACCCTCCAAGCAAAGTTACATATAGCTCTATCTAGTCTTTTTTTCATAAGAGCGCCTTCCTCTCTTTTATTAGACCAGGTAAAAGCGCACCCCTTATTCTCGATATCTATCATCGAACATTCCTCAAGTAAAACTCTGAAAGACTGCATTCTAGGATTCTCAGCTTCTCTTCTCCCCTCTTTCTCCCAACTATATAAGGTCTCATTAAAGTCTCCAATCCAAACACATGGTAAATCCAGCTCCGATTTCATTTGTTTCAATTGCTCCCATAAAAGGAGCCTTCCCTGGTAGGTGGCAGGCGCATAGCAGCAGGTTAGTCTAAAGGGACTACTCTGGTCTGGATCTGAATATTTCAGATCAAAGAAATCATTTGTGGCCGAGAGAATTTCTACATTCACATTATCATTCCAGAATAAAGCCAATCCACCACCCAAACCCCTTGGGTTTACAATATGTTGATATTGATACTTTAACCTCTTCCTAACCTCATGAACAACTCTTTCTTGGTTCTTTGTCTCACAAAGGAAGATTGACTTGGGCCTTTCTTGAGCCGAAATGGCTCTTAGAGCTCGAACTGTCAGAGGTGTGCTCAACCCTTGACAGTTCCAAGCAAGAATACTCATTTTTCACCCGGTGGCTTATTTGGGCAAGCCACCAATGCCCGTATGTTAAGTTCATTAGCAGACTTAACAGGTGTGTCAAGTAGAAACGACTTATCCAGGATCATATTATGCATCTCCTTATCCTCAGTACACTGTAACATTCTTCCTTTTTTTAGCACTCTGCTAGCTGATTGTTTCTGACCTTTCTTTTGACTGTTGCAGCCATGGAATGAAGGGAGTTGTAGAAGGAGGTGTCTCGCACCTTATGTTCCATCAGAACCTTTTTCCTGATTTTCTAATAAGGTATGATACTCTAACTCTCACACCTTCCTCTTCGCTCTTTCCTCGCTGGATGAAGCCCTCTTTACAGTGTTACCGATTATACCACAAGTGCTGTAGGCCATTTTAGGGGACTCTGGAGTCTCTGGAATCGCCTCATCCTCTTCATCTCCGAAAGTTTTTGTCTCATAAAAGGACTTCCAGTAGGGACTGTGAGAATTCATCTCTGTTTTCAACCACGTCCCATAAAATATATTCTCATTATTCGCAAAAGGTTCTTCCTCATAGGGAATGTCAGCACAATTCTGGGCATAATGTCCAATTTTCCCACATGAGAAGCAGAAAATAGATAGTCTTTCATACCGGAAATCAATCCAGAGTTCTTTCCCTTTATAACTATAAATCAGCCCAGGTTCTAATGGGTTTAGCAGGTTTAGAACAACTCTTGCCAAACTGCTATTGCTGCATAACCTCTTACTTCGATCTTGACCTCCAGAACTTTCCCGACCTGCTCCGCTATACTACTGATTACCTCAACTTTTCTTCCCTCTACAGGTATTCCCACAAGATGGAGCCAGAATGCACATGAGTCGAAAGGGTAACACGGAGGCACAAAACTGGGTTCCCATGATTTAAGAACCAGTAGGTGTCAGGAAAAGGACCAAGGGATAGATTCCATGATTCTACATTTCTCCTCTACGCTCTCAAAAACGAAAGAAAAGAGGCCTGGCTCGAGATGAGAAACAACTACCTTCTCAGATTTCCAGGCTTTTTTCATGGTCGATTGGAAGGCGTGGAAGTTTATCTCTGGGTTGCCATAAAGCCTCCCAAAAGCCGCACGTTCACCTTCCTTGATACTTATCTCGGTAACCACTTCATCAACGACTGCACTTTTCGTATTCGCCCAAAGGTGACCCAGTCGGCTGCATAGGGCATTGATCCTTTGTTCTTGTTCCATCTGAAAGTGGCTGTGCAGGCAGGAGAAAAGGGCGACAACTGCTATTCCATCGGCATCCACTCAGAGCAGGGAACTCCAAGTACCTTTAGAGAAGACGACTGCACATATCAAAGAGAGGGAGAAGGGTTTTGTCAGATTGGGGCAATTAGGTTTAGGGTTTTGTGGGGGTTACGGGATTTTAGGAGAAATTTATCATTGACATGGTTATGTATATTCAGACAAAGAGAAATCACAGGGGAAGGAGATACAAAGATTAGGGTTTATATGGTGGGGGTTGGGGGTAGGGCTTAGTGATACTCTCATGGCGAGAGAGACACATGGACCATGGAGAGAAAATAGCCTACACAGTGATCTGTTTGATGATTATTAGAAAGCTTTGTTATTGTAACCGCATGACCTTTTTGTCATATATGTAAATATATATTGATACCAGGTTGAACATTGTTATGTTTTGAGGCTGCATCCTTTGTGTGAAAGGATGGTCGTGTCATGGCTCTTACAGTAGATTTGGGGCGTGACAGAATGAGGAAGGCCGTACGACCCACGGCGCGTATACCGGGTTTGATCTTTGATCCACGCTTCTTCACAGACCGTCTCCTCACGTCCCTTCCACTTCCCGCCAACACATGTCCGGGAGATCTTTCACCTATAACTTCCATTTTATTTGGATCTTATCTTATGGTTGCACCGTCGTATCAACGAACATTGGATATAGGCCTCAGCAATGATGGATGACATCCCCAGGGCCAAGTTTTAACGGATCTTTGTACTTCACTTCAGCTCTGGGATAATGATTAGTGACCTTATTGTTGGGAAAATTCGTCGTAAATGGGATGAACAATGGAATCAGACTTTGAGGCGTGTAATCGCTCTCTTTAAGGATTTATTCGCCCCACAACGTTGCTAATGGTTTCCGGCAAATATCCTCCAGAATACAACAAAGTCTCAACGAAAATAGCAGATAGCAACTCTGATATTTCTCCAGGATCTCTCTAGGAAACAATTGAAGGAGTTGCTGTATTTCTCTTGAAAGCAAAATGAAAATTGGAAGATGAAGTTGTAGAATGATTCTGAAAATGAACAGAACACTTGAATATATAATGAGAACGAACACACCTTTTTGCGTCCGAAAAGTAGTTAATTCTCATGTAACTCTTTGTGTCCAAACAGTTTATTCAATCATACCTTTTCGTGTATGAATCGGTAGTTATTTTCGAAGAGACACAAACATTCGAAAGGTTGTAAGAGTGTCTTAGAAAATAACCGTTGATTGAACAGACGCAACCTTTCAAATGTCGTCAGAATCGTTCGTAGAAAATAATGGTAATTGTTAATTTATGCCAAATTTAGTCCACGTGCGCATTCACATCTTTTCGGTGTGGGATAAGACACCTCTTAGTTTGTTTTTACAAACAAACCACCAACAATCCCCCACTTTGTTTGTGAAAACAAAATTACATAATAAAAATTTTCAGAAAAATACAGCCAACATTTCCATACTCTATCAAAGTTACAAGTAGCTTGGCTTTAAACTTGTTACTCTATGTAATAGAATCGGACATACCGCACATATACTAAGCTCTTGTTTCAGCGAGAAGTTCATATTTACTCAGCACTATTATAGCCTTGTACTTGTACCTGTTTCATGAGCTCTCTAGAAAACAACCCTAACTTTCGTAAGAAGCGGCACCACTCCTAAGCTCATATAGGTGAAGTATTATCACGTGTTTCTGTTACTAATAAACACGTTACTAAAACGTATTATACTTCATTAAGAGTATAAGTCAACCTCTAAACGTAACAGACGATACTGACTTCTCATGTCCGGGCTAGTGTCAGCATCAAATAATCACTATCAATAACTTGTTTTTACCCATTAAACCTTATAACTAGTGATGTGCTAGTAGCAGGTCGGGTTACCATTACTGGCGATTTTAAGTAAAGGGTTTTAGCCCAATTTCTTTTAAAGTCACCTTTACCACATCTCTTGATAAAGCCTTTGTAAAGAGATCATTCATATTTTTGTTTGACCTTAGATAGACAATTGTTATGGTACCCTCTTCAATCAATTGTCTCACGCACTTACGCTTTAGCCTAATAAGTCTAGACATTTCATTTTAAGTGCCACTATGATATCTTGTCAAAGTAACCTAATTGTCACAATGAACAAAAATATGAGGCATAGGACTAGGCAATCATTTAATGTCTAACAGTAAATTTCTAATCCCACTCAGCCTCTTTTTCAATTGCCGCTAAAGCAATGAATTTTGATTCTATCGTTGAGTAAGTTATGCATATTTATTTCTTGGTCGCCCAAGATACAGCACATCCACCTAATTTCTTGTAATCCAACTAGCATCGGTGTATCCTTCTAATACAGCCGGATAATTATTATAGAACAATCACAAATCTTTTAGTTCTCTTAACCAAAATTCTGTGACGATATTACAATGTTCTATATTTGGATTACTACTATATCTACTCAACTTACACATGAAAAATGTAATCTCAGGTCTAGTACAACGCATCGCATACATTAAAGACCCAATAGCACTCACATATTCAACTTGTGCTGCTACTATACCAGTAGTATATTTTAATTTCATACTTGAATGAAATGGAGTACTCATTTCTCTAGAGCCAATATGTTTAAATTTATTTAACATCCTTTCAGTGTAATCACATTGGCTCAAAGAGTAACCCCCACTATGTGTTTAATTTGTACAAGATAGTATCCACTTCACCAAAATCTTTTATTTTGATTTTGAATATTAGATACTTCTCAGTCTCAATTAGGGGTGAGCGGTTCCCGGTCCGGTCCGGTTCCCCTCAAGAACCGGGAACCGGACCAATAGTCTCGGTTCTCATTTTTCGGAACCGCGAACCGGACCAGCCACTCGAGAACTGGGAACCGGACCGGACTATCGGTCCGGTCCGGTTCCGGTCCGGTTCCAAAGAACCAATAAAGGATTTTGTCAATAATTACAACAAGCGGCCACTAAACTAAGCTGCTCAAATCTGATCAATTTTATGAAGAATCATTGAAGTTTAAAGAAACAGTATCTCAGAATTAGGACAATAACTTACTTCTTTCCTTCTGTGTATGGAGAATACCATTTTGTCAACCTGACGTTCCCTTGAAGATTGATTACACGTACAAAAGTGAATCTAATACATTGGTACAGATGAGACTTCTAGACTTTCACCACGCACTAATTGAAATGAAACTAACAGTGAAATAGACAAATGGGAAGACTTCTAGACTTCAAGTCGTTTCTTGATATTTGATAGATGAAACAAAAGTGCAGCCAACCTGCAATATGTATATGCAACGTACATTAGTTTTGAATTAGAAATGAAATTAATACAAAGCGAACTCAAAGGAATCATACATTCATAATTTATACCTGACTGCTTTGAAACGACATCTCCTTGTCAACATGTATGCACATGACATGAAGCTCAAACTTTACCTCCTGGGGATAACACCCAAATGAAATGAGGACCTTAAATTTACTTTGCCAAGTATTGTGACAGACCTCATATAGTCAAAACTAGGATGATGTTTATCTTTTACCACAAAAACTAGATTTACTTTGCCAAGTATTGTGACAAACCTCATTCTAAGAAAGCTGCTTGTTATGATTTTTCACTAAGACAGTTCCTAAATTTATTCCCTGCAAATATTTAACCAATTTGAATGAAATTGAACTATCTAGTCCTCAAAGAAGTATGGTCAAGTGCAGGCTTCCTCCTTCTAAAGGGCAGGGAAGAAACAAATCTCAAATAGTTCTAATTCTTCATTTTGATTGAAGCCTGCCATCTCGGTTAATCTTGGCAAAAATTTCAATTGGTCTACCATAACGCTTCACAAAGAGCCTACCTACATATCTGGTATCATGGTGGCAATTCTCATGTAAGATGAAAGAAAGGTGTGCAAAGAAAACAAGAAATTTTGATATACAGAAATGCAAACTACCACAGCTCTCCTTTCTCAGGGCTGTAAAGTTTGAAGAATAGTAAGATATCTTCTTCAGTTTTTTCGGGTGGTGAAACAGGAATCTGATCCTGCAATATCATGCACTGTCATATAGACCATAGCAAAAGCTACAAAAATGTGGAGGGGGGTAATATCATATTCTCGTTCTAACTTAGCTTAAGATTAGCTTTGATCAAAACAATAAAAGGAAAGGGTAACGTTAGAGTGGGCAGGCCAGTTGGCATGAGTTCGATATTAAGTGTTGACTGGAGTAAAACTTCACTGAGAGCAAATATCACCTCAAGATAAACCTGTGAACCACCAACAAGACAAAAGTATAAGCTTGTCCTTCCTACTGGATAAGGGAACAAAACTCACTGTATAATTCCACCCTAGTACCGTGAGGACAATTGAAAGGTGGTCTTGAACATGAAGTCGACCGAGAAGAACAGATACATCACTCGATCAAAGCCAACAGGCTGAGAAAGTGGTTTCTGAACATCAATTAAAAGAAGAAGAGTTTAGCAAAGAAAGGTAAAATTTAAAGCTCATGGCAAAATCCGACTTTACACCTCTTTAGCATCAGAGCCGATGCTGTCTTTGGAATAAAAACAATATATCAGCAAAGAAAGGGCCTAGAGAATGCGAGTTGTTATATAAAAGGCACACTCGGTTGCTCCTGAAAATTGGAAAAGTAAAACAAAGAACTAATCGAAATACAAGGTGAAGATTACATAAACAATAGAGGATACATACCTAATCCAAAAACCACATAGATGATATCCTCTAAGACCTCAACACCTTCAACAGTTATGAGCTGTATCAAAATGGTATTAAGAATCAGCTACGACCACAGTATGTTGAACAGATAGCCTGTGTGACTACTTCAGAACTCTTCGTTTATGCTGTCTCAAATCACTAGGAACGATATATACAGCATCTACACAAAGAAAAAGACTCACCAAGCGCGACTGAGGGATCGAGAGAGATCGATCGATCGAGATTGAGGGATCGAGAGAGATCGATCGATCGAGATAGTGTATGGGGAAGCCTTTGGAGGTGTCGAGCAGAGGCGCACGCACGCGTAAGGCGAAGGCACAGAGAAATCGGGTTCCTAGACGAGCATAGATCACTCAAACATGGACTTGTGTGCCATCGAGAACAATCAACAAAAATCGCGGATAAGAGAAATGAGAAGGAAGAATCGATCAAACCTCGAAACAAAATCGAGGGAGGAAGCGCCAGATAATGCTGCGAACGAAGGCGAACCGAGAGCCGAAAGGTATGTCCGAGACCATAGAGAAATGAGAAGGAAGAATCGATCAATCTGTCTGTTGTTCGGAGGAGCGAGAGAGAGGCTCGTCGGCAAAGAGAAGGACCGTCGATCGAAGCCGCAGGCTAAAGAGTGGAGACGACGGCGACCAGAGTTGCAGATCGAGCGTGCGTAACGAGAGGAAGAGGAGAGAACCGAGAGCTAAGAGGAATGTCTGCGGAACGAGGAAAGAGTGAAACCCTACTGCGTAAGTTAAACGTGAGCATTGACGTCTGTGTGTTTTTTTTTTTTTTTAAGGATTGGGCGGTCCGGGCGGTTCGGTTCCGGAACCGAACCCTAGAACCAGGAACCGGACCGCCCGATCACCGGTTCCAATTTTGGGAACCGGGAACCGGACCGAATCCCCCTAAAACCGGGAACCGGATCATCGGTCCCGGTCCGGTCCGGGCGGTCTTTTTTGCTCACCCCTAGTCTCAATGACTCTAGTCATTTTTGTTCCAAAGATAAACATATATTATCAATTAGAAGATCACTAACCTTCTACGGAGGCTTATCTCTCTTCGTTTTGGAGACTTTCCACCATGCAAAGTAGTCACTTTGTAGCCTGCCCTGTCTAGATTTGTAGTAGATGTATCCGCGTTCTTCTTGGTGTCAACAAAGACAATCGTTTTCTTATTTACAAGTTCATTAAGCAACTTCTGTAGCCAATGGTATTCACTATAGGATTTCTCAAATCCTTCCTTGCCAGCCACTCCACAATAGCGGCATCGTTGCACTTAACATATATACGTAGTGCGATAAATCTTATTATCATAGAGCCCGTCATTCTCACTGTCAGGCTTAAATTGACTGGACATCATTGCGTCCAACATACCCATAATTTGTGGCTTGAAACCCATATCATTCATCCTCATCAAGAACAAGATATAAGCAGAAGGATATATTGTTCTCCGTATAAAATCTAACTTTAGTCTATATCCAGAATCTTTTCAACATGCTATCCGTCTTGCCGAATCACATGGACAAGGTGGCCAAGACCACTAAAAGGAGAGCACTTCAATTATTATGGACTCGGCGTCCCTTTATTTATTTTAAATAAGCATTATGCCCATATCTCTAGGTCGCATCCATAGATAGTGCATAACATATCTGCTCAAGCGTGTAACAGCATTCTCTAACAATCCGTTACATGCGAGCGAATCAAGAATCAAGATATCAAATGCGCATAAATTAGAATTTTCCTCGTAGAAGTCACAAACTTAGGACTTTTGTTGCTCATGTTGATACGAACCTACTGAATGAATTTTAGATGGTCAGTGGTTAGAATTCTTTCTTGAATTGACCCGATTTTCAATTCATTCATGACCCCAAAATTCATCCAAATAAACATTATTTATTTATTTATTTGTGCTAAAACCCATAATCACAGGAATCATTGATCTTCATGATTTTCACAAGCAATAAGAATGAAGACATACCTCTATCCATAGCCATTCTTCAAGTGAGATCGTTGGTGTCCAAAGAAAAACCTTCAAAAACCAGTTCCAATAGGATTTCAAAAATTCACAAACCGCATTTGTCCACAAAATTTCGAACTCGATCGGGCAGACCGTTACCACTTTTCGCATGACGCATTGGCGATTTTATGATCGTCAAAAGCAAACCAATTCGAATTTGTGCAAAGCGATCCGCTTTCTTAGTCATCTCCACAACGCAAAGAAGATATGACCATGACCACCTTCGCAGATTCGCCATCAAAGTGAATATCCTCGTTATCACTTTCAAGTTAAATCCAAGCCTCATCAATATCATCATTGCATGGCTATCCCTTGTTTGGTCCTGAAGTTTGCATGAATTCCCTGCCACCACTACTCTCTAGGAAGATTCATGACAGCCCCCACTAGAACAAGTAACCAAAACAATTGATAGGAAGAATACGTAGTCCATCTGCTCATCAATCTAAAATCTCAAAAATCTCTGGGACTTCATGAGTTTGCACTGGGTCATGCATCAATGTTGAACACGAAACGCCACTTGTTGCTTCCTTCCTCAATTTTTTAATACAACCGCCTATCACACATCGAATCAACACTATCTTCAAATGCACCCTGGATTAGCTGAAGCGGTAGTTCGAAGCGTAACCGTAGATCAGCATTTTGTCTCTCCAACAAGCACGGTTTTGCCGAACTTATCCTTAAAGATGTACAAACTCCGCCCAAAGATCTCCGACTCCATCGTTGCAAAATAAATCCTTAAAATTGTTTGGAAAATTCGTCGTAAATGGGATGAACAATGGAATCAGACTTTGAGGCGTGTAATCACTCTCTTTAAGGATTTATTCGCCCCACAACGTTGCTAATGGTTTCCGGCAAATATCCTCCAGAATACAACAAAGTCTCAACGAGAATAGCAAATAGCAACTCTGATATTTCTTCAGGATCTCTCTAGGAAACAATTGAAGGAGTGGCTGTATTTCTCTTGAAAGCAAAATGAAAATTGGAAGATGAAGTTGTAGAATGATTCTGAAAATGAACAGAACACTTGAATATTTAATGAGAACGAACATACCTTTTCGCGTCCGAAAAGTAGTTAATTCTCATGTAACTCTTCGTGTCCAAACATTTTATTCAATCATACATTTTCGTGTATGAATCGATAGTTATTTTCGAAGAGACACAAACATTCGAAAGATTGTAAGAATGTCTTAGAAAATAACCGTTGATTGAACAGACGCAACCTTTCAAATGTCGTTAGAATCCTTCGTGAACAGTCGCACTGTTTCACTAGAAAATAATGGTAATTGTTAATTTATGCCAAATTTAGTCAACGTGCGCACTCATATCTTTTCGATGTGGGACAAGGCACCTCTTAGTTTGTTTTTACAAACAAACCACCAACATTTATGGGAAAGAAGTTCAGTGCTTAACATGTTTGGGCTATGGAATGGTTGAGATGCACTGCAAATAGTGCTCATAAAGCATCGAATAAAGAGTATCCTAGACTCTGCTTGTTTCGCGAAAAAATGAACGATTTGAAAAATATTTTTGCTGAAAATAACAATTTCTTGGAATAACTAATTAATAAAACTATTGTAATTAAGGATGAGAATTTATGTTAAAACCTTTATGATGATGATAAAATATTTTTTATTTTTTTATTTTTTAAGTGGTACAAATGATTATTTTTTGAAAAATATTTTTCAAACCTATAATTTTTCGCGAAATAAACGGAAGTTTACAATGCTCTCACTTTCCTAAACCAACATTGAAAGTTTTCCCTCGATCTATCTTCAAATTTCATGGTCCTCTGTTTTGCTCGATTGGCCCAAAAAAGTTTTATGTTTTGCTCCAATTGCCAAGACCCCCAGAAATATATTTGAGATGTAAAGGGAAAATTACCATATCATCCGACGGGTATCCTCTAGCGTGGTTCCATTTTTAAGATTGGAAAGACCAAACTAAGCTGCATCCCCCTTCCTATTATAATTAAAAAAAAAAGTCCTTTTGTTTCAAATAAGGGCACTGGAAGTCCTAAAAATTTTCACGAAAGTGCAATCGACTCCTAGAATTTTCGAAAGGTGCTTTTTAGTCCTTTCGTTAACTCTATCCAACTTGACTAATGAAAAATAATGATATGACTTTTTTTACTATTTGTCTATTCTACGTGGTACTAACGTGGCTACAACGGCTTCATTTTGGTCCAAAACAGAATTTCTATCACAAATTTTGTTTAAGTTAGCGATGGTGGAGCAGTGGCGTTGGCTAGGCTACTTTCGTCCAAGTTTCTTTCCCTTTTTTCAAGTTTGCTTATTGGTCATATAATTTAAATAATTTTGTTGGGTGTAGTTCATACTCCCCATCAATAGAAAGACACGTGGATCCCGCTCAAGGGTCCAAGTGAGCCGCCCTAGCGAGGGTCTCAAGGGGGTAGTGCCCACTTGACACCAAAGGGCTTTTACGATTTAAGCTCATATTTTTTCATTGGTAGTTTAAGGTTGGATCCATGAATAGTTATTGTTATATATACTTTTTTTCACGTGTAATTGAATAATGTAACGAGAGGTGCGAGATGCTAATTATAGTAGAATCATTTGCTGAACGTAGCCATAGTTTAAAGGTAAATCGGGATAAATCTCGTGTCTCGATTTTTGTTTCTCATTTTACGCTTTACTTCGTTAATGGTTTGTGCGCCGAATTCTAGCAAATTTTGTATTAAGAACTTGAAATTTTACCAAAACGATGTTATTTCAGCTTTATGTTTCATGTTTTAGCTGCGTCACTACCACGTAAGAGAGAAAAATAATGAAATAAATCATGTAAGCATCAGCAAAGTTGATCGAAGTTAACGGAATGACTTGATTCCACAAATTTGACAAGTTTTAGAATTTAATTGTATTTTTTGAAAGTTTTAACATTCACTTACACTTTTGTGACAAATTCTTAAATTTTCAGTGCACTTTTTTTTTACCGTAGTCATTCAGATATTAATGATATCAATTAAACAGTTTGGTATGAAATTTGGTCCTCCCTCTTGTATGATAACTAGAATTGTGGATGCGTTTGTTTCGCGAAAAATGAATAATTGACAAATAGTTTTCTAAAAGATAATATATTGTATCACTCACATAAATGAATGAATCAAATACATTTGCATCGTCCATGAAATGTTTAAATATAATTTATTGTCGATAATGACAATATAGTTCATTAACAAATAATTTCAAGCGCTACGAGCAACTAGTTTTTAGAAAATATTTTCTACTCATTTTTTACAAAAATAAATGGAGCCCATTAAGATTACCCCGTCTCTAACATGTACCTGATGTAGACTAACACAATCTTGGGATAATTATTCAGTCAGCCCTAAATTTATTATTGGACGTCAATTCACTTATAAATTTTTCAATTTTATCAATTTAAAACCTAAAGCTTTATGTGATTTTCCAATACAGTCCTTCCAACTAGTTACCGCCATTGTTGAGGACATCCAATAATTGCGAGACTAAAATAGATCTTAACCCTTCTATCCGACAAAAAGAAATGTATGTTATTCGATTATGAACATGATAAAAGATTTTCATCAATCCGAGAAAAAAAGTGTGAAGTTTTCAAATAAGGGCATGCGATACTCTCATTTTTTTTTCATTTAAAGGCCTAAAGTGAACGTTATTTTAATTAGGACCTAAAATGCTATCATTTTCTCAAATAAAAATCTCAGGTGGACCTTTTCTCAATAAGAGCCCAAAATGACCATGACAATCTCAAATAAGCGAATGACCTTTCGTATGGTGAGGCCATTTCCATCCTTTACTTTTTGAATATATTTTTTTCTTTCTTTCTTTCTTCCCTTTTTTTTCATTTTTTTCTTTCTTTTTTGTCTGTGGCTAATCTTCTACGATGGTCGACCACTGGCATTGCTCGAAGAGGGCTGCGTGAGGGTTGTCCTGGTCGATCTGGTGAGGGCCACCCTCGCCAGACGACCTTACCTGGATAACTCGAAGCCACAAGCGAGGGTCGCGGCCCTTGCTAGCCGTAGCAAAGGAAAAATAAATAGGAAAAAAAGAAATGAAATGAAAAAGAAATTTAAAATTTAGAATTGAAATAGTCTTTGGACGAAAATTTCATTGATGAGCTGGTAAGGGATGCCACTATTTAAAACTGCCATGGTTACTTCAGTTATTTGAGACTCGTATATATACTTCATATCCAATTTGAAATAATATTATGAAAAACCCTAAATTGTACATATGTGACAAATTTACCCTAAACTATTTTTTTTTACCACCAAAATTTTCAAGCTAGTACACTTGTGATAAAATTATCTTAAATTATTTTTTTGATCACCAAAAATCCTAAACGGGTATAACTGTGAGAAATTTACCCCAAACTAATTTTTTTACCATAAAAAATCTCAAAATGGTACACGTACGACAAATTTTCCATACATTAGTTTCCGTTAAATTTAGTTAATATCACGAAAAGTTTCGAATTGATACATCTCTAGTAAAAATAAGGTAACGTGTACACTCGACAATTGTTACGTGTCATCCAATTCAGAAATTTGATGGTAAAATTTAACGAAAACTAACGGATAGTAAATTTATTATAGGTGTACCAGTTTGGGGTAAATTTGATATAAGTGTACCAGTTTGGGGGTGTTTATGGTCAAAAAATCATTTTGGATAAATTTATTACATGTGTACCTGTTTGAAATTTTTTATGGTGTTAACCCATTTGAAATAAGATTCATTTAAGATACTTCTTTGAAATTTAAAAGAAAAAATTATGGTACGAGGGTTGGGATCCGGATTCCATGACATACTCAAAAGTATGTCATGGGTGACATACTTTTAATCCCAGCCGTCCGTTCAGATCTGACGGCTGGAATTACGCCACGTCATGTAAAGGAGGGAAGCCAAAAATTTGGGCGGGGATACACCACACGTGGAAATAGGGCCCACTTGGAAAAAAATTTGAAGACGCGCGCGATTTTCTCTCTCCCCTTTCTCGTCCGTCTCTCTCCTATCTTAAGACCAAGACCTTCTTTCTCTCGATCTTTCTCCTGTCTCGACCCCCCTCTCTCTCTCTCTCTCTCTCGCTCTCTCCTCTGCCGTCCCGACTACCTCCGCCTCCGCCGTAGCCTCCCCAAAACGCCGCCGGTCGCAGCTGGTGAGAAGGACCCCCTCTTCGGCGCCGTCGACACCATCCCCGCCGTCGGCCGCAAGGCGGACTGGGCCCTCCGCTGGATCAACGGCGCCGAGTCCTTCGCCGAGCGCCTCCTCGCCTTTGCCTGCGTCGAGGAAATCTTCTTCTCCGGCAGCTTCTGCTCCATCTTCTGGCTCCTTCTCGAACGAGCTAATCTTGCGGGACGAGGGCCTCCACTGTGACTTCGCCTGCCTGCTCTATTCCCTGCTGAGGAAGAAGCCGAGCGAGGAGCAGGTGAGGGGATCGTGCGGGAGGCCATGTACATTGAGAGGGAAGTTCAGTACGGCGAGTTTACGAGCTCATCATCGTCGCTCAGTTCCACTTTACCTCAGCATCCTCGACATTGCTCTTCAAAACATGAATCGGGACATGGAGACGCTTTACCACAGTCAACGCTTTAGGACCAATTCCATATGCAAAGACAACAATAACAAAGAAAAAGAAAAATATAAAATATGAAGAACGTGCCACACAAGGCCACGATTGCTTGGTACCCAGGTGTCTTAGTTTGAATTCATTTTATTCATTTAGGTGGGGTTGCATGAATGAAGCGAGTAGACAATTCTGATCATTGACCTCCGAACTCCGCGCGAATCGATCAGGCAAACACTCAAGTCAGCATCCGACACCTTTCGCGTTGCTCTTGCGTAGACGCAAGCACCCATTCACTCGACTCAACTACTCACTTCTTTTTCCATACAATAATAATTGTTCCGTCGTGACCAATGCGTCCGCAAAGTACGATTGCCCCAGATTCAACCACTAACTGATACTTCGGTTTATAAGATAATCGCGAGTTTGACCAGCTAACAGTTCAACAAATGGTCATTAACCAGAACAAGAAAAGAAAGAAACGAGGTTCCTGTTGAGGTTAGCTTCGTCTGTTCATGGCCGTACTTAGAGGAAGCAGCAGGGCGAAGTTAAAGGGGAAGGTGTGGAAACTTCAGAGAGCGATGAGGATATTTTTTTTACTTTGGGCAATGGCTCATGAAATAAGAAATTCTTCTGATACGGATCGAGCACACAGAGAGAGAGAGAGAGAGAGAGAGAGAGAGAGAGAGAGAGAGAGAGAGAGAGAGAGAGAGAGAGAGAGAGAGAGAGAGAGAGAGAGAGAGAGAGAGAGAGAGAGAGACGTGTCTTTGCGCTCGGCATTGGAAGCACAACGTCGATGCATAGAGTGTTGGATATATTGTGAATATAATCCATGTAATATGTTCACATACAAGCCCAATAGGTGAAGGCTTGGTTATTTGGGTCCATTTGGGCTGGAGCCCAATAGCTTGCTTATATATATTCTAGGTTCGCCCTACGCTGGAGGTAACACTGTTGAGCATTCCAAACTTGATGTCTCAATGTGTAATACTTCAAGCAAACACTCTATACTCTCTCAAAACTCATTACCTCCAACAATCTTGAAGTATTATCTTCGGGTGTCGGATTTGAGCGAGCAAGGTGTCTACTTGAAGGTCTCGTCGAGACGAACTCGCAGGTACGAACTACTTTCGATTTCGACGGTTGGTTTGGCCAAGATCTGAGGTTGAAGATTCGGGTTTTACTGTAGCACCCGAAATCTTTGAATCAAGATTTCAGAAATTATAGCTAGTTTCAGAAAGTGAGACCACTTGGGTTTTGTTCGTCTCGTCGATACGAACGTTTTGAGTGGTCACTCGCGTCGAACGGAGGTCGGACGAAGGAGATACGGCCGTCGGAAGAAACACTGTAGATTGAAGATTACTGTAGCTCGAGGTTACTGTAGATTGAAAATTACTGTAGATTGAAGATTTACTGTAGCACCCGGATTACTGTAGCACCACGCGGGTACCGTATTTCCAGGCGTATTTGTGGAGTATTTTCGACGTGTTCCCCAGTGTATTCCCGGAGTATTTCCAGTGTATTCTCTGTGTATTTCCAGTGTATTCTCGACGTATTTCCAGTGTATTTCTGGCGTATTTCCAGCGTATTTGTAGCGTATTTTCGACCAATTTTCAGCGAGTTTCCGACGACAAGGCAGTCCATCTTAAGGTGTTTGGGCGCTCCGGACTCAATTTTGGGGTCAGTTTTGGCAAATTCCATCTCTACAGAGCAGTTAGACCAAGGTTAGAGGCATTATTCGACTTTGGGAGCTTCGAGGACTCCAAGGTGCACTCTTTCTAACTCTTTGCTCTGATTGGAATGGCAAAACATAGTTCCTATGATATTATAAAGCTGCAATCATTTGATGTCACTGAATTTCATGGTTGAAAATTGCACGTTCAATTTGGAAAGAGCGTGAAATATTCTACACTGTTTTAAGTGACTTGGCATCTACCACTGAGGATGTCGATGAATATCAATGGAACAAAGATGAAGATTTTTGTAGAGATTACTTGTTGAATTCTCTAAATCCTCGTCTAGCTATGACTTATAGTGAGTATAAGACGGCGAAAGAGATATGGGATCACTTGAACACTCAGTTCCAAAAGCAAGAGGGGCTCTCTAAAACTCTCCTAGCGGAGAAGTTCTTTGATTTTAAATTCAATACGAATTCGAGTGTCACCTCACAGTTAGTTGAACTTGAGAACATGAGGAACAAGTTGAAAGAGGATAATTCTGATTTGTCCGATAATCTCTTTGTCGGTCTTGTGTTGAGTAAGCTACCTGCTGAATGGAGTTCTTTCAAGACTGAAATGCACAGACAGAAAGAACAGATGGGACTTGATGAACTAAAGAGGTATATTCATATTGAGGATCAAAACTTTTCTAGGAAGAGTTTGGAACAAGCAGGACAACAAAAGTCAGTTGCCAACTTAGTTTCACATTCCTATAAACCTCTTAAAAGATTCAAGTCACCAAAAGGTGAATCTTCTTCACAGTTAGAGGCCAAAAAGACTATCTTCAAAAGAAAGAAGAAGGGCAAGTGTCATAACTGTGGAAAGTGGGGTCACTGGGCAGCAGAGTGTAAGCTACCAAAGAAGCCAAAGAAAGACACACCACAAAATGAGGCTAATATACTAGTTAATGAGTCTGAGCCTCAAGCCTTTATTGGAATGATGAAGGATGGAAAGGCCAATGTCTCTTCTGAGTGGTGGTTGGATAGTGGCGCTACTTGTCATGCTACAAATGACAAGAACTTACTCACTGAGGTCACAGAAATGAAAGACACCGTAGAAAATTGCAATGGTGGTAAGGCAGAGGTGACTCATGCTGGAACTGCAAATTTGGTGCTTTCTTCAGGTAAATTACTAACTCTGAAACATGTTAGAGTAGTACCTTTACTGAAAAAGAATTTGATTTCTATGAGTTTACTTGATAAAGCTGGTATGTCCTTTTCAACTATGAATGGTAGAGTAACTTTATCAGTTAACTCATGTTATTTCGGTTGTGCATTCATGGTTAATGGCATGTATAGGTTGAGTTTAGATACTGATAGCATAAACCATGTGAGTTCTACTTTGATTGATCCAAAGTTATTACACAATAGACTTGGACATGTGAACTACAGGAAAATGCAACATCTAGCTAAAACTCACAACATTCCATTGGACACCTCTATTCGATTTGACAAATGTGAAGTGTGTGCACAAGCTAAAATCACTAGAAAACCTTTTAAGTTGGTTTCTAGAAGCACACAACTTCTTGAGCTAATACATTCTGATCTCTGTGACTTTAGAAATTTCGTCACAAGAGGTGGTCGGAAGTATTTAATAACATTCATAGACGATTTTTCAAGATATTGTCATGTCTATTTGTTGAAATCGAAAGATGAGGCTTTTGAGAAGTTAAGATTTTCAAGTCCAGAGTAGAAAATCAACTCAACTTGAAAATTAAAAGGCTTAGGAGTGATAGAGGAGGAGAATATACAATGACAGGGTTCAAGGAATTTTGTGCTTCAGAGGGCATAATACTTGAAACTACCGCTCCTTACTCACCCCAATCAAATGGTGTTGCAGAGCGTAAGAACATAACGTTAACAGAAATGTTAAATTCAATGCTACTTACAGCTGGCATGCCTTCCTCCTACTGGGGAGAAGCAGTTCTAACTGCTAATCACATCCTGAACAGGTTGCCACACTCTAAGTTGTCTATGACACCTTATGAGATATGGCATAAGCATCCTTGTAGATATGATACTCTTAAAACTTGGGGCTATATTGCTTATGTAAGAATACAAGATCCTAAGAGAACTAAGGTGGGACCTAGAACAATTACTTGTGTATATCTAGGTAGTGCAGAAGATAGTGCTGCAGGCAGGTTTTTGGATCTATCTACTAACGCAGTGATAGAATCTAGAGATGCAGAATTCTTTGAAAATAAGTTTCTCAAAGATCATGGATTGAGTGTTTCTGGATCTACAGATATGATTACAGAGTCTAATGTAGAATCTGAAACAGGCCCTTCTGACACTAATCCCACACAACTGGTTGTTGAACCAGATCCAATTAGAGTATCTACAAGAGAGAGAGTTTCCAAAAGTTTTGGTAAGGACTTTGTCACTTATCATCTAGAGGATGATCCATTCTCCTATCAGGAAGCAATGAGATCTAGGGAATCTCTACTTTGGGCAGAAGCTATAGATGATGAAATTAACTCTCTGCTACAGAACCACACTTGGCAGCTAGTCAATTTGCCAAAAGGGGCTAAGGCTATAGGCTGTAAGTGGGTATTGAAGAAGAAACTGAATAGTGATGGATCAATAGCCAGATACAAAGCACGTTTAGTAGCTAAAGGCTATAAACAACAGAGTGGAATAGACTATTTTGATGTCTATTCACCTGTGTGTCATCTATCAACTATAAGAATTATTCTTGCTTTGGCATCTATTGAACACTTTGTAGTGCATCAATTGGATGTAAAAACAACTTTCCTAAATGGAGAGTTAAATGAGGAAATTTACATGGAACAACCGGAAGGGTATGTCATGAAAGGACTTGAGGACAAAGTTTGTAAATTGAACAAATCTTTGTATGGTCTTAAACAAGCACCTAAGATGTGGCATCTTAAGTTTGACAAAGTGGTAAAGAGTTTTGGCTTCCAGTCTAGTTACTCAGATAAATGCCTTTACCATCGTTTTATGTCAAATAAGATAGTTATCATTTGCTTGTATGTTGATGACATGTTAATTCTTGGCTCCGATCATTCTGTAGTGAGTGACGTGAATGCTATTTTAGCTAAAGAATTTGACATGAAAGATCTTGGTATTGCCAATACCATTCTTGGTATGAAAGTAAGCTTTGAAAGGCAAGTCGTCTCCCTTAGCCAGACTCATTATATTGAGCAGCTACTTTCTACCTGGGGATACAGTGAGTGTAAACCGATTGAGACACCATATGATTATAATAAAAGAGGTACTGAGGTCCCAATGAAGGGACCAGTGTGGATCAGTTAAAATACTTGAAACTGATTGGTAGTCTCATGTATGCTATGAGTTGCACTAGACCTGACATAGCCTTTACAGTTGGCATGCTGAGTCGTTTCACTAGTAATCCTAGTAAAGAGCATTGAGATGCCATCAATAGGCTGATGAGATACCTTAAAGGTACTAAAGATTATGCTCTATGTTACTCTGGTTTTCCTCCAACTGTGGATGGATATTCTGATGCCTCATGGTGCTCAGAGATTGGAAATAGTAAGTCCACAAGTGGATATGTATTCACGTTGGGTGGAGCTGCTATTACTTGGAAATCCAAAAGACAGGCTTGTATTGCATTGTCGTCTATGGAATCAGAACTCTTTGCTTTAGCTTCAGCCGGTGAAGAGGCAGAGTGGATAAAGAATCTGATTATGGATATTCCGTTATCTCGGCTAAAGATAAATTCTTTAAGCCTGTTCTGTGATAATCAAGCGGCAGTCCAAGTAGTCAAAAATGCTCTCTTTAATTCAAAGAGAAGACATGTGAGACTGAGACATGCATTGTTGAATTATCTGAGAGAACAAGGAGTTATCACCTCGATCGATGTGAGATCGAAGGATAACATGGCCGATGCTCTCACAAAAGGTTTGTTTAAAGATCGATTATTCAAAACAGTGGGGGAAATGGGGTTAAAGATTTTGAAAGATAAGTCTTAATTACCATTTACTTACCTTCTAAATGTGTGTTTTGAATTATCGAATCTTCTTTTGTTGGCCAAAATGATAAGCACATTCTATGTGTTTCATCGATGTTCATGGTTGCCGATAAATCTGAAAATGGTTAGTTGTCTCATTCCAAACTTGATGAAGATGGCTTTAACCTGATTCAGAGGTTCTATCTGGGAAATTTGTGTCATTCCAAACTTGATGATACAACCCGACCAGGTTTGGACTATCCTTTGGTTAAATGATCCCATTCCAAACTTGATGCGAGATTATTTGACTTTAAGGAATCAGTAATTGTGACATTCCAAATTGGAACACAGAAATAGTTGGTTGCATAAGAAGCCTGTTGGTCTTGTTCTTAATTGAAACTTGACATTACGTAACTAGTTATTGTAAGTGACTTGACTGTTGGTCCGGTTCTTTGAAACTAGGCAATGGTTATTCTCTTACGAATAAACTTGGGTTGATGGCTCTTTGTAAATCAAACTGTTTAGGCCTTGTTCATAATTCATGAAACTGGCTTGATGCTTATGAACATGATATTATGATGCTTTATGACATCAATATATGTTCTTCTCTGCCTTGTGTTATGGTGCTAAGTTCTTTTAGTAGAACTAGACACTTTTAGTAGATTATTCAAATGATTGAATTCATAGTAATATGAAATTCATATGTGAAATTCTACAAGGGATGGCAGAGATGGAGGAGAGCTTAATGAGTGGGATCCTGACCAGGATGACCTAGTTGATGAATGAATATATCATTCAGAGTGTGTGGGGGACTTGACAGTTCACCTGCAAATGCCCATTTTGATGAAGTCCATTTACTTGAGACTTATATTTTCTGTCCTTGTGTTGTGAACATCATTATGCTTATCTTTTGTATTTGTAAGGCCTTAGACTATTTTGATTGGCCTACTTATACTTGACTGCTATGCATATGTTGGTTGTGAACTGATTCAGAGATTTATTATGGTATGCTAATCTCAGAACAGATTCATGATAAGGATGATTCACTTATTTGGACTGAATGTGGATGATTCATGTTTGTTTGAACATCACACTAACACCGTATTGGATTGTGCTGTATGGTGAACATAGGAGGAGATTGTTGGATATATTGTGAATATAATCCATGTAATATGTTCACATACAAGCCCAATAGGTGAAGGCTTGGTTATTTGGGTCCATTTGGGCTGGAGCCCAATAGCTTGCTTATATATATTCTAGGTTCGCCCTACGCTGGAGGTAACACTGTTGAGCATTCCAAACTTGATGTCTCAAGGTGTAATACTTCAAGCAAACACTCTATACTCTCTCAAAACTCATTACCTCCAACATAGAGTTCATGCGAACATTCGTACCATCCACTGCGAATATATACCCCACAAGGATTCGCTACAAATGAATGGATTCAGCAACATTAACCAATGCTAGGCTTTCAAAATTTGTGCACTTCATGAATGAAGATTTGCAACATTTACATACATAGGCCAAAAGAAAACAATGTCCATGCCTCCCGCACGATCTCCCTCACCTGCTCCTCGCTCGGCTTCTTCCTCAGCAGCGAGTAGAGCAGGCAGGCGAAGTCACAGTGAGGCCCTCGTCCCGCAAGATTGGCTCGTTCGAGAAGGAGCCAGAAGATGGAGCAGAAGCTGCCGGAGAAGAAGATTTCCTCGTCGCAGGCAAAGGCGAGGAGGCGCTCGGCGAAGGACTCGGCGCCGTTGATCCAGCGGAGGGCCCAGTCCGCCTTGCGGCCGACGGCGGGGATGGTGTCGACGGCGCCGAAGAGGGGGTCCTTCTCACCAGCTGCGACCGGCGGCGTTTTGGGGAGGCTACGGCGGAGGCGGAGGTAGTCGGGACGGCAGAGGAGAGAGCGAGAGAGAGAGAGAGAGGGGCTCGAGACAGGAGAAAGATCGAGAGAGAGAAGGTCTTGGTCTTAAGATAGGAGAGAGACGGACGAGAAAGGGGAGAGAGAAAATCGCGCGCGTCTTCAAATTTTTTTCCAAGTGGGCACTATTTCCACGTGTGGTGGTGTATCCCCGCCCAAATTTTTGGCTTCCCTCCTTTACATGACGTGGCGTAATTCCAGCCGTCAGATCTGAACGGACGGCTGGGATTAAAAGTATGTCACCCATGACATACTCAAAAGTATGTCATGGAATCCGGATCCCGAGGGTTGGGGGGTGGGTCAGGATTCCCTGCCTTAATGGCTAAAGACCATTAGATCTTTCCCAAGGCAGGGAATCCGGATCCTTGGGGGGTAGGCTATGATGACGGGGCTTTTTTTCGAAACAGGATAAAAAAATAAAAATTTACCAAAACAGGCGGAAAAAATATATATTTATCATATCGTGCGCCGCTCAATATTCGCGCTGCCGAGCAGGAAATATTTTTTTTTTTACTTTTTAAGGCTAGTGCCGAGCAAGAAATTATCTATTTTTTTAAAAAAAAATTTGGTGGCTTGCTCGGCACATTTCAACCTTTTTTTATAGTTTTTTTTATAGTTTTCTTTTTTAATCATTTTTTAATTTCTTGCTTCTTGTCTTGTTAGCCTGGTGAAAAGTACAAGATATTGGTGAATTGGGTTTGTTTCAATTGTTTATTCGGTTGTTATACGTGTTACAAAGCCATGGCCAGATTGAACGTGTGCATGGTGCATGAGTTTGTATTCCTCCTCCATGCATAGGCGTAGACGATCGATAAAGTAGTAAATTCGTATATAATATCATGTTATGTATTAAGAAGCGAATGAACAAATAAACAAGCGAGCGAACGGACGATCAAGAGGCTGCGGAGCGAACAAACGAGCAAGCGAACGAACGAACGAACGAACGAGTGAGCGAGCCTCGACCCTACGAAGTGAACGAACGAACGAGCGAGCGTTCGCTCCGCGGCCTCTTGATCGTCCGTTCATATGCTCCGCAGCCTCGATTGTCCGTTCGCTCGTTTATTCGTTCGCTTGCTCGCTCGTTAATACATAACATGGTATTGTATACGAATTTCATTAATATTTTGTCCATTCCATATAATTGTCTTACAACTTGTAGAAATTTGAAATAATAATTGGAAACCGGCTAAAAATTTGACTGTATATCTATTTTACTACTTTATCTGTCGGCTACGTCTATGCATGTATGAGAATTACAAACTCATGCACCATGCACAAGTTCAATCGGGTCAGGATCGCCTACCAAGGTTTTTTCCTTGGTAGGCGATCCCCACCATTCAATAAGGCGGTCCCCCCTATTGAATGGTGGGGATACCCCTGCCCAACCGAAAAATGGGCAGGGGGTTCGGATCCAGTTCAATCTGGCCAAGATTTTGTAACATGTACAACACCTGAATAAACAATTAAAACAAACCCAATTCACCAATATCTTTTACTTTTCACCAGGCTAACAAGACAAGGAGCGAGAAATTAAAAAATAATTAAAAACTAAAACTAAAAAAACAAAAAAAAAAAGGTTGAATGCTTGCTCGGCACAAGCCACCAAAAAATTAAAAAAAAAATAGATAATTGTTTGATCGGCCCTCTGAGTGCCGAGCAAACCTTAAAAAGTTTAAAAATATATACATTTGTGGGCTAATTACCCAATTCACCAGCATCTAGTATTTTGCTGCGATTATTTTTATGATAAGCCTGCCATAATCCAAGTATGGCAGACGATCCGGTTCCTTTCGTCAACCGATCTCTTTCGGTCTCGCCACCATGGGTCTTTTTCCAAAACAGGATTTTAAAAAAATTAATATTACCAAAAATCTCAAATTAGTACATTTATGATAATTTTACCCCAAACTAATACATCCGTGACAAAAACTATAACAAATTTACATATCGTTAGTTTTTCTTAAATTTTACCATCGAATTGCTGAATTGGATGACACGTGACAATTGTTGGGTGTACACGTTACCCTATCAATTTAAAAATTTTCGTGATATTAACTCAATTTAACGAAAACTAACAGACGATAAATTTGTCATATGTATATCGATTTGAGATATTTTATGGTAAAAAAATTATTTTGAGATAAATTTGCCACAGTTGTATCAGTTTAGGGTTTTTTATGGTTAAAAAAATAGTTTATAATATAAGTGTATCAGTTTGGGGTTTTTCATAGTCAAAAAATAATTCTGGGTAAATTTATCACAAGTGTACCAATTTGAGGTTTTTCGCAGTATTAATCCAATTTTTTTTTTACCAAAACAGGTGATTTTTTTTTTTTACCATTTCAGATGCCGCTCGGCAGTTTGATTGCCGAGCGGACAATTTAGCTTGCTCGGTGCTCAAAGGGTCGTGCAAGCAATTATCTATTTAAAAAAAAAAATTGGTGGCTTGCTCAGCACACTAAGTGCCGAGCAAGCCCGACCAAAAAAAAGTGCCGAGCAACCATTCAACCTCTTTTTAATTTTTTAGTTTTTTAATTATTTTTCAATTTCTTGCTTCTTGTCTTGTTTTTTTTTTTTTTTATATGTGCATTAAAAGTCCTAAAACTTGTGACAAAAATGCAATTGAGTCCTAAAACTTACAAAAAGTGCAATCAAGTCCTAAAATTTGTGACAAAAATGCAATTGAGTCCTAAAACTTACAAAAAGTGCAATCAAGTCCTAAAACTTATCACATAAATGCAATCGAGTTCTTCCATTAACACCGTTAGCTTATTTAACTAAAATGCTTACATTGCATTTTAAAATTGATTTCTCTCTCCTATGTGGCAGTTTTTATTATTTTATTTTTCAAATTTTTTATTTAAATAAATAAAAGGCTAATATTTAATGTTAAAATGCAGCAAAAAAAAAAAGAGCAGCAGGGCTTCGCCGGTCAGGCTAGGCCATCGCTGCCCATCGCCAGAGGAGCAAGCGGAGGTCACCGATCCTGGCCGAGGATGGCTTGCCATTGCCAGCCCGCCGGTCCAAGGCAAGGGCCGACAACCCTCGCTCGCCTAGATCTGGGTTGAGGAAGAGGGGGAGAGAGAAGGACCGTTGGGGGAGATGGCAGGGGAAGGTCTTTGGAGTGGATTTGTGAGGATGGAGCAGGATGGAGATGGCGCCAGGAGATGGAGATGAAACGGACGGAGATGATCCTCTAGTTGCAGAAAGTGAAAATTCTAAACCCACCTTCAAACTTGCAAAGAAATCGTCTAAAAACAGAGAGACCAAGTTTCGAGTGAGTATCAATCATCATCAACGATCGATCTGCTGCTGCCATTAAAGTACTCAAAATCCAACGTGACAAGCACCTCCAACCATTCTCAGTAGAACCAAACCCAGAAACCTCACCTCAGGGTTAGAGAATCCAAGCACCAACTCGATAAACACCTCCAATCAGTAGAATCAAACCAAAAAAACCTCACCCAGGGCAGGTGAGATATCCGCCCAACAAAATACGCGAAGCGCCGCAGATTCAGCTGGAGGCCAAGTCGAGTCTAGCACAATATCTCCACATAGATCTAGGCAAGCCTCGGCCGGTGAGGCCTCGCCCGAGGCTGGCGAGCGCCAGTCGCCCAGGGACGGCGGCCTCTGCCGGCCCCTCCTGCGATGGGCGGCGGCGGCGCCTCACCGCCGAACCCTGCCTTGCCTTACCCTCCTTTTTTTCCTTCCTTTGTTTTAGCTTTTAAATTTACTACTTAGTTTTTTTAAAATTTGATATAAAGAAGAATTGAAAAATATAATAAAAAACTACCACATAGGAGAGAGAAATCAGTTTTTAAAATGTCATGTCAGCATTTTTCATTAAATAAGCTAACGGTGTTAACGGAAAAACTTAGATTGCATTAACGTGGCAAGTTTTAGGATTTAATTGTACTTTTTGTAAGTTTTAGGACTCAATTACACTTTATCATAAGTTTTAGGACTTTTAGTGAATATATCTTCTTTTTCTTTTTTTTTTTTTTTTTTTTGGCTTCTTGTCTTGTTAGCGTGAAAAATACGAAGACGCGCCACGCCATCTCCTTCGTCAACAAGTCGTCTTCTTCGTCGAAGCAATGTCGCTCTTTCTTCCTTCCATTGGGCTACGCACTTCGGGACAATCGACTCTTCGATCGTCACCCTGTTTCCCACGCCTCTCTCTCTCTCTCTCTGCGATCACCTCTGTGCCAAAAAAAAAAAAACCATGTGTGGCCCGGTCGATTTCCGGCCGAGGATCGGGGAGGTGGACGACGTGCTGGTCAGCATCCTGGTCCGCCTCCCCCTGAAGACCCTGCTGAGGTGCAAGCTCGTCTGCAGGCGGTGGCGCCACTTCATCTCCGACCCCGTCTTCGTCTCCGATTACTCTCGCCGCCACGCCCGCCTCCACTCCTCCGGCTTCTACCTCCAAAGGTTCTTGCTTTACCAGCTCTACTCTTCCCTCAAGTTCGTTTCTTGCGACACCCAAAATCAAGCTGTAATTGGTTCTGGTCCTGACTCTGACACTGACACTGACCCTACTCTGGCTAATTTGATCGAAGACAAGAATGGGGTGTGTATTCAGCATTCCTGCAATGGCCTCCTCCTCTGTAGCAGCTTCCGGTGTCATGAGGAGGATCGGATTTACTACATCTGCACGCCTCCCACCAGGCAGTTCCTCCCTCTCCCCAAGCCCGACTGCAGGATCGTTTTCGGGCTCAACATCGCGTTCGATCCCTCCAAAGCCCTTTACCGGCTTGTGTGCATCGCTGACTCCGAACTGTCGTCGTGGCACCGGCAGATTCTCGTGTGCTCCTCGCCCTTTGGCCGCTGGAGGAAGTCAGGGAAGCCATTCCTCATTTCTGATGAGGTGTTGTTCAACCGGGGTGTGTTTTGGAATGGTGGACTTAACTGGATTGGCAGGGGAAGGTCTTCTCTCCGGTTCTGCGTGAAAGACGAGGTTTTGATGGAGATGGCGATGCCTCCAATCCCCGAAGAGTGGTCCGAGAGGAAATTGGGCTACTTCGGGGAATCAGGAGGCCATCTCTATCTGGTGGAGATCTATGGCTCATTCACCACTGCCTTTGATGTGATGGAGATGGCAAGGGACTACTCCGGCTGGTTTGTGAAGTACCATGTCAATCTTGAAGTGGTGGCGAGGGATTTGGCGAGGAGTCTGCAGAGGAATGTGTATATAGTCGCCGCCTACGGCTTCTCTGTCCTGCATATTGTTCATAGGCAAGTAGGAGAGAAGGAAGAGTGTTTCATGGTATTGCGCATCCCTAGCGAATTTGTGTTGTATGACCTCAAGAAGAACACGGCCATGGACGTTGGTGTCTCAATGCCCCAGCTTAAGAGTTTTGAACGGGAAGATGGTTTGTTATATACCTGGGAAGGAGTCTATCAATACATGAATGCTCTTTGTTACCTTTGATATTGTAGGCATTTTTGCCTGGGCCTTTTCACTTTTCCCAAATCCGGTCCATTGCTTAAATTAATGAGGCCTTGTTAGTTACTACTGACTTGAGTTGTACCCTACAGTACGCTAGTGAAGTGAATCGGCTCTTAGCTGATGTCGTTTCACATCCTTTCACTGCCATCATCGTGTTTCTTAATCGTACTTTTGCAACTGTCGCTTGTGATGTTTTAAAAGTATCTTCTTGTTTAGGATTTATCTACTTTATGTTTGATCTGCCAGTGACATGTATTCAGAAACCACTGAAGACTTGGATAGTGAAGCTGGGTATTGCCAGAGGAAGGTGCTCCAGAACTATATGGGGAGTGGGTAAATAACTGTTACACATATAAGGATGAACATCTCATGTCCTTCTCTACATTCACTCCCGGAAATTGAAACAGGAATTGTAACCTCCCGGTCTGCTCCACAAGCGTTCGAGTGCCGATCTTCACTTGGGCTGGCTCCAAGACTCTACCCTGGCTTTTCATTTGTTCCAAACAGGTGATGTGTTTTAGCTTAGCTAGGGCAGTCTTTTGAACCCTGGCATCTACTAGATTAAATATGTGGGAGCTTATAGGCTAATGCTAAGGATTTTGCTGCCGATGATTATCTTTCGAAAGATTAGAAGCAAGAATATGGATGGATTCTTGTTTTAGGAGATTACCTTCAAAAGTTTTCTCTGCCTTTATGTTGTAGGCTTTGCCATGCACTCCCCTGTTGCTGGATATGCGAGTGAGTATGCCATTTTGAGTCCTTGATGATAGATTGATAGTGCTATTTATCTTAGAGGAAAAAAAAAACACTGTCAGCAGTAGCATGGTGCCTTAATCACATACTATCTTTAAGATGAGAATGTGGAAGGACGGATGCATAATGAAGAACCTCAGGCTGATGATAAGCTTATAAGTGTTTGAAGCAAGAAGGAGAATGGAATTGCTTAGGCTTAGGCTGAGTTGCTTGCTAAGCTAATTGTTCTGAATGAACTAAAACAACCTAACCCAGTTGACTTGCTGCTACTGCTAATAACCTGTCATTTATTCTTTTCTCAGCAGCAATATATGTAGTTTTTTTTTTTGCCTTTTTCAAAGTAACTGCAGAAACTCCTAAGAAAGAGTGCATGAATTAGTGATCTATTCTACTGCTGAAATGCTGACCAAAACAGAAAAAAGAAGTGGACCTGTCAAAATGAGCTCAAGCATTTTGAATGGATTTTTGTTGTAGCCTTGTAGGACCCTAACATATTGGCTTGAAGAATTTTTATGAGCAAATAATGTGCTTAGTTTTGATCACTGCAGATGTTTGCAACTGCTCTATTTCAGATTTGAAAGGTTGAAATTCTGCAAGTTTTTTTTTTTCCTGCAAATCCTTTTCTCCTTTCAAAGGATTACCTGAGTGAGTTTTGATGTAAGGTTCACTCTGACTGGCCACCATCATTGTAACCAAATATGCCGTTCCATTGGTAAGTAGAATATTGTTGGAAAAATCCTTATGATGTTGTGAAGATGACAAAATGATAAAAGGTTATTAATGTGTTTATTGGTTGAATAGAACTAGACGAAAGATGCACAAGCCGTTATGCATATTGTGGTCAAATAGTGAACATGGCATTGAGCGTAAAGGTGTCTAAAAGCTAGATGTACCTGAGTAGAAGGTGAACAAGCCTAGAGCGAGGATTTCGGTAAAAGCTTGAAAGGACCATGGGTAGGTGAGTAGCAAGGTAGAGCCATGATTGTTAAAATGCTTGAAAGAACCAAAGATGGAAGCTCAAGCGAAGGTGATATGCTTTCCCGATATCAAAAGTATCTAAAGAATGAAGTGAAGACTGATAAGTTCGTGAAGACTTGAGGCCTGCATGACAACCATTTTGATGTGAAAAATGATTCTGATTAAAATGATTTTTTTTTCTGATTTTATTCCTTGAATGAGTTTTGAAAAATCGAAATGCGTTTGGTAATTGTACAAAATTTATATTCCTAGAACAGAAACGCGTTTGATAACTGTACAAAATTTCTATTTCCGAAAATAATTGCTCTTGCCAATTTTTGTCATTTAAGTCAAATAATTATGTAGTTATTTTGTGAAATTTCATCCTCCATTTCGAACTAATCAAACATTAATTCATATTGATTTTCGTATTTAACATATTGCCTATTGAAATATTGAAAGGGTTAATACTATGAAAAACTCCAAACTGATATATCTGTGACAAATTTACCTCAAATCATTTTTTTTGTCACGAAAAATCCTTAACTGGCACAATTGTGACAAATTTACCTCAAACTATTTTTTTATCACCAAAAATCCTAAACTGGTATACTTGTGACAGATTTACCTTAAGTTAACTTTTTTTACTACGAAAAACCCCAAATTGATATACATGTGACAAATTTACTTTCTGTTAAATTGAGTTAATATCACAAAAAATTTCAAATTGATACACATGTGACAAACAAAGGGTAAAAATCCCGAATTGATACACCCGTCAATTGCCACGTGTCATAAACTTAGCACTTTAATAGTTAGATTTAATAAAAACTAACGGATGGTAAATTCGTCACAGATGTACCAATTTGGGTAAAATTGTCACAAACGTATCGGTTTGAGGATTTTTGTGGTTAAAAAAATCATTTATGGTAAATTTGTCGCAGGTGTACCAGTTTAGGATTTTCTGTGATATTAACCCATATTAAAATAAATATCAATAATCATCACGAGTCATTTTCGCCATTTGTTATGAGATTTCATCAAACTCCTTTGAGCGAGCGGATGATCGGCACGAGCGACACTTTTGTTTCTGCAAGGAAATTGCATTGCACTACCCTGCATTGGTGTGCATTCTTGGTTCTAGGAAATCAAATCTCAGTCTTAATTAATCGAAAACTTAAGAAAGAGAGTCTGCTAAGTTTTCATGATGGCTATTTTTGTCTTTTTTCAAAATTTTCTAAAACTAGACTAAGTCTAAATTGCATAAACTTACGCAAATCACAACAAATGAAATCAAGTGCATAATGAAGGAATCATGGCATTGATAAATCGCGTCATAAAATCTTAATGATGCCTTAAGATTTTAGAGAAATATAGTTCGAGTTTAAATGCAAAGATGCTTATAATTTTATTAATAAAGAACAAAACCTATGGAATCTAGGGAATTTGGGTCCAGAATTATGAAAATGAGGTCAAACTAGCCTAATCTAAGTTTTTTTTCTATTTTTAGGGATTTTCTGAATTTTTTTCTGATTTTTTAGAATTTTTCCAATTTTTTCATTTTTTAAATATTTTATTGTCTTATATGTTTTTTATTTGAAAATGAGACCTCGTTCTGTTTTAGGTAGAGACAAAATTGACAAGAGAACTGAAAAGAAAAAGTGAGAAATGTGGGATTTTATTATTTTTTGTGATTCTAAAAAATGATTCTTTTTTCAAAACCAACCTTTTTTTTGTTCTTATTTTTACTCCAAAATTGTTTCTGGGAACAGAATCAGAATCGAATCATTTAGGGGGTGCATGATTGTCTTTTTGTTTATCTGTTTTTTAGTTTTTTTGTTCTAGGAAATAGCTTTGGAATAGAAATGCGTTTGACAACGCAATGTAGTTTTTTTATTTCCGAGCTAGTTTTTTGGCTAAGAAATAGATTTGGCTGAGATTTGAGAAATAGAAAAAAGTGACTTTTTTGTTTCTGAAACAGATTTGAGAAATAGAAAAAATTCACCGCCCTCTACCGTCGGCCGCCACCGCCGCCGGCGCCGGTCGCCGGAAATAGAAATTTTATGCTATTATCAAACGAATTTCTGTTTCGGAAATAGAAAAATTATATCGTTGTCAAACGCGATTTTTGGTTGAGAAACTCGTCTAGGAAATAGAAATCGAAAAATCTATTTCTTGCCAGAAATAGAGTCCTGGAAGAGAATGACAATTCTCATCTTTTTTTGTTCTAGAGAATAGAATAAGAGAACCAGAATACTTGTCATGCACTTGTTGTTACTGTTTATAGTCTTGGATCACTAAGATACTTAGGAAAACCAATGAGAAGCATTTGGATATAATCAGGAAGCCGAAAATGACCATAGTTTGGATATCAGCAAAAGCCTGTATAAGCTACATATCAGCAAGGCTACTGCTTGAATATCATACGCAGCCTTAGAGTACTCCAAGGCTGAATATCAGTAGAGCTTCTACCTGTGACGACTATCTTGTCACGAACCTCAAGATTATTAATTTGAGATATTTTTTTCTCTTCCCTTGGTAACTTATGATCTGATATGGATTTCAATTATGAAAGGGTATCATCGATTATCAGTCTCAAAGTATTTCTATGCGAAAGAACATCTTTGTAGATTGGCAATCATGACGACGAAGTACTTTCTATAGTTCTAGCTGCTCTATTAATGGAAATGGAATATTTGATAGTATGGACGACCAAATCTTCAAAAACTCTTATTGATTCACTTCAACCGCTAATTGACCTTCTCAACAATTGTCCAACAGCTGGTTTGGAGATTAATCTCTTAAAGATGATTGGATGCTGAGGAGTATAAAAGGATATCAAAGCACCGAAGAGGGCAGGCGATCAAGAGCTAAAAAATCCAAATTTAGAGAGAGGTTTACATTTGACATTTGCCTTCTGTGAGCTCCATTTGTTACCTTTCGAAAAGTTTTGGTAGTGTTACAGTTTATGCTTAGGCATGAAATAATGTGATCTATCAGCTTGGGTATAAGCAGCACCAGCTTTGGGGAGAAGCATTTGGGTATATGCGGCATATTCTACTGTGATATCAAAAACAGTTTTAATGGAATCTAGCTAGCTAATTGTTAGCGTGGGAGAGTGGATGTAGGTTTACATCAAACCAAAGCGCTTTGTGTGCAAAGTCTTCTAGCTCTCTACTCTTATTTACTTATTACTTGGTAGAAGCTTTTGCACTACTGAATATTATCAGAACACTGATCATATTCACACTATTTCCATTGGTCTTGACTATGTTCAGCTTGATAGTTTAATTTTGCATTTATTTATCAAGTTTATTTAGAATCACCTCTTCATCCCACTGCAGGTGATACGGCTAGTCAATACCAAAGACTTCATTCAGATGGTTTGCCGGATTTTTTATGCTACAAAATTGTTTCACAAAATGTTACTTTGACATCTCAATGTAATTAAGCACAATATATCGCAAAACGCGATATTGTTTTACTTTACGATGTTTGTGACAATCGAGTGCAAAAAGGTCGTAAAATTAAAAGAAGGATGACAAATAGACTATTTCGAGTTCCACAGCAGTGGATGTGAGTTGCTGCTTGTTCTATGTGCTCTCTCCTAAAGGCTGTTTCAGATGCGACAATCAAATTCTGGGACGAAATTCACAAGCCATACATCGAAAATTTCGGGAAAATTAGTCCCCTGGACTCCCGTTTAAGTTTTCTTTTAATTGTCCTTTTCTGCCAACCAGTCTTTCAGATTACCTTTGTCTTTCAACAGACAGAATTAGTACGAGCTGCATAATAATACCAAGCTCTATATAGAAAAGTTAATCCACAAGAGACATGAGGACAACCAGTCTTTGGAATGTACGAATTTGTCCAGATATGATGCTTCCTCTCGGCTGCTACTTCCGAATCCAAAATGCAGTTAGTTGTACTTCAGCTTCATCAAAGAATGGTTGAAAATCGAAGGTATTTCATTTTCGTTCAGCTGAAGACCAAATTCGCAGAGTCTAAGGAGAGATTGTTCGATCCTGCTCTGGTTGGTCCAAGTTACGTATAGTAATGACCTTGAATCGATGAACATGCCAGATCTAGGCCCCCTTCGGTTCAGCATTGAAAAATGGGCGCTTGGCCAAATACAAACGGTGTTTGGTTTGTTTTTTGCTCAATTTTTGGGAGATGTAATTGCATCTCCAAAGTGAATCCAGATGTACTTTGAAATGCCGCATTTTCGGAACACAAGTAATTCGGTGAAGTTCTCAGCCATCGGCGAACCACCGGCGAGCCGCTGGTCTTTCATCGATTTTGAGTTTTTTTCTCTTAAATTAAATTAAAAGGGGTTTTGCAATATGTATTCTTCCAAACACCGTTTTAACCAAAATTGTATCCCAACGTGTTTTTTAAAGACACTTTACCGAACACACTACTTGCATTTCGTAAAACTCTTTATCCCAGAGGCCTTTGCATTTTCACAAAGACAATTCTCCAAAGCCGAACCAAAGCAAGCCCTTACTCGGGATCCTACTAATGGTATTCTCAGCTGTAAATGACTCCTACGAAGGTTTCCTCGTTTGTTCCTATTGCTTGGTCACATACGTTTTCCTTTGTCGACATATGTATTGTCACACCCCAACTCACTACAAGGCATGACACGGCCGTCCTTTCCCAAAAGGACGCAGCCTTCACAAAAATCCAAAACTCAACCTGATAACAATGATATGTACGTCCAAAGAAGGTTGATAAAGAGATCCTTATTCACAAAACAAAGCCAGAGCTTTCTATAACCATCAAACAGATCACTGTGAATATCCACCAAAAGAGACATGTACATATCTCTACAAAAAAGATATACATCTCTAGCCACAGCTCAAAGGCTCATCAAAGCCACATCTAACTCAAAAACACATACCCAAAAGCCCTACTAACAAAATGTCGTTTACTAACGACCGCCCTCAAGCTACTTGCGACTTCTTGAACCTGAAAGACAAGGGAAAAGGAAGGGATGAGCTAACACGGCTCAGTGAGTAATACATTTCTTCTAAACGGATCGAACAATCACTATGCACATTCCAATATCAAAATATAACTCGTATAAGTCAAAGTCGAAACATAACAGATCTTTATAGTCAAAACGAGTTATATAAAACCTTAACATAATATGTTTCTAGCAACACATTTGTTTCAAATCACAAACTCCAGTAAAGTAAGTATCAATGGTCCACTCCATTGATGAATCTCGTCAAAACACAAGCCAATGGTCTATCCATCGACTAATCTCACCAGAAACACATATCAGTGGTCTATCCACTGACCAATCTCATGCTCAAGAGTCTAACCATGGTCACGTATAACGCTCGTGACAAAAGGCGACCAAGATTCCCCCTTGGCAAGGTCTCCACCTACAATGCCGGTGGCTCGGCCCAGAAGGATATCCTAACTAGTATGCGCATACCCACAAACCCATCAACCGGGTTCACAGCTATCTTGAGCACCACAAAATCCAACCACAACATCCTTCTCATAACCAAAATCAACAGCTCAAATCATATCAAATAGACAAAAACAACAGTAAAGGTTCGATCCTGTTTTTATGCAACAAATATGCTATTTGTCTCAGTCCATAACACATATAGAAGTTTCTCTTTCAAAATATGCACTCTACAAACACAAAGAAGAAATAGTATCACTCACCTGAAAATATCAGAAGCAAACTAGAAAGGTTATTTGGAACGATACGTCCGAACACCTACCAAAAGTACGAAAAACGGATCAAAAACTGAGTAATAAGCTACTCTAGAACACGACTCAACTGAATAAGGCATGTTTGTCACTAAGACGACACCTACGCACCGATAAAACACTTGCTTATAGCAAAAACACAAGTTTTCCACTTTGCGCAACTTGCGCGATAAACTTCAACGGGCCATAACTTCCTCATCCGAGCTCCGATTTAAACAATCTTATAGTCCAAAGAAAGCTCTTTTAACATACAACAATAATCCCAACATAGCTTGTCCAAAGTCCATTCGTAAATTGGTGAAAATGGGCGAAAACTGTACTGGTCGCGTACTGTTCACAGCGCGCACCAGATTCTCTCGAGCCATAACTTTCGCTACAGTAATCCATTTTAAGCGATCTTATAGTCCACGCGAAGCTCATTCAATATACTACAAATGTCTCAACAGGTCGAACCTCATCCGATGAAAGGAAATTAGCGAAATCAGGCCTCGAGCATACTGTTCGCGCGGTACTGTAGCACAACAGATTTTGGAAAATTCATTCCGGGCAAATCACAAGTCCAAATTGAGTTCTGTAAAATCCCACAACTCCACAACGCCCTAGACTATCGTTCCCCCCAAGAATCTTAACCCAACGACTCCAAAATCTGACTTCGTGGCTTAATTTTTTCATAATTCCGAATTTAAACTTTAACTATAAAAATCAATTCAATCGGAAGAACTAAGGGTGGAAGCACTTACCGGTGATTGATAATCGACGCCGGAACGATTTGATGCGGTAATGGGATAACCCCCCCTTCTCTTCTCTTCTTCTCCTCCCTTCCTTCCTCTTCTTTCTTCTTCTTCTCCTCTTCTATTGTTGTCGTAGGAAGCTGAAGAGAAGAGAAAAATGAGAAAAATGTAAGGGGGCTGGGCTTGAAGGGATGGGCCTCTTGGGCCTTGGATGTTACATGTATAGTACGGTATAAACATGCTTATATCAACAAATCACCTCTTAACTTTCACCATTACTGAAACATTATTAACTATCTACATCGACCATGGTTGGCGAAACGGTGTACAATCTACACATCAACTCTTAATCTATCGCCTAAATATAGCATGGTAGGCGTGTGTGTGGCTCGCCTGGAGTTTTCAAACGCCATTGGATTGTCTGTATTTAGTACCAGGAAATTTTCATAGTTTGCTCTATTTGGCTAATAAGTCTCTAGTAATTCGTATTGATAGAAAAGGCCGTTGTGTCCTGCTTTATACTGTCTGAATGTTGGGAGAGATGATTAATTACCAAGAACTCAATGACACCAGCCGCAAAATGGAAAAGACGAATCATCCTAGCGGCCAGAAAATGGAAAAATTGTCAACAACAAAAAAAAAGGTCCTAAAAGCTTTTACATTTTTGCCAAATTCAGTCCTAAACATTTTTATGTTTGCCGATTCAGTCACAAACCTTTTAACTTTTGTCAATTCAGTCCTATTGGCCGAAAATCGTTGACGTGGACGTCACCACCGTGCTGATGTGAACAATATTCAATAATATTATAATTATTTAATTATTTCTTCCTTTTTCCTTTTCCTTTTCCTCTTTCTTTTTCATTTTTTTTCCTTCTTTTTTCCCTCCAGCGTGGGCAGCCCGGGCAATGGCCACTCAAATAAACTCATTCAACCATATTCCTAATTAAATATTTTCATAGTTAATCAATTTACAACCCATCTAACATTCATATTATGTCCAAACCCATTTATTAACTATAGTTAGCCAATATAACAACTCTGTCCATCATATATGAGGTTTTTTTTTTTTTTGGTTGAACATCATAGATGAGTTAAGAAATTGAATTATGACCCATTTTGACAAGTCTCGTCATGCTTTATATTGTCTAAATGTTCCACCAGCCGGAAAAAAATGGAAAACACCCTAATCATCTTAGGCCAGAAGATACCAGTTGAGGAGTGTGAAAAAAATGGGCGGCGAAAGAGACAATGCATGCGCCTTTCGATGAACCCTCATCGGCATGTCGTCCATGTCGTGTCACGTAAACGGCAAGAAACGGCTAAAAAGATCCCAGCCTAAGTTCGACCCATAAAAAAAGAAGGCCCCATGCGTCAAAATAGCTTGTGTGCCGCCAACAATGGCGGACCGAACGTAGATTGCAACACGTTGTTATTATAGTTGTCGTTGTTTTTGTTGGTTTTCAGGACAGTAACAGAGAGTGAGAGTTTTCAGGGGAGAGTTCCCAACATTTTTTTTTTTTATTTTGGCCATTTACGGGGCTGGATTTGATTGTCCGCCAACCAGTTCTGTTCTTCACGTATAAAGCAGAAACGTCGGGATCAATGAAAACCAAACAATATTCCACGCCGCTTCTCCTTCTTCCCCTTAGGATTGAACCCAAATTACCGGCTCGTCTCTGATCTCTCCGCCTTCTGATGACCCTTTCAAATCTGCCGAAGACACAGTCCTCATGTTTTCGTAGAGATGGCACGGCTGTTTTCTCCGTGGCGGTAGCCCTTTACGGGTTGCGTGGTACTGCAAGAACACATTTCGCGGCGTGGCATGGACACTCTCTCTCTTAGGACGAGATTCGCGTAATGTTCTGGATCATGGCCATTTTCGACAGGATGAAGAACCAACGAGTCGGCGTGTGGCCCAGGAAAATGCTCAAGCAATGGCTACTGTCGCATCCGCAGCAAAATCGCTGCCGCCAGCCTCCTCCGTACGCGTCCAGGAAATCGCTGGGAGACGGTCTGACGGAGTCGCTGCTCGCCATTGAGTTCTGGGACGACAGGAGGCCGCCGGGTAGGGTGCCGAAGGGGTACCTGGCGGTGTACGTAGGGCCGAAGCTGAGGAGGTTCGTGATCCCAGCGAGCTACTTGTCGGCGCCGGAATTCAGGACATTGATGGAACGGGTGGCGGAGGAGGTCGGGTTCGAGCAGGAGGGGGGGCTTCAGATTCCCTGTTGTGAGGAAGAAGATTTCGAGGGAATCCTGGCGAGGTGTGTGGGATCCAACCAAATGGCATCCAAGCCAAAGAAACATACGAGTAAGAAGTTAGTTTGATAGTTTCTTTATTTCGTCTTCTTTGTTGCCCTGCACATGTGCAGAAAGTAAAAGAATTTCGAGGGTTATGTCCTTAATGGAAACTGAATTGAATGTACATAATACATACTGATCAGCTTCGTCAATTAGTGGTTCTGCTCTTTGGATGGCGTATTAAGTTAAGCCATACATGATCATGCATTTGCCTCTTATGGGAGCTAAACCCCGGTATGACTAGCATACAAAATTGACAGTGCTAAATAATATGACAAGCTGCAAACAGACATTCAATACCCAACCAATTAGTCCGAAATATGTCCCGGATAAAATCTTCGATTAAAAAAAAAGAAGAAGAAGATCCAGGACTGAGATGGTACCCGAGTTAAATAACAAAAATTAAGATAGCTTTTTTAGGGAAAAGAAGCAGAGGAGTCAAAATTTGATGCCATCGTCGACGCCGACGGCAATGGCTCAACTAGCAACCACCAACAGTCACCAAAACGAACCCTGTTCCCTTTATCTAAGGTTTTTGGCATTTCGAGTAATTTAATTAATTTTCTGTAATTTTTTTCGATTCTATCTCACATTGACCAATAACTTAATGAGATTAAATTTGTCCATGTCTACAACCAGAGAATTTCTTATCATACCTAAACCCATTCCATCCCGGTCCTTGTCCTGGCTGCTAAAACATAGCCTCAAGTATAGAGATAAAAAGGCATGCGATGACATTCTCATGCGAAGAAAAGGTCGGCGTCAATCAGATTTCAGAAAACATTCTTCGACAATCAGATTTCAGAAAACATTCTTCAAATTCAAGGTAGCTCTCCAAACGATGACATTATCGTATCTAGGTTTCGGTATCATTGTACAGTAGAGGTGGCAAAATGGGTCTAGAACCCACATTTGGCCCATATTTGATGGTGGTGGGTCAAAAATGGGTTAGCTTAAGTACTTAAATGGGTCATAAATGGGTTGCTTAAAAACTTTATGGGTCATAAATGGGTTTCAAATGGGCCATAAATGGGTTAGCTAAGAAAACTATCTTAAGGCAATCATAAATAAGTTTTGTGAATATTTTTTTAAAAATCTAATTTTTTAATATTTTAATAATTTTTTTTATATAATTTTTTTTTCTTTTCTATTTTCTTTTTTCTCCTGCCTTGGCCGTCGCTCTACTTTGGCCGCCAATGGTCACCGCTGCCCACCTCCGGTCACCATCACCAACCACCACCCTCCGCCGCCGCCGGCCGTCGACCGCCGCCACAGTGCGTGTATGAGTCAATTAGTATTGAAGTCTTTTAACTTAACTCGGCAAGATAAACCAGAATCGAGTACGAGTCAGCGTCGAAACCTGCCGGAGCACCTCCCTTCCCGAGCTCCGATTACGCCCCCTACGCCTTCAGAAGCGGCAGCCCGTGCGGGGAGAGCTATAGCTTCGGCGACGGAGGTGGCGAGCAGCAGTTTGAGGGGACGACGATGGCAGGAAGCAGGCAACGGTCAACAGTGGCGAACAGATGTCGCAGGTGGCCGATTATAATAAAAAATTATTTTATAAAGAAAAAATTTAAACTTTTTCAGAAAAATTCAATTGCATGTTTTAGCAATATAATTTTTCTTAATAAATTATAAGAAATAAATATTTCATAATTTAGCTAAATATATAAGTATTTAAGTAATACGGGTCGGGTCGGGTATGGGTCGGGTATGGGTTGGGTCGGGTATGGGTCACTAAATTTGCATTGGATGAATATGGGTCAAAACGGGTTAAATGGGTCAATATGGGTCGGACCATATTCGACCCGACCCATACCCGATCCGACCCACCCATTTGACGCCTCTATTGTACAGTCACCCATTGCATGTCACGAAAAGTACTCTGCACCCCTTGTCTAAAGCTGTCAAAACGATTAACGAAAAGCATGGCTTTAGTACAACGCTTTTTTCTCAAGTTCAGTTCAGATCTGTTAAGGGAGGGGCATCCATAGGCGCACAAACATCCATCTTTTCACCCTAAAAGTCGTTACAAAGCAATGATGTAGAATAGTTGCTAGATAGATTAATTGGACATGAAAAATATAACCGAACGAGGGGATAAAAATGAGCAAGCTGGAAGACAATGAAGTAGGAAAAATTCGAAAATATACTAAAAATAGTAAAACAATCGAGACCCGTGATGCAAAGAGAGCAAACTCTTTCTTTAATTCAGAGTTGGTACCATATTTGCAAAAGAAAAAGGAGAGGAGGTCATTTTGCACACAGAATATTCCCTAGAAACCCATTCGACAATAAGATGGTTGCTCGAGTTTGGATAATATTTGCATTTCTACGGCATATTTGCGGAAACACGTTCAGTACATGCCGAGTAAGATTGAGCATAAGGTTGCCATATGAAAACAGAGACCAAAATACTATACAATGGAGACCTTCAAACGAATTTTGCTGCCTGCATTTTATTACGAGGAGCGCATCCTCTTTTTATCTGCACTATGTACAACAAAACGAAATTTTTTTTGCCGACTAATAATACAGTTAGCCTGACACTTCGGAAGACAATCACTACTATAATGTAAGGGGTAAGCGTATTGACAAAAGGCCAGGAGATTATTACCCGTGCCTGCAGCTTTCTAGTAAGCCAAAAGATGGGGAAAAGGAAATTCCTGCGATGGCATTACAAACCTTGCCGGTCGTGCCGTGTCTTACGAGACAAAGCAGAGTCCATCAAGACCCTTCTGTGTAGGTCTTCCGAATCACTTGTTGGACATCCATTGCCCTCATCCCCAACTCGTTGATGGAGAACATATCATCCCCTTAATAATAGTACCCAAGCTCCAATCACTACACCTTGGCGGTTGAAGCATCATCGGCTTGAAGCCAACTCACAATCATTCTTTGATGGCACCGACAGGAGTGCAGATAATGAAATAATATCACGACAGATGCCTGATACATTCTGCGAAACGAAATAAATTCTATTAAAACCAGCTAAAGGGATCCAATAAATCCAAAGAGCTACTCCCCAATAGAAGTCATAACCACTTTCATTGTTCACTAATTAAACTTGACTAAATGAGAAACAGTTAAATGAAATATTACATAACACTTGATATGGGTTTTAGCAGATTTTCAACTTCCAACTACAGTAGGTTCAAAAGATTCCAGCAACAGCCTGGGAAATAAAGGCAGAGTCCAACTACTAGAATGGTAATACAAAGTCTACCCCAGCATGAAATTGCACGATAGGGGCCAAAAAGAATAAAGGTAAAGTCGAAGCTACCTGAATAACTCATGTGTGAATCAAAATAGCCTAAAAGAAGACGCTGCATAACATGTGATATCAACAGATGTTTTCTTCTTTACAAAGAACTACCTATGTATTATCCGAAAGATTTGATAGGACCACTTGCCAACTGCTCTAAAAGCTTAAGCTGTTAGAAGAAAGCGTGGTTTAATATTTAATTATTCTACGACTCCCCCTCACGCTTAGTCTGGTCTTTTGCCTAGTACTAAGCATGGACAAATTTATTGGGGAGGCAAATAGGGGCCTGGAAAGATTTGAACTCAGGACCTCCTGCTCTGATACCATGAAAGATTTGGTGGGACCACTTGCCAACTGCTCTAAAAGCTTAAGCTGTTAGAAGAAGGCGTGGTTTAATATTTAATTATTCTAACATTATCCATGGGTGATGATTCAGCAGGAAAATACAGCTCTCATATGCTAATGAGAATATACCTGAATTCCATCATCGCACTTCACTTCCAAAGTGACACAAAACACAAGCAAGCACAAGGATGAATTGATTCAAATGAGCTCCTCTCCGTTAATCATTATGGATAATTTCATGAAAATCCGAACCAGCGTATGAAGGTGATCCACTCCGAATGACTACGACGTACCTGCAAGGGAAGAAAAACGATATATTCCATCTAAGAAGCTAAGAAGGTCAGAATCAAGCAGGGAAAATATCCCATAATATTACGACCTAAACTTATGATGGTTCTACATATTAAATGGCAATTAATATGCCTCTAATTAATGGTGGATACATGAGCTCTTTAACTGTATTCTCTGCTCCAAAAAACCATCAAATGGAAAATTACCTCTCCTCTTAGATGGTTTAATGCCAGGACCTGTACTTAATTTCCCAGAACCTGGCCTTTTGGCAGGGAAAGCGTTTCCAGAGGCTTCAGACTTCTTTGAAGGTATAAGAGAAGATGACAGAAGAGCATCAACAGCCTCACGCTGTTGTTTCCTTTTAACAATTAAGTCATTCCGTTTTCCATCAAGAGCAGCACCTTTGCTGAAATCATTGCCAACCTTATCTTCAAGCAGACAGTCATTGAGATTTCTCTGACTTCTCTCTAGCTCGGATGATTTAATTCCTTTTTCAGAAGAACAGTGATCCAAATGCTTACCCGTATCACCTGCATCCGGATTCTTTCCAGCACGGCCACTCTTGCTAGACTTACTGTACACCTTGTTCCTTGGAGCATTATTGTATTTCTCTTCGTTACGCTCTTTGGCCCTCCTTTTGCCATCCATGGCATGTACTTCAGAAGCAAAAGTTGCATCACGAGTTGACATGACATCTTCATCTGCACCTACGGAATGAGCATTACCCCTTGGTAATAGACAATGTTTTCTCTTCAAACCTTCCTTCTTACTTGCAGCATCTTCTCGAATTGAAGCATCGCGCCTCTCTCCAGTATCCTTTTGACTACTGGGAACAGCATGGCCTACATATTCTGCTTTCTTTCTGGTGGACCCCTTTGTATAGTTCTCAGTTCTCTGAGCGCTGTGACTGTTAATTTCTAGTTTTTTGTTATGGTTCAGCTTCACTGAACAGCGTTCAGATTCACTTCCCAAAGCTTTATCAAACATAGATCTGTAGGGAGTTTTAACAGATACAAATAAGCTCCTGGCCTTAGCATCCTCCAGAAGAGCAGCCCAGCTGCGATTTGTCTGTAATGTCCTTGAATTGCCCAATATCCAAAGAGAGAGTTTAGCTCTGGTTAAAGCAACATTCATGCGCCGCACATCAGCAACAAATCCAATAGTGTTTGATGATATGCCACTCATCGCAGAGCCTGGTTTAGCCGCCCTTACAGTGGAAAGTATCAGAATATCAACCTCACGGCCCTGAAAACCGTCCACAGTATTGAACTCCATTTCAGAAGCAGCAGGAGATCCAAATGCACTATAGAACCGTGAACGCAACAAGGAAAGTTGACGCTTGTATGGAGTGATTATACCAATTCTCCCACCAACAAATTCCGATGAGTACCTTTGAAGATTGAAAAAAGCCATGAAAAAAAGGGTGTTAGTGCTCAACATTATGCAGACAAGTTTCTGCAAAAATGATCAATAATGTAATACAAGGGAATTCCTGACCAATGAATTTCAATTGAGAGGACTTACCTCCTCTTGAAAAAACTTAAGAGTTCAATGGCAGCATCCACCTCCCGCTCATTACAAAGAGACAACGCACCGGAATTTTCACCATGCATCTCCATGCCATCAACAATGTCATAAAATATATATGGACCAAGACCTTTAGTCTGGTGAAAGGATGCAGATCTTTCATCCATTATATCCCCATTCAACAGCTTCCCATCATAAAAATAAGAAGAAGGAAACTGGCATATCTCGGGGTGCATCCTATACTGCAAAAGATACAAGGCTTCTTCACAACATGGTTCTGGTAAAACAGGGTTATTCTCTTCCACAACAGCAAAAGACACAATTTGGCAGTGAGAGCAGAGCACAGAGCATTTAGACTGATGGGACAAGCAAAGAATCAGCAGCCAACCAAATAATGAAGAAAAGAAGACATCAAAGGAAGTAGAGAAGTCTTCACCCAAAAAAAAAAAAAAAAGGAAGTAGAGAAGTACAGCACAACCATGTTAGCCTATTGCTCCCTAAATACCAGAGCAGCACACTATTGGACTTTGCACTATGGACTTAGCACCACATTTATATCTACCTTCGGGTTAACAAAAGATGCATGAAATCAAAGGGTATGAATGTATTATGTAATCCAATCGCACCCCTCTTCCAAAATATGCTTCTACTATGGAAGAACAAAAGAACAAAGTGCTTGATACATAATGATGTCCAACAAAAAAAAAAGTGGACAAATACATCGGATTATGTAATTCAAGGAACCATGGAGCAATATTCTCCTATCCAATGTCCAAGAAAAAGGAATGCCACAGACATGGTAATAGATGAGGAATCATGAAGCTAAATACTTAGCACTTCAATGAATTCAGAAAAGCGAGACAACCGCCGATACAATGACCTCATTCCAAACAAGGAAAATTCTATAGCCATAGATGAATCTTATTCTCTAAAAATTAATATACATAAGCAAGAAAATCTATTATCTATAAGTCCCCTTGAAGGTTTCCCAATATAAATTTGCATCCTCTACCTTATAGGTAAAAGCTTTTGGACAGAATCCGCTAATAAATGCATTATTAAAACAACTCACATTTCCTAATCGAATCAAAAGCCAAAAGAGCCAGCAAAGCCAGAATATTTACAAAAATGCATATTTATTAATTTATCCAGAAAAAAATCACAGCAGGGGTTGACTACATTCTAAATGAAGCACAAGAAAAAAATCTAATTCTGAAGATTAAGACAACGCAACTTAATCCACCTGTTTGGTAAGCATTGTGACAGGATAACCCGCCCTCTGCAGACGTTCAAACATGCTGCATTCATAGAGGAATTTGCTAGCAATGTTAGACATTACAGTAGCCGGGAGCTGCTTTGGATCACCAACCTTCAATTAGGAATACAAGCTTCAGCAATAACTTGAGACCAACATTTAATTCAAAAAATAATTCAGTTTCATTCTTCTCACCATGATACAGTTGATCCCCATTGACTTCAAAAGTTGAAGAGGAATTAGAGTAGCCGGTTCAAGTGCCTGCAGTGACGAAAAAGAATGCCATTGAGGTTAAGAAGCTTCGTACTGATCAAAATGTTAATGCTAATAGAGGAAATAGGCTGAATGTATACCTGAGCTGCTTCATCAATAACAACAGCATCGAAAAGAGAATTCTCAGATGGACTTCCATATTTAGGATTTGACATAGACTCAGAGCAAACTTCATATAGGTCTCCACCAGAGCCGCTTAAAGTAGTTACAATAATTTCAGCTTCCCTTAGCATGGATTTTCGTAGTTTATGCTTAAGTGCCCTTATTTCTTCATTAGCTTTCTTCTCTTGTGCCTGAACGAGGCTGAGTTCTTTGTATATGTGCCTCTTTTGCTCATAAAGCTCTTTCAGCTTCATCTCAAGTTCTTCATCAGACATTTCCTTACCATCAACCAACTTCTTACTCTCATCCTTCAGAGAACATGCAAGATCTGTATTTTCATCTCTTATGTTAGCACGCTTTGCCTCATAGTACCTAATACGATCAACTAACTTTTCTAAATTTGCACGCAGCTGCACAGTCGAGACATCATTTCTGGCATCAGTGGAATTCTTTTCTTCAGCCAACTGTTGATCAACAAGTGTGTCAATGAAGTATGGTAAGGAATTTGAGTGTACGGTCTTAGCATTTCCGACCCTTACAAGGAAAGGTTTGTACATCTTTCCATCACAGCCGTACAGACCTTCGCTGGATATTCTTGATACCAACTCATCCACTGCGGCATTAGATTGAGCACAAATAAGTACCCTTCCTCTAACAGAACGCTCCATGGTTTTTGTAGAATTCTCCACATCTTTATCTAATTGCCTAGCTAAGGCTGCATCTTGCCATGCCCTAGCAATTGCAACAGACTCCCTGATTTTTGGCCTGAACTTGGCAAACGAAGTACTGCTCCCATTCAAGCTCTCATGCCAAGAACTTTTTGTCTCATTGGTTCTTTGCCGAGAGGCAAGCAACACACTAACAATGGCAACTATAGTTCGAGTCTTCCCTGTACCTGCAAGGAAGAAATTAACTTCAGATTTGGCATCATTCTCGACAGCTTAAACTAAGTGGGTAAATTATATACCTGGAGGACCCTGAATGAGAGACAACCGGCAATCTTTACATGAATCCAATGAACTGATGGAAGCACTGATAGCTTGAAGTTGACTGTCATTGAAAGTTGCCTCCAGCATTTGCCGCAAAGATCTGGACAGCTTACCCAAATGTGATGGTTTAACTTCATTCATACCCCGAGAATTATTGGTAGGGTCTAGAATTATCTCAAGGATTGGAATATTCTTTATTGAAGATAATGCCTGAAACTCACGAAGTTGAGGTGTGATGCTCATAATCCGACTTCCATGCCATTTACTACGGTCAATAAGGAGCCTTCTAGCTTGATTTAAACGGGAAGAAGCATTTTGGAGATAGAACCTAATAACTAGTGTGCTTGACTTCCTTTGATGGTCTCTCTCACGCCTCTCTACCTGCAAATCAGATAAACCAAAGCATACAAAATCCTTTAAAAAAGTAACAGATACGGCAGTACTATGTCTGAAAGCTTATTCCACTACTTAGATTGTGCCAAGACTCCAGATAATCAAAGTCTGGACAGTTTATTAGACGTCTTCAATCATCCATGGCATGCACCACTGTTTACAGAGTGATTAGCATTTATATGAATTTCACAAAGCACTTGCATATCACCAAAAATATCTCAGCAGAATAAACCACAATTACTAACCTTTCCAACCATATGAATTTCGTGGGAAGGACTCTGCACAGGTTCTTTAGTCAACAAAACAAGGTCATTCTCTGAGAAACTTTTACCAGATGCAGAACAAGTGTCATCATGGACAAAGCGGACGAGATGAAAGTCGTCTACTCTATCAACAGATAACACAGATAGCCTTCCACAGTACACATCTTCCAAAGATGACATCTCAAGATAGGAACTGCGTAATTGTGCTTTAAACTCCTCAAGAACCAGCGGTCGAAAAATATCAACATATTGTTCAGCTGACTCAAAGCACAGAGGAACTTCCTTCAAATCACTAAGTTTTTTATCATCTTCAATACTAGATGAACCCACAGTGGCAAAGTAATCTATTTCTAAGATAGGTCTGTACCACTCATCAAGCCTCGGTGGCTGAAACCTTTTATTTCCAGCCTGCCGCCTGTGCAAATACCCGCCTCTACTCTGAATAGATGACTTCAGTTGAATTAGTTGACGTTTAGGAGCAGTAGCGCTGGGATTTGTGAGAGACGCCCGATGCAACTTTACAGATCTACTGACTGATTTCTGGGGATCATCTTTTGTGTCAATTACCAACTCTTTCAATATTTCATCACCAGCTTCAGAAATCTCATGACTTGAACATTGATCTTTCTTTTCATTCACAGCAGCTTTAGCAGATAAGGTTTGCACTGGAACTTCATCTTGGAAAGAAGACGTGTCCTTTAAACTGCAGTCTGAGGTAATCTTCCGACTCTTAGAATCTACAATGGTCAAGGTATCTACTGTTTGCCTCCGTGAAGACAGATTAGGATTCTCAGTAGTCTCTCTTAAATTACATGCAATTGGCGAATCTTTAGAGGAACGAGTTCCAGATGTCTTCTTGGCATGGTAAATTTGTGGAGAATTTCTTTCTAAAGCAGCTTTCTGACCGACCAGCATGCAGTCCTTTGGCTTAGTCATGGACACATTGGCTTCATCCTCTGACTTACTTCTGGATAGAAAACTGGGTGAAATGTGCTTTTCCGTTTCATCATCTGAAATAACAACATAATTTGGATCTTTCTTGCTCGACACAACTGCTGTCTCCAAGCTTTGCCTACCCAAGATTCCACCAGAAGATGGTCGGACAGCTAAAGTGGGGTATTCATTTTCAGCAGACAGATCAGGAGAAAATGGAACATGTGAACTGAAATTTGTCTTTCTATCAACAGTACACGCTTCCATGGATAAAGAAAGAGAGAGGCATGATACTTGCTTCATTAGCTCATCCAATGAGACGGAATCTGATAAGGGAACATATGTATTAGTCCAACTTAAAAGAAAATATGCGCAAGCAGATTGCTGCGACAAAATAACTCTTATAAACAGAGCTCACCAGATGTGATAAGATTTTCGATAGACCTGATTAGGGATGAAGACACGTCGCTAAATGCTCCTTTAAGAAATTTCAGCAAAGATACTACTGCTTTTTTCCAATAAATGACAATGACATTCAGTGACGACTTTCCCCATTCCATCAAATGCTGAAGCCATCCATAGTCCTTTACCTTTTCCATCGACATTCCTGAATTCCCAGTTGCAACAACCGATCGACAATTCTTTTCAAAAACCATTGGGAGGAGCTCAAGTATACGTACACAAGTCATCTGCAAAGGACGAGAAATTTTTCACTCAGCAAATAAAGCTGTACCTGAAGAAAATATTGATTCTCTAGATGTGTTATATCCTGATAAGGGAGTGATTTCAAATTTTATGTAATTTGATTGGGCAAAAAGAAATAGGAAACCTGAGGAATGACAATTACCAATATTAATATAAACATGTAGCCAATCCTACAGCAGGATGAGAAGGAATATTCGCAGTTATAAAAAAAAAAAGGGTTTTAACCAATGCTCAACAAAAATAGAATATAGATCAATACCTGACAGATACTATGGTCTATAAACGTTTTCCCTATCATCAAGCACTTCTCTATGGAAGGCCAAGCAGCTTCAGATAGTAAAATGTTGAATTTCTCGAGCAAGTCACAACCAGCATTTGAAGAATGAGCACTTGCATCAGCAGTCAAAGAATCAAAAGCGGGCTGCCGCAAAAATCCCCCTTGAGAAGATAGCTTGCCAGCAGTCAATTCACTGGACATTTCTTCTCGCACATCTAAAGTAGGAGGATTTCCTTCATTCAACAATTTTCGGACAAGGAAAAAGAAATGTTGCAAAGTGTGGAAGTTCAGTCCCACAGAATCTGACTGGACTTGGAGTATCTGCAAACAGAAGAAACAACTAAACACAAATACACCAAACAGGGACCAATGTTATTTCCTTCCACTTTTGCCAACGAGGTGGCGGGCCATCGAAGATTATAATTTTCGTCAAGCAACATCCCATTACTTTTTATGCCAACTGCCTTCGTTAAAAGCTTCATATGATGTCGAAGGCCATATATTCGAAAAATCCCGATCACATAGGGAAAGTTGACACCAAATAGAGAGGTGGATAAAAGATCCGGGTCAAGTTTATAAAAAGAGCTAATTTTCTGTAGGATTATACAAACAAATACAAAAAAATACAGGTGGCATAAAAAGTTACATGATTTTCCTTAAGATTATACAAACAATTGAACAAATGCAAAAAGTAATGGTGGCATAAAAAGTTCTATGAACTAAATATTGAATTAGCTAATGATCTGGCATAAATAAGAAATCCCTTTCCATCTAGAAACCCCTTTCCACCTAAAAATAATAAAATGCAAGATGATATTGGAGGAGAAATTCAGAATAAGAAATAAATCCCTTGAGACTCACCAGAAGTGCATGTTTTAGCCCTGAAAGGACTGCAGACAAAGAAAGGTTGAACGAGCAAAGATATTTCAATCCACATGTGAGACCTCGTGTACCCGAAACTTGTTCCAAGATACACTTCGCAGAGTGTCTCACATTCTGCAATATGAGAAAACATTAAAATCAAGGAAAAAGGTCAATCAAGCAAGGGGAATTTGTAACTAAAGAAGATACACGAATTACAAGATTAACATACATCATTGGGATCAGCAAGCAAAAGAATCAAGCTTCCACTCATCCTGGGTTCCCACGTCCACTGCTTCAGCAGCAGTCCTTGTGCCATTTGAATTAGAAAATGTCCAGTCAACCTGCAACAACTTTCATCTCAATAATTTCTGGAATCACAAGCCACTTCATCTCATATATGATACAATGAAATTGAGGTCAGTCATTATCAAAACCTACGGCATGCGCAAGAATCTTAAGTATCACAAGAGTATCAAGACATTCTGGTGTCGCATTGGAAATGTTTTTAACACCAAAAGAACAAACCATCTGCCCAACCTATGGAAGAGCAAAGTAATAGCACCCCTACTATACTATGTAGCACCGATACGACACGGACACGAGGACACGATACGCCGACACGGCAATTTTCAAAAAATAGAGAATTCCGACACGGCTGGACACGGCATCATAAGAAATTAAATGACGATTATTGGACAATTCTGAGACATCGATCATATTAGATTAGGTTGTGAAAATCTTAGTCGGCGCGTCCATTCAGCACGCCAAATACTCAATCAGTCCGAAATTACCAAAAAGTCTTATTTGCCCCTCAATCATACATAAAAGCTATGTAGCACTGATACGACACGAGACACGGGACACGATACGACAGGACACACCAATACGGCAGTTCTAAAAAAATAGAGAATTTCGACACGCCGGGACACGACATATATTAAATATGTGTATATATATAAATGATCATTTTTATAAACTCCAAACATCATTATATCTAAATGTCATAGTAATTTCATATTTGACATTCAAATATGATTGTTTTGCGGTAATGATGACCCCAAATAGTAGCTTCAATCTTATAAGATCACATCATATTTCAAAAAAAAAAAAACTAGCCGGGCGTGTCGGGACTTGTCCCGGACGTGTCGGGACGCGTCGGACAGACCGGCCATGCCGGACACGGCTGTTCTTTTTTTTGGCCCATCCGGACACGCGGCCCCCCGTGTCCGGCCGCGTCCGGGCCGTGTCGCCGTGTCCGACACGCAAAAATTCTTCGGGTAGGCGTGTCCGTGCTACATAGCTACTATGTGCTTATCACTACAAAAATGTTTGCTTCCAAATAAAGGGATGAGAATGCAAGCCGGAGTTGCAATTGCCTTCTCCCCTATCCGCTCATACCGAACTTCCTCTAATATCGTCAGGAGCTTTCAAGCAGTGCTCATCCACGTTAAGAAGCACCTCATATGCTCATATTACTAGTCTTGTCATGTAGATACACCCCACAGGACAGAGAACATATTATAAACAATGCAATAAAGTTCTAACCTGTTAAATGTTTTTATCAAAGGGAGACACATAGATGAAGCTTCCACAGAGTTCTTTGACACCTTTCCATCTCCACCATCATCAGAGCCGGTAGGAACCTTCCATCCAAATGCAGAGGACATTTCTGCGGCAAATGACAAAATCCAAGATTGAATTGGAAGATAAGTTTCCCCACTAATATCAGGTTCTACGAACAACAGGCGAGATCTGGCCCAAAAGACAGCCTTGGAAAATGACAACGGAAGAACTGTAGGATCAATTTCAACCAAAACATCAGTCCATAACATGGGGATGCACATCCATCCTCTATATTCCCGAGAAATAACCAGATTTTGTGAACTGAAAGCACGCCATGCACCAAATTCCTCCTCCTCTACACCATATGGAAGAAATGCCAGCTCGTCATCATCTTCAGCATCATTCAACTTGATTGCACTTCTAACAATACTTGGACGTGTGTGAAAACTTAAGGATGATGATATTAAGGCAGCAGCATCAGAGATCATGATAGTTTGAATGAGATCAAGGGCAGGTTGCCGCAGAGAAGGATGAAGAGAAGAATCCTTCAGAGAAGACACAAGAGAGGGACCCCTGTCCAGTTCAGTATTTTCAGAAACGAGCAATATTATCCTTCTGCCTTGTACATGTCAAAAATTTTAGACTATGAGATCGGATACTAAAGTTCCGTCCACAATAACTAAGTTCATTGGGCAAAAAAATGAGGGATGAGTACAGCCGCAACACCTCCATGACGTAATATTTGAAACATAAAATGGCTACTAAATGATCATTTGTGAAGTAAAAACTCATTCTCCGGTAAGAATGCCTAAACTCAAGGGATTATCTCTCAAGATGCAGCCCTCATCATTTTCTCTTAGTGTGCATAGAGCAAAATGCATATAAGAAGGGAAAAGAGCACAGATATAGAGTAGATATAGTCACACTTACCACATATGTGAACATTCAAAAGGGGGAGAAGGTGGATTCATATTGTAACCTCTGTGTATGATAAGAAAAGCTATCTGAAAACACGAGATCGTATAAGTAACAAGAAAGATCAGCCCATTAAATAACAATTGATAAAATCAAACAAGTGCGCCAGATGAAGCTGCCCTGAACTTACAGAAGAATATGTACCTGGCGAGCCTTTTGTCTAGTGAGATCACTGAAGTTGCTGCTGACTGGCACTTGTTGGAGGAGAAAATAAAGAAAATTCCTTCTTTGCTTTTCAAGCTCGCCGTCTTGCCAAGCTTCAAGAGACTGGAGTCAAAGTTTACCCAATACAGACATCAGTACTTGAAAGGGAAAAAAATGTAATGGAAGAACAGGAGATATATGCATGCCTGCAAAAGCGGCTGGAAAAGTTCAAAGATGTCCTTATGAATTTTCTCATTACGAGAATGGAAACACTGCCCAACAAGTGTGCTTCGCATGATGCTTGGAGATAAGGCAGACCTCAACCAAAGCTTACAACCTTAAAGCAACACCAAATGCAAAAAGGAGGAGAACTATGAGACTCCTGTAACGGCGACATTGTTGCTTTCGTACCTTAAAGGACAAATCAAAAGAAAGCAACAAACCAAGCATTTCAAAGAGCAGCTTCAAGCAAGTGACCGCATGAGAGAATACAGGAGAATCACTGGAGACTTGGTTAAGAACAACATCAAGAAAAATAGGATAAGACTCCAATATCCCTTCTTCCAGTGCTGGAGGCTCTAGAAACCCAATCCTTCAAAATCAGAAATAACAAATCAGAGAGCAAATAAAGAGACTAAAATGCCTGACTATATAAAACGTCAGCATCCCAACCTACAATGATTTAATCCCAATCCATGCAGCAGAACGATCAAGCTCCAATCTAGGCCTTAAATTTTCACTCGTCGATGGCGTCACTTCTGTTTCCAAGGATCCAATGAATTTCTTAAGCAACTGCTGCAAAGGTTCCAAGTCTACAGCTCTCCTATACACAAACAAAGAATCATATATAGATAGAACAGAATCAGAGGGTATTCTTATCGGCAGTACCACAATATGTAACTGCTAGATTGAGTGTATATTCAGAAGAAAGTTCACTGCTTCGCAGTGTTGACAAAACTCATCTTAAAAACCCTTATAGAGCTTGTATACTGTTTAACTGTAGTGAAGGGTGGTCCTCATAAGAAAAAGAAAGGAATGAAGAACCTAAAGTTGAATGATCATATGAATTAACACGATAATGAACAACAAATAAACAGAAGGAAAACAAATAATCGTGTCAACCTCTGCACAACAGGCAAGCCTTCACAAACAATGCTAAAACTATTCGAGCCATTAACAAGTTCCACAAGAATTTAACAGCAACAAGAACCATGCTCTAAGAAATAATCAGCAGCCTTAAGAGGTCGACTTCCAACAGAAGTAGAAAGCTGATCATCAGAATATTGAAACAAACAAGACGACAACGCAAAAGCCAGCCATTTTAGAACATTCAACCTTCTTGCTGAAAATCAGAGAGAACAAAGGACCTCAAACAGCAAGATAAACTCAGAATATTATAGACTCCATCTACCTATTCCAGATGCCAGAAAAATTGTTATCACAACATAGTATTAAGAGATTCAGAGAGAAGAAATTAACAGATGCATGTTAATCATATCACCACAAAGAAAATTGCAAAACAATAAGCCTCAAAGTTCAATAACGATTCGAAAAGGCATATTGGAAGACAGCAAATATACCTCAGTTTACCCATGGATTCAGCTAATCGATGAGCGACAAAACGCACTCTTCGTTTGAAAAAGAACAACGCGTAAACGCCCTAACAGAATATTCATTTGACAATGAATAAAAAATCATCATAACATAACCATAAATTGTCAGGCAAAAAGGAGAAGACAAGTTGAGTAAAATGTACCGGAAACTGTTGGTTTCTATCCAATGCCAATTCATGGACATTGTCAATAGCTTCAATGAAAGCTTCAAATTCAAAGAACAATGACTTATCATCGAGCAGAACAGGATGCATTAGAACCTGAAATATTATTAACAGGAAAGACATGACGTGAAGATATCGGGAAGTTTAAGAAAGATGAATGCACAAAAGACATTGACTTGATTAAACCCAAGTTCAGGAAGACTACCAAACAGTTCTTGTGCACCAGCAGCAGTAATGTGTTTAACTTATCTAAACCAAACATAATTGCCGCAATATTACAGAATCTGAAACAAGCACCCGAAGCACTAAATAGTGGTTGGAGGATAGTCATTCACATGCAGCATGCCATTACATACCTCGTACATGACGCTAACAACTTCTGCATTATCATGTGCAGGGAAGTAGTCTTTCTTTGCCATTCTTTCATTGATCTCACTCAAGTGTTGAGTCACTCGTTCTTCATCCAGACTCTGCAACACGTCGACAAGTGGACCAATTGAACTTAGCTCATACTCCATTCTATACATCTCGAGGGCTTGATGGTGCTGAGAAATGCAACGGATGCATGTCTTCATCTCCTCAGAGATTCTTTTCCATAGAATCCTGAGAGGAGAATCTTGGCGCTCATCCTTAAAGTAGTTGTAGAATGTCTCCAGCAAAGGCCCCATTAGATCCCAAGAATCGCACCAAATGTGAGTTTCTTTCGGCAAACAGATCAAAAAGTTAAATGCATCCACAAACCTGGCATCATCCGAAAGTTAGAGATCTTCCTGAGAAGATATCCGTACTGAAGTAAGGATATACTGCAGTTCTTTCAAGCCTTTGTAGCCAAATGTCACAGTCTTAACAGGCAACACATCTCATGGAGTTTGACGCCCTCAAAAACAAAGGAATCGAGGATAAGAACTTATTTTGACAATGATCAGCTTCGATATAGCAAGCAAAACGAAGTATGAAGATGCCAAATGTTCTGACGGTCGACTTCATTTTCACTCGCTAAATCAGCTACAGAGAATCGATTCTTTATTTTCTTCCCACCTTGATTCTAAGTACAAATACTGAAAATCCTTGAACAATTAAAGCCGAAAAGATCAGCATAACCAGCTGGATGATGCCCATGGTTCATGGAGAATAAAAACCATCAATTACTCAAGGATTGAGGAGAAGATAAAACACAAACAAATATTGATCCTCCCGCACATTGATATGGTTATTCTTTGTAATATATCATGGAACGAACTTCTTAAGCGAGAGTCCAATACTGATAGCACATGCATGTAATCAAGAAGAGGGCGAGGGGTTAAAGAAATGTCGATCGAGCAAATTTAGGAGACCAGGTTCACGAAATCGAAATAGAGAGTGCAAGGTCGATGGGGGATAGGGAGAAGAGAAGACGAAGAAACCATTGCTCTTTCAACTGGTGAAGACGGAGTTGGTTGGAGCCGGAAGCGTGAGAACCCGCATTCTCTCCCTCCCTCTCTTCTTCTTCCTCGATGTCTCGCCACCGGTCCAGCAAATCCCCGCGTCCGCCGATCCTCCGCGACATTCTCTACGCGATTCGCTCTTCCGGCGAGACGGCGACCGGAGCATGCGTATGATCCCTTAACCCTTTCTTGTCGATGCGGGACAGAGGGCACTAGGGTTTACGATTCAACTTCTCTGCTCCTGCTTTCCGACGCGCGCCAAAATGGACCGAACTCGATCCCAACACTATGAACTACCCGCCAAAGAGAGCTCCTTTACATATGTACGCACTTCCCTCGACGAAACTATAATTAAATTTTAACATTAATTCTATCTAACTCGACAAACGAAAATGCTTTTAAAACTTAGATTACATGATTGCACTTTTCAAAAGCTTTAAGTACTCAATTACACTTTCTTGATAAATTTTGAGACTTTTAATGCATCTAACACTTTTCCTTCGAAAAGGGTACAAGCATCGAGTTCGTTGCCACACTGCCTTTGTATATTTGAGACAGATGCGTCAAATTTTGAATACTAAACAAAAAGAGAATGAGATATTCGGTAGCCCGACCGTACAATAACAAATTCCTACGTTGTCACGCTAAATGAAGCCAGGGTTATCATATGTATGGTTTCACTTCATCGAGCTCGATCGTAAAGGATCGCCATCCATCGAGAAAAGAATTTTTCGGCTCCAACCATGCATATTATCAGTTTTTCAGGTTGCTGACAAGAGAAAGCGCACCCCTTTTCCTGCTATTTGAAATGCCATGCAGTGCTCATCAAGCCCATTCTAACATGATCAAAACTCCGAAACGAATGAATACATTCATGCATTTATATTGCACCAAGCAGTCCGAAACGCCGGCCTATTTTACAGATGGTGCTAGGAGAGCAGACGAAGCTAGCACCAAGCTTGCGTCGTGTCCATACGCCCGATCGGTATCCTAGCGCTCCCTCATACTAGATAGGAGGACATGAGGTTCCAACTGATTTTCATGTGCGAAGGCATTGGCGCCACGAATCGCAGCATATGGGATTTGGAGCTGAGCACGGGACGGGTGGCTTCTTCTGACTTCTGATCCAGAAACTCCTGGCACTTGGCTATGTTGGGAAGTACGAGCTCTCTGCAGTGCAGATGCAGCAAAGGAACCTTCGATAGAACGCTTCCCTTCTGAACGTCCAACCCTTCAGGCCTCCGCAACTTGTATGGTTTCCCCGTAGTAGGCTCGATATCGACTCTGGGCATTTGCTTCCATCTCTGGTGCACGAACCAACCATACTTGTAGTCACCCACAATCGGAGTGCCGAGTGCTTCAGCACAGTGAACGCGAACCTGCAAGGGAACATTTGGCACAATGTTACCAAGGTTTAGGTTAAACTACTTTTCTAAAGTGCAATCTCTCGCCTTTAACAGTTAAGTAGGAAATAAGCTAATCTGTCCTCGTAGTGGTGTCTTCACTGCAATTGTTTGTAGACTGTTCTATTTATTGTACCCAGTTGAAAGGCACAAAATTCTATATTTTCCCAGAAATGAAGAATACGCATTCTTGGACAAGGGCAATATGGTCCAATAAAAGTCTTGGACAAATGTTTTGGTATATCTTTTGAAAAAGGCAACTTTATTTCCAAAATAAAGGGAAGTTCTGTTGGGGCAAACTAAAAAGGCTGACAGATATGCACAGACGTGGAATCAAATGCAATCCTCTAAACGACATCATTAGTTTTACCTGATGCTTGCGGCTCGTATGAGGACATAATTCTATCCAGGAACATCCATTTACCGTAGGACCCAATACCCTGTATTCGGTCACAGCTTCTTGAAAAGCTTCTAAGCCTGAGTTACGAGCTAAAATAACCCTCTCAGTTTTCCCATCATCAAGAAGCACCTTAAGTTCAAAACAGATGAGATGTTTGCATCAGTACGTGCCACATAAAAAACTGCATATCCTAAAATGGAAAGAGATTGATAGAGATAGACCTTTGAAAGGGGAGCACAAATTAGACCTTCTTTTTCCTTAGGAGAGCCTATGACAAGCGCCCAATATCTTTGATAAGTTGCTTTACATGCATCATTCCAAGCCTAGAAGACCTCGTAGAATGAGATGTTAACAGAAAATATGATATGAGTATAATCTGTTCTATGGAAGATCCAACATTTACCCAACCACATCAAACTTCTCCTGCATAAGTAACACTACAAACCTTTACCTTAGAGGAGGAATCTGTTTTGTTTATGTCGCTAAACAGCCATTGAAGATGAGCCACACTTTCCTTTGTTCTTCCCATCAAGAGAAGGCCACTGCTCTCTCTGTCAAGGCGATGCACCTGATGATGATTTTTACACATGAGAACCAAAAAAGATCGGCCCCTGAGGGAAGTAAGACAGATATCCTGTATTGCCACGTGTACTGCATTCAAAACATTCGATAACCACCACTTCTAACTGCAAAATCAAGGCTCGCAAGAAGGATGATTTGTTTAATGTGTAACAGCAGGTAACTTCCTTGAGTAACATAATATACCCTCCTGAATTCAAGACAATGGAATAGCAGTGAACTACTTGGCTAAAAGGTCCACTGTCCACAGGTGCGCATAAAGGCCCCGTTGGGAATGTCAACAATTTCGATTTTCTGCTTTCATTTAAAAATTCTCACTAAAAAACAGTGCTATGAATTACTCTCAAAGACTTTAGCCTTAGAAATGATAACAACTGAAAACAGACGGGAAGGAACATCAAATATTGACATCTTTCAACTCGAACGCCAATTCAGTTTGTCTCAGATCATTGCGGTCCACCTACAACTCTTCGTTGTTGAACTGAACTAGGTTGAAGAAGAGTTTTTGCCAACTCTGTTTTTCTCACTCAAAAGCAAGGGGCAAGCATAAATTAAGGCAAAGCACGGACAAATTGGTAAGAGCACGAAGACAAGTTCATTTCACAGAGGAAGGAAGAGCTTGTTCTCGGCATCCCATCTCAGAATGCTTCGCACCTTGCCTAGCCACAACATCTTTCGCGTCAAGAAAGAGTAAGAATCAATCTCCTCGATGTTTAACCTAAACAATCGTCATTCTTTTTAAAAGAAAAAAAATCAGCAATGGTCGTGAAAAGCAAAGACCTCCGTAGAGCTAGATTCAACTTCCTCCGAGCTTGACCGAGCGGGCGGTGTGGTATTCCGATTCGATGATGTAACTAGCTTCTTTTATATGAAGGATTATGAAGAACTGAACATATTTTCAGAATTTTCATTTTATCTGAACATTCTCAATGTTAGGTACAAACACGAATTCAAGTAAACAGAAAAATGAAAATGAAACGCGATTTCAAGAAAAACAGAAATAATGGGCTCTGAGGTTTTGAAAGATAGTAAAAAAAAAATAAGTCAATTATACGTCTTTGATGGGATGTCTAACCTAAGTTTTGAGATGTAAAGGTGTAGTAACCTGTCAGCTTTTGGAGTTTTGAATGTATCCAATTTCAACTTATCGAATGAGGGAAAGAGTTCGACCTAAAAACAAAAAAAAAAAGGAGGGAAAGAAAAGTCTGTTGGCCAAAATGTACTTCAGAGTCCAGGCGTGAAAAACATATAAATGAAAGAGAGGGACGAACTGAGAAGTATCATCCAGAAGATGCTAACAACTTGTCATAAACAATCGTACACGCCTAAAAGATTGAAAACAACTGAAAAGTTAGTTACCAATTTAGGACCCTCGTCATAGTCATAAGACAAAGCTGCCGCCGCCAAAGCATCCATACTGTTATGAACTGGCAAATTCCCCTATACACGAAGAAATCATGGAGATAAAATATTGCACTAAACGTGAAAAAAGTATGAGAGAAAAAGAAAAGAATAACAACAACCGACGAGGTTCTAACCTTGACTGGCAATTTTGGGGGCTTATTAAGCACAATAACCGCAGAGTCCTGAAAATCAGCAGCTACCAAGTGAAAATGGCAAGAAACTTCGAGAAGACAACAACAAAAGAAACTAGAACATCCCCGGGCCTAATTCACAATTAGATATGCAGTAAACCGCTGAACAGACTTTCTACTAGACCACCAACAGCAGTTAACAGCAGATGTCCGAATGACGTCTGTTGGGGATCAAAAGCTAGGCTGTAAAATGACAGAGGCCCCCAGCTGAGATCTGGCACTACAAAAAGGGATTGATTTCAAAGACTTGCCTTGTACATGACCAACCTCTGCAAGTACTCTATCTCATCAGCATTGGGATAGAGAGTCCCACTAGGTATAGTGTCAAACCGCTTGGAGATCCTTGATTCGGCGACTGATACCGGTATATACAATCTGGCCCCTGCTTCCATCACTTCATTTGGCTTGATCTGCAAGTCAGCTGTATGATTGTAGTAGATAAAACTTTAAAATTCACGTAAAAACTTCACAGAGTAGACTCTAGAAATACCCCACAGAATGTATACACCAAAAATTTGACTTCACAGAGAACACTCTAGAACAAGAAAAAAAACGTATCTTAAATGGGTTAGATGCTACAATAGAGAAGTTAAATTGTGAAAAGACCTTTCTCAAGGATTTTCTTTGTCCTTGCTGTCCCAGGCAAGGGTCATCCGAGTTGGCGCATTCCATCTGAACCTGAAAAAAAGGAAAAAGAAGCGAACTTTATTGATGGAAAACAGAGAAACAAAAAGAATGAGAGAAATCATCAGACATGAAAAAATGGGAACTTCACAAGAGGGGAGAGTACAGACAAGGCCCTTGTTGAAATGGGATTGAACGACGGAGTTGTGAGCGCCATGGAAGTAATACTTGACCCAACTGATTGCAGTCACTCGCGATGAAGAAGAAGAAGAAGAAGAGGCTTCCTTGAAAGAAAACGCTGGCAGAGGGTGAGAAGGGAAAGGGGGAAGCGACAGCAGCTGACGTGGCTTCAGACCCTCCTTTGGCCCGCCGTCACCCACGCAAGCTATGTGGTTCTTCAACCTTATCACCGTCGCCTGCGGCGGCGACACCCTCGAGTAGCGCCGCCTCGCCACCCACACACACGCCGCCGCTCGCCTTCGCTGCGAGGAGTGATTCCACATCGGGGGCACGCTACTTGCAGAAAACGAGGGCCCTGCAACGTGACTCCAAGCGTCGATGCCGGAGAATTTTGGGAGTGCGAGGAAACATTCAAGCCGGCGTCGAGACTTTCATTCGCACCAGCGAAGGGGTGGACGGCTTATGCCTCCCTGAAAACTGCCGTGCTGCTTCGGCCACGTCAGCATGCCGTCAGACCTGACCCGGACGGAAGTCCGACCCAATTTCTCTAGCACCCACCCGCTTGATCCGAAAAGTCGAACTCCGTGTTGGAGCGCATGGTAACATTTCTCCCTTGGAAGTTGATTTCTTTATTCCTCTCCGAAAGTATAAATTGATTTTTTTACTTCTTTTAATCATAAAAATTCATTTAGTATCATTGAAAAAATTTTACTTTTGAAACATTATTAATACAAAACCTTCTACGGAAAATTATTGTCGAAGGTTAAAAAATTTCTACTTCATTTTTGAACTTTTTAAATTTCTTTAAAAATAATTTTTATTATTAAAAATATTATTTGTTTTTTACTCCGGCAGATGGCGGTGGGCGAGGGCGGCGACAAGCGATGGTCGACGGTGGCGATGGTCAGAGCCGACGGCGAACGATGGCGACGATGGACGGTGGTCGACAATTGGCGATGGTCGCAAGCGACGATGGTCAATGGTTGTCGGCAGCGGCTGCGATGGGTGTCGATGGTCAGCGGTGGGCGGCGATGGAGGTCGGCGAAGGCAAGTGTGGTTAAAAAGAGGGTGAGGATATAATGAAAAAAAAAGTGAGGCGAGAAATACTTTGCGAGTATTTTTTTTGTCCAAGAATTACTTCTTGAGTTGAAAAGCAATTTTTTTTTTACTTTTCAAATGTGGGAAAAAACAACTTCAGAAGTAAAAAAAAAAAATCAGAAGTAGAAAATTTTTCCCAAACGGATTTTTACTTTAAAAATTACATTACCAAATGAATTTCTACTAAATTTCTACTCCAAAAACACTTCTGAAGCAGAAATCTACTTCCAAAAGTGTTATCAACGAATAATAGTGTGCATATTCCTAGAGAAATTCTGCAAATTGAGTAGATCTTTTTTCTTTTTACGTAAATTAGTCGGAGCTGATTTTGCGCTCCCCACGATAGCCACCCAAAGCCGAAACTCATTATTTTCTGGAGAGATTCATACATCCCAACGGATAAATCGAATTCCCGAATTAAATTACGCGCAATATGATCACTAACGACAACACGCTGCACCATGCTATCTTCAGAACGAGGAAAAATTGATGCAATATTCCGGGTTCATCAAGCATCACCAGAGCTTGTCCTCGATCGGAAAAATTTCAGCCCGCGACATGTGGATATCGAACAGAACGATGCGCGGACAAAGTAGTCGAATCAAAACTGTTTCAGGAAGAGAGGACAGGAGAAGCAAAAGATCATTACACTCGGCACTATACCAGAAGCACAATCATCATACATGCCAATATATACACCTAAAGAGAGATTCTTCACAGTTACCCAATCCCAAGTAATAACATTATTCGTAATCCTAAATACCTCACACCATGCTTTGACCTATGTACATATATACATAAATACAGGTTAGTCCTACAATCCATAACAATCGAAAGCATCCTTAAACCTGGAACTTTGCTTTTCCTCGTTAAATTGTTCCTCGGTTGTCTTGTGGGTTACGTCAATAAGCTCATCGGCCGGAACATCTAGCAAAGAATGCACTCACAATCCAGCTCCCGAGTTTCAAAGGCTGACCCGCATTCAGATGTCTCCACGCAAAGGGTACAGAACCCTAGAGCGCAACAAAGTTTTGGCCACTTCATCAGGAACTGCTTGGCTCCAAGGCTTGGCCATCTGCGAGGTTGATAATCCACATTACACTTACATATACGGCTACCTAGATGCTTATGAGTGCACACTTGCATGCGAAAGCCCAAAGACAGATAATGCCTTCTAATTATGTTTCCTTCTAACAGAAATTTACTAGGACGTCCGTTTATCCAATACCAACACAGAAAGAGAGTTCTGACAACGTGATATGCCAATATGGCAATATCAGACTCCCCATGGACAAGCGACTGTTCAACATCTCAGATTTTCATTTATGTAGTGCACACTCCAGGAAAGAGCTAACAAGGGCAAAGATTCATTTTCCCAACGCAGAATCACAACTGCAGAGTACTACAGACTAACCGTTTAACACACTAAATATTGTTCTCCAAGTATTACTTTCTAATGAACAATATCTTCTTGTTTCAGTAAAGAAAATATATTCAACGGCATTTTCTTTATTGGCATGAGGTGGAACAAAGAGCGAATTCTGCAAGAGGGGAGTTATGTGTAGCAAACAACACTTAAAGAGAAATTTTTCTTGCAGGGGAATGAAAATGCTATCATAAAAATAAAGAGAAAGACTGCTTAGAAAACATGAGCAAGAGTGCTTCTACAATGAGGGACAGTGGCCAACGGATGGCTCCATCCCAACCCTAGCCTCTCTTCTTGGGATCAGTTGAAAACTTCCTGTCCCTCATCCTACTTACCCAGTTCACCTTAAAAAACAAGGGAGCAAAACTGCCATTGGAGAGGGCAACTTCCCACAATGCAAATCAAACATCATAAGGTCACGTAGTAAAGAAACCCACAGCTTATAAACATATTAAGGAGCAGATCGCCACTTTTCATAGACCCCATTACTTAGAAGAACAATACTTGTCATGGTGATATATGCACAAATTGGCCGATTGCCAGACAAATAGGAATATCAAAAACAAAAATTACCGTACCTTCAACTGATAGCTGCTCGAATCGAGCAACTATGTGCTTCCCATAAGTATATTTCTTCAAGGCATGAAGATGAACCTTTATCCGACTAAGCAGAACTTCCCGATGCTTATCATTGCTAACTTCAAGAATCTTCTGAACCACATAATTAGCATACTGGTCCTTCATCATTGCCTGAACATAAGTTACATGTCAAGTACTTAGAGAAGATCGTATGCTTTTGTGAAATTTTGTGGGAACTGTTTAAGGTATTAGACGAAAGCATAGGTCAGTATGAAAGTAATTTTCTACACTCCCCCTCAGACTGGAATTTGATCCAAGAGTAAAGCATAAAAATTTAATCAGGGGCCAAAATAGTCACGTGGAAATCTCATCCTAGTTGTCAAATATTTTCACATGCATATTAAGGAAAAATAACGATTAGAATAAGAAACAAAAGGTTTCAGAGATATTGATTGCAACAGAAATAAACAGCACAAGGTAAACTTCAACAACACTGCTTGTACTTCTGTGAAATTGGATTGTCTATCACCAAAAAAAAAAAAATTTGATGGTCAGCCCACGTTTTAAGATGTCTTCTGTCCTATCATAGGTAGAGGGTTGGCCCCTATTGAATTAGGAACTCCAAGAAGGGGTTGGACCATGTTGACGGAGTCCACCCTGAAGACACTGATCCAGGAGGACCTAGAATTGGCACCTTCAAGTAAGAGGTGCCGATTCTTTTGATTAGGCTGACCCGTTTTGCTAAGGACTCGATTAGGGAGTAACCCTCTTGAAAAATGGTTGATCCCCCGCCTTTGACTGGAGATGACCGGAAGACTATTACCACCTTGAAGTTTACCACAGTACATAGAGCATGCACCCCCCCATAAAAATGAAAGAAAGAAGTTGCCCTCCCGAACAGTTTCAGAAATAGAGAATGAATTAAGATTGAAGGATGCAAAGTTGAAACGGGTTTAGTGCTGCCATTGCAAATATAAGATTTTTCCAATGAAGTGCCATTGTAAAAACAAATTTGCTTTAATGAAGTGCCCCTGCAAATATAAGATGAGTTCTCATTGCATTTTAACGAAAATACCAAAGTTTACATACCAACAGATTGTCATTTTCCTCAGATTGTCCAATGATTTCCTCAATTAACAGTTCCCTTTCAGCAGCATCGCCATGTTCTAAGCACTTCTCAACCACATTTGAAGCATATTTGTGCTGACTCAGTTGGACAATGTTTCCAGTCAATTTGCTGATGATTCGGCTTCTCTCTTGGGGTTTCCCCCTCTCCAAAACATGCTGCAAACGGTATAAGTAACCTAGTCTGTTAACCGTAAAGATGGAAATGTTGAACAAAGAAAAGAAGAAATATGAAGTCTAAACTCTTATAAGGAAAAAGTAATGAGCAATTTCAATTTCAGGTTAAAAAAACCATGGATAGGCAACGAAATCTGCAAGGACTTCAAGCTAGCAGAAAGAGAATCGTGTAATTAAAACCAACCATTAAGAGAAAATCAGTAAAAACTTTTCTGGCTAAAAAGTGAACTATCCTAACTTGCAGCCAAAATTATAACTTTGATGCTAGCCACGACATGGAAAAGGAGACCACAGGAGAACCAACAAAGCTGATTGCTAATCAATTCCAAATGAGGAGCAAAAGAAAAGGACTCACTTCAGGGTCTGCTATAAACTAAAGTTGAACACCAAAATGGTGAACAGCAACTATCGACGCTGCAATACATATGAACAATGACAAAACTTGTTTGGAAAGTGAAACCAAAGCCTTTCTTTGAGAAGGAAAGAACGTATCACGTTGAGATTACATCCCTTGCCCCATAGATGAGTCACCAAAATAGGGAAGTCAAGCACCATACTTGTTCAAATGCTGAGAAAGATTCAATCCTATCAATCAAATGGAACCACGCCAACAGCACGGGAGAATAAAGAGCAAAAGTTGCAATTGATGTAACAGATGACATCTAACACCATAAAAATTACATGGCCAGAGACTCAAAGAACAAGTTGTCATCAGTACCAAGTACCCAGACATAAGATCTCGGCAAATGTTTAACATAAGTCCACTGGAGATGCCATCCTCTCCCCATCAACTAATGCTTCAGACAAGCTGTCTCAAAATGGCGAAATCATAGACGCCGACTCTGGAGCTCAACACTTCTTTAGACTAAATTACTTTGCAACTTCACTCTGCTCCATAAAACAACATAACCTAACAATGCCCAAAGACAAAATATGCAATTTAAGAATTATACTACCCACCATGGCTAAACCTAGGCCCTCTCACCCACCTGACCAGGAAAGAAAAATATTTCCGCTGCTCTCTTCCCATGTGTTGCTGTCAACTTTTCTATGATCATTCTACAAAGAACACAATGATCGCCAAGTCTCCAATGGTGGAAATTAAACAAAAAAACAAAGATAACAAGATATGAAAGCTGAATAAGACTCAATGACTACTGTCCAGTAGCAGAGATTGAAATGCAAACCACCTAGACCCACCAGCCACTTTGATTATTGTGACAACAAATCCTATCTTTATCCTTTGCAGCTAATGGAAAGAGGATAAGGATGTGTCCTTAGATTGGGTGATTAATCCATCATCCACCTTGTTATGTTTGTTAGAGAAGGATATTAAAGCTTTTACTCTGTAATTGGACTTGTATTCTATTAGTTTCCTGATTAGTAGTACAGTGAAGTAAAACGCCCCTAAATCTTATTGAACTTTAGCTTGTGCCCAGTGAAACAGATATATCAGTCAGCACTCTTACAGACAACATCCATATGAATATTTCCGCATAATCAAAAGCAGTGTTAATTCATGAATCATAGAGATTCAAAGACGGGATTGCAAGTAAACTTAACCAAAAAAATAAAGAGACAAGCACTTTAAAGCAAATACAGACCTGGGTAACATAATTGCCATACTGATCTTGAGCAAGTAGATAAGCCGAGTCCAATATCTCATCCACTATACACTGGCTTTGCCCTTCGTCACAGCAATGCTCCAAAACCCTCTATTGAAAAACCGAACAGCTAATGTTTTTGGTGAAATAATTTTGATTAATACCATCAGCAATATGCAAGGCATAGGAACAAAAACTCACCTGGATAACACGACAGCCATAGGGATGAGTTGAAAGAGTGGCCACTTGACCACGAAATGCTGATATGATGAACCCAATTCTTTCAGTTGGTACACATTCGATACACTTCTGAATTACATGGTTTCCATTTTGGTCTCGTACACATCTCATAACATGTCCATCTAGCTCTTCAACGAGTATCGTTTTTTGGTCAAGCTCAATAACCTCGAGTGCCTAAAAAGAACCACTATAAATAAGCATTGCAGTCCACAACATAAAACAAGCACATGAATTCAATCCTCAATGCAGCCTGACAAGTTCAGTAAAGCAAAGCGCAATCATGTGCAGGTCAATAGCAGGTCGAAACAGGAGGATTTTGATCAGCTCCATCAATATTCGTGACTCTTAGGGTAGCAAACTGTGAGTCAACCTTTTAAGTGTAACTATATGCAATCTCAAGTTCTTTCCTCAGGCTTCATTGTTTCTGCACATGATCTAGCAGCCAAAAGTGAAAGATCAGGCCACTAGGGAGAGACCAGAATCTAAGACTTCTTTCCTTAGGTTATACATGTTACAGGCTTCGTGTACTGACCCAATTTTAAAAACATATGAAGATCCTTTCATGTCCTCGTTTTAACCACACTTAGGATTCAATGGCCCCCATGCTTTTGGAGTCCAGAATAACCTTGAGGTCAACCCTAGAACAGTTCCTTAAACCACAAAATAGAACACTAAGGTAACTAGATAGAACTTTCAGTTTCAAGTGGATAAGCAAACCTTCTGAATAACGCGGCATCCATACATTTGTAAACTTAATTGCAACATCTGTCCAGTGAGTTGATCTGCAAGCTCTTTCCTCTGCTCGGGTCTACCATGTTCAAAGAACTGAGACACAGGCACCATAATAACATACTCAGGACAACCCTTACATAAGCAAAATTGCAGGAGTCTCTTTGCAGGCTAACACGTGCTTCTTCTTTTTTTTTGGTTGAAAACACGTGCTATTTAAAACACACCTTTTGTATAACATAGTTCCCAAACACATCAGTCATTAATCTCGAAGCATGAGGAAGAACTTCACTGAAAACAGCTGCTTTATCTTCAAAACTGCAATTTTCTAGTTTCTGCTGAATGAACCGACTCCCATGTTGATCCACACTGAAACAAAAAGTACAAGAAGTATTGGTTCCGTGTAGAAAGTCACAAAATATAGATACATAAGAAAGCAAACTGGATAAGAGCACTGCCTGAATTCAACTATTCGTCCCACGATATCAGAAAGCTCAAATTTCCTGGCATTGCTGGATTTTAGTTCTTCCAGGAATGTATTTCTTTTAGCATCGTCAAAGCCATTTACTCCTCTCTGACCTTGCCATCCAGAATATATCCCTCCATTTCTGCTGGAACCCTGAGAAAACCTTAAGTCATTTCGCCGACCCAGGTGGCTCATTCCACCAATTGGAGATGATGGCAAGATTGGACTTGCAAGAGGTGAGCCTGGAAACTGTGATATTGCAACAACACCTCTGGGGCTTCCATAGAAATTGCTGCTTCTAGGACTTGGAATGTTCAAACTCCCATTAGGTTGAAACTCCAGCTTCTGATCTGCTAAATGCGACGTAAAGGCTACATCATTTTGAGATGCAAATGAATCCATAGACCCCCCAACACCACCTCTAGACAAATGACCGAAGTGAGATGGAGCACCGTAAGCATCTTCAAGCGGATGGTGAAAATAAGACATTTGGAGAGGATCCACGAAGGGAGGTTGAAAAGTCAAACCATACTGTCCATACATCTTGTTCATATGTGCTGCATCGCCTACATTTGAGATTCCTTGTCCTGTAGACACCCCACTTCCTCGACCATTTAAGGCTGGAGCCGACAAGGGAAAGCCACTATGCGGAGAGTATGTAGCCATATATGGAGGAAGAACTGCAGAACCCAGAGCATAGCCACCCATATTATACTGTGGAGCAAACACACCTGGCATCTGAAGATTAGGATAAAATGTATTGGAATTGATATACGATGCTGCTGTATATAACGGAGGTGCGAGCCCAGGTGAGTGCATCGTTGACTGTCCCTCAACATGAGTGGACCTAGCTTGCCCAAAAGCAAATCTCTCCATTCGGCCCGGTGGATGTTGATAACTCCCCTGTCCATGAACAACTGGACCTCGATGCTGAGCGCCATTTAGTATGGATGCAGGCTGCAAAGGAGTGCTCCTCCTATAGGCATGTTCTTCTGCATTCTTAACATTACTCTCATCTGTTCCAGAAATATTCAACCCGCTAATGGATGCCTCATTTCTTACATTCATTTCTTTAATGGTTCCATCTTCATGAATAGTCGAAAATTTCTCTCCAACATTTGGTGAACTTGCAAAAGGAGTATGTAATGTCTCACCGTTGGATATCAGCTCAATCTCCTGTGGATTCAGGTTAGAATTCTCAGCATTTACATCTATGGAGCCTGAATTCGATTTTGATACTTCAGTAATATTAATAGAAGAAATATCCAGTGCAATTCCATGGACATCACGATCTATTGATTGCTCGTTCACATGGCTCACCGAACGAGTCTGATTATATACAGGCGAAGGCGTACGGGGGAAATCTTCCTACATATTAGCAAAAGGAACGTGGAGTTAAGAGTAGGGCCCAAGAGAATATTTAATTCAATTAATGAGTCTACTAAGGCTTCTAAAGAGGTGCACTGGACATCTAAATCTGCTAGCAAGCTGTAGCAATTTCAGTAGAGTGGTTTAGCCAAATGTAAAAGCAAAAACAAGATGAAGCTTGACCAAGTAACTGACTTTGAAGATGTAGCCTAGCAATGCTTTTGCAGCTGCTGTCGTTCTACCCTTTTCTTATCCTTTTAGTCGTTCCAACTAATATATTTAAAAATATATATATTTTAACTTCACCTGATACTTAAAACAATTTCCACAGAGGAAAGTTAAGTTGCTCTTCAATTCCATATAACGCATTGATTTCACTAATCACCGCTAAACATTAAAATACCACTTGACAACACCTAATTTATATTAACATTTACAGCAACAAAAAGCACCAAAATTGATAACAAGAAGAGCTAAGGGGGCTCTGAGTGACTATAAGGATGGCCAGGAACCGATTAGTATTAGAAGGCTCTCAATGGTACTACTTGGACGCTTAATCCTTGGTTGAGCTAGAATATACCCATTAAAGTGCACTTACTTGGACTCGACACTTGAAAGGTCATTTTCTATATAGAAAGGTACCATTAAGAAAGATTTCCCTCCAAACAAGATAAGCAAGCAACTAACTCAAAAGGACATCCCAAGCATCAGCTTTTCAGTTCCCTTCACTTAAATATTGTACTGTAGAGTAAAGAGAATTCAAAAAACCATAATAATAAAAGTTTCCTTCCACCGCTAGCTAGACTAATCAAAAGATAACAGACGATATAAACTGAGAGATTCCCAAAATTTGGCTGCAATATATATGGCTCATCGATTAATAAATGATGCGATCCAATGCAATGCAGTAACAATTACCTGTATTAAATCAACCAGACTCTTGTGACGACCTGATGAAGAAACCACATTCTGTATGGGCATATGAATACTACTTTCTACCCCGAACTCAATATTTTGAGAGAGCGACTTTTCATCTTCAGGCTCCTCATTATGAGTAAACAGGGAACCTCTAGACGGATGCAGAGATCCATTGCCACTGTCATCAAAGGAAGTTAATCTCCAACTATTTCCAAGGCCACCAATATGACTTACCAGGCGTCGGTTTTCCCTTGAAATGAGAGGTGGAGGGAGCCTAGGGTTAAGATTCACATGAGAACAATAGTAAGCAACATATGCTGGGTCAGAGCGTAATTTTTCCTCAATCTCAGAATCTTCAATAGCGCTGCCAAGATTGGCCAAAGTCTCATCCATGTTCACATTATTTCGGGCCAAAAGGTTAGCAATAGCTGCAAATGAACCCTCCATACTAGGTGGTGCACTACCACTTCGATTAGGCATAGTTTCCATCTCGCTTCCGTGTGCTCTATGCCCACGTAAAATAGAACCTAACTCCTCCGCTGCCGTGGTCTTCAGTGGAGGTCTGAAAGTCGTATGATCCCTAGAAGAAGGGCACTTTCTAGCCCCACCATTTTCCACCATCCTCATAGGGATTTCAGTAGCCATTCTTTATGGAAAGGAATTATAATGACCTTCACATTCTCAAGATTACACCTAAGCAAGCCACTGTAGTGCCAAATTCGGGTTCTATTGTCTAATGTGACAAACCAAAGCAGTACAGCAATCACACAATCTCGACACCCACAGCGTCAAGATGTTGGCTACCGCCCGTTCCAACCTAATATCAAGAAAGAATTCCGTTAGTTGAATCGTGATAATAGTATCACAGCATCGACAAATAGGCTAAAACCGGCGACCTGCTTAACCATCAGAATTCCCATCCAAAAAAAAAAAGTGAATTTTGTATAAACAGCATTCCTGATTGCATATAACGAGGTTGACTTCTCTTTCGCAAAATGGCGTCAAGTAATCAGGCATAATAGAAACATACTCTTGACAGTCTCACGCACATAAATTAAAAATCGAGTCTTTGAACACGACACTGGGCTACAGTTGATCCATAAAATCAGCTTCACTCCTTGGCCTTTGGAAGTTGAAACCCAACAAGACAGATGAGCATAGAGGAACCAGCAGAAAGACATGGCGCTCCCAACAGAAAACTCACCGAACATATCCAGAATCAAGGTTCTCAAGACATGACGAAATGATCAACTAGAAATGCTTCCCCGAACCAAGCTCCAAAGGGCCTACTACGACTGGCAAGAGTAACCGAACCCCAAGCCATCTTAGCAGAACCGAAGGAAATGGCGACTAGACCAAAGGCCCACTGACCTAAACCGCGCAAACAGCCGCGGACCAAAAGAACAAAAAAATGAAACCAACTAACCAGCCAGCAATCAACCAACAAAACAACCTGCCGAAAACAGAGTTACGACAGAGGAGGTAGAGCCCCCGAGGTTTTTTCACGCGAATAACGTAACGAAAGCGGAAACCGCACTAAGGTCTGCTTCCATGGAGCAAGAAGAGGAGGGATCAGAAACGGATGCTCACTCGTACCTGCGGAAAGAAGGAGAATAAAAAACCCTAGAGCCTATGGAGGGGGGGTCTTCTCTTACGGGGGTTGATCGTCGCGAGGAGAACGAAGGCAACACTCATCAAGTTAGAAGTTCCCCGAAGAGTCCTGGCAAAAATACTGTGCAGAGAGAGAAGAAAGAGAGAGAGATAGAGAGGAGAGAGAGGGGGGGGGGGGGGGGGGGGGGGGGGGGACTCTGCTGTTGATGATGTTTTCTCTCTCTCTCTTTCCCTTTTTTTTTTCTCGGGTTTTGGAAAAACAAAAAAAACAAATGTCGCTTCCAAAAACCACCACACTGTACAACCCCTCCCTTCCCTCGAGGGGCCTTTTTTTTGGGGAAATTGCAGGGATGCCCCTCCCAAGTCTTCTTGCCAATTTTCTCTTTCGTCCCCTAAAAACGTGTGATTTCGCTTTCAGCCCCTCAGGTGCGACATCATCGTTTTCGAAAGAGTTCGTATGTCGGGGCATATTAAGACCGACAGATAACGTGGGACGCGACGAATCTGATTTGAATCTGGAGCCATGACTGACGGGCTCAAATGGCTACCCGCGATATATTCTTTATCTTTACTAGGGACTAGCGAATTTGTTCGACTTAGAGGGAAAGAGAAATCCTTGTCGAGATAAAATCAAGCTGCGTTTGGTGCCGCCCAGCACCGAGGAAAGGCGGTGATTGTGGTTTATCATATCCTGCGTTTGGCAACTGTCCAAAATAGGATTAAAAAATGGTATAAGGGATACAGTTAGGATAAATAAATCTTAGAAAACGAGACGGAATAGATCCGGATATGATTTGTCAAGAGAGCACACACGAGAAGATCATATTTCCCCACAATCATCGTCTCTCCTTAGCATCGAGCGGCATCTCTTGCTGCGATGACCGTCGAATGTGGCCGCTTCTTCGGTGGCCCCAGGCCAAGGGTCTCCGGCCACATAACCGGGTATGTCCATAACCTCGTTTCTTTAATTGATTGTTTGACGTGGTATGAAATCATATTTTTCATTTTTTAAAATTACTTGAACATTTCCAACATTCAAAATGGATCTCGACATGTTATGAAGAACTCGAAATTGAACATCGACTTTCAAGATAGCTCTCTTAAACGACATGTATTAGTACATGTTCAACTTATGAAAAAAAAAGGCCGAATAATGTAATTGTTCTGCATATGTTTACTCACTTGACAATGCAACAAATAAGGCCTCCAAGTCATTCTCAAATGATTGGACTCCAAATCAAGACAAAATATTTTTTTTTTTACAAAAAAAAATCAAGAGCTGATCCTACGGGGTCTGCCCAAGATGTCGTGCCTGAATTCAAATGGCATAAACATCTGCTCAACGATAACTCTCTCATCATAACCTGCACAATAATAACTCGGTCATCAACACTCAACACTGGACAATCTCTAAAACATTTTAATGTTTTAGCAAAACAGAGCCGATTCCAGTTATGTCTTGCATCTCTGCTTATCCGACTTTAAATTCCCAGTTCACCAAACAGTAGGTAGGATATGACAAAATCTTTGATTTCTTATCATATCATATCCAGTCATATCCAAACTAGAAACCCGAACGACCAAACACCGACATGTCTTATCCCTCTCTTCTTTCTGGCCGCTCCATGGAAATTTTACATGTTTTCGTCCGTTTCGTGTGGTCGATGACTGTGAAGTTCGGAACATGCGACGTGAAGAGGCACATGTCCATTCCTCCGGTACCGACAGAGCCGTAGAGATTGTTTGAGCAGTAGATTCGGAAGTCCCCTCGTTGAGAAAAAGGAATTGCAGAGCGCATTCCATTCCGCCGTTTAGAGGACGAGACGGAGCAGTTTTTATAGTTGCAGGGGCCAAACTGCAATTTCCTCCTTTTTTGGGGGCGGGTGTAAAGTATAATGAAGACGCCTGAGTATGGATAAAACACAAAATTCGATTAGAAGCAAAAGAACAAAAAAAAAAAAGGGGGGGGGGACAGGGATAGAAAAAGACGGCGTTGCCATCGACCGTGCACTTTTGGCCCGAGCTAAAAGCAGCAGCCCCCTACGCTTTTGATATTTCCGGTGGGGCTAATTCTGTAAATACGCCAAACAGGTTGGGGTAATTCTGTAAATTTGCCAAACCAGGTTGGGAACTTGGGCGTATTTGGGAGCGCGAAGAGAAAACCCCCGTTGGCTTTGGGACACGCGTCGCCTCCTGCTTCCGGAGAAACAGGTGACGCGCTGACACGTGGAATCCCCCGTGGGGGATGTGTTTTTGGTCTGTTGCTCTGGGCGAGTTGGTGAAAATTCATTCGCATGAGAAAATTCAAAGAAAATGACAACCCCTCGAATATATATATATATATATATATATATATATATAACAAATAAATAAATACTCACATTTTTCGACCAATAAAATAAATAAATAATACTCACAAGAATTCCATGTCTTTTTAAGGCTGTCTGCCCCCACAGCAGGTCGTGTATTATTCATCGTACGATTGCCCCGACTTCCAAATTGGCTATGCACATGTCCCTTTCCTTGGATTATTAAACAAACCCTGAAGTAACTTCGTGCCGATGCGCCGAGAAATCGGCCACCCTATTCTACGAAAAACCCGATAAATCGAAAACCCATTTCCTTTTCCTGCGCGAGCATCTGCCGCCGTTCTTTCCCCGAAGCTCGTGACGACGACGGTGTTCACGACTTCGACCCGAGTCGCGACGAAACCGGTGTTAAGTTGATCATGCATTTCATGCTCCTGTTCGCCCGGAGGCCATGCTAGGAAACTTCCGGCAGCCCTTTCGACATCCCATGGAACCTAATAATGACCATGCAAGATTCAAGAAGTGTTTTTTCTTGGAAAACTAAAGAATTATAAAATAAAATAAAAGTTGCAATATACGTGTGCGGAACTATCGTTTGAGATTATTAGACCACGTGATCTAGCATTTAATCCGATGCATGTCGATGTATTGAACTCTCAGCGAGCGCGTGTATTTGTCCTTACTTGAGTCATTCGAAACATAGATCTCAAGGAAATGTAAATTGGGAAATATTCGATGGGATAATTGTTCCAAAAGTTCTAAATCTATTGGATGGCGGTTAATACAGTGATAAACTTTTCATTGGCCGATCCGGTCCTTAAAATTTTCACGATTCGTCAATTTTATCATTCCAGCCCATTTTGGCCAAAAATGCTAACGTAGCAATCTAGTCAGTGCCGATTAGTCGCCTGGGCCATCGCCTATGGGAAGAAAAGCTTTCTTCCTTTTTTTGTTCTCTTCGCCGGTCATTGGGATCCTCGCCTGTGGTTGGCAAGTGATGAAGGAAGACAAGGAAAAAGGAAAAAAAAAGTTCAAAAAATTAACAAAAGTCATCCACGTCAGCGACGACCATGTCACTCAAGATGAGCAGCACTAACTGGACTGCCGCATTAATGATTTTTTGTTAAAATTGATCGGAATGGCTAAATTGACAAATCATCAAAAAGTTCAGGACCAGATTGATCAATTTGAAAAGTATATGACTGAATTGATTACAGTACGATAAGTTTAGAACATTTTGACATTCAGTCGAGATAGCTTGTGAACCGAATCAAGTGGTTGACTATATGGTATTTGGCACTTCTTATCCATCGCATAGAATATGGAGACAAAATTGATAAGAGTTAAAGCCTCTATTACATGGACACGCCGTGTTGGAAAAAAAATTTCATGTCGGACATGGGCACGTGTTCGACACGGCTGGACACCGCTAGACTCTTCTCGGACACGTGGTCAATGCGTGTTCGAGTTCGGACTCGTGATCAACTACACAAACACACGAGTCCCTCGCGTGTCCGGAGGTAAAATAGACAAAATGCCCAATTTTTGACCTAATTTCTAATGATGCCGACTCACCTTTCCCTCTCCCTCTCGTGACTGCACCCCATGCCGGCTCTGCTTGCGCCTTTGCTCCCGATGCGCTCCCCCTCATCTCGTTGACCTCTGCTCTCGAGTTGCGACAGCTCGCCTCAGCTCGCCGCCTCTGTTCCTTTCGGCAATGGACTTCTGAGAGCGATGTCCCGTTACTGGAGACCGACGTTAGGTAGAGATAGCACTCACGGTATACCTGCACTACACTCCCGTCGATTCGCTCCTTCGTCTCTTCGATTTCTCTTATTTTTTCAGCCCAGTCTGCTTGGTTGGTTTGTGTCGATGTTGTTGCCGGGAATGTGTCATTTTTGGCTACGATCATGGCAGAAATCCTGACGTTTTTGCAGCTCGCTAGTGATTGTTTGTTCCCCTTGCATTGGTCTTGTTTTGGCTGAGTATTGTCTTCTTTTGGCTGAATAATAGTATGTATATATAAAAATATATATATGATATACAACGTGTCCCAGCGTGTCGAAATTCTCTATTTTTTTAGAATTCATGTGTCGGCGTGTCGTGTCGTGTCGTATGTCTGTGTACCCTAGGTTAAAGCAGGCTCAAATTGGATTTCTTCGTGATGTAAAAAGAAAAAAAAAAGGATTAGATTCGCGTCAATCATTCTTCGGGGACTTTATATCACGCTAGGCAAGCGACATGTAGTGCAATTCGCTGGCGGGTTTGGTTGGGGGATAAAGCTAACTTCGAATCGGAATCCCAAACAAATCACAAAAGGAACAGGAAGGGGGGAAAAAGAAGAAGAAGCAAAAGTCTTGACTTATTGAATAATTAAATTACCAGCCCTAACAAAGCAACCAAATTAGTTTAATCATGGTTGCATAATAATAGGATTAAATTAAATCAAATTGGAGTAGAAAGCAATGAAGACGTGCCAATTAAACTTAAAAAGGAAACAGCTTCGTGGCCATTGGCTCGCCAGCCTTCCCAAGTCAACTCTCCCCAGGTGGGGGCCCACCGTCCTCTCTTCCTCAAAATCAACGGCTGATATTGAGGAAGGAAGCCGACACGTCGCCTTCAATCCCGGACAAGCAAAAGCCTCGGCACGGCAGTGGATAACTGTGGATAAACTATTTGATCATTATTATTACTTTTTGGTTAGTTTCTTGTTCGAACCAGGTGATACAATATAATAGGACGAATCAATCGCACCGGTGCATGGATTCGGATCATCGCCATTTGCGCATGGAGGTGGTACCATCCTGACTACCCGTCGAGCTCGAATTCGGGTCGGGTCCGGTCGGCCCGAAAGGTGAAATGGTCGAGTGGAGGTGAGCAGTTCTCTTCTTGCACACCCAATCGCACAATTCGGCTCGCTCGCGTCTCTGAGAATCCGTTTTGGTAGAACATTTGATGACCTCCTTGTTGGATTTGACGAGATCCATTCCAAATACGTGGCCTATCAATTCTATTAATTAAGTAAGTATATTATAGAATATTTGATAACATCCGATTGGGCTTCTAGAACCTTATATTTAAACTTTAGTGGACGGTTGAGATTAGGCAGCTCTAAGGTTGGTCTCATCACTCCCTCTATATAAGATCTCTTTTTGTGGAAAACGACTAACGTTTCATTACGCTTCCGCATTCATACGCTTCCGTTTTCTTCACAAAATTATCGAGAGAAAAAAAAAATACACATCCATCTCAATTGCTATAGAGTAGAGTGGTGAAGATCTATCCCCACAGACGACATATTCTTTTTCATCGGATCAACAATGGCTTCTTTTGATTTGGGTGCGCTTTGTTTATCAATTTAATCTTATGTCCGTGTGATTGAAAGATCCTATAGATCTAACGCGTGGTATCAGAGCTTCGATTTATTCAACGCACGGACATAGCTATAATGTTTATTGTGATCTTTCGTCTCCTTTTATGGATAATCGATAATGCTGCCAAAGGAGAGAACACGCAGCCGTGTTTTCCTTGCAATGAATCTAGTGCTCGTAAGCTATCTTGGACATTTGAGTGGGATGGTTTTTTCTTCTTGATGTTATTGACTTGGTAGAGGAAAAGCACTGCGATAGCTTGAAAATGCAACTGAATGTCCCATCGCATGAAAGAGCGGTTCGCACAAGATTTGTGTTGTCTTCTGAAGCTGCAATATTTTTCCTCAAAAGATTTGCACATTTTTACCACTGAAGTTTACAACCAGTGATTAGTGCACGTTGAGTTGCATGATATTTTGCACATAGGAACTCATTGCGCCATTACATACGCATTGTGTCACTCAAAACTTACATTCTTTTATGAGCCAAACAAGTTGCTCTCTGTCTATGCAAAGTCTATTACTTTCTCGGATTGGAAATTTCAGGCTAACATTTCAGATGATGAATCCGCTAATTATAATGTATGTTTTCTCTGTTGTCGAATTGCACCATGTATTGTGGTAGAGGGGATTGTTAAACTTGTTGAATATATGTTTTCGAAAGTACGACTCTATGTTGTCAAATAATTTTTTTTTATTCTTTATTGCGGTTCTAAATTATTTGATTCGATAATCGGCACAACGGAAGATTATTGTTTTAAATAGATTTAGATTTTGATAAACCGCCTTATGTTATGCTCAAAATCATAATCCGAGATGCAAATAAATGCAAATATGGTATTCTAAGTTAATTCTACCCAACGGTGATTTAATTTGATTTATTATTGCCTTATGAAATTTGCTAATAAATTTTGTAAGAATCCATTTAACGTGTTTATAGTCGGCCCAACGGAAGGCTATAGATGATTCTTGATTTTCTTTTGGTAAGGTTTTGTGTATTTTACCTTCCAAGTAAGTGAACTGCTTATTTTTCAATCTATCTTGATGATGAATTAAATCATTTATTTATTTTTGTGGATTTCCTATAAGGTACTATTGCACATAATTTTATTGATCTAGCATACAATCCTGCCGCTATTACGAGTTATCTTTCTTCCATTGAAAAATTGAGCGGTACAAACTTTAAGAATTGAAAAGAGAAAATAAGCCTCATTCTTGGGGTCATGGACTTGGATTATGCATTATGGATTGATGCTCCTACTGAACTCACGTATGAAAGCTCAAATGAGCGGAAATCTGCTTATGAATAGTGAGAGCGATCTAGCCGCATATCTCTAATGATCATGAAAGGCTCCATAACGACTGCTATTCGGGGAGCCATTCCCGACTCTAATAATGCTAAGGAGTATCTTGCTCACATTGAGGAGCAGTATGAGGGCACTTCTAAAGTACAAGCTACTGCTCTTATTTCCAAAATGATTACCCTCAAGTATAATGGAATCGATGGTGTTCGTGAGCACATTATGCGGATGAATGATATGGTTGCTCAACTTAGTCTTTGGATATGGAAATCTCTGAAGGTTTCCTTGTTCACTTCATTATGACATCTCTATCCACATAGTTTGGTCCTTTTAAGATCAACTATAATACGCAAAAAGATAAATGGAAGATGAGCAAGTTGATTTCTATGTGTGTCAAAGAAGAAGAGAGGCTGAAATCCAAACGACCTGACGGTGCTCAAGTAATTACTTTTGGTTCAAACAAAGGAAAAGGAAAGATGCATGGCAAATGTCGCAATTATGGAAACAAGGGTATTCATGACTCTAAGACTAACAAGGCCGGTTCTTCTGGTTTAAAAGGACCAAGTGGTCCTAAGTGTCATTTCTGTAGAGGTAAAGGACACGTGAGGAAAGAATTGTCGAAATTCTAGCAATGGTTGGAGAAGAAAGGTAATACTTTATTAAGACATGTTTGTTATGAGTCATATATTGTTGATGCTCCTTTAAATACATGATGGATTGATACTGGTGTAACTCTGCACATAACTAATTCATTGCAGGGATTCCTTTCAAAGAAGAGTCCAAATAAGGGAGATCGTAATATTGTCATGGGAAATGGAGAAAAAGTTCCGATTGAAACTTTTGGCACTCCCCGTTTGATATTGGAGAGTGGTTTCAATTTGGATTTAATTAATACTGTTTATGTTCCAAGTATTACTAGAAACTTAATTTCTGTTTCAAAACTTGACGCTTATAGTTATTCGTTTAAGTTTGAGAATAAATGTTGCTCCATTTCTCGTTATGGTGAGACTATTGGTTATGGTCTGCTGCTATTACGAGTTTGAGAATAAAGGTTGCTCCATTTCTCGTTATGATGAGACTATTGATTATGTTCTGCTATTACAAGTGGTGAAGATTTATTCCCACAGACGACTTATTCTCTTTCATCGGATCAACAATGACTTCTTTTGATTCGGGTACGCTTTGTTTATCAATTTAATTTTATGTTCGTGTGATTGAAAGATCCTGTAGATCTAACACTCCTAACCACAGGCGGAGCTACAAATCCTTATCCAGAACCGTCGATAGACTTGCGCCAACCCCCCACCCCCAACAACCAAAAAAAAAAAAAAAAATCGGATCATGTCTACAACTTGTTTGTCGATGATCTGGGAACGAAGTAACTGAGAACTGCCGCACCAACGGACGACTAGCCGGGTGCCAACCGCCGTTTAGAATCTCAATAACCTCCCTCATGAAAACAAAACCCAAAAAAAAAAAAAAAGTCAATGCATTAGAAATGAAATGCTCAAAGCATAGAGTTACAGATTTCTGAACAAGCATTGAGGAAGGATTTAGGGCCGAATCTGATCAGAGCTCTCTCACCGTCCAACTTTGGCATGTATTAATGCACACTCTTGCGCATAGATGAGTATACCTGATGTGGACATCGAATCCTATCGAGGAGGTGGTGCTAGGGACCCGTTGTTCTATCCGCTAGGTCCGATCACTCGAGCGAGAGCAAAGAAATTCAAGCAAGCTGTCGGTATCAAGGTTCAAGATCTTTGGAATAAAGACAATCTGAGTTCGAGTCTTGAAGATTGTAAAGCTCCTTGGCGGAACACGACCACATTTACTGAATTCGAAAGATTTCACTGATCGAGAATTTACCAAATATTTGACTTACCAAATTTCGCAAACGATATCTATTTTAGGAAGCTTAGTGGTATAGATAATCACAATATTTGATTTGTATTCCGTTTGATTAGATTAGATTTGATTTCAATATTCGTTATCTTTAAGGTATCTTTACGTAATCCTAGTTCCTAAAGGAGTCCTGTTTCTATAAAGGACATCCATCTTTATAAGACAATAATATTTGATTCAGAATTTTATACAGAGAGGTTTTCTTTTCTTCAACTTCTCTTGAGGACTAGATCTTATCAAGACTTCCTTGTGGCGATCGATCGATCGACTTATCGAGCAAGATCGCGAATTCTCTTGTTTGTGACGTCTATAACGTGGATTGGCTGACACAGGTTCGTCAACAGGTCACGCTCATACCGATGTTACCAATCATAGGTTCGATTGAGGGTCAAGGTTAGCAATTCGCAACCTTTGGATCTTCGTAGAACAATCAAGTTCCGCAGCGATTCACATCAATACCTCAAATGAATCCGCCACTTGCGGATTCTAAGAGCGCTCACGTTTGGCTCCCAAAGGAGATGTAATATGTTACAGTTACAGTTACACATGCATATCCGCACCGTAGATAGCAAGAACCGGTACGAGCCTTTAGCTTTGTACATCAAGTGTACGTAATCATGGCTAATAACCTAGCCAAGCCGATGGGATCGGTTGGAACCTATTCTTGGCGCACGACAATATGTCGTAGTAGTCCACGTGATTGAAGCAGTCGCGGAAATCGGTGAACAGCTTCTCGAACACTCTCCACTGGACCTTGACTGATCTCGAATAAGGGTACGGAAGAAATACCTGTGGCCAGCGTTGGATGAGTTCAAGTGTGCACAAGGAAATCCGCATACCACATTTCATAAGCATTACCACGCCGTTCCTTGTCAGGAAGACTATTTCGAGAATAATAAGATTTCCTAGTTTCGAGAGAACATCAGGAAGTAATTCATCGTCATTAAATGTAAGATACTGTGATCATAGTCCAGGAAATAGTGAAGCATTTGGGAATAGAAAATACGACAATTTTCTTTGCTTTCAATGCATTGCCAGAATGCAATTCTACTACCAATTTCATTTTAAGGTAAATCACATTAGACACCATGTTATTCATCATCAACGTTGCATAAAGCAGATCATTTCACATGACATAGCAAGAAGAACTCAGGATGTTGGCATGCTTTTTAAAGTGAAACCAGTTCAGAGTCAGATCTTGGATAATTGACAAGGGATAAGCAAGCAGAGAAAGCTATCAAACACACTGAAGATATCTTAACCTCGAATTATTTACCAATAGATGCCACAGCAGATATCAGTCAATATATTTATGTAGATGCCGACTGCAATCGAAACTTCCCTCCCAAAAACTCTAAACGGCCTCCTCATATGCCATGGGCGTATCCTGCCCTACAACCCATGATTCAACAAGAAAAGAGAAACATATGTATACCTGCCCCATCGACATTTATGGAAATGATAATGCGCATTATGAGGCAAAAGAATAGTTATCCAGCAGTAACTCACATCAGCTTCTTGGGCGAGACGTTTTAGCAAGAGAAAGGTGTGCTCATTTTCCTCTAAATTGTCGAGAACAGCAATCCAAATCTGTGAAGCAAGCTCATTTGCCACGTCTCTTGACTTTCCACAAGCTATGAACTGATCTGCCAACAGGGCAACTTTCAAGGTGAGGAGCTTACTGGAAAGAATGAGATAGAAATATCAGTTACAGCAACAGATGTGTCTCATGCACATGCCGCTATCCTTTTTCTAGATAGGGCCAAACTTGGTATTCAGCACACAAGCCATGCTCTATTAGTCCTTTTTTGGTTTTCTAGATAGTAAGTTTTTGTGTACCTTCAAACATCGTAGATTACTAGCATCAAATATATTATTAAAGATGATCGATGTAACTGGAAGGGCTCATCTTATGTAATCCAATAGCTAACCTGAACCACATTAGCCTAACCAGAGAGAGGACCTGAAGTAAAAAAAAATGCCATACCAATCATTGTTCCATGAAGAACCCCGGAAGGAGGCGGCATTGTTGAAAGTTCAAGCTGCTCTTTCATAAATAGATAAGCATGGCCCACTATTTCATCCATATCTCCATCAAGAGAAAAAATCTGTTTACTAATATACAAAGCTGCAAATCTCCTGAGATCATTGGGCAGTATGTTAAAACATGACTATGCCTGCAAATTGAAATTTTTCTTCAAAAACAGCTAAACTAAGACGAACATTCAGGATTCACAAAATTTGCCGGAGGGAGTCTGCTTTAACGCCCTAATCATATCACATGGTTGGACAAGCTTACACAGGTAGCCTATTTTCTCATCAGAGTGCATGCAGTAACGTACACCGTGAACCATGAAATATAGCTAGCACACCAGCTATGTAACTAAAAGGACATTTCACTGAAGTCAAAGGTGATGGGATGCATTAACTGAGAGGATAAGTGATATAAAGCTGTTCAAAAAGGTGCATACATATCCACAAGGAGACAGCCATAAGTGTGTGGCCAATAAAAGGGCGAGAAGTGCTACAAAGAATAGCACGTATTCGTGTGGCATTAGACTATTGCAAATTGTCATGCATGTTTCAACAAGAACTGCGAATGTCATGGAAATCACATATTCTGTTCTACTCATTGTTTGGGGTATTCAGATAGAATTGTGCATATACTAGGGCATTAGGTAAAAACAGAAAAGGAAACTTTACCGTCTGCTCAACCCTCGTGGAATTGGACCTGGCCACCGTTTTGCTTGGCTAGCCGAAGGATAGGACTTCACAAGAGCAGCTCGCCACAAACATTCCCCACGGAATAGGTTTGCCCAATGCTTTCTAACACAAGATATCTGCGCCCACTCTGTGACAGGGACCCGGACGAAAATTTCTATCAAGAGATGGTCAGGAAGCTTCCCAATAAAGTTATCCCGCGAGACTAAAGCATCACCATTGTTGCCATTTGTCATTGATGTTCTGAAATAAGATTTAAAGGGATCAAAACCAGCAAAGTCCCCTAGTACTATTCAGACAAATTGAACTAGAGAAAAAGATGACTGATCAGCAGGGAGTTTCGAGAAAAGTCATCACCGACGCTGGGACAAAGGATGAAAAAGATGATTTTCCACATGGGCTGTGTACGTGATAATTTGTATTGATGAAAGGAAGGGTAAATAGGGATCAAATATGAAGAGAAGGAAATAATTCAAAGGATAGTCGCAGGGTCATGTCGTGAAGTAATCTAAGGCATCTAATCCGAGAGACTTACTTCGCAAGTAGCAATCGAATCAAAATGAAACCTCTCAGTTTCAAGTCATAATATTATTCTATTTATGCTTGCATACGATCCAATATGCATGTAAATCACCAAGTTGGGAATGGGCATAAACGCAAACAGAGATCACATGAAGCAACACACGTACATAGGCATCTACCAAGGTGAGAAATTTCAACTCGGCAAGTTCTTAAAGACAAAGCCCCAGTTGAGAGCATACAATGGACTTCAGCACCTAAAGATCTGCTGAGGGATTGAGGAAAGAACAAATGGTGAGTGAACAGAGGATGAGCTGCCACAAAAGAAAAAACGTGTGAATAGATGGGAATGGGCATCTGGTACTTCAGAGGTGGAATTGATGGAGTCTGGGGAAAGAAATTCCAGCAAGAAATGCAATCCCACTAGCGCCAACAAAGGTATGCGGATTGTTGGGTGCACACAATGGAAGTTCGATACTTTTTACCAGTGAGATCGCCAAGAGGGAGCCCAAGTTGAAGCCCGTCAATATATCCAGTTGGACCCACCTTTACTCAAAAGCTTAAGTCAATGAGTTATGGGCCAACTTGGATATATTAACTGCTCTACACCACATTAATTCTCCAATGTGAGACTTTTCTAACACAATTCACACGTGCATACCACATTAATTCTCCAATGTGGGACTTTTCTAACACAACTCATATGTGCATCCTAACATTCCCCCCCTCACGTGTGAGCTCCAGTGCCACATTAATTCTCCAATGTGTGACTTTTCTAACACAACTCACACGTGCATCCTAACAATCTCCCCCTCATATGTGAGCTCCAGTGCCACATTAATTCTTTAATGTGTGACTTTTCTAACACAACTCACACGTGTATACCGCATTAATTCTCCAATGTGAGACTTTTCTAACACAACTCACACGTGCATCCTAACAATCTCTCCCTCTTCCATACTAAAAAGAGCTAAATCAAATGGTGACTAGATTCATTCGTAGCACGGGATTCTGTAACAGCAAAAACTAAGACCCCCTACTACCGGATCAAGAGGAGATCCCGTGTTTGATTCTGAGAAGGAGAGTAGCTCCATAAAGAGACAGTCTTTTCCCACGGGCACATCTTATCTTGACTATGAAAAGCAGAGAGATAGATCACACCTAAAAGCAGCCATTTCTATGAAATACGGGACCCCCCTTCCTTCTCCCATTCATTCTTTGCCTTCCCGGGGAAAGTCGCTTTGATAAGAAATCAAAGAAGAAATGTGGCTATGAACGGATCTTAGGCATAGGAAAAGTGTTCGCTCTTGGCCTATTAGTTGGCTTAAAACGGCCGATATGAGCTGAGATAGTCTCGGTCCTATGAATCTGACCGTACTTCCCGAGCCCGAGGGTCGAGCTGCGTTAAGCTCTTCTTCTCCGATTCTGTTAACGCCGTCAACCCGAACTGCTGACGGTTCTCTCATTTCCTTTCTTCTAGCGCTTGACTTGGGATGGCACTGTCTCGCGAAGCTGGAAATAGAGTGGCTAGGTGTTGTGTTCCCGGTGTAGGATTTCGTGGTAGCGAGAGGAGCGGAAAAAGGGCAGTCCCATGTACTATGAATCAAAGGCTTTCCGGGATGAGTTCCCCTATTGGGGCAAGTAGCTTCTCCCCTGACCTTTAAACTAAGCTCGATGACACAGTGAAAGAAAAGTGCTTGAACTCATACCACATTAATTCTCCAATGTGGGACTTTTCTGACACAACTCACACGTGCATCCTAACAATCTCCCCCTAACATGTGAGCTCCAGTGCCAGTGTTAGGTTTGCTCCCTCTCCCTCTTAATCTAAGTATCATTCCGCACTGCTACACCACAGCGTCCACCAACCCGGAAACCGCGTTGGCACCAGATTCCTTACTAACATATCTCAACTTGAATTTTCATCAACGCCATCGGGCCGTTGCTACACCACAACGTCTACCGAGCCGGCAACGCCCCGGAAACCACGTTGGCACCAGATTCCTTACTAACATATCTCAACTTGAATCTTTATCAATGCCCATCGGGCCCGCTGCTACACCACAACGTCTACCGGCCCGGAAACCGCATTGGCTCCATCTCAATCTGAATCTCCATCAACGCCCATCGGGCCGCACTGCTACACCACAGCATCCACTGGCCCGGAAACCGCGTTGGCACCAAATTCTTTCTTGAGTCGCAATCACCAGATTTTTTTTTTAGACGCAATCACCAGATTCCTTCTTGAGATATTCGCCGGAACAGATCAGAGGCCCACCAATCAACCATCGGCTCTGATACCATTTGTTGGGGATGCACAGCGGAAGTCCGATACTTTCACTTGGGGAGATCGTCAAGAGTGAGCTCAAGTTCGAGTCCGTCAATATATCCAGTTAGACCCACATTTCCTCAAAAGCTTAAACCAATGAGTTATGGGCCAACTTGGGTATATTAACTGCTGCACACCACATTAATTCTCTAACGTGGGACTTTTCTTCTCTAACGTGGGACTTTTCTAACACAACTCACGTGATGATATTCTGTTCTAGGATAGCGGACAATACAGACAGCCCAACCATTTTGAAGGCAAGAGCAAGCAAAAAAATTTGCAAAAGATGATCAAAGCAGTCTGATCCTCACTAATTGATGGCGAAAAGAACCAGTCCACTTTGCCATCCAGTACTATTAAGGAACAGGCCAACAGTTTCAGCTGACTCCAACAATACCGAAACAAATGACCAAAAAAAAACAAAAAACAATCGGGCACAGTCGAAAGATAAACCAAGCTTCGTGTCGTATGATTGCACGAGAAATGAACCAGTCCCAAAGTCCACAGGCATCAGAGTCTCAAATCCCGTTATCTAGAGATTGCTTCCAACGAAAAAGGAAAAGGAAAGGCAACGAAAGACATGAAAAGGAGTAGCGTCGAGTTCAATCAGGACAAACTCTGTTTCCGACGAGACAATCAAGAACGAGAAGAAAACGGGACAGGTGAACCCCGAATTCATAACTGAAAACTCCCATGAAAAGAGCAGCTCCAAATTGACTGCACCGCAAAAGAAACGGTGACCCACCTGAAGAAGAGGAGAGACAAGATGGAGACTTGGGCCGCGAGCGCGAGGGACGTCGTCGTTGGTTTCAGCTCCGGGTCAAGCGCGGGTGGAGGGACGGCCGACCGAGGGTCAAAGCTCGGTAGAGGTCACAGTGTCTGTATTTTAGGACGCGCGAAGTTGCGTAGGACGTTTTTCATGGCTGGACTTTGGGCCGAGGATTCTGTGATGTTCGCCTGGCTTTTGCCATCCCTCTCGAAAGGGGCAAGGGGCCTTGGGGGGATCCGGTGGGCACCTGTTCTTGAAATTCGGGCGGTCCGTTCCAAGCAAGCCTGCCTCTTTATCTTTAGTCTCCTCTCCTCCACAACATTTTTTTTTTGTGCGATGGAGATCAAAATTTTGAAGCTCATAAACTCCCGAATCGAATTAAAGACGGGACAGCACGGGGTACAAACACTCATTATTACATTCTGCGGCGATCTGAATCATGGTGATAATTTACATCATTTGAGTCTGAGCTGTCAGATCCATCTTTTGCTTTCTTGAATTCTCTCAAAAGACGTTCTTCTTGCATCTGTTTCCGGATCATCACGGATTCCGCATATAGGACAGTAATTATTGGGGGAACATGAGTGCATTGATTAGAACTTGACGGCACATCCATAGAGCTGGACGGAATATCCGAGGTGGCCATGCTTGGCTGAGGGAATCCGTAGTTGAATGGATCTTGAGATAACGGTCCTCCCCATGGATCACCAGTGTCCATTGGAGTGTCTGGTTGATTGCTTTGAAACTCACCAAGTGCTTCAAGTGTCTGCGAATGAGCTCTAGGTCTGTCCCATGAGAGATTAGTGGCTGGATAGGGCCAGACTTATAAGGGAATGGATTGATTTTCTTGGAACAAAATCCTTTGGAGTTCTCGTCACTCAAACTGAGCTGTTGATATGGATCTGGGTGGAGTACGATGCACTTCAAATTTCTGTTTTTGGAGACCAGGTTTGAATGTAGTAGTTCCTGCTGGAGCAACTTGTGTACGAGGATCTCCAGTTGGACCAATATAGTACCATGGTCTGCGGAATAGGCAAGTAGTATGCCTTTCAGGTTCAGGACGCCCAATGAATCTTTGTTGGACAAACATGTGTTTCCAGGCTTATAATGGTTAGAACCATGTGAGTAACTCAGTGAGAGGTTTTTGGTCAGAGAAGTTTCACATTAAAGCATCAGAGAGAACCTTGATGATCTTGTCTGTTGGGAATTCAATTGCCACAGTATGCAAATTGAACAAATACCAGAAAAACCATTTGAGTTCGTTAGTGAACTCATGATCAGGAGTCCATTGTAGGAGACGGATGAAGGGATACATTGGATCAAGTCCTTTAGGGTTCAACATTAATCCTCCATGTTCTCTGAAAATACGATGTTGGTAATCCCAAAGATAAAATGTCATATTTTGAAATAAGACATTCTGTTCAATCTGCTGAGGTACTTCTGGCAAATATCTATGAGAGTTCCATTGATGTTCTCGCATGTGTGTGGCTCTAAAAGTACCAGGATGCAGTGGGTTCTTTCGAATGTACATGTTGATGGAGGCCACAGGTTCTTTGGGTCTAGAGAGAAAATCAGCAAGGACATTTTTCTTTCCATTAATGTATTTGGTATCAAAAGAGTATTTGGAAAACCATTCTGCCCAACGCAAAAGCTGTGGGTGGAGAATCTGCTTTTGTTTGAACTTGAGCATTTGAGGGAAGGATGACATGTCCATTTCAACAAGAAAATGATAGCCAATGAGATGAAACTCGAATTTTTTTATGACATTTTTGTCGGCCAAGATTTCTTTGAAGGTAGAATGGTAATGCATTTCAGCCTGAGAAAAACGGCCACTTTTGTAAGCACAGATACGGTGCTTATCGTTGAGTTCTTCAAGAAGAACAGCTGCCCAATACTTGTCGCTAGCATCGATTTGTAAAATCATTTTTCCTATGGATGAGATTTGCAGAGGCGGGGATGCTGCAAGATTTCTTTCAGATAGACAACTGCTTTAGTCTGTTTAGGTCCCATGGTGGCGCATTCTTTTTTAGCATCTTTTGAAGAGGATGAAGGGCTTTTGATATCCTTAAGACAAAATCCCTAAGATAATTTACAACACCTAAAAATGATTGCACCTGAGTTGTTGTGAGGTCTAAATCAAGGAATGTTTGTAATTCTTCAGCAAGATGTGGACCATGGCAGTACGTTCCTTCTTTGAGGTGCATACCCAGGAATTCAATTTCCTTCTGAGCGATGATCATCTTTTTCTGAGAAAGCATAATGTCATGCTTTTGGATGATCTCAGCAAACTGCTTTAGGAGTAGACAATGGGAATCTTCGTCTGGACTGTAGAGGAGAATGTCGTCAATATATATTTGAGCATGTGCTAGCAAAGGCTGGAAGATTCGACACATGGCCTTTTGAAAAAGAGATGGAGCAGTCTTGAAGCCAAATGGGACGACAATCCATTGGAAGTGTTGATTTGGGATACAAAATCCTGTTTTAGGACGATCATCATGATGTATTCCAATCTGTCAAAATCCTGCCTTTAGAGCAAACTTGGAATAGATTTTGGCATGGGCTAGGCTGGAGAAAAGAGGATTTTTGTGAGGAAGAGGAAACTTGTCATCCTGAAGGAATGTGTTTAAAGGCTGGTAATTGATAACAAGTCTAGGCTTTCCTTGATTTTGTTCAGCTCTTTTATTGACATAAAAGGCTTTACAAGCCCATTGAGAATTGGAGGGTTCAATGAGACCTTGTGCAAGGAGTTCAGCACACTCTTTCTGGGCGAGAGCAAGATGATCAGGGTTCATGCCAGAATGACTGGCCTTTGTTGGATTGACATCTTCACTTTTCTTGAAAGGGAAACAAACAAAAAAGTCAGGATTTTTCCAAAGAGGATTGGTACAGACTTGAAAGAATTGAGAATGAGAATCTGCACAGCATGACAACAGAGTTTGGGTGATGGGGTCAAGTATTTCTGGTTGTATAACAAGGAGTCTTTGAATGTCTACAAATTCTCTAAACTGATCTTCGAATTTGAGTTCATCAGGAACAATTTTGAGGTTGGGTAACTGGGAAAGAATATCCCACCCAATGATAAGATCTTTATCACGAGACTGATAACCAAGAATTTTGGTGGTGATGGAACACTGAGGGAAGATTTCAAGAGTCACTGGTTTACTGCGAAGTTTGGTAGCAAAAGTATCTCCAGACGCAGAGGTGAAGTATCTGGTATAAGAGGACCAGGAAGTCTCATGAAGTATTTTTGTATCCATTAGAGAAGCAGCAGCTCCAGTGTCTATGAGGTCTATGACTTGGATAGGTTTCGCAGATTCGGATGTGAGTATTTGAACAGGAATGTATGGGGAGTGAAGAATTGGGGATTTGAGCTGGAGTAAATCAGAATGTTCAATAGGGAAGAAGGCAAGGATATCTTTTGGAGAATCATCTGAGTTAGAGGAGTATGCCTGGATGGCACATAGGGTATCAGGAGATGGTTTGTCTTCAACAGAGAATACTGATTCAATATCTTCATCACTGAGGAAAATACCTATGGTCTGTGAAATTTTCTGGATCATGTAATTTCCCTAGCGTTTCGCTTGTGGACATTTCTTTAATAAAAGATCACATGCAACATTGAACATTTGAATATAGTCAACGAACTAAATTGAACATGTACCAAAAGTTCATAGACCACATTGAACTTAGGGATCAAATCACACGTTGAATTAAAGTTCAAAGATCACGTTAAATAAATTAAAAGTTCGACGATCACATTAAATATTGAGCTAAAATTCATGAATTATTTGTGGCATTTTTTCCTTGTACTTATAAAGAGAAACGGTGTCGTTGGCTCTGGAGGTGGTACTGGTAGATTTTACGTGGTGAGGGAGGACAGAGGACAGGAGGAATGGGAAAGCAGACAAAGAACGAGGATGATAATTATTAGCAAAAAGTTAAAATTCAGAAAAGAAAAGAAAAGAAAAGAAAATAAAATAAAATCAACCATCGACCACAACCACATGCCACCGCGTCGTCATCCACAACATGACGACGACGATCTCTGCAGCGAGCTAGCGACCTTCCTCCACTTCACTTGCACTTTCCCGTTCGCTGAAGTCACTCACCCTTTTTGCCTCTCTCTCTCTCTCTCTGTGAATCGCAGTCTGTCCCGTGCATCTGGGTCGCTTCAGATTGCGAGAAGCTTCACGCCCGCCGCCGGTTTTCTGCGACTGAGCTCATCCGGAATGCCGTCCGCCTACGGATCTCGTCTCACGACGTTCGAGGACTCTGAAAAGGAGAGCGAGTACGGATATGTCCGAAAGGTTCGGCTTTTTCCATCCCCTGTTCCTTCGTCGTTACTCCCAGATGGGATTCCTTCTGGTTTGAAGTTCCTTCATTTGAAGTATCCGTTTTGGGTTGGCGGGGACGTAGGAAGACTCGTGCTTGATCTCATATGTGTTTTGTGATCCTGCGTTCTGCGTTGGTCGGTTATCTTTTTAGCATGTCCGATCGGGTGGTGAGGAGTCGACTTTAACTTATTCAGTAGCTCTAGCCCACTAAGACTGCATCCAGCGCCTACCTTGGGAAAAGAATATTCAAGACTGTCTGTTGATAGTACTGAGAGGTAGATGTAATGATAGTCTGATGCACAGGAAGAATAATATTGCTTCGTTCTATTTCCCACTAAATGGAATTGTAAGGATCTTTCCTTGGACCCAATCAACCAATTTGCTGCAATTGAAGAAGGCGGCAAACTTTCTGTCTGTCTGTCTGCCTGATTTGTACTTGCTTTGTGCACCATCACATCTCAGGTATCGGGTCCTGTGGTGGTGGCCGATGGCATGGCTGGGGCGGCCATGTATGAGTTAGTTCGCGTCGGTCATGATAATCTCATCGGTGAAATCATTCGTCTGGAGGGAGATTCTGCGACTATCCAAGGTTCTTGTTCCTTCTTTAGCTCTTTACCATCAGATGTTACATCTGTGCGTGTATTGATCATTTATGTGTTTCTGTGTGCATGGAGCACTTTTGATGGAGATAAATCGTTTTATGTAATTTCAGTTTATGAAGAAACAGCTGGATTGATGGTCAATGACCCTGTTCTGAGGACACATAAAGTGATTTGCTGTCTCATTTGTCGTCCTTTGATTTTTTTTCTTTTAGTGCATTCGTCGATTAGTAAATGACAATGTCGTATCCACTTACAGCCTCTGTCAGTGGAGTTGGGTCCTGGAATCTTGGGAAACATTTTTGACGGAATTCAGGTCTACCCTAATGCTTTGCTATTAGTTGTGACTTACTTGTCTTTGTTTTGTGGCTCTTAAACGTGCTGTCACAATTTTAGAGACCCTTGAAAACTATTGCCAAAATATCTGGTGACGTCTATATTCCTCGTGGTGTATCTGTTCCTGCATTAGACAAAGACATACTCTGGGAGTTTCAGCCTAAAAAGATCGGTAATTTTAAATTCCAAGTGATATTGGACTGACCTGGTATGGATGTTTATTCATTGATCGACTTGCAATTGTTGGATACAGGTGAAGGTGATCTTTTAACCGGAGGAGACCTATATGCTGTAAGTTAGTTTCATTTAGTATATTTACGGAAGTTAGTAGCTTATTTGGGCTGCTTTTATTTGCTTTTCGTTCTGCTTTAATCAAGTTACTGTGTGGGTTCGTGTTGTGGCAGACTGTCTCCGAGAATAGTTTAATGCAACATCATATTGCACTGCCTCCCGACTCCATGGGAAAAATCACTTACATTGCACCGCCTGGTCAATATTCGTTGAAGGTTGGTCTGCTTCTTGTCAAGACTTCTCCTATTAGGTTGTAGCTATAACTGGTTTTTAATCTTCAGTTCTTAAATTCCATGTCAAAATCGCCAAGGCATTTGGGATTTTTGTTGCATATGTTAATATTTTGAAGACGTAGATAATGTGTCATATTATCTTGGTCTTTGATGGACTACATATATTGTTGTGGGCATGCTTGTATATCAATTGATTGTAAAGAAGGAAGCTCATTTGATGAACAATTCGCTGATAAGGGATTCTATGTACCAACTTTTGCTTGTTGTATTCTTATCCTATTCTGTTGTTGAATGGAGCAAGATCTGCGGTGACCTTGGGACTTCTAAGTATATCCTATTTGAAGATGACACGGAATTGACCATGAGAAATCTCGTCAGTCAAGATTTAATCCCATTGACATCCCATAGATGCAAGTTTTTGTATTTCGATTTGTAATCGATAGTTTTTCAAAATTTCACTTGCTTTCCAACAAAGAATCCATTGCCATAACTTAATTAAAGAAGTCTATTACTGCTGGATGGATTTTCGTCCTCTATAGTAGCTCATGATTGTTGAACTCATAAGTAAAAGGATCCTTACGCATCGTGGGGCGACTTCTTTATCTGTTTGCAATTGCAGGATACAGTGCTAGAACTTGAGTTTCAAGGTGTCAAAAAGCAATTCACGATGCTACAGGTTTCAACTTTTGTTTCATGGATACATTTTGCGTCTGCCTTTTTTTGGGAGCTTGATCACTTTTTAAATCCTGAGCCATATTCTGTAAACCTTTTCAGACTTGGCCAGTTCGTACACCTAGACCAGTTGCATCAAAGCTGGCTGCTGATACTCCATTGCTCACTGGTCAGGTAATGACTGCAAAAATTAACTCCAAAGTACTTTCATGAATGCTTTTGTTTGTAAAAGTTTACTGAGTGTAGCTTTCTCTCATGACAGCGTGTGCTTGATGCACTTTTTCCTTCTGTTCTTGGTGGAACTTGTGCCATTCCTGGAGCATTTGGCTGTGGGAAAACTGTGATTAGTCAAGCTCTTTCGAAGGTACTTGTTACCATCAGTTTGAGGTTGATTAGGCATCTTCCACCATATATTGTCGATACTCCCAGAGGATTTTTTGTTTGTATCCCTGTGAATAAGTTAATTGAACTATGTACATTGTCTTATTTGCAGTATTCCAACTCTGATACTGTGGTATATGTTGGTTGTGGAGAACGAGGAAATGAAATGGCAGAGGTATGCGCTTGTTGAGATTGATCATTTCGAATTTTGCTTATTGTCTGCTTAAGATAATATATTTAAGACCCATACTTCAGGTTCTTATGGATTTTCCTCAACTAACAATGACATTGCCTGATGGTCGCGAAGAATCTGTCATGAAGCGTACTACGCTGGTAGCCAATACATCCAATATGCCTGTGGCAGCTCGGGAGGCATCAATATATACTGGTATAATCTGCTTGTTTATTTTGCTTCCTTATGTGGCTTTAAGGTGTCTGAGGTCCTTGCCTGATTGGTATTCTGATGACTCCATTAGACACTATGGTATAAAGGATGACAGCTTATCAATTTGGATCAGTTGCGAGGGGGGAAAGACTGACATGAGAACAGATTTTCAGATTCATAATTAGTATACTTTTACCTTGTGTTGAATCAACGTGTATTTTCCCATTGTCTTCATCGGGCATTCACTTGTAAGAAAAAGTATTGGAAATATGACAAGGACATGTAAGCACTGTTTGACTTAGATTTTTCTATCAGGTATTACTATTGCCGAATACTTCAGGGATATGGGCTACAATGTCAGCATGATGGCAGATTCGACGTCTCGTTGGGCAGAAGCGCTTCGTGAAATCTCTGGACGGCTGGTAAGTTGCTCTCAGTATATATTTGTACCTGACAGCCTCTGCAAAATCATTTTGCCACATCCCATGCTCTTTGTGCTAGATTCAATTGTGTTTTACGCAACAAGTTTACTTAATAATTTGAGTGAGGCCACTTCTATATTTAGTTGTCACATAAATCAGAAACGAAAATCTCTCGTGCATGGAATTCTCATTCTTGAAATCCTACAGGCAGAAATGCCTGCTGATAGCGGGTATCCTGCTTATCTAGCGGCGCGTTTAGCATCCTTTTATGAACGAGCTGGGAAGGTGAAATGTCTGGGTGCGCCAGAGCGGACAGGCAGTGTCACTATTGTTGGTGCCGTTTCTCCTCCTGGAGGAGATTTTTCAGATCCCGTGACATCTGCAACCCTTAGCATTGTCCAGGTACATCTTTAACTTTTTCTGAGCATTGAGCCATGCAGGTGTCGTGTAGTGATCAGTGTTAACACGCCAAAATAATATTCTTTAGATATTTTGGAAAAGCAGCACGAGATAGGAATGTGTTGGTTTATAACCTCTTCAAGAAGCTTTATGTTTATTTTTTTGGTCAATTGGTAAAGTCACCTATCTTGCTTGGCAAGCAGCCTAGGCTGTGATCTACATATTTTATCCATTGTGACACACGAAAGCAAAGTCGGGCATTATTGAACATTAAATCTTTCTAGTCTCCATTCACATACACCTTTACTTTATCCTTAGTAAAGCTTATCTTCATAGCCTTAGTATAACTTGTTTTTCTCGTAATTCTCAGGTCTTCTGGGGTCTGGATAAGAAACTTGCCCAGAGAAAACATTTTCCTTCTGTGAATTGGCTCATTTCTTACTCAAAGTATTCATCGGTGAGTCCAAACTGGGCGTACACGTGTGCAAGGCTTATAGGTTCCGAAATGCCTTAGGCTGTCCTCAAATGGAGAGAATACACCATGAGCACCATTTTCGAGCATATTCAACTTAGACACTTTATTTTTGTTACGCAGGCATTGGAATCATTCTACGAGCATTTTGATCCAGATTTTATCAACATCAGGACAAAGGCTCGTGAGGTGCTTCAGAGAGAAGATGATTTGAACGAAATTGTGCAGGTATGTTTTTTCTTCGATGATCACATTTTTGTTTATACTCTCACTGACTCTATTACAACAGCTTTTTGGTACACGTTCACTTGCATCACATACACAAGTGCTCTCTGAACCATGCAATAAGGTCACCCATAACATGGCTCTCCCACTTGAGTTAGCTTAGCCCAGGCCATGCTATTTAATGATATTGGAAAAATGGCGTCATAAGGTAAGAACTAGTATTGAAAGCGGGTCTCCTTTCGAAGTGTTTGCCTGTAACCAAAGCGTATCGTTCCCGCAACCAGTCCTCTTGACTGATATTCACATGTATTATGTTTACTTTTCCGTGTTAGCATATCCTGACATTTGAAGCAACCGTTGATATGGATATTTGGCTTTCTGTTTAACTGCAGCTCGTGGGCAAAGATGCTTTGGCAGAAGCAGATAAAATTACACTGGAAACTGCGAAGCTCTTGAGGGAGGATTATCTTGCTCAGAATGCTTTTACTCCGTAAGTACAAGATTACATTGCTCACCATTGGTGTAGCTTGCATGTCGTACTTTCATATTTCATCCTTTGGTGGTCTTTTCTGAGAGGCACATTGTTCTCCATGAAATTTGACAGGTATGATAAATATTGCCCCTTTTACAAGTCCGTTTGGATGATGCGCAATATCATCCATTTCTATAATTTGGCCAACCAGGTAGAGTTTTTTCTTCCAGTATTTTGTGTTTCTCTCTTAGAGACTGTTAGCATCCTTCTTTATCTTATGTTTCGTCTCTTTTTCCCTCTTGGGAGGATAGACATGTTGCATTGAGTTTGATTTCCTTTCTATCTGTGAACTTAACTTTACTGATGATGATTTTCAGTATATGTTGGATGACTTGTGAAATCACAGTTTTAGATATGCTGCTTAACTTTGTCAAAAGAGATGTAAAATTCAGTGGGACTTGCATTTTCATATGCACCTTTTAGAGAGTTAGTGACTCGATCACTTGTGCAGGCTGTGGAGAGAGCTGCTGGTATGGATGGTCAGAAGATAACTTACAGCCTCGTCAAGCATCGGCTGGGAGATCTCTTCTACCGTTTGGTGTAAGTACACTAATTACTTATGAGAAAGGGAACTTAGATGGCTCATTGGATCTTCTAATTTGGTGGTTTACATATGTAGGTCCCAGAAATTTGAGGATCCAGCTGAGGGAGAAGAAGCTTTGGTTGCAAAATTCAAGAAGCTACATGAGGATCTAACAGCTGGTTTCCGCAATCTAGAGGATGAAATGCGCTGAGCCAAAAGCTCTATACTTAAGATTTCTATCCATCATCAGGTCGACGGTCCTGGCGGCTGCGCCGAAAAAGCTCACTTGCTCCTTTTGGCTGTGCATCGGAATCGAAGAGTGTCCATAGATAAAGGTTGCCAGCTCCAGCCTCAGGCAATCATTTTCATTTTGGTTGGATGTACACAACAGGATGCAAGCTGTTCTGTCTCTTCCGGGACATCCGGTGAGAAAAAAGATGCTGAGTGATTCCCAACGGTCTGTACTTATTTAATGTGGTTTGACCAATGGTCCCTTGTGTTTACAAAAGATAATTAGGGGTGATTTGACATGAGATGAAGCTTAAAAAATATACTTGTGATCGTGTATGATATGGTAGGAGGTTTACGAAGTTCTGGTCACATACCAATGGGGAAAGCAAATATTCACGACAGATATCGGAAAGTCCGGCATTTCTAACTAGACCTTCCATGAACCATATACTTGGACGATAGTCTCGGTTTGCTGAAAGGACATAATCAGGACAATTCTCAAGAAAACAGGGAAAGCTCAAGAAACTTTGTAAGAAAGGCTTGCGCGGCATAACCAACAAATCTTGAGTACTGGCTGCTTCCGAATCCAAGGGTGAGAAACATGATACTAAAGCAGCTTCAAGTATCTTCAGCATCTTCCTCGCTGTTCAGCGAAGTCTTGAGAAAATTCGGTCAGGTGGCGAGTGCGAATTCAATTCTTGTCAAGAAATGTGAAAGGACCCACTAAGCTTTGTTCATTTTCAGCGTCTTCCAAGGCTCTTAGTTCTCTCCAAACAAAATTACGAGTACACTTAATCCCTAACCATTTCAAGGATCGACTAAACTTCAAGAGCTAGAAAAGGAGGGAGAAAAGATGACGTAGGTGCTCCGCCACACATTTGCCAAACTGAACCGACTTAAGGTTTTCGGGTCGAAAGACTTGATCAAGGTTCAAAAATGACATAATGCACAGAAAGTTGTGAAATCTCGGCAGCATACATGAAATTCGATCCGGCAACCTTCATGCTCATGGGACCGATCCTCAGTTATCCTGGGCCAACTTTCGGGATGTCATAGTGTTCACTCATGTTTGCGAGGTACTGGTTGAAATCCTGTATCCTGTCGCGGTGAGACTTGTTAGCTGTCTTCGCCAGCCTCTTGACATCGATCTGCTCCCTCTGCTCGATGTATCGCCTCTCAGCGGGCGTCAGCTGATGGTCATACGGAGCAGCCTTGCCTTCTTCACTCAACTTGCTCTCATCATTCACATCCTCTTCCTTAGGTTCATTCGACAGCCCTGCACCATCATCGCCTGCGCGAGTAGCAAAAGATCTCAGACAGACTCGACACAAGAGAGTTCTAGATAAATCACCCAAAAATTGATCCGCCATCAATTTCTTGGCATAGTGGAACTGACTTCAAAACATAATTTGGAGCAGGAAGTTGCCTCAAACCCGCATAAGAACATCCATTTGACATCGTACATCGCACTAGTCTCGACAAAACTTAAAATTCCTACAGCAATATACAGATAGAAATTATGGCAGCTACACCCACACCACACGAGCAGTTGCACATGGCAGAAGAGATTATCACGGGATGGCATAAAGATTGCCCGAGAATCAAGTCAAGCAAAGCTCTAATTTTCAAGAGAAATCAAACTGCTCCTGCGCGGGGTGGCGGTTAAGGCCGGCCAAATAATAAAAAGAAGGACCGCAGGAGTTGGAAAACCAGTACAAACCGGCGGCGGGGAGCTCGGATTCGATGACCTCGGAGATGGGGTCCTGTTGCTGTTGCTCGTGCTTCGGCTTCTTCTTCTTCTTCTTCACTCCTCCAGCCTTCACATCCAAAGCTTTCCCTTTCAGCTTCAGCTTCCCTCCCACAACACTCTCATAACCCGACATCTCCCCCCACTGTCGTTACACAAAAAAAAATCAAATGTTGTTGCCAAACAACAAGAAGATGGAATCTTGAACGTCGACTAGCGAATCTAGTTTCAGCCAAAGCCCCGCCACGAGATCAAAGTTCGCAACCAATTCGCCGTGCTTCCGGATCACTCGATTAGAACAAGGATGCGCCGAATTCTGGTGGAAGAGACGAAATATGAGATCACGCGCGACGGGATCAGCAAGCACAGGGATGGACGACGAATCAAGCATGCCAAACCGGTATAAAATTATGGGCACATGAACCCTAGAACCGTACCTGGAAACGACCAGACTCGAAGCCCCTCTGCTTTCACTGCGTCAAGACCCCTTCCTCTTCCTCTCCTCTCCCTCTCTTCTTCCAATGTAAATTTCCAGACTCCGATGGGTCATGAAGCGGGTCAAGGTGGATCGGTTCGTGGCCCGTTTCATTATGGGCCTAAAAAAATTGAGCGTCTTGATAATTTTTTGGGTTAATACCACGAAAAATCATAAATTAATACATCTATGATAAATTTATTTTAAATTATTTTTTTGACCATAAAAAATCATAAACTAATATAACTGTGATAAATTTACCCCAAACTATTTTTCTTTACAACCAAAAGCCTAAACTGATGCACTTGTGATAAATTTACTCAAAATTATGTTAAGCACTTGTGACAAATTTACTCTTCACTAGTTTCTGCTAAATTAAATTAATACCATAAAAAATCCCAAATGGATATACGTGTGACAGATAGAGGGTAAAAATCTCAAATCAGTACACCCGTCAACTGCCATGTGTCATCTAACTCAACAATTTGATGATAAAATTCAACGGAAACTAATGAAGAGTGAATTTATCACAAATATACCAGTTTAAGGTTCTTTGTGATAAAATAAATTAGTTTGAGATAAATTTCTCACAGGTTATTAGTTTGGTATTTTTTGTGAGCAAAAGAATAATTTGGTATAAATTTATTATAGATGTACCAGTTTGAGATTTTCCATGATATTAACACTAATTTCTTTTGGGCAATGCTATTTCCATGCTCCGTAAAAGAGTAAAATACACTCCATTATTTTTCCAACAGACAAAATTGATCTTGATTATTCACTTGCAATTTGAAGTTGGTGGCCGTGAAATTATTCATTCCCCTTCTTTTTTTTCTAATTTTATGTTGGACCTAATTGCAATTGTTAATAGTATCGTATGCCACGTTAACATAAACAACTTTTTGATACAATCACATGTTTGTACACTTTTAGTTGTACTTGTATTGTATATCTCACCATCAAACTGTTTCATACAAGTTGTCTTTTACATGCACATAAATATAATAGGATAATGAAACCCAAAAAAATCATCTTTAAAGATTTTCCATAACAAATCAAAGTTGCATTCAGAGAGTATTTGAAGATGAAATCTAATTAAATCAAAACTTTCCACAAGATAAGTTTTTATTTTAATGCTATTGAAGTTTTATTCATTTTGGATCAACAAGAATTAATATCATTCACGTTAAATTTACGTAAAAATGTTCAAGATGTCTCCGTGTGCACAACTTTTCTCAGATCAACGTGCTTAATTTACTGATACTTTATAACATCTTACATGTTTTGTGCAAAAGTGTTTCTCAAGTAGTAAGGAAAAAGCACAAATTCTTTGATACTGTGAATGTTCATCAGTCTAAAAAATTCTCCAAAAAAAGAGCTACGAAATAAGTGGAAAATAGGTAAGTTTAAAGTAGACGTAAAATTAGAAAGAAAGAAAAAAAACTAGACGTAAAATTATTGAAGGGTAATAGCCACAAAAAAGTTCAAAATTATGTCAATTATGGTACGTTTACCCTAAATTTATTTTCGTGACACCAATTTTTTTAAAATTTGTACTTCATGTAGAACATTTGCTCCTTCTCAAGACTCCGTCAATGAGAGCACCCTTAAAAACTTTCCTACGTGGACGACCAAAGGCGAACGATGTTGACATGGCACCTGCGTGCCTTGAGTGATGTAAAAAACGACGTTGTTTTAGCTGAAAAATCATCTAAATCTTGAGGGAAGAAAAATGTATCGACATATATTGGGGTTATTTATGTCGAAAAAAAAAATGGGCCTATCACAGTGGACATTATTAGGGATTTAGGTGATTTTTCCCAAATAACTAAGTTAAAGGAATCTATGCAGATATGAAAACCACTAAGGCCAATTTCGTCTATTTATTAAAGAGGGAGAGGATTTGGTCACACATAGGGTGAACATACTACATATCCCCTTACCAGTGCAATTAAATTTTTTTTTTTTGGTTGTCAAACTACCAGTTCTAGTTTGGTCAATGTGCGGATCGTCTGCCCTTCCCCTAGAAGGGCAGGCACATGCCCTCGGGATCCGGGCCATTCGTTTTTAAACGGACGGCTAGATCTTTTATTTTTAAGGGGTAATTTTTTGGATTTTTTTATTTTTATTTTTTTAGTAATAATCTGAGCCATCCATTCATAACACGAATGGTCCGGATTCGAAGGGCAAGGCATGCCCTTCTAAGGAAAGGGCAGACGATCCCTTCGAGTATATATACACCCAGTACCGCAAACTTTCCGTTTAAGATCAAATCATAACTGGTTTCTAATCACTTTCTGTCTAAGATCAAAATCATATTGCTTTTTTCTGTGAGGAACGAACGAGAGACAAAAATTTCGGAATCAAGGCACAACTTTTACTGATGAAAAAGAATGCGTTGACACGAAATTGAATCGGCCAATGCTAAGAGCAGGATTTTTTTTTTTGGTCCTTTTTTCCGTTTAAATCACACGCCTTGGAAATAAGTTCCACCATGCAATTTCCATGTCAAATCAACATAAAAGCAGAAATAGAGACGACTGCGTCTGGAAACCTTGATGGTCAAGGCAACTGGTTCAAACTAAAGTTCCGGTAAACTAAAGTTCCGGTTACTGAGTGCCGGTACTCCATGTTCGATACAAGGTCATTCAAGAATGGAGAGTAGCAAAGATAGACGCAATGTTAAATGCTGCTGCATGTATGGAACTCGCAAAGTAGCTCTAGGCATCTCCTATAGAACCAAGTGCAGGGACAGGTTTTGAAGTATAAGAGGATGAGCCAAAGCCAATCCATCGTTATGGACTCCTTTTGCCGACCGTATCTCCCCATACACGACTTCTCACTGAACCTCAGTAAATACCAGGAATAATTTGGTACGGCACCTTCTCACAATATAACTTCCAGTACTTCCCGTACCTGAAACAGAAAACATTGTCGGAAGCAGTTGCTCAGTCTGCTTGACTGAGAAAGGGAGCAAGTAATGTAAAATCGGACGATGCACAAGGATGAGACTGCAGACTTATTGTTTGATTTCCAAAAGTTCATTGCTACTAGAAATATTTATGGACCTTCATAAGCACAATTGTGGGAGAACATGAGACAATTGGGGCCAATCACAAAGATGGTCTATTCACATAGTGTACATGCTCATGCATTCTATTGGTAAAATCGTGACGAAGATAAACATGAGAAAGATATAGGACCCAAAGTCACTCCACCCCTGATTTCACATTGGCACAGTACTCTTCCTCATTCTAGATTACTGCATGTTCCAGCATCAGGAACGTTGCTCCAACAAAGATACAGATCATTTAATGATGTAAAGGGCCTGAAGATTGGTTTCTATTATGTCAAGACCCCTAAAGCATGGAATATTGTCTTAAATCACAAAGTATGCAGAGAACACAAAATGTATAAGAGCTGATTGAGAGATTGCTTCCATTTCATGCCCTCAAGAATGAGCTAGAGAAACATATAGATTATTTACTTACTTTGATCGACAACGATCGTCATCCCTTTTTGCCCGGTCAAACAATAGGATTGTAAGAAAGATCACATAAAAGTAAGGCAGAAACTGCAGGAGATTAATGGGGAAAAAAGGTGAGAAGGACTGTCATCATGAAATCACAACTTAAGAGTAAATGAAAATGTTAAAACAGAGTTTACATGATTAAACAGTGCAGGGACAGTCCAGAAAAAGGCTCCAAGAATCTCGGGCACATAATGAAAGTGACGGGATAAGCCCCACCTGTGGAAGGAATGAGTGAGTGACCATCATAGACCATTCAATCAGTTGTAAGCAGAAGCATGTATATCGCATGTAGACCTGAATACTCGTAACTCAACCAGTAAATAGATTTCATACTGTTTACCAAATGGTCATTCGACAAATTTCATTGTGCTCTAAGAAAAACGTAAGCCAATCACCTCGAAAGCAGAAAGAACTATTTCTCTCAAAAAGCAAATATAAGCAGTAAACCACCTAATCATGGAGCTAACAATAGGAATCTCATAGTAGTTTTTGAAAAATCTTCATGCCAATAATCAGAAGAATTAAAAGGCAAACTGACCAGCCTGAAGTCAAGAGGAGGCTGGTTTTGGTCTCTCCAGATGTTGTAGTGTACGTAGCCACTATCTGTCAAAGAGATCAAAGCTCTCAGTTCCATTTGTCGGATTCTACCCAAATGAAAGCATAAGAAAACATTAGAACGATATTAGTGCTAAGCACCTTCGAAGGAGCCTTCCCCCATACTAAGCACTTGCCATTTGTTCTGCGAAACTCTTGCCTCTGTCTGTCGCAATCATAATTGACATATATGCACAGAATGCCAGCTGCCAAAATATAAAGTGCGAGCTGGAAAAAGAGGACAGTCAGACTCACCTTTTATATAAGAAGATAATACATTTGTCCTCTCAAGCCTGTGTTTAGGCCTAATGGACTTATGTGATGGAAATTTAAGATATTCAAAAGAAATATAATTTTAATAATCATCTGATAGCGAATTTTCCCTTTTGGGTTCATCGACCGCCAACCCCAACTAGTTTGGGATAAAGGTGATGTTGATCTGATAGCGAATTTTCCCTAACGCTCAATCTTGCCCCTTCTTTCAGATACACCAGTCAATGACTTGAACACAGATTAGACAGCCCCAAGGTTATCCCGAGATAATTGTGCTCGTGCCAATTTATATAACACCAATTTTTCATAGGAAATAGTTAGAACCTTAAAATTTAAATGATCGGTGTGCGCATGCCATAAAAAATCTCCTAGCCGTATTCCAGATCTTGTCATTAGCATATGTTGACCCAATCAAATAAATTGTACACCAATGATGTGGGACTATTACTTCAAATCAAGCAAGGGGGTTCCACAGAACAAATGCCAAAGAGAACCCAAAAAATCTCTGAACCATCTTGATTGAACCTAAGAGCACATTTGAAGACCTAGCTAAGGAAGATAACCATGGTTTGATGGTTCACACACATGTATTTCCTAGAATCAACAGTAAGGAACAAACTCCTGTTTAGATGTTAAAGCCCTTCCAATCAGGCTCATTTGAATTTCCTATAAAAACAATTAAAATAGATTTTGAAAACAAGAAAAAAATTTGGTGCCTTTAAACGCTAATGGTTTTTTTATGTCTTTAAAGAATTTGGGTTAAAATGTCACACTTTTTTACTTTTAATGCAAAGTTAACTTGAAAAGCCAAACCAAATTGCCCACTTAATCTAAAGGCCAGACCAGACCAATAATTACAGTATATTTCTGTCCCTTTGCACACATTCATAATCGCATGAAGTCCACATAATGGTAAACATAGTTAAAAGAGGCACTTCCACACCTGAGTTCCCAGGTTAACAGGATGATTGACGAGGTACATGCCAGGAGAAGTATAGATGGATGGGACCCATACCAAGCATCCCCAACAGATGTAGAAGCCAGCTGCCAAAGTCATTTTAAAAAAAAATTGAGCATCAGTAAAACCAAATGGAAGGTGCTAAAATTACGGTGGGTGTTCTACATCTGCCCAAGCAATAAGATTGCATAACAAAATGCCATGTGGCTATTGCAAATCAAGTCATATACAATTCACTAGTAATTAACCAAAAATGAAATCCTGTATATGCTAGTGTCTCGTCTCTTGATTGTTGCTTATTTTGAATGATTGAATGGACAAACTGGATGTTAGCATATAAAACAGAATGAATAACTCGTGTCAACCTCGATCATGTGCAATATCCATCGTGTTCCAATATCCTGCTTCCCACCAAAAGAACTTGGTGACGTACACTAGCATCAATATGGTATTCACGAGCATTGAATCTGCAACTTTTCCGTTCTGCTCGTACTGTAAACTCGCACGTAAGATTATTAGCAGATGATGCAAAGAAATCATCAACCTCCACTCCCAGAAAAAAGAGATCAGTTAACGAGAATCAGAATTAATGACATCACTTGGCACTTGTAAAAGCAGTTTCCGCTTTTTAAAATGACAAACTCCGAGACTATGTTTTCAGTGCTGGTCCAGATATTTCTGAGAACCATAGTGAAAGTAAAAGGTAGGCATCTTAAGAAAACGATATTGGTATTTCAAATGTTTTCACCCTTTGTTCTATTCTTTTAGTAGGACCATTCCAAGATATTACCCATTAGATGGGTCAGACATTAAGCTTCAATTATATGTTCTTCAAAATTCTACATGTATCTTTCCTTGCTAGATGGAATTTTGTAATACAGAGATCGGGTACCTGCTTTATGCAATAGGTCAGAGCAAGAACTGCCCAAGACATCATTCCGAACCTGCAATTTGTGAAGACTTTAATATCAAAGTTCTTGCCAATCCGAGGATAGAGCTCCATACCCTACAACAAGGTCAAAATGTCACTGAAAACAAAAATGCTGCTTCCAGAAAAAGTAGCAAGAAGCAAAGCCGTAAAGCCGTTCTTCCTATTTCGCTCAAAAGATACATTTGGCCAATATTATGCACAAAAACATGCGCACGTGTACATGTACCTCAATCTACACCATAGTAGATTATTTAAATTATAAACCAAATTTGAAGTATTTTTTGCGCATAAACATTTGTCATATATCACATCAAAAGAAGGTATCGTTTTTTGAGAGTGTTCATCATAGAAAATAATCGGCATCATCTCCAGGTCGAATAAAATATCAGTGACACAATTTGTACAAGTGTAATCAATTAGCATCCTCAAAACTAGTTAAATGTGCATTTCCACATGTCACAAAAGAGGATTCTAGAATTGCTTCAAGATTGACAGATGAAAATCATAGAAAATCTTTTCAAGGAAACCCACGACGGATAAGTTTCCGAGGCTTAATTTTACACAAAACCCAGCAATGTCAGAGAATTCTGTTTTAACTTTCAGACCTCATGACGTGTCAAAATATCAGAAAAAATAATCCGGCCTCTTAAAAGTTGCCACATTTTGACATCAGAACAACTAACTTGAGCTTTTCAACATGTAGTGCAGCAAAGAAACTGAACTTTTCTGAAGACACTCACCCAATAGAAGTCAATTATTATATTCCCCGAAGAACCAGAGTCGATAGACGATGGTGCCAGGTGACCCTTCAATACAAGAAAATGTGTCAGACATTATTTTGATCTTTCCCAAGGGAAAGAGATGTCAGCTTTTCTTTGGGGTTGCATTCTCACTTTAATGTACAGGAAAATACAAAAGATGAAGCTTCCAAGAATGAGAGCGGAGTATATTTCCCCCAAGTGATCATAAACAATAGTGGGGTTAAAAATCCCAAACCTGAAAGAAATGGAAAATGATAAGATAATCTAAACGTTATTTGATGATGACATCAAACAACACAAGAAACCAAACAATAGTACTACTATGAATGAAACATGGCAAAGCATAAAATCTGTAACAGAAAGCCTTAAAAAGCAGGGCAAACTACTTATATTCTTCTAAATACCCAAAGCATGATAACCAGTGAATCAGTGAACCTCTGAGAAGGGTATTTAGTGCAAGTATCAAAGGTGAAGAGGATGTCCTGCTGATGGTGAATAAGGTTAAATTCAGACTACAGAAATAGATCCAAGTACTTATATGCTCGGACTGAGAAAGCTACTCAAGAACTGCAGAAAGCATAGGGAAGATGAAGACAGTATTGATAATTCAATTATGTTACACAACAGATTGTCAGCAGGATATGTCCAGCACCTAGGAAACCAATTGAGACAACAAAGGAAAGCTCATTGTATCCTAGAAGGGGAAAACGTCATGTCCGTAGATACTGTGAATTGAAACCTTTCCACAAAACAAATGCATGGATGAGCGAATTATTGACTAAAATTGGCTCTCTAAAATAAAAATCCTTTGTAAAGTGCTCCCCTTCCCCGCCTGAAATTCAATAAGTAGAACGTATGAAGACCTCTTATGGAATCTTGAAAAGTAGAAAAGAAACAAAACAAAATGTTATGAGAACATTGGACAATGACACGAATGGTCCCTGAATTTTGGCTCAATATGCAATGTGGCCCTTAGATCTTATTTCAGTGTGCAATGTCGTCCTTGAATTTTTAATTTGTTCAATGTGGTCCCCAAACTTTTGGTTTATATTCAATCTAGTCCTTGCAACATATGAAAACGTTCAATGTGTTCCTTGAACTTGAATTAATGGAAGAACAACATTAAAATTTTTCGTATAGTCTAGAAATTAAATTGAACATGTACTAAAAGTTCAGGTATATGATTGAATAAATTTAAAGTCCAAGGATGACATTGCACATTGCATATCGGGTCAAAGTTTAGGGACCATTTGTATCATTTTCCCTAAGAACATTGATTTCTTGAACTAAACCCACGTTGCACCTGAAGTACGTAAAATTATTATCGAAAGGACCCACCACCAAAGGCCAAGATAGGTAATCAAGGTCACGAAATATGCGGCCATTCCGTTTGCCTGCAAGAACCGACAGTTTAAGTCAACATTGTCTATGCATCCATCCCATGAGAAGAGGAAGACAGGTCATATTCAAATGGTCCACAAGGTGTGCCGCTAAGGGGATGGCAAATATATAGTATGCCAACAAGATAGAGAGACCTTATACACTGGCTGATTCCCTGCAGGAGATATAGGGCCCTTGACTGTCTTTCCAGGAAGAAGGAGCTGCAGCGCCGCCTCAAATGCAGCATAAACGGCAATGATTGTCCACGCTACGGCAGTTGGCCTGGGCCATATGTCCAGGAACCCTTGCAGTCCATGCTGCTTCAGGTAATCAAAAGTTTGGGTGATAGACCCATCAGCATTCACCATTGTGTACCACCTGCAAGGATAAAACTCCACTCAGAGTCTCACATAGTCACTGTATGCTTTAGCATAAAAAATTCGCATATCATGACAGAGCAAAGTCTACGACTTCTTTCTATCTACGCTAGTCAATTGCTAATGCATCAAATCTTTCCTCCAACCTGTTACACTGCTTTATAACAGGTGTTTTTTTTTTATAATTATAACAGGTGCTTTTACTCTAAATGAAGGGTGTCGACTTAAACCCAGTATCTGATGGACTGGAATCTCAAATGCTGAGGAGATCATCAAGTGCCTCGGATAGTCAGACAAACAGATTGGCATTGTCTAAGAACAAGGCTCGGTGTTCAATGCTTTAAGGGAATCAAACAGCCCAACTCGACTGGAATCTAGGTTAGACGTTCATTCACATGAAGACCGGAATTCTGAATATGTAATCGAGCACGTCGCGACAAGAACCAGCGAGTGCATCGAGATCTAGAACCGGGAGTGATCACTCGCTCCAATCGAGAAAGAACCAGAAAACATGCAAGATTCGCGAAATAAAAAACGGCTGGATTTCCCCGGAAACAGAGAGCGCGAGTTCCTCAGCCAGACGGGGGGAGAGAGAGAGAGAGAGAGAGTCCTTACAGCAAGATAACGAAGGGAGGGCAGAGAGTGAGGAGCGACAGCATGGAGAAGTAGGTGAGGAGCGGCGAGTGCACGGTCGTCGCTTCCGCCATTTCCTCCTTCCTCGGCTCCGCCTCTCTGTGTGCAGAGTGAAATCGATTGTAGAGAGAGAAAGAGAGAGATGTGGTTTGCTTGACTCGTTGGGGTAGACTTCGCTCAAGCGATGCAGAGAAGCTCCAGGGCGAGGGTGTGAAGTGACTGACGAAGACGACGACGACGACGAGAGGGAGAGAATCTATTTTCTCGTGGTCCCCACCGGCCCGGACAAATCTCGCTAGGTGGTGACCCACGTGACTCCCTCCTCTCGCCGAACCGATCTCCCCAGGCCGTGTCGGAATCTCGAGCACTTACCAGCTAAGTAATATCTAGTCGACATATTATTTTTAAAAAATAAAGAATTTCGACGTTGAGACGTTATATATTTAATATATATTTATAGATATGATAAATTATTATTTCAAAATAATTTTTCGTAAAAATAAAGCATTTATAAAATGCACATTTATAATAAAAAAAAGAAACACATGTCGTGGGCAACGCCGAAATTTGATCCCAAAAGCCAGCTTTCTTTAAAAAAAAAAACGAAGGAAGTTTTGGAAATCGTTTAGATAGTCGGCTGAGATGTATCGGTCCGTGATCTAACGAACGGTGGCTGTCTTCGACGAGCGATGATTGAAGCGGCCTGGTGATTTGTTTCCTACTTTGGGCACTCGCGAAAAAAAGGAAGGAAAGAAAGAAGGGAAAAAACCACCAAAAACCCCCAACTATGCGCCTCGTGACACATTTACCCTGAATTTTTTTTTGCGACACAAAAAACCCTAAACTATCCATCTTGTGACACATCTACCCCACCGTCTAAAATCGCCGTTAAATTGATGACGTGGGCGTTTTTAGTGACAAATTAGCGCCACATTGGAAAAAATAAAAACAAAAAACAAAAAAAATGGCACTGTTCATTGTCTTCTCCAGCACTTCGCATTCCTTCGGCATGCCCTTCTTCAACAACTCGAGGCGTTCGCCACCAGCTTCAGGTCGAACATCGTCTTCTCTGCCTTCTTCTCGTCCGCCGCGGCGGCTCCGGCTCCCGGCCTCCCGGGTCCTTGCACCGCGAGCCCCATCCCGGACATCATGACCGCCATGGCCAGCATGTCCTCGACGCCCATCTTCTTGTGCAGCTCCTCGGTGAGGTCGGAGACCTCGAGGAGCGTGAGGGCGGAGATCTCGTCGACGAGGGCGGAGACGCGGTCGGAGGAAAGGGACCGCCTCTACTGCTCCGGCGAGGCCGAACAGAACTCGCGATTGAGGGAGGGGAGGGGTCGGGGAGGAGGGTGGATGCGGGTCAAGTGCGGGGAAATCGATCGGAAAAACCTCATTCTTCTTGAATGCTATGCAAGGAAGAACAAAGAGGCTTCAATGGAGAAGAATCGAGGAGTGTCGTTGGAGACTGAAGTGGAAGTGGTGAATTTGCATCTCCAGATCCGAATCAACTCGAGCTTTGAAGCCTCCATGCGGCTGAAGCTCGAACTTGAGTCAATAGTCTGACCTTGATCTTCGAAGGTAATGGATGGTCGGGCAAACACGGACGAGAGCCATCCGAGGTTGCCGGAGGAGCTTGGCCAACCGATTGAAGATGGGCACCCATGAACAGTAGCTATGAAGTGATGAAGAAGACGATGAATAGTGTCATTTTTTGCTTTTCGTGTTTTAATTTTTTCGCCACATCAGATGCATCTCACTCAAAACGCCACAGCACATCCACGTCATCAATCTAACGGCGATTTTAGACGGTAGGGTAGATGTGTCACAAGGTAGATAGTTTAGGGTTTTTTGTGTCGCAAAAAAAAGTTCAGGGTAAATATGTCACAGAGGGCATAATTTGGGGTTTTTGGTGGTTTTTTCCCAAGAAAGAAAGAGATCCCTCCTCATCTTTTCCCCTCGTTTCCAAGTACAAAATCACTTTGAAAAAAAAAAAAGGAGAGTACAAATTCACTAGCTTAAAAAAAAAAAAGGAGTACAAAATCAAGTGACAACACAGGATTTGTTTAAAAAGACGAGACACCGGTCAAATCTGACTCCATCGATATATCCAGTTCGCCTCACATTCACTTAAAAATTTTGGGCAATGAGTTGGAGACCAGTTATGATATATTTAACTATTTCACAGGACATTAATCACACGTACATCTCAAAAATCTTCCCATCGCTTAATGGCATCAATGTTGGGTATGTTTCTTTTCAATCCATGTATCTTTCTCAACCAACGTGTCTAAATTTGAATGGTTTCTCAACTTCAATCTTCAAAATGGTAATACCCACCTTATTTTCGGTCCATTTCTTCAAACCAGCCCATGAAGGTTGTCATCAAAGTCGCCTCTCTACGCCGCAATGCGCATCTTCACTCCGAGTATTTTCTCGCCGAGTTAAACCATGAAGACTGTTTGAAAAATCGCGTCAATCAGATTCATTTCTCGAGATATTTAAGCAAGCAAGTTGATATAGTCAAGTATCATCAATCCGATCACACTTCTAGTATTTATTGCAAGATAAGATGTTAGAATTATGTATCCACACTTGCGGATTTCATAAAAAAGAACATCATGCATTTAAAAATATCGCACGATCAGATCGAGTGCGTAAATCTGCATCAGGGTAGCAGAGTTAATATGTATCGAAAATTGATCGTCGTAGCATCAAGTATACCACGGAGTATCTGCATCATTTGTCTCCTTTTCTGTCGGCATCGCCCCGGAAATTGCGAACAACATCTGCATAACAATATCACCGATGGATCTTATGAAGCACCGACACTCTTCGAGACCCTCGCCAGCCAGAATTGACGAAGACGGAGTGTGTGTGAAGGAAAGTTCGAGTGGAGTTTCGACAGGATCGTATTATTTGAGAGTGTCGTTCTTGTTTTTTTCATCTATATTTTTGTTTCGGCTCTCTACAAAGTGCGGAAGTCGAACTCCGCACCTCTAATACTAAGATTCTCATCCTCTCAACCCTTTACTAGCGGGGCCGCATGCCTATTAGAAGCACTGTGTTTCCAAGGAACGTAAGAACCGAAAGCGAGAATTCCTATGTTTACCGCAAAAAACTGAATATCACGTCCTTTTTCGCATGCCAATTTTATTTTTATTTTTCGTTTAAATCGATTTTCGTTTTCTTCGCTAAGCCTACCATTGGTCCGTCTTCTGATCAATTGGCCGGACGCTGTGACGTTATGACCACCCTCTGTAGTCGCTTCGAATGAACGAGAACGACAATCTCATTTTCCAATTCTAACACTATTCATTTCGGTGTTTGTCCAAAGTCCAGCTCCCTCCTCTCTCTCTTCCTTGTCGCGCCGTTGAATCTCTCTCTCTCTCTCTCGTTCGCGTCAATCTCGAAACCCTAGGAATCGGTTTCCCCACGCCCCCACGGAGCGGGATCGTCCCACGATTCATCTGCGAGGCGATGCGTCTATGTCGGTGCAATCTCGTCAAGGTCTCCGAATGTTGACCCCGAGCAGGTCAGCCCTCGATGAAACTCTCTCGCTCCCGTCGTCGCTTGGGGCATTTGCGTTTTTGCGTTCTCTTGACTTTCCCGAGCTGAATTCTGGTTACGCTTCTGGTGCCGAGCTTGGTTTCCACGTCGATTCCATGGCGCATTGCGTTTCCGCGTGCCTCGACGTGTTCGCGGACCTTCTGTGCGGTCGGTGATCGAGAATTTTTCGACGTCGTTGCTTGGCTATCCCCTGCGGCCCCTTAGTTTTTATCCGATTTAGAGCAATGCGGTTGGCCTCGTTTTGTGGTTTTGTTTTGTTCTCTTTAATCTTTTTCCTCTTCAGTTGATCATCCATGCCTGGAAATGGCCTGTTTGTATACCCGTGCTTTTTCTGCCAGCTACAAAGATTGTTTATATACGGACAAACTAGCAATGAGATTGATCCTAAAGAGGTTGATTTTTGGGCGGTAGTGGTGGGTGGCGACACCTATTGATCCATCCAGTTTTCTCTTGTTGGGGACAGATGGCCAACCAACCATTTATGGGCAGGGATTTCTTTTCGTCTCAGTAAAAGGCCCTCATGGTTTTAGGCGGCTATGAAGCTCTTCATTCAGCATGCTTTTGCAATCATTAGTTGCATATTCACCATATCAGGCGTAGAGAACTACATCAGAGCCCCGATGGCTTCTTTGAGTCCTGTGCTAAATCTTCTTTAAAATGTGCATAAGATCTTGCTAATTGGTGCAGAACTCCTGGCATAAAGCTAAACGAATGGAAGCAGAAATTGGCATTCAAGAAGTCTGGCAGAAAAGCTGAAGATATTTCTATCTCTAGTAATAATCATTTGTTTGAAAGTAGCCTTGAGTCGTCACTGACATGTCTTTCAGTTTTCCATGATAAGTTACATCAAAGAAGGGTAGAGTCAACTGAGACATCAAAACTGTCTAATGTTCAGTAGGGACAAATAGTTAATATTGATGGCAGATGAAGTAATGGATAGTACAATTAACATTTGACACTTATAATGGATCCTCTTTCACTGCCACTGTAACTTTTCCTTCGACTTCCAGGTACTTGGGTTGCTGTTGAAATGGTTAGCAGGAAACATTGCGCTCGCAATGATAGTTGCTGTCCAGTCCTGATTCTTTATCCTTCGCAATGCAATTAGCACCTAATGATAGTCATGGGGAAGATGCTTCAGAAAATGTACCCATTTTGCAGCGGTCTGATGTTGTGGAGAGATCTGAAGGATCTTCATCTTCATCCGAAATAACAACTGTTGGAGGGGAATTTGCTGTATCTGTTGATGATTTAGAAAATCTTGATGTCGATGAAACTTGCAGTTTGGTTAATACGGACCAACCACAGTGTCGCATATGCCTTGATAATGGAGGTCTCCATTCGCTACCTTTCTTGGTATCTTCCATATTCTTAGTATTTCTTGTCGCCAGGGTGGGAAAGCACCTCTCTTTCCACTCTGCTCATGTAGAGTTGCGGTACAGTTGTGGAGTGGACTTGTTAGTGGCAAAATAAGTCGATTGCTGAGGTTGTATGTGACTATCTCCATCTTGCTACAAATTGCTGAAGCTATTTTTTTCTTAATTTTTCAGGAGAAGACTTGATTGCTCCATGCCATTGCAAAGGAACCCAAAAATATGTCCATAGATCATGTCTTGATAATTGGAGGTCCACTAAGGTGACTTTTTTTTGTTTCTTTGCTGAAATCTCCTGGATGTGATTACCAATGAGATGATATGCAATTTTCTGCTATTGGGGACACGAGAATGAGAGATTAAATTATGCTTTAGCTTCTATAAAATTCCATTTATGTGGATTGGCTTTTTGGAATGATTCGAGTAGTGTAGTTTCTGTAAATTTCTCACGTGGAGTGGTTTTACTTATGAGTTGCTTCCTCCACCATGCCAGGAGGGTTTTGCTTTTTCTCACTGTACAGAGTGCAGGGCAGTTTTCCTGCTTCGTGCAAATGTGCCAACTGATCGCTGGTGGCTGAGATTGAAATTCCAATTCCTCGTCGCTCGGGATCACGCACTCATATTTATAGTCGTTCAGCTGGTATAATAGTTTTTCTGAAATGAACTTGATGTGTTTGCTGAAATGAAAGAAAGTGGAATCTCTTAGGCTAGTTATCCTGCTACTTTTCTGAAGTACGGCATTGTCTGCATATATTTGAATGGTGTGGATTAAACACTGTTATTCGTGCTATTATGAGTAGTGGACTCTATCATTGTTTACTGTTTAAGTCTGGAGAATGTATATTGCTCATTGCTGGTTTTGACTTGATGCTTCTGCATATTAGCAAACTTGACTATTTTAATAAATGATTTTTGGGGAACACATTTCTGGAGAATCGTTTGAGTAATTGATTCTGATGTACCTTATTTATTATTTGCAAGGTTAAATTCAGACCTAACGTTGCTGTTAGAAAGTGAAGACCCATAGAGTTAATGTACTTGTCCAAACTTCCGAGGGCTTTGTCCAATTTGGGTGCTTGTTAGGCAAAATTTGCCAGCTTTGAATTTGAACAAGTAGATACACTACTATTTTCACCAGAACAGCCTTCGTGATTGACTTGGATCGATCCATAGGAATGTATAATAACGTTAATAAACCCTTTGAAAGTCTGCTCCAGAGGTGACGCCCTTGAACTTTTGAGGTCGAGTCTTGAATGGGTTTACGCTGGACGACCCAAGGGTTAGTGCTGGACGACACAAATGCATTTTGCATTACGTCAGATGGGTATGCATTTGAAAGCCGATGGCTGGAAGGTCGCCTACTTAGCATCATCCGAAGGCTCGTGCATGCAAAACCTTCTATACAAGGAACTTGAAATGAATCTTTCTATTCAAGAACCATATAAAGAGAATAAATTATCATTCATTCCTGTTAACTCTCTGTATCTCAATCTTCTTTTATCTATTGGGACTTGTTAGATTTGATGGGACCACTTGCCAACTGCTCTAAAAGCTTAAGCTGATAGAAGAAGGCGTGGTTTAATATTTATATATTCCAACACTCCCCCTCACGCTTAATCTGGTCTTTTTGCCTAGTACTAAGCGTGGACAAATTCATTAGGGAGGCAAATAGGGGCCTGGAAAGATTTGAACTCAGGACCTCCTGCTCTGATACCATGTTAGATTTGATGGGACCACTTGCCAACTGCTCTAAAAGCTTAAGCTGATAGAAGAAGGCGTGGTTTAATATTTATATATTCCAACAGGACTAATATGCTTTCAAGGTATATTAATGCTTTGGATTTTCTGCTGAAAGCAGTGGCAACAAGCTTGCAGTTTACTTTACTTCTCAGTTAATTCCATGCGTGGATAAATAAATTTGCATACTAATTTTTCAGCATTCAACTGCCTATCGTGGATATGATTGCATTTCATCTTTCACTTTTTAAGTTGAACTTCAATCTTATACTTAGTTTTGGCATATGTTTTCCTGTATAACTACTCTTTTATTTTTATAATTCAATTGGCTTTAAACCGAACATCGCTAGGGCAGGTGCACAGTCTGCTTATTCTCTTGCATCCCTTCTTCCTAAAAAAACATTTAATGCTGTAACTAAATTTTCCTACTTGCTGCTTTCTTTCGAATCACTGTCGATCAGTCATATATCACTTTTCGGGAAGCAATTTTATTATGCTCCTAAGCCTTATTGTCTAGTTGGTAGAATTTTGTGGTTTTGATACTGCTGATTGTGGATAGATTAGAAAGACTAGCAAACTTTAGCCTGTGACATAAAGTCAGAGAATTAAATTTTGTAAAGACGGCTACAGCAACGTAAAATATGCTCGCATTCAGATTCTGATTATTTTGAAAGTTGAAACGTTCTGCTATTCTTTTCGTCACTTAAAGGAGAGTTGATTTATTTCGCATATGTTAACCTGACTCCGGAGTAATGCAATTAATGCTTAGGCATCGTCATCTCATGGCTGATACAGGTCATATGTTGAGCTATAAGATGTTTGACTAGAATCCTGTGTTTCTTTACCTGTATGGGATGTTTAGCATCTTTAGTAAATTATAATGGTCAAAACTGAAGTATGACTGCATTTTTATGGCAGATTGTTGCATCCTTGGGTGTGCTTGTATACAAGTTCTACGGAGAGGAATTAAGGGAAATGTTTGGTTACGAAGAACACCCATATGGCTTCTACACAATGGCTGGTAATGGCACCTCTACCAAAGCATGCATATGTCATTGAATATTATTAGGATATGGCATTATTGCGTGCCAAGTTTGGAACCAACGTAAATCTGTACAGGGCAGTTATCTGCAATTACTTGTGATGTTATTTTAATTGCATAAAATATTGGACATACACTTTGTTTCTTATATTTGCAACTTAATTCTTCTGCACCCTACGAAGTTGAACTCGTTCTAGATAAAAGAATCTCATAGCTAAAAAGGAGGACATTCTCTAGAAGAAATATGGGGTATCATGTCTCTATGTTTAGTCATAAGGACAAAATTGCAGACATATAAATGCATCTTTAATTATGAACTCTAGGCATTTTTGGGAAAAGTTTAGCTGGCATGGGTAGAGTAATCCAAAAGATAAATTGCTTCATCTCATCTTTGGGATACCTTATTGGGAAAAAGGCCACTAAACACCCCAACTATGCCCACTATGACACTTTTATCTTGAACTTTTTTTTTTTGACGTGAAAAACCCCAAACTATGCCCACTGTGACACATTTACCCTGAACTTTTTCTTGTGACATAAATAACCCCAAGGCACATTTACCCTCTGTCAAGGTTCCATCAAATGATTTTTCAGCCAAAAACAATATCGTTCTTATTTCACTTAAGTCACGTGGGCGTCGTGTCAACACCATTTGCTTTCTTGCATCCATATAGGCAGATTTTTTACAGTGCTCATTGACGGAACCTTGACGGAGAGTAAATGTGTCACACGGGTATAAGTTTGGGATTTTTGGTGTCATATAAAAAAGTTTACGGTAAATGTTTCTCAATGGATGTAGTTTGGGGTTTTAGGTGGCTTTTTCCCTATCTTATTATCATTTTTTCTTTGAGCATCACTTTTGAAGGTCTGGAATCTTCTAATGTAAAGATTTGGTTTAATTGTGCAGTGCTGGCTATTGTTTTGGTGGGTTTGCTCTATGGCTTCTTTATAGCGATAATATGTGGACAGAGGATCAATGAACGCCATTATCATGTTCTTGCCAAACAAGAACTGACAAAGGTCTACTAAATTTTTTGGAGTAACGTTAAATTTGCTGATGAATTGCGTTTTGATTGTCGCATCAGGGTATCATTCATTGCGATTTTAGTTATCAAACCTCTTTCATAGATGATAGTATGGATAGATAGTGGTGTTCACTGATAAAAAATAAGCAGAACATGTCATAGACGTGATAGGAGAGCATTTATCATCTGATTGAGAGACAGTACTTAGTCTCTATCATGTAAATGCAAAGTAATGATATCATGCTATAACAAGATGTTCACAAATTTCCTGCCATATTTGAACAAGGAATTTTCAAATTGGGTTTTCTAGTGTTTCGTTACACAGAATTCTTTTTTTTTTTTTGGTAAATAATTTACACAGAATTCTTGTTCATTACTTGACAAAAAAAAAATTGTTGCTTATTTGAATTCGGCAATTCTATCATTTCCTATAGTAGCTGAATCAGTTAATGCTTGCCCTTTTGCCAATTAAGTCCATGTTGAAGGGAAGAAGAAGCATAAAACATCTTTTACCTTGACTTGCCAAATTCAGCGATCTGTGGTTGTCTCACGTTTCTGCGGGACCTGAACCATTGTGTGTTTGGCAAGGTCCATATTCCATGTTTGCACATATTGTATATTAAACCTTTGGTGTACCCATTGTAAATTGCTGAGCATGTTCATAAATGACGTCCATTTCTATGTGTCAGGAATATGTAGTCGAAGACCGTGAAAAAATGAAGGATGTCCCTGAACTTGATCCTAGCCATGTGTCGGAGTTGCGAATGTTGGGCCTTTATTAGCTGAAAGATAATTGTGAAATTCGATTGTGTTCATATGTGAGTATTCTATCTTTCACTGGTGCTTGAAGTCTTATTGTGTCATCAGCTTTGCTTGATAAGACTTTAATCTATCGATGAGACATGACTTGACTTTTGCATTGGAGAGAGAAGAGATTGAGAAACAAAGGAGGATAAAAGGGGGAAATGGTGTTAGGGTGACTAGATGGATGTCTCCATCAATGACATTTGAATTGCTTTCATGAAGTTACTGAGACCAAAAAGAACAGTGGAATAACATGAAATTTGTCTAATTGAGTTGAGGGTGATATGTTTCTGAACTGATTTTCATTAGCTTTATTTCCAAGTGTAGTAGCCATCGTCTGGACCTAGTAAAAGGGAATGGGAATGACTGTCTTAAGAGAAAGATGTACTGTTCTCGATTTGAATAAATCTGGTGATATCACTTGTGTAAGAATGCGTTCTCAACTCCTAAATTCTTAGATGTCAACTTTTTCGTTGACTTGAGGACATGCGTGCGCACAGTAATCTATGTAGTTGCGGTCTTGTAGAATCTGGAGATCTAGGGTGGATCTCTGGGGACTGGGGCAGTCATATAACCAAAGGTTGCGTATAGTCTTGTACTTGGGTCTCTTCCTGTTCTGCTGTTGAATCCTTCCAATGTGTGTTCATGTTGCCATATGAGCCACACATGAGCCACACGGATTCTTTGTTTGTCTGTGATCTTTCAACTGTTGTGGTTTGCTTAAAGCTCATTGTGTTCCTTTCTTTGTCCCAGGTCCATTTTGCTTCTTTGGTTGGTTGGTTGATTCGTACATGTGCTTGAAATTGAGAACCAGACGTTGTTATCCTGTTTGAGCGTGCGACACACTGTAATATTCAAAAATAAAAACTTAACAGCTGTAAAAGAGAGTCGGTCCCCGTACAAATTTTCGTATTTTGTTGATGCTTTAGCGGTCGGATAGATAAACTGATACAAACATATTGCGATAAGAGCAGGAGGAAAAAAAAGATTTTTTTTTTTTTTTTTGTATCTGGACTTTTTGGAACGTGGAGCATATGCTTCTACTCCTTGGCCAGGGTCTCTGTAGAATGAAAATTTTTGTCGACTGTTTTTTGCTTTTTGACATTTTTCATTGGGTAACGCTTCAACCATTTTCTTCTCTCTCTCTCTCTCTCTTTCTCTCTCTCTTGTTTTTCGGTTCCGTCATTTTGTACAATCTTTGAGCTTGCATCTCTCTTTCTTTTCCCCATGAAACACCGAGCGAACTCGCCACCGTGATGTCAATGGAAATTGGCGATTTTTACCGTACGTGGAGAAATCTCAACATGCTCTGTGAACTGGTAAGCAAAAGCCAAGCACGAGACTGCTATAGATGCTCGGTGAAAGTGGATGCTGCCATTGCAGGGGAAAAGGACATTACAAAAGCCGTCCAGCCGATTGGAAAAGAAGTTAGTATAACTTTCGCACGCTGATTGGAAAGGAAGTTATGCACTAAGTGAACGTCGTACGAAAGTCATGACACCCGTGGTGTTCTCTTGCCATTATCTAATCAAATGCATCCATCAAGTGCTCCTCTCGAGAGAAGCTGGAAAGCTATGTTGAATCGGTTTAGCGACATTGGAGAAGCTCAGACTACTCGTCATGGGGTGATAAATTACAAGGCCACCCAATATTCGGAAAGGGCAACCGCCAGCTTTGATAGGTATAGCATTGATTACAAGTGCCATTGATTGGTCGACACGCTCGCAGATTAATTGAAGCTTTGATTTGGCATACCCCGTAGGGAGGCGCAATGAACTGCAGTCAGAGTGAAAGGTACAATCACCTCCTACTTTTGAAGGTCCAAATCAAATTACAATTTGTGATGCCGACTGCCGAGGTACCCGAGCATCTAACATGGTCTAATCTGATGCGCTTGGTCAGTGAATATGTAGAAATTTTAGGCATCATAATTTCGTGACTAAAATAAAATAATCCATCATGAATCCGACCCAAAAGAAGAAAGTGCATCTTGAAAATCGGGAACGGGGCCCTTTTTTTTTAATCTTAAAAAAAAAAGGAAAAAAGCTTTGTTTGAAGTACTTTGAGAAAAATAACGATATTTTCGTCGAACGCGATAAAGACCATTACGATGCGAAGCGCGCGGTTCTCTTGGTGGTTTACTTTTAGTAGCTTGCGCAAGACGAACGAAGATCCCCCAAGACCATGACCAGCACCTAAAGAGGAAAAGCAATATTTTTCCCCTTGATCCTACACGGACTTGCCTCGGTAGTTTCCTTAAAATCTTGTCCAGAAAGACTTTCGATTGTCGAGGACAGGAAAAAAATAATAATAATAATAATAATAATAAGAAGAAGGGGAAGTTCCAAAAATAAAAATAAAAATTCCCCCGACGCTCGATTCACAAACCTGTTGCACTCTAATCAATTGAGTCCTAAACCTTTTAAATTTATTGATTCAGTGTTAAAGCTTTTTATCTTTTGTCAATTCAGTCATATTGGCTAGAAATCGTTGACGCGGATGCCGACATTGATCAGGAAATTTTTTAATAATATTTCAATACTCTTCGAATAATTTTATTCATTTTTTCCTTTTTCATTTTTTTGTTTCCATTTTTTTCCCGTTTTTCCTTTTCTTTTTTTTTTTCCCTCTGGCCATCACCTAGCCTTGACCTCCGCTGTTAGGCGAGAGCCGCCCCCATCGGCCCTTGGCGAGGACGGCCATCGTCCGCCCAGGCGAGGGCAGCCCCTCGCCAAAGTAGCCCTCGCACGATTCGATGAGGGAGGGCCTCGCCTGAGGCCGGAAAACCAAAAAAAAAATTAAAATTTAAAAAAAGTATTAAAAAATATGAAAAATATTATTAAAAATTCTCCAATGCCAGTGATTTTTTACCAATAAAACTGAATTGAAAAAAACTTGAAAACCTTTAGGATTCAATCAGCAAATTTAAATGGTTTAAAGCTGAATTAACAAAGGTGCAAAAAATTTTAGATTTTTTTTTTTTTTGACAATTTTCCCATTTGATCAGCTTGACTCGACGACCCCTAGCTCTTAGCCGTAAAAAAGAATGGCCAACCGATAACGTTTCACCCTTTTTTTTCCAAGGGGCCAAAATGCCCTTAGGAAAAGGTGCAACACAGCGCACGCCGCTGCCGGAGCACATGGCTATTATTTTAATAGGCAAACCGACTCTCTGTCTCCCTCGCTCTCTCTCTCTCTCTCTCTCTCTCTCTCTCTCTCTTTCGTTCCGGCAAATTCCAATCCTCTCTTACTTGGCGAAGATTTCTCTCTCTCTCTCTCTCTCTCTCTCTAGGAAGGTCGACGATGTTGATGATGGCTCGCTCTCTCTCCCCTTCCCTCGCCCTCCCCAGGACCTCCTCCCGCCTCCTCGCCCTCCGCGCCCACTCCAGCCACTCCTCCTCCTCCCCAGACGTCGGCGGCGGCGACTCCTCCTCCTCCTCCTCCGACCCCCTCCTCGGCAAGCTCGAGGACGTCATCCACCACCTCATTGTCCGCCGATCCGAGCCCGACTGGCTCCCCTTCCGACCCGGCTCCTCCTACTGGGTCCCCCCTCGCTCCAAGTCCCGCGGCATCGCCAAGCTCATCGGCAAGCTCGCCTCCTCCTCCCCCGCCGCCCCCCTCGCGGACTCCCTCCTCCTCTCTTCCTCATGCGCCGCCGCCTCTCCCCACGGCTGGCCCTCCCCTTCCTTCTTCATCCACGGTAATCCCCCCCCCCCCTCCCCTACCTCTTCCGCGCCCGCCCTTTAGGTTTTGGATTTGATCTTTTGCTTGTCTTCGTTGTCTCGTTGAGAATAATATTTGATGTGCAATTGTGATTCCTCTTGTTTCCTTTGCTTGAGCTGATTGACGGTCGGTTTTTTTTTTATTCTCCTTGCTTATCTTTATTATTTTTCCCTCCGGACCTGATTGTTGCAGGCGCGGTTCCGTCTGCTCATCCTGTAGAAGCTGTGCTGACATCAGATACCGAATCTCAGTCTGAGGATGAGGAAGGATGAAGCTACTGCATCCCGCTTTGAAGCTCGCATCGGAGGTGACACAGCCTCTCCTTTCTCTGGGTTGGTTTTGTGTCTTAGCAACCTCCTGATGATTGGGAACCTATTTGGAGCATATTTGAATGTCGAATTTGTTCTCTTAGTCTTTGGCAAAATCTGGTCCGCTCGAATTCATGCAGCTTTTTGGATGTGACTGCATTGTATCGGATGTTTCTCTTCTCCGTGTTGCTCGACTGAAACTGAATATGAATCAATTGAGGTTTCTAGGTCTTTAATTGTATGGGAGGACGGATTCTGTTCGCTGTTCGATAGGGTTCTGAACGGTTGAGTTGGATTCTCCGATGATCTAAGAACTTTGGGGAGGTTGAATTTTGGACTATGGTTCCAAGTCCTAGGTTGTCAATTTCGAAAATTAGGATGTCTTTATCCTATGAGACAGATCTTAAGAGGACCAAAGGTGTGATTTTTAGATGCTCACCCTGCTCCCTGGATGTGATCAGTTCTGCTGTTTTCCACTATGCATACTGGCTTTGGAGGGTATCATTTTACTCTTGGGGGGGAGTCGAATTCGTGTGTGGTGGTTCTATGGAAGGTTGACGTTGATCGACTAGCTGCGCAATTGTTGTCTTCGGATTCGGATGCTCTTCAGATATGCTGTTGAATGTTTAAGCTCTCCGAGCAAACACAAACTACTTTTCGAATATGTATGCACTTGGGATTCTTGGATACCAATTGAAATTTCCTTTAGTCCGAGATATCTCTCATTTCTTCATCTCGTAAAACCGGTTCTCTTTTGGACTGCTAATGTTTTAGGTAGCCATGAAACTAATCCATACATTTTTACACAGGAACTAGACGAAGGCCAAAGGGTGCTGATGTACCAACTGGCTGACAGGCGAATGTGGTCAGAGGGAGGCTTGTACAGATGACCTGGATAATAGCCAGCAAAAGGCAGCGTAGTTTCTTCAAGACTGTTGTTCTTCTTGATGCTTGCCGCTCGAGCAAAATATGTGGTTCTTCCTTGTACTGCTATAAAGTCGTGTAAGATGTTTGTTTCGCATGGTTTGCACATAACGTGAAATCTTTTCTTCAGATGAAAACCATAGGTGTAATTTATACATAATGTTCATGTTTATGCGGGTTTTAGCTCATTACATTATTTGTTTTCTCAGAGATATGGCGCGAGATTGGAAGATTTGATGCATGCAGCATTCCTGCATGTGTCTGCTTCTTTCCGGTCTCGCAATGCAATGGCGAAAGTCATTTGCTGGGGCCCGATTTGGTTGTGAATGAGAACAATTTCAGTTTCCGTTGACCTGAAATTGGAGCTGGAACAACTATCTATCTTTCGTTTACATTAATGGAAATTACGAAGACTTGTTTTGGTTATGTCGGTTTTCCAAGTTTTTCGGCTTATTTTCATGTTTAACCCCACACATTGCGTCGAAATGAAAACCATGTAAACAGGCTGCCTGTCAGATCTCTGAGTGTGCGAAGAGCTGGATCGGCTTGCGTCGAACTGGTACTGGTACTGTGATTTCGCCGAGTTTGCTCTTTGCTGGTGAGGCAAGGGATTGACTTGCTTGATGCTTCCCTCCATCTTCCAGCTGTTTTGGGTATAACATTTGTTAATTCATTCATCCGCACATTCTTCACAACCCCTCCTCTTTGTTTTTGGTTTTCAAGACAGACGTAGGCACTGTCCCAGGACCACCTGTTTTCTGAATTGTTCTATTTATGTAGCTGTCGGCATTAGTACTAGGAAAATGGACAATGAGTACTGCGTAATCATGGTCGAAGTGAAAAACAGTGTTAATGACGCAGGCGGTAGCTCGTTAGGTTGGCTTTCCACTCTTTGCGTAACTCCTGCTCCTCCTCCACACCTAATCATAATACACAAGAAATTTGAGCTTCCATTCTTCAAAGGCCTTAATCTTCCATTTATTTCGCAAAAAATAAATGATTTGATAAATATTTTCGTAAAAATGATCGTCCATATCGCTTACAAAAATGAACAGACGAAAAATATTTTCATTATCCATAAAAAATATATATATAAACATAAATTGTCATTGACTGATTATTTCAAGCGATATAAGTAATCATGTTTAGAAAAATATATTTCGAATCGGTCATTTTTTCACCAGATAAAAAGAATATAGATTCCAATTCGATGTGGCTATGGGATGAAATTTTCTTTCTCCGTTGAAACCACCCGATTCGAAGCAATTGGCAAGCAAGGCTTAGAAAGTGAGTCATGCCATGCTATAATCTCTTGAGCAATTGTCGTAGTTCCGGTTACACATTGCCTTTCATTGACGGTTATCATATCACACTCTGGTTGTTGCACGGTTGGAAAAAGGGAAAATTATGACAACGACAAGAAAACACGACAAAACGGCCAAAGAGGAGGGATCGAGGAGGAGGCCTGGGACTCTGAAAAAGCCTGTCGTTTCATCAAGACAAGCGAAGACATGTCCTCAGAAAACACCTGGCCTTTTGTCTTATTTATTGCTCGGGGGACCAAAACCAGTTGCCCAGGAACTTTGGTTTCTGTTCTCATGGAAGATTTGTTAGCTAACGGATTAAGCAATTTTGCTAGAGCGAATCAAATCGGGACAACTTGCGGTGTCTCGAGGCTGGCGCAATTTCAAGGGTTACGTGTGCGCGCTTGCGCCGTACTCTATCCGATCACCATCGATCTTTATGAATCTTTCTAAGTTTAACTTCAATCTTTTAAACAAGCAAAGAGAGAATAGGGGTATGTATTTTAATGAAACAATGACAAAAAAAAAAATGGTCTCTAAAGTTTGAATCAACGTGCAATATCGTCTGTGGACTTTCGATCTATTCAATATAATTCTTGAACTCTAGCTCGGCGTGCAATGTCATCCTTGTTAGTCTTGGGACCTAAAAAAATGCTTAACATTATTCTTCAATTTGAATCGATGGTAAGATGACATCAAATATTTTTCATATAATTTAAGGACTAATTTGAATATTTATTGAGAATTTATGAATAATATTGAATAAATTAAAAATTTACAGACTAAATTGCACTTTAAGTTAAAGTTGAAGGATGGCATCGAACAAATTAAAAAATTTTCGAGGATGATATTGCCCCCTCGAGCCAAAATTAAAAAAAATCATTCGTGTCTTACTTACCTGCTGCAATCACTGATAAGGAGCAAACACGAATTTTTTTTTTAAGGGATTTTTTTTTATTGGTCGATTTTTTTTTTTTTAAAGGGAGTTTGGTGGGTGTTTTTGATCAGGAGGGGTCGCTTTAGGCCGGACGAGACAACCCACCAGCTGTTGCGGCTGTTTGAAGAGAGAGAGAGCGACTTGCGACTGCGATTCGTCGGATTCTCTCTCTCCCACTCGCTGTGAATCCAAATTTCACTCCTACTTCCACTTCACCCAACCCAAGATTGCTTTTTTCTTTTTTTTTCTCCTCCTCTCCAGGTACAAATCTGCTCTGCTTCACCTTCTCCACTTGCGGTTAGCCAGCAGCCATTGCTGTCGCTGTTGCGTCCTCCATTTTTTCTGCACCGCTCTCGATTGGTTCTCTTGAGTCTGCAAAGCGCTGCTCCCGTCGCGCGCCGATCGGTCAGATTCGTCTCGAATTTCGTGCCCCGATTGCAGATCTGGGTGGCGCCTGATTCTTCTCGAATTTCGTGCCCTTCTCCCTCTCTTTTCTGGTTTCCGGTGAGTGACTAGTCTCAGTGGTTGTGCCCTCTTGACTATCTCGATGACCTGTTCTTGATTTTTTTTTTTTTTGGGTGGGTAATTGAATCTGGGCTCTGGTTAGGTTTCTGGTAATGGGCGAATGCAGAGGATGCGACAATGCTCAGCCTTCAGTCTTTTAGTGCTTCGGCTTAATTCATACTGTGCGCTTGGATCTCGTGAATGGGACTTGGAGAATGCATATATTTTTTTGGCGATGATGTATCCCTGTTCCTTTTTTTTCCGTTCTTTGTGCCCTTTTCTTTTCTTTTTGGCTCGACCCAAATGATGTTTTCAAGTCTAAATCATGGAGCGATGTCAATTCTAGATCTGCTGTTTGCGTTCAGTCTAGCTTCTGCTTGCTTTGTCAGTTGTTTAGTGGCGAATTCCGCATGATTTGATAATTCAACCTTGTGCTACTGGAAATAATCGTTTTCGCCTGTTGTTATGCTCGTTGATTGCTTGAGTTTGTTTGGTGTCTGTTCAAGTTTTTGATATTTGATTTTATGGGTGGTAAATTTTCTGCTTAATACGAATTTTCATATTCCGCTATCAAACTTTTGTTTGTTTCATTTTACCTTTGGCTAACTCCTGGATAGTTCGAGGATAGGATTTATTGTGAAGTGCTATGCTTTACAGATCCTTTAGCTTTGCCGGGGAATATGCTTCTTCATTTAGCTCGAATTGTAGCTTGAGATTGTATTTTCCAAATTTCCTCATGCTGATGCTTCTTTTGCATTCCCCCATCTGCAGTCTCATGCCGAGCTTACTTGTTACTCCTTTGAGTTTGCTCTCAACTTTCTCATCCTCATATATGTATTGTTGACTAGGTCTAGTTTGTGATCTTTTCAAAGACACTTCGGCTTCAATCTTCTGGAAGTGATCCTAAAGGCTGCATATTTCCATATTTTCAGAAGAAATTTCTGTGGCACTTCCACTTGGATTGAGCTGTGACTGTGGAAATTCTTCCCGAGTTCTTTTAGAAAGGCTGGATGGGTTCCAGGTTTCCTTCTCATCAGCTAAGCAATGGCCTGTATGTGTCGGGCCGAAAAGAGCAGCCAAAAGAAAAGACTCCAACGATGAGTTCCGTTGCCATGCCCTATACTGGTGGTGACATAAAAAAATCAGGAGAACTCGGTAAAATGTTTGATATATCTACAGATGGGTCTAAATCACGGAAATCAGGGCCAATTACCGGCGCTCCTTCAAGGACTGGATCTTTTGGAGGCGCTGCGTCACACTCCGGCCCTATCATGCATAATGCTTCCGGTCGAGCAAACTATACCACATCTGGCCCTGTAACTTCTGGTCAGATACCTAGTTCTGCTTCATTGAAGAAGACAAATTCCGGTCCTCTGAATAAACATGGGGAGCCTATAAAAAAGTCATCTGGTCCTCAATCCGGGGGAGTCACGCGTCAAAACTCTGGTCCTATTCCTCCTAATCTTCCAACGACAGGTCTGATCACTTCTGGACCTATTTCTTCGGGGCCATTAAATTCATCTGGAGCCCCTCGAAAAGTATCTGGTCCATTAGACTCTGTTGGATCAGTCAAACTTCAGAGTTCTGTTGCTCATCTTCAATCTGTAACCACTCTTAGCCAAGAGGATGAATCTTCTTTCATGAGGACCCTGCCAAAGTCAATTATGTGGTCAGTGATTCTAATATTTGTGATGGGATTCATTGCCGGTGGGTTTATTCTTGGAGCTGTTCACAATCCCATTCTTCTGGTCGTAGTCGTGGTCCTCTTCGCCTTGGTTGCTACGTTGTTCACTTGGAATACTTGCTGGGCAAGAAAAGCTATCACAGGCTACATTGCACGATATCCTGACAGTGATCTCAGAACCGCAAAAAATGGCCAATACGTGAAAGTCTCGGGTGTATGTATTACTCTCGCTATGCTAGAACTCTAATTGACTTCTCATATTGGGATGGGCACAGTTTTTCCTTAATTTGTGCTGTTTCATTTTTGACTTGATTTACCCAAATGGTTATCTCATATCTCTGTAAAGCACAGAGTTTTCCTGCGGTTCTTTGATTTCTGGTGATTGTTTTGTACCCTGGCATGTACCTTGATTTTTGTACAAGTACTTCTGTAAATCATTTCTTTTTGTTTTTTGACATGGGCATTTCCCTTTTTCTTGTGGATAGCGCTAAGGAATCCTTGTATGCTTGTAGAAGCAAAAATTGAAGGTACCTTTATATGCACCACTTTGACAGTTTTAACCTGAACAGAAAGAAAGGTTGGAAGTCAATATGTTTGGGGAGGGTGGTAAAGATGGAAGAATGGCATCACTGACCTAACCACTGGAGCTGGGAATGTTGAAGCACTTTTGTGTAAAGATGCGGAGTGCATTCTGGTGATTGTATTTAGACCATTTAGCTGGAAACATGGTTAAATTTGAGTGTTTAAATTACTGCCTTGATGAGGGGACAAGGGAGTAAACAGACATACGCAAGTCTGGTTGGTAATGCTGTCATGCCTGGTGTAGGCAATTAGCTCAGAATGGATATGAGATTCAAGTTACACTTTCAGTCAGTTTAGTGGTTTTTCGATGATGGTATTTAGCAATTGAGTTACTCAACTGTGTTCAGTATTTTGTGCATTCACTATCAATTTTATTGTAGGAGTTCATCTTTAGGGTTCTCTTTGACTTCTTCCGTTAGATGACTTTGATCTATACTCGCATCTGGTTTAACCGTGCTTGATTCATTCAGGTAATTACATGTGGTAATGTGCCTCTTCAGTCGTCTTTCCATAAAGTGCCGAGATGTGTCTATACATCTACGGCCCTGTATGAGTATAGAGGCTGGGATTCTAAAGCAGCCAATCCCACACATCGTCGTTTTACATGGGGACTTAGATCAGCAGAAGTGAGTTCCTACATGTTCCTTGTGTATTTCATCGCATCTTCATCTTATGGATCATTTTCATGATTGATTAGTTTGTTAAAAATGTGCCCATGCTTGATTTTTTTCTTCGTAAAATGTGCATTTGTCTCAAGCCTCGAACATCTTTCTTGGTCATTTGGCTTTTGGCTATACATTTTAACCGTTCTACGGAGCAATCTCTAACAAGGCAAGGAGTCGATATTAGCACCATTTTGGTGGCCTTAATGATGTGGTTGAAACTGCCTGGAATGATTCTCATATATGTCAAATTTAGAACCAAGTTTCATTCGGTCGACAATTTTTTTTTTGTCTTTACAATTGCTATATATATTCCTATTTCTAGTCCCAATGGACTCGAATCTGGAACATGATGTCACTTCTCTGATGTGTGGATAATTTCTGCACTTCTAATGGCACCATCTTATTTGGTTAATGGTTAGAGGCATGTCGTGGATTTCTACATCTCGGATTTCCAGTCTGGACTGAGAGCTCTAGTTAAAACTGGCTATGGTGCACGGGTTACTCCTTATGTCGACGACTCCACTGTCATTGATGTCAATCCATCAAACAAGGATATGTCTCGTGAATTCATCAGGTGGTTGGGAGAGAGGAATCTTTCATGCGATGACCGTATGATGCGACTGAAAGAAGGGTAAGGATTTACCACGTGCCTTATGGGTTTTGGTTTCGTCAGGCCATTAGCAACAGATTACAGTTCATTATATACATGGCACGGGTATATTGTCATAAAGCATATCCTTTTGAAGTGATACCCCTATTGACTTGGTTCTTAAGCTGACGCTGTGAAGGATTTGTTGCTCATGCGCATATAATCAGCTCTGAGAATAGTTCTCCTCTTGGTGCTACTGTAGGTATATTAAAGAAGGAAGTACAGTTAGTGTGATGGGTATTGTCCAGAGGAACGACAACATGGTGATGATCGTGCCTCCACCTGAGCCATTTACCACTGGATGCCAATGGGCACAATGCATATTTCCCGCAAATCTCGATGGCATTGTTTTGAGATGCGAAGATACATCCAAGATCGACGTAATCCCTGTGTAACTGGCTTCTCATGAACCCATCTTCCTCATCTTCCTGTTCTTGGGCAAATGCATGGTTCGCTTTATTAATGTGAGAAGGTAATATCGATGTTTCATTGTCATAATATGGGCAATGAGTTTGGTGATTTAACATGGAGAAGTGGGTTTTCTCCCTCTCTCTCTCTCTCTCTCTCTCTCTTTTTTATAACTTTTCTGTGTATAGCTTTGAGGTAATTCTTTGTTTTCATGTTTTTTATGAGGCTATTGCCTCTGTAATGGGTGAGAATTTCACGTAGATTTCGCACTTTGCAGACAGACTGTCTCCATGTTGTAAGTCAAGAAAGAGTGTTGGTATTTACTGAGTATGTCATCTTACCTCTCGAGTTTCCGATTGTTAAATTAGCTCGACTGATCTCTTCTTCCCTCATGTGCAGTGAATGTGTGTATCTGCTGTTTTCAAAGGGCTGCTCTCTTCCTTTTTATTGTGTGTTGAAAAAAGTTGACATTTGGTCTTAATTTTTGCGCACACCAATGAAGGCCCACCTCCTCGGTTCTTTGCTTGAAAGCTTGGTTTTTGCAGTTTACCCACAGAACACAAACACACAACAGTTATCTCGTATCGTATCCTACAACTCGGGAGCCAAATGTCCATTTCAAAGGTCTATAATTGCCAGCCACGTAATGTCAGCAACTAAATACATTAGGTGGGGAGTCTTGGCTCCTACCATACCGTTATGTATGGCTAAATCTTTCGATACGGTGTAAATGTGTACCATCATCTGATGAATTCAGCGCGCCCATAATTGAACTGAAACGAAATTCGACTGAAAGATTTCCATCTTATGTCTTGGTTATTTCGAATCTTTTAGAGTGCTTCAAATTTAAAGATTGGAGTAGCCTAAAATCAGCAAATTTATGCATTGAGTCGTTGACTCGTTTCGAGATAAATTTTATGAATAATATTAAGCATAAGATAAGATAAGATCGAGTAATATGTCACATTCGACATATGTTTGTAGCGTTATTTATCATTTTAACCAATCGGTTTTGATATAAATGTCATTGGTGAAGTATGCTGTTTTGCCAATGTGGAATCGATGCCTTCGTAGTTTAGCTGGAATGGATCATCAAACCAGACTTTTTTTAAGAAAATGCCGATTATGTGTCCGGACCGATTTCATCATTTTTTTTTCCCCACGAGGAATTTTCCAAGAAACCCCCCGGTCTTGCCACCGCGCAGGGGCAGTTTCGACAATTCAACAGCACGATCAGGTCACTTTGGAGCAGAAAAGGATCAGAGAGAGAGAGAGGACATGATGAGACAGAGAAGGTGGAAGGTGTGTTTTCAGCTCCTCACTCCGACATAATTTAGTATTCTTCCTTCATTTCTTTTGTCAAAGAAAGGGAGAGGGAGAACCTGGGGGGGTTTGTTTGGTGGTTTTGGCCGGACAGGACAACCACCAGTTGTTGCGGTGAACGAGATCGAGCGCGAGCGCGGGCGCGAGAGAGAGAGAGAGAGACAACTGATTGGAGATGGTGACTCTGACTGCGAGCGTGACGTCGTCGACGAGATCTCAGTTTCGCTCCGGCTTCGCCCACTTCTCTTCTCTTTGATCCCCCATCTTCCTTCTTCTTCTTCACAGGTACGGTCCATTCGCTCCCTTGTTTTGCTTTCTTGCTCTCGTTGCATTTCCAATTCTTGAATTCCTGAGGAAAAAACTGTTACTTTTTGCCGAGTTATGGCTGCTTCTAAACCCCATCTTCTTCTTTTTCTTTCCCCTTTACTGGGTTTGTTCAAAATGCAGATCTGGTTATGCCCTATTTGTGTTGATTTTTGTTTTAGCTTCAGTTGGGTAGTGAGTCCTTTCAGAGCCATCCTTTTTTCCAATTCAACTTAGTTCTCTTATCTAGTATTCTGGTCTCTCTCTCTCTCTTGACTTTTACTTTGGCCACTTCTTCTCATTCGTTTCCCCACCTCGACGCCTGCTTAGTTGGTGTTGCTGGAAATGGGAAAAGAAAATAGTGTAGTGAATGCGACACTCTCAGCCTTGAAATATGATGAGTGCTTCAGCAAAATGATCGGATCTCTTGTATAGAACGGAGAGACGACACATTCTTGAGCATTTTCTTTTGGAGATTTTTCCTTTCCGTATTGCTCGAAACCTCCTTTGATCCGAATGGTACGCTTACGAGTTCAGTCCGTAATTTCACTCCAGATCTGCTTTGTTTTAACAAGTTTCCCGCTATCTTTTCTCTCTTTTTTTGGGAGGTGGGATGGTGAAATGCTTCTGGTATTTTTTGTTCGGGAAATTCTTCAGTACGAGGACCGTATTCTTTGACTCTGGAATCGGAAGACCCCATATTACTTTTATGGCTTGCTAAGATTGGGAAGAGAAGTAGCCAAAATGACTTTTTATTGCTGGCTTTTTACTTGTGAAGAAGTCAGTACCTTATGAGATTGGAGCCGAGGTGATTCCATAAATATATACAACCTAGTATCTACTATAGTTTTTTGGTTTGTCTAGTATACCATATACTATTCCTGGATAATGGTTCCTTTTCTCTTCGGCCTTTTCATTTTTATGAGAAACACTTGGCTACCCTGGAGGTGAGAGTCTGAATGGCTAGTGTGGTTCATTCAGTAACGAAAAATTTTCCCTTCCCATAGGTAGTATAGGGTTCCAGCAGCAACAAAAGCTGCAAAAAAAACAGCAGCGATGCTACTGGAAAGGACGGTTTCAATTTCTATGTGCCTATTATGGACTTGCACCCCCTGACCAAATCCACCCATGTTAGGATTACTTGTTAATGGCTGATCAAATCAAGCACACGGCTCGTTTATCCTTTCTTTCCTGGGTATTGTACTTATTGCCTCTCATATTATGTTGGGTGGGTGCTTAGTCCTTTTGTGATTATGGTTTAAGCTCGCGTTTTCGGATTTGTCAAATCATGTGTTTGATCTAGTCATAGGTTCTTAATGCTGCTATTCTAGACTTCACTACTTCAGTTATCTTTTGTTATCTGCATAACTGGTTTGAAGTTAGGATCTGGCAATAAACGTGATTTTACATGCCTTTTGCCTTATGTACTTCTAATATTACAGGCTTCGTATGTCGCTATACTTGGTTGCTTTGTGCTTTTCCAAGTTTTTAGGTATCATTTTCCTACTGTTTTTTTCTGTCTTCCAAATTTGCATATTCCAAACCGGTTGTTTTATCTTCAAATTGCGACTCCAGATGGAAGTTCGCAGATGTTCTTTGGCTGATGATTCTCTTATCATCAGTCGCATGTCGAGTTTGTGTTTGCCTTTGACATTTTTATCCTCGGGACTGGGTATGCCTGTTATTGCTTCTACTTTTGTCTCCTGAAAGTGTACTAAACAGCATTTTTTTTTCCATTCTTATCTGCAGGAGTTTTGCTGGTACTTGAACTCCTATTGATCTGTAGTATAAACTTCAGTTTCGTCGTGGGCTCTCTAGATAGGCTGGATGGGTTCTAGATTTCCATCTCATCAGCTAAGCAATGGCCTATACGTATCAGGGCGGCCAGAGCAGGCGAAGGAAAAGACTCCGACCATGAGTTCCGTTGCCATGCCGTATACAGGCGGTGACATAAAAAAATCTGGAGAACTGGGTAAAATGTTTGACATCCCTACAGATGGCTCCAAATCTAGGAAATCAGGGCCTATTGCCGGTGCCCCTACGAGGACTGGATCTTTTGGTGGGGCTGCTTCACACTCCGGTCCTATCATGCATAATACTTCGGGTCGGGCAAGCTACACTGCATCTGGTCCTGTAACTTCTGGTCAGATGTCTGGTTCTGCTTCAGTGAAGAAGACGAATTCCGGGCCGCTCAATAAACATGGAGAACCTATAAAAAAGTCTTCAGGTCCTCAATCTGGTGGAGTTACGCGCCAAAATTCTGGCCCTATCCCTCCAGTTCTTCCAACCACAGGTCTCATTACATCAGGTCCTATTTCTTCAGGGCCACTAAACTCATCCGGGGCCCCTCGAAAAGTGTCTGGACCACTTGAATCTGTCGGTCTCGGGTCAATGAAGCTTCAAAGCTCTGTTGCTCATCTTCAAGCTGTTACTACTCTTACCCAAGATAGTGAATCATCTTTCATGAGGAACCTGCCAAAGTCAATAATCTGGTCGGTGATTCTAATATTTGTGATGGGATTTATTGCTGGTGGTTTTATACTTGGAGCTGTTCGCAATCCCATTCTTCTAATTGTGGTCGTGGTCCTCTTTGCCTTGGTCGCCACATTGTTCACATGGAATACTTGCAGGGGACGAAAGGCTATCACAGACTATATCGCGCGTTATCCTGATAGCGATCTCAGAACTGCAAAAAATGGCCAGTTTGTGAAGGTCTCAGGGGTATGCCACTTTCGACGTCCTAGTGGGATCTTTATTTGTATATTCTATGCTGGAATTATGTGGCTGTATTTTCCTGAAATTTCTATCCGGACATTGGTAATTGAGCCTAACCATTACAGAGTCAAACCCGCACTCTGTTGTGCTGATGGGTGACATTCTTGGAATGTTGTATTAAAAATTGCTATTTGGAAGGTGGTCAGAACAGTTCTTTAACAATATGGACGTGAGATATGTTTGCTCTTTTAGCTTTTAAGAGAAATGGCAATGCATTTACAGTATCTACAATCTTGAAGAAAGCAGGGAGAAGTTAGGGTGCTTTGATGAGGGGATGAGGAATGTAGAGACCTAGGCATGTCTCATGGATGATATGGGTATATACTGAGCACAGAAGTGTGTGTGTGAGAGAGAGCGCAAATCAAGGTTTTGGTGAATTTAGCATTTTTATGTATGTGGATTTCAATCAAGTCTGGAAGCTTTGTTCAGTAATTTGTGTCCATCTCATTATTGAAGGAAGTTAATTTTGGGTTCATCTCATTTGTTCTTCATTAAGTAGGATCCAATCGGTTTCACCTTATAATCATGTGTAATTCTTACAGGTGATCACATGTGGTAACGTGCCCCTTCAGTCATCTTTCCATAAAGTGCCTAGATGTGTCTATACATCTACAAGTTTGTATGAGTATAGAGGTTGGGATTCGAAAGCAGCCAATCCTAAACATCGTCGTTTTACATGGGGACTTAGATCAGCAGAAGTAAGTTGAATATTATGAATTTGTTTTTACAAGTCAATTATCATTGTGTTTTAGTTTCCTTCCATGGTGGATTCATTTCTCTGAATAATAATCCACATTGGAAACCTTTTCTTTCTGACTGTATTTCTTGGCACCATCTATCATCAAAATATATAATGCATCACTTCGTGGCTTATGGCTTATTCTTCCAATAGAGTTACAAAAAATCTATCATCATCTCGATTGGGTCTCACATCCGGGACCGAGTTTGGTTTTTTTGAGTTTTATTACGACAAATCTTTGGGGCTGTAAAGCAGCATGCTCTCGCTGATTTTTAGGGCTTTTGGCATTATTCAATGCAATATTCTTCTTGCTTAATGACAGAGACATGTCGTGGACTTCTACATCTCTGATTTCCAGTCTGGATTGAGAGCTTTGGTCAAGACTGGCTATGGTGCGCGGGTTACTCCTTACGTGGATGATTCCATTATCATTGATGTTAATCCATCAAATAAGGATATGTCTCCAGAGTTCATCAGGTGGTTGGGGGAGAGGAACCTCTCGAGTGATGATCGTGTGATGCGACTGAAAGAAGGGTAAAGAGCTCCTGAATATCCGTCTTATAGCCTTATGTGATCTTGATCATGATCATCTGTGTAGGAGAGTGCATATATCTTTGCTTCCCTTCTCTACTAGCCATAAAGAACATGTATTCAAAATGTTAACTGATTTCCTCATTTGTAGAAGTCTGGCTTGGAATAGTTTTTTCATATGTTTGTACTTGCTGTTCAGCTATGAGCATTGTCTCCGGTTCTAGCAGGCCTTGTGTCTTAGGTATCCAAAAACTCTAGCTTTAGAGCTATCTGGCCAGCCAGCTTTTGACACTGAACTTTTTCTTATAGCATTCACATTTGACCAATGTGTTATCTGAAAGGATAGCATTTGGTGGCAGCGAATATTTTGGTACAACTTCTTCCGAACCTGTAATGGATAATATGTAATTGGAATATCAAGTGAAGAAAGCGCATGCGTGTTTTCATGGGACCTATAATTGCCACTTATTGTTTTCTTATGCACTCTAGTCATTGCATCTAATTGAATTGCCGTAGTTGTCGGGCATACTTAGGCTAAGAGACAGAATAAGATCTGTCTATATTTTTTTCCAAACAAACAAGCATGTCACTGGTGCATGCAAGGATGCAAAGATGAATTTGAAGTGAAATGTGGTGATCTATGCTAAATTCTGACCTGTATATTGTCATTTGGCGTGCTTCTTAGACTTTGTATTTGATCATCCCTGTAGTTTCAATTACCATGTGGACATGAACATATGTAATGCTCTATGCTCCCCTTAGAACTGTTCAGAATATGATCCTCTACGGAGGGTTGCACATGTGGTTTGGTCCTTGAGATTGTCCTATTCAAAGGAGTCATCACTCATGCATGTGTATGCTTTACCTGCCTGCTTAAAGAAAAGCGGTGCATGATGACGTCGAATTTGCTTTTGCTGTTGTTGCAGGTACGTCAAAGAAGGCAGTACAGTCAGCGTGATGGGTATCGTCCAGAGGAATGATAACATGCTCATGATCGTGCCTCCCCCTGATCCATTTACCACTGGATGCCTATGGACGCGATGTATATTTCCCGCGAGCCTTGATGGCATTGTTGTGAGATGCGAAGACACGTCTAAAATCGATGTAATACCCGTGTAGCACTGTGTGAAAACTCTGTTCCTTCTCTCGACAAATATTTTGTTTGCTTTGTTGATGCGGCGGTAGTGGCAATGTTTCATAGTTACATGGGGCAGTCAGGTTGGGATGTTTTAAGATTTGAGGAGTGTATTTGTTCCCTCTTGTGTATAGCTTTAAGAAAATTCTTTCTTTCCCATATTTTTATAAGGCTTTAGCTCTTGTAATGGCTTTGTAGTTCGGGGAATGTTTACGTTGTTGAGCAGATTTGTCTTTAATGTTGCCAATCAAGAGGATTGTTTATTTACTTGGCTTGTTGCGTTTCTTGGTTTTGGCCTTGTCAGCGTGTTGCATTTCCGATGTGACTTTTGAACTCCCTTTTGTGCTTGCGGCGATGTGCAGCAATTCAGCTCTCAATCACAAAACGGGAGTCAGGTCATTCTTTTGAATAATTAAGACGGTATCAGACCATAAAATCTTACTATGGAACTCAAAATTTCGCAACGATCCATCACGTAACCAGTCAAAATCGGTATCTACCAAAGGGTTGCTGCCGAAAGAGCATGATACACAGGCGGTTAAGAGCAAGGTATAGGTCAATCCTCTGATCCGACATTAATTTACTAAGACCAAAGAGTTGCTGCCGAAAGAGTATGATACACAGACGGTTAAGAGCAAGGTATAGGTCAATCCTCTGATCCGACATTAATTTACTAAGAATCAACCGATTGCCATGAAGCTCAAAACAAAATATTGCCATGAAGCTCAAAACAAAATATGTATTCGATGTAGCGAGTACCTAACTACTTTACTCTCATGTCCTAATTTACGCAAAACATATTCAAGTACAGCAGAACTTGAAGAGTGATGCAATGATTGGCTCTGTAGCTCTGCATCCATCACTCCTTCTAATCACCACTTTTGTGAACGAGGACCTGAAAAATCAAATATTGTGTTGACATCAACCCCGTCGTTTATTTCTGCAAGTATGGCACTTTACCCTTATCGATTAGCTTCCAAAGGGCAGCCTTAGCTTCCTCCAAGGTTTCGACAGCATGCCCTTCATCAAAGGATATCCTCTGTATATTAAACTGCAGAAAAAGAAGTGCATAAGTTTAATTAAAGGACCACATTCCGACGACATGCAGAGAGCAAAATCACTTCATTGCATGACGCAACTACCTGTGCACCTTGCCGGACGCGAATATCAGTTCCCTTGCTGTCTATTGATATAAGAGCAGCATCGTCTACCTCAGTTTCGGTCGACAGAAGCTTCTTCAAGGGTTTAGAAAATATTGCATTGAGTTCCTAGAGATGAAGACATACACCACATTAAGCCCCTGCTACAATAGACATTAAATGTTTCATCCTGTGATACAAGTACAACGAGAATAACCTTGTCCAGGGAAATTTAGGAAGGACAAATGAGTATATCCATCTAAAACCGTACGTCAACAAATCATTATCACCTTCTGATTCTTACAAACAACACATATAAGTTCTACAACAGCGACGATGATGGCGATGATAAATTGCATCAATTAAATACATGGAAAAGATGGTTCACATATTTTGCAACAACCTAATCTTTATTTCAGGAAGTAAAGTTTAACGGATTAACCTTTAAATTTTGCTCGCCTCCATCGACTGCAATTTTGTCAGGTTGCAAGGACTCATACTCCATTATGTCAACCCAAGCAACAGTGCCAAAGCCTCCAATAAAGTATATATCACTGATGGCCACAAATAAAGTTAGTTCCCACGCTCAGACACATAATAATGATGAGAAGAGTCAGTCACAAAAGGAACAGGAAAACGAACTGACATTCAATCCAATGGTAAAGGTGTGTCGGAATTATTTTCCTTTCAGATTGTCCAAATGCATGTTAAAACAAATCATTACAATGCAAGAGCCATATTTCACAGTTCAAAGATGGGATCCATTATTAGAGTGCAGATTATAAGACCAAATTATGTAATTTGATAGTCAGAGTAGAGCCAATAAATAAGCAACCAGAGAGTTATTTGAAAAGAGATTGTAAATGTAAATAAATCTGAGCACCAATAGGATCTCTCCAGTGACAAGTAGAGCTTGCTCCAACATGACATGGGATTGTTATGACCAATTACCATACCACACACATGAAATCATTCTTTAGATCATGAGAGATGAACTTATTTTGTAATCAACATTATCCTTTTACATGCAGAGCACGCCAATGGTTCCTGCTTGGATCGAAACTTAGCTCTCTGTGAAGATCTGGAAGCCCCTTTGAAATGGATAGCCTTGAGCAAACAACAAAGAGAAGATAGGAACGGATAACTTGCTTTTGCAAAGATTATTATCATCGAAGACGACCATCTCTGACATAATATCCATGTCTCCCCTTTAAAGATAGCATTTACATGATAAAACCAAATAAGCACCTGATATTCTCCATTCTGAAATAGTAGAAATTCCCCCACTGCTGGGAAGGCCCGTGCTGATGTTTAGCGACATATTGCTTATGCGCCCATTCCTAGCAGCACACAAGCTCATAAACAAAATAACTAAACCCAAATAGGAATACTATACACAGAAATTAGTATCGGTAGGGGGGGTCCACTTTCTTCCCATATATTTTATGCAAATGCTATTTGTAAACAGATGCATGGGACAGGAAGCAAATAGCTGCCGAGTCAAAACCACAATATAAGACGAGAAGGAAAATAAAGCCACGTAATTCATATTTGTGGCATTTCTAACTCCCAATAGTTCAATGGGACAAATTGTTGAAATCCATAAGACAACACTCTCGAACAAAGCCTTGCATTTATCAAGCCAAAAATGGTCACCTGCTGGACTTCTGGAAGGGGATAAACATCACCAAAAATGGTCACCCTGGCATTTGACAAGCTACTCCATCCAGGTATCTGAGGGGACAAAAGGACAGCCACTTAATTAATCCACAAAAAGATATTAATAATCAGACCATCAAGATAAGAACCTTACTTGCACAACTAGGGTGCATCTTGGGTCAGCCAATAAGTTCCTTGTGTGGATTGCCAAGGGCGAAAATGAAAATATAGGGTCTGCAATATCAAACAACACAATATCTATTACAACAGATGATAGGGAAAAGACACTAATAAAAATCATAACTGAGACAAAATATTCAAGTCAACCATGTTAAGCCAAAGTTACCAGGGAAATGTTGATGTTGCAAACGGAGTTTTCAATATTAATAAAAAGCAGTCTAAATTAATGAATAGACCAAATGCAACATACACAACTCTTGTACTGAAAGTCATTGAACTGGACCTTATCATTGAAACAAGAGCCTGGTCTCCACCTGATACTAACAATCAATCATAGTGTTAAGACTCTTTGAGTAAGGTGCACATTTCAGAGAGTTCGCCACATATCACTTGCAGTTCAAACAATGCCTTTGTCTCCAACTGAAACTAAGAGTACTAGGGACTTACGGCCCATGGAATCAGGTGCAAAATCCACCAGTGAACCAAATGGGTATCCTTCCCGTCGGTGATGCATCCGAGACATTACGGTGCACAAATGTGCAAATCTGGCCTGTAACCACATATCAGCTTCAGCATAGAAGAATCTACACAATAACACAAATGGGAGGGAAACAAAAGCCAAAAGACAGGTTTTTTTCCACCAATACGTGCTCATTGAAGACTGAAAGAAATCTTCGACCAAAAAAAAAAGGACTGAAAGAAATGAGCAATGGACGACGAGTGAAGCCAAAGAATTAGAACTTACCTGCTCCATCAGATTGCGAACTGCCAATGCTGGCCGAGGTAAACCATGAGCGGAGGTTGCACTTTGGACCCCACCAGATATTGGTGTTCTGAAAAGCCCAGCTCTCGTGCCGCTTCCATATGGGACTGAAAGAGGCATCTCATTCTCTAATGTTCTATTCACATTCATTTCACTGTGTTGGTTCAGCCTCACATCACCCTTAAGACAAGAAAATGTATAATGACTAGGTTGACAAAGAAATACAAAATCCTTCAACAATACGCTGAGCTAAAACAGGAGATTCCATGAATCACATGGCTGAAATTAGCGCAATAAGCAAAGGACAAAAAGCTGGGGAAAATAAACTAGAACTATTATCATCTCATCAAATGCAAAATATCTAAGTACCATTGCATATCTGAGAAGTAAAATGACATCAAACATTATCGGGAGGAAAATGTTTACACAGAGTTAAGATACAAAGCTCTTCTTTAACTCAGTAGTCACCAACGCGGATGAGTACACTAAGTAATCAATATGCCAAATCAGCTCAAATGACAATTTTTCCCGACACGGACTGGTCTATTAATTCTAGTATCCAACTAAATGAACCACTTCGCCAACTATCTAAGCATCAAAGAATCTGACTCCGGGATTTGTTCTTCCCCAATAAGTAGAGAACAATCATCCCGTACTGTGAATTCATGAGACTTGATATTAATATTACCAACCTAGGCAAGAGGATGCTTCTTCAGAGTTCAGGCTGTTTAGCTAGGACAATAATTCTCTGGGACACTTCGACTCTACCTTGGACCACAAATGTGATAATACATAACAGCATATAATAAAAGCACTTTAACCATTCCCAACAAGTAACTAGAGACTCTCTCCATACATCATTTGTCCTTATTCTCCTCATAGAAACATCTGAATTGTTGATTATATAAATCCAGAACTCGTCGTATCCCTAATCTGGATGGTGCATTCAATATTTCCAGAACCTGGATTGTTGATAGGCAACATATTCTTTCTCCCAAAAGAATCGTGTGTAGGCCAGAAAGTCTTCAGCTTCTTTGTCAATTGTACTTCACAGATGCTCAGCGAGTGATTTCGTAACATCAAACTCATTTCTTTGCAATTAAATACCTCCATATGTTCATCAGGATCAGAGACTTCCTCCTGTAAGCCAGATTGCCAAAAACACAAACATACACGAGTTGCAAGTACGATTATGCTACTGCATTCTATTCACACCAATACTCTCTTCAGCACCGAATGAACAAGTGAACACACCACATTTACAGTTCTCTCCCAAAATTTATGTCACGCATCTCTCAAGCAAAGCCAAAACAAGCGTAACCCCATCAAGGTGATACGAGTCACGCACAGAATCGTCATCAAAACCACAGTAAGAAAAAAAAATTGGAAAAATAACTTAAGAACTTGCACAAACACTAGACAATACCTGGGAAGAAGAGACAGCATCCTCGGACATCAAATCGATCACTTTATCCAACGGTCCATCCTCCTCGCCCTCGCCCTCGCCCTCGCCCTCGCCGAACCCTTGGGACATCGAGGCGCAAGCTCTGAGCCCGCCAAAGTGGCAATTTTCCATCATCCGGAGACACCCAATTCGCTGGTTGGGCGACTTAATTGAACAAACGGGGCTGCTCAGAACTGGGTATGTCTCGGGGATTCGGGACACGAAGACCGTGCTCGAAAAAGCCTCCATGGATCCAAAAGCACGCAGAAAAAGAGATGGGGAGTACGTACAATGAAACGCTTCCTGAGGAAAGCTGAGAACTTTGAGATTGAGAAAAAGGGGATTTGGTAAGGCAGAATCTGAGGAGCGACGCTCGTGCAGTGCGAAGTAGTGGGTTTAAGAGGGTGTGCTTCGTTAATTCGGTTTTGAGGTTGCACGGGACAGGACATCCTGCAGCCCCAAAAGAAGCAGCTTTATTACCATGTGCTAACTCGGATTTGGATTTGCCAAAAAAGGAAAATTTGGTATTTGGATTGCTTTAAGCTGTACCAATCCGGAGCTTTTCACCCTCGCCATGCTTTTCTCCCTTCACTTCTACCACTGTGAAATAGCAGGCATGGCCGCATAGGTCGAACTTAGCATGGGAAGGGTTCTGCTAGCTGACGATGACTCCATTTCGGGAGAAAGATAGCAATTTTTGGCAAAACAAAGCTATAGCATCGACACTTGGTGAGCCAATTGGGACGCTTCCGACAAAACGACGTGTGGTTAAATTAATTGATAAGTATCAATCAAGATATCTCATGTAAGTAAAGAGCAAGATTTAAGGACTTTCACCCATCCATGGGTAGTTCAGTTGGTTAGGGCGTACTTGAAATTATATGGTTCGGCGCACTAATCCCACGTTCGATTCCCCTGCTCAGCACTTGTGATTTAAGCGGGATGCCATGGCGGTGGATTGCTATGCTAATCTCCCCCAAAGAATAATCGATCATCCCGGTTATAAAAAAAAAAGATTTAAGGACTTCCGATTGAATTTTAATATATTATCTTTCAGGAATGGCCTATATGGATGAGTAAGACTCTTATATGGTTATCTGAATAGGATTAAACTAATTTTTTTATTATTAAATCGAGGTGTGTCCCCCGATTAGACATCAATATTGAGGATTAAGGTCAAGCCTGTTGGCTGTTTATTTTTTAATGAGGTGGGAATAACTTCGGTGATTGAGCAAGTAGATGATTCGTGGATAATGTCCAATTAATGCCCCCAATATTATATTTTTCAATCGAATTGCCCGATATTTACCATGAAACCTTTATTCGTCATTTATTTTAGGTCTAATACCAAAAAGCCCAACTTTAGCATCTATCTTAATTATATCCTTAACTTTTTTTGTCTTATAAAAAAGCCATAACTTTTACTTTTGTTCTTATTCTGCCTGCCTAATATCTAAAAAGATCTCAACTTTAGCATGTGTCCCAATTGTATCCAGTTTTTTTTGTCTCATAAAAAAAATCCTTAATTTTTACTTTTATCTCAATTCTACCACCATCAACCTTCCGTCCATAATCACAGTTAGTTAATCCTATATGGCTCAATTTTTCTTGTCGAACTTACCAATGAATTTTCGAAATTTCGAAACAGCAAGTTTCGGGGATGACGGGAATTGGGATAGTTTGTCCAAACAATCAAATTTATAAGTCTAGCTATTTTTTGGGCTATTGAGTGTCGAAAAGCGCCGTCATGAGTGGATTTGTATCTCTCGATAATGTGTAGGAGACGCGGACAATAAAAGAGAAGTTGGGGGGTATCTTCATGTTAGCTTTGCTGAAGTATAATTCATTAACAACGTGAAAATACCACGTAAGATTAACTAATGACGATCATAGATGGAAGCCTAACGATGGTAAAATCCAGACAAAAATAAAAATTTGAGATTTTTTATGAGACAGAAAAAGTTTCGGATATAGTCGGGTCATAAATCTTTCAAATGGATCAATTTAGTCCTAAACCTTTTTTTCGCGTTGGTACCAATTGAGTCCATTGATCAATTTTGCTCAGAGATTGTTGATATGAATGCCGACGATGCCACGTAGGATGGGTAGCATTGACCATTGACGTTGACATTATTTCATAAGATTTTTTTTTTCCTGAGCGGCCCTCGCCAGCCAAACCCTAAGTTTCAGAAAGAATGAAATAAAAATCATTTAAAATATCCATGTCAGAGTCGGCCGTCCCAAGTGGCATCGTCGGTATCCACATCAGCGATTTTCGATCGAAAAAATTGACCGTATCAATGCAAAAAGGTTTAAGACTAAATCAATCAAATTGAAAGGTCAATGACAGAATTGGTATCAATACAATATGTTTAGGATTTTTTTTTTTTGGGTTCTTTTTCCTTCTTCTTTTCCTTAAGTATCGGGCCTTTCATTCGATGAACAATTTGGCATGACATCATTTTGGTGAGATGATGTGCCGCTTTATCAGGAAAAAGAAAATAGAGAGGAGGAGAAGAATAAGAAGAAAGCAATTTCATTAAAACCTGAACAGCCGCTTTATCGAATTGTATGTAACAATATGATGACACTATTACACTACGCTAAGTGAGCCTAAATCGTGTGGAAAAAGATGAAAAGCTTAAAAGAATGAACGGACCGGACCCCTCAAGCCCCGACAAAAAAAAAGTACTCACGATCGGATCAAACTAATGTGGCGATGCTCGTACCGAAAACTCGTAACCACGACAGGCCCGCCCGCTATACGTTTCATGAAATAAAAAGCCTCTGAAGGACAGTGAGCCGAGTTCGACTCACTTCGTATTCCCCACCTAAAACACGACTTGAAACATCGTAGTCTAGTCTTACTAGAAAGAAGCCATGCGTGTCTTAAACTTGTGGCGTTGGGAAAAATGGGAGAACACGAACCAGAAGATTTTAATAGTTTTTACTCACGAATATCTCCGGGCACTTTCTCCTAAGTTACACTTGGTTTTGAGGACAATCGGAAATTTCGCATGCGAAGGAGATTTTTATGGACATAGAGGGACGCTACAAAGTCCCTTAAAGAAATGTCGGAAGTACGGAGCGGGTGGGACCGACCAGGTCGCCGCAGAATCTGAAACCACCCAAAACCAAAACCAAAACCAAAACCAAAACCACCTCTCTATCTCTCTCTCTCTCTCTCTCTGTGTCTCTGCTGCGTCCACGACCACAAGATTCAAGAAGGCTCCCCCAACTTGCCAACTCGCGTCAATGCCGCCGCCGCCGCCGCCTCACGTTATACGACGACCCACCCCCCCCCCCGTTTCAGTCCTGGCCCGTTCCCTCTCTCCTTCGAATAATTTTTGTCAGCTATCCGATGCCGCTACTGCGTGCGGCTGTGCAACGAAAAGAATCTCTGGGCACGATCGCTTCGCATTCACGCAAATCATTAGAGCCAACAACTTCGGTTGGTGGATCCTCTATCTCTTATATCATCTCCTATCTCCACTCGTCTCTTTCCAGATCATTGGTCGACGTCGTCATCTCGAACGAACGATCGAGACATGGTCAGTTCGAGCTCAAGGGGTGATGATTTTCCCCATCGCGCAGGATGACAATATCTTCTTATAAATCTTTATCTTAAAGAGAGGGAGAGAGAGAGCGCGGATTTATGCCTTTGTTTGAAAGAAATGGACCCCCCACCCAAATGTTTCCACGGCTCACATGATCCCATCAAAGAAGCTACTTCATTGCATTTGTTTAGAACCCCAAGTACAAGATATCCCCACAAAATATACAACAACCCAGATCAAGCATCTACACATGTTGTAACAAGAACCACGCAAACCAGACATTGGCCGTTCATAAAAAAAAAAAAAAAAGGGCGATTTCGTAAATTCCTTTTCTTTCTTTTTTTCAAAATTTGTCGGGGGAGGTCAGTGAGGAAGAAATAAAAGAAATAATGATCTTCTTCTTCTCAAAACTAGGGTCTGTTTGGGAATGGGATATTGGAAACCATTACTGCCACCACCTAAGCTACGGACAGCTACCCTCGCCCGTACAGGTGAGCAACACACGCGACAATGCACGGCTCCGCTCCCGGCCTCGGGGCTCAGGCCGCGCACTCGGCCCAGCCTTCTTCCCGACGCTCTTCCCGCCGCGCTTTCGCGACCCGAGCCTTGCGGACGAGCTTCTTTTCTCCCGCCAGTATCAGCTTCGCCGGCACCCCCGATACGCCCTCCACCCTCTTCAGATCCTGCCACGTTGACACCCCCCTCCCCTTGCCCCACCTCATCGCCACCCAGAACGACGCCGCCATGGCGACTCTCGGGGGCAAAGCCTTCGGCGTCGCCCCGCTCACGCGTACGGCACGAGAATCGATGCCGACCGCCTCGCCACCGCTCAGCCCCAGTTTCCTGCACCAGATCGCGAAAACGCCCTCCGCCTTGGGATCCACGCGCGTCGTCTCTCGGAATCTCGCGGTTCTAGCTCTCCGATCGTCAGTCCCGCCGTTCCTCTTCCCTGAGCTGACCTCGCCGTCGAACCTCGCCGGAGAATCGGAACACTCGCCGGACGCGCCCGTCAGGGAGCTCGACAGGCCCGTCTTCTCGAGCTTCCGACCCGCGCTCGAGCATTTGTCCTCCTTCGGAGCGATGGCCAAAGACTCGGTGCTGGAGATACAAGCGGAGGAGGACGAGGAAGAGGAGAGAGAGCCGGCGTCAACGGAGAGATGGTCGGAGCAGGAGAGACAGAGAGCGGAGCGGGGAGGGCCGGCGCCGGCGCCGGAGAATCTGTTGCCGGAGAGGGAGCCGCAGCCGGAGCAGATGGGGAGGCGAACGTGGCGGGCGACGAGGAAGTTGGCCTGGTGCACCCGGGCGTCGCAGCCGCTGCAGAGGAAGGCGGAGTCGGAGGGGCAGTAGACGGAGGCGGCTTCTTTGCAGAGCTCGCAGTGAGTCGATCTCATCGTGGACCGCCGCTTGGATGCCAGAACAAATCGAAGCTCAAGCTTCCGCTATCTCCTTCTTCTTCGTCTTCCTCCAGAAGTTGTGCGCAGAGCGAGAGAGAGAGAGAGAGAACGGGGGAGGAACGGACTAGGGTTTTAGAGAGAGAGAGAGAGGGGGGGAGAGAGACGGAGGAAGAGAGAAGGAAGGGAGGCCAGGAGATTATATCGTGGCCGAGGGGGCGCAATGGCATGAGAGAAAGAGATTTAGAGAGAGAAACGAGGTGGGCCAACAGGGGCGGTGGCAGGAGGACAGGATGGTAAATTCTCAAATAACCATTAAATATTCATCGGCGAATTTCATATCTCCCGTTTGTCTACATAAGCCTCGTTTCCCACGAAGAACTGCCGAGACTTTTGGACTTTTTGCAATCTAGTCCGTCCCCCGCCTCTAAATGTGTTTCGGCCCTTTGGAGAAAACTGATATAGAATAGCGCGAGAGCTTCTTCGAACATCTTTGAACGAATGATATTTGCTTGAACTTTCGGATTTTACGTTTTCTTTCTAGCAACGAAGATGTGATTTTTATGTCACCGAACATGTTGATTGTTTGATGATACATGAGTATTGGCATCCCAAAGAATAGTTTAAAACATTTTCATTTCTTTATAGAGTTAAAGTGGCGATTTTTTCCCCTCTTGACGTCTCAAAAGACTTTTGAGATTTTTACCATCGCAGTACAATCCCAAATAATGTAATGATTGATGACTGCACAAACGAACCATCAATACTACGCGATAAATTCTCATTTCAATACTCGTGTGTTCAAATATTCACCCATTTCTAGATCGACCGAAGACTGCCCGACTTAATTTGGTCGCGTGAAAACATAGAGATTTCTCGTTTCCAGACGTGATCTTGGACGTCGTAGTTCTTGAGAACATGGGACGGTCGCGCGAAATGCCGGAAGTCGAGGGACGTATCTGCAAAGCAAAGAAAAGCGAAAGGGACTTCGTGGGAAATGACGTGGACGTGATCATATTCAAATATATACTTGTGGCCGGGACTGGCAAAAAATATCTCGTCCTCGTCCCCTCCAACGCCAAGGCGTGGGGCCGCGCAGTCCCACGACCACAATCCCGCCGCCCAACCGGAGTGCTGCCCTTCCTCGACAAGACAAACCAAATCCCCTCTCTCGACCAGGAATTTTAAAGAGACCCGCAGGCGACCGCCACGTGTCGCGCCTTGACCGCCTCGTCCGTCCTCGCCATTCAGAATTGTGTCCGCTGTCCGAAGCCTTGGAGGGAAAAAAACCCACAAAAAAAAAAAAAGGAGAGGAAGAAGAATAGAATTAACTACAAGGCCTTGTCGACTTTGTGTTTCCGATAATGCCCCGCGCTTCTAGAATGGAGAGCGACTGGGGCATTTTGGCTCTGATATTTTTTTTTTCCTGCTTTTTTACTTAATTTGAATATTTTGCGACTCGAGCATTTTGGCTTTGTTTTAAATCCAAAACTCTGGAAATTTCAGCTAACGAGTAGAACCACATGTAATTTTGTAATAAATAGTTTGAAGCCTAAATTATGCTTTGGATTTTGGCGAGTTTTTATTGTCTTAAAGGCCCTTTCGGCCCTAATTTTCAAATTTCAATGAAACATTTTCGGGGGACATTCAACAGCCCCTTGCCCGAATAATTTAGCTGAGTACCCATTGATCCAAGACGGGTCTATATGCAATCCGCAAAAATTAGTCAGGTTACTTACCTTCTTCGCCCGTGGACAAAAATAAAAATAAAAATCATAACATCTGCATAATCTAGATGAGGCGAATGGATTTTCAAAGACGATAATGTGGGGGGTCATCTACCAATTAATTTCGCTATAACTCGATCTCCAGAGTCGAATTTCATGAAATTCGAAGCGCGATATCCCGATCATTGCATCGTATCGTATCGCCATCGCTAGACTGAACTCCGCAACGAGAAAACGGACACGGCAGGCCGGGGAAATGTCGAAATCGGAATAGTCTCGCCTCGGGTGGGGATTTTGCGTAGAAATCAAAACAGGGGGGGTAAAAAAAAAAAGGCAAAGAGGCTTCGCGTACACATATGCCTTTTCAAAAATCCACTGGCTGAGAACAACGCCAGAGCTTTGATTTGCTTTTGAATCCAAAAGCGGCGGCTGCGTCTCTCTCTCTATCTCTCTTCTCTTTATGTGGCTCGAGATCGCTCGTTGGAAGGAGTGGGGCCCGGATCTACAGTAGACGTCGTCGCGGCAGATTCCAGCCAAGTCGCATCGCGACTGGTGATAGATCCGGTTAGGTATAACAAAAAAAATATCTAGCAGCATTCTTGACGTGTCGAAAATTGATTTGCAATAAGACGTGTCGAAAAACTAAGGTATACTAGTCCAGGACACGCGTCCTTTTTGTTGTGGTTCTCGTCAAAAATTTGTTCGAAAAGTTGCATTCTGCCTAAACATTTTTATTTTTTTTTTACGTTTCGCCGATGATGGAATTTTTTTTTTGGTCAAACATACACACAGATTACATTGAAGCAGAAGTAAAACAAAGATCACGGGCCTCAGAACACAAGAGGGCCTTTAGTACAGCAGGTTGATTTTGAACCCAGTTAGAAAGAAGTACACTCCATTGATGGGCTCGGCACAGCCAGTGAGCAGCCCCGATTGGCCTCCCATGGACAGTGTTGGAAGCCCAAAGGCACGGAGACTCTTTTCATCAAGAGGGAGCATTCTTGCAAAATTGGCTGCGTGTTCCACGAAGATGAGAGAGGAAGCTCTGGGTTACTCGTCGAAGCAGAGATCTGACGAAGCAGGGTAAGATCTGCGACAACGTTGGAGCAATCCGATTCAATAAGAAAGGGCGTCGGGGACTGATGTTCAAGACACGCACGAATCGCCTCTCTGCATGCCAAGGCTTCAATTTGTTCGGCTTCAGAGGCGTAAGCAAACCTGGCGAAACCCCCAACATAGTAGCCCCGATCATTGCGAATAATGCCAGCAATAGCACCGATAGAGTCCCCAGGAAAGAGGGATCCATCAACATTTAGCTTTAAGGTACCTGCTTCGGGGGGTGTCCATCGAGACTTTGCTGTAGTGCAAGCTGATTTGGGGTTTTTGTTGCTAGTGTTCCATCTGATGAAATTTGTAGCATTTGCAAATGCAGTACTGAGGATTCGCCAAGGATCAGGACGTTGTCGCCGGAAAATGAAGCTATTGCGGGCCTTCCATAGCTGCCACAGGGTATGAGCTACTAGAGGAACCAAAGGACCCTGTTGCAAGATGTCAATTTTCCAGCGTTGTAAGAGCCAATCCTCGATTCTTGTTACCTTAGTTGCAGCATGGAGAATGTCCGCACCTCGTCGCAAGGCTCATTTGGAGTTGTGGGTCATAGGGCGCGCTTCGGGCGGGTAGCTTTATCTGATCAAGGACCGGGGCACAAGGGTCCTGGTACTATCCAGGTGCAAAGAACCCCGGAGGTGACTGCAATGAGCAGAAATCTCACTCACCGGCCTAAACGACGAGCAAACACTCGAACGTGAGAGCAAGGGATCACCCGACGAATGGACGAGCTCCAAGGAGGGAGGAGATAGGAAGGCAAGAACCATGCTTTCAGAGAAGTGGCGGTCTTAATCTTATCTGAACTGCGAGAATAACTGACTAAGCCGTGCCATAAGGGGTCATTCTCCAAACAGGACGGGGCCAAGCCTTTAGGTTGTTTAAGTAGGTTGGGTGACAGATCGGCCATAGGAGTACTCCGGGATATAAACCAGGGCAACAAATGTCGAGCATACGATGATGCCGCCCCTTTTCATTTCGTGGAAGCCCCCGGCAGAGGAAAGGGCTGTAGGTGATGGTGCGTTCTGCTTCTTATCTAGAGAGGGGCAGGGGCGCTGAAATCGTTCCTATTGGGTCGTGCTTTTCTTTCCCTGACGCTCGATCTCAAGATCTCAAGCTTCTACTTGAAAATACAATAAAGATAGCTATTTCTTTCTCCTAGTGACTAGTCCGAGTAAAGACTACTGACCTTAACCGTTCACGGGATTTGATACATTACTAAATAGATTCTGAATAAAGGCTTCCTCTTCCCCTTATTCTTTAAACCAGTTTGACTCTTCCAATTTCTAGAGTTGGGCAGGCGAATCAAGAGAAATGACTAGGGGATTTCCTGCCGGAGTTCCCTCCCTTGGGGTGTCATCAATGTTGGCAGATCAGTTAATGCTGAAGCAGAACCATCTGCTGCTGCTGGAGTGCCTTTACCGCAATATATGTTGTCAGGTAAGTGTCCTTAGTGTTAGTGGAAAGCTAGGGATCACTAATTCCCTCGGCGGGGTCAAGTTACTTGAATCAAATTTGAAAGAAAAAAGAAAAAGGGCTACTCCGTATGTGAAAAGAAGTATAAATATCTTCATATACCAGACGCTCACTAATGAGTACTGCATCTTCAAAATTGTAACCCTCCCATGGCAGATAAGCTACTAATACATTTTTACCCAAAGCGAGTTCACCACCAACTGTAGCGGCACCATCCGCTAAAATTTGTCCTTTTTTAATGCATTTCCCCGCGGAACCTGGGGTTTTTTATGCATACAAGTATTTTTGTTGGAACGTTGATACATAACTAATGGAATGCTTAAAGTATCTTCATTGCCCAATAAAAGAATCTTGTCAGTATTGGTATAAATGATCTTTCCCTCGTGTAGTGTCGCCCAAAGGCTACAAGAGTCAGAATGCAGCCTCCATGCTGTTTTCCCCAACATGGCCATATTAAAAGAGATAAGATCTCGGAAGCCTAAACCACCATCTTGTTTACTACATTTCAATCGGTCCCAACTCCTCCAATGTAACCCTGTTTGAGCCTCATTATTTTTCCACCAGAATGATGCAACTCGCCGCTCAATAGCCCGACAGATGGAGAAAGGCACCTTGAACACCGACATAGCATATTGTGGAATTGCTTGGATAACAGCCTTTATCAAGATTTCTTTCCCGGCCAAGGAAAAGAGTTTTTCCTTCCATCCCTCTAGCTTACTATGAACCCGAGCTAATATCCAAGAAAAGAGCTGTTTCTTGGTTTGCCCCCAATCAGAAGGCAAGCCAAGGTACTTTCATGTCTATAAAATCTCTAGTACTCTCAATTCCGTGGCCAAGGTCTGTCTCAGGGTATGTGGACAATTGCTACCAAAAAGTATACCCGATTTATTCAGATTGATAGCTTGTCCGGAAGCATAACAGTACTGATGAAGGATCTGTGCCAAAGTCTGACATTCCGAGAGCTTTGCATTCACAAAGAAGATGGAATCATCCGCAAAGAGAAGGTGCTATAGCCTTGGACAATGGCTATTTAGCTTAATACCATAGAAACTGCCATCCTGTGTCGCTGTAGCTATCATAGAAGAGAGTACATTAGAAACCAGGATGAACAGATATGGTGATAATGGGTCACCCTGACGTAGTCCTCTAGATGGATAGAAAGAGGGTAGTGGAGATCCATTAAAATTTACACTGAAAGAAACAGTTCGAACACAAGACATTATCCAAGAGACCCATTGCCTGGTGAAGCCCATTTGACGAGACAGTCCTCCAGAAAATCCCATTCAACTTGGTCATAAGCCTTGCGCATATCAAGTTTTAAAACAGCTTGAAATCTTCGTCGACGATGACGAGTGCAGAGCCGATGAAGAACTTCCTGGACTATAAGAATATTGTCTTGAATTTGCCATCCCGCTATAAACGCGCTTTGTTCCTTTGCCACTATAGTTGGCAATAAAGGCTTCAAACGGTTGGCTAAAACCTTGGAACAAATTTTGTAGGAATAATTGCAAAGGCTAATGGGGCTGTATTGATCAAGACTCTCCGGATGGGGCACTTTAGGAACAAGCGTAATATGAGTATGATTCAAGGAACCTGGTAATATACCTGTGTTGAGGAAGGCCTGGACCATTTGAAGAAGGTCCTGTTGAATAGTCTCCCAATGATGTTGGTAGAAAAGGCCACTCAAACCATCCGAGCCTAGTGCCTTGGATTTACCCAGCTGGAACACTGCTTTCTTCATCTCTTCCAATGTAACTGATTGAGTCAAGGAAGAGTTCATGGGTGTTGTAATGATCTGTTGACAGTGGCGCAAGATAGGATCATATTGGCGCGGGCCTTGGCTTTGATAAAGTTCAGCAAAATAGGATACAACATGATCTTGTAGTTGTTGCGGATTACGAAGCCATGTACCTTCGGTAGTTTTAAGAGTGGAAAGACGATTTCGTTGGCGACGTTGGATAGTAGTAGCATGGAAGAAACGGGTGTTACGGTCACCATAAGTTAGCCACTGAATTCGAGATCTTAAACCCCAATATTGTTCTTCTTGATGTCATAGGTTGTCAATCTGGTGTTTAAGCTCAGTGATACGCATATTAGCATCAGAAGAGCATACTTGTAGGTTCGTAAGGTCTTGAAGCTCCTGTTTGAGAGATTGTATAGCCCTTGCAGCATGTGGAAATCAAAGTTGACTCCATACGGAAAGACGACGTTTAACCCAATGTAGCTTAACTAGCAACGATTCATATGCCCATTGCGTATCTAGCCATGCCTCCTTGACAACTCGACTACAATCAGGAGCCATATTCCAAAATGCTTCATATTTGAAATAACTAACACAAGGAGGAGAAGGTGGATTAAGAGTAACCAAAAGTGGAGAATGGTCGGAGCCAACTGCCGGTAAAGCAACAGCTTCAGCTTCATTATACTATAAACGCCAGTCTAAAGAACAGAAACACGATCAAGCTTCTCCTTTATCAGATCCAGCCCTTGTCTATTGTTGGACCAAGTAAACGCACAGCCCTTACAATCAATCTCCATTAGAGAACATGCTGTCATAAAGTTCCGAAAAGCAAAAGAGCGAAAGTTTTCAACAGGCCGGCCACCCACCTTTTCCCAACTGTACATAAGCTCATTAAAATCCCCCAAGCACAACCATGGGTGATGAAGACTCGCATGGATGCTCTGAAGCTCAACCCAAAGATGTTGACAGCCTGGGAAATCCGTGGGAGCATGAACAAAAGTGATCTCCATTTGTAGATGGCTAGCATGATCGAAGAAAGACAAATGAACAAATAAATCAGAGGCAAACAAAATATTTACATCAGCCACCGCCGACCAAAAAACAGAAAGTCCTCCTGCCGTGCCAAGAGGAGCAACGGTAAAGCTGTCCAAAAATTTGAGTTCTCCTGTGACGTAAAATAACCTCAACAGGTTGCCTCGTCTCCATGAGAAACATCAAAGTGGGTTGCTCCCGGGCCACCAAAGCCCGAAGTTCACAAACCGTCAGGGGGCTGCCCAGCCCCTGACAGTTCCAACATAATATCGTCATGGAGTACTTGGTAGCTTATTAGGGCTAGCTACCAAAGCCCGTGTAAATTGTTCCTCCACCTGGATAACTGGTGTGTCAACAAGATGTACGTCAGAAACTGAGTGTACTGACTGATGAGGAGCCGCATAAGGAGAAAAGCGGCGGGGTTTCTTAGAAATAGTGCCCACTTGGTTTTTACCTTTCTGTTTTCTGGTTGGTTTTGGCTGAACTGGGGATTGTGGGGGTGTGGCTTGAGCTAGAGCTTTCCCTGTACTGTCACCTGAAGGATATGCATCACTCAGCTGATGAGGGAGGGGAGCTTGTATGAGTGAAGTAGGGGCGGATGGAATGATAGGAGGTGATGTTGGGTGCAGAAGATGAGGGGGAGAACAAGGCTGCCCATATATGACTATATTAGATTCAGGGGTAACATGACAACAAGAAGGAGAAGGTGTTGTGTGCAGGACAGACTCGAGAATAGGATAAGATGCAGGTGGAGATGCTACAGTAGTCGGAGGTCGCTGGCTGCAACTTTCATCAGCTTCTCGTATATTATATAAAACCCTCCAGAAAGGACTGTGATCACAGGATTCTGCTCTCAACCAGCTGCCATAACTACTAGTCATAGAAGAGTCGAATCTGTCTTCATCATACGGAACCAGAGGACAATACTTAGCATAGTGTCCAATGCGCCCACAAGAGTAACAATAGGTAGGGAGTCGCTCGTATTTAAAATCAAGCCAACGTTCCAAGCCTTTATAATTAGCAAGGATACCAACTTGAAGTGCGTCATCTAGTCGAAGTTCAACCTTGGCTTTGATAGTGAGTGGTGCAGCAGGAGTACGCGAATCAATCTTGACTTGCAATACCCTACCCACCTGTAACATAATTCTTTCCACAATTCTTGCATATTGCTATCCTATAGGTAGCCCAAGTATCCGAATCCAAAATGCACACGTTTTGAACTCATAGCATTGGGGTGGGGTATGAGGATCACTGTCTTTCAAAAGCAAGAGGGAATTAGAGAAAGACCATGGTCCAGTAGAAAGCATGCAATCCTTTTCTTGAACCGATTGAAAATCAAAACTGTACATGTTATTCTCCAGTGGTGTGAAAAGAACCTGTTCAGTTCTCCAAGCTTTCTTCATAGCTGTTTGAAAGGCAGCAAAATTAACAGCAGGAGTGTTGTAAATTGGCCAATCAAAGTTGCTGAACACTTTGCTATTGTTTCATAAAAAATATTTGCTGTATCATTTGGATTCATCAGTTTACCCAGCTTTTTGCAGAGCCCAGCCAGGCGTGAAGCGGCAACAGCAGGGTCTTCCATATATAAAGCAAGAAATCAGTAACCAAGCTTAGATGAGAGAAGACAGAACTAAGGGGAGATGGTCCTTGAATGCGGTGTAGAACAAAGCTTCAGAGCTGAGGAGCAGATTAAGTAACAGCGAAAAGCCAGCACCTCAAAGCCATGTCAAGAAGAAGAGGGAGGGAACCGCTTTAAAAGGGGGCCATCTGGATAAGTATTGATGAAGGAGCAGGAAGAGGTGAAGAAGGCAGTCTGCTTCAGCAAGCAGAAAAAGCTACATCAGAAAAGTAGAGAGGTTTCCCTCTAGATAGGGAAAGCAGCGGTGAAAGCAATCGCTTAACCCTGGCAGAGATCCGTCGATGATGGAATTTATCCGATCAATTTTTATCCCAAAATCACGTATCGAGATGATCCAGAAGCTTGAGAAAAAAAAACATGTATTTCTCTTGACAATGATGATGCGTGGATAAAATTTAATTATATCGTAACATTTTTTCATTTTTTAAGTTTTCCATCTTTACTTCTTCTTTTTTTTACCTTTTTCCCTCCTCCGATGAGAGCGGCCCTCGTCTGAGGCCGGCGGAGGTCAACGAGGCCCGATGGTGTCCGACAGAGGAGGAAAAAAGGGGAAAAATAGAAAGAAGAAAAGCATAAATAATAAATAAATAATCAAAAAATTTATTAGGAAATTATTTAAAAAGGTCAACGTCACCTTCGGCCGTGCCATATAGTACAGACGACGTCCACGTCAACATTTTTCGGCCAAAAATTAGCCAGATGGATTCAATTGATAAAACGTGAAAAAGTTTATGACTAAATTCACAAAAGTGCAAATAAAATTAAAGACTTTTTGAACAATTTTTCCTGATTTTCATCACTTTGCGGACTCAATTGCGTTTGATTTTGGATGATTGCCGTTAATGAAGTTCGATGGTCCCAAGCACTTGGAAAATAGATCGAGCACGATGACTTGAGGTGCTAGAGGTGATCATCGAGCGAGCCAAAATTCTTTTTCCGAGTTCACCGATCATTCAATTCTTGTGCACAAACTAGCATGGGCAAGCTCTCTCGCCAAAGACCTTTTTTTCTCCGAAAGCACGTCCAAAAAAAATCGTCGAGCCCTTATATAGCACGAGCTAAACCTGGTCGGCTTCGTGGGCCACCGCATCCTCTATCTCGTTACGGGCGTATTATTAAGGAATAGAGCTTTTCCAAGGGGGCGTTCTCTTTTATTTTTCGTAGCTCCCCGTACCGTACTTTCGAGGATAATTCTCCCTTGTCGGGCCAATTGGATCGTAATGAGTTGATCTCCATTGTGATATATCCGACTTAGGCCAGTGAATCAAGCAAATCCGTTAACTTTTTTTTATGTCTTGGATCCCACAGTCAGATTCGCAACATATATCCCTTTTCCTTCGGTGATCTCATCGGTAAAATCTGATAGCTGAATGTTCGACGGAATAATCTCGTCATTAGCCTTGCCTATCTTCTTGAAGAATCTTTATGGGATGATATTTAATGGCGAACCACCATCTACCGAGACTTTCATCACTGGTCACCCATTTATCTTGGCATTAATGTTGAGCGATCTCGAGTGATTGGATGTCTCTTCAATGGGTTTCTTGAATTCCATAGTTTCTTCGTTAAAAAAGAACTGAGCACCCTCTTTTTCTTGCTCTGTATCTTGGTTATCATGGTTGTCCAAAGTCATTTCGACTAGGAATTCTTTAGGCAATTTAACGTAGACCATGCAGGAGCTTAATGGTGAAACCGACCTGCTTATATGAGTCATGAACCGCGGCTCCTACTTTGGTAATTTCGAGGATTCAGATTGCTTGAGTTCCTGCTCCAGAGCTGGTTGTAACTCCTCTGGTTTGCGTCTCCAGACTAAATTTCTGGCTCTCCAGAACCTTGGACGTTCCTTCGTTGGTTTGGATGTAGGCACATTGTTTTGTTGTTGTAATATACGGCCACTCCTTTTTCTTTGTGCCCTTCTTTTCCTGGTACGAGTCATGATCTCTTCTTTCCTTTGAGGTTCTGTGATCTCAGGCCATGATTCTTTTATCGAATCGCCAGGGATCTTCAGAGTACGTTGGTGAGGTAGTTTGACTAGAGTGTAGCGGCTTCGCGTATGTTACCATTAAATTCCTCTCGCCTCGAGTAGAAGACTCTTTCCTGAGTGCGAGCCGGTGGCGGATCGTAGCTCACATAGTAATCGAACTTCCCGCTGGGTTCCTCTAATGTACCAATTGTAGGGTCTCCTTCTTCGCACCTCTGTTTGAATGACTTGTAAGCAGTTTTCTGGGGAACGGCCGGCTTGGTCTGTAGTGGCTCCCTACTCTTCTGATTGGCGCGACTACTTGGCGGATGCTTCTTTTTGGCTCTGATCCGTATTTTCCAGCTCTTGTCTACACCGTACGCATAACTTCGACAATCTATACCCCATGCCCGACTGTTTTAAGGATATCATCCCAGTCATCATGGAAAATGGGTCAGCGTTAATATCCATGGGGGATTTTCCTTTGTCATCGGCGAACTTGATTTTTCCTTGTCGAATTGTTTCATAAATGTTCTTCTTGAGAATTAAACAATCCGACGTATTATGGCTCCATGAGTGGTGCCACTTACAATATTTCTTACCAGCCAACTCCTTCTTGGACGGTATGTGTTGTCCTTCCGTTAGCCTGATTTGTCCGTCGGCTAATAACATGTTGAAAATTTCTTCCGTCAGATTCACATCAAATGAATAGTATGCGGCTTCTTTGTCTTTGGTCATAACGGTTGACTTTCTTTCATCCTTGGTGGCCTCAGCGCTTGACAGGTATATGGTTTGTCTATAATCAACTGGGCTACAGCAACTTCAACTAAATCTATCTTATCCTCGTTGAAATCGTGAGTTTCGACAGTATTCACCTTTCCTCTTCGGGTGTGCCTTTTGTCTTTCTCCTTGAGTAGGCTCTCATGCTTGACTGCCATAGTAGCTAACTCAAATAAGTCAGAACATGGGTGACCTATCATCCTGTCTCGAATTTCGAACTTCAACCCGTTAAAAGTGAATTCGGCAAATGTCTTCTCAGGCAAGGGAACCAAACACTTGTTCCTGGCTCCCTTGAACATTGTAATGAACTAGTCAACCGTCTCATTGTACATCTGCTTCATTGTTGACAAGTTGGACATGGACAGATTTGGCACGGCTCGCTTGAATTGCCCATGAAAAAGGCGTTCCATTTGCTTTCACGTTATCACCGATTTTGGTGGTAAAGCAGTATACCAAGTAAAAGCTGTTTTGGATAGAGAAAGTGGGAATAACCTAAGCTTCCAATGGTCAGCATGGGTGGCGTCTCCACATAACGTCAGGAAGCGGTTGACATGTTCATAGGTGGATTGATCATCCTCATTAGTGAACAGTGTAAACTCAGGTATCTTGAATCCTTTCGGATATGGGATTGTATCCATCCAATCAGGGTATGGCTTCCGATATACATTAACCTTGTATCCTGCCATGGGGTCAATATACCCTGGCATTTGCTTGGCACCCGGCTGATTTTGGTACACCGGTTGGTGTAGCAGCTAGTACCCTGTCTGTGGCATAACTTGATACGCCTACTGCTGTCCTATATATGCTGGCTGCATAACAGGTTGAGCAATTTGGGGCATATGCTGGTTTCCTTATAGCTGCGACATTTGATTCGCTTATGGCTGTCCTAGTTGCATGAACTGTTGATGGACTATGGGTTGAAAATGTTGATCTCGCCCTCGGTTCTGGGGGAACTGATCCTGCCCCCTGGCCTGCCACTGCCCCCAAGGGGAATTTGCATTACTCCTTGGTTTTCGACAATCATAGACATAGGCTATTCGTTCATGGGTATGGGATTTATCTGGATGGTAGTTACATATTGGGTGGTATGCACATTGTGTTGATCGTGATGGCCTGGGAACATACCTGGATCTTGAGAATTTGTTTGCGGAGCTTCTCCTCTTTGCAGAATCCTGATAGGTAAGACTAGTGGTGCATTATGTCTAGTAAGTCCCATGCTTGTAGTCAACAATGGTGCACTTGTCGAAGGCATAGATGAGTTTCCTATCTGAGGCTTCTGCCAACTTGGGGATGCCCCATGCTGTCCCGATGCACATTCGTGATAAGTGTTAATGATTAATGGCCTGACGACTTCAGTCATGCGCTGAACCACATGGTTAGTAAACTCATTCTGGGCTTCCTCAATTGTATGCCTTATTGAAGATAGCATAAATGGCATTACTTCAGGGTTTCGTCTTGGTTCTTTGACAGGCCGCCGCTGAACCTCGCCATCTTCTACCTAGGGCGGGTCTTGGACCCCTCAGATCGTTGAAGATTCTACTCGTGGTACTTCTTCCATGAGTTCGTCTCCGTCTAAGTTGTTATGACCCCTTGTACGTGGCATGTCACTCTCTCGTACCTGACACCTTGGTCCCACTAGGCGTGAAAAAAAAGGATTGTTGTCACAAAATTTTCCTTCGATCGGGCCCACTTAATCTCCTCAAGGCTCAGTCCAAGAGGTTGAAGCCCAAAAGGGTTGTTGATACATGAAAATCTTTTTATCGAACGTTAGCAGTTCGTTAAGAACAAGGGCTCTGTGTGGGTTTTGGACAGAGAGTGTCAAATGCATGATATCTTATTGATAGGAGCATGTCTTTCGACATCTTTGTACAAGATTTTGACAAAACTCCCAGAGACGAATTTCGATGAAACTTGTCGAATTGCTTCGACGAAATTGTAAACCAAGATATAACATTGGAATTGAATCGACGGTGTTGACCCTTACTGTAGGACACGATGCCGAAATTTAATCTACGACACTGGACGGGTGGAAATGTAGGACACGGTATCGAAATTTAATCGACGGTATTGGACGGGTGAATAGCAGACCAATGCAACGCTGAAATTTAATCAACGGCACTAAACTGGGCGAGTAGACGTCTAAATTGAATCGACGACACCTAACTCTAGATATGAAATACGTCAAAATCGAATCGACAACGGGAATCTGGAAACTACAGCTAGACTAAGAGCTAATTGATAAGATAAAGACTTGTTTGCTGTGTGTTGTCGGGGGGATTTGCTGTTGGATACCCATTGGTATTTGTAGGCGTAACCTGCTAACTATCAATCAGATGCTGCCTTGGGCCCCAAGTGTATTCTCTTCGAAGACTAGGCCTGTTCTGGTAATCGTTGAATCAGATGCTGCCTTGGGCTCCAAGTACGCTCCCTTTCGATGACGGCTGTTGCCTCAGCCTTTTAAGCACGTTTTTCTTGACTTCAAGCTTGAGCTTGTCTCTGCTTCCTTATTGGTATCATGGCCATTATCTCTAAGGTCATGTTAAGATTATGAATCTAGCCAAGGACATGTGAAGAGAGCCTTCTCATCAATATGGGAACTACTTCAGACGTTGTTCCAATCATAAACGAATCTCTTAAGGTTTTTTTTTTAACAATTTCCGCGCCTTTCGCTGTGCTTGATGGGATTGCCGCCTAATTCTGTAACTGCCCTGATCGTGCCTTCTTTTGCGCATCTTTTCGCTTGGCTTTTTGAGAAAAATACCACTAAAATCACCCTCTACATGCGGCGGATTTGCAGCTTGGCTTTTATCTTGCTCGCATACTGTCGCGACCCTCCCCCTCGCCTCCGCGAGGAGCGGGCTAATGGGCCGCCCGATCGTTGGCTTGATCGGACGCGGGCCTCTCCCAAGGCCCATTACCCAAATCGCAACTGCTGGATATACGTGATCGACCTTCAGTGTGGTCTAGTGACATGTGATGAGTGTACATGCCAAGGAGTCGTCACCAATCGTTTCGTGGAGGGTACGATCGGAAACCCTATCGAATAGTTGGGAGTGGTCTATTCGATTCTGCGGAAACCAGAGAAGTGGGTTCGGGGAGTTAGTTACGCCAACTGTCAGAGTTGACGCCCTTTCGGTACCTAAATTGAATGGTTTATCTGATCTTAGGGTTTCATACAGACGAATGGGGTACAGATCCTAAATCTAGGAGTTCATGCAGATGAGAAATACTACCTTATCACTCACAATCAATAGAAATAAGTGCGCAAATCAAGGATCCAGTACATGCGGATAAAGCACATGAAATCAGCATGGTATCCCTGATGAGGCCCTATTAGCCTAGAGAAATGTCAACCAAGGCTTAGGAGTGATTTGGACATGATTCGCCCATGAGGGGCAAAATCGTAATTTTGAACAATTCGGGGAAAATTTACCCTTAAAAAGGGTAAATCTGTCATTTTAGACAAATTAGGAAGTCAAAAGATAGTGGAAATAGGATTGGCCATCAATCCAATCCATTTCCTATTTTTAGGGAATTTCCAGGAATTTTCTGAAATTTTCAAGTGATTTTACCCTCGGAGGGGTAAAGTCGTAATTTGGACAAAGGCGAGGACTGAAAACCTCAAATATTAGGGTTGATCGTCCACCTGACCCAAACCCTAACTTTAAGCAATTTTCAGAACTCGATTGAGACAAGAAAGACAATTTTCCCATTGAAGGGCAAAATCGTCATTTTGAGAAAAGGGGCGGGACTCGAAACCCAAAATTGAGAATTGGTCTTCTAATCGACCCTAATTCTTACTTTGGCATTATCGGCCTTATCTTGCATCATAGAAGAGGCGACTTACCCCTAAAGGGTAATGTCGTTAAGTCTCGGAAGAACTGATAAGAAACCCCAAAAATAGGGTTGACCAGTTGTCTGTGGTCAACCCTCGATTTTTGGGGGTTTCTGGAATGTCTAGGATTTTTCCACAATTTTTCCACGTTTTTTTTTGGATTTTCTAAGAATTTTCTGATTTTTTTATTTTTAAAAATCATTTTTCGATTTTTTTATTTTTTTTTAAAAATATTATTCGGACCGGGCGACCCGACCCACTCGGGTCGGAACCCGGCCCAGACCAGGATCCGTGAAACCGAAGACCAAAATGACGCCGTTTGATGCTTTTTAGTTTTTTTTTGTTTTAATCGGTTCTAATCCTACCGTCCCTGATGAATCGCGTGGCTGATCTGTGCCCATTGGATCTGATTACTAAAACCTACGGTTCAGATTAGGCGAAGACTCGATCAGGACCGTTTGATCCGATTACTTAAACCTACGGCCACGATTAGATCCTGAGACTCAATCTAGACCGTCTATTCTATCACCCTAAACGACGTCGCCTTCTCATTAATCCATACGACACCGTTTCCACCCTTTGTTTATTTTCTGATTTTAAAAATCATTTTCAGATAATTCTATTTATTAATCGGACGGCCACTAGAATTTAAGTTCGATTTATCTCAACCGTCCGATCCGTTAATTCGAATAACAGCCCCTAACGGCCGCGCTGACTCGACACCACGTGGACCAATCACGCATCGCCACCTAGGCCTTTGACCTGCTGACCACGCCACGTCAGCTTCGTCTTCAACCTTTCGACCCCGGCAAAATGGACGGCTGAGGAACTCCGATGACGATCTGACGGTGGATTCTCGACGGACTGGAACGGGACCGGCGGCAATCGACTCGAAATCGCTTCTATTCTAACATATCTCAAGATTACGTGAATCCATTCACGGAATCAAGCACGATCGAACATGAACCAGTACGTACACATACACTCAAATCACTCGATTCATGGCGTAATGAACCAATTCATTAACAGGGAAGCATCATTCAATGTTCAGGAGACTTACCTCGAGCTCCGATCGAGCTCGCTCGGCCCAGATTTGGCTGGGGAAAGATGAACAGTGGCTCGACAATGGAGGTTGGATTGGAAGACTCGATTGGGCGTATTAAGACAAAACCGATGCAAACAAGATACGCGACGATGGTCAGTGATGTTCAGGGAATGAAACGCCCACACTAATTGCATGAATGATCAAGAAACGCATGAATCGCCATGAAAGCTTGAAGAAACACTCGAGACTGCAACTCACCTGTTCTCGCGGATTCCTTGTGCGCGGCCGGCGGCGATCGATTCCGGGGACTTTGGGCGACCTTCTGGTGGCCTCGTGTGGCTTTGGTTTGGCCTGGGAAGACCCAACCAGCGCCCTGCAATTCGAGCTCAAATTCTCGACGACGGGGGTCGGAGAACGAGCTCTGCTTCGCGTTTTCTCTTTCTCTCTCGATTCAGTTTCACCTTCTACAACTGAATCTGTCCTCTTTTTCAACTGAAAGCGATCACGAGCTTATATAGCTCCTGGGAATTTTGGCGCCGAACGGTGGAGCTTCAACCAACTCCATTTGGCACGTGTAGTCACGTGCAAATAGGTCAGAACGACGTCGGGGAGGATGGGCATTCCGTTTAATCCCATTTGGTTCTGCGGCCGGCTTTATTTCGCACGAATTTGGCAAGGATTTGAGCTGTTTTTTGCTTTTGTTGACTTTTGCAGGTCCGGCGACCTTGACCGTCCGTTTACTCCCTCCTCAGGCAACCATTGGTCGTGATCTTGGTGTCAATCAACGGGGGACGATCTAAAGCTTTAAACCCCCACCAGTGTGTCTCCGATTGCGGTCGATTGGTCTGTCAATTTAGCTGTCAAAGCTCGGCTTTTCACTGTTCATTTGCGCAGATTCTCGGGGAAGAAGATGACACTGTTATGGACCGGTTCGACCGGTCGGACCGGTCAGAATCGGTTTCGACTCACCATTTTCGAAATTAAACCCAAATTAATGGGAAATTTTTGCAATTGAACCTCATAATCGAATCTAGGGCATGAATTCTATCTAGAAATGTGGTTTTGCCCAAAAGTTTTATTCAATTTCTACAAAATCTCCAAATTTTCATTTAATTGGAAATTGGGGATCGTGTAATTGAGGGTGCAAATGATCAAATTGAGTCAAACCACCTGTGCCAATCGATTTAAAATGGTGAAATCCATTGGGTAGCATGTTCAATTTGCAATGATAGCCTTTGAATTGAAAGTAATTTCAATTATGCTTAATTTCAAGGACTAAAATGCAATTTTAGTATGTAATTTTGTCAAATCCGTGCAATTGAGCAAATTGCGCAAACAATTGGGCTAAATTGAAATAGGGGATAGTTAGATTGAATGTCAAGATCTTAAAAAATGCCAAAATTACAAATTAAAAGACTCAATTGTTATTTTTTTCTTCAAATTCAATAGTACGGGTTACAAATGAACACCTAAAATTGAATCTGATTTTGATTTTTTTGTGAGGTAAAAAATACAATGGATTAAAAGGAAAAATATTGGATATTTTTTCATATTTTTGTGACCTCAAATGCTATTTTTCTTGATTTTTTTAAGTGTTTTTCTATTTTCCAAAAATACTAAAAAATATGAAAAATATGAAAAATTATTTTTTTGGTCAAGAATGGTTCCTTGAGCTTGGCCAAGGCCACCAAAGTTGATTTTGTAATTTTTTGACTTTTTATGGATTTTTTGTGATTTTTTCAAAAATAAAAATGAAAAAGGCTGGGTCAAAAATCAGGTGTCAACAGCTGCCCCTCTTTGAGAGGAATCTCGTGAGAGATTTCTCTCAAAGACAGGTGACGCCTGAGTCTAGACCGACTCGACTGGGGAAAAGAAAAACGAATCTTGACACTCAATCTTTCTTGTCCCTCTGGTGAACGTTCTGCTCTTCATTCTTTCGCTGAAGTGAGAGAGAAAGTAGAGAGACCCACCTGTCATTTACCTGTTGATTACTTGTTTGATGTTCGTGCGGCATGCGCGGTGTATAGCGGGTTCAAGTGAATACCTAGGGACTCGTCTTTTGAGTATCCTAGGGCGATTAAACTCTAGCCTGTATGGTAGGCCGTACCAGTATGGGATTCCTACACTTGACAGGAACCTGTGAATGACGCACCCAGTCTCTTAGGGATTGTCGGGGTTTTGATCCGTATGGTGGATCAGACCATGAATAAGACTCGTTTCTGCTAGGAACCTATGGATGACGCACCCAGTCTCTTAGGGATTGTCAGGGATTTTGATCCGTATTGTGGATCAGACCATGAATATGACTCCTTTCTGCTAGGAACCTATGGATGACGCACCCAGTCTCTTAGGGATTGTCGGGGATTTTGATCCGTATGGTGGATCAGACCATGAATAGGACTCCTTTCTGCCTGGAACCTATGGATGACGCACCCAGTCTCTTAGGGATTGTCGGACATTTTGATCCTTCAGGGGGATCAGGCCGAGAATAGGATTCCTCTCTGCTAGGAACCTATGGATGACGCACCTAGTCTCTTAGGGATTGTCGAACATTTTGATCCGATATTCTAAGGAATTAACTAGGATCTATATAAATGAGGTGTGCCTAACCCTTAGGCTTCACCAAATGAGCTATTCTGGGTTTAGGGGTTACCTAGAACCTCACAGAAAGCCGATTTTGTCAACAGTTTTTGATCCTATATTCTAAGGAATTAACTAGGGTTCATACAAGTGAGGTGTGCCTAACCTTTAGGCTTCACCAAATGAGCTATTCTGGGTTTAGTGGTTACCTAGAACCTCACAGAAAGCTGATTTTGAAAATTGTCCTTTCGACATGCAAGGCGTTATTCTGGGATTTGGGGATTCCAAGTATCCTGCAGAAAACTTAAACCTGCAAAAACTTCGATAAGATTCTTCTGGGATCTAGGGGCTACCTGAGATCTCATAGAAAGACTATCTTGAATGTTGTCCTTTCGACATTGAAGGTGACATTCTGGGACCTGGGAGCTCCAGGTATCCTGCAGAAAGTTCCAACCTGTAACACTGGGATCTCGCACAGGGAGATAATTTCAAACATTGTCCTTTTGACATGGGAGGTGACATTCTGGGATCTGGGAGCTCCAGGTATCCTGCAGAAAGATCAAACTTGTAAATTTGAAATCTCACAGAGGAATGATTTCGGAGATTGTCCTTTTGACATTGGAGGTGACATTCTGGGATCTGAGAGCTCCAGGTATCCTGCAGAAAGAACAAACCTGTAAATTTGAAATCTCACAGAGGGATGATTTCAGCGATTGTCCTTTTGACATTGGAGGTGACATTCTGGGATCTGGGAGCTCCAGGTATCCTGCAGAAAGATCAAACCTACAAAATTGTTCATAAGAATGTGTTTTCCTGAGATATGGAATTACCAGGGATCTTGCAGGAAAATAAACTTGAAAGCTCTTCTTCACAGAGCAAGGCATCCTTCTAGAATCTGGGGTTACCATGATTCCTATAGAAGCTTAACCAAGAACAATAGCATTCTAGAATCTGGGGCTACCAAGAATCTGTCAGAAGCTCAGGCATATAAACTCTCATTCTTAGAGAAATGTGTTATTCTGAGACCTGGGGTTACCAGGGGTCCTGCAGAAGTTTAAACTTGAAATATATTCTTCACAAAAGAAGTAGCATTCTGAGGTCTGGGGATACCAGGGGTCCTACAGAAGCTTGAACATGTAAACTCTTTCTTACTAAGAGAGGTTGTGTTCTTCTGAGATCTGGGATTGCCAGGAATTCTGCAGAAGTTTAGACACGTTAAACGTTTCTCACCAAGAGTGATACGAGCCATTTTAGGAGCTGAAGTCATCAAGAATCTTGCAGAAGCTCCAATCTAAAAATTTTCTTACCAAAGGCACATCAATGGTCTTTAAGTGATATCTGATGTCAAACTGACAGCACTTTATGACTTATATCATAGTCATGAAAAAATTTCAATGAATACATTACGATGCTGGAGGTTATCCAAAACACCTTGCAACATACGGAAGTGATCAAAAATCCCTTGTGAGGAAAGTTTGAATCAAACAATCTGAAATTACCAAAAAAGTTTGGTTAAAATGTCCAACGGAGTATTCTCATCAAAGAGGACTTCTCACCGTTTTGAGGTAATGGTCTTTTACCAAGAATGCACTCAAACTTCCTATCAAACCTGCGCCTAGGGTTCAGGATCATTCGCAGTGAATACACCTCGATCGATCAGGAGGACTTCCAAGGGACCGTAATGTTGGGCTTGGTCAACGGTTTTCAAAGGGGACTTGCGTGCAAGTCAAGGCTTTCGAAGAGAAGTCTTCAATGTCTGCTCCAGGTTTACAAGTCAAGAAACCTGCAAAATGAGAAAGAAATAATCTTGCTCGAACTTCTTCGAGCTAAGCCTAGACATTAAACCCTATGTCAATCCAAGTGCCTTAATCAGAAAAGGCTTTTCAGGGTTGTAACGTAGGTATGATTGGGGACCAAAGAAGGCTTGTTTTTGGCTCAGAATATGCGAAGGGTTTACATTGGTGATCGTTGCAAGTTTGCCGTTGATCTTATCCCTTCTGGTTCAAAGAGCGTCTTCAGTCTTTGAAGTGCATATTTGTCTTTAGAGAATATCTCTTTCATGTTGAGATGGCGTTGACATCTTGTCTATGCTTTCATCCTCTGAGTGTGACATAACCTAGGAGTATCCTTTGCTGTCCAGCTCCCTTGGGATTTTCTTTTACAATCAGGTCTCACTAGTGACCTATACAAAGGTATCATGCCATCTTTTGGCATTTACAAGATCAAACACATGATTCACAAGTGTACAAGTATTTGGATGGGCATTGGCCTTGCTTTTACCAGGCACTTTGCTTTTTCTTGATGCCCAGGATCTGATTTTTTTTCTCTTTTTTTTTCTTTTTCTCGTCTTTTGTCGAGATCCCACCTTTTCTTTTCTTTTGGGGATCAGAATTTTCAAATGAGTGTGCTAGATGTACAACTTGAATCTCAGCACTCAAACATTAATCTATGAATTTTTCACAAATCCTGTGTTTTGAACTCTTCCGCTCTTGAAGGGACGTCGCTTCCGTCTTGGAATATGCAATGATCACCAACGGGTTTGTGAAATGAACGTATAGGCTCAACTGGGTTGTGCGAAGGGTAAAAGTGTATAGGATAGAGAAACGAATGCTTTTCGCCATCCTAAAGCACCTGAATTACCATGGAAGTTAAAATGACAAGCAACACACGAAGATTGATGCAAGTCTGAGCAAGAGAACTTCTGACCATTTACCTCCTGATACTGCTGGACGTACCTCCAGTTTGCCCCACTGTGGGGTGGTTCTCGACAGGGGTATAGAATGAAACCGTCGTTCAAAGGGTTATCAATGGTCACCTGTAGTGTTTATGATAGAGAAACGAATGCCTCCGTCGTCTCAATCCATGTAGTCACTGCGAATAACCCCTACTTCTGTAGGTCAAGGTCCCGCTGTACTTACCACTCCACTCATCTCTTAAGTGTGTATGGGACGTATTTGGACCAGGCTTGCCTCTTGTCTGAGGAAACATCCTTTTGAACGGTTTAAACAACTTTTGTTTGAAAAGTTCATTTTGCTTTCTCCAAAACTTACCCTCAAAAGGGATTTGTGATGCACAACGTATATTTCAACCATGTTTAGATAACCTCCAAGTTTAAACATGAGTGCTAATGCCATGACTATGAGAATTTTGCATTTTTATTGACATGATAATTGAATGCATGCTAGATTCCAAGAAGCCTTTCAAATTCTAGCAATAAAGATCCCGACAGTCTTAAAACCTAAGAGGTTGGGAAAGGAATACTTACCTGCCCAGCGCGGCTAGGGATCCCTGAAAAACATAAAAGGGATATGTCGGTGTATGCTCTCGAATTTCAGAAAATTAGAACGATACACCTTACCCTTGATCATGCGCTCCAATGGAAGTGGATAGATTCATGAAAATCTGCATTTTTCTTAACAACACAAGATGGTTAAGTGTTCTAAAACATCTTGAAATTCTCAATTTTTGAAGAGAAAGGACTTGCACCTGACCATTGCGACAGTAAATCCTCTTGATCATGCATTCCAATTTATCACGACCTTGCTTCCTTGGGTCCTGCAATATTGAACACATGCTAGTGTATGTATGGATGCATGAGGTGCTTATGCAATGACTATCATGAAGGGTAGGCTCAATTCGGGATAAGTCGTATGATTAGAATCTGATTTTATTTCAAGGGTAATATCTCTTCACAGCATCTGAATTTACAGGATGCCCCAGTTCTTCTCCTCCGGAGTTTACAAGAATCAATGCTCCTCCCGTGAGAATTTTCTTGATAATGTAAGGGCCTTCATAATTCGGAGTGAATTTTCCTCCTGGATGAGTAGTACTCGGCAAAACTTTTCTAATTACCAAGTCATTTACTTCGAAATTTCTGGTCTTGACCTTTCGATTGAATGCCCTTGGCTACCCTCTTTTGGTAAGTTTGTCCGTGGCAAATGGCTTTAAGACGTTTCTCGTCTATTAAATTCAGCTGTCCATATCTGTGCTTGAAATATTCTGACTCGGAGAATCTACCCTCTGATAAGATTCTTAAAGAGGGAATCTTAACTTCCACGGGTAGAACTGCTTCCATTCCATACACCAGACTGTAGGGAGTTGCCCCTGTAGAAGTCCTGATTGACGTTCTGTAAGCCATTAAGGCGAAGGGTAGCCTTTCATGCCAATCCCTATAGTTTTCTGCTGTCTTAGCCAAGATTCTTTTGATATTTTTGTTGGCTGCTTCCACTGCCCCATTCATCTGTGGGCGGTAAGGAGATGAATTCAGATGTCGAATGCTAAAGTGATCCAGCAGATCATCGACAATCTTGTTGTTCAGGTTAGACCCATTATCTGTGATGATCGCTTGAGGGGTACCATACCGGGATATGATATCTCTTTTGACGAATCTTGCCACATTTCTTGCAGTGACATTCTTGTAAGAGCTGGCTTCTACCCATTTGGTGAAGTAATCAATCGCTACCAAGATGAAGCGATGACCATTTGAAGTTACAGGATTAATAGGTCCTATCATGTCTATGCCTCACATAGAGAAAGGCCAAACTCCGGACATTTGGTGCAGTTCGTTCGGGGGTGCGTTAATCTTATCCCCGTATATTTGGCATTGGTGGCATGACCGGACGTGCTGACAGCAGTCTGATTCGAGGTCATCCAATAATAGCCAAGCCGCATGATCTTTCGGGCGAGGAGGTGGCCGTTCATGTGAGGCCCACACACACCTTCATGGATCTCTTTCATGAGGACATTTGCCTCTTTGGCATCTACACATCTTAACAGAGTAGAATCAAACGATCTCTTATACAGAATTTGTCCATTGAGGAAGAACTTGCTGGCCATCTTGGTTATGTATTTTCGGTCTCCTGACTGGCATCCTTCAGGGAATTCCCCTTTCAAGAGGTAATTCTTGATGTCATAGTACCATGGCTCTCCATCAGATTCTTCTTCGATTAGCATACAATAAGCTGGCTTTTCAACAATGCCAATCCTCAGAGGTTCTACATCCAACCCTTCAGTCGTTTGTAACATCGAGGCTAGGGTGGCTAATGCATCGGCAAATTGATTGTGAGACATTGATAGGTACTCGAATGACACTTCTTCGAACTTGAGTATCAATTCTTCAAGGTATTCGTGATAAGGGATGAGCTTTGCATCTTTCGTCTTCCACTCCCCCTGTGTCTGTAGAATAATGAGCATGGAGTCTCCAAAGACCTGCAATCTAGGTATCTTCATAGAAAGGGCCAGTCGTAGGCCCAGAATGCATGCCTCATATTCTGAAATGTTGTTGGTACAAGGAAAAGTTATCTTTGCCGTGACAGGGTAATGTTGACCATTTGGGGATATCAGTACTGCCCCAGTGCCTGCCCCTGATAGATTGACAGCACCATCGAAATACATGATCCACTTGTCTTCTGCTAAGTTCAGAATTTGTCCTTTTGTGTTTATTACTTCAGGGGATTCACTGCTTGACGGGTTTTCTGCCAGCATGTCAGCTATAGCTCTCCCTTTCACCGACTTCTGTGGGGAACACTTGATGTCAAATTCAGACAACATCACCTGCCACTTTGCTAATTTCCCAATTAAATCGGGCTTCTCTAGGAGGTATTTGACAGGGTCATTCTCTGTTATGAGCTGAATGTGATGATGTAGGGTATACTGCCTTAGTCTTCGTAGTACCCATACTGCCGCTACACAGGCCCTTTCAACTAGTACATATTTTACTTCAGATGGTGTGAATTTCTTACTCAAGTAATAGATGGCTCTTTCTTTACCATCTATCGGGCTTGTTTGGGCAAGTAAGGCTCCCAATGATTCCTGTTGTATGGTCAGGTATAAGGTCAATGGGTGACCAAGAATTGGTGGAACAAGCACCGGTGGTGTGATCAAATAGTTTTTGATCATTTGGAATGCCCTGATACATTCAGCATCCCATGTTACTTTCGCACCTTTTTTGAGCAATTTGAAGATTGGCTTAGCTACGTCAGATAGCTGATTGATGAATCTCGCAATATAGTTCAATCTCCCTAGAAGGCTTCTTACTTCTTTTTACTGTGGAGGGAGTTGATAAATCGTGGATGGCTTGAATTTTTGAGGGATCAATCTCAATGCCCCTATTGCTGACTATGAACCCAAGGAGTTTCCCGGATCTTGCCCCAAACACACATTTGTTAGGGTTTAGCTTTAACTTGTATTTGCGCAGGCGCTCAAACAGCTTCCTTAATACCTGTATATGATCTTGTCCTTTCTTGGATTTAGCGATCATGTCATCGACATATACTTCAATCTCTTTGTGGATCATATCATGGAATAACGTGACCATAGCCTTCTGGTAGGTGGCCCCGGCGTTTTTTAATCCAAATGGCATTACTTTATAGCAAAAATTTCCCCATGATGTGGTAAATGCAGTCTTGGGTTTGTCTTCTTGTTTTATGAAGATTTGGTTGTATCCTGAGAATCCATCCATGAATGAGAATAATTCGTAACCCGCCATACTGTCCACCAATACATCAATGTGGGGGAGTGGAAAATCGTCTTTTGGGCTTGCTCTATTCAGATCTCGATAGTCTACGCAGATCCGAACTCTTCCATCCTTCTTCATGACGGGGACTATATTTGCAATCCAGTCCGAGTATGGGATAGCTTCAATGAAGCCTACCCTAAGAAGTTTCATGACTTCTTCCTTAATCTTGTCTTCTAACTCGGCTTTCATCCGTCTGCTGCCTTGTTTGACTGGTTTGATACCGGGATTCGTGGGCAATGCATGTTCCACAATTTTAGGATCAAGGCCTGGCATATCCGCGTAAGACCATGCGAAGATGTCTTGATATTCTTTTAGTAGCTTGGTGAACTCGAGCTTTTCATCTAGAGATAGGTGTCCGCCGATCTTGATCTCTTTAATGTTCACGACGTCTCCTAGATTAATAACAACTGGTTCTTCTGAGGTAGGAGGCTTTGACTCTTCAAAGGTGTTCCAATCTCTGCGGATAGATGCATAATCCTCGTCTTCATCTTCCTCGATGTTATAGGAGTGGTTAATGGAGGGATCCGAATTTTGTAACAACCTGGTATGCATGTATGAGGTGATATGCTCAGGGGAAGTGGCTTCATTGTCCAACCACTCCACGATGACATTCACAGAGTCATCTTCAAGAAAAAGGTTTGTCAGATCTGATTCCATTGGTGAAGTGACATCCTCTTCAGATAGCCATTTGGAGTCCTGGTTGAAGTAGGCATTTAAGGGATTCCTGAACATCCGAAACCTGCCCTTCCAGGTTGGAGAACCGATGAATGAGTTATTTGGGCTGCTTTCGCTTCCTCGGCGTCCTAGGCTTTTGCCTCAGCCTCGGCTAGTTGCTTTCGGGACAGATTCATTCATGTGATATTTTTGGTACCCCAAGCCTTTTCTATGAGGGTTGGCCTTTAACTGTATGGGGTATTTATCCCTTGGTTGTGTTTACCCAGACCTTTTCCGGGGTCAAACCCATATGCCAGCAGCATCTTAGCTGATAAAAGATTGGCTTCTGAGATGTAGGGGTTTCTCAGCCTCGTCCCTGCCGGGGTATGAACTGTTGCTACCAACTCTAGGGAATGATAGCTTGCTTCTGTTTTCTCTTCAGGCTCCACATAGGGAATGGCACTGTTCTGGTATGTCTGGAGGTCGACTTCCCCATGTACGGTAATTGCCTTCCCATCTACAACGAAACATACTTTTTGGTGTAAGCTCGAAGGGACAGCTCCTGCTGTATGGATCCAAGGTCTTCCTAGTAAGAACCCAAATGCACTGGGCAGATCCATCACCTGGAAGTTTATAGAGAATTTCGTCGGGCCAATGAATACGTCAAGCTCGATCTCACCCACTACAGTCTTCTTCATGCCATCGAATGCTCTTACAGCTGTCTTGGATACCTTGACCATCTCTTCATTGATTCCCAGCCTTCTTATGGTAGCCAAAGGGCAGATGTTAAAGGCTGATCCGTTATCGATCAAGACGTGTGCGACTCTTTTGCCGTTGCATTGGGCGGAGATGTATAAAGCTTTGTTGTGCCCTCTTCCTTCCATGGGGAAGTCTTCGTCAGAGAAGCTCAATTGGTCTTTTAAAAGAATTGCCCCTACAAAGTCCCCTAATTGTACTTCATTAATTGTTTCAGGGACATGTACTTCGTTGAGTATCTTTAACAGTGCGTTTTTGTGCTTCTCTGAATTGATGAATAGGTCTAATAAGGATATCTGCGCGGGTAACTTCCTCAGCTGTTCTATCACCTCAAACTCGCTGGTTTTGATGATCGATATGAGCTTTTCGGCATCTTCCTTCGCGACTTCTTTCTTTTCGGATTCACCTTCCCTTGGGGCATAAAATCGTCCAGACCTCATTATCGCGTCTACTTGTGTGGTTCCATAGTCCCAATGGACTGCTTTAGGATCGTACTCTTCTGCTGGGGGGACTTTTATAGTTATAGTTGTCAGATGAGATATCTCTGGTCCTGACGTGTTGCCCTTTTCTTCTTGAGGCAGTTGAATCACGACAGGCTTGACTGGGCAATCTTCCATCTTGCTTAGGTTATCCAGTTCATCCAATCTAATCACCATGGTCGTGGCTACTTCAACCATTGATATAGTGTTGTCAAGTTCTTCTATGCCCTTCGAGGACTCTGGTTGAGAGAGATCATCCATACCTCCCCAACCGTCTGGTATGATGTCTTCAATCTTTTGATAAAAGCTGGGAGGAGCTGAATATTTCACTTTGAAATTGTACCCTCCAGAATCTTGACCCAGATTGTCTATAATTTCGCCTTTCTCCAGCGCATCGGCCATAAACTTGAGGTCTGCTAGGCTTCGTCTCTTGGCTTCCAGTTCATCTTTTTCAAACTCTTCTTCTGATTGAGTGACTGGCCCCAGACTGTTTACCAGATTCTCATGGGAGGTACCACAGGCGCTATTCTGCTCAGTCGTGATCAAGAAGTGGTTCCCTTCTAGAGATAGAGAAGCTTCAATCCCTTCGAATTCTTTATCAGTGATATCGGACATTATTCCCAAGCTCATCCTCTTGGCGATACATAACTTCTTTTGGTCAGTTGAGATCTCCCCTGCTTTCGGGTATGATGAAGCGGTTGTTAGCAGGTCGGTCAGCTTGGGCACGTCTACCTTCAACTTAAGGTAGTCTTTTTCCACTTCAGAGAATATTGCCCCCACTGCTTGATGATCTGGAAGTGGGTTTTCTTGTACATTTGGGGCCGCGTTGTCAATTTTTAGAATCTGACTATCAATCAGGGCTTGCACTTTCAGCTTAAGGATATAGCAGTTATCCACATTATGCCATCTCTCGCCCATATGGTAGGCACAGGTCTGGCTCTCATCAAAGCCAGGATACCTTGCAGGGTTTGTCCTAGGAGGTTCTTTCGCCACCAGGTGTTGCTCCAGCAGCATCGGAAGCAGTTTGGATAAAGGTTTCGGGAGTTGAGAGAATTGCCTCTGGGGTTGCTTTCTTCTAGGCTCTTGTACTTTCGGTGCCGACCAAGATGATCCGCCTTTGGCCTGGTTAGGATTGCCAAACGGCTTTGGCTTGTGGGGATCTGGTATAAATGCTATGTCCAGTCCGGCTTCTTTTTCCTTTCTCAAAGGGTACTGCTTTCTAATAGGAGCTTCATGAGGCCTTCTTTCTCTTAAGGCCCACTCTAGCCTTTCAGCAACCTTTATCAGGTGTGCAAATGTTTGACATCCAGAAGTGTTCAGCTTGTCAAAGTACTCATAGGGGAGTGCTTTCAGGAACAAGTCGATCAGCTCCTCTTCTGGGATTGAAGGCTTTACTTGGGTAGCCAAGGCTCGCCACCTCTGAGCATATGTCCTGATCGATTCGCCCCTCGCTTTTGAAGTTCGTAGGAGGTCTTCTCTTATTGGGGCTGTAGCCGTGTTAAATTTGTACTGCCTGAGGAAGTCTTCTGCGAGATCTTCCCATCCGTCGTAATCTTCCAAGTCTAGTTCAATGAACCAGGCCAGAGCGGCGCCAGCCAAACTTTCTTGGAATGTGTTCATTAATAGCGGGATATAATCCGAGTAGTGTGCCATCTTGCGCAGATAATACTTGAGGTGAGCTCGGGGACAACCTGTCCCACTGTATTTCCTTACGAACTCTGGTTCTTTATAGTCAGGAGGAGTTTCTACCTTAGCGAAAGGAGATATCTTGTCGAAGCGGCTAACTCGTAACCTTGACTGCTCAAGCATTCTTCAATTTTGGCCAGCCTTTTAGCTTCTGCTTCAGTTTTCATGGTCTGCTTCCCCTTCTCCTCTTTCTCGAGGTTGATAACAACAGGCGAGGCTTTTGGTTGTGAACGGTGGTTCGGTTCATGGACACCCTCCTCTGTATGTTGGGTATCTCTTGTTGCTTCTCTATCTGTTACATCAGGTACCATGGAAGGGCCTGAGTTGTTCTGATTATGGGCGGTTGTCTGTTTAGCTTGGTTGGCCTCCAGCATGGTCTTAATGTCAGCCATCATAGTTGCCAGGGCAGTCATCTGAGACTCCAACATGCCCACGCGCGGAGTCAATTCTTGCTGCTCCATCCTTGTCTTAAGGCGAGTACGGAAACGATGCGCTGGCAGTTCCGTGATGAGAGTGTACCTGTTCCAAGAAGATTTCGAATGAGTACTTCTTTCATTTTAGTAAAAAGGAGCAGCTAATTCTTTCAATTGCATGCTTCTTGTCAGTATATGAGAAAAAGGGCTACCTTGTGAGCCTTAACCTTATGTAAGTAGTTCTTTTAATCATTTCTCGACAAGAATTCATGGAATTAAAAGAAGGGTAATTTCTGACGATAGTTTTTATGTATTTGCAAAACATGTTCACATTCACACTTATGTGTTCAAGATAGTATTCCACAGAAACGGGAATGTATGAGAAGGCATCGCAATGTTCGCTTATTTTACACTTGACAGAATAGCCTATTCAAGTCTAGGACGTTTGAGGTCTAAGGTATCCTCATCATCCCAATATGGACTCCCCTGTTCAGTCTGGGGCTCCTCATCCTCTGAATATGACAGCGGTCCCATGTCTTCGGGTATGTATGGCTCTATTCCATGTACGTATGGTACGATGTATTCGGGTATGTAGGGCTCGACAAGGCTTCGTCGGATTGCTTTGAAGTGCTGAATGTATTCTGTGGTAGCTCTATGAATGTCTTCTTCATGAGTCACGTTTTCTGGCCAACTTATTTCTTCAGCCTGAGAATTCTTCAATGAACGTATGATGGATGCCACCTTGGCTTCAAACTGTCTTTTCTCCTCTTCTGTGAGGGTCTGGCTTGGTAGGTCAAAGGAAAAGGTACCAGGTTGTGGTGGAGAAGGGATCTCCTGAAGTGCTCCAAACTGCCGAATCACCCTCCTTAGATAATATGCAGTTGTGCCCGTGAATCCTAGCAAGGGGACTGGACCCCCGTCATCGCAGGTCAATCTGACCTTGCTCAGCGTCGGTAACCTTAGCTGCCATCGGAGTTGTTCGGGTTTTAGGACTTTGAGGAAGTTCTTCCACTCTATGAAGTTGAACTTAGGAACACGTGTATGGGTTCTAACAAATGTTTTAAGAGGGTGTGCATCGGGACCGATTTCGATGAAACCCATGCGGATGCGGAATTGTCTGATATGGGATGTGAACCACAGATACAGAAGATCACTAGAAACTCTAAAGATTCCCTTTTTGTTTTTTTTTTAAATGATTTAGGGAGAGGAAGGTTTCGCAAGGAGGATGTTTGAGTAATCCCACCCACAACAGACTTGTCTAGTTACTACAGCCATAATAGGGTCGAAGGTGATAGTTGAGATCGGGAATAGCACAAAGCTAAAGAATGCAAAGATAAAGGCTCTACCAGATTTGGTTCCTTTAGTAGCAGGAATGCGGGAGAATCGGTCTATAAGGAAAGATAGGGAGATCCGTCCAGAATTGCTTTTTGCATCCGCTTTGACTTCATTTAGGTTTGCGTCAAGGAATTCAGCCACCTGGCTTAGGGGTTTAAGTCCTATAGGGGGTCGGACGAGCGTAGGGGTGAACTCAACTCCGATGACGGCGCTGTATTCCTCGATAGTGGGAGTGATCTCTAGTCCTTCCATACAAAATGTAGCGGTGGTAGGATCCCAGTAGAGCGTCATGGCTTGAATAAAGGCAGGGGGACACTCAATCTTCAACAAGTCCAATAGGTACCCTAGTCGTGATTCCGCATACTTCTGGCTGGCTTCGCCCATGCCATCCCACCATGACTGGAGTTCAGCTCGGGGGATTTTGAACACTTGAATATCGCTCTTTCCCATTAAGTCTAAAATATGCAAATGATTTTTAAAGAGTCAATCGTCAGAAATTACTTTAAACGTATGAATATGCATATGTCATGAGGCATGCATGAGCCAACTTGATTGCATAGTTCAATTTGAAGAAATGGAGATTAGGACCTTTTTCAGGTCTTGAAAGCCTGACTCAAAGCCTAATTTGCATTTCAGGGAAGTGAATTATGCAATTTAGTCAGGTTTACTTAGTGACTAAAGGGAACAGCAATGTCACATTCCATTGGTCGACACATCAAAGGAACAAAGTGGGATGCATTTTTATTACAGTCAAGATGTCTAATAGAAGAAAGGTAAAGAGAGGTTTTTCAAACAAGAAAGCCATAAAAGCCAATGGAACGTGAGGATCCAAATCACTCCTTTTCCAGAGGTCTACCCAAATGACAGTCGGTCAAGAACTCTCCCTTAATCTAGGGTAGGGGAGTTATCTTCAGTGTTTTGGTCGAGAGGTTGTAGTTCCTCTGGCCATTCTCTAGTCCAGGGTATGATGACTTCGGGAGCCTTCTCGGGCTTCATCTTCTTGAGTGTGATACGTCTTGGCTTGGTCTTGGTTGCAGGGCGTCTTTTCCTACCCCAAAAAGTAATCATGGGTATATCTTCCCTGGCCAGCAGTTCAGTCTTCCGACGGGCGTACGCTTCCCTAGCCAGCTGGTTGCGACGCTGTCTCTTCATCTCCAGATAATTCTTGAACATTTCATCTGACTCTCGCTTAAATCTGAGGTTATCGACGTAGTAGTGGGTTTGGCAATCTTCAGCGTATCCTAGCTTACGTCCAGTCAGTTCCCGACCATGCACGAATCTAGTGAAGTGTAGCCTTGTGTTCGGTCCAGGGCGAGTGACTTTTCTCAAGTACTCGAAAGTTACCAACTCTGTTGAACTCTTAGGAAACAGCGACATCCTATCCTATAATCATTGTTGTTCCCATTAGTCACTTTGAGTAATCTTCATGATGCTAATGCATATGGGTATATGTAATGTATGAGTCATATCATGGAGCAAGAAATAAAGTACATTTAGAAATAAAATGTCTTACCAACCACACTTTGGGGGATGTTGAATGCCCCCTGTATCAATGGGTGGTTTTAGGTATACCAACCATCCATAGACATGCGCATGCGACAAGTGGGTATACTCTAAAGAAAATCGAAAATCAGGTGAGGAACCTACGGCTCATGCTCCCACGATCCACACGAGGCAGATTCTTCCCCAAGGGTACCTACCCAAGAGGGCTAGATATCGCCAATGCAGATGGTAGGCGGGAACGAATACGAAAGTCTCAAGTGCCATCAAACACAAGATCTTTTTCGTATCTTTTCCCTATCTAAGGTAACCTAAGGGTGGTTGCAGTCGGGGTTTGACCGCCAGTGTGTGCGATGTGTCGTGATCATCACAATGCAGGGTCATGCACGGTAGTTTGTATCAAAACACCGCTTCAGTATGTGCATAAAGAAAAACATACATTCCCAACTCCAACCTGCAGGAAAAATGTCAACAATCACTCCACCCCTTATTTCTCCAATCTGCAAAAACATCTAACACAATGGTTAGTGTACGTACCTCACCTTCGAGAGCATCTGCAGAAAACAAGGTCAGATAAACCAAACAACTTTTTAATCGGCTCAAGTCCTCTGGAATACGTAACCAGAGATTCTGGTTTAGAATAGTCCCCAGTGGAGTCGCCAGTCTGTCGCTACCCTCCCCCTCGCGGAGGCGGGGAGCGGGCTAATGGGCCGCCCGATCGCTGGCTTGATCGGACGCGGGCCTCTCCCAAGGCCCATTACCCAAATCGCAACTGCTGGATATACGTAATCGACCTTCAGTGTGGTCTAGTGACATGTGATGAGTGTACATGCCAAGGAGTCGCCACCAATCGTTTCGTGGAGGGTACGATCGGAAACCCTATCGAATAGTTGGGAGTGGTCTATTCGATTCTGCGGAAACCAGAGAAGTGGGTTCGGGGACTTAGTTACGCCAACTGTCAGAGTTGACGCCCTTTCGGTACCTAAACTTAATGGTTTATCTGATCCTAGGGTTTCATACAGACGAATGGGGTACAGATCCTAAATCTAGGAGTACATGCAGATGGGAAATACTACCCTATCACTCACAATCAATAGAAATAAGTGCGCAAATCAAGGATCCAGTACATGCGGATAAAGCACATGAAATCAGCATGGTATCCCTGATGAGGCCCTATTAGCCTAGAGAAATGTCAACCAAGGCTTAGGAGTGATTTGGACATGATTCGCCCATGAGGGGCAGAATCGTAATTTTGAACAATTCGGGGAAAATTTACCCTTAAAAAGGGTAAATCTGTCATTTTAGACAAATTAGGAAGTCAAAAGATAGTGGAAATAGGATTGGCCATCAATCCAATCCATTTCCTATTTTTCGGGAATTTCCAAGAATTTTCTGAAATTTTCAAGTGATTTTACCCTCGGAGGGGTAAAGTCGTAATTTGGACAAAGGCGAGGACTGAAAACCTCAAATATTAGGGTTGATCGTCCACCTGACCCAAACCCTAACTTTAAGCAATTTTCAGAACTCGATTGAGACAAGAAAGACAATTTTCCCATTGAAGGGCAAAATCGTCATTTTGAGAAAAGGGGCGGGACTTGAAACCCAAAATTGAGAATTGGTCTTCTAATCGACCCTAATTCTTACTTTGGAATTATCGGCCTTATCTTGCATCATAGCAGAGGCGACTTACCCCTAAAGGGTAATGTCGTCAAGTCTCGGAAGAACTGATAAGAAACCCCAAAAATAGGGTTGACCAGTTGTCTGTGGTCAACCCTCGATTTTTGGGGGTTTCTGGAATGTCTATGATTTTTCCACAATTTTTCCACGTTTTTTTTTTGGATTTTCTAAGAATTTTCTGATTTTTCTATTTTTTAAAATCATTTTTCGATTTTTTTATTTTTTAAAAAAAAAATATTATTCGGACCGGGTCGGAACCCGGCCCAGACCCGGATCCGTGAAACCGAAGACCAAAACGACGCCGTTTGATGCTTTTTAGTTTTTTTTTGTTTTAATCGGTTCTAATCCTACGATCCCTGATGAATCGCGTGGCTGATCTGTGCCCATTGGATTGATTACTAAAACCTACCGTTCAAATTAGGCGAAGACTCGATCAGGACCGTTTGATCCGATTACTTAAACCTACGGCCACGATTAGATCCTGAGACTCAATCTAGACCGTCTATTCTATCACCCTAAACGACGTCGCCTTCTCATTAATCCATACGACACCGTTTCCACCCTTTGTTTATTTTCTGATTTTAAAAATCATTTTCAGATAATTCTATTTATTAATCGGACGGCCACTAGAATTTAAGTTCGATTTATCTTAACCGTCCGATCCGTTAATTCGAATAACAGCCCCTAACGGCCGCGCTGACTCGACACCACGTGGACCAATCACGCATCGCCACCTAGGCCTTTGACCTGCTGACCTCGCCACGTCAGCTTCGTCTTCAACCTTTCGACCCCGGCAAAATGGACGGCTGAGGAACTCCGATGACGATCTGACGGTGGATTCTCGACGGACTGGAACGGGACCGGCGGCAATCGACTCGAAATCGCTTCTATTCTAACATATCTCAAGATTACGCGAATCCATTCACGGAATCAAGCACGATCGAACATGAACCAGTACGTACACATACACTCAAATCACTCGATTCATGGCGTAATGAACCAATTCATTAACAGGGAAGCATCATTCAATGTTCAGGAGACTTACCTCGAGCTCCGATCGAGCTCGCTCGGCCCAGATTTGGCTGGGGAAAGATGAACAGTGGCTCGACAATGGAGGTTGGATTGGAAGACTCGATTGGGCGTATTAAGACAAAACCGATGCAAACAAGATACGCGACGATGGTCAGTGATGTTCAGGGAATGAAACGCCCACACTAATTGCATGAATGATCAAGAAACGCATGAATCGCCATGAAAGCTTGAAGAAACACTCGAGACTGCAACTCACCTGTTCTCGGGGATTCCTTGTGCGCGGCCGGCGGCGATCGATTCCGGGGACTTTGGGCGACCTTCTGGTGGCCTCGTGTGGCTTTGGTTTGGCCTGGGAAGACCCAACCAGCGCCCTACAATTCGAGCTCAAATTCTCGACGACGGGGGTCGGAGAACGAGCTTTGCTTCGCGTTTTCTCTTTCTCTCTCGATTCAATTTCACCTTCTACAACTGAATCTGTCATCTTTTTCAACTGAAAGCGATCACGAGCTTATATAGCTCCTGGGAATTTTGGCGCCGAACGGTGGAGCTTCAACCAACTCCATTTGGCACGTATAGTCACGTGCAAATAGGTCAGAACGACGTCGGGGAGGATGGGCATTCCGTTTAATCCCATTTGGTTCTGCGGCCGGCTTTATTTCGCATGAATTTGGCAAGGATTTGAGCTGTTTTTTGCTTTTGTTGACTTTTGCAGGTCCGGCGACCTTGACCGTCCGATTACTCCCTCCTCAGGCAACCATTGGTCGTGATCTTGGTGTCAATCAACGGGGGACGATCTAAAGCTTTAAACCCCCACTAGTGTGTCTCCGATTGCGATCGATTGGTCTGTCATTTTAGCTGTCAAAGCTCGACTTTTCACTGTTCATTTGCGCAGATTCTCGAGGAAGAAGATGACACTGTTCTGGACCGGTTCGACCGGTCGGACCGGCGGTCGGACCGGTCAGAACCGGTTCCGACTCACCATTTTCGAAATTAAACCCAAATTAATGGGAAATTTTTGCAATTGAATCTCATAATCGAATCTAGGGCATGAATTCTATCTAGAAATGTGGTTTTGCCCAAAAGTTTTCATCAATTTCTACAAAATCCCCAAATTTTCATTTAATTGGAAATTGGGGATCGTGTAATTGAGGTGCAAATGATCAAATTGAGTCAAACCACCTGTGCCAATCGATTTAAAATGGTGAAATCCATTGGGTAGCATGTTCAATTTGCAATGATAGCCCTTGAATTAAAAGTAATTTCAATTATGCTTAATTTCAAGGACTAAAATGCAATTTTAGTATGTAATTTTGTCAAATCCGTGCAATTAAGCAAATTGCGCAAACAATTGGGCTAAATTGAAATAGGGGATAGTTAGATTGAATGTCAAGATCTTAAAAAATTCCAAAATTGCAAATTAAAAGACTCAATTGTTATTTTTTTCTTCAAATTCAATAGTACGGGTTACAAATGAACACCTAAAATTGAATCTGATTTTGATTTTTTTGTGAGGTAAAAAATACAAGGGATTAAAAGGAAAAATATTGGATATTTTTCCATATTTTTGTGACCTCAAATTCTATTTTTCTTGATTTTTTTAAGTGTTTTTCTATTTTCCAAAAATACTAAAAAATATGAAAAATGTGAAAACTTATTTTTTGGTCAAGAATGGTTCCTTGGGCTTGGCCAAGGCCACCAAAGTTGATTTTGTAATTTTTTTTTAACTTTTTATGGATTTTTTGTGATTTTTTCAAAAATAAAAATGAAAAAGGCTGGGTCAAAAATCAGGTGTCAACACATACATCTGTCCGCAGCTGATCGTTCCTTCTCCATGCACACATCACGTGACCCCCACGATAATTTTAGGTGTTAACAGTAATGCAATCTCTGAAGCAGAAATTCGCTTGGTCACACAACATTACATTTCTACTACTTCTTAAGCGAATTTCTAGCTCTCAAGCTATTTTTCAGCCAATTCCAGATTTTTTTTAATAAAAAAATCTATTTCTCTTTTAGAAGCAGAACTCAACATCAATATCTCTCACACTTTGACTTCTTTTCATTTTCAGTGCCTCTCTCTCCCAACCATGCTTCCGTCGTCGCCAGCCGCTGCCCATCGCTGCCTTTGTGTCACCGTCTCCGGCAGCTAGAATAAGAAATAAATAATAATTTTTATTTTTAAAAAGTAAATAATTTATTTAATAAATCAAAAATGAACTAAAAAGCTTTCGGCTGCCGATAATAAAATTTTGTTACAAGATTTGTCTTATTAATGTTCTAGAAATAGAAATTTTCAGCCATTACCAAACGTTTTTCTCTGATGAAAAATTAACTTAGCTTAAAATCAAAAGTTCATTTCCGAAACAAAAATTTGGTCATGCGTGCCCTAACTCTTCTCTATTATTTTAAGCCCCCTAAAAAAAAAAACTCCTCTTTAGTAATTACTTAGTATATAAACACTCAACCAGTACTTGACATTCTTTTATAACTCCAAGCCTAACTATGAGGGAAATGGATCCCCTAACATTGGGGATCCATGTTAAGAGTGACATAAATGTTCATCGAGCCGTTCATTTTCCATTCGACGGTCAAGATTTGACGTGAACCAAAATTTTTCCTCCTCAAAATTTCCCGCCCACATTTTTTCCCCCACTAAAATTGATGCGGACCATCTGATAGGAAATGGACGGCTCGATGGACGTGATGGTACCCTTAACATTGATCCCCAATGTTAGGGGATCCGAATTATTTCCCCCCACAAAAATTGATGTGGACCATTCGATAGGAAATGAACGGCTTGATGGACGTGATGGTGCCACTAATATTGATCCCCAATGTTATGGGATCTGAATCCAACTAGGAGAGTCGGTTACTGAACGACCCATGATGTAAAAGTTATTTCTAATTTGGACTAAATTAATATTATTATAATCAATTAGTTGGTCTAATAAAGAAAAAATATGCAGTTTTCTAATTAGTCTAATGTGGGTTTGATTAGTGTTGGTTGAGTTAAACATTATCCATAATGAGAGGGTCGGCTTACAAACTCTATGAAGAGAGCTCAAGTACATCATTCAAAGAAGCAATAATGGAGTTATAAAGAAGAAACTCTTGAGCATTGATTCATCAGTATTCCGCATTAATAATAATGGATCCCAAACAAGGTGTGTAAATTCCTATACTCTATTATTATAATTTGTGCATCTAATTGTAGTGATCTTAGGGCATCGTTTAAGCTTAATAATTGTAGCCTACGCATGAAACATCTGAGGTCGCGTTTGATCATCCGGATATTTTTTTTTATTGATAGGAAAATATCGGATAGATTAGGATAGGATATGATTTTAAATATCTCATCTAATGTTTATTACGTCCAGATACAACGTGAATTTAAATATACATTATCCAAATAAAAATGTTTGTTCGCAGTTAACTTTGCCGTTTGGAGATGCCCTCGAGTTCGAGTTCTCCGCCGAATTTTCGAGGACCGAACCGACGGAGCCTGTGGTTTCGACTATGTGTTCCATCTATGCCCCCGACCCGTTCGCCGAAATGACAAATAGACGGCAGATGGAGGAGGAAAGTGAAGGAGCAAGGAGGAGGAGAAGATTCAAAGGGATCTCTTTTGGGAAGGAAGAGGCGGGATCGGTGACCTTTGGCACCGGTTTTCTCGCAGATCGAAGGCGGGAAGCAGGTTGTCGCCGGTGGGAGGAGTAATGGCCATTGGAGTTTGCTTAGGCCTTTGCGATAGGTACTACGGTTACTACCCCATGAATGTGTTAGAATGCTTCTCTGGGTTGTATTCCGCATGCATGACCCTTTATTTTTTTTTACATGTCTTATCCGAGTCTACCTCACTCCTTATGTGAGATTTTTTTCTTTTCTTATTAGGGCTATATCTAGAGTTCGCGTCACTCCAAACACCTGATAAGAAAAGAATTAGTCTATCCGGAGCTGTAACCTTACTTATATCGGGAAGAATTACTAAAAAAAGTCATAAATTTATTATAATTATGTCAATTCAATCCTAAATATTTTTTTTACCAATTGAGTCATACACCTTCTATATTTGTGTCAATTCAGTTCATTTAGCCAATTTCGGCCGAAAATTACTAACATGGACATCGACAGTCCTATATGGTGTGGTGGTTACTAACGTGGACGTTATTAATAATATTTTGATATTTTTCGATTTGTATGACTCAATTGATACAATTCAATATGTTGAAGACTTTTTTTCAAAAAAAATTCCGCCGGTCACATGAGCGATTTGTAGGTAGTTGATGAGATTTGACAGGTGACCACGAGTTCGTGGATTGAGAATTCTCCAATTCCCTTAACCAACTGCACCAGCTCTACTCCTACTTAATTTTAAAGCGTAGAAAATTGCCTATGGAAAATTAGTAACTTCATTAATGGATTTTAATTTCCAATATATTTTAATCGTTCAACCTCAGAAAAGTACTAAATAATATATGATTTTTTTTTTGGGTAAGTTTCTAAATATGTGATAGTTACTTCATAACCAAAAGAGAAAACTCACTTTTCATATAAGAAGTCGCTGAGCGCGGTGAAAGACTTATCTGCCTCGTTAATATATTGAAACTTACTTTTTAATACCGAAAGTTACAAACCGTGTTTCGACAAATAGTTAATACCATAAAAAAAACCTTAGGCTAAAAGTTACACCATGTGCCATATTCCAAAATTAAATTTCTACGTCACAAAAGGTCTCGAATCAGTACGCCCTACAAATCCACCTTTTGTTAGCTTTCGTATAATATCTCCATCATATTGTGGAAATTTATATGGCAAACAACTCTGATGATCGATGTGCGACGTGAGTTTGATGAGAATTAAACATAATGACGCGTCATAAATCATGTTTGCAATTCTTGTCGACTTAAAATAACTTTATTCTAATTTTGCATGTCAGATAATTAAAATATGCTGGAAATATGTTAATTCGCGTCAACATATGAATTTTAGATGCACTGTCTGTGTCATAGTTTGGGTTTCCCTCGGAAATTCACATGTTACCTTGTGTCGTAATTGTGTTGTGCCAATGAGTGTCCGATATTACAGGCACCAATTATATATATATATATATATATTTGGATATATTCACTATAAGTTCTCAAAATTGTCACCAAAATACAATTGAGTCTTGACATTTTCAGAAAGTGCAATTAAATCCTAAAACTTGTCACAATCGAGTCATTCCGTTAACCTCGTTTATTCGGCTAATAAAAAATGTTGACGTGACATTTTTTTATTACTTTCTCTTTCCTACGTGGCTCTGACTTGTCTGAAACAATAAAAATGTCCAAAATGACGTCGTTTTAATCCAAATTTAATTTTTAATATAAATATTAATTAAGTTAAATAAAAAGAGTGAAGCAAAATCAGCGAGGGCCCTGCCCTCCACCATCGCCGAAAGGGCCAGTCGGGCCAAGGGCCTTCACTGGTTGGGATGGGGCTGGGCAGTGGCCCTGGCTCGGTTTGGGCGAGGGTTGGTGAGGTGAGCCTCGCCTATCGTCGACCAAATTCGCTTGCCACTTGCTAGGACTTGGCGACCTAGGGCGACACTCATCGCTTTTTTCCATTTTTTAAAAAAAATATTTGGTTTGTTTTTTTACATTTTAATTTAACTAATATGTATATAAAAATTAAAATTTAACCAAAACGACACCATTTTCAATTTTTGAGAGTTCGTTTTTTTGAACTTCAGCCCATTTGATTTGCGAAAAATGGCAAGTTTACTAGAGATACTTTCCGATCAGCAAAGTGAGTTCCCCACCCTGCGGAAATGAAAACACTTTTTTAAAATTGCTCATCTTGATTTTTTTTTTAAAATTCAATATTTTTTTTTAATTCTTTTTCTTTTCTTTCCATCGGCTAGTCGTCGAGCCTCGGCCCGAGTTCGAGCCTCGATAGTCTAGAGTAAAGATGAGCCTCGTTGGCCTGCGCCTTTGAAGACGCTAGATCGAGTCTCGCCGAATCTCAACGAGAAGTAAAAAATAAAAATAAAATAATTTAAAATTCATCTTTCTTAATTATGATAAACTCATGAGATTGAAATCATTTTTCAAATAAGATCCAAACATACATAACCACCGTATAAAAGGAGAACTAATCATTTTTCTAGGAAAATAACTTTCTGAAAAGCATTTTTCCTCAGCATGAAGTTTTTCGTAAAATAAACGCACCCTAAATGAATCCGAGTTGTCGTGTGCATGGGAGTAGGCAAGAATTTGACGCTTAAAGCTCGAATATGGTGGTTATCTTGAGAAATCTCATTTATGGATTGTCCGGCTCTAAATTTGAAGTAAGAGAGACTTGATGAGAAAAATACAAACACAAGTGCTTAATTTCTCCTATGTATCTCGACTTGCTCTTCTACACAATAGTTACTAATCCCATTCGAAAGACATCAGAACATACATAAATTTTCTAATTCAAGTTCATCCGATTCGAGATCCTTCTTATTGGAATTAACATCCTCGTCGAAGTCGACAAGAACTTCGATAGGAGAAGTTTGTCTGGTGTCCTTGTGAATTGAGAAATTATGAGATTCTTAATTGCATCATTAGTCGATAATCTGAGATGGCGAAAGCTTTCTCCAGCTCGCACTCGCGTCGCAGGTACAGCTTAAGTCGGATTTGAATAGAATAATTTAAAGTTGTAAGAATTTGGATTGAAATAAAGGTGTCGGAGCAGTTACATAGGCGGAGGAGGCCGCATGGGCATCTGCACCCGATACGACGAGCCGTAAAAGTCTCGAACGGGTTCCTCGACGGCCGTGAACCCGCCACGGGGGTCGCCGCCTCCTCATGGACGCTCCCCTCGCCGCCAGGCGTCCGCCGCCGTCAGTTTGCACCGCCGCTTCGGAGCCCAACTTCGCTCCCTCTCAGCCCGCCGGCGTCGTGTTCAGGCTTCTATGCCCCGCACCGAAAGCTGGCGGCGTCGCTTCGGGCTCGCGCGACCTCGCCGGCGCGAAAGTTCGCGTCCTCGAAGAGCCTCTATCAGCTTCATCGCGCGACGATCGAGTGGTTCTCATATCCTCCACCGAATGCACCACGGCCAGTTCGAACCTAGCCGAGCCTGAAGGCAGACACAATCCGGCTCCGGGTTCTGACTTGAGCGGAGGTTTCAGCGCGAGCGCGAATGTGAGCGAGCGCGAGGAGCTGTCCCCAGCTCAGCGAGCCTTAGTTAGGGTTTTTGAGAAGATAGTTTCGGTGGAACGAAATAAGGTGGATGATGGCGCATCGAGTGATCCGAACCACAATTCGAGCCCTCACGAGAGTGGAAGTGGCAGGGGTTTTGTGGCGTGTAGGATGTTGGCGCGGAGTGATCAGGTGGATCGTCAAGTGCTTGAGAGAATTGAGAGCATTAGGCATGACAGTGGGGCTTCCGTCACTGTATTGCCCCTGGATCATCTATCCTTTGCTTCTTCCAGGGATGAATTGATAGAGGTGCTGCTTCTTTCTGTTCTGGCCACTTATAATTGTTTGCTCGTATGATTGCATTTACACTTTATTGTGCTGCTTGGAAATTCTTAGAGATCCTTATGCTCATAAATTATCTAGATTTCCCAAACACTCTGGTGCAGTTATAAGTTGAATGTCGCGGACATTTGGGTGATAATGAATTTGCATTCTAACACATTTGGTGGGTTTTAGGATTGATGGGATGCGGATGAGGAGTAAAGAGAAAGGTGCTCGATTTTGCTTTTGCTTTGTAGTTTCGCGGGGCTTCTATGCTCGTATACCAACTAGAATTGCCGAACCCTTTGCTATTGTTGCAACTCGAATGTCGTGGACATTTGGGTGATGATGAATTTGCGTTTTAACACTTTTTGTGGGTTTTAGGATTGATGGGGTGCGGATGAGGGGTAGAGATAAAGGTGCTCGATTTTTCTCTTACCATGAAGTTGTGACTGAAAATGTGCCTGAGGGTTAGAGATAGATGTTTTGGGAAGCAAAAACAAACACCATTGAGTTTAATCTTCTCAAACACGTCAATGTTGTCGGCTACCATAGCTTTGTGTAAAATTGAACGAGGCTTAATTAGGATTCTGATTCTTAACACCTTAGTAGTTGATAAACTGGCAGTTTTGTTGCTTAAATTTGTATGTGCAAAATGTGCAGAAAGGCAGTTGAGAAAGAAGTGTCTCAAGTTTTGATTTTGTTACTCTGTGATTGGAAATAACGTCAATTCTGGACAAGTATTGGCAATAAACCTTTTCTACTGCTTGGAGGTAATTACAAAGTTGTGTTAGCAACAGAAGATGAAAATGAAGCGCAAATTTAATCTTCTTCCAAGATATCTTATGTTGTATCAGTTGTAAAGTTATGAACTTTAAATTAAGCCCTGGAAATATGCGATGTGGATGTGGGGAAGTTATGTGAAAATCACTTGGAAGTAATGGGAATGGTCACTTAATCTTGCATTTCTTGTTGGTTAAAAAACGAAGCCTTTTCTTTTTTTTTTATCTCTCAAGTTAGTGAGTGCTTCTGTTTCTGCCCTTACTGGTCACAAAATTAACTACTATGAAAAAAATATTGCATTGGCAATAATATGGATTATATTTTATAGCTAGAGAGAATAGTGAGAGAAGAAATGCCAACAAAGATGAACATTAGCATGAAAATTGGAGCATTCCACAGTGAAGCATTGTGGTAAGTTTGTTGAAGGAATCATGGCAAATTAAGTTTGTCGTGAAAATAATTGAATATTAAGTTGTGTGACTTTTAATATAGTGAACTACGTTAATGGCACTATTCTGAGATGCGGCAGTAGATTATATCAACACAATACAAGTAAAAAAGGCCTTTTCCTCTTCTTGTATGTAGCTGAGATGCGATTGACTTTTGTCTGCTCTCCGTTTCTCTTGTATAATGTGTGGCTTCTCATTAAATAATCCTTATATGGTAATTACTTTGCGTGTGCGTCTTAATTATGATAATCTGATATAGATTACAGGAAATTTCTCAGCCGTGAAGAAAGCACTCCTATCTGTTTCAAGCTGTCTTCAGGAAAGCCCTAGGGCTGATTTAGCCAACTCAGGTGCCACAACTGCTAAAGTTTCCGGAGGTTTGCCGCCTGCAACATCTTCTCATATGGATCCTTTTCCTAAAGAGGGCCATCCATTTGGACGACATGCCGCCGATCATCTATCCATGGGTTACCCTCCTTTTTCTGGGCCTGAGGTCATCGGAGCCAACCGTAGGATGGTGGTGGAAGAGGAGGTCGTATTTAAGCTGCTATGCCAGCGAGAAAAAGTTGGCAGCGTGATTGGTAAAGGTGGCTCTGTAGTTCGTGCCATGCAAAATGAGACTGGCGCATTTATCAAAGTTGCTGATGGTTCGCCTGATTCAGATGAGAAAGTCATTATAATTTCTGCACGAGAGGCATGTTCATCCGACTCTATTGTTGAAATCCATTTGCTGTTTTTGCCTTGTGAGCCCTCTTTCTTAGATTTTTTTGTTTCCGTAATAATTTGTTAGATGTTCTACAGCGATAACTATCAAGCCTTATTCAACTAAGTGGAGTTTGCAGATTCTTAGATGTTTTATAATCTAAAATATTTCTATCGTGAATGCTCTTGAATGAGTGTGCATCTATAGCATATCTTCCTTATGACAAACATATCTGGTGATTTAAGGAATGAAGGATATATGGTTAAATAATTGCATGAATATTGTGGAGCAGTGGTTTTCGAGAAGTAAATAGGATAGTCAAATTTATTAACTGATTGTTTTGCTCTGGGTGATATTATACCTGTAACTGGCAAGGACTTCATCTGGTATGCCAGTGTAAAACCTGCAATTGCGGGCCGTACTAGATTTGATCTCTTTTTCTGCAATAATTCTTGCATCTCTGTGGATTTTAGAGAGGCAGGACTGTGATCACGTCAGCTGCATCTATTCCATTCCAAGTCTGTCAAAAACTTACCTCTTCTTTCTCACCGTTCATTTCAGAACTCGGAGCAAACACGTTCTGCTGCACAGGATGCGGTCATGCGCGTGCATCACAGAATCACAGAGATTGGATTTGAACCTGGAGTTGCAGTTATTGCTAGGCTTCTTGTGCCTTCTCAGCAGATAGGTTTCTTGGTAGGTAAAGGAGGTTTTTTCATAAATGAATTGAAGAGGGCTACTGGTGCCAGTATACGAGTTTTTGTGAGAGAACATTCTCCGAAGTTTGACTCACACTATCATGAGGTTGTGCAGGTAATGTGTGATTCTTGACTTAACCAGTCTGCTAGTCTTGTTTACCCTTTATCGCAGAAATGTTAAAAGTGATGTGCTCTTGAATCTAATCCGTAGTGTAAATCTGCCTGATTCTGCTAGGTAAGATCATCAACTTTCCATCCATCGGTTGATATTCTGGAGGAGATGTTCATAGGTATCAAATTAATGCAGCTTATGATGTTGAAAGCTGGGTGGTTTTTGGCAGGTTGTGGGAAACTTGCATGCTGTACAAGATGCTCTGTTTCATATCACTGGCAGAATTCGTGAGACCATATTCCCAATGAAATCCCCGCGTTCAAACTTTGCTGCCCCACCACACCTGCCTCCCTTCAATGAAATGCCACCCCCATTTTCCAGGCCGAGGCATAACCCACAGTCTCCAGGCCGCTACCCACATTCTCCAGGCCGTTATCCACACCCTCATGGAATGGACCGTCCTATCCCTGGCCCGCCGCCCTTTGATTTACAGCCTCCATTTCCTCATGGAGTGGACCGGAGCATCCCGCCTAGAGAGCATATTCCGCATCCTTATGGGGGTGACAGACCAGCTTATGGACCTCCATTTGACAGACCACCTTCGCCAAGAATGTGGACTCCACGAGTATGTTATTTGCACCTTTTGAAAAAGCCTATGTATCCCCCAATAAACTTGCGAAAGAAGAGGATTTATCTATCAAATCTCACATCTGGAATTGATTTCTGTTGGTTGGAGTTATTTTAGGGTTTCAGTGGCAGTCATCCTAGGGGAATGCCTGAATTTGGTTCCGGTAGGGCTCCAGGGAGTTGGCCTTTTGGAAGGTAATGCTCTTTTTCTATGTTGCTTAGTCAAATGCCAACTGAGTAAACGCGTCTGCCTGGGAGGTTAAACTAGATGGTGAATCAATTAAAGTAATGCAGGAACAACAAAAATAAAATAGTGTAGTCAATCTGCAGGGACTCAAATCTATATTTTTGAACTTGAGTGCAGTTATGGCGCATGTCTTGGACACTAGATGTTTGTGTGTGATGTTTGGATCACTGCGTTCAGAAAGTTCTCCCTGTTTATGTTTTTGTCTGATCCTCCCGGCTTTCTGTTAATGAATCTGTATGATCAGTGGAAATCCAGGCCCCGTGTTGACGAGCACATCGGTTGAGATTGTGATCCCGCAGAATTTGTTAGGGCATGTACATGGAGAGGATGATAGCAATCTGAATCAGATCAGACAGGTAAGCAGATGTTTTAGTCAAGGGAATAAGATTGTGTCGCAGCCTCATTGACCCTGGGTGATCACAGGTTTCTGGCGCGATGGTGGACATTCATGATCAAAAGCAAGGGGCTTCTGAAGGCGTTGTAGTGGTGTCCGGAACAGGTGACCAAGTCCGAGCTGCTCAGAGCCTAGTCCATGCTTTCATTTTATGCGGACAGACATCCTGACCCTGTTCAGGTCGAGTTTGGTGAAAGCCAATACTACATGGGGAAATGCCTCTAAAATGGAGCAGTTGTGAACGTCAAGCAAATTGTAGATACTGTTCAGTTTGGGATTGTTGTCATTGAGAGTTTGGTGAAAGCAAATTGCTGTTCTTGATGGAGATGGCTAGTCTGTTTCTTAGCTTATCCATATCGCAAAAGATTCGGAAGAGGAAGAGGTATCTTCGTTCGTTGATGTAAATGAAGGAAGAGGAAGAGGTATCTTTGTTCGTTGATGTAAATGGAGGCCTGGGACGTTTGTTTGTCGAGATCAAATTCTATATGGTAACCCGGTTTCATGCTCGAGTATAAATATCTCTTTACCCCGGCTCTGTGCTTCGTTCCATTTCACTGGAGGAACAAAAGCGATGCAAAGTGCTTAGGAGATCCGAGGTTTCGTAAGTCGTTGGTCCGGACAAGACTATCGAGTGCTCGTGCACCTACGACACTGACTTCCTAAAACCCTCTATTTTCTGAGGATGGGATGCGGCAGTGGTTGTATTGCCGGCCAATTCAAGGCAAGACAAGAAGAATCGGTCCAACCACAATTTGTTTGACCAGCATGAGTCGGGAAAATATAGGAGGACCTTGACTCGGACTTGGTTCTTCGCAGAAACTTCATTGTCAAAGTCGTTGTTCTCGTCAGAAAATCATAATTACTGCTTATCACATACGTGACAAATAAAAGCACTCCCTTTAAATAATGATAATTTTGCTCTTCGACATTTTGCGAAAAATATGAGCCAAATACATTATAAAAAAAAACCGCCTCGGCTAAGTTTAGTTTTATTACAAATGGCATATAAAAGTCGAGAATGATTAATATATTTTTATTTCTTAAAATAATAGAGTCGGGATTAATTTTCATTTCACGAAAAAAAAAATCAAGAAGAGAAGGTAAGGCTGCGTATGGATGGTGGCTGGGGAAACTGTTTCTGTTCCAAAAGTGTTCCGGGAACACTTTTGGAGCAGAAACGCGTATGGTTCAAAAATGTTCCGAAAGTGTTCCGCGGAACACTTTTGTGCCAAAGAACACTTTTGAAGGAACAAAAAAAACTTGCTTCTGGGATTTGGGAACACTTTTTGGAACACTTTTGAAACCACCATCCATCGTCGCCGGCGCGATTGCCACTCGCCGCCTCGCTAAAAGCCGACCGTTGACGGTCGCCGGTCTCCGGCCGCCCCTGCCGGCCGCCGGCCGCGGTCGTCGGCCGCCGTACGCCGTTGCGGTCGCAGGCCGCCGTACGCCGTCGCGGTCGCCGGCCGCCGTTGGCCGTCCGCCGCCGCCGTCGGTCACCGCCGACGGCCGCCGGCCGCCGCCCACCTCCGGTCGGCGACTGAAAAAAGTGTTTTTTTTTAAATTACCAAACGCGTTTTTTTCCTAAAAATCGTAATTTTGAACAGAAACACAAAAAAATGTTTCTGTTCAAAAAATGCTCCCTGTAACAGAAACGCTACCATACGCAGCCTAAATTTGTGATTAATGACACTGCACTAAAATGGGGATGCCCGGCCCCGGCAGGGACCCTCTTCAGCGAAGTCTTTCTTCTTCCTTAACAATCCCAAACCCAACATGTCTGAAATTGCAATAAGCACACATGATCGTTAAATATCAAGAACAGACGATAACAAGTAAGTTTAATAATGATTAGTCCAAAATCCTAATTTTTTTTTTCCTGTTCTTTTAAGGATTCATCAATGTTCGTCTCTCGTCCTGGGTGGGACAGGGACCGAACTATCTCCCTCCTAGATCTGGACGAAGTCAAAATTTCTCCGCTGTCTCTCTCTCTCTCTCTCTCTCTCTCTCTCTCTCCTTGCTTGTTTACTCCGTCCCCGTTTACATCGTTTACCTCCGAATCTAAGCAGAGATCCATTTAATCTGTGATCACCCATATACTGGAGGTGGAGGCGATTCTCCGCTTTCCTTTTTATTCTTTTGTTGTTCTAATTTCCGTCTTTCAGATTCTTGCTCGTCGGTTTTCTTTTTTCGCAACGCAAATATCCTTCCTTTGCTGGAAATTACGACGACCCAGAAGGTCTTTCCTTCGGTTTGGCCTTGAAGCTTGTCGCTTTTTTCGATGGTTTCTGATACTGAGTCGTGAATCTTGGTGGGTTTTGAGTCTTGTGGAGTTCGAGATCTGGCTGGTGATTAAATGGCTAGGACCAGATCGTCGTCGGCGTCGGCTTCGAGCGGGTGGAAGTACTGTAACCCCTCGTATTACTTGAAGAGGCCCAAGAGGCTGGCTTTGCTCTTAATTGGCTTTGTTTGCGTCACCTTGGTGGTGTGGGATCGCCAGACTCTTGTCAGGGAACACGAGGTACTTACTAGTTGGCTCCTCAATTATCGTCTCTTTGGCTGACTTGTGGAAAAATCCGACTGCTTCAAGTGCTTGGGCTGATGCTTTCGGTTTCGACATCGATGCTGCATACAATTAACTGCCAGATCTTTCAATGGGTTTTTGTTCCTATCACTGTGTACTCTTGTTAATCTTGTTAGGGTATTACAAAAATATTAAGGTGCGAAAAGAAGGTTCTATTTCCGGTGTCAGATTTTGTGCTAATGAGCAAAAAACGAGTGAGGTTTGCCTTCAATCATTGGACCAACTGATGATGAACCCATTGGCTTTGTAGTTACTGTAGTAGATGAAACAGGAACAGATTCTAAGCTCCTACAAAAATGGGAGATGTCGCCTTAATCACAAAGCTTTTTTTGGAACAAACCAAGGCAATCAATTGTAGTGTATTGGTTTTGTATCCATTCCTCTATGCAGTCACTGGCAAGTGTTCCTTGGTGGCCATTGGGTAGGTGATCTGTCTATGGGTGAATATCTGCAGGCAATCATGCTGACAGATGACTAATAAGAATAGCATAATAATGACTGTATTGCTATTAACATTTAATCTCGTGCTAATTATATTTTCTATCCTTAAACTTCTCTAGCTTTCTTCTACATAAGACATTTAAAGTGGGAATTAACTACTTCCGTAAATGAACTTATGGCCAGTGATCATTATGCTGGCTGCTGCTTTGTACTGTAAAGGTACAGATGTCCACCACGGGGTCCTAGTTTGGGTTATTTGGCAAATGGAGAAAGTTCCTTTAAGACATAATTTCTGAAGAGTTAGCTGTTATCACTGGATGAGCTGGCCATGCTTCTAAAGTATTTAGGTTTCTGTTGCAGATTATGGGAGTCAACAAATTGACAAGTGTCTCCTTCAAGGAAGGTTATTATGGTCTATATCACCTAAAAACCGTTAAAAAGGAGAGATATGTGCTAATAAAAGAAAAGGTTGGAGAGATGCCTAGGAGCTTATAACATGATACACAACCGATATTGCCTTTGTTACATTAAGGTAGATTAGCAAACTTTTAGTTGACACGTTACCTCTCAACTAGAAAGATTGATTGCTCTTTTTTACCACTGGGACCTCCATAGCACTTCCCAGTGTGATGCATCAGTAATTGAACCTTTCATTCTTTTTGAGATGGCTGATAGCACAATGATACAGTGGAGAGCTGAAATTGAACAAGGTGTATATTTGCTGTTTCATCTCAATGAAATTTGCAACATCATGTCCTGCTTTGGGTTGAAACTCATTTTGGAATCTGGTCGTAGAATGATGGTAATTCTCCTTTGCAGGTACAAAATTCAAAGTTAAATGAAGAAGTAAAGGAGTTGCGGAATCTGGTAAGATTTTAACTGCTAAGGCTTCATATTGTTGGCCAACTTTGGATCCCATTTTTCTAGTTCTTTTTTTTGTCTTTACTATTATATTTTTAACTTTGCAACATGATACACATAATTTATGGTCATAGTTCTGCAGGTTTTCTATATTGAAATCTGTAAACTTGTCATCCATTATTTAATGGAGCTTGTGAGTTGGGGAGAAACATTTAAAGTGTTTTCTAACTTTTAATCATACCTGATGTTCTCTTTCCTTCTCTATTTTAATCTTCCACCTTTAAGAAGCCCCCAACCCTCAAAAAAGAAAAACGGAAAAAACAAAAAGCTACAGCTGAATCTCCTTGGACATTCACTTTGCTCTCTGGCGCATTCTTGAATATTGAAAGGACATTACTTTGTGAAGTATTTTGGATAGGGTATGCATGACCTGACTTCAAACTTTGGTATTCAGGTGGAAGACTATAAATCTAAACATGGAGATGCGGTTGAGAGACGCAAAGATGGTGATTCATCCAAGATATTGGCTCTTCCAGTTGAGTCCATTGACGATGAACGAAGGGAGAAAGTGAAAGAGGCTATGCTCCACGCATGGAGCTCATATGAGAAATATGCGTGGGGAAATGATGAACTTCAGGTGTGCAGTTTATTATGATGGTTAAAAAGAGAATAGATGAATGGGCTGAGTAAATTTTTGCTTTATTTAGTGCCCAGCTTTCCACTGACCAGCAAGTTGCTCTATGGTGGAGAGATCATTTGTTGTTGCCTATGCATATTTTTTAATTACAGACTTGCCATGAATTACTTGTCCACTCCCTTTTCCTTGCTGTCTTTTTCTTGGGTACCTAGTTTCAATTTTTTCTTCTTTTCTTTTGCAGCCACAGTCAAGGCAAGGAGTGAACAGTTTTGGTGGCCTTGGTGCAACTCTCGTAGATTCCCTTGATACACTGTATATTATGGGACTGAAAGAGGAGTTTCAAAGGGCAAGAGAGTAAGTTTTAACTTCAATCAAGTGCCTTCTGATGGTTACCTTCTATCATGGAGTGCAATGCACGTGTCCATTTCAAAGTCTATAATCTATGGAAGGAATCCTTCCATTAAAGGGGAAATATAGCTCATGATTGAGTAGGTGTATTGTGTTTTGGTGTTTATCTGTGAATGTTGAGCTAATAACAGGTGTTTAACGCCTCATTTTTCCTTTTGTCAGCTTTGTGATTCAACCTTTACACGTTTTATTCGAAGGTTAATTTTCGTTGCCTCTTGTTGCAGGTGGGTTGCAAATACGTTGGATTTTAACAAGGATTATGAGGCTAGTGTTTTTGAGACTACCATAAGGTTATTTTAGAAGGTTTCTTTTGTGTTCATTTAACTCATCTTTGTTCAATAATAGAAATGCGTTGTATTTGTTGGAAGCAAATGGCATGTCGATACCGCTTCTGCTGATACATTGCTCCTTTAGGGTTGTAGGCGGACTTCTGAGTGCTTATGACCTTTCAGAGGATGAAGTTTTTCTAGAGAAGGCTAGAGATATTGCGGATAGGCTTCTGCCTGCATGGAATACACCCTCTGGGATTCCATACAATGTTATCAACTTGGCGCGTGGGACTGCACATAACCCTGGATGGACTGGGGTAAGCTTTCATTTTGTTTTTTTCCATTGAACTTGTAGAAGTTTTCAAGTCTTTTCTGAGTACCTTCTATTTGGCTTTTGCTTTTCCCATGGGTTTATGTATCAAAGAGGAAAATTCTCTCTCGGTGTGTAGATACGCATTTCACCTAATCAAATTGGTTGGAACCATTATTTTTAGCATGCTTTAAAGGCAATTATTGTCTGATGCTGTGTTTAGATCTGTTCCTTCCACTGCTTATTTTCTATGGTTTTCTTCATATTTTTTTCTGGAGATAGTTAATAATTTTCGCTTGTTTAGTCAATTGAGGTTCAATTAATTTTGGGCCTCAGTTTGTTTGCTGAAGTTACTAGGTAGGCCCTCCATCATTTTACCTCCATCGGATGCATTCATTATAGTTGGCTTGATTAGTAACCTTTGTTTGTCGTGTCCTTTGGAAGTTTAATCATTAAGATATCTGTTAGATTAAATAAATATTACACCGCACCTTCATCTAATAGCTTAAGTTTTTAAAACAATTCGTAATGGTCCCACAAAATCTTACATGGTGTTAGTGCAAAAGGTCTAGAGATCAAATTTTTTGAGGTCCCCATTTGTCTCTCCAATTAAATATTTCCGTGCTTAGTACTAGGAAAAAAAAAAAGCAGACTAAGCGTGAGAGGGAGTGTTAGAATATAGATATTAAACCGCGCCTTCATCTAACAGGTCCCACAAAATCACACAATATCCATCCCTCGGAAGTTGATCTAATTAATTTGCATTCTTTATGCTTTCAGGGAAACAGTATCCTGGCCGATTCTGGCACTGAACAGCTGGAGTTCATTGCTCTTTCTCAGAGAACAGGAGATCCAAAATATCAACAGAAGGTATATGCATGATATTTGTAAGACTATGTTGGTGATAAGCGAAGTACTTTCACATTATGTGCTCATATAAAAGTAAGAAAAAGCCCTTAGGGGGGGGGGGGGGGGGTGTTATGCTGGCCAATATATGGCTTATTATTTCTTCTGAAGCTTCTACCTGCGCTTATCGTAAGAATCTTCAAGGATGATGATGAAGTTTCTTTTTTGAACATCTTATATGTTGTTTGGTGCTAAGTCATTTCTATGTTGGATTTCATGATGATTGAAAGAAACTTCTATTAGCTGATTTACTTGGGATCTGGTCTTCCTTAAGAATGGTTTTGTTGGTGTTATCTATGATCACTAAAAAGGGAAAGATAGAGCATATCTTTTTGTTCTTTCGTTTTTTCTGGTTAAACTATGGTTACTTTTCAAATAGATAATATGCTGATGTATCAGGCGGAGAATGTCATATCTGCACTTAATCGAAGCTTTCCAGATGATGGTTTGCTGCCCATATACATTAATCCCGAGAGTGGCACATCTTCTTATTCAGCCATAACCTTTGGTGCCATGGGGGATAGGTACTAACATTATGCAATGAATATGATCACAGTTTCTTTTCACAAACATGATCCTGTACAATCAACTTCAAGCTTCTAATGAACCTCATTTGGAGAATACTGTGTTTTGGCACTGACAATTTCAAAGAGGCATTTTAGTAGCCTAGCGAGTCAATGACTTGGTTGAAACTCTTTCTGCAGCTTTTATGAATATTTGCTCAAAGTTTGGATACAAGGGAATAAAACTGCGGCTGTCAGGCCTTACAGGTGAGAACTTTTAGTTGCTTGGTATAGTTTGGTGTTTATTTTCATGCTCGCTTATGACCGCAATGTATTAGTCAGCTTATATCTTTTACAGTTTTTAATTAATGATGTGATTGTCACCAAATTTGCTTGCGAAGTTTTACTTTTTCTCGCCTGAATAATTAAAAATTGTATGCACCATAATTTTTTTTTGAGAACTAGTCACCTATGTGATAAGATGTTCCTTGAGTATCATCTGACCCTCATCTTTAACTTTTTTCTTGGTAAATTTCACAATATCTGTGGTGATATAAGCTTTTGCCGTCCTTATGTTATGTCAATGGTTTTGAGGATTTCCTAATTGCCAATTCGACATTTTTATTGAGCATTATTTACCCTCACCTTTTAGCGGTAGATGCTATAGTGAGTGTGTTGCATAACTTTTTGTCGTCCTCTGCGAGTGCATCCTTTAACTGCATAAAATCTGTTTTTCAATTGAAAAAAATTAAAAAATCTGTTTTTAATTTTCTGCAGTAAATTTTTTCCTGAAAATTGTGGAGTAAATGTGTTGTAAGCTGTGGAATAGTAGGCACTAATCATAAAGAGTTGGTTTTTAGTGGGTTTCATGTATCAAAAGTGGCTTAATATTGCCATAGTCTAGAGCACCTAAAATGGTACTTTTGTTTGAGGATAAGAACTTTCAGACTCGCCCAATGCAAAAGTTTCGGTCTCTACTGTTTGATTGTGGGTAAAAAATAATGATTTTTGTTTTCTGATTTGGCTAAAACAGTAATTTACTGATAACTTGTTTCCTTGTGCTCTACTTGTTTCCTTTTTCTTTTATATTTCAAGCATGATTTTTTGTTTTTCCCCTGATTGAAGTCTGAGTTTAATTGTATAGCTAGTGATAGAATAATTAAGCATTAAACCGTGCCTTCATCTAGAGTTTAAGTTTTTAGAACGATTGGCAGTGGTCTACAATATCTCACATGATATCAGAGCAGGACCGGTCCTGAGCTCGAATCTTTTCCAGGCAAAGACAAAAAGATCAGACTAAGCATGAGGGGGAGTGATAAAAGAATTAAACTTTAAACCACGCCTTCATCTAACAGCTTAAGTTTTTAGAACAGTTGTTCAATGGTAACCACAAAATTTCACACCTAAGTTTAACAAAACTTTGACAATCATTATATCTTTGGCTATTTTCTCTTATCAAGTCTGTTGGAAAACTGGTAAGCAGGGAAATGTGGGAAAGATCAATGAAAGGTCTTTTGAGCTTGATTCGGAGAACAACACCATCATCTTTTACCTACATCTGTGAGAAGAATGGGCACTCTTTAACTGACAAGGTGATATATGGTTCTCATCTGCAGTGCTGCATTGATTTATGTCCGTGTATCTTAGTTTTGGATGATTATTATATTGATAAGTATACTATCGCATGGTCAAGATTATTTTCTTTTCTTTAACTTGTTCCCCAAATTGTTGCAGATGGATGAACTAGCATGCTTTGCTCCAGGTATGCTGGCTTTAGGATCGTTTGGATATGGCCCAGAGGAGTCGCAGAAGTTTCTGTCTCTTGCAGAAGAGGTAGCGGCATAGCACTAATTATGTAGATGAGAAATATAACAATTCTTTTGTAGATATCGTCCTGGTTCATGTTGCATTTGTCTTTGCGCAAACTATGTACACATTCATATATACTCCAGATATCGTGAGGCTAACCTTTTAGGCCTAGAGCATTAACTGTTACAGAACTAACAGATGAGCAATAGTATAGGATTCTTGTATCAGTGACAAAAATATATGAATCTTATCACCTGCGTCGAGGTTCTATGGTGAACGAAATGCTTTAGGGTCTGTTTATGGAAGGGAAATCAAAGACTTTGTTTTTGTATTGGACACAGAAGTGAAACTCAATGCATAATTTGCTTTGATCATCCACATCGATGACCTGTGTTGCTTTATGGAGTCTGATTAAATCCTTTCAATGCAGCTTGCATGGACATGCTATAACTTCTACCAGTCCACTCGGACAAAATTAGCGGGCGAAAACTACTTTTTTCATGCTGGGGAGGTAGTTGGCTTTTTAGTGAAATTACTGCTTTCCTAGGATGTTCTGGAGCTTTCTTTGACATACGTTGGGACTTCCAGGACATGAGTGTGGGTACATCGTGGAACATACTCAGACCAGAGACGGTTGAGTCGCTCTTTTACCTCTGGCGCTTGACTGGTAACAAGACCTACAAGGAATGGGGTTGGAATATATTCCAAGCCTTTGAAAAGAACTCTCGCGTAGAGGCAGGATATGTTGGGCTCAAAGATGTAAGCGTTTCTTAATCTATGATCATCTTTCGTCTTTCTAATGCCCTATTTTCAGAATTTCTTTTTTTGTGAGGCTAAAGTTTTGATTCTTCCCGCTTTCCCCTCGAAGACAATGTTTTCCTAAATCACTCACAATTGTCATCTATTCTCTGGCTTTACCAGGTTAACACTGGAATCAAAGACAACATGATGCAAAGCTTCTTTCTCGCGGAGACACTTAAGTATCTCTACCTCCTATTCTCCCCCTCTTCGGTCATCTCCTTGGACGAATGGGTGTTCAACACAGAAGCACACCCCATCAGAATCGTACCAAGGAACGACGCGATGAATCTTGCAAAACCGGACGAGCAACAGAAGCCGACAATTAGGTTGCGCAACAGGAAGGCGGGCCGATCACGACCAGGAGATTATTAAATTAGACATCCCAAGCAGGCAAGCCGGTTGAGTCCGCCGGTTTGTAAATTTTGGTTGCCCTACAGTTCGGGGTTTCCCATTAGAAGAAGAGAAGATTCAATGTGGTAGCGATGAGTCAAACGGCCTTGCGGCGAGGATGGCGTAATGTATAGGCCACACAGGCTCTTTCCACAGCCATTGTTTCTGAGGGACAGTGCATCTCCTAAATACCCAGACGAGTCTATTTTTTTCGGGTGAGAGACCCATTTCTAACTCTGGAACTTGATCTTCAACTTCCTTTTCCTAGATCATCAGACTCTGTAATTCCTTTCTATATGAAGTTTTGACAGGATTACAATATGTAATGAGAAGAGCAGGTGATTCTCCGTCGGCTTAGTCGTTCTCGTGATAAAAAATTCTCGTTTGGCTGTTGATTTTTCGACTTTCCCCGGCTTTATACTATGCATTGTTCAAAGAGATTGTATTGTTCACTAACTTTGGTTAAGACCTCAATCTAAAGATTGTATTGTCGTTGCCCTAGAACATGCAAAATTTCCTTATATTCAGCCTTGTAGTTGGATGATGATACCAAGGGGGAGCAAATGAAAGATGATGATGAAGATTTTCCCTTTTCCCCGTGGATTTTGGATTGCGCATGTGAAAATGACGCGCGAGTTGCTGAGTAGTGAGTACACATGAAATGGCACGTCGCAATTTTTTCTTTTTTCTTTTTTCTTTTACAGTACCAATTCTACGGGGTCGGATTTGGATCTCATCTGAATATCGAGTGTATTAATTTTACTGAAAACTTTATAACAAAAGATAAATATGTATTTTTTTTTATGAAGATCATTTTATATCTAAGCTCACTATTTTCAATTTATAAGAAAGTTTTGGACATATTAATTAGTTTTCGATTTTTTTTCCTCCAAATAAGAGCCTGAAATGTCTTTATTGTTTCAAACAAGAGCTTGAAATGATAATGACTGTTTCAAATAAGAGCTCGACTCAATTGGTCGGCCGACTGTTTTCAAATATTCAGATTGGATAAGAGTATTTTAAATTAAATTTAAAAATAAAAAATCTAAAAGTTAAAACACGAAAAAAGGAAACGCAAACCGTCCACCTTCCATCTATGCTTATTAGTTAAAATACCAAAAAAGGAAACACGCCGCGCCATCGCCACGGTCCTTCCGCGGCTTCTGCCTGGGTTTCTTTTTTTTTTCATATTTTTTTTTCTAGTTTTCATAAGGCAGAAAAAGGAAAAATAAAGAAAAAAAAATGAGAAAAAAAGAAAAATTAAATGACAGAAAAACCCTAACCAACTGGGGAGATGCTTTTCTGAGACTGATATGGCCGAAATAATATCCAAGGCCATTTAAAACGACGAGGGCATTTCAGGCCAGATGATTTTTTGTGACTGATATGAGAGAAATAATTTTTAATTCAGACAATTAATTTTTTTTTTGGTCTAAAAGACAATTTAAATTAACGAGAGCACTTTAGGTCATTCTTCAAAATAAAGTTTATTTTAGATCTTCAAAATAAGGATATATTTTTTTTTTCGTAATTTTTCATCGCGAAAGTATCGAAAAGTGGAAAAAATAACTTTTTCGAAAACAGTATAAAAGAGAAGGAAAGGCATATGCTGTTGTAGGGGACCCTCTCTTTCTCTCTCTCCAAGTGAACCACCTCTTTTGACCAATTTCTCCGCCTCGTCCTCCCTCCTCTGCTCTGTCCTCTCCTCTGGGCATGGAGTGGCGCTTCAGATTGAAGAAGAGCGAGAAGGAAGCGATCTCTCTCTCTCTCTCTCTAAAATGAAGTGAAATTTGTTGGTGGTGGGAAGGACGGACTTGCGGCGTCTCCGATGAGAACGCCGTTCGGGCTTCTTCTCCTCTCCCGCCTGCGTCAACGTCACTCTCGCCTCTCTTCTCACCGTTCTTTGTCCCTCTTCGCCGGCGGCGGCGACGGCCGGAGCTCCGACGAAAATAGGTCTCCCCTCCCGTCACCTCCCGACTCCTTTCTGTACCCCGATCACTCGTTGACGCGATCCTCGCTTCCTATATTCAATCGCGGTTTTTGCTCTGACCCGGCGGGACGCTCGGTCCTGGCCGGTTCGCTCGCTCCCTACGCTGGTCGCCATCATTATCATGGCCACCACCGCTGGTCTTATCGCAGTATGTCCGCTCAGTTAGCTGTTTCGTGACGGTTTCCTTTGTATTCTGCGAATTTAATATGGTTTATACTCTTTCGAGTTTTGCTCCTGCCTTACTCTGTGACGATGCTCAAATCTGTAGACTTTTTCACGAGAGCCAAGCAAAAGCATTTGGCGAACTTAAATATTAGCGATGAACACAGGTACTGCGGTCTCTTCCTTCGCCGTCCCTGATTGCCTTATCTTGCGTTGGTTTGGTTGGTGCTGCATTGCGCAATTTGCTTGTTGTAACAGGTGATTGGTGCCTGGGCCTTGTAGGGCCCCTACATAGGGAGAGAGTGAAAGCTATAGCCTTTGCTGCAGTGTGGTGGTAGTGGATTTTGAAATTGTATCACCGTGTGGTCCTTGCATAAGGGAATAGCAACTTTTTATCTTGTGGAATGATAGAGAATGTGGCATCTCAAGTATATGGTGAATCTATTTCTAGTGCTTCTTTGGGATTAACAGGCCGTTAAATTTTCTTTGATTGTTCCAGTTACAGTTCTTTAATGGGATATTTTATTTTAGAGAATTCAATGAATTGAGTTGGAAGGTTGACATGTGAGAGATGCTTATAGAAGGTCTAAACGAAGGAGCTTATAATGAAGTACCTCTAGCTGCAGCTTGAGTGTAACTTGAGTGCTTGGTGTTTGGTTATCCTCGTTCAAATTTAATATTTTTTTTGCGATACTTTGTCTTGTGGGAGAATCCATGGAAGTGATTGTCATCAACTTTTCCAAAAAGGAGCTCTCTTGAAAGATGTTTCACTTGCAAAGAGGCAGTGGAATCTTTTGTTAATAAGCTATCCAAATAGAAAGAACTTGTCTGGCATGTGCTTATTTATCTTTCTTAAGATAGGCTGTCCTGTCCTTTTGCTTTTTAGTCATTTCTTTGCCATGATTAACTTGGTTTCTGCCAGTTCTGTGGCCAAAATACAATTGACGACGGGAAAAGTTGTCATTGTTGATTGCTAGTCCCTTTTTCCATTTGTGAAAGACAAGAAAATGCTGAAAGCTTTTTCGAAATGTGATATATGATTCACTTGCTTTTAACGGATCCTATTTCTCCGATGCGCATTCCTCTCATTTTTCTGATTCCTGTTCTTACTTCATATTTTTAAGTAAATGAGTCGGTTCTCCTTGTTGCTTCTCCTGGATACTTCTTATTACTGGTTACGCATAAGTATACTGGGAATTCCATTGCCCAATGAATTGCAGCACAAGTATTACAGCCGTTTGATTGTGATGACCCCTATGTGTAGGTTTGTTATTATCTACTGATGCCTGAGTTACCCGATTGTGGGCATAGTTCTCTTGCCTAGTAACACTTGTTTTCTCTCTGCCTCGCCTAATTGTTTAATCAGTCAACGAGCAGTGACAACTGCATTATGGTGTAACTTCCTTGTCTTCTCACTGAAGTTTGGAGTCTGGTTGGCAACCTCAAGTCATGTTCTGTTGGCTGAAGTTGTTCATTCAGTTGCAGATTTTGCCAATCAGGTATCTTGTGACACTATTATTGCAAAGATGTATCACTTTTATAATGCTATTTACACTTGTCTTAATGGACATTGAACACAGAGAAGCTAATCCTTGCTAATGTTGTAGGCGCTTCTTGCATATGGTCTTTCTAGCTCAAGGCGTGCACCCGATGCTTTGCATCCGTGAGTATTCATGTAATAAGTAACTTCATTGAATCTAAGTGTTTTTTGCATCCTTCTCTGATATCGTAACTATTGTATCATGAGTTCACTGTGACTTGGGATTTGCATCTGTGCCTTTTCTATTAAAAGATCTTCCTCTGTATTTCCTTGGCTGCTATTTGGAAGATTTATTTTTTATTTATTTTGTTTCGAATTTTATTAGTTGGCCTCTAAATCCAGCAGAAACAGAGGTTGATATTCCTTTGACGTGACATAGTGATTAAGTGGGGGCATAATTGTGATAGAAATTAGAAAAGGATTGTTAGAGCAGCAAAGTTTTAGTTCTATGCAAGTTACGATCTTATAAAATGTGCTGTGAGCTTCACCCGTATGCGGAGATTCATTCTTCTTCTTAGTATTCACTATGTTCTCTCATTTTCTGCAGTTACGGGTACTCCAAAGAAAGATTTGTTTGGGCTCTGATATCTGCTGTTGGCATATTTTGTCTTGGTTCTGGTGCTACAATTGTTAATGGAATTCAAAACTTATGGATTGCACACGTAATCTTCCTTTATTTCTTATCCTTTACCATTCTTCTCAAGTTTTAGCCAGTTCATAAAATGGGCTAAGTTGTTTTTAATATAGAAGTTCATTGTCTTCTCTAGCCTCCAGAAAATATTCAATATGCAGCTTTAGTGATCGGAGGCTCATTCATGATTGAAGGTATTGCCACTTACCATTTGTTTTGGGTTGCTACTGATAATGTAATCACTGGTTCTCCATGGATCCATGCTGTTTATCGATTCCAATCGTTTAAGTAATCACACGGTTGCTGTTACATAGGCGCTTCTCTCATTGTTGCCATACAAGCTGTCAAAAAAGGTGCAGCTGCGGAGGGGATGAAAGTAAGGGATTATATCTGGCGTGGTCATGATCCCACATCGGTGGCAGTTATGACAGAGGTAAGAAATGCTCTTCTGCTACTGTTCTTTTGCTAGAGGAAGAATCTGAGGAATGGAGACATTCGGAATGCTTAGCAGGAAAGGTTGATAGATAGATTAAGAAAAAGGGAAAAAAAAAAAAGAAAGCGACTGATGTGGTGATTTAGCTAAGGATGTAAATGCCAAAAGATTGAATCTAGGGATGTAAATACTTAGTCATCTGGCTAGTTAATGAGCTTTCTTAGGTCAAATATGTTTTGTCAGAGAAGAAGATTGGGCTTGTGGAATATCTGCATTTGTTGTATTTCCACTGACTGAGGAAAACTATTTTGTTGTGTTTGAGAGAGCTCAATCTCTGAAGTAGGATTTACTGATCAAGAAGCATTTGTTAATGAGTGGTTTTGGAGTATCTGGTATATTAACCAGGAATGCTATGCTTTAACCTCTACAATATCAGTGGCCGTCCTTGCCCCCCATTAGGTTGTTGGAGAAGTGATATTTAAAACGTCTTAACTGTTTTTTGGTGTGAGTTCACCTTAAAAGTTGATACAGTGCATTTCTTTTATGATGGACAATTCTAACATCAAATCAAGGCTCAAGTTGTGTTATTATCATTGCTTTGTGTAGCATGGCATCTGAACTTAATGTGATAGGAATTTATGGCTTCTTACTGCAATCTTAATCCTCTGAAGGCCATAAAATTAATTCTTTTCACGCATTTCATGTACAAGACATTTTTGGCCTATTGTTAATGAATTACTGGTTTCTTCTATATACTTAGGCAATAGGCATCAAGATTTACTGGCAGTAGCTAAGTGAATTCACATTAGTATGTGCATATCTCTCACCATTGCAAAGGACTAACTTTGTCGACGCTCCTTGGGTCAATGGGAGGAAACTTCATGTATAACAAAATAAGTGCTGCTGATTAAAGTCCAATTGCTCTAAAATTGGTCGTATGGCTTCAATTTGATCCACATCCGAAGCTTGGTTTGGTTTTTGAGTGCTAGCATGAAGTGCATGATGAATTCCTCAGGTGCATGCTTAACTGCTACCTATGGAATATCCGTGCTGTTTAGTGCTATAACTGTGGGTTCATGCTCGTGTTGCTATATTGTCATGAATTTATTCCTCACTGTATCATATCTTCATAAAGACTAATGTTTGTTCTTTTGCTTTCTCCATTTCTGTTTTTGAATATACAGGATGGAGCTGCAGTAACAGGACTTCTCATCGCTGCTGCTTCATTGGTGGCTGTAAACACCACAGGCAATCCAATCTATGATCCCATCGGATCTATCATAGTTGGCAATCTACTTGGGATGGTATATTGCATCCATCCAATTTTTTGTGCTTAACTGTATCTAATTTTTAGTGAATGGAAGTGCAATTAGTACTTTCCAATTATGTGAATTATGTCAAATGATGAACACGTGCAATCATATTTTCGAGGAAAGAAGTCTATTGGGAATTTAAACTGTATATAAATTTCTTTTTCATGCTTAGAATCCTCCGTTTCTATAAGTTGCTGGTAGTAGTCTCAAAATTTGGTTGAAGAGGAGGTAACAAAGTAACACTTTCTGAAAGTGACTCTCTCTTTCATTATATTGGCAGGTGGCAATATTTCTCATCCAGAGAAATCGACATGCCCTAATTGGTAGAGCAATGGACCAACATGATATGGAAAAGGTTCTTCGATTTTTGAAAAATGACCCGGTATAACTGTGCTGAAGAGTGGTGATTTCAAACCTTACTTCACGTTGTTTTGTACATTAACAAGGAAGTACCCCACCTAGTACTACTGTTGGATCATTTTGTTTTTACAATTCAAAGCTCTTGTTGTAGGCTGTTGATGCTCTCTATGATTGCAAAAGCGAGGTGATTGGACCTGGGTTCTTCAGATTTAAGGCAGAAATAGGTGATTGTTCTGCTGTTTTTCTCTCACTTTATATTTAGATTAAAAACTTTTAAACATCGGATAAGTTGGCCTATTATTATTTTATGTTTCCTTTTGGAGTTTCACCTAGTTATTTTCATCTGCATATTCAGTAATGCATTATGCCTTTCACAAAGTCAATTACTCTTTAATGGATTTCTACATCTATGTATTATTAATAAGATGAGTGTCGTAGTACCTCCTCTTTAGTCTTTTTTTCCTGCACAGGTAAATAAAAAGAATCTTGTCCATTTTTCATTTTACGACGAGTGCAAAGTTTTCTGGGGTTTTTAGTGAGTTTAACCTTCTATGTGCATATTTGGTATGACTTCATAGCTTATCCCATAGTTTCTGATAAAGCTCTTGTCAATGGCTGTAGATTAGACTAGTGGGACTGAATGGTGCCTGCATAATTCACGACTAGTGGTTGTTGTTGGAGTCATCTACTTGTTTATGTGTTTGCTTTAAGGTTAATTATGTTTGTTCTACCAATACATACAAAGAAACATGATTTAAATATGATGGATGCACGCACCATCGTCTTGATCTAGTGGCTAGTTCTAGACTCTGTGTTGAGAGCCTGAGACACGTTCGCTTAATTTTTAGATGTTTCAACCCAATGTACTATTTGCAGTGTCTCATTGCGTAGCAAGAATCTGGGTAAAGGATGGGACTTTAACATTAACCAAGTTCTTATCAATAGCACCAGGGTATTTGCAGTGTTTCAATGCGTAGCAAGAATCTGGGTAAGGATGTGATTTTAACATTAACCAAGTTCTCATCAATAACTCTAGGATATTTCTGCAGCAATTTCTTTCCCACTGTTTGCATAGGTAAGAGTTGCTAGCCATTAGTATTCGTTCAAATTGACATGCATAACTACATTTATCTCATCGGGTGAACTTTTATCTTGAAATATCTTCTTGATGTCATACTTCTACTCGTGTAAGTCATTATTGATGGATTTAAAGACATGGCTTTGTGTTTCATTTAATGATATGTACGATGCTTTGTGCCCACGAGCCCTTGAAGCCAATGACATGCTGGGATCTAAGTGATAAGTGTTGGTTCATGAATTTTGAGCACTTGGACTTGTGTTATCTGTGCTACAGATTTTAACGGGGTAGTGGTGGTACAAAATTATCTGGAGAGGACCGGGCGTGAGGAGTGGGCAAGACAGGTACATAAATTTCATTTTTTTTTTCTGTCCACTTTTTTATTTATGATATGAGTTATTTGTCTAGACACGATATGTGCTGAATCCTTCGAGTTTTTCTTTCTCGGGAGTTTCGAACTATTTCACGGCAAATTCTGATAATTTATCTGCAAGCTTAACCTACATGAAGCCTGAACACTGATCGTATGATAGTAGGGGTTTGAGGCTGTGATAGGCTAATTAAAGCAATGAAATTTCCTGTGCACTGCCACAGATGCTCAGTTCTTCCCCGATTGTTTTGGTCTCTCTGTCTCTCTCTCATATATATTCCTGGCTTTGATGCATAACTTAATGAGAATTTTTCGTGCCCAGTTTCGGGAGGCTGCAAAACAGAAGGGCGAGAGCGCACTGCTTGAGGTCATGTCACGCTATGGTATGTCTTGGGGAAAATGACTTTTCTCTGAAGTCAATGTCAATTGTCATTAGTCAAAGATCTTTCTTAGATATTATGATTAATCGTGTGATGAGCTACTTCTGGTTTCGACTCGCAGGTGAGGAAGTGGTTACAGCTCTGGGGAGCGAAGTAGATAGGTTAGAAAAGGAAATACAAGAGCTTGTTCCGGGTATTCGGCATGTCGACATTGAAGCCCACAACCCAATGGACCAATCTCCATGATCGCTCGCGTATTTGAAGCAGGTCTGACCATTTTCCCCCATGAACGTGGCTCAATTTTTGTCCACAGGAAAGATCGATCTTGGGGTTTTCTGCACGCTCGAGTTTTTTTGGCCGGGACTTGTAGGCTCCAGTTTGACCGCAAGGGGTCGACATATTTGAAAACACAAGAAGCCTTACTGTATTATAGTCCATGATTATTCATGTATAGTAGGAAGACGTTCGTGGATAGGAGAAACGAAATCGTCAATAAGATCTCTGTCTACCAATTTTTGTCCACGGAAAAAGGTTTCTTCGCGGTTGCTTCCTTTCCTCTACATGATCAATGAAGACAGCGATTTCTGCTTGAGAGTACACGCAAAGTTAGCAGAAAAGCCCATGCCAAGTAGGAAGGAACGAACCTTCCAAGAGCTTCATCCGGGCGTCGTGGAAATTTCACGAGTCTTGCGCTCCATTTGCGCCTGCAAATACCAGCTCGTCTCCTTTAAATACATATTGCCGTTGCATGATGCTGAGACGGGAGATCCGACATCGATCATTTCGGAAGGATGGGGGCGACGCCTGTGTTCGAAGCGAAAGAGACGATAATGAAGAGCGAAGGAGCCGGTTCACTCTGCTGCTACTGTGGAGGCCCCGTGATGATGGCCACCTGCGCTGTCGAACTCCGGTTCTGTTTCATTCCCATTTCTCACAAAGTCAAGACCAAGTTCTACTGCATCATCTGCTCGACCCGCTTCGTTCCTGCTTGATGCCATCGATTGTTTCCTTCTCTCACAGCAAGAGATGCGTTCGCAGCTTTGAAGTTGATTGTTGTGTGGCCGTAGATGATACGATTGTACTTTATCATATGAATCGATAATAGCATCGACAGAAAAACAGAGAGTTGATAATAGTAAGTCCTCACAAAAAATTGAAAAAAGTGAGCATTTTTTCTCTTGCATCTTGAGTTTGACTTTGACCACACTTCGACAAAACTCTCTGCGACTCTAGAAGAGATTTGTGGAGTTTTTTTCGAAAATAATATTAAAAAATAAATATTTACAAAATCAAATAAAAAAAATATTTATAATTTCAGGTCATTACCGAAGGAGACCTAGGGGCCTGCCCGTGGGCCCTTCTCCCTCTACTGTTGAGGGAGGGGGGATTGGACGTGGGGGCCTCAACCCTCCCCCACTCCCTCGGCAACGAGGGAGGGGGAAACCCATCCCTCCGGCTTTATTTTTATTTTTTAAATAATAATATAAAGATAAAAAAAATATTTGCAATATTAGATTACAAAATAAACTATTTAAAATTTTGAATCTTGCACGTTTAATTTGTTTGCTTTGCTCAGCAGTTGGAATGTCGAGCAAAGCATTTTATTTTTTTTTTAATTTACGTTAATATTTTTTCGACGCCGCCTCGTCGTTTCGCGATCCCATCGTAAAAAACATATTTACGCACCTCGACTCCAAGAAAAATGAGCAAATGAGCGAGGCAATGACGTTTGTTTGTGAGGCCGCGGAGCGATCATATTTACGTAGAAAAAAATTTACCCGCCTCGCTTTTCTCGGAGCGAGGTATCATCGCTTTGCGGCACTGGAGCAAACGCCAACGCCATTGCCTCGCTTGTTCGCTTGCTTTTCTCGGAGTCGAGACGTGTAAATATTTTTTTACATAAGTATGATTGCTCTGCGACTCCGCGAGCAAACGTCGTCGCCTCGCTCGTTCACTTTTCTCAAACTCGAGGCGTGTAAATATTTTTTTTACGTAAATATGATCGCTCTGCGACCCCAAGAACAAACGCCGTCGCCTCACTCGTTCGTTCGCTTTTCTTAGAGTCGAGACGCGAAAATATTTTGTTTACGTAAATATAATTATGTTTGAATTAATTTTGTAAATATTTTATTTTTTTTAATATTATTTTTGAAAAAACTCGAGATTGTCCATTAAGGGTCCGATGAGGGCATTCTTGTCCTTTTACATTTTCATCTATCTTTGTTTGTCCATTAAAAGTACCTGCGGACCCCATACAATTTTATTTTTATCTCTTTTTTCCTTTTTTTTTTTTTCTGTTTGCTCTATAGTATTCATCTTCTTTACTCAGTTGAACCCTGAGAAGCAGAGCAAAACCAGAAAATCCTCCGACCAATAATCCGAGCTAATCTTTGCTCTCCCCGGCGACGCAATGTCCCACACCATTGCCAGGTAAACCACACGCTTCCCATGCCCTTCCCCTTCATCTTCGGGATGAGCCCATTCCAGTCAACTGACCCGATACGCGCTTGACGGGCACGAAATTACAGGTGTCGGTATGCAAACAGCAGCGCGAGGTGCGACAACCCAAGTAACCAAAGCCCATGGCCCCATGAGAAACAGCCCTACTGTGGCGGTGAAGAAAACAGGGGAGGAGGAGAAGATGGCGAAGTTGGACGGGCAGGTCTCGTGGGCACTGGACTCGAGAACAGGGTATTATAGACCCGAGAACAGCATCAAGGAGACGGACTTGAACTTAGCCGGCGAGGATGACACATTGTCCAGGCGGGAGAGTAAGATCGTCTTCAACTGTGACATCGACGGATGATTGCCCCCACCTTGAAAAAAATCACAATCACCCAGTTGAACAGATCTTCATGGGGGAAGAATCTAGGGTTAGGGTTCAGTAGGAGGGGGTGAAGACGGGACCGATCTTGACGACGGAACAAACCCACCACCGTGGAAAAGCTTGGATTTTTCCGATCGGCCGACCTGGTGGGCCGACAGGCGGAAGGGGTAGCCCTCTCGCCCGGTGTGGCTGGTTTCTTATTTTTCTTTTTAATTTTAAAAACCAGAAAAAGGAAAAAAGAGATAAAATGAACAAGCAAATAAAAATAAAAAATGACGAGAATACCCTTTAAGTCCAGCCCTTTTATGAAATTGTATGATCACATCATGCCCTCTTTTGAAACATACTATTCTACTTGGGGCCCTCATTTGCATCAAAATTCAGCTGGGACCCTTTCGTGAAAAAACAAGGAGACTTGAGGCCCTTTTTTAAATTTTTCCCAAAGTCTTTGAAACGTGTCTATACTAAACATATTAAAAAAAATCTATTCAGCAAATGTTTACTCCACACAAAATTCAACAGAAAATTCAAGATTTGAGTACTGTTTTCCAAAAAACGATTAATCGCATCTTTTAAAAAATTTAACGACTAAAATATATTTTTATTAACATAATGTTTTAAATATTCATTTTTGAGCTAATCTAAATAATTTTTTTTTTAAAAGAACCTCTTAACATCCTATATATTTTCCCAAATCGTTTACCCAAAAGCTTAGCCAAACGCAACGAGCAGAAGGCACACTGTTCTCTCAAACGCTTTCGAGGAGCTTTTCAGCGATAACAATTAGCATTAAAAAAATGCGACCTTAATTTCAACACTGGTGTCCATCGAGTCTTGGTTGGTTGGCTAAATATAGGAAATTTAATCGTAAACAAACGAAAAAAGACAAGACACCATCACAAAGATGAGCCTCCTGAGCAAAAAGCTTATCCTGCTTGAAAATGAAACAAGACTAAAATAGTCTTTCTGCAAAATGCAAAGCCTCAAAACAGCAAAACTACCAGAACAGCGACAACCTTAATTCATCCTCCTGATGAGCTCATTGACGTAATTCTCACGGTTTCCAGCATCTCCTCCTTCAACATAGTGGTTCCTCTTCTTCTTCATGCCCCCAAGTGGCGCCTTGAGCTTAAACGGCCACAGGAAGTTATTAGCTTCCCTGAAATGAGGTCCCACGGTCATGATCTCATGGATGAGGTCTTCCGTGCAGATGATGCCATACTTGCCCAAAGCCTGTACATAAATCGACTCATGTTATTCGCACTTTCCAAGGAGAGAAACTTCAAAGAGCAAGAGGACAAGTTGAATCACATGCACAACAGAGAACCAAATGAAACCTGCTCAATGATCGAATTGTCAGTCAAAGCAATTCTTTGCTTGTTTAACTTTCCAAACCCCCTCTTGTAAATCAGTTCTCTCACACTCTTCAAGTTGGGGTACCTAAATAGGCACACATTAACGGATCAGTAGAGATGCATAACAAAAACATGAGCCGTATAGGTAAAATTACCGAGAAGAGCATACCCATAAGTCACGTAAGGCTCAACCCTGTGCAGCATATTCATAGTTGCTTTGTTTACTTTGAGGAAGACCCCATTAAAGATCTGCTCCAAAAGAAGCACGAGCGGAAAATGCAGGTATATAGGATTAATAAGCAAGGCATATTCAAAAGAAGTGCGCGAACATCTTCCAGAAAATTCGACTCCATCATTACTACAATAACAATACACAAGCTCAACAAAAGAATGATTGCATTTGTGATGGTGATTAGATCTCGCAGTCAATCCTGAGTTGAATAAACCTTTTCTTTTCTCTGAGCACAGGGATCAGCATACACAACTGTCTAAAAAATTGAGATCTTGAGGACTTTGTTACCAACTTATAAGGTGAAACTTCTCACATATTATAATCAAAACACAAAAATACTTCTCCATAATAGCTTAACAGTCACCACTTGCACACACAAAAACTTGACCTCTCACCTGTCTCAAACGCAACAGCTGCAAGATCTTCCTTGTTTTCGGGTGCATTGCATTGATACTGAAATTAATAAAGATCCACAATCAGAAATGAGAACATTGCTCATAAAATTATTTGGCAGCTAGCAATAACTTACCCACGAATCCGGATGATGAACAGAAGCTTAGCTTCTGGGTCAACATAGAAACCTCCTTTCAACTTTGCTTCACGCTTCAAGCGAATCAGCTCCTTCTCCTGTTAACATCAGTAGCGAAAAGTCAATCCCATGAGAATAAGATATGATGAATACTTACAAATTGCTAACACAGCAGTGGAATCATCGAAAAGAATAATCATAAGTACCTGCTCCTCGTACTCCTTCGAATATTGCCTCGCTCTGACGTAAATCAACTTGCGGTTCTCAGCATTCTTCTTCTTGGTAGCCTCAAGCTCTTGATTTTTCACCAAAGCCCACTCCTCATTTCTCTTTCTCTTCTTCAAAACCGACTCGGGAACCACCGCCTTGACTTCGGCCATTTCTTTCTACAGCACAACCAGGGTAAAAAAAATTGAAACAGTGCTTCCAAAATAGAACTATACAATACTCTAGCAGGAAAATGGAATCGAAAGATTCATGTCATTGATCTACAGGCACATATGCACGGGCAGATGTAGCTCGTGCACATCTTAGACAAACGCATCCATCGATCAACTTGCGTACGTCATCCCGTTACATTTTGAACTCATTACCATCTACAGCTCATGGGGAAAAACCACTTTCCGAAGAAACCCTGTAAACATAGTACAACCCTGAAGTTTTTAAACAAATGAAGGTTCAAATCCGAGCCATGGAATGACCATCCCAACTCCAAGAGAACAGACGTTTCTCTCGCACCTGAACCCGACCAGGCACGACTCGCGGAAAGAAATATTGAACCCAAGAAAATTGCAGGCCAAAGAAACGAACTTGACATAAAAACCCAGATCAAGATTAGCTCAAATGAGCTCAATACTCGCATCTACTCACTAACGAGACACAACATACATGCTAATGCAAGTCAGCACTACACCGAATACTCATATAGCAACGGATCAAGAAAAGTGAGATCCACGCAAAAAAGAGAACCAGAGCAAGGGCTACGCTACCCGAAACGGGAGTCAGGTTCCGACTTACCGTCTCTCTGGCGGTCTTGCAAGGTCACGGACTGCGCGGCGCCAAAGAGGATCGGGATTTTCTTCTGCGCGCAGACAGAGGTGGAGTGAAAACTAGGGTTTTGTAGTGCTTTGAATGAGCTTGGGGCTTGGGATGTCGACGGCCTCGATTTGTCCGGATATCAAACAGAGAATCCTCGCCGTCCATTGAAAGGGCTCGTTAAGTTTTTTGGGCCTTGACGTTGATGATTGAATTGTTTTAAAATAAGCAGGCCCACGATCCTTGTACCAAAGGAGGCCCAAGGCCTTAAGATTATCCATTTTTTTTTATAGAATAATACCCAATTTGATGCATGGATTGTTTAAATAAAATCCTAAAATTATCTCGAAAATTGATAAGAAAGATGACAAATCGAAAACCTATTATGTCTTTTAATTTTTATTTTGACTTTACCAAGATGTATCATCTACCTTTTTGTCTATCTATCATCATCACTATAATTATTATTACGGTAAAATTTGAAGTTTGTTATTTACCATATGACTAGAAAGGGACAAGAATATCATACATGTCATGACTTTAGTTTTTCGTATGTTGTTCGCTTTAGTGCCAAAACTTTTCAGGCGTTCCCTTAAGTGCCAATTCGATAAAAAATCGATTACTTCAATGTCCCCGCCGATCTGAATGCCCAGGAGATACAAAGTGATATTATTTTAGAATAAACGGTCCGACATAACTTGACGGCAAAGTGAAAATGAGCAAAGTAAGAGCTAAATAGTGTTGTCTCGTGATCTCATCCAAACAATAATGTCTCACATTCATGGGAAAATTTTATACACACGCTTAGGCATGATACCCAAAAAAATCTCCCACTTTAACTCTTGTCCCAATTCTACCTTTTGTAATTTGTATCATGAAGAACCTCCAACTTTGGGCTATGTCTTAATTATATTCTAAACTTTTTTTTGTTGCTCAATAAAAAATCCTCAACTTTAGGTCATGTCTCAATTCTGTTTTATTTTTTTTTTGTCCTATGAAAAACTCCCAACTTTTGGTCTTGTCCCAATTTTACCCTAAAGTTTATACAGTCTCATAATAAAAAATCACAAAATTTTATTTGAGTCATGGGTTTGTCCCCATTAACATTTCGAACAAAGTTTCTTGTTGACATTTGAGAAATGGAAAACTTCCAAGCACGAGCTATTCAAGCTTCCTGAGTGCGAACTCTCCGATAGCGAGAGATGAAACTTCCAAAATACGAGAGATTGAAGACCGAGCGCAAATCACTAATGCTGCGTTTGGTCATCCATATTTCTAATTAGGATAGACATGATATGATATGATAAGAAATCTAGGAATTCGGTCATTTCCTATTTCCCGTTTAGTGAATTGCGGATTTAAAATTGGATATCTTCATAGCCTATCCTATCCATTGTTTGGTATAAGCTGGATATCAGTATAATGATTCTTGACTTGTACCATCCATAGGCTTTTCTCCGGAGTTGACGCAGCAGATCTCCAGTCGCTTATCAGGTTGGAGTTAGTGTTGCACCTCGGAAACCACCACCGGACCCGCCGAATCTACATGTCCTCGTTGGTCAGTTAAGGGCCTTGGACCTCGATGCGGTCATAGTCCCCGAAGTACAAGCTGAAGGTAGCCTCGTAGAAGAGATTAACCCCCCAACGGAAAGGTGTATAATTGTCCCGTTGAGTGAGGAACATGATCCAAGAGGACAAAAAGATGTGTCAAATAATGCAAAAGAGATGAAACAAAGTGAGGAACAAGGAGCTGACTTTGTTGCTGAAAGGAACGATATTGTCGAGGGAATCGATAGGCTTCTAGCTCAATTTGAGGATAGTCGGGCTTATTGGGTGGTATTGAGCCTCTCTCAATCCAAAAACTAGCTCAAAGGTTGAGGCTTTCCCTCACACGTATAAACTGACCATCAGCTCCTATTACAACCGATGTGGGACAACCCCAACAATCTCCCCCTCATACATCGGGCCATGAGTAGAAGGGAACGACAACCCGTATCTCTCACATGTGACTATTGGGTTCAGACTTGTTGATAACTTGAGGTCTGATACCAGTGTTGGGTGGCCTTGGATCTCTTTCAACCCAAAAGCTAGCTCAAGGTTGAGGCTTTTCCTCACACTTATAAACCGACTATCAGCCCTTTCCACAACTGATGTAGCGCAACCCCAACAGGGCTTCCTCGATCTTGTGGTAGAAGGTGTAGAACCAGCTCATCGTCATCATTGTGGGACTTCAAGGATCATGGTAGTGACATCGTCGGGACAGAGAAAGCAACTTGTTGTCACTCGTCAAAGTGGTTCAGGGGCTCGCCCAAGGAAAGTAACTTCGTTGGCGGAGGGAGCTTTGTGGGCTCATCATCCTTGTTGTGGGACTTCCACCTTTCTTTCTAGAGTATTTTCAATGCCGCTAGAGTGGACCCCACTATCAGGAGGCGGCCCACCATTGGTAAGGTGGTTGGGCATGGCGGAGAGGGAGTGGCTTAAGTAGTAGATAAGAGAAATCATATCTGACTCTATTCCACCTCTCCCCTAGGATAGTTTTATTCTCTCTATATCATATTTATATCTCCTTTTATCCTGTCTTGGACAAATACCAAATATAAGATATGATTAAAAAAAATAGGGCGAGGCTTTTTTCACTTCTTTTTTGGCTTTAACACTCTTTATTTTAATATTTTGATGATGTTATCCGTCGTATGACCCACATCACTTCAATTATAATTCAAGAAACGTGATCCCCATAACTTATTTGGTCAATGGTGGCGGTAAAATCCCTTGTCGCCTTTGTCTCTCCTTTAATGTCTATGTATAATACTATCACAGGTTGGTAAGCCCACTTTGGTTTAAACCTATCATAAGAATGGTATTTTTTTTTTTGTCAGAATAAGAAGAGTATTTCACAGCTCAATATTTGGAGGATTGTTGTGGTCTCCCTCCTCTTTCTTTCTCCTGCCACGGCATCGGTTGTTTCACCAAGGCGATCTGTAGATCTTGGCCAATACCAATCTTGCGAAATGGCAAGATGGGGACCTAATATTGTTTGGGTTATCACAAATATGGAAACCTATATAAAAGACACCATTGAGATTCAAACAACCTCAAGCGAACATAAGGGAAGTACGTAGTTTAGGGATCATTCAAGATCACGACAACTTATCAATTACAACAACATAAAAATGAGCAAGAAATGATCTATCACAAAGAGAAAGAGAGAGTATGCTGGGAAGATCAACCGAGTGAAAATAGATTTTGAGCATGTAATAGAGCTCGTAGTCGATCAATGGGAGCATGGGTGATGGACGACGAATCATTTCCCCTCCTCCTCGCATTTGCGCACTCGAACAATAAGGTTGCGTTTGGTCGTCAGAATTTCTAGCCAGAAGAATTGGATAGGATATGATAGGATACGAAATCCAGGGATCTTGCCATGTCCTATCCACTGTTTGGCGAATCATAGTATTAAAGCCGGATATATTCATATCCTATTATGTTTATTGTTTGGTATTTACATAAATAGATGTAATGTACAAACGAAGACTATAAAAATCTCTCATAATTCACTACCAACTTTAGTAAGAGAGAAAATATGATCATTCGCATTTGCAACTACGAAAAGTTTTGTCTCTCTCACTACTTTTGTTAAATTTCTACATAAACTATTAAACTACATAGAAGAATGAGTTTTGACTCTCTTTCCGTTTTCATATACTTTTGATATGAACTAGAAGCCTATGAAGAAGATGAAGTTTTAACTCTCTCTCCATTTTAGTATAATTTTGACGTGAACTAAAAAAATATAAAGAAGTGGTAAAACTTTAATATGAACTGGAGATACATAGGAAAATGAGATTTCTTTTTTTTTTTTGGAAATTTCATTGCACCACATTCTTCAAGAATTCGAAAGATCATTTCAAGTTCGAATTTGTTCATTTAAAATTTGGGTTCTTCCACTTCATTTTTATTTACTTATTTTTTTATATCCCTTTTTTTGTTATTTTTATTTTGTTTCATCATTTCTTAATAATTTTTTTGTTATATAACAATTTATACTACAAAGAATCCTTCTTTGAGCTCATCCAATAAAACATCATTCAATTCGTAATGACATGGATATAAAGTGTAGGTAAGTATGTGCATAGAATATATATTGTAAAGTAGAAAGAAACTAAATTTATAAATATATATAGGAAAAAAATAAAAAATAAAAATTATTTTTAATATTTTAGAATTCAAATATAATTCATATTTAAATTATTTTAAAGAAGTTTGTTATTAAAAAAAAAGCTTTTATATTATAAACATAAGAAATCCTATTCACCTTTATCCCACCTCCCCCATGGGATAATTTTATCCAGGCTAAATCCCCTTTATATCCCACTTTATCCAATCCTAGGCCGTAGCCAAACACAAAATATGATCACTTTTATCCTATCCTGCTTTTTATCCTAACCACCAAACACAGCCTAAGGGAATAGGGAATACGAGGACGATGAGGTTGGCATCATTGATATTCACCTCCTCAATGCCCTGCACTTGTGGAGTAGGAATGTGCGGAAAGAAGATAATGGCCCGCAAGAGAAAACATAGATGACAATGATCTTGCAATAGCTAAGAATGTCAAAGGCTATGAAAGAAGAAGGAAAGTGGGACCCGCAAGGAAAAAAGAAAATAAAAAATATTTGATCAAATAAAATAAGGGGATTACTTTTGTAGAATTATAATAGAAGTAGTAGGCCATACAAGAGATAATATCGTCAAAACATTAAAATAAGGAGTGTCAAAGCCAAAAGAGGAGTGAAAAATTGGCGCCCTAAAATATATCATATCTCGAGTTTTATCTAGACGACCAAAGTAGCCTAAAGTTGGCGATCTTTTATGAGTCAAAAAAATTAGAGTAAAATTGCAACTGGACCTAAGATTGAGATTTTTTTATTAGACAAAAAAAAGTTTACGGCATTGGTATCGAACCTAAAGTTGAGTCTTTTTTATGAGAAAAAAAGGGTAAAATTAGGACTGGACTTAAAATTGATTTTTTTATGGGAAAAGAAGAAGATTAGGATAAAATTGGGACTGAACCTAAAGTTGAATATTGTTATAAGATAAAAAGTAGAATTATGACAAGAGCTAAAATTAAAATTTTTAGGGTAAATACTCCCAAATTTATTTCACTTGTGCCAATTATTTTAATTTGATCAATTTAGTCCTAAATCAAATATTACTATAGACATCGGTTGTTTCATGTGGCACGTGGATGCTATGGTCAGCGCTGACATGAACATTTTTTTCTTATCATTTTATTTTATTATTTCGTGAATTTTTAGTTTGTACTTTCTTTTTGTCTTTACGTTTTTTTTTTCATTGAGCTAGCTAGGTTACCGACAACCCTTACTGCCACGGGTAAGGGTTGCCTCATCGGCCACCGGTGCCAAGGGCCTTTGCGGCTCTCGTCAAATTTGAGTGAGGGCTGCCTCGTCTGCCACAATGAAAAAAATAAAGAAAATAAAATGTAAAGAAATTAAAAAACAAAACAAAACATACCGATTTCTCTAGCTCCATGCCGTGTGTCAAATGTGATATGTCTGGTCCGAGGTTGATAACATGGGTATCCATCAACTAGGGTGTAAAAAATGAACCAAAGCGAACAAAAAATTTGTGCATTTTTTTTTCCGATTCGATTAATTGAAAAATAACTATTTTTTATTTAGCTAAATTCAATTTGGTTCGATTAACCGAACCGAACTGATTTTTATTTTTATTTTTTTGTTTTATTCATTTTTTTTTTGCTAAGGGCCTGCAGAGCCGCTGGCCAATGACCGAGGGCCAACGACCCCTATCAGGCCGCCAAATCTGCCTCTTGAGGCCGTGAGGGCTCGCAACACCTCGTCTGTGAGGGGCCACAACCCCTTGCCCGTCGTTGGTGGGGTCGCCGGCCTTCAGCCGCTGGAAAACCAAACAAAAAAAAGAAAAGAAAAGAAAGGGAAAAAAAGAAAAGAAAAATTGGAAAAAAATGGGAAATTGAACCAAACTAAATCGAATTGGATTTTTGGTTCGGTTTATCTTCAATTTAGAGTGAGATTCGATTCGATTAAAGCTTACCTTCGAATGGTTCCGTTTAGTTATGACTGAACTGAATCATTGACACTCATGCCTGCAACAGCCACCAGCTCCACGTGCCAATGCCATTGTATTTGCTGCGTCCAAGCTGACCATGTCAACGTCCCATCACTGCGTTTCTCGCCACTTCAGCAGACCTAGACAAAGCTCCCACCCAATTTGACCGAACGAGACCGAACCGAACCGAAGCCAATCGATCATTGTGATTATGGGCTTAAGTATACCTTGAGTGCCATAAGTTGTGTATGGCGATCAGTTTAGTGCCAAAACTTTCAAATCGATCAGTTTAGTGCTAATATCGGAGAAAATCATGCATTTCAATGCCATTTCGGCAAAAATCTGGCCAAAGTCCGGCGAAGTGAACTACGTGGATTTTATAATCAATTTTTATTATCTTATGTAGCAAATTTTTAGAAACAACTTGTTACGGTGGAATTCGACGTGGCTTAAACAAAGGGTGGAAGGGTAAAACGACATTGTTTATGTATTGTTGAAGCATCTCCCCATTCTCCGACATGAGGAGCCGGAGGAAATGGAGGAGGAGGTCGACTTGCTCGCCCTCAGCAGTGGCTCTTGGCGGCTCGTTGACGGCGACTGTAACACGATTTGGCGAGTCATTTCGCAAACGATCGGACTCTCATGGGGTCCGTCCTTCTTCGCAGGAGAAATCACGATGTGGGTGATCGAGGTTTCGCAAGAAAACCGATCGGCCCGTTACGAATCTGGCATGAAATGAAAAAAAACGCAACCTTGAAGAAGGAAATGTGTGAATAGAAATTTCTGTTCCCTCTTCAGCTCCCCCTGATCCCCCTGCTCCACGGAGGCCTTAGGGGGCGAGGGGGAGGTTTATGGTGTGGGTGGTGGCGGTGGGGCCGCCGGAGACAGCGGAGGCGGAGAGGTATTGAGAGATGGTGGTGGGAACAGAGAGAGACAGAGATAGGGAAAGGGGAAGGGCTGAAAAAGATGGTGATAACACCAAACGTTACCAAGCTGGCCCGATAGCGGAGGACTCGAAAGATTTATCAAGAAGCCAACGAAGCTCGTAGGCAAGATTGGGGATTTAAAGCCGACTGCTGAGAATGCAAATGTATTGTGCTCTTCTTCTCTAAACAGGACCATCTCCTTGCTGCAGCAAGCGATGTCATTTTTGGAGGAGTTTCGTGCCATCCTCGATGGGGACTCCAAGATTGGAAGAGATGATTTGGATTCAAAATCTTCCAAGACGAAGCACTCATCATCGTTCAATGATTGGTACAGTTACGAATCGGAACAGTGTAACCTCCCAAGCCCGAGCCCCCATCCATGGAGGAGTTCACGCAATTTATGCCCGAAACGATTTCTGTCCTAAGCAAGATTGCAGATGCGATGATTCCGCAGGCCACGAGACCGAGTCATGTGTGTTGTGGATGAGTGGGGTTCAATTTGGGATTCAATTTGAGAGTTAGGGTTTATGTTGGGGTTCAATTTGGGGATTAAACGACGTCGTCTTCGTCTTTACAATGCCGAGTCGGCCTCCAGCGATCCACATTGGCCTCATTTTTTGTGCAGACAGTCCACGTAGGCCCCACATACACTTTTCGACGGCCACGTATGCACTTAGCACTAAAGTGATCAAAGTTACAAAAACTTAGCACTAAACTGATCGATTTGAAAGTTTTGGTACTAAACTGATCGCCGTACACAACTTATGACACTCCAGGTAGGGGTGTCAATGGGCCGAGTTAGGCCGGGTTTCGTAGAAGCCCGACCTGACCAGAAATTAATGGCGCCGCACTTGGCGCGGCCCGACCCGGCTCGGTACCCGAATACTATATGTCCAATATCTTCGAGCCGGGTCGAGTCAGTAGGCCTTTTTATTGTATTTTTTTTTTATTTAAGAATTGTGAATCAAGCTCTAAAATTTCAAATATTTTTTTTAATTTAGATTGTTTTGGCTCGTTTGTGTATATATGAAATTAATCATAATTTTTTACTCAAAATTCATTTGTGTATACATGAAGTTACTTCAAACTTACGTTTAAAAAAAAAACTTTAGATTATATTCGCTTTTTCGACATTAGTTAAAATTTAGTTCGGCATCATTTCTTGTCTGAATTTTTGACTAAATTCATATGCAACGTATCGGCCCTCCTCGTTTCAACTCTTGACCATGAAGAGGGTTCTTTTGTTTTTTTTTTCAAAATTTATACAAATAATTTGACAAACTGAAACCTACAACAATGTATCCATAAATGAAAACTTCCACGCTTCGTTGTCTAGCTATGCGGATTCCATCAATTATGGCATGATTTAAGGCATCAGTAAATATGGCAAACTTCTCACCCTCAAGCGGAAGCAGATATTCCAATTGCAAACAATTGATCCTTGCTATACTAAGTTCAACCTGTCAAAAGGAAACAAAGAAAACAACAATCACGAAATGCCTAATACAGATATGAAGAAGTAATTTCGTAATAAAAAAATGATTTTATAAGTACCAATAATAAGTCTCTCTTTACCACTCAACTTCTTCGAACCCCATGTTTGAAGTTTCACCAATAAATAGGCATGCATTATCATCAACCATGCTTTGCATAGATGAAGTCAATTATGATTTCTGGGGAAGGATTACTCGTGGTGTATGCTTTGGGCTTTGCCGAAGCCTACTATGATCTATTTGATATAAAAGAGATGGTGAAAGCCGCCACTTGTGTAAATTAAGATAGTCGATTGCATTGAAACATCTAGATAAATGTAAAATCTGAAGGGCACAGTCAAATGTGCAGAACATTCTGCATGAGAGTTCTGAGAAAAACTTGCTGCAGAAATCAACTTAAAGATGCGAGTGCTGCTCGAGGCTCTTATTTAATAAGGTGGTTGAACTGATGCAGATTCTACCTGTGCACGAGTCACATACCGAATGAGACACCATCCCAACACAACCCATACAAATATAGACAAAACATTGAAAACAAGTACCAGAATCAGAAAACATACATAATACGTGCGGCTTGTATTTCCCTTTCTCATTTTTAGTTTGAGTTATAGTCCTCACTCTTTCATAATTTGTTTTTTAATTATAATGGAACCTCTTAGACCTTTCATGGTTGGGAACACCTATACCAGTAGGTTCTTGTGCCAATTTGACCTGCGTCCCGCAGCCCCTTTAAAATCTCAACCATCAAATTCCGTGTTTAAGCCACGTGTCCCCATCAAATTCCGGCCAGAAACATGCATCACGCTCCTCTCCGCTCCGCTTTTAAACCGGTTCAATCACCTTCGGGGTGGCCAACACGATTTTACCTAATTACCCCTCTTGACCCGTTCGTTCCCCACACCCATGGGAAAAGTCTTGGGATCATTGGACCAGTCCAGCGGCGGGGGGGCGGGTGGGTGGGGTTTGTCTCTTCGTCTACGTGGCACCCAATTATGGTGAGCTGGCATGGGTACAAGTTACAACATATATAGAAAAACTGCAAATTTCATAAATTGGATGAAAACAAGAAGCCGCACGTAATGTCTTTGTTCACATGGGACGCGCCGAGGTCAAGCTTTCACGTCACACGTGTCGCTAGCTTTGGCGTAGTCTTCGACGGTGATATTTCTGGTGGTTTGGAAAACTTGTTAGGGTTATTCGCGAAATAGATAATAATAATGAGAAAGGGAAATACAAGTACAAAACTTATCTCGATAAGAGAACTAAGTTGAAGGGGGGAAAAAGGATGACTCTGAAAGGACTCGCTATCCAACTCAAGCTAAACTAAAAAATAATCAGATGAGCACAAGCAGATGTGCATTTTGAACATACCCGGTAAAGGGGAAGGACAAAGGCGTTGGAAGCAGCTACAACTCAACAAGAAGGAACATTTTTTTCCTAGGAATTCGAGAGTTCGAAATGCGAAGACTCGCTTCTAACCGTGTCCAAATCTCAAAACCTCACGACCCAGATTCCCCATTAAAGCCAGACGTTCTCGTCACCCAAACACATATCGCGTATGTGCGAGGAAACATGAATCTGAATGCATAGAGCGTCGAAACAGTAAAAACATAGATCTCCAAACAGTAATAACATCGAAATGAGGGCAGTGGGACATGAAACGACCTTTTTTTTTGGGTCAAAATGAAACGACCTTTAAAAGGGCACATTTTTCAGAGAAATCAATGGACACCATAGTTTTGAGATAATGAAGTAAAGAGAAGTGCTTTCATGCCAACATAGCTTCTAATCTCCATCCCTAACATAGAGACCACCAACGAGAGTCTCAGAAAACACAAAATCGCAAGTTCAGAGACAGAGAAACCGCACAGTATCCAACTTTTGAAACAACATTACAGTCAAATTCATCAACTTAAACATGAATTTTTCGAAAACAGAACAAGTACCTCCCAAGGAATATGAAGCCATTCAAGAGAAAACACTGTCTAGTCCCGATTGAAAGCTTCTTCGACCTATCGAAGCGCAAATTCAACACACAAAAAAAAAACCATTCGGGTAAATTTCTAATCCCTCCATAATTTCCCAGAAAGGAAAACACGAATCGAGAAGCAGCGAAGCTAGAAAGAGCATCGACGAGCTAAAGACGAGGAAGAGGGAGGTACTTGATGCAAAGGGAGACGACTCTGCGAAGGCCACACGCGTCCGCGAATCCTACACGAGCAGGGCGAGCTAATCAACGCCGAAGGGTAATGAGACCGCGAGCGTGTCGAGGGGTGACAGAGCGGTGGCGCTCTGGTGATTCGTTGAAAACGAAGGAAGGAGGAACGATGAAATTGAACGACGGAAGAGATCTGCGAAGCGTCTTACGGTTTGTGAGAGTGTTGGCGGCTTTTAAGTTTCGGGCCTGAGTTAAGGCTAATGGTATCGGCCCATATTAAAATAGTACCAAGGCCCGGCCCGAAAATTACCTAAATTTTTAGGCCGGGCCGGCACGGGCCTTTTTGACACCCCTAACTCCAGGTGTACTTAAGCTGTGATTTTGAGTGAAAATTGTTTTATATTCCAAACGACAGGCTGAGGCCGGTGTGTAGGGGACCATGGTCCGATTGGAAGCCGACCTCGATGCCGCCTAAACCAATAAATCATCGCGTCAGGTCAGGTGGGTGGGACTAAAAACAAACTCCCTCCATAGCGTCTGCTTACTCATTCCAAATTGTTTTTTCCCGCGCGAAATTTCTGAGAACCTTCTTATTTTTTTTTTTTTTTTAAAACATTTCCGCAATCCTTGGGAACCTTCCGTCTGATCATTTCCACAAGCATATTCGGTCTTTTTTTATTTTTATTTTTATTATTTATTTATTTTTCTTTTTCTTTTTTTATTTTCTGCCTCCTCTCCATCACTTTCCTCCCAGCCAGCGACGACAAATCCTGAACTGTCCCTCACTTAAGTAGATCTGGATCCTCTGCCTTAGTTTTTTATTACTATTTCAAGGGTGGAGATCCTCTACCTTGGAAAAACTAAGGCAGAGGATCCAGTTAAATACTTACTTTCCTCCTTCCTGAGCTGTTTTCATGCCGGATGTCACGGAGTCGCTGACAGAACGCCCGGCAGACCAAAAGTTCCTCCTTTTATGTAAAGACCCTCTTTTGTGTCTACGCAGACATCCTTTTTATTTTTCGTTTTCTTTTTCTTTTTCTCTGGAAGGAGAAACTGTAAAGTCTCCCACATTCTCGGGGACACCATCGGACACTAACGGCTTTCACCTTCGTTCTCGCGCTCACTATCATTAGCTTCCAACCGACACGACACACCTACACTTTGCTCCGTTGTTTTGTTTCTTCTTCTTCTTCTTCTTCTTCTTCTTGTTTTGTTTTGTTTTGTTTTGTTTTTTCTCCCTTTTGCGGGTAGTTATTGCCGTTGCGAGGTGGCACGGGGAGAGCTTAGCTTCGAACAGGCTGTTTCTCGTAACCGTCGTGCCATCTCCAGCAGGGCGAACCGGCGACGGGGAGTGGATGTCATCGGCGCGTATAATATAAATTGGTCTTGCTGATCCCTTCCTTCACTTTTCTTTTTTGTAGTTCTATTCTGTACCATCCCCCTTTCTTCTTCTTCTTCTTCTTCTTCTTCTTGATGTCGGGACGCCAAAATGACGACGTGGAAGCCGGTGTGAGATTGCCCGGGGAAGAGGAGGAGGAGGAGGACAATGTGGACCAGTCGGATCCTTTCGATGTCTCGGACACGAAGAACGCCCCTCTCGAGACTCTCAGGAGATGGAGGGTATTGCCATTTTCATCGATTCCCTTAATCTTCCCTCCGTTTTTCTTTTCCTCCCCTTTGCAGTTTCGTTTTCTGCAATTTATGGAAAGATGTACCTTTTGTCCATAACCTCAAGCTAGGACACCTCGTGTGTCGGTTCTGTCTCATCGAAAGCGTCCACTTACATAGGCCTCGGGTACCGAGTACCGCATCTCTGTCTGCTCCAGAAGTCACTAGTGAGCATGTTTGCTTCGCTGTATATGTACCAAAATCCGGCCTGGCGCGTTGCACCACGCAAGGCCATGTCTTGGCGACTGAATCACTAAATGGCATGTATTCGAATACAGGGACTGGCAAAACGCAAAAGGAAGTGTTAAGGCATATGAAGCAATGAAATAGTAGTTGATGCTTCCCCATTGAAATCATAAGTTCCATATGCACTCTATATATCTTCAGATATATTCCTAGAAATGTGATAGAATGAAGTTGACGTAGCGGGAAAAGTCAAGAATTGACAAAGTAACTAACTAGCATCATCCTGCGAGTAAAACTAGTGTCATAAAATAAAGCTGGAATGAAAGAACGAATCTGAAACTCACCAATAAACGAACTGCATTAGATTGTAAGCAAGTACAGAACTTGATAAATTTGTTTCCAATGTTTGTCTCTTAATTTGATGTCCTCCATGTCTGGTTTGTGCTTTTCTGACCTCGACGCTTTCCCTCGGGAAAAGATTGTCGCTCTGTTTGTTGCAGCGTCCTGTCCAGTGTTTCTGGTTCTAGTTATTCTTTTATACTGTCAAGATTTGATAAAGATTATGTGAGCTTGAGGGTGTTTTCTACTTTCACAGCAAGCAGCTCTTGTCCTCAATGCCACTCGGCGATTCCGTTATACTTTGGACTTAAAAAAGCATGAGGATAAAATTCAAAGGCTGCGCATGATCCGGGCCCATGCGCAAGTGATACGAGTAATTTTCTTCCTTAAGCATGTTCGTCGTAAAGCAATTAGGAGATTTTTACTCTCTAATCTTCTTATTAATTTTATTAGGCAGCTTTGCTTTTCAGATTGGCTGGAGAGCAGCAGATTGGTAAGTGACATGTTGGATTTGTTACATTTGAAAATATAATTCCTATGCATGAGCATGTTGAAATTGCACGCTAGTCTCCTATTATCCACTGAAAAACTGCTAGACAACAAATATGCATCACCCATAGAACAAATTGATGGCATTGCCACTTTGACCAAGTGAAGGACTCTGATCCGTTTACACATGTATGTTGCTTTGCATTCTGTTATATATGGTGTGTTTGTCCTTATGTCTCCCGAATTAATCAGTGTTAGGTAAAAGAGTGGCTCCTCCGAGTTTAACTGGCGATTATGCTGTTGATCTAGAACAGCTATCTTCCATGAATAGGGAGCATAATACGATCAGTCTTCAGCAATTTGGCGGGGCAAGTTCATTGTGGATACCTTTTTTTCTGTTTGTTTCTATGGTGTGAGTAATTTTGTCATCTGTTATCATGCTCTCAGACCATCATGCTTCCTACCTCAGGTTAAAGGCCTATCAGATTTGCTGAAAACCAATTTGGAGAAAGGAATTGCTGGTGATGATGCTAGTTTATCAAACAGGAGGAATGCCTTTGGATCCAACACATATCCTCGGAAAAAAGGCCGGACTTTTCTGGTACTACTATTTCTGTTGGTCTTGAGTTTCTAAAATCAGGCATTTTCTGGAAGGATCTTGTCATAACGATAGTATCAGACTGAGCTGACCATCCCTTGTAGACATTCCTGTGGGAGGCATGGCAGGACTTGACCCTCATAATATTGATTATAGCTGCTGCGGTATCACTGGCCCTGGGAATAAAGACAGAGGTGAGCTTTGGCTTAGCTTCCTGATACTTTGATGATTGTGGCTGACAGCCAAAATATTTATCTAAAGAAGCTTTAGTCTTCAGATGGACATCCCACCAATAGATAATTACTACAACTAAGCTCAAGTCGAAATGATCTCTTTCTTGCTTGCTAACATGTTTGATGGGAGGTTAAAAGCTGTTTGAGTTTCTCTCAACTCTTATTTGGTTCTTCCTTGATCAGTTCTCTCAATGAAGTTTCCTGCCTCATCATATTCTGAGCAGTTCCAATCCTTTCACATTTCTGCAGGGGATAGCAGAAGGATGGTATGATGGGGGAAGCATAGCTTTGGCTGTTCTTCTTGTCATAATGGTAACAGGTATATTATCTGATCATAAGCCTTTACTTTTCATGATGAAACTAAATGTCATTCCTCTACCCATCTTCATGACCTTCTGATTACTTTTAATCAGCCATCAGCGATTACCGCCAGTCTCTGCAGTTTCAAAATTTGAATGAGGAAAAACAGAATATCCAAATCGGGGTATGATACTTAAATGGTTTGTAATTCTATTATGTTGCTAGTTAGTTTCTTCCAAATGAATCACTGAGGATGAGATCTCTGCAGGTGATGAGAGATGGAAGGATGGTACAAGTTTCGATATTTGATATCGTTGTGGGTGATGTCATACCACTCAGAATAGGTGATCAGGTGTGCCAGGTTAATCGGGTTTGTTATATTTGTTATTTGACAGGTGATGACAGTGTAAGCTAACAGTTCTACTGCTGCCAATAACAGGTTCCTGCTGATGGAGTATTAATCAGTGGACACTCTCTTGCAATTGATGAATCTAGCATGACAGGAGAAAGCAAGATTGTATGTTTTATGATACTTTGGTCGATTTACTTGAATTTGTGATCCATGTTTTTTTTTTTCAAAGCATGACATTCATGCAGATTCACAAGGATCAAAAATCACCTTTCCTAATGTCTGGTTGCAAAGTCGCTGACGGCGTTGGTACTATGCTGGTAATATGATAACCGGCTCTTTTTTCTTCTCTGACAGAAAAAATTGTGTATGGTCTCTATTCTCCCGTGAGAAAAGTTCCTACGTATCTTGAGTTCCAACTTCTTGCAATCATTACTTACCTTCAGGTGACTGGTGTTGGAATCAACACGGAGTGGGGATTGCTGATGGCAAGTATAGTAGACGACACTGGTGAAGAGACTCCTTTGCAGGTTGAACGCCAAGTATCCTGATTTGGCTTTTCTGGGAGTCGTCACAGCATCCTCACGTTTTTCTTGAATATTCCTGAACAGGTGCGCTTGAACGGGGTAGCCACATTCGTAGGCATTGTCGGTCTGGCTGTAGCTGCTGCTGTGCTCACTGTCCTCTTGGGCAGGCAAGTTTTTCTCGTGAGCAATTATTCGTGCACCGTCATTCGGGTTTGAGCAATCTTATATCCTCATTCTGCCCATTTTTTGTAGGTACTTTACTGGACATACGACAAATTCTGATGGAACAGTCCAGTTTGTGAAGGGCCAGACCAAAGTTGACGATATCTTGGATGGGGTCGTTAAAATTGTGACGATTGCAGTAAGTTACGCTCCTCTTTGCTGTCTAATATCTGCAAACCAGGCAGTTGACTGACTAAGAAGTGTATTTAGGTCACCATCGTGGTTGTTGCAGTGCCTGAAGGGCTTCCTCTGGCTGTTACATTGACGTAAGTACCATTACTTCATGTTGCTGTAATAGGATGATAATCACACATTCAATTTGTCTCTCATTTATCTTTTTCCCCCTCCAATTGTGGCACAGCCTAGCTTACTCGATGCGGAAAATGATGGCGGATAAAGCCTTGGCAAGTCTTGTTAGCTTCTTTCCTCCAGTTCTGAAATGTAGTAAAATCCCATATTTTATAATACCCTTTTAGCCACACAACCGCAGGTTCGGAGGCTTTCAGCCTGTGAAACTATGGGTTCTGCCACAACAATTTGCAGTGATAAGACTGGAACATTAACGTTGAATCAGGTTATTAGCCCTCAAATCCCTGTAGCATTTTTCAATTTATTTTCTTTTTGCTGACTTCTGGGACAATTCATCGGAATGCTTTAGCTGTTGAAAGATTTTGGTGGGACCACTTGCCAAGTGCTCTAAAAGCTTAAGCTGATAGAAGAATGCGTGGTTTAATATTTATATATTCCAACAGCTGTGTTATAGGTTTTTCTGATTGATAATATCGAAATTACAGATGACTGTGGTCGAAGCTTATGTTGGGAAAAAAAAGATGGATTCACCAGATGATGCCTCCCAATTGCATCACCTGATTTCTTCTCTGCTTATTGAGGGCATTGCACATAACACCCAGGGCAACGTCTATGTGCCAAAGGTACTCCACTTCTCCAGCCTCCTGCTAACTTTGAGAAATCAAAACGATGATGGATCCTCCATGCTAATTTCTATTCAGGCTTGGCGATGTGTATAATCAATTAGGTTAAAAGGGAAGGAATGTATTTCACAGTAAAATTACATTTAGAAAGCTGTTATTCGGTGAGTTCTTTCCTGTTTATGAACTCCATGTTTAGGAGAAAATTCCATAAGTCTAAAAGAACCTATTCCATTACTCTTCATTAAAGGTTTTCGCTGGTTCTCGGTTCATTTAGTGTAAATTTAATTAGATGGACAATCATTTTGTGTGGCTCTTCACTTGTAGGATGGAGGCGATGTTGAAGTTACTGGATCTCCTACTGAGAAGGCTATACTTTCATGGGCTGTTAAGGTACTGGTTTTGGTAATAATCTGACATGAAATCTCAGACAAATGAATTTGGAACTTACTTCAGAACATCTTTGTCTCTCTGGCAGCTGGGGATGAAGTTTGATGCTGTAAGAGCAGAGTCAGCGGAACTCCATGTTTTTCCATTCAACTCAGAGAAAAAGCGAGGAGGAGTTGCTGTACAAACGGTAGCTATTTTTTTCTATAAATTTGTGTCTGTTACTCTACAAATAATATGCTGGGAACTCCTTACCCTTCATACTGACGCTCCATTCTTCCATTTTTTTTTTTGTCACAGACCAGTTCTGATGTTCATGTACATTGGAAGGGCGCAGCAGAAATTGTCTTGGCCTCGTGCACGAAGTTTTTTGACTCAGATGGTCACTTGCAATCAATCGATGAAGAAAAGGTTGGAGCTATTCTTTTTGTGGTAGCAGAAATATCTTTTGTTCATGACAGAAAAGTAGGAAATGATGCCTAGAGAACTACTTGCAGAAGCTTTTTTGATTATTAATCCATTAGAGCCGCTGTAAAAACAGCATGGTCACCTATCCACCAATATGCGAAAAGAGAATGCGTAAACTTAAGTAATTTAAGCAGACTATTTGCATCATTTTGCTTGACTACGTAATAGTCCTTGTTTTTGCTTTCCGTGAAGGCCCTAACTTTCATGTTGGTCTCACTATACATAAGAGATAGAAGGAATTCTCTGCGCTTGTATCGATGCCATTATCTGTTGGTTATTCATGCAATGCAACTTTGCCAAAGCTGTCTATTCAATTTTAAGAATTCAAACAGTGGTAGATCAAATTATTGGACTGTATTTGCTTTGACTTCGGAGTATGCAATGCTAATTTAAGATGCATATCCCACTTGGTCCTCTAATTCGGTGAGTTCGGTCATGCAATAACCTAGTTAACTCTTGCAATTTACTTTCTAGTGGTTAATCTGGCAATTCTTCACCATGGCTTCCTGGTCTTCTGAGATCATTCAGAGTAGTAAAAATTACTTGGCTTTGTTCCATAATGGGACGATGTTAATTTCTCTTTGGTGAAATTTCCTTGAAGGAGATCTGAGAATAGCTTAGTGCTTGGAAATTTGGATGCCACCTTCATCTTTGATCTTTCTTATAGGAATTCTTGAAGCTTGCTATCGATGACATGGCCGCTAGAAGTCTCCGCTGTGTTGCGATTGCGTACAGACCTTTTGACTCAGATAAAGTTCCCAGCGATGATGAAGGTCTGGACAATTGGGTGCTACCTGATGATGATCTTGTTTTGCTTGCTGTGGTTGGCATCAAGGTATATGCATCGGTTTTCAAGTTACCTTGTTATGGACTGAGTCATTTCATGTCACACCGTTCCAGGAAAAAATTTCCACCATAAACTCTGAAAAGACATGGAACCATTTTGCACTACTTATGGAGTCGGGGAAGTGTCATACCAAAGAAATAGAAGCAACGTGTGTTCTTAAAATTGCTCCAGTGAAAAAATGAAGCTGCTTCTTTGGAGCAGAAATAAGTTTACGACAAGCACAAGATAGTTGTGCACTTGTACAGGTGTAAAAATTAAAAACAGAAGTTACTTGTAATTCACAAATCCTGTTTTTAATTGTAAGGGGTAAATTTTGTGCAAATTATTATCTTTGTATTCTTTATCAGTTCACAAATTTTTCTGGAAAGATCTCAGAAGTTTCCCCTTACCTACCTTATTACTTATCAGAAGCAATTTTGCTTTTGGTCTGGTTTTGTTGGGAAATTTGGCATAAATTAAATGATCAATCTACCTAAGCTCACCATTTCAGCATTTTATAACCTTTGTTTGAAACTTGGAGCACCCACATATTCACCCTTTTTTTTTTGGATTCTATATTTTCTAGTAGTGTTTCTCATTACATCTTTCATTTACCAGGGGAGAAACTAACTAAACATTATTGTATAAGTCTATGTATGCTATATGTTTCGTTTTCGTAATGCGACTATTGTTATACCGGCCTTGTGGTCAGGAAAAATTGAGTACTTCATACTTCGTTATAAGCGCCTTTTATCAGCTAACAAATCCATACATCTGCAGGATCCTTGTCGTCCTGGGGTCAAAGACGCTGTCAGAATATGTACAGAAGCTGGGGTTAAGGTAAGTAAGATCTCGACTGATTCAACATTTCACGGATACCAGAAAAGATGGCAGCAGGGGAAGAATAGGGAAACATAGAAAGACTTTGTTTGAGCCGGAGGGTCAAAATGAAGGACATCATCGGCGATTAGTGGAACTCAGAAAAAGTATCAATTAATCTTGGAAATATTTTTTAGAATTCTAAACATCTAAGGGAAAACCTCCCAATCTATTTGAAAAGCATGTACAAGGCAGATGAGTGGAGACTGATGTAGGGTTGTTTGTATATCTTCTGTCTAGGATGAAACAATTAATAGGAACTTCTTATGAGTGATTCGGTCTGACAGGTGCGAATGGTCACTGGAGATAATATCCAAACAGCAAAAGCAATAGCTATGGAATGTGGGATACTGAGTTCAAATGAAGATGCCACAGAGCCGAACATTATCGAAGGAAGGGTATTCCGTGCTTTGTCTGAAAAAGAAAGAGAGCAGATAGCAAAGAGAATAACGGTATGATGCAGAATATCGAAGTTCACATGTACATCCAAAAGTAGACGAACAAAATTAAACATGGTATGGCTTACAGGTGATGGGAAGGTCTTCACCCAGCGACAAGCTACTACTTGTGCAAGCCTTACGCAAAGGTGGTGAAGTTGTTGCTGTGACTGGGGATGGAACCAATGATGCTCCTGCACTTCATGAGGTTGACACTGATTAATATGTGCATATCTATTTTATGTCAATGTGAAACTTAGATGTTCATATGCTTTTGCTCCTAGTGACATATTATCGAACCAACAGATGAAAATGCCCATCCTTATCTTCTGATCCGAAATTGTTTCACAGGGAGGAGTTATCTTTTCTGTTGCATTAGGCATGTTAGAAAGTCCAACCCAAAAGCTTAAGCTATTAGGTGGAGGGAGACTACATGAATATAAAGAGCATACAACACTCATCCACAAGCAATGTGGGACAACAACAACAACTTCAATACCCCCTCTCACATGCAAGCAATCTGCACGTGGAAATTAACTAATCGGGTGGGTTCACATACGCGGAAAGGAATAACACTGGCTCTGATACTATGTTAGAAAGTCCAACCCAAAAGCTTAAGCTATTAGGTGGAGGGAGACTACATGAATATAAAGAGCATACAACACTCATTCACAAGCAATGTGGGACAACAACAACAACTTCAACAAGGCAAAGTGAATTCTGGAAACATAGACAAAAAGAGCTTATCTATGTTGAGAAAAGCACAATACGTTGCTCTGGAACCTAGTTTTTACCCTCCCTTGAATTGAACACTGCACCCAAATGTCTTGGAAAGAAGTTACTGAAGGAAAAAATCTGTATTTCCTTACTTCACTTGAGTAATTACAAGGTCAATATATATACAAGAGAAAGGAGACCCTAGTTAGGCAAGAAACCTAATTTAGGTATTGACTCACCTAAGTTAGGTATAGACTCACCTAAGTTAGGTATAGACTTACCTAAGTTAGGTATAGACTTACAAAGTTTCAAACAACTTTACAACTTTTCAACACCCCCCCTCAAGTTGGTGTGTAAATATCTATCATGCCCAACTTGCCGATGAGATGCTCGAAGTTAGGTCTGAACAGTCCCTTTGTAAGAATGTCAGCTGTTTGTTGTGTTGTTGGCACAAATGGCATACAAATAGCTCCTGCATCAATCTTCTCTTTGATAAAGTGTCTATCGATCTCAACATGCTTAGTTCTGTCATGTTGTACTGGATTATGTGCAATATTGATTGCAGCCTTGTTGTCACAGTACAGCTTCATAGGCAGTTTCACTGGTACTCGAAGTTCTTCTAGCACTCGTGTTAGCCACAACATCTCACAAACTCCATGGGCCATTGCTCGATACTCAGCTTCTGCACTACTTCGGGCTACCACATTCTGCTTTTTACTTCGCCAAGTAACTAAGTTCCCCCAGACATAAGTACAATATCCTGAAGTCGACCTTCTGTCAGTAATTGACCCTGCCCAGTCTGCATCTGTGTATGCTTCAATTTCTTCTTGAGTAGACTTTTTGAATAGCAGGCCTTTTCCAGGTGTGCTCTTTAAGTATCTCAAGATCCTATACACAGCCTCAAGATGTCTTTCATAGGGAGAATGCATAAATTGGCTTACCATACTCACAGCAAAGGCAATATCTGGCCGAGTATGCGACAAATAGATTAGTTTTCCTACAAGTTTCTGGTATCTCGATGTATCAACAGGAACCTCATCTTTGTCGTCTCCAAATTTCTGATTTGGATCTATTGGAGTATCTGCTGGTCTACAACCACTCATTCCAGTCTCCTGTAGAAGATCCAGGACATATTTCCTTTGTGAAACTACAATTCCCTTCTTTGATCGAGCCACCTCCATTCCAAGGAAATACCTTAGAGTTCCCAGGTCCTTGATCTCAAATTCAGAAGCAAGACATTTTTTCAACCTGTTCATCTCGGCAATATCATTCCCAGTGAGAATAATGTCATCAACATATACTATCAGAATTGCAACCTTCCCATCACGAGAATGCTTCACAAACATGGTATGATCAGCATGTCCTTGATCATACCCTTGTTTCTTCACAGACTGAGTGAACTTCTCAAACCAGGCCCTTGGTGACTGTTTCAGTCCATATAGTGACTTCTTCAATTTACAAACCTTTGACCCAAACTTTTTGTCAAAGCCTGGGGGGAAGTCCATGTATACTTCTTCCTCCAAATCTCCGTTCAAAAATGCATTCTTCACATCTAGTTGTTGCAGAGGCCAATCAAGATTGGCTGCAAGTGATAGGAGCACTCTGATAGTGTTTAGCTTAGCAACTGGAGCGAAAGTCTCAAAGTAATCGATGCCATAAGTCTGCGTGAATCCTTTGGCAACCAGACGAGCTTTATACCTTTCAAGAGACCCATCAGCCCTATGCTTGGTTGTGAATACCCATTTGCATCTAACCGTGGACTTTCCTTTGGGTAGATCCACCATATCCCATGTTCCATTTTTTTCAAGAGCTTTCATCTCTTCAAGAATTGCTTCCTTCCACTCAGAAACTTGTAGAGCATCCTGCACAGTTTTGGGAATCTCCACACAAGACAAGGTTGAGGTAAAAGCACGAAAATTGGGTGAGAGATTTTCGTAAGACACATAATGAGACATAGGATGTTTGGTACAAGACCTAACTTCTTTCCGAATAGCAATAGGTATGTCAAGTTCATCAGTAGGCTCATCATTTTGTTGACTATCAGGTTGAACAGATTGAGTTGGAGCATTACCTGATGATTGTATGGAGTTTTGGTCATGTCCTGGTTCAGACTCATGGCACCCTAAAGGAGCAGAAGACTCATTTCTTTGAGTTTTGTTTCTTCTCGTGTAGACTTGAGCATAAGATGGAAGTTCAGCATGCTTGGTACTAGTTTCGCACCTATTACTCTCACAAGTAGGATGAGATGCCAAAATAGGTAGACCCGAACTTCCATTATTTGGTTCAAAATTAGGTATAAGAGTTGCTGGAAGAGGATTTTCAGATTCTGCAAGACGAAAAGACTCAATAATGGAGTTGTGCGAATTGTGCGAATCTACACTTTCTTTCCCCCCCTGAAGATGAGCTCCAAAAAAAGGTGTTAATTCGAAAAAAGTGACATCCATGGTGACAAACATTTTTTTGGAAATTGGATCAAAGCATTTATACCCTTTTTGGTTCGGTGCATAACCAACAAACACACATTTTTTTGCTCTAGGATCAAGTTTGCCCCGATTTCTATCATGGATGTGTACAAAAGAGGTACAACCAAATAGTTTTAAAGGCAAGGCTGCAGTAAGTCTAGAGGTTGGATAGGTCCTTTGAAGGACTTTCAGGGGTGTTTGGAACTTTAGCACTCTAGAGGGCATTCTATTGATAAGGTATGTAGATGTAAGAAGAGCTTCACCCCATAGGTACGTGGGAACTTTAGTGGTGAAGAGTAGAGCTCTAGTTACTTCTAAAAGGTGTTTATTCTTCCTCTCTGCCACCCCATTTTGCTGAGGCGTGTCAGGACAAGAACTTTGATGCATAATTCCTTTTTCCAAGAAAAAATGTCCCAGAATTTTATTGAAGTATTCTCTCCCATTGTCACTCCTGAAAATCTGGATTTGCACTTGAAATTGTGTTTGTATCATGGTGTAAAAGTTTTTAAAAACAGATTCTACATCAGATTTCTCTTTTAACAAGTACACCCAACTTGCTCTCGTATGATCATCAATAAATGTGACGAACCATTTCTTTCCTGAGGGTGTAGGAATCCGAGATGGTCCCCAAACATCACTATGAATTAAAGAGAATGGTTTAGACGACTTGTAGATTTGAGAGGGAAAATTTGTTCGATGATGTTTGGCTAATTCACAGAATTCACACTGAAATGAAGATGGACTTTTATTCAAAAACAACCTTGGGAACAAGAATTTCAAATATTGAAAATTCGGATGACCAAGCCTATAATGCCATAACATGATATCATCATCCTTATAAACAGTAACAGATTCGAAACAACTACCCTGAACTTGTCTAGCCGAGCTTGTTCCATCTTCAAAGAAATAGAGTCCTCCACTCTCTCTAGCACTGCCAATCGTCCTCCCCGAGGTCAAGTCCTGAAACTCACAATGAGATGAGAAAAAATTAGCTCGACACTTTTGATCAGAAGTTATTTTACTGATGGACAGCAAGTTACAAGATAGCTTTGGAACATGAAGGACATTATGAAGCGTGAGGGCAGAGGACAGCTTGATGGATCCTAATCCAGCTATAGCCGAAAGGGAACCATCTGCAATAGTTATTTTTTTATTCCCTGCACACGGATTATAGGTGGAAAAAAGCTTTGAACAACCTGTCATGTGATCGGTTGCTCCAGAATCAAGAATCCATGGAGTTTTTTTATGTGGATTTTCTATGAGGAAAGCAGTAGAAAAATGATTACCTTGATGGGCTACAGAACAAGAGGGATTTAAAGAAGGTTGTGGAGGTTGAAGAAGTTTGTACAGATGCTTTAATTGTTCCTTTGTGAATGGAACCAAATCTGATTTTATTTGCTCTTCCTCATTTGTTGCCTGGAACGCGCGACCATTACTGCTCCTTTTTTTCCAGCCTTCTTTTTTCCAATTCTGCGGTTTCCCATGAATTTTCCAGCAAGTTTCTTTGGTATGCCATGGTTTCTTGCAATGTTCACACCATGGTTTCTTCCTCCTCTCTTCTTCAGAATCAAACCCCTGAGCTACAAGTGCAGATTTCTCGGATAGAGGGTTCTCATTTATTTCTGAATCACGTAGCATGATTCGCCTCCGAGATTCCTCCCTTCTAACTTCAGAGAACGCCTCACGGATGGATGGTAGAGGTTTCTGACCGAGAATTCTACCTCTCACCTCATCCAAGTTTCGATTAAGGCCCGCTAGAAACATATACACTCTATCATTCTCTTCTCTCTTCATTTGTCTCTTGCAATCAGCCGGACTTTCCCATGTATCATCATAGCATTGGTCTAATTCCTGCCATAAAGTAACCATTTCATTGAAGTAAATAGTTACCTCACGGTCTCCTTGCCTTGATTGCCATAGCTTTGTCTTCAATTCAAAGATCTGGGAAGAGTTCTCCAAATCAGAATATGTTTCTCTCACAACGTCCCACACATCTTTAGCGGTCGGAAGGAATAGATGCGGCTTTCCAATTGCTGGCTCCATAGAGTTGATCAGCCAGGCAATCACTAAGGAGTTCTCCGATCTCCAAGCCTTCCATCTCGGATTGCTTTTTTCTGGTTCTTTTTCCTCGCCTGTCAAGTGGCCGAGCTTGCCTCTTCCATCGATTGCTAGCTTCACCGATTGAGCCCACTCCAAATAATTTCGACCGTTCAATCGGTGAACTGTTAATAGCATGCTGGAATTGTGGGAGAATTGCTCTCCACCATTGCCCGATTGGCCAGAGAAATCAGTTGAAATTTTCTCTGGCTCGACACCTAAATTGGTGTCCTTACGAGCACCGGTCATCGCCGTTTTCACTATAGTGGGAGCTGGATTCAAAAACTCAGCTCTGATACCATGAAGGAAAAAATCTGTATTTCCTTACTTCACTTGAGTAATTACAAGGTCAATATATATACAAGAGAAAGGAGACCCTAGTTAGGCAAGAAACCTAATTTAGGTATTGACTCACCTAAGTTAGGTATAGACTCACCTAAGTTAGGTATAGACTTACCTAAGTTAGGTATAGACTTACAAAGTTTCAAACAACTTTACAACTTTTCAACAGTTACATTAAGATATTAAGTACATAGGGTGCTCAGCGGGTGTCCAAGATGTCAAAGGTAGTTCTCAAATAACCACAGATTATTCACTTCAATCACAAGATGGCATATTTAATATGGACAGCATTGGGGAAAAGAGTAGAAGATACATGTCAACTAACCAGCGTTATCTTAATCAATGGGATACTCTCCGGAGTCAGAACCTTGCTTTTATGGTTATAGTTGTGTGGAACTATGCTTTAAGTTTCCATGTTCCTGCCTATTCACATCAGTTTGCCTATTTGATAATTTAGGCAGATATTGGTCTTGCTATGGGCATCCAAGGGACGGAAGTTGCAAAGGAAAGCTCTGACATCATTATTTTAGATGACAATTTCGCCTCTGTTGTTAAGGTCAGTAAGAAGACTCCGATGATGTAGTAGTTGTCTGATGTTTGCTGCTTCCTTTTGGTTTTAGAGAACAGTTTCAGAAATTTTATGAAATTTTGTCTCCAGTAGCGTGTTCATGGTTGATTTTATTGCACTTATTTCTGCAAATAGCGGAGAGCAAATAATGAGAACAAGCCGAGAGCACCAGTGCTAGCTTAGAAAATAGTTTTCAAAAAGCATGTCGTTAAAAGAATATTACGAGAAAAGTTTTCCAACCATTTCTTCTGGTAATCCTAGAGCAAGCTTCAAACACCAGAGAAGAGAAGTATCCAGTCTCTCTCTCAAGGCATAAAAACCATCTCCCGCATTGGATGCCGTATGAAAAACACAGAGCAGCCTTTGCTTGTATTCGATTGAGTTTCTATCTTTTTGAAGTTTATTAGTCATTATGCACATGTCAGGTATGTATCGGTAACATTTCTTCATGGTATGTAGGTTGTTCGCTGGGGCCGTTCTGTGTATGCAAATATTCAGAAATTTATCCAGTTCCAACTCACAGTAAATGTTGCCGCTCTAGTAATCAATGTTATAGCAGCAATATCTTCGGGTGATGTTCCGTTGACTGCAGTACAGGTAGGTGAATCTTTGCTTGCTCGGATGACCATGACACCCTTCTAGAGGGAGCGCTACTTACGCGACCCTAATTCTCCTAGAGAGGATCACTAGATGCCTGGAAGCATAGGTCAAATTTCATTTTTCTGGTCTAAAATACTTCTCTTTCTGGTGCAGCTTCTGTGGGTCAACCTTATCATGGATACTCTTGGAGCACTTGCACTGGCAACAGAGCCGCCCACGGACCACCTAATGGATAGAACTCCAGTTGGCCGAAGGTTTGCAACTCAATGTCTTCTTATGCTTTAGCATCATAGTAAAGGCAGTGTCTAGATATAATCAAACACGCTGAAAGTTTTTTAATTGTCTGGAACAGCAGCAAAACAACTATAGATATGGTTTTTTTTCGGTTTGCATGTAACTGGACATTGGAAATGGTAATAGAAGAGAAGTGCATAAACTTCGCCTTTCAGAGAGAGATGTACAGGTCGTGGTACATTGGTCCTTTAGTCCCAGATATTTTGCGTTTCGCTCTCTTATCATATAGAGTGTTTGAGCGACAAAGATGCGACTCCTTATAATTCTAAACACTTCCTTCAGAGTACATAAAATGCATGTCTCATTACATTTGCTTCTCCTTCTCTTTCTTTGCCTGATGATTTGGTGTTTGATTATGATCTTGTGTTTGCTCTGACAGGGAACCTCTCATAACTAATGTCATGTGGAGGAACTTGCTAGTACAGGTCTTTCTATTCGTTGATCTTTTTGAGATACCTGTTGGATTGTCTCATAGTTTGACCCTTATTCAAGTCAACAACTTTCTTCTGCAGGCTGCTTATCAAGTATGCGTCCTTCTTGTCCTGAACTACCGCGGCCTAAGTGTTCTTCAGTTGAGCCATGAACCAACAGGACATGCCGTCGACATCAAGAATACAATGGTGTTCAATGCGTTTGTCCTTTGTCAAGTAAGTAGAGATACTAAATTCGCATCCCCCTGCCCACAAATCCTCGAAATAAAATCGAAGGAAGGGCTGAAGTACAGAATGTTCCAAAATAAATGCTCCCTTTCAAGCTTTTATGCGTTCTTCAGTTTACATAATCCGTCTATGCTTCAAAGCTGAACCATGTTTTCGATTTACCGTCCAAATGACAGATCTTCAATGAGTTCAATGCTCGAAAGCCCGACGAATTGAATGTTTTCAGTGGAGTGACGAGAAACCACCTTTTCATTGCTATCATTGGAGTTACCATTGTGCTTCAAGTGAGTGCTTCAGAATATTCATGCTTTCATTGTCGAATAAGTGCTTGCGTACTCATGTCGCCTCTCTTGCTTATAACCCAGATACTTATTGTCGAGTTCCTCGGAAAGTTTGCTAAGACTGTGAAGCTCAGCTGGAACCTGTGGCTTGTTTCCGTAGGGATCGGCATTGTCAGGTTCGTCCATTTTTTGGGACCCATAGAGTTAATATAGTACTTCACCTTCTCCTTTATGTAATCAGACTAGTTATCTCGGAGAGAAGTCTTCTGCTTGTAAGTCAATATATATGAAACATCACTTGATTAATTTCTCACATGGTTCGTGCATGGCATTTGATTCTTGTTGTGCAGCTGGCCCCTTGCAGTACTCGGGAAACTCATTCCGGTCCCCAAGACTCCTCTCTCCAAGTTTCTCCGCAAGCCATTCCCGAGACGACGGAGCAATAATGCTAGTGATGCATGAGTATATATGATCCCGCTCTGCCTCCACGCTTCCTACTATTTATTCCCAGTCTGCCGGTGGCGTGAAGACGCGTCTGTGCTCGTAATAATTGGACGATATCAAAGAGTTGTCCATGCTGATTCCAGCTTCCAAGTATAGTTTGATGTTGATCATCTTCTAATTTTACTACGTTGATGCATATCTCAAGTGTAAATGGTAGAGAATATCAGGCTTGCTAAGCTAAAAGCCTGGATGTTGTCATTGTATGATGAATTATTAGAAGACGGTGAAGCCAGTCTTGGCCAAGTAGTCATCCTATAGTATAAGTTTGCCCTTTGCGACACGTTCTCTCTATCAGAAACTTTCGAGTTGTCTCATCGAAGAGACCTGAAAAAATCTCATGCAGACTCCTGTGATGTGAATGGTTGTCTCATGGGCTATTGGACTTGCTACCTGAATGAAATGGCTAAAGGGATGGACAACAAACCCGAGTGTTTCGAAAACCGAAACCTAACTGTGACGTCCTGTAGGCAGACGAATCTCCAGGGACGTTTAGTCGAGCCTCCAGCTCAGAATTGGCCAATTACTTCGGCTTCTTTGACCTCGATTCCGTATATTCGCTGGCACTAGTATATACAGACATCACCTGTACATTCCATTCACATGTACAGTCTGCTTCTTAAACCAACTGTTGCATGTGGGATTTGGCGGTAGCAGATTGAACGAATTCACCGAACTGCTCCATTAATTTGTAACCTTAGAAAAAATTGACGTGAAAAGGAACTAGAGAGAGTACAAAGATCGACTAGAGGATGTGCAATCGTGTAAAATATTCTGAATTGATTTGGCAACTTCTGCGCAGATGGCGGAACATTTTCTGCTCCAGTCTTCCTCCATGGATCAACTTGGAATAGGTCTGTGTCAGGTGCATCATCTCGACAATTCTCAGTTTTGTTATTTTATCTCAACAAATCTGGTGCCCCGGTACGAACAGAAGTGTGCTATCGAGAGCATACCACGAAGAAAGAAAGAGGTCGACCGAAACTTACTTGGAGGAAAGTAGTAAAACAAAATTTAAGGGAGTGAAAAATAAATTGGCGTACGGTTTGTCTTAGGACAGAGTGGAAAAGAACTATTAGTATTGTGGAGAGGTAGAGTGTGTGTATCTTTGTTTATTTATTTTTACATATTTTTACGAATCTTTGAGGTTTATCGACCGCCGACCCCAACTAATTTGGGATAAATATGTTATTAATGTTGATCTCAACAGATCTGGCGCAGTTGTATACTTGAATGTGTCAACACAAAAGTCACATTGAATGATGCTATGCTTCATTTCAACGAGCAATACAACTATCTGATCTGCACATTTGATAACTCAGAATCCAATGCTATGACTGCAACAACCCCATTCCGTTGGGCTCGACGAGAAAGTCAACTGCTATGACTGCAACAACCCCATTCCGTTGGGCTACTACTTGCAAGATATTATCCGATCCGTTGGGCTACTACTTGCAAGATATTATCCGATCCGCTTTGGACACACACAGTACTCACGGTTTTGTTCCTTTGAGCGCCGCCCATTCAATGCCTAAAAAACGCTTATCGAAAGTTTACAAAGGACCCAAGGCTTATATACTAGTCCAAGGTCTCCTCCCTAAGTCATGTGGGACTAGGGATGGGGATGTTACACCCTCCACCACCTACGCCTGCAAATCCTGCAACTCGTACCTCCACAAGTCTTGTTCTGAACTCCCTATTGAGCTGAAGCACCCTCATCACCCTCCACAAACTCTCTACCTTCAGCTTGCACGGAGGCAACACAACTGCACTTTCTGTCACTTTCCAATCCTTGGCCTCAACATCTGCTGCGACGTCTGCAAATTCTACTCGATGCTCCTGTGCAAATCGTTATTTGATGAAGGAATTTGAAGATAGGGATCATCTCTATTTCCTAAGAGAAACTGAGCCTAACACCAGTTACCACTGGGACATGTGCAATGACATCGGCACCGACACACATCTCTTTCAGTGCGTGATCCCTTTGTGCTTCCGGTCTTTCCATTTCCACTGCTCTCCATTCCCATGGCCAGAAATGATCAAGTCCAAGTGCCACTTCCACCCGCTCACTTTTGCCAAAACCTTCCTGGAAGATGATTTGGGCGAGTACAACTGCGAGCTGTGCGAGATAGATAGGAATCAGAAACATCCTGTGTATAGGTGTATGCAGTGTGACTAATATTGCTCACATCAGTTGTACCATATCCGAGGTATATCCTTGCTGCTAGTGGCTTTCCTTGTTGATTTTGCTGTAATTTACAATCATATCGTGTGGTAGTAAGAATCCGCATTTCATGTAATTTTCCGATTGCATGATACAACTTGTTAGATTGATTTTGGACAATTATACCAAAATTTCTTATCACTTCCTCGAATTTCGTAACTTCAACCGCCACCCTCTTTCCTTTTCTGAGGAATAGTATTCACTTCTGATTTCCTACGCATTTCTTTGGAAAGTGTACTTCAATGTTGATGCAATCTCAAGGCTCGGAGGCGTTTACATCGGAGTTTTCTTGAATTTCAGGTACTGCCTTCGATTTTTGCAGAGTACGAGATGGATGCCAAGCTGAGAGAAGACCTTGCGAATGATGGCAGACTCCGGAGACTGGACATGAATAATGGGGGCTTCCTGACGAGGAAACGTGCTTAGCCAAAGAATAGAAAATCACGGCAAAGTTGGATTCTTTCACAGCCACACGCACCAAATACATCTCATCAATGATGCTTGAAGTCGACTCGCCTTTTTGCTCTACCTCCACTGAGGCTTCTGCTTAAAGGAAGGGTTGTAAAGTTGCCGGTTGTTACAGGGTTAAGAAACAAGTTTCTGGTTGTTAAGGTGTCTTTGTCCAATCTGCTAATTCCTTGGAGTATGCTCGTACATCAATCTCTGTGCCTTGAAATCGAAAGGACGGTGACCTGCCAAAGTGGTAAGGTCACAGTTGAAATGGGTGTTGATTAACTGTGCAAGAAACTGTTGGAATATATAAATATTAAACAATGCATTCTTTTGACAGCTTAAGCTTTTAGAGTAGTTAGCAAGTGGTCTCACTAAATCTTTCATGGTATTAGAGCAGGAGGTCCCGAGTTCAAATCTTTCAATGTCCTTATTTGCCTTGAACTTGTGGGGCACCAAATCTTTCAGAAACAAAGTGGTCTTTTCATTGGAGCACCAAATCTTTCAGAAACAAAGTCCGTCATTCGGAGCTCCAGCATCTTAACATGAGGTCGATTCACTTTAGACGGTGCATGTGCTCGACCTGCATTCAGTTCCCGGGATAGATGTCAACCCAGCATTGAAACTCCATCCATCTCATATCTCCTCTCTGATCAATTGTTTTCACCCCGCCTTGTTATGACAATCTAAGTTTAAGTCAACGATGCATATGGCATAAAAGAGTCAATGATATGCCTGATCCTTCAAGTGGTCCTAGTTGCTTGAGAAGTTTTGACTGGTGGCGCAAAAAGATTTAGAAAACTGAAACTTCCTCTTGTTAAGGGAATACCGAATTTCAGTCCGAGCTCCAAAGGTGTTGGTTGCTGAAAAAACTGCTCCTGCCAGCACACAGCTCTGAGATTCAACCCAAGAAGAAGATGGAGAGCATGAAGATTCGTCATTTCGCTCCCGAACACTCTTGACTCTGCTAATTGACCCTCAACCTGCGATTCACCGGTTGAGGGCGCGGGCTACAAGTTCAGGGAGGACTACGATTTTTTTTTTCCTGCACAAGTCATGCTCGGAACTGCCAAGAGAGCTGAAGCACCCTTACCATCCACATCACACTCTGACCATGGACTTGATATGGAAAAAGCCCAGCTTCATCTCCTGCACCAGCTGCTGTTCGATCATCTTCAGCTTCAACTCCCGCTGCGAAGACTGTCGATTCAACCTTGATGCCCGATGCGCTGAGCACAGTGAGCAGTACTTGAACATAAAGTATGAGGACGGAGGCACTTGTTTTTCCTGGTGGAGACTGATCAGCTGGTGCATTACTGGTGCGAATTGAGCAATGACTGATGGGATAAATCGACTGGGGCTCTCAACAAGCACTCTCACAGGAACTTTGTTCACACACAATGAAGAGGAGACGGAAGGTGGCTTTTCAATATACTGTATTCATAATCGATTCACCCATACTGAAATAGTTACAAGACACGCCTTTATATAGGCATATACACGACTCTTCACATACACGACTCTTGAGTCTCTCTAGAAAAATGAAAAGACTCAAGCAATAATTACATCGAAATACTAAAAGATTTCTGATACACTCAATTAATTATGACTCTTGAAATACTCAACTAATAATGAGTATTAAATTGGAATACGAATAGACTCTTGAAATACTTAACTAATTATGTCTATTAAAATTACATAATAATGACACGTCTTGATTTGTACATGCGCCATGGGAGTCGAACGGTCACTGATAACACTTAATGAATTTGGTTTAATTTCCAACAAAACTCCCCCCTTAAGCCAAATTCTCTTCCGTTGATCATTCCAAGTAAACTTCTGAATTTTCGAAACACTTCGATCTTGAGAGGTTTCGTAAAAATATCTGCGACTTGATCACCGGTCTTCACATGCACAACTTCGATTTGTTTGTCGCTGACTTGTTCTCGAATAAAATGATATCGAACATCGATATGCTTGCTCCTCTCATGAAAAACTGGATTCTTCGCCAAAGCAATGGCAGAAACATTATCAACAAAAATCCCCGTTGCATCCTTTTGCTTCATATGGATTTCTTTGAGCAACTTTCTCAACCATATCGCATGACAAACACACGATGATGTAGCAACATACTCCGCTTCACATGTCGATAGAGTAACACTGGATTGCTTCTTTGATGACCATGTAAAAGCAGTTTCACCTAGATAAAATACAAAGCCCGTAGTGCTTTTTCGATTATCGACATCTCCCCCATAGTCACTATCTGAATAACCTCTGAGTTGAAATAGTTTAGATTGATAATAATACAAGCCAAGAGAGATAGTACCTTTGATGTATCGAAGTATCCTCTTTGCTGCCTTAAGATGAGATGTCTTCGGATTCTCCATATATCGACTTACAATTCCGACACTATACATGATATCTGGTCTGGTACAGGTCAAATACCTTAAGCTTCCAATCAAGCTTCTAAAATATGTCGAATCAACATCGACACCTTCATCGAACTTCGACAGTTTTGCACCACAATCCATCGGAGTATTAACCGAAGTGCAATTCTTCATGTTGAATTTCTCAATGATATTTTCAGCATATCTTTTTTGGGAAATAAAAATCCCATCTTCATTTTGCTTCACTTCGATACCCAGAAAATAACTCATCAAACCATTATCTGCCATTTCAAATTCTTTCACCATCGATGCTTTAAAAGTGTCGATCAATCCAGAATTATTTCCTGTGAAGACAAGATCATCGACGTATAAACATGCCAATAAAACATCACCTTTCTCGTGCTTCAAGTAGAGAGCATGTTCGTACGGACATTGTACGAAGCCATTTGCCTTGAAATAAGCATCGATTCTGGAGTTCCAAGCTCTCGGAGCTTGCTTAAGCCCATACAAAGCTTTCTTCAATCTCAGCGCTTTGTCTTCATGACCTTTCACAACAAACCTAGTGGGTTGTTCGACATAAATTTCTTCTTCAAGAACGCCATTCAGGAATGCCGATTTGACATCCATTTGATAGATTGGCCATCGATTTTGAGCTGCAATGGAAATCATTAGTCTGATGGTTTCCATTCGGATGTCAGGTGCAAATACCTCGTCATAGTTGATCCCAGCTTTCTGTTTGTAGCCCTTTGCAACAAGTCTGGCCTTATAACGAGTGACTTCTCCTTTCTCGTTCTTCTTGGCCTTGTATACCCATTTGACACCGATCGCCTTTTTGTCCTTCGGAAGATCAGCGAGTTGCCACATTTTATTCTTTTCGATGGCTTCTATCTCTTCATCCATGGCTTTCCTCCATTTTTCTTCTGTAGCAGCTTCATCGAAAATAAGTAGTTCACAATCTGCAAGAAGACATATAAGGTGAAGCTCATCGGTAGCTTCATAAATTTCAGAAAGTCTTCTTGATCTCGGTGCTAGTGGTTCTTCGACAGTAGTTGAAGTTGAAGCTGACGATGATGGAGAGAACATCGGAGAAGGTGAATGAGCTTCAATCTCCATTTCGATAGAATCATCACGAACGGTTTCGCCAAATTTATCATGACTGGTTTCGACAAGTTGTCGATTTTTCTCCCACTAACTTTCTTCATCAAATTTCACATCTCTGCTTACATATACTTTTAAAGTGTCAGGATCAAATAATTTGTAAGCTTTCGATGAGGAATCATACCCGATAAAAATGAGCTTTTTACTCTTGTCTTCCAGCTTCGATCTTTTCTGGTCGGGTATGTGAGCATACGCAACACTCCCAAAAATTCTCAAGTGAGAAACCGTAAGTTTTCTCCCGGTCCATGCTTCTTCTGGGATAACACCATCGAGTCCTTGCGTGGGACATCCATTTTGCAGATAAACTGCACATCTGACAGCTTCGCCCCAAAGCTCCTTTGACAAATTTTTGCTTTTCAACATACTGCGAACCATGTCGAGAATGGTTCTGTTCTTTCGCTCAGCCACACCATTTTGTTGTGGGGAGTACGGCGCCGTTAAGAAACGTCGAATGTCATGGTAATCACAGAATTGATTGAATTCTCCAGAAGTAAATTCTCCTCCACGATCAGTTCTTAAAGACTTGATAAAATAACCATTCTCCTTTTCAACCATTTTCTTGAAGTGCTTAAACGTATCAAACACTTCCGATTTTTCTTTCAAGAAAAAACACCCAAGTCTTTCGAGTAAAATTATCAATAAACGTAACAAAGTAGCGATGATTACCGTACGACTGAGGAGTGATCGGACCACATACATCAAAATGAATCAACTCCAGTGGCTTCTTCGCTCGATAAGTTGACTTCTTCGGAAAACTTGTTCGAGAATTCTTGCCAATTACACATCCTCCACATAATTGATCGGGGTGATCAATATGCGGTAAGCCATACACCATCTTCTTGCGAGAAAGCATATTGAGTCCGCCAAAATTGAGATGACCGAACCTCAAATGCCATAGCCACGAAGGATTGTCTACACATGCTTGAAGGCATGTAGACATATCATCTTTGATGTTCAGAGTGAACATCCTATTCTTCGACATCTTCACATTCGCAATCAACTTATTATTGCGATCTCTCAACATAAGACATAGATTTTTCATCTAGACAGTAAATCCTTTCTCAAGAAACTGTCCCAAACTCAAAATATTGCTCGACATCTTCGGCACATAATACACGTTAGTAATAAACTGACGTTTTTTTTTCTTCAGACGAATTAAAATCGTACCTTTCCCTTCGACAAGAATTTGAGAATTATCACCGAACGAGACTTTTCCTTTTACTGTCTCATCCATTTCAACGAACATCTCCTTTCGGCCGCACATGTGGTTACTTGCTCCAGTGTCCAAGTACCACGTATCATTCTTTTCATCAGCATTTTCTTTAAATGCCAGCATAAGAACTTGATCACCATCATTCACCAAGTTCGCCTTTTTCATCTTCCACTGCACTTTCTTTCTGCCAACACTCATAAGCATAATGGCCACATTTATTACAACGATAACATCGAACCTTTGATTTATCATACCAGCTATTTGTGTTTCTTCCTCTTCCACGAGTACTTCTTTGATTATGAAAGCACTCATTGCTTCGGGCGAAATCTCCTCTGCTTCGTCCACGGCCTCTTCCTTGGAAACGGCCTCTACCGCGTCCTCGGTCACGATCTTGATTGACCCATCGAGTTTGCACAGGGTCACTTCTTTGGCCTTTGTCATCTCGGATAGTCAATCGAGATTGGAGTACTTCCTCCACCGGTTCAGACTTGTTTCTTTTTAGTCTTTCTTCATGGGCTTGCAACGAACCCATGAGCTCATCAACCGTCGTAGAATCGACATCTTTCGATTCCTCGATAGCGACAACGATGTGGTCGAACTTCTTATCCAACGATCGCAGGATTTTTTCGACAACACGAACATCAGGAACATCTTCGCCATTCCTTTTCATCTGATTCACAATAGCTAAAACTCTTGTAAAATAATCAGAAATTGACTCAGATTCTTTCATACGGATTACCTCGAACTCGCCTCTTAAAGTTTGAAGGCGAATCTTCTTTACTTTCTCAACACCTTGGTGCGTGGTTTGAAGAATCTCCCATGCCTCCTTGGATGTAGTAGCATTCGAGACTTTCTCGAACATAGAATCATCTAAGGCTTGAAAGATGATTGACAATGCGAGTTGATCTTTCGAACGAGTCTTCTCCAACGCATTCCTCTGAGCCTGAGTCAACGCAACATCTTCATCTGGCTCATCATAGCCATTGTTGACAAGATCCCACACACTATGGAAGCCCACTTGCCATAGTTTTCTTTGGTGAGGACTGGATACTGAAAAGGAAGGTTACTTGTTGACGCCATAATCATGAAATCGTGAAGCTCTGATACCAATTTGATGGGATAAATCGACTGTGGGGCTCTCAACAAGCACTCTCAAAGGAACTTTGTTCACACACAAGGAAGATGAGACGGAAGGTGGCTTTTCAATATATTGTATTCACAATCGATTTACCCATACTGAAATAGTTACAAGACACGCCTTTATATAGGCATACACACGACTCTTCACATACACGACTCTTGAGTCTCTATAGGAAAATGAAAAGACTAAAGCAATAATTACATCGGAATACTAAAAGATTTCTGATACACTCAATTAATTATGACTCTTGAAATACTCAACTAATAATGACTATTAAATTGGAATACGAACAGACTCTTGAAATACTTAACTAATTATGTCTATTAAAATTACACAATAATGACACGTCTTGATTTGTGCATACGCCATGGGAGTCGAACGGTCACTGATAACACTGTCGCGACCCGTCCGAAAGCGGACGCGACTAATGGATTACCGATCGCGGGCCATTACCTCTGCACTGGAATGCAGATCGCGGGCTTTGGATCGGCACGGGCCCTCCCAGGCCCATACCAAATCGCGGCGGGAGTTTTCATTTAATGGGTTCGACGATAAGAGTCGACCGCTTTCGACCTTAGTGGGGTCGTGGTGGCATGTGCAACTTGTGCATGCATTTGGAGTCGCCACCGGTCTTTCTTGGAGGGTAGACCGGAAACCTTACTGATCGATTGTGAGAGATCGACCAGTTCTGCGGAACCAGAGATTTTGGGTTCGGGGACTTGGTTACGTCGGTGTCATTACCAACGCCCTTTCGGTACCTAACGCGAGTGATTTTCCTAGCTAAGAGTTCATGCAGGCGCAATTTTAGGTGAGGTAGGCTTGATTCAGGGTTTCATGCAGATTTGAAGACTATTCCTATCAATCACGATCAATTTAGATGAAAGCGCAATCAAATACATAAATGAATCACATCAATGCACATTAATTTCAATCATTGGCCTCCTAATATAGTAATAAGGGCTTAAGTAAGGTGTGATTTCAGGTCCAGGATAAAATGGGAAGATTTGGAGGCGATTTGGCCCGAAGGGCAAAATCGTCAATTTTGGACGATTTGGATACCGAATTACCCAAAATATTCCATAGCCAGTTGATTGTGGCCGTTTCCCATTTTTGGGATTTTTCTGGAATCTTAGAAACCGATTTACCATTCGAATGGTAAAATCGTCATTTTCTAAAAGTGAGAATGAAATGTGGAAATCTCAGACATAAGGTTCAGCCACCTATCTGGCCCATCGCCAATTTCTAAGCAATTTCCACAATTCATCAGAATATCAAAGACGATTGTCGCGACCCTCTTGAGGTTGTCGGGCACTCGAGGGCTAATGGGCCGTCCTGTCTGGTCGGACGCGGGCCTCTCCCAAGGCCCATTACCCAAATCACAACGGAGGTATGCGTGATCGACTTTCAGTGTGGTCTAGTGACATGTGCTAAGTGTGCATGCCATGGAGTCGCCACCAATCATTTTTTTAGGGTATGATTGGACCACCCAATCGAATAGTTGGGAGTTTCTATTCAATTCTGCGAGAACCAGAGAAATGGTTTCGGGGACTTAGTTACACCAACTGTCAGAGTTGACGCCCTTTCGGTACCTAAGTTGACTGAATTTTCTAGCCTGAGATTCATGCGGATGAGTAAGGTATGAACCCTAAATCTAGAAATTCATGTAGATAAGAGTGATTATCCTAGCAATCACAATCAGTAATAAAATGCCCAACTCAAGGAATCTAGATATGCAAATAAATCACATGGCATTTCTAATAAGGTCCTATTTATCAATCACAGCTCAAGAATGATTTAGCTGTCCTAGCCATTCTACCCACGATCTAACCTAATAAAAGCATTAGGAAGCATCGAAGGAGTTCGAGAGTACTCACATGGGGTTCGCCGTGCCCTGGTTTGGTCTTGGACGAGCTATCGAGCTCATGCCGACCCGATTATATTTGGGGATCCACTCGGCGTTTTACACCATGAAATCATGTGAAACAAAAACGAAAATATTCAGCAAGGGGCATTTATTGTAGATGGTGGTCAATCTAATTGGACGTCAAGACTAAAAAAGATGTAGAAATTTACAAATTAAAATACTCGAATGACATTTTTTTGCCAAATTCAACTCTATGCGTCGTGAAGAAACACATGCAATTGAACTTGAATTTTGACTATTTATGAGTTCAAAATGTAAAAGAAATTAAAATAAAAATATTGACTATTTTTCTATATTTTTACGACATCGAACGCTATTTTTCTTCATTTTTCATGTATTTTTCTATTTTTGGAAAATATTAAAAAATATTTAAAAATATGAAAAATTATTTTTTTTTATCAAAAATGGTTCCTTTAGCTTGGTCAAGGCTACCAAAGATGATTTTTTTATTTTTTTAACTTTTTATAGATTTTTTATGAATTTTTTAAAAATAAACTATGAAAGACTGATCAAAAATCAGGTGTCAACAGCTGCCCCTCTTTGAGAGGAATTTCGTCAGAGATTTCTCTCAAAGACAAGGTGACACCTGTGTTCCGATCAACTCGACTAGGAAAAGAAAAGAAATCATGACATCCAATTTTCATGCCCATCAATGTGTGCTTTTCCTTAAAAAGAGATGTGCTCATTCAATTCCATGATATGATGTAAGAAAGTTAAGGAGTAGATAGACTTCCCTGCCCCTTACCTGCCGAATGCTTGCGGCATTTGCTGTGTCGATGGGTTCAAGTAGATTCCTAAGGACTTGTCATCGGAGTGTCCTGGGGATGTTAAGCTCTGACCTGTATGGTAGGTCAAACCATAATGGGATTCCTAACTGATAGGAACCTAAGGAAGACGCATCCCACATTTGGGAATTTGCCAAGGGTTTTGATCCGTGTGGTGGACTAAACTAGAAATGGCTTGCCTAATGTAAGGCTTATTAGGGAAAACGACTCCTCCCGCGTTCGGGATTCATCAAGGTTTTGATCCGTATGGTGGATCGGACCATTGGGTTGATCCTTCAGGCGGTCTCTACCAGTCCTTTGACCCTTCAGGCGGTTTCTACCATTCATTGACCCTTCATGCGGTTTCTACCATTGAGTTGACCCTTCAGGCGGTTTCTACCATTGGTTGACCCTTCAGGCGGTTTCTACCATACATTGACCCTTCAGGCGGTTTCTACCATACATTGACCCTTCAGGCGGTTTCTACCATTGTGTTGACCCTTCAGGCGGTTTCTACCATTGATTGACCCTTCAGGCGGTTTCTACCATTGAGTTGACCCTTCAGGCGGTTTCTACCATTTATGAGATTCCAAATTGATATGAATCAAAGGATGACGTACCCGCTCTTCGGGGCTAGTCGGAGACTCGATCATTCTGTGGATCGGTCTTAGAAAAGATTTGCCTACTAAAAGGCTTCACCTAAGGATGACGCACCCAGTCTTTGGGGTGGCCAAAAGTCCTGTAGAAAGCTTAGACCTGAAAAAATTTTCCTCGCCAAGAAGATATTAGTAATCTTTGGGAAGACAATAATTGTCTAACTGACAAAATTCTACGACTTAAGTTTTAGTCATGAAATGTGCATTTTGATTGTTGGAGGTTATCCAAAACATTCCTGCCATATACAGATGTGATCATAAATTCCTTGCACGGAAACTCTAGATCAAACAATTTGAAAATTTCAAAAAGAGTTTGCTCAAAACATCCATTGGAGTATTTCTCACCCAAGAAGGCTCCTCACTGCTCTGTGATAATGATCTTTAATAGGGAAAGTGCTCAATTTCCTACCGACCTGTGCCTGGGTTTCAGGATCATTCGCAACGCATACATTTCGACCGATCAGGAGGTCTTTCACGGGACCGTAGTGTTAGGCTTGGATATCGGTTTCCAAGGGGGGCTCACTTTTGAGTCAAGGCCGTTGAACGAAATTTTTCACTATCTGCTCCGGGTTTACAAGTCAAGAACCCTGCAAAATGAGAAAGAAATAGTCTTGCTCGTACTTCTTTGAGCTAAGTTATACATTAACCCAAGTGTCTTAGTCAGATAAGACTACTTCAGGGTTGTAACATTGGAAGGATTGGGGACCGAAAAAGGCTTATTTTTTGCCCAGAAATTGTGAAGGGTTTGACATTGGTGATCATTGCAAATTTGCCACATGTCCTTCGAAGAACATCTCCATTTCTTGAAGTGTACACTCCTCTTTTAGAGCGCACAATGATGTTTAAAAGCGTCTCTTGTTACATTAAGAGACCGTCTGTTTGTGTGTTTGCAATTTGAGCACGACAACATTTGGAGAGTAGTCATCTTGATCTAACTCCTTTGCAGGGTCTTTTCATCGTCTCTCTAGACTTTACTGGGGATATTTTGAATAGACATCAGCCTTGCTTTTTACCAGGCACTTTGCTTTTTCTTGATGTCTAGGGATTTTTCTTTTCCCCCTTTTTTTAATCCCGTGTTTTTCTTTTCTTTTGGAGCTAGGATTTTCGGCAATCATGCTAGATATGCAACTTAAACTTTGGCACGCTTCCATTCCTAGAGTGATGTTGCCTTTGCTTTGGAATATGCAATGATCACCAATAGGTTGATGAAATGAATTTGCTGGCTCAACTTGGTTGTGCAAAGGATAACAGTGTGTAGGATAGAGAAATGAATCATTCTCGTCATCCTATGACACTTGGATTATCATATAAACAACACACAAAGATTTATGTTAGTCCGAGCAAGAAAATTTCTAACCGTTTACTTTCTGATACTGTTGGACTAACCTTCATTTGCCCCAATGTGGGGTGGTTCTTGACAGGGTTGAGAATGAAAATCGCCGTTCAATGGGGTTCTCAATGGGCATCTGTAGTGTTTGGAATGAAGAAATAAATGCCTCTGTCATCTCGATCCATGTAATCGTTGCGAATGACCCTTATATCCATAGGTTAAGGTTTCTCTATCATTTCCAATCTCCTCATCTCTCAAGTGTGTATGGGACGTGTTTGGATTAGGCTCGCTTCTCTTATGAGAAAATACCCTTTTGAACAGTTCAAACGACTCTTATTGGAAAAATTCATTTCATTTCATCAAGATTTATCCTTCAAAGGGATTTTATGATGCACCATACATGTGTAATTCATGTTCAGACAATCTCATGTTTTAAAACATGAATGTCAATGAAGTAAGAATTCTATGTCTTTTTAGATGTGAGAATCAAATTAATTCTGAAAGTTTTTAATCTCCAATGAATTGGGAAAAGGGATACTTACCTGCCCATCGAGGCTGGAGATCCTGGAGATATAAAAGGGATATGTCATTGTATATTCTAAAACTTTACAAAAATTGGAACGATACATCTTACCCTTGGTCATATGCTCCAACGAGTGTACAAGGGTTGTGAAAATCTGCACTTCACATAGTAACACAAGATTGTTGGGTGTTCTAAAGTTCTTTCGACTTCTTGGTTTTTGGAGAAAAATGAAACTTACATGTCTGCCTTGATGGCGAGCTCCTGCCAAGGATAAATATTAAGCATTATTTTGGGTTTCCAAATTCAAAACAAATTGGGACGATACTACTTTACTCTTGATTTGAATTCCTTCTGCATGCCAATGTGCGGATTGTAGAAGCCGGCCCTCAAGCTTGTGGCCATGATTTCTTCGTCTGGTTGGGCAACGAATCCACCTCGAGGATTTACGTCGGAGGAGATTCATTCATCTTTTTGGGCGTGTTTCATGCACTGTTTTGTTATTTGAATGCATGGCTTCTTGGGTGCCTCATCTCTGTTCATCACCTGAGAGGAAAATGAGAGAACATTATCCCCGCATCTGATTGAAAATCATTTAGGAACGATACGTTCTTTTTACCAAATGGGTGGCTCCGCGGCCAAATGTGTTTTACATTGAAAGGATGGATTCCATTACGCTCTGCGGATGATAACTATCGCTTCGGGGACTTGCCCCACGGATCAAACGATGAATTTGATGTCTTCGGCTTCGACATGCTTTCCAGATGTAGGAATGGTTTGCCCCCATTTTCAGTGGAGATGGGTTTTGTCGAGTGGGCAAGATCAAAAACTCATCCTAGATTTTGCTTTAGTCGAAGGTTGAAATCCCGACCTTGGATAAGCGAATCATGATTCATCTCCTTCTGCTTCGGATTTGTCATTTGCGTGCTTCACATTTTACAATACCAACTTCGCCGCTTGATGAAAATGAATCGATGATTTTCGAATTGCCCCAAGTTCTATAGTCATCTGCGTCGAATCTCTTTGAACTTCATCGGGTGATAGACAAACTGATAAAATGATTTTTCAATCCTGAGATCGAACTCCTGACGTTTCGTACCACTTCCAGTTCACTGACTACCAGGACAAAGCACTATTGGCGTCCCTAACTGGTTCGTTTTTTGTTATAAAATTCTTGAAGCAGTTAGCGACCCCCATCGAGAATGAAACAAGCTCAATTTAGAGTTCATAACGACTAAAGGTCCCTTAGAACGATACAGAGCTAACCGTCTTTGAGCTCGCTCGGGCTTTTGCTCGCATTTTCCTATGTGAAGCCTTTAAATGTTTTTCTTCGTGGCGTTCAATTGATTCGCCTCGACTCTAATCTAACAAGGGATTGTTGTACTCAAGCATGATGATGCTCGCAGGTAGTACTGATCGCTGCCCCAGATTAACTCTAGGCATTAAGGAAGATTATCTTGCATGGAAGACTTTATGACAGAAAGATTAATGATACATCCATTCACATGTGCCTAGTTCCCTTGAGGATTCTCGGTGATCAGCCAGCTACACCATGAATCAGACATATAATCGTCATTTTGGATCATAACTTCATAAGTCCATCAGTTTTAAACTGATCGATCCAGATATGGAGCTCCTCATCAAGGAAATCTTTTGATTCTTCGAGCAACTGATATTCGGGTTGACCATCATCGCTTGGCGTTGAAGGATTCCTGTTTCTGTTGTGAGCGATCTGATTCTTCGAGCTAGAACCTTCGTCGTTGCTCGAGATTATAAGAGGATGATTGATCGGTTCACTATCAAAAGCACCTTCCATTTGGGAATGGGAGAAACAAAAATCCTCAAAGCATCCGCCCGCTTGATCTTCCGAAATCATATGCCCAAGCCGGGCAGATCTTTGAACACTAGGCGCAATATGTTGATCGGGGATAGGAAGAGCACTAGCGAAAAGTTGCTGCTCAAACCAAGGAGTTCGTACCTGCTGCACTTGTGGCATATACTCTTGAGGGGTGCTGAGATGATTCGGGGGAATATTCTGATTAGCGCCCAAGTAGTCGATGGTGCTGCTACCAGCTTGGTCGGTGCCTAAATTCGGCAGGGTATTTCTTACTTCAGGGGCATTGTAGTTATAGCCATGCCTAGTGTTTAGGCACAAGTTGAGTTCTTTCAGGTTCAGTGCTGTGTGGCGCTGTCTTAGCGCCCTTCTGTAGCTCTTGAGGTGACTCGCGACTCCATCTTTAGTGAGTCCTGGTATGTTCATGATCTCAAGTATGCGCGTTGGATATGCTGAGTTGATCCCTAGTTGCTGAACCGCACTAAGGAACTTGAGATGAAGCTCGGGGGACCAATTGACCCTCGTCTTCTTGCGACCCGGAACAGTGTTGACAACTTGGCTATTGCTCTCTGGCCTATTTCCAGTAGAATTTGATCGAGCCAGAAATTGTTGTGGAGGGAATTCATCAGCTTTGGATTGGTCGGTCGTGATAGTAAGCTCATCGTTAAGGAAACTCCAATCATGGTGACGCATATCACATCCTTTAGAAGGCATCGATATTGACTTCGTAGAATTGATTTGTTCATGCATATCTCCAACAAAATCCGATTGTATCGAAGATGGTTCGAGGGAGTGGGGTGGTGAATGAGCATTTTCAATCCTCATATAAGGCTTATCAAGGAACATTTCGCCGAGAGTGATAGGGCCACCGCAATTAAGGCAAGCGATAGTGCTGGGAGCTTTCTTATACCTCATGTTCTCCGCTCGAAGCTTTTCGTTTTCCTCCTTTAGAATCGCAAGTTCTTGACGTCTGTGTTGAGCCCTCAATTTGGCTCGCTTATTTTGAAACCAAAACTTGACCCTCAAAGGTTTCATCCCTAGCTTCTGGCCCAATTCATTTCTTTGTTTCATGTTCGGGAGAGGGCATTCACTAAAGAAAGCTTCAAGCTCTTGGATTTCATTCTGAGTGTGGCACTGGCGACGTTTCCTTTTCCGAGATTGACCATCGCTGCTGCTGTTGTCATCGCTGCTGAGCTCCTGAACTTCGTTGCCGAAAGGGTTGGGTTCTGTGGTTCTGGTACCAGACGCCATCCTGGAATCTTCGAGATCTCTCAGTAGTTCATTTTCTGAGATTTTTGGATCAGTCGCCTCTAGCAACTGATGGTAACCCTCAAACATGTTGGATCGAGAAATGTTCGATCAATTTTTGCTCACTCAGGGTTCTCTACTCTCTCATGTATGCTCACTCTCTCTAAATTTTCTTTTGAGTGGTTCTGTATGCCCATGAAACGTTCTTTAAACATGGATGAAGATCATCAGGCAAGCGTTGCTCCCAAGATTTCGTATTTCCCGCTTTGTCGTCTTCTTTCTTCTTTTCAACGTGGAGGGACACCAAATCGATTTCCTTTTCTCGATATCCATGTCTGTCTCCCACTTATTTTCAAAAAGGTGGAACTACGCTCGCCTCCTGCTCAGTTTTTTAATATGATGGGACCGCCAAATCCTTTCGCAACTTTTTTCGATAGTTGCGCTTAACTCCCGCTCAATTTTAATATGGTGACACCGACATATCTTTTTACAACTTTTTTAGGTTTATCAAGCCTGAAATCGCGGACTGGGACAGATCTGATGGTTCACCGAAAGAGCCACCACTGCTTTACCCAATTAACTTGGCTCCACGAGCATTATTGCTATGCCTTTCTTCATTCTCGAGTTGCTATAAAAGGAGGAGTTAATGCAGAGAAGATTAACACTCTTACATAATTGCCTTTTCTTATTTTAATCACTCTACCACACTCATCTTCTTCTCCCCCACTCCAACGAAAATGACCTCCTCTCCTATTCGCGCTTTCTCGGCCGAAAATTTGGCCCAGTGGGAAAAACTCTATAACCTCCTCGGTCGAGGCTATGCTCATATAGCCGATCACCCAGAAACTGAAGATGAAATCTGCATTTTGCTCGTGGAAATAGACACCACCTCCATCGAGGGCACTAATTTAGAGAGGGAATATAGAATCTTCCCAACCCTCTTTATAAACTTTTTAGAGACTTACCGTGTCGCTCATCGAAAAGCTACCGTGGCTCACGTTTTGCGAGCTCGCTATGAGGATCGGTCCAACTGCTTGGTGTTGGCCAACATTGTGGCCGATAGTCACAGAAAGGCTGTTGAGTTCGCCAACAAGCGAGTCTCGATGTTGCTTCGCGAGAAGGGAAATTTGGTGGAGCGCTTGGCCTTATCCCTGACCACCTATGAGCACGACCGTCGTAATGTCGTGTTGAAGTTTCAATGTGAGTGGCAGGAAGAAAGGCTTGACAGCATTACCGCGGATATAGCCCATGGGAGAGGACTAGTTCGGGACCTGGAAATAGCCGCCGAAGATCACGGGACCAAGGTTGCCGAGCTTAAAGGGGAATGTAAACGCCTTCTTCTTAAGCTTGCAGATCTCGAGTCTCGAGGTGGTGAGTATAAGCAAAGCATCAATAATATGGAGGGCCAACTTGGTTCCTTTGTGATGCTAATTAGGGCTCATTGCGGTTTTATGTTTCCACCCCGATGATTTGTATGATCTGCTTTTAAGGTCCCTCGATTGAGCGAAATGAATGAAAGCTCTAATGTGTGTGTCTCAACTTCTGTATGGCTGACTTTCTCGAACACCTGACCACTCTCAACCTAGGCAAGCTGCGCTTTGACATTTATGATTCGAGCGTGTACATCTTGATTTTTTAATCTTGCTTATGATCGGATAAAGGAACCTCCCACCACGATTATCCACAAAAAGACTTCTCTTCTCTACTTGTTTTTAACCTGTTTCAAATGAAAAGGCAGAATCAGAAGAAAGAATTTGAAAAATAAAGCATAAATCCTTTCAATTTTATGCTTACTTGTGATTAATAGGGATAAGAGCTTTTACAAGGGTTTTGACCTTGTGCAAAAGCTTTTATCAATATTCCTCAAAGGAAAGCATATCATTGAAAGGAATGTAATTCACGATAATCGCCTTTGATCAATTCCAAGAAAATCAATGGAATGTTCAAAAGTACACAATTACGATGTGTTTTAAATTCAATTGAAGATACGGTATCCAAATTAAAGCCGTTTGCTAAGAACGAGAGTAATTTGGATATCTATCTTTTCATTAAATTTGAAAAACACGAATACTCTTGATCAATTATTGTGGATTACCAATGATGCAAAATATGCATGAACCAATTCAAGTTTATAGTTCCTTCTGGCGAAATTGGGATTGTATTGCCCTATACGGCCAAAAGGTTGTATAAGACTTCCAATTTCAATTTCATCCAAAGGAATTATAAAATTGATTTTGGAGTATTCGAGTGATTAGAAGAAATGCCACTATCACATTCCAATGACAAGTCAATAGAAATACAACAAATTTCAATCTGAATGTATATAAACACAAATAGATCCCTAATACAATCAATCTAAGGGGTCAGATCGAGAGGATCTCAGCAAAATAAATCCTATACAAGAAGGCTAGAAATGAAAATTAAAACAAAGGAATGTGATCTTAATACTTAGAGATGCCCCAGTTTCGATCTTTGAGACGTGACTTCAGGATCACCTATTCCAAATCGTCATCTTCATTAGATGATACCTCAATGATGTCCATAGCAGGCTCTTCTTGTCCACTTGGCGCTCGTAATGGGATGACACCATCTTCATCTTCCATCAAGAACATTGGGAGGAAAACACACCTATCTATCCTCAAAATGGCATTTAATCCAATCACCGGAATTATGCAATGAATATAATGATTAAGAGCTGTAACAAGTTCGAGGGATAGAAAAGTCTTACCAACCAAACTTAAGAGAAAATCAAGCTTCTCTGTATTTTTAGCAGTGTTAGGTATACTAACCTTCCATAGACAAACGCATGAGACAAGTGAGGGAAAACTCCTAAAAATCAAAAGATAGGGCTTGGTACCTAAAGCCAAGGTTCTCACCTCGAATTCTGGGAAGAGCCGATTCCATTGCACAACTATCGTTGCATTGGGACTCAATCCATAGTTCGAAGTGAGCGGAATTGAAAAGTGGATTACCCCATGTTTTTCCTCACGGAGATTCCATTTTCAATTCCTTCTATTGTGTTCCTAAAGAGGGCGCCTGGGGTTTTAGGCGCAATTGTGTGTATTCATTGTGTCGTGCTAAAGTAAAAGACATGCATTTTATTTAACAATCACCGCTTCAATATAAACATCCACACAATCATACATCCAAAACTCCTGCCTGCATAAAACAAAGTTAACAAGCACTTCACCCCTTATTTCTCCCGTCTACAAAAACATCTAACACATTCGTTAGCATATACACCTCACTTTCGAGAGCATCTGCATAAAATTAGGTTAGAAGAATCAATCAACTTTTTAATCGGCTCAAGTCCACTAAATGGTTAAGAACCAGTCCCCAGTGGAGTCGCCAGTCTGTCGCGACCCTCTTGAGGTTGTCGGGCACTCGAGGGCTAATGGGCCGTCCTGTCTGGTCGGACGCGGGCCTCTCCCAAGGCCCATTACCCAAATCACAACGGAGGTATGCGTGATCGACTTTCAGTGTGGTCTAGTGACATGTGCTAAGTGTGCATGCCATGGAGTCGCCACCAATCATTTTTTTAGGGTATGATTGGACCACCCAATCGAATAGTTGGGAGTTTCTATTCAATTCTGCGAGAACCAGAGAAATGGTTTCGGGGACTTAGTTACACCAACTGTCAGAGTTGACGCCCTTTCGGTACCTAAGTTGACTGAATTTTCTAGCCTGAGATTCATGCGGATGAGTAAGGTATGAACCCTAAATCTAGAAATTCATGTAGATAAGAGTGATTATCCTAGCAATCACAATCAGTAATAAAATGCCCAACTCAAGGAATCTAGATATGCAAATAAATCACATGGCATTTCTAATAAGGTCCTATTTATCAATCACAGCTCAAGAATGATTTAGCTGTCCTAGCCATTCTACCCACGATCTAACCTAATAAAAGCATTAGGAAGCATCGAAGGAGTTCGAGAGTACTCACATGGGGTTCGCCGTGCCCTGGTTTGGTCTTGGACGAGCTATCGAGCTCATGCCGACCCGATTATATTTGGGGATCCACTCGGCGTTTTACACCATGAAATCATGTGAAACAAAAACGAAAATATTCAGCAAGGGGCATTTATTGTAGATGGTGGTCAATCTAATTGGACGTCAAGACTAAAAAAGATGTAGAAATTTACAAATTAAAATACTCGAATGACATTTTTTTGCCAAATTCAACTCTATGCGTCGTGAAGAAACACATGCAATTGAACTTGAATTTTGACTATTTATGAGTTCAAAATGTAAAAGAAATTAAAATAAAAATATTGACTATTTTTCTATATTTTTACGACATCGAACGCTATTTTTCTTCATTTTTCATGTATTTTTCTATTTTTGGAAAATATTAAAAAATATTTAAAAATATGAAAAATTATTTTTTTTTATCAAAAATGGTTCCTTTAGCTTGGTCAAGGCTACCAAAGATGATTTTTTTATTTTTTTAACTTTTTATAGATTTTTTATGAATTTTTTAAAAATAAACTATGAAAGACTGATCAAAAATCAGGTGTCAACAGCGATTTACCCTTTGAGGGGTGAAATCGTCATTTTGGATTAAATGGGAGAAAATCCCAAAAAATGAAAACAAATCAATTTTTTTGTCATTTTCAGCCTTGGAAAATTTTTAGAATTTTTTTGGGAATTTTCTGTAATTTTTCTCAATTTTTTTTGAATTTTTCTTTAGTTTTTCATTTTTTAGCATTTTCTGATCGATTTTTTTTTATTTTTTTTTATTTTTTTTTTATTTTCGAAAAATATTTTAATAAAAAGCATGTCTTTGACAATAGATAACACTCAACCAGATAAATAAGCTAACCACTAGACTGAAACAAATACATGCAAATCAAGTCTATAAAGGCAATATTTTAGAAAAATAATTCTGATATACGAATCGGATACGTAAAACATACCGGATTGGATACCGGCCTTGAATCACCAGCCTCAGCCTACAACCATTCTTCGTGCGCTTCACCTCAGTCACCAAGCCTCATTGAGCTTCCATCGCCATGGGCATCATCGTCAGTCGCCACATTGGAATATCAAAAATGGTGCATCAAACCTTTGGAACGTGCACTTACTCAAAGTAGATAGTCAGCAAAGTTCAGCCAATTAAAGGATAAAACGAGTGTCTTGAATTAAACTCTAATTATCGTGCTAATTTATCTACTAAGACATGCATAATATTCAGACATTCACAAGCGAAGTTAAAACTAAGTCATATGAATTAAACATGGAAGACAAACCGACAATCAAACACGTATAAAGCCTAATTGAGACAATATAAGCAAATAAATGCATTTTCTATCTATTTCTTTTTTTTGGCATTTTATGAAATTTTATGATTTTTGAGATTTTTTTTTATTTTTATTAATAAAGAATAAAGGAACCGGGTCCGAGTCGGGTTCTTAGACCCGACCCGGGCAAGACCGAGCCCAGGCCTTCATGGCCTGGGTTCGTAGATGGACTGGGCTCAAGAGAGGAGCCCAGTCGGTGGACCTCCAAAAAGGAAGGCCTAAGATAGGCCCAAGCAAAATCAAATGGCTGGCCCGACTACACAAATAAACCAGACCAAAGAATAAACTGGCCCAAGACTTAAACAACTTATGCTCTGCCCTATTTACCATCTTCTTCCTCGTGCGAGCATCTTCTGCGACGTCCCACGGTGACTATGCTCCTTCAACGCCAACAGCCTTCCCTCGCCTCTCCGTTGCAACGCCGGGATTTGATCAAGTAGCCGACACCCACCGGCCGCGACTGACCGTTGGAGCGATGTCCCACCCCAACATTACCGTCGGCCGTCCATTACCACCAACCAATGATCCTGGACAGCAGATCGGGAGGAGAAACACCAAACCAAACACCACGGTGCACCCACTGGTTCGGCAAAGAAAGGGTGTCTGAGGCAATCGGGGGAGGCGGAGCAGTGATGGACAGAAGTCTGGCCCGAAATAGGGCAGCCTCGGCGGAAACAGGAGAGGTTGGTCGGGGGCTCTTCGCGGCTCCTACCGGCAGCGACCGACTTCCACAGGTTTTGAGGGATGACGTGGGAGTTGGGAGTGGCCAATGGGGTGGTCGGCGAACAGTAGAAGAGCTGGAACAGAGGCAAAGCAAACCGGGGTCCGAAACAGGGCAGAGGTGTCTGTCGCGACCCTCTCGAGGTTCGCCGTGGGCTCTCGAGGGCTAATGGGCCGTCCAGTCTGGTCGGACGCGGGCCTCTCCCAAGGCCCATTACCCAAATCGCAACGGAGGTATGCGTAGTCGACCTTCAGTGTGGTCTGGTGACATGTGCTAAGTGTGCATGCCATGGAGTCGCCACCAATCATTTTTTGGAGGGTATGATTGGACCACCCTATTGAATAGTCGGGAGTTTCTATTCAATTCTGCGATAACCAGAGAAATGGGTTCGGGGACTGTTGACACCTGATTTTTTTTACCATTTATTATTGTGATTTTTATTCTTTAAAATTAATTAAAAATATCAAAAAAGGTCATAAAATCACAAAATCAACTTTGGAAGCCTTGGTTTAACCTTAGGAACCAATTTTGAACAAAAAATATTTTTCGGTATTTTTAATATTTTTCGAGTTTATTTAATTATAAAAATACCCAAAAAATCAGAAAAATACCATTCGTGGTCAGAAAAATACCCAAAAATATTCGATAATTTTGTTTTAATTTCCTCTTCAAGTGTGTTACTTTAAATCTCAAAAATTCGGCTCGGGTCACTATGTTCCTTCACAAACATAAACCCGAACCGAGCCTAAAAAAAATCATTTTCGAGTCTTTTAGTTTTCAATTCTCACTTTTTATAAGCTATGACATTGGATTCTAAAGTCTTAAAGTGCAATTAGGTCAATTTGCCCTCCAATTTAATCAATTTTTACCAAAAGGGCTTAATTGCACATTTTTCTTTCAATTAGTCCCCGGTTTCACGGATGTATACGTATGCTCTACGTATTTATACGTCATACGTATTTATATGTTATGCATATTTGTATTGTTTGGTAACCTCTTTAACTCTTGTAATAATAATAATGGTTATTATTTTTAACACCTTTGTTAGTGCCTTTTTTAGCATTTTTGTATTGTGAGTGCTATTGCTAGTGCTATTTTTAAATAGCATTTTTTGTATTATAAATTGTGAGTGCTATTGTTAGTGCTATTTTTAAATGACATTTATTTATCATAAATTGTGAGTGCTATTGTTAGTGCTATTTTTAAATGGAATTTATTTATCATAAATTGTTAGTGCTATTATTAGATAGAATTTATAATTGTTAGTGCTATTTTTAAATAGAATTTTTGTATTATAAATTGTGAGTGCTATTGTTAGTGCTATTTTTAAATAGCATTTTTGTATTATAAATTGTGAGTGCTATTGTTAGTGCTATTTTTAAATGTCATTTATTTGTGAGTGCTATTATTAGATAGAATTTATAATTGTTAGTGCTATTTTTAAATAGAATTTTTGTATTATAAATTGTGAGTGCTATTGTTAGTGCTATTTTTAAATAGCATTTTTGTATTATAAATTGTGAGTGCTATTGTTAGTGCTATTTTTAAATGTCATTTATTTGTGAGTGCTATTTTTAGATAGAATTTATAATTGTTAGTGCTATTTTTAAATACAATTTATTGGAAGGTATTTTTGGCTATAAAAGGATGGCAAGAGTTTTGAGGTTGAAGGGGGGAGACATTTTGTAGAGTGTGCAAATTTTTTAGAGCTTAGAGAGAAGAACACAAACACTCTCTATATTCTCATAATCTTGAGAGAGCAAAATATACTAAGTTCGGAATATTGATTCCGCATATTGCTAGCACAATTGTTGTGGAGTTATTAGTCGTCTCCCCGTTCGTCAATTGGTGGTGCGTCCGAATTAGATGCCTAACACTTGTGGAGGCTGAGATCGAAGAACATCGAACCGACACCTCCGTTCAAGCACGCTACGAGAGGTAATCTATTTACTCCCTTTGAGACTTTGTGATTTTTTTCGATTGAAATGCACGAAGTACGCCTCTGGAGATACATGTATGGGTTGTTATTTATTTCCGCTACGTGTTACGTGGATCCCAACAGTGGTATCAGAGCCAATCCTTAGGTGTTTTCGTGCATTTAATTGATTTTTTGCAATTTTTGCAATACTATGGTCAATATGTATTAACGAATTGTTCGTCTTACATGGCTAATGGAGATTGATTATTTTATATGATAAATTAATCAACGTAGCAAAAATTGAGACTAAATCAATTTTGAATCGAAAATTTATGGCTATCTTATTTTACGTAAAAATTCTTAATATGATTCAACGTAGAATTTTTATTGTGCATTCCTAAGTTTTAAATTGTGAATTTATTACTTACGTGAAAGGGTGGTGATCATGGAAAAATCCCTAATCAATGTGATTGATGTATATATGAATGTATGATGATTATTTATATATTTGGGGTTGTAATTATTAAATGGAGACTGCGTACTCCTTTTATTTTTCATGTAATCTTTATTTTTAGCATAGTCAATTGTTGATGTAAATGCTACGAGGATTACGTGGAGGAGCCTTTTAAGTCGGCGAGCTCTTTGGGGCCCAATTCTTGAAGAGTTCAAGAAACCAAGAAGAAGCGAAGAGCGGCTCTCCGTTATTAAAATATTAAAATGATTAAATGTGGTCTCATTGGCTCGAGACCCATTAAATCATAATTCCATGATCACCACGTAGGATAGATGTTTATGTGATTGGCATCTATTTATTTATTATGATTACGTGAGCATGTTAAACTGGTTAATGTGCAAAGTCAGACTTACCTCACCCAAAATTGCGCCTGCATGAAATCCTAGTTAGGGAAAATCACTCGCGTTAGGTACCGAAAGGGCGTTGGTAATGACATCAACGTAACCAAGTCCCCGAACCCAAAATCTCTGGTTCCGCAGAATTGATCGATCTCTCCCAATCGGTCAATAAGGTTTCCGGTCTACCCTCCAAGAAAGACCGGTGGCGACTCCAAATGCATGCACAAGTTGCACATGCCACCACGACCACACTAAGGTCGAAAGCGATCGACTGTTATCGTCGAATCCCTTTGAAAAATACTCCCGCCGCGATTTGGTATGGGCCTGGGAGGGCCCGCGCCGATCCAAAGCCCGCGATCCGCACCCTTGTGCAGGGGAAGGCCCGCGATCGGTAATCCATTAGCCGCGTCCGCTTCCGGACGGGTCGCGACAGGGACTTAGTTACGTCAACTGTCAGAGTTGACGCCCTTTCGGTACCTAAGTTGACTGAATTTTCTGACCTAAGATTTCATGCAGATGAGTGGAGTACGAATCCTAAATCTAGGAATTCATGCAAATAGGAATGACTATCATGGCAATCACAATCAATAATAAAAGGCGCAAATCAATGAATCCAAATATGCAAAATAAACACATCAAATCAACATGACACTCATAAGAAGGCTCTATTAACCTAAATAAGTATCAATCAAGCTTAGGAATGATTTAGACATGATTTTACCCATGAGGGGTAAAGTCGTAATTTTGAAACAAAAGGGACGATTTGCCCAAAAAAGGCAAAATCATCATTTCGGAATGAATTCGGAGTAAAACAAAGTCAAAAATAGGTTTGGTCACTCAATTGACTCATTTCCTATTTTTTTGCAATTTTCATGATTTTTTGGAATTTTAGAAACCGATTTACCATTCGAAGGGTAAAATCGTCATTTTCTAAAAATGAGAATGAAATGTGGAAATCCTAGACATAAGGTTTAGCCACCTATCTGGCTCATCGCCAAATTCTAAGCAATTTCCACAATTCATCGGAATATCAAAGACGATTTACCCTTTGAGGGGTAAAATCGTCGTTTTGGATTAAACGGGAGAAAATCCTGAAAAAACGACAACCAATCAATTTCTTTTGATCATTTTCAGCCTTGGGAATTTTCTAGAATTTTTTTTTAGTAATTTTCTGCAATTCTTCTCAATTTTTTTGTTTTTCTTTAATTTTTCCATTTTTTGGCATTTTCTGATTTATTAATATTTTTTATATTTTCAGAAAATATTTTAACAAAAAGCATATCATTGGCAATAGACAACACTCAACCAGATAAATAAGCTAACTACTGAACTGAGATAAATACATGCAAACCAAATCTATAATGGCGACATTTTAGAAAAATAACCCTGATATGCGGATCGGGTGCGTAAAACATACCGGATTGGACACCGGCCTTCAATCGCCCAGCCTCAGCCTGCGACCATCTCCATGCACATCACCTGTCGATCACCACATCAAAATGTCAACAATCAATTTTACAAGTTTTAAGACCGGCAATAAATAATAATAATTTAAAAAATAAATCCGGGCTCGGAAACGGGCCGATTCGCTCAGCCATGGACCGGCTATGGGCTCAGCCACGGCCCAAGATCACGGCCTCGGCCCACGGCTTTGGCCCACGGCCTCGGCCATGGGCTCGGCCTACGGCCCACGGCCTCGGCCATGGGCTCGGCCTACGGCCCACGGCCTCGGCCCACGGCTTTGGCCTACGGCCTCGGCCATGGGCTCGGCCATGGGCTCGGCCAGGGCCTTGGCCCACGGCCTTGGCCCACGGCCGACGGCCTTGGCCCACGGCCTCGGCCAGGGCCTTGGCCCACGGCCTCGGCCAGGGCCTTGGCCCACGGCCTCGGACATGGGCTCGGCCATGGCCTTGGCCCACGGCCTTGGCCCACGGCCTCGGCCATGGCCTTGGCCTACGGCCTTGGCCCACGGCCTCGGCTATGGGCTCGGCCGTGGCCCAAGATCACGGCCGCTCGATCCACGGGATCGGCCCACGGCCGGGATCGGCCCGAACACGATGGATTCGTGGCCAAGCGGCGACGACGAAGAGCGACGACGTGGCGGGGGCGAAACAGAGGAGGAAGATGGAGGGGGATTGAGGTATCTAGGAGCTCCACGAGGTCGTGATAAACAGCAAGACGGACGGGATCTCGGCACGGCGTCGGAGGGTGGCGGAGCAAGGTGGTGGTGAGGGTGGTCGCCGTAATCTAATGGAGGATAAAAAAAATCAGAAGAAAAGAAGGAAGAGGAGAAGGGAAGAAGAAGAAGGAGGAGGAGTCGGGGACCGAGAGGGAGGGGAGCGGCGGATGATAGGATATGTCCTCCCTCTCTCTCAATTGAGTGCACTCAAGTGCACTCAAGTGCACTTGATTGCATTCAAAAAAGATATAGAGAGAGAGAGAGGAAAGAGCAAAAGATAGAGAGAGAGAGAGGGAGAGCGTGCGAGGCAAAGAGCGGAAGAAGAGGGAGCGTGAGAGAAAAAGAGAGGAGGGGGAGCGTTTGTGAGAGAGAGAGAGAGAGAAAAAAAAAATATATATAATAATAAAATAATAAAAGTAATAATAATAATAAAATAATCAAAAGAGAAGACAAAATGATTAGTCCCATTTTCCTTTTAAATGATGATGTTTTCCCTCCTTTTCCTTTTAATCATTACTAATATTTTTGTCAAATTCAATTTTATGGTAATCAGAGAACACCTAAAATCAAACCTGAATTTTACTATTTATGAGGTCAGAAAATGGATAAAATAAAAATAAAAATACCGACTATTTTTATATATTTTTGTGACCTCAAATATTATTTTTCTTGATTTTCTTCTTTTTTATTTTTTTATTTTTTTGTATTTTTCGAAAATATTAAAAAAATGAAAATTATGAAAATTATTTTTTTGGTCAAAATGGTTCATTTAGCTTGGCCAAGGTCACCAAAATTGATTTTTCAATTTTTCAACTTTTTATAGATTTTCTATGATTTTTTTTAAAAAACATAAAAAATAAAAATAAAGCAAAAAAGGTTGATCAAAATTTAGGTGTCAACAGTGTCAGAGCTCGAGTTCACGGCTATTTAGGGGTTGTCGGACGGTGAGATGGGTTCGCGGTTGACGGAGGGACGACGTCGTGGAGATGGCAGGTGTTTGGAAGTGGCTGTGGGCGGAGGAGTCGCGCGAACAGCCCACCGAACCAGAAACAGGGTATGGCGTCACGAGGTTGGTTTGGCGGCGGTTCAGCGGCTTGCGACTGTCGGGACGGTGGCGACGGAGTGCTGGGGGAGTGGCGAGGGTCGGTGATGGTCTGGTGAGGTGGTGGCCGCACAAGATGGCCGGCGGAAGGGGGATGGACAGCCGCTGGAGGTGAAGAACAGCCGCTATAGCCGCGGCAGTCCTAGACCTGAAACGGAGTAGGGCTGTTCGCTGGCTTTCTCTGGTGGTTTTCGGCGGCTCCGCGGCGGTCCGGCTTGGTGCGACGGTGACAGAGGAGGTGGAGGATGGTCGGGTCCCTTCGTCGTTGGGGGTGCCTTCAACTAAAATAGAAGATGAAGAAGAAGACCAGCGGGCCAAGGTGTCGTGGGAAACAAAAAAGGGAAGAGATGGGGAGCGGCCGTGGGAAAGAAAAGAAAGAAAAAGAAGAAAAAGAGAAAAAAAAAATGAAAAGGAGAGAAAGAGAAAATAAAATATAATAAAATAAAATAAATAAATAAAAAGAGAGATAAAATCATTAATTAAACACACACTTTTTCTTTTTGCTTTTTCTTTTAAATGATGATGTTTCACATTTTCCTTTTAATTATTACTAATATTTTTGCCAAATTCAATTTTATGGTAATCAGAGAACACCTAAAATCGAACCTGAATTTTACTTTTTTATGAGGTCAGAAAATAGACAAAATAAAAATAAAAATACCGACTATTTTTATATAATTTTTGTGACCTCAAATATTATTTTTCTTGATTTTCTTCTTTTTCTTGTTTTTTTCGAAAATATTAAAAAAATGAAAATTATGAAAATTATTTTTTTGGTCAAAATGGTTCCTAAGGCCAAGCCAAGGTTTCCAAAGTTGATTTTGTGATTTTATGAACTTTTTTGATATTTTTAATTAATTTTAAAGAATAAAAATCACAATAATATATGGTCAAAAATTAGGTGTCAACAAACACTTAATGAATTTGGTTTAATTTCCAACAATGACTTCGGTTGCGACACGCACCTTGTTCAGTGCATGGTTCCAGCCTGCCCTCGCTGCTCCCACTTCCATTGCACTCGCTTCACCTTTCCAGAGAAGATCAAGTCCAAGTGTCGCTTCCACTCCCTCATATTTGCCAAGACTTAGGTCGAGGACCGACTTCGGCCCATACTACTGCGACGTGTGCGAGCAGGTGAGGAACCCGAAGCCTCCTGCTTATTACTGCACTGAGTGCGACTTCATGGCTCGCATCAGACTGCACTGTCTGGGAGGTAAGAGATCCGTTGCTCTCATTTGATCGGCTCCTTTACAAGTTAATGATCTTTTTGCAACTTAGATGCTCATTCGATGGATTTTGTTTTCAGGTCTTACTAGCCATAATGGTGGAGTCTGATAATGATGTAAAGATCAGGAGGCATCTCGCAAGATGATGCCGCCCTCGAAAAGCTTGATAGAAGAATCATGACCCGTATGATGAGGCAGCGAATAAGTACACTATCAGTGCCATAACTTTTGTACGGTGTTCACTTGAGTGCCATAACTTTCAAATCGTTCACTTAAGTGTCATAACTTTTGTACGGCAATCACTTGAGTGCCATAACTTTCAAAAATCGTTCACTTGAATGTCATCGCTGACGTGGACGCAGGAAAAGTTGACGTGGCATGCCGGAAAGCTGATATGGTACTCCAGAAAAGTTGATGTAGCACTCAAGTAAACGATTTTTAAAAGTTATAGCACTCAAGTGAACGTTTTGAAAGTTATGGCACTCAAGTGAATGCCTTACACAAGTTATGGCACTTACGGTGCACTTATCCCATGAGGCAGAAAAATTACCGAAAGAGCTCGAAACGATCGCGAAGAAAGTGAGGGCAGTGAGAGATACTCGTGCTCGGTATGTGGCATTGCATCTAGGAACCAAACAACATGACCAGACACGAGAGTACTGCAGAACTCTTGCCGAGTTATGCAGACTCAGTGAATAGAATTTGTATATTTGGCATCGATAGTTTTTCATTTGTTACATTCGTTGCGCATCTCGGCTTTGCATGAACTTTTCGTGAGCTCGTAACATGGAGAATCGCACTCGTCTTAATTGCAGCAAAGATCACATCACCTTCCTACAGCTTTTTCCGGGAGAATCGCTCGCTTCAGTTTCCGCAATATCGAGCAGTTTGAATAAGAGGCAGTAGTTTTCGAATACTTAGAAGCAAGATTACATAATTTGTGATTGAAATATTGTGTAATTCTTTGGGAAAGTAGAGTGTTGATTTGCAGATTGGAATGCAACTAGGACATATCAGGAAGATGAACTTCCATATTGCCTTGGCATATGCTGTGTCAGCATGCATGATAAACTTGCATGAAGATCTGACTGTTCACTAGTAGTGTAAAATGTATCGACTTCATGTAATATATTTCACGTGGGAATAAATATGCCATTATCGAAAATTAGGGATGAGCATAGTTTCAGGGTAGAACTTAGAATCTGGAGAACCGGACTGGTGGGAACCGATCGGTTCCAGGTTCTAGGGTATGGAGTGTAGGTTTTAGGTTCCGGGGAACTTGTTCTGACGGGCAGGCCTGTAACCGGAACCTGGAACCTGAAGCAAGTTTTTATATTTTTTTCTTGATATGTCTTCGCATCATCTTACTGTATTTCATAATATCCGATGATGAGTGTGTAATCCTGAACCGCATCATTGAGATTTTTACTTTGTTAACGTTTCATATTTTTTGTGTATCTAAATATAAGTCGCGGTTAGTGGATTTAAGCATTCGGCAGTGGTCATTAAATGTGATTTACGGCAATCGTTCAACTAAAAATACATATGGAACCTAGGTGGAACCTGGAACCGACCGTGAAACTTGTGACATGGTAGGTTATAGGTATTCTAAGGTATGCAGGGTAGGTTCCAGGTTCCAAAAAATAAGGAACTTGTATAGATGGGTAAGTTCTAGTTTCTAAATAGAACTTGTACGGAACTTGGAACCGCTCATCCTTATAAAAAATTATTACCTCTTCGACGTGGCTAGATTAACTTTGAGTATCAGAAGGAGTAATTATAACAAAAATGGATGCGGTTGGTTGTCAGAATATAACCCAAAATAAGATTTAGTATTTGGTACCAGGATAGGATAAAGAAGATATAGTTCGGATAAAAGAGTCTTAAGAAAGCAAGTGAGATAGATTACGATAGGATTTCCCAAGAGAGTGGATATTAAGAGAATCAAATTTTTCCTACAATCACCGCCTGTCCTTCATGTTAGGCCGCTTCTCCACCTTGCCTAGGTGTCTTCTGGTGGTGGGCCGCCTCTTCGATGACGAAAACTGTCAAGTGTGGCTGCCTCTTTGGCGACGGTAGGGTGGCGAGAGACTAGGGTCTTCGGCCGAAAAGTCGGGTATCGTCATGAGTTTATTCTTTAATTGATTGTTTGGCGTGATATGAAATCACGTTCTAAACCGCTTAAACCTTTCCAATATTTAAGAGGAGTCTTTACATATTATGAAAAACTTGAGATTGATCATCGACTTTAAAGATGGCTCTCTTGGACGACTTGCATGAGTGCATCTTCAACTTTTGAAAAGAGGTCGGATAATTAGATTGCTCAGCACTTGTTTACTCATTCAACAAAACAACTAGCAAGGCGTCATTCTCAAAAGATTGGACTCCAAATCAAGACCTTTAATTATACGAGGTCTGCTCTGTCGATGTTGTGCACGAATTCTTTTTTTTTTATTATCTATTTCTATCCCATCCTATTCTATTTTACAAACAACACATTGTGTGTTATGTGCAGGTTTCGAAACCCTACTTTGTCACTCACAGTCCTTACCCAAGCCCCCAAGAAAGTGGAGAATTAAACTCCTTGCCTTCCCGTTTCAAATTTGGAAGTGTGTCATTTAGATGACACAAACCTTTGCTTAACAATAATTCACTCATTAGAACTCATCATTGAATAATTTCTAAAACATATGATGTTTCAGCAAAATAGAGTCGATTGGCTATAACTTGTCTCTACTTATCTAACTTTAAATGTGCAGTTCACCAAACAAATAGTAGATAGGATATAAAATTCTTGAATTTCTTATTCTATCTCACTAGAAATCCGAAGTAATAGTAGATAGGATGATAAAAAAAAATCCTAAGTAATTAAGTTAGAGGTAAGGAAAGCACAATCATTTCAACTCTTATTTGCTTTACGATCAAGTACCTATCTTTTTTTTTTTTGGTTCACTAAAGTACGTGAAATTTTCAAATTTGGCTTGATGTGAGACTCCGCTGAATAAGGGCGCACATGGTAATACTTCTATTTCAGAAATCAATTTTTGACCAAAATTTAATTTTTCTATTTCTCCTCAAAAGCAGAAGTTTACTTTTCTGCTTGTGCTCCAGAAATTATTTCTGAGAAGAAAAATTCGTTTGCTAATGGTTGAAAATTTCTGCTTCTAAAACATAATTAATATAAAATCTTCTATAAAAAATTATTATCGACGGCCGAAAAATTTCTACTTTATTTTGGAACTTTTTAAATTTCTTTCAAAAATGTTTTATTATTAAAAATATTATTTACTTTTTAAAATAAAAATTTATTATTTATTTTTTACTCCGGCGGCCGAAGACGGCGACTAAGCAACGATGGTCGGCGTGGTGGTCAATGGTTGGCAGCAGCAGGCGGAGGTCGGTTGTAGTGGCAAGTGACGGTGGTCGAAAACGGCGGCTAGGGAAGGTCGGTGGTGGGCGATGGTTGGCTGCCAGGGACGATGGGCAAGTGGTGGTAGTGGGCGGCGGCCGGCGGAGGTCTGCGGTGGGCGGGGGCAGGCGATGGTCTGGGTGGTGGCTGGCAATAGTTGGCGGCAGCGTAGATCGATAGGTGTTGGTATGATCAAAAAGAGAGTAAGGACGTAATGAAAAGAAGGTGAAGCGAGAAGTACTTTTTGAGTTTGAGAATTTGGGGAAAAACAACTTTAGAAGTGAAAATTTCTTTCATAAGTAATTTTTTTTTTACCAAACGGATTTCTGCTCCATAAGCGCTCTTGGAGCAAAAATCCACTTTTAGAATTGTTATAATGCGCACTCTAAAATGGTGGTGTCGTGTCATTTGTTGACTGACTCGCTCACTTAGAGAATGTTAATCCCGACTAGTGTGTGACTCACTTACTCAGTAAAAATTGGGTCGTCTCTATTTAGGTATTGGATGCTGAGAAGAGGAGAGTGTGTGTGTGCATGGACTTAAGCAAAATTAGACATTCAGGGCGTGCATGATAATCATTCTTATTCTCTGATTCTAATTCCCATTCTGGGAATAAAAAAGGATGAAAACCCTATTTAGTAACGTAAATAATTATGATTCTGATTCTCTTCCTAGAATTAATTTTAGAGAATCGGAATCAGTTTTAAAGCAAAATCCAGAACAAAAAAAAATGGTTATGAAAAAAAGAATCACTTTTGAGAATCACAAAACAAAATGAAGTCTCACATCTCTCACTTTTCTCTTTTCATTTCTCTCGTCACTTTTTCCTCAACCTAATAAAAATAAAAAAATAAAAATAAAAAATGAAAAATGAAAAAAATTAGATTTAAAAAAATACAAAAAATTTAGAAAATTCCTAAAAATAGAAAAAATTTAGATTATGCTAGTTTGACCTCATTAAATTTAGGCCTAAATTTCTTAGATTTCACTCTTCTGAAAAAAAAAAAATGTCGCATAAGATAAGGGCATCCAACATGTGGATGGTAACATATACACTCATAGTCATGCGTCACCGTCACAAAATGCGACCATCTGCACGTGGAGCTAGAATCAAACACCCGCTTGAATTTAGAACATAAGTTGCAAAATGATAATGAAGGACTTGAATTTCGTATCAAGGAGGATAATTTGATTTTTTTTTTGTCACTGGATAATTTCGTTATTCGTTTGCTATATTTGTATATATTTTGGACAACACAACATTTAAACAAAAAATGAGTTCTTAATATGGAAATTGTCTCATGCTTCAATGGAACTTCAAATGTCATGTATTAAAATTTGTGTTTCATTCATGATATGCTAAAAATATATATTTTAAATTATTTTAGTGTGCATTGGAAATTAGTCTTCAATTTAGAATGAAATTTTACAAAGTAACTACATAGTTATTTGACTTACATGAAAAAAAAATTAGGAATAGAAACAGTTTTTCGAAACATAAATATTGTGCATTTATCAAACGTGTTTCTATTTCAGGAACGAAAATTTTGGGCAGTTATCAAACGTGTTCCGATTCTCTAAAACTCATCCAGGACCTGAATCAGAAAAAGTCATTTTAATCAAAATTAATTTTTCGAAACATAATGATTACCATACGCGGCCTCAATATATCATTGATGACATGGCGTCATCTCACGTGGCAACACCAGACACAACAGTGCAGATAATTAATGGCTAATTAACGAAGTTAGTGTCTACATTTGCATCTTTTCGTTGGCGATTCCAATGTTAGGTATCATATCAATAAACTTTCAAAAAGTTGAGATGCTGACGTTTAGGGCACTCAATTGCAAATTGGGCAAAATTTCAACACTCAAATAGTGTTATCCTCTCCCTATGCTAAGTAATTGTTCTCTCGGTATTTGTTATTGGAATAGCTCGTGTTTATTTTAGGATATGTTTGTTTCGCGTAAAATGAAAATTTTTTAAAATGATTTTACTAAAAACAGATGAACAAATTTTCAACCTTTATGAAAATATTCTTGTCTTTGAAAAATATTTTCGAATCATTTATTTTTTGAGAAATAAATAAAGCATTGATAATAACCGTTAAATTCTCAACGTGCTTAATAAATCCAACAAAGATTACTATGCACTCGATTGCACGTTTCTTAGATAACACGATTGCACAATTAAACATGAGTTAGCAACTGAAAAATAGAATTCACTTCTTGGTTCCAAAGAAAGAAGGGACCTAATTGAAAATCGGGGGCAAGGTGGAGGGACCTAATTTGTCACTGGCCCTATCCGAAGAAGGATCAAATTAGAACAAGAAACTCATACCAGGTCTCAAATCGCAATAAATTTAATCTCCTGCGAACATTTTACAATCTCCTCGCCAACCCCAATCTCAGATCTAGCACTCAGTCTCTCTCTCTCTCTCTCTCTATGGTATAGAAGAGAGTGAACACGAAGAAGAAGACGACGACCCCCATCTCTCTCTCTCTCTAAATTCGATCAGATCTCGCATCTGAGCCACCATTACCTTCGAATTCCGGTGAGCGATTCGGGATCTCTCCGACGAGGACGACGACGATGCAGAAGCAAATGGAGAAATCGTGCACTCTCCTCGTCCACTTCGACAAGGGAGCGCCGTCGCTCGCGAACGAGATCAAGGAGGCCCTAGAGGGCAACGACGTCCCCCTCAAGATCGACGCCCTCAAGAAGGCCGTCATGCTCCTCCTCAACGGCGAGACCATCCCCCAGCTCTTCATCACCATCATCCGCTACGTCCTCCCCAGCGAGGACCACACCATCCAGAAGCTCCTCCTCCTCTACCTCGAGATCATCGACAAGACCGACGCCCGCGGCAAGGTCCTCCCCGAGATGATCCTCATCTGCCAGAACCTCCGCAACAACCTCCAGCACCCCAACGAGTACATCCGCGGCGTCACGCTCCGTTTTCTCTGCCGCCTCAACGAGGTCGAGATCATCGAGCCGCTGATCCCGTCGATTGTCGAGAATCTGGAGCACCGGCACCCCTTCGTCCGCCGCAATGCGATCCTCGCGGTCATGTCCTTGTATAAGCTCCCTGAAGGGCAGAATTTGCTGGATCAGGCGCCGGAGATCATCGAGAAGGTGCTCTCCACCGAGCAGGACCATTCCAGTAAGCGCAATGCGTTCCTTATGCTGTTTAATTGTTCTCAGGAGAGGGCTGTGAATTATCTGTTTACGCACATCGATAGGATTAATGATTGGGGGGAGCAGCTGCAAATGGTTGTTTTGGAGTTGATTAGGAAAGTGTGTAGATCCAATAAGGCTGAGAAGGGCAAGTACATTAAGATTATCATATCGCTGCTTAATGCCCCATCGACAGCTGTGATTTATGAGTGTGCTGGGACACTAGTATCACTGTCCTCTGCGCCAACCGCGATAAGGGCTGCGGCAAGCACGTATGGCCAGCTGCTGTTGTCGCAGAGTGATAACAATGTGAAGCTGATCGTGCTTGATAGGTTGAATGAGCTTAAGAGCTCACACAGGGAAATAATGGTTGAGCTGGTGATGGATGTACTTAGAGCGCTTTCAAGTCCAAATCTTGATATTAGGAGGAAAACTCTTGACATTGCCCTTGAGTTGATTACCCCTAGGAATGTAGACGAGGTTGTTTTGATGCTGAAGAAGGAGGTTGTGAAGACTCAAAGCGGGGAGCTTGAGAAGAATGGAGAGTACAGGCAAATGCTTGTGCAGGCTATTCATACTTGTGCAATTAAGTTCCCTGAGGTGGCAAGCACGGTCGTGCATCTCCTAATGGATTTCTTAGGAGATACCAATGTGGCTTCAGCTTTGGATGTTGTAGTCTTTGTGCGTGAGATAATTGAGACGAATCCCAAATTACGGGTCTCTATCATAACCAGGCTGTTGGATACTTTCTACCAGATTCGTGCTGCAAGAGTTTGTTCTTGCGCTCTTTGGATTATTGGGGAATACTGTCTCTCCCTCTCAGAAGTTGAGAGTGGCATCGCTACTATTAAACAGTGTCTTGGAGACCTCCCATTCTACACAGCAGCTGCTGAAGAGGGTGAGGCCCAAGATGCATCGAAGAGTTCTCAGCCAGTGAATGTGGCGACTGCATCTTCTAGAAGACCTGCAATACTTGCTGATGGGACTTATGCTACCCAGAGTGCAGCTCTGGAAACTGCCATGTCTCCTCCAACCCTTGTTCAGGGCTCATTGACATCTGTTGGAAACTTAAGATCATTGATCCTTTCAGGAGATTTTTTCCTTGGGGCGGTTGTGGCATGTACCCTGACAAAGCTTATATTGAGGTTGGAGGAGGTCCAACCGTCAAAGGTGGAAGTTAACAAAGCAAGCACACATGCTTTGTTGATTATGGTATCTATGCTACAGCTGGGTCAGTCACCAGTTCTTCCACACCCAATTGACAATGACTCTTATGACAGAGTAATCCTTTGCATTAGGCTGTTGTGCAACACTGGGGATGAAATAAGGAAGATATGGTTGCAATCTTGCAGAGAAAGTTTTGTGAAGATGCTCGCAGAAAAGCAGCTCCAAGAGACGGAGGAAATCAAAGCAAAAGCTCAGATATCTCATGCTCAACCAGATGATCTGATTGACTTCTACCACTTGAAGAGCAGGAAGGTTAGCAACATTGGTTTTCTTTTCTCTCTGGTTTGAGTTGACTTTTGTGCTAGTAGAGCTAACTAATGGTTGATATTAAATGAACGATACTCATTCACTAAAGGTCCCTTGGTTTCCAGTCATTAAAATTTTACTTCCTGATCTTTCTTCCATGTCTTTTTTCACATCTGGTAATTATGAGGTTTGGCTGTACTTGTGCATTCACTTGTGTATGTTTCACCTTCTCGTTTCATTCTCTTTGGATACCGAGTCAGAGTAGATCATAATGATAATGTGTCGTGAAATTATAAGTGCTGGTCAATATCTGTTAATCAAGTTTGTGCAACTTTCTTTCATTCCTCTCCCTTCTGTTTGTTTTTGGTTAATACTGATGGTATGTTTTATTTCTTGCTTTTGCACTGTGCATCACTTAACTATGCACTGTGAAGGTTTGGGCACTGAATCTTTCCTATCATACTTTTTCCAGGGTATGAGCCAGCTTGAATTGGAAGATGAGGTCCAGGATGATCTTAAACGTGCAACTGGAGAGTTCACTAAGGATGGAGATGATGCAAATAAACTCAACCGCATTCTTCAGCTCACTGGATTCAGCGATCCTGTCTATGCCGAAGCATATGTGACGGTTCATCATTATGACATTGTGCTAGATGTAACTGTCATTAATCGCACTAAGGACACTCTTCAGAATTTGTGCTTAGAGCTTGCAACCATGGGTGATCTTAAACTTGTGGAGCGCCCTCAGAATTACACACTTGCTCCAGAGTCAAGCAAGCAGATAAAGGCAAATATAAAAGTCTCCTCAACAGAAACAGGAGTAATTTTTGGTAACATAGTATATGAGACTTCTTCAAATGTGCTTGAAAGGACAGTAGTTGTGCTGAATGATATTCATATCGACATAATGGACTACATTTCTCCTGCCTCCTGTGCTGATGCTTCTTTCAGGACCATGTGGGCTGAGTTTGAGTGGGAAAATAAGGTATATCTGTGAACATATATCCCTGATGTTTTGCTTTATCAGTTCCTTTATCGTTGGCTACAAACTTCCATTGGTTGTATTATTAAATGAGTTATTCTTGGGGAGAGGGCGATCCTTCATATATTAGAGAGTCTTACTGTATTTTTCTTCTCATTAGCTAAGTATTTTGCTGCCTGATTTGTCCCCATTTTCTTGTACTACCTCTTTTATTTGTTCTGTGCTGCTAACATCTTATACTTTGTGTAGGTTGCTATTAATACTGTTATCCAGGATGAGAGGGAGTTTTTGAACCACATCATCAAGTCAACTAACATGAAGTGCCTCACTCCTCCGTAAGTCGGTACTCTGTTGTATGCTGTACCATGGTGTTCCTAATGCATGGGCTTGTTCTTTTTTTATGTGATTTTGTATTTGCATTCTCTTGTTTCCATTTTCTTTATAGTTACTGCTAGCAGACATTATTTTAGACAGATAGAGATAGCAAGAAATTAAAGTTCTTGAATGAATGAGTTGATAGGTTAATTGGTTGAAGTATAAATCTGTGATGTGGCAGAAGTCAATATTTAGCAATCCATCCAAGTTCAATCCTGGAAAAGTGCTGTCTGTACTGCCTTATAATTCCACTGAGATGCCAGGTTTTGCAGAGCAAGTAATTCGTGGTCTTTGGTAGTTCAACCTATTTACTAGTTTTGATTTGGAGTTTGTGGTATTATTGATCTGTAGCGGCTTAACATGAAGTTTGTGAGATTTGCTTGATTTGGATTTTATTGCAGTTCATTTTTTATCTTTACGTCTTTGTTTGTCGATCAAATTTTTTTTTTAATGTCTTTATTTCTGGACCTCTGCCTTCTTTGGATAAAGCTAATTTGCTTTCCCTGTTTATTTTCGCTTATCGAACAATAGGTCGGCACTAGAAGGCGAATGTGGTTTCCTCGCTGCTAATTTGTATGCAAAGAGTGTTTTCGGTGAGGACGCTCTGGTGAATGTGAGCGTTGAAAAGCAAGTCGATGGAAAGCTTAGTGGATACATCCGGATACGGAGTAAAACTCAAGGGATTGCTCTGAGTCTTGGTGATAAGATTACTCTGAAGCAGAAGGGAGCAGCTTGATGGAACTAAAACTGTTGATTTGAGAGTTATAGTATTCCTTATTCAATTTCATGCATGTGCTTTTGTAGTTGGCATAGCATTCTTCTCTCTTGATTATCATTTATGTCATTTTGCTCAGAGAGACTCAGATTTTGTTTAAAATTATTTTTCTTCCGCAACCGTTCAGAGTCGATTTCTTTCTGATGTGCGTCTTGAATTTGTGCAAATAGGTATAGATACAGTATTGGTGCGCTGCCAGTAATCAAATGAACAGATCATTTCTCAAGCTAATATTTTACTGGATCGACTTATGATCCCATCAGTGCTGAAGTTCTTCCCAGTTATCCCGGTTTCTATGTTGTGACAGAATATCTTTTAATTCTTATAGATGATTACTATCGCAGGGATTTTGATAAATCAATTTATTATCAATTGCTAATGAGTTTGAGGTGAGAGAATATGCAGATTGTTTTCATGCTAGAAGATTTGTTGCATCCGGCTGCCGATGTTCATTTTCTGGTTGCAGGCCAGTGATGTTGGTTTAGCCTCCTGAAGCGATTTCACTGTTGTTGATTTGGAGATGCATTACGAGGTCATCGCACTATTTGGCATGCTGATTTGGACCTTGTTCTGTTTCTTGCAAGAGAGAACAATGTGCAACTCCTGGGGCCGATATGTTTGTAGGTTTTGTTTGGGTTTTTTTATTCCTTTTTTTTTTGGGTGTGTGTGGGGTGGGGATGGGGGTGGGGACGTGTGGTGTTTGGGTTGGTTTGGAAGCGTTTGCCAATCTTGTGTTCCACTTAATCGTGTTGATGAGGGAGGGGGAGGGGTGGATTTCTCCTGCGTTAAGAGTGGTTGAACAGAGTCTTGAAAGTTTCTGCCTGATGTTGCTGACCTCAGTTCTTCTCACAGTAAATATATGTCCTCTTGAGTTGGTGTTCGTTTGGTTACTCCTTTCGGTAATGCCTATAAAGATACTATCTCATTGGTTGTTAAGGATTCAGATTTGGTAGGCTCCAAATGGCAGTTACTCTTGGCTATGAATTCGCATCCTCCCACTCTTTAAGTTTCTTCTTTCCGGCTGTCCCGTGTCATCCATGTTACTTTCAGTGAAAATTCTAGTTTTTATCCTAGCGTCTCACGGTAATTAATCCACGGCTTTGAAGAACCCTGCAAATTTTACAATTGCAGCTCGCAAGTCACGTAGACGAGTCTTTTTTGCTTTACCAATAAGATAAAGAACAAGGACAAAGTGAATGTTATTCGACATGCTGACTCCTGAACCCGGGCAGTGTGCTTTAAATACCGAACCTCGTGGTATACATGTCTTCTGACAAATTGCAGTTTGGTTTACCATCGGGTGGGAAATCAATTTCTCTTGGAAGTGTCGACTTTAGATGGTCGAGATTCAACCTGGATAATCGGAGAGGACTTGTAGTCGCTGGCCTGATGACTTGTGGAGTGCGGGTTAAGATCACGTAATTGACTATTGACTTGGGGACCACCTCGTTTGGATTTGCAAACTTCAATCCTTCCACACAACCTCTCGCTTCCGCAGTAAAAAGAGGGTTGTGTGCCCCAAAGGTTTTTCCCTGATGGAGGGAGGGGTGTGCAATTAATCCAAGCAAGGAGATGGTTGTATGTTGGTTGAAGTCATATGAGTCAATAGATATGCTTGTTCTGCAAGTGAAGTTTGGTTTGAATCCAGAGGTCTTCTTTTCAGTTACATTTGGTGAGTTGGTGAGAAAGTAGATGTGCAGTGTACGAGAAACTAACGCGGAGGCCATTTAAGAGGCCAAATAGGGAGTCTTATCCGCTAGGAATCCTGAGCCGTGGACTTGTTCTCAGTCATGGCCGAGGGACAGAGCGTCGAGAGCCTTGTGAGGGCTAGAGACTTGTTGAAGACTAGTCTCGACAAGTCGAGGGCTCTTGGCCTTGAGTTAGACAAAACGAGTCTGAGACTGGATACGGTGGACCGGAGATTGCTGTCTCTGGAGTCTGCATTTAGACCCGTCTCTCGGAAAAAGTGCACATTCCTTGCGATTGGAGACCACATAGACTGCGCCATACGGCCGGCAGACGCAGTCCTGAAAGTCTTTGAGTCTGTCCGTGAGCTCGAGAACTCGCTGTTGGCGAGCCCTTGCACTAACCTATCCTGTTATCTTTCGACCGTGAGAAAGCTTGAGCAGGCACTGAGGTTTCTCTCTGACAACTGCTTGCTAGCAATTCAGTGGCTGCAGGGTGTGATCGAGCTTTTGGAGGACAATGGGATGACCAACGAACGCTATGTTTTAAACTTGAAGAGTTCGTTGAGCATCCTCCAAGATTTGCAGTCTTCTGAAATGGAGTCACGTCGTGATGGAGGAGCTCTAAGTATCGCGCTCGACAAACTGGAATGTGAGTTTAAGCAGCTTCTGACAGAAAATAGTGTTTCTTCTGCATTTGAACCGCTGACAGAATGTTCCGCCACAAAGGACGCCTGTGTCCCCTCATCGCCTTTTCCAGCATCTGCCACACAGAAGTTGCAAGCCATCCTCGAGAGATTGAATATGAGCAACCAGTTCGAAAGCTGCATAGATGCTTATGTCAATGTCCGGACCCTGAATGCTAGAGCAAGATTACAAGCTCTCCACTTGGAGTATCTCGAGAGTCCAACCTCGCAATTTGATGATGCGCAGATAATAGAGAGTGACCTGGAAAGGTGGAGCAAGCATTTGCAATATGCTGTGAAGCATGTCTTTGAGCACGAGCGTAGGCTGTGCATGGAGGTCTTCGAGAAACTGGGTCAGGAAATTTGGACAAGGTGCTTCGCGATGATCGCTTCCCGTTCTGGAGTGGCAGCATTTCTACACTTCGGAAGTAAGTTCACAGAAAGCAAGAAGAGCCCTGACAAGCTGTTAAATCTGTTGAAAGTTTTTGCAGTCCTGGACGATCTAAGATCAGATTTTACTCAACTCTTTGGTACGAAAGCGTGTGCTGAAATCCAAACCCTGACAAGAGCTCTCATCAGAAATGTTGTTCACGGTGCTTGGGAGATATTCTGGGAGCTCTCCTTTCAAGTGGAACTGCAAAGGCAGAGCTCTCCGCCATCAGATGGCAGCATTCCGCTACTTGTGAGCTTCGTCACAGAGTACTGCAATCAGCTGCTGGGCGACAAGTACAGGCCCACCATGATCCAGGTCCTGGTGATCCACCAGAGCTGGAAGCATGAAAAGTATCGAGAGGGGCAGTTCACCAATCAGATTTACAACGTCGTGAAGGAAATTGGGCTGAACTTAGATTCATGGTCAAAGGCCTACAGAAACCGCGCGCTCTCCTTCCTCTTCATGATGAACAACCACAACCACTTCTGCAATCTCAAAGGCACGAAGCTCGGCGACATGATGGGCGAGTCTTGGTTAAGAGCGCACGAGCAGTACAAGGATTACTATTCCACGCTTTACTTGAAGGAGAGCTGGGGAAAGCTTCTGGCTCCTATTAAGCAAGCCGCTACCAATCTAACGGCTGAAGAGGGACTGATTGATAGAGACCTTCTCAAGAAGAGGCTGAAAGCATTCAACGAGGCCTTTGATGACATGTACGATAAGCAATACAACTGGATCATCTCTGACGAAGATTTGAGGGAAAAGATGTGCCAGCGTGTCGTGCAGGCTATCGTGCCTATTTACGGGAGCTACATAAAAAAATACAGAACTACTTTCACTCCAGATGACAGTGCCAACCGCTATATTAAGTATTCTGTGCAGAGCTTGGAGAATATGCTCGGCTCTCTCTTTCAGCCAAAGCACAGAAAGCTCGGGAATAGTCAAAGTGTCGCAACGAATTACCCCATTGACAACATGAAAGATGTAATGACCAGTCAACTCTACCTTACTCTAACTGCTGCCTAGTTTTAGCTTGGATATGCTCTTCCTATGTACAGATGGTGGAAGCGACGCATACATCAAGTGAATACCAAGCCTTTTCTAACTTTGCGCAGAGTATTTATGGCTCTTTCAAATGGTCATGTAGTTATAGTCAATGTAGTACTTCCTTTCTTGTGAAAACATGGAGAGTTTAACATATCTTTTAGCATCTCCCAAGGATGCTACGGTTCAAACCATCTATTTTGGACAGACAGTCATTCTGATCTTATTGGCTTTTGCAACAACATATACTGCGATCTTCTTTCTTATGAGTCCGGCTTTTCTGCAAAAAGAATTGAAATGCGAAGACATGATACATAAATGTGCAATTAAACAGGGAGATGCACGAGCAGTGTGAACTTCATCTATTAGAAGGAAGCTGAAGGATAGTGCTAGTGCGGCGATTACTTCTTTCAAAAGTAACAAAAACACCCTTGACTCTATAGTTAAGAACAGACTATCTTGAGGCTCAAAAGAGGGATTCTTAATCAGTGCCATAAGGACGAGAGCTGAGAAAACTCACACGGTTTGCTGCCATGCTATGAATAGTGAGTTACAACATCCTTCGTTAATCCAGAAGGCTTGTAAAGATGAGATCAGTGGCTTTGGTACTATAGTTAACGAAAATTACAATGGACAGTTCATCAAATTTGACATGGGATCTGTGTACTGTGATTGTGTACACTGCTGCTAGTGTTCTTATTTGAGCATACCGAGTTCACCTTTAGTTGACAGCCGCGTTTCAAATTTCGCTTCGGCATTATCTCCTCAGTCAGAGAAGTATAACATTGTGGGGTTATTAAAACGTGACTTCTTTAAGTCTACTTCTATGAGATGTTGTCTAGGCAAGTGAAGGAATCACCATCATCTGTATTCATCTGAACCATTTTCCACATAAAATACTTTTATCACCGATGACTTTTCCAGTGGGAACCTTCAAATGAAAATGTAATTAATCAATGGAAAACGTAACTTAATCTCCTCATTTAGACCTCCTGTCCAATTTGGGACCACCTCATTTGTTAAATTGATGGTAATCTGTGAGAGCTAATTCCAGAGTAAAGTGCTACCTCAGTGGACACCTCCCTCGGTCTGATATTTTCATCATTCCCTTCAGTGATGCTGTTCTGTTCCAAATGGAAAAACCAGAACATGTTTTAAAAGGTACGAGACTCGGTTCATAAAGAGAAAAGGCCCAATCCAAAAAAAAACCTCAAACTTTGATGTTTGTCCCAAAAATATCCATAACGTTTTTTTATCTCCTAAAAAACCTCCAACTTTTTATTTTATCCCAAATTTACCAATCCAATCCCAAAAATACCTCAAACTTTGGCCTTTGTCCCCAAAATATCCACAACTTTTTTTTTTGTCTCCTAAAAAAGCTTTAACTTTTGAATTGTCCCAAATCTACCAATCCAATCACCAAAAAATCCTCAAATGAGACCGTACCGTCCCTATCAGTAAACTCAGTACCGTCAGGGAAGCAATTCCTGCTTGTAAATATCCTCTGTCGGTCTTCAGCAAATTTATAACTTGATCATCGTGCTGACCCTATCTCTGTGACGACAAGCTGCTGCCCCCAACGCTTTTTTGTGATCATCATTTCAATAAAGATTTGAAGTATAAGAAGAAGATTCGTTAATATCTTGTTCCCACTGAAATTTGTATGTGATTCTCGGGTAACTCAATTATGTCTCGAAATGAATGAATGCGGCTGCAATGTGTCAAACATTCTCCTTTGAAACAATTGGAAGTACATTTTGATCTTTGTCTAACAATAGTGGGTTCTGTTCAACTGGGCGCGAAACACTCTTTTTTTTTGTAATAATTATGGTAGATTTGAGACAAAATCAAAAGTTATAGATTTTTTAGAAGACAAAAAAAGTTGTGGATATTTTTTGGACAAAGATCAAAGTTTGAGGTTTTTTTGGGACAAAATCAAAAGTTGAAAGTTTTTTAGGAGACAAAAAAAAAAGTTATGAATATTTTTGGGACAAACACCAAAGTTTGAGTTTTTATTTTGGATTAGGCCCAAGAGAAAAGCAAATCATCGGTATCATCAGAAGGTCACGCGCGTCCCTGTCCTCCCATTTTCTGGTTTGTCGTTTAGACAAAAATTTACCAATCTTGACGACTCAAGTCTTCAAAAAAAGAGCAGAAAGTTTGAGTCTTTGGGGTTACTAATCACAAAATGACAAGGGAGCCACCTACATTTCTTGGCTTTAAGATTAATGCCTCCACCAGAAGTGTTAGCATGTGATGAATAGAATAACAGAGATCCCCATTCAAGCTTCTTCACCTTTAAGCAACAGCCAGAAAAAGTAGGCAGAATCTACTCTTAAGCATTTTCATTCTGTCCGAGGATCAGTTCCTTCCAAGCATCCGCCATGGCCTCATCGTTGTCTAACGCGATTTCGATCCTCAGAGAAGCGACCCGAATACCAGCCAGGAACCGGAAGCTTACGATCCAAGTCATGCTTCTCATCTCGGGCCCCTCCTTCCTCCTCATGCTCTTCCACTACTCTCTAGCAGGACCTTTAAGGGGAAAGTCGAGGATGGCTATGAACAGTCGAGGTTAGATCCCGGAGATGTAAGAGGACTTGCGCTTCTTGAATCATTCTTCTTACTGGCCTTTTCCCTAGTTTCTTTCTCCGGGATGATGTTGGTCATGAATGGGTCAACCTTCCCTCGCGCCACGAGACCCATGAGCCTCAAGGACCTGATATCGCGGATCCGGTCCCGCTGGAAGAAACCTTTCCTCACATGGCTGTGTGTCTCTGTTTTGACCGCAGCGTACGTCGTTATGCTCTGTTTCTTTATCATATTCGCCAGCTATATGCGGGCATTTGCGGGTAATCTTGCGTGGGTGATTGGTGTTGTCGCAACTGTGGCTGCAACGCTTCTGCCGTACTTTTACCTTGCTCCTAAATGGGCTCTTGGACTCGTCATTTCTGTCGTGGAGGATGATTGGCTGGGCATGAAGGCACTGTCAGCGAGAGCTGAAGAGCTAATCAGAGGGAAGAAGACGGAAGGTTTTATCCTCTTGTTGGTATTAGCTCTGTTGAGCGTCCCCATCTATATGCTGCTCTACATATCGATCACGGATGACGAGGATCACCTCCTCCTGATGGTCAAGGTTGGTTTCGGCTTCTGCATATCGATCCTTCTGTGCCTGGTAAACTCCTTCAGCTGTGCAGTGTTCACCGTGTTCTATTACGTCTGTAGTCAGAGGCTAGTTGAGAAATTGGAGGTGGAACTGGAACGAGGACATGGGTATGATTCGGTCCCTTCTAATCTTCAGGTTGAACTTTCTGGTCCGCGATAGAGTTCTCCATTTAATATGTTTATGTTCTGGGGCTTACTAATGTAACTGATGGGTGTTATGTCCGCTCTGTAGTACATGGACTAGAAGAATGTAATATGTATTGTATTGTCTTGCTCACTAACCGGAGTAGAGAATCCGGAACGGGTAAGAACGGGTAAGGGCCACGAGTATCTTCGAGTTATTGAGCAGAGATCATAATGAGTATCGACAGACATTCCTCGTCTGTCGCGTTTAATTTACTAAACCTGAGCTCCTTCTTGCTGATCACTTCGACTTGCTTGTGGAGTCTAATTGCAGAGTAAACAAAAACCCATTAATGATTTCTGGACAAAAAGGAAAAAAGACGACAGTGAAACTGTGAAAGTCTTGCACTGCGCACCCCCGTCCTCCCCCAGAGTCTAGTGAGGCACTTGAATAGCTCCTTAATTATAGATGAGTATCAAAAAGCTACCTCATAATTTCAACGGACTTGCTACAAGAACACAAACAATGAACTACCATCTTTGTTGCCCTTTGCTTATGGGATACAGCAATATGCATGAACAATTACGTGATTCTGTGGTGCAAATGAATCTAAATGGAAGACGCATTTCTGCCAAAAATTTTGTAATATTGCATAAGGCGACATTTTACCACCACCACCGCTTGCCACAATTATGCAAATGACCAGCCTAGATTTCCAATTTTGACCAACTAAGATTCAATACAATCTTCCTCAACCATTGGATATACAAAATGGTACAATCAACCACCAAATAATCGCCCAAAACTTCTCTGAGATTGGACTAAACTCCAGGAGTCAATAAACAGTAAGACCCGAATCCCAGCATTGCCTTCAATCAGGAGGGGAGAGGATACAAAATATTTATCGTCTAAGCTATCTGCTTTAATTGTTTCACCTTCTTAAAATCGGGGACATGGAAATTCTTTTCTACCTCCCACGCTATTTGAGACATACAGTTGAAAGATGATTTTGCACCCTTCTCATCCGTAACTTCTCTTGGGAAAGGAATGCGGACATCGAATATACTACTCGGAGGGGAATGGATGCGCACTTCAAAACCTAACCGGTCGACCCATATCATTTTCGCCTCAGACACCTGCAGATATGTATGAATCCCCTGAGACAACACCATGAGGAAAGATGCACACGTAATGAATGAACTAAGAAATAAGATCGTTACACACTGAATACATAGCATCACTCAGTCATGCAGACATTAAGGCCAAATGCATCAGGCACGCATTCAAAGTGCTTAATGCCATCTTATTCTTCTTCCTCACACGATTTTCAGTAATAACAGTTGAGATTCATTTTCTATAAATGGCAAATCGAGCCAGATAGGACTGCCATTATTTTTCAAAATAAATCAAGCAAATATTCTTTTGTCAAAGGCCTCTGCACAGTATGAGAACTTAGAAAGCCATTAATTTTTTCACAAGCCTTAAGTTTTGAAGAACAATCGAAATATTCAATATGCTCAATTGAAATTGAACAGTTCCGAAGTAAAGTTCAAGATAGGAAAGTGAAAATAATGCGTACCTGGAAGTCCAAATCAACATACACATTGCAAAAGCGATAAACATCTTCCATGTTATTGGTGTTTATCCCAGTGACAATCTTTTCAGCAACGTCTCGAAGTGGATCGGGGGTTGCACTTTTATAATCAGATGACGTGACCCATATGCCATCCTGACATAGTACCCCACATCAGACAAGTGCACAATGCGTTTTGTTATCAGAAAGCTTGCCATTGCTCTACTGAAGATTAAAAAGACAGAGACAAAAAGGGAAACCAGGACAGAATATGCAGAAAGACAAATTAGCATACCTCCTTAAAGTCTTCCATCTGAAGTACCTTTTCCATATCTATGTAATACACTTGGTCTTCCACAGCTTCTGATCCAAATCTCTTTGTCCACGCTGAAAGAAGCCGCTGAAGGAAAGTGTTCATTGTCAACCGTGTGAGGATGCACTACTAAACTCAAATTATTACTGGTGTGCTCTCATATAGTATGAAAGATTTGAACTTTAACCACGATAAATGAGTCTCTATAGCCCCTATTGTCAGGTCATAGTATTAATCATCAAGCGTTAAAGCTAGACTAACCTAATATACATTTCAAATCCAAAGCACTCTCCAAAATGTTAAAACGTTACAAAAGAATACATGTCAGCTAGAACAGCTACAGAAAACAATTGCAAGCACTTCAAGACTCCTCCATACTGATAATTTTGACTCTTCCAATCAGTGGAGGATGTCTGTTGCCCAGATAACAGAAAGGACAATGTTTTATTTTTTAATTTTTCACATTCGATAAGTAAAGAAAAATTCACTATGAAGCACCAAAAATGCCAAGCCATTTACAGAAGGAACTAAAATCCATGAGACCAGCTACACCAGATACATACCTTCTCAATGTTCACAGATACTTAATTTCAATGCTACCCAGTATCCATGAAAAACAGAAAGACTAGAAGCACAAATCATACCTTTCTCTGCAATCTACATGATTGCAGATTTAATTGCCATAATACGATCATGAGTCAGTTTGAACTCAACAATCCAAGTAACAAACATAATTAGTCTGTAAACGGGATAATTTGTCTCAAATGAGAGGATGGCGGGAGAATTATCTAGACATTTGAATGGATTTGGATCCTACCCTTAATCAAAGCTCTAGGTTACTGATTATGAGCATAGGATCTGTGGATTGCCAAAACATCGGCAAATTACGCAGCAACTTGCAAAAGTGCCTCGCTTCTGCTACCCCTGCTGTCATAGGTCTCTTGATTGGCTCTTCTTACATTTCATACAAATGGGATTTGAGAGTTATGACGCATGAATGTTCTTAAAGGAAATTTATTGGATGACTTAGTTACTCTATCATGCCCACCAAACAGAAAAGAAGCATAAAGATTCAGTCTTGGACTTCAGAACTGTTAGAAACATCTGTTGTTTGAAGGTTCTGAAAAATGAAAAAGGAAAAAAGAATTTGTCAAGATATATGGTTTCATGAAATGAGGTTTCTTATGGAGCGTGGCTCACCATGATTAAATTTGATTTCAAGACAATAAGTTGCTAAATTATTTGTCCTCTGCCCTGTATCAGTAATTATTTTCTCCAAAGCCATTGCTAATATTTATTGGAAAAATAAACAGGCATAACTTGCCCAACACTCTGATACAGTATCCAGTGGGTAGAAACATATATGTGACTCTCTATTGATGCGCATAGCTGTTTCATCTCCATATCTTTTTTCCCAAGATCAGCATAGATAAGCCTAGTGGATGTAGGAATGATCTTATGGGAGGAGTATAAACAGAATCACACTGGAACCGAGATTCATACAAAGCTTGGTCTGTATGTTATTCCCCCAAATGATTGCTAAGCTTCACCTAGGTCCACCTTTGCTGATTTTTGTCAGATACTTTTCTTTAAGTTGAGATTTTTAAAAATGAAAACACTAAATAAAAGATTTGTATGCTGAGTAGGAAACAAAAACACAATCACTCATTCTCTACAGAGGAAGAAATATCAAAGATATGATGAAGAGGAAGGTGCTACACCAACCGCCATTGCATCTTTAAAGACAATATAACCGAGAAATGGAATGTGTTAGTTTCATGTTTGCTAGACAAGTGCCAACATGAGAGGCTTCATATTTTCGAAACAGAATTTCATGGAGAAGCAAAGGATTCACAAAGCCAGTTCTGAAGAAGTTTCAAAACTTCTGCAACTAATTGCTAAAACATTCATTTTTCAGGAATTGAGCTTGTAACTATCTCATACTCATTGTTTGAGGAGTTCGACCGAAAAGGGAAAAAGGACCAGGCAAGCGTATAGAAAAGCCAAAGATGAGGGAAGCCATTATAAGCAAATGATGAGGGATACCATTCAAGTATGGCTTCCGCAAACAACAGGGTAGCAAAAGTAGCAAAGTAAATAAGAGAAAATCGGAAATAAGTAAAACCATGACTACATCCTCACAGTAATGTATATCTACCTCACTCAAAAGCACAATTTATGTACTACATGCTAAGGTTAGCTGAGAGCTCTAGGCAGCTCCTGAGCCCATAACAGTGAGACACTCTTTCCATCTACGAGAGCAAGTAAGAAAATTATCTCTGCTGACATCAAAAGGCATTACCTTTGAAGACATTCTATCTCCAGGTTTAGCAAGACTGCCCTGAATTGTGCACTGCGGAGTCCGTAACCCACACTGCTTCAACTGATTCAGTAATCCCCCCAAAAAAGCAAGTTTCTCCCAATCAGATAACGAAAATATAAAGAGGAAAAACCAACAGCTACATTTTTTCAAGCGCACGTAAACAAGAATAAACTTGAAGTGGGAGGAAAAATTCAAAAATAAAAAGCACCTGAACATGAAGACTAGACCTCTTGTCAACAGGGAACAGCCTGTCAGCCTCATTCAAGCACAAGATTGGAGTGCCATCAGGCGCAACCGCGAATCGAACGCCGATGCCAAGAGGCCACCTGTCGTCGGTCAACGTCGAGAGCGTTCCCTCGGAGCACAACTCCATGATGGTCCTCGAAACTTCGGCCGGAAACGGCTTCGTACTGGAGGACGATCCCAACTCAGTGGTTTCGGAAACGGTGGAAAGTGAGCATTTCAGGGTCTTGAAGCAAAATGACTTCGGGAACGAACATGATTTTCGAGGGCAAAACTGGGTCTTGAGGTTGGGTGTGAAAAGGGTCGGTGAAGGAGTGAAATGGGTCCTCAGGGATTGAGCTTGAAGCAGCATTTTGAGAGAGAGAGAGAGAGAGAGAGAGAGAGAGAGGGTTAGCTAGAACTGAAAGATTCAGGAGAAGCAAAGCAATCCAGGGAGTGAGTCGATTGATGATTATGCAAGACAAGAGGAACCATCGCAAAGATCGGATAGAGAGAGGAGAGGAGAGGGAGGGAGAGGGGGTGAAGGGGCGGGGGGTGGGTGATGGATTGTTCAGAGTTCAGACTCCCGTCTTCAGTTTTGATTATGTGGTCAGCGCCAAGTCCCTGAGGAACCGTAAAACGACGCCGCTCAAAGAGTTTGGTATGGACCTATGAATTTTTGGACCGTCTGGTCTTTTTGGTGATCATTCATCCCCTCATCCCCGTTCATATAACAAACAAGACCATTGATTTAAATCGATGGATCGCACCACGTCATAATCGTCAAGCGACAAACTTGCATGAGACTGTTTCTTAAAGTCCTCGACAATGTGTCCCAAATTTGGTGTTAATTATATATCTGTTTGTGATTTAATATAGTGTCTGTTCTTCGGGACGCAAATTTACCAACAAAAGTTAGCTCACTGATTGTCGATGCGAGTTATCGATCTCATGTAGACTCAGACTATAGCTTATTCTTTTCGAAAAATCGATCAACTGGACATATGGTATGGTGAATCTGTGAGAAGATTCACAGCTAAAGAAGGTGAAGAAGTAAATAGAGAGCGGAGCTCAATGCGACTGCAACTCCATATCTCCAGAAGGTTTGTTGATGCTATTTAAATATCTGAACTCAATCCATGCTAGAATCTCTCAGCAACAAGTGGGCTCACCACGTTTTCTTTATGTTGTACACAGGGCCTCAAAGCCACAATGCTTACTTCCAAATCAAGCTCCACCTAGTTTGCTTCTTCACACAGAACCTTCGCATGATCAGAACAACAATGCGAAAAGCTCATCTTGACCACGTTACCGATATCACGCTTACAGATGATTCCTGAGGGCAGAGCATAATTTGGTTGGACCGAACTAGAAGCATTGACCAAGAACGGCTTCAGAAGAGCAACGCAGAGAGCGGGCCAAAATTCAATGCCAAGAGGTCCGTCCTCAGCATGCTGCATAATCCTTCACCATCAGAATTTCGCTGCACAACTTTTGAGGCACTTGCTGCAAATTCTTTCCTTCTTGCCATGCTTGTCCTACCAAAACTCCGGGCCCAATGTGACGAAGGTACACGGCAACTTCATCGTCGAAAGGATAAGGGTGCTTCCCTGCAAAAGAAGAGGATTACAAAAGCGAATTGAGTTCTGGACTGAACTATACGAAACTGAGAGAGAATCTTTGTTATCTGATGCATCATGACAAGTGCAGAAACACGTAGATTTTGGTCATTAGTCAATTGAGGATTTAAGGTTTTATTTCGGTCGATCGAGAATGTACAATTTTAAAAGAACCCCAACCAGGCCTCAAGCTTGTTGTCGATGGAATTCAGGCATAAAAATGACAAATGACTAAATATTCCACGTGGCACGTCGGATGTCCAATGCCCAAATTCCAGCCACGCGAGCTCGAGACCTAATTGGGGTTTTTTTAAAAGCGTAAATCTTCAATTGATCAAAATAAAACCTTAAGTCTTCTATTGACAAACAAGCAAAACCTGAAATCCTGTTTTTGCACTTAACCTAGATATATTACATTAAAAGAACTCACATAGGCCTCTTTGCAACTAGTGGAATGGCTGAATCTACCTGGTTTAGGGAAGTTCTCGGGGTAGTCACAGAGATCCAGGAATCCATCGCCGAATTCGTATGCTAGATCACAAGGTTGTTCTGTTGACATTACTTCCTTGACTTGTGTCACCACAAAGTACAGTGGATAAAAGGAACTTCCAAATTGCCCTAGCAACGATTCACCTGAGAAAGAGGAAGTTCTTAGACCACAGTATCCAGCAATTTACAACCAACCAACATCTGAATGGCAACAACTCGCAAGCACCAAGCAGAAAGAAGCAAGAGAAAAGACCAAAATTCATTGTTTTGGCATAAATGATGACTAGTTCACCAAAATTGTGCTAGTCTATATGAAGTAACCTCAATGGTATATGAATGCTTTAAATTCATGAAACCTGCATCTGCTATCGAGCAATGTCCAGAACTTTTTGTGAGAGAAAAAAGGATTTACCAATAAAACGGCCGTACTTCTTATCATCCTTGGAACAGAATATAGCCTGTACAAGAAACAGGGCTTAGTTACATGCACACCTGGTAACTATCACAAGAAGAGACTCAAAAAAACTGGAAGTACGATAAACTCAGAATTGTCAAGGAGTCAAGATTTCACCTTTTTGAAGAAATTTATCCAAGCAATTGAGGGAGGACCTGTCTTACAAGGGTTTTAAAAAGAAAATCAACCTCAAGAGGGTCTGAAACTACATAATCTCTTTTTCAATATTTTCTAGAATGCCAAAGGAACCGTTGTTGGTGTTACTAGCAAAAATCTCAGTGTGTTACCTCCGCTGGTTCGACAATAGTAATACTCGAGTGATGTCTCCTTAGCTTCACCAGAGAGCAAACTGGACGCTTTTTTCTCCATTAACTTAGGATCCTCATAGCGCGTGCCAGCTATCTCCCAGGCTCTTGATATAAGTCTGCACCATATTTCCAGATCTTTCAGAGCCGAAAATTTAACCACAGAACCACCAGTCCATTTACCAATTCGCATGCTATATATCACTAACCATCACTGCAATCATTGCAGAGAAACTCATAGGACAAAAAATCAACGCTCTCAGCAGCACCAAAACAAACATACTAACATGCTCGAAGGAGAGAAAACCTTGGTTTTAGCAAGCGTAGTAATTGATGGCGCCTTTCCTCCGGAATGTCTTCAACTTTCTTCCTAAAAATTTACAAGACCCAAAACTACAGATGACTCCTTTTCCCTGTCTGACCACAACAGAATCCAAAAGTAAAAGAAGTACCCAAATCATGGGTAAATAATCTCGAATCAAAGGGGCCATGAAACAAAAAGTTACATATTGATCATACATTCATGATGCTTATGAATTTGTCTTTACCATAAATAAGCAGCAGGGTTATAAGAACTGGGTTCAAGAGGAATCAACTCCTTAGGAGGGTCAAGAAATGTGACCACATCTTGCTCGTCCAAGTAAGCTATTTTACCATTTGGCAATGTTTCATAAGGTTTATCGTCCCACGGCGACAGATATTCCACCTCGCTTCCATTCACAGCTCTTTTTGTGCCTCCAGAGGATGACACCAATCCATATCTCCACAAATTCAAACCTAAGAAACAAGGTCGAACCATGAAGTCAAACCCCCGAACACAAAAATGAACAAACAAGAACCTTCATTGAGCTGACTTCAGGTTCTTCCAGAGTCGAGAGAGAGAGAGCAAGAAAAGTACAGAAATTGATAACTGGTAGTTACGAAAAACAACAAAAGAGTCAGCAAATTGATGAAAGACCCGCCTTAATTCTGCTGAAAAGATGACAAAACAAGCGATTGGAAAGCGAGTATGAGCAGAAAGAATCAATTGTGCGGGAAAGTTGCAATCTTCGAACGGGATGAGAGAGAGAGAGTCATGAGCTCTCACCTGACGCGAGACGTGGCCACCGTCGGATGGGATGGTGAATTTGGAGCGACGAAGGAAAGAAGAGAGATGGCGATGGACGGTGGTGACGGGAGGTTCGGCGTGTGCACCAGGAGTTGCTGCTGCAAGCGAGCCCCTCCATTGTTAATTTGTTACTCAGCTCGAGGTGCTCTTTTTGTTTAGGAAGGCCTTCTTTTGAGGATGTTATTGGTTTAGCTCAACAAAAGCTAAAGACAAATATAAGAATGATTAATATCACCAAATTTTTTAAAATGAAATATTTATAATTAATTTATCATAAATTAAATTTTTTCACCACTCAAAACTTCAAACTGATCTGTGATAATTATTTTTCATCACATTTAATCGTCAAATTGCTAAGTTATTGATAAGTTACCAGCTTATGATTTTTACCTTCCGTTTTGTTATAGGGATACCAATATGGAATTTTTGCAATATCAATCCAATTTAACGAAAATTAATGGGGGGATAAATTTATTATTAATGTATCATTTTGGTTTTTGATGGTCAAAAAATCAATTCGAAGTAAATTTATTACAAGCATACATGTTTGGGTTTTTTTCGTGATATTAATGTTGGAACCAAAATAATGTAGGTGATCTTTCGGATGTATGAGTGAGGCACAAAAGGATGGAGAATATAATCTGTTATTGGAGAAATCGATGAATACAAATGAAGCAGACATTTTGCTTCTCTCGGCGTCACACTTCACTACAATACATAAAACAACACTCAATACTTATAGCAAAAACACTTAACGCTCTTCAAGAGACAACGCTAAAAAAGGAGTCAAAAGCTTACCTAATGCAATTATGAAAGCCAACATAATCATGAAAGTAGTTAAAAAGGGAAAAAAAAAAAAACAAATGCAATCATGACAACTCTTCTTGGAGAATACATTTTCTTGAAATGCACGTGAAGACACCCAAGTAAAGGTCTTCATCATTTCACTTTTCATAATTTATGAGTAGCATCCAAAGAAATATATCTTCTTTCTGTGCCCTCAAGTCACGGGTATTGAATCTCTATTGCTTTCTTCTTTCGATGATCTCCAAGAGACAATAAATCAATTTTACTTTATTCAAACAGCCTCCCTTAAAATTGATTTTGAAATTTAACCACACCAAGCATTTTCTTCAATTTTTTGAACGAATCCGCTTTTAATGCTTTTGTTAGAATATCTGCAATCTGATCTTTTGATCTGTAGAAATTAAGTTTAATTTCACCATCTTTGACTCGCTCACGGACATAATGATACTTGATGTCGATGTGCTTGCTCCTGCCATGAAATACAGGATTCTTAGCTAATGCAATAGCCGATTTATTGTCACACGTCATTTTAGTAGGACCTGTTTGTTCATACATCAATTCATGTAGCATCCTACAAAGCCATATCACTTGACAAGCCGCTAAAGCTAATGCCATGTATTTTGCTTCAGCTGTCGAGAGAGCAACAACTTATTGCTTTTTGGAAGATCAAGAGAATACTCCTGATCCAAGAAAGAAGGCATACCCTGATGTACTCTTCCGAGTCTCGGTATCACCTGCCCAATCACTGTCTGTATACCCCACTAGACCAAAGTTGTCAGTATAAGAATATGAAATTTCATGATCACGAGTTCCACTAACATACCGTAAAATTCTCTTTGCTGCTTGCAAATGTGATTGGTAGGATTTTTCCATGAACCTGCTAATAATACCCACTCCATAGGTAATATCTGGTCTCGTAGAAACCAAATATCTCATGCTGCCAACAATGCTTTTAAAATAAGTGAAATTTACCAGCTCACGGTTCCTTATTTCTTCAGCTCTAATCGTTCTACTACGGGAGTTCGGATTGGCTTCAGCGATTCCATTTTAAATCGCTTCAAAACATTATTGGCATATTTCTGCTGCGAAACAAATATGCCATCATGCATTTGCTTCACTTCAAGACCAAGAAAGTAGGGCATCAGTCCCAAATCAGTCATTTCGAAATGGCTAGTCATAGCCTCCGTGAATTCAACAAATATTTTTTTACAGCTCCCTGTAAATATCAAGTCATCAACATAAAAACACACAATTAAGATGTTATTATTAGTATTTGACTTGATATACAATGTATGCTCATAAGGGCACTTTTGAAAATCATGCTTCAACAGATATGTGTCGTGTACCAAGCACGTGGTGCCTGTTTTAGCCCATACAGTGCCTTCTTCAGTTTGTAGACTTGATTTTTATGCCCTTTCTCATAACCTTATGGTTGCTCCACATAGACTTCCTCTTCAAGAACACCATTTAAGAATGCTGATTTCACATCCATTTGATGGATCCTCCAACGGTTTTGAGCTTGCAAGTGCTAAGACCATCCGAATGGTATCCATCCAGGCAACTGGTGCAAATACTTCAAAATAATCAATACCTGGCTTTTACTTGTAGCCCTTTACAACTAGTCTGGCCTTGTAACGGTTCACTTGACCTTCAGGTTTGTACTTGGTCTTGTACACCCACTTGACACCAATAGGCTTCTTACCAGATGGTAAAGAAGTCAACACCCATGTGTCATTCTTTTCAATGGAATGAATTTCTTCATCCATTGCTTGAATCCATTTTTCATCTACAGCTGCTTTATCATAGGTTACAGGATCACATTCAGCAAATAAACAAAAGTTTACCAGTGTTTCATCAGTGATTTTGCTATCACTGCCACCGTCTCTTGTGACCACATAATCTCTGAATTTTACTGGCGTCTCCTTCAGTCGTTGTGAACGACGTAGTTGTGGTTCTGAAGCTGCTGTTGGTGAAAAAGTACCTCCAGTCGAAGATGATGAAGTAGATGGACCACTCGTTGAAGATGGTGGAGGTGTTTCTATCTCACCCACCAGTGGATCATCTTCGATGGTGATGTTTTTCTAGTAACCTCCTAGTTCAAGTTCCGGGCTTCATCTTCTAAAAACTGGACATCCCTGCTGATGATGACTTTCTCAGTGACCGGGTTATACAGCTTATAACCTTTAGTTATATCATTGTAGCCGATGAAGATGCACTTCTCGCTTTTGTCATCCAGCTTCTTTCTTCGCTCGTTTGGTATATGGGGATATGCCACACATCCAAATACTCGAAGGAGCGAAACATCTAGTTTGTTTATGCTCCAAGCTTCTTCAATACTCATTGTTAGACACATGTTTAGTACAAATATAACACAAGCAATAGTTTCTGCCCAAAATTTCTTGGGCAAATTCTTAGTTTTCAGCATACTTCTTGTCATTTCAAAAATTATCCTGTTTTTTTCTTTCTGCTATACCGTTTTGTTGAGGAGTATAGCTGGCAGTCAACTGACGTTTGATTCCATGAATTTTACAATATTTGTGAAATTCATTTGAGGTAAATTCTCCACCTGTGTCCGATTTCAACGTCTTCAAATTAAAGCCACTTTATTTTTCAACATAGACTTTAAATTTTTTTAAACTTGCCAAAGGCTTTAGATTTTTCCCTCAAGAAGTACACCCATGTTTTTTGGTAAAATCGTCGACAAAAATTAGCATGTACCTTTTTTGTCCGAACGATTCCACCTCAACAGGGCCACCACATATATTTGTATGTACCAACTCTAGTGGTTGGTTTGCTCTTCTGGCTTTTCCAATTGGAAAATAGTCTCGGTATTGTTTTCCAACGAGACATCCTTCGCAAGGACGTCCTGGATCGTTACTCAACGGCATGCCGGTCACCATCCTTTTTTGGACTAATTGCTTCTTTCCACGAAAATTCAGATACCCAAATCGAAGATGCCACAGCCAGCTGCTGTATTTCGTCATCGCTTGATTCGTCTGAAGAGTCAGGGGAAACATTCGGTTCTTTGTCATATGTACCGTCGTGATTAACTTATTGTGTGACGCCCTGGAAATTTGACCCCAGTAAGTGCCTGAATTCAATAAGGAAATTAAATTGAATTTCAGTCGGGAAAACAATTTGGATTGTAAAGACTGAAGAGACTTTAATTTGACGAGTCTTAAAGCTTCAGCCAGTTTAGATTAGGTTTCGAGTTCTTAGTCGTCGCGACTTAGGATCCTAATCATCGCACCCGAACCTAATTCTAACCGAGCCTAGCCCGTAAAAATACCTTCTATCAGTATGCCAAAATTTCATTTCAGTCCCGAATTTCCAAAAGGCTGAATTGCCCCTCAATAATTCAAATTGATTTGACCCCTAGCACTATTCACCCATCACATCCCCACCCACTAGTCAAGTCTCGCCCACTCTTCTCTCTCTCCACTCCCTCACGTCCGCTCTTTCTCACGCTCTCTTCTCTTTGCCAAACCGTGGACGACAGCTCCTCCCCCCTCCGTCGGATTTTCACCGACCACCGCCCCACTTCCGATCACCACCACCTTCACGGATCGTCCGCCGTCCCGTAGGACCAAGACCGGCCACGGTTGGCCGCCGGACAGCCGCGGGGGAGCTCGGGAGTGACGTGCCCTGTTTCGGGCCGCGAAGACCCGAGAGCGTCGGGGCTTCCTCCGGCCATTCCGGCAGCCACCGCTGCCACCCACCACCTCGGCCTTGTCCCTCGGCCTCCCCTCGACACCCTCGACTCAACCTCGCCGCCGTTTGACCGCCGAAAACAGCCCCGAAGCTCGCGGTGCCCTGTTTTTGATCGGTTTAGGGATTTTCTTCGATCCCGCCGTTTCGGCCGTCGCCGCCTCTCACCGCCACCCCCAACGGCCTCCTAGGACTCCCCTCCAACTTACCTGAGATCGGTGGAGCTCGCCGCCGCGCATGGAGGCAGAAAATCGCCTCGACCACCCTCTTGTTTTCGGCGCCGAAACCACCCGATTCTGCCCCTCGTCGATCCGCCGCCTCCGACCACCATCCGCAGCCCCTAGCAGGTCCCAACGATCCTCCTCGAACCCTAGATTCTGTTTAGGGCCGTCGCCGCCTCGCCGAAGCTCCGCCGCCGTCCGGTGACCCTTGCCAGACCTCTCAGTGGTGTTCCCGATGTTTTGGGTTGAGTCGCCGCGCGTTAGACCCTAGTGTCACCGTGAACCGTCGTCGCCGGGAGCCGTTGGCGCCGCGTCGTCGTTTTTTTTAGACCGCCCAAGCTAGCTATTTGTGAGTTGACCCTAATCCTTGGTTAGGGCGCTAATTGCGCCTAGGATTAGTCGTTTAGTCAATTGTGGATTTTAGGTACACGATCGGGGCCGGTCTAAATAGAAATTGGGATTAGGATAAATGGCCGATCGATTTGGTTAGTCGGAATGATTGAATTGTCTGTGGCTAATTGTGCTAGATGAATATTGATTGATTGATTGGGGCAATGGATTGCCGCTGCTTGATCGCGAGCTAGCGATAGGCTAGAGACTAGCGAGCGATCGACGACGTTTAAGTCGGATTGACTAATAAATAATTATTGCACGAAGTGAGCCTTATGTGACCTATGGGGGACTTGTTTTCTTGCTATTGCCTTGTTTTGATTCATCGGATCGATTGTCTCGCTGGAATGGCTGATTGAATGTTCGTATGTGCATTGACTGACTGAACGTTCATTTGGGGGTTAATGACCTCGTCTGTGATTGTGATGACTAGTGATAGTCTGTGTGTGCATATGACCGAGTGCGGAATCGAAATATTTTAGCATGAAAATGGCCTTCGGCCAAGATTTTTACATGCCTGTGTGAGCATCCGGCCTTAACCAAAGATAATGAAATGGGTTGATTGCTAGATGTGTATTGTATGGTCATATGAGGAAAATAATTATGTTCCTGGCAAGTTCATGTTCTATGATTTGTACGGAACGATATGACTTGCCAGAAGCACGATAATTCATGCCCCGTGCCAGACGAACGGTCTTAAGGGATTATCGGATGCCAGTCGCAACTGGTGTTGAACTGGCGCCCCGTTTAGGGATGCCTACTTGCTGGTGCCGTGATGGGTACACTAGATATACCGCTTGTAGTAGCCGTTACTGAGAGTAAAGGAACGTAGACCGGTGCTGCCGGTGAGACGCTGGATCGAACTAAGGTGTTGGATCGCGTTATTGGGAGAGTCGAATCACGCCCTCTTTCACGTAGATCCTCTCTTGTGCCGTAGGCACGATCATCATTAATAAAAGGATTGAATACAATGTAACTTCGTGCATATGTTAGTGTGAGCGCATCCCGACTACGAAGTTTGGAATGGGACAAATGGAGTAGGAAGACGGACGTTCATACTCGCTTGTGTTCGAGTTATTATTGTATTGTGTGCATTGTCCTGGTTGATGTAATGATGTAATTGAGTGATTGATTGGTTTGATTGTTGAGTCGAGTCAAGTATTGCATTATGTGTGGCTGAGGCTGGTAAGTGTGTATGTGGATGGTTGTTATATTGTTATTTGTGAGTGGCTGCTATACGTGCCTGTGTGGTCTTTGAGCTTTCGTTAGGATGCCCTAGGCGAATCAGTTTCCTAACCGAGCTTAGGCTTGATTCACTGAGATTTATTCTCACCCCGTCGTGGGATAACAATTTCAGGTTCCTTCGGATGAAGACTCGTGGACGCTAGGGTTTGGCTTTTGGATTTATAAGTTTGGAGTAGATGAGCAGTTAATCTTACCCGACCGAGGAACTACTTGAGGTCTAGTGATTAGCCTCGAAGTAAGGGGTTATTTATTTAGTTATAGCCCAATGGGGTTAAGACTCATCAGTGTGTGTCGAATGATTTATAATGGTATGTCTTTGAATGACTGTTGTGACTGCCTACTTTTCTATCCCTGTTTGGTTATGCTGTCAGGGTATTAAAACGTTTTCCGCATGCGCTGGTTTATGATAGGTCGGTAGTGTGCCTGGGATGCTATCTCTATGACCTCGTGGCGATTTGGCAAGGGATGTCGCAGACCCGAGAGTCGGGGCGTGACATATTGTTTATACCTCTAATGGTGCAAACTCCATTTTCAATGTGAACTTTGTGGCCTCTTTCGAAAAGTTGCCCAACACTTAACAAATTCCAAAAAAGTCCTAACACAAAGTAAACATCTGCAATAGCAACATTAGTACCGTCTTTGGAATTGATATTAATGTTACCTTTGCCCATCACGGGAATTTTTTATTTATTCCCGAAGTTGACTTCGCCACGGCTTGTCTCATCCAACTGTGAGAATAATTCCTTTCTGCCGGTCATATGGTTGCTGCATCCAGTATCTAGATACCATATGTGGGTATCCACGATACTCGAGTCATCCTTCGCACATGATAGCACCATGTACTCTTCAGCATCTGTGACATATGCATGTACCGCCGGTTCATACGTCGCCTTTGCATGGCACTCGAATTTGTAATGTCCGAATTTGTTGCACTTAAAACACTTGACTTTTGATTTGTCAGGTGTTTTAAATTTTCTGGTGAAATTCGTATTTCCACCTCTACCTCGGCCTCCTCCGCGACCTCGATCGCCTTGATAGTCTCCTCGGTTTGGTTGAGCGACCCGACTTTGTAATGCTTGTTCGGGAACGGAACCCTTAGACTTCTGGTTCATTCTTTGCTCATGAGAGCATAATGAACCCATCAACCGCTCCAACGTGAGAGTTGACACGTCTTGTCCTTCCTCGATCGGTGCAACGACGTAGTCAAATCTTTCAGTCAACGACCTCAAGATTTCTTCTACGACACGAACATCTTGAAGTTCTTCACCGTTAACCCTTAATTGGTTAACAATGGCCTGCACATGATCAAAATATATCGAGATTGATTTTGAGTCGTTCATGCGTAAAGACTCAAAATCGCCTCGAAGAGTCTGAAGCCGTACCCGCTGGACACGATCATCGCCTTTGTAGGATTTCTGCAAGATATCCCAAGCGGCTTTGCAGTCTCTGCACTCGATATTTTTTCAAATATCGTTTCCTCCACTGCTTGAAAAATCGCATATAATGCTTTCTGATCTTTCTTCCGGGACTCCACCAGAGATTCTTTGTCACACCCCGACTCTCGAGCCCGCGACATCCCTTGCCAAATTGCCACGAGGTCATAGAGATAGCGTCTCAGGCACACTATCGACCTATCACTTAACTACGCATGCGGAAACGTTTTAACTCCCTGACAAAGATTCACATGGGATAGAGCAGCAGGTAGTCCCAACCGTCATTCACAAAAAGACAATCACAGAACATCCATCATAAGCAAATGAGTCTAGATCTTATTACTAATAACGTACATACACAACCCCATACTTCGGGGCGACTAGACAAGACGTCAAAAGGTCACTCGGTCAAGTGAGGTCAACTTCCCATTTACTTCAACAGACTACTCTGTCGCGACCCGTCCGGAAGCGGACGCGGCTAATGGATTACCGATCGCGGGCCTTCCCCTCGCACAAGGGTGCGGATCGCGGGCTTCGGATCGGCGCGGGCCCTCCCAGGCCCATACCAAATCGCGGCGGGAGTATTTTTCAAAGGGATTCGACGATAACAGTCGATCGCTTTCGACCTTCAGTGTGGTCGTGGTGGCATATGCAACTTGTGCATGCATTTGGAGTCACCACCGGTCTTTCTTGGAGGGTAGACCGAAAACCTTACTGACCGGTTGGGAGAGATTGATCAGTTCTGCGGAACCAGAGATTTTGGGTTCGGGGACTTGGTTACGCTGGTGTCATTACCAACGCCCTTTCGGTACCTAACGCGAGTGATTTTCCTAGCTAAGAGTTCATGCAGGCGCAATTTTAGGTGAGGTAGGCTCAATTTAGGATTTCATGCAAATTTGAAGACTATTCCTATCAACCACAATCAAATTTAATAAAAGCGCAATCAAATACATAAATAAATCACGCTAACGCACACAAATTCAAATCAACGATTTCCTAATACAGCCATAAGGGCTTAGATGGGGAATGACTTGGGACCAGGGGTAAAATGAGAAGATTTGGGGGACGATTAGCCCGAAGGGCAAAATCGTCATTTTTTTGGAAGATTTGGATACCGAATTACTCAAAATATTCTACGGCCAGTTGATTGTGGCCATTTCCCATTTTTGAGAATTTTTGTGGAATTTTTAGAATTTTTTTTATTTTTTTTTATTTTCTATTTTTTATTGAATTTTGAATTTTTTTTATTATATTTTTTTTATTTTTTTTATTTTATTATTTAATTAGTACTTAATTAAAATGGTCGGAGCCGGATAGGATTCTTGGACCCGAACCTGGATCGGGCCACTGGGCCTAATCCGAACCAGGGAAGAGGGCTTGGATCGGGCCCAATTCACACAAGGAACCCAAGCCCATCTTTTTTCTTTTAGGCCTACTGAGCCCATTTATCTAAACCCAATTCTTCTTTTCCACCAGCCCCCCCCCCAACGCAAGCCCATATCCAGCCCACAAAACCAAACAAACCACACGTCCAAACCAATCATGCAAATAACTTACCTCACTATTCATCATCTTCAACGTGAGACACGCTTTCCCCATGAAGACCGGACCGAGCTCGAGCGCCTTGGCTCCTGTCGCCCACACCGACGCGGTGACGGCCATCGCCACCCGCGACAAGTCTCATCCTTTGGCAGCCACCAAGGAGGACAAGGTCTACGGCGTCCCCTGCCGCCACCTCACCAGCCACTCCCACTTCGTCCAGGACGTCGTCCTTTCCTCCGACGGTCAGTTCACCCTCTCCGGTTCATGGGATGGCGAGCTCCGCCTCTGGGACTAGCCGCCGATGTCTCCACCCGCAGGTTAGTGGGCCACACTAAGGACGTGTTCTCGGTGGCTTTCTCCATCGACAACCGGCAGATGTACCAGCGTCCCGTGACCGCACGATCAAGCTCTGGGACACTCTGGGAGAGTGTAAGTACACCGTTCAAGAAGGTGAAGCTCATATTGATTGAGTGAGTTGTGTCAGGTCAATCCCAACGATCTTCAGCCGACCATCGTCTCCGCATCCTGGGACTGCACCGTGAAAGTGTGGAATTTGACCAATACACGCTGAGAAACACCTCGCATGGGCATTCTGGCTATGTGAATATTGTGGTTGTGTCTCCTGATGGGTCACTCCGTGCTAGCGGTGACAAGGATAGAGTGATATTGCTCTGAGATTCGCTCATCAAGCCACCGAGACGCTCAGGTCGCGATACTGGTGGGATCATCGTGCGCGTAGGAGTATGCCCTGGGGCAAGCCGTCTTGAAGATCCTCGAGTAAGCCGTCGGTCGACTGCGGGTTCCCGAAGCTCCCCGTGCAGCAGTACCTCGGGGAGTTGAACGCGAAGCAGGCGCTTGCAGGCCACGACCCTGTTGTCGTGAGCCCGGACCTAAAGTCCCACCGGGCATACCTTGTTCAGGTCACTCACGCAACCTGCATGGCTGCATTTCCCAGAGCCCTTGAATGGTGTGATCGAGATGGCGAGATTAGCCATCGGCGAGGCTGACACCGTAGAAGTCTTGGTCGCTTCTTAAAGCGATTTCAGCGAGGGTGGCAGGAAGGGTGCCACCGAGGCCGTCGCGGTGAAGGGAGCCGCCGCAGTCCCCGGTGGCGCATTGGTTGAAGAAGGTTCCCGCCGACGCCTCCTTCAAGAGCAACAACGAGCCATGGGGAAAAACCGTACTCCCAGCCAGCCTCAAGCCGCTTCAACTTTTTCCCCCACCCCCCTTTTCATATTGCCACCCTCTCTTATTTTATTCTCCCTTCTTTTGCCTAGTTCCTCGTGGAACCCTTTTACAGATTCCTCCTCCTCTTCTTCTTTTTTTATGGCGCCGTTCATTCCACTATCCATGTCGGCCAGTTCTTTTGAGCCATCGCCATGCACACATGTTGATTGACCAAAAGGAATGGCAAAAACCGTTTGAATGCCATTTATTTATTTATTTTGTCACAAAGGGTTGATAAAAATTACATGTCAACAGCTGCCCCTCTTTGAGAGGAATCTCGTCAGAGGAATCCCTTAGAGATTTCTCTCAAAGACAAGGTGACATCCGAGTCCTGATCGACTCGACTCGTGAAACTAAAGGAGAAGAAGTCATGACATCAAGTTTTTCATGCTTGTTGATGTATGCTCTTTCTTGAGGGGGAAACATCCATTGGACATGTGAGAGTGAGATAATAGAGAGACATACCTGCCACTTACACGTTCAGTGTTAGTGCAATTTTCGCGGTGTCTGATGGATTCAAGAGGATTTCTAGGAACTCGTTACTAAAGTATCCTAGAGATGTTAAGCTCTGACCTGTATGGTAGGTCTTACCCTTATTGGATTCCTAACTGGTAGGAACCTAAGGAAGGCGCCTCCCACGCTTTGGGATTTGCCAAGGATTTTGATCCGTATGGTGGACTGGACCTTTGTGTTGATCCTTATGGCGGTTTCTACCCTTGTATTAACCCTTCAGGCGGTTTCTACCTTATTTGACCCTTCAGGCGGTATCTACCTTTGGTTGACCCTTCAGGCGGTTTCTACCATTGAGTTGACCCTTCAGGCGGTTTCTACCTTAGTTTGACTTTGAAAAGGGGTCTCATGACGAGGGTTCTCCACGTCCGATGAGACTGCCTAAATTATGAAAAGGGGTCTCATGACGAGGGTTCTCCACGTCCGATGAGACTGCTTGATATTTTTGAAGATGGGTCCTAGGACGAGGGTTCTCCACATCATGCTAGGACTCGGGTCTGCTGAGGCGACATTCTGGGAGCTGGGTTCTCCAGGTATCCTGCAGAAAGTTCAAACCTGAAAGATTTTTCTTCACCAAGAAGATGTTAATAATCTTTGGGAAGATAATAATTGTCCAATTGACAAAATTTTACGACTTAAGTTTTAGTCATGAAATGTGCATTTTTGATGTTGGAGGTTATCCAAAGCATTCTTACAACATGCAAATGTGATCACAAATTCCTTGCATGGAAAATTTGGATCAACAGTTTGAAAATTCCAAAAAGAGTTTGTTCAAAACATCAATTGGAATATTTCTCGACAATGAGGTCTTCTCACCTTTTTAAGATAGTGGTTTTTATAGGGGATGCACTCGATTCCCTACTAACCTGTGCCTAGGTTTTAGGCTCATTTGCAGCGCATACATTTTGATCGGTCGGGAGGTCTTCCACGGGACCGTAATGTTGGGCTTGGATATTGGCTTTCAAAGGGGACCCGCTTTGGAGTCGAGGCCATTGAATGAAAGTCTTCACCATCTGCTCCGGGTTTACAAGTCAAGAACCCTGCAAAATGAGAGAGAAATAGTCTTGCTCGTACTTCTTCGAGCTAAGCTATATGTCAACCCAAGCGTCTTAGTCAGAGAAGACTCCTTCGGGGTCGTAACATTGGTAGGATTGGGGACAGAAAAAGGCTTGTTTTTGGCCCAAAATTCTTGGAGAGTTTGACATTGGTGATCGTTGCAGATTTGCTACCTGTCCTTTCTCTTTTGCGCCTTTATTCCGCGCTTGACACCATTTGGCGAGCAGCCTTTTTGGAATTTGGCTCCTTCGGGGATTTCCTCTTTTCCCATCTAGACTTTATTGTGGGTCAATCAAACAGCTTGCACGGGCATCAGCCTTGCTTTTACCAGGCACTTTGCTTTTTCTTGATGCCGGGATTTTTCTCATTTTCATCCTTTTTTTTTTTTTTTTGAAATCCCATTTTTCTCATCTTCAGGAGATCACTTTAGACATATGATCGAAAGTCTAAACATGCTTTTACCATAAATCCAGGAATTTCTTTGTAATCCCTTAGTCTTGAGCTCTTCCGTTTCTAAAGTGATGCTGCATCCATCTTGAAATGTGTAATGATCACCAACGGGTTCATGAAACGAATTTGCAGGCTCGACTTGGCTGTGCAAAGGATAAACGTATGTGGGATAGAAAAATGAATGCTTCTCGTCATCCTATGGCACTTGGATTACCATATAAACAACACACGAAGATTAATGTTAGTCCGAGCAACAAAATTTCTAACCATTTCTCCTGATGCTGCTGGACTCACCTCCATTTTGCCCCAGTGTGAGGTGGTTCTTGACAGGGTTAAGAATGAAAACCGCCGTTCAAAGGGGTTATCAACGGTCACCTGTAGTGTTTGGGGGATATGAAACGAATGCCTCCGTCGTCCCAACCCATGTAATCGCTGCGAATGGTCCCTATCTCCGTAGGTCCAGATTTTGCTGTCTGATTTGCTCTACTTCTCTCTTAAGTGTGTATAGGACATGTTTGGACTAGGCTTTGCCTCTCGTCTTTTGAGAAAACGTCCTTTTGAAAGTTTTGAACTTTTGATTGGAAAAAATCTCTTTCATTTTCTCCAAAAATTTTACCCGTCAATGGGATTTTATGGTGCACCCTGCATGTTCTTATTCATGTTCAGACAACCTCCTGTTTTAAAACATGAATGCCAATGAAGTTTGAATTCTATGTCTTTTCTAGACATTAGATTCTGAAAGCTTTTCTTTTTTATTTAACATCTTCAATGGATTGGGGAAAGGGATGCTTACCTGTCCCCCGCGGCTGCGGATCCCTGCAAATTGTAAAAGAAGTATATCATTGTATGTTCACAAATTTTCCAAAAATCGAAACGATACATCCTACCCTTAGTCATGTACTCTAACGAGTAGTACATGGGATGTAAAAACCTGTTCGCTTCCAGGGCGATTCCCCTGTCAAGGATAAACAATGAGTGTTAATTCATATTCCCAAATTCAAGACAAATTGGGACGATACAACTTTACTCTTGATTTTCATCACATTCTGATGTTGCGTATTGATATGAACAACCTCTATCAAATCCGCCTATCCATGCTTGGAGCGTTTGTAACATCAATGGTTCATCTGCCCCCAGCTGGGCAGCGTCTGTTCTGCTATTTGAACGCATGACTCCTTAAGTGATTTATCCATGTTTATCATCTGAGAAGGAAAAGAAAGAAGACATTATTTCGGTATCCGATTGGAGATCGTTTAGGAACGATACATCGTTTTACCAAATGGGTGGCTTTGCGGCCAGATGCATTTTGCATTGAAGGGATGTATTCCATCATGCTCTGCGAACGATGATCATTGCTTGGGGAGCTCGCCCCTGAGCTTAAAGATGCTCAGAAGGTAAGGCGGATCTTCGTACGACTAGTTTTAAGCGTAAATGAGAAATGCCCCCATGGGAGCCTTACAATGGGATTGCCAATACATTCATTCAGGCTATTCAACCTCTTTTCTCCGAACATTTTTTTACAAATCGCGCCTTGAATCAAACACCTGATCGTCGGCTCTGTATCACTATTGCAAGAGTCCGCCAGCTTCAGGCTGATCGAGCCAGAAATTGAGTTCCTCTCCAAGGAAATCGCTCGAATCTCCGAGCCATTGATGCTCAAGTCGAGTGTTACCGACCGCTGGCGATAGATCACTCTCGCCTTGGATGATTTGATTCCTCGAGCTGGAACCTCCCTTGTTGACCGGCAAATATGTAGACATGTCCCATGTAAATGTTGGATTTGCCATGGGAAGAGCACTAGCAACAGGTTGGTACTCAAATTGGGGAGTTCCTATTTGCGGGAACTGCGGTATATACACTTGAGGGGTATTGAGACTGCTTGGTGGAGCGTTCTGATTTGGGTTAGAGGAGTCGGTGACATGGTTGCTGGTCTCGTCAACACCGAAACATGGCTGGGTGTTCCCGGCTCTACAATCATCGTGGTTGCAGTTATGACCAACATTTAAGTTCGAACCAGCTCCATCCGAGCTCAGTGTCACCCGTCCCTCTTTTAGCAACCTCCTGAAATATCCAAGGTGGCTCGCGACGTTAACTTTAGAGAGTCCAGGCACGTTCAGGATTTCGTGTATGCGCGTTGATCGTGCCGTGTCGATCCCCAACTGTCGAACTGTATCAACAAATTTCTGATGGAGTTCAGCAGTCCAAGAAAATCGCGTTTTCTTGTCAACAAGAACAGCTTGCCGACTAATCTCTATGAGATCTGATTGTGTTGGAAACTGCTCTTGTAAGCCTTCGACGGTATCTGACTGCACCGGAAGACATTGCGAAAGGCATTGTAACATATGAGCACTACCAATCTCTAGAAGTGGCTCTTCGGGGAATATTTCACTGATGAGAATATGGTTATTGCAATCAAGGCAAGTGGCACTGCTCAGCGCTTCCTCATATCTAGCGCTTTCTGTTCGAAGCTTTTCATTTTCTTCCTTCAGAATCGCTAGCTCTTGTTGTCTATGTAGATTCCCCAGCCGGGCTCGTTTGTTACGAAACCAATTATTGACCTTCCTAGGCTCCCACCCTAACTCTCGACCTAGCTCAGCCCTCTGCTTCTCATCTGGATGGGGGCATTCCTCGAAGAAAAAATCAAGCTCCCGGTCTTGACTTGAAGTACGGTGATGGGGATGTTTTCCTTTCTGACGCTGATCACTGCTATGGGCATTGTTTTCATTACCACAACCTTGAGTTTCATCGTTGGAAGTGTCAATCTCCATGACCATCGTGCCAGATTCGGGCCCGTGATCTTCAAATTCTTCCAGCAGTTTAAGCTCGGAGACTTCTAAGTCGGGCGTTTCCAACAAATGACGGTATCCTTGGAACATTTTGGATCGAAGTATCACTGACTGATCGTCGCAGAAGTCATCTGATCCTTCGAAATATTGATGTATGGGTTGGGTAGTATCGCCCGACCGGTTCTTCGAGCTGGAACCTCCATTTCTTCTCGAGAACATGAGAGGGGAGTTGATCGATTGACCCCCATAAGCATCTCCTACTTGGGAATTAGGGAAACAAAAATGCTCAATGCATTCCCTTGTTAGATCCTTTGAAACCACATGCCCTAGTTCGGCAAGTCCTTGGGCACTAAGCGCAGAAAGCTCATTAGTAAGCGGAAAAACAGCGACGGATGGGTGCTGCACCTGCTGCATCTGTGGCACACACTCTTGAAGAAAATTGGGATGACTCAGATGAATATTCTGATCAATTTCCCAATAAGTGTTGAATTTGTAACCGAGGTTAGTATGACGCTGTCTTAGCGCTCTTCTGTAACAACCGAGGTGATTTGAGACCATAGCCTTGGTAAGTTCTGGTGCATTCAGGGCCTCCATTACTTTCTTCGGGCGTGCATAGTCGAGCCCTATTCGCCGAACCACGTCTAAGAACTTGCGGTGAAGCTCAAGGGGCCACGCGAAAATCTTCTTCTCTTGGTTCAGAATAGCGTTGACAGCTTGACGGCTGATCTTTAACCCTTCTCGAGCAGGATCTGATCCTGCCCGAAGCCGTTGTGGAGAAGACTCTTGGGCTCTGACGTGGCGACTCTCATCATAGTGGCATATATTCCCTCCTTCAGAAGACACTGGCACTATCTTTGTGGGATTGATTTGTTCATGCACATCACCAGTATTTTCGATCATAGCAGAAGGCTTAACGGGAAACAATCTACTGAGAGTGGTAGGGCCACCGCAGTTAGGGCAGACAATAGTGCTAAGAACTTCTTCATACCTCACGTTCTTTGTTCGAAGCTTCTCGTTCTGCTCCTTTAGAAATGCGGTCTCCCGTCGTTTGTACTGCTTACTCAGCTTGGTTCGTTTATTTTGAAACCAATTCAAGATCCTCAAAGGGCTCGTCCCTAGTTTTTGACCCAACTTCTTCCTCTGTTCTGTGTCCGGGAAAGGGCATCCCTTGAAGATAGCTTCAAGTATCTGGACCTCATCCGGAGTGTAGAGCTGGCGACGCTTTCTTTTCTGGCGCGGATCATCGTCGCTGGCGTCTTGGTCGCTGAGGGCTTGAGTCTCCTGGATGGTCGAGTCGATTTCCATATCCTTCATGACGAATTCGTTTCCGAGGTCTTCAAATTCCTCTAGCCGTTCAAGTTCGGAAACATTTAGGTCAGGCGTTTCCAACAAATAACGGTACCCCTTGAACATTTTGGGTCGAAATGTCTTTTCCTGGTCTTCGTTCGCTCGATCTTCTCCACCCCTTCTCAGATGTTCGTCCTTTCTGTAATTATCAGAGATTAGGCGTGTTCCAAGAAGCGTCCCTTTGAAATCGAGTAACGAGCGTCTGACGGGCGTTCCTTTCGAGACTTCGTGATTCCCCCCGTCCGTCCCTACTCTCTCTTGCCTGAGTGGAGCGTGTAGATTTCCCGTGTCGACTTTTGCTTTATCGAGCATTACGCCTGTCCCCCTAGCTCGGTCTCCAAAGTAATAGGTCCGCCGGCCTTTAGGTGTTGTCACCTTTTCTAAGCCCGAAATCACGGGACAGGGGTGGATCTGTGACTCACCAGGGATGTATTAATGAGGCTTGATTAGCCCTGCTGCGTATAGAAAAATTATTGCAGCTTTCTCTTTCTCGTTCGAGCGTTAAAGGGCGAGAGGTTTACATCGAGGAGATTAACATTTCGATCTAACCTCTCAAACACTCCTCCATCATTCCTTCTTTTCTCTGTCGTTGAATCGCAGATGGCTTCCTCTCCTGTACCCGCTGCCTCAGCCGAAGCTTCAACCCAATGGGAGAGGTTTTATCACCTCTTGGGTAGAGGTTATGGCTACATAAACAGTCATCCTGAAGCTGAGGTTGAAGTTCGTACTCTGATTCCGGCCCTGGATACTGTGTGTATTGAAGGTACGAAACTTCAAAGGGAGTTTGTGATCTTCCCAACTCTCTTCAACAATTTCCTGCAGGCTTATGAAGTTGCTAGCCGGGAGGTCACTTTGGCTGGTATCGTGCGAGCCCGCTATCAGGACCGAACTGAGTCCCTGATGTTGGCCATGCTGACGGCCGATAACCATAAAAGGGCTGTTGAATACGCCCACGCCCAGGTTTCGATGTTGGTCCGTGAGAGGGACAACTTGGTGGAGCGTCTGGCTCTTTTTGACACCGCCTTTGAGCAAGATCAGCACAACCTCGTGCTGAGGTTCCAGTGTGCCTGGTTGGAGGAAAGGCTTGAAGACCTGAGCATGGATATAGCTCGCGGGAGGGTGCTGGCTCATGACTTAGAGCTTGAGTTCGAGTACTATGAGACCAAGGTGAACGACCTTAAGGAGAAATGTCGCCTCCTTTTCTTCAAGCTTGTAGACCTCGATTCCCAGAGTGTGGGTTGTAAGCAAGGCATGGATAGCATGGAGAATCAATTGAGCTCATTTGTGATGCTCATTAGAACTCACTTTGGATTTACGGTTCCCCCTCAGTAGTCTGTTTGTAAAGTCTCCTGTTAAGTGCTATAAATGAGAGTGTATGTACATTTCCGCTTATCCTTCGCAAGATTCAATATTGCCTTTGGTTTCGCAATCATAGTGTTTGAGGCAACTGACGATCTTTCCGCTTTCGAGCCCGCTCACGTTATGTTTGTAACCTATGCTGTCACGTTTGCCTTCGTGCGCTTGGTCGATTTACCTCGAACCCATCGTGACAAAAGATTGTTGTAGCTAAACATGATGATGTTAGCAAGCATCATTGTGTGAAATCAACCCTAGGCCTTAAAGAAGAAAGGAACTGCTCCGATTGAAACTTTACAATGCGCAAATAAGAAATAAGTTCTACTTGTGTACAAGCCCCCCCTTTTCTCTGGGTATGTTCGATCACCACCCCATCATGTCTGGGTTCAGGTGCGCAGTCATCGACTCCAGATCATGGCCGTGAAGGTTTGCTAGCCTCCTCTCGATGGATTCTTCGAACTGTGATCACCATCTTTGTTTGAGAAGAAAAGAGGAGGGTCGACCTCTTTCCTATCAAAAGCGTGTCTCACTCAGAGATCAGGGAAGCAAAATTGTTCGAAGTGTTCCCCCACTAGATCATCTGAGATCATAGGCCCTAGTTGGGCGAACTCCTGAACATTAGACGTCGTGGGTGGATCAGCAGCAGGAAGAGCGCCGGTGGACGGCCGCTGCTCGAGCGGGGAAGTGTATATTTGTTGCACCGGTGGCACGTATTCTTGAGGAACATTAAGATGACTGATAGGGCTATATTGACCAATTCTCCAACAGTTGGTGGTAGAGCTACCGGCTTGGTTGGTATCGAGACTCGGCAGGGCTCTTCTTGAGGCATGGCTGTTGCATTCGTAGCCGTACCTAATGTTCAAGTTCGAGTCGGGCTCTTCTAGGCGCCGTGCGGCATGACGCCGTCGTAGCTTCCTGCGGTAACCATTAAGGTGGTTTGCAACTAACCTTCTAGCGAGCCCCGGTTCATTCATGACCTCATGTACGCGTGTTGGACATAATGAGTCATTCCCTATTTGGTGAACCGCATCAAGGAATTTTCTGTGAAGCTCTGGAGACCATATGAACTTCTTTTGGCGACTCAGGATAGCATCCGTGACTCGGCGATCATTCCTCGATTCACTCTCGGCGGGGTCTGGTTGTGCCAGAGGTTGTTGCAGGGGAAGCTGGTTGACTTCGAACTGGTCTGTGGTGATAGTAAGCCCATTGTCAGGGAAATTGTAGTAACGCGCCTCCCCTCTTTCCAAAGATGGTTTGAGGGAGTGGGGTGGCGGACGACCACCTGCGATTCTCATAGAAAACTTATCACGGAACATTTCGCGAGTGTCGATAGAACCACCGCAGTTAAGGCAAGCGGCATTGATGAGGACTTCCTTACACCACATGTTTTCTGCTCGAAGCTTGGCGTATTCTTCTTTTAGAGTTTCGAGCTCTTGACACTTTCCCCGAACCACTGATCTGGCCCGTCTGTTTTGAAACCAGTGCTTGACCCTTAAGGGTTCCATCTCTAATTTCCGGGCTAATTTTCTTCTTCGTCTCGTATCCGGGTAACGGCACTTATTGAAGGCGGCTTCGAGTATCTGGATTTCCTTCTCAGTATAGAGCCGGCGACGTCTTCTTCCACGAGATGGGACATCGCCGCTGCCGTCGTTGTTGCTGCTACTGTCGTCGTCGCCACCACTGTCATCGTCGCTGCCCTGATCCTGAACCTCGTTGCCAGCAGGGTTGGGTAGCATGGTTTCGACATCTGGCTCGATCCCAAAGACTTCGAGGTCTCCCAACTGCACATTACCTAGGGCATTTGGGTCAGTCATCTCCAACAAATGACTATGACTGTTAAACATACTGGATCAAGAAGAGGTTTGTTCGTCTCTTTTTTTATTCACTCAAGGTCTTGTAATCCTCTTCGTATGTTTACTCTCTCTAAACTTTCTTTTGAGTGACTTTGCGTACTCAGGAGTCGCTCTTCGAGCATGGAAGACGATCACCAGGCGAGCGCTCTTCTAGAGATTTTGAGTTTCTCGTCTTGTCGTCTTCCTTCCTTTTCATGGTGGAGAGATCACGGACCGCTTTTCTTTCCTCGATAGCCGAACCTGCCCCCCACTATCTCTCAAAAGACTAAATTACGTCCACCACCCGCTCAGCTTTTCATCATGACAAAACTATCAACCCTACCGCGGCTCCTTCGATATTTGCGCTCGACTCCCGCTCCATCTCAATAATGGTGAAATAGACAACTCTTTTACAACTTTTCAAACTCGTCAGGCCTGGAATCGCGGATCGAGACATGTCTGATGCTTCACGGGAGGAGCAGCCCCTGCTTTACATTAACTACCCCGGCTCCACAAGCATTATTGCTGTAATTTTTCTCCATTTTTGAGCTACTATGAAACGAGGAGAAGGTTAGTGCTCTCATTTGCCCAGCTTTCACTTTCATTCATTCCATCGCACTCGTCTTCCTTTCCATCCTTCCAACAAGAAATGGCTTCATCTTCTGCTTCTTCCTCTGACTCTTCCCATGCTTGCGTCTTTTCAAACGCAGTCCCGGCCCGATGGGAAAAACTTTATAATCTCTTGGGTCGGGGCTATGCTTACATAGCCGATCATCCGGAGATCGAGGCTGAGATCCGCGTTCTATTTGCGGCCACTGACACTACTTCCATCGAGGGTACTGAGTTGGAGAAGGAGTATAAAACATTCCCATCCCTCTTTGCAAACTTTCTAGAGGCTTACCGCGTTGCTCACCGGGAAGTTCTCGTGGCTCGTGTCTTGCGAGCCCGCTACGAAGACCGCTGTGACTGCCTGACGTTGACTAACTTCGTGGCTGACAGCCACAACAAGGTTATGGAAACTGCCAACGAGCGGGTCTCGACGATGCTTCGTGAACGTGGAAATCTGGTGGAGCGTTTGGCCTTGTGCCTGATCACCTATGAGCACGATCGTCGTAACATCATGTTGAAGTTTCAGAGCGATTGGCTGGAAGAGCGACTCGATACTGTTACGGCGGATGTATCCCGTGGGAGGGAATTGGTCCGGGACTTGGAACTTGCTGCTGAAGATCACAGGGCCAAGGTTGCTGACCTTAAGAATGAGTGCAAGCGCCTTCTTCTCCAGCTCGCGGATCATGATATACGGAGCGGTGAGCGTAGGCAGGGAATCAACCATATGGAGGGCCAATTGAGCTCCTTCGTGCTGCTGATTAGGGCTCAGTTCGGCTTTACTTTTCCGCCTCGCTAATCTGTATTAATCTGCTTTGAAAGTCTTTCGATTGAGCGAAAGTGAATGAAAGCTCATGTGTGTGTGTTTTAGCTTTTTATATGGTCCATTTCTTCGAGCATCCGAACATCTTCAACTTGGGTGAGCTGAACTATAATATCAATAAGTTGAGCAAATATGTCCTGATTTTCTAACTTGCTCATGATCAGATGAAAGAATAGCCTCAGATTCATCCAGGAGAAGATTTCTCTCTATTACCTATTTTTCACCTGCAAATGAAACGACTGAATCAGAATAAATAAGTTGAAAAAGAAAGCATAAACCCCTTTCAATCTTATGCTTGCTCGTGATTAATAAGGACAAAAACTTTTACAAGGGTTTTAATCTTGCGCAAAAGTTTTTTATCAGTATTCTTCGAAGGAAAGCATATTATTGAAAGGAATGTAATTCACGATAATCGCTTTTGATCAATTTCGAGAAGAACGAACTAGTCAAAAGTACAAAGCATAACGACGTGTTTTAAATTTAATTGAAGATACGGCATCCAAATCAAGGCCGTTCTGTAAGAACGAGGGCAATTTGGACATCTATCTCGTCATTAAATTCGAAACAATGCCGATACTCTTGATCAATTATCGTGGATTACCAATGATGTACGACATGCATGAATCAATTCAAGTGTATAATCCCTTCTAGCGAAATTGGGGTTGGATTACCCTATACGACCAAAAAGGTCATGCAAGATTTCCAATTTTGATTTCCTCTAAAGGAATTATAAACTTGACTTGAGAGTATTCGGATGATTAGAGAAAATGCCACTATCACATTCCCATGACCCGTCAAAAGAAATACAACCAAGCTCCATCTGAATGTATACACCAATAGATCCCTAATACAATCACTCTAAGGGGTGAGATAGAGAAAACTTCGATAAAAATAAACCCTATACAAGAGGATTAGTAATGGAAAATAAAACAATGGAATGTGATCCTAACGTTCAAGGATGCCCCAAGCTCGATCTGTGACTTCCGGATCACTTGCCCCAACTCGTCATCTTCATTGGACGATATCTCAATAATGTCCATAGTAGGCTCCTTTGTTGCTCACTCGGTGTTCGCCATGGGATATCATCCTCCTCGTCTTCTATCAAGGACGTTTGGGAAAAACACACATATCTATCCTTGAAATGGCATTTAATCTAATCACCAGAATGCAATGAATGAAATGCCTATATTTATATGAACTGTAATAGATTTGAGGGATAGAGAGTCTTACCAACCAAACTCGTCGACTTATGTGCGGTTTTTAGGTGTACCAACCGCCCAAAGACATGCGCACGAGACAAGTGATGGTAAACTTCTAAAAATCAGAGGGTTTGGCACCTAAGGTTAAGGTTCCCACCTCGAGTTCTAGAAAGAGCCGATTCCATTGCACAGCTATCGTTGCATTGGGACTCGATCCATAGTTCGAAGCGAGCGGAATTGAAAAGTGGATTACCCCGTGTTTTTCCTCACGGAGATTCCATTTTCAATTCCTTCTATTGTGTTCCTAAAGGCGGCGCCTGGGGTTTTAGGCGCGGTTGTGTGTGTCCATGTGTCGTGATCATCACAATGCAAGTCATGCACAACAGTTTATCAATCAGCACTTCAAATCATCCACACAACATACATTCCTACGCCCAACCTGCATAAAACAAAGTTAATCACAGACTACCCCCCTTATTACTCCAATCTGCAAAAACATATAACACCTATCATAAGCGGACTTACCTCACCTTTGAAAGCGACTGCATGGTTAGAAAAATCATTCAGCGTTTTAATTACGGCCTAAGTCCACTTGAGGTCTAGAACCATAGGTTCTAGAACAAAGTCCCCAGCGGAGTCGCCAGCTGTCGCGACCCGTCCGGAAGCGGACGCGGCTAATGGATTACCGATCGCGGGCCTTCCCCTCGCACAAGGGTGCGGATCGCGGGCTTCGGATCGGCGCGGGCCCTCCCAGGCCCATACCAAATCGCGGCAGGAGTATTTTTCAAAGGGATTCGACGATAACAGTCGATCGCTTTCGACCTTCAGTGTGGTCGTGGTGGCATATGCAACTTGTGCATGCATTTGGAGTCGCCACCGGTCTTTCTTGGAGGGTAGACCGAAAACCTTACTGACCGGTTGGGAGAGATTGATCAGTTCTGCGGAACCAGAGATTTTGGGTTCGGGGACTTGGTTACGCTGGTGTCATTACCAACGCCCTTTCGGTACCTAACGCGAGTGATTTTCCTAGCTAAGAGTTCATGCAGGCGCAATTTTAGGTGAGGTAGGCTCAATTTAGGGTTTCATGCAAATTTGAAGACTATTCCTATCAACCACAATCAAATTTAATAAAAGCGCAATCAAATACATAAATAAATCACGCTAACGCACACAAATTCAAATCAACGATTTCCTAATACAGCCATAAGGGCTTAGATGGGGAATGACTTGGGACCAGGGGTAAAATGAGAAGATTTGGGGGACGATTAGCCCGAAGGGCAAAATCGTCATTTTTTTGGAAGATTTGGATACCGAATTACTCAAAATATTCTACGGCCAGTTGATTGTGGCCATTTCCCATTTTTGAGAATTTTTGTGGAATTTTTAGAATTTTTTTTATTTTTTTTTTATTTTCTATTTTTTATTGAATTTTGAATTTTTTTTATTATATTTTTTTATTTTTTTTATTTTATTATTTAATTAGTACTTAATTAAAATGGTCGGAGCCGGATAGGATTCTTGGACCCGAACCTGGATCGGGCCACTGGGCCTAATCCAAACCAGGGAAGAGGGCTTGGATCGAGCCCAATTCACACAAGGAACCCAAGCCCATCTTTTTTCTTTTAGGCCTACTGAGCCCATTTATCTAAACCCAATTCTTCTTTTCCACCAGCCCCCCCCCCCAACGCAAGCCCATATCCAGCCCACAAAACCAAACAAACCACACGTCCAAACCAATCATGCAAATAACTTACCTCACTATTCATCATCTTCAACGTGAGACACGCTTTCCCCATGAAGACCGGACCGAGCTCGAGCGCCTTGGCTCCTGTCGCCCACACCGACGCGGTGACGGCCATCGCCACCCGCGACAAGTCTCATCCTTTGGCAGCCACCAAGGAGGACAAGGTCTACGGCGTCCCCTGCCGCCACCTCACCAGCCACTCCCACTTCGTCCAGGACGTCGTCCTTTCCTCCGACGGTCAGTTCACCCTCTCCGGTTCATGGGATGGCGAGCTCCGCCTCTGGGACTAGCCGCCGATGTCTCCACCCGCAGGTTAGTGGGCCACACTAAGGACGTGTTCTCGGTGGCTTTCTCCATCGACAACCGGCAGATGTACCAGCGTCCCGTGACCGCACGATCAAGCTCTGGGACACTCTGGGAGAGTGTAAGTACACCGTTCAAGAAGGTGAAGCTCATATTGATTGAGTGAGTTGTGTCAGGTCAATCCCAACGATCTTCAGCCGACCATCGTCTCCGCATCCTGGGACTGCACCGTGAAAGTGTGGAATTTGACCAATACACGCTGAGAAACACCTCGCATGGGCATTCTGGCTATGTGAATATTGTGGTTGTGTCTCCTGATGGGTCACTCCGTGCTAGCGGTGACAAGGATGGAGTGATATTGCTCTGAGATTCGCTCATCAAGCCACCGAGACGCTCAGGTCGCGATACTGGTGGGATCATCGTGCGCGTAGGAGTATGCCCTGGGGCAAGCCGTCTTGAAGATCCTCGAGTAAGCCGTCGGTCGACTGCGGGTTCCCGAAGCTCCCCGTGCAGCAGTACCTCGGGGAGTTGAACGCGAAGCAGGCGCTTGCAGGCCACGACCCTGTTGTCGTGAGCCCGGACCTAAAGTCCCACCGGGCATACCTTGTTCAGGTCACTCACGCAACCTGCATGGCTGCATTTCCCAGAGCCCTTGAATGGTGTGATCGAGATGGCGAGATTAGCCATCGGCGAGGCTGACACCGTAGAAGTCTTGGTCGCTTCTTAAAGCGATTTCAGCGAGGGTGGCAGGAAGGGTGCCACCGAGGCCGTCGCGGTGAAGGGAGCCGCCGCAGTCCCCGGTGGCGCATTGGTTGAAGAAGGTTCCTGCCGACGCCTCCTTCAAGAGCAACAACGAGCCATGGGGAAAAACCGTACTCCCAGCCAGCCTCAAGCCGCTTCAACTTTTTCCCCCACCCCCCTTTTCATATTGCCACCCTCTCTTATTTTATTCTCCCTTCTTTTGCCTAGTTCCTCGTGGAACCCTTTTACAGATTCCTCCTCCTCTTCTTCTTTTTTTATGGCGCCGTTCATTCCACTATCCATGTCGGCCAGTTCTTTTGAGCCATCGCCATGCACACATGTTGATTGACCAAAAGGAATGGCAAAAACCGTTTGAATGCCATTTATTTATTTATTTTGTCACAAAGGGTTGATAAAAATTACATGTCAACATACTCCAACAGCCAATCCTTGGCATCTGCAATACTCCGTTAGAAGGGACCTGAAAATATTATCCCACGACGGGGTGAGAATAAATCTCAGTGAATCAAGCCTAAGTTCGGTTAAGAAACTGATTCGCCCAGGGGGTCCTAACCGAAAGCTCACATAGACATGAATAACACCCAAACACAGTTACAACACCAAAAACATCCATATGCACACTTACCAGCCTTCAGCCACACATAATGCAATGCTTGACTCGACTTAACAGTCATCTCAGACAATCACTCAGAAATGCATTGCATCCACAAATGTGCACAGGACACCATACAAAACCATTTATTAACGATGATCGCGCCCATGTCACAACGAGAGGATCTACGCACTTGGCATGATTCGACTCCCACAACGAATGCGATCCAGCACCTAGTGCGATCCAGCATTCTTCCGGTAGAACCGGACCACGTCTCTTTTCCCTCTTAACGACGGCTACTACGAGCGGTGTATCTAGTGCACCCGTTGCACGGCACCAACAAGTAGGCATCCCTAAACGGGGCTTCGGTCCATCACAAGTTGCGATCGGCATCCGATAATTCCTTAAGACCGTACGACTGGCACATGGCATGAATTATCGTGTTTCTGGCAAGTCGTGTGGTCCCATCACATTGGTACAGTATGCACTTGCGAGGAAAAGCACCATCGTTCCCTCATATGACCATACATAACACATCTAGCAATCAACACATTTCATTATCTTCGGTTAAGGCCGGATGCTCACACAGGTATGTAAAAGTCTCGGCCGAAGGCCATTTTCATTCCACTCAATCATATGAATATGCAGACCATCCACTAGTCACACAACCACACTCAGGGCGATTAACCCCCAATCATTAATCCAACAACCAACAGTCATTCCAGCAAATCAATCAAGCCATCCAACAAGGCAATCAATACAAACACGAACAATCAATCCGATTAGGCCACCTAAAAGCTCGAATTCGTGCAATAATAATTTATTAGTCCAACCAATCGATTTAAATCGTCGATTGCTCGCTCGTCTCTAGCCTATCGCTTGCTCGCGATCAAACCTCGGCAATCCATTGCCTAATCAATCAATCAATATTCATCTAGTAACAATTAGCTACAGACGATTCAATCAACTCGGCTAACCTAATCGATCGGCCATTTAACCTAATCCCAATTTCTATTTAAACCGGCTCCGATCGTGTACCTAAATTCCACAAAATACTAAACAACTAATCCTAGGCGCAATCAACGCCCTAACCAAGGTTTAGGGTCAACTCACTATTAGCTAGCTCGGGCGGTCTCAAAAACAACTACGCAGCGTCGACGGTCCCCGGCGATGGCGGTGGCGGTGGCGAAAACTCAAAACTTCGGGGACACCACAGGGAGGTCCGGCGAGGTCACCGGGATAGGTGTCCGGCGACGGCGGAGCTCCGGCGAGCGGCGGCGGCCTGAAACTGAATCGATCGGCGATCAAAATAGGGTTTCTGGGCTGTTTTCCGGCGATTCCCAACCCCACGGGCCTGGACGAGGCCGGCCAAGGCCGAAGAACTCACCTAGGGGTCGAGGGCAATGGTTGGGACCGGTCGGGGGTGACGGACGGCGGCCGGAGGCTGCTGAACCGACGGCGAACAAAACCGGGCAGATCTCGACCAAAATAGGAGAAAAACAGGGCTGTGGTCGGCGGTCGATTCCGGCCTCCACACGTGGCGGCGAGCTTCGCCGAGCTCAAGGAAGGTAGAAGGGTGTTCGGGGAGTCCGTCGGCGGCGGCGGTGAGCAACGGTGACGGCCGGATCTAAAGAAAAATCTGATCGGCTCGAAAACAGGGCACCGGGGCTCTCGGGGCGATTTCCGTGTGCTCCGGCGGTCGAGGGGCAGAGCGGCCGGGTCGGGGTGGTCGAGGGAGGCTGGTGGACGTCGGTGGGGTGGTGGCTAGGTCCGGCGACGGCTCAGGTGGCCGGAGGAGGTGGCAGAGTTCTCGGGTCAAGGGGGTCCGAAACAGGGGAGGGCTTCCGCGGCTGTTTTGCGTCCGTCCGGCGAGCAACGACGGCGACGGAGGGGTCAGGGGCGTCGGCAAGGTCCGGCTGAAGGTGATGACGGCGGTAGATGGTGGTGGTGGCGCACAAGGCCGACGGAAGGAGGAGGAAGGGAGGAGGAGGAGGAGTCGGTCGGGGGAAGGGAAGGCAGAGAAAGAGGGAGAGAGAGATCGAGATCGAGAGAGAGAGAGAGAGGGGAAAGAGAGAGAGCAGATAGGGGAAGAGAGAGAGAAGAGGGCCCACAAAGACTTTTGTGGCCAATTTTATCTCATTTGCAAATATCCAAGGGCAATTTAGTCATTTGGCGAATCGGGACTGAAATGAAATTTCGGTACATCGGACGAAGGGTATTTTGATAATTTCGCAAGCTAGGCACGGTTAGAATTAGGCTCGGGTCGCGATGATTGAAATTCTAATTCACGGCGACTAAGAATTCGAAACCTAATCTAAACCGACTGAAGTTTCAGAACATGTCCAATTATTGTATCTTCAGTCTTTACGATCCAAAATATTTATCGACTGCAATTTCAATATTACTCCATTTTATTGAATTCTGGCACTTTACGGAAGTCGAATTTTCAAGGCGTCACATTCTTTCTCCTCCTTTCTTAAAGCCTCGAATGCTTCGGCATCAACTACTTTGTTGTAGCCACTTTCAACCAGATTCCACAAATCTTGCGATTTGAATAGAACCTTCATCTGAACGGCCCAGTTGTTGAAATTCTTTCCGTTCAACTTTGGAAGCTGCATTTGAACGGAATTGGTAGATGTCATTCTCGCTCTGATACCAAATGTTGGAACCAAAATAATGTGGGTGACCTTTCGGATATATGAGTCAGGCACAAAGGATGGAGAATATAATCTGTTATTGGAGAAACTGATGAATACAAATAAAGCACACACTTTGCTTCTCTCGGCGACACACTTTGCTACAATACATAAAACAACACTCAATATTTATAGCAAAAACACTTAACGCTCTTCAGGAAACAACACTAAAAAAAGAGTCAAAAGCTTACCTAATCATGAAAGTAGTCGAAAAAGGAAAAAAACAAATGCAATCATGACAACTATTCTTGGAGAATACATCCTCTTGAAATTCACGTGAAGACACCCAAATAAAGGTCTTCATCATTTTACTTTTCATAATTTATGAGTAGCATCCAAAGAAACATATCTTCTTTCGGTACCCTCAAGTCACTGGTGTTGAGTCTCTATTACTTTCTTCTTTAGGTGATCTCCAAGAGACAATAAATCAATTTTACTTTATTCAAACAATTAACCCGTGCAGTAATAATGACTTACCATTGACCTATACAGCCCACTCTGCTTCCTTTTTCATATATGTTTGGGTTCTATTCTTCATCATCATCTTTGCATCCGACTTTTGCTTAATGCACTCAATCAACAATGAGACGATGTTTAGTCTGAGGGAGTAGCAGGGGTTCTCAGGGATTAAAATTAGACGCTTTTCTTGAATATCCAGGATTAAAATGTTCTCGGTGGTACTTCTATAATCGTTTCCTGGTTCATTCTGGGTTGCTCTGCTCGAAAAGAGTGTGAAATCATTAAGTTCTGTAGCTTCTTGATACTGCCACCACAGGAAGCAGAACATTATCCGGAGATAGGAACGCTTTCTGCAGTAATTTTTTCAAATGGTGAACAACTTCTGAAATCAAGAAACCGAACGGAAAGGTCGCAATTCCGCCCCCATCATGGCGCGAAGTGACTCTGATCAGTTGGACCGAGGGAGGTCCGTGTTTTTAACGAGAGAACTTGCCATCGAACGGTCCTCAAAACCTCCAAGAAAATGCGCCAAATCGATCTGGAAGATGGGACGAAAAGCGAGCTGGCAATGACACTGTGCAATGGATGCTCAGCATTTTGCTTGTGGCTCCAATAATAACATCAACTGAGCAATATAATGACAATCTGCACTGGCTTCACAGAAGCTAAACATAGTTGGACACCATCCCCTACCATTGATTCTAGATAAGTTTTGTCAACCAAGAGGAGCTTATTGCTCCCCAATTAGACCGAGACCGACAACAAGGAATGCGGTCCCTTGAAGTAAGAGGAAACAGAAATACAGTTTCCTGGCCAGCAGGAGACTCCGAACTGCAGCAGTCAGTAGTAAGAAAGCCACTGCAAGCTCTTTCTTATATATCTTGCTTGTTTTCTTCCGAGTTTTGGCAAGTTCAACTGGACATTCCTTTGGTTTGTTGAGCTTAGCCAGCTCCTCACCAGACGCTCCTTTGCAGGCTTTATCAGTTTCGTTCATTTCAGCAGAATCTGCCGAGTGGCCTGTTTTTTTGGTGACAATCCACTCGTGTGAACTGCGCAGCCGTAGCAACCCCGACATTGCAGCACTGAATTTGGTCAAGGACATTGTGTTCTCGAAGAGAATGTAAGGGACGACGAAAGGGGTGGATCCAGGGTCGAGGAAAACGTTCAGAATCAACATTACTATGGGCCAATAATAAATCACCCACACCGGTAGATCGGCCTCGGGGATGAACGTGGCCAGAGGAAGAATCACGCACAAGAATGTGAGGGAATAGAATGGAATTATTAGCTTCCTTAGAAGGAAGAACAGGAATATCAGGTTTGCTTTCTTCCAGAAAGTGATCTGCAATATAAAAGCAATTTCACTTACTTTCTTCATTTCTTCATTTGGGATTCAGAAGTAGAATAAAGTAAAGAGTAAAATAGCAGGAGTTTATTACCTGTGAAGCTATGATCGACGGAAGGCACAAGCGAAACAGATTGCACGGACCCGAATGCCATCGGTGTTGCTGCTTTCTATAAGCTTCATAAGAATTAGGAAGCTCATTGAGCACCTAACTTTTGAAAATTGGTGACATGAGAAAGAATCAGAAAATAAGGGAACCAGATTTGTTCTCACTATTTCTTCAGTGATGTCTTGACTTTCAAATGAAGCCAAAGAATAATCATGAGAACAAGGAATGAAACGAAGGAAGAAATCCAGCATCCAGTTTAGATATACCTTCACATCATTGAGGAAGATGAACTTCCAACCTCTGAGATGGGCACGGACCGCTATATCCATGTCCTCGACGGTTGTCCTCTCGAACCAGCCTCCAGAATCCCGAAGAGCTTCAATCCTCCAAACACCAGCAGTACCATTGAAACCGAAGAAGTTAAGGATCCACCCGTTAACCTGCTGCTCCACTTCAAAGTGGAAACACCTATCGACGTTCTGCATTTTCGTCAGCAAGTTCTCGTCCTTATTTACGAAAATCCACCTCGCTTGAACCAATCCTAGCTTAGGATTACCCTGCAACACAGGTTGAGAATAGTCATTGAGATGTGTCGAGTACCGATCGGAGACTAGAAGGAGATTAAAAGTCTGATAAACCTCGAAATGAGGGACCGTCCGCTTGAGAAAGTCTGGTTTTGGCGTGAAATCAGCATCAAAGATTGCAACGAACTCGTAGTTTTTCACGTAATCACAGTCCATGGCAGACTTGAGGTTACCAGCCTTATATCCGGTTCTAACCTGTCGATGTCTATATATTATGTTCACACCTTTTTCGCTCCACTTTGAGACCTCCCTCTTGATTAGAGACTGAATGCTCTCATTGTCAGAGTCGTCCAGAACTTGAATAAGCAACCGATCTTGTGGCCAATTAAGTTGGCTGGCTGCTGTGATGGAATGCTTGTAAACCTAAAAGGAGGAAGTCCACAGCAGAGTCTGTGATACAAGAATGGGACAGTACATTGTGCATACCGCGGCTGTATCTTCTCATATTACTATCTTGCATCCTAAGATATTTACTGTGATGTGAAGATCATACCAAACTTATTTGCAAACTGAAAGCAGTTACTTCATTTGTGATGTTCAGAGATTAAGAATCACAAATCAAGAGGATATTCTCTACCCCTTGACATTATCATTGTCCACAGCCAAATCATTAATTTGCTATTGCTGGTACACGTTTGTCATCCTGTTGAAATGGATATCTCGTGATGAAATGAACGTCTGAATTCAGACAGGCTTTATGAAACAATCCAGTTATGTTGCTACGATTTACAGCTCTCACTGTCTGTTACCCTTAGTCTTTCTGTGCTGCAAGAATCGTAAATGCTCATGTGATCAAATTCTACCAGATCACAACATGGTTTTGCACATTGCAAAAATAAAAACAAATACAAATAGAAAGCAGTTGGTATGCAATGCCTACCTCTTTCTCATTGCACATAGGAATTTGAACAAGAACCATCGGATACTCGTAATCAGGACCTTCCAAATGGTCTGATCTGAATAAATCTCCTCCGACGTTTGGCTTGATCCCTTTGTACTTAATCCACAAGCAACCAAGACAGAGCACCATGCGGTCCACCGACTGTATCAAAAAGAGTACTACATAGAATCTACAGAGAGATTGAGCTAAAGGCGCTATAGATTCAGCACGCAACTCCAACCACGAAGCATAGACCCTGTGGAACCATGCTCTGATCTCCAGAACATGATTCGTGCGCAAATATGCACTCGGGGAATTATTCCACCCTTTGAAGTGGGCAACCGGTTCAATTGATAGAGCAATCAAAGCCACCACCAGAAATGCTAGTATAAGTCTGAGGAGGAATTTACTCTTCTCCAGTTTCACGGTCTGACAACTCTCTCTTTGACCAAATAGCAATCTCTTCTTGATACTACTCAACCCCGCGCAAAGGACATTTCCAACAAAGGCCACCGAGCAGACGGCCTTATTCGCCTTCAAGAGCAAAACCCATTTAAGCTGTTTGGCTCTTTTGTTCCGGCCCTTAACGACTGGTTTCAATGCAGGATCCTGATCACCTGTCACAAACCTAGAGTTGCTGTATTTTTCCATGATCACCCTCACCGAGTCACTCACTCTATCCCTGTAGGCCGTTGACATTACATATAAGTGAGCCAGTGATTGTCACTGAGACCCCATTGCAAACGTTCCAAACTTGCAATCGAAAGATTTTGATACACTAGAACATTTTTTCACTAGTAATAATAACCCCCAAAAAAAAAAACGACAACTTGCACTGAGGAATCAAACAACATTGCAGAAAGATCACATACCCAAATGACATTAACCAAGAAAGTAGCAGTACCTCTCAATATTCTCACCCAACACAGTTCAAGGCCAAAACCAGTAGAGGGCAAATGATTGGGGCATCTCTTGATAGTGGAATAAAGGGTTCTGTACTGTGAGCTACCCCACAAAAGAGCCATCATTGGAACATCTTCTGCATCTTTAAGTTTGAATGCATGGGCTGTCCTCCGGTCACTTCAGACAACCATTTCTAGCCTTGGAATAAGAACAGACTAGCAATGGTCTTGTGTCTTTGCGCTCTCTCTTCAAGTTGCCAATGAATGATTGTGCAGGCAAGAATATACGGGACAAACCTTGGACTGATTAAAAGCAAAGTTACAAAAATAAAGTGAATCGTTTTACAACAGCAGGAAAAAGGATGTTGGATATGGACACAGAGAGAGAGAGAGAGAGAGAGAGAGAGAAGAAATTAGGCAACTTGTGAATTTTATAAGCACGAATAATGGACTGTTGCCTGAAAATTTTATTGGTGGGGGGAGATTCCTTCAAAGGGGGAGGGTAGCTTTGATTGGCTAAATCTGTGCAGCCTAAGGGGCGTGATAATATTCCTCCATCAATCATTGTGCATGGAAAATAGCTTTAATGGTTGTCTGTAAACTTTGTGATATAATTGGTGAATTGTGCAGAAGTTCACATGCCTACTCCAGAATCACAATGTTGGAAATCACAATAAATCAGAGATCATATTATAATCTTCTTGATTGAAGATCATATTTGGAGATAGCATTTGATTGATTTCCTGTATAATTACTTTCCTTTTATTTCTACCTTGTCAATATTATATAATCACACACAACTGTACAGACGATACAAGTGAATAAATATAGAAAGCTTGCTCTATTTTCTTCACCTTTTTCTTCTTCTTCGTCGAGTACATATTCTTCTATCACACAAAGCTTAAAAAAAGACAAGTTTGATGGAGGAAACGTAGGTTTCATGCGCCGAGTGCTTCTACATGTTGCCTCACCTCAAAGACAGAGGAGTCATATCAATTCCAGCAATATTGACTCATGGCTCTCAGCTTAGGATTAGGATATTCTCAACCAAAGATACTTTTTTAACTTATAAGCCCCACACGACAACCCGTATCTCTCTCCCACTCACATAATGGCCACCGAGCCCAACATCGGATTCTTTCGTATGACCATTAGGTTCGGACTCGTTGACTTGTTGGTAGTCTAAGCTTTAATACCAGTATTGGGTTGTCTTGGATCTATCTCATCTCAAAAACTAGCTCAAAGGATGAGACTTTATCTCGTACTTATAAACCGACCATCAGCCCCTTTCACAATCGATGTGCGATAATCACTACAGTACTAGCATAATTTTTTACTTATATATCACTTGAAAATATTGATTTAGCAAACATATTATCGAAAAAGATGGAAGATATTGTATCATCATGATAAAATATTATGTTATTACTTTCATGTCGTGAATATCTCTAGATCACGGATGATAGCACAAACGGTTTATGGACTTTAATTCAATATGCAATGTTGTCTATGAAATTTTAATGTTGCAAAGAGAAACAAAAACATAAATATGGTAGACATAAATTAGCCATTTCACTTTGTCAACAATTAATCTGATTAGTACAGTATGATCTAGAGATATTCACGACATGAAAGTAATAACAGAATATTTTAATTTGGCGGAATGTACAATTTCGTCCCAGCACTTTTGATTTATTCAATGTAGTTTAATGTGTATGGATTACATTGAACAGTTATCAATAGTCTTGAGACCTGATCATTGAACAAGTTAAAAATCAAAGGCACATTAAATCAAAGTTTAGAGAATATTCGTGTCATTTTTCCTTTATATAAATATTCTATCAATTGAATAAAAAGCGTGGATGTTTTTCGCGATTTATTTGATACTTACAGGACCGACACGGATGAGGTCCAAACGACAGTATATACGAGGAATATTCTAATGTGAAGCAGCTTTAATGACAAAGCATAGCACGCTTGAATTATTAGGCGGTTGGTACTTGGTACTCTCTTGTTCGGCTAAATCTCTATCCTTAGATCTCCACGGTTAGCAATGTCGGATAATAGAATCACACAAATTTCGGGTAATTGGGTACTTAACCGTGATTAGGGTCCTAATGATCCAAGATATTTGAGAGTTACTCCATTGAATTCAGCTACTATTGCGAGTATCTTCTCAAGTAATTCAAGTATCAGATTGATTCGACCTTGTAAACACGGCGAATCTCTGATCAAGTAATTGTCGGTATGACTCATAAATAGTGAAAAATGAGGACACGACATTGATTTTGAATGTACTTCAAGAAGGCGAGTTCAAACCGTTCTCGATTGAGTAGTTTACTGAGTCGAACTTAGATTGAGCAACTGAGTCTCGATCCAAATCAAGTCGAGTTTAGGAATCGGACTAGCTTGATGACTATTATTATCTTGACTGTCTTGTTGTGGTCCGAACACATGTTGAAGCTGCACTATGATCCCATCAGAGTACATATATGTCTGCTGTCTTTAGTAGTGTGGGGAATATGACCAATAGGAGCAATACATCATCTTATCATACAGCTTATAACTTTACGAAAAGAAAAAACCCAAAATGAAAATGTATGGATTATATTATGGTTAATACCACTAAAAACTCCAAATTAGTACGTTTGTAACAAATTTATCTCAAATTATTTTTTACCACAAAAAATCCCAAACTAATACACTTGTGAACCAAATTATTATTTTTTTGGTAAGTTACCAAACTATTTTTTTGATCATGTAAAATCCGAAATTGGTACATCTGTGATAAATTTATCTCAAATTATTTTTTTGACCACCAAAAATCCTAAACTGGTATACCTATAACAAATTTTCCTCAAACTGGTACACTTGTGATAAATTTACTCTCTGTTGTTTCCGTCAAATTAAGTTAATATCTCAAAAAACCCCAAATTGATACATCTTTGACAAGGGTAAAAATTACAAATGGATGCACCCGTGTTATCTAACTCTGCAATTTGACGGTAAAATTTAATGAAAACTAACAGAAGGTAAATTTTTCACAAGTATACCGGTTTGGAGTAAATTTGTCATATGCGTATCAGTTTAGGGGTTTTAATGGTCAAAAAATAGTTTCGGGTAAATTTATCACAGATATACCAGTTTGGGGTTTTACGTGGTCAAAAAAATAGTTTGAAATAAATTTATCACAAGTGTACTAGTTTGAGTTTTTTTTATGATATTACCCTATTATATTATGATTTGCTCTATTGTATCTTGCTTGCCGCTACACCTTTGCACCCCTTAGGACACGCTCTTCTATCTTATGAGATGCGAGATTTTTGTGTTTGGCTTCCTTAATGTACTTAGCGCTTTGAAAAGTTCAATACATACTTAACTTACCAAAAAAAAAACCTATTATATTATGATGCTACCGATCATTCCACGAAACAGTCAAGTAGTCCAACGGCAAAAGAGGAAAATGATCATGTTTGGTGGTTTACAATCTCTCTCATGCTAAAAACTAGCTCAAAGTGCGGGGTTTTTCCTCATTTATAAATTGGCCGCAAGCTCCTTCAATAATTAAGATAACTCAATAATCTTCTCCTCACACATCGAGCTCTGGATCGAAGTAGCAACAATCTGTATCCATGTGTGATTATTGGATCCAGATTTGTCGGTAACCTGGTTCTTATATCAATATTGGATGGTGTTGCAGCTTTCTCTCATATCAGAATTTATCCGAAAGAATTAGACTTTCCCTCGCACTACTTTCACGATCGATATTGAATAACCCCGGCAGATCAATCAGCAACACTAAGACTGCGTTTGGTGGTCAAGATTTGGATCCGGATAAGGTTGGATTAGAAATCCTTCTGATTGTCTTTTGAATTTTATAAAATCTCATCATATGCTTGGTAGATGCCGGATAAGATAGGATATCACGTCGACTCTCCTCTCTCTCTCCGCCTTGCAATTTGTAATTCTTGGATCCGACACACGAAGCAAAGGCCCCTCGACGGCTTTGGTGCAGAGCTTATCTCCGAAACAGTTGAGCAGCCCTCAAGAGCTTCAGAGAGGCCATGGAGCTCGACTGGGATCTGCATGCGGTGGTCAGAGGCTGCACAACCTCCGCCGCCGCCGCCGCGTCATCGGCAAGGGAGCATCTCCTCGAACCCACTTCCTGCGCTCCCTTCTCTGCACTTGAAGTGTCAGGTTCAGAGCCCTTGGCGATGACAATTACGCAGTGGTCGGGGGCGACGATGATTGTGTCGTGGTCGAATTTTTGTGTTGGAGTCGTTCGACGAGGGGAGCGGCAAGCACCTGGTCCAGTACGACGATGCCGAGGAGGAGTTGCTGGATTTGGGGAAAGAGAAGATTGAATGGGTTAAAGAGAAGGTCTCAGAGAAGGTAGTGGAGGTGGTGCGGTCTCAGAGAAGGTAGTGGAGGATGTGGAAAATGATGAGAGCGGTAAAGATTGGGAGGACGATATGAACGATGAAGATTGGGGAAAAAGCGTGGAGAAAAAGATGGTAGAGGATACTGAGGATGAAGATATGGAGGCGGGGTTCACCGATGGACTCCGCCATAGGAGTCGTCATTGGGATTGTCGTTGGAGTCGTCCTCCTTCTCGTCAGAATCGTCGTCGGCGCAGAGATGCTCTCGAGGTCATCGTTGTAGGTTAGGGCGCCGTCTCAGCTGTCGGCGGAGATGGACGAGGGAAGAAAGGGCGAGGCGTGGTCGTCGAGGATTTGTTATTTTTTATCCAATCCAGGTGTATCCTACCCCCCTCCCCCCGGATTTTTTATACGGTATTTTATTCAAGTATATCCGGGTTTATTCGGTCCAGACGACATCGCTAAATATTGGATAGGATAATTTGTTATCCTATCCGAGCTCAAATCCGGATCACCGAATGCAGCCTAAGGGTTGCCGCACGTTCTCATTAAACAAATTTTGCATGGTCATTTGGACTCCTTTTCTCGCACGTTATCTTTGCTTTCCTAGTTTCAGATTGAGACGCCAGCATATGTCTATATCCCTTTCGCCGGCATCCCTCAAGTTTTCTTTAGCACACAGGCTGATCCATACGTGGCAAGACAGGAACAAATGTAAAGACTTGAAGTGTCAGCTGAAACAAAAGGGGACACAAAAAAAAAAAAAACCAATAAATGGGACCATCAAATTCTAGATAGATCCCACAAAATCCTCGTTGCTCAAGCATATTCATGTTCGACCCAAAGAAAAAAAAAGTGTATTCATGAAGATCAGAGAATTCCCTGTTCGAGAATATTATTAGAGATATTATTTGAGGCTTGGGATATTAATTGAATTTCGTTGCTCCATAAAATAATTAAATTCCTTGTTAAATTTAAGATATAAGCTAATTTACTCGATCGGATAAGATTGCTTAATTCAAGTAAGACTAAATCGATACAATCGAAAAGTTTAAAATTAAATTGGTAACGATATAATAAATTTATGATTTTTTTTTATACTTTCCTCCTCGTGACTGGATCTCCATTGTATGTAGGATAGTGATAATTCCTTCCTCTTTTGCGAGCAACTTGATGCCATTGTCTTCTCTTTTTGAACTTAGCATCCGACTCCTTCCCATCATCGCAGTTTTCTCCCTTCACTGCCACAAAGCCTAGAATTCCTCGCCAAGCTTTTACGAGCGTAATAGCTTCACGAGAAAAAGCTTTTTTAAGCATGTGATTAGGCGATCCAACGTGCCAACCATACTGTGAATGAGATCAAGAAAAAAAAAACGACACAAATAGTCTCTAAATTTTGGCTCAATATGCAATATGATCTCCGAATTTTTAATTTATTCAATCTAGTCCCTCAACTTCAGCCCAGTGTGCAATTCGGTTCTTAAACTTTTGACTTGTTCAATATAGTCCCTAAACTTTCAATACATGTTCAATTTAGTCCCTAGACCATATGAAAGTGTTCATTATTGTCCCCGATCATAGATTAATGGAAGGATTACATTCAATATTTTCATATAGTTCGGGGACTATATTGAACATGTAGGAATATTATAGGGGTCACATCGAACAAACTAAAAACAGGGACCATACTGAACATTAAGGTAAAGTTCAGGAACTGTATTGAACAAATTTAAAGTTCATGAATCATAATACATATTAGGCCAAACTTCATGAACCATTTATGTCATTATCTCATGAGATTACGATTCCTCACGGTGTCGCGCCTAGCTCAAAGATCCATCTCATCTGGGGTTTGTTCGATCTTATCACTTAGGGCAAATTTCAAAAAAGAGTCTACACTATCTTCATTTTTTCAAAAAAGGGCCTATAGTGGGGATTGACTCAAAGAAGGACCTACACTCTCTTCATTTTTTCAAAAAAGGGCCTATAGTGAGAATTGACTCAAAGAAGGGCCTCAAGTGCCCAACTTTGTTCCAATGAAGGGCCTAAGGTTAGCAGCTAGCAAGTATGTACTGTTCTGGCAGTTGAGTAAGGGCAATGTTGTCCAAAAAAAAAAGAATCAAAGGAAGACAATACTGTAACAAAAATCAAAACCCCACGCTGTCTTCTTTGCTTCTCTGACTACATCAAGGCAAGGAGTGGCCGTAAGCAACGGAGCGACAACGCGCAACTAGGGGGTAGCAGCACTGGGGCCGTGCGACCAAGCTACGAGGGCGATGGCGACAGTGGCAGCGGCGAAAAAATCCAACCTTTCGTCAAGTACAGGTGCACGAACGCAGCTTTCACTAAGTTTTCCCTCCCAAATCCTTTGTCTCGACTCTTGACTCCTCCAAAATCCCATAGAGGAGAGAGAGAGAGAGAGAGAGAGAGAGAGAGAGAGAGACTTGTGTGTAACAATGAGGGAGAAGCGGTCGACGGATTACAGGAAGCGAGCGATTCTAGAGAGAGAAAGCACATGGAGAGTTCTTTGGCACAAGCCAGCCACAGCCGACGAGTCAAAGTTGCATTCTTGCCAAATCCTACGCAGATTGGGAGGAGAAAATGGTGAGCCCGAGCAAGATAGCCCAGTTAGAGATGGGAAGCATGTTGATCGCCCAAGAGGGATCAAGCGTAACAACGAGAGCTTGATTTAGATTTTCCAAGTGGGAGAATTTCGGATGCATGAGGCTGTTCAGGGGATGTAACGAGGGGTGTCTTGCGGCCCGAAGACGGCAATAATCCTTCGACAAGTGCTCCCACCTCCGATCAGCGCCACAAACACGACTTGACTCGATCCAACGAGCCCCGTGTGCCTGCCCAGTCGCCGACAAGCACTCCCACCTCCAACCAGCGCCCCCCCACCCCCCGGCCAGCCAGGGTGCCAGGAATTACCAGGTGAGCCCTTCTGGCTCTCCGGACCCCCTAGGCGATTGTGGCGGCGAACGATTGGTCTGGGGATTACATAACGTCGGAGGAGGAGGAGTTCCAGATGCAGAAACATTAGCTGGCGAACTTAGGCCCTTCATTGGAACAAAGTTGGGCACTTGAGGCCCTTCTTTGAGTCAATGCCTACTATAGGTCCTTTTTTGAAAAAAATGAAGAGGGGTTCATGCCCTTTTTTGATTTTTTTTCCCGGTCACTTATGATGATGATGATACCTAAACCAGGAGGAAAGAGAAACAAAAAAAAAAATGAAGTAACAAGGAGACGACACATTGGGGAACATGAGGTGGCATCTGGTATCTCCTGTAAGAATCCCCAGTGATCATTACAAATCCGGCGATGCTTTCACCTCGTCCTGCTTGCTGCCGACCGGACGGAACATGAAAAAGGAACACACCTCAACGATGGGAAGCGTGAGCGGCTCGGCTCATCAAACTCTTAAGTTTTAGTCAACACGACTGTCCAATCCAAAGCTTTGTAACGAGCACGTGATGTATGTAGTAGCTTTGGTGGGACCCGGTAAATTATTTTAGTTTTAAGTTCATCAGCATAGAAGGACAAGATCGGAGAAGATAAGGATAGGGCAAGTTTCTCTCTCCTCTTATTGGATGAAAGAGTGTTGAGTTGAATGACCTTTCCCAACTTTAACAGGCTAGTTTCTAGACAAACTCCTCTTTTAACTTTGAAAAATGTAAGTTCAAGCAATCACTTTCCTCTAATGGCGTGCAAGAGTTGCAGCCCCCCTATGGCAAAATTCCCACTTCCTGGTGACTTTCCCGTGAAAGTGTCAATAGCCATCTACAGTAAGAGATTCAAAATACAGAGGGCCAAAACTTGCTGGAATTATCACTGCTGCCGCACAGGCGAGCCATCTTCATCATCATTGAGTAGACCAAATTCCGATTCAATGTGCAATGTGATCCTTCAAATTTTAAATTCGTTCAACGTAGTCCGTGAACTTTAACTCAATATACAATGCGATCTATGAATATTTAATTTATTTAACGTGATTCATGAATTCTTGGTATATATTCAACGCAGTCCCTAAACGATATGAAAATTTGTGTCGGTGACCGGGAGTACTTTTGATACTTAGAAAAGCAACAAAACCAAAAAGTTATGCATTCTATCGCAATTCAATGAAAGGACATTTTCATTTTTTAAGGTTGAACGAGAGAGAGAGAGAGAGAGAGAGTAGAAAAATAGTGCATGTGCGCTTGACTTCACCAACCCCCACTTTCTTAATATCTTATTATTTTCCATCTCCATATATACTTTGACCAAAAAAAAAAAATCTCAATACATACATATTATTTTTATTAATCGACAAAATTTCTTCATATTACTTGGACATGAAAAATTAGCCCAGTAATCTCTAAATATGAAACACGTGAGATAAATATATACTTCCATGACATTATTCTATATAGTCGTTTTTCTTATTTTAAGAGCATACTTTTTTAACACAGTCAGATGCAAAATATTATAGGAATAGGTAATAACGAAATATCTATTAAGTAGGAAATATTTTTTTTTTTGTCATAAGTGTTTCGCGCTCGCTATGAAATGTTTGAATCGAGTCATGCCAACTTAGTCCATCCAGAAGCTTGTAGACTCACCGCAGGACCACTGGCGTGCCAAAAGACGAGAAGTCTTTCTACATGACGCTGGCAAACGGCCATGCACGCACCAACCAGAGGTTCGCTCGGGACATTACTCGAACTTGTGATTGATAGAAGACAGTGGCTCAGGTTTATCAATGGGATACCACGCTGCATGGCACAAGATAAAGACACTTAGACTCCATTTGCGTCATGAAAAATAAATGGTTTGGAAAATATTTTTCTAGAAAAACGATCACTTGTGTCGGTTACAAAGGAGAAGGAACATAAAATATTTTCATCATTCACGAAAATATTTAGATATAAATTAATAATAATAATAATAATATTTTTATTGACTGTTTATTTCAAGCGATATAAACGATGATTTTCAAACTATCTATCTTTAAAAAAAAATCGTTTGGTTGAAAACGTAAATTTTGGGCCACAGGGTAGAAATGTACTTTTAGTTGGGCCCATTATTGGGAACTCTTGGCCCATTTTGTCAGCCCATATAACTCACCTCACTAGCCACCAGGCGGCCTTTGCATTGGCCTTAGGGCAGAGAGAGAGAGAGAGAGAGAGCGAGAGAGACGATCATTCCCACTTCGTCGTCGTCGTCGTCGTCGTCGTGTGTCCATTGCTCCTTCCACAAACAGAGACTCTGAGGTAGAGAGAGAAAGTAGAGAGAGGAGTCAAGATGAGCGCCCCGATGCCGTTCTGGAGAGCAGCTGGGATGACCTACGTAACGTACTCCAACATCTGCTCCAATCTAGTGAGGAACTGCCTCAAGGAGCCTCACAAGTCCGAAGCCCTCAGTCGTGAGAAGGTCCACTTCGCCGTCTCCACCTGGAAGGATGGCAAGGCCGAGAGGCCTGGTATGTGGACGCTTTGTTCTCCAGTGTCTACATTCGATCTCTCTCTTCTCGTCGGTTATGTCATCGCCGTTTGCTGTCTGTCGATGATTTCGAATTTTGCAAATAGGATTTGGGTGGATTTGATTTCGTAGTCAGTTGTGCCCTTAATGCTCGAGCTGTTAACCCATCTAATCAATTGTTTAGAATTTGAACTGCTGAAATTTCCTACTGCTAGCGGCAGCTCTTTTGGCTACTGCTTGAGTAGATCTTGTTAGTCCGTATGGATGCTTAGCTTTTATAATCGTGGCAATTGGTTTGAAATCTAACATTTTGGTATGCTATGGTGGAGACATGCTTGTGGATGTACTTGCATCATTTGAAACACTTAGCTTTCATGCTTCGTATTGTAGACGAGGTAAATTTTGGTTCTTTATGATACTTTTGCGGTGCCTTGTAGTGCATTTTCCTTTACCTATATAAAGAAAGATCCTTGGATGAGAAAATGGCCCATTCCCTTGATTTTCACATCCATTGAAGCGCAAAAATTGTCACAAAGAGCTGGAGAATCTGCTTTAGTGTCTAGAGTAATAAGCTTTTGATCCCCTTCAATCAGCATTAGTAGGAACCTCTCTGTGTGCAATCTACTCTCACTTTATATCTGATCTATCCTTAAGTTGTCCTTAGAAATTTCCTTAAGTTTAATTTCGTTGGAGAGAGAGTTGCCTGCTCATTTTCAGTATGTCGCTATCCTATTGTACAAGGATTTGGAAGTCTCTTTTATCTTTCAGTGACTAGGTAATGGTGGTAGGTTAGCAGAGCTTGTGAATTACTTCATCTTTGGGATATAGTTGTTCCTTGTGTTCTGCCCTCAGTATTTGGAACTGTGAGTTTCCCGCTTTTTATCCACTTTCCCCAGGAGTCGCTCTTGTTTTATCTCTCTTAGGCGGGTCAGCCCTTCTCTCTTTAGCTTTAGGTGATATATTCCAAAAGGTAATTAAAGGCCCTAAAATTGTCTGCATTGTGTTGCACTTGCTCCCTGACACAGGGTTCTCAGGGCAGAATTGGTTCTGCACTTTGATTTTGAGCATTGTAACCAAAAAATCCCTAAGTAGGGATTTGGATGCCTGATATTTTCTGATAACTCTATTTTATGTGTGTGTGTATTTTGTTTCTGCTGCTTGCCCTTTGCATTTGTATGACCATTCATAATTGACTCACAGCGTCATTCTGTGTTTAAATATTGTTGCATGTGAAATGTTAACACATGATCTACTCTCCCCTCATATTTGCTTGTTCATGTTAGTCGATATTTTCACCCAAGGTTGTTAAAATTGCGATTTAAATCATAGGATCGTACGATCCTACGATTTTTTCATCACCAGCGATTCGAATCGCTACTAAGATCGGAAATCAACCCAACTCGCATAGGATCGCCGATTTTACTCGTGAAATCGGTGGGATGGCACGATCCCACCGTTCCTGTCGCGTCAATGTTCGACGCGTGTCCGACACGTCCAGGACACGCGTGTCCGACATGGGGACACGCTTGGACACGTCCCAGACATGCTGCCACTCGCGTGTCCCACCATTATTTCAAGCAAATTTTCGTACTTCCAAAGCCAAATCGGGCCCACTTCCCTTGGCCTAACTGACGGAGTGTCGCCCAGCCCAGATTGCCAAATTCTAACATCCACTGAGGCCTCTTTTTATAAGGAGTTTTCTCTCCCCTTCCTCAGTTTGTGGCCGATGTGGGACTAGCAGAGTCTCCAATTCTCCATCTCTGCAGTTTCCTCAAGCACTAGCGTGTCTCCATCCCCGCAGTTTCCTCCTACGTGCGGTACTGCACATACATTTTTAAATATAATTTTTTATAAGGAGTTTTCTCTCCCATTCCTCAATAGTGATTTATGTCTTTTATATCATGTTATGAGTTGGCATATATATTTTTTATATGCATATTTATTGTTAGAAAGTCCAACCCAAAAGCTTAAGCTAGTAGGTGGAGGGAGACCACATAAATATAAAGAGTATACAACACTCATTCATAAGTAATGTGGGACAACAACAATAACTTCAACACTCCCTCACTCATTCATAAGCGATGTGGGACAAAAACAATAACTTCAACACCCCCTCTCACGTGCAAACAATCTGCACATGGAAATTAACTAGTGGGGGATGGGCTCACATATGCGGAAGGAAATAACACTTGGCTCTGATACCATGTTAGAGATAAAAGAGAGTGATATCTTGTATTATTTCTGAGGTAATAAAGAGTACTTATAGGCTTAGGGTTAAGCTTAGACAATTACACATATACCCCCAACTTGCTAATATTCTAAAATAATAAACCCAACAGACCAGGTTAGAAAGTCCAACCCAAAAGCTTAAGCTATTAGGTGGAGGGAGACCACATGAATATAAAGAGCATACAACACTCATTCATAAGTGATGTGGGACAACAACAATAACTTCAACACCCCCTCACTCATTCATAAGCGATGTGGGACAACAACAATAACTTCAACATTTATGTTTGAATATAATTTTTTAACTTTGGTAGTATATTAGTAGGATCTTACGATCCGTGTCGATCCCCCGATTTACGATCCTACCACCCCCTCCCGATCCTAAGTAGGATCTCGATCTTGACAACCTTGTTTTCACCTGCTTTATGCTTAACTTTCTGAAAGAATACAGGACAATGATTACTCTCCGCCACCAACAACCCACGGACCAATCAATAACGAAAAAGGCTTGTGCTCAAATGGACGAATTACTGAGCTGCTAATCTTCTGTTCTCCCAATCATGCTACACGTGAACTGACTATATCAGATGAATGAAGGCAGTGCAGACTTTTTAATGGAACCAAACATTTTTAGAAGGATAAATTATACGAGTGCTAGTCAGTAAATAGGTCTTTGTTAGTTGAGGGTACAGTTTCATTCTAAGGTTTAATGCATGCAGGTGATTTGATGCTTTGTGTTGAGACCTGGTTCATGACTGGGTACGTTTTATAGTGAGTGCCCGAAGGTGTAGGATGGGTGGACTATATGCATCAATGGTGAAGTTCAGGAATTTTATTCCCATAAATTGGCAACCGTCAGTTTCTGGTGTAGGATGGATAGAAGTAAGAATATCTGTACCATTAGTTGTCTCTTGGATGATCGAGTACCATGGTTGTATCTTTCGAGTGTCTGTGCATGTGAATTCCGTTCATCATGCCAATTCCTATGTTACATAACTTCATCTGTGGACATTTAATTCTACAAGTACTGTATTACGAACTAGCTTCTGTCCATCTTAAGACAGATATACAAATATTTTTTGTAGTCTTTAGAGCTGAGAAGCTGTACCAGTTGTTCCCACTAGTGCATGCCTTTTGCCTTTTGACTTTATACTATTTGAAGACAGGTTGTTGATTGCGTAGCCATGTCAAAGAGATGTCTGGATAGGAAATGCTAGTGCAGTAGTGCCATATAGTGGTGCTGACTTAACCTTCTCAGTGTAACTAAGCGTGTCTATTGTGTATTCTCACATGGCTTGGTTGACGTGTTCCATAATTTGTATCATTTGCGATTGGGATCTGGGATTGGTTCTGGCCTTTATGAGTCGATTTGTCATCTCTCATTTGAAAATGATGTTTTTAGTATTTCTTACTTGGGTTGACCTTTCCTAATTATGCTTGGCTTGGATAATGATGGAGGTCTCTTTGGCTTATTCTTGGACAGCTCAGATTCCATAGAACGTTAACACCTTCTGGTGCTTCTTTTCTGTGTTCGTTTAGATGTATAATTGTTGAAATCCTTCATAGGATAGTTGTTTCAATTTTACTTATTTAATACTGGACATGTGCCAACGTCTAAGCTAGCGACAGAATTTATCAAGTTCGAGTTGGTCTTGGTAACCGACCTGATGATTTACTTCTTCTGTTTTTGCCAGTTATTCGTTCGGATATGCCGGAAGAGTGACAGCAATGACATAGGAACAATAAAATGCTGAAAAGGGGATGTGAATGTCTGCTGAAGCTGATGTTCTTTCAGTCAATTGGGCATTTTGTTGTTGATCCGTGATGACTACACCTTATGAGACTCATTCTGGATTTCTCATGTATCCACCGGTGTTTGAGTTGAAATAATGGCTCTTGCCATATGCAGAATGTACTGCTCAAATGATTCGTTGAAACTCATGCCGAGCTACATTTGAGTTATGCTTGTTGCTTTTCGCGCGGCATTGATCGAAGCTTATGCTTTACGCATACTAGCAACAACATGATAAACATTTTTTTGTTGATATACCAATATGTCAATAACCGGTCAGCCGCCATCCCCATCCATTGTATGAGCTATTGGTATCGTCCGCTTTTTAGGTGATGCTGCCGGATGCGTTGCCATCCAACCACTGCTAATATAGGTTAGGTTGGACAGGTTACAAACCAAAGATTAACACAAATAGAAACAAGGTGTGACCGAAGCATGCCTAAGTTCCACCGGCTCCATCTATCTATGTGCTCTATTAAACTGGTCGTTGTCACGTAGGTCGGGTCGACTTGTGCTTGATTAATGAAAAAAAATTGTTTCTTTTCTGTTATTCGGTGTCTGTACACTAACAGCAAAGAGTGCCTCCATGAATGTCGTCTTTCTTCGTCCTATTACTTCATCCCTAGATGCATTTGCGCCTACATAAGGTCGATGATATCTTCAGATAATCAATCACCACTCTTTGGATCATATTGGAGAACTAGAGGAGAGACGAGTCGAAAGCACACGCGATCGGAGATGTGTTTTACTGCTAAAGAAAAGTATTAGATGGACTATGATTGAGGTTGGAACGTACTAGATGTGTTTTAAAAATGAATTTTAAAGAAATGCAAAGACATTTAATCTAAAGAGTTTTTGGAAAAATGCAAATTGGGTTTGATAAATAGGCCCTTCATAAATAAACTAGTTAAATATAGTTTGGCCAAATTCTTATTCCAAAGGACCTTGATTCCGTTTTATTTTTACTATTTTCTAATTAAAACAAAAATCAAAACCTTTGATAATCGGGAAAGAGCTCATGTTGTCTGTCGTCGTTTCAGGTCACACGACCTCTGGCAATACCCGGTGACTCGATGAGGGTCGTGCGACCCTAATGAGGACCGACTTGGGGTCGCACGACCTGTCAACCCCTCCTCGGCCTATCGCCGGCTGCTGGCAGCTAAATGTGGCATCGTCGGCTGCACTCCCGCAAAGAAGATAAACAGTAACAATAACTATAAGGGCGAAATTGGAAAATGAAAAAAGAATAGTCAAGGAAATCCTAGAAATAGCTTTCCACAAATGCAAAAAGACATTGCCAACCAAGGCCCTTATATTTTCCAAATTTTACCGGATGTCTTGGAAGAGACGCAGCCGTGTCCCGCTTTAATCAATCAGAAAGGTCTGCAATCTCTTCCTCCGACTAATGGCTTCTCTGCAACTGAATTTCAAATCCCTCAGAGCCCCATTTCGCCACCACAACGCTGTATTCCCCAAGCAAAGCCCTCCTAAAGTGGGCAGGATCAGGTGCGGCGCGACCACACCTACCAGACGCTACTCCATTACTCTCCTTCCCGGCGATGGAATCGGCCCCGAAGTCATCACCGTCGCCAAAGGCGTCCTTAGCCTTGCTGGTTCACTTGAAGGTCCCCTCTTTCCCTTCGACTTCTGTTCGCCGTTTCTTGTGTTTTCGGAACGCCCTTCTGTTTTTGCTCGCCGTTTGATTGAAGCTCATTTGAGCTCTGAAAGGTTGTATTATGTTGAAGTTCCCTCCTTTTATGGTCCCAGATCCGTCGTACATGAATTCTGAGTTCTGTCAACTGTCAAGTGACTATGAGATCAAGCGCGATGAATTGACTAAATTGGATTGTAGCTGGACAGCCGGCAAACTCTCCTATGCTGGGAGACTGCAGCTAATAAAATCTGTTGTTTACAGTTTGGTGAATATTTGGTGCCAAATCTTTTCTTTTTTTCCTTAAGAATGATATTAGAGCAGTGGAGAAATGTCGAATTTTTTCTCGGGAGACTTAAGCAGGATGCTCGTGGTGTCTATAGAGTTAGTTGGGACTTTGTACGCCTTCCTAAGCGGGAGGGAGGGCTTGGACTTCATAAGCTGGATCTATGTGGAGCACATCTTGTACTAGGAGATGCCTGTGAGGATTATTGTGGGCTGGTTCTGTTTGGGCTGCCTCGATTTATCACTATACTCTGACAAGGAGTGGCATCTGGTGTGTTTCAGCCTCTGCTGATTGCCCTTTTGCTTGAAGAAAGCTTTTGAAGGTCAGATCTTACCTTAAAACTGTCATTTAAAAATGTCATAGGATGTGAGGAGTCCACACATTTATCGGTAGGTAATTGGCATCCTCGTGGAATTCTTTCGGATATTATGGGGAGAGTTTTATAAGATTGCAGTCTACCTATTACTGCTGAGGATTCAGATGTTATCTTAAACTCTGATTGGCACTGCCCTCATGCCAGATTAGATGAGTTGGTGGCTACGCAAGCTGCCCTCTGAGGGACTATTTTCCCAAACTCTTGAGTGGATGACAAAGTTCTTTGCACTACTTCTTCTACTGTTGTATTGAACTCTTCCGATTCTTAGGAAATTGTTAGGATTAGAGGACCAAAAGTGAATTGGCAACGGTTAGTTTGGTTCTCTCCAAATGTTCCTAGATTTGGTTTCATATCTTGGTTAGCCATTTTGTAAAGGCTGCCATGAACTCGTGCCCTGCCATTGTGTCTCTTCCCAACGGAAGAATTCTCGTGCACATCTCTTCTTTCTATGTTACTCTGCACAGATCTGGAGAAGGATACTTTTCTTATGACTTAATGATAGAAATCCTGGGAATTGGGATATTGAGTTTGACTGGATCAAGATGAGTGCTAAGGGTTGTAGTTTTAAGGCTATACTAGTAAAACTTGCCCGGAATCCTGCCTTTATCATGTGTGGAGAGCTGGGAATGAGCAAATGCATTCACATTCTGCTCCAAATGTTGATCAGGTGCTTAAGTTGATTAAATTTGCAGGCAAATGCACCTTGGAAGGGGAATGTTCTCTTAGGAATAAGGAGGCTTCAGCTCAGGCTTTACAGCTTTGTCTGAATTGGAATATCCATTTCGATAAGCACTATTAAGCGCAGATGAGTGCTGCTTTGGTTGTATAGCTGAATGCTGTCATTTTTGTTGTTTTATGTTTTGCAGTTAAGTTCTGCTATGTTGCAGGCTTATACTGGTGCTTTTGCTTTGACGAGGGATTGTTTAGTTCAAGTTGATGTTGGATCTACCCCATTCATCAAATTGAAATGAAAAGCTAACTTACCAATTAAAAAAAAGAATTAGATGCAAGCAATCTCGAGGGAAATGCTGTTAGCTGAATGTGAAATTCATCCTCACTTCCATGAGGTGTGAAGACTAATTTAAGTTTGCTTTTTTTTTCCACGGTCTCAAATAAGTATCCCCATTAATTAGAAGATTGCTACTAGTAGGGAAAGAGTAACCTTGAGAAATATCAAAAATTTGAACGCTTACTACTACTGTGATTTCCTTTTGTATCATTTTCGGTTGATTGAAGCTAATTGAGCACCAGTCAGTTATGCCAAAGTCCTATCCTCTAGGTGTGTATTCAAATTTTTTTCGTCAGGTTACTGGTACTTGTATGTTAAGTATCGTGTAGTCTCGGGTCGTATTGCGGTGTAACTCTCTGTCGAGTCTAATAGCTTGTTGCTTGGTGAAATTGGTCAAATTAGCATTGAGGAATGTCGAATTAAAGAACTGTCCATAAAAGAGTGGAAAAAGAACAAATAGTCTAACTCCTTTTATTTGAAGATTAGTAATTGACTTTATTAAAGTTCGCTGCTATTAAAAGACTACAATTTCATAAATATCAGGAAGAGGAAGTATCGCTACTGCTGGATGATAGTTCCCTATCGTCTAAGAAATATGTGTTCTTGTAATCAAATTAATTCTTAAAAGCACTGCTAGACTTGAATTATCAGATCTACTGCTAAACCATAGCATTACTTTGATCTTCCCCCTCCATTTTCCACTTTACTTTCATTCTTATTGATTTTTTAATTCTTTAGCCCCAAACGTGGATTGTCCAAATATTATTAGTTCAATCATGGGAATGATTTCTTCAGTGTTTTGTGTACTATCTCTTAGGTATTGAATTTGGTTTCGAAGAGATGCCTATGGGAGGAGCTGCTTTGGATTTGACTGGAGTTCCATTGCCAGATGGGACACTCGCCGCAGCTCAGCAATCTGATGCAGTTCTTCTCGGAGCAATTGGAGGGTAATTTTCTTCCGTGTAATCTTTCCCTGTTACATTTATTATTCTGGTGCCTATTGTCATATATCTTTTTCGTTTTCTTTTTCATTATACTAAGGTATAAGTGGGACAATAACGAAAAACATTTGAAGCCAGAAACTGGGCTGCTTCAATTAAGAGAAGGTCTTAAAGTATTTGCAAACTTACGGCCAGCTACTGTATTACCTCAGGTTGTTTTTAACCACTTTCTTAATTGCCTGAGTTCATGAATTTTTTATTCATGGTTTATGGACTAAATATTACATGGCAAGCTGCCTTTGTTTCTTTTATGCGGCATTGGATAGCTTGTATTTGGTTAGTTTGCTATGCTTCTTATTTTAGTGATAATTTTGCTTGACTATATTTGACTAATTTGTATGTTGAACTAGTACTACCTTAATCGCTGAAGTAATAGTCTCACTCTTTCATATGGATCTTCCTTCCCAGTTAGTTGATGCTTCTACTTTGAAGAAAGAGGTCGCTGAAGGTGTTGACCTAATGGTTGTAAGGGAGCTCACAGGCGGTTAGTTTCCAATATTTATTTGTTCTTTCATTCTTGAATTTTTATCAGTATGATGTTGATGATTGTGATTTTTTTCCTTGTATGAACAGGAATATACTTCGGGAAACCAAGGGGTTTTAGTTCCAATGAAAATGGTGAGGAGATTGGTTTCAACACTGAAGTATATGCAGCAAGTGAGGTAACTTTTTTTTCTTGTGTTGTGTTGTCACAACTATGAACATAATCAAATCATTTTCTACTTCATTGGGGTCTCTTTTCCTAAACCTATATGCCATTACACCTCCCATAATTTCCTTGTATCACTCATCAACTTGATAAAGTTGTAGTCAGCACAATTCTGTCACTCATGTGCATTATTCTAGATATGCATTGAAACTCTCTTCCCTCCATCAATTGTCAATGTTTCATCTTCTTTATTTACAGGATTTTGATTATTATACCCTACCACTTCTTCATTGTATGTAAACTTATTGGGCAATGTTTTTTCTCTGTCAGACTGTTCGTGTGTGGATTGGGAAGCTACCATGTTTATTCTGTGTCGATACTGGATACTGGTAGATATAGATCTTTAATAGAGTATGAAAGATTTTGTGGGACCACTTGCCAACTGCTCTAAAAGCTTAAGCTATTAGAAGAAGGCGTGGTTTAATATTTAATTATTCTAATATTCCCCCTCACGCTTAGTCTGGTCTTTTGCCTAGTACTAAGCGTGGACATATTCATTGGGGAGGCAAATAGGGGCCTGGAAAGATTTGAACTCAAAACCTCCTGCTCTGATACCATGAAAGATTTTGTGGGACCACTTGCCAACTGCTCTAAAAGCTTAAGCTATTAGAAGAAGACGTGGTTTAATATTTAATTTTTCTAACATAGTATATGAACAGTGACATAGAAGGCTCCGAAGTTAACCTTGGCGTATTTTTTTTTCCTTTTCCCAATGTTTCGGGGGCATGCTTCCCTTTTCCTCCTTCCCGACTTAGACCTTGTCCTGAGATATATTAGTTCTTGTTCTTTTCATGTTCCAGATATTTGATAAAGATGATAACTTAGTCAACATATTTTCATGGCAGATTGATCGCATTGCTCGAGTTGCTTTTGAGACTGCGCGAAAGAGGCATGGAAAGCTTTGCTCCGTTGACAAAGCTAACGTGTTGGAGGTAGGAAATTTTTGTTGAGCTCTTTGCAAGGATAGTTTTATATTCTTGCACGAATGCTGGCATTTCTATAGTTAAAATTAAGGGACTTGGAAGTATTGAAGATGATTAATCGATTCAATCATTCAGGTGTTGTCCTGTCGTGATACTCAGGCTTTTGAGATAGTAACTTATCTGCAAGGTGCAATCTTATACATAGATTATTGTTGCTTCAATGTCAATTTTTGTCCAAGTTGTGGAACTCTAGACGCAATCGTATGACCTCTAAACAGGAAGCAGAATTTGTCTCTCTAAAAGTCATCCTCTCTCTCTCTTCTTCCTTTTTATAGGCCAGATGTTGACTGTCACAAGCATACAGACTAAAGTCCCATCAGCTTTGTATGTTAGGTCATTAATAGATTATTATGCATAAAATTGAAAGAGTAGCTTGAACTCATTCTTTCATTTGAGTGGTTAGGCATCAATGCTTTGGCGGAGAAGAGTCACAGCCATTGCCCTTGAATACCCGGATGTAGAACTAACCCATATGTATGTAGACAATGCTGCCATGCAGCTCGTTCGTAATCCAAAGCAGGTATGCTCTTTATGAATATTATTTCTCGTCTTTATTAGAAGACACCAATTTGTAATTGTGAGACCAGTAATCATAATAATTCATGAATTATGCAGTTTGATACAATTGTAACAAACAATATATTTGGTGATATATTGTCTGATGAGGCTTCGATGATTACTGGAAGTATTGGGATGCTTCCATCAGCAAGTCTTGCCACGAAGGTAAGAAGCTTGTTGATTGTTTCCGGTTGCCACTTTCGTTATAAAGTATACTTTTGGATGGACTTTTTAATTTCAAAGCTTCATTTTTTTTTTTGACACAGGGGCCTGGACTTTTTGAACCTATTCACGGATCTGCTCCCGATATTGCTGGACAGGTTGAGTTTGACAATATGAAAATGTGTTTCAATGCAAAACAAAGAATAGTATGTACTTATTCTGTTCTAATATGTTGTACAGGATAAGGCAAACCCGTTGGCGACTGTGTTAAGTGCTGCTATGCTTTTGAAGTATGGATTAGGGGAGAAAGATGCAGCAGAGCGTATAGAAGCTGCTGTGCTCGATACTCTTTATAGAGGCTTCCGGACTGGTGACATATATTCTGACGGCAATGTATGTGCATTTCTTTTGTTTCTTCCATATGCAAGTTGTTTCTCTCCTGGTGACTTACTTGAAAATTCATTGACTTCATTCTTGATTGATTTATACTTGGTGAATACTTCCGAGTTGTCAACTGAATCCATGGCACGCAAAAGTTTGTGCCCTACAAATTTTTTTCTCGTGTGTGGCACGCAAAGAACACTGACTGAAACCGGGAGAATGGATTCATTAAGCTCTCTCTCAGTCTTCCAATAACCAAATTAGATCTTACTTCGTTCTTGATCGATTTTATACTTGGTGAATACTTTCGAGTTGTCAACTGAATACATGGCACGCAAAAGTGCGTGCCCTACAAATGTTTTTTCTTGTGGAGAAAAGAACACTGACTGAAACTGGAAGAATGGATTCAATAAGCTCTCTCTCATGTCTTCCAATAACCAAATTAGATCTGACGGGCCTTATTTTCTTGCTTGAGCGTAAAGAGCCGGTTATAAAATTTTAATTAAGGTACTGAAGTTCTCAGACCTTTTTGGGTAATGGCTTTAAAATTTGATGGATGTGCCTTTCCTGTCTGCTCTCTGCCTACTGGACGCTTTCCTTTCAGAATAGATGATATGCGAGCATTAATTACTGTGGTGACTTGATTAGTTGACTAGTCTTGTCTAACGCTTGCATATGCAGACACTGGTAGGATGCAAACAAATGGGTGAAGAGGTACTGAAGTCGGTGGAGTCTGAAGTTCTGGCCCCAATATAACTAAGAGTGTTTCGTAATTACAAGGATCGTGAAGGTTGTAACTGGAGAACTGAGTTGACGCTCTGAAAGATCCGCTAGACATCATCCAGAGATCTACTTGGTTACGGCATTGGCTATGTCATCATTTTCAGATTATGCCCCCAACAATTTACCATTTCATGGTGGTGATGGTATGATTAAGATAGTGAGGAGAATCCATCCATTTACAGGCCTTGTCAAATTTCTACTCAGAATCTAGAAAGACTAATTTGGAATGACAGACAATGTGAGATTCTCATTCCTTCGGTTTATTGTCGAATCTCCTCTGGGCGGAGTAAGTAATAACAGATGAACAAACATGAGACCGGAGAGAACAGGATGATTGAGGAAACTCAAACAGACAGGAGCATGAGCATGCATGTTCCACTATTAGATACGAGCAATGCTAGGTATGGTAGTGGTATACTAAGACAGACAATCTACCAAATTGGATTCCCTAAATGGGCTTGGATGGACTGTGATGTAAATCCACCGCCTTATGCCATCTACTTTTGTGAATCAACTATCCATCTCAAAGTTCCCAGTCTCTTAATTCTTGGATCAATGAACTTGCACCCATTATGTCATTGACCTTGAGGGAAATCTAGACAATTCCGTGCTTCTGCTCTTTAAGCATGATATGAATTTCTTTATCTGAAGACATCCAAACTTTTCTATAATTAAAAAGAAAAAAGAAAAAAGAACGAGCATCATGAACTTGTAATGGAGCATGGAAGTATGCCATGGTTTATTTTCACGTGTAACTGCTTCACGGGAAATCCTTTGTTCTTACTAGTTGTTGTCTTGCATATGAAACTTACTGACTTGGATAAGTCTGAAATACATTACGCTATCTATATTATCTTGATTGCAACTGAAAAATCATGTCTTAATCCGAACTCTGTGATCTCAAGAAGCCTACTCCTATCGTACCGCATTTTTGACAAGTGACATCCGACGTTATTGTTATGGTTCCAAGTACGTTCCAAGTACGAAGCAATCCGCACTCCAGGTAACCTATCTTTAGCATGGCAGCTTGTAAGCTTCAGCCATCAAGAACCTTCCTATGATGTCGGTGCCGGCTTCGCCCTAGGCTTCGATGAAAGACCTTTCACAAACATCTCCTCATCGTACCTTCGAACCATGTCTACCATACATTTTGTCCACCAAAGCATCCATCAAGGCATTGTATGCGGATTCATCGGGGCTAGCTCCTAGTTCTTCCGTCTTATTCCATGACATTAAGACAGGCTTGGGAAATCCCCACCCCACAAACTTCTTCATGAGTGCAGTAGTGCAGTAGTATCATATGGTGGCGCTGACTGAACCTTCTCGGTTGACATGTTCCATAATTTGTATCGTTCGCGATCGCGGTCCGGGATTGCTGCTTCCCTCGATGAGTCGATTTGTCATCTCTCATTTGAAGATGATGTTTTTAGTAGTTATTACTTGGGTTTCTGTGTTCGTTTAGATGTATAATTGATGAAATGCTTCCTATAGGATAGTTGCTGCACTTTTACTTATTTAAGACTGGACATGTGCTCATGTCCGAGCTGAGGTACAACAGAGTTGATCAAGTTTTGAGCTGTTCTTGGTAACCGACCTGACGACGTGCTTCTGTTTTGGCGGGTAATTTGTTCGGATACGCCGGAAGAACGACAGCAACGACATGGGATGAGTAAATGCTGAAGAGGGGTGGGAATGTCTGCTGAAGCTGATGTTCTTTCAGTGGAGTGGGCATTTTGTTGTTGAGTCGAGAAGTACATCTAGGTCTCGCTCTCCCTGCAAATCCACAACTTCCGATTCAAGTTCAAGGACTGAACCCTCTCTCGCCTCCTGATCTCCTCCCCATTTTGCTTTTTCAGCTCACGTTTTGGGTCCGATTCGAGGTAGCTCGTGATTTCTAGGGTTTTATAACATCTTCAGGAAGTCCGCCTCATGGAAGATAATCGCGATTCTAGGGTTTTGGCTCCGATTCAAGGTCGACTCGATTAGGGCTTCTCGCCTCAGGCTCGTTTGGGTTCTTCTTTCTTCGACCCCGCACCTCTCTTCGCATCTCATCTCACGGAAGGTAATCGCTCTCCCCACCTCTCAGTAGCATGTTGTTTCTATTGATTCGTTGTTTTATTGTCGGAATGATCGGCTAAATGCACTTCTCGACTCAGGCTATTCGGGTTTCTCTTCGATCTCGCGCCTCTCTCCACATCTCAGCTCGCGAAAGGTAATCTCTTTTCATTGCATGTATAGCCACCCACATCAGAATGGTGTTACTGGTGTGAAAAAATTGAAATTGAGGGGAAGGGTTGAAGATTGGTGTTGCTTTCTAATCTCTAAATAAGGTGGGGTTATGTTAAAGTAGAGGGAAAAGAGGCTTTCAATTGAGATTAGTGGGACCATCTTGTTCTTGAAATATGCAAACAGGGGAAGAGTTTTGGTTTGCATTAGCTTTTCAAGATCTACTATACCATATACATTGACTGCGGAGGGAATCGAGATGAATATGCTTAAGATAGATATTGCCAATCATATGGCGAGAGGTCATAATATGGAAGAGATTTCTTGAAATTGAGTTCTTTAAATTTTGTAACGCATTTTCATCCAGCTCTCAGGTATTCCTATATTTCTTTACTAGATCGATTGCAATTCATCCCTTAATCTTTCTATTTTGTTGGAAGATGCTCTTATTAAGATAGCTTGTGAAACTTATGCAGGAGCTACCTTTTTGGAGTTGGAGCTGATTTTCTTTCTCTACATAAAATAGGGAGTCTACAGAGAATTTCGAAATTGTGAGAGCACGTCTTTTGCAAGCAAAGCTGGGGTTGGAGCTGATATTATGGTCTCAGACGAGAATTTGAAATTCCGTCCATTTCTATAGTTGGAAATAGTTGATATTAAGATAGGAATTTTGAAACGTACTATTTTTTTGGAGTTGGAGCTAATATTATGGTGATTTGTAAACGTCTTATTTATTCTTATGCAGATCTTTTTAGCTGTCTTCTTACCCAATTCTTGCTTGGTGCATATGCTGGTCTTTTTCTAGTCTGAATGTGCAATATGTAACAGGATGGATGTTTGGAAAGGGATATGTTTATTGTGATTCTTGAGGTAGAGTTTACGTTTGTGTCAAGAGAGAGAGGCTATGGAGAGGAATGCTTTTGATGTTTTATTTGTGGATGTCAAATGACTAGGAGGACTCTCTTTTATATAGGAGGGGCCTCAGATTACAACCGTTGATCTAGATTGGATCGGATGGCCAGGATTACATCTCCTATCTTCCCAACCACCGACATTCAATAGGAACGTTCCAGAACCCTAGCTAAATTACCGACTCGCCCGTCCCTAGGAACATTCTGGAAACTAGTAGAAAAGAGTAGAAAATCCTAGAGAAACTCTAGAAGAACCAAGACAGAGCAGGTCTTGGGGTATCTCTTGACCATCTGCACAACCGATCTGTGCGTGAAAACCTCGGCCCGTCACATTTGTCTGAGAGTTCATTGATTTGTCTACCTGAAGATAATAGTTTTCTTTCCTGTCTGTTATAGCAGGGGTTGATGTGGACTTGCAGCCAACCAATTTTCTGTCCGGTTCAATGAAGGAATTAGTATCTTGTCTATGGCTCATATGATTTGTGTTGATATTCTGTTCTAAGATGAGGTGAGCGAATCCCTCTTTTGCCATGGGTAGAACTTCATGTAGGAAAATAATGGCATTGTCTGCTGTGAGTATAGTTCGATAAAAACACCTACAGGGTCTGTTCTGGTGTGTTTTAAGTCAACGTAAAACACGTCAATTGCGATTCCAGCCGCCTACTATTGTACTGCCACTTGCAAGTCTACGGAGGCGTAATGTTGTTTATGCAAACTGACCGAGAGATTGTGAATTTTTCAAAAAAAATTCCTTGGAAGTGAAATTTTGTAAATAGAAAACAAATAAATTTTTGTTTCGGAAGTAGAAATTTTATGTCGTTATCGAACGAATTTCTGTTTCAGGAACAGAACTTTTATGTCGTTATCAAACACGTTGTCCCGCTCATTCAGAAATAGAAATAGGAAAAATTATTTCTGGCTAGAAATTGATTTCAGAAACAGAATGGTTGTCATGCGCGCCCTTTTGAGACCGATTCTGGATCTGCTTTCTAGTATAATTCATGCCTTTACTCGATCGATTGTCGATTTGCATGTTCATTTTAGATCAGATTATGGATTTTTAATTTTGTCTAGAATCATGTTCGAGCATATATGGTCCTAAGAAGTTTTGCCAAGATCTCTAGCATAATGAAATAAGATCTAACGACACTAATTGTAAAAATGATCGACACATTAGGCAAATGAAAGGAAAAAAATCATTCCCTCTGTAAAACCCTCGATTGCAAAAGCATTGAATTTTCATGATCAGTGTCATTTGCCCAATTTAGCTGATATTTTCTTTTCTGGGTGCCTTTCCTTAAAAAATTCTAACATTAGGAAGAACCTTTTAAGTTTTAGACATTTCTAAGAAAATTCCGACACGAATCCACGTAGTAACATCTGTATGAATCGAAATTTTTTTAAGCATTTGCGAAATCGAGCACTATGCTTTGGATCAAGTAGAAATGTCATCCGATTTTTCGTTATCAGGAAAAAGAAATGCTCTCAAGCTTTGTTTTTTCTGAAAAAAAAAAGGGGAAACATAAATAATATGCATCATCTCCCTCACTAAACTCCTCGCTTGATTCTCTTTCCGCGTCTCTTCCTCTTCTTCTTCGTCGACCGTCGTTCTCGATCATCGTCAGATACCCTAGAAAAGAAAGAAAAGCCAACGTCAAGCTCGCGAAGATTCAGAAGTGGGTAAACTACACCTTCGAGTTTCTTCCCGTCGTCTTCACCGATGCCAAGTTCTTTGCCTTCCACGTCAACGACCTCGTCAAGAGTATCATCGAGGGCCAGACCCTCGTCTTCTGATGCCTCCATGACCATCGAGCTCCTCGAGGAGGTCTTGGAGAAGGTCTTCCAGAAACTCCAGTCGGAGCCCCTTTCTTCTTCTTCTTTTGTCTGTTAGAGCATAATTTGTCGTGATCAAATTTCCTTATAAACAAGTATACGCAGCCAAGACCAAAGCCAAGGACAAGATGAAGAGTAAAGTAGGTGCTGGACAGACTAAACACAATGCTGTGAAAACCGATTTAGAAAGCAAGGCCAAGATGAAGGGTGATGTCGGTGCTGGACGAAATGAACACAATGCTGTCAAAACTCATTTAGAGAATTAGGCCAAGATGAAGGCTGCCAAAACCGATTTAGAGACCAAGATCGATGCGACGGGAATGCTTAAGGTGGAAAAAAAGACCAACAAAAGGGAGGAAATACCCCGCAGCAGCACTTGAAGGGTTGTCTTAAAGATCCGAAGATGCCTTTCAAGGGACAGAAGAAGACTGTCGGGTTCAACTTGCCTGAGGATGATTTTGGGAGCAGGTGAGGATGATTTTCATGATGAAAAGAGGATTTTATTGAGTAGCAGTTACTCATCTTTCAGACAGTCGTGCAAGAAGACATGTTTTTCTCTAGGTTGGTTAGCAAATGTCTGTACTTCCATCTTTGGAGCACAATCTTCCATTAGGATGAGTACTTATTGCTGCTCCTATCTAAATATCATTAGACGCTTGTTTGGGTTGAACTGTGATCTATCAATTCAGTAATGCCTTTAGAGATTGAATAGACCCATCATCTATCACCAAGCCGTATTTTACATGCATATTGGCCAAAAAAAAGAAGACTATATTATGATCGATTCTTGCCGTATGTAGAATGTACTGCTCAACCGATGCGACAGAAACTCATGTCGAGCTGCATTTTGGGTTAACCTTGTTGCTTTTCACGCGGCGTTAATCGAAGCTTGTTGCTCTTGCGTCTACTGGCAAGAATATCATGAACCTTTTTTTTTTTTTTTTTTGTTGACGGACCGATATGTCGATCACGGATCGGCCCCCATCCCCATCCTTCCGATGAACTATCATTCACCTTTTTGGGTGACACTGCCGAAATAAGGTTCCAACCACTGCAAATACAGGCTCGGACAGATAACAAACCAAAGATTGACGCAAGTAAAAACAAGACTTGACCAAAGTATGTGCCTAAGCTGGACATTGTCACGTAGCTCGCGTCCACTTATGTCGATGACCACCTACGTATCTTTGGTTAATGAAAATGTCTGCTGCTTTCTCCGATATTCTTTGTCGGCGGGATATTGCATCTCCCACGCATGATCGTCCTTTTTTTCGTTCTTACTGCTTGATCAGTCAATGCATTTACACCGACATAAAATCAACGATGTCTCTAGACAATCAATCGCTAATTATTATTTTTTCCGTCGCATTAGAGAATTTGAAATAAACAAGAAGGGAAGGTTAAGTGATTAGCAAATTAATAATTAGCATTTCGTGATTATGTCAAAAAGAAAAATCAAGAAAGACGACATTTTTACTCCAACAGCGCTCGTTGAAAGTCAAACGAAACTGAGGGGAGACGACTCGACGGAGATTGCGTTTTGCTGCGAAAGAAACGTAAGAGACGGACAGAGACTCTCTCTCTCTCTCTCTCTCTCTCCCGCGAGGCTTGGGGCCAGCGCCGATTCTTAGCCTTCACTGCTCGAAAAGACACCTTCACTGCTCGAAAAGACACGGTTTCTTCTTCAATCATCTCTCTTCTTCCTCACCCACTCTCTCTCTCTCTCTCTCTCTCTCTCTCTCTCACCACCAGCTGCTCAATCATTGCTTCGTTTAGATCTACCCCGATTCTTGTTGCCGTTCCAGTCACGAACCCTGCTGTTGTTAAGTTGATCTGATCTGTGCGTTGCCCGCGATTCCATCGAGGATGGCGACGGCGAAGATGGCCCGATCGCGGGGGACGCCGGTGAAGGAGAACGGCGCCAAGCTGGAGGAAGGGCTCACCGTCTTCAAGTCCGATAAGTTCGACGCCGATGCTTACGTCCAGTCCAACTGCACCCTCAACGAGAAGGTTCCCTCCCTTTTTTTATTGCCCCTCCGTGTGGTGTTTTGATGTGGCGTTAGCTGTGGATGCTTTGATTGGTCCTTTCGGTTTGTGTCTGCTTGATTGTGTGTCAATTTTGCGCGTCTGCTTGTGGGAATCTATTAGACTTTCGACACGCTTTATTGTAACTCGATGTTCATGGTTTCTAGTTCTACTTCGTCTTTACTGGGCTCTGCTCACTTGGGAAGTTGAAGTTTGACACCAAGTTCTCCTTTTTTGCTTCCTCAATCCTTGAAATCATCAAGAGGACCCGAAAGTTCTTGTTTTTCTTAGTTTTGTGACCTCCATTTCTCACGCACTTTAAATGGGGTTCCAACCCGAGATGATCCTGTTGAGATTTCACACAAATAGCACCAGTTAGCCTGTGATTGAGCAATCAAAACTCTTATTGGACGACAATTGAGAATGGTACATCCCGCTTCACGTGAAATGGCCCTTTTTTTGGGTTGTAGGGGGCAGTAGCTAATGGCTATATCCTAGACTAAACCTCTTACTTTAAATATGATCGTTACCCAGAATGGAAGTCCTGTATTCACATACATAATAAATTTTGAATAGGGTAATCATATGTCACCAGTATCACACTGCATCATGAGTCTCCTTGTGCTTTCCTTCGAGTAAAACCTGGTCGAGTAAGAACTTCTTCTTTTTCTCCTTTGATCAACCATAAGAGTCATGGATAGGTTACCAAGTGGGTTGTAACTCTTTTATACTATCATCAGAAAAGAAAGTGAGAAGGTAAACATCGTTGAATTGTTTACAAAAAGACTTTGCAGCATTGAGAGTTGCACAAACTCGCTTGTTGACACCTGTCCTACTTTTGATAAATTGGTTGCGATAAAGATACAACTCCTTTGTGTTGTTGTCCTACAATTTTCGATTAGTGTTGATCTTATTATTCTTTCTGTTATCAAAGTCTTTCCTCAGTCAAAATATCTTAGAAATCTTAAGAACTCTATTGGCTCTAAGTAGACACATGGCTTATCTATATGTATACATGCGGCACTTGTTCATAACTTGAATAATCATCAAATTATGTGCTTTTTGTTCTGTCCATGTTGTTTAGAGCCTCTGATGTGCTTTGTGACAACCTTTTTATTCTTAATTAATTCTTTCTAATTCACCGGCTCTTTCAAGCTACATTTTTTTTTAAAGATGTTCTTGTTCCTCTCTTTAACACGATCCCATAGATCAATTTCTTATGAACTATGCAAGGGCTGTTGACTATGTCGTGTACTAGATACTCATTTCATTTATGTGGTGTATTGAAAAGCTCTTCAGAAAAGATGTTATAACTTGTTTGTGCTACAGATACTTCTACAGCTTTTCATTCTATATACTGGCCCTCAACATGTGCTTTTTCTTTGCTTCTGGGAAGATATTCTTATCTTTCCCCTTGTTCGGAGAAGTAGGTGGACCCACCCTTTCAGAGCATTGACACTTGAAACAAGTTTTTGTCACTTCCTTGCAGGAAATAAGACAGTTATGCTCTTACCTCTTGGACCTCAAGAAAGCTTCTGCTGAGGAAATGCGGAGAAGTGTTTATGCTAATTATACAGCATTCATAAAGTGAGTTTACAAGTTCATCATTCACTGGATTAGGAGTGACCAACAGTGCATGTTAGCCTATTCTTTTCTAAGCCTTTCATGGTGCAAGAAGATCCATCAGGAACAGAAATCTGATGATAGGCAGTTTATTACCTTGGGGATTCACTAATTTGATTTTTGTTTATTGTTCCTCTTGCAGAACATCCAAAGAGATATCAGATTTAGAGGGGGAGCTTCTGTCTATTAGGAACCTGCTGTCGACTCAAGCTACCTTAATTCACGGATTAGCTGATGGAGTTCATATTGAGTCCTCATCTACCAACGTGCACGAAGACTCAACTGAAAATGTTCATTCAGATTTTGAAGATAGAGATCCTTCAGATTTGGAGAGGTGGTCTGTAGAACTTCCTGATCTTCTTGATGTTTTATTAGCTGAGAGGAGAATCGATGAAGCTCTGGCAGCCCTTGATGAGGGAGACCATGTAGTTGCTGAATCAAAAGAAACAAAAGCTCTGAGCACGACTTTACTTGCTTCACTACAGACAGCTATAACTGAACGTAGAAACAAACTAGCAGATCAGCTTGCTGAATCTGCTTGCCAACCTTCAACCCGTGGTAGCGAACTTCGCTCTGCAATATCTGCTCTCAAGACACTTGGGGATGGACCTCGAGCTCATACTTTGCTCCTTAATGCTCATTTTCAGAGGTATCAGTATAACATGCAAACCCTTCGTCCATCAAGCACCTCTTATGGAGGGGCATATACAGCTGCCCTGTCTCAGCTGGTATTTTCTGCTATTGCACTAGCTGCCAGTGATTCTTTAGCTATTTTTGGCAAGGAGCCAGCTTATACTTCTGAGCTTGTGATGTGGGCAACAAAGCAAGTAGAAGCTTTTGCTCTTCTTGTTAAAAGACATGCACTGTCTTCATCAGCAGCTGCTGGAGGTCTACGAGCTGCTGCAGAATGTGTTCAAATTGCTTTAGGACATTGTTCATTGCTGGAAGCTCGTGGCCTGGCCCTTTGCCCGACCCTTCTAAAGCTGTTCAGGCCTAGTGTTGAGCAGGCATTAGAGGCTAACTTGAAAAGGATTGAGGAGAGCACTGCTGCTCTAGCTGCTGCTGATGATTGGGTTCTCACTTACCCTCCGACTCCCACACGCCAATCTGGCAGGTTATTGAGTGCTTCTGTTGGGAACACTACTGCATTTCAACATAAACTCACCAGTAGTGCCCATCGGTTCAATTTAATGGTCCAGGTGAAGGGTTTTTCCCCCATGAACTCTTATCTTGTGTATATTTTATTGAATGGTCCTAATAACTTTCTGTTGGCTTGATGTCACATTGGTTTCCTTCCAAATTAAAATGTTGTTGTCAACAAAGGAATAGCAATAGTCACCTGAGTGTATTGCTTTCCTGAAATATTGATCCTGAATAGTTGTGACAAGTGTTACCTTATCACATAATTTTTGTTGTGCTGGTGGGTGGTCAATGCAGGTGGTTTTTTCATTGACTTTAAAACTATTATTGGTCAATTGGAAGTGCCAATTTCATCACAGCACATCCATCCGGTTGATGCCTCTTTGTTAATTTTATCTCTTTTAAGTTCTCATTCCTCTCTCTCTTTTCCTTCCTAATTATCTTTGGGGATGGGTAGGGGATGGGAGGCTGGTTGCCATAAGTCTGGCGCATAGTTTTGATAGTTAAAAGCACATTCTGTGGAAATGTCGGCACAAACAGATATTCTGATGTCTTCTCCTCCTTACCGAGCAAAATAGCACTGGGTGCTAGATATCTCTGCCACACATCTTACAAATTCTCATCATGCAAGAGCTTTTTTCCTTGGAATTCTTTCAGACTTCTTTGAATTACCAATGGTTGACTCCTCTATCTCAACAGGATTTCTTTGAGGATGTGGGCCCATTATTAAGTATGCAATTGGGAGGTCAAACGCTGGAAGGTCTGTTTCAGGTATTTAACTCCTTTGTGAACATGCTCATAAAAGCTTTACCTGGTTCAATGGAGGACGAAGCGAATTTTGAAGGCTCTGGGAATAAGATTGTACGGTTGGCTGAGACTGAAGCTCAGCAGATAGCTTTGCTGGCAAATGCATCATTATTGGCAGATGAGCTACTCCCCCGTGCAGCTATGAAGCTTTCTCCACTGAGTCAGTCTCATTATAAGGATGATTTCCAGAGAAGACCGGCAGATAGACAAAATCGTCATCCTGAACAAAGAGAATGGAAGAGGCGGCTTGTGAGCTCAGTTGATAGACTAAAAGACACTTTCTGTCGGCAACATGCTCTGGATCTTATTTTCACTGAGGAAGGTGACAGCCATCTTACTGCAGATATGTACATAAATATGGATGGAAATGCAGATGAGATCGACTGGTTCCCTTCTCTACTTTTCCAGGTATTTGTTTGAATAACAGATACCTTCTTTGTCATTTTTAACATCAAATTTAGAAAGTTTATGTTTGTGCTCTCTTTCGACTTGTGTCTAAAAATGACATTATACTTCTTCAGTTTCCGTAAGTTTAAATAATTATACCCCATCATCGATGGATTGGAATTTCAACTGAGTCGAGCAAACTGAGCTGGTTTTTGAATCATACCTTCTATAGTTTGCATCCCTTAGTTCATCACTTCATTAGGAGGGTGACCAGATGATGCTACTTGGATAGCGTCTCAATGCATACAAGTGTGCACGTTTACTTAAGAGCTATGTTTGTTTTTAATGAAAATTCACTATGAGACAAACAACAATCTGTTTTATGTGCATTTATCCCGTGCAAGGCTCGACGAGAAGTACCTAGGTGCTGTGGTCTACAGGTGCATCATACAGTATTTTGCATTACAGCTGCATCTGTCAGTATCGTTAAAAAATTTGGTCTCTCAGCTGCAATATTTGCCTGACATTTTTCTAAGCATTAATATCTCCGTCCCTTGTTTCTCTCGAGAATCATGTTCAAAAGCCGCTCTGAGTTTAAGGTAGAAGGATAGTTGTTTAAATGTAACCTTCAATGGGGAATCATGTTTGAAATTCATGAAATTTTACATTTGGTTGTCTAATGAAAGAGGTCAACATCAGGAAAGGGCACTTATCCTGCAGGACTCCTGCAGCTCTGCTCTGCTGTTTGAAAAACAATAGGACAGGGAAAACCCCATTATAAGAGTCATTACTTTCTACTGATTGGTTGATCATGGCTTGAGCAGCTCCTAATTCCTAAACACTCAAAAGACTGATTTTCACCGCTTTATTTATTTATTTATTATATGGGCTGGTTTCTTATCTGATGAAAGGAGATTTCTGGTCCTAAAAACGCTCAGTCAAAGACCTAATTTCCCAGTTTATTTTTTCAGTTTTTTTTTAATTATTCACCCGCTTCGTTTCTTATGATATGTGATTGCTGCAATACAGGAGCTGTTTGCAAAATTGACACGGATGGCCAGTATGGCTGCAGATATGTTTGTAGGCAGGGAGCGGTTTGCCACATTGTTATTGATGAGACTAACAGAAACCGTCATCCTCTGGCTCTCTGAAGACCAGAGCTTTTGGGATGACATTGAAGAAGGGCCAAGGCCTTTAGGTCCTGTTGGTCTGCAGCAGGTATTTGAGTGTCTTTCTTGCAAGTAACTCTCCTTTAATGGGCAAAATAATTGGTTTGACTTTTTCCTTTTAATTTTCATAAATGCAGTTTTATTTGGATATGAAATTTGTCATGTGCTTTGCCTCCCAAGGACGATATTTGTCACGGAATTTGCATAGAGTTGTCAATGAGATCATATCAAAAGCCATTGCAGCATTTTCTGCTACAGGAATGGATCCGTACAGGTACAACATTGAATATTCTTTGTTTTGGTTAGTTTTCCGTTGCTTGTGCACTTAATTCTATGTGAGCTATCGACTTTGAAGAGGGAAGAATCTCGATGTTTGTTGATTCATCTACTCTACGAGTTGTCAAATGTTAGAAAACCGTCAAATTTGTTATATGCTGGCAGAGAACGTTGATAGTTATTGGTTACAGGATCGGTACTTTTCAGTCGATACACAAGCATTGCTTCCTGAGGCTGAAAATGTTTTGTCTTGCAGTGTGCTACCTGAAGATGAGTGGTTCAATGACGTTTGTCAGGATGCAATTGATAGACTGAGTGGAAAACCTAGAGCCATCAATGGAGACAGAGAACTTAACAGCCCGACTGCCTCTGTTTCAGCACAGTCAATCTCATCAGTTAGGTCTCACGGGAGTTCTTGAACGCACTTGTCCCGGATCTGTAAATTAGAAAGAAAAGGGACAATTAGGTTGTGTGATGCAAATTCTTGTATCAATAGTCAGCAAATTTTTGCCTCGCCGTATTTCACTTGATTTCGTTGCGGCAGTGTTCTCTTTAGTTGTAGAGCATGACTATGATACTATGGTTAGGGATTCTTTCCTCTGGGTGAGTGAGATCCTGACATTGTAAATGTTTCTTTGCTTTCTTATCACAATTTTATTATTCTTTAAATGCTGGATCTTATCAGTAAAGCTCGATTCGTGCATGTAGATCAAGAATCAAGTAAACACCTTGAACCCATCTTCTAAATTGCAACAGTTCCAAGGTACTCAAGTCTCTTTCAACGTTTTGCAGGGTATTGACTTTTCGTTGCACTTTGAGATGTCCAGTACGACTTTTTGTTGACCCCTCTTTCAATGGGTTCCATTTCTCGATCATAATTTTTCTGAGAGATAAAATGACAGATTGGCAGAAAAAGAGGGTCAATGAGAATCTGCTTTTCTAAATTTTATTTCCTGATAATGTGTCGACGTCCATCATTTTGTTGCATTATCTTACTGGCTTATATCAAGAAACGCAATGTTACCTGAACATGAGAACCAAAACCTACCACATTAAACTAAGCTACCTTTGTTTCTCTGTGGTACATTCGCTTTCAGTAGTTGGTTAACAACATCTGTCATGTTGGGTCTCCTGCTCGGCTCCTTTTCGGTACACCTCAAAGCAACCAAAAGCACATCAGCAACTTGTTCCATGATACTGGTGTCCAGAAATTCATCCGCTAGGCTCAGGTCGACGACCTGATTGATATCTTGTGTGCTACTCCAAACCGACCTCGCCCAACATACGATGTCTGGGCCGGTAGATGAGGAATCCACCGCTTTTCGCCTTGTTAGCAGCTCGAGCAGAACCACCCCGTAACTGTACACATCAGATTCCCTGCTCATCTTCGTCATGAACGCGTTTTCTGACACGAAAAATAGAGACATCCAATATTTAGCTCACCATAAGAAGAACAATCAAAATGAAGATCAGATGAAAGAAAGAAACAGAAGATACCGGGTGCCATATACCCAACCGTCCCCGCAACGGCCATGGAAGGTGTAGCAGAAGCAGAATGATCGAGAATCTTGGCGATACCAAAATCCGATATGTGGGGCTCCATATCCGAATCAAGGAGTATGTTTTCTGGTTTGATGTCCCTATGAATCACGGCAGGATCGCAATCAAAGTGGAGATACGCCAACCCATGAGCAGTTCCAACTGCAATCCTGTACCGGATATTCCATTCTAGGGACAGTGGCGGATATTTCTCATGTAAAACATCATGCAGGCTTCCGTTCTCCATGTAGCGATATAAAAGGAAGCCGTAATCCTTTCGCAGCCAAAAATCTTCCAACTTGACCAAGTTCCGGTGCCTCAAGGTTTTCATTGTTTGGATTTCTCTAATTATGCTCGATTTACCTCGTTTATATGCTCCAAATGCAAGCTTCTTCAGTGCATAAACTTTGTCTGAACTTAACGAAGCTTTGAAGACAACTCCATGGGCTCCTCTGCCAATAATAAACTTCTGGTCAAGGTTTTCGGTAGCTTCCATGACTTTATTTAGCAGAGAAGTCGGGCCACCTTGAACAGAGATCTCATTTTCCTGGTGTGTCCTGCTCTCATTTTCCTGGTGTGTCCTGCACCAATTAACCAGGAAAACTAATCCAACAATCACAAAAACAGAAGACAGAGAAGAAGCCAGAGCTATCAAGACAGTCGCAGCTATTGTTAGGTTTTTCCGGTCTCTTGGGCTGTCACAAGGACTGAGACCATCACTCCCAGAGCAAGTAACTGAACCCGATGGGTGACATCTGACACATAGACCAGAGTTTCCCGAAAAAGACAGAGTTGAGTTCAAACGGATCAGGTTTGGTATCGGACCTGCGAAGAGATTATACGAGACATTTAGCTCAATTAACGAATCGAGTTCTTCGAGGACTGCTAAACTTCCAGAAAGATTGTTGTTTGATATATCCAGCCTCTGGAGCAGGATCAAGTTCCCAATTTCTGCAGGAAGTTTCCCCGTTAATCTGTTATCATTCAGATCCAAAGCATATGTTAGACTCTTCAGCGATCCAATCGAAGTGGGAATTTCACCTCCTAACAAATTCCCGCCCATTTGTAGCTCTAATAACTTTCCGAGGTCCATCAAGAAAAGTGGAATGCCTCCGTCGAAACGGTTCTTAGTCAATATGAGTGTTGACAAACTTGTCCAATTCCTCAAACTTGACGGAAGTGAACCATTCAATAGATTAAACCCGACGTCAAAAGTTTCCAATCTTTTACAACGTGACAGCTCGGATGGCAAAGGACCTTCCAGATTGTTGTGGGAGAGATTAAGCTTGACAAGGTTTGAAAGGTACCCTAGCTCTGGGGGTAGAAATCCTGTGAGTTTGTTCGTGGACAAGTCGATAGTGGTAAGATTGCTACAGTTAGCCAAGCTAGAGGGGATGCTCCCACTGATGCTGTTTTTGCTGATATCCATCAGCAAAAGGTTAGGTATCCTTGAAAATTCTGCCAAGACCCCGGTAAATTTGTTTTCTTTAAGGATCAACCTCCTCAGACTCGAGCAGCTTCCTACATCAGAGGGTATGCTACCTTGAAGTTGATTCACACCGAGATTCATCACTTCCAATTTCTTTCCCCAGCACAGATGGGGTGGTATCAGTCCAGTGAACTTGTTATTAATGAAATCCAACTCCAGTAAACTACTATTCATACCCAAACCCTGAGGAATGACTCCAGAGAAATGGTTGTTGAACAAAGAAACGTTCTGCAAGTTCTTGAGCTCGGTTATCTCCAGAGGTAGCTCTCCCGAGAGAGAATTGTTATAAACCAAAAGGTTCTTCAGGGATGGAATCTTCCAGATGCTAAGTGGAATCTCACCACTCAAGCGATTCTGAAACAGCATAAGATCTTCCAACCCGCTGATGTCGCCGATTTCCTGAGGGATTTCCCCTTCAAGTTGGTTCGAGTACACTCGCAAGCTTTCCAAGGACTTGCACTTGCCAAGTTCAGGAGGCAATTCTCCGGACAATTGATTCTCAGCGAGATAGAGTAAAGAGAGTCTCTCAAGCTGCCCTAACGTAGACGGTATGTTTCCGGTCAAGTTGGCGCTTACGGCGGCTAAAGTAGTTAGATTGCTACAATTGCCCAATTCCGGCGGAAGACCACCATCGAAATTGTTGAATGACAAGACCAGAGTGCCCAAATTCTCGCAGCGGCCTAAACCCAAAGGGATCTTCCCTTCAAGGCTATTCTCACTAACATCTAAATAAACTAGGTTCTCAAGATTACCTAGGGTTTGCGGCAAAACTCCTACGAGCTCATTCCGTGTCAAAATGAGTTCTTGTAATTGACTACAATTTCCAACGGAATCAGGAATGGTGCCTGACAAATGATTATCATACAGCCACAGAGCCGAGACCTCTCTCATATCCCCAACAGTCTTAGGAATGGAACCACTCAAATTGTTCGAGTACAAGTAGACGTACTCTAGACTTGGAATTCGAAACAGCGACTCAGGTATCTCTCCGGCCAGTGAGTTCGAGAACAAGCTCAAGAAGCTCAAATTCCGAAGCCTGCTCAAGTTGTCCTTGAGTTGCCCAGTGAACCCATTCTGGGACATGTCCAAGTACTCAAGATGGGAACAATTCCCCAACTGCGAAGGAATCTCACCAGTGAAATTGTTGTTGCTAAGATCAAGGACCTGCAAGTGGGTCAAGTACCCGATTTCGGGTCCTACACGACCCGAAATCCCATAGCTCGAGAGGTTCAGAGAGACCACCACATTGTGAGCAGAGTCGCACTCTACACCGACCCACTTACAGGGGGTGGGATCAGAGGAGTTCCAGCTAGAGCTTATAGCGAAGGGCACGTCAGTCCAGCGAGCCATGAGCGAAAGTAGTGGAATGAGGCCGTCGTGGCTCAAAGAAGAGACGGTGAGCGTCGGCACAGAGAAGCAAAATAAAAGCAAGAAATGGGCGAAAACGAGTTCCATCATGCGAGAAAAGATGGAACTGTTGTTGAGGAACTCACTTACCCAGCCAGATGCTAGCTGCAGTTTTCTGAGAAGACCCAGCTTCTGAACTCTCACTTGGGACAGCTTTATCCTGTCCTCCCCCCTACTTAAAGAAAGTATCTAGTAATGCTGGGATTTGAGAGCGAGTGAGTCTTTCGGTGGGAGGCGAAAGATACAGGAGAAATAACTAGAGAAGTCGCTGCGGGTCCTGTCCCTCCCGCGCACTCGCTCTCTCTCTCTCTCTCTCTCTCTCTATAGACTATACCTTCAATGGCGGTTCTATGAAACAAAAGTTCTCTGTCGGATTACAGTACCTCCCCCCAAAGCTTTCTGCTTTTGGACATGGCCTATTGGCTTTTGGTTTAACTTTTTGACGTTTCCCAAGTGTGAAGCCCGCACACATTCGTCGACAAAAGACTTGAATTTGACTCCACGTTTGACTATAATCAAAGGTGGAATTCCGACAGGTTCACGCTGTACCACTACCAACCAAGAAGGATGAAAGAGAAGTGCCACTGCTAGTAGCTCCAGCTCCACTTGCTGGGACACTGCCTGTCTGGTTGGGCCACGTGGGCCACAAGTTTCAGAAAGAGTTATGGGCAACCGCAACCGTGTGAATTTTGCAAGGAAATCGCCTGACTTTATATTTTCTTTTATTTATTGGTCCTCTCGGGATAATCATATTAATAGTTCTCGAAATTTTGACTACCAATGCTATCCTTCGACTTTTAATTTGTTTGGATTGATTTTTGAATTATTACTAAATATTTAGTTTGATCCCTAAACTTTTAATTTATTCAATCTATTCCCTCGATTTCCATAATAAAAAAAAATCAAATCGTTTTTTTCGATACTATTCACAAGTTTACATAGTTACGTTATTGCGTGAATTCTAGAATATCACCTTTTAACATTTTTTTACCTTCACAAATGTTGGGATGGTTTCATTTAATTATATACTACCTTACGATCTCCATAATAGTGAGTAGAACCTCATTGAAAGTTCTATCGCGTTGATATTCTTGCTATTTTAATTTCTTAATTTACGAATTTAAATAAATTTAATTAAAAAATGAAACCCGATAGCTTGAAAAGAAAATTGTCTAAAGAACTAGGAATAAGATTTAGATTAATACGAGTACGAATATGTAAAAGTAAATTAACATCGTTCTCATATTGTCTTTTGAAAATATTTATTCTTAATTCGAAAGAAATATCAACATGAGGTTCTACTTTTCATTATAGAAATCATAAACTAAAATATAGTTTTATAAACAGAACTATCGCGATATTTGTAAAAAGAAAAAGGTAAAAAAAAAGTAATAAAGGATAGCACATCTTTTTGAATCTATAAAATAGATTGAAATGAAAAGATATTTTGAAATCTAAGTAATAATATAATTATGAAAAATTGTGAATAGCACCAAAGAATTGATTTGACCATGTGGAAGCTGATAGAATAGATTGAACAAACTTCAAGTTTATGAGATAAATTGAACATATATTAACAATTTAATGCCACATTGAACAAATGAGAAGTTCAATGATAAAATTGCACATTAATGTTAAGATTCGACGCACAATAAAATCAAAGAAAAACATAAAGCGAGAAAGAGAAATCAATGCACGAGATTTTATCCTGATTCAACCTTAAATTAGAGCTGAGTCCAGTAAAGGATTCTACTATAATTAGTACCTTGCACCTCTCATTACATTACTCAATTACAAGCGAAGCCCAAACTACTAATCAAACATAAACTTGAAGTTTGTTTAAGTTAAAATCGTAAAAGCTCTCTAATGTCCAAGGGGTGTTGCCTCCTTGAGACCTCGTCGGGACGGATCCCTGGACCCCGTCCGCACAGGTCGAGTGAGATCCACGTGTTTTTTTTTTGTCAAAGTATGAACCACGCTCCAATAATTAGTTAAAAGTTTAGGGGGTCTTCAGCGTGTTTTTTCCTTAACTAAATGAAAATCGTTCTTAAAAAAAAAAAAAAAAGGAAGTCGAACAGTTACGCAATTTAAATCCAGTGGCCCTACCTACCCATTCTTGAAGGAAACCGTCGAATCTCCCTCCCCGTCGAAATCTGCTGCACAAAATGATATCCATGGAATTTATGTGCGCTGACAGCCTGACACTGAGGAGTGAGGATGACAGCTGTCCAAGCAATAAATAAATAAAAAATAAATAAAAAAGGCAAAATTGCACCGACCATCCTAGTCAATTTACGCAGCGCGAATCAGTAATTACTTATGTGAAAAATATGCAATTAAGTTCTACGTCTTTTTTTTTATGGGTGCAATTTGATCATTTCGGCAAAACGGGGATCGAATTTGGAGGTGCGGCACATTAAAAGTTTGAGGAAAAATTTCAAGTAAGGGCCTAGAATTCCCTCAGAGGTATGACGAATGACATTTTCATCATTTCCTTTTAAAAAATTTCATTCATTTTTTTCCTCTCTTTTTTCCCCTTTCATCTATCCTAGCTTCTCGCCGGTGGTCGGTCTCAAACGATGGCTGGCCACCCGCAAGGGCTAGGCGAGGCTGCCCTCGACGCCGGTGAGGGCCTTGCCTAGGCAGGTCGAAGGTCGCCTTGCTCAGGCGAGTTGAGGGCTACCCTCGTCGACCTCACTCGGGCGATTGTTGAAGCAAAAGAAGCCGGATCAAGAGTTTCAGAGGAGAGCAATGTCGGGTTCTTCTCATCCTTGATGTCATCTTCGTGTTCAATCGCCATTTCCCACCTTCTTCCTCCTGCTCCTTGCGACTAGTGAGGTTCGCGAGGGCAGCCTCTCCCAGCCCTCGCTGGTGGCCAGACCGATCACCAGCAACAAGCTAGGGGAAAAAAGGGAATACATATTGTCGCGACCCGTCCGAAAGCGGACGCGGCTAATGGATTACCGATCGCGGGCCCTTTGATCGGCGCGGGCCCTCCCAGGCCCATACCAAATCGCGACGGGGGTACTTTTTCAAAGGATTCGGCGATAAGAGCCGATTGATTTCGACATTAGTGTGGTCGTGATGGCATGTGCAACTTGTGCATGCATTTGGAGTCGCCACCGGTCTTTCTTGGAGGGTAGACCGGAAACCTTATTGACCGATTGGGAGGGGTCGATCAATTCTGCGGAACCAGAGATTTTGGGTTCGGGAACTTGGTTACGCTGGTGTCATTACCAACGCCCTTTCGGTACCTAACGCGAGTGATTTCCTAGCTAAGAATTCATGCAGGCGCAATTTTAGGTGGGGTAGGTTTGATTCAGGGTTTCATGCAGATTGGAAGACTATTCCTATCAATCACAATCAATTTAAATGAAAGCGCAATCAAGTGCATAAATAAATCACATCAATGCACGTCAATTCACATCACATGGCCTCCTAGTATAGCCATAAGAGCTTAGGGAAGGCGTGATTTAGGACCGAGGTAAAATGGGAAGATTTGGAGGCGATTTAGCCCGAAGGGCCAAATCGTCAATTTTTGGAAGATTTGGATACCGAATTACCCAAAATATTCCATGGCCAGTTGGTTGTGGCCATTTCCCAATTTTGAGAATTTTTTGGAATTTCTTGATTTTTCTTCAATTTTTGGAAGACAATTCGCCCAAAGGGCGAAATCGTCATTTTAAGAAGGGTCGGGGTTCAAAACACCCGGAATGAGCCTTGGCCAGTTGTTTGTGGCCATTTCCTATTTTTTTGGGATTTTCCTGAATTTTTTTAGAATTATTTTGGGAGACGGTTTGCCGGAAGGGCAAAACCGTCATTTCTGGAAAGATCGGGGGTCGAAAGACCCGAAACAGGTCATGACCAGTTGAATGTGGCCATTTCCTATTTTCTAGAATTTTTTAGAATTTTTCTGAATTTTCCGAATGTTTTTGAATTTTTTATGATTTTCTATTTTTTTTATTTGATTTTTTTGATTTACTATTATTTTATTATTATTATTTTTTTATGATTTTTCGAAATTTCTGAAAATAAATCCCAACTGACGGTCCCTAACTCGCCACGTGGCGTCTCGGTGATAATCGAATCATTTTAATTTTTGTAAAATTCGAAATTCATTTCTTTTAATGTTAAAATTTTTTTTTTTTTAAATCATCGGATCTCGACACGTGGCTCATCTGCAGCCGTCCGGTCTAGCATTGTTTTTTTGTTTTTATAGGACGCGACGCAACGCAATGCAAATTATAATAAAAATAAAGAAGATATTAAGTCATTACACAACATAAACATAAGCAAAGGAGGTGGGATCCGGTGAATTTTACGACGTCGGAGTCCGTCGGTGCTCGTGCAACAATGTGTGGGGTATAAACCACCAGCAGGAGGCTTGGCCTTCCGATTCTGGGGTAGCACAATATAATTTACAGAAAATAAATGAATAAAATGCCTTGGACACCAACAGGAGGCTCGGCCTTCCGATTCTGGGTCTAATAAGTAAAATGTAGAAAATGCACACTTTTATTAGATGCAGTACAATGCGAATTAATTATATGATGCATGAAATGCTAGGACATAAAGTAAATACACAGCAAATATTTAGACACCAACAGGAGGCTCGGCCTTCCGATTCTGGGTCTAATAAGTAACATGTAGAAAATGCCCACTTTTATCAAATGCAGTACAATGCAAATTAATTATACGATGCATGAAATGCTAGGACATAAAGTAAATGATATGGCAATTATGCATGGATGACGTGGCATAAACGACATAGCATGATATAACGACGTGGGAAAATATGACATGCAATTATGTAATATGCAATGTAAATGATATTTTATTTTTTTGGTATTTTCAAAGGATCTCGGATGCTTGGTAATTAGAACAACACGAGGAATGGCCATCTCATGGAAGAGTTGTGCTACGCCATTAGAGGTCATGTGGATTATTTCTTCAGTGTGTGAATTGAGTCTTGATGGGAAAACTCCAAATTACCTGCATAGAAAGATTAAATAATAGCAAGAGGGAACTAAAATTAACATTGCAGGAAGGAGCAATTCTAGAGTCATAAAAAAAGGGAGTGAAACTTATAGCTAAACGGGGACGAGGACTAATCACGGTTGGATCGTCAGTGGGAATTCACTGGACTTGGCCGAGCATCTCAACAAACTTGTTGGTTTGCAGTGGACGATTGCTATAAAGGCTTCGGCTCGGTATTGGCGGTGAGCGTCGGAGACACGTCGGGTCCTGATTCAGGACACCAAGAAGTCATCGATGCCACCGAAGGGTGCTCGATATTCACCGACGTTTCTGGTTCGACGCGAAGGACATGCTGATTTCTCGTATAAGAGATCGGAATCGTCATCTTCGCTCATAACTTCCGTGGAAGTTAGTCATCAGCATCACCATCAGGGCTCGGTAGCAGCGAGCGTCGACGTTGGGGTTGTCTCGGTGGCCGTTCAAAGATTGGAGGGGACCTTGCTAATTAAGTCAGCTTGCGGCAAAATCTTCGTCCCCAATCTCCCTTCGTCGAGTGGCTTTTAATGAATTGGATCCCTCCCTTTTTTTTAATCTTTCTTTTTCTCCCCCTTGGGGCAGGGCGTCCATCCCTTGCAACTTTCATTGTCCTTGCCGACAATGAGTGTGATCCTACTCATTTATTCCCCTTCTTTTCTATTTCTTTTTTCTTTTTTCTTTTTTTGGATGAAGACCCCATCTCCCTTTGCTTTTTCCTTCCCCAAAGCTGAAGATGATGATGATGGCTTTGGAGTGGTTGTCCCTGCGCATGTGCTCCCTTAAAGATGATGCCCATTTTTTTATGGAGGAAGTATGCCAATGGCCCATCATATACAATTTCCTAAAGCACGATTAGGAGCAAACTTCTGAAGCGCACTATCGACTCATCCTCTTCTTTTTAACCCCATAATAATCGATCCTTTTTTATCCCAATGAGTCCCCTTCCAGTTTCTTTTCCTTCACTTTTCTTTTTCTTTCTTTTTTATATATTTTTCGAAAATATATTAAAAAAAATGAAAATTATGAAAATTATTTTTTTGGTCAAAATGGTTCATTTAGCCAGGTCACCAAAATTGATTTTTCAATTTTTCAACTTTTTATGGATTTTTTATGAATTTTCAAAAAAATAAAGGAAAAAGGAAAAAAAAAGTTGATCAAAATTTAGGTGTCAACAGCTGCCCCTCTTTGAGAGGAATCTCGTTGGAGGAATCCTCTCAGAGGTTTCTCTCAAAGACAAGGTGACACCTGAGTCCTGATCGACTCGACTCGTGAAACTAAAGGAAAAGGAGTCATGACATCCAGTTTTTCATGCTTGTCGATGTATGCTCTTTCTTGAAGGGGGAAACATTCATTTGACATGAGAGAGTGAGATAATAGAGAGACATACCTGCCACTTACCTGTTCGATATTTGTGCGATTTTCGCGGTGTTTGATGGATTCAAGAGAATTTTTAGGAACTCGTTACTAGAGTATCCTAGAGAGGTTAAGCTCTGACCCGTATGGTAGGTCAAACCATAATGGGATTCCTAACTGATAGGAATCTAAGGAAGACGCGTCCCATTTGGGATTTGCCAAGGATTTTGATCCGTATGGTGGATCGGACCATTGAGTTGACCATTTAAGTGATTTTCACTATTGGATTGACCCTTCAGGCGGTTTCTACCATGGTTTGACCCTTCAGGCGGTTTCTACCTTGGTTTGACCCTTTAGGCGGTTTCTACCTTGAGTTGACCCTTCAGGCGGTATCTACCATTGAGTTGACCCTTCAGGCGGTATCTACCTTGTGTTGACCCTTCAGGCGGTATCTACCTTGAGTTTGACCCTTCAGGCGGTATCTACCTTTGATTTGACCCTTTAGGCGGTTTCTACCTTTGTTTTGACCCTTCAGGCGGTTTCTACATTTGTTTTGACCCTTCAGGCGGTTTCTACCTTGAGTTTGACCCTTCAGGCGGTATCTACCATTGTTTTGCTTTGAAAATGGGTCTCATGACGAGGGTTCTCCACGTCCAATGAGACTGCCTGGTTTTTGAAAATGGGTCTCATGACGAGGGTTCTCCACGTCCAATGAGACTGTTTGATATTTTTGAAAAGGGGTCCTAGGACGAGGGTTCTCCACGTCATGCTAGGACTGTTTGATATTTTTGAAAAGGGGTCCTAGGACGAGGGTTCTCCACGTCATGCTAGGACTGTTTGATATTTTTGAAAAGGGTGTCCTAGGACGAGGGTTCTCCACGTCTGCTGGGACAGTTTGCTGACTTCTTTTGAAAAAGGGTTCTATCCTCACCCCTTCCTTTGAAAGATCCCGAAATTTGCCGGGAATTCAATTTTGAAGCAGTAAAAGATTTTATCTTGACAAAGCTTCACTTGGGTCTGTTGAGGCGACATTCTGGGAGCTGGGTTCTCCAGGTATCCTGCAGAAGTTTGAGCCTGAAAGATTTTTCTTCACCAAGAAAACGTTAGTAATCTTTGGGAAGACCACGGCTGTCCATTTGACAAAAACTGTATGACTTAAGTTTTAATTGTGAAATGTGCATTTTGATGCTGGAGGTTATCCAAAGCATTCTTGCCACACACAGATGTGATCACAAATTCCTTGTGGGGCAAATCTGGATCAAACAATTTGAAATTTCCAAAAAAAGTTTGTTCAAAACATCTATTAGAATATTTCTCGACGAGGAGGTCTTTTCACCTGTTTTGAGATAGTGGTTTTTATAGGGGATGCACTCAATTCCCTACTTACATGTGCCTAGGTTTTAGGCTCATTCGCAGCGCATACATTTTGATCGGTCGGGAGGTCTTCCACGGGACCGTAATGTTGGGCTTGGATATTGGTTTTCAAAGGGGAGACTCACTTTTGAGTCGAGGCCATTGAATGAAAGTCTTCACCATCCGCTCCGGGTTTACAAGTCAAGAACCCTGCAAAATGAGAAAGAAATAGTCTTGCTCGTACTTCTTCGAGCTAAACTATATGTTAACCCAAGTGTCTTAGTCAGAGAAGACTGTTTCAGGGTTATGATGTTGGTAGGATTGAGGACCGAAAAAAGGCTTGTTTTTGGCCCAGAATTCATGAGGGGATTGATGTTGGTGATCATTGCAAACTTGCCACCTGTCTTTTCCATTCTGCATCTTTAACTTTTGGTGTGCAACCGCTTTTGAGATGTGCACAAATTCCTTAGGGAGAATCTCTGGCTGCATTAAGAGATTGACAATTCTGTCTGCGTCTTTCTTCCATGCTTGACATCATTTGGAGGAGCGACCTTTTGATCTGACTCCTTCTAGGCTTTTTCTTTCTTTACCCATCCAAGCTTCATTGGGGATCAATCAGACAACTTGCACGAGCATCGGCCTTGCTTTTACCAGGCACTTTGCTTTTTCTTGATGCTTGGGATTTTCTTCGTCCTCATTTTCCTTTTGAAATCCTGCTTTTCTCATCTTCGGTAGATTATGTTAGACATATGATCGAACGTTTAAACATGCTTTAAGCATTAGCCTAGGAATTTCTTAGTAATCCCTAAGTCTCGAATTCCTCCGTTTCTGAAGTGATGATGCATCCGTCTTGGAATGTGCAATGATCACCAACGGGTTTATGAAATAATTTGGCAGGCCCAACTTGGCTGTGCAAAGGATATGGTGTGTGGGATAGAGAAATGAATGCTTCTCGTCATCCTATGGCACTTGGATTACCATATAAACAACACACAAAGATTAGTCCGAGCAAGAACATTTCTAACCATTTTCTCCTGACGCTGCTGGACTTACTTCCTTTTTGCCCCGGTGTGGGGTGGTTCTTGACAGGGTTAAGAATGAAAACCGCCGTTCAAATGGGTTATCAACGGTCACCTGTAGTGTTTGGGGGATAAGAAACGAATGCCTCCGTCGTCCCAATCCAAGTAATTGCTGCGAATAATCCCCACTTCCGTAGATCCAGATTTTGCTATCTGATCCGCTCCACTCCTCTCTCAAGTGTGTATAGGACGTGTTTGGATTTAGGCTTTGCCTCTCGTCTTTCGAGGAAACGTCCTTTTGAAAGTTTTGAACAACTTTTGATTGGAAAAATCTTTTCCATTTTCTCCAAAAATTCTACCCGTTAAGGGGATTTTAGGATGCACCATGCATGTTCTTATTCATGCTCAGACAACCTCCTGTTTCAAAACATGAATGCCAATGAAATTAGAATTCTATGTCTTTTCTAGACATCAGATTCTGAAAGCTTTTCTTTTCTTCTCTGTTTTTTATTCAACATCTTTAATGGATTGGGGAAAGTGATACTTACCTGTCCCCCGCGGCTGGAGATCCCTGAAAATGCAGAAGAAACATGTTATTGTACGTTCACGAATTTTTCAAAAAATTAGAACGATACATCTTACCCTTGGTCGTGTACTCCAACGGGTAATTCATGGGGTGTGAAAACCTGTTTCACCTTGATGGCGATCCCCTGTCAAAGACGGGAATTATGCGTCAGTTTGCGTTCCAAAATTCAAGGCAAATTGGAGCGATACAGCCTTATTCTTGCTTTGTGTTTCCATTTGAGCACAAACGCGCGGCTTGCAGAAATTGGCCATCCATATTGTGGCCATGATTCCTCCGCTTGGTTGGCGATAAATCCTTCTCAAGGATTTGCCATAGAGGAGATCCATTTGTGTTTTTGGACGCGTTCCAGCGCCACTCTTCCGAGTTCCTTTTATTCAAGGGAAAAAGAAAATTTTATCAAAATGCATGTCAAAGCATGTGACGTAGGAGCGATACTTTTTACCATCCACTAGGTCTTATAATCAAAGACCATCTCCTGGAATCCTGACTTGCGAGGCCAATGATTCTATTCGCCTCCCTGTTAGCGCGCTCTCTTCTTTTGAGGCTTTCGGCGCCAACAACTTCCTGTTAAATGAGTAAAAACTCATGTTAGGCATGTGGTCTTCGAAGACCAAATTGGAACGATACAAGGTTACCGTTCACCCAAATTCGTATCTTGGGGTTTGATTCTGATGCGGACGACTCTGTTATTGCGTCCATTGACTTTGTCAGAGGAGAAACGTCCTGCGTACAAATCATTCACTTGCCCCAGTTTAGGCATGGTTTTGCTGTTTGTCATCTCTGGATTCGATAACCCTGGTCTGAGGCGCTTTCATGGGGGATCATGAGAGTTTGCCCCCGGTTTGGCTCCTCAAAGCAAATGGGGGGAACCTGCTCCTATTGATTTTTGCATATTCTGATCATCCATCTCGATTGTCAGAGTCCTTGATCAATTTTATCTGTCTCAAGACAGCTTGATATTCTTGGGATTCATCATGTGGCGGTTTGGTGATTCTCTCGATCACGGTAGCCATTTGAGGTATTTGATGTTCCCTGTTTGTTATTTGAAAGCATTACATCCTGCGTCCTCTGCTCTTGATCATCATCTGAGAGGAAAAAGAAAGGAAGCATTATTCCCATATCAAGAAAATAATCATTTTGGAACGATACGTCCTTTTACACTTGATTTGCATTCCGTTTTGATGTTGCATATTGATATGCATAACATCTATCAAATTCCTCCATCCGTGCTTGAAGGTATTTGCAACGCCTACGGTTCATTTGCCCCAGCTGGGCGACGTCTGTTTTGTCATTTGAATGCATGAGCTTTTGGGTGCATCGTCTCTTTTATCACCTGTGATAAAAAAAAATGGAGGAAAACTTATCCTCAGATCTGATTAAAAATCAATTAGGAACGATACGTCCTTTCACCAAACGAGTGGCTCTGCGGCCGAATGTATTTTGCACTGAAGGGACGAATTCCACTATGCTCCACGGGTTTGGGGAATTTGCCCCCATTTTCGATAGAAATGAGCCTTATCAAGATGTATATAATACAAATAGATCCCTAATGCAATCAATCTAAGGGACGAGATAGAGAGGATCTTAGCAAAATTAATCTTATACAAGAGAACTAAGAATGTCAAATCAATCAAAGGAATGTGGTCCGAACACTTTGAGATGCCCCAGTTCCAGTCTTCGAGATATGACTCCAGGATCACTTTTTTTTTTTAGGTGGTTTTAGATATACCAACCATCTAAAAACATGCACATGAGACAAGTGAGGATAAAACTTCTAAAAATCAAAGGATTTGGCACCTAAGGTCAAGGTTCCCACCTCGAGTTCTAGAAAGAGCAGATTCCATTGCACAGCTATCGTTGCATTAGGGCTCGATCCATAGTTCGAAATGAGCGGAATTGAAAAGTGGATTACCCCGTGTCTTTCCTCACGGAGATTCCATTTTCAATCCCTTATATTATTTTTCTATAGGCGGCGCCCGGGGTTTTAGGCGCGGTTGTGTGTATTTTCGGTGTCGTGCTAAAGCGATAAACATGCATCTTATTTAACAATCACCGCTTCAATATAAAACATACACACAATCATTCATTCTTACGCCAATCTGCATAAGACAATGTTAATCACAGACTACCCCCATTATCACTCCAATCTGCAAAAATATATAACACATATCATAAGCGGACTTACCTCACCTTCAAGAGCGCCTGCAGGGTTAGAAAAATCACTCAGCGTTTTAATAACGGCCTAAGTCCACTTGGGGTCTAGAACCATAGGTTCTAGAACACAGAGTCCCCAGCAGAGTCGCCAGCTGTCGCGACCCGTTCGAAAGTGGACGCGGCTAATGGATTACCGATCGCGGGCCCTTTGATCGGCGCGGGCCCTCCCAGGCCCATACCAAATCGCGACGGGGGTACTTTTTCAAAGGATTTGGAGATAAGAGCCGATTGATTTCGACATTAGTGTGGTCGTGATGGCATGTGCAACTTGTGCATGCATTTGGAGTCGCCACCCGGTCTTTCTTGGAGGGTAGACCGGAAACCTTATTGACCGATTGGGAGGGGTCGATCAATTCTGCGGAACCAGAGATTTTGGGTTCGGGAACTTGGTTACGCCGGTGTCATTACCAACGCCCTTTCGGTACCTAACGCGAGTGATTTCCTAGCTAAGAATTCATGCAGGCGCAATTTTAGGTGGGGTAGGTTTGATTCAGGGTTTCATGCAGATTGGAAGACTATTCCTATCAATCACAATCAATTTAAATGAAAGCGCAATCAAGTGCATAAATAAATCACATCAATGCACGTCAATTCACATCACATGGCCTCCTAGTATAGCAATAAGGGCTTAGGGAAGGCGTGATTTAGGACCGAGGTAAAATGAGAAGATTTGGAGGCGATTTAGCCCGAAGGGCCAAATCGTCAATTTTTGGAAGATTTGGATACCGAATTACCCAAAATATTCCATGGCCAGTTGATTGTGGCCATTTCCCAATTTTGAGAATTTTTTGGAATTTCTTGATTTTTCTTCAATTTTTGGAAGACAATTCGCCCAAAGGGCGAAATCGTCATTTTAAGAAGGGTCGGGGTTCAAAACACCCGGAATGAGCCTTGGCCAGTTGTTTGTGGCCATTTCCTATTTTTTTGGGATTTTCCTGAATTTTTTTAGAATTATTTTGGGAGACGGTTTGCCGGAAGGGCAAAACCGTCATTTCTGGAAAGATCGGGGGTCGAAAGACCCGAAACAGGTCATGACCAGTTGAATGTGGCCATTTCCTATTTTCTGGAATTTTTTAGAATTTTTCTGAATTTTCCGAATGTTTTTGAATTTTTTATGATTTTCTATTTTTTTTATTTGATTTTTTTGATTTACTATTATTTTATTATTATTATTATTTTATGATTTTTCGAAATTTCTGAAAATAAATCCCAACTGACGGTCCCTAACTCGCCACGTGGCGTCTCGGTGATAATCGAATCATTTTAATTTTTGTAAAATTCGAAATTCATTTCTTTTAATGTTAAAAATATTTTTTTTTTAAATCATCGGATCTCGACACGTGGCTCATCTGCAGCCGTCCGGTCTAGCATTGTTTTTTTGTTTTTATAGGACGCGACGCAACGCAATGCAAATTATAATAAAAATAAAGAAGATATTAAGTCATTACACAACATAAACATAAGCAAAGGAGGTGGGATCCGGTGAATTTTACGACGTCGGAGTCCGTCGGTGCTCGTGCAACAATGTGTGGGGTATAAACCACCAGCAGGAGGCTCGGCCTTCCGATTCTGGGGTAGCACAATATAATTTGCAGAAAATAAATGAATAAAATGCCTTGGACACCAACAGGAGGCTCGGCCTTCCGATTCTGGGTCTAATAAGTAAAATGTAGAAAATGCACACTTTTATTAGATGCAGTACAATGCGAATTAATTATATGATGCATGAAATGCTAGGACATAAAGTAAATACACAGCAAATATTTAGACACCAACAGGAGGCTCGGCCTTCCGATTCTGGGTCTAATAAGTAACATGTAGAAAATGCCCACTTTTATCAAATGCAGTACAATGCAAATTAATTATACGATGCATGAAATGCTAGGACATAAAGTAAATGATATGGCAATTATGCATGGATGACGTGGCATAAACGACATAGCATGATATAACGACGTGGGAAAATATGACATGCAATTATGTAATATGCAATGTAAATGATATTTTATTTTTTTGGTATTTTCAAAGGATCTCGGATGCTTGGTAATTAGAACAACACGAGGAATGGCCATCTCATGGAAGAGTTGTGCTACGCCATTAGAGGTCATGTGGATTATTTCTTCAGTGTGTGAATTGAGTCTTGGTGGGAAAACTCCAAATTACCTGCATAGAAAGATTAAATAATAGCAAGAGGGAACTAAAATTAACATTGCAGGAAGGAGCAATTCTAGAGTCATAAAAAAAGGGAGTGAAACTTATAGCTAAACGGGGACGAGGACTAATCACGGTTGGATCGTCAGTGGGAATTCACTGGACTTGGCCGAGCATCTCAACAAACTTGTTGGTTTGCAGTGGACGATTGCTATAAAGGCTTCGGCTCGGTATTGGCGGTGAGCGTCGGAGACACGTCGGGTCCTGATTCAGGACACCAAGAAGTCATCGATGTCACCGAAGGGTGCTCGATATTCACCGACGTTTCTGGTTCGACGCGAAGGACATGCTGATTTCTCGTATAAGAGATCGGAATCGTCATCTTCGCTCATAACTTCCGTGGAAGTTAGTCATCAGCATCACCATCAGGGCTCGGTAGCAGCGAGCGTCGACGTTGGGGTTGTCTCGGTGGCCGTTCAAAGATTGGAGGGGACCTTGCTAATTAAGTCAGCTTGCGGCAAAATCTTCGTCCCCAATCTCCCTTCGTCGAGTGGCTTTTAATGAATTGGATCCCTCCCTTTTTTTTAATCTTTCTTTTTCTCCCCCTTGGGGCAGGGCGTCCATCCCTTGCAACTTTCATTGTCCTTGCCGACAATGAGTGTGATCCTACTCATTTATTCCCCTTCTTTTCTTTTTTTTTTTTTGGATGAAGACCCCATCTCCCTTTGCTTTTTCCTTCCCCAAAGCTGAAGATGATGATGATGGCTTTGGAGTGGTTGCCCCTGCGCATGTGCTCCCTTAAAGATGATGCCCATTTTTTTATGGAGGAAGTATGCCAATGGCCCATCATATACAATTTCCCAAAGCACGATTAGGAGCAAACTTCTGAAGCGCACTATCGACTCATCCTCTTCTTTTTAACCCCATAATAATCGATCCTTTTTTATCCCAATGAGTCCCCTTCCAGTTTCTTTTCCTTCACTTTTCTTTTTCTTTCTTTTTTATATATTTTTCGAAAATATATTAAAAAAAATGAAAATTATGAAAATTATTTTTTTGGTCAAAATGGTTCATTTAGCTTGGCTAAGGTCACCAAAATTGATTTTTCAATTTTTCAACTTTTTATGGATTTTCTATGAATTTTCAAAAAAATAAAGGAAAAAGGAAAAAAAAAGTTGATCAAAATTTAGGTGTCAACACACACACACACACACACACACACACACACATATATATATATATATATATATATATATATATATATATATATAAAGGAAATAGAGAAAATGCCCTTGATTAGGCCCTTGTTGAAATAATGAAGGTACTTAAGGCTCTTATTTAAGAAAACGAGGACACTTCGGATTTTTATTTAATTTTTTCCCAAATTTCGGCGTGATTTTTTTTTCTTTCCTTTTTTTTCTTTCTAACATGGCCATGACAGAAAAAGGGTTAAAAATTCTAACACGGTTTTTTTTTTTCTGAAGAGGGGTGGTTGGGGTCGTTAAAAAGGATCAATTAAAAATGACCCCCACTTTGGTTTGACTAACAACTGAAAAAGGGTTAGTTTTGCACTAATCAAATGGCCAAAAATTTTCCGACCAAAAAAAAAAGGCTAAAAACTTTAAAGCAACTAAATTAATGGCCCAATCCCAAAAAAAACCTCAAACTTTAGCCTTTGTCCCAAAAATATCCACAACTTTTTTTTGTCTCATAAAAAACCTTCAACTTTTGATTTTGTCCCAAGTCTACCAATCCAATCCCAAAAATACCTCAAACTTTGGCCTTTGTCCCAAAAATATCCACAACTTTTTTTTTGTCTCTTAAAAAACCTTCAACTTTTGAATTTGTCCCAAATCTACTAGTTCAATCACAAAAAAACCCTCAAAACCCATCTCGTAGAATTCCCAACGTCGGCCGTTTAGCTTCTGTCGAAACTCCAAGTGATTCTCAACCGTCGCCCGATGGTGTGGCCTTATCCCGAGACAATAGAAACCCTCGTCATCGGCTCCTTACCCGTTGATAGTCATCGATGCCAATCGAGCCTTCCACCGAGGACCATCGTGCCGACCCTGCATCTGTGACAACAAGCTGCTGCCGACCCTGCATTTGTGACAACAAGCTGCTACCGACCCTGCCTCTGTGACGAAAAACTGCTGCCCCCAATGCTTTCTTGTGATCATCATTTCAGTAAAAATTTGAAGTATAAAAAGAAGTTTTGTTAATATCTTGAAATTTGTATGTGAATCTCGGGGTAACTCAATTATGTCTAGAAATGAATTAATGCAGCTGCAATGTGCCAAACATTCTTCCTTGAAACAATTGGAAATACATTTTAATCTTTGTCGAACAATCATGGGTTCTGTTCAACTGGGCGCGAAACACTTTTTTTTTTTAATAACTGTGGTAAATTTGGGACAAAATCAAAAGTGTGAGGTTTTTTATGAGACAAAAAAAGTTGTGGGTATATTTGGAACAAAGACCAAAGTTTGAGGTTTTTTTGGGACAAAACCAAAAGTTGAAGGTTTTTTAGGAGACAAAAAAAAGTTATGGATATTTTTGGGACAAACGTCAAAGTTTGAGGTTTTTTTTGGAATTAGGCCCTAAATTAATTATTTAGCCTGACCCTTTCAGTCAGCGTGCGTGCTTGTCCCGTTCATACTCTATTTTCACTTGATTTAAAATTACTCTATTTTCACTTGATTTAAAATTACTCTATTTTCACACTATCCCATCTGGAATTCTAGTTAGTAAAATATAATATGAAATTCAGAGATTTCGTAACATCACATCAACTATATGGTGAGTCGAATAAAATTTCACATCGGATCATTGTAAGGAAATTTACTGACTCCAAGGTTGAAAGAACTGGTAGATTAAAAAGATTGACCAGCTAAAAAAAAAGTTAACGAATTGTAAAGAAAAATTACGCTCAGTTAGGTTTTTTTTTACTAACAATAGGAGAGGATAAATTTTTGATAGTTTCTCAAATGAAATGATATTTTTTGTGAAAAAATCGAGAGTCATAAAAAAACCAAAGAAGTTGAGATGATGAAACGGAAATCACGGGGTCCAAAGAAAAGTTACGATAAGGGGCATTTAGTAGGTAAATGAGTATTAGTAAGGATAAATTAGGGTATTTTGCTAATAGGAGAAGAGAAAAAAAAAATCACGGAACTTACGGCTAAAAGTAAATTTACGTCGTCTATAAAAATCACAAAAGTATAAGTAATAGATAATTTGTTCTTAGTGAGGACAATTTTTTTTTGTTCGGAATTAGCGAGGATAATTTAAACGCAAAAAAAAAAAAGACCAAATAGAGTAGAATTTCTACTTTGAAGCAAAAAATTGTTTGGTTATGCAATTTTATTTTTCTACTTCTGAAGCATTTTTTTCCCTCTAGAAGTAGTTTTAAAGCCACTTGAAGTAAAAAATAAAATAAAAATATTTCTCTAAAAAAAATAAAAAAAAATAAACTTCCCTTCCATGCCTTAGTAGTTTATATGGGAATTTATAAGAAAATAAGGAAAATAAACGATGTGAGATCTTTTTCGATTTGCTACAGAATGCAAATCCAAACTGACGATTCTGCGAAACAAATATTATACCATGCCCATCACTAGCAGCACGCTCAACTAGGGGTGTGCAAACTAGACCGGATCGGCCCGGACCGGGCGGGTTGGTCCGGTCCTTGAGGTAGATGGGTTGGTCCCCGGTCTCAATAAATGGGACCGGTGACTGAGTGGTCCGGTCCTCGGGTTCTTGTGTTGGGATCGGACCGGCCCGGCCCAGCCCGGACCGGACCACAAATAATATATAATTATTTATATATAAAAATATATATAATTACAAAAGAAATTGAAAACAAAACGAAATCTCTCAAGAGTAAGAAGAATCCCGGACCGGCCCTGCATTCATATGGCATTCAGTATGCTATCCTGGTGGTGTTTTGGCATTCAGGTGTTTTGGCATTCGATGACTCAAGTTGTCAAGCCCCAATGTGGAATACAATAGTTGTTTAATATATTTTAATATTTTTTGGGATTTGTTTTTCCTTTTTTTTTTCTTTCTTTGTTCTTTTATTTTCATCTTCTTCCAGCCAAGATGAGGGCCAACGAAGCTCGCCCCCACCTCTGATTGATCGCTGGGCTTGGCGGTCAACTGGAGGAAGAATAAAAATATAGTAGTAGGCTTTGTAGCGATTGGGCCGGACCAGGACCGGACCGGACCGACGGTCCTGGTCCTGTTCGGTCCTGGTCCGGTCCATGGTCCCGAAAGTATGGGGACCGGACTATTGGTCCGGTCCTCGGGTTCATGCCGAGACCGGATCGGCCCGGACCATGCACACCCCTACGCTCGACTCTGTTAATAAGATTGGTGGAGGCATTACTAGCTTCAAAGACTCCCACTCTCTAACAACGTAAAATGAATTACAGGAGTAGCTGAACTATACAGATGAGGGTGAGAGGGTGAGAGACACCAAGCAGAGCAAGGAATGACAGTGTCAACCGCAACCACCAGCGATCAGGCCGCACATCCGCAAATAATAGAGAAAACCGCCCTGCATTCTGTACCTGGTGCAAAAGGAAGACCCTCCTGGCACGTAGGAAGAGAATCGTGAGCAAAAGAGAACAGAAATTTAGATTATTCACTTGAAGTGCAGAACAATAGCAGATACTCTATGGAAGTCCATGATCCGGTTCTAGCTTTCGTGTGCCAAACCACAGCACAAGGTCACCATGTTACGAAGGAAGATTTCCCCGAAAGAATAAAAAATTACCTTAGAAGACCTCAATTATCGAGACATATAATATCAATGTACTCTTGGGGTTCTTTGTGACAGCATGGAGCAATCAACTCTCCTCCTGAAATATCAAGAGAAATCAATTAAACATTCAGTGAAGTAAATCAACCGTGGCATAAGCAACTTTTCTTAATAAGTCATGAACAAGACCCTCGCAACCCTTCCAAGTAATACCCTCCATCTCTGATGGGCCAAGAAAACAAATAAGGAAAAGAAACCAAGGAAGATAGGCAATGAAGACCTCCAATATCGGAATGTGGGCAGCATTGTGCTTGCTCTGGATGGGACCAAATTGCAAGATTCATTAAGATTAGGATTTTCTGCATCACGACACCTGCAGCAGATTGCAGTCCAGCAGAAGCCATTTAAAATGAAGAGGAAGGTACTCCAGATCTCTCGACAACAACAGGCCGGCACAAAATGAGTTGATTCTTTCTGAAATATCATCCTATGAGTATCAATTGCTGTTAAAAGGATCTTGAAGGAAGTCGAATCAGGTGTGGACTGCAAATATCATTGTCACGTGACTTGCACTGACCATTTCAACAGAAACTCAAGTACCTGGAGCCGGGGAGGAAGTTACGACTGCTGTGGTAGAGGATCCATGACAAATGAGTTTTGAGTGAAAAAATAACAATTAGCTTGTCATGCTTCGGTCAACAAGTTGCACAACTACATGCCAGTCCAAAATTTACACCAACTCTTAATCACTGGAATTTTTTTTTTTTTTTAAATCTTCATATATAACTAACCTTCATGGATGCAGATTACTCCTTCCAACCTTGCATCCTAATTTATCCAAGGAAATTTTCTGTCAATTCATCAAGACGCCAATTCAAGCACTCTAATGTACACAACCTTGTCGAATCTCCCTTCTGAGATAGCACCATCACATTGTAGGTGTTTTTATCAGCTACAGAAATGCCAATATGCAATACTAAAAAGCGTTAGCCAAGTTTTACTAAGTTCATCTCCAAAAAATGTAGAAAATAGGAGAGACTGATGCGATCCTGGAATAGTGAAAAACAACAAAGAAGAAAGGTACCTCAATGTCGTCCCCCAAGATATGTACCATTGACAAGCAGATTATCCTCGGTGCTGATATCACAGGTTGCTGTTGCTTTAGCTCTGTACTTCGTCCACTAATCATTCCTCAACCCACTGAAACAGCCCTGTCTGACATGTCCTCAGAGCAAGATGCGTCCGAAGATAAATTACATTCTGAAAGGCTTGAGGGAACCAAATAATGTATATCTCCTCCTATACATGCATCCTGTGCAAGTCCATGACTACATAATGTAATTTCCTCCGCAGGAAACAATCCCAAATCTCTCATCTCAATTAACAAACCAAAAGCCAAATGTGAACCATGTGATCTGGAAAGAAAACTACATATCCTATTAAAATTATTACAGCTTAATACTATCCTCCCATTGACCATTTCGCGGAGTATATGGGTCACCATTTTGGCATCTTTATCTTTGCAAAATCTAGAGACCATCATATTATACACTTGCGTATCAGGAGATATGCCAGCCCCCTTCATCTCATCATACAGAGCAATAACGTCATGCCCTCTACCACCCCTTAAAAGTCCACGAATGGCTACTGTGTAGGATACAACATCCACCTCATTTTTCTCCTCTATGGCTTTCCTGAAAAATCTAATTGCTTGATGGCATTTACCAACTTTAATTAGACCATTGATGATGATTGTATGTACATGACCATCAAGATCAGAACCACTCCTTATAATACCTTTATATACATTTATTGCTTCACCAATTCTCCTTGCTCCACAAAGTCCGCTCAACAATCCAGCAAAACTGTACTTGTCTGGTGTGAAACCACTGTCGATCAGATCGTCATACAAATCTACAGCCCGGGATGGTAACCCAGCCTTGCAAAAGTAACTCAAACGGGAGTTATAAAGTACTAGGTCTGCCTCAGTGTCAAGTTCAATCACTGACTTGGGCACAAGAGAGAACCTCCTCGAACGACAAAGGGTCGTCAACAATGAGCAGATGGTGTAACGATCAGGCACAAGATTTCGTTCGGACAAACTAATGAAAATACCAAGTGCATCATCAAACCGCCCATTCTTACAGAAACAATCTATTAGCACATTACAAAGAACCAAGTCAGGAGCATTCCCTTTTGACTCCATGATACTTAATATATTCAATGCACGATTAACCATCTGGGATTCCATGAATCCCTTTATCAGAGAAGTGTAAGTAACAACATTAGGGGTACAGCCACTTTCACCCATCTTCTCCAACAAATATACTGCCATATCCAATCGCTGCAGCCGGCAAAACCCATTTATTAACATGCTCCACGCATTTACAGATACAGCATCACCCATAGTTATCATGAGTGTCAACACTTGAGTTGCCTCTACTAACCTACACTTCTTTACAAAAGCATTTAAAACCATCTCAAGCGTCGCAATATTAGGATAAAAACCATTCTTCAACATACTTCTGACAACATCCCTCATTTTACCGGGCTCATCTACTTTGCACAAATTACGCAGCGCAATATCAAAAGAAAAAAAGTTCGGAACCTGAGTTTGCTTCAAGACCTCAAGAGCAACATCAACCCGTCCCATCTTGAACAGGACGTCCATCCATATGTTGCGCGCAAACGTGTTGGGAGTGAAACCAAACCTCCCCATTTGCTCGAAAGTCTCGAGGACCAACTCATACAATCCTCCATGCCTGTAAATCCTCAACAGAAGAAGGAAAGTCTGAGCCTTTATCGCGCACCCAATATTCTCCAGCTCCCCAACAATGCAGCTCACGGTCCCGTACCGATCTCCGAGGCGCACGACCACACTAACCACGTGATCAAACGAACGCGGATCGTGAAAATAATTAGGTTGCTTAGCACACCACAGGAAGAATCTCAGAGCGATCAAATCGGAGGGGCAGCTCGACAAGGTGGAGCACACGACGTCGGGGGTCAGAGCGAGCGTGTTCTTATCGGAAAATCGGCGAATTCGTCGGAGATTTTGTCGGGAAGAAGAGGTGTGAGCGCTGCGAATGGAGGATTGAGCCGGTGACGAAAGAGGGGGAACAACGAGAGACAAGAAGCGAAGCATCCGAAGGGTGTGGATCGGAGCACAGCGAGGCGATGTCCATTGAAATCGCCATAACATTGCTCGCCGAATTCATATCATAAGCTCGGGCGCGCGAGGGTGTGGGGGGAACAACTGTGGATTGCCACGAAAAAGGGGAGGGAGGGAGAGAGGTTCAGGGTTTTGCATCTGTTAAACCCTAGTGGAGCGAGGCTTGTCTGTCTATCTGGCAACGCATGAACATTAATTATTATACAAGAGAAATGGGGGAGAAAAATTAAATTAATCCTGCCGCCATTCGATCCCAAACGTTGACCGTTGGATCAAATTCATTCAATCTCAACCGTCCTGTGTTTCATTCCCGGTTTACTTCCGGTTCCCAATTGTTTTTAAGTAGGGATAAAAAAAAAAAAAAATTGCGTCGAAAGTCCTGAAATTAATCTCGTAGACGTAATTAGGTTCTAAAACTTTGACTCGATGCAATCAAGTCATAAGCTTGTAATATTATTGTAATTAAGGGACTCCGTTTAAATACTGGCTTTAATTATTAATGTTTCTCTTCTACGTGGTTATTTACTTAATTGGGTTGGTCCAAGGTTGGAGTAGAGCGATGTTGTTTCTTCTTCCCCCTATAACCCCTAGTCAAAAGTGGCATGCCCGACGTTTGAATCAAGTGGCATAACTCCTAGGTGTATTCGGAGCTAATATGCTACCGTGGTCTTCAATCACGAAATTCTCCGGGCAAAGACAAGGAAAAAGGAAACAAACAAGGTACCATGGTTGTGGAGAGGTTGATATTAGGGTTCTTGCGATTCTTCTCATGTGGGTTCATACGAACAACTTCAACTTTTACTTTTGTAGCAATTCTACCCCCCAAACTTTTACCCTTGTCTCAATTTTTTCGGCCTAGTACAGAAAAGAACCCCTCAATTTTAGCATATGTTCCATATTATATTAAAAAAAATTATCTCATAAAAGACCTTTTAACTTTTACTTTTATCTCGATTTTACCAATGTTAGCCTTCCATCTATAGTCATCATTAGTTAATCTTATGTGGTATTTTCGCGTTAACCTTAACAAAACAAAGCTGACATGAAAAAAAATCTCGAACTTCTCTTTTGTTGTTTGTTTTCCCTACATATTGCCAGGAGATATATAGTCATTCAAGACGGCGCGCTTCTATTCTCTTCGACACTCAACAGCCCAAAAAATGACTAGACATGAAGATATTCTAATGGACTATTTAAAATATCTACTGTTTCTAAATATTGAAAAGTTATTGGTAAATTCAACGAAAAAATTCGAGCCACGTAGGATTAATTAACGGTGATTATGAAGAGATGGCTGACGGTGGTAGAATTGGGATAAAAGTAAAACAAGGTGATTTTTTAGTAGATAAAACTTTTTTAATATAATTGGGACAGATGCTAAAGTTGAGGATTTTTTTCGGATATTAAACCGGTAGAATTGGGATAATAGTAAAAGTTGGGGGTTTTTTACGAGATAATTTTTTTTTTGGATATAATTAATACAAATGCTAAAGTTAGAGATTTTTTTAGGTATTCGGCCGAAGATATTAAGTCGAGCAAGGACATGATGCTTCACCTCCTTGAAAGAGATCTAAGTACTGTGCCAATCAAGCCAGTTGAGGCGCAACGAATTTGACATGAGCTCGCTACTAGCTGAAATCAAGATTTAAATGGTAAAAGCATAGAGGTTCAAAGGAGGAGCTCGCACTAGTGAAGAAAGACGCTACATTATTTGGCGTTTGTCCTCTGCATGTTGTGTCTCCTCTGTTTGGTTGAGATAATTCCTGAAGGTGTGAGTGAATTAGAGAGATGTTTCAACATGAATGTAGGCAATTCTTCTTAGATCAAATCAATGAGACTCCTATGTTTCAATACTGCATGCACAACGTCCAGTTCTTTTTTTTTTTTGGATCAAATCAACTGATGATATTGAATAAACATCAAATGAAGGAGCATGCACTACATAAAAGTGGACACTTTCTTAGCACTCGTTGATCTAATCTCGGGCTCCATATGAAGGTCGAATGCCAACTTTAAAAGACCAATTGACTTTACCGAAGGTCTGGCATCGCCTAGGCTTGCACATGAAAATTGCGAATAGCCCAATTTTGCAGAAAATGAAGCCATCCAACTCCCTCATTAGGTGTTCCGTACCGACACGTCCGGGCTTATGCGCGACAAACATTCATAGAAGCAAATTCTGTATCTGATCCAACTTTTCTGGCACGATGCACATGCAAAAATGATGCTGATCTCAAAGGTGTCTAGATACTGAAGCTCCAAATGAAGATCCAATTACAAGTTGTGTAGCCAACGCGACCATACAGTTCAAAGCTTGCATTATTTGGTCCAATGTCCAGCCTCAATGCCGAAACCTAAGCAACTTTTTGTTCTTCAGACATAAGTATTGCTTACCGTCCCACTACTGCAATGATCTCTTTAAATAAGAAACCATAATAACTATCCCACTGCCATGGGAATGCCTCCCATGTTTTGTATCAGCCATATCCCAAATTATAGAATTTGCAACAGAAAAATTAAACTAATTGGAGGATCGAGCGAGCGCATCATGTCAGGAACTGACTTTCAAATTTCAAGTTCATACATCAGAAACCTCTTATCACTACGGTTATCCTAAAATGAATCTGCTGGAGATATGCCTCGAAAGAACTTTCAGCACTGTTCTAAATTCAAGAAAAGATCTGCCCTCTCGATTCTCTGTCGACTTATGGAGGGACGTTAATCTAAGAGCACTCCTGCCTAAAAGCAAAATCACCTGTTAGAAAAAGCAGCTGCAGCGCTTGGACCTCCTCAGAAGTACGGGCGCTTTCTCATTTGTTAATTACCGAGCCTGTACCAAAGTCACAGCAATTTGTAATCTCGATTCTCTGAATAATTCTGCTAAAACAGTGTAATGATTTTCCTTGCTTGGGACACAAGGATATTCAATCCGCAATATGTCTATGACCAATGTTGTTATCATGGCAAGAGTAATGCTATGAGACAGTTGAAGATGATAGAGGGTATTTTTCCAATGTCCGAATATCGTTATCCCCTTGTGTCCATGATATGTTTAGGCTTTCAATAGCCCACTAAATCTGCATGACATGTCATCTACTGATGGACTTTGTGATTGCTTATGTCAATGAACTGAATGGCAATTGAGGTGCTAAAGCAAATAAACCAAATATAGTGCAGACTGATGCACCAGACAAACGTACAGATAAATATGTCAACCTCTATAAACTAATCCAGGCAAAAGTATGTCCTGCTTAACAAATGCATGACTTCAGTAACTATAACATGGCCAGATGACATGTTAATGATACAACTATCTAGGTGGTCTCATCCATATGTAGAGAGAGATGCCAATGTTCATGACTTGATGGTGAATGGATGCATGGAACAGCTGCAAGATGCATCCTAGGATGAGGTAGTTCGATTCTGTTGAGCATGAGAAACAGAGTACGTCCCCTTCAAGCTACTGATAAGTCATCGTCTGTGGAGCTCCATTGGCACCTGGAGCTGCAACAAGCTGGCCGGCATCCTTTCTTTTCCCAAATGGGTTCTTTGAGTATGTAATCGTACGTCAAAGAAATGACAATACAAGTCACAAAAGGCCACGATGATGTAAAGAGTAAGTATAAAACACGTCATTGTGTGTTCACCATACGTTCTCAGTAAAAGAGCACACATAAACGGAAGTTCAAAATCACGATCTCAGTAACTGGTAAATTCACAGCCAGAGAGAAAATCAAGATGTCATTTAAGGTATACTGATGGATAAACCTGCCAACTGCTTAAAACAGCCGATTTAACAATGACATAAACAGCCACAAGAACACAACTCCTCCAACCTAAAGTGTGGACTTAAAGGCTTAATATGATTGTCAAATCTATATGTTGCAACCTTCGGAGATAACACCCAATTCTAAAGACAGTTCATAGCGGATAGTTCTTCTGCATCAGTGTCTTTCTAGAGATCCTCAGAATAAATTGAGCTAACATATTGCTATTAGTGCAATGAAGGTGAAAAAGAGAGAGGCTAGCAAGAATAAACAACCCATTCACAATAGTGAATGAAATGGAAAAAGGATATTGAATTCGCATGCCGACAGAACCAGAGCTGGAGATAACAGCACCCTGCAAACTGTGATGTACATTTGTGGCGCTATTGACATCCTGTCCAAAGAAACGAATGAATTTGTTACATGAGATATGCTACACAATGATCTTAGCATCAAGTGAAGTGAAAAGAGGATGGTAGCAGTATTCTTACTTCAAACTCAATGAAGCAAACCGTATGTCTTTCCTGCCTAAGGATCTTCATCTGCTTAAAACCAGGTTGCCTGCGTAACCAGAGATTCCAAAGAGGTGAAAAATGAAGTCCCTCCAGCAGCCATGTCCTAAATAGGCAAGGGGAAGCATGAAAATGTAAAACTTCTTACACAGAGAAAAGACCCCTGAGCTCTTCCTCGTTAACATTCTCCCCAAGATTCCCAATAAACAAGGTATTGCATGGAGGATTGTCTTTCATGTTCTGCAAAACCATCATAAGGAATATGTAGGCTTTCCAACAATTTACCAAACATGAAAAAACACACTTTAGATGGGTTGTTAAAAAAAAAAATCACAAAAACGAAATGCTTGAGTACAAAACACTGAGGCACATATATTTTTGTCCTACTTGTAATTTTTCTTTTCCACCATTTTGTTTCTAGCATAAAGACTGAGATAATTAATCATCAGAAATACAGGAGTGCCCCTGCCCAAATCTATTATGGACAGATTAGACTCAGAGAAAAAGAGAGAATGATAAACATACAAACAAGACTCGTTAGTCGAGGAAAAGGATGAGCACCATTCACCGGAATAATTAGTACTTTCCCAAGCTTCACAGGTAAAGCGAGTAAGAATTACTAATGACCCAAATGGCAGGGGGACATAAGCAAGGAATCATTTGTACATGATTAAGCAAGGAATCATTTGTACATGATTTGTCAAAGTGGCGCCGTGAATTATCTTAAAAGGTCAATGAGCATACCTCTAGCTCAACATCCTTACAAAAGATTGATGAGAGTAGAGAATCAAAAAGGTATTGACAAAGTTTGCAAAAAGAAGATCCTCATATCATGTCAACAAGACAGTCTGTGTACAAAACTAATGTCTGCTCTACATTTATGATCAAGAAATAATATCTGGCACATGAACATTAGCAAGATACCTTTTAAACAAGGAAAAGTATCCAGCAAGTTGACATCATTTGAAGCGTCATTAACTTATACAGGTGGAATGTAAGTACTTCAATAACAACATACAAAAGCAACTATTCCATTTCATGATCGGATCAACTTCAACAGTACAGGAAAGAGGAAACCACTTCAACTTTGCAATTCATCAAAACCACTTCAATTACGTTGATAACAATATGATGCAAGCAAGCTTGATTAAATTCTCATAGACGTCATGACTTGAGGAAAAAAAATCAAGTTTGACATCTAAATGAAAGATATGCCATGGCAATAAGTAACAAATGTCACAACTGAAGTAGAGTAATTCAGCTCTACCTGTACAGGCACATAGTTGGTAGGTGCTGGAACAGGAGCAGGAGCAGGCATTGGCACCGCAGGTACAGGATAAGCTGCAAATGGATCATAAGGTGGAGGAGGAGGGGGCGCCATATACCTAAGATACATATACAGTATCTGGTAAGAACACTGCTGCATATGCATAAGGTGCTTCCTTATAGACAGCAGCACAAGCCTCTTATAAACCATTCATTCAGTTCACTCTTATTATGTCCATGCAATTCCTTGCCATTACAAAACATAAACACTGGGAAAAGGTATTTGTTACCCATGTGGTCCCCAAACAGGTGCTGGAGGGGGATGAAATGGAGAGGGACTGGCATAGCCAGCATGGCCATAATCACCACCAGTTCGCATGCGTTTACTTTGATCATAAACTCCAGAATCTGCCACAATTCCTGCATATAAATGGATATCAGAATCCCGAATTTCAGTTGCAGATGTGGATCACACAATAATAATTAGCAGTGAGGGGAACTAATTAAGGTATACTATTTAGATGGCCAAATGTCTGAACCTTCTAATCTTTTTCCATTCATTTAACCTTAAATAGGCTTACCTACGGCCTTTGCATCAACTACCATAAATTCGGTGTTTTAAGTAGAAAACAAGCTTGTTCGCATAGATGCTCACTCTTGGTGTTAATAGTGGAAAAACAAAATTACAAAGAGAATCAATTAATTAATTCTTTTTGGCGAACAATGACCGAGGTTTTTCGATGTTTGGCTTGCATTAATCTCTATCTAGAGTAAAACAAACAGACAGGTTGGAAAGGACCAGAGAACTGACAAAGAGTTAATAATTAGTAAATGGCCCTTCCTTGGAAGTTTCATATACCTCAGCTCCATCGAAAGAATAATACGATCAACTAAAGCAACAAAGGTGTTATCAGTACAAAGAAGTTGTGTCGCACAGAACCCAAACATAACAGCCTACATCTTTCCCTTCACGTTCAACTAATGAATGTCCCCTCTGACTAAGTTGTTGACAGAGTTATCTATTTACTTATACAATATCTGAGCATCACTTGCCCTCAATAGGTTTTGTTTTTGCAAAAACGGGATCTCGCATTTAATGTCCGAGTGAGAAAGCTGGATATATAATAACAACGCTAGAGAAATGGCCAACTAAACATTAAATAAGGCAGTCTCGATTTTCTTTTCACCGTCTCAGACGGCAATCTGAGACAGCATTTATCGGATTGAGATAGTAATCACGATATGGCATGCTGGAGCTCACCTCTCTTGACAAACAGATTCTTCTTGGCCATCTCAGTGTGTAAGACAGATTTTGTCTCCGCATCGAAAACCATATCCTAACCACCCCGTGGACAAAATCAGTCAACGCACAAGTGAGAAAAGATCGACAAATAACACAGGCAAAGAGGAGACACAGCAAATTACAATCAATCAGTGCAATGCACGATTCCACTTCTGACCTGCAGCGTGTCTTTAGCAGCAAGAGCGAGTTGACCTGTCGAGAACAGTGCAAAACCCATGGGCTTTTCACCTTTGAAGTTCACTTGCGACGCCTCGTAGCCAGGCAACCACCTGAGCAGATTCTGGAGTTCCCTTTCTTTGATATCATCCGGGAGGCCGGTTATGAAGATTGTCCGGACCTAAACACATCGCATACACACACCCAATCACTTCACCGGCTCTTGTAGCAAAGGAGAAGCGGAGCTCGTTCATCAAAGGCCGTCAATACATTTAAAAAAAAAAAAAAAACAATCCACTACTACGACAAAATGAGCTTTCAGACTTCACTCAGATCACACCACAGCACATGATCATAATGCTTAATAGTTGCTACCGTCCAAAAACCAATATAAGCCAAAAAAAGATCCGGACTTCAAATTAGGGTTAGGCAGTTTCCATTCTATCTCGAGCACTTCAATACACGCATGGCTAAAAGCTTAAGAGAGAGAGAGACCTCGTCGTGAGAAGCGATGGGAGAGGGGTGAGGGTGAGGGTGAGGCGGGGGAGGAGGAGCGGCGGCGGCGGGCGCCGGAGCGGGAGGCGGAGCTGCGGCGGTGGCGGGGGCCCATTGCTGGTGGTAGGGATGCATTCCAGCACCTGCCATGTCCCTTTTTCTCCTAAATTCCTCCGACTGGCCTGCGAGGATCTGAGTCCGCCCTCTCTGATCCGGATTGAACTCCCAAGAACACTAGAATTGGAGAAGGAATCTGTGCCTACGCTAAATCACTACCACCATCCCCGGTCAGCTTCAACATCACTCCCTTTTTGTTCAAAACCTTTTTCCCATACTGCCCCTGCGAGCCGGACCGGTCCGATCTGGGCCTGGACAGAGAAGCTTTCTTTCTCCAGAAAGAAGAAACAAGACAGACTGTCAAGGGCGTGTTTTGTTCGGACTTATGTATATAAGCAAAATAATTTCTTTCCTTAACTATAAATCGCATATCAATTAAGATTCTTCAATATTTGCGCGTTGTGAAAGTTTCGGGGGTTCCGACATTTTAAAAATAATTAAAATATGTAAGTAGTGATGTTCGAATTATATAAATAAAAATAAAAATCAGTATACGCGTATGCTTTATCATGTCAATTCAACAACAACAACAACAACAAAAATCCATCGCCCAACTCGACTTCCACCAGACCGCCATATCTGTTCTCTTTATCCACCGGGTTTTACACTTGACGATGATGATGTACTTTCTCTTTTGAAATCTCGAACAGTCAACTTCTCAAGTAATTTTTTTTTTCGAAACTTCTCATGTGTGTGTATATATATATATTACCTTTCTCAAGGAACTCCGCTTATGTATGTTTACATAGCCGTAAATGATGAGGGTTACGTCAAGCGTGGCGAGCCGATGTAAAAACATATTTATCCCATATTAGTTGGGGTCGACAGTCGATGAACTTCGGAGATACATAAAATAAAAACATGACCGATCGAGAAAAAATATAAAATGTAAAAATAAATAAATAAAGATAATAATATACATAAATCCAAATTGATTGACAGAAAACTTAGTCTCTATTCTCAAACGATGTTCAATAACTCTCTCCCACAACTTCATTATATGGCTCATAAGCTTAATGCCTCTATAGTTGAAACAATTCTAGATATCCCCTTGTTCTTATAGATAGGCACAAGTATACTCTCCATCCATTCATCAGGCATCTTATAAGCATGGAGGATCTTGTTAAAAAGATTAGTCAACTAACTTATTGCTACATCCCCTAAGCATCTCCACATTTCAATAGGGACATCATCGGGTCCCAAGACTTTACTAGTCTTCATCTTCTTTGATGCCTTCTTAACTTTTCGTGCTTTGACTCTACGCACAAACCTTCTGTTTAAATCATCAGAAGCATCTTCCAAATCCATCTCACTTTTATCGCTCTCTCCAATAAATTTTTTGTTAAAATAACTCATCTACCTTCCCTTAACTTCTTCATCTCTTACCAAAAGTGTGTGATTTCCATCATTGATGCATCTAACCTATGTCAAGTCTTTATTTTTCTTGTCCCTTGACTTTGCAAGTCGATAAATACATTTTTATCCTTCTTTGCTCCCAAGTTTTTTGTACATATTAGTAAAAACCTTGCATCTGGCCTCTCGCACAGCTTTCTTGGCATTTTTTCTCGCAAATCTAAACTATTGCAAGTTCTCTTCATTAAGACATTTATGTAAACATCTGAAACACTATTTCTTTTATTTAATTGCCTCATGCACCTCTTCATTCCACCATTAAGTTTCCTTTATTTGATACTCGTTCTCTTTACTTTCTCCTAACACCCCTCTAGCCACTCTCTAAATGCAGTTAGACATCCCTTTTCACATCATATTTACTTCATCCTCCAGTCGCCACGGTCCTTCATGTAGCATTCTTTCCTTGAATTCTGTTTGTTTCTCCTCATGTAACTTCCACCATCTTACTCTGAGGTGCTGAGCACCTATGTAGCACCGATACGATACGCGATACGGGACACGATACGATATGCCGATACGTGATTTCTAAAAAAAAAAAAAAGAAATTTTCGATACGTTGGGATACGTTGTGTGTGTATATAATTTTTATGATTTCAATAATAACATCATGATAAAGAACATAAATAATAAATGCATGTAAGGCTAAAGAGCTTTGTTCCTTTTTTTTTTCTTCTTGCTCTCTTGGAGATATCATAAATTACTTCCACGTTTGGCAAAAAAATAGAGAAAGTGAGAAAGCTTCATATGCACTGTTTGGAAGCTGCTGCAGTGAAATAAAAATCTTATCCCACATCGGCCAAAAAGGGGTGCACTGCAATGTTTCAGGGGCAGGATGCTTGGGCTATCAGGGAGGCTTGAGGGCCCATTGGGCTGGTACTGATTGTCTTTGCAGTGAAAGATTTCCCGGGCGTAATTTTGGGACGCAAAACGTGAGGAAGCGAATCTCGGGGTGGCGTGTCAGACGCGTATCGTGTCCGATGTGTATCCGATACGCATTAAAATCCTTAGGGCACGTATCCGTGCTACATAGCTGAGCACTTCTTTGCATATATATATATATATATATATATATATATATATATATATTACAGCTCTTTCGTGCTGCTTTCCCTCTGCCGAGACGAAAAAGTGGTCCTAATGATGTCTGCTGAAACGAACATTAGCTTTTCAAGACTCAGAGGAACAGCTCATTTAGCTGTTACTTATGATGGTTTCTTCCATTAATAGACATTGAGATGATAGGTTCTGATCATGGATTTATCTCAGCTTCGAAACAGATTGACACCGTGAAATGTTTTTTTTTCCCCTTCTAATTCAGCAGGCTTCAGCTTTCCTGGAAGACTAGTTGTCACATGAGATCTTGGCTTTGTAATGTATTCCCCCATCCCAAAACAAGTACTTCATCGATTCATATCTGAGGAAGAAAGCCGAGAACAGTAAATACGGTTCTACAGGATATTATATGAGAAGGGTACAACAGACAACCATGGCACACTCTCAATACCGGTAACGCTAAAAACTAGAAGATGATTGATAAGACTAGAGAGGGACACAAGGTAACACAACTGCTACCACCGCTTCTGCAATGATAGGCACAGAGCTTATCGCCTCTCTGGCGTGTAGCTTTATTCATCAGAGAAATGGCAGCAACACCAGGAGAGCACGATTCGAATTATAGATTCAGGAAGACAAACTCTTCGATAGCCGGGACTTCTCCGATTTTCTTGAGGGTCTCCTTATTTGGTTCCTCGTCCACACCAATCGCCATAATAGCATGCTTCCTACGCACGGTCCGCCCCACGCTCATGAAGCTCACGTTGACATTATGCTCGCCGAGTATGTTCCCTACGCGGCCAATCATGCCCGGCTGGTCAACTTGCCTGCACAGGATTAGGTTCCCTTCCAAGCTCACATCAACCCCAAATGAGCCCACACAAGTAAGCCGAGGGATCCCATCCTTCACTTTCCCCTCGATGCTGATCTCTCCATTCTCGGTGACGGCACTGGCGAATTTAGATTCCACATTGGATATCTTTACTTGAATTGAATCGACGGGAGACTCTGGGGAGGCGTCCACCCTCACCCGCTCCTCACCTATACGGAGGCCCTTTTGCTTGGCCGTATAGTCTGCATTGACTAGATTGATGTACGAGGACGAAATCGGCTCGATGATGCCCTTTGTGATCATTGCTCGAAGAAGTCTAGTGTCGAGGTCATCCGTGTCGCGAGCTGACGTATAGATGACCCTAACAGATTGAATTCCTCTCCCTCCTGCCACTAACTGCACGGCTAGCCGACCCAATTTCTCAGCTAGCACCACATAAGGAGCCAGTTCTGATAGAACCTGCGAAGAGGACCGAGAGGTTAGCTGATGAACAATATGTTACTGGAAGTCGGGGATTTAGGAGTGACCAGTAGAATATCTTACATCTGGGGGAACCATGGGAGCATTGACCGCAGTAGCAGCAAGTTCTCCATTCAATGCTCCAACAACAGCCTCCGCAATCTCGATAGCAACACCTTCCTGTTCGATAGGGTGATTGATTAGTTGAAGCAGCTATTTAGCAAGCGAAAATCTTCTATGTTGTTTAACTTTTCAAGTGTAAAGTTACCTGTGCTTCCTTTGTGCTGGCTCCCAGATGAGGTGTGACGGTGACATTAGGATGTTGCACCAACTTGCTGTCTATTGGTGGGGGTTCCTTTGTGAAGACATCAAGTGCTGCCTGTTGCGACAACAAGAAGAAGAAAAATCTTCACTGAGTCTGCAGAAAGAACATTACAACACAGAGAGAGAGAGAGAGAGAGAGAGAGCCTTCCAATTGAGGAAAAAAAATCAACGATTGGAATACGTCGTGTATCCTTCTCCTGACTTGTGCTAGCAAAAGAAAGCATCTGACCACCAATTTGGATTGGGGCCTAAGAGTTCAAAAGAAGAAGCAGCAAATCTCCTCGAGTTTTTGCACTCTCATATACGAAGAACATGAGCAGATTATCCTTCCACATAACGGGATCAAGACTACCATAAGCTAGAGCAACTCGACTAAGAGGGAAAAGAAGAGGGCAAGCACCTGAGCAACTACTCCGCTATCGAGAGCCCTGACTAGTGCATCCTCATCAATAACTCCTCCCCTGGCGACATTTATGATGCGAACTCCCTTCTTCATCTTCGAGAATGTGTTGTCGTTGAAAATCTTATTAGTAGTAGACGTGAGAGGCATGTGGAGAGAAAGGAAGTCTGCGGTAGCAATGGCTTGATCAAAAGACACCAATTCCACACCCATGGCTCGGGCTCTGTCAGCTGGCGCATACGGGTCATGCGCTATGACAGTCATTCCTAGACCCTTTGCACGTCTTGCAACTTCTGATCCCACTTTACCGAATCCCATGACAGCTAACGTCTTTCCAACTAGAGAGACACCAACATACTTGTTTCTCTCCCATTTTCCTTGAGAAGATGAAAAAGAAAAAACAGATTAGGAACAGGGAAGGAGCGATCGGGTTCACCGTGCACTATTAAGGGAACATAGATTTAAAAAAAAATGGAGGGAGGCAGGAATATCTGAGTCAAGGCATTCGCACTATCATGGGTCCAGAAAAAGCTTGCATTGTGAGTAATTCTAATACACAATAGATACTTAAATATCTAAGTTCTTCGCAAGGAGTCCGCCAACATCTGATAGCTGTTTTCTCCATCTTTGCAAGTCCAGCCAGATATGATCAATGGCGCAGATCGATAGTTCAACACCCAGACACCGAAAAAGTGAAATGTTGGTTCTGTTGTATCTTGTTTATGCTAAAAGAAACAGAGAACATTTTACAACTTGAGGCTCTGACTCTTGGAAACAGTGTGGGAAGAATCATTCGCCCATGGTACAGTTACGAGGATTGAAGGTAGTGAAAGTCTAAATCAAGAAACTGTCTCATTTAGCTATTGAAAAAAAAAAAAAACTTACTTTGATTGCTTAAATTATGAAAAATAGAATTCAGCCTAAATTACTAAAATTTAAACACAACTCAGTAACTGAGAAGGATCGAGCTAATGAACCGATTATTATTAAAAAAAAAAAAAAAAAAAAGACGAGTGAAAATTCTAACTTTACAAGGACTTTCGTAAACCAGCTCGACTTCACAACATATTAGATTTCTCCTCCTTGGAGTTGTCTTTCCTCACGTTATGACAAAACTTCATTCTAGTTTAAAGCTATCCCCCTGCCAAATGTAGCAACCTGAGTTTTCGCTTGCTCCTCCACATTCGTGATATTCCCGTTTCAGTACCTACCCTCTTCTCTCATTCAAAAGGTAAGAAATCTGTCAACCTAAGCCGGGTGGGTCCGCCGGTCCGGCCGTAGCGACGCCAAGGCGGGGCTTTTAACGCCGTGCATCGTAATAGACACATGACCATGCTAGAACTCACAAGCAAACCTAACCAAAGAAAAATGACAATCTCCCAACTTTGAAGACAAGAGAGTGGTAGAAATTAGATTATGTCGTCTCTTTCCTAGATTCAACCATTCGCAGTCGTAGAAATCTCCCGGTTGGTAGGAGTCCCAAATGGGTCCCAAACCCCCAACAACTCAACTGATCTGGATGGCCACTAAATTGTAAAATTCACCATAGCTTGATCTCTTAATTCTAGGCCAGGGACAGCATCTGTGCAATAATTTATGGATCCGGATCCCCTACCTTTAAATTAGGGGGCCATTGGATCTTTCCCCCTTTTACGGGAGAGAAGATCCAATGGCTAAGGGATAATGAAAGGCAGGGGATCCGTATCGATAATTTATAGTCTCTAAATCTTTCATGATTAATTGATCTATGATTGCACATGGGGTGCGCATTAGTTTTGTCATTTATGCACAGTTTTGGCACGTGGGGCATGTGGCGGCCCCCTAAGAAAGTGGGGATCCCTTGCATGTAAGGCAGGGCAGGGGATCATTATTTCCTCCATTATTGAATCTTTCCTCCCCATAAAAGGGAGGAAATCCAATGGCCCCAAAAATAATGGTCCCTTGCCTTGGGGATCTGGATCCAAGAAAGTGACGGTGCAGAAAAGCATTTAATGTTACATTTTTCTCATTTAAAGAGCAACCACCACCAGCAACAACCCCCCAAGAAATAAAAATGTTTTTCTTTTTCTATTTACTTTTTTTTTTTTGGTGAGAGTGAATGAAAAAGGACGAATTCATGTACAAGTTCACGCACCACAATGATCATAATGGAGACTTTTTTTTTTCTTTTTTTGGAGGAGGGGGTCGAGTCGAGATCATTATGGACATTCGATGCCGCCAAAGCTGTACAAAGTTGTCTGATTGCACGGACGACAGGGTAAAAAAAAGGTTTTCGAGAGATTTATGGTTTTTCAGTCATTATTTTCCCCCATCAATCTGTAAGATTGAGAAAAGAAGAAACTGATTTTGCTAATATGGAGCGATTATGAATCACTCACACCTGAGTTCGCTCAGACTTAATATTGTTTACCAACTCAAAAAATAGACCGTCCACCTAACTTTTAGATCATTAAAATCTCCGGATCTAGGCGAATTATCCGAACTTCTCTTAATTGGAATATCGTGAAATTTTCATCTGAAATTTCTTTGTCATCTGAAATTCAATTATGCGATAACCTGTGACAAGACTTTTCGTGCACGGCCGTTTAGAATGAAATCGCTCCACACAAAAATATCGATGAATACTTTATGCAAAACACGCGGTGATAATGTGTGAATTTACTGTAAAAAAAAAACCGTCGAAGAAGCATTTATCATTTTTTTTTTTATGGTGAGTTCTACAATATCGATGTTTCGATGTGGTGGTGAACTCGAAGTCTTATAATTTTAAATTAGTTGTCTAAACTCTAAAGTGTCGGTATCTCTAAATTTCTAAAGATTTGGCATGTAAAATGATAAAAATATGGAATTTCGAAATTCTGGAAAGGAAAAAAAAAAAGTAATAGCAACCAATCGAGAGAGTTCGTTGCCCTTTCCGGCGCGTACCCGCTTTAATGGAGGCATCGGCCTGAGCCACATTGCGAGCCATGGCCGTGAGGAGGGCAATGGTGTGCTCGGCGGCGGCGACGGTGTTCGCCGTGGGGGCGTTGACGACCAGGCACCCGCACTCGGTGGCCGCCTGCAGGTCCACATTGTCGATCCCCACCCCAGCCCGGCCCACCACCTTCAGCCTCCCCTTGGCCGCCTCGAACACCTGCCTCGTCACCTTCGTCCCGCTCCGCACGATCAGCGCGTCGACGGTCGAGATCTTCGCGCACAGCTCCTCGGGCGAGAGGTCGTACAGGCACTCCACGCGCCCGTAGCCGCGCAGGACCTCGAGCCCCGCCTCTCCGAGCTTCTCGGAGACGAGGATCGTCGGCCTGCCCGCCGTGTCGGCGCCGCGGGGCTCGGCGCCCCTCGACTTGGACGGCGACGCCTCAGCCGACTCGACGGATCTGAGAGCATTGGCGACGGTCGGAGGGCGGCGGTGGGTGTGGCCGCAGCGAGAGCGAGAGCGGGAGAGCTTCAAGGAGATTGGCGAGGCGGCGGCGGAGGAGAGAAAGGAGAGGAGTTTCGATTTCGCTTGATGGGAGGAGGAAGAAGAAGAAGGCGACGACGAAGAGATTGACGGTGGGAAGATGAATTTGGTGGAGGAAGAAGAAGCGGCCATTGGAGAGAGAGAGAGACAGAGACAGAGAACTCTTCTCTGTTTCCTTTTTTTTTTTTTTTGAACCTCTCTTTCGTTTTGTTGTCGGCGTTTGCTTGAGATCTTTCGATCCGGTGATCGGATCCGGTTGGGTATTTATAGGGGAGGTCAAAGATGTGGCAAGTTTTGGGGCTTCAAACTTCCTTGTTTGCAGTTACGGATAAACGACCAAGGAAGAGGCTGTGGATCCGCTTAATTTTGATTCCAACTTAAGTGCCCGGCTACGGCTATTGTAATTTCTGCTCTTTCTTCTTCTTCTTCATTAAAAAAAAAAAAATTTGCGAGTAAAAAAAATAATTATTTTTCGAAATTCTTCGGCCTTCGACAGTCAACTCCTCCTCCTCCGAACTGCACCGCATGTCCCGGAGGAAACAACTCGTCGAATGCTCCTGAGGCGAATTCCGTGAGAGGACTGCGCCGGTGCGGCGATTCGAACTCGAGTCTTGAGGAGAGGATGCAAAAGACAGCGGAGCCAAAAATCATTTGCTCTCGTCAGTTTTGTATGGACATAATTGTAAGAGGGGGCACCCCGCTGAAGATCGCAAGACTAATGTAAAGAGCAAAAGAGTCTACTTGTCTTTTTGGCTCATTAACCGGTATTATTAGGGGGGGGAATTGCACAGTCAATTCGGAACCTATTATACGAAAATCAATCTAGCCATTGAATTCTTTATTAAACCAATATAGTTCCTAATCCTCGAGAAAAATTATGCTGGCGCCAAAAATTGGCCTCGACTCCAAATGGTCAAAAGGCCCATAAGAGCAATAAATGCTTAAAGGGCCTGGAGTACGACGTAGATCGATGGCCAGCAACATGGCGTGGCCGACACTTGACTGAACAGGGCGTCGGTATCGGCGTCGGTATCGGTATGTTACACCGATAGAAAAGTGGAGCAGATAAGTTCACGGTTCAGCCGTCCAATAGATAAGGAGAGCAGTTGCCAAAACCAACCCGAGAATCTATCGATATAATGTAAGAAAGCAACTACCATCGGCGGTTGCACCTTGGCTATGTATGGTTGGACATGAGTCTCTGTAAAAGATCCCGAGTATGGCCGCCTCTCCAGCGGCGCCGGACTAGGGTCTTTCATTTCAAAGCCAAGTATCTCCGGAACCTTGTTCTTTAATCAACTATTTACCATGATATGAGATCATCCATTGTTCTTTAATCGCTTAGACATTTCTAACATTCAAAATGGGTCTCGATGTGTTATGAAGAACTCGATGTTGATTATCAACATTCAAGGTAGCTTCCTTGGACGACCCACATGAGTGCATCTTCAACTTGTGAAAGAGGCTTAATAATTCGATTGTTTAATACTTGTTTACTCACTCGACAAGACAACAAGCAAGGCTAGCGGGTTATTCTCAAATGATTCAACTCCAAATCAAGACCCTTGGTTCTATGGGGTCTGCTTGGTCGATGCTGTGCATAAATTTGGATGGCACAAAACTCTTTCTCAATAATAACCCACTCATTCAAACTTATCACTAAATAATTTCTAAAGCACTCTGATGTTTCGGCAAAACAAAGTCAATCTCAGTTGTACTTTGCTTCTGCTTATCTAACTTTAAATCCACAGTTCATCAAATAGTAGATAGGATATGACTACATCATTGGATTTCTTATCATATCATATTCAATCATATCCTGGCTAGAAACCTGGGTGACCAAATGCAGCCTTAAAAGTTCACAAGAGTTGATCTAATGTGCAAAAAATCAGGAACCAACCGAATTGAATTCAACTAGACCAAGCTGACCGGTTCTCAATCTTATGTGTAGAACCGCCCACCCAAACTGGAGAGAGAGAGAGACAGAGCGACCCCGATCCTTAGAGCCTTTCATGTTTTCGCCGGCAAGTTTCGCGGCCAAGCTCCCTCCACCATGCCGCGGTGGCAATGGTACTCTCGAATCTCAGCATGGAGGTCCTCATCATCATATGTCCAGCATTGTCTTCTCTCTTATCTAGTGCTTCCTCATCTCCAAGCTCAAGCTCTCCCTCGCATGAGACCTCCGCTTCCGTGAACAATAGGAAGAATGTGTACATTGATTACTTCTAGGGGTGTCAAAAAGACTCGGGCCGGCCCGACCCCGCCCGACCAGAAAATTCAACCTAATTTTTAGGCCGGGTTGGTGTTGTTTGGCGTCCGGGTCGGGTTGGTCCGGCCCAGTTCCGATTCCGATTCCGATTCCGGTTCCTTTTTTTTTCACCTACGTTTCTTTTTTATTTAATTTAATTTAATTTTTATTTTTTATATTCTTTCATTTGATGACATGTCGAGTAATTTTGATTTTTTTTAAAAAAAAAAGAAATAAGAAGCGGACTCGACCCGAATAAGGATCGGGTCGGGCCGGGCCAGATACCTTTCAGTTTCGGGCCGGCTCGGGTCGGGCTGAGACCCGACCTGGCCTATCGACACCCCTAATAATTACCTCATCAACGAGGAGGAGAAAATATCATCGTCCTCAAATGCTCCGAAATCCGTAGCGCCATCTACGAAGGTGAATTCTCTAATCTCTCTTTTTTCCCTTTTTCCAAGTTCCCTCGAAATAATTTTTTAGCGTGCGTGAAAATTTTTTCCTCACCTCAAGTCTTTAGATTCAATAGACTTTTGTATATGTGTGAAACACAAGACAGGTTTCTTATTCTCAGCCTCCCAAGACACGGCCGGCTCTCGATTCCTATTTTGTGGAACCAGCTCGTCGTGGGCAATTCTCGATTGTTAGGGTGGGAACCATCCACCCTAAAACCAATCTTCCCTGCTTCATGCAAATGATTCTCTCCATTTTTTGTGATGTTAAGTTTTTTTTTTTGGGGGGGGGACAGTTAACACGAAGGAAAGTTCCCCGATCAAGATGAAATCTCTTTAGCCAAATCGAATTCTTCTATATCGGATGAATACAAAAGTTTCAGCCTCATTCCATCTATTGGACAATCGACCTGGAGTTTGTCGAATTTCGTCAGACATCTGTGGACATTGGTCAAAGGTGAAATCTGACGGCACCCAATTAAAACCAGTGCCAACGTAATCAATTCGATCCAATAGCAAAGTACAACTTTTGCACTTCCTCACTTAACAACTAAGAAAATCATATCATAATCGCCTAGTTGCAAATTAAGTACGAGTTTATCATGCAATTTGTGAGAGGAAACTTCGTACGCGCCTTCTTAATCTTATAAACTAGGTTACTAATTCATAAGGATAAGGCGTCGTTTATGTCGCAAAAAATAAATGGGCTGAAAAATATTATTCTAAGAATGATCGCTTATATCATCTATCTAAATGAAGAAATGACAATTGTTTTCGTCATCCACGGAAATATTTAGACATATATCATAATTGGTAATAAAAACTTTTACCGTTGACTAATTATTTCAAGCGATACAAGCCATAATTTTTAAGAAAATGTGTTTCAAATCATTCATTTTTCGTAAAATAAATGGAGCCTGCGATGAGCTCTATCTAGAACGTACATACTTTTGCTAATTTCGTAATTAACAGACTATATAGGGTAAATTCAATCGTGATTTGATCAACTGTACTTGTGAAGACTTTTGCAAAATTATCCCTCATATCTCTACGAATATTCTGTTGAGAAAACATTCTTTCTGAATATTTTGATTCTGACAAAACTATCATTGTTCATAAAGAATCTGTATAATGTTTCTTATCTTATTGCAGGACGAATAAGTGTAGCGGTCATATATTTGCTTCTGAAAGTCGTTCATATGGAGAAGGTTATTGCTTCTGAAGACTTATTCTTTTGAAGATTTATGTGACATGTCTGCAAAGACTTTATTGAAGCTCTGTTCAGATTCGGAGAGTCGTCACTCTTGAAGACTTCTTCTAATTATTGTTCAGATTCTGCGATATCTTTTAGACAGATTTTGAAGACCCACGTTTAGCAGATTCTTTATGGAAGTTTGTAATCTTTGATTGACAAGATTATTTTCCAATCTGATCAGGTAAATATCCTCGATTGAAAATTACATTCCAGGAATAATATATTGTGAATATTTGAATCAACTCTACTTTTGAAAACTGAGGATTCAGTTATATGGGCGACTGAATCTGGAGAGTTCGGACTTTACTTCAACGGCTACCATATCTTTCCAGATACAGTCTCGTTCAATCACGATTAATGATGTGCAATCGATGATTGAAGAGCTATCCTTCGATGTTTTATCCAACGACTAGTTTGGAAAAGAACTATAAAAGAATCCATGTTGACCAGCAGAGTGCGTCGGGAACATATAACTCCATGTCCGAGTTATTCAGATTCATATACTTGTTCCTGAGTGTTTAAAGTTCTATCTTTGTGAGGTTTCATAAGAGCGGTTGAGAGTGATATTTCTTGTAACCTCTATTGATTCATTCTAGCGGAATCTAGTCAATCGACTGTCGTGGGAGAGTGGATGTAGGCTTGCCAAGCCAAACCACTATAAATATTGCATGCAATTTTCTCTTCTCTAAACTATTGCTATCTTGTTTATATCATTTGCACATGTTCTTACTATTTCTATTTAGTTGTGCTTTGAAACTATTTTAATTCTGCATTGAGTTTTAAAATTGATCAGAATCACCTATTCACCCTCCTCTAGGTGATATTGCTAGATGCAATATATTCATACCTTTGATTGGTGCGACTACCTACCATCTCTCATTCACCGGAAACCCGGTTTAAAGCCTCCATAACATGAATTAATCTAGAAACATGAGCAAAACACATATTAGCATGAAATTAAATTCAAACCCACAAATATAGTTAAAAAGGCTGACTAGTGCTTCGTTCGTCGAGATAATTACAAAGCAAGTATCGGAACTTGTCGACTTGGTGTACTTGAGTTATAAAACTTTCATTTCGCGCATTTAAGTCTTGAAACTTGCAATTTTCTGGTTAATGGAGATCAGGTGTCAAAGTGCAATGAACTTGCAAATTTTAGGATTTAAATGAACGAAATCAAAGTTTTAGGACTTTAGTGCACGAACCCCGACGAAATCTTTGGTACTCAGACTTACAGTTACAGCTACCCCTTTGTGTACCTGAGCATGGCGGGACGATGTCGCTTTTCTTTTTCTTTCGGACGATATGGTACGACTTTGAGTAAGTGTTGTTTGTCGGTCTAGATTCGTGCTTGAAACCCTTGGAACTGACCTCCGAACAAATCAAATGTAATTACCGAAGGAGAAAAGTTCTTTTAGGCTCGGGGCGATGAGAAGGCAAAAGCAGAGCGACTTTTCTCTTGATCAGCGTTGTTCTATGAAAAAACGGAAGCACACATTAAATCGATCCACTTCTTCCCCGGATGGCCGTGGGAAGCACCCGGTAAGGTGTGATTCCGGAAAACCGGAAGCGGGAAACCGGACCGCCGGCGGTGCTCGGTTCCACTCGAGAATCATCGGGGCCCTTTCTAAGCAACTTCCCGGGCAGAAAGATCGAATTGACAACAAAGAGGATGAAATTAGAAACAAGGACGGAGAGCGAACCGATGGAGGACACGAGGAACTTCTGGCCTTTTTCTTTTCTTTTGTTTTCTTTTGTCCGAAAGGCACTGAAGAAAGCAAAAGCTCCATCGCTCTTAGGGTCGCGTTCTTGAGGAACTTCTCAGAAACAGGGGAAGGTCGATGACGATTGATGAGTCGTCCTCATTTAATATTATCGTCGTTTTTAATGTGTTCGTTGTATTTTTTTTTTAAAGGGTTAATATCACGAAAAATCTCAAATTGATACACATGTGATAAATTTACTCCAAATTATTTTTTCAATCATCAAAAACCCAAAACTGGTACATTTATGACAAATTTACCCCAATTAATTTTTTTTATCGCCAAAAATCATAAGCTGGTACAATTATGCCAAATTTATCACAAATTAATTTTTTTTTTTACCAAAAAAGTCTCAAATTCGTGCATGTATGACAAATTTACCTTCTGTTAGTTTTCGTTAAATTGAGTTTCAAATTGATGCATCTGTACCAAACATAAGGTGAAGTATATATCCGACAATTGCCACGTGTCATCCAACTTAGCAATTTGATGATAAAATTTAACGAAAATTAATGGAGAGTAAATTTATCACGGTTGTACCAATTTGAGATTTTTCATGGTCAAAAAAATAATTTTGGATAAATTTTTCATAAATATGTCGATTTGGAGTTTTTGGCGGTATTAACTTTTTTAAAATCCATCCTGGGGGGAGGAATCATGATGACGACGCACTACTCCTCATAAAATATTATTTTAAAAATAATAATAACAGTGGCCCCATATAAAAGTCCAAGTGGGTCGGACCTTTATGCCATCTGTCTTTTTCAATAAATTTTCCACGTGGAATTGACAGGCGATGGGACCCACCCCATTCCAATTTTCCTCTTCCTCTTTGGCCGGTCCATCGACAATCCTGGACCGCGAAAGAGACGTTGCAGACTTCCTACGATATTTCTTCTGCGTCGTATAATATAATTTAGGAAAAATGTCAAAAAAGGGCCCCAAGTACATTTGCTTTTTCAATTAAGGGCCCAGACTCAACTTTGTTGCAAATGAGGGCCTCAAGTGCCTTGTTTGTATCAATCAAGGGCCTGATCAGGGCATTTTCGTCTTTTACTCTTTTATGTAATTTTTTTTCTTTTTTCTTTTTATCTTTGGCCTTCCTTCTCGTCTCGTCTCCTCTCCTCCCCTCGGGCAACGGCAACCATCGCTGGCGTTTGGCGGGCGACCCTCCCCTGGGCCGGCGTCGGGCAACCCTCGCCCTCACCTGGGCTGTCGTTGCGACTCTGCAATCTTAATCCAAAATCACTTGCGACTCTAAAATCGCAACCTCCTTACGCACTGAGTTCCCCCTCAAAAGCTCGCACAGCTTCATACCTTTCCCTTCAAGAGGCAACATCGGGACTGGGTCGAGTCGCCGAGTGGTGAAGAATCGTTGGCTGGACGTTGGCCATGAACACCAACAGATCTCTCTTTTGCTTTGTCCTTGAGCGTTCCTTTTTTTTTTTTTTCAGATCTCTCTATTGCTTTTTTTCTCTCTCGAAAACCAGTGAGCTCCAAAGAGCGCTCTCCTCCCCCCCTCCCCCTCTCTTCTTCCTTGTGCTTTCTTTTGAAACCCCCGTGGGAGACTCTTAGACCCGAAGGAAATTGTGTGGGTTCTCTCCCCTTTTTCCATCCTCCTCCCTCTGCCTTTTTTTTTTAAAGCTGAACGAAGTCCCCCATAGCTGTGCCTTTTTCCCTTCTGTTCCCCATAGAATCATCAGGAGCAGACGGAGATCTTCTGATGCAGTGTCTGGAGAGGAAAAGGGGCTCACAGACCCTCGTCCCTAGTTCATTCATTACAGGGAGCTCACAGATGCGCTGTAATTGATCTTCGTCGGGGACGAGGTCTAGCTGAACCAGATCATCACCGTCGCCTGGCCCGACGCCGGCTCGGGCAACGGTTGCCCGACGTTGGTCTAGGCGAGGGCGAGGGTCAACCGCAGACACCGGCGAGGGCAGCGGTCGCCTGAGGTCGACGATGGCTGGGGGAGGGGCGAAGAAGCCGAGCCCTTGCTTGAACCTCACGGCTCCTTCGCCTTTCCATTCCGAGAGAGCTCGTTGTAATATGCCGCCGCTCTCTTTCTCCATTGATGGTGCCGGTGCTTCTCCAACGGAGAGAGAAAGACAGAATAAGTATCAAAAGTTGCAAAACCAAAGAAAAAAGAAAAAAGAGATAAAAATGAATGAAAAAACAAAAACAAGAAATGACGAGAATATCCTTTAGGTCAAATCCTTTTATGAAATTATATGATCACATTAGGCCCTTGATTGATACAAACAAGGCACTTGAGGCCCTCATTTGCAACAAAGTTGAGTCTGGGCCCTTAATTGAAAAAGCAAGTGTACTTGGGGCCCTTTTTTGACATTTTCCCTATAATTTATCACTTACCGAGGCAAGGCGTCCGGGCAACGCGAGACACCGGAGGCCGACCAGCCAGAGGAGGCACCCCAATTGGTTGTGTATCTTTTTCTTGCCCACAACCATGCAATACCCTTCCAGAGCCCAGAACAAAGAGACCCCAACAACGCAGGATCTCCTGCCTGGGTTAGAAGGTAAGGGCGGCTTTAATCGCTTGCACACTTATCATCGGGAATTATTTGATTACTCATGGACAACGTGTCTACGAGGTTTGATGTCAATCCAAGACAAAAAATATATATAAAATCTGAGAAAGCAAGTAAATATGATGAATTGAATCAACTTAGTATAGCCTCCTCGCTCATTCCACATAGACAAAGCTATCATGACATTAAGACGCAACCGGCGATCAATCACTGAACCTCATATCGTTATTGTTGAGTGGCACTTGCCGATATTTTTCTCTTTAGTAACTATGGCTTTGAGAAAAGGCGGCATGCGCTTAAGTTCGGAGTCCCCATCACCATCGTCGTATAGAGACCACAACAATACCAACAAGTTGAAAGAGCACGAAAAACGCATTGTGAATCCCAAATCTATATCCAGAATAGGGCAGAAGGACAGTAGAAGTGCCAATATTTGTATAAGGCGCTCACTTTAGTGTCAATTTTTTTCGTTAGCTCACTTAAGTGCCAATATTTATCTTCAACGATCACTTTAGTGCCAATTCCGGCCAAAAATGATTAGTTAAGTGCCAATTTCGGCCAAACAATACACGTATCATTTTTTATTAATTTTTAAATATTACGTGTCAATTTTTTTTAAAAAAATCAAATACACGTGGATGCCACGTGGATTTTCAACCATTAAAATAGTTATTTTTTAAAAAAAATTGAAGTTAAACTGTAAAATAACCTAAAAATGAAAAAAAAAAAACTTCAGGGTTTGCAGCGGCGAGGAGGCGTGACCTTCGCCGCCTCCCCCCACCATCGACGGCAATGGCCGGCGAGGGGTGGGGGATGGCCGAGGGGGGTCGCCGGGGCCTGACGACCCCCGCCGAGGCCTCGCCTGGGCCGGCGAAGCCCGGCCGCGGCTGGGCTCGCAGACCCGAGGCGAGGCTGACCTCACCCAGATCTGGGCGAGGTCAAGCCTCGCCGTGGCGGGGCCCGACCGGCTTCGCTCTGCGCCGGCTGATATCACTTTTTGGGCGGGGTTGATTGGTGGCTCGAGGGAGTGTTAGGGGACGGTTGCAGGGGTTTGGATGGCCACGGATCTTGGCATCGGAGCTCGTTGCAGGCCGGCAAAGCGTTGAGCTTGACTCGGATCTGTGGGTCTTGGCTAGCGGCGACTCAACAAAAGAGGTGGACGGTACGGATGGTTGGCTGGGGCTCGAGTGAGGCTCAACTGAGCCGAGGTCGGACAGCGACGAACCGACGAGCTGACGATGGCGGGGTTTGACGAACCTGGGTCGTCGGTGGTGGCGTTGGGGCTGAACAACAACTCGGAACGATTGCTGGGCCCGATGTCAGGTCTTCGGCTAGCAGATTTGGGTTGCGAACGGCTGAGCAAGGCGCCGGGGAGCTCGAGTCAGAGGCATCGAGGACTGGATGGCATGGAACGGCCTCAGGCGGCTTGGGTCATCGGTCCCGGGTGGCAGAACGAGCCGACGCAGGGCGAGGCCGGTCGGGCCTCGCCTCGGGTCTGCGCGCCCGGCCGCGGCCGGGCTTTGTCGACCCAGGTGAGGCCTCAACAGGGGTCACCCGGCCCCGGCGACCCCCGTCGGCATCCCCCACCCCTCGCCGACCATTGCCGGTGATGGCAGGGGCAGCGACGGCGAGGGTCACGCCCCTTGCCGCTTCAAACCCCGAATGTTTTTTTAAATTTTTTTGGCTTTTTTAGTTTTTTAGTTCACTTAATATTAAGTATTTTCACTGATTTTTATTTTATTTTTTTCTGACGTGGAAGCTTCGGCGAGCCACGTAGGCGCCACATATGCTTTCCGGCAAGCCATATCGGACTTGGTACTGAAATGATCGTTTTATTAAAAAATTTGGCACTTAAGTGATTCAAAAAAAAATTGGCACTAAAGTGAGGGCCGTACACAAATATTGGCACTTATGTTGTCCTTCTGTCTCCAGAATAGAATAAAAGAACACTCAAATCTAGATCTGGCTCTAAATCTAGAGCGAATAGCTTCAAAAGAGATACTAGTTAATCCAAAATCCTTTTCAAATAAGCCAACTATTTAAGGCGGTAGCAGGAATCTTGAAGACTTGTGTAGCGCTCGACTAACTAGAGTATTTGCTCGTAGCAGGAGCGAGCGAGCAAATACAGAGAAATAGATTCTTCTGAGGCGCTCGCACTTTGATATTCAGAGCTCACAGGACAAAACTTTATACTTCCGCGGAGGATGTCGATCGCGTTTTCCACACAAAATCAATAAAGAAGTCTTGCAGATGGAGATAGAATCTCATAGATGTCATTTAAAGTAGACAAATTTAGCAAAGATTGGAAAATGGGCATTGTTATTTCCGTCACGACGAAACCGCCATCTCTCATTTAAATGCAATTTAAAGTGATGGCCCCAAATTATTTAATTTCTTTCTTTTTTAGCTATTCCACTGCTATGTAGAATCTAGATACCATAATAATATTGTTTGCGTTTGGTGGTCAGGATAATGTTGACACCTGATTTTTGACCATTTATTATTGTGATTTTTATTCTTTTAAATTAATTAAAAATATCAAAAAAGGTCATAAAATCATAAAATCAACTTTGGAAGCCTTGGCCTAGCCTTAGGAACCAATTTCGAACAAAAAATATTTTTCGTAATTTTTAATAATTTTTTGAATTTATTTAATTATTAAAAATACCCAAAAATAAAAAAATACATGAAAAATAGAAAAAAATAGTACTCGGGGTCATGAATTATTGAATCACCCGTTTGCTCCTCAGAAATCCACTACAAGCTAAATTATTCAAATCCCCTAAAGTGGGCCCCACCTATCATTATCCCACCAACCAACCACTCATTGGTCAAAGGTCAAAAGCCCATTCTCTCTCTTTTTTGACCAAGAATCTCTCTCTGTCCTCAACCTGACGGACAACGTCTTCTTGGTCTTCGGGGGTTCTTCTTCATGGAAAAAAAAACATCTTCTTGGGGGGATTCATTTTTTTTCTTTTTCTATGGCATCTCCCCCCTTTGCCGAACGCACCACCACCAGCCAGTCATCACCTCGTCACGCCACCGCTCCGTCGATGCTGCCGCCATAGCTCGTCGCCAGTCAGCCGCCGTCGTACCCGCACCAGCCGCACGCCCGGTTGCCGCGAGCTGCTCCCGCCGAGACCAGCCAAGGACCCGCGCGACTCAAGCCCAATCCCCTAAAACCCACGACACGGCAGCCCGTTTATCCCATCCGCCGCCTCGTACGTCGTCATCGTCACCCACCACCTCAACCGCCGACCGCAACTGCTGCCATGCCAACCCGAGGGACTTAAAGCCGAACCCCCACGCCGTCAGTGACCCATAAGTCGCCGGGAACTGAGAAACCCGAGCTGCTGTTGCCGGCCTCTCGCGACCCGAACCCAGGCGGTCCAGCCGTCGTCATCAGCCTGCCACCTTGATGCCTTTGGAGCCGTGAATCGCCTCAGCCGTCCCCCTCCCCTATATCCGACGGTGCCCCGTTTCGCAGGCCCGTGAGCTGGGTCGCGGCCGAGATTTTGGCCCAAGCGTTCGGGCTCAGAGGGCCATTCGGCCTGGCCTATGGCCGGGATTTTGGGCCGGGTGTCTGGGCCATTGTGACTGGTCCGTGGGCCAAGTTGGCCGAGAAAGTTGGCCCACTGGCCAAGAATCCGGGCCGTGTCCGAATATATATTTATATTTTAAGTTTATTTGTTTATTTATTTGTAAAATTGACTTTTAACATTCAAAGGTGGTAATGGACAGGCGATGCGCACGGAGAAGGCTGGGGCTGGGCGATTGAAGGCCGGTATCCAACCCGGTATGTTTTACGTACCCGATCCGTACATCAAGGTTATTTTTCTAAAATGTCGCCATTATAGATTTGGTTTGCATGTATTTATCTCAGTTCAGTAGTTAGCTTATTTATCTGGTTGAGTGTTGTCTATTTCCAATGATATGCTTTTTGTTAAAATATTTTCTGAAAATATAAAAAAAATATTAATAAATCAGAAAACGCCAAAAAAATGGAAAAATTAAAGAAAAACAAAAAATTGAGAAGAATTGCAGAAAATTACTAAAAAAAAATTCTAGAAAATTCCCAAGGCTGAAAATGATCAAAAGAAATTGATTGGTTGTCGTTTTTCAGGATTTTCTCCCGTTTAATCCAAAACGACGGTTTTACCCCTCAAAGGGTAAATCGTCTTTGATATTCCGATGAATTGTGGAAATTGCTTAGAATTTGGCGATGAGCCAGATAGGTGGCTAAACCTTATGTCTAGGATTTCCACATTTCATTCTCATTTTTAGAAAATGACGATTTTGCCCTTCGAATGGTAAATCGGTTTCTAAAATTCCAGAAAATCATGAAAATTGCAAAAAAATAGGAAATGGGTCAATTGAGTGACCAAACCTATTTTTGACATTGTTTTACTCCGAATTCATTCCGAAATGATGATTTTGCCTTTTTTGGGTAAATCGTCCCTTTTGTCTCAAAATTACGACTTTACCCCTTATGGGTAAAATCATGTCTAAATCATTTCTAAGCTTGATTGATACTTATTTAGGTTAATAGAGCCTTCTTATGAGTGTCATGTTGATTTGATGTGTTTATTTTGCATATTTGGATTCATTGATTTGCGCCTTTTATTATTGATTGTGATTGCCAAGATAGTCATTCCTATTTGCATGAATTCCTAGATTTAGGATTCGTACTCCACTCATCTGCATGAAATCTTAGGTCGGAAAATTCAGTCAACTTAGGTACCGAAAGGGCGTCAACTCTGACAGTTGACGTAACTAAGTCCCCGAACCCATTGTTGACACCTAAATTTTGATCAACCTTTTTGTTTCCTTTATTTTTCAAAAATTCACAGAAAATCCATAAAAAGCTGAAAAATTACAAAATCAACTTTGGTAACATTGGCCAAGCTAAAGGAACCATTTTGGATAAAAAAATATTTTTTCATATTTTTCGTATTTTTTATTATTATTATTTTCGAAAAATATAAAAATAAAAAGAAAATCAAGAAAAATAATATTTGAGGTCACAAAGATATATAAAAATAGTCGGTATTTTTATTTTTATTTTATCTATTTTCTAACCTCATAAATAGTAAAATTCAGGTTTGATTGTAGGTGTTTTCTGATCACCATAAAATTGAATCTGGCAAAAATATTAGTAATGATTAAAAGGAAAAGGAGTGAAAACATCATCATTCAAAAGGAAAAGGAAATTAATCATTTTGTCTTTTCTTTTGATTATTTTATTATTATTCTTACTTTTTAATATTTTATTTTATTATTATTTTATTATTATTTTATTTTTTTTATTATTATTCACTCACCTTTTCCCTCATCCGTCGCTGGCTTCTTCTCCCCCCCCCCCCGCGACTTCATCTTCTTCTTCTCCTTCCTCTTCTTCAGGAGCTCTTCTTCTTCTTCTTGTCTTCTTCTTCTTCTTAAAAAAAAAAAAAAAGGAATCCTCACCTTCGTGCATTATTTGCCTTCGCCTTCGATCCTTCCGCCGTCGTCGCTAGCCGTCGTACCTCAAAGCCGCCGTGAACAACTCAAGACCCGCGACCTCCACCCGTTTCGGAGTTTGGTTCGGGTTTGTTTCGGATCGGGCCAAATCCGTCACCGCCATCGCCTCCGGTGACTGCCCCGGAGTCCTACCTCCTCCCTCGGAGCTTGTGGAGCCTACGCGCCGCTGGTGGAGCTCAGAAACGGCCTCGGGTCACCACCCCGTCGTCGGAGCGTGTCGGCGTGTCGGAACGTGTCGGCGTGTCGGAGCGTGTCGGCGTGTCGGAGCGTGTCGGCGTGTCGGAACGTGTCGGCGTGTCGGAACGTGTCGGAGCGTGTCGAGCCGTGTCGGAGAGTGTCGAACGTGTCGGAGCGTGTCGAACGTGTCGGAGCGTGTCGGAGCGTGTCGAGCCGTGTCGGAGAGTGTCGAGCCGTGTCGGAGAGTGTCGAACGTGTCGGAGCGTGTCGAACGTGTCGGAGCGTGTCGAGCCGTGTCGGAGAGTGTCGAGCCGTGTCGGAGAGTGTCGAACGTGTCGGAGCGTGTCGAACGTGTCGGAGCGTGTCGGAGCGTGTCGAGCCGTGTCGGAGAGTGTCGAGCCGTGTCGGAGAGTGTCGAACGTGTCGGAGAGTGTCGAACGTGTCGGAGCGTGTCGAACGTGTCGGAGCGTGTCGGCGTGTCGGAGCGTGTCGGCGTGTCGGAACGTGTCGGAGCGTGTCGAGCCGTGTCGGACGTGTGCATGAACAGTGTCCAATCCGAACAGTGCATGAACAGTGCATAAACAGTGTCCAATCCGAACAGTGCATGAACAGTGTCCATTTTTTTAATTTTTTTTAATTTTTTTTATTTTTTAGTCTTAATTTGTGAAATTGACTATCGACATTCTAATGGCGATCGACAGGTAACGGGCATGGGGATGGTCGCAGGCTGGGGCTGGGCGATTGAAGGCCGGTGTCCAATCCGGTATGTTTTACGTACCCGATCCGTATATCAGGATTATTTTTCTAAAATATTGCATTTATAGACTTGATTTGTATGTATCTGTTTCAGTCTAGTGGTTAGCTTATTTATCTGGTTGAGTGTTATCTATTGTCAAAGACATGCTTTTTGTTAAAATATTTTCTGAAAATATAAAAAAATATTAATAAATCAAAAATGCCAAAAAAATGGAAAAATTAAAGAAAAACAAAAAAATTGAGAAAAATTGCAGAAAAATTCTAAAAATTGTCCAAGGCTGAAAATGACAAAAAATTGATTTGTTTTCATTTTTGGGATTTTCTCCCATTTAATCCAAAATGGCGATTTCACCCCTCAAAGGGTGAATCGTCTTTGATATTCTGATAAATTGTGGAAATTGCTTAGAATTTGGTGATGGGCCAGATGGGTGGTTAAACCTTATGTCTAAGATTTCCACATTTCATTTCCATTTTTAGAAAATGACGATTTTACCCTTCGAATGGTAAATCGGTTTCTAAAATTCCCGAAAATCACGAAAATTGCCAAAAAATAGGAAATGGGTCAATTGAGTGACCAAACCTGTTTTGACTCCGGATTCATTCCGAAATGATGATTTTGTCCTTTTTGGGCAAATTGTCCCCCTTGTCTCAAAATTACGATTTTGCCCCTGATGGGCAAAATCATGTCTAAATCATTCCTAAGCCTGATTGATGCTTCTCTAGGCCAATATGGCCTTATTAGGAATGCCATGTGATTTATTTGTACACTTGAATTCATCGATTTGTGCACTTTATTATTGACTGTGATTGCTATGATAGTCATTCCTATCTGCATGAACTCCTAGATTTAGAACTCGTACCCCACTCATCTGCATGAAATCTTTGGTCAGAAAATTCAGTCAACTTAGGTACCGAAAGGGCGTCAACTCTGACAGTTGACGTAACTAAGTCCCCGAACCCAGTTCTCTGGTTATCGCAGAATTGAATAGAAACTCCCGACTATTCAATAGGGTGGTCCAATCATACCCTCCAAAAAAATGATTGGTGGCGACTCCTCGGCATGCACACTTAGCACATGTCACTAGACCACACTGAAGGTCGACTACGCATACCTCCGTTGCGATTTGGGTAATGGGCCTTGGGAGAGGCCCGCGTCCGACCAGACTGGACGGCCCATTAGCCCTCGAGAGCCCGACAACCTCGAGAGGGTCGCAACAGACTGGCGACTCCGCTGGGGACTTAGAGAACTTGAGCCGATTAAAAAGTTGATTGATTTTTCTAACATGTTTTATGCAGATACTCTTCAAGGTGAGGTACGTACTTTAACCCTTGAGGTGTTAAATGTTTTTGCAGATTGGAGAAATAAGGGGTGAAGTGTTTGTTAACTCTGTCTTATGCAGGTAGGAGTTTAGGTTGTATGATTGTGTGGATGTTTATATTGAAGCGGTGTTTGCAAAATGAGATGCATGTTTATCGCTTTAGCACGACACCGAAAATACACACAACCGCGCTTAAAACCCCAGGCGCCGCCTATAGGAAAACAATAGAAGGGATTGAAAATGGAATCTCCGTGAGGAAAAACACGGGGTAATCCACTTTTCAATTCCGCTCATTTCGAAATATGGATCGAGCCCCAATGCAACGATAGTTGTGCAATGGAATCTGCTCTTTCCAGAACTCGAGGTCGGAACCTTAACCTTAGGTGCCAAATCCTCTGATTTTTAGAAGTTTACCATCACTTGTTTCATGCGCATGTCTTTGGGCGGTTGGTACACCTATAACCGCACATAAGTCGACGAGTTTGGTTGGTAAGACTCTCTATCCCTCAAATCTATTACAGTTCATATAAATATAGGCATTTCATTCATTGCATTCTGGTGATTAGATTAAATGCCATTTCAAGGATAGATGTGTGTGTTTTTCCCAAACGTCCTTGATAGAAGACGAGGAGGATGATATCCCATGGCGAACACCGAGTGAGCAACAAAAGAGCCTACTATGGACCTTATTGAGATATCGTCCAATGAAGATGACGAGTTGGGGCAAGTGATCCGGAAGCCACAGATCGAACTTGGGGCATCCTTAAACGTTAGGATCACATTCCTTTGTTTCATTTTCCATTACTAGTCCTCTTGTATAGGGTTTATTTTTATCGAGGCTTTTTCTATCCCACCCCTTAGAGTGATTGTATTAGGGATCTATTGGTGTATACATTCAGATGGAACTTGGTTGTATTTCTTTTGACGGGTCATGGGAATGTGATAGTGGCATTTTCTCTAATCATCCGAATACTCCCAAGTCAAGTTTATAATTCCTTTAGAGGAAATTAAAATTGGAAGTCTTACACGACCTTTTGGTCGTATAGAGTAGTCCAATCTCAATTTCTCTAGAAGGAATTATACACTTGAATTGTTTCGTGCATGTTTTACGTTGCTGGTAATCCACGATAATTGATCGAGAATATCGACGTTGTTTTGAATTTAATGACGAGATAGATGTCCAAATTACTCTCGTTCTTAACAAAACGGCCTTGATTTGGATGCCGTATCTTCAATTAAATTTAAAACACGGTATTATGCCTCGCACTTTTGAGTAATTCGTTCCTCTCGAAATTGATCAAAAGCGATTATTGTGAATTACATTCCTTTCAATAGTATGCTTTCTTTCGAGGAATATTGATAAAAACTTTTCGCGCAAGATTAAAACCCTTGTAAAAGTTCTTGTCCTTATTAATCACGAGCAAGCATAAGATTGAAAGGGGTCTATGCTTTCTTTTTCAGATTATTCCTTCTGACTCGGTCTTTTCATTTGCAGGTGAAAAACAAGTAGTATAGAGAAATCTTCTCTTGGACAAATCTGCAACTATTCTTCCATCTGATCATGAGCGAGTTATAAAATCAGGACGTATTTGCTCGGCTTATTGATATTATGGTTCGGTTCACCCAAGTTGAAGATGTTTGGATGCTCGAAGAAATAAACCATACAGAAGTTAAAACACACACACAAGAACTTTCATTTATTTTGCTCGGCGGAGGGTTTTCAGAAGCAGGTCATACAAGTCGGGGTGGAAAAGTAAAGCCAAAGTGAGCCCTAATTAACGACACAAAGGATCCCAACTGACCCTCCATGTTATTAATGCTCTGCTCATACTCCCAGCTCCGCATGTTGTGGTCGGCAAGCCTGAGGAGAAGACTTCTGCATTCTCCCTTAACTTCGGCGACCTTGGCCTCGTGTTCTTCGGTGACTACTTCCAGGTCCCGAACCAGTCCATTCCCGCGAGCTATGTCCTCGGTTATCTTGTCGAGCCGTTCTTCCTGCCAATCGCTCTGAAGCCTTAACAGGACGTTGCGGCGGTCATGCTCGCCGGTGGTCAGGGATATGGCCAATTGATCCACCAGATTTCTCCTCTCGCGAAGCAACGTCGCGACCCGCTCATTAGCAAACTCGACGGCCTTTTTGTAACTATCAACCAGATAGTTGGTCAGCACCAAATGATCAGATCGATCCTCATAACGAGCCCGCAAGACGCGAGCCACCAGAATCTCCCGATTAGCAACACGATAGGCCTCTAAGGAGTGTGCAAAGAGAGTCGGGAAAGTTCTATATTCCCTCCCCAGTGTAGTACCTTCGAGAGAAGTGGTATCAAGGTCCTCGAGCAGGACACAGATTGCATCCTCGGTTGCAGAATGATCGGTTATGTGCGCGTAACCGCGACCCAGTAGGTTATAAAGCTTTTCCCACTGGGCCAAGACATCAGTTGAAAAAGTGCGTACGGGAGAGGAGGCCATTTGCGTTGGGTTGGCTTGAGAATAAGACGAGTTTAACAGAGAGATTAGAAGGAAGAGGCTGATTATGCGAGAACGTTAACCTTCCATATATTAATTCCTCATTTTATAGCAACTCGAGGATGATGAAGGGTCTCAGTAATAATGCTGGTGGAGCCCAATTAGGGGGTAAAGCAGGAGGTCCCCTCACGAGAACCAATGGATTCGTTTCGATCCGCGATTTCCGGCTCATCAATTAAAAGATGTAAAAGATTTGTCGGGATCACCATTATTAGAGTTAGGTGGGAGGTAAGCGCAACTATCGAAGAGAGCCCTAACAGGATTTGACAGTCCCATCACGTTGAAAAGCTAAGCGAGAAATTCAAGGTCTTGAGGGGGAACGTTTGCCTAATGATGCTTGAAGAGCGTCTCCTGAACATGCAAAGTCACTCGAAGAAAACTTTATAGGGAGTGAGCATACAGGAGAGAGTGGAGAACTCTGAGTGGGCAAGAACCAATCAAACATTTCTCAATCCAACATATTTAAGAGGTTACTGTCAGCTGCTAGAGGCGACTGACTCAAAAATCTCAGAAATTGAACCACAGAGGGATCTCGAAGATTCCAAGATCAAGTTTAACGCCAAAACCATGGAGCCCAACACTTCTGGCAACGGAAATCAAGATCACGGCGACGATGACAACGACATCCACAATGCTCAACTCGGGAAAAGAAGACGTCCTCACCAATACTCTCAGGAGGAAACCCAAATGCTGGAAACCCTTTTCAGTAAAAGCCATTACATGAAAAAGAAGTGGAGAATTGAATTGAGCCGGGAGTTGGGGATTAATCAGTCGAGGATCCAGTTTTGGTTTCAAAATAGGAGATCCAAATCGAGGGCTCAACGCAAACGTCAGGTGGTCGAGATTTTAAAGGAAGAAAACCAAAAGCTGCGAACAGAAAACATGAGGTATGAAAAAGCTCTCAATATCACCGTTTGCCCTCATTGCGATAACCTCGTCGCCCTCAATAAGATATTCCCCGATAAGCCTCACGCGATGATTGAAGACGTTCATTTACCACCCTACTCCCTCGGGGCATCTCCTGCTCAACCAGATTTTGCCGGAGTCACGCATGAGCAGGATGATCCTACGAAGATGATACAAATGCCTCCTGGGGGATGGGATTTGCATCGCTTTGATTGGAGTTACAGTTTCAAGGAGCTGGATGTTACCGCCGACCAGCTCAAAGCATATCAGCCTCATGCACAACAATTTTCGATAGGGTCGGGTCCTGCTGGAGATGAGTTAATCAGTCGTCAAGCCATCGATGCAATTTTGGGCCACGATAAGAGGAGGTTCGCTTGGCCCCCTGAACTGCATTCCAAATTCCTAGATGTGGTTCACCAAATGGGGATCGACTCAGCAACTCCGACGCGCATATTTAAGGCCATGAATGTACCGGGGCTTAGTAAGGAGCTGGTAAGGAATCACCTTGCTGCCTACAGAAAGCTATTAAGACAACGTCGAGCGGAGCTAAACCGGGAGGAATCCGTCTCGAGCTCAAAAGCTAGGGGCGACCGCCATTGTAATGCTCAGGCATCAAGAGATACCCGGCCAAATCTAAGCATCAATCAAGCTAGCAACCCGACCACCGGCAAACTGAAAGCTGATCAGAATGTCCTCCCAGGCCATTTCAACACTTCTCAAGAGCGCGTGTCACAAGTACAGCGAGTGCGCACTCCTCCATTCGAGCAGCAGTCGGCTGGTGCTCTGCCTGCCGCTGGTCAACCCACGACAGACGATTTCTTCGATGAGGGGCTCGATGCCTTGTTCAATCAGTGGGAAGCTGGCATGCTTGGACATCCATGATCTAGCACCTGACTCGGGGCACGATGGGTCGGTCACTACGAACACCCATAGAAAGAAGAACATGTTCACGAGTAGATCACTCATTTTATCCGTTGTAAAGTTCCTACGGGAACATTTTTCTTTAATGACTATAGTTAATTCTATATTAAAACCAACGCTATCGACGAACATCGTCATGCTCAGTTGTGATGATCCCTTGTTAGATTAAGTCTGAAACCAGAGACGGTCTTTAAAATTTTGAGTGGCCATGAACTCATTCCTCACCAAGCGCCCGGGATGCTGAAATGAAGAGTAACAGCATGCACAGGGAAAATGCCACTTTCGTTTGAACGATGAAAAGGGGTTGAGAGAAGATCATAGCGTTAATTCCCATGGAGCTAAATGAATTAAACGGAGTCATTAATTGCGGGTCCACCGCTGCTCCCCACGTTCTCGGGCCTAGCAAATCATAAAAGGCGCCGAAAGATTGTAGACCCACCACTTTGAAGACTGAACTAGGGGACGAGCGCAATACTCGATGAAACCGAATCAATGCAAGAGAGTTTGTGATCCTATCACGAGGAAAAAGAAAGGGGAATACAGACGATGAGTAATTGCAGGATCTCGGGAGGAGCGCTTGCTTGCTGGTCTTCATATGCAGCCTGAAGGATGGTTCCAGGACACGCACAATCACTTGAGAAAATTTCTAGAGTGAGCAAACACGTAAGAGCGAATTGAGAAAGCTGAGTGAACTAGATCAGCCCGAGATACCCCGATCCATCATGTTTAAAAGTTATTCCCATCTGCTAGAAACGTCCGACCTGGACATTTCTGAGCACGAACTGCTGGGAGACTTTGAAGATCCTGGAGCTGAATCCTGCTCGAAGGCCATAGAGACTGACTCCTCCAGCGATGAAATTCTAGGTTTCAGCTACGAAGAAGGAGTATATAATGATGACCGGAGTCGGAAAAGGAAGCAACTACAACGCCACACTCCAGGCCAAATCCGAGAGCTCGAAGCTTTCTTCAATGAATGCCCCGCTCCAAGCAAACGACAGAAAATGGAGTTGAGCCGAAAAATAGGATTGGAGCTTTCGAAGGTCAAGTTTTGGTTCGCCAACAAACGAACCCGGGTGAAACAGCAATACGCAGACCATGAGTTACTGGTCCTGAAGGAGGAGAATGAGAAGCTTCAAGCTGAAAGCGCGAGATATAAGGAAGCTCTGACCAAGGCCACCTGCCTTAATTGTGGTAATCCTATTGTCCTCGGCGAGGTGTTCCTCGATGAACCATCCCTGTTGACGAATAACGCTCAGCTGTTACCGTATTCTCCACAGCATTTTCCGACACAGCCAGATACCGCCGGAGATCTGCATGAGCAAGTCAACACCATAGAATCAACACCAACATCCTCTGAGAAATGGGATATGAATCATCACAGGGGGAATTCTCTCAATGACGAACTCGCTGTCGCAGCCAGCCAATCCAAAGTCGGTGAGTCCCTCCCTGGACAACTTTTGAAACGACTAAATCCCGTAGAGAATAGCTACCGAAGTATTGACGATATTTTGGGTGATAAGAGAACAAGGTTTTACTGGACCTATGAGCTTCACACCAAATTTGTTGATGCAATTCGAGAACTGGGAGTTGATTCGGCTAGCCCACTGCGCATACTCGAGATTATGAATGTGCCGGGGCTCTCTAGAATTAACGTTGAGTCTCACCTCAAGTACTATAGGAGATTGCTAAGGGATGGAAGGATAGCGTTAAACCATCATAAAGCCAGTTGGAGCTCAAGTGCTGGGCAGAGTTACAACCATGATGATTGGAGAGCCAAGAGCACCCAACCGTGTTTCAGCAATGACGGGACTAGCAGTCGTGTCAGCGACTCCTCTAACCCAAATCAGAATGCTCCGCCGAGCTATCTCAATACTCCTCAGGAGTATATGCCACAGTTCCAGCACATAGAAATTCCTCAGTTTGAGCGCGAATCAGTCATTAATGCTGTCCCTGAAGCGGATCTGGCATTGGTAGAGAGTGCACATATGAACCTGCCGGTCATCGGAGGAAATTCCAATTCGAGGGGTCAAATTGCTCACGGCGAGAGCAAAGAGAGGAATCCCTCGCCTGCAGTCGACGACACCCAATCTGGGCACCAAGGGCTAGAAAGAACAGGTGATTTCCTTGATGAGGAGCTGGACACTTGGATCAATACTCTTCGGGAATGTATGTCTCAACCCCAACAGGGCAATGATGAAGGTTCCAGCTCAAAGACTCCAATCCCTCACAACGAAGGCAATGAAAGAAATCTGCCCCCAACAATTGTTGATACCCAACTTGAACATCAATGGCTCGAAGACCCGAGCAATTTCCTTGGCGATGAGTTCAATCTTTGGCTCGATCAATTTGGAGCCGGAGGACCATCGCAGTGGTGACGCGAGGCCGGTGATCAAACGTCTGATGCAAGGCATGGCTACTCGATGAAAAATGCTTCGAGAAAAGGGGTTGAATACTCCTATTGCATATGTTGTTGATCGCACTGTAAGGTTCCCACGGGAACATCTTTCATTAATATCTAGAACTAATTGCGCGTGAGTGTCAACATCACCCTTTGAGCATCTTCAAGCCGAAGGCCGTGGATTAATCACTTAATCCGTAGAGCAAGTTCCATGAACCATAATTATCACCCGCAGAGCATAATGGAATCCATTCCTTCAATACAAGATACATTCGGCCGCGGAGCCACCCGTTTGGTAAAAGGACGTATCGTTCCTAGTTGATCTTCAATCAGATCAGGGGATAATGTTTCCTCTCTTCTTCCTCTCAGGTGATAAAAAGAGACAAGGCCCTAAAAGGCCATGCATTCAAATGGCTAAACAAACGTTGCCCAGCTGGGGGGCAGATGAACCATTGATGTTACAAACACTCCAAGCATGGATAGGCGGATTTGATAGAGGTTGTTCATATCAATACGCAACATCAGAATGGGATGAAAATCAAGAGTAAAGTTGTATCGTCCCAATTTGTCTTGAATTTGGGAATATGAATTAACACTTATTTTTTATCCTTGACAGGGGAATCGCCTTGGAGACGAATAAGTTTTTACATCCCACATACTACCTGTTAGGGTACATGAGGGTAGGATGTATCGTTTCGATTTTCGAAAAATTCGTGAACGTACAATGATATGCTTCTTTTACATTTTCAGGGATCTCCAGCCACGGTGGACAGGTAGGTATCCCTTTCCCCCAATCCATTGAAGATGTTAAACAAAAAAAACACAGAGAGAAAAAGAAAAAGCTTTCAAAATCTGATGTCTAGAAAAGACATGGAATTCTAACTTCATTGGCATTCATGTTTTGAAACATGAGGTTGTCTGAACACGCATTGTGCACCATAAAATCCCCTTGACGGGTAAAATTTTTGGGAAAACGAAAGAGATTTTTCCAATCAAAAGTTGTTCAAAACTCTCAAAAGGATGTTTCCTCAAAAGAGAGGCAAGCTCAAATCCAAACACATCCTACATACACTTGAGAGATGAGTGGAGCGAATCAAATAGTAAAATCTGGACCTACGGAGGTAGGGACCATTCGCAGCGATTACATGGATTGGGACGACGGGGGCGTTCGTTTCATATCATAAACACTACAGGTGACCGTTGACAACCCACTTGAACGGCGGTTTTCATTCTTAACCCTGTCAAGAACCACCCCACACCGGGGCAAAAAGGAAGTAAGTCCAGCAGCATCAGGAGAAAATGGTTAGAAATTTTCTTGCTCGGACTAACATTAATCTTTGTGTGTTGTTTATATGGTAATCCAAGTGCCATAGGATGACGAGAAGCATTCATTCTCTATCCCACACACCATATCCTTTGCACAGCCAAGTTGAGCCTGCGAATTCATTTCATAAACCCCTGTTGGTGATCATGGGATGTTTCAAGATAGAAACTGTATCACTCCAAGAACGGAAGAAATCAAGAGATGGGATTTATAGAAAAATCTCATATCGGCGTTTAAGTGTGCTATGATTCAAGTTGTATATCTAGCACAATTTTCTGAACATCGTAGTTCCAAAGGAAAAGAAAAGGCGGGATTTCAACAAAAAATCCCCAGCATCAAGAAAAAGCAAAGTGCCTGATAAAAGCAAGGCCGATGCTCGTGAAAACTGTTTGATTGATCCCCAATAAAGCCTAGTTGGGAAGAGAGAAAAACCCATAAAGGAGTCAGATCAAGAAGACTGCTCCCCAAACGATGTCAGCTGTGGTGCAAAAACACGGACAGAATTGTCAATCTCTTAATACCACAAGAGACGTTCTCTAAAGGATTTGTGCACACCTCAAAAGCGGTTGCACACCTCAAAAATGGAAGATGCAGAATGGAAAAGACATGTGACAAATTTGCAATGATCACCAATGTCGAATCCTTCGTGATTTCTGGGCCAAAAACAAGCCTTTTTCGGTCCCCAATCCTACCAATGTTACAACCCTGAAACAGTCTTCTCTGACTAAGACACTTGGGTTAACATATAGCTTAGCTCGAAGAAGTACGAGCAAGACTCTTTCTTTCTCATTTTGCAGGGTTCTTGACTTGTAAACCCGGAGCAGATGGTGAAGATTTTCATTCGATGGCCCCGACTCCAAAGCGGGTCCCCCTTGAAAACCAATATCCAAGCCCAACATTACGGTCCCGTGGAAGACCTCCCGACCGATCAAAATGTATGCGCTGCGAATGAGCCTAAAACCTAGGCACAGGTCAGTAGGGAATTGAGTGCATCCCCTAAAAATCATCACCTCAAAACAGGTGAGATGGCCTCATTGTCGAGAAATATTCCAATTGACGTTTTGAGCAAACTCTTTTTGGGAATTTTCAAACTGTGGATCCAGATTTTCCATGCAAGGGATTCGTGATCACATTTGCACGTTGCAAAAATGTTTTGGATAACCTCCAGCATCAAAATGCACATCTCATGACTAAAGCTTAAGTCATAAAATTTTGTCAATTGGACAATTGCTGTCTTCTCAAAGATTACCAATATTTTCTTGGGGAAGAGAAACCCTTAAAAAAAAAAATCCTTTTCAAAATATCAAACAGTCTCATCGGACGTGGAGAACCCTTGTCATGAGACCCCCTTTTCAAAAATATCAAACAGTCTCATCGGACGTGGAGAACCCTCGTCATGAGACCCCTTTTCAAAATTTAGGCAGTCTCATCGAACGTGGAGAACCCTCGTCATGAGACCCCTTTTCAAAATTTAGGCAGTCTCATCGGACGTGGAGAACCCTCGTCATGAGACCCCTTTTCAAAGCAAACAAAGGTAGATACCGCCTGAAGGATCAACACAAGGTAGATACCGCCTGAAGGGTCAAACCAAGGTAGAAACCGCCTGAAGGGTCAACACAAAGGTAGATACCGCCTGAAGGGTCAACTCAAGGTAGATACCGCCTGAAGGGTCAAACAAAGGTAGAAACCGCCTGAAGGGTCAAAACAAAGGTAGATACCGCCTGAAGGGTCAAACAATGGTAGAAACCGCCATAAGGGTCAACTCATTGGTAAGTACCGCCATAAGCATCGACACAAATGTCCGATCCACCATACGGATCAAAATCCTTGGCAAATCTCAGGGCGTGGGATGCGCCTTCCTTAGATTCCTAGCCGTTAGGAATCCCATAATGGTATGACCTACCATACAGGTCAAAGCTTAACCTCCCTAGGATATTCTGAATGACGAGTCCTAGGCATCCTCTTGAAAGTCGTCGCAACCGGCAGCATCGAACAGGTAAGTGGCAGGTATGTCTCTCTACTATCTCACTCTCTCATGTCAAATGAACGTTTCCCCCTTCAAGAAAGAGCATACATGGACAAGCATGAAGATTGGATGTCATGACTCCTTTTCCTTTAGTTTCCCAAGTCGAGTCGATCAGGACTCAGGTGTCACCTTATCTTTGAGAGATTCCTCTAACGAGATTCCTCTCAAAGAGGGGCAGCTGTTGACACCTAAATTTTGATCAACCTTTTTGTTTCCTTTATTTTTCAAAAATTCACAGAAAATCCATAAAAAGCTGAAAAATTACAAAATCAACTTTGGTAACATTGGCCAAGCTAAAGGAACCATTTTGGATAAAAAAATATTTTTTCATATTTTTCGTATTTTTTATTATTATTATTTTCGAAAAATATAAAAATAAAAAGAAAATCAAGAAAAATAATATTTGAGGTCACAAAGATATATAAAAATAGTCGGTATTTTTATTTTTATTTTATCTATTTTCTAACCTCATAAATAGTAAAATTCAGGTTTGATTTTAGGTGTTTTCTGATCACCATAAAATTGAATCTGGCAAAAATATTAGTAATGATTAAAAGGAAAAGGAGTGAAAACATCATCATTCAAAAGGAAAAGGAAACTAATCATTTTGTCTTTTCTTTTGATTATTTTATTATTATTCTTACTTTTTAATATTTTATTTTATTATTATTTTATTATTATTTTATTTTTTATTATTATTCACTCACCTTTTCCCTCATCCGTCGCTGGCTTCTTCTCCCCCCCCCGCGACTTCATCTTCTTCTTCTCCTTCCTCTTCTTCAGGAGCTCTTCTTCTTCTTCTTGTCTTCTTCTTCTTCTTAAAAAAAAAAAAAAAAAGGAATCCTCACCTTCGTGCATTATTTGCCTTCGCCTTCGATCCTTCCGCCGTCGTCGCTAGCCGTCGTACCTCAAAGCCGCCGTGAACAACTCAAGACCCGCGACCTCCACCCGTTTCGGAGTTTGGTTCGGGTTTGTTTCGGATCGGGCCAAATCCGTCACCGCCATCGCCTCCGGTGACTGCCCCGGAGTCCTACCTCCTCCCTCGGAGCTTGTGGAGCCTACGCGCCGCTGGTGGAGCTCAGAAACGGCCTCGGGTCACCACCCCGTCGTCGGAGCGTGTCGGCGTGTCGGCGTGTCGGAACGTGTCGGCGTGTCGGAACGTGTCGGAGCGTGTCGAGCCGTGTCGGAGAGTGTCGAGCCGTGTCGGAGAGTGTCGAACGTGTCGGAGCGTGTCGGAGCGTGTCGAGCCGTGTCGGAGAGTGTCGAGCCGTGTCGGAGAGTGTCGAACGTGTCGGAGTGTGTCGAACGTGTCGGAGCGTGTCGAGCCGTGTCGGAGAGTGTCGAGCCGTGTCGGAGAGTGTCGAACGTGTCGGAGCGTGTCGAACGTGTCGGAGCGTGTCGGAGCGTGTCGAGCCGTGTCGGAGAGTGTCGAGCCGTGTCGGAGAGTGTCGAACGTGTCGGAGAGTGTCGAACGTGTCGGAGCGTGTCGAACGTGTCGGAGCGTGTCGGCGTGTCGGCGTGTCGGAGCGTGTCGGAGCGTGTCGAGCCGTGTCGGAGCGTGTCGGACGTGTGCATGAACAGTGTCCAATCCGAACAGTGCATGAACAGTGCATAAACAGTGTCCAATCCGAACATTGCATGAACAGTGCATGAACAGTGTCCAATTTTTTAATTTTTTTAATTTTTTTTATTTTTTAGTCTTAATTTGTGAAATTGACTATCGACATTCTAATGGCGATCGACAGGTAACGGGCATGGGGATGGTCGCAGGCTGGGGCTGGGCGATTGAAGGCCGGTGTCCAATCCGGTATGTTTTACGTACCCGATCCGTATATCAGGATTATTTTTCTAAAATATTGCATTTATAGACTTGATTTGTATGTATCTGTTTCAGTCTAGTGGTTAGCTTATTTATCTGGTTGAGTGTTATCTATTGTCAAAGACATGCTTTTTGTTAAAATATTTTCTGAAAATATAAAAAAATATTAATAAATCAAAAATGCCAAAAAAATGGAAAAATTAAAGAAAAACAAAAAAATTGAGAAAAATTGCAGAAAAATTCTAAAAATTGTCCAAGGCTGAAAATGACAAAAAATTGATTTTTTTTCATTTTTGGGATTTTCTCCCATTTAATCCAAAATGGCGATTTCACCCCTCAAAGGGTGAATCGTCTTTGATATTCTGATAAATTGTGGAAATTGCTTAGAATTTGGTGATGGGCCAGATGGGTGGTTAAACCTTATGTCTAAGATTTCCACATTTCATTTCCATTTTTAGAAAATGACGATTTTACCCTTCGAATGGTAAATCGGTTTCTAAAATTCCCGAAAATCACGAAAATTGCCAAAAAATAGGAAATGGGTCAATTGAGTGACCAAACCTGTTTTGACTCCGGATTCATTCCGAAATGATGATTTTGTCCTTTTTGGGCAAATTGTCCCCCTTGTCTCAAAATTACGATTTTGCCCCTGATGGGCAAAATCATGTCTAAATCATTCCTAAGCCTGATTGATGCTTCTCTAGGCCAATATGGCCTTATTAGGAATGCCATGTGATTTATTTGTACACTTGAATTCATCGATTTGTGCACTTTATTATTGACTGTGATTGCTATGATAGTCATTCCTATCTGCATGAACTCCTAGATTTAGAACTCGTACCCCACTCATCTGCATGAAATCTTTGGTCAGAAAATTCAGTCAACTTAGGTACCGAAAGGGCGTCAACTCTGACAGTTGACGTAACTAAGTCCCCGAACCCAGTTCTCTAGTTATCGCAGAATTGAATAGAAACTCCCGACTATTCAATAGGGTGGTCCAATCATACCCTCCAAAAAAATGATTGGTGGTGACTCCTCGGCATGCACACTTAGCACATGTCACTAGACCACACTGAAGGTCGACTACGCATACCTCCGTTGCGATTTGGGTAATGGGCCTTGGGAGAGGCCCGCGTCCGACCAGACTGGACGGCCCATTAGCCCTCGAGAGCCCGACAACCTCGAGAGGGTCGCGACACCCATTTCTCTGGTTATCGCAGAATTGAATAGAAACTCCCGACTATTCAATAGGGTGGTCCAATCATACCCTCCAAAAAATGATTGGTGGCGACTCCATGACATGCACACTTAACACATGTCACTAGACCACACTGAAGGTCGACTACGTATACCTCCGTTGCGATTTGGGTAACGGGCCTTGGGAGAGGCCCGCGTCCGACCAGACTGGACGGCCCATTAGCCCTCGAGAGCCCATGGTGAACCTCGAGAGGGTCGCGACAGATAAAAAAGCAAGATATGATAAAAGTTATCATATTCTGTGTTTGGCTACCACCTAGGACTGGATAAAGTGGGACATGAGGGGGATATAACCTGAATAAAATTATCCTATGGGGAGGTGGGATAACGGTGGATAGGATTTCTTATATTCATAGTATAAAAGCTATTTTTTGCTCGAATAACAAACTTCTTAAAAACTAAAAAATTTCAAATAATAATTGAATAAGAATTATATTTGAATTATAATATTTAAAAATAAAATTAAGAATAATTTTTTATTTATTTATTCTTAGAATATTTATAAATTTTAGTTTCTTTCTACTTTACAATATATATTCTATGCACATACTTACACACACTTTATATCTATATCATTACGAATTGAAGGATTTTTTATTGGGTGAGTTCAAAAAAGAAATTTTTGTAGTCTCTGTTTGTCATTTCAATACACACACACATGCACATACAATGAACATATTATGATATGAATATATTCGGCTTTATTACTGTGATTCACCAAATAGTGGACATGATATGGCAAAATCCATGGATTTCATATCACATCCTATCCAATCATATTTTGCCTAGAAATCCTGACAACCAAACGCAAAGTGTTTTGTTATTGTTTATAGGCGACATCCCATGTATTAAAGGCACTAGGATCTACTTTAATAATAGATTTGACTTCCTTGTAAAATAATTTTGTTGAAAAGAGATAATTTAATGAAACAAAAATTCTTTTCTACATTGTTGAACAATTTGTTGAATCAATAGTCAAGCAAAATCTCGAGAACTTTAACTTAGACATTTTTCTTAACACGATTACTTGTTTATATACTCTCATTTTTGTTGTCCAAATCACCACTATTTCTATATACATAAATGAGATGATCGGATGAAATAAAAAAAAAATATTCTTTGCATATTTTTCAAAATAAAGTCATGAGTTACATTCTCCAAAGCGAAACTTGAAAAGATGAAATTTAATTAAAGCAAATAGTTCCCTAAAACAATAATTTTTTTTATGCCAGTATCATCAATTTGGATCGACAAAAATTAATATCATTCCTAAAATTTATCTAAGAAATCATGATAAGAAAGAATTTAATGATAATATGAACAAAAAAAAAAGAAAAAGTTTATGAAAATGTGATTGTGCTAAAAAAAAATTATGTTTAAATTTCTCCAACATTTTACGCCACAGTAAATCCATATGTATTGGGTTTATGAAATTTCTTTTTCCACCAAAATTATTTCTACGGAAGTAAAATCTAAAAAGAAAAAAATAAAACATAATGACTTTAATGTGCATGAGATGCCCATAATGAATAATAACAAAACATATGAAATACTTAATCATAACAACTAGATCCAAAATGTAAATAGAAAAGAATAAGAAATAAAATAAATTTTGAACGACCACTTTAAATTGGGTCTAATACCAAAAAAAAAATGGACTTTAGCATTTGTGTCAATTATATCCAAAATTTTATTGTCTCATAAAAAACCTCTAGCTTTTACTTTTGTCCTAATTAAACTGGTCTATATTCGAAAAAAAACCCTCAACTTTAGCACATGTCCTAATTATATCTAATTTTTTTATCTCCTAAAAAGTACCAACTTTTACTTTTATTCCAATTCTACCACCGTCAGCCTTCTGTTCGTAATCACAATTAGTTAATCCTATGTGGCTCGAATTTTCTCGTCGAATTTACCAATGAATTTTTGAAATTTGAAAACAATAGGTTTCATGACGACTAGATTTTAAATAGTTTTTAGAATATCCCCATGTATAGCCGTTCTTTGAGCTGTTGAGTGCCAAAGGAATACGAAACACGTCATTTTTTTTTTGGGTCAGATGAAATACGCCATCTTGAGTGACTATATATCTTATGGCAATATGTATAGGAAGCAGACAACAAAAGAGAAATTCGAAATTTTTTCATGTCAACTTTACTGAGGTGTTATTCATTATTGACGTGAAATTACCATGTAAGATTAACTAATGGTGATTATAGACGGAATATTAACGGTAATAAAATTAGGATAAAAGTAAAAGTTGAAGGTTTTTTTATGAGATAATTTTTTTTTTTGTGTGGATATGATTGTCATAAATCCTGAAGTTGAGGGTTTTTTTGGGTATTAGACCCTTTAAATTGTAGCGGAATGATTGACGATAATTTTTCATCAATCATTCTTCAATAAAAACTAGGGCTAATACCGCGAAAAGCCCCAAACTGGTACACATGTGACAAATTTACTCCAAACTATTATTTTGACCACCAAAAACCCCAAACTGGTACATTTGTGACAAATTTACCCCAAACTATTTTTTTGACCATAAAAAAATTCAAAACTGGTACACATATGACAAATTTATCCTCTATTAGTTTCTGTTAAATTGAGTTAATACCACGAAAAATTTTAAATTGTCGCACCAGTAGCAAATATAGGGTAACGTGTATACCCGACAATTGTGACATGTCATTCAATTCAGCAATTCGATAGTAAAATTTAAGAAAAATTAACGAAGAGTAAATTTGTCACACGTATACCAGTTTGAGGTTTTTTATTGTCAAAAAAATAATTTGGGATAAATTTGTAACAGGATTACCAGTTTGGGGTTTTTGGTGGTATTAACCCTAAAAACTAAGTGGACTTGGTCACACACACACACATTTACATACGGCTCAATCCCAAAAAAAACCTCAACCTTTAGCCTTTGTCCCAAAAATATCCATAATTTTTTTTGTCTCCTAAAAAACCTTCAACTTTTGATTTTGTCCCAAGTCTACCAATCTAATCCCAAAAATACCTCAAACTTTGGCCTTTGTCCCAAAAATATCCACAACTTTTTTTTTGTCTCCTAAAAAACCTTCAACTTTTGAATTTATCCCAAATATACTAGTCCAATCAACCCTCAAAACCCATCCTGTAGAATTCCCGGCGATCCCGACGTCGGCTGTTTAGCTTCTGTTGAAACTCCAAGTGATTCTCAACCGTCGCCCCATGGTGTGGCCTTATTCTGAGATAATAGCAACCCTCGTCATCGGCTCCTTACCTATTGATAATCCTCGATGCCAATCTTGCCTCCCACCGAGAACTATCGTGCCGATCCTGCATCTGTGACAACAAGCTGCTGCTGACCTTGCCTCTGTGACGGCAAACTGCTGCCCCCAACGCTTTCTTGTGATGATCATTTCGGTAAAGATTTGAAGTATAAGAAGAAGATTTGTTAATAATTTATTCCCACTGAAATTTGTATGTGAATCTCGGGTAACTCAATTATGTCTCGAAATGAATGAATGCGGCTGCAATGTGTCAAACATTCTCCCTTGAAACAATTGGAAGTACGTTTTGATCTTTGTCGAACAATCACGGGTTCTATTCAACTGAGCGCGAAACACTCTTTTTTTTTTTAATAACTGTGGTAAATTTGAGACAAAATTAAAAGTTGGAGGTTTTTTAGGAGATAAAAAAAGTTGTGGATATTTTTGGGACAAAGACCAAAGTTTGAGGTTTTTTTGGGACAAAATCAAAAGTTGAAGGTTTTTTAGGAGACAAAAAAAAAGTTATGGATATTTTTGAGACAAACATCAAAGTTTGAGGTTTTTTTTTGGAATTAGGCCCACATACATATATATAAAAGGTATTATACAGGACGAAATAGCGCCGCCCTTGGGAAAAAAGAACGTCGGAAATCTCTTGATGAGCCGGGCTAGACAGAACGAGGCCCAACTTCGTATCAGCCCACCGACTCGCTCAACCTTAGCAGACAAATCTCCAAACCCTAGCAAAAACCCCCCTTCGATCGCCACTTCTCGAGCACCGTCTCTCATATTTCTCTCCTCAAGCTGTGCCTGCTGCCAAGCGGCGTAAGGCATCTCCGGCGGTGGCCGACGACGAAGCAATCTTCTGGTGCCCGAAGGGCGGCGTCAGAACCTGAAGTGCAATCCGGCGGTTCTGGTGGCGGCGAATTTCGTCTAGGTGAGCTGAACTCGTCTGCGTCGCTCCTTTGTCTCGCGTCTGTTGGGGATTATTTCCGAGCTCGCTGAGGGCAGCCGGGCTTTGTATTAACAGCGTCGTTTAATTGCTTCGGTTTTGTACGCGTGTCATGTTTATCACCTTGTCATCTAAGAGAGGAGGTTGTATTTGAGAGGTTTCTCAGGAACGAGATTTCAATTGCTCTTTGTACTGTGCGTGTGATCGCCAATGTAGGTGTCGTGTTTGATATTGACTGAGTTCGATGGACCTTTTGCATTATCCATATAGTGGAAGATATTCAGCAGGGAAAACGATGATCTGCTGGTACTCGGGATGACTCGAGCTGTTTTTCTTTTTTTTGGGTATTAGAGGATCCAAGTCGGTTTGGTCGGTGGAGTCGGCTTCAATTTTCTCCCATGACATGCCCACATGACATATCTGATTCTGTCGTATTTGTTTTGATGCAGAAGTTATAAAAGATGGTTCAATACAATTTCAAGAAGATTACGGTGGTGCCTAAGGCGAATGATTTCGTTGATATCATCCTTTCTCGCACCCAGCGGCAAACGCCTACTGTCGTCCACAAGGGATATGCTATATCGCGGCTCCGTCAGTTTTACATGCGTAAGGTGAAGTACACTCAACAGAATTTTCACGACAAGCTCTCGACCATCATCGACGAGTTCCCTCGGCTGGATGACATCCATCCTTTCTACGGTGATCTTCTTCACGTGCTATACAACAAGGATCATTACAAGCTAGCTTTGGGGGCGGTCAATACGGCAAGGAATCAAATTGGAAAGGTTGCAAAAGACTATGTTAAGTTATTGAAGTATGGAGACTCACTCTATCGCTGCAAGTCTCTGAAGGTTGCTGCTCTTGGACGAATGTGTACGCTGATTAAGAAGCTTAGTGGCAGTTTAGCGTACTTGGAACAGATTAGGCAACACATGGCCAGGTTACCTTCAATTGACCCGAATACTCGGACGATCTTGATTTGTGGGTACCCTAATGTGGGCAAGAGCTCTTTCATAAACAAAATCACGAGGGCTGATGTTGATGTGCAGCCATATGCTTTCACTACAAAATCACTCTTTGTCGGTCATACTGACTATAAATATCTCAGATATCAAGTCATTGATACTCCTGGGATTCTGGATCGTCCCTTTGAAGACCGTAACATAATTGAGATGTGCAGCATAACTGCTTTGGCCCATCTACGTTCTGCTGTCTTGTTTTTCTTGGACATATCAGGGTCTTGTGGTTACAGCATTGCCCAGCAAGCAGCTCTTTTTCAGAGCATCAAATCTTTGTTTATGAACAAGCCCTTGATGATAGTCTGCAACAAGACTGATCTGCAACCACTGGAGGGTCTCTCAGAAGAGGACATGAAGTTGGTTATGGAGATGAAAGCTGAAGCTATGAAAACGGTGATAGGTCAAGGAGGTGAGGCCACAAATGATGAGGGAGTGTTGCTGACTATGAGCACTTTGACAGAGGATGGAGTAATTGCTGTAAAGAATGCGGCTTGCGAGAGGCTATTGAATCAGAGAGTGGAAATAAAGATGAAATCAAAGAAGATAAATGACTGTTTGAACAGGTTTCATGTTGCAATACCAAAGCCACGCGACCAAAAAGAGAGACCACCATGCATACCTCAGGCAGTATTGGAGGCTAGAGCTCAGCAAGCAGCAGAAAATGAGAAGAGGAAGACTGAAAAGGATTTGGAGGATGAGAACGGTGGCGCAGGGGTATACTCTGCTAGTTTGAAGAAGAACTACATCTTAGCTAACGAAGAGTGGAAAGAAGACATATTGCCAGAGATTCTTGATGGGCATAATGTGGCTGACTTTATAGATCCTGATATTCTAATAAGACTAGAAGAGCTGGAAAGAGAGGAAGGAATGCGCCAGTCTGCGGATGATGATGATTTCGAGATGGATGGGGAAGACTTAACACCAGAAGAGAAAAAAGCACTAGCTGAGATCAGAAAGAAGAAAAGCATGCTCATACAGCAGCACAGGGTCAAGAAGAGTACAGCTGAGAGTAGGCCAACTGTACCGAGAAAGTTTGACAAAAGACGTGAGTTCACGTCCCAAAGGATGGGCAGGCAGCTATCATCTTTGGGACTGGACCCCAGCTTGGCAATTGAGCGGGCCCGCAGTAGATCAAGGGGCCGGAAGAGGGAGAGGTCACCTGAGAGGGGTGATGCTATGGATGTGGACATAGATCAGTCCAATAAGAAGTTGCGAACAAGGTCTACATCCCGGTCTAGGTCAGTGTCCAGAGCGCCTGCTGAATTTGTTCCCGGAGCGGGTTTCAAGGACTCCGATCAAAAGGTCAAAGCTATAAAACTTGCAAGGAAATCTGTCAAAAAGAGAAACAAGAATGCTCGTCGGGGAGAGGCAGACAGGGTTATTCCTACCCTCAAACCAAAACACTTATTCTCTGGCAAGCGCTCAATTGGGAAAACCCAAAGGCGATAAAACTCAGGTGCATTCTGTTAATTTGCATTTTTTTCAGAGTTTAGGTCTCATGTAGAATTAAGCTTTCTGAATGCATTTTGGAGGATTATTACTCTATTTCTGGATGTCATTACCGTTGTTTTCATGTAGTAAAGAAGTAGATGGTCGATTTTTTCTAGAGATGCTAAATGTACCAAGTCTTGTTTACTAAGTAATGCTTCAATCTTGGATCTGATGATTAAGTAAGCAAATTGACTTGTTATGGATTTAAGATCCAATGGAATTTTTCAAAGTCATTGAGTAAACAAGAATGGTGCGAAGACTCGGGGTATCTAGCTTTCCTCTTTGTAGGTTGGTGGCTAACGTTCCTTGGCAGTTAACTTTGTTCCTCAGACTTTGCAATCTGGATGTGGATGCTGACCAATATGCAATATTTGGCTTACAGGGAGGTTCTCATTTTCATCTCCCGGAAATGTTCGCTCAGCATCTGTTGTCAGTTTGCTTTATTGTACTGACCGGCGTGTCAGGTTTCTGCATCATGAGTTGCAGATCGATGTCTTCGACGTGGTTCAAAAAGTCCTTGGCAGGAACGGATGTTTATGCTGTTGCTTTTATAAGTTCCATAGGTTATCTTGATTCCAGTTTTGTTTTCTTTGTTTGTCGAGTTCTGAACCTTGTTATACATTATTATGTTCCCTTGCTTTGCTTTATGAGGAAACCGAAGGATGCTTTTGAGCACTCTGTGCGTGAGCGACGTGCTGCAAAGTACAAATGGCACAATTATGCTGTGTCGAAAAAATGCAGGTTCATCTCTAACCCTGGCTGTCATTGTTACCGAGTCAATTTTGTATGTTCAGCAGCAGCGTAACCCTCCCAGCGTCCCTAAAGCGTCGATTTGATGATGTTTGCAAGGATTATTTGAGAATGTAATGCTCTTCATTGATTTCAAAAGAATCACGAAGCTTCCAACTTCTTGGGCGCTGGAAAACAGCGAAACATTACGGAATATGGACGTACTGACGCGCCGTGTCTTAGATTGTAGCCCTCAAGAATCACGAGGACTTCGCTTTTCATATTTTACATTCTGCTTTGCAATCTTTCGGTTATGTCTATTTACCTCCTCAAACTTTAACTTAGAGCGAATTGGGCTATACTATGGTAGCGCATGATAACATTTCTGGCCAATTTTTCAACTTCTGATCACATTTCTGGCCAATTTTTCAACTTCTGATCAGAAATTGATTTCTCTATTTCTTCTCAAAAACAGAAGTTGATTTTTTTTTTTTATTTCTGCTCCAGAGTGACTTATGATCAATGAAATTCGTTTGGTAACGATTGAAAATTTTTATTTTTGAAAAATTATTAACAAAATATTTGCCAGCGGCGATCGATAGTGGCCGGCGATCGGCGACTGGTGACCGTCGATGGTCGGTGGCTGGCGACGACCAATCACGGGTGGCAACGGTGGTTGGTCGAGGCTCGTGTGATCGAAGAAGTGATTATGAAGTCGAGAAGTAAAAATTTTTAACTTCTCAAAGTTGGTTAAAAATCCAATCAAAAGTAGAAAATCTAACCAGAAGTAGGAAATCTTATTATAAGTCAATTTTTTTACTAAACATATTTTTACTTCGAAATTGATTTTAATAAACGAATTTCTCTGTCAGATTGACTTATGGCAGAGAAATTGTCTGCTAGAAATGTTATCATGCGCTACCATCGCAGAACTCTACCAGGAACTTTTAACACTCTACCCTCCACAAACTTCGGATTTCGGCATTTGATCCTTTGGGAATCCCGTCCTGAAAGAAGTTTGTCGAAGAAATGGTAAAATTCCTAGGTAGACATTAGTTTGTTTGGAAGGTAACTCGCAAAATCATGCCAAGATTGAAAAGTTTTTAACTAGACAAAAGTCGGACAATGCTCTCACCCTTTCAGAACAACCAAGAATGTTTGAACCACCATGAAGATTGTTTTGTGCATTACAAATTGTAGGTGGAAAGCACATGGGAGTTGACATGAAATGGAAATCAAGTCCTCTCATCCTTTTTTCCTCCGTTAGAGTTTGGTCTTCTTTTCCCATGTATTTTTTTTCTTTTTAACCATCTCAGCAAGTTTCGAATTTGTGCGCTCTGCCAAAAAATTGGCAATCTCCCGTCATATAAGGATATATACAACTTAGGGACGGTATCGTTTCTCATGCTCCTTGGGCGGCACGTGTACTCCAATCCTAGTATGACCTTTCAAGCTTTCCAAAATACAAAATGAAGAAAACATGGCGAAAATGATGCTGCCATTTTCACTCAAGTAGATCTTGACTTTTAGAACTGAAATAGAAAGGAACAGAGTGCTTGATACTGGGCTTTTTAATCATTTTGCTAATCATTTGTTGCTTCTCAAGCAATGCAAACCCAATACTCCACCCAAATGCCATGGATTCACTCATTCTGCTTTCTAGGTTTAGATACACGGTCTCCCTCATGAATATTTTTCAGAGGAAGCAAATAGGAGGACAACCGGCATTCTAGGGGGCAGTTTCTGATGTGGAGGTGGAATTGCTAAGAGCTTTCTCAGCTGTCAAAATTGGTAGAGCAAGCAGTCAGTATGGATTTGTTGGGACCTCTGAAGTCCGGAACCATTCTAAGTAACGAAGGGAATAAATTTTGGGTGGATTTCAAATGTGAAAGGCTGCTCCCTCCTCTTTTGTTACTCGCGTGGGAGAATTGGGCGTCGCATCAAATACCGCGAGGAAGTCTCTCACGAATAGAGTAGACTACCCTTCGATAATGAGGGATGCTTTGGGCAATGACTTAGAGCTGAAGTGCATGAATTCAGCCCTTTTAGTAACTTTTTTTTTTATGAGAAGCATAATAAGACTTAGAGCTGAAGTGCATAATAAGACTTATGCTGAGAGTGGAATCATTCCGGAAACGCCTATCAATACGAAGCAAATACGTCGGTTGATGCTACAGAAACTCACTGTTGTCAAAAGCAAGCTGAAGTTCAGAGTGGAGAGGTAGAAAAGAAAGTTCCTGTCGAGGGAGTATGCCCCAATCCACATCATCTCTCCTTCTCTGAGGAACCCAGCTGATTGCTTCTTGGCCCAATCTCAATGAGGGATACCCATTTCCCCGATGCATTAGATCTAAATCAGGTGCTCAGAAGAGAAAGCAGAAAAAAAAAAAAAAAAAAAAAAGGTCCCTAGTCAACAAAAACAAAAATAAAACTTGAGGCGATTTAATCCATATGCGTCCCTGGCGTGCACTCCCACTACACTTGGATGAAACTTTGTTATTGGTTATGCCAATCCAGATACAAAGAGGATTTGAAAGAATGAGTTTTGGCTGTTGATTCTAATAAGCTAATGGGGTATTAATGAAGATTTTATGCTGAAATTGCCTGGCTCGGGCACACTTCCGACAACTCATTAGGTGGGATTAGTTTTCAGAATCGGACCGAACATGGTTGGTTCCAGATATGTGGAGTCACGATTCGACCCTGCCTAGCCTGAAACCAGACTAGCTAGGAGCCAGCAGTGTAATTTTTTTAATTGTTCTACAATAGAAAAAGAAGAAGAAGAAACAAACAATGAACCAAGAAAATGCTGTGTGGTCAATACTTTGTCTTCAACTTTTTTAAATGGTATTGTGCGATAAAAAAAAAAATACTTTAGACTGATTTAACCAGTTCGGTTCCTTTCCCAAGAACTTATTCCCGCGAGAACCACTCAGAACAAGTTGGTTCGGTCCGGTCTGGTCTGGTTCCTAGGTAGGTTTGGGAATGACGCACACCTCTGGTGGAAATATATGGTATAATGAGATGAACAATATAATTAGACTTTGAGGCGTGAAAAACACTCTTTTTAAGGATTTATTTGCCCCACGACGTTGCTAATAGTTTCGACGAATATCCTTCATGATACAACAAAGTCTCAATGACAATAGCAAATAGCAATTCTGATATTTCTCCAGGATCTTTCAAGGGAAACAATTGAAAACAATGACTATGCGTTTTTTTTGAAAAAAATGAAAAATTGAAGTTCAGAAGTTGTATTTGGAAACAACAAAGTCACTCAATATATGAAACTTCAAAGAAGACAACTTTTCATGCCTCAAAAGATATCATTCAATCACAACTATTCATGTCTAATGAACAGTTAGTTTCGGACACACCACTAGCAATTAATTCAGACACAACTCTTCATTGTCAAAAAACTGTTTATTCAGACGCAACTCTTCATTGTCCGAAAATTGCATTGTCAGAAAGATTACAACTCTTGAACATAAATAGATAATTAAAATTAGAAAAATAAATTTAATAAAATAATTGCAACTCCTACGTATACAGTCAAATTATTTCGCTAGGAATGAACAATTTATTTTAATTATAATTTCAAAAAAATAAAATAAAAAATAAATTGATTGTTGATAAGTGCGCCTAATAATCACACATTCACACGCGGGTACGGAGGGGTCTAGCCCACTTGCTCACTTAAGCACTATTTTGTTTTATTTTTCAAACAAATAACAACCTCCACAACCCATACAATACGAGCCTTACCACCTCGAAAAAGGCCCAATATGCTGTTTCCATGGAGACCAAAAAAAAAAAGTCAAGAATCAGGGGTGACATGATTGGAATGGAGCATAGGTTAAATTTTTCAAAACTGCTTTGTCATTAAATCCTAGAGCAAACGAAAGGGGCTTTGACAGCGTGGTGGAAATCAAATTACGGTCTGTAGATCAGAACAACCAAGGATGTAACATCACAATAAGAGGCGGATCATCAGATTATCAAATGTCAGATGACTAAGGCTCTGTTTGGCAATGTTTCTGTTCCTTATTTCTGTTCCCGTGTTTCTATTCTCGGATGATTTTTTAGAATCAGAACGCGTTTGGTAACTGTTAAAATTTTTGTTCCAAGAACAGAAACGCGTTTAGTAACTGCATAAAATTTTTGTTCCTAATTTGCATTTAAATTAAATAATTAAATAATTATATTTGATGACAAAGAAAAGAGAAAATAATTAAATCAAATAGTGATTAAGAAAAAGAAACGAAAAAATAAAAAAGAGTTGCGAAAAAGAAAGTTAATCTTTTTTAGATTTAAAAATGTCATCTTGAAGAGGAAATTGAAATAAAAATATCAACTATATTTGTATATTTTTCTGACCACGAATGATATTTTTCTAATTTTTTTGGGTATTTTATAATTAAATAAATTTTAAAAATTAAAAAAATATGAATTTTTTTAATTCAAAATTGGTTCCTAAGGCTCAGTCAAGGCTTTTAAAGTTGATTTTGTAATTTTTATGATTTTTTGTTATTTTTAAATTAATTTTAAAAATAAAAATAAAAATAATTATAATTATAAATCGTGTTTCAATAAGATTTGAAAGTATCGAGGAAAAATTCATAGAAGTATATCGTGGAAAATAGTGATTTGTAAAAGTGTTCCGGAACACAAAAATCAACTTTTTTTGGGTTCTGAAAAGTGGTTCAAAAGTGTTCCGGAACACAGAATCAGAATCATAATTATTTGCATTACCAAATATGTTTCTATTCTTTACTGTTCCCGAAAATAAAGAAACAGAAACAATGCCAAACAGACCCTAGTTCTCGGTATCGTGTTTTCTTACATGAAACATGCGTTCGTCTCGCAAAATTGTTCTCTTTTTCTCTTTGTGAAAAATGCCACCGTCCCCGTCCAATCAGAAATAATAGGGAGTACACTTAGGAGTTCAGCAGTCAGCACAGAAGCATCCGAAAACTGGGTTTCTTCTCGAAGAAGAAAAGAAAAAGAACCACAAATTCTAAACAGTGGGACGATTTGGCTTCATTTCCCTCGCTCCAAGCCTATCAGCACTCGGTGGAGGGAGGTACGTCTCTCTCTCTCTCTCTCTCTCTCTCTGCATGCCAGTAGCGGACTTCTTGTTGATGCTTCACAGCGCCAGTAACATGCAACTGCTGATTTTGTTTCAGAATCCGCTAATGCATTTTAATTCATCGATCCCTGTTCTTTTTGGGGGGGTTTTTCCATTCACGATTCCGATGATACCCTCCTGGGAAAGCCCTCTTTTTTAGCATGGTGTTGGGAAATCGATGCTGCCTTCTAAATTTTGTTGGGATAACTTTGCGTCAAATGGTACGTAGAACTCCGCCAGCGGAGGCGATTTAATATCGAGATGATCGGGAGGAGTCGAACGACTCTGGGAGTAGAGATATCATATCTCTAGTGGAGCTGTTGCGTGGGGGTGATTCATTGTTATGTCGTCGTGGGACCGTGGTGTCCTAATGCCCAATCCACCGAGAAAAGCTCGGTGCTTTATATATTAGGAGCTTGATTAAAGCTGGGAAAGCTTTTGAATTTGCTGATAACACTGATGAGAGAAATATGCGGTGGATATACTCAAGAGTCCGAGGAAGAATTTCAAGTGGGTGTGTGGGGTGTGTGTGTTAGCGCGCCAATGTGAATGTGCTCTTGTAAAGCCGTTTCTAATGTGATAATTGACGTGTAGGGATTGTTAATACGCGCACAATTTCCTGGGTGGTACGCCCACTTAAAATGCGGTGAACATGTTCTTTGTGTCGATAATGAGTCACCACTTCTCACATTAATTCACCAACACAAAGAACGTACTTAAAACTTTTAACGGGTGTATAGCGCCTCTTCACGCTGTGCATAAAGGCACTGCTGATGTGCCCGGTTTAGGTGATTGGCTGGCAGTCTTCTCTATTAGCACATTTGTGATGGCATGGTGAAAAGAACTCTTAAAGCTTATGTATGGCAGCTTTGGTTTTCAGAGATTTGAGATTATGGGGGATCTATATGTAAAATATATAGCACTGAGTGAAGTAGGCCGATAGGTTTGCAATGTACATTCTCTTATATTCCACCAGAAAATGTGTTAATGTTATTGAAGTACTAGACTCATAGAAGATAAAGATGGACTTAAATCTAGTGGAAGTAGAATTCAGGAGTTTTCTGGTTATATTAATTCTGTAGTCTGCTTGAATATGCATATTGTATTCCATTGGGTAAATGTCATTTTCTTCTTGTATAGTCAACCTGCGGCTTATGGTAGGAATGAAATTGAGAACTCTTCTCTGTCAACTTTTTGCAGTGCATAATATTTCTTTTTACTTTGTGAAAACAGATTTTGCTCCATTATGGATCTTAATGATCTTAACAAGGTTTGGGAAATCAAGCCTCTGAAGAAGATTGGAGAAGAAGATGCTAGAGAAGTTCTTGAGAAAGTTGCAAAACAAGTTCAGCCAATAATGCGAAAACGTACATGGAAAGTGAAGATTCTTTCTGAATTTTGGTATGCTGGCTTTTCATTGTCTCCGCATTCTCTATTTCTCTAATACACACACACACACACACACACACACATATTTGTTATTTATGTAAGATAGCTTTCTGATAAAATTATTCTTGATCGTCTTGGTGAACTCTGAATTTCAGTCCTCCCAATCCATCTCTTCTGGGGCTGAACATAGGTGGAGGAGCAGAGATTAAAATCCGGTTAAGAAGACCAAACAATGAGTGGGATTTCTTCCCTTATGAGCAGATTCTTGATACAATGCTGCATGAGCTCTGTCATATCGAATATGGGCCGCATAATACTGACTTCTACAATCTTTTGGATGAGATCAGAAAGGTAACTGTTACATTCTCCAAAATTTTTATAGAATGAATGGTGGTAGTGTGATTACTACCAAGCCATATTTTACACCAGGGAGTTAGCACGGTATCTGCAGCATTTTGTTCGAATTTAATGGAACTGCCCATATATGATTTACAATGGCCATAACACCCACTTGTTTACTCTTTTGTTGGCAAATGTAACTGCATTTAATTATCCAAAATGGAGCTCTGCTTTGTGGAGAAAAGTAAGCATTTTGAGACCTCAGAAGGCATATTGGCAACTAAAAAGGGTTTGTCAACTCTAGAAGGCCAAGCTGTCATGGAATGAGCTGCCTCATTTGCTTCCCTAGGCATCCACTTGTTCTAGCAGTCAGGAAATTGTGAATTTGGTGAAGCAGCTCCTTGATTTATGTACATGTGTCAAAATGTGCCATTTTTCGTTTTCCTCACATGATATAGGATCCCGCAGAGATTTTGCAGTCACCCTCTATTATATCACCCTAGGACGGGCATTCTGGCCAATCCCAGTGCAAGCAGTAACTTTTGGCCTCTGCTTGGATGGGTACTAAGCTTTTGGCCTTCTTGATCAAGTGTTTTGCCAGGACAACCGGCGTTCCTTTATGAGAATACCCTATCAATACACAAAAAAACATAAATTGAGAGGAGAAAAAATTTGATACCAAGGCTTTGTCGGGCATTCATCCGTCAGTCAACCTCTCTCTATCTTTCCACCTTTGAGATGCATCACACAGTCCTAACATACAATCTTGTGATCATCTCCAAAAGAGATAGATTTGATAGCTGTACGGTTACTTTATTGTTAGATTGATCTGAATACTTCAACACCCTATGTTCGTCCGGTCATTCCCTGACTCTGCTGATTTTCGTTTGCAGGAGTGTGAGGATCTGATGGCTAAAGGAATTACAGGAACTGGTCAAGGTTTTGATCGTCCAGGGAGACGTTTAGGTGGGTTCTCCCGACAGCCTCCACCATCATCATTACGCCAAACTGCTCTGGCTGCTGCAGAAAACAGAGTGAGATGTGGAGCTCTACTACCATCAGGGCCTAGGCGTATTGGGGGTGATGGTGATATCAGGAATGCTCTTAGCCCCATACAAGCTGCTGCGATGGCAGCAGAAAGGAGATTGCACGATGAACTATGGTGTGGATCCAAATCTGCAGAGGGGCAGGATGGATTCCAAGGAAGAGTTGGACCTTCCTTGGAACTTCCTGAGAAGTCAAAAGAATCCACCCCATTTGCTGGCATCTCCGCAACGACTTCACATGGCAATTCCACTTCCTCTCTGGAAGCAGCGGATGATGAAGCGAAGTGGCAGTGTAATACTTGCACTTTATTAAATCAGGTAAATTGTTCTCGCTTACAGTATTTGCCATTGTACATCATATCATGCAGGCTTAGAAAGTCTGAAGTGCCGTCATTGCAAAGTTAGTCCCTTGACTCCCATGTCAGGCACATAAGTTATGATAAGCTGCCTTGTCACTCATGAAAACCATGACTAAATGACTCGTTTGCTCTCATTTTTTTGGATGGCGGAAAGTGTCTTTGCAATATATAAGTCGCTTCACTTCCTTGAGATTGTTATTTCTGGCTTGGATTATGAGGCACTATGTTGAATTTTTATTGTACTTAAATGACTGATTTACTAGGATATGCACTTTAGAAAATGGTCGTATGTCCTAACTGTAAGGGAATCTGGAGGGGAGTCTAGCTCAGCCCCCCTAGTATTTCTTCATAATTTTATTTTGATTTCCGTAGTTCCATTTGTGGATCCTGGATTAGATGTCTGATGTGGCGTCAACACGCTATCTGCTCTTCTTTTAAGTGGGCCGCTGTATGTGAGATAGCAATGCAGCTATTTTCATGCTTGGCTTGGTCCATTGCAAGTCTTTCGGCCTGTGGTGCTACATTTCTACTTTTCTCTATCCTTATGATACCATTTCGCTTGCAGCCTCTGGCACTATCATGCGAAGCTTGTGGATCCCAAAAGCATGTTGCGATTGCAACATCAAACGTCTGGTCATGTAAGTTTTGTACACTTGATAACAGCATTAAGCAAGATAGATGCCTAGCTTGTGGAGAGTGGAGATATTCCTATGGTCCGCCTGCCTCTAGCCGCAGACCTTATGTCGGCAACTGAGAAAGAGAAGTCACTTCTCTGCAATACAATCACTGCCAGTTTGACTGCGCGACTTGTACTGCAACTGCCCTGTATGATGATAACAGTGGCTTGTAATTACATGAAACTTATGATATGCCGACTTATGATCCTTGCTTATTGGTTGCTCCTTTTGGTTGCTTTTGTGCCGTGCTTGACAGATTCTCAAAGATAGATTGTGTGCTTGACAGATTCTCAAAGATAGATTGTGACACGGGCAAATTTTCGCACGGTGTAATCACTGCTATGTCTCGGATAGATTTTCACACAAAAAAGAAAGTTACATTCACTGAATTCTGAAGGGATTATACTAGCGCGAAGAATGGTGAAGTGCTTGAGCAGCTTTTAGATGTTGAGAGAACTTTCAAGGTGTCGTGTGGTGATGCAGTGCTGTGTTTTCAGCCAAGTGAGGACTAATTTGCCAGTACAGGAAGACTGGCCTTATAGAAGGTCCAAACATAAGACCTGGCATCCAAACGAAACACTGGAGCTTCGGCATCAGCATCCTCAAGTTCGACCTAGGCCACTCACCCTTCGCTTCAGCCACCAGGGCGACTGGGCCAGCCTCATGTGCGCCATCTGCATGTCCGACCCACCCCTGCCTCCGCTTCCTGCGAGTTCCGCTACTCCGTCACGTACTGCCCACAGCCCGACCCGACCCGACCCGGCCCTGCGGTGGATTGCCAACGAGTTTCCAAGGCACCCTTTCATTTTGAACCACAATCAGGGGCTGCATCACCAAGTTCCACCTCCAACTCCATTCTCATCATCTTAGTTGCCGGTTCTTTTCCATCTTTTTCTTCGTTCTATTCTCTCTTGCCTTAGTTGCTTATTATTGGTTCTTGGGTCTTTTCACTGCGTAGTTAGTGATTTTGATATGACGACCAGTTTACGTGTCTTTGTGGGGGAGAGGAGAAGGTTGGGCCTGGGCATAGAACTAGGAGACAAAAACAATGACGTTGAGCTATGCACTTAAACTTGGGTGAAATCATGGGGACACCATCAGAGGTTTCTGAGGGATGTTTTTGAGTTGTATCATGCGTAACGATGGATGATGCCCTGTCCTGTTGTAAATGTCTGGAGGAATAATTCGCTCATAAAGATTGCTCAAGTCTATCTTGTTGGAAATGATCTTCTTTGGCAGCTAATAATTCGCCTTACCGGGTGACTCTAATCGACCATATGCTTTAGGAAGAATAATGCGATTCTGACCTTAAGCAGGACATCTGGGTTTTATTATCTGTCATTGTTCGGAGAAGGGGAAGGTGCGATTTAACCATGAAAACAAACGAAAAGGCAGGTTGCAATTCAACCAGCAGTGAAATGCCATTTTAAGCGAAAGTGTTGTCTGGCTCTTACTCATGTATAGAGACAAGGAGACTGCTTCTGAATGAACGACTGCATGTCCATGTCCATGTCCATGCCCATTTGTTCTACTTGAACTTCATATTTTCCGTTAACTTAGTTGAGGAAACAATATCCAATGATGGATCGGTATTACCGGCATTTCCTTATTACGCCCAGGAACATGCGTGGGGTACCCCCATGCTGAAGAAATATGCTGGTTCATCTTTCATGGCGATCTTTGCAATGAGCAGCAGGGCTGGAAAATGTCCCCATCGCCTTTTCCATCGCCTCTGCGGATGCAACTGAAACGCGGAATGACAGCGGCAAACTTCACCAACTAGCTTGGGATTTCTCTCAAAATTCCCGACATTTCAAACTTTCTCCGGGAAAGCAATTTACAGAGGCAAACCAATAGCGTCAAGCGATAGCCCAATCAGTCCGTCGCTCTCTCTTGCTGATTTCGTTCTGTAGGGACCATGACCTGAGTGAATGTTCGAGACCAGAAGAACTGAGCCCAATTAGTTTGCTTTCCAGACTTCATTATCACGCCCGGGTTGTTGATTCCCCGTGTCTGTGGCGACACTCAAGTGAAGCAGCTGACATTTTGCTGAAAGGATTGGTGAACTAGCTTTTCCTTCTTCTCAAATTGCCATCTGCCATCTCTTGAGCACTCGGAACTGGTTAATGCCAATTGAGCAAGTACACTGCCTTTTGTACACTTGAAAACAGTGTTAAGCAAGATAGATGCCTAGCTTGTGGAGAGTGGAGATGATATTCATATGGTCCGCCTGCCTCCAGTGGCGGACCTTATGTTGGCACCCGAGAAAGTGAAGCCGCTTCTCTGCAATAGAATCCGTGCTACGTCTTGAAGAAGAATGCACGACTTGTCCTACAGTTGCCCTGTATCATTGATAACAATGGCTTTTTGAAGGGATTATACTGATGCAAAAGTCAAGTGCTTGAGCAGCATTTAGATGTTGAGAGAAACTTCGAAGTTGCCACATGGCGATGCGCGCCGATCAATTTCCAGCGAAGACAGGACCTAGTTAGCAGTATAGAAAGATTGGCCTAAGGTATTGTATTCTGAGATAAGGCCAAAACACAAGACACCAGCACAGGAAAACACTGGATTTTCTCCAAAGTCCGGTGTCTTACTCGTTGCAGTAACCAAGAGCATGCAAGTTTTGACCAGAAAGGTACCAACTTTCAGCCACAGCTTATCCAGTAACGATGATTACAGAACCGTGTTCATTCAATTTCAAGCACTCGTGATTCAACGAGTCAACGGTGAACCCCAAGGCTTGGCCAAGAAGTTGGAAGAAATTGAACTGCGTGGGCTTGGAGAAAAAAAGCTGAAACACGTCTTGATAACGACAATGTGATGGGAATGGGGGTTGGAGACTTGGAGCTGCTTTGGTTGACGGGTGTCTTGTTCTCACTCTCTCGAGTCTCGGGGCAGGAAGGTGCCCGGAAATATTATCAACGCAGACCACGCCACCAAGAAGGGGTGAGAAGCTACTAAGAACTCGGTGGGACAAAGTAAACCCGAGGAAGCATTCAAATTCAACGGCTGGAGACTGCGAAACAATTAGTAAAAGCAGCAGCAGCAGCAATCCTAGGACTTGGTAGTAGTCCACTCTCCTGTTGGGCATGCAGATTCTCGTGTGTTATAACACTGACCCCATTGCAACACATCAAATCAAAAACAGACCAATTAAAGAAAAAGAGAGAGAGAGACAGAGACAGAGACAGAGACAGTCGTGGAAAGTGTTGACAAAGTGTCAGAAGCCTGTGCTGTGATGATCAACTCCCTCTTTGACAGGGCAAAAATGGGAGTGGGACGCTCTTGTTACGTGGCATGCGAGACTGACGATGAGGTTTTTCTTTGAGATGGACAGGGGTGGACTCCTCCTTCCTTTTCCTTTCTCTCTTTTTATCAACTGGGGCTTTTCCGTGCTCGACGTTCACGCATCTCCCCGTCGTTTGTAAGGCCCGAGTCTCCTGATTCAACAAAGTGATTCTGGAACACTAAAAAGCGAATGATTCCCAGGAATGAACCACACGAAAGTTCATCAAGAAGATCCAACCAAAGCTCAGATGGGCAGCAAAATCCCTCTGCTGTGCTGGGAAGCCAAAGTTGTCATCATCCGGGGACTCTGCCTCATCACAGCCGCAGCCCATCACTCGCCATCACCAGGACAAAGAGGACCGAGTAAAACCTCCCCCCAACCCACCCACCCACCCCAAAAAAAAAATATAAAATAAAATAAAATTCTTTTAATGAAAGCTGTGAACATGTTGGACCGGAAATTGACTGCGTAACTGAAGCGGTCTGGAAAATCCCTCTCCCGGTTGCAATTGGAATCCGGACTTAAAGTAAAGCTCCCAAACAGATCTGGTCTTCACCGTTTTACAAGTTCACAGGATGGAATCAGGACTAAAGTAAAGCTTCCAGATAGATCTGGTCAACACGACAATACGAGTATTATGCACGTTTGTCTCACGGAAAAGAAACTCTGTCGGAAAATGTCTTTAAAGGATTTCATCTTCGAGGAAAAGCATTCATTCATTACAAAGGTCCAGTCTCGAATTTTGGTACTTACGAATACGCACATTCGAGAAAAAGCCTCGAGTGCAATCACAAGTCCGGACCTAGGTGCCACAATCGTGGGTTTGGCCTTAGGGGACCTGGGCATATCCGCCGCCCGGCCAAGAGGGTCGCTGGGGTCATGGCCTAGGCATCGGGGACCCAAGTAGGGCCTGGGGGTTGGAGCTGGGCAAGGGAGTCTCGGCTCGGCTACCCTTGATCCCAGGACCGGCGTTGGAAGACATGACTCGGGCGTGGGGAATCTAGGTCGACCGCGAAGGACCTAGGCGAGGTGTGGGGCCAAGTCGGCAGGGTTCCGGGCCTGAGCGCTACCTCCGGGACCTAGGCTTGACGACCAAGGTCTCCAATATTTGGTGGAGCTACGCATTAGGTATTGATGTCCCCTAAAATGGTTCGGCGGACAATAAGAAGGGACGATTAAGATCGAGTTAATCTCTTTTTAAGGAAATTTGGAAAATGTATTATCGGAACTTGAAAATGCATGGTATAAGTAATTGTGCCGTCATTTGTCACTAAGTTTCAATTTTTGTAATGATCGGCGTCCATCTCTCGGGGATGATCGCTAAAATCGTATCATATCGTATCTTCATACCAGCATCACATACCTATTCCGCGATCCGTCCATTCTTACCTTTTGCGAATGGTCATCGTTGCAAGCCATAAGCAAAAACATGTGGGATTAAATGGAGACGGGGCAAATTTATGTAGCATGAGCTGATCTTCCACTCAAAACTCAGAAGGACGATAGACATAAAGAGGTACACCAATTTTTTTTTTTAAAACCCTTTTTGGGTCTGAGTCTAAGAAGCTCGTAGATCCAAAAAATAGAAGCAGTCCTATTTTCCAAAATAATAATAATAAGAATTAGAGAAAAATTTCAAATAAAAATTCAAAATGTCTTCATTTTTTTCAAATAAGGAAATGAAATGAATCTTATTTTAAATAAGAATATAAGGTCCCCTTACTATTATTTTTTTTTTAAAAAAGAGTTGGACCACTAACATTTTCGTTATTTACTTATTTTTTTTTCTTTTCTCCTCGCTAGCCACCGGCGACGGTTGGGTGAGAGTTGCCCTCAACTTGCCTTAGGGAGGGTGGCGAGGGCAAGGTTGCCCTCGCCACCAGCAAGAAGGAAGAGCCAAAAAGAAAAGAAAGAACAAAAGAAACAAAGAGAGTGAACAACGAAACCTTGATTAGGTCCTTATTTAAAATTTGGGATAATGACATGAATAGTTCATGAACTTTAAATTTGTTCAACATGGTCTTTAACTTTAACCTAATATTCAATATGATCATTGAACTTTTAGTTTATTCAATGTGATTCATAAACTTTTGCTATATGTACAATATAGCCAATGAACTATATGAAAATGTTCAATATAGACCTTCCATTAATTGAGGATTAATGACAATAACAAATATCTTCATAAAGGTCTAAGGACTAAATTGAATATGTACTAAAAATTTATGGATTATATTGAACAAGTCAAAAGTTTATAGATCGAATTGCACATCGAGCTAAAATTCAGGGACTACAGTGAATAAATTAAAAATTTAAGGATTATATTGAACATTAAGCCAAAGCTAGCCGTGTCATTTTCCCCTAAAATTTTCCTCAGAATCTCGCAAATAATTGTGTTCTAACGTCCAGGTGACGCGCCGCCCCTCCATCGTTCAAGTAAGAGCGCTTGGGAGCCACGCTGGACCGCCAGAGAGAGGGGACCGCATTTCGACATTTCCCGATCAGCAGCTGGGGCGGGCCCCCAGCCACATGAGCTTACCGTCATTGGTCCACGCGCTCGCACCCCAGGACGAAAGCGCGTGATGCCTTTCCCCCTTCTTCTCTCTCCTTTTGGGCTTTTTTTTTTTGGTTCTTATATTTCAATTTTTAGAGAAAAGTGGAAAAATCTGTGATTCCCCGCGTGATGATTGATGGCTTGGCTGCCTCTATCTCGAACTGAATCTAACCATTCTATTATTTTACTTTTTTTAGTTTTTAACATATGAATAATTGACTTTAAAAAAAAAGACACATTTCATCTTTGCTCTCTTCCCCCCTCTCTCTCTCTCTCTCTCGCTCTCGCCTCGAGAAAAGAAACGCCTTTTTCTTTTTGTGTGGGTGTGTGCGCGCAAAAGAATCGGAGATATTGAGATTTCCATCTCTCTTAATATCTTACATCTTCATCTTACATCTTCATCTTCGTCTTCATCATCTTGTCCGACTTTGTTGATCCATCCATGGATGACTCCAGTCAGAAGAACCCCACCCACCCAATACTCGTAACCTCCTCCACAGACCCGACAAGAGAAGAAGAAGAAGAAGAACGGCCTGCGGCTTGTTAAAGCCTTTTTTATTATGCTCATTTCGGACGAGGGACGAAGAATCGCTCACCCTTTCCAGGAAGATTGACATAGATAGATTTGGTGTGAGTGAGCCATGAGGCCGATTCAGCCACCACCGCCCGGCGCCACCCCCAATTCCTCCTCCAGGGCCAACCGTCCTCGGCGCCGCCCCGACCTCACCTTGCCGCTCCCCCAGCGCGACCCGGCCCTCGCCGTCCCCCTCCCCCTCCCCCTCCCCCTCCCGCCCTCCACGAACAGTCACCACAACGGGAGCAACAGCACCGGCAACTCCCTCCCCAACCACCTCAACAACGTCTTCCCTCCCGGGGCCGCGGCGGCGGCGGCGGCGGCGGGGCAGCAGCAGCAGCAGCACCACAACCAGCACCAGATGCACTTCTCCGAGCTGGAGCGGGTGAATCGGATCGGAAGCGGGAGCGGCGGGACGGTGTACAAGGTAGTCCACCGTCCGACGGGGCGGCCCTACGCGCTCAAGGTCATCTACGGCAACCACGAGGAGGCGGTGCGCCGCCAGATCTGCCGGGAGATCGAGATCCTCCGGGACGTGGACAACCCCAACGTGGTGAAGTGCCACGACATGTACGACCACGGCGGCGAGATCCAGGTGCTGCTGGAGTTCATGGACGGCGGGTCGCTGGAGGGCATCCACGTCGGCAACGAGAGCCACCTCAGCCACCTGACCCACCAGATCCTGAGCGGCCTCGCCTACCTCCACCGCCGCAAAATCGTCCACCGCGACATCAAGCCCTCGAACCTCCTCGTCAACTCGCGCAAGCAGGTCAAGATCGCCGACTTCGGCGTCAGCCGCATCCTCTCCCAGACCATGGACCCCTGCAACTCCTCCGTCGGCACCATCGCCTACATGAGCCCCGAGCGAATCAACACCGACCTCAACCACGGCAAGTACAACGGCTACGCCGGCGACGTCTGGAGCTTCGGCGTCAGTATCCTCGAGTTCTACCTTGGGCGCTTCCCCTTCGCCGTCGGCCGCCAGGGCGACTGGGCCAGCCTCATGTGCGCCATCTGCATGTCCGAACCCCCCGAGGCCCCCGCCTCTGCTTCCCATGACTTCCGGGACTTCATCGGGTGCTGCCTGCAGCGCGACCCCGGCCGCCGGTGGACCGCCCACCAGCTGCTGAGGCACCCTTTCATTGTGACCCACAATCAGGGGCTGCAGCACCAAGTTCTTCATCCTCCTCCACCTCCATTCTCATCATCTTAGCTGCTGGTTCTTTTCCTTTTTTTTTTTTCTTCATTTTATTTTCTATTGCCTTAGTTGCTAATTATTGGTTCTTGGGTACTTTTCTCATTTTGTAGTTTTTGATTTTTGATATGATAATTGGGGTTTGGTGTTTCTAAGTGGGGAGGGCTTTAGATGGTGGGTGTGGTGTCAAGAAAAGCTTCAGAAACTTAGAACAGTATCAATGTCTCTCCTTCTTCATCTTGACGTCCTCCTTTCATAATGGAATGCAATGCAGCAATCCTTTACCGGTAAAGGAACATCTGTTTGCTATGTTTGGTCTTTTTCCTGTCGCTGCCAAGTGCCAAGCCCCAAATTGTGGTTAGTGCCAAGGGGAAAAATAGCAAAAGAGATAGCTTTTTTTTTTTTTTTTCTATGTAACTAGATGTTAATCAAGTTACAAGGCATGGGGTTTCTTTCTTCTAGGTGGGGGTCACTGCCTTTTTTGCCATACTTGGTTAAATTCTGTGGTGGGATATGTTTCCGCAAGATTTGGACTTTGAATAACTGCGGCCATTTCAGCTTATGGGACATTTTCAGGAGCAGGAAAAGATTAGATTCGGCTTTAGACACTATTAATGCACGTTTTCTTGGTGCTTTCTTTCCTGTGAGAGGCTGTGTGTGCCCCCTATCATCATCATGGACACATCACATAAGGGCTTGAATGGGAAAAAGAAAAAGAAAAAAAGGGGAAGCATCCGAGATTCTACTCAATCCAGAAATTGGTTCTATTCTATGCCTGCGCGGTTACTGCAGTGAGTGTCTTGTCCTTTCCATCCTTAACTTTTTCCTTAATCTTCTGCTTTGATGTTGTTCTCCTGTGGCATATGGAGGCCAGTGTTTTGGTAGAATGTTTGGAGTGGTGAGTCTCGGCCCTCTGCATCTGAACAAGAGATATCTTGCTTGCTCTTGCAGCTTGATTCGAATGCCTCGTGGAAGATGCGGCGCGGGAACAATGACAGTGAGCTAAATAACTTGAACTCGGGTGGAATTTCGGGGACACCATCAGAGGTTTGAGGGATGTTGTTTGGTTGTGTCCGGGATGGATGATGCATTGGTGTATTAACTGAAGAGCAAGTTTAATAGCTAGACAATGCTTCCTTTTGACTGACTGTCTTTAGTTTATTCCCCTGGCCTGTTGTACATATGTTCAGAAATAGCTTTTGCCAGGCTCATAAAGATTGCTCAAGTCAATCCTCATGGAGATTATTTACTTTTGCAGCTAATAATTTATCCTTTCACCAGGTGACTCGAATCTAGTTTTTGCTTTAGGCAGATTAACGTCATAATGTGATTCTGATCTTTAGCAGAACATCTGGGTTTCATTATTTGTCGCCGTTCAAAGAAGAAATGAATTGCAGGTGACAATTCAACATCCAATGCCATGCTATGAAATGCCGTTTCTAGTGAAGTGGAGTTTCTGGCTCTTCTTTGTGTATAGACATGGAAACTGCTCTTTCGTAATGAACAACTCCATTTCCATCTGTTCTCGTCGAATTTGATATGTCCGAAATGCAGTTGAGGAAACGAGATCAATGGGTGGATCGATATACCAGGATTTGCTTATGATGCCCGAGGAACATTTGTGATCGTCGTCACATGATATCCCCGGAGCTATGCCAGTTCACCTTTCATGACAATTGTTGTGATAAGCAACAAGGCTAGAAATTGTCCCCTGTCGCCTTCTCCATAACCGCTGCTGATCCAGCTGAAATGCAGGAGGACAGCGACAAACTCGCTAACAAGCTTGGAATTTCTCTTAAAATGCCCGTTATTTCAAACCCTCCTGGGAAAGCAAATTAAAGAGGGCAAACCAGCAGTAGCGTCACCGTCACGCGTTAGGCCAATGAATCCGTCTCTCTTTCGAGCAGATTCCGTTGTGTTCCGTAGTGACCGTGACCTGAAAGAATGTCGGAGGATAGAAGAACCGAGTCAATTTAGTTTGCTTTCGAGAGGCTTCATTATCAGGGCCAGATTGTTCATTCGCCGTGTCTATGGCGTCACTCAACTCAAACGAATGAAGTAGCTAACATTTTTGCTACAGGGATTGCTGCGCTAGCTTTTCCTTCTTCTCAAATTGCCATCTACCATCTCTTGAGCACTTAAAAAATGGATGAAGCCAAATGACCAAGTGCGCTATAAGCTGCTTGCTTCGATTCTTTTTTAGTTTGCTGCAATGTATGAGACGCTTGCGTAAAGTCCTCATCTTCCTAGCATCTTACGTCGTGATTTTTCCTGCAACAACTTCTTCTATGATGTAACCGGTACTCGGTTTCGCATTTGGGATCTGTGTTTCGGCGAAACGGGGCTACTACGGTATTCAAGCATCGATCTTCAACCACCAGGAAGCTCGAGAGATGTGCGCTGGACTTACTTCCGCTAAGCCCACGCATGGTAATGCTACTTTCGACAGTGCCGTTGTGCACAGAACATGCTTTCTTATTGCTTATCACACAAAAGAAGAAGGGGGAAGAAAGGTTTCTTCCGGTCATGTTGAGAGATAAAAAAATTTTCTCTCGTTATTACGTACATTGCCTTCAGTCTCATTCTCTTCCAGTCAGGCAAATGACTAAGGACCCAACGCAGCACTTCTGTGGGAATGAGATTTTTTCCCTCGTTACATGTGGAAATGCAGAAGTTTTGATTATGGCAAAGCATTAGTTTTGAGGCTTTTGTAGTGATCCATGTGGAAACAAAACCATCCCCAGTGGTCATTTTTGGCTCTGAAATCTAGGTAGTTTTCATCAGGAACAGGAACCATTGTAACGAAGTAGGTAGGTAGACCCTTTAGCATGTGGGCTTTACTACCCAACTCTATCTTGGTGATTAAGTTCCGCTGGTTTTGGTGTGAAATGCCTTCGTCATCAATGAGACATCTCTCCTCTCCCCGGAGAGTCCATCGCTTGGTCCTAACTAGCAGAAAATCAGATTTCTTTGAAAGTTGGGAAAAGAAAGAGAGAAAAAAAAAAACAGGGGAAGGGAGAGAACCGTCGCTCCTTTCGATCCTCGGACTAACTAGCGAGGAGTACGCGATCCCGCGGCGTTTCATGACCAGAATTGGCGGGTTGGGGTTGTAATTGGGAAAGAAAAGGCGCAAAAGAAGAAGAATTCTGAAAGTAAATCTGAAAAAGAGGAAGGCAACAAGCACTAGCACCAGCACTGGTTCTTATCCTCTTGTTCTGCCGGTGGTGGATTGAAAGGATGGAAGTGGATCTTGACAAGGAAAGGCAGCAGCTGCTTGTGAAAAAGGGAGAAACTTAACCTTCTTTTTTCCAGATTCTGATTAGTTTTAGGGTGCCTAAGCAAAGTAGAAATACAGTCAGGTTTTGGATGGGGTTTGGCCCCACCAGCTGTGCTTCTGGTGTCCCAAATTTTTTTTTTTTTTTTTTGTTTTAACGACTTGGTTGATCCGTTGTCTTTAGATTCCTCGTTAAGCAACCATGTAATAAAGAACGCTCATAACTATCGGTCGGGACATTCTTTTCCTTATCCTGCTTAATTGGTGTTTGGAAATAGTAAATATTCGTGATGAAAAAGCGCTCGAGGCACTCAATTTAACAGGTGTACACATCGACTGTCGTAATTTCCCGAATCAGTTAAAGTCGAGGGCGTCGACTACGCGGGTGGGTTCACTAGACAGCTGGCCTGTATGGTTCAGCATTTGATCAAGAAACTTTGAGAAAATGCAAATACCTTTTAGTTAAAGGCCTTTTGCAAAATGTAAGTAGTGTTTGGTAGAGTATATTTTAAAAACACATTGGAAAGCAATATTGACGTAAATACTGTTTGGAGAAAAATGAACTTTTTAAAGTATTTTTACTTAAAAAAAAAAGGCGGCAGCGGCGACGATCGATGGCGGCAATCGGCGACCGGTGGGGTGTGGCGGGGTGGCGATGGGCGGCGGCGATCAGTGGCGGCGACAATGACAAAGTTAAATAAAAAGAAAATTAGTTGCATTTCGCAAAAATCCTTTAACCCAAAGTACTTATAGAGGTACTTTGGGCTAAGTGTATCTGGCTAAAATAAGCAAAAAATTGAACCAAACAGTATTTATATTTGATCAAAGGACTTTAGAGCCTAAATACTCATCTGCAATGCTCAACCAAACAAATTGAATTGGTACGGTAGTAATAAGATGCCGACGGGGATTACAATGGGAAATTTTGACTGGTGGGTCCTGCTTAATAAATATTCTAAAAACCGTCCACCCGAGTCCGAGAGGAAGAATCTATAATTCTAACTTCAACATTTTCAGCTATGAGACTTAGATTTTAAAACTGTTACCAATAGAAAAAAAAAATATTCAGGCAAATATTGTTAGCACTTGTGTTGAAAATAATAATGAAAAAATTACTAAGTGGGTTCTGTACGTCAATATTTGACAATTTGGCAATTTGGTTTTTCGTGCCAATTTTGGTAGAAAATTACTGACATGGATGCCGACCATCCTATATGACATGATTGACGCTAACGTGATTTTTTGTTATTGCATTTTTTTTGAAATTTTATTAATTTTGTTTAATTATTAAGGGCATGTAGGGGGGCGAGGCACGACTACCCCTCCAGCTATTGGGGGAGGGTTGTGACCCTCGTCCAGATCTAAACAAGGGTCTCCAGCCCTCGCCAAACATTGGGCAAGGGTTGCAAGCCTTGTCAGCTGCTGGCGAGGGCTCACGGGCCCTCGCTCGGCTCTGAGCAAGGGCTGCAAGTGATGAGGACCGGCGACTAGCGAGGGTGGGCGACCCTCACCCAATGTCTGGCGAGGGTTGCCAGTGGCTGACGCATCCAAGGCAGCCCTTAACAATAACCACCAAAAAAAAAAGTGTCGCGTAGGTCGGCCAACGTCCAAGTCATCAATTCTTGGTTAAAATTAATGGAATAATTTACTCGGAAATTATTAAAAGGTCAAATAAAAATGGGGAATGCCACAAAATTTGAAGGAAAACTATGAAGCATAGGTTATATGAATCTTCTAGGGCACGAAAATGATGGAAGGAATGACGAAATTTGTGACGTTGGGAATGTCGTAACGGAGGAGCTGCCCTCGAAGGTTCCTTATGTGGCCGGAATTATTACCAAGTTGATCCCATAAATAACAATACAAATCGAAAAAAAAAAAACAAAAAAAACACTGACAATTTCTTAATCATTGCAAGCAAGAAGAGACAATGGAATTCGCCAAGAACCACCACTTCCGCGAACGATGAAGAAATTTGAAAAAACGCCAAAAAAAAAAACAAAAATTAAAAAGAAAAAAGATCGATGTCCCAAGGCAAGAAATACCACTTTCCCATTTCATCCAACGGACATCATCTCATCAGCAGGCTGCTGATTGGGGGCAGGTCGGGTCCCCTGTTTTTGAACTTTCTCCCAAAAGGAGGAGGGACTGATTGCACATTCAACCCACTTTGGATCATTGTTGATGTCAAAACAGAGGTCGGATTCACAAACTTTCAAACTTGTCGATTCATATGCCAATGTCTCGATGCCTGATCAACTCAGTGTGCGTTGCGACCTTCTCCGGTGATGCCATGCCGGGCTACTTTTAGATATCAAATACTTTCTCGTCGAGTACGCTTTCGGAAAAAAAAAAAGCATTAAAAATTTATCGCGAAAGCCCTAAAAATAAAAAAATCTGTACGGTCCGTCGATCGCAATCATTCACGTTATTTATATGAGAAAAAAAAAATTAATGTAGACCCCCCCAGATCAACATTGGTTGGAGTTTAGAGAGCCTTCCGGATTTGAATTTTTTTTTTTAAAAGGTGATACTTTGTTGGTGTTGGGCAAGTCCAAATCCACCAGTTTGTTTCAGTTGAAGTTCCACGAAACACAAACTCAAGAAAAAAAAAAGGGGGGGTGGGGTCGTCGACTGTGCAGTGCACCTCCTATCCTGCTTCTTACTCTGTTTTTAAGTTCTAACTAATCAATTGATGAATCGATGCATTTATTCCTTGGACCCCTCTCTGAATCTGTTTTTATTTTTATTTTAGGAAATTGGCCTAGCGACCGCCTCCAAACGTGCCGTCACGCGTCCGTTACATGATATTCGATCCCGGCCATGCCCACTATCTGCATTGCTCGTAGGTAGCCGTAGCTGTGCCGAGACCGAGACGCCGGCGTGCAGGAAGGGCGTCTCCATACGAGGGACGCCGCGGCCACAGACATGAAATCGAGCTCGTGATGCGGTGAAAAACCACGCTTTGCCCACCCGGTCAATTATATGTGATGGGCTCGTTTTATTTTATTTGAGCAATCAGCCGGCCGCCAGAAATTCTCTCCATGCGCTAGTTTACATGGGAGGAGGTGGGGGAGGAGGGCAAATTCCAAATTGAGCGTGGGAAACACGTGTCTGCACTCTGTTCTTACGATCCACGGTCATATTCCCATGAGATGAGAAGTTGTCTGCGGTGTCTGCAGCAATGCTCTGACTACTGCTGGATGTCTTGGTGTGAACTTGATTGAAGAGGTCGAGAAGAGAATGGAAAAAAAATGGCAGAGAGAGAGAGAGAGAGAGAGAATCCGATGACAATGTTAGGCGACACGTCAAGAGGCGATTGGCCTCAAATCCTTAAAAAGAAAAAGAAAAAATAAAGGACAGAGGTCGAGGTCGAAATCGAGGTCGAACAGACGTTTGTTTGGATGGGTCATTCGACCACGTGGACGAGGACCCTTGCCGACACTTCATTCCTCTTAGTTAAAGAAGAAGGGAGGGAAAAAAAAAAAATTAGGAGCGAAAAGGCGACGACTTTTTTAACCCCTCTGAGATTTTAATTTCGAAATTTAAAAAATCCGAGAGAGTGGTTTTGAGGAGGGGTTCAAACCGCGGCCCTTCCCCCAGAGCGTCTTTCGTTGAAGTTTCCCGACACGTTTGGGAACGACGCAACCCTGCGATGGGAAGGAGAAAGAAGTAGAACCCGAAAGTAAAAAAGAAGCCAGAAGAAGTAAAAGGCCAATTTGGGCACGATTACGAATAACTGAGTCGGGTCGAGTCAAGTCAAAGCCTAACATGTATTTGCGGTCGCAACTGTATTTGTAGGTACGCAAATGAAGGGATTTTAATGGGGGGGGACGAGTCGTCGTGATGGACATTGGACTAGGCATCACCTCCTGAATACGCGAGAGATAAGAGAGAGAGAGAGAGAGAGAGAGAGAGAGAGGAAAGACAAGTGACGTGTCGGTGCAGAAAATGATGTTGTAAGAGAGAGAGAGAGAGAGATAGAGGAGCTGTTATAAGGTTGTGCGCCTGAAAAATCTCAAAAGCCGGTCCCAACAACACGCCCACACATTCTCTCTCTCTCTCTCTCTCTCTAGCGGAGCAGTGTGTACGTAAGATACAGAAGAAGAAACCGGAGTTTCTTTTTTTTTTTTTTTTTTTGGTGGGCTCTTTTCAAAACTTGATCTTTAAGGGGGGGGGGGGGTGGGAAGGGAAGAGAGAGACAGACAGAGACAGAGACAGAGATAGGAGGAGGAGGTCTGGCCGGGTTAAAGACGATAGCGGTGAGAATCGCCGGTGGTGGCGGAGGAGGTGGTGGAGGAGGAGGAGGTGGAGGAGGGAGGACGAGGAAGAAGATCAGGAGATCGGCGAAGAAGAAGGTGAGGAAAGTTGGGGACAAGTTGATGGAGTGGTGGCGCAAGATGATCTTCCCCGTCCGCCGAGTTTGGTTCTCCGTCTCTACTCGCCTCAAAGCTCGCAACCACGGTCTGCCCCCATTTCCCTCTCTCCCCCCCCCCCCCCGTCTATCTTCTGTGTGAATGTTGGCGCTATTTCTTTTCTCTGTTTGTGTGTGAGATAGAGAGAGAAGCTAACCCCCCAAAAGAATCATCCATGTCTGAGAAAACTTCCATCTACCTCTTCGAATTCAGCTCTTTCTTCAATGTCTGTTGATTTACGCCATAGTTTAACCATCAGATTGCCACCTAGTTAGCGACTTAGCATATGATGGGAAATCAGCAGAGTTGGAACTTCTTAATCCCCCTAGGATGCTGATTACGTACCATTTCTGGCTTCTAAAGTACACATACGCACATCCATACATCCGACATGTAAATATGAAACAGCCAACAAATTTTCAGCCGGGGAGGATGGGATGAAATTTCTTCTCGAGTTTTCTAATTACCTACTCGATTTGAATTTCGGGTGTCGTGATCGGAAACCGTAATTCCACCGACCGACGCACATTTCTTTTCAATCCAGAATATGCCTAGTAGCCCCACCCATCGCCATATTCCCTCTTATCTCACCTTTCGTGTCTCTCTGTCTTTGTCTTCTTTCTTTCGTTCTTTACTCAATACACCCTCTTTCCCCAAAGATTTTCCCCTTTTCTTCTTCTTTTTCTTTTGGGTGCAGTTTAGCTCGAATCTTGTGCTTTCTAGACACTCTGAAAGCTTCAGTCTTCAATGCAAAGAGAAGAAGCAAAGAACCATGCCCCTTCGCTTCAAGTGAGGATGAAGTTAGGCTACTGTACTTCTTCACTTTGGCGGATCTAGTACACCCCCTCTGGAAAGATTCTAGTTCTCATCATTCAAAAGATTTCTCAGGATCTTTCCATGTCGGTGGGGGCAAAGATGCGACCGCCGATCGCCCCCGCTCCCCGAACCCGAAAGAGCAGCGATTGGGATCAGCGGCGGCATCATTTTTTTTTGCCACACCTTTTAACACTGGCATGAACTTTACATGCATCTCTCATGACCACGATCAAAGCACACCATACGTTCGCCCAACTTTACGAAATATAAAAACTTCAAGGCACGGGTCGTCCTCGTCCTCAGCCTTAACTTTTTCACGTTAGGACCGCTGTTCGTTTTACTTGCTGTGCTCTGTCAAACTCTAGGAACGTGAATCTCTAAGGGTTTGAGGCTATGGGATCACAAGAGAAGAATGTTAACTATCTTTTGGCCGATTCAGGTGCTGGACATATGAAGCTAGAGGATGATGTACAGACCTGCGAATACCAGGACGTGCAGGTGATGTGGGAGATGCTGAAGAGGTCGGAAACAGAGCTGATGGCCAACAATCCCAAGCGCAAGGTGCACCGGCCTTTCTGGAGGGTTCTCGTGTGGTCGAACCACAAAGCGCCCGCATCCCTCGCCGCCGCCGACCATGCTTGATAAGAAAACTCCAAATGGGCTTGCCTTGCCGGGATTCAGCGACTCCCTATAGTAATAATACTATCCTGCAACTATAAAAAAAGAAAAAAAAGAAAATGTGGCCGCATAAAATTGGGTGACCATTGCAGTAGCATGGTATAGAGAGCTATTGCAAGTGTGTCGAGAACGAGAACTGAGTTGAACTCTAGACGATGTTATCGAATACAGGTCTTTTACTGTTGGTTAAAAACAGTGACACCAGACGGAGAAGTCATGTAAATACGTTTTGCTATTGTCACATATCCATGGGAGAAGATGCAACTTCCCACCTCAAAAAAGGTTTTGCACGTCCTGCCTCACGAGGGCTTTCTGCTGCAAAAAGTCTCATAACTGCACGAGAAGCAACTGATGTTAGATGGGCTAAACGTTGGGACACCAAGCAAAGAAGCAAAAATCAGTGGGTGAGTTAGTGCTCATAAAAGGGTGAAGAGAAAAGCAAAGTCAATTTTTGAAATGAGACGAGCGGTGCTTACACGTCAAGAAGACAATCAATCGTACAAGCCCAAAAAGACACAATGGTACAGTTCTTGTTAGCTTGGTGAAAATCAATTACCGAGTCTTCTTGTTCTTGATATGATATCCAGAGCGAGGAGTCTCTCTTTTTAGCGGAAGGTTAGATATACTTTCTACGACTCGACATGACTATACTGCGGAGGTAAGAGGGGGATAGACTCTAGATGGTCTTTCAGACACAGGGAATCCATGTTCTGCTACGCTATCAACTCTCTCCGTTGAAGACTACTTGTTGGTCAATACGTTCTAGAACGAGACAGAGAGCAATATGCAGTTCAAGATTATTGTATGTAGTGACAAACACAAGAACAAAGAAACCAGATAAATTGCTCAAGCGTTAACTGAGAGTGACAACCTAGCAAGAGCATCAAAAGCTCCATAAATGACAAGGCTAATGAGTAACCTGAGAGAGTCAATCCTGATCTAGAAATGCTTCATGCATGATCAGACGTTCGCTCTTCGAGCACCCTACTCTACTAAGCCTTCTTAGCAGATGAAGAGTACGTGGTAGTAGATAGTCAAAACAGAAGACTCCACAGTTCATCTGTACAGGGAAAAAGCCTGAGAAATGGCGCAATGTTTTGTTACCATGGAGTGAATCTGTAATAATCACGGTTCTGGACTTCTGACCACCATTTTTGCCATTTCATCTCCAGAGACGAGCATATCCTAAATACAAGTGGAAGAGTATGAGCTATTTGTTAAAAAATGGATCATAAATCCTTATTCCGGTAACAACCACCACGTAAGTCTCAGTCACTTCGCGACATTACCCTGGTCTGATCATCTCGGCACTCTTTTCACTGTCATTAATATTCGTATATCAGCAGAACCAGAGACAACCAACTGACCAAGGGGTATAATGGGTAAATGAAGCTTATGGCCATTACTACATTTTCTCATTCCAGATTCTTGTCCCAGAAAAGAGACACATAAGCAAAGATTGAATTACAAGAAGAACATGATAGTATTGGACTAGAACACAATCAAAACCGAAATAGTCTAATAGCTTTCATTAGCTTAATTAGCTCCAAAAGCTGCTTGTCTCTTATCATCTCAGAGCATGTGCCTTGAGACAAATGCAATCTAAGCACCTAAAAACATAAGGCATTTTCCTCGTCAAGTGCAGCTTATAATGTTCCTCGTTCGCAATGCAATTTCACTTTCACACCTGAACTAAAGGACGGCCAAAGAGGAGCATGCGCAACATTGAGCTAGGTAGACAGCTCATGATCCATGTGACAACTCTCAAATGTCTTGAAAGCCGGTCAACAGGATGAAGGGTCTCCACATCCAAGATCTGAATAGTTACCATTGAATGACTGTAAATTCAACAAATGCAAAAAAGAGAAGTCCAAGAAAATAGAAGGCCTCTTACGTCTGGAGAATTTCCTTGCATTGAAATGATCTTCAGGAACTGATTTTGTTTTCATTTCATTCCTTCTTTATTATTTTTTTTGGGGGGAATGGGGATGTGGTGTTGTGTATGGAGAGCGAGAGAAGCTATTTACCCAAAAATGGGTACTGCAGGCTGATTCAACCGTAAAGGAGCTCAAATCTCTTTCGAAAAAATGAAATCCTAAAACTGCCAATTATTTTGATGATCCACGACTGGCATACAAGCATAACAAAATTAACTTCTGTTACAATTAGAAGAAATTCAGAGTTGTAAATACACAAGTAAAAATGAACTTCAGCATCACAGGATTTTATCTTCCTACAAGACTAAACAAATTACTTGTACAAAACTGCTTGAAAACTTCCTCTAAGCTGAGTTACAAATCAAACCTGCAAATCCATTCTAGAGATACAAGAGGGCAACCGGAGATAAATACACCTATTTCTTCCTCTTCTTCCAAACATTTGGTTGGCTCTTGGCATTGAAAATATAAATTGAAGGAAAAACCTCAATCCCAAACGCGTACTCTCTTTTAGAAGTCAAAGCAGAGATTGATCCTGAGGGCAAGAGACTGCGCAAAATAAGTCACTGCATGGTCATTGTTTGAGCTGGTTGTCAAATATGGTGGAGTCTTTCTGCCACTTTTGAAAAGCCAAAAAGGGGTAATAATCGAGTTAAATTCAGATACTTTAGCCCTCTAATGTACGTGTGCATATTTTCTCTAGCAGCAATGGCCAGTCTTCCCCGGGCTGCTGAGGCTTTAGCTCCATAGAAACCTTGAAGTCCAACATTGATATAACAAATGGGGGTTTCACTTCCTCCCTAAATTCTAAAGGCCTACCACCATTTTGCAGCCAAAATCGATCACTCGGCAAGACAACTTTATCTTTTGAAAAGCTGTTCATGTGGAGACTGCCTTTTCTCAACCGACCCCCGCATCTCGTTTTCATCACCTCAATGCAAGACCTGATAAGCCCCTTTAAGTAAGCATCCAATCCATTATTAAGTAGACTTGCGCAGTCCATTGATACCCCTTCAAGCCCCTGAACTGAAGCAACCTGCTGCATGCGATCTCTCAATGTCTTGGTATCTAGCAGTCCACCTTTCTCATGAAAGCTTGAACATCTAATACTGCTCGTGAGTGCTAAGGCTCTCTGGGCATCGCCTGCCCTAGCAGGGAAGAGTGAGATTCCCAGAGGAGCTTGGACTTGATGTCTGTTGCATACTTCTTTTGCATATTTAGAAACTGTCAGCTTACTCTGTTCCTTGGTTCTTGCACAGACTAAACCACTCCTTGATATATTCGTAATTGGCAGTCTAATGTCTCTCTCTGCTTCTTGATGATGCTGCACCGGCTTCAGTAAAGCCAGACAATTAGGATTCTGATCTTCCAAACTGACTCTACAATTCTCAGTCGTTGGAAGACAAGGGGTGAAATTTGCTATCCCGTACAGGCCCTCAGAGATACCCATTGGCGACCTTTGCATTGGAAAAGGAATAAAGTTCCCATTCTGCAGGGGTGTGGCCCCATTATTGGTACCCAATAGATCTCTATCATTATTTAGCAATGGTGGAGGGACTTTTCCATGAGCATTTTTCAAAACTGCATGTATGAGCTGATTATGGATTCTAACATTGTCTTTCCCAAGAAGCTTCCAGCAAAGCTTATCAAAATCAGCTTTGCTCAGCTTCAAACTCAACAATCTGTTCAAATAGCGAAAATACTGCTCCGACCTCTCCGGCCCGATTCTCTTGACTATCTGCGCTTTCAACTCAGTTAGGTTTATACGCGAGGGCCGACCCGGTGGTTGCATTTTCAGTAAAGAAAACTAGGCATCACAAGTGTTCAAGTAATCAAACTTTACTCCCCCAGCATACACACAAACCCAAACTAAGCTAGGGTTTTAACTCAGCATGGGCAAAATCACATTTTGCAAGCACCAGAGAGTAAACCATCTGCCAACTACAAGGAAGATTTAAAACGCGAACTACTATGCATCTCTAGGCAAGAATTTGATCGTGGCATACACAGTCTCCCTCCAAATTGAAGTTCCATCAATTTCGAACTCCACCTAAAATCGACATCTCATCGCCAATGACACTAACTAACCAAGCAGCTCTTTTCCTCAATTTGGCAAGACTCAAGCAACTAACGCCCAACGCAAACTCTTGCAAAAGCTCAGTACCTCCAAACTCAGCAGGCCAAGATGATCGCCACACTCTCCTCGACAAGAATCGAGAAGATAACTCGCTTCGGAAAAGCTCGAGCAAAGCTCGACCGAGCCACCGCGTCCCAGCTTAAAACTCCACAGCTGAAAAACAAGGGGCGGAGATCGCAGCGACTCGGGGCGAAAACTTGGGCTCCTCCAGCGCCACGCACAGGAGGTGAAAGAATTGGAACTCTGACCTGTCCGGAGCTCGCGCGACGGAGAGGGAATCCACAGAGGCAGAGAATCCCTCGCTCTTTCCTGGCATCGAGCTTCCCCTCCTTCCTTCGTCAAGGTGCATTCGCTTCGCTTGCGTACGCGTTTCTCGGCGAATTCGCGAGCTTCGACCTTCCAATCATTGCTCCGCGCAGGGCTCGCACTTAGTTCGAAACCCCTTCGATTTCTCTCTCTCTCTCTCTCTCTCTCTCTCTCTCTCCAGGCTTGAGTGTGTACAGAGAAAATAGTGGGGGGCCGATTTTTTTTTTTTTTTTAAGTTTTGGAAACTTCTAATTCCTTGGGAAGACGGCGAGTTGCCTCACGCGCTCGTGCTCACGTGCGGAAATGGACCGAAGGCGAAAGGAGCTCCGACTCGGATGTGGGAGCTGTGTCGCACGTGAGAAGACAGCGCGTGGCGGGCTTGGCGCGTCAGTGAGTACGCTGGCGATTTTTTGCCAAAAGCGTTTGCTCGTCGGAAAATATTTTTCCTCTTTTTGGCGAGTTAAAAAAAAAAAAAAACGACAAGTTTTTGTTGAAATCAACAGGAATATGAATCCCATCAATTCAAACGTGAGAAACTCTTCGGACCAGGAAAAAAAAAACAGGGAAGCTTCCTTCTTCCATCTCAACCGGCCTCACAAAAAATACTCAAAGCGGTCGAAGTGTCGCTGTGGACCGGCTGGCGGCTGCCACGGCCGGGACCTCCACTAATCTAAAGGAGCCAACTGATGCGGATATCTCCTGAAATGTCGCCGGGACGATACCCACCGGCAATCCTCGTTTAGTAGGCAGGAGAGATCGTATTCCTTCCTTACTACCTATTAGGCCGGGGTAAACCATATTCGACCGAACAGGAGCATCCCATTGAAGAGCAATGACGACATGATGTTGGTCCACTCAGAGCATGAAGTGGCCAATTCAGGTCTCAAGGCGATCCGAGCGACGAGCGTCTTCGTTGTCATGCTCAGACCAGCTCGAGTACAAACAATGCCGACCGGCCTGATCCTTCATGAGTAACCGAAAAACTAACCAGAAAGGTCTTCAAAGTATACATCCGCAACCCATTACTCGGAAGCATTGGGCCAACCTGAAAAAACAGCTGATGTGGAGAGACGAACTCTCAACTGAGTTACCCACCTGTTAACAGCATTTTTCGCATCGAAACTAGATAAATTCCCAGCTTCTCCGGTCCTTTTAAGATTATTATCCTCGTCCGAGACATAAGTAAACAACTTATGAATGCTGAAATGCCGACCTGGCAGAGAAGGATGCCGCTCAGCACGAATTGCCTATACGTTTTACCAGCAAAGAAGGCAACCGAATCGAATCAGTGAATTCGAGTTTGCCAGTTTTCTCAATGCTCAAACTTCGTGTCGCACGAAAGCCTCATAGGAGCTGCCAAGGCGATGAGAACAGTCGCGACACAAATGGCTATCTCAAAGATACGAACAGCACCCGTAGATTCAACATCAAATAATAATAATAATAATAATAATAATAATAATAATAATAATAATAATAGCTATCTGCCAGGATAATCCCCAAAAGGAAGGCAGCTACACCGGTCATCCCCTACCGCCCCTTTTTTCTAAGATGCCATTGATACTGAACTGGATGCATGCGCACGTCCACTCTGAATTGTAAGATGATCATCCATGTCTCGGTTGAAGATTAATGACAGTTTCAAAGTTGCTTTGTCAAGCCACAAATATTACATAGCAACACCAACACATGAAAAGTTGTTCATGAGAGAGGCTGTGACATCATCATCATCAGGCGAAGGAACAATAAAACTGCTAGGGTACGCTTGCAGAGTGCCAAGGGACAGAAAGGAGTTCCTTGTGCACAGAGACAAGATTTGCGAAAGGAAGATTACAATCAGCTTCAGGAAGGAAAAAGGAAAAAGGAAAATAGGAAGCAAAAAAAGTAGCAGCCAGGACTTTCTCATATTGTGTTTCTGGCCTAGAAATTTACATAATTAAACCAAGCCCAGTAATGCTGCGTCTTCCATCCTTTAGGAATCAAAGAAAAGGGTGCTTCAATAGGATATGAACAGTTTGAAAGATGACTTGCCCTCAGAAAAACACTGGCATTAATTCGTCAAAAGCACCAATTCAGAATGTAGAGAGTGCCTGCAACAATCCATTAAAAGTTGTCAAACTACAAAATGCATGATATCAAAAAGTGACTCTGCATGTGCACATGTTCGCAGTTAAATCTTATAGTGAACTCACATGCCACTAATAATTTCTACATGACTGAATGCCACCACATTTGCTGGAACATAGAAGCTACAAGAACCCTTTCTTATTGTTTTTACATGGGGATTAGTTCAGCAAAAAAAATCAAGTAAAAACACAGTGAATTTGATTTCTATTGCTCTTATACAAGAGATACCTGTACAAGAGACATGACACAGTGATCAGCCTTTTAACCAGATTGCAGTGCTCTTTTTGGGTCAAGTTGACCGCTACAATAACTGGACGGTACAGCGGAAAGTTCCTGTCTTCCTTTCCACTCCTCACCAGGTTTCAATGTGATGGGCTTCTCAATACAAGCAGCCTCAACACACAACATATGCTTATAATCATCATCCCCAAAATCAGGCATGGCTTTTGCTTTCTTATCCCAGGGATTCCATACCACTGGAAAGAAAATTAGGCATGTAAATACTGGTTTGAAATGCATATCAGACAATATAAAGTATAAAGCCAAACACCATAAAACTTGAACAGTTAATTTACAAACATTTGCACCCTACAAATTTGCGATAGTTTTTAGTTTTGGTCAGATTTTGCTGTAGTCCAACAGCTGCTATTCTTTGCGATAGTTAAACAGCTACTATCCTTCATCTGCTCCTATCAATTGGCCTTGTTGCAGAAAAAACTAGTTTGAAATTGTTAAACAGCTACTAGTGTGACAAATTGCCTTCACAGAATGCTATACATGAATTCTATAATGAGCTTCTAGAAGAACAAGGTCACATTAAAGCTCGCCAACCAAGAAAAAGGGAAAATGCCAATGTGAAGTCTCAACAGGATATATACTAAAGGCAAACCTCCTGAAACTTTCCAGGATTTACAAATCTAACTACGCTTACTCAGAAAAAGTTTGCATTAATTACACTGTCACAAATTGTATACACATTTACTGGTGAGCAAACAGCATAATAGAAGTTCATTCACTTATTGCTGTGATATGGGAACTTGCACTTTTCACTGCAGGCAGCGGCTATGTACTTTTTTGCGCCTTTTCTATTCTAGGTAAATTATATGGCTGAGATTCGCCAATTGAAGGGGATGAGGTGAAGTTTGAAAAGCATTTCCTGGCCATACAGATTTTCCAGAAAAAAAAAATTTAACTATTACAGCATCAAGGCAGCAAGCCTTCTTCAACCCCACAATTTTTTTTTGGTCTAATTTAATCCCAAATATAGATCCATGTATAGATTTTAATAAATTTGGCAGAAGCTACTCGTGCACATAATTTCCCTAATTGCTTCTCAAATCAGATGGTGTTGATGCCCCTTGTACATAGATTGCAATCAATGTAAATCACCAGTCAATTTACTTGGCCTTATGGCCACCAAAACCATTCATGTCCTTTAGTACTTGAAACCTAAAGGCTAATGCCAATATCAGCAAGGAATTAAACTGAGCAGTAACACCAGCTCAAAACCAGCCACCCTTTGTGGCAATCAAAATTGTGGACAATCCTAAACCAAATTTCAATGCATTTAAACCACCCCGTAGGCAACTAAAAAACAGCAAGAACTGTTATTTAAGTAGAAATGAAGTAGTTTGTAAACTAAGCCATACTAAGAATCTAGGATTAGCAAGAGAAACTGATTTGCACAGGCTTCTATACTGTAAAAAGTCTGCAGGAATGCTCAGAAGTAGATACCAAAATCTGGATCATATAAAGCAACATAGTATTCCAGACCTCGCACATTTAGATGCAGGGAAGTGTTTAGACTTACCGGCATCTGGAAGACCATCTTTCCGCAAGACAAATGTTCTCTTTCGTTCGTGATCCAAAATAGCAATCTTTGTCGGTGTGCTGAGATACACCCTGTCAATCTACAACAGTAAATACTGAATAAGGAAGCAAGAGAATCCATGTATTATGTATAGAAAAAGGAGTGGCACCTCCAAATTCAACAACATATACACGAGAAGAAACACTTACTTCTGATTCAAATGTTATTGCATCCCCTTGTTCCGTGAATCGCTGCCTGTTCTTCAGGTTATCCAGGTAGTCCAGCGTCTCTAATCCCTCAACACGCACTTCACTAATCCACACAGATTAGTTCATTAAGATGTATACAACAGAAGAGAAGCAAGGAGCAAGCATTACTCAAATTACACAAAGAACCATCCTGGAACAAAGTAACCAAAACAGCGTGACATATGAAAATAGCGAGAAGTGATACAGGCATCATTATTATACTCTCCAATTACTTCAGACCTTATTGGATGACCAAACAGTTTGGCCAATAAGGATAAATGACTAGGATAAGGGTTCACAATGTAAACAGCCTAAGAATGATGGATCATAAAGAAGCCTGGAGACTCAGGACCTACCTACATCCAACCAATACAGCTGTAGCAGTTAAATACTCTGTTGACAAGGCCAGTCAAATTTTTTAGCAAAGGCAAAGATCAAAGAGCTTACTCCATGCATAGGTTTGGAATATAGTTCACAACTCCCGACAACTAATGAAGCTATTATCCCCAAAAATATAACCACTTCATGACATTAACTCTCTAAAATGACCAGTGAAATCATGATCTTTGCAAATGCTGACAATCATTAACCCACAGAAAGAATAATAGTTAAAGTTTATTATTTTTGTCTAAATATTCAAATTTGAATCCTTGGAAGGACAAATAGGGAACTCGGAACTCACATACTCCAAGAACAGACGCGATTAGAGAAACTTTACAACAATGACCACAATGGCTCTTTTTCGTACAAAGCACTGTCAACGTCATGGAACCTTTTCATCAAATTCCGCATTTTACCAGGTTCAAACTAGAGTAAACATAAAATGTACTCGTTGCAAAACCTGATGTCAGTAACAGCAAAATAGGTGTGGTACGCAAATGTGAACGAGAATGGCTTTCCATCAGTGTTCATATTTCGGATGCGAGAAGTTAACATCAGATCTCCTCCAGGTCCCAGAGTTATCCTCAGACGATATTCGTACCTTCAAACAATATAGAGATAAATCAATGCATAAATCCATTAGAGAACAGCGTTTATCTAAGCAATCAGCATATTTCTCATGAGCAACTGTATACCAAAGTTCGTCTACCACAATCTATTCATTCAACTTTTACATAGCAATGATGGAGTCATGAGTCAAGATTACAATTGCTGAACTCCTTAATTGCATTTCTTTTTTCAATGCACATGCTTCAAGAAATTTTGATTGCGCACCTGTGGGGCCAGACCTTGACATCTTCTTCTGAGTGCTTTAGAATAAGATCAATGAACGCCTTGTTGGAGCTATTTATAGGAAAAGGTGGGGGATCATTATCAATGCTCCAAAACCTATTCCTTGCAAATCCGTGTGATTCGAGAGGGCCGAGATTTGAGAACTGAATATTTAGCACCATCTCTTAGAGATTATGCAGTTCAGAGGAGTCAAGAGTAAGTTATTCAAAGAGGAAGAGTACATACTTGAGGAAAACAGATAGGAATACCTCCACGGATTGCCTTTGGGGGATTAAAATTAGCCTGTACACAGGACACACAGCAAAGGCTACTGTAAATGGTCTATTCAAACTACAAAACATAGATATTTGAAGAGGTACATTTTGCTAATTCCTGCTTTCCATCTCAAAAAATAATTGAGAAGTCAGACACAAGCGGTGAATAGCTACGAGATGCATGCATATTTTTGCTAAGTTATATAGAAAAGAATGATGAAAAAAAAATGGAAAATTATACAAAACCCTCCAGAACTTTCAGGATATTGTACATTCGCCCATGAAAGTTTGAAAGCTACATAACACCCTCCTCTTCCCCCCCCCCCCCCCAAAAAAAAAAAAAAAAAAACCACTAATTTTTTTTTACCAACCTTCCATCTTTTTTTTTTTTTTTCGTTTGTACATGCCTAACATGTGGTTTTTCAAGGGTAAATTTGTAATTCTTCTTGATTTTCTAGTCAAATAACTCTTTTACTTCCAACTGTTTAAAAATTACAAATAATACACATAATAACGAAAAAAAGTAATGATCTTTACAAAAAAAATGATATAAAAACAATAATAATTCCTTTTTTTTTTTTTTTACATTTTGTATCTTGTTTGAGAAACCACCACCAACCCCAGTAAAGTTGGCGATTCTCACCTTAGTCACCACAATGGTCCCATTCATCTACATAGTGTAAATTACTTCTCTCTGATTGAGAGATAACTTGATTTGATTCTCTTTATCTTTCTCCAGTACTTTATGCATTCCTTTAGTTAGTCTTTTCTCCACGATTTTTCACATTTCCATAATCTATGTTTATCATGCCGAAACTTACAAGGATACAAAACTATGCAATGCCAACGGCGATGTCTTTTCAAACAGCTAATTAATGAAGGATATATGGAAAATAAAGTACCAAATTGACACATTTCAATGATAGTATTAAATGTTCGAGATAAATTCAAAAACTTTTGGATATGAAGTTGGACCACCTTATAATAATAATAATAATAATAAAAATAATAATAACAATTGTTATTATTATTATTATTATTATTATTATTATTATTATTATTATTATTATCATTGTTGTTATTATTCATAATACTGCTGCTGCTGCTATTATTGTTGTTGTTGTTGTTAGTTGTTAAGTGCTAATATGTTATAATGGTCATGCACTTGGAGGCAAAAGAGTGATTTGACTAAGAAAATTAAGACGACTTAATATTTTTCCCTTAAAAAATCACATCTTAGGCACGCGCAAAGAGAAAAATAGACGGAGGGTTGACAGCTGTAACAAAATGAAAGCTGAGGGGGATTTTATGGCGGTAAAAATTTCAGGGGTGAGCGAAATATCCTGAAAGTTGAGGAGGATTTTGTGTAATTCCCCCTAAAAAAACAGCAACAAGTGCGTACATTTTAGAGATGCAAATAAGGCGAAGAAGGAAGAGGAGAAGATAATTTTGAGGAACACAATAGAAAGCAAAACAATAGTTCCTCCTGCCTGTCTACCTCCAACAAGAATTCAACATAAGTTCAGTGGGATGATCATACACGTATTAAGCCCACCATACATACAAGTCAGTAAGCAATGGAAACTTCATAAACCAGCAATAGAAAGGCATGGCAGCCTCTGGACGGCAGTTAAAGGAAAGGTTAAATCCAAATGGACTCGCAGATAAGAGCAACTCTTTTTGCAAGAAGATTGCCTTAACAACAGACCGATTGTTCTAGTGTAACTAAAGCATATCTAAAGCACAGGGGTTACGCCCGGCAGAATGTTAGTTATATATAACAGACTAGGGCAGAGCTTAAATACCACTGTAGGACTGAGAAAAAAATCGGAAACGTGTGGAGCTGGTGGGTGGAAAAGGTCGAGTATAGTTTAGTCTTTTAGTTGGAAAAAGTGCTAAAAATAAGATCATTATGTAAAAGGTTGTTCAGTGACATGAAAGAAAACACAAACATCTTTATGCATGGGACGCAATATGAGAGATATCAATAAGTAGATCGCATGACAAGATTTGTAGGCAAAGCATGACAGATATTGGAACCCTAGTCTACTATTCACTTCTCTCTATGCCCCTCTCTATGTCGAATTTCACCAATTAAATGATGCAACCAAGATGCGTGTTCTTCGGCAAGACCTACAAAAAAAAAAAAAAAAACAACAGCGGAGCAGCCATGAAAGCAAAGCACCAGTTGATTCCAATGATGTCATGGACTATTACAGAGAACACTTAGAACAAATATATAAGGTTCAACACTCCAAGGAAAAAGATGCAATGAAGCAGGGCACCTTGCTACTCAGAAAAAGCAATTCTTCCCCATGTTCATTCTTCCAAGATGTCACATGGCCACCATAAAGGTACACCTGTTTCAAACACCGACGTTCCCAGCAATATCAATTTCACAAGTATACTTCAAGGTGAGAAAAGTCAAGGCCGATAAAAGCTGAATTACTAAATAAAAAGGGGATAGCCTCAAGCGCGTGTGGAATCAATCACATAACCCAACAACTGAGGATCATCAAAACCAAATGAACACGCAAGAATTACGACACGAAAACACGCAATCTGCAAAAAATGGAGACGAACACACGAATCAGCAACGCCAGCCTCTCAAAATCCCCGTTCAATCCACCGAATCCAACGCTCATTGCACTCGATTTAACCACCTTTCCGAGCTCCCACACACTCCGGAGCTCAAAACGCAAACAATCCCGTCGGGGAAAGGAGCAAAAACCAAACCACTCCGAAACGGAGAACCGACGGCCGCGGAAACAATGAGGAGTCGAGAGATGGGAATCGATCCAATACCTCAGCGGAACAGCCTCGGACTTCTCTCAGGAGGACCTTGTCGAGGCCATTGGCGCCCTTGCAGTACTCGACGTACACGAGCTCCTTCTGGGCCCTGGACATCTCTCTCTGCAAGATTTTGAATCTCCGGGATCGCCTGCGACTGCGGGAGCGAGAGCGAGAGCGAGTGTGCGTCTCTCTGTCTGTGTATAGATGTCGACACAGGAGAGAGAGAGAGAGAGAGAGTGCGAGAATATTATTTGGGAGATTCAGGTGTTTTTTAATGCAAGTAAAAAATAAAAAAAAATTCGCTTTTTTGGAGGATGGTCGTGCTCTTTTTATTTTTTATTTTAAGGTTTTCCTCTTTGTCCAATCTCATTCGTCGTTTCCGTTTCCTTCCCTGGTGTTTTCCCCATCCAGAGCATGAATCCCCCCATCCCAAATTAATAATGATCTTTCACAGTTTGGTGTAAACAAATTTCTTTCGTCTTCCTTATCTTTCTTACCCGAGTTCGTGACCTCTTTGTCATTAGGACATTTGATTCGAGGCCCCCTAGCAATGGCCCGAGAAAGAAAAACCGTGATCATCGAATCGGCGGGGCTCCTTGGGTCGCCCATCGATGTATCGACCGACCCGTAACTCTCTCCGTAAATCTCAAAGCGCGACTGACCAAGACGGCGCCGGGATGGGATTTCATTTTACGACCATGCCTTGGTCCCTGCTGATTTTGTCAACCAAGATGCGCGACATCGCTCACAAGCTCTAGGACCTTCAGGATTTCATGATCTTGTAGCAGTTCCGACAGTTCGTCCAAGGTCAACGAAGCTGGTTTTGGTGGATTCACCTTTAGTTTCTTGAAGCTGATCGCTACGTTGCTCATTGCATTCGAATCCCTAGGAATTGAGCAGTTTGAAACGCTCAAAGTGTTGCCGATGGCAATTCTAGAGATGTTCTCTTCTCATACGTTCATAAGCTTCTTTTCCTCCAAGTGCAGAAACCGGAGAATTGCATGGTCTCCATGCAGGGAAGCAAGAAGGTGATGGGTAATTGAAATGAATGGTAAAATACCAAAGTACATTCCATTCGGAAAACATTGTCCGACAAGATAAACCCTGGTGTCGTATCCGACGCAATACGGTTCAAAGTCAACAAAACCAGAGATGAGCAGCAATGCTGATCAAGACTGGCGGCACATCGACTAAATCCAGCCAATTTGTTTATAAACCACTTCATGAAATTTGGCATGGGTCGGTACATCTCACGCCGAAACATGACAATAAAGGAGGAAAGAAGTGAGGATAAGGGAGGCTCAAGTCTTTGACACCCTGGCCAGTGTTCCTCATGTACAAGAGACGTTCATCACCTTCATCCTACCCAGCCAAAAAGCGCCTCGAAAGCCCCTTATTCATAATGTTACTTACTTGGGCAGAGGGCCGAAAGCTCTAGCCGTATTTACAAGTTCTGCCAGTCAATGAGGAGATAGAGAAGGGTTCTTTACAAAGAGAAGCACTTATAGTTAGTAATCCAATAAATTTACCCATCAGTGTAAACCTATTTTCTGAAATAAATTATCTTACAGGTCAGCCGTAAGAATCAATTAGTCATACTTCTACATCCCTACATACATACATCCCATCATCTTCTGCAAACTGGAGTCATTGCTGAGGAAAAAATGGAAAAAGAGTCAGATCCACCAGTGCGTGGGGCATAATATGCACTTAACTAATAGAAAGTACCTGAGGACTTTGAGCAGTTTCTGTTTTGACTTTGTGAAGTTCATCTTGAATGCACACAAGCCTATACAACAAGACACGGATTAACATAATACCGCCATTAGCAAACACCATCAATTTATTCCTCAAAATTATTTTGCGTATACCTCCATCGCAACTCCATTACTTCGTGAACCAAATCCTTCTCTCTGTCATTAGCTGCTTCAAGCTGAAATGAAATGCGGAATCATCACATTTCACAGTAAAGAAGGACTCCTATAGGTCACCAAGAAAAAGCCACAACGTGGTTCGTCTTGGCAACTTCAATTCAATCAGTTAGATCTAAGTGAAAATCGTGATGCTTTAAGGAGAAAAACAACTTTTGTGACCCGAAGGACCCCTATATTGTCCACATTCACTCGAGTGTTCAGATCATTGTAAAAAAGCAAAAAGATTTGGCCTCTAAAGTTTGAGGCTGCAGAAAAAGTTCCTATCAATTAGCTGAATTACCGCAAGAAGCAACTATGTACACAGATAGTCTGGCATTCAGGTTATTAACTTTCCTAAGAGAAAGCACATGCAGATATATGAAGTTCAAACCTAAAACCTTATACAGAATGCGAAGTGATGGCCTCAGAAGGTATAACATCTCCACCTTGAGAAGCATGTTACTAATCTTGGGTCGATGCCAAAATGGCTGTGAGCCCATAAAGGAGGATCTAAAGGCTCATAAGAATGGTGCTTTCTCGATGAAGCATAATATAACTGCTTTATCAAATTTATTATAGCTGACCACTTAAAAGCCACCATGAAGAAACAAAGAAAGATCATTTTTTCCCCCAAAACTGCCCCAATGAAATAATGTGGCGTACCAAAGATTTCTCAGTCCCCAAAGTAAGTGCCTGCATGCCTTCTGAATCAATAGCACGATGGGCTGCGATGATGAAAAGTAAATACATTAGATTTGATCAACGACCATCATTCAAGATGCACAAATCCCAATGCTTGCACCTGTGGATTCCCCAGAAGTAACTTGCTTCATTAAACTTAATATGCAATCCTGAAGCCATCGATAAAAACCCATGAGAATTTTCATAGTTAGTTAAAACAGAACAAACACATTACATAGCTATTCCATACCCTCTGAGAGATATTTGCCTGCAAAATTGAGTGCAATGCTTGATAAAGAGAATGGCCTGATAGGCCTGATGATGTAGGATCAGATAGTGAAGGCACAGCTGAAGCGGGAGTCGCAGGATGTTGGGTGAAGACCTATATGCCCAGTGAAAATTTGACTCAAATTAAGGAAAGCAGGAAAGGAATTTCTTCCTCCAACAAAGTCACAATTCTTGGCTGTAGAATGAACAAGACTATCCAAGCATTAAAGTAGAATATATAAAATCACAATAGCTAGACCGTATGGGGAAGTGATGCTTAAAGAAGAGCTCTCATCATATTCTGGAGTATAATAGCAACTTTATCAATAGGACTAACATGATCATTAAAAGCAAAATGCAAAAGATATCAACTATCACGTGCAACAGGCAACATGAGGGGAAACTTGGGTCAAACTGCCCAAGATATTCGAATGCAATCTTCTAACAAGCAATCTTCCCATTTGGGTGGATCAAAATAAATCAGGAAAACTGTAACCACCACAAGCATTTCACCATACTATATAAGTAGCATAGCATAATTGTCCATGAACATGGGCCAGGAAAAACGAGTTACGAGTTCCACGTGTTCCTTAAATTTTCACTTTTGGAAGTCTAACAAGATAAAATTTAGCTAGTCCCAATTAAGAGCAGTTTATTGCAGCATTAGCTCATAATAAATACTCCAAATCCATAATAACTATTATATTTTATAGCAAAAGACAGAAGCACAATGATAAAATTCCCAATCCAGTTTAGTAACATTCGTCAATAGATGAGTACTTCACCATAAAAGCACAAAAGAATGACCAATAGATCCATAAACACAAACAAGAACTACCAACCTGCATACTATGACTCTTCTGCAGTATGGGAGATGGAGGAACCTGAGTAAAAACCCAAATTAAGCATCAAAAGTTTTCTTATTCTGACAATGAAGGAGCATCAAACTTAGAATTGCCATTCACCTTTTCTGATTCAACATTTTCAGATGTAACTTTAAAACGCCCCTTTTGCTGTACAACTGGGACTTTTGCTTTTTCATCAAGATCATCAACATTTGCTACTACAACAATACAAAACCTAGTCAGAAGAGGAAGGACTTCATACATCATCTCTTATCCAGGGGAAATAATTGATGTATGAAGTAAAAAGAGACTGAGACCAAAATATTAAGCACATACTTGAAGTTCTGCTGACTTTAGGGGGAAGTTCGGAAAGCACATCCTCTGCCACAGAAGCAGTTACCCCATTGCCATTTGATACTATCGGTTGATATTGGAATTTCTCACTGGAAATTTCACAAGAACGTCAAATGAAAATAATGAAAACTCGATGTTCAATCGACAGTAATTTTGACTAATCTCATGATCATGAGAATAACGTTCTACTAAGCCAAAGATAATCATCTAGGAGTTTCCAGACCTTTCCACTCTGCTAAAAGGAATAATTTTTTCTGGTAAATTGTTGATATTGAAAGAGCCTCCCCTTCTGTGCTGTGAGCAAGAAGCAGTACCCTCCACACTCTTTCCAGCAATCCCGATATTGACCTTTTCATTGAGTTGGGTTCTCTCCTCATGACAAGGGGAAGAACTCTTGTCGAAAATATGTTCATGATTTGAACTAGTGATGCTTAAGTCGTCATCAGATCTTTCACATACAACTCTGCCGAGAAAAAGATGTTACAGTCAGTTCAAATGCAGATAGATTAGTATTAAACAGAGGAGTGAAGTATTCGAGGATATACGCGATAGTACTCGAGGATGGCTGTAAAAAAAAAGGAGGAGCGGATTGATTCTGCAGCAAATCCTCCTGCAAGGTATAGTAAACTTAGAACAGAATTTGCATTTTCTAAGGGGAAAAGAACACTCGCCTTGTAAAACCTATTCAAATACCGTCTCAGCAATTTCTGGAAGCTGCCCCATGGGAAAATCTTGTGGTTGAGATAATTTATCATTTCCTTCTAGTGCTGATAAAGAATTTGTACTTCCTTCCTGGTTATTATCTAATGTAGACTCCTCAACATCCTGGATCTGATACAATAAAGAATTTATGTACCTTTCGAATCCTATTGAATAAAATACCACATCATATTAAAGAGGGGAACAGATAAGCGTTTGCCATACCAAAGATGCCTGAGCCTTCACATCATCAAGATTAAAGTTCCAACCGCTGATTCCTCTTTTATATTCATTCTGCATTTAATTTCCAGAAGATGTTATCCGTTAGAATTTGTTTAGACTCCGGTCACCATGTAAATTGAGAGGCGTTACACGTCAACCCACCAAAATGACAGATTTGTGATGATTATGGAGAAGATAACACTAAGCGTAGATTCCCATGATACTCTAGATTTTTAGTCAAAATGCAGGGACATCTTCATTTACGAAAATCACTCTAAACTCCTTACTAGAACAGGAAAAGAAACAACCAAGATACTAAGTACACTGATGTGTTAGTAGGGGGAGGGGGGACTAATCAGCATTCACATTTATTTTCTGACGGCTCTAATCTTTCCCTAACAACTATTTCTATGCGGTCAAACACTCAGCCATTTTCCTTTAAAGAAAAAACATGCTGTTCCCTTTGACAGAGTGAAAAGGTGGCAACTTTCTTTTAGCAGAGTATAACTTTCTTTGTCTTCCAGAAAGAAACTGGCAAGTTCCTTCCCAAACCCCATAATCATGGGATTCTAATACGAAAATCAGAGAGCCATGAACTGTTTAATCCAAACAGCATGCAATATTGGAACTGTGAAGATAAATTCTTGACCTATTTAAAGTAGCCAAACCTGTGATATTTCCTCCTTCTGCCCATCTGGCATTTTCTTTTGTGCTAGCATATCTTCTTCTTTTCTCTGTAGTGGAAAAGACTCCAGTAACAAGTTTGTTTGATCGCTGATTGAAGTAATAAATGCCAAAGAAAAAGAACAGGAAGACCAAGTTCACACTGTCTTTCAACAGATAATATGCTGACCTTCAATGCCTGCATACGATCGCCAAGGGCAGGTAGACCATCCAAAAGGGTCCGTGCTATATAATCATTAGATCTTGCTTGCTTGAAAAAAGAATGCTTCGAGAGTTTCTTAGCAGAAGGCCTTTTGGAGGGATCCTTAACTAAGCAACTTGCAATCATTTGCTTGAAAGACTGCAAAAGAGTAGCCAAAAACGTAAGGTGAAAAAGTATTGGACCAGAGTTTTATCATACTTTTCCTTGTGAAAGATACCTTTGAAAACTTTCTATCTCTTTCATAGTCAAGGCCAGGAGGCGCACTCTGCAAAGTCATGAGCAGTACCTGGCCAGATAACTCCAGTTAAGATTTGATCAGACTTTAGGGCTTACGGATCTGATGCCATAGAAAGGAACAAAAGCCGTCAAGACAGACATATGCACCTTCATCGGAGGATATTTTGAGAATGGAGCATGGCCATGGGCCAGCTCCAGTGCAGTTATACCAAAAGACCAGATATCCGCTCTGCATGAAAGTTGTCAAAGCCACATCAATGGAATGCCGCCATATAAGAATAGCGGTGTAAGACTCTTACGGGTACCAAGAGGGCAAAAAATAGCCTACTTGAAATCATAGCCATGTAATTGTTCCATAACTTCAGGTGCCATCCTGCATAAAAAACAAAGAAAGTCCAATTCATTTGTATTCCATACAGATGATGTTATACCATGATAATTTTTGGTATTCTCAAACTAGATAATGTAGTTATTGCACTAAGAATCCCAATGTATGTGCTTGAATTCTGTCACTTGTGGAAAAAGAAAATTTCTGGAATAAATTATTTCTGCAAGGCAAATGGATGTACCAACAAGGTGTTCCCACAAATGTATTCCTCACACGTTGCCTGTCGCCAGAGTCAAAAAGACAGGCAGAAACACCAAAATCTCCTAGCTTTATGGCTCCACGTGCACCAATAAGAATATTTCCAGCCTACAAAATGGTATAACATAAATGTAAATGCATGGTGGACGCAAACGGTTATACAACTGCAACACAGCTGAGGTGAGTGAAAATTTATCTGAATAGACAGTGTCAGTAGCTACTTTCCATATATGAAGAATTATGATGACTTAAGAGTGTTGGATTTTCAAACCTCAACACTTACAGACACGCAGTATGATGAGTAATTACTTGAAGTTGACTTTCTTAATTCCCCGTGTCACAACTCTACTTTGTTATAGTTGCTTGAGCATGCCGTGCTTTCTTCTCTTGTTACAAAGTCAGGTTTCCTTCCACTTGCTGGTCATCTTGTTGTCCAAAGTCCAAGTATATGAACATGTAATCCCGCACATCTTCTATAATTTCATATTACCTATATTGTTCTTCTGAAACTATATCTTTCACCATATCAAGCTAAGTGTTTCTCAAGTCTTACTTATTTCCTACAGACCCTGTAGCACCAGCTGAACCCGTAGACATAACTCACTCTTGTTGCGGAACCTGACAAGTCCAATTTCAATATCTTCAAGACAATGGTTAGAAAAGTCTACCTTTCTTCCTTGCCAAGGAATTTTCATTATGTTCCAAAGTAGAGTAAACCAAATGTAAGTTCTTCAATCTACTGTATATTCTGTTCAAGAAAATAAAAAGGAACCATTCCCTAAGAGTTTCATATAATGCATAAGGCAAACTATAAGTTGAACCTCCGACGTACTTCCTGGTACTGCAGAGTGGAAACAGGCTGAGAAACCTTCAAATATTGAAACAGAAAAAATCCAAAAGAAGGCATTGCATCTGAATTACAATATTGGTTCACGAAACATAACTCAGAAATCATAGTTATGTCTACATGTTGCCCCCAGCACAAGTGATCAGCCTTGTTAGTTGGAAAACATCTAACTGTATGCTAGCGTAACTAAATAGATGGCGTCATGCAAAACATTTACAAACAGATGGAACTATTAAAATGCTCTTGTGGTACTGAAGACAGGAGCTAGCTTACCAGAAGACAACAATATGTGCCATGCCTACAGTACTACTAAAGTGTCGTAAAATGAATTGCTTACTTTTACATCTCGATGTATGTGGCCATGCTGATGAAGGTACTCCAAACCCTTCAATACTTCACGTAGGACTGTGGCAATAACGACCTCCTCAAATCCATCAGGATGCGCAGCCTTCAATATGTGGAGACAAGATCCACCAGCCATGTAAGGCATGACAACCCACAAAGTGTGATCACTAACGAACGAACAGTGCGATTTGAGCACATTTGGGTGGTCAACCAAGACCATTGTCTGTGCTTCCCGAGATATGTTGTTCTGTTCAAAGTACATTAAAGATGACTTATTAAGACCGCAAGCGATTCAAAGTAGAGGGACAAGAATTAGTAATACCAACTGCTTAAAACTTGAAAAGATTTAAAACCTACAGAGAGAAATAACCACCAAGATTCTTGCACATTGTACCAAAAGCATAGACATTACTTCAAACTGATGTGTTAAGAAAGCAGGATTTAACCTTATGTTCCATTTTTCCATTAATTGCATTTTCAGGCAAATTAGAAGCAGGAAATTTGACACCAATCCTTTCGGAGAGAGCATGGTAAAGCCTTGAACAACCACTGAAGAAAGCTTGAGAAAAACATTGGATATGAAAGGTGAGCTCGTGCAGGTTTTTAGAGACTCAATAAACGAGGATATTACCCAACTACAACAAAAAGGAAGAAAACAATCAAGCAGTAAAGACCAAGGAGACCAGGCTAAAATCAAACGCTTCCCAATGCTAGAAAGCGAAACGTTCCTAGAGACCTGAGTCCGATTCGCCAACCCCCGCCACCCCCCCCCCCCCCCCCCCCCCCCCACATTTTCGTAATTCAATATACTATCACCATATCCAGTCGCGAAAATCCTAGCAAAGTACTCTTTTTCCCAGTTCTGACACACAATTCAGAAATTCTCCATCGAAACCAAAAGAAAGGAAGGGGAAAAAAAAGGACCTTAATATCCAGCTCCAAAAAAAAAAAAATGAAAAAAACACTGCCTGAATCGAATGTACCAAAGCAATAGAAGAGCGGACATTCAATACACCCCCCCCCAAAAAAAAAACACCACCACCACAAAACCAGCGGCGTAATCGGAGAATTCAGAGGTACCTACCAAATCGCAGTTGTCGCGCTCGAAATCGAGGATCTTAATGGCGACGATCTCGTCGAAGGGGACGCAGAGGGCGCGATGGACGGAGGCGCTGACGCCCTGGCCGATCTCCTCGTACAGAATGTAGTGCTCCGGCCCTATCGGGTACTTCCTCTTCTCGTTCTCCATTCCCTCCGGGGTCGAAATCCCCCGCCGCCGCCGCCGTTTCCCGCGCGCTCCCCCACGCTCAGGGATCTCGAGACGCAAACGCCGGGGAACTCCCACAAAAAAAAATAAAAAAAGAATTCACAAAGCTAGCCCTGCGCGAATCTCCGCATGGAGGAAGACGAAGAAGAAGATGGAAGAGGATACATGCATATGGGCAAATACGAGGTCGGAGTCGGGTTCAGAGAGAGAGAGAGAGAAAGAAAAGGAAGGGAAGGTGAGAGAAGGCATTAACGAAGGAAGAAGGCTTCTCGTGACGAGAGAAAGAGAGAGAGAGAGCGACGCTATCGGATCGCCGCTAAGAGCAGAAGGGAGGGGGGCAAACGATAGCATGCAGGAATCCCGCCACTCGTGAGTGCTTTGCTTCATAATTCTACGTATTTATAAATACGTGCTTATTTTATAAATACGAAACCGTATATACACGTCCGATTTGCCACGTGTCCACACGCACAACTCGTGTTTTCTCTGCGTGTATACTAACAAAATATATACGAGTACGGTAGGATTATGGATAGAATCAGACAAAAAGAGATTACAAACATATACAAAAAAAAAATGACTTTTTTTTTCTTTCTTTCTATGAATTTTAAAATCCATGATGGGCTTTTTAAGTCTGTTTTGGGGGATTAAGAATTTTCTAATACTGATTTCTTTCAATGAGATTTCCCAATTTTTTTTTTTTGGTCTTTCTTTTTTAAATCGGATTTTTTAGAGCATCCCTTATTATTTCCTTCGGAGAGAAGACCCTGAAAAGTTAAGGTGGTCGGAAACTTTAAGGAGGCGACGGTAATCGATAGATTCCTTAAACGGGTCGTCGGTAAAGCAACGTCATCGACTTTTGATGATTTCTTTCCCTTGAGAGCAAATCCGTTGGCGAAACTTCCCTTGCTTAGTTAGATAGCTTGCTGGTTTCCCGTCGTACTCGTAAGTCGTAACCACGTAGTCCGAGAGCGCTAATCCTAGAATTGCCCGTTAGTAATTAAACCAAACTCAACCAACGTCATGCGCGCGTGCGCACGTGTCGTGTTTCTATGTCAAATTAAATATTTTGTGAGCTCCTTGAATCACTACATATGTTTATGAGCTATTTAAAAGTAAGAGGTATATATGTACGCAATCGCATCCCTAATTTTTTTTTTTTCTGAAAATCGGGATTTTAGCGTATCCGATGCCCTAGTTTCTTTGGAGAGAAGATTCTGAAAAGTTAAAGGTGATCAGAGAACTTTTAAAGAGGCGATGGTAATTGGTAAATTCCTTGAAGGGGGGGGTCAGTAAAACAATGTCACTATGACTTTTGACGATTTCCTTCCTTATAGAGCAAATCCCTTGGCGAAACTTCCCTTTGCTTAGATAGCTTTCCGTGATGGGGGTCCGAAAGCACGTAGCCTCCTAGAATTGCTTCTTAATCATTAAACTAGATTCATAAATGTCATACGTGCGATTGTTCGTGTTTCTATATCCGTTGCGCGCCAAATTCCCTCGGCTGGGCCCGATTGACTTCTCATGGTTCGGCCCAAAAGGGAAAAAGCCCAAGCGGAATGATAACGCGAGAAATCTTTTATCGAACGGTAGCAGTTCGTTAAGTAAGAAGTGTTCCAGGCAAGTTTTGGACAGAGAGTGTATAATGCATGATATGTATTGATAGAGATGCGTCTTTCGACAGCTTTGTATAAACTTTCGACAGACCTGCTGGTGACGCCTTGATGAAACTTGTCGAATTGCTTCGACACAAATGTAACCAAGATACAACATCGGAATTGAATCGACGATGTTGGACCTTACTGTAGGACACGATGCCGGAATTTAATCTACGACACCGGACGGGTGGAAATGTTAAACACAACATCGAAATTTAATCGACAATACTGGACGGGTGGATGGACCAATACAACACCGAAATTTAATCGACGGTACTAGAATGGGTGAGCAGACGTTGGAATTGAATCGACGACACCTAACTTTGGATATGAAACACGTCGAAATTGAATCGACGACGGGAATCTGAAAACTACAACTAAGTTTAAGGACTAATTTGAAAGATAAAGACTGATTTTGTTGTGTTGTGTGTGTCCTGTGTGCTGGATGACCTTGGGTTTTTATAGGTTTAATCCTGGTAACCGTCGAACGGTTACTGCCGTGGGCTTCAAGCACTTTTTGTTATGGATAACTCCTTTAGTGGTTTCCTTGGTCCTTCGCGCTTTTTCCTTCTCAGATTTTGGGGATTGCCGTCATTCTTCGCAACTGCCTCGATCGTGGCTCTTTCTGCAAGGCCTTTTCTCTTTATTTTCGGGGAGAATACCGCCAAAACTTTTTCTTGCCACATGGCATCCTCAGAGAGTCAACCCTCGTTTAGTTCTGGTAGAGTTGCCCGTAGGTGATCATAACCCTTGATCGTATTAGCCACGTGACTCTTTGGGTAACTTTTGGGTGTCAACAAATGCCCCCTTTAAAAGAAATAAATCAAAGATTTATGTCTTTTAAAAGATTTCCCTTGATTTGACAGTTGCCGGCCATATGTAATGATTACGCTTTTCCCCGATTTTCCTTTCCAAAGCGTGATCGTTTCAATTTCCCATGATGCGTTGGTCTCCCAAATCATCTTTTTCACTTTAGGTAAAAGCTGTGAATCGTCGTGCTTTTCTTATCTGGGTCTTCCTCTAAACCCTAAACCCTTCGAGCTCTTCCACTTTTTTTCATGGCGACCGAAACTTCTGAATTCAACCCAAGCCAGCTTATCGATCGTTTCGACTAGTTAGTCAATAGTAGAGATGCTGATCACTGCCTTTTTAGGTTACTGAATACTCAACAGGAGTACGCTGGGTTCATCCTCGGTCCTAGCCTCCAAAGTCATCACCATGTCCCCGCGTTCCTTTAACCTTGTTTTCCAACGCAGGAAGATGAAAAGATTCCTATTCAAGCCACCCCTTTGAGGAATATCTGGTCACTGCCATCTCAACGTTTCAAGAGTTTCCCATTATATGACGATAAGTTCTACGCTTGGTTCGATCGGCTTGAAAGCGGTGTATCGACTGCCTCCTCTTGGGTGACTGCGAACATAAAGACCGCACTCGAGGTCAGTTTGTTTGTCTCATGATTTGAATAGAGGTTTGCTTGGTTCTATTGTAAGCTTTTGATCCTCTTTGACCAACTGCTTTTTCTTTCCGTGGGGTCCTATGTCCGTGACCCTTTTGAATACATTTACCATTGCTGGCATTCCTCCTTATGGGACTCTTGTTGCCAACCTTGAAAAGGTGACCGATATCTCTATTCCTGACAATACTCTTGCCTATGGGAAATTCTTGGAAGCCCACTGTAAAACTTCTGGTGCTGTCACACCATCCAAACAAACAGCTTTTCTTCTCTTTTGGTTGTCGAAATATCTGTTCTTCAGTCCAACTGTGAAGATATCCAAGGATTACCTTACGCTTGCTTCTAATTTAGCTTGGGGAAAAAGCGTCGCTCTTGGCCTTTTGGTTCTAGCTTCCCTATACAGAGGCATGACCCATGCTGCCTTACTGATGGGAATGTCTGAGGAGGACGGCGTGTTGGCAGGTCTACTCTGGATTCTTCAGGCTTGGATAGCCCTTTATCTTCCTTTTCTATTCGAGAGCATCCCTAGTTATGACACCACCGGGGCACCTTCGAGTTTTGGCACGCGATTGCTTCGAGCTACTCCATTGAAGGTCCATGTTGACACTCCATCTCTGCGCTTCTTTCTTCAGCAAATCTTATCTCGGGAGACAAATCGAGTAGAATTCTTCCTCTACCGTTCTGGCGAATTCAGCCCTCTTTTTGGCTTCAGATCGTTGAAACGGTTCAATCACCTTGATTTTTGGACTTTCATACTCTTTCCAAGGGATCTTCCAATCTGGCATTGTCTTAAGGATAGGTTTTACCTTGGGTTTGAACCATATTCTCCTCAGTACTGTGCTCGTCAGTTTGGTCTTCGACAGATTCCTTACCTTATGGATTTCCCTTCAATGCGCAAGAAATTGTACAACATGAAGATTGACGCTCCCTTTGATTGCTGTGCTCAAGTCACTGTCTTGATGTATATACGATTTTCTGGAGACATCCTTGCAACCCTTCTACCGAATCCTAGGGTGATGTCTGGATATAAAGCCTGGTGGACATACTTTGCTTTTAACAGTTTGTTTGAGGAGGTCACTTCATCGATCCTCAGGGGTGGTAGAATAAGTTGATTCCATGGCGAAGACGACCGGGAAGAAGATTGCGACGAAGACCCTTCAGAATGATAGTCCTAGGCGTTCGACAACTTTTGCCGCAGGTAAGTGTCTACCTTTTTTTTTTGTAATTTCAAAATTTGCTAATGGACCAAAGTGGACTTACTTGTAATTGTTGGGATTCACGTAACACGTACGGGCAAATAAAAATTAGTAAACGCAGCGGAAATAAATAACAACCCATATATGTATCTCCAGAGGAGTACTTCGTGCATTTCAATCGAAAAATCACAAAGCACCAAAGGGAGTAAATAGACTACCTCTTGTAGCGTGCTTGAAACGGAGGTGTCGGTTCGATGTTCTTCGATCTCAGCCCCACAAGTGTCGGGCCTCTAGTTCAGACACACCACCAATTGACGAACGGGGAGACGACTAATAATTCCACAACAATTGTGCTAGCAATTTGCGGAATCAATATTCTGAACTTGGTATATTTTGGTCACTCAAAATTATGAGAATATAGAGAGTGTTTGTGTTCTTCTCTCAAAGCTCTCAAAAATCTGCTCACTCTACAAATGTGCTAACCCCAACCTCAAAACTCTTGCCATCCTTTTATAGCCAAAAACACCTTCCAATAAATTGTATTATAAAATAGCACTAACAAATAATAAATGCTTTCTAAAAATAGCACTCACAATTTATGATAAATAAATGCCATATAAAAATAGCACTAACAATAGCACTCACAATTTATAAATAGCACTCACATCTTATAATACAAAAATGCTATTTAAAAATAGCACTAATAATTATAAATGATATCTAAAAATAGCACTCACAATTTATCATAAATAAATGCCATTTAAAATTAGCACTAACAAATATAAATGCTATCTAACAATAGCACTCACAATTTATCATAAATAAATGCCATTTAAAATTAGCACTAACAATTATAAATGCCATCTAACAATAGCACTCACAATTTATAATTAGCACTCACATTTTACAATACAAAAATGCTATTTAAAAATAGCACTAACAAAGGTGTTAAAAATAATAATAACCATTATTATTATTACCGGAGTTAAAGAAGTTACCAAACAGTAAAAATACGTATAACATACAAATCCGCATAACGTACAAATACATAGAGCATACGTGTACATCGTATATACACGTGCAAGTGACCAAAAAGAGAAATAAAATTAAATCTCATTTAATTTAATTTCAACCCAACTAATTGGTATAATTGCAAACAAATTTGCAATGTCGTCTTTCCACAATGCGTTGTCATGTATTGGTTAAGGTGTGTGACATTCCTAGGTTCATCACCGAGCTGGCAGTAAGACATGCACTAACACATTAGTACTTCCAAGAGAATTGATTGTCCCGATCATCCTCTAGGTCCTACAAGCCATGAGTGACATCTAGCAATATGTCATGGCTACCCAGACAGTGTGAATTCTTTTTAAGAATATTATGAACCTGTCATCTTTGGCTACAGTGTAATTCAATCCTTCTGTCTAACTATGTCTCGATCGAACAAAGGCCATGGAATATTTGTCAAGCCACCAATTCGATCATATGTACAAATCTAACTTGACATGCATTTATATGAGACATGAACATTTCATTCTCAATCATAACCCCGGCCGAGGATTTCAATGCATTGTTACAATTAGATCACATAGGACATCATACCTTTATTAATAAGGAGACAGATTCCATATTGCGTACACATGTGACTTCGTATGTGCCTGAACTACGACCATCAAGTACAGAGACGAATCAACGACCCGCCAATATGCGCACTTGTGAACCATAGCCATTTATCACACAAGTCAACACTGTACCTTAGGTCTAAGGATTATTTACACAAGACCAAAGCATGAACGATTAGACATTGACCACGCAAAAAGCTTCCATGTCGCTAATCATTCAATACGTGTCACGTTCAGTGAACTTGTCCGATACAAGCACCTATGTTCTAACTCGGATATCGCAATACCCAATGACTTGTGACTCGTCATTTCCTTAAGTATCTGATACTTAATTATGAAGTTAAGAACATACCGACCTCAACAGGATCATTGATATCCGTTCAATAATCCATTGATCGGGAACTGTTTTAAAGATTCAGTCCAACCGTAAACCTGTCACACATATTCTCAACGTCTTAAGAATAGGTTCGGCTACAACTGATCTTATGGATTTTATTCATTTATATTTGGACAAATGAATAAATACGTCTTTGCCACTGATAAGAAATCAGAAGTGCAACGGATATACCCAATATGTGCTATTACACAGTTGCTTTAGGGCATATCTCTAACAGTAATCTTATGTCAGATGATGATTCGGACGAGGAAGTTGATGGAGAGACTCTTTCCTCATTTACGACGGACGAGGGGCTCTCCTTCAGCGGCCAAAAGACACAAGTTCTCGACAGAGTCTCCAATTATCCTTGATGAAACTTCCGAGACCATTCCCCCGGGAAACCTTTTGGAGGGTACGAGACAATCTGTCGAAGAGCTTGACACCACTTTTGTTGCCGAGACATCATTTGCTCCTATAGTTTCGGCAATGGTTCCAATCCCATTGCCCTTGGAAACTCAAGGCGAGCCTTCTGCTACCCCGATTGCCCATGGTGGACCTTTTTCTTTAGCCCCGACCCTAGCTAAGACACCGTCAGCTGTTAATCCTCTATCTGCGAGGGTCGTGCAAGATCTTGCTTGGGCATCTGTGGAAGACGTTCAAACTTATTTTGCTGACTTTTCCCGCTCTTTTGATACGCCTCATATCGATATTCCTCCTACGATAGAGACCTTCAGCAAGCTAGAAGTTATGGTGACTTGTTCCTCAGACTTTGCTTATTCTAGGATTGCCTCCTTCGTCAATGATCCAGCAGCTCTTCAGGAGATCAGGTCTGTAATGGAGGAATTAGTCGAGGGGGAGGCTGGCGCTAGGCTCCCTGCAAGCTTGGTCCAGCAACTTAGGATTTTCTTGAAGCATTTCTCGGTAGGTTTTGAGCATTTTTGACGACACCGAGATCAAGTGATTGCTCTGCCCAAATCTACTAACCAACCTTCCACACTGAGTGCTGAGACTGAGGAAGCAGAAAACCTCTTGAACCAAGAGCGGCAATCTCTCCAATCTATTGCCAACGAGCTACTATCTTGAGCGACAAGGAAAGCATAATTGAACAGCAAAAACTGGCAATAGAAAGGGAAATTGAGGAGGTGCGACGCCAACGCCCGGCCATACTTTCTCGGCGCGCTACTGCTAAGGAACAACTTAAAGCATATGTCGCCTCCTTCGAAGATAAGAAGCATGTTGATCTTGCGAGAATGTCGCGAACAGAAGCAGAACGTTGCCAAGCTAGAAGTGTAAGTCTTAACCATAATAAGCGGTTTGAGAACATACTTTGTGGTCTTCTTAGGTCGGCGAAGGAAAACTTGTTCCCAAACAGCTCTTAATGAAGTCATTTTTTCCTTTTCTTCTTGTTCGCGCCAAAATTTGCCGCCAACTCGTGCGACGTGATTCCTCCACGTTCGCATAATCGACTAATTGCCTGAGCCAGCTCTTATATATAACACTTGGTCCCAAGCGTCTTCTTACACCAACTTATCATGGCGAACTATTCTTCGAATAACATGGACGTCTGCACAGCTCTGTACCTATCGCGTCTTGACGCTCTTTCTCGTTATGAAGGCGAGAAACGTGTCTCCTTGTCTTTCATGGACCATCATCCTGAAAATGGCCATATTATCTTAGGTCCATACCTCAAACATTTACCGCCTCCCTCGATGTTGACGAACTGTTTTCCTTGCTGTTCCGAAGAAACTTTTCCTATTGAGCGATCAATCATATGTGCTTCCGCCTGGTTGTCGAATAATTATCTATTTTCATCTTACCTATCTTTCGACCATCAATTCTGTGACTGGTACTAATGCATGGGGGGAAATCTTTCCCATATCTAGGCCCAATGACCATTACCCTGTTCGACATTTGGTCATTGACCGATCTTTCCCCTTTTGTTGAATGTGATGTTCAGTTCCCAGGCATAGATTTCTTGCTTGGCGCGCCCTGCTATCTTGATCTTCCCTATAAGGATTTCATGGATTGCTACGCCAAACCTTCGGGACCCATTTTACCAGAAGAACATGTTGCCTTTCTTTTATGTTGGCTTTGCAAATTCGTCTTCTGTCTTCCTTCGTGCCAAGTATCCTCAAATTTCTTGACGTGGCGGGCGCACTTGCATGCGACATTGATGTTGGGTTGGGTCGGATGACTTTGGTTGCACTTTATCGTGGTCTGACGGATGCACAAGCCTCTTTGAGTGGGGTCTATCCGGATCCTTTTTCTGGTCCTTTATGGATACTGCATTGGTGGCTGCGAATTTACTTTCCCTATTTGTTTCATGAGGGAACCTCCATTTCGACAGCTGAGCCCTCACCTAACGAGGATACCTTGTTGTCCATGGTTTTTGACTGAATACTACGCCATACACCCAATGGGTCCACCCCATTCGACGATTTCCTCGAAGGACTGATATCACTCTCCAGCTTCGATTTCAAAAGGTTACCTGTTGATGATGGCGCTTATCTCTCGTCAAGCAAGAGTCTTGAAACACACCTGTTCTGGATGAGTGTCTTAGTTTCGTTTACTTTGGCCTTGAATTTGTCTAGTGGTGGCAAATTTTCGTCAGGCTTTGAAGTTTATAATCCCCACTATTGTGCTCGCCAATTCGGGTTTACTCAGGGTGTTCCAATGCCAGTGGTATATTCGATGAGCTTTCCTTTCCTTGCCAATCGGGTGATAACAACAGATATGATTTGTCACGTTGAGATTACTCGCACCATTTTTGGATGTTTCAACTTCATTGCTTTTTCTGGTCGGCCATGCAACTTGTCGCTCTTTGACAACTGGTGGAGTGATTACCGCCGTCTTTATTTTCTGCTAGTGTGAGCACCATCTTTTCAAAAATTCATCGAGCTCCGCTAGGCTTATTGTTCCCCTCGAGGAAGCATTTACCTCCATTTATGTCAAATACCAGCCCTGAAGAATCAGTTGATGAAGGTAAACACTCTTCATGTCCACTTGTCGAATGCATATACTGACCCGATCTTTTCCACATATGACTCATTGGCCTCGGATGGTCGTACTGGAGGATTCAACGGTCCATGGATTGTCCATGCAAACGTGGTAGGTATCTCTACTGGTCCGTCGAATGCGATCTGCGACGATTATCAGGTCATCCGAACCAAGTGGTTAAGACTACATGACCTGTCAAAGAGGGGTTACGCTACCATATGCGATGACATCGCTGCCGAAGACGAAGTCAAGTCTCTCATCAACTTCCTGGCTCATTTGCCTTACCCAATCCAATGTCGAGCTCTTTAATTCGATGTTAATGAACTCTTCCTTACTTTTGGCTCGACTCTGAGATCATATAGGGCAAAGCGGAAAGATCTAGAGGCCATTGGCAAGCTGGAAGATGACGCTCTACTTATTGATGAAGAACTAAATTGTTAACGCGACATTCTCGATACATTGGAGAATGACGAACGTACCTCCTTGGAGGCTTTATCTATCCAGTTGTAATCAATCAAGTGGCAAGAGGCGATTTGCGAGTATCTACATGTCGAGCTGCCAAGGGCTGAACATCAGAAACGAGCATTTATTGATGCCACTTGCAATAGTGATATGCAGCTTCATAACTTTGTTCTGAGTATTGAGCAACATGTTCTGTGATTCTCTTTTACTTGCTCCATGTCAATGCCATCCTTTTTTATTTCGTTGTCATTGTTTTGTCTGATTCTTCATCAATGCCCCTTGGTTCCGGCGTCGAATCTGTTTAGCTCATCATGATATGATTTCAAAAGGTCATTTTTTTCCTTCGTGGCATTTAATGCTAGATGCCATTTCAAGTTGATCTTGAAACTCAATAGTCGCGACGCTTCGGTGGAAACGACAAGTAACTGCACCATTGATGTCCACGTCACTAAGGTCAACTGCACCTCTCCATTTTAACCACGATGCACTTGATTACCTCGTAACTCGCCATTTTGCCCATTATTTCAACAGCCTCGATTATAAGAAGATTGTAGCCGAATACGTCGTATCATGGGGAAGACGCCTTTCGAATTTTCTCTATAAATAGTACTGCTCATGCCAACCAGGTCTTCACTAATCCTTCCATCCTTGAATATGCGAGCCGTTTTTCTCCTTTTGCCATCATGAAGCCTACACCATCTTCCACGTCTTCATCTGTCTCCCTCCTCCGGTCTTTACTCGAGAGTTCTCTTCCCTTTGGAAGGACATTATCTTCTTCCTGGGCTATACTTACATCGTGCTGGTATTGCGTCCCAAAGCCCTCGAGAAGTTGAACAACCTCCTACAGCGCCCTGCCCCTCCCCATCTCCCTACTGGCCATGCTTTCCGGGAGGACATTGATGAGTTCTCCACTACCTTCTGTTATGAGGTCGACAAGTTTCGACAGAATCTTGCAGCGATCTCCCACCACGATCTCACTGACCATGAAACGTGGTGCAAAACTGAGGAGATTGAGAATGGTGAGGAGTCGTATAAGGAGCTCTGCAACGTCGGGAAGCTGTCTTCTCCTCTTACTCCAGCGTCCTTCAAATTCGAGGTATTATCTCCGACCAGAAAACTGAGGAGATTGAGAATGGTGAGGAGTCGTATAAGGAGCTCTGCAACGTCGAGAAGCTGTCTTCGCCTCTTACTCCAGCGTCCTTCAAATTCGAGGTATTATCTCCGACCAGATGGCAGGGAGCAGGCGGTACCTGTCGAAACCTCTAAGGGATGCCGAGAGGCAGGAGTACGAGTTGGGTGAAGGCTGTGAGGCTCGCTCCTTGGCTTCTGTCGACGGTCATGTTGATGCCTTGAGAGTGATTCTGAACAGTCTTGATGACCAGGTGCAAGCCCAGATAGAGCACCTTCAAAAGCTGGAACGAGAGCGGGATGGCTTGGAGGCTTCCTTGGATGAGCTGGCTATGGCCAGGCATTGTGCTGAGGAGGAGAACAGGAAGCTAGAGGACCGCCTCCGCCACTTCGTCATTTGCTTTAGGGGGCACCTCAAGCAGAAGTGAGGGCAGACTGGGCATAGCTGGGAGAAGAGAAAGGAATAGAGAGGAGAAGAGAGAGAAGAGAGGGAAATGTACTTGTCTCCATTTTAGACGTGTTTCCTTCACTCTCTTTCCCCTTGTTCTTCTATGTTTTCTTACATTTCGCGACCCGTTTTTTCTCGATCGAACGTACAGACTAATGGATTACCGATTGGGCCCCCACTCGGCCTTATAGGCTTCATATCTCTCAACGAGACCTTGTGACAATTGCTGATCTTTCATCAGCGATTTCTTCGAGCTGTACCGCCGATTCCTTCCTAGGGACCCATTCGGTGTTTATCTTGTCGAAACGGCAGAAATCAATATCCCTTGAGTCAACCTCAGGGGGTTTTGAGATGCGCAGGCAATCATGTGGCATGAACTGGTCTCGTCCTGATATTCGAGTCCACGTAATACAAGTTTGAGGATTAGCTTTTACATATTCCACCTTATCCCCATTCCAGAATACCAACATCTGATATAGTGTCGAAGGGATACACTGGTTTCCATGTATCCAATTCCTTCCTAGTAGCAGATTGTATGAAAGTCAATCTCAGGGGGTTTTGAGATGCGCAGGCAATCATGTGGCATGACCTGGTCTCATCCTGATATCCGAGTCCACATAACACAAGTCTGAGGATTAGCTTTTACATATTCCATCTTATCCCCATTCCAGAATGCCAGCATCTGATGCAATGTCGAAGGGACACACTGATTTCCATGTATCCAATTCCTTCTTAGTAGCAGATTGTATGAGCCATCAGCATCTACCACACAAAAAGATGTTCTTGATGTCTTGGATCCCACGGTCAGATCTGCGACATATATTCCATTTACCTCGGTGATTTCACCGATGAAATCTGATAGTTGAATGTTCGATGGGATGATCTCATCGTCAATCCTTCCTATCTTCTTAAAGATCATGTACGGGATAAGATTCAATGTCGAACCACTATCTACCAAGACTTTCATCACTGATCGCCCATTTATCTTGGCATTTATATTGAGTGACCTCAAGTGATTGAAAATTTCTTCGAGGGGCTTTTTGAATTCCATAATCTCTTTATAGTTGAAGCAGAACTGAGCACCCTCATTTTCTTGTAATGTAACTTCGTCATCACGGTTGACCGAAGTCGATTGGAGTCGGAACTCATTAGGCAGTTTGACTTGGACCATGCAAGAGCTTAAGGATGAGATTGACCTGCTTATCTGAGTCTTGAATCGAGACTCCAGCTTTGATGATTTCAAGGGTTCAGATCTCCCATGATCCTGTTACTGAGCTGGTTGTGGCTCCTCCAATTTGCGTCTCCAAACTAAGTTTCTGGCCCTTCTAAATCTAGGGCGCCCGGTAGGGGTGAGCGGTTCCCGGTCCGGTGCGGTTCCCCTCAAGAATCGGGAATCAGACCAATAATCCCGGTTCCCATTTCTCGGAACCATGAACCGGACCGGCCACCCCGAGAACAGGGAACCGGACCGGACCGTCGGTCCGGTCCCGTTCCTATTTCGGTTCCAAGGAACCAATAACACAAACAAGAAGAAATCATATGCATGTGCCACCTACAGTAAACGGATGAAATCTGTACCAAGTCTCTGGCGGGGGAATTGCCATGGGAGGTTGCTCTGGTGTGTAAGCTGCAGCCTTGTTTGAATTCTAGAAATAATTCGGCACAAATCCTTTCTCTCTAAGATATGAAAGAATAATTAACCAAGCTTCCACTATAGGTTTTGGCCATAAAAAAGTAGTTCTCACTGGATTTTCAAGCATTTTAGCACTGAGCTCAATGCTCATGCACCATGACAACTCCATAAGTAACTACAAATGTATATGAAAAATCTGATGAAATCGCCCGGTTGGTTTTCTGTTCATGAGCCACATAAACTACATGTTATCATTGCGATCGATAAATGGAAGGATGAGGAAAGAGAAGGAACTAATTAAGTAGGATTGAATCCAAAACAACATAGAACATAATATGGAAGTAACTCAATTAAGCTAACTAGCTACTCTCAAGCTCATGCAAAGAGAAAAACCTGCGAGCTTCACCAGAGGTGTAAAAGTGAGGAACATATATTTTTCTTTTCTTTTTTTAAAATAGTGGGCGGTTCGGTTCTAGAACCGGACCCCGGAATCGGGAACCGGACCGCCCGATCATCTGTTCCAATTTTAGGAACCGGGGACCGGATCGGATCCCCCTAAAATCGGGAACCGGACCATCGGTCCCGGTCTGCTCCGGGCGGTCCCGGTCCGGGCAATCTTTTTTGCACACCCCTAGTGCCCGGGGAGCAAAGCTACCGGCTCGAGGCTAAGCAAGGCAACTTGCCATTGTAACATACATAAACTTCTTTTCCTTTGTACCCGTATTTTTCTGGTATGGGTCATAACCTCTTTTTTCTTTTGGGCCTCTGTAACCTCATACCATGATTCTTTTACTAGATTGCTCGGGATTTTCAAATTTTGTTGGTGGTGTTGTCTTGCTGGAGCACAGCGATTTCGACGTGTATTGCCATCGAATTCCTCCCTTCTTGTATAAGAAATTCTCCCCTGAGTACGGGCTGGCAGAGGACCGTAACTCACATAGTAATTGAACTTTCCGCTAGGCTATCCTAATGTGCCGATAGTGGGATCCCCTTCCTCATACCGCTGCTTGAACGATTTGTAAGCCTTTCGTTGGCTAGCAATTTTTTGGGGACCGCCTCTTTGTCCTGTGGTAACTCCCAGCTCTTCTGGCTAGCGCGGCTACTCCACTGATGCTTCTTTTGGCTTTAATCCGAATTCTACAGTTTCTGCTTGCATGCGTGCATAGATTTGATAATTTGTACCTCTTGCCTGACTGTTTCAAGAATACCATTCCAGTCATCATGGGGAATGGGTCAGTGTCGACATCCATAGGAGACTTGCCTTTGTCGTCGGCAAACTTGATCTTTCCCTGTCGAATTGCTTCTTAGATGTTCTTTTTGAGAACTAAACAATCCGAAGTATTATGGCTCCATGAGTGGTGCCATTTGCAGTATTTCTTACCGGCTAACTCTTTCTTAGACGATATTTGTTGTCCTTCCGTTAGCTTGATTTGTCCATCGACCAACAGCATATCGAAAATTTCTTCTGTTCGATTCGCATCAAACGAATAGTATAGTGCCTCTTTGGCCTTGGCCATAATGGTCGATTTCTCCTTCATCTTTGCCGGTTTCAGCACTTGGTAGGTATATGGTTTGTTGATAATCAGCTGACATAGAGATTTCGACAAGATCCATTTGTTCTTCGTCGAAGTCATGAGGTTCGACAAAATTCACATCTCCTTTTCGAGTGTGTTTTTTGTCTTTTTCCTTAAGTAGGCTTTCGTGCTTGACTGCCATGGTCGATAGCTCGAACAAATCGACGCATGGATGACCTACCCTCCTGTCTCGTAATTCGAACTTCAACTCATTGAAGGCAAACTCGGCACATGTCTTCTCAGGCACGGGAACTAAACATTTGTTTCTGGCTCGCTTAAATCTTGTAATGAATTGGTTGACTATCTCGTTATACATCTGCTTCATTGTCAACAGGTCAGCTACTGACAAATTCAGCACAGCTCACTGGAATTGCCCATGGAAAAGGCGTTCCATTTGCTCACATGGTAGCACCGAATTCGGCGGTAGAGCAGTATACTAGGTGAAGGCTGTTTTAGATAAAGAAGTGGGGAACAACATGAGCTTCCAATGGTCAGTATAGGTAGCATCTCCACATAATGCTAAGAAGCGATTGACATGTTCTTAGGTGGATTGGTCATCTTTACCAGTGAACAGTGTTACCTCTGGTATCTTGAACCCTCTCGGATACGGGATCGTATCCATCCAATCAGGGTATGATTTTCGGTAAGCGTTGACCCTGTGTCTTAACACGAGATCATTATATCCAGCCATTTGCTCGACAACGGACGGATTTTGGTATACCGGTTGGTATGGCATTTGGTACCCGGGATGCTGCAAAACTTGATACACTGGCTGCTGGCCCTGATACATTGGCTGTACGTCGGGCTGAAAAACCTGCGAGATAGGCTGATTTCCCTGTGGTTGCAACATTTGATTCACCTGCTGATGCCCTGGTTGTACAAACTGCTAATGGACTACGGGTTGAAAAAGCTGCTCCTGCCCTTTGGCTTGAAGGAACTGGTCCTACCCCCTAATTTGAGGGAACCGATCCTGCTCCCTGGCCTGCCATTGCCCCTAGGGGGAACTGGCACTGCCCCGAAGTTTTCGACGATTATAGGCACAGGTTGCTCATTTACAAGCATGGGATTTGCCTGGGAAATAGTCTCATATTGGGTAGCAGGTATATCTTGTCGAACAGAATGACCTGGGAACATTACTGGATCATTTGTTTGAGGATTGAGTTCATTGATTGGTAACACCTCTCCTCGTTGTAAAATCCTGACGGGTGCGGCTAACAGCATATTCTGGCCAACCGATCTTGTATTTGTTGGTGGAGGCACCAATAATGGGGGATTCGTCGTTGGGTGTGAACACTCCTAGTTTGAGGTTGCAGAACGTTCGGTGATCCTCAATACTGTCCTAACGTACATTCATGATAAGTGTTGATGATCAGGGGCCTAACAATGTCAATTATGCGTTGGACCATATGGTTGGCAAACTCATGCTGAGCTTCTTCAATGGTACGTCTTATCGATGATAGCATTGTCGCGACCCTCTCGAGATTCGCCATGGGCTCTCGAGGGCTAATGGGCCGTCCAGTCTGGTCGGACGCGGGCCTCTCCCAAGGCCCGTTACCCAAATCGCAACGGAGGTATACGTAGTCGACCTTCAGTGTGGTCTAGTGATATGTGCTAAGTGTGCATGCCATGGAGTCGCCACCAATCATTTTTTTGGAGGGTATGATTGGACCACCCTATTGAATAGTCGGGAGTTTCTATTCAATTCTGCGATAACCAGGGAAATGGGTTCGGGGACTTAGTTACGTCAACTATCAAAGTTGACGCCCTTTCGGTACCTAAGTTGACTGAGTTTTCTGACTTAAGATTTCATACAGATGAGTGGGGTACGAGTCCTAAATCTAGGAGTTCATGCAGATAGGAATGACTATCCTGGCAATCACAATCAATAATAAAGTGCACAAATCAATGAATTCAAATGTACAAATAAATCACATGGCATTCCTAATAAGGCCATATTGGCCTAGAGAAGCATCAATCAGGCTTAGGGATAATTTAGACATGATTTTGCCCATCAGGGGCAAAATCGTAATTTTGAGACAAAGGGGACAATTTGCCCAAAAAGGACAAAATCATCATTTCGGAATGAATCCGGAGTCAAAACAGGTTTGGTCACTCAATTGACCCATTTCCTATTTTTTGGCAATTTTCGTGATTTTCGGGAATTTTAGAAACCGATTTACCATTCGAAGGGTAAAATCGTCATTTTCTAAAAATGGAAATGAAATGTGGAAATCTTAGACATAAGGTTTAACCACCCATCTGGCCCATCACCAAATTCTAAGCAATTTCCACAATTCATCAGAATATCAAAGACGATTTACCCTTTGAGGGGTGAAATCGCCATTTTGGATTAAATGGGAGAAAATCCCAAAAATGAAAACAAATCAATTTTTTGTCATTTTCAGCCTTGGACAATTTTTAGAATTTTTCTGCAATTTTTTCTCAATTTTTTTGTTTTTCTTTAATTTTTCCATTTTTTTTGGCATTTTTGATTTATTAATATTTTTTTATATTTTCAGAAAATATTTTAACAAAAAGCATGTCTTTGACAATAGATAACACTCAACCAGATAAATAAGCTAACCACTAGACTGAAACAAATACATACAAATCAAGTCTATAAATGCAATATTTTAGAAAAATAATCCTGATATACAGATCGGGTACGTAAAACATACCGGATTGGACACCGGCCTTCAATCGCCCAGCCTCAGCCTGCGACCATCCCCATGCCCGTTACCTGTCGATCGCCATTAGAATGTCGATAGTCAATTTCACAAATTAAGACTAAAAATTAAAAATTAAAAAAATAAAAAATTAAAAAAAAACTAAAAAAATGGACACTGTTCATGCACTGTTCCGACACTGTTCCGACACTGTTCGGACACTGTTCGGACACGGCTCCGACACGTCCGACACGCCCGGACACGCTCCGACACGTCCGACACGCCCGGACACGTCCGGACACGCTCCGACACGTCCGGACACGTTCCGACGCGTCCGGACACGTTCCGACGACGGGGTGGTGACCCGAGGCTGTTTCTGGGCTCCACCAGCGGCGCGTAGGCTCCATAAGCTCCGAGGGAGGAGGTAGGACTCCGGGGCTGTCGCCGGAGGCGATAGCGCGCTTTGGCGATGACGGATTTGGCCCGATCCGAAACAATCCCGAACCAAACTCCGAAACGAGTGGAGGCCGGAGGTCTTGGGTTGTTCACGGCGGCTTTGAGGTACGACGGCTAGCGACGACGGCGGAAGGGGGGGTTCCATTTTAGGCGTCCACGAAGAAGAAGAAAAGAAAAGGAAGAAGAAGCTACGGGAGAGGAAGGAGAAGAAGAAGAGGAGGAAGAAGGAAAAGAAAAAGAAAGAGAGAGAAGGAAGAAGAGGAGGCGACGGAAGAAGAGGGGGAGGGGGGAAGAGTAAAATAATAATAAAAATATAATAATAAAAAAATAATATAATAATAATATAATAAAATACTAAAAAGTAGAAATAATAATAAAATAATCAAAAGCGAAGACAAAATGATTAGTCTCCTTTTCCTTTTAAATGATGATGTTTTCACTCCTTTTTCTTTTAATCATTATTAATATTTTTGCCAAATTCAATTTTATGGTGATCAGAGAACACCTAAAATCGAACCTGAATTTTACTATTTTATGAGGTCCTAAAGTAAAGAAAATTAAAAATAAAAATACCGACTATTTGTATATATTTTTGTGACCTCGAATACTACTTTTTTTTTATTTTCTTTTTATTTTTATATTTTTCGAAAATAATAATAATAAAAAATATGAAAAATATGAAAAAATATTTTTTTATCCAAAATGGTCCCTTTAGCTTGGCCAAAGCTACCAAAGTTGATTTTGTAATTTTATGACTTTTTTTGATATTTTTAATTAATTTTAAAGAATAAAAATCACAATAATATAGATGGTCAAAAATCAGGTGTCAACAGCTGCCCCTCTTTGAGAGGAATCTCGTCAGAGGTTTCTCTCAAAGATAAGGTGGCGCCTGATTCCTAACCGACTCGACTGGGAAAATGAGTGAAGAAATACTACGACATTGAATCTTTAAGGCTCAAAAAACCAAAATTAATCCCTGGTTTGCTCTAACCATTGGAACATGGGCTGGGATGAGAGAAGCTTACCTGAAGCTTACCTGCCGGATGCTGCCCGCTGCGACGACTTTCAAGAAGATACCTAGGACTCGTCATTCAGGATATCCTAGGAAGATTTAGCCCTGACCTGTATGGTAGGTCATACCATTATGGGATTCCTAACTGGTAGGAACCTAAGGAAGGCGTATCCCACGCTTGAGGATTTGCCAGTGATTTTAATCCGTATGGTGGATCGAACCTTTGTGTTGATCTTTAAGTACCTCGTGTTGACCCTTATGGCGGTTTCTACCATGAGTTGATCCTTCAGGCGGTTTCTACCTTGGTTTTGACCCTTCAGGCGGTATCTACCCTGAGTTGACCATTCAGGCGGTATCTACCTTGAGTTGACCCTTCAGGCGGTTTCTACCATGAGTTGACCCTTCAGGCGGTTTCTACCTTTGTTTGACCCTTTAGGCGGTATCTACCTTGAGTTGACCCTTCAGGCGGTTTCTACCTTTGGTTGACCCTTCAGGCGGTTTCTACCTCGAGTTGACCCTTCAGGCGGTTTCTACCTTGTGTTGACCCTTCAGGCGGTTTCTACCTTCATTTGGTTTGAAAAGGGGTCTCATGACCGAGGGTTCTCCACGTCCGATGAGACTGTTTGATATTTGAAAAGAGGTCCTAGGATGAGGGTTCTCCACGTCATGCCAGGACTGTTTGATATTTTTGAAAAATGGATCCTAGGACGAGGGTTCTCCACGTCAAGCTAGGACTGTTTGATTTTTGAAAAGGGATCTCATGACGAGGGTTCTCCACGTCCGATGAGACTGTTTGATATTTTTGAAAAGGGGGTCTCATGACGAGGGTTCTCCACGTCCAATGAGACTGTCTGATTTTGAAAAGGTTTTTTTTTTTTTTTAAGGGTTTCTCTTCCCCAAGAAAATATTGGTAATCTTTGAGAAGACAGCAATTGTCCAATTGACAAAATTTTATGACTTAAGCTTTAGTCATGAGATGTGCATTTTGATGCTGGAGGTTATCCAAAACATTCTTGCAACATGCAAATGTGATCACAAATCCCTTGCATGGAAAATCTGGATCAACAGTTTGAAAATTCCCAAAAAGAGTTTGCTCAAAACATCAATTGGAATATTTCTCGACAAGGAGGCCAACTCACCTGTTTTGAGGTGATGATTTTTAGGGGATGCACTCAATTCCCTACTGACCTGTGCCTAGGTTTTAGGCTCATTCGCAGCGCATACATTTTGATCGGTCGGGAGGTCTTCCACGGGACCGTAATGTTGGGCTTGGATATTGGTTTTCAAGGGGGACCCGCTTTGGAGTCGGGGCCATCTAATGAAAATCTTCACCATCTGCTCCGGGTTTACAAGTCAAGAACCCTGCAAAATGAGAAAGAAAGAGTCTTGCTCGTACTTCTTCGAGCTAAGCTATATGTTAACCCAAGTGTCTTAGTCAGAGAAGACTGTTTCAGGGTTGTAACATTGGTAGGATTGGGGACCGAAAAAGGCTTGTTTTTGGCCCAGAAATCACGAAGGATTTGACATTGGTGATCATTGCAAATTTGTCACATGTCTTTTCCATCCTGCATCTTCCATTTTTGAGGTGTACAACCGCTTTTGATGTGTGCACAAGTCCTTTAGAGAACGTCTCTTGTGGTATTAAGAGATTGACAATTCTGTCCGTGTTTTTGCACCACTGCTGACATCATTTGGGGAGCAGTCTTCTTGATCTGACTCCTTTATGGGTTTTTCTCTCTTCCCAACTAGGCTTTATTGGGGATCAATCAAACAGTTTTCACGAGCATCGGCCTTGCTTTTACCAGGTACTTTGCTTTTTCTTGATGCTGGGGATTTTTTTCTTTGTTGAAATCCCGCCTTTTCTTTTCCTTTGGAACTACGATGTTCAGAAAATTGTGCTAGATATACAACTTGAATCATAGCACATTTAAACGCTGATATGAAATTTTTCTATAAATCCCATCTCTTGATTTCTTCCGTTCTTGGAGTGATGCAGTTTCTATCTTGAAACATCCCATGATCACCAACAGGGGTTTATGAAATGAATTCGTAGGCTCAACTTGGCTGTGCAAAGGATATGGTGTGTGGGATAAAGAATGAATGCTTCTCGTCATCCTATGGCACTTGGATTACCATATAAACAACACACAAAGATTAATGTTAGTCCGAGCAAGAAAATTTCTAACCATTTTCTCCTGATGCTGCTGGACTTATTTCCTTTTTTGCCCCGGTGTGGGGTGGTTCTTGACAGGGTTAAGAATGAAAACCGCCGTTCAAGGGGGTTATCAACGGTCACCTGTAGTGTTTGGGGGATATGAAACGAATGCCTCCGTCGTCCCAACCCATGTAATCGCTGCGAATGGTCCCTACTTCCGTAGGTCCAGATTCTGCTGTCTTATCCGCTCCATTTCTCTCTTAAGTGTGTATAGGACGTGTTTGGACTAGGCTTTGCCTCTCGTCTTTTGAGAAAACGTCCTTTTGAAAGTTTTGAACAACTTTTGATTGGAAAAATCTCTTTCGTTTTCTCCAAAAATTTTACCCGCCAAGGGGATTTTATGATGCACAACGCATGTTCAGATAACCTCATGTTTCAAAACATGAATGCCAATGAAGTTAGAATCCTATGTCTTTTCTAGACATCATATTCTAAAAGCTTTTCTTTTCTTCTCTATTTTTTTATTCAACATCTTCAAGGGATTTGGGAGAGGGATACTTACCTGTCCCTCGCGGCTGGAGATCCCTGAAAATGCAGAAGAAACATGTTATTGTTCGTTCATGCATTTTTCAAAAAATTAGAACGATACATTTTACCCTTGGTCATGTACTCTAACGAGTAGTACATGGGATGTAAAAACCTGTTCGTCTGTAAGGCGATTCCCCTGTCAAGGATAAATAACGAGTATCAATTCATATTCTCAAATTCAAGACAAATTGGAACGATACAACTTTACTCTTGGTTCTCATCCCGTTCTGATGTTGCGTATTGATATGAACAACATCTATCAAATCCGCCTATCCATTCTTGGAGTGTTTGCAACATCAATGGTTCATCTGCCCCCAGTTAGGCAACGTCTGTTCTGTTATTCGAACAAATGGCTCCTTGAGTGATTTATCCACGTTTATCACCTGAGAAGGGAAAGAAAGGAGACATTACTTCGGTATTCGATTGAAGATCGTTTAGGAACGATACATCGTTTTACCAAATAGGTGGATTCGCGGCCAAACGTATTTCGTATTGTAGGGGTAGATCCCATTATACTCCGCGGGTAATAGTCATTGTTCGGGGAACTTGCTCCACGGATTAAGCGATTAATCCACGGCCCTCGGCTTGAAGATGCTCAAAGGGTGATGTTGACACTCACGCGCAATTAGTTCTAGACATTAATGAAAGATGTTCCCGTGGGAACCTTACAGTGCGATCAACAACATATTCAATAGGAGTGTTCCACCCCTTTCGTCTAAGCATTTTTCATCGAGTAACCATGCCTTGCATCAGACGTTTGGTCACCTGCCTTGCGTCACCACTGCGATGGCCCTCCGGCTCCAAATTGATCGAGCCAAAGATTGAACTCATCGCCAAGGAAATTGCTCGGGTCTTCGAGCCATTGATGTTCAAGTTGGGTATCAACAATTGTTGGGGGCAGATTTCTTTCATCGCCTTCATTGTGAGGGACTGGAGTCTTTGAGCTGGAACCTTCATCATTGCCCTGTTGGGGTCGAGACATACATTCCTGAAGAGTATTGATCCAAGTGTCCAGCTCCTTATCAAGGAAATCGCCTGTTCTTTCTAGCCCTCGGTGCCCATATTGGGTGTCGTCGACTGCAGGTGAGGGATTCCTCTCTTTGCTCTCGCCATGAGCAATTTGATCCCTCGAATTGGAACTTCCTCCAATGACCGGCAGGTTTATATGTGCACTCTCTACCAATGCCAGATCCGCTTCAGGGACAGCATTAATGACCGAATCGCGCTCAAACTGAGGAATCCCTATGTGCTGGAACTGTGGTATATACTCTTGAGGAGTATTGAGATAGCTCGGCGGAGCATTCTGATTTGGGTTAGAGGAGTCGCTGACACGACTGCTGGTCCCGTCATTGCTGAAACGCGGTTGGGTGCTCTCGGCCCTCCAATCATCGTGGTTGTAACTCTGCCCGGAACTTGAGCTCCAACTGGCTTTATGATGGTTTAACGCTATCCTTCCATCCCTTAGCAATCTCCTATAGTACTTGAGGTGAGACTCGACGTTAATTCTAGAGAGCCCCGGCACATTCATAATCTCGAGTATGCGTAGTGGGCTAGCCGAATCAACTCCCAGCTCTCGAATTGCATCAACAAATTTGGTGTGAAGTTCATAGGTCCAGTAAAACCTTGTTCTCTTATCACCCAAAATATCGTCAATACTTCGGTAGCTATTCTCTACGGGATCTAGTCGTTTCAAAAGTTGTCCGGGGAGGGACTCACCGACTTTGGATTGGCTGGCTGCGACAGCGAGTTCGTCATTGAGAGAACTCCCCCTGTGATGATTCATATCCCATTTCTCAGAGGATGTTGGTGTTGATCCTATGGTGTTGACTTGCTCATGCAGATCTCCGGCGGTATCTGGCTGTGTCGGAAAATGCTGTGGAGAATACGGTAACAGCTGAGCGTTATTCGTCAACAGGGATGGTTCATCGAGGAACACCTCGCCGAGGACAACAGGATTACCACAATTAAGGCAGGTGGCCTTGGTCAGAGCTTCCTTATATCTCGCGCTTTCAGCTTGAAGCTTCTCATTCTCCTCCTTTAGGACCAGTAGCTCATGGTCTGCGTATTGCTGTTTCACCCGGGTTCGTTTGTTGGCGAACCAAAACTTGACCTTCGAAAGCTCCAATCCTATCTTTCGGCTCAACTCCATTTTCTGTTGTCTGCTTGGAGTGGGGCATTCATTGAAGAAAGCTTCAAGCTCTCGGATTTGGCCTGGAGTGTGGCGTTGTAGTTGCTTCCTTTTCCGACTCCGGTCATCATTGTATACTCCTTCTTCGTAGCTGAAACCTAGAATTTCATCGCTGGAGGAGTCAGTTTCTATGGCCTTCGGGCAGGATTCAGCTCCAGGATCTTCAAAGTCTCCCAGCAGTTCGTGCTCAGAAATGTCCAGGTCGGGCGTTTCTAGCAGATGGGAATAACTTTTAAACATGATGGATCGGGGTATCTCGGGCTGATCAAGTTCACTCAGCTTTCTCAATTCGCTCTTACGTGTTTGCTCACTCTAGAAATTTTCTCAAGTGATTGTGCGTGTCCTGGAACCATCCTTCAGGCTGCATATAAAGACCAACAAGCAAGCGCTCCTCCCGAGATTCTGCAATTACTCATCGTCTGTATTCCCCTTTCTTTTTCCTCGTGATAGGATCTCAAACTCTCTTGCATTGATTCGGTTTCATCGAGTATTGCGCTCGTCCCCTAGTTCAGTCTTCAAAGTGGTGGGTCTACAATCTTTCGGCGCCTTTTATGATTTGCTAGGCCCGAGAACGTGGGGAGCAGCGGTGGACCCGCAATTAATGACTCCGTTTAATTCATTTAGCTCCATGGGAATTAACGCTATGACCTTCTCTCAACCCCTTTTCATCGTTCAAACGAAAGTGACATTTTCCCTGTGCATGCTGTTACTCTTCATTTCAGCATCCCGGGCGCTTGGTGAGGAATGAGTTCGTGGCCACTCAAAATTTTAAAGACCGTCTCTGGTTTCAGACTTAATCTAACAAGGGGTCATCACAACTGAGCATGACGATGTTCGTCGATAGCGTTGGTTTTAATATAGAATTAACTATAGTCATTAAAGAAAAATGTTCCCGTAGGAACTTTACAACGGATAAAATGAGTGATCTACTCGTGAACATGTTCTTCTTTCTATGGGTGTTCGTGGTGACCGACCCATCGTGCCCCGAGTCAGGTGCTAGATCATGGCTATCCAAGCATGCCAGCTTCCCACTGATTGAACAAGGTATCGAGCCCCTCATCGAAGAAATCGTCTGTCGTGGGTTGACCAGCGGCAGGCAGAGCACCAGCCGACTGCTGCTCGAATGGAGGAGTGTGCACTCGCTGTACTTGTGACACGCGCTCTTGAGAAGTGTTGAAATGGCCCGGGAGGACATTCTGATCAGCTTTCAGTTTGCCGGTGGTCGGGTTGCTAGCTTGATTGATGCTTAGATTTGGCCGGGTATCTCTTGATGCCTGAGCATTACAATGGCGGTCGCCCCTAGCTTTTGAGCTCGAGACGGATTCCTCCCGGTTTAGCTCCGCTCGACGTTGTTTTAATAGCTTTCTGTAGGCAGCAAGGTGATTCCTGACCAGCTCCTTACTAAGCCCCGGTACATTCATGGCCTTAAATATGCGCGTCGGAGTTGCTGAATCGATCCCCATTTGGTGAACCACGTCTAGGAATCTGGAATGCAGTTCAGGGGGCCAAGCGAACCTCCTCTTATCGTGGCCCAAAATTGCATCGATGGCTTGACGACTGATTAACTCATCTCCAGCAGGACCCGACCCTATCGAAAATTGTTGTGCATGAGGCTGATATGCTTTGAGCTGGTCGGCGGTAACATCCAGCTCCTTGAAACTGTAACTCCAATCAAAGCGATGCAAATCCCATCCCCCAGGAGGTATTTGTATCATCTTCGTAGGATCATCCTGCTCCTGCGTAACTCCGGCAAAATCTGGTTGAGCAGGAGATGCCCCGAGGGAGTAAGGTGGTAAATGAACGTCTTCAATCATTGCGTGAGGCTCATCGGGGAATATCTTACCGCGAGCGATGAGGTTATCGCAATGAGGGCAAACGGTAATATTGAGAGCTTTTTCATACCTCATGTTTTCTGTTCGCAGCTTTTGGTTTTCTTCCTTTAAAATCTCGACCACCTGACGTTTGCGTTGAGCCCTCGATTTGGATCTCCTATTTTGAAACCAAAACTGGATCCTCGACTGATTAATCCCCAACTCCCGGCTCAATTCAATTCTCCACTTCTTTTTCATGTAATGGCTTTTACTGAAAAGGGTTTCCAGCATTTGGGTTTCCTCCTGAGAGTATTGGTGAGGACGTCTTCTTTTCCCGAGTTGAGCATCGTGGATGTCGTTGTCGTCGTCGCCGTGATCTTGATTTCCGTTGCCAGAAGTGTTGGGCTCCATGGTTTTGGCGTTAGACTTGATCTTGGAATCTTCGAGATCCCTCTGTGGTTCAATTTCTGAGATTTTTGAGTCAGTCGCCTCTAGCAGCTGACAGTAACCTCTTAAATATGTTGGATTGAGAAATGTTTGATTGGTTCTTGCCCACTCAGAGTTCTCCACTCTCTCCTGTATGCTCACTCCCTATAAAGTTTTCTTCGAGTGACTTTGCATGTTCAGGAGACGCTCTTCAAGCATCATTAGGCAAACGTTCCCCCTCAAGACCTTGAATTTCTCGCTTAGCTTTTCAACGTGATGGGACTGCCAAATCCTGTTAGGGCTCTCTTCGATAGTTGCGCTTACCTCCCACCTAACTCTAATAATGGTGATCCCGACAAATCTTTTACATCTTTTAATTGATGAGCCGGAAATCGCGGACCGAAACGAATCCAATGGTTCTCGTGAGGGGACCTCCTGCTTTACCCCCTAACTGGGCTCCACCAGCATTATTACTGAGACCCTTCATCATCCTCGAGTTGCTATAAAATGAGGAATTAATGTATGGAAGGTTAACGTTCTCGCATAATCAGCTTCTTCCTTCTAATCTCTCTGTTAAACTCGTCTTATTCTCAAGCCAACCCAACGCAAATGGCCTCCTCTCCCGTACGCACTTTTTCAACTGATGTCTTGGCCCAGTGGGAAAAGCTTTACAACCTACTGGGTCGCGGTTACGCGCACATAACCGATCATTCTGCAACCGAGGATGCAATCTGTGTCCTGCTCGAGGACCTTGATACCACTTCTCTCGAAGGTACTACACTGGGGAGGGAATATAGAACTTTCCCGACTCTCTTTGCACACTCCTTAGAGGCCTATCGTGTTGCTAATCGGGAGGTTCTCGTGGCTCGCGTCTTGCGGGCTCGTTATGAGGATCGATCTGATCATTTGGTGCTGACCAACTATCTGGTTGATAGTTACAAAAAGGCCGTCGAGTTTGCTAATGAGCGGGTCGCGACGTTGCTTCGCGAGAGGAGAAATCTGGTGGATCAATTGGCCATATCCCTGACCACCGGCGAGCATGACCGCCGCAACGTCCTGTTGAGGCTTCAGAGCGACTGGCAGGAAGAACGGCTCGACAAGATAACCGAGGACATAGCTCGCGGGAATGGACTGGTTCGGGACCTGGAAGTAGTCACCGAAGAACACGAGGCCAAGGTCGCCGAAGTTAAGGGAGAATGCAGAAGTCTTCTCCTCAAGCTTGCCGACCACAACATGCGGAGCTGGGAGTATGAGCAGAGCATTAATAACATGGAGGGTCAGTTGGGATCCTTTGTGTCGTTAATTAGGGCTCACTTTGGCTTTACTTTTCCACCCCGACTTGTATGACCTGCTTCTGAAAACCCTCCGCTGAGCAAAATAAATGAAAGTTCTCGTGTGTGTGTTTTAACTTCTGTATGGTTCATTTCTTCGAGCATCCAAACATCTTCAACTTGAGTGAGCCGAACCATAATAGCAATAAGCCGAGCAAATACGTCCTGATTTTATAACTCGCTCATGATCAGATGGAAGAATAGTTGCAGATTTGTCCAAGAAAAGATTTCTCTATACTACTTGTTTTTCACCTGCAAATAAAAAGACAGAATCAGAAGGAATAATTTGAAATAGAAAGCATAGACCCCTTTCAATCTTATGCTTGCTTGTGATTAATAAGGACAAGAACTTTTACAAGGGTTTTAATCTTGTGCGAAAAGTTTTTATCAATATTCCTCGAAAGAAAGCATACTATTGAAAGGAACGTAATTCACGATAATCGCTTTTGATTAATTTCGAGAGGAATGACTTACTCAAAAGTGCAAGACATAATAACGCGTTTTAAATTCAATTGAAGATATTGCATCCAAATTAAGGTCGTTCGCTAAGAACGAAAGTAGTTTGGACATCTATCTCGTCATTAAATTCAAAACAACGCCGATATTCTCGATCAATTATCGTGGATTACCAGCGACGTAAAACATGCATGGACCAATTCAAGTGTATAATTCCTTCTAGCGAAATTGGGGTTGGATTACCCTATACGACCAAAAAGGTCGTGCAAGATTTCCAATTTTAATTTCCTCTAAAGGAATTATAAACTTGACTTGGGAGTATTCGGATGATTAGAGAAAATGCCACCATCACATTCCCATGACCTGTCAAAAGAAATACAACCAAGTTCCATCTAAATGTGTACACCAATAGATCCCTAATACAATCACTCTAAGGGGTGAGATAGAGAAAGCCTCGATAAAAATAAACCCTATACAAGAGGACTAGTAATGGAAAATGAAACAAAGGAATGTGATCCTAACGTTTAAGGATGCCCCAAGTTCGATCTGTGACTTCCGGATCACTTGCCCCAACTCGTCATCTTCATTGGACGATATCTCAATAATGTCCATAGTAGGCTCCTTTGTTGCTCACTCGGTGCTTGTCATGGGATATCATCCTCTTCGTCTTCTATCAAGGACGTTTGGGAAAAACACACACATCTATCCTTGAAATGGCATTTAATCTAATCACCAGAATGCAATGAATGAAATGCCTATATTTATATGAACTGTAATAGATTTGAGGGATAGAGAGTCTTACCAACCAAACTCGTCGACTTATGTGCGGTTTTAGGTGTACCAACCGCCCAAAGACATGCGCATGAGACAAGTGATGGTGAACTTCTAAAAATCAGAAGGTTTGGCACCTAAGGTTAAGGTTCCCACTTCGAGTTCTGAAAAGAGCCGATTCCATTGCACAGTTATCGTTGCATTGGGACTCGATCCATAGTTCGAAGCGAGCGGAATTGAAAAGTGGATTACCCCGCGTTTTTCTTCACGGAGATTCCATTTTCAATTCCTTCTATTGTGTTCCTATAGGCGACGCCCGGGGTTTTAGGCGCGGTTGTGTGTGACCACGTGTTGTGATCATCACAATGCAATTCATGCATAGCAGTTTATCAATCAGCACTTCAAATCATCCACACAACATACATTCCTACGCCCAACCTGCATAAGACAATGTTAATCACGGACTACACCCCTTATTTCTCCGATCTGCAAAAACATATAACCCCTATCATGAGCGGACTTACCTCACCTTCAAGAGCGCCTGCAAGGTTAGAAATATCACTCAACGTTTTAATTACGGCCTAAGTCCACTTGAGGTCTAGAACCATAGGTTCTAGAACAAAGGTCCCCAGCGGAGTCGCCAGTCTGTCGCGACCCTCTCGAGATTCGCCATGGGCTCTCGAGGGCTAATGGGCCGTCCAGTCTGGTCGGACGCGGGCCTCTCCCAAGGCCCGTTACCCAAATCGCAACGGAGGTATACGTAGTCGACCTTCAGTGTGGTCTAGTGATATGTGCTAAGTGTGCATGCCATGGAGTCGCCACCAATCATTTTTTTGGAGGGTATGATTGGACCACCCTATTGAATAGTCGGGAGTTTCTATTCAATTCTGCGATAACCAGGGAAATGGGTTCGGGGACTTAGTTACGTCAACTATCAAAGTTGACGCCCTTTCGGTACCTAAGTTGACTGAGTTTTCTGACTTAAGATTTCATACAGATGAGTGGGGTACGAGTCCTAAATCTAGGAGTTCATGCAGATAGGAATGACTATCCTGGCAATCACAATCAATAATAAAGTGCACAAATCAATGAATTCAAATGTACAAATAAATCACATGGCATTCCTAATAAGGCCATATTGGCCTAGAGAAGCATCAATCAGGCTTAGGGATAATTTAGACATGATTTTGCCCATCAGGGGCAAAATCGTAATTTTGAGACAAAGGGGACAATTTGCCCAAAAAGGACAAAATCATCATTTCGGAATGAATCCGGAGTCAAAACAGGTTTGGTCACTCAATTGACCCATTTCCTATTTTTTGGCAATTTTCGTGATTTTCGGGAATTTTAGAAACCGATTTACCATTCGAAGGGTAAAATCGTCATTTTCTAAAAATGGAAATGAAATGTGGAAATCTTAGACATAAGGTTTAACCACCCATCTGGCCCATCACCAAATTCTAAGCAATTTCCACAATTCATCAGAATATCAAAGACGATTTACCCTTTGAGGGGTGAAATCGCCATTTTGGATTAAATGGGAGAAAATCCCAAAAATGAAAACAAATCAATTTTTTGTCATTTTCAGCCTTGGACAATTTTTAGAATTTTTCTGCAATTTTTTCTCAATTTTTTTGTTTTTCTTTAATTTTTCCATTTTTTTTGGCATTTTTGATTTATTAATATTTTTTTATATTTTCAGAAAATATTTTAACAAAAAGCATGTCTTTGACAATAGATAACACTCAACCAGATAAATAAGCTAACCACTAGACTGAAACAAATACATACAAATCAAGTCTATAAATGCAATATTTTAGAAAAATAATCCTGATATACAGATCGGGTACGTAAAACATACCGGATTGGACACCGGCCTTCAATCGCCCAGCCTCAGCCTGCGACCATCCCCATGCCCGTTACCTGTCGATCGCCATTAGAATGTCGATAGTCAATTTCACAAATTAAGACTAAAAAATAAAAATTAAAAAAATAAAAAATTAAAAAAAAAATTAAAAAATTGGACACTGTTCATGCACTGTTCCGACACTGTTCATGTACTGTTCGGACACTGTTCGGACACGGCTCCGACACGTCCGACACGCCCGGACACGCTCCGACACGTCCGACACGCCCGGACACGTCCGGACACGCTCCGACACGTCCGGACACGTTCCGACGCGTCCGGACACGTTCCGACGACGGGGTGGTGACCCGAGGCTGTTTCTGGGCTCCACCAGCGGCGCGTAGGCTCCATAAGCTCCGAGGGAGGAGGTAGGACTCCGGGGCTGTCGCCGGAGGCGATAGCGCGCTTTGGCGATGACGGATTTGGCCCGATCCGAAATAATCCCGAACCAAACTCCGAAACGAGTGGAGGCCGGAGGTCTTGGGTTGTTCACGGCGGCTTTGAGGTACGACGGCTAGCGACGACGGCGGAAGGGGGGGTTCCATTTTAGGCGTCCACGAAGAAGAAGAAAAGAAAAGGAAGAAGAAGCTACGGGAGAGGAAGGAGAAGAAGAAGAGGAGGAAGAAGGAAAAGAAAAAGAAAGAGAGAGAAGGAAGAAGAGGAGGCGACGGAAGAAGAGGGGGAGGGGGGAAGAGTAAAATAATAATAAAAATATAATAATAAAAAAATAATATAATAATAATATAATAAAATACTAAAAAGTAGAAATAATAATAAAATAATCAAAAGCGAAGACAAAATGATTAGTCTCCTTTTCCTTTTAAATGATGATGTTTTCACTCCTTTTTCTTTTAATCATTATTAATATTTTTGCCAAATTCAATTTTATGGTGATCAGAGAACACCTAAAATCGAACCTGAATTTTACTATTTTATGAGGTCCTAAAGTAAAGAAAATTAAAAATAAAAATACCGACTATTTGTATATATTTTTGTGACCTCGAATACTACTTTTTTTTTATTTTCTTTTTATTTTTATATTTTTCGAAAATAATAATAATAAAAAATATGAAAAATATGAAAAAATATTTTTTTATCCAAAATGGTCCCTTTAGCTTGGCCAAAGCTACCAAAGTTGATTTTGTAATTTTATGACTTTTTTTGATATTTTTAATTAATTTTAAAGAATAAAAATCACAATAATATAGATGGTCAAAAATCAGGTGTCAACAAGCATCACTGGCGTTATCTCGGCATCCCTCCTTGTTTCTCTGGCGTGATGCCGAAGAATCTCGCCATCTTCAGCCTAAGCCTGCTCTTGGGCTCCTCGGATGGTTGAGGACTTTGCCCGTGGTATTTCTTCCATGATTTCGTCGCCTTCTAGGTTGTTGCGACTACTTGTTCGTGGCATAACACTCTCTCGAACTTGACACCTTAGTCCCACCAGGCATGCCAAAAGAGATTGTTGCACGTCAAATTTCCTCGACTGGGCCCAATTGACTTCTCAGGGTTCGGCCCAAAAGGGAAAAAGCCCAAGAGGGTTGATAACGCATGAAATCTTTTATCGAATGTTAACAGTTCGTTAAGTAAGAAAGGTTCCAGGCAAGTTTTGGACAGAGAGTATCGAATGCATGATATGTATTGATAGAGATGCGTCTTTCGACAGCTTTGTACAAACTTTCGACAGACCTCCTTGTGATGCCTCGATGAAACTTATCGAATTGCTTCGACACAAATATAACCAAGATACAACACCGAAATTGAATCGACGATGCTGGACGACACGATGTTGGAATTTAATCTACGACACCGAACGGGTGGAAATGTAGGACACATCTCCGAAATTTAATCGATAGTACTGGATGGGTGGATGGACCAATACAACACCGAAATTTAATCGACGGTACTAGACTGGGTGAGCAGACGCCGGAATTAAATCGACGACACCTAACTCTGGATATGAAACACGTCGGAATTGAATCGACGACGAAAATCTGAAAACTACAGCTAAGTTTAAGGACTAATTTGAAAGATAAAGATTGGCTTCGTTGTGTTGTGTGTGTCTTGTGTGCTGGATGACCCTGGGTTTTTATATGCTTAATCCTGGTAACCGTCGAACGGTTACTGCCGTGGGCTTCAAGCATGTTCTTTTTATGAATAACTCATTTGGCAATTTCCTTGGCCCTTCGCGCCTTTTCCTTCTCAATTTTTGGGGATTGCCGCCAATCTTCGTAACTGCCTCGATCGTGGCTCTTTCTGCACGCCCTTTTCTCTTTATTTTTGGGGAGAATACTGCCAAAATTTCGCCTTGCCACATGGTGTCCTCAGAGTCAACCCTCGTCTAGTTCTGGTAGAGCTGCCCGTAGGTGATCATAACCCTTGCTCGTGTTCGCCAAGTGACTCTTTGGGGTAACTTTTGGGTGTCAACAATATCAAAGTTAATATTTTGTAAGTTCAAGAACCATGGCTTATATGTTTGAAATAGATTCCATTTTGAGAGAATTGAAAAAGCACTATCTCATTGAAAAATTCTATATATTTGTCTTTTGTCCTTGAAATATTAGACTCGCTTATGAGCTATTTAAGAGTAAGAGCAAGCTCCGCCCAAAAAAGGGTCGTGTAACAAGTCTCTATAAAAAATTATGCCGTCATTATTTCACTACCAAGGTGAAACGATAAGAAAAGAAAAAGCCTATTTGTCTCTTCCTCCTTCTTGAGTTGCGAGAGTTGCGAGTGCTTTCGCCATCGAATTATCCCGTACGGTGATGTCTAAATGCTGTCAAACCCTTATTTTGTTTTGGAGCTCCCATCAAACCACAGCACTATCGATCCATTCGCTGCGCGGCGAGCTAATCTGAACGTAGGAGATGCCGCATGCTTCGCCATGCCATGCCGCGCGACGCATTACGGAAGGACTCCGATAGAACTCGGACCCCCTCTCTTTCATGGTCGGCCTTCTCTTCACCTTACCGGGGTTTCAAACACGGCGAAAGGAGAACGATAAGGCTCCTGGCCCTTAGCGTGCTGCGCGAGGGAATAGAGCCGGCCACGTGAAGCATGGCGCTGATTAACTTTGCATGTACAGTGCTTTACCATGTATTCATTCTTCTCCTATTCGAGAAGACAAGCTCGACGTCCATGTTCATCGATCCAACTTTGCGCGACTGAAGTTTATCGACAGAAACGTTCGCAGATGCAATGCGACAGCGCATTCGATGAGGGGTTGCCTTTCGTAATTTGCATGGATCGAGTTGGACCAGCCTAATAAGAAGAGACTGTGAACCCACAGAGGCCTTCAAAATCCTTGAGGGAGCTAACAATTTTGAGAGACCCCCTTAGGATCGTCTGCTGTCGGAGGAATTCGTGCACTGAAGAACCTCTCCCGACTCCTGGGAGGTTATCTTTGAAAGATGATATATAAACCGTGGTCAATTACATGACCACATGGAAAGTTTCGAGGAAGTCAGCGTGGTGGCCATAATCGTTACGAAACACAAAGTTTAGTTATTATGATAGATTATTTTTACAGAAATATAAGCGATTATTTTTAGAAAAATATTTGTCAAATTATTCACTTTCTGGCGGAAAAAAACTTGCGCATAACCACAACTCCCAATTGAAAAATGGCCAGAAATAGAACTTCGGGCACATTGCAACCGATTTCAAAATTTCATGAGGCACGTTGCAAGGATTGAAAAGCCACAGGAGCAATTTGCAACAAGTTAGATAAACAAAGAAATATACAACACGACGAAATTTGCACTAAAGAGTTTATTCATCGATGCAGTACCGAATTGATGTGCTCGACTGTTAAGTAGGAGGAGGTGGTATGATTCAAAAGCTATTACGCCACCGAATGCCCATCCCCATGGCTCCCAAAAATTAAGATTTCGAGAAAAGAGAGTAGAATGAGGGGAGATTAATCAATATGGATAGGTCAGACGACAAGTGGTATTCCGCAAACAGAAAATGATCAGTAAGAGTGTCAATGCAGACTGCAATATATAACACGCAGAAGAGCATAAAATATGCAGAATATCACATCTCCGGTCCCACTTTACAGCTAAGTGAGCTAACACGTGAAGCCATATTCATAGCGTCATAAACAACCCCCTTTATATATATGGTTCATACGCGCTTGCGGGCTTCCCAATGATCGTGGTTAGCTTAGAATTCCCTATCTGGGAACATAATAGGAGCAGCCAAAGACCAAATGTAGAGGGCTGCAGTGGCCCAGCTGGTAACAATTCGAACCCAGACGGACGGCCAACCAACATCCACCAATCTTCCACTTTCTCCCACTGATGTCGACCACCCAGTCAAAAGCATAGCAGAATACATACTCGCGAGAGAGAAAATGATGTGGAAGAAAGAGTACGAGTATGTGACTGGCTTAGACTTCTCTTTCTCTTCCCGCTCTTCCGCCTTGTTATCCAGGGGCAGCAATGGCTTCCCTGCACCTTGGAAATGCAAGTCATCATGTCAAAGAATACACAGTGCTTACTTCTTAGACGCAGAATATGATCAATATGATTTTCAATCTAGCAGGATGACAACTTTCCTTAATGACAGTGACAGAGTATACCATGGAATGCAGTTGCTTTTTCAAGTAAAACTATATTTAGACAAAACAAACAATAAATCAAACAGGATAGTTAGTAAAAAAATCGCTTATAAGAGCACATTTAGTTGGAAAGTCACTAACGGGCGTCCCACCTAAATATAAAGAAAGACTCCTTCAAAAATTGACAAGTCTCCTTCTGACTTTCCAGATGTGCTTGGTGCCACTGTTTTTTGGCATATACATTTGTTTGTTATGCCCATGTACATAAAAATTTAAAATAAACCTCCGAATCTTGCTCACAAGGAAAAGGTCAAGGTTGACACTCTGAATTGCAACTATGATTCTGATGAGTATAATTCGAACACAGTCAAGAAATAAGGGCCTCAAACTCTCCTATTCAACTGAAAGACTCAGATTCTTCTAGATGAGAGCCAAAAATTGAAAAAGAGAGAGAGAACTAAACAGATACCTTATTCAAACAACAAATCTCAAGATAAAACATCAAGCAGCAAATGCAAAAACACACAATAAACAAGAAAACATTCACATCAGAAACATGTATATCAGTCACGATGAATATACCTGCGCGAGGTGAACTAGGTGGGGAGGAGAGAAGAGTAGTAGAAGATCCAGCTCTGACAGCAGAATAGACCACTGAAAGAACAGTAGTGACCAGACCCAGAGTAAGGGTCCCTGTGGAAACAGCCTTGGAGTGCCTATGAAGACCATTGCACTCATAGTCCCTTGGCTCACTGGCAAGGCCACCGTAACAGAGGTACATGCAGTACAAAGATAAAACTGAAGCTGGCAAGATGCTTCCATTTACCTGATTTCACAGGGCAATAGAACAAGAGTAAGACTGCAAATCGTTCTTTGATACTGCGCACACACTCAAATAGATGGAAAGAGCATCGCAACAAAATGTTATCCACTAGATATGCACAGAAACTAGCCAAAATATTCTGAACAACATTGTAAGCAGCACAAACGTCCCCAAACTTATCACTTCAGGATAATTAAAATCCAAGAGCATGCAAGAATGGACAAATTCTTATATTCTGGAGAAAGCATGAAATCCAATGATACTGAATCAAAGGGCAGGAATTAGCTAGTACAGAATCTTCAAGAGTCCAACGAAAAGGTATGGCACAATAAAGGAAAATATTAAAAAGTTTCTGTAACCTACGAAACTAGTTTGGTAACTGTTCCAACCTCTCCATGAAGAAAGCACAGAGAGCACCAAATCAAGTAACCATGTAAAGAAACGGAACGCCATTTCTCCAAGCACTAAGAATCACAATGACAAATTTCCAAGCATTGTAATAACCACCTGCGGGTCATTCAAGTAATTTGAGTATAGGTTTACCTGAGGCCAATTGGTCACAGAATAATCGATGTAGTAGTATAAAATCGTGAAGAAGGAAACAAGAAAACAGAGTACGATACGTAAGAAGTTAGGAACTTACTGCAGGGTGCAGGGCAACCACAGCAAAAAGAAACACGAAGATTAAAGTCATGACGATGAAGAAGGTATTCAGCCCACAGTCATGTCCAGATGGTGTGAAGAAATGAAAGAGGACCCCAGAGAAGGCGAAGGTGGCCACGTAACAAACGAGGGAAACCACAAACAAAGCAATATACCTACACATGAAGAAAGTCACGGACTCAATCAGCAATGGCAACAAATGAAATTGCGAACAAGCAGGATCTATATGCTGATCAAATTGAACAATCCAAACATAGCTAGAGAGAAAGGAACTGAGAAAATGACTAAATAAAAGGGAAGCCTTGATAAACATCTTAACACCATAAGAAGACATTATTTTAAAAAAGAAAAGAAAAGAAAACTAACCAAAATTGCTCGTCATATCCAACCCATTTGTCATTCCATCCATGAACAAAATCCAACAAAAGGACAACTTGAATAAGAAGAAAGAATCCCGAACCAAATTTTGAAATGGACTCTGCAACAGAAAAGTTCGATAAGTACTCAACTCAATCCAAGCAATGAAGATGTGGTTTTCTCGAGGGCAAATAACTGAACAAAACGAAACATATCCAGTTGCTTCAAACGTCACAGTTGTATGCAAGAATTACTTTTCTCTAACCATAAAAGCCTGACAGGAATGTTATAAAGATGCCTTCCCACCTATTAAGGCACTTAACGCTCACAGTCAAACATATCACGACTAAATTGTGTTCAGATTGTAGCGAATTTGACTTGGGAATAGCTAATAGAGAATTCCATGTGAAGAATGTTGTAAAATCTCACCGTAAAAGCTGATGATCTCATTTGGAAGGAAAAACATGAAGATTACCAACAGGCACCAGCTAATAATTTTCATCATCCATCCGCCATGGTGAATACCGTCACGAGGGTCCTTTTGATTTTTCACCCCAATCATCATAACAGCCAGAATTGTGAAAAAGAGAAAATTCCCCAAGCTCACCCTCAAGACAGCATCAGTTTCAAACCATTCCCTGTCCGGTGTATTGTGAAAATGATTGATCCCTGCATGATAAACAGTGTGTGTTTATTCGAACTGCATAGGGTATGAAATCTACACAATGTTTCCCAATCGTTAGCATATATTCCCGCAGCCACAGACTAATCTTCTGCTGAGACAAACTTAGGCATCACAGTGACAAATGTGCCAAAAAGCATTGAAAAGAACGCAACGACCATATGTGCGTGAAAAGAAACTGAATTCAACAACAACAGTCTTACAAGGGATCTTCTCCATGAGAGGTGCCGCGACTTCGCGGAGAATCCATGAGACGATCAGAGAAAGCGCGAAGAGCCCACAGTAAGCAATACGAGCTGACCTCCGGCTAATTCCCGACACCGCCGTCCTACAGGCGTCGCAGGCGCAAGCAGCACAGCAGGACGCGAGGCAAGATGCTGCCCACATCTCGTTCTATCGCAACCAAACAGACCCTGACAAAGACCAAACAGCCAGCAAGAACGTGACAACTCCAGAACAGCAATCGAGGACTGAAACAGCAATAATCACACATCCCTAGGTCACGAAATCACCGAGAAATAGAGCGAGCAACCTCGCCGGAGCCGATCGCAGCTAGGTAAAATTTCCAACAGACTCCTTACGGACTGAACCGCGCAAATCCCAAAGGGACAAAAACCGCCGGCAGGTCAAAGTTCATAGGTTCGATAATTTCCGATTACACGGAAATAAACAGTAAAACAATAGACAATTCGACAATCTCCGCACCGATCAAGATGAAGCAGCAATCGATCACGAACGAACCGATCGAACAACAAAAAGTAAGGAGGTGAAGATTGCGATTTCGTACCGGAATAGTTCAGGCGGAGCACGAAACTTTCGATCGACGAACTTGCCCAGAGCGAGAGACTTCAACTCGTGCTGACGACGACGACGGAGGAAGAGAGGGGACCGTATGATATTATTCTTGACTTCGTCGTCTCTCCCACCGGGTCGTTGGAGATGCGCTCGGCTCGGCTCGGCTCGGCTCGGATCGGATCGGATCGTTACGGTCTAAGCGGATCTACAATAGCCCCGGGATTGGGCCGACCCATGACCCGGAGGCCCGCCAAGGCCCGTCAAGCTTTTTTTGTGCCGACTGTTGACTTTTGTTGGATTGCCCGTCGAGCGCGGGGGGTGGGGGTTGGACTATGATTGACTTTTAGGTGAGTCCACTTATCGTTTTGCCCCTATTTGCTGTTTATTTATTAAAGTGAAGTCGCTTGAGCGTGAGATAAGCCGACAATAGATAATACTAAAAGATCACTTAGATTCAAAAATAGACATCTTTCAATTTATGAATATGATGGACAGCAAACAAACTTTTTCGCTACACACAATAATATGTTTTCCTTTTTTTTTGGGGGGTGCTTTCGCGATTTATGGCACATTCGTAATCATCGACAACGCAAACCAAAAATTAAAAAAAAATTAAAAAAAATTTCAACCTTTACCAAACGAATTTCTGAAAAGAAGTAAAGAAATCGATTTCTGATAAAAAAAATTGATTTGTGACAGGGAAGCGTTGCGATGCTCCCCCTTAGATTCAAACCCGGACTGGAACTGGAGGATTCGGATCGCCTAACCTTTCCTTAGAAGGTTAGGCACCTAACCTTACAATCCGAGCCGTTCATTTTTGAACGGACGGCCCAGATCTCTTTTTTTTAGGGGGTAATTTTTTGAATTTTTTTATATATATTTTTATTAGTAATAATCTGGGCCATCTATGCATAATACGGACGGCTCAAATTATAAGGTTTTTTTTTGTCATACTCATATTATAAAGTTAAGATCTAATCCTCTAAGGAAATATTAAGCGATTCTATTGCGGGCAATTTTCCTAATTAATGTTTTTAAAAAAAATTTACCAAAATAATAGTAAAATAAAAGTAATTACCAAATTGGGTGCCAATCGGCGGTTGGGCCGCCGATTGGCACCCAATTTCGAAGTTGGGCCGCAATCGGCGGCCCAACTTTGACATTCAGGCCCCAATCGGCGGCCCAATCGCCGATTGGGGCCGCAAGCCATTTTTTTTTTAATTTTAATTATTTAATTTATATTATCTTTTTATAAAAGTAATTATTAAATAATAAATTATATTAAAATTACGTAAATTACATGGGAAAAAAATAAGCACTACATAATTCATATTCCACCATTAAAATTTACTTTTAATTTATATTTTTTTCATAAAAGTTTCAATTAAATAATAAATTATGTTAAAATTACATAAATTACGTGGGAAAAAAAACAAACACTGCATAATTCATTTTCCACCATTAAAATTTACTTTTAATTTATATTTTTTTATAAAAGTTTCAATTAAATAATAAATTATTTAAAATTACGTAAATTACATGGGAAAAAAAAACAAGCACTCAATAATTCATATTCCACCATTAAAATTTACTTTTAATTTATATTTTTTATAAAAGCTGCAATTAAATAATAAATTATATTAAAATGATATAAAATTTGAGAAAAAAAAGAACAAGCACTACATAATTCATATTTCACCATTAAAATATACTTTTAATTTATATTTTGTATATTATCAATTACATAATAAATTTTATTGAAATTACGTAACTTTGAGGAAAAAAAGACAAGCACCACATAATTCATATTCCACCATTAAAATTATGTAGTGCTTGTTCTTTTTTTTTCTCAAATTTTATATCATTTTAAAATAATTTATTATTTAATTGCAGCTTTTATAAAAAAATATAAATTAAAAGTAAATTTTAATGGTGGAAAATGAATTATGCAGTGTTTGTTTTTTTTCCCACGTAATTTATGTAATTTTAACATAATTTATTATTTAATTGAAACTTTTATGAAAAAAATATAAATTAAAAGTAAATTTTAATGGTGGAATATGAATTATGTAGTGCTTATTTTTTTCCCATGTAATTTACGTAATTTTAAATAATTTATTATTTAATAATTACTTTTATAAAAAAGATAAATTAAAAGTAAATTTTAATGGTGGAAAATGAATTATGCAGTGTTTGTTTTTTTTTCCCACGTAATTTATGTAATTTTAACATAATTTATTATTTAATTGAAACTTTTATGAAAAATATAAATTAAAAGTAAATTTTAATGGTGGAATATGAATTTTGTAGTGCTTATTTTTTTTCCCATGTAATTTACGTAATTTTAATATAATTTATTATTTAATAATTACTTTTATAAAAAGATAATATAAATTAAATAATTAAAATTAAAAAAAAATGGCTTGCGGCCCCAATCGGCGATTGGGCCGCCGATTGGGGCCTGAATGTCAAAATTGGGCCGCAATCGGCGGCCCAACTTCGAAATTGGGTGCCAATCGGCGGCCCAACCATCGATTGGCACCCAATTTGGTAATTACTTTTATTTTGTTATTATTTTGGTAATTTTTTTAAAAAAAATATTAATTTGGAAAATTGCCCTTCTATTGCCTCGGACTGAAAGTCCACAGTCCACATGGATCCTCAAAGTGAGAGAGAGTGGAAGACACGTATGTGTGTGGGCGGGGGGTCAAAACGGCAGACGCGCATTGGGGTACGTCAAAGCTCCGATAATTGAATTGTTTACTCTCGTCGTCGGCATTTATGAGCATTCCCTTTTTTTGGACAGTTCACACGGAAACGCTCACTCTCTCTCTCGATCTCGACTATTTTGGATTTGGAGCTGAACTGTGGAGGAGGCGTTTTCTGCTTATTACCCATCTCTCTATCTCGCCGAGACACGCGGAGGAGAGAGAAAGTGCGACCCTCACCTTCTCCTTCGTCGAGCCAGAAACTCAGAAAGGCCCTCCCCCACAATTCACCGAGGACAGAAGAAGGAAGGAAGGAAGGTTCCAGCTTTTACCTCTATTCGATCATCCCCGTCATCATCATCCTCAACCTCATCCTCGCCAAGGAAAGGGACCACGAGGGGTCGAATCCAATCGCAACCCCCTTGATCTGGATCCTCTGCTTTTTCTGTAAGTCCCGCGCCCATCCATGTCTTTCTCCCTCTCCCGGCAACCCCCCCTCCCCGGGCGGGCGACCTTTCGAAATGCTCGATCTTCGTCTTCAGATCCGACCGTGTCCTCCCGATGGTCGGGGTTCAATTAAACGCGTCGTTGATTCGTTGTGGAGGGTCTGAGCGGATGTCGCGTTCTTGGGTTGGCGATGGCTGGATCGTCCCATCGATTGCAGAGTTTATTAGATCTTCTTGGGTGTTTGTTCTGTCGTCCGGTTGGCATGAACTAGTTTTCTTTTTAGGCCATCCTTTTGGGTAATCCTAGGGTTCTATGCTTCTATTCTCAATCTCTCCGACACGTACCGGTGTGGTCCTGGTCTTTCCCAACTCATTGATTGGTGGATATTAATGATGAACGATCTCGGTTGAATAATTTGGTGGCCTTAAGTATCTGTCATCTAGCTTCCGTCGTTGAGTCCGTGATAGACATGCTCCACGTCAATGTTTCAGTGTAGCACACGTAAAGATCTGACTTTCATTCTGATTCTTATTTCGTTTTTTGTGTTTTTCAGCTCGGATTGTGTATATGGGGCTTCGAATAGAAAGAGTATGGGGCTTCGAATAGAAAGAGTTTGTCCTTGGAATGACATGATGTGCTTTTCTTTTACGAGGGTCTCGCGAATTTATCGCGCTTTAGATCTTAAACGTGTATGTTAATCATCTGGTCATGGTGCTGCAGCACGCCCGTTTGATTTGTGATGTAGTACTTTCTTCTCCTTACATAATCTAATGAAACGATGTCTTAATGAGCATATCATGGTTGCTCTACGGCCCTCCAGCTATAATGTCATGATGGGGATGGTAGATTGCATTTTCTGATCGGCGCGCAAAAGAGAGAGAGGGAGGAAATTCCTATTTGTGTACCTTAGTGTACTCATATCATATTTCGACATCATATAATGAACGGGTTTTGTTCCACGACTCGTGATGTATAAATTAGGTGTTTGCCTTTTGCTATATCTCTGGGAGAGCACATTTTCCTCTATGACTGTTTTGCCTGCGCTTTCAGAATCTCGCTCTTCATGTTTTGTCCCTTTGAAAGAGATGCGAGTTTCGCCACTCTGGTGGCTTGTTCTCGCTTAGAGTTTTACTCTTTGTATGGCTATCTGTTACATCTTTCGGCGGAAACTTGTGCTGGAATTTTTCCGATCTGCTTAATTATCAACGCATTCTGACCTTTTTTTGCATTGATGAACACAAATATGAAAGCAGGAAGTCCAGGTTGGATTGATAGCTCTTGACCGCAAGCCATGGTTCTCGACACTGTACTATCATCTCCTCACCGGAGGTCACCATCATTTAGGAAGCAATTCGGACGAGAAGAGCTGGGAAGCTGGTCGACCCTTGCACAGAGGCACCGCTTCCTTTTGACGGCTCTTGCCCTTCTTACTTTCCTTTGCACAGTCTATCTCTATTTCGCCATCACCTTGGGCGCAGCAGCAGCTGCTAGGTCGTGCTCTGGCCTGATGGGTACCGAGAAGGCACTGTGTCAGGCGAAGGCTTCTATCTCCAAGGGAAAGCTAAAGTTCCTCTAACCTTCACAGCAGGATATGACTCATTTATTCTACGTCCTGTTTCTGGTGTCTCTGCAAACTCCATTGGAGTATAAAAATTTAGATTTATCTTTTGCTAGTGTCTATTTGATTTCATATTTTGGTCGAGGATGAGAGGGGATGTAGTCTTGCAACTGTAAGCATTCTTACAAATAGTTAAGATTGTGAGGAACTTCATCTTGAGAGTTGTCTGTAAACTTTCCTTGATGAGTAGAGTGATTATCTGCCTTCTTTCCGTTGTCTCGGCTTTTCCCACATTCTCTACAAGTTTATCTGTTTGAGCCTTCGAGGTCCGTACTCATGACTGTTTTATTACATATGAATGATCCTTCTAGCCGGTGGTAAAATTTCGTGAGACAACGCGGGCCAAATGATGAAAATGACAACGAAGACCTGCAGGGGATTCGATAGTGTACGTATTTATTCCTCGTCTCCTTTGAAATGGGAACACGAGCTGTGTTCAAACATTGCCTAGTCTTTCTTTGTAACTTCCCTATTTTGTTCGACTGCGCTTTTCTCCGCGCAAAGTCGTGGATGTCCCCTTGCTTTACATATCCAGTTAGTAGAGATTGGCACAAACAAAAATTACATCTGCCCACCAGATACTGGTTTCCATGTAAGTGTCACGTAAATCCTCTCAAATTTAACCATCCCGGTAGGTTTTCATTCACCGCAATACACTCAAAGAATTTGCCTTTCAAAGTTCGAGTTTGATGCGAAAACCCAGTTAGACGACATTAAACCAAGTCACAGATCAGCAGTGAGCCATCATTCCTAACAATTCCAAGGAACCTAGGTGCGACATGTCATACATCGACCACCTTTTCAAGTAGTTCTGGCTCAGAACAAGAACCTGTTGAGATACCAAGAAGCTTCACCGCAACACACGGGAAACGAAGATTTAACTGGGTAAAGCATGTGTTGTTATTTTCTAGTCGAAGATGAGGTACAAAAACCGGATTTTCATTATTGGAACGCTCTCTCCTAGTCGTGCATATCGATAGCCATTTCCATGAAATCTGACAATGAGTTCATTGATGTCTAGATGACTTTTATTTCTTTGAGCCAAGCAGTATGTAGGGGGCACGGATCAGGTTTCCCTTCTGCAATTGCCTTCTCCGACAGAGAGTAGAACCAACCATTACGCCATTTGAACTGTTAGCAAGGAACAAATCAGCAGTTAGACACATCGTATATATCAATTCATGTACATTCATCAACTGAATCCTCGCTATTTACCTCTTTCACAGCTGTTGGGAAGTGCGCCACCGCTCGTGAGTAAGCACATAATCTGTCCTCAATGCCTTCGTCAAATACTATGCCCTTTTCAACTGCAGCCGCCAATGTGAGTTCTTTGATAAGGCTTTCTACCTGAAAGGCAAGTTCAAACTTGTCAACACAGTTTGAAGTGATTCTCCATGGAACGACCATTTGGAAGTGACAATCTCACATATGCCAGAATTATTGGAGATTCTAATTAGTCTCTTTTTCTAGGAAACTTGCAAGGTGAACATTATAGCGATGAAACCAGAAATATCTTAAAACGAAGACAGCAAAGGACTACCATACTGAAGCAACACATATATGGACAAACATCATAGGTATACTCGTACACAAGAGGAACACTCCCCAAAAGAACGTCAAGCACAGACATAGAGGACATCAGGCATTCTGGAGTTTTATAACACAGAGAAACTGCAGTGATTCCGACACTGAAATTGTGTATAATATTTTTAAAATTACTTAACAAGAACAGTTCATATAATCATTATACTTCATAAAGATTTCTTGTAACTCAAATCCACAAGAACAAATGGGAAAAGGAGGAACTACATTACTCTCTTTCTTCTAACATCCAAAAGAAATGCGATGAAATTAATCGCAATGAAGTTTAGAGCAGATAAAAAAGCCGTCAATATGCTCGGATAGGAGGTACCCAAGAAAAATACTTTTAGATATCTAGGATCAATATTACAAAAGGGGGAGAGATTGATGAGGATGTAAGCCATAGAATTAGAGCAAGTAGGATGAAATGCCACAATGCATCAGGATTTTTGTGTGATCACAAAATTCCTCTTAGATTAAAAGAAAAATTTTATAGAACAGCAGTAAGACTTGCCATGCTATACAGAAGCTGAATGTTGGCCAGCACAGAGGCAACATGAGCATAAAATGGGAGTAGCGAAAATGAGGATGATAAGATATATGTGTGGTCATACAAGGATGGATAAGATAAGGAATGAAGATATTCGACGAAAAGTTTGAGTAGAACTGGTGGCAAAAAAGATGAGAGAACATAGATTGAGATGGTTTGGACATATTCTTCGAAGGCCCCTAGATGCTCCGGTGAGAACAGAAGTTTGCTATCGAGAACATAACACGAATAAAGGAAGAGGTCGGCCAAAACTTACTTGGGGGAAAGTAGTAAAACAAGATTTAATGGAGTGGAAAATATATTAGCGCATGGTTTGTCTTAGGTCGGAGTAAAGGAAGGCTATTAGTATTGTGGAAGGGCAGAATTTCCATGTTCCTGACTATCATTTTTAGTCCTTCCCCTAAATATATCTGTTTATTTATTTTTACATATTTATCTATTTTCCCTCGATCGGTCCTGCTTTTATTTTATGAATATTTGGGTTCATCGACCGCTGACCCCAACTAGTTTGGGATAAATGTGTTGTCGATGTATGATGTTGAAGTTTAGAGCAGATGAAATGAAAGCAGCCTTACTTCGGAACGAAATTCCTTCTCCACAACACCTATAGTTGCGCCAGGATGGCGAGCTCCAACAAGCATGAATGCTGAAATCCAGATGAGCTTCTCTAACATCTGCTTCTGAAATGCTTCTTTGTCCAAAACCTGAGACGCCAACAAGAAATCTTTCGTCGTTACAAACTAAAAAGAGTAAGTAAATCAATGCATTGAAAAGGAGAATTATAAGCACTGTGGATTCCTCATATAGTTGGAAGATTCTAATTTTATGAATGCCAATAGAAGAAAAATTAAGTTCAGATAAAACAGATTTCCAAGCTTCTGGAAGTGGAAGAAAGAAACAAAAAGGTTACTGCCTGTACCTTGCAAGACAGACCTCCAGCTTGTAACCTTCCAGCAACTGCTGAAGCCCATTTCCCATATGCAGCGGTCAGTCCTTCAGGATTAGTATCTGTCTTTCCATCAACAGGCGGTTCTCCTAACTTTGACACTGCAAAGTACGCCAATACTTGGTCGGCATCACTTAAACCTTTGCTTTCAAGCCACGGCTCCAGCATCCCATTCTGGAAAAACACCAAATCTGCTAGACTGTCAGAATACACACTCTCATGACCAAAAGCCTCTTTAGAAGAACTCTGAAAGCAACAATACAAGTTGAGGTAATACAAAAAGTTGCCACGTTTGTCTCCATGCAGACAGAAAATTTGAAGGTTTCTGATGATTGTTGCAGTAGTAAAGAAGGATACTTCCCAGTTGCCAAACAGAATGCGCATTGCAAGTTGAAACTCGATTAATACAGACTCGCAGAATTTCTGCGAGTTACCCAAAGAAATGCAGTAAAATCTGCCCTGCAAATTGGACTTACTAAAAGAATACCGAGCAGACCCGAAAAATATCCTATCACTATAGATCTAATTCTACTGCGCAGGCCACTGTATCAGTATCCAGTCAATCAGGTTGAGCCGATTAAGTCAGTCAGCGAATGAAACGAGATATCTTTCAGGAGTAAATGATCGCCAACTAGTGTAAACAAGCTAAAAAAAACACATATAACCTAAATGGGACCAAAATGAAGCACTAAAGTCTAACGATTCAGAAGTCACAACGTCACATCCATTCATCAACTATTTTGGGGACTTTCCTATGAATTCATCTCCAAGTAGCAAAATCGCCAATGACAACTCATTTCTTCGACTTGTCCGTTAAGCCCCTGAAATTCCAATCCAGAGAAATGACACGAACAGAGGCTCCATCAAGACAATGTCGCAATACAACATTTAGAAACCCTAACCAAAAATCCGAAGCGTACCACTCCAGCGAGACGACGGGGTGGCGTCGAGGACGGCCTCGAGATCGTCGTTCCTGGTGCACACCAGAATCGGGCCCTCGAAATCGGAGGGCACGGGCTCCCCTCGCCTCACCAGCACGTCGCCCCCGCTCCCCATCTCCTGCAGCGCCCTCCCCACGCGGCCCCCACCGACGATCACGGCCGGGACCACCTTCGTCGCGGCGGCTGACATGGCGGTGATAGTCGGGGACGCCCGGAGCTTCGAGCCCGCGGCGGAGGCGATTCTGGCTGAGGTAGCTCTGGAGAGACGCGTCCAACTGGATGAGGAAGAGAGTGTGGGTGTGAGCGCGCAGGCCATGGATGAAGGTGAGAGAGAGAGTGGGCCGGAGCGGTGGTTGGGTTCATGGTCGATTCGGGCTGTGCCTGGGAAGAAGTTGGGATCAGTGGATCACGCACGCAGCCAAGAGGGAGAGTGCCGCTAGCCACTCATTTTCTTGAAGCATCTCCCGCTCATTTTATCCAATATATATTGCATTTTATTCCCCCTTATTCTTGAATTTTTCTCCAATTAATGTCGAGTAAACTTTTATTTCCTTTTTCAGCTAAAGATGTCCAGATACAAGAAAAAAAAAAGAATTGAAACAACAAATCCTCACACTTTAATTCGAATTATTCTATGCTTATATATTCTGATCTGATTCGAAACAAAGTCCTTTAAACTACTTCATCCAAAAACGCTTGTGAACTGTTTTGAAAATTACAAAGATTATTATGAATCAAATGGGAGGATGAGGGGTTGCACCTATGTAAGTCCTTAAACTACTTCGTCTGAAGTCTTGTCCGGATTTCGAGATCCCTCATACGTAAAGTAAGAAGAGGATATTCCTTGCTAATAGGGAAACAAGATATATGTTCGGCAATAAGAAGGATGGCGGTGGGGAAAGTAGGCTCCACGTCAACTTCATTCGACTATTGCCGGATAGGATCGTATAGTAGCTTCCCATACCTAGGGTGAGTCATCAAAGCTGTGGCTCATGCATCGTCGACTTATGCTTTGCACATTGTCTTCAAGCCGACTTGTCGGTGGTGTACCTTTCGATTTGAAGAATCTGTGTGAATTTGAAATTTATGGGCCTCTAATAATAATAAGAGATAATGACATAAATGGTCCCTGAACTTTGGCCCAACGTGCAATATGGTTCATGAACTTTTAATTTGTTCAGTATGATCCTTGAACTTTAGCTTAATGTTCAATATAGTCCCTAAACTTTTAGTTTGTTTAATGTGGTCTCTAAACTTATGCTACATGTTCAATATAGTCATTGAACTATATGAAAATGTTCAATGCAATCATTCTATTGATTTAAGATCAAGGATAGCAATAAACATTTTCATATGATCCAAAGACTAAATTGAACATGTGCTAAAAGTTCGGGGACTACATTGAACAAGTCAAAAGTTTAGGGACCAAATTGCACATTGAGCAAAAGTTCGGGAACTACAATTTTTTTGTACATGCAAATGCTTTCGTGAAGGATCTTCTTCGATCAAAGGTTCTCTCACTAAGTTGCTCCATCTCGTGGGTTGTTACCTGATAACTTTCTTCGTAAGTTTTCTAAGTTGCTTCATCTTTGATAAAGAAATTGCAAATCACATTTCTATTGTGAGTAGTCTATCATCGAGACACCATGTCACTAACCAACCATTTCCATCTCATTTTCAAGTTTACTCACCAAACAAGAGAACTTTGTATTTGAAGATTTTTCATGAAATAAAAACAGTCTTTATATTATTTACATAATCATGTCATAAAGAGTTAAAATTTATGACGCTTATAGATTGTTTTTGTTTGTTGATGTTCGTTCGGTCCTAAATCAAACCGAGGAGGCATATGACAAATCCCTATGCGTGGGCCGAGTCTCCAAAGGAAAGCGGCGGCGACACAAGAATCGGTCGCGCTTATGCGTTGCTCAACAATTTGTCTTATAAATCACATGGGACGAGGGACACCAAGATATACAATTGCAAATTCATGTCAGCTGGAAAGGGGACAATTGTCAAAATAAAGTCCTGAATCTATTGCATGACGGCCAATTCATTCGTAAACTTCCTAAACCCTTCAATTGTGACAATTTAGTAATAAAACTTTTGATATTTTGTCGAATAGTCATAAGCCTATTATTTGGAGAATTAGCTGAAAGGACAACATTGACAAATTATCAAAAGGATTATGATTGAATTGGCAAATCGTCAAAAGGTGTGCATCGGATTGGCACAATCGAAAGGCTCAGATCAAATTTGTAAACTTTTAGAAGGTTTAGGATTATATTAGCACGATTAAAAGGTTTAGGACTGAATTGATCGTCCTACGGTAGATTTACAACTTTTTGGACGATTTTCCCAATTAGAAGGTTTTGGCATGGAAAATTTTCGAATTTATGAACCTTCCCATACTTTCTTCACCTAATGTTCCCAAACCCCAAAACCCCAAGCAAAGAGAACATCAAAGGCTTGTGACTAATCTCCAAACATTTATAATTCTTACAAGACCCCAAAAGATGATCACGATGAATCCCCTACTTTCCAATGTAATAGACTTACATGTCCCATCTCCATTGTTAGATAATTACAAATCACAACTTACGTCCCCCATTTAATTGGGATTATTCATCTGGAGTTCAAAATTCGCCTCTCTTGAAAAGGACACGGCCTTTATCTTATCCCATGATGTCCACGGCCCCGGCTGATGATTCATTTACTTGCTAATTAAATACGTTATCTTCCTTAGATCGTGTCTTGCAATATGCCATAAACTACAACCAGATAATTACATGCCACGTGACCCCGGATTGGTCCGTCCAAACATTATATCTTTGTCCATAGTCGGACGAAAGCACGTAAGATTGGACCCACAAAATGGGGGGGAATAAAAAAATTAGTCTAATGATAGTAAGGTGGGACTGCATGCCAACCTTGTCTTATTCGGGACGACCCAAATAGATTTTTTTTTAAAAAAAAGCATAAATAAATAATTAGCAAAAGAATATCCCCACCATTTACATGTAATTAAAAAGAAAATTAGCAATAATAGCAATGATTTAAGATTTAAAAAAAAAATCTAGATTGTCTCTTTACTCTTACCGATTCTCATAGCCATCTTCCTTCGCGTCCCTATCCTCACCTCCATATTCACGTATGGCCCCCATTTGGCGTGTATGCTTGAAAGGCTGAGAGCTTATTGTTTTCTCGGAACGATAGTTGCCTGAAAATTTTCTCGACCACTAATTAATCTCCCTAATGACTGCTGCCTAGCTAGACGTCGAGTTCGCAGTGGAAAATAGGGGAAGCGAACGAGTTCAGATCCCCGAAGATGCCGTCGTCCCCGAGCCCGCCCTCGTCGTGGCAGTCGAAGTAGGTCTGTATGTCGTCCGGGAAGCTCCGGCGGGGCGCCTCGGACTCCGAGGAGGACGTGGTCGACCCGCGGTCCTCCGCCGCCGAGCTCGTCCTCTCCAGCATCTCCTTGAACTTGGACGACTGCAGCAGGAGGCTCAGCGCCGAGGAGGCCGGGCCGCCTCCCTGCGGACGGTGGGGGGCAGGCCCCGCCACGTCCCCGCCGCCCGCCTCGCCCACGTCGGGGCTCCGCCGGGAGTAGTTCGGGTCGGCGCCGGAGCCGGGGCTGGAGCCGTTCGGGGCGCCGGGCCCGAGCCACTTGATGTAACGGCTGAGGTCAAAGTTGGTGACGGCGTTGAGCCCCCGGTACTCGATGGCCGCCATGTCATATGCTGTGGCCGCTTCCTCTTGGGTAGCTGAAAAAGATGGGTTAGTGGGACAACGTTGGTCTCACGCAACAATACTGGATCGCTTGTGACGTCATAAATCAGAAGAAGAAGAAGAAGTTAATATCGCATGAAGATGTTGGTAGGGAGTTGGAAGGAGATCATATCATATGTTATTTTTTTTGGGTACAAACGTTTGAAAAAATAGAGTAAATAGCTGAAAGAAGCAGTTGAAGGGTTTGTTGATCTAACATCTCAACCAACGCGATTGATTGCCGCTCTCGAGAACTCTCGCAATCCACCCTCAACGCCTATGTCGACCAAAGCTCCAAAGTCACCCATCGAGCGACGAACTAACGGTGCACGACTAGATTCGCTATTGTTACCGTCTAGGCATCGCCCCGTGGCTAGGCTAGAGAAAAACGTGCGGACCACGTTCGCCACGGCCCGTTTAAAGAACGTAAACGCTAGCTACGAGATCGAGCTATTTCTGTACGTCTCGTGTCCGTCCGCCGTCATCGATACTCGCTCGAATGGAATTCTCCGATAGCCTAAATCGATGGTGAGGGTCCCTGGACGTGCGGAAAAGGAAAAGTTTCGCGACTTGGGTACTCGACATTTGTTCTATTGATATTGCTACGTAGGACGGTTTGACTTTTCATTATATTGTAATAGCCCACTCTCCTATTTAGTTGTCAATTTTGCAGATGCATAGAAGATAAGTAACAAAAGCTTCTGCTTTTATTCGTCCTCTTGCATCTAAAATTGAAAAGACGAAGGGAAAAAAATAATAATTGAGTCAGTCATTCAAGAATTGAGAAACTTCATGTCTAACTAGGGGGGGCGCACCTCTAGGGTTAGTGGGTAAGTGCCAAGATTCAAGGACCTACCATTGACCAACTCCAAAGCCATGCAATCTCTAGAATTCTTTATTTTAAGGTGGGTGTGATGGTTTAACTCCAATTGCTTCTTTCGGTAGATGAAATTACTGGTAATAGCTCCGACCGGCCTTAAACTTGTCATAGAGATGCGAATTCAGTCATGAACCTTTTTTGAATTTGATCAATTTAATCCTAAACCTCCACACGAAATCTCAATGCGGTCCTTCCAGCCAGTCTAATGACATTGCTGCGTAGGACGGCCGGCGATGACCGGATCACCGCGTCGGCAACTTTTGGGCGAAAACTGATAGGGAGAACCGCATTGAAATTCCGTGCCAAGGTTCGGGGCTAAATTCGAAAGAATCGAAAAGTTAATGATTAACTAACTGACATCCGTGCAACAGACTCGGGATTCATCAGGGCAATTTTCCCCGTCGACGAAATTACTTCAGAACAAAAGCGTGGAGTGAATTAGCAATGCAAATCCATCTCTAACATGGGGGGAGAAAGACAACATGTATCCAGGCAAGTAAAAATGAGCAAGAAAAATTACCGTAAGTCCCAAGGTATAGATACTTGTTGCCAAACACTCTCCCAATTCGAGCCTCCCATCTACCGTTGTGGTGGTGCCTGTATAAAACATATGCAAATACATCCATCATTTTGGCAAAAAAAAAAAAAATTAAAAAAATAAAAACCAAACTTTGCATCGTGCATTGTGGGCCGTCGATATCCAACCACATTGTCGGACTACTCCACCGTTCCCTCCAACACGATACACAACTGTCAACTAAACTCATTAACTTTCACCCCCAAAGGAACTTGTGGATGTTAGAAGTCAACCTCTCATTAAAAGAATATAGCTGTTGACTTCCGCTGGGAGGGACATGAGTCGCACATTTGCATGCCGTACTAATTATTTTACTTTCTTTTCTTTAATTGTTATTTTTATTATCGTTGTTGTTTTTGCGTGACATATTTTCAAACATAGTCATGTGGCTGCAAAAAACGATCATGTCTTTTTTTTTCTCCATAGTGCGACGTATATGGCAAAAAAAAAAAAACATATAACGTAAGTTCCACGACATGGGGATTTCTATATCATGGACCGTCGTGTCGGTTTTCTGATCTAGCAAGAAGGCGATGATCTCTCGTAACTTACCTGGCAACTCCTCTGTACTTCGAGACCCCACGGGAAAATCCGCTGCTCTTCCTGAAAAGATAAAAAAAAAAATTAGGGTCCGTGGAAACCGAAAAGATTAGTTAAAAATTAAAATGGGAAAATGGGAGTAGTCTTTGGTCTAGACATGCCTTCTCAAGGACCCAATGTACTCTTCCTTGGATTGGCCTTCCATTTCCTTCAGCTCTTCTTCGTACGCAGACAACTGTACGTGAAAAATACGGAGCGCACCCGTATATTTACCGACGTAAAGAGTAAATAGAAACGAGGCTTTTACTCATTTTATCAATTGAATGGGAGAATTTTACAGGGAAATTAAGGACGGTTTCTGGTCCCCAATACTTCAATGCAGCCAAGTCATACGCGTGCGCTGCGGCTCCTTCATCGTCGTAAGCCCCTGGAAAAAAATCACCATTTTATCCCAGCATATAATTAAAAATTGCGAGGACGAATAATATCTCCCGAAAAAAAAAAAGATGAACGAAAATTTCCCGCACCCATGAAATTTCATCCGTATTTTCTCGACGGTCTTGACTTTTGCTCGGGCTCTTTGCAGAGCACGCAGGAGTCGAATTAATCCCGCACCTATGACACTAGTATCCTCGCCCCATGCCTATTTGCTATATTTTTATTTCCGATTATTTATTTTACTTCTGCATGTTATAAGATATTCTTGGAAATGAAACCCCCAAAAAAAAAATTAAGATAGATATTTAACTGATAAAAAACAAAAAGAAGGAGCAGGAGCTGGTTTATATAGGTAACGAACTCACCTAGATACACTGCATTTCGGTGAGATTCCGTCGCCACAATCGTCGCCAAATCAATCAATAGCCATATTAGACACTCGATAATAATTCGTTTCGGGGAAAAAAGAAGACTTGTTCAGCTCAAACTTAAAAAAGAAAATTACCCTACCAAACCAAAAAAAAAAAAAAAGGGCCAAGGGATCGGTAATTAATTAATTACCTTGCCTTCCTTTCTTGTTCTGCGACTCGTTCCAGCAGTTCTTGTCCCACAGATGAGCTTCGTATCGGCCCGTCCATCGATGCCTGCGAATGATTTGATCAGACGGTGGCGCAAACCCATCTAAACGAGAGGTGATGATGATGATGAAGAAGAAGAAGAAGAAAGAAAGAGATCATCCACAAAAGAAAAAGAACTGAGAGAGAGAGAGAGAGGGGAAATCTATGGTTTCGATGCGAAGAGGCGATATGGGAGGGTACCGAACCTGGTGACGCCGCGGTAAACGGAGCTGCGCCGCTGCGGGGAGTCCCGGGGGACGCTCTTGCGGGTGCGCTTCGCCTTGGGCTTGGTGGCCTCGTTCTTGACGCCGTCCTCCTTCTTAGAGTCCGGATCTTCCTTCTGGTTTTGCTGTGGCTGTGAGGTTTTCGCCATTAAAGCTGCCAGCGGGAATGGGGAACTCGGGCAGGACTATATGCTACAGTGTTGGAAGAACGAAGGGCTTCAATGAGAGAGAGAGAGAGAGGAGACAGAGAGAGAGTCGTCCTATGAAAAAGGGCTTATGAGAAGGAATTATAAATGATTAAAAAGATTTTTTTTTTTAAAGCTGAAAATAGAATGTATAAATAGAAAATTGGAGTGAGAAGAGAGAGAGAGAGAGAGAGAGAGAGAGAGAGAGAGAAGAGGATTTATAATGGAGAAGCCGGCTTGAGAGAGGAGGAGGAGGAGGAGGAGGAGGTGGAGGAGGAAGGGGTTCATGTTATGGCCGTCTTAATTCTTAAACGGCTTGTGCTGCGAGTCTTTCTTCGTTGTCCTCACTCGATCGCTTCGCTTCGACCCCTGCGTGGGGTTGGGGGCGCCCGTGCGACTCGGCGCGGCCCGGTTCGGCGGTATCTCGGGCCAGTTTTCACTTTTCACTGATCGGGCCAAGCCCCTCTTCACGTCGTCCCGGTCCGAAACGCGGGCTTTGCGGGGAGCTCCGAGAGCAATCGCTTTTTCGCATGTCTAATGAATTTATCCCAGTAACGCGGTAACGGGTAAGTAGTAAAATCGTCATCTCGATTAACAAAAACTCATTTAAGCACGCGACAGGAACTTATCACGTCATTTAAGAAGACGGTGTTCGCCGTCCGAAAACGGTCCGGTGTTCATGAAAAAAGACCGAACATGTGCAGCTGTTTGGACCTTCCAGCTTTTGTCGCTGTCAAAGCCCGTTTGAATCCCCTTCCGTAGAAATCAAAGTTTTGCTCCAACATTCCACTCTCTCTCTCTACTCTCTTAATTTCTTCTTTTGAGTGGGTTAAATTTCTCTCCTCTTGCCGACCATTTTCTCCTGATTTCCGGGCCGAGTTTTGTAGGTGGAATTTATGGTCGCCGAGCAGTTCGTGGCTCTCTCGCATTTAAAGGGCGCCTCCCCTCCCCATCCGCCAACTCCACACGAAGCTGAACTTTTCCCAAATCCCAAACACGCTTCAACGTACTCCTTGATCTGATCACGAATTTTCGACGGACAAAGTGGGGATCGGCTCGATATCGACTCGTAAGAACAACGGCACGCGATCACGTCTCCCGGCCATGCCGATTAGCCGGATTCAAGCCGCGATTACGATACCTAATCTCGAGTATTTATTTATTTATTTACTTATTTGTTTTTCACGGATTTCGTCTCGTGTCGGGGGCGCGTGATTACAACCCGTGTGTGGAAAAAGAATTGCTTCCATGTGGTAAATTTGATGGTGGGGAGGTAGCGGGTGGCTCAATAAATAGCATCGGGCCATTCCACCAACTTAAGATCGCTCATTTCTCTAAACGCAAATCATGTCATGTCCCCTGTTTTATGACTTGGCCGTGTACCCACGAGTCCCATGCACGGAATTTATATTGACGATTCAAACGTGTCGACATCTCATCATTCCCGTGATCACGGATCTTTGAGCTCCATTACACGTCGGTAAATCTGGGTACTTATTCGAGTAAACATCTTATTAACTGATGCTCCCGAGGCATTCGTTAGGTATGCTTTCATAGGGAATGTTGCTATTTCCACAGCGTTTATTCCGTAGCCCGATAAATACCGTGTTGACGAGCGCTCTCGGGACACTTTTTGTTGGGAAAAAAATTGTCCAAAAAACCTTAAATCTACCGTAGTTTTGACAGTTTAGTCATCAACATTTCAATTTTGCCAATTGAGTCCTAAAACTTTTCAAGTTTTGTCAATTGAGTCGATCCAGCCAATATCGATCGAAAATCGTTGATCTGGATGCCAACCATCCCACATGGCACGACCGGCGCTGACACGGACTCCGACTAGATTCGCGGTTCGATCGAAATGGTCCGAATCAATCGGTTCATTCTGTCAATGAGAGATCGATAACAAGAGCAAAAGGGTCCGTCTTCACTAAGCCCCCCCCCCCCCCCCCCCCCCCCCCCTCGACTCTTTGATCTTTTGGTTGCTTATTGTGTGGTCATTTCGCGTGCACATTAGATTTTGGATGGTGTTATTCGAGCTTTGGTCCCCCACGCATGTAATGGTCCAAAGTCCAGCCCGACACTTTGTGCATGGCAATGGGCAAAGCTTATTAAAACTGCTCCCACTTATTCAGGCTCGCCTCACCAACCTCCGTTTTTCCTCTGTCGATCCCGACCAGTCGCCATGTATAAAGGTTCGGACATAAATTTAGGTGAGTATAATGCGGAAAATCGAATTGGAGGGTCTTATTTGCGTTGAAGAAGAATACTTGAATTTAATTATAGGTTTTGTTGGATGACTATTTATGACAGCATATCAGTCAAAATATGCACAATCAAACGACGGACATATGTGCAACCTTAAGAGATACAAAAGTACCAATGGAACGTCAAGTCATCTCTGATATAGAAAAAAAATTCTAAAGATTTTTTCTTAAATATCTCTAACTGTAACAAATTTTAAGTGTTACGTTTGGCAATAAAATCTGTAATGTGAAAAAAAGCGTGCACACAGTAGAAATATTGGTTTAATGGGCCTTTGGGGCCTACTGCTTTTGGCGTTCGTTCCTGTTTGGATTTAAGTGGGCCTTATATGGGCCTCGACTTCTTATGGCGTTCGTTTCTGTTTGGATTTCAGCGGGCCTTCTATGGGCCTCGTGCTCTTTTGTGTTTTTTGGGCCTTTTAGCTCGCGCTTATGACATTAGTCGCCCATCCCCTTTTGTCTTTCTTCGTTTACTTTTCTTACGTGGGAAACTTTTTGTACTAGGAATGCATCTTTACAGTACATCATGTTCCTGAGAGGCTGCCCCAACGTTGTGTAGAAATGCTTTATCGGTCGGGCTATCACATCAATCTTGTATATTTGCACTTAAAGGTAGGTCCGTAATTATCCGATTAAATGTTAAATAAAGTAATGCGGTTTATCTATTAGTTTTATTTGGAATCCCCAATTCGTGCTTTTATTAAGAAAGATAATCGCTCCGATCTGACCGACATTTCCCCCTTTTTTTATCCTTTCGAGTGAAAGTAAAAGGCACAGTCCAACGTGGAGATCTTATCCAGAACACCCTCCACGCGGGACCGGACCCACTTCCCAATCTTACGTGTCCGAGCACGCCAGCGAAGTCGTGTCTCGGACGGACGTGTCGCGGAGCCAGCTGGCGCGACACGTGTCGCCGCACCTCGGCCCAAGCCACCCAATCGCAGCCGAGAGCAGGATCCTCCATCGGTATGCCCACCACGAGGAAGCTTCCCGACCATGGACCCCGCGCTTTTTATCCCCAAAAAATCGCACGTGCTCGCACGTGACCTGGCACAAGACGCCAAAAACTGCTCGAGTCAGCAAAGTCTAGGGGTCCGAGTGTGCCGCCCGAAAAGACGTCAGTGCCCCCCTTCAGCCAGGTGGGGCGATTGAATTCCACGACAAAGCCCAGTTCAGTAATTTCGCAATCGCGAGAATCCCAGGGAAATTTCCTAGCTGTCACGACCGCGACACGTGGCGATATTATTTGACGCGCGTCGCTCCGCTGGCTCGTCTTCCTCAGAGAGAGAGAGAGAGAGCAACCAAAAACAAACTCTTCTTCTTCTTCTTCCTTCCCGTGAAGGAAAAAAAAAAAAAAGATTGGAGATTGTTCCGTCGGCGATTCTCAGTTGTATAGTGCGAAACTAGTTGAGATTCAGAAGCTGTGGTTTTGGGATTTGAATTGACGCGTCGGATTCGTCTTCTTCTTGTCTGCGTTGGTCTGCGATGGTTCATCTTCCTGGAATGGCGGATTCGTGTCGGAAGGGCAAAGTTAAGTTCGAGGTCGACGATCAGGTCGACCAGGACCTGCTCGCCCCCTCCGACAAGCGACCGAAGCTCAACTTCTCTCCACAGGTCCTTCGCTTTTCTGCTTTCTCATATCATTTTCCTTCAGCGCGCGCGATATAAAGAGAGAGAGAGGGAGAGAGAGAGAGGGGGACGGAGGAAGGTGTCTCGTGCTTGAGAATGCGAGAAGCAACTTATTTGGAGATAATTTGGATAAGAAAGCAAACACGTCACCGAAAAAAGACAAATCTGGATAAATTAGGTTTGTATCCTTGACAGACTGTGGAATGAAAAGTGGAGTCTTCCTGAGGAGGGACAATCCAAATCAGTCCATAGTTATTGCGCAGTTGATTTGAACTGATTTTCTGCTGAAGATGAAAGGGTCATTAGATTTTGTGCTTGATTGGCTGCTGAATATGGATTAGGATCAGCATGTTGTGTCAATAGTTATCTAAATCTTCACATGGTAGGAGGGAGCGGTTTTCAGTGGGTTGATTCTTTCTAATCGTAATGGACTGATTCTGTGATGTGTGCTTTTGAGTTTCAAAGAGGAGTTACTGCTCTTCCTGCTTTCGCATTTCGCGAGCTGGAGATTGTAACTGTTCTTCAGTTAATGAATATTCAATCTGGAATGGGACCGTTCCTAAGTTGTTATTTATCATTGGCGAGTGGTTGATTGTTATCCCTGAACGGTCTGGAATCAGGTGATCTATTGCTGTTTATCATAAGCTACAGTAGGGGTTGGTTGGTTTTTGATATTGATGTGTGAGTTTGTTTTTGTGCGGCAGAGTAATTTAGCTAGTGGCGGTGTATTCGGCATCCCTCCAGAAGTGTACAATCCGCTGGATGAGCCGAGCCCACTGGGTTTGCGGCTTAAGAAAAGTGAATCCTTCGTGGAGTTGGTTCAAATGAAGCTCTCTCAAGAACACACTTCGAAATCATCCACTTCAGGCAATAAAGCTCACAAAGGAGTTGCTGCCGATAAGCTCAAGGCCTCCAATTTCCCTGCTTCAGTTCTCAAAATCGGCACGTGGGAGGTAGAGTTGCTTGGTCATCTTGTGTAATTATTATGTGCTAAGTTAAATGACGCGTATTATTCGGCACTGTCTTTAAATTGCAGTATAGGTCAAGATATGAGGGTGACTTGGTGGCAAAATGTTACTTTGCAAAGCATAAGCTTGTTTGGGAAGTTCTTGATGGCGCTCTTAAGAATAAGATTGAAATTCAGTGGTCGGACATTGTGGCCATCAAGGCCAATTATTCTATCGAGGGAAATGATAATCTATACGTAGTGGTAATTATTGTTTCCTTGGTTGCTTCATATTGTAATTCCATTTCCGGATTCTATATTAATGATGCATTACATTCTGTATTTAGCTGGCAAGACAGCCTCTTTTCTTTAGGGAGACAAATCCACAACCTCGGAAGCATACATTGTGGCAGCCAACATCGGATTTTACCAATGGACAAGCGAGCATACACAGGTAAGATGAAACTTCTCTTTCTGGGGTCACTCTCATTAGGTGCCAATCATAGTATATCACTCAAGGGTTGACTGCATTATGTCTTGGTAGTAGGATTTCCTTTATATGTCATGCAAATGAGCATTGCTTTAGAAAAGTGAGGCAGAGAAGTGGTTGGTATTTTTCTCCCCAGTTAATTTGTTTAAAGTATCTACCAGGAAAAAAAAAAACAAAATTTTTAAATCATTTGTGATATGTAACGAGTTAAGCCAGCTTGTTCTCAAAATATTTGCATATGTACTCCACACTACTCTGCTTGAGTTTTATGTTGCAACTATAGATCACTTTTTTTTTCCTTTTAAAGAGGGAGAAAGAGAGGAAACGATCCTCTTATGTAGTACAGCTAATGATAGTGGGATTCTTATTTTTGGTGTAGGCGCCATTTTGTGGAGTGCCCGCAAGGACTACTTGGGAGGCACTTTGAAAAGCTCATTCAATGTGATCCGCGTCTCCATTTTCTTAGTCAACAACCAGAGATAGTGGTGGATTCTCCATATTTTGATACCAAAATTTCTTTGTTGGACGAGAACGAACCGAACCTCCCAGGGCTAAATGTGGAAGCGTCTTCCTTGTTTGCTATGGCTCATGTCACTTCGCCACCTGCAAGCCAATTGTGTCCAACAAAGAGAGAACAGCAGGATTTTGTTGGTACAGCTCCTGATAATTTCTTGTGGGCCATATCTTCCCCCAGCTCTGGTAACAATATTTGTCCAATATTGTTCGGCAAACGTTGATGGTTGCTTGCAATATTGTTTCATGTTTTTGTTGTGTAAAATTGGAACAAATGACATGATATAATTCACTCTCTCTTGAATTTTTATGGAAATAAGAATGTTCTTGTCCATCTGAGGTAGGAAGCTGGATGTATCAGTCTTTAACAAGTACAATTTGGAACTAATTAGAATTGTCTCTACCATGTTCTGGCAATTGCGGCTAGCGATGTCAACTAACAATCCATGTCAGCTTAAGCCTCTGGCTGGTCTTATGCACGATAGATTTTATATGAGTGCTGTGAAATCAGTTCTCTTTTGTCTACAATTTTAGAAAGCATTGAAGTTAGTCTGGATAGAAATGGCACTTTCTGTTTTGCTGTAGTTGCAGTCTGTATTATGGCCATTTGCTAAAATTGAGCTGTATGTGGCATTGAACATTAGTCTGAATAGAAATGGCACTTTCGTTGCCTTAGTCTTTGTCTGAACTCTGTAATGAGTGCATATGTAATCAAGTGGCGCCCTTAAATAGCTTCTTAATCATCACTTCTCATGCTAAAAGATGTGACTAATTTTGCTAATGGTATTGGATGCAATTTACTGATTTGTGCAGTGGTCAATAGCCGTGCTGTTGAAGAAATTGGGAAGGCACAGAAACTATGCAGCGAGATAGAAGTGCCTGGTTTTCACTGCTCAGTGTCAGTGAGTGACTTGGTCAGTCACATTGGGCATTGCATTACAGAAAGAAGGGCAGCTGGGGATCCACTCTTTTCTGCTAAGGAACTACAGAGCACAGATATTATGGAGGATATAACCAGATACTTATTCAGTGACTCGCAAGTTTCAGCCTCAGATGAGCGGGCTTTCTTGTCGAGGGTTAATTCGCTTTGCAGTCTCCTCCAGAAAGACGATACAACCTCAGGATTTATTCAAACCACGAAAAAAGATGAGGACATGGATGTGCAAAATGACAGCACTTCTCCTGCACGTGAGGTTGCAATTACTGAGGAGCGATGTGGACTGGGGGCTGAGCCGAAGAGCGAGTCGACACGTCCCATGAGACAGGTGATGCGGAGAAACGACTCTGTCGGTGAACTGCTGCTTAATCTTCCAAGAATAGCCTCTCTGCCTCATATACTGTGGGGGGATTCTAAAAACCAAAGTAGATAAGAGTCGGCAAGCATGATCTCCAGTTTTCAGGATTCTGAGATTCAGAATTGATGAAGAATCCGCACCTTAATCTTCATGTCCAGAAATAGGGAGCCTAGGCTTTAGTTTTTAAATTTTTCTTTTCCCCAATTGGGTCCTACCTTTCGGCCCCTGAATGGTGATTGCTTGTATTTGTGTATGGTTTCTTTGGCCTTTGACGAGAAGTGCTAGCTTTTTTGGGGGCAATCCTGTGCCTGAAAGTTTTCCATTTTGAAGTTTGATTGGGAGTTTCACTCGGAGTCAGTCTTGGTTTGCTTGAGTTTGGAACAAATCTATACATGGGATGGCGTATGTTCAAAGGTTTTTGGACCACAGGTGATTCGCAATTTCACTTTTTGGATCCGAAAATTTTAAGTAAGAGCTCGAAGTACTTTTTAAACAGAAACATTTTTTTGTGTTTCTGTTCAAAATTATGATTTTTAGGAAAAAAACGCGTTTGATAATTAAAAAAAAAAAAACACTTTTTTCAGTCGTCGACCGAAGGTGGGCGACGGCCGGCGGCGGGCGACCGGCGGCTGGGTGGCAGGCAACCGGCGGCGCGCGGCCGGCGACCGGCGGCGCGTGGCCGGCGACCGGCGGCCGGCGACCGCGACGGCGTACGGCGGCCGGCGACCGCGACGGCGTACGGCGGCCGGCGACCGCGACGGCGTACGGCGGCCGCGACGGCGTACGGCGGCCGCGACGGCGTACGGCGGCCGACGACCGCGGCGGGCGACGGCGACGGCGACGGAGACCGGCGGCTGGCGACGGCGGCCGGCGACGGCGACGGAGACCGGCGGCTGGCGACGGCGGCCGGCGACCGTCGACGGTCGGCTTTTAGCGAGGCGGCGAGTGGTAATCGCATCGGCGACGATGGATGGTGGTTTCAAAAGTGTTCCAAAAAGTGTTCCCAAATCCCAGAAGCAAGTTTTTTTTGTTCCTTCAAAAGTGTTCTTTGGCACAAAAGTGCCGTGGAACACTTTCGGAACATTTTTGAACCATACGCGTTTCTGCTCCAAAAGTGTTCCCGGAACACTTTTGGAACAGAAACAGTTTCCCCAGCCACCATCCATATGCAGCCTAAGCTGCTCAAGGGTATTTTCAATTTTATTTGTTGAATATTGTTCTTTTGTTTTTGCTGATAGATCAGTCATCGACGATGAACAGAGAGGGCTGGGCGATGGTTGCTCACGCTGGCAGTTGGCCCAGTCGAAAAACAAACGAGAAAAAAATAAAAAATAAATATTTAAAATTAAAATTGTTTTTGGACAAAAATGCAAATATTTAATTGGTCAGCGTCAGGGTCTTATTTGAAATCGCTATGGTCACTTTATATCTTTATTTGAAATTAATATGATTACTTTAAGTTTTTATTTGAAATAATGTTTACTTTTGATCTTTACTTTGAAAAAAATGAAGACGCTTTAAATCTTTATTTAGAATTTGTCCCATTGTTAATTCTGACAAGTAGCCCAAATTCAAAGCAGTGCCCTGTTTTACTGGAACAAACAAGGCATGTGCTTCCCCCGAAGTTCATGCATGAGATCGAGAGTCAGCGGACGTGACTTTCCGAGGATTTATACTGTACTTCAAAAAAAGATGTCTTGTGTTCTATCCTTTGGATTTAACACCATCTTATCGCAGTCCTTAATCCACGGAGCTCAATTGGCTCATATTTTACAGCTTGTTAAGGATAATACGCATGCTAGAATTGTTATCTCATCCTCGGGACCTCGATTGGTCTTACCAAGAGATTACCGATCAAAAGAGATGCCAAATCATTCCGCTGCCAAATTTGAAAATGGCAAATTGTCGAAAGCAAAAATTAGTCCAAACGAGACTGTTGAAAGGATATGATACATAGTGAGATCGAAGTGTTCCCGATCGAGTTTAAGGACCCAATGGGATCCATGCAACTGGTTCGGCGAGCTCATCCGAGCTGCCTGACTTTGGTTAACTCGGGAAACAAGCAACATTGACGACAAGAAGATGCGCGAGCAAATTCAGATCATTATCCACAGAGAGAGAGAGAGAGACAGGGAGAGAGAGGGAGGTCGGTCAGCAACGGCATCCATTCCGATGCTGCTGGTCCTCGGATCCTCTGCGAGAGGAACAGACAGGAGAACTTACAGCAAACAGGAAGAACAGATGCAGTTCATATCAACAGACTTCTTGTATTACAGACCCGATATGTTCAATTTCAATTACAAACAGGAACCTGCACTTACATGGTATTTAGCTAGTTTCCTTCTCTCTTTTTTTCTTGTCCTTTTTACCAGATAGATAATGACACTCACAGCCACCTCCATAACAAAAGGAGCCTCTAACCCTTAAAAAAAAACGAATTTTTGGGACGAAAAGTAACATATCAAAGAACATGCACATCCTTTAGGTCCAGCTATGCCTTCTGTTTTCATATGTTTATATTCATACTCTCTTAAAATTAAATGGAAAATGAAAGAAAGAACCGTTGTTTTTTTTTTAACCGACATGCGATGTCTAAGGCTCGTCAGGGACATCTTCCAGCGATTCATTTTCGTCCAACATGTTCATCAGCATCGATATTTGGTCGTGCAGCATCTTATTCTCTCTCTCGACCTCAGAGCGCTTGCTCTTCTCATCGAGTAACTGCACTTGCAGATGCTCGAGACACCGCGCATCCTCCTCCAACTGCTCATTCAGGCCATCGATCTCCTTGTCCTGCACGGATCATGTTTGGGTTCTATGAATTCACTAAAGAGTGAAAAATGAGGGGCATTAGATTAGTATTTGTTGTTGAGGTTAGGTGTTTTTTGCTAATAAGCACCTTTCTGTTCATCTCCTGAACGGCAATCCTTCTCATGGATTCAACCACGTCGACATTCACAAGCTTTCGCCTTTTCCCGATCAGCCAGCCTCGTGGATAGCTTGCAGCATCGAAGTCGGGCGGTGGCAGCAAAGACTCATTGGATGGATGTCGGCCCTTGGCACTACCCACAGGCTCCAATGGCTCAAACAGAGCCTTTCGACGCTCGGATAGTGGAGGCGTCTGCATCGAGTCTTGCATATTCTCATCTGTCGGCCCATCTACCTGCTCGTCGGGAAGTTTATCAGCAGCATCTGCTACCTCGTTCAACAACTTTCCACTAACTGTCGGAAATTTGGAAAAGAAAAGTTCTAGTACCAAGAATTCTAGAATAGGAGCTACAAATAAGTGAGAAGCATACCTCTTTTTTTTTTCTTTTTCTGTTTTGACTTCAAAATGAGAAAGAAACTATGAATCGAGAACAACTCAATCAAAAGTATGAACACTAGTCATATTATCGAGCAGAATCTTCAAGCTGATACATTGAGTAAGATAGGTCCAGTTTCAAATTCTCATCTTTATGCCGAGAGAGATGATCATATAGTGGCTGCCAAGCCAACATCCTCGGCAAAGCAACCAAACGAGTATTCTCTGCCTTAACTAATTTGATTCAAGAGGTGAGACTATCAAAGACAGAATTTGCGAGCAAATCATTTCACACATCCCAGTAAAAAATGACACACAGCACATGCGTGCACCTTTCAAACCAAGGCTTCTACTCAAGCTCTTTAATCCGGTTTTGACTCGCCCAATTCATCCTATGCTCAAGATCAGAGAGCAGAAGAGAAGAAGAGACTCAAAGCAAGGGAATTTTGGAGCCACCAAAACTAGAGAAATGGAAGGCATCATGGAGCTATTTTCTCATTTCTTGATAGAATAACAGTAACTCAATGGACCAATTGTAATTCAAACAGAAAGCTAGTGGGAAACCACGAGATTGGTTCGTCTATAAGATACCGAAACAGATAAAATCCCATGAATCACGCGGCAGGCACATCTTGGTCCATCATCTTAATATAATACAGTTAAGGATACCAAAGATGCACAAACTAATCACAAGTAGTTCCATCTATGCCACTGGCAACGCATATGCGACCCTAAAAATCCGAGGGGGGGGGGGGGGGGGGGTGGCTTTGTCATTGACTGCTTCATTGATTTTTTTTTTGGGGGGGTCAGAAACAACTTCATTTGATTAAAACATAAAACGAAACACACTCTTTGGACTTACGCACGTGCCAAGCGGGAAAAAGTTTTAAGGCATTGTCCCCACTGCATAAATACTGTCTTGCTTAAACGCAAGGGCTCAAAAAAGTGCTATGTAGTTAACCAATTAGTTAGACAAGGACGACATCTTACCTAACGGCAAGGCAGACAGCCGTTTACAAAATCGCAGTTGGGCACCGTGAAAGGCGTGAACCGAAGACTAACAACTTTCTCAACAAATGATTCGTCTCACGATGGTGTAGAAGTAGAAACATAAGAAAACAAGGACTTTGGTCAGGAATCCTAATTGAAAACTCCCAGTTGTCAAAAGTCAATTAATTGGATCCACCTATGAGAAAAGAATGAGTCGAGATTTAAAAGGTGAACCATTTCCACGCACCCTATTAAAAAATAAAAACCCCAGAAACATTAAGCAGATATACATAGACCACACATCTCAGAGAAATACAGATTGAGAACTTATGATGTAGCTGAAGGGAAAGAAATCAATAAAATAAGCAGAGGCACTGTTGGAGAGCATCCAGCTTAATTGGAACAACAGGGGCAAGAAAAGGATTGCCATTAAAAACCACAAATTAAATGAGAAAATTAGATATTTGAAATCATTAGAGAGATGGAGAAGGCGACTGGCATGCCAGCCAACCAAACCCAGTTAAGTAACGTACCAGCAAAGACTTAGTTGCGACAAGTACCTCCCTCTCTCTCTCTCTCTGAATCATAAGCAATTACAGAGACATGAAGGTAATTCTGCAGTACATGCATATGAACCACTGTCACACCAAACCCAAATCTAACAACATGAATCAATCAACGAGGAAATCGTCGGACTTATGCAGCGACCCTAAAAAGATTCGAACTTTTTGATCTACCTATGAAGCATACGACGCTCATGCGCGCGCACATCACCAGACAACCTCTGACATGGAAGAGGGATGGAGTCTTGTTACCTGATCTCTTGCGAGATTTCCAGAGAACCGGAGGGCTCGAAGCCGCCGGAGAGAAACCTGGTAGATTCCCATCGACGGTGGCGCCTTTACCATCCGGTCTCTCCTCCTGTACCATTTCAAGAACTTCCACAGCTCTCGGAAGCTGAAGGTTCAAGCTCAAAACAGAGCAACACCCACGGAGAGAGAGAGAGAGAGAGACGTCTCAAGGTGAGAGCCTTTTAATGCTGTTTTTCTGTCGCCGTCTCCTCCTCTCGTTCTGGGGGGGGTGCTTTGATTCTTGTTGTTGTTTGGTAATACCAAGAAAGAGCAGAGCAGAGAGCCAGAAGATAGAAAATTGTTTGCTTCCTCTTTCTAAACCATCCCAAAAAATGAAGTGAGGGACCCACCAGGAGTTGGGGAGTTTCGACGGTCCGGATTTGCCGTGGCGGGTGGCAGATTTTACGTCCACGGTTGGCTCTACGCGACCATTTTTGACGTCAGCTCCGTGTCTTTTTTTTTTTTTTCCTTCCTTCCTTAGCCTGTGTCTTGTCCCCCTTGTTGAAAAGTCCCACGAAACGAATATGCCTGCGGCAACCCATTTACTGGACGAAATTACAACTTGGCCCTTTTGTATTGAACTGAATTTCTTTAAATTTCCAAATGCTTCCTTTTTTTTTTTCTTTTGGTCTACAAATGATACAGCAGTATAAATGACCAAATTCAACGTCGTGCGATTTTACTTTTATTTGAGAATCTCATCGTTAAATGATTTGTTCAGGATCGATAGTTTGTAGGATATCGGTGAATCGATGACGTATTTAGGTCCCGTATCTCGATTTGATAGATCCTCTAGAATTGATGGGGAAAAGTACCTAAAAAGTCTGAAGTGTTTATAAATTTATACTAATTCAATTTATTCGACCAATTTTAGCCGGAAAGTAGACACTAGTCATCATACTTGATACAATTGGCACTGAAATGGACATTTTTTTCATAATTTTATTTTAAAAAATTTGATTTTTTGATTTTTTTTTTCATTTTCCCCCTTTCATTTTAGCCGACAAGAGTCCTTGCCCTTGCCCTTGCCCTCGCTAGATTTGGCCGAACTTTGTCTCTTAGCCCAGGGCCATTGCGAACTCGCTTGTTGCTAGTGAGGGTTTGAAAGCCCTTGCCCAGATCTAGTGAGGGCGGCGACCCTCGCCGGCCTAAATGAAAAGAGAAAACAAAAACAGTGATAAAAAAACAAAAAAAATGATTAGAGATTATAATAATATAAAAAATATAAAGATATTATTAAAATTTATTCACGTTAGCTTTGGTTGTGACACTAGGATGGCCAGCGTGCAAGCTAACAATTCTGGTCAAAATTGGTATAATAGACTGAATTATGCAAAAGGTATAGAATTAAATTAGTCCAATTGAAAGATTTAATACTGAATTGGTATCAATGTAATATGTTTATGACTTTTTTGGTACTTTTTTTTTTCACTAATGGGTGACCTAAGGGCATAAATATTCTACAAGCGTATAATATCTCGCTCACATAGTGCTATGAGAAAATTGTCTAAAAAGTCATATAATAAACCTATTGTACAACGACCGATTCAGTCCTAGATCTTTCAATTGTATCAATTGAGTTATAAACCTTTTGACGATTTGTTATTTTAATCCTAAACCTTTCAATTGTGTCAATTTAACCCTAAACATCATTTGTTAATGTAATCCTTTCACAAAGTTATTCAAATAATAGATTTATGACTAAAATTAGGATCGAATTATCATAATGAAAAAGTTTAGGACTGAGCTAGCCACCACACAATTAAGTTTAGGACTTTTCGAATAATTATCTCAATGCTATGAACACACACATATGAACTCCATATTAACTTTAAAAAAAAAAAAAGGAACCCATCGTTCGCTTTTAAAATTTCCCAACATGCAAAAAGTTTGCCTATTAATGTCCCTCCTAACGTTTACAAGTTACGAACAAGTGGTCTTAATGCCCTTCAAAGCAACCCACATTGCCTGCACATGATATAAGCCAGCAGCAAAGTTCAACAAAAGGCCTTGTTGGGGATTAGGATTTGGGCTATAAGCCACGATGCGCAACGATCATCTTCGCGAGGAAAACTAAAGAAAATGACCGCCTGCTCGACAAGAGGGTCGTCGAACAAAGCCGGGTGTAATAAAATGTTCCGTCGGGTCGGGTCTTCGGATCGGATGGCATATTCCAAGTGCGAGCCACTGCCAGCTTAAAAACACCATCGATCCCAGTCCTCACACTTGATTCGAAGGGCAGCCGGCATACCTGATGGACCCAGTAGAAGTAATCGCTTTCATTTCTGTCCGGAAGAAGGTCCAAAGTGGCCCCTTTGTTTAGACTAATCCTTCGTTTTGCATATGGCAAAACTAGCATGTGACAAGGTTTTCCTACCAAGAAACTAGAACCTACTGCAATGAATCCCCTGTCTTTGTGTGCTGTCACATGTCGACGACAGGGAATGATAAGACAAATGGTGTGTCTTCTCAACTCGTGTACCTATAAAGACCACAAACAACTTGAAATACAGTATCAAGCGTGTGCAATAAGTGTTCAAAGCAAAGGGTCACAATCTGCACAAAGTTATCGACCCATGAAGTTTATCTTGAATTATAGGAGAGCACATATTTATTCTTCTCTAGGGAATATCCCAATTATTTTTTTGCGCGCGGTTCATATCCATCTAGATATCTACAAAACATAAATTAATTGTTTTTCCTTTGTCTATGTCAAATTCTCCTGTGCTCCCATGATGCTCGAAGAAAAGTCAAAAAGAGTCCCCGGCAAAACTGAAACACCAGTCTAAGATGCTACTCCGCTAGGCACTTGTACAAATTCGGCTGAATTGGGGTGCTGCAGCTTCTTACTTCTAATCCGTGTGAAAATAAGAGTAAGACTGAGATAATGAGTGCGAGGCAGAGTGCAGAAACTTGAATAACTATGTAGTAAGATGATGAAACGCTTCAATGATTTGAACCACTGGAAACACCGGTAACCCTGCCCAAGAGTTAAAGGTCCTCTTCTCCATAAAAGAGGTACAAAATTTGTTTGAACATGTTTACAACGGCCGAGCATGCCCTGCTCAATCTCGCATATGCCACCTATCAGCACACGCTTTGCTTCTAAAGACAGCCGATATGTTCAGCGAAAAGAAGAAGAAGAATCTATATGTCAGTTGCCATTGCGTATGAACAATTACTAGACGGTATTAAAATCTTCTTAGAAAGCTTTCTTTCGGTCATTGCCTCCAAAATGCAGAGGTTACAAGTCCAAACTCAGCAAAAATTTGATGTATCCATTGAACAGCACGGGACTCAGCCCTCCCCAAAAATACAGGTGACGCATGGAGGATCTTTAGCCTGGTCTTCAGGAGTGATCCAGTCCAAACAAGATTCATGGAATGTGTGACCACAGGGAAGAACAGAAATGGTAGGTGGACGGGATGGTATTGAGATAGGACCTGATCCTGGTGCATATCGAAGATCCCTCTTGCACAGGAGACATTTGTGTCCAATGAGCTGGGAAGCTTCATCTTCAACTGCAATACCGTAATTGCTACTTCAGTTCTTTCATGGTAAAAATAATTACAGTAAAATGTAGACGTCAACAACGTCACAGCATCCAGTCACAATTAATGATGCTACTGCAACAATGACAAAGGTCGTTAGTAATTGCTGCATGATGAAGTTCTAGTCATAACGTACGATACCACTGTGGCTTGAGATGATCCTGATTGCAAAGGCATATAGTGCTTTTCCCAAAGGCAAGTACCAAAAAAGAAAAGAAAAGAAAATACAGGGTTTGAAGAGATACCTTCCACTCTAATATGCGCAGAAAGTGCAGAAGAATTATCTTTTCCCAGTGGACGAGCAGCCCGTGGTACAATTCTTGGGGGAACAGCCGGTGCCAAAGGTCGAGCAATTTGCTTTGTAGTCTGCCCTGATCGAGCTGCCGGATAATACTGAGGTAGAGGTGGATAATATGGACGCACAGGGACCCTATAAGGTGAAGCTAGAGGTAGAGAATTTTGACGTTGATTTGAAAGAGGTCTTACAGATTGAGCTCGGTGAGGGAGAAATGTAGCAACCTGGTTTGGTGCTGGAATATATGGCTGAACTAAAGCACCCTGATGTTGGACAGGGACATACTGCATTGGCTGGGCAGGGCAAGGAAATGCTGGCACAACTTGTGTTGTCGGGGCGAAACCTGCAATGGATCGATGCTGCTCGGCCAAAAGGGGCAGAGGCAAAGCAACCTGGCATATGTGTTGTGAAGAAGTAGCATTTTGCATTGAAGAAGGTATATGTGAAGAGGTAATAGGTTGTAAAGACATCAAAGTTGGCCTTGAAGATGGGATGCATGGACTAGTGGTCAGCTGTGAAGTTGTTGCAGTTTGTCTTGAAGTAGGAACTGATGAATGAGTGATAGGTCGTGATGGCATTACTGTTTGTGTTGAAGAAGAAACTGATGATGAAGTGATGGGCCGGGTCTTCCTGCGAACCACGTTATAAGTAGCCACCGGAAGTTGCGGTGCCTCCCTCTTACGAGATGGTCCAACAGGCATATTAGAGATTTGTTGAAGCTCAGGTTGCTTAACAGCACTGGGTAACGTGCCTGCATTTTACTAAAAGTAGTTAATTACCAATGAGACCTAAAATGCAAAACTCTACTTATGTGTGAGCAAAGGTTAACCAGTATATACCAGCAGAACTGCAGCTAAGAAGATTTGGAACGGGCTTAACCACATGATTTGTCCAACTTTGCCCTAGATTACATGCAATCGAGTAGCCAAATATTTTTTCTGAACCCTAATGAATGACTTGTTGCAGCCTGCTAAACAAGGCATATGTAGAGGATGGCATTTCACTGCGAGGAATTACTAAAAGAAACAATGTTCAAGAATCTCATTATAATAAGACACGGTCACATTTCTAGCCCATGCTTTCTTCTAGCTCTTCTGTCAAACAACAACAATTGAAATATATGCAAGTTGAGAACTTGATGGTTGATGCCTGGTCCAGCTACAACCTGTATATTCAATTCAATTTGACGATTTACATCCAGTCCGGCACTCTCTTCATCCTAATTCCTCTACATGAGTTATTCAAAGGGTTTGTGTCTAAAATGCATAAATAGGAGGAGGAGGACGTTGAACTATGTTTGTCTGATGTATCACCCCATCGACCTCGTATTGCCGACATGGCTGGTTTCCAGATGTGGAGTAGCATCTTATTGTACAAGGTTATACTAACAGCTCATAATAAGAGCTGCATAAGATGTGAAACCCTAATGGAGACAAGCATATGTGACCAAAAAGTGCATAATAAAAATGCCAATCAAAATCCATTTAAGCATGCATGTCCATGTGAGCTAGTAGTCAGGGACACATGCAAAAGATCGTAGTGGTTGACTGAAGACCTATGCATAAATTACCGGATTGACCATGCCAAGGCGAGAAGATGCTGTTACTCGGAGAAATTGTTTTAGAGGGTACTCCCGAAACATTCCTGCCAGCTTGTGTACAAGAATTACCCAGTGCATGAGAAGCTGCTTGAGCATTATTCTGACAAAACGGAGAAGATAAAGATGGAAACCTGGTCGACCCATGCTGAGCCAGACCGAGCAGTACGGAGTGGTCACTGACAGGAGATTTTGAAGATGACACTAGATGACTTTGACCTATATTTGCAGAGCTCATATCCATGCTTCCTTGAAGACTTAGGTTTCCATTGCCCGATCCAGGATAGAGGCATCTACCATTGCAATGCTGCAAGTGTTTATTGCCGCACTGGCTTAGCCTGATTTCTTGGTGTCTACTGCACAAAGTGGCATTTTGGTAGCTTACAGAGTCACCATCCACATTCTGCAATAGAGCAGAACCTCCAGATTTGCTGTTTGCAGGATGCAACAGATTACCTTTTTGACCGGTTTCTTGAGTACTACAACTGCTTGAGACAACAGATTTTGAGCTCATCTCTGTGTGAGGTCCCGTTGAAAGGGTCAAAAGTCTTCCATCAAGTATTTCAGGGGGTTTGAACTGCAGCATGTTCGACATGTCACCACTGTCCTCTCCTACTTGAAAACTATCTGATCTTTGATTTAGCAAAGGCATAAGTAGCATTTGGTCCTTGAGATTCCCCATTAACTGATGACTAGGAATATTGTTATTGCTTGATTGTCCTCGCGACAAGCATCGTGAGCCTCTGCTTGAATTTGCCTGCATGATTCCCAAGTTTGCAGGAGAATTCTGAAGATTGGTGGCATTGTTGGCTACACTACTAACAACCACAGAATCATGATCTATCTGTACATTTGTTGCCCGTGTAGGTCCAATTGTCCCAAGTCCTGCACTTGCATTGCCTCTGAAATCAGCATAATCTTTTGAAGTCAAAGGACCCTGGACACAGGGTCTACTACTCATCAAACTGTCCAATGTGACACTGTTACCATAGGAGCTACCCTCAGGCACCCCAAAGTAGGTCCAACTTTCACCGGAAGTACGCGGATCTTGTCCTCGCAGGATGGGGGAGTTGCTATTTCCGCTAGTATGACTGAACCTGATTACTGAACTCGTCATATCACTGAACTGGAAGTCACCAACTGTAAGGGTAGTACTAGCTGATGGGAAGTCCCTGTTGTCTGAATGAGCTGCTCCTTGCAAGTTCCCATTTGGAACAGGAGTTGTTGACGATGTACAAGGGGTGGGAAGATTGATACTTTCATCATTATTCAATTGACCAACCATCCCAATAAAGCCATCAAATTCATTCTTTAGCATATGGGAAGTAAGGTCTTCATTCACTTGTGGATGGGAAGTGGGGGTTGGCGGCTTGAATCCGTCTCCCATTTTGCCTCTACCTGTCACTCTGAACCATAACATATCCGGATATCTGGAAAATTCACTTCAAGAAAACCATCCTACAGAAGGAAAGTGACAGTTGAAAGAAAATTAACTTAAGTTTACATACGCATGTCACATGGTCAACTGAAGTGAAGGAATAGATAACATGCGAAAACTCCTATACTGAATAATTAAGCCAAATGAGTGCGCATCAAGACGAAGTCTCATGTTTCAAGTGGTTAAGGAGATCAAATTTTCACTAAATGGGGACTAATATCACCACTATCTTCTCATTCTTAGGATTCAACAATGAGCTCCGCCCACGTTACCTATTACACAAATTTTGCAAACCAATCTGTTTGCCAATCATTATTCTTCCGAAATCTCGAGCGTCAAACAGCAGTCAAATTAAACAAGCAGGATGATGAATAAATCCATTTGTAACAAATTTCTCACTATTGACACAATGCCACTCTGACAAAACCACCCAGTAACTCCACAATGTACGTGCCATATCACACGGACACCCACCACTCCATAAGATGAAAAACCGAAACTAACTTACAGACAAAGAACAGGCAAAAATCACTAAACCCCACTCACCGAAAACAATCCAGATACAACCAAAGCACCTAGCAAGCACAATCGAAAAACTTACTACGCCCAAACAAGGTTTTTTCCCCCCTTCTAAAATCGCTCACGAGAACAGAGGACCGGATATGATCAATCAAACCCCTACGAAACAGAAGGACCAAGCACGAAACTTCGCTCCCAAGAGAAACGATCGGACCACTCGAACAGACACGAGACGAAGAAAAATGCGCGTGAAACGTAGAAAAGATCGAGCCAAAAAAAAAAATCGTACTTGAGGCTTGATCATGAGAACAGCGGGAGACCCGTCAAAAGTAGCCCACCGAGTTCGCGTCGAGAAGCAGCTCTCCAGAAACCGCTTCGTCCCTAAGCGTCAGCAAAAGCGAAACGAGGACGGCTAGGCGACTCTACAACGAAACCGAAGAGGAATTAACGGAGTGCGAGAAACGAGAATCTTCAAGGTAAAAAAGAGGAGGACGAGGAGGCGGAGGCGGAGAAGAACGCAGAAACGCAGGCAAACGAAACTCGGAGGACGACGTTCTTTACTCACTAGTGGAGAGAGAGAGAGGGGCGAGCAAGTGGCGCTGTGTTTGGCGCTTGTGGGAAGGGAGATCTCCCCAAGGGGGGAGTTTTAAAGGGTTCGGTGCGGGCCCCATTTCGCTTTTTCTCCACGTGTCACTCAACCGTCTCTCGGTCTCTCTTTCTCTCCCGGTGTCGAATATCGGTCCGCTGATTTCTTTTTGGGCCTGATTAGTTGTTGAACTCATTTTCCTTCGATGCAAGAAGCTCAAGAACAATCGAGATTTTGGCTCTGCATATTGTTCAGCACAATTTGCGCGGATCAAAAGGGTTGTAAAGCTCAAGAATCTTTTGACCTTGAAGGGGAAAGAAAAAAAAAACCGATATGTCAGTTTCCCGATCTATTTCATCGTAATATCTAGTATAAAGCATCATCGCATCACACAAGCGATTATTCGATCGAGATCATTAATCATTCGGGCGGTGCGGTGCGTCGACATATTTCAGAATCATAATCAAATTTAAAATTATTTACGATCTAGTAAGGAGGCGATGAATCTCTAGACGGTCGATAAAGTAGCCACTGATCATTCCTCGGGAGGAGACCGAAAGGAGTAGCGAACCTTTTTTCTCCAATGCGGCTGTTGATTCTCAAACAATCGAATTCTTCACGATAACCCAAAATTCGATTCGAGGTACTTCTATAGACATGCGTTCTTCTTGGCTTCTTACAAGTACTAAATTTTTCTTCTGTTCTTTTTCTTCCCCCCTTCCGATATTCGCCTCAGACAGACAACCAACATGAAATGGTCATGATTCAACTACACAACTATGCAAAAAGGTGGATACAAAAACACCGGCAAGATTACCGGCCATCCGATCCAGGTAAGTAGTTTTTGGTGGATGCTCTCTGTCGGATCTCTAAAAACGACCCGCTGCACCCCTGGGAAGAGTATTGTACTGCTTACTGCACCAAGAGCTTGAAATCAAAATTAATTCATTGAATAACTCGGGCAACACTTACAGTAAAAAATTTTAAGGAAGTACTTCGGCGATGGTCGTGATGAGAGAAAGCACAAATTGCAGGATGAAGACGACTAGATGATGCCGCTTAAGCTCTAAAATGGCCTGCGCCAGTAACAGAACAGAAGCAGCCCGCCGAATGAGAGAGGCATGAATGGTATACAAGAATAAAGTGATTTACAGATAGGGTTCAATTGATTCTGTTTGTCATAAATTCTTATCGAATCACTCCCGAAACCTCCCTCAATATCCAGAAATGCTCATAAGAAGGCAAGAGAAAGCACACGCCCCACTTCCAGTCTCTAAAGTCCGAGATGCTCTACTAAATCAGCAAAGACAACATAAATTAAATCGTGTTGCAGCAGAGGCACCGCCTCGGCTGCAATCTCCAGTGAGAGTTACTCCCGTTCTTCCTCCAACTGTGGAATCAAGAAACAAAAGTTCCCCCCTCTCATACCAGGCAATGCGTTTGGTTTTCGACGCTGCTCCCAGCTATAAGCTGAGAACCAAATGGAAGAAACACGAACGCATAGGAAGTTACTTTTAACTCCAACAAAAAAAAAATGACAGCAAACATATAATTATGAAATTAGGCCAGCACAAGCTGTTCTGAGTCTGCTGACTGCACTCCTACATTAGTATGTACAACATTAATGGACAAAACTTTTCCTATCAAGAGTTTGCGTCTTCGCTGAAAGCTTTTTCACTGCCTTGGAGTAGACGCGTTTTTGAGAAGCTAAATAATTACCTACCTGGGCATCAATGGGACTGCCGTCGTCATTGAATAAAGCGGGCCTCTGGTGTCTCAAGTTTCCCTTGCTTTCATTGCTAAAAAATAAAGGATCTATCGGCATTGACATCAGTTAGCAGTTCAGGTGTGCACTGTGAAAACCCACAACCGTGAAGCATAAGTAGATGAAAAATGTTAAGGTAGATTCCCCGGGAAAGCACATGAAACTAGGGGGGACAACCGTATCTACTGTTAACAGGATTTGTTTAGTTTGTGAAGGGTGCTCTGTCATCTCTAAAGCAGCTCCTGCAGTACAACTGCCAATGATATTCCTCGAGTCAGTCCACTAGTCTATTTTCACATGATGATGTCCACGTCGAAGGAGAATAAAGCCCAAAGATGCCACCATCCCAACAACGTACCCTATTATGGCTCCGTAACTCACACAGATCGGCCACTCCTGTTAAAGAGAAGGACATGAACAGCGCCTTATAGCTGCTTGATGTGGGGAATCTAAAGAGATGCAATATGCTCCACTGAAGAAATTAAACAGAGAAACAGATATTTAAAAACAACTTTTATTTAAACACCAAACAGGGTGAATAGATTAGAAGCTTGATCAAATGAACTTCGAATCCTTCCTCCTCATAAGAAGTCAACAACTATTTCACTTCAGAAGAGAAGAGTCATAACTACTACACTTCTTTCTGTTCTTTTTTCTCTTACTCAATCATCTTGCTGATAGGCCTCCAGAACCAGACATCCAAGATGTAAAAATTAGCAGAAAACCTTTCAGCTTGGAATAAAACTAGACATCTAGTAACAAACTTAAACCATTAACTCATTTCCTCAGCTCAAAAACGAAAAGTCACACTCAGTGTTGGAGAGAAAACATAGGTAAAGTGATCAGAAGTCAGTGGTCCTACAAAAAATTCTAGACAATAATTGGTTGCTTTGCATCGATTCCTTCATGTAAGATTGCAATACAGAGTCAAGTAAGTTGTATCCCCTCCCAGGACAAATCCATTCCAACTAAGAAAATCCTTCAAATCAAGGTAATTGCAATGACCCAAGACAGCAATATCTGGGTACTGAATTATCATAAACAGAAACAACTAGAGTAACTGCAAAATTTCCAGATTTACCTACACACCATCCACATCAAACAATGATGAGCTTGTAGTAAGGAGAAAGTACCTGCCACGGCCTTTCCCAATCAAGTGGCATAGGCCATGCACCAAACCAAGCTCCAATAATTGCACCATGAGCAGGCAGACAAATCATGAAATCTATAGAACCGATTGGCCTGTAAATTCAAACAAAAAGTTAGGCCCAATGTTGAAGAGTAAAGGCTGTCATAAAAGATCATTTAACAGTGAAAACATGACAAAGTACTGCGGCATGGATGTGACATGATTTTAGAAAACAAAATACTATGGAGTAAATTACTTTGTACAAGCGAAGATACGTTGCCAACTGTTCCACGAGGCACCGAAAACACAAGCGGCCGGCACGACCTGCCAAAGGATGAAGAACTAGTTTTAAGAAAGTCTCCAGTAGCCACTGAGCAAACTGATGCAACATGTACAGACAGCAAGACTCCAATTATGTGTTTTCCAGAATAGAAGATGACTGGTACTTTTCTCAATAGCCAATAATACTTTTCTCTATGCTCAGGTTAGCTATTAACGGCCAAAGAACAGAAAACAACATTGGAGGCCCACTAATGAGCTGGTTTAATAGATAACATGCCAAAAACACAGCACTAAGGTAAGCCTGCAAGAAGGAACCTATAGCCATGTTTCCAAAGCAATCAAAAGAGATAACAAAACTTACAGTCAAGGTCGACATCACTAGTGACCAGTTAATGGTCTTCACTAAATACCTGTGGAAGAGTAGAACAAGAAGTGTCATCAAAATATTCAGCACGAAACCGACAGTTCAAGTGAACTCCCAGTTACATTCCACATGAGTTGGTAAGCTCATCTCATTGTTCTAATCTCCACTCCACTAAACGAACTCATATAAATTCTTGCAAGAACGAATGAGCAAAAACCTAATATCCAAAAACTACTCACTGTGTCCCAACAGGCGCACCCAATGCAATAGCTCCCAAAGCATTAACAAGAGCCCCTGCAAATTTTTATACATCCAAGCTATCAACAAGGGATCTTGAAATGCCGCATAAGTTAGAGATTCAAATAAGGATACAAAAAATTCTTCTAAAAGAAGAAAACAGACCGGCTGGCAATGCAAGCGCACCACGAATGAGAGCTCTGAAATACTGCGGAGGTTTGCAAAAAAAAAAAAAAGGCTCAGATACGAACTCCAATGAAGTGAAGTCTTAAGTTATCAATGAAAGACGGAATAAACGAACGCTACCGAGGTTTGTGCAGGCGTCTCTCGGACAAGACTGTAGAGAAGGATCACGATCGGACACTCCATGACCTTAAACCACAAACGTCACAAAATCAACTGAGAAAGCCCCGAAGACGGTGGTGCGTAAGCTAGACGAGAGCGACAGGGAGGCGATGACATTAAGTACCCAAACGAGGCGGAGAGTTCGAGAAGGATCGGAGACGAGATCGACGGATTCGACGGCGCGAGCGATCCCCAATGCCGCCGCTAAGCTCAGTCCGCATGCCAAGTGGAGCGAAAAAGCGTAAAGCGAGGCGAGTTCTCCGGTCATGGAAGCTTCGTCGGAGGTGTTCGGCTTCCTATTCTTCTTTGTCTCCTCCATGCTCGCCGAATTCGCCTGATTCCCGACGATGGTGGCTGGTGGGACTCGTCGTTTGAAAAGAAGAGACGGTCTGAAACAGAGTAGCCCGGTCGAATATTGGCTTCGGTTTGGTCTGGGTCGGGTCGACGGTTGTGCAAGTCGTTTTTTTTTTTTGGTTGGGGGGGGGGGGGGGGGGGGGGGGTTGGGTTTTCTTTTATTTTTTTTAATGGAATTGATCAACATTGACATCAATATCATATTTATCCCAAATTAAGGCTGACCGTCGATGAACCCAAAAATAAATAAAATAGAAGCAAGATCGATTGAGGAAAAATAAATAATTATATATTTATCTAAAAATATATACTGGAAAAAGAACTAAAAAGAACCGTCATGAACATAAGAATGTTACCTCTTCACAATGTTAATAACTTTCTGTCCTACGACAAATTGTATGTCAATTTATTTCTTACTTCATTAAATCCTGTTTTATTATTTTCTCCCAAGTAAGTTTCGGCCGATCTCTTATTTTCTTCATGTCATGTTCTCGATAACACATTTTTTGCTCTTATCGGATCATCTGGGGATTTTCAAAGAATATGCCCAAACCATCTCAATTTATGTTCTATCATCTTTTTTACCATCGGTGCTACTCCAATTTTTTGTCGAATATCTTCATTTCTTATCTTATCTATCCTCGTATGACCACACATCCACCTTAACATCCTCATCTCCGCTACTCCTATTTTATGCTCATGTTGCCTTTGTGCTGGCCAATATTCAGCTTCGTATAGCATTGTCGGTCCTATTGTGGTTCTATAACATTTTCCTTTTAGCTTAAGAGGGATCTTGCGATCACATAAAAATCCTAATGCATTGCGCCATTTCTTCCAACCTGCTCTTATTCTATGGCTTACATCATTATCAATCTCTCCCATCTTTTGTAGTATTTATCCTAGATATTTGAAAGCATCTTTTTTGGATACATTCTGTCCAAGCTGTCCAAGCATATTCACGGATTCTTTATCTCATCCGCTTGCCATGCCAAACTCACACTTCATGTATTTGATCTTACCTCGACTTAAAGTAAATTCTTTAAACTCCAATGTGCTTCTCCATAATTCTAATTTAGTATCAATCTCAGCTCTGATCTCATCAATAAGTACAATATTATCTGCAAAAAAGTATACACCATGGCATCTCCTCTTGGATATCTTTCTTTAGCTCATCCATAACTAGGAAAAAAAGATAGGGACTCGAAGCAGAACCTTGGTGTACAACTTGGGGGGCATACACACTAAGGATATTCAAAATCAAATTTCCCACTACTAGCTTAACCAGAATAATCTTATCTCCGATTCTTTTCACATCAACAACTTTGTCTTTAAAATTTTTGTCGATCAAAATCTCAACTCTATTTATACTCTTTTTTTGTGCATGTGTACCACGACTTAAATTCGGTGCCTTCCTCTTCCTTAATCTTTTCTCCTACCCATTTAGTCTCTTACAAGCAAGCAATATTCACTCTCCTTCTAGCAAAAGTATCTGCTAACTCCCTCAACTTACCCGTTAAGTTTCTATGTTCCAACTCCCCAATCAAATCTTTACTCCTTGGGCATTTCTTGCCTCTCACACTTGCCCATAAAAGTGTGAGGACCCTAACTCACTTTTCACAACATCCGGGCACCTATGTGGCACATCACTCTGAGAATGATAGCCCAAGACTAGCTTCCTTACCCCTCGCACCCACCTATCTTGGTGCAAGGACCTTGCTCAATTTTTGCTAAACCCGGGTGCCGATGCAACGGGTCGCTAAAAAAGGTACGCCAAACGAAAAAACATAAGGGTTCATCTCATAAAAATAGCTCTTTTTTACAACCGGCTCGGTACGCCTCACGCAAGCCTCCTCCTTTACCCCGGCTTGGAATTGGTAATCGAGATAATTATGTGTAAACTACGTTTGATTTTTCGTTTTGGCCCAGAATATGTATGATTTTCATCGATATGCATTTTCGACAAACCGTGGTGTTATTTACAAAATTATGATTTCAAAATGATAATAAGATAATATTTTTGCTTAAGCCCTTGCGAAAACTTGACTAACAAACATATCTAAAGGCTTGAACTTTTAATGGATGGAATTAACGGAAGAACTCGATTACACTTTTATGACAAGTTTTAGGACTTCCAATGCACATATCGCTATTTTTTTTATTTGCAAATTCTTCTTTAATTTTTGGCATGCTCCGTTGCACATAAGATCACAAGAGAATCTCACATTAGGATATGAATGAGTGGAGTGTAAGGTGATATTTCCCCTAGTGGATGTGACTGAGTGGAGGATCCCACAAGGCCAATAACTTCACATGCTTGTTGAGCATGAGCACACACAGAATCTGCAATTTTTGCTGCTCCCGGAGCCACCATGGTAAGTAGTGACATAAGACTGTATGGTGCGCTGTTGTATCCTCAAACAGAGGAACGTAGTGAAACAAGAATTGGCATGGATGAAGAGCCAAGTCAAGTATATCCAGGAACAGCATGGCTAAGCTCTGGCAATGCAAGATCAAAGAATCTGGCCTGCATTGGATCATGATTCATATGCCGTTCTGCAAGTACTCGCTGCCGCTGTATGTTGAATAGCGCCTAATCAACAATTGATTACTTCAAGATCACATTGAGAGATTAACTGAGTGAATAAAGAGTACGAATAATTAAGTGAACTTGTGCTGTGGAGCTTCGGAGACCTTCTAGATGGTGATGGCCCCGTTTCGTGCAGTGCAGCGTCGCGGAGGCAACTATGCTGAGGAGCATTTTGATGTTTACCCTCATGCCAAGTGTACAAGGGGAAAGCTCCAGTTTGAATCATCTACATCGGATCCCACATGGAAGCAGCCTTACATATTGTGAAACGATGCTGGTGTAGTTCGGACCTGGTTTCTTTCTCGGCAGGATAGTTGGTTTCTTGATAAGTTTTGAACTGGCGACCACTGTCCAGACGGTTCAAGAATACCCTCATGAAATGGTTTATTCTCTCTGTCTGTGACGAAACTATTGATGTTGCTAGGGCTCTTCTTGATACTTTCAAGCAATAATCAGTATAGCAGCTGGACAGGGTTCTTTGATATCTACTTATGGGCGACACGGTCGATATAGGTCGAGACTAAAGGTCTATTTCATACTTGTCTCCCTGAGCAGCTGAACAGGTTGCCAGGATTTCATGAGCTATAATCCGTCACTCTCTTTGTAGTTCTTTGGAGGATGGCAGAGACTACTTAGGTGAGAATTATGAAAACATAGACATTGCCAATTGGCCATATCGGATTTTACTTGCAATCCTATTGAATTTAATGATTGTTAGCTACCTAGACATGTGGTTTCCACGAGACCAAGTGTGGACAGTGCCGGAAAAAATGGTCATAAGGGAACTCCAGGGAATAGATAAACCAAGTCTGCACTAGACAGATATCTTGTGTGGAACCTCAAAAATCCAGAGACCTCTGTAAGACCAACCCTGGAGTACCTGGATCGGTAATGTAATCCAAGATTCTGGAGCACTCTTCATCAGATAAAAGTCTCAAGTTAATATGTTAAGCACGTCTAGGAGTATGAAACAGTGAGATGCCGGGACAGTAGGACGTAATCCCACTAAAAGAACCATCTAGAGATGAGAGATGATTAGAAGCGCATCAAGAGTGTCGCCCATAAGAGATTCGTGGAGCTTGTCTTCTTGATATTTGACTGGCCAAACTTCTCGAACAGATCAATCAACTCGATCCAGCGAATATGGAGACAAGTACCAGCCATTGACATTGATGAAAATGTCAAACAAGCAAAAACGTCAAAGCTACGCATCTCCTTTTGGGCGGATGTGTGATTAAAGCGTCACAATAGAATAGGGGTTTCTTCTGTGATGGAAAAGTAACATCCACCAAAGACCAGCCAATTTTCTATGTTGTCCTTGCAAAGTGTGAATCCAGTTGTGGAGTTGAGTTGAGAATCTAGTCATCACTGGGAGAAGGGAGAGGTTAGCCTTTGTAGTCATTCCGGCCCATCGATTTCTCCATTGAAACTTCTTCCTGGAAAGATCTACTTCCACCTCCCCTGCATCCATCCCTTCTCATGTTTTCGCTAGCATCCACTCTCCTATTTACTTATTCTTCTCTGCTTGTCCATGAGACTGTAACCCCCCCACGTGCCGGTACAGATTTTCTCATTTTGCCGGTTTATTGTGCTTCTACTGAATCACTCTTGCCGTAGCAAGATGTGATTTGCCAAATCAAAGGAACCAAAAGATGTTACTTATTAGCTGCATATTTCATGCGCTAGTGCAGCACTGGCTTATTGTCGCTGGTCGAGCTCAAGCTGCTCTAAGTCCTCCGTATCACCCTCATCCTCACCCCCGCCACTCGCTGCTTGGAGACAGGGCTGCTCTTCTGGAATTCAAGAAGTCGATCAGATCCGACCCGAAGTCCGCGCTTGGTAACTGGAATGAAACAGTTGATGTCTGCAGCTTCACTGGAGTCATGTGCAATGCACAGCGTCACCGAGTGGTGAATCTCACCTTAAAAGACCAAGGCCTAGAGGGGCGGCTCTCGCCTTTTCTATCGAATCTTACGGGCCTTCGGTACTTGAGCCTTTCAAACAATAACTTTTTCGGTATGATTCCTCCCGAGCTTTCGTCCCTTCGACGCCTTCAGAGTCTCTGGCTCTATGAAAACAATCTAGAGGGTCCTATACCGCATTCATTTGCTCGTTTAACCAATCTTGTTACGCTTGTTCTATTGGATAACAAGTTGACAGGTACACTTCCAGTCTCTCTGTTTGCAAACTGCACCAAGTTGAAAAACATAGACCTCTCGATGAACTCCCTCGAAGGAGAGATCCCACCAGAGATCGGAAATTGCCGTGATCTTTATCAACTTTTTCTGTACAACAATCAACTCACCGGCCATTTGCCTGTCTCTCTAGGAAATGCTTCGCAAATGATCAGTATCGATGTAGAATATAACAATCTCGAAGGCCCGCTCCCTTCAGATATTGTGGAGAGGCTCCCTGTACTCGAAGATCTTCATCTTTCATACAACAAAATGCAAAGTCACGAAGGCAACACCAATCTTGACATTTTCTTCACATCCTTAGCAAACTGCACTGAACTGCTCGAGCTCGAACTGGAAGGCATGGACCTAGGAGGGAGCTTGCCAAATTCCATTGGCCAACTTAGTGTCCACTTAAAAACCTTGTTACTTGAAGAGAATCGGATTTTCGGGTCGATTCCCCCAGCCCTGGGCAGATTTCGCAATCTTTCTTTGTTGAACCTATCGTCGAATCTCCTTCATGGACCAATCCCGGAAGAGATTAAGGGGTTGTCGAGTCTGGAACGGCTCTTCTTATCTCGCAACTTGTTCAGAGGCAAAATTCCAACCATATTGAGCCAGCTTCCTCATTTGGGTCTGCTTGATCTATCATATAACGAATTCTCTGGGGAAATCCCCGCAAGTCTTGGGAATATGGTTAGAATGATCTCGCTTTTTCTTAACAACAATCTCCTTTCAGGAAATATACCGCCATCACTGGGAAGATTGTCCCAAGTGAACCAGCTAGATTTGTCACATAATCAGCTATCGGGAAGAATTCCGTCAGAGCTATTACTGGGCATTAATGAGATCAGATTGTATTTAGGTCTGTCTCACAACAATCTTGAAGGCCCTCTGCCACTTGAGCTCAGCAAGCTGGAAAAGTTACAAGCCATGGACCTCTCCTACAATAACCTCAACGGAAGTATCTTCTTTCAGATATTGACCTGCATCGAACTGAAAGTCATAGATTTCTCGCACAACTTGCTCGAAGGACACCTTCCAGATTCCTTGGGCGATCTGAGGAACCTAGAGTCCTTGGATGTTTCTTGTAACCGGCTCTCCGGACCCATCACCGCGAGCCTGAGCAAGATCGAGAGTCTGAAGTTTCTAAATCTCTCGTGCAACAACTTCCAGGGCATGATCCCATCAGGAGGCATTTTCAAATCCATCACGTCTCTGTCATTTGTGGGGAATAAGCGCCTGTGCGGGACGGTTCGAGGCGTACCAGTTTGCTCTCGAAAGAAAACTTGGTTCCGATCACGAATTTTCTTGATCATTTTCGTCGTGGTCATATCTGCATCAGCATGCCTGTCGGCTATATGCTGCGTGATTGGATACCGGCGCTTCAAGATCGTAACTTCTTCTGGGAAGACTGAACCGACAAACATGCCGAAGCCACCAGACCCGGTGGGCAACTTTCCAAGAATCACGTACAAAGGATTGGCAGATGCCACTGGTGGATTTGATGACCAGAGTCTGGTTGGATCAGGTAGTTATGGACGTGTATACAAGGGAGTTCTTCCTGATGGAACAGCCATAGCAGTGAAAGTGTTACACGTCCAATCGGGAAATTCCACCAAGAGTTTCAACAGGGAATGCCAAGTACTGAAGAGGATCCGCCACCGGAACTTGATAAGGATAATAACCGCTTGCAGCCTCCCGGATTTTAAGGCCATCGTCCTCCCTTTCATGGCAAATGGGAACCTCGACAGCCATCTCTATCTTCATTCAGGAACGGGCTTGGGCTCGAGATCTTCTGATTTGACCCTCATCCAGAGGGTGAGTATCTGCAGCGACGTAGCCGAAGGAATGGCTTATTTGCATCACCACTCTCCGGTCCGAGTCGTACACTGCGACCTGAAACCGAGCAATGTTCTTCTCAATGATGACATGACCGCTTTGGTCTCTGATTTCGGAATAGCGAGGCTGATTATGTCGGTCGGAGGTGGAAATGCAGCGCTTGTCGAGAACATGGGAAATTCCACAGCAAATATGCTATGCGGATCTATCGGATACATTGCCCCAGGTAAAGATCTCCGGTATCGGACTCATTGATCCTAAGGATTTGCACATTCGAGATCCGTTCAATGCTAGAGAAATTCAGTACAGTTGATTGCTTTTTCATGAACAAATGTTAGTCTTTTAAGTTGCGTATCTGTTGATGAAATTGCTTCGAACTGTCCAAAACTACCCGACATCTTTTAAACTTTTATTGCAGAGTACGGATTTGGGTCGAACACATCTACGAAGGGAGATGTTTACAGCTTCGGCATTCTGGTCCTCGAGATGGTGACTAGGAGGAGACCGACAGATGATATGTTCGTCGGGGAACTGAACTTGCACAAATGGGTCAAGAGCCATTACCACGGGAGGGCTGAAATGATTATAGACTCCTCATTGTTAAGAGCTTCGAGAGACCAATCTCCCGAAGTGCAGAAGATGTGGGAGGCCGCCATCGCGGAGCTCATAGAGTTGGGCATCCTTTGCACGCAGGAGTCGCCTTCCATGAGGCCTACAATGCTGGACGCCGCCGACGACTTGGATCGGCTCAAGAGATACCTTAGCGGCGACACTACTGCAACTTTTGCATCTTCGCTTGGAATTTCTTCATCCACTTTCGGGACTGATGATTGAATCTCATATCCATTTTACGGTTAAATTGTAGTTCCATCCACTTCATTCCTGAGTAAACACATCAGTGAATTCTCTTCCTTTTTTTGTGGGCAAAAACAAGATGACGTTTCTCACTGAAGATGTCCATGGAATTACCAGTACATAAGAGAGAGTACACTTGTTCGCAAGCTAATTAGGATACCTAATGAGCGAATTCAGAGAACAATTTCCACACTTTATCCGAACGGAATCGAGAATCTACTTGATGAGATATCAAAAGGAAACCACTAAGGCGACTTCCGATCAACTGTTGTGCCACCGTGATATTTGGTTTGCGGGAGGAAGAGACTCGTGAGTCCATGACAGCAACAAGCAGCAGCAAATATGGTCATTATCTTGCCAAAAGTGGCGCTGTCTGCGCTACCTAGTGTGAAACATGCTTGTACAGCGCCGTCCACTATGGCTTAAACGATAGTGGTGGAGCATGCTCGGACACGAGCAGAATCATGAAATCCTTAATGCGGTCCATGATGCCTGATGGCTTTGTTAGTCTCACCATCAAGCATGTTAGCGACAATTAGGCGTGAAGAGATGCGATTAGTTTACTGGACAAGAGGAAAGCGGAGAGATAAAGATGGGTCAGAAACCAAAAGTTTATTCTTAAAAGTGGCTCCTCCCTTTCCCAGACCAGGTAATGGTCTGTGACCCAACATTTTAAAATCCTTATCTTCAATTGTTAGGAGTGTTCTTTTCATCGAATGTTTGACGGGTCGAGCGTTCTCTTGGACCGCCCCCTTCACCGACCGTAAAGCCGAATTTGATTTCTATGGATCACTATCCAGTTTTCGGTTTCTACACAACGTGTGATTCTCGTTGTGCTGTGACATGTAGCGAAGCCTGCAATCATTGTACTCGATGCTGTACCCCAAAGAAGGTTCTGTAATTTCGACAGCGGGTAATGCTTCGTTAACCAGAACCTCTAGTCAACAATCGATAGTCAATTCCAAGCATCATCATCCAACTGAAGAAAGCGAACCGGCCACCAAACTTTCCACAATTTCCTGAAACAAGCAAAGTTGGGCTTCCGCTTGAAACCAATTTGGATTCTACAATACACTAACTAAAAGTTCCTGTAAGCGAAATATGCATAGATTTGGCAGAGAATCTAGCACTAGCTACAGCTCAGTCCCCGAACTGAACTCTCCGCGGGGGGATATCATTTGGCAATGATCGGTCGAGAAGCATCCATAGCAGCTAGGGGTGTCAAAATGGCCCGCGCCAGCCCTAAATTTAAGTTAATTTTGAGCCTTTTCGGGCCAGGCTGGCCCGACGCCCGACTTTTTTTAACACCCATATCTTTCTTTTAATTTAATTTTAAAATTTTTCTTTTTGATATTGTTTCATTTGATAGGTTTGTTAATTGACTTTGATTCGAAAAAATAAAAAAATTGAAAATAAAAAATAATCTGGCCCGGCCCGAACTCGGTACTGTTCAACTTCGGGCCGGCCCGGCCCGTTGACACCCCTAATAGCAGCTAACGCACTAATTTATGCCATGGAGAAACCTTTTAGTCCAGCAACCTTACTTACTTAAGTGAATGTGTATGGTAGCGTTTCTGTTCCTGAAAATATTTTTGGAATAGAAACATTTTTTTTGTGTTTCTGTTTTCGGTAATGATTTTAGGGAACAGAAATGCGTTTGGCAACTACATAAAGTTTCTGTTCCTGAAAAAAAAACCTTATTATTTGGTAAATACAAAAAAAATTGTTTTCTATTTTTTTTCATTTAATTAAGGGGATGATATATATGTCTTTATCTTTTTAACTTATTAAATCAAATTAAATCTCATTTATTCAATTTATTAAATCAAATTAGACCAATATATGTATAAGTAATTTATGCACAATTTATCAAATTACAATATGGACAAGATCAATTATAACAAAAATAATATGAAAGAGAACGCGAATTGCAATTGGACAATGAGAACATCAAATATGTTTTCTATAGATAGAAAAAATTACAATTATAAGTCACACATAAATGTTATTGAATAGTTAAAAATATGATTACCTTAAAGCGGGGACCCGTAGAAAAATATTAATTACACTTCTAGTAAAACCGAAGACTAATATAAAAAATATTTGTGCATTTAGGTACTTTTAATCCAATTGTGTAATTTTTTCAAACATAAGGACTGAAATGAGATGCGGGGTATCAAAGTTTCATGTTATGACTCTAAAGTAAAAAAAATTGCCTAAAATGATTTAACATGAATTTTTTGGTCAATTGAGGATTGTGCTCAATGAAGAGGCATGTGGGCCCAAACTGAATTTTAAAAATTTAAGAGTCCAAAATGAAAAGTGAATTAAAATGAAAATATAGACTATTTCTGGGTATTTTTCTGACCACGAATATTATTTTTCTTGGTTTTTGGTTATTTTTTTAATTAAAATAAATCCGAAAAATACCAAAAATTAAGAAATTTTTTTTTGTTCAAAATTGGTTCTCAAGGCTTGGCCAAAGCTTTGAAGATTGATTTTGTAATTTTATGAATTATTTTGATATTTTTAGTTATGTTTTTTAAATTAAATGATAAAAAATTAGGTGTCAACATCGTGCAAGAACAAAAGAGAAGATGGTGTGTTTAAAAATAAAAATTTTCCCAATTGTTTCTAAAAAATGTTCCTAATAAGTATTTTTTTTTTGTTTCTTATTTCTGCTTCAAAAGTGTTTTTATTTCTCAAAAATATTTTCGAAACACTTTGAAAACACTTTTTTACCGGTACGAACCTCTTCCCGACTGATTTGGCTCGCATCCTCCATAGATGTCCTGGTTAAGAACCCACGTATGCGCGAGCTCCGAGATTTGTACTCGGAACTCAGTAGTCATAACTAGGGGTGTCAATGGTTTGGTTCGGTTCGGTTTTTTGAAAAACCGAACCGAACTGAACCATTAGAAAATATGCCTGAACTGAATCAAAACTTATCCCGAACCGAACTGAACCGAACTGAACTCAGTTCGGTTCAGTTCGGTTCGGTTCGGTTTTCGGTTCGAACTTCTTTTTTTTTTTTTTTTTGCTCTGATCAGGAAACTCTCATAAATATAAGTTGGAATTCATTGATTTGCTGGATACATCCATCAAAGTTTCCACTCATGGGGTATCATTAAGAATTAAAGATACATTACTCGGTTACTTTTCTTTCTTTGTTTATTTTATCTTTTGGCATAAAATCGCCTTTTGGTACAATAGAATGGAATGAAATAGAGAACTCGGTTACCATGTCGATCAAGAATTATACTTTTCACCAATCTTCAATACTTATATTTATACTTCGTAAGCATTTAATCTTGTAAAGTTTTTAAGAAATGAGGAATGAAGTCATGATCCCTCCAGTCATAGTGGCACCAAACATTAGAACGAACAAATGCGCTCGTTTTTTTCAACTCAGAACGGAGATCATTTCAGTCTTTGCACAGTTCAATCTCCAGCATAGTGCTCTAAAATAATATCTGCCGTATGAAGTAAAAAGGAAGCTAATGTTGATGTTATAGGACACTGAACTGTACCAACAGTTTGTGAATAAGAAAGAGAAAATGCCATGGTGAATATAAAGAGTGCTGTAGAGATTGGTCACTGTCAAGACTTCATACGCCTACCATTCAAATGATCACCCATGTTGTCCGTCTCTCTGGCATTATCTTCCGTATTCCTGGACAAACCAATACTCACTCGATCTGATAAACGATACTAAACCGTCGGAACTCGGAAGTGATCATTCCTAAAGCCCTCAAAAGCTCTTCAACGAGTTAGTTAAGCATTGCTACTAGTAATATTCACCATAGCTCAAGTTCGAGCAGATCCATAAAAGTCCCTCTGCAAGAAGAAAGAGCACGATATGTGTTGTGAAAATAGGACACTAGATCGGTGTCGCAGCGGAATAGGATCGACGAGCGTTTGCAATTAATGTCGGGAGCCGTAGAAAGTCGACAGAGAAATAAAACGGAATAATAATAAAGGACACGAGACTTACGTGGTTCGGTCCGAATGTCGGAACCTACGTCCACGGGGAGAGCCAACAAATAATCCACTAACAAATCGGAGAATTACAAGATTACAATCCCTCACGCTCAAGTGTTTCCCAACCCTAGATTATACACCCGATACCCACGGTGTTTAATAACTCAAATAGACTCGACGCGGCGAACAAGTCTTTCCGAGCTCACTTCTATCTCTTGAGCTCTCTCTTGTTCGCTTGCTTTGTCTTCGGTTCTTCTTCTCCTTATATAGCCGTATGGAAGAGGAAGCATGCCAACTTGTGCCCAACTTATGCCTAACTCCCGAGTCAATGCCTAACTCGCGCCTAACTCCCGAGTCAATGCCTAACTCGTGCCTAACTCCCGAGTCAATGCCTAACTCGTGCCTAACTCCCGAGTCTTCATATATGGGCTCAAACTCGAGACACAATTTTAACAATTCTCCACCTTGGCTCGATGTTTGTAGCCAAGCTATAGTATTCGTGTTAACTCTCCCAGCGCCCCGATGGGCGCTTATGCTCTACAGACGCCAATCGAGCTCAAACAGAGCTCGAGCTTTGCCAAAGGAACCGGCTTCGTCATCATGTCTGCTGGATTTTCTGCTGTTGCTATTTTCATAATAGCAATCTCGCCCTTCGTTATGACATCTCGGATGAAATGGTACCTGATATCGATATGCTTTGTTCGCTCGTGATATATCGGATTATAAGCTAGATGTATCGCACCTTGGTTGTCACAATGTACAGTGACGCTTTTCTGATTCAGTCCAAGGTCCAAGAGCAAACCTTTCAGCCATATCGCCTCCTTTGCCACAAAGGTTAGTGCCATGTACTCTACCTCAGTTGAAGATAAAGCAACATGATCTTGTAAAGATGCTTTCCAACTTACTGCACCACCTGCTAGCATAAAAACGTACCCCGCTAATGATCTGCGACCATCCGTATCACCAGCATGATCCGAGTCCACATACCCTGTGGTCTTACTGCCGTTCTTGTCCCTTTGGTATGTGATACCAACGTCTGCTGTCCCCTTCAAATATCTGAGGATCCATTTCACAGCTTCCCAATGAGTCTTACCTGGGTGTTTCATGTAACGGCTAACAACACTTACAGCTTGTGAAATGTCAGGTCTAGTGCACACCATGGCGTACATAATACTACCCACTGCACTAGAGTATGGAACACGAGACATATGCTCCTCCTCTTCCTCAGTCTGCGGTGATAATTTGTCAGAAAGTTTAAAGTGTGCAGCTAAAGGTGTACTTACAGATTTTGCTGACTGCATGTTAAAACGTTCCACGATCTTCTCAATATATTTCTTTTGCGATAGACGCAAAATCCCTGCAGTCTTGTCACGCAAAATCTCCATACCCAATATCTTCTTTGCAGCACCTAAATCTTTCATTTCAAACTCAGCACTCAACTGCCGCTTCAGCACATCAATATCAGACATATTTCTAGCTGCTATCAGCATATCATCAACATATAACAGCAGATATATCAAAGACCCATCATCCAGTCTCCTAAAATAAACACAGCTATCCATCTGACTCTTAGAATAGTCCTGACTAGCCATGAAAGCATCAAAGCGCTTATACCATTGTCTAGGAGACTGTTTCAGCCCATATAAAGATTTCTTTAACAAACAAACATGGTCTTCCTTACCCAGAATAGCAAATCCCTCTGGCTGCCTCATGTAAATCTGCTCCTCCAACTCACCATGAAGAAACGCTGTCTTTACATCAAGCTGCTCCAACTCGAGATCCTGTGCAGCTACTAAGGCAAGTAAAATACGAATAGAGGTATGCCTTACCACAGGAGAAAACACTTCATTGTAGTCAATGCCCTCCCGCTGTGTAAACCCCTTCGCCACAAGTCTCGCCTTATATCTTGCTGCCTCGACACCAGGAATGCCCTCTTTCCGTTTGTAGACCCATTTGCTTCCAACAATCTTCTGGCTCTTGGGTACTTTAACTAGCTCCCATGTCTGATTCTGATGGAGTGATTCCATCTCTTCACTCATAGCCCCTAGCCACTGCGATGACTCAGAACTAGCCATCGCCTCAGAGTAAGACGAAGGCTCATCTGTCTCCACCTCGTCACCTACAGTCAAAGCATAAGCAATATTTGTATAACCATAACGTACCGGTGGTTTTATTTGCCTTCGCTGTCTACCCTCAACTAGAGTCTGCTGTGGCTGTACTGGTTGTTCACTATCACCGACTTCAGGAATTGCGGCCTCATCTACAGTCTCTACATCTGTTACCTCCGAGGTCTCCGGAGTCTCCACCTGAAACTCCACCTCACTACTGACACCATGATCTGTTTGCTCTGCTGGTAGTGTCCCAGGACTCCTCTGTCGAAGCATTGCAGTCTCGTCGAAGATTACGTCTCTGCTGATTATAAAATGGGGTAATCTGGGATCATTGCACCACAACCGGTAGCCTTTTACCCCTTCTGCATAACCCAGAAATATGCACTTCTTTGCCCTCGGCTCAAGCTTACCATCCCTCGCATGAGCATACGCAGGACATCCGAATATCCGCAATCCGGAATAATCAACAGGTTTTCCCGACCATACTTCCTCAGGAGTCTTCCACTCAATAGCAGAAGATGGAGATCTATTAACTAGGTAACATGCCATATTTACTGCTTCGGCCCAAAATTCCTTGCCCAGTTCTGCATGTGAAATCATGCACCGAGCTCTCTCAAGTAGAGTTCTGTTCTTCCGTTCAGCAACGCCATTTTGTTGTGGTGTCCCAGGAACCGTGCGGTGTCTCACGATTCCTTCCCTTTGGCAGAACTCGGTAAAATCCTTACCACAGAACTCCATGCCGTTATCGGTTCTCAGGCACTTGATTTGCTTACCTGACTGCTTCTCAATCAATGCCTTAAATTTCTTGAACCGATCAAACACCTCATATTTGTGTTTCAAGAAGTGTACCCATACCTTCCTTGAATAGTCGTCGATGAATGTCAGCATATATCTGGCACCTCCTTTCGAAGAAACTGGAGACGGTCCCCAGACGTCTGAATGGATGTATTCAACAGGTTGCTTGGTCGAATGTACAGCTGCACCAAATTTGACTCGGCGCTGCTTTCCGAAAATGCAGTGCTCACACAGGTCCAGCTTTTCTGTCTTCTGACCTTTCAGCAGCCCCCTTTCACTCAGCATCGTCATACCTGCCTCACTCATGTGCCCTAAACGCATATGCCATAAACGAGTCAAGTCAGAATCTGACTCACCTGATGAAACTGCAGCAATTCCAGACACGGTATCTCCCAGTAGATGATAGAGAGAATTCTTCTTCTTCCCTTTCATTACCGTCATGGCACCTCGAGAGATCTTCAGTACTCCACCTTCGGCGGTGTACTTGCACCCAATGTCATCGAGTGTCCCTAGAGAAATAAGGTTCTTCTTGAGTTCCGGTACATGCCTCACGTCTGTTAGCGTTCGCTCTATGCCATCGTGCATCCGGATCTGAACTGTCCCTATCCCCACAACCTTGCAGGCTGTGTTATTCCCCATAAGAACTCTACTACCATCTGTAGTTTGGTAGGTAGTGAACCAGTTCCTATGAGGAGTCATGTGATAGGAACATCCAGAATCTAGCACCCATTCGTCTCCTGACAAACTTGTTGATGCACATAGGACGGTCTCAGCATCACTGATACTCTGCTCGGCAATATTTGCCACATTGCTTGTGACGTTTTGCCCACCACCTTTATTTCTTAACTTTGGACAATCTCTCCGCATGTGCCCCTCCTCGTGACATTCAAAGCATTTCATGCGACCTTTGAATTTTCTGGGTCGCGATTTGGACCTACTTTTGCCTCTGCTGCTGCTGGGCCACCGGTGTTGATCTCTGCCTCGAATCACCAGTCCTCGCGCCACATCTTGCGATAGGCCGTCATCTCGTAGCTTTCGCTGCCACTCCTTTGAAAACATAGCAGATTTTACCTCTTCAGAGGTAATTGAAGTTCGTCCCTGTAATAAGGAGTCAGTGAAATGCTCCCATGATTCTGGCAAAGACGCCAGCAGTATCATGCCTTGTTCTTCATCTTGAAGGTTCTTTCCGACATTCTTCAAATCCATCATGAGTTTATTAAACTCATCTAGGTGGGTTCTGATGGACGTACCTTCAGTGTATCGAAACTGATACATCCGCTTCAGCATATACAGGCGATTGTTCAAACCTTTTGTTACATAGAGGGCCCGAAGTTTTGCCCACATTGCTGCGGCATCTTTCTCTTCAGCAACCTCTATTAACACCTCGTCCGATAGGTTCAACAGGATTATACTTCTGGCCTTACTCATCAGCTCGTCCTTGTCGGCATCTTTCATTGATTCAGGCAATTTGGCTTTGCCTTCCAATGCCCGGGCCAGACATTGAGTTGTCAGCAGCGCCTCCATTTTGACGCTCCATAACACAAAGTTGTTCCTTCCATTAAATTTCTCAACTTCTACTCTTGCTCCAGACATAATTGCAAAGTCTTAGCTCTGATACCAATTGTTGTGAAAATAGGACACTAGATCGGTGTCGCAGCGGAATAGGATCGACGAGCGTTTGCAATTAATGTCGGGAGCCGTAGAAAGTCGACAGAGAAATAAAACGGAATAATAATAAAGGACACGAGACTTACGTGGTTCGGTCCGAATGTCGGAACCTACGTCCACGGGGAGAGCCAACAAATAATCCACTAACAAATCGGAGAATTACAAGATTACAATCCCTCACGCTCAAGTGTTTCCCAACCCTAGATTATACACCCGATACCCACGGTGTTTAATAACTCAAATAGACTCGACGCGGCGAACAAGTCTTTCCGAGCTCACTTCTATCTCTTGAGCTCTCTCTTGTTCGCTTGCTTTGTCTTCGGTTCTTCTTCTCCTTATATAGCCGAATGGAAGAGGAAGCATGCCAACTTGTGCCCAACTTATGCCTAACTCCCGAGTCAATGCCTAACTCGCGCCTAACTCCCGAGTCAATGCCTAACTCGTGCCTAACTCCCGAGTCAATGCCTAACTCGTGCCTAACTCCCGAGTCAATGTCTAACTCGTGCCTAACTCCCGAGTCTTCATATATGGGCTCAAACTCGAGACACAATTTTAACAATATGAACAAGAACAAGAATAATAATAAGGACAAGATAATCTAGCACACAAGTTAGGAAAAAAGATGCAGCAATCAAGCACAATCAAGTTCCTTGATTTTTGTGGCCAGAAATCCCCATTTGCTTCAAAAAATTACTATGATAAAAATATGCCACTAATGCTTTAGCAGGAGCATATCAGTAACCTAAACTATTTCACGCCAACCCAAACACTCATCGTGTTAATTCTTCTCGGCGACGGCTGTACAATTTCACATCTATGTCTTCAAACTCACTTATCTATGTCACCCATACCAAGTACCAAGAAACTATAAAATTGCGGCAGCAGCAAGAAAATTAGCACAATAATGCCTTTCGAGGATTGCATAACCCAAGTAATCTCAGAATTCAAATCCCCTATAGCCTTTTGCACACCACAAGGATCAAGCAATGATAACCACACAACAACAGATGGATTCAAAATTCTTCGACAAAATAAAAACAGAAAAAACCTAACTTGGAGCTACTCCAATCAAGTTCCACATTGAAAACAGTCAATTCAACATATCCAAGCTATGCCGTTGAAGAAGCAGAAACAGGGGAAGATTCAGAGCTCGCCTGGATTAAATGAAAGACAGTAATGCTTACCGGAAGAGAGAAATCTTCACTTGTGAATAACAACTAGTTTGAACACTGAACATGAACATAACGCATATATGGAGGCTAAGCATTCAATACACAGTGTTAACCCCACACACACACACACACAGAGTACATTCAGAAAGAAGCAGCAGCAAATATAACCTCAAATGGCTACTAAAAATTGCTCATGGACAGAATGTAATGTGTTGTAAACTGAATTACACTAGAACTATCTATACAAGGCAGGGTCAGGAATTTCGTCGAACAGGTTGCAGTCATCAAATTTTCTCTCCGCGTCAGAAATTCACGTTTACAAGGCATCACAAACTGATTCGAGAGACGTGCCGAACTCAGAATTAACAGAGAATCGCGAATCTCGCTCTCAATGCTTGTTAAGACGGCTGTACAATTTCGCTATCCCATTTTTTCAATCTCCGAGATTTGTACTCGGAACTCAGTAGTCATAACTCATAAGGAGCTGATGACACCCCTCTCTGGATCTTCAGTTCAGGTGTCTTAACACTGGACGAATTACTACTACTCTTGCACACTGCCATTTTCCCCTACACGGCCATAGCTCACCTCAGATGGAGTTGAATAATCCGATTGGTAGTTGATACAGAAGTACACAGATTCGAATCCAAAAGGTCGTTGGCAAAACATGGTCCGTCCCCAAAACAAAGTACGCCGATCCAAGTTCAAGATCTCATAGCTAGGACTATGAAAGCTTTCGGGACTCTGTTTAAACAGTCCATGTGTACCCGAGCAAACCTCTTTCTCGCCCGGAAAAGAAATATTCAAGAGAATGAAACACTGGATTTTTTACACGATCTACAAAGGAAAATGTGCACTCTCAGATTATTACATCCAGCTTCAACCACAACTATGTATCATTCTCTCGATCCCTATTGACTCTAAAACAGAGCTCGATCGCGACACACAGACCAAGAAGCCCAAAACAGGACAACTCTAGGCTTCTGCACAACGCCTCACTTCCCTTACTCCTCCACCTCTTCAAAATAGTGGATACAGATCTGCACCAATTCCAATCCAAAAGGCCGTTGGCAGAACGAGTTCTTTAAGTTCTCATAGTCAGGACTAAGCTCGCTCTCGGGACTGTTTAAACAATCAAGGAAAAGATAGATTTCCAGATTGCAGAGAGATATAAGAATGAACACTGGACTTTGAAGGAAGTATTTAATCGATTCACATGATAATGGAAAATGTGCACTCCTGGCTTTAACGATAGCTATACATCAGTCTCCAAATCCTTATGACTCTCAAACGGAACTCGATCGCAACACACGGATCAAGAAGCCCAAAACAGGACAGACGCTTCTTGGTCCCGGGAACCAAAGAACACATTCCAACTAATTCACAAAAAATATAAATTTATGTCAAATTCAAACTGATAATTGAAAAAACTCATATAAGCAAAAAAAATCTCAAATATCCTTGATCATGAAACATATAATTGGCCACTATATTAAAAAAAAAAACCAAAATTCCAACCGTAATAATTGATATTGACACAATAGAAATAAGTAAATCTAGCAAGTGACCGAACTTTTAAAGAAAAATCATTATGGTCCAAGACCATGATAACATTGATAAGTAAAAACTTCAATCTATTTTGCTCTAGGCTTCTGCACAGCACCTTAATTCCCTTAATCCACCTCTTCAATCTTGGGCCCGGCACCAGCACCAGCACCACCAGAGCTAGCCTTATTGTCGTAAGGACCATAACCGTTGGGCATGTCAGCACTGCCACCCATCGGCACATCTCCGCCGGCACCCTGGTACATCTTCGCAATAACAGGGTTGCACAGGCCTTCCAGTTCCTTTAATTTGTCCTCGAATTCATCCACTTCAGCCAATTGGTTCCTGTCCAGCCACTCAATTGCCTCATCAATTGCCTTCTCGATCTTCTGCTTATCGGCCGGATTCAGTTTGCTGGTGAATTTCTCGTCTCTCACTGTATTTCTCATGTTGTAAGCATAGTTCTCGAGCGAGTTCTTGGCTTCCACCTTCTTCTTCACCTCCTCGTCCTCCGCCTTGTACTGCTCTGCTTCCTTCACCATCCTCTCTATCTCATCCTTGCTCGGTCTCCCCTTGTCATTCGTAATTGTAATCTTGTTCTTCACACCAGCAGTCTTATCCTCTGCCGACACATTGAGAATTCCGTTGGCATCGATGTCGAAACAAACATTGATCTGAGGAACACCTCTTGGGCCTGGAGGAATGCCCGTGAGCTCAAATTTGCCCAGAAGATTGTTGTCCTTCGTCCTCGCCCTCTCGCCTTCGTACACCTGAATGAGCACGCCGGGCTGATTGTCAGAGTATGTCGAGAACACCTGCTCTTTCTTCGTCGGGATCGTTGTGTTCCTTGGGATAAGAACAGTCATCACGCCTCCTGCGGTCTCAATACCGAGGCTCAGAGGTGTGACATCGAGCAAGAGCACCTCCTGCACTTTCTCGTTCCCTTCACCACTCAAGATTGCAGCTTGCACTGCAGCCCCATATGCAACGGCCTCATCAGGGTTAATGCTCTTGCACAACTCCTTCCCATTGAAGAAGTCCTGCAAGAGTTGCTGAACTTTCGGGATCCTCGTCGACCCGCCAACAAGAACAACATCATGAACCTGACTCTTATCGATCTTCGAGTCCCTCAAACATTTCTCTACGGGCTCCATACACTTTCTAAACAAATCCATGTTCAACTCCTCGAATCTCGCCCTAGTGATGGTAGCGTAGAAATCAGTACCTTCATAGAGCGAGTCGATCTCAATTGTCGTTTGGGTCGTCGAAGACAGAGTCCTCTTCGCCCTTTCACAAGCAGTCCTCAACCTTCTCAGAGCCCTTGCATTCCCGCTAATGTCCTTCTTGTGCTTCCTCTTGAACTCCTGCACGAAATGATTCACGAGCCTGTTGTCGAAATCCTCTCCTCCTAAATGCGTGTCCCCGGCCGTCGCCTTGACTTCAAAGATGCCTTCCTCAATCGTCAGCAACGAGACATCAAAAGTCCCGCCGCCGAGGTCGAATATGAGGACGTTCTTCTCGCCATCCTTCGACGCCTTCTTGTTGAGCCCGTACGCGATCGCCGCCGCGGTTGGTTCGTTGATGATCCTCATCACATTGAGCCCCGCAATCGCGCCGGCGTCCTTCGTCGCCTGCCGCTGCGAGTCATTGAAATACGCGGGGACGGTGATCACCGCGTTCTTCACCGTCTGTCCTAAGTAGGCCTCTGCGATCTCCCTCATCTTCGTCAGCACCATCGACGAGATCTCCTCGGGGGCGAACTGCTTCTCCTCACCCTTGTAGCTGACGACGATCACCGGCTTGTCGCCAGGGCCAGCGATGACCTTGAACGGCCAGTGCTTCATGTCGGACTGGACGGTCGGGTCGGAGAAGCGGCGGCCGATGAGGCGCTTCGCGTCGAAGACGGTGTTCTGGGGGTTCATGGCGACCTGGTTCTTGGCGGCATCTCCAATGAGGCGCTCAGTATCAGAAAAGGCGACGTAGGAAGGGGTGGTGCGGTTGCCCTGGTCGTTGGCGATGATCTCGACGCGGTCGTTCTGCCAGACCCCGACGCAGCTGTAGGTGGTGCCGAGGTCGATGCCGATGGCCTTGCCTTCGGGTTTCGGAGCCATTGATGGAGGTTCGAGTTTAGACTGCGATTGATCGGAATGTGCTTCGGGGAAAGAATCGAAGAAGAATATGATTGGTTTCTGAACGAGCAATAAGAATGTGTGAACAGCTTGTAATGGCTTTTTGTTGATGGTCTGAGTTGAAGAGCTTGGAGAGGGGAGGAGTATATAAAGGCCATGGCGGGAAAGTTCGAGAAAGTCCCAGAGGTAACTGGAAGAGGCTAGAGAGGGAGAGAGAAAGGGGACGATGAAGGAGAAGAAAGAGGACCCGTTCCTTTGCTTCCGGTATCGCTCGAGAGTTCTGGAGATTGGAAGGCGGTGGCCCGGTGGGAGTTCGACCCGACCCGGGAGATTACGTCGCGGGTTAAATGACGCTTTTGGTCCTTGTGATTTTGAAAAGACCCCATTTTTTTTACACCTAATTTCGTTTTATTGAAATTCTAGTCCAGGTATTTCCTTCCGGCTGCGGTCCTGCCCTTCAAACTTACACACACACACACAACCCCCAAAAAAAAAAAAAAATTACTGACCAATAAAAAAAATACCGAAAATTGATTAGTAGCCAGCCATTTAGGGCTTGCATGATAACACTTTCAGACGTCAATTTCTCTGCCAAAAGTCAATATGGCAGAGAAGTCAATTTGGTAAAAACACTTTCGAAGTAGAAATCAGTTTGATAAAAAAATTAACTTATGGTAGGATTTTTCACTTATGATAAGATTTTTTTTGTCAATTTTGAGAAATAAAAAGTTTAAACTTCTCGACTCCAGTATCACTTATTGGACTACCCCGCCTCCGCCGACCACCGAACGTCAGCCGGCGTCGCAGCCCGCCCGCTCGCTGCCCCCTCCGCCAGACTATCGACTACCGCTGCCGCCGCCCGCCGACCATCACCGCCACCGCAGTCGTTGCCGTCGCCCATCGACCGCCGCCGCCGGCCAACCACCGACGATCGCCGCGTGCCGACCACCGCCGCTGAAGATTTTGTTAATAATGTTTCAAAAGTAGAAATTTTCAATCGTTACCAAACGAATTTCTTTTATCAGAAGTCAATGAGGAGCAGAAATAGAAAAATCAATTTTTGCTTTTGAGGAGAAGTAGAGAAATCAACTTATGGTAGAGAAGTATTGTCGTGAGCGCGCTTACACGTGGCTCTTTGTATATACTATGTAAGCTTCCAAACAAATTACACTTTTTAATCCCCTTAAATTTTATAGATGATCAAATATTATTTTCGTCACAATCGAGACGAGTTACTAATTAGTAATTAGGAAATCCCACGACTATAAAGTATGACTGTCGCGACCCTCTCGAGGTTGCATGTGGGCTCTCGAGGGCTAATGGGCCGTCCAGTCTAGTCGGACGCGGGCCTCTCCCAAGGCCCGTTACCCAAATCGCAACGGAGGTATGCGTAGTCGACCTTCAGTGTGGTCTGGTGACATGTGCTAAGTGTGCATGCCATGGAGTCGCCACCAATCATTTTTTGGAGGGTATGATTGGACCACCCTATTGAATAGTCGGGAGTTTCTATTCAATTCTGCGATAACCAGAGAAATGGGTTCGGGGACTTAGTTACGTCAACTGTCAGAGTTGACGCCCTTTCGGTACCTAAGTTGACTGAATTTTCTTACCTAAGATTTCATGCAGATGAGTGGAGTACGAATCCTAAATCTAGGAATTCATGCAAATAGGAATGACTATCCTAGCAATCACAATCAATAATAAAATGCGCAAATCAATGAATCAAAATATGTAAAATAATCACATCAAATCAACATGACACTCCTAATAAGGCTCTATTAGCCTAAATAAGTATCAATCAAGCTTAGGAATGATTTAGACATGATTTTACCCATCAGGGGTAAAGTCGTAATTTTGAGACAAAAGGGACGATTTGCCTAAAAAGGGAAAAATCGTCATTTCGGAATGAATCCGGAGTAAAACAATGTCAAAAATAGGTTTGGTCACTCAATTGACCAATTTCCTATTTTTTTTGCAATTTTCATGATTTTCTGGAATTTTAGAAACCGATTTACCATTCGAAGGGGTAAAATCGTCATTTTCTAAAAATGGGAATGAAATGTGGAAATCTTAGACATAAGGTTTAGCCACCTATCTGGCCCATCACCAAATTCTAAGCAATTTCCACAATTCATCGGAATATCAAAGACGATTTACCCTTTGAGGGGTAAAATCGCCATTTTGGATTAAATGGGAGAAAATCCAAAAAATGGAAACAAATCAATTTTTTTTTGTCATTTTCAGCCTTCAAAAATTTTTAGAATTTTTTTAGGAATTTTCTGCAATTTTTTTTTTGAATTTTTCCTTAATAATTCATTTTTTTTGGAAATTTTTTTTATTCTGAAAATCACCTAATCACGACACGTGGCTCATCTGCAGACGTCCGATCTAGCATTTTTTTTGTTTTTGTTTTTATAGGACGCAACACAATGCAAAAAATAAAGAAGATATTAAGTCATTATACAACATAAACATAAGCAAAGGAGATGGGATCCGGTGAATTTTACGACGTCGGAGTCCGTCGGTGCTCGTGCAACAATGTGTGGGGGTATAAACCACCAGCAGGAGGCTCGGCCTTCCGATTCTGGGGTAGCACAATATGATTTACAGAAAATAAATAAATAAAACACCTTGGACACCAATAGGAGGCTTAGCCTTCCGATTCTGGGTCTTTTATGCGAAATATAGAAATGCTATGACATAAAGTAAATACACAGCAAATATTTAGACACCAACAGGAGGCTCGGCCTTCCGATTCTGGGTCTTTTATGCGAAATATAGAAATGCTATGACATAAAGTAAATACACAGTAAATATTTAGACACCAACAGGAGGCTCGGCCTTCCGATTCTGGGTCTTTTATGCGAAATATAAAAATGCTATGACATAAAGTAAATACACAGTAAATACGAAAAATACAAAATAAACAATAATCCGAGCTCGGATGAGGAGGACGTTGAACTATTTTCACAAATCCGAACGGTGAAGATGAAGAAAGAATTGAGATGAGATTATACACAAAATTTTACCTCGATCCGATGGTCGAATTGACCGGAAACTCAAGAAATGTCGGCGGGTATACAATTCCCACGCCTGGAACAGCTTCTGATTTGGTTGCTGTACGACCACTTTGAGAGATTTTTTTAAAGATCCGAACGGTGGATATGAAGAAGGGATCAAGAAGACCTTGTACACAAAAAATCAGCTCGATCCAACGGTCCAATCGGCCGGAAACACAAGAAATGTGGAGGGTGGTAGTGTGATGACAAAAAAAAATGGAAGAGAGAATATGGGGAAAAAAATGAGCGTGGGAGAGGAAGAAGAAGAAGAAGAAGAAGAAGAAGAAGAAGGAGGAGGAGGAGGAGAGGAAGAAGCGCTACGGATGATTAGGGGGGTATAAATAGTAATAAAATAAAATAATAAAATAGTAATATAATAATAATATAATAAAATATTAAAAAGTAAAAATAATAAAATAATCAAAAGTGAAGACAAAATGATTAGTCCCATTTTCCTTTTAAATGATGATGTTTTCACTCTTTTTCCTTTTAATCATTACTAATATTTTTGTCAAATTCAATTTTATGGTGATCAGAGAACACCCGAAATCGAACTTGAATTTTACTGTTTTATGAGGTCTTAAAGTAAAGAAAATTAAAAATAAAAAATACCGACTATTTGTGACCTCAAATATTATTTTTCTTGATTTTCTTTTTTTTTTCTTTTTTTTTGTATTTTTCGAAAATATATTAAAAAATGAAAATTATGAAAATTATTTTTTTGGTCAAAATGGTTCATTTAGCTTGGCTAAGGTCACCAAAATTGATTTTTCAATTTTTCAACTTTTTATGGATTTTCTATGAATTTTCAAAAAAATAAAATAAAAATAAATAAATAAATAAATAAAAAGTTGATCAAAATTTAGGTGTCAACAGCTGCCCCTCTTTGAGAGGAATCTCGTTAGAGGTTTCTCTCAAAGATAAGGTGACACCTGAGTCCTGATCGACTCGACTCGGGAAACTAAAGGAAAAGGAGTCTTGACATCCAATCTACATGCTTGTCCGTGTATGCTCTTTCTTGAAGGGGGAAACATTCATTTGACATGAGAGAGTGAGATAATAAAGAGACATACCTGCCACTTACCTGTTCGATGTTTGTGCGATTTTCGCGGTGTTTGATGGATTCAAGAGAATTTCTAGGAACTCGTTACTAAAGTATCCTAGAGAGGTTAAGCTCTGACCCGTATGGTAGGTCAAACCATAATGGGATTCCTAACTGATAGGAATCTAAGGAAGACGTGTCCCATTTGGGATTTGCCAAGGATTTTGATCCGTATGGTGGATCGGACCATTGAGTTGGCCATTTAAGTGATTTTTACTATTGGGTTGACCCTTCAGGCGGTTTCTACCGTTGTGTTGACCCTTCAGGCAGTTTCTACCATGAGTTTGACCCTTCAGGCGGTTTCTACCTTCATGTTGACCCTTCAGGCGGTATCTACCGTTGAGTTGACCCTTCAGGCGGTTTCTACCATTGGTTGACCCTTCAGGCGGTTTCTACCATACATTGACCCTTCAGGCGGTTTCTACCATGAATTGACCCTTCAGGCGGTTTCTACCTTGTGTTGACCCTTCAGGCGGTATCTACCTTGGTTTTGCTTTGAAAAGGGGTCTCATGACGAGGGTTCTCCACGTCCAATGAGACTGCCTGGTTTTTGAAAAGGGGTCTCATGACAAGGGTTCTCCACGTCCGATGAGACTGTTTGATATTTTTGAAAATGGGTCTCATGACGAGGGTTCTCCACGTCCGATGAGACTGTTTGATATTTTGGAAAAGGGGTCTCATGACGAGGGTTCTCCACGTCCGATGAGACTGCCTGGTTTTTGAAAAGGGGTCTCATGACGAGGGTTCTCCACGTCCGATGAGACTGCCTGATTTTTGAAAATGGGTCTCATGACGAGGGTTCTCCACGTCCGATGAGACTGTTTCTTTTAAAAGGGTTTTTCTTCCCCCTTTTTTTAGAGATCCCGAAGTTTGTCGGGAATTCAGTTTTGAAGGAGTGAAAGATTTTATTTTGACAAAGCTTCACTTGAGTCTGCTGAGCCGACATTCTGAGAGCTGGGTTCTCCAGGTATCCTGCAGAAAGTTCAAACCTGAAAGATTTTTCTTCACCAAGAAAATGTTAATAATCTTTGGGAAGACAATAATTGTCCAATTGACAAAATTTTATGACTTAAGTTTTAGTCATGAAATGTGCATTTTGATGCTGGAGGTTATCCAAAGCATTCTTACAACATGCAAATGTGATCACAAATTCCTTGCATGGAAAATTCGGATCAACAGTTTGAAAATTCCAAAAAGAGTTTGTTCAAAACATCAATTGGAATATTTCTCGACAAGGAGGCCATCTCATCTGTTTTGAGGTAATGATTTTTATAGGGGATGTACTCAATTCCCTACTGACCTGTGCCTAGGTTTTAGGCTCATTCGCAGCGCATACATTTTGATCGGTCGGGAGGTCTTCCACGGGACCGTAATGTTGGGCTTGGATATTGGTTTTCAAAGGGGGGACTCACTTTTGAGTCGGGGCCATTGAATGAAAGTCTTCACCATCTGCTCCGGGTTTACAAGTCAAGAACCCTGCAAAATGAGAAAGAAATAGTCTTGCTCGTACTTCTTCGAGCTAAGCAATATGTTAACCCAAGTGTCTTAGTCAGAGAAGACTGTTTCAGGGTTGTGACATTGGTAGGATTGGGGACCGAAAAAGACTTGTTTTTGGCCCAGAATTCGTGACGGGTTTGACATTGGTGATCATTGCTGATTTGCCTCCTGTCATTTCCTTTTTGCATCTTTAGTCTTTGAGGTGCGCAACCGATTTTGAGGTGTGCACCAGCTCTTTAGAGAGCGTCTCTTGTGGTATTAAGAGGTTGACAACTCTTTCTGTGTTTTTGCTCCACAGCTGACATCATTTGGGGAGCAGTCTTCTTGATCTGATTCCATTAGGGGTTTTTTCTCTTCTTTTCCCTACCAGGTTTCTTTAGGGATCGATCAAATTGTTCACCCGAGCATCGGCCTCGCTTTTACCAGGCACTTTGCTTTTTCTTGATGCTGGGGATTTCTTTAATCTCTTGTCGCAAGTGGGATGCTTGGCAATTGTGCTAGATATATGACTTGGCTCTTAGCACGCTTGAGTATCAACTTAGTAGTTTCTTCGTAAACCCTAAGTCTTGAACTTCTCCGTTCCTGAAGTGATTTATCTTTGCTTTGGAACTTGCAATGATCACCAATGGGTTTATGAAATGAATTTGCAGGCTCAACTTGGCTATGCAAAGGATATGGTGTGTGGGATAGAGAAATGAATGCTTCTCATCATCCTATAGCATTTGGATTACCATATAAACAACACACAAAGATTGATGTTAGTCCGAGCAAGAAAATTTCTAACCATTTTCTCCTGATGTTGCTGGACTCACCTCCATTTTGCCCCAATGTGGGGTGGTTCTTGACAGGGTTGAGAATGAAAACCGCCGTTCGAAGGGGTTGTCAATGGTCACCTGTAGTGTTTGGGGATAAGAAACGAATGCCTCCGTCGTCCCAATCCATGTAATCGCTGCGGATGGTCCCTACTTTCGTAGGTCCATATTTTGCTATCTGATCCGCTCCACTTCTCTTTCAAGTGTGTATAGGACGTGTTTGGATTAGGCTTTGCCTTTCGTCTTTTGAGAAAACGTCCTTTTGAAAGTTTTGAACTTTTGATTGGAAAAAATCTCTTTCATTTTCTCCAAAAATTTTACCCGTCAAAGGGATTTTATGATGCACCATGCATGTTCTTATTCATGTTTAGACAACCTCCTGTTTTAAAACATGAATGCCAATGAAGTTTGAATTCTATGTCTTTTCTAGACATTAGATTCTGAAAGCTATTCTTTTTCTCTCTGTTTTTTATTTAACATCTTCAATGGATTGGGGAAAGGGATACTTACCTGTCCCCCGCGGCTGGAGATCCCTGAAAATGCGGAAGAAACATGTTATTGTACGTTCACGAATTTTTCAAAAAATTAGAACGATACAATTTACCCTTGGTCATGTATTCCAACGGGTAATACATGGGATGTGAAAACCCGTTTTGCCTTGATGGCGAGCCCCTGTAAAAAACAAACAATAAGTGTCAGTTTGCGTTCCATAATTCAAGACAAATTGGAACGATACCGCCTTGTTCTTGCTTGGCGTTTTCATTTGAACACAAACGCGCGGCTTGCAGAATTTGGCTTTCTATCTTGTGGCCTTGATCCCTCCGTTTGGTTGGCGATAAATCCTTCTCAAGGATTTGCCCTAGAGGAGATCCATTTGTGATTTTGGACGCATTCCGGCGCCACTCTTCAAAGTTCCTTTTATTCAAGGAAAAAGAAAATTGTTATCGGAATGCATGTCAAAGCATGATGTGTGGAAGCGATACTTTTTACCCTCCACTCGATCTTATAATCAAAGACCATTTCTTGGAGTGCATGACTTCCAAGGCCGATAATTTTGTTCGCTCCCCAATTAGTGAGTTCTTTTCTTTTGTGGCTTTCGGCGCCAACGCCTTCCTGTTAAATGAGGAAAAACTCATGTTACATGTGGGATTTTTGGAGATCAAATTGGAACGATACAAAGTTACCGTTCACCCAAATTTGTATCTTGGGGTTTACTTCTGATGCGGACGACTATGTCATTGCGTCCCTGGATTTTGCCAGAGAAGAAACGTCCGGCGTACAAATGATTCACTTGCCCCAGTTAGGCATGGTTTTTCATGCCTGCCCCAGCTAAATTCATTCCTGCATTTTGCTGCAATCATCATCCACTTTGGGAATGTCTTCTCTCGTCTGTATTTATGGGTGTTGTTCGTGAGATTAACGGCCGTTCTGCCCCAGTTGGGCGACGTTTGTCTTGGCAACATGCCTTAGCACTTTCTGTGTTTGTTGGCGATTTTCGATCCAATTTGAAGAAGTCCATGCACTCCCATGGGTTTTGCCGATTCTGATCTTCTATCTCAATTGTCAGGATCTTCAATTATTTTTATCCGTCTCTAGACAGCTTGACATTCTTGGGATTTGTCATGTGGCGATTTTGTGATTCTCTCGATCATCGTCGCCATTTGAAGTATTTGATGTTTCTCTTTTCCGTGTAGCGGAGCGATTTGTCCCCAACCACTGGATGCTTTGTCTGGGGTTGGCTGATTTAGTCGTAGGCAATTTGATCCTGCCGCATTGACGCATTCAGGCTATTTGACATCATTAAGCTTGGGTTTACTCGTGATTGAGTACTTCAACAACCTGCGCGATGAAAGGAGTGAAAGAGTCAATTCACCGCATAAGGAGCTTTAATTGAAACGATTACGGATTTACTATCCCCGCTCTGGTCACTTCTGGAGTCCAAGACGGTGGAAATTCTTCAGTGGTCCCATTCATTCTCGTCATCACCTGCAAGAATGAAAAACCATATCAACTCGTGAACCAGTCAATCTGATTTGGAACGGATACAACTTTTTCGACTTAGGGAGAGCCAATCCTAATTAGGTTGCTCCTTCTTCATAATTTGATTCAATTTGTCATTGCAATCCCAATGGGTGACATCTGCTGAAGGCACATTTCTTTCCGTCTTATAGGGAAGACAAATTTTCCTTCGTTTGTTTTTGACCATCTTATCCTGTAGACAAAAGACATAAAGGTCCCCATCAGGTATAATATTCGAAGGGCTTATTGGAACGATTACAGTTTCACCATCGTTCCATGATCATCTTGCATGTGATCGGATGAGGACATTTTCGACAAATGTATGCCATGTAAAACATGTCCCTCGTGTCTATCCACAAATGGATTTTCCTTCTCTACCTGTTTTTCACCTGAGAGGAAAAGATAGGAAATATTATGCCGGTATCTGATTGAAAATCAATTAGGAACGACACGTCTTTACACTTGACCCGGCTGCCCCGGTCAAAAGGCATTTGCCCTCATCAGTTGACTCTCCAGGGTGGTCCAGCGCTTTTCCATGCCATCCTGGTTCGTTTCAACTCGCGACTGATTCTTCACACAAGTCTTTGGATTTTGATTCACAAGCGGCGCTGAATGACCTTTTGGTTTCGAGGTGTACCAATCATTCACATACACGCGCATGAGACCAGTGAGGTTTGACTTCTAAGAATCAAAATAAGGTTTGGAACCTAAGGCCAAGGCTCCCACTTCGAGTTCTAGAAAGGGTAGATTCCATTGCACAACTATCGTTGCATTGGGACCCAATCCATAGTTCGAAATGAGCAGAATTAAAAATGGATTACCCCGTGTTTTTCCTCACGGAGATTCCAATTTCAATTCCTTCTATTATTTTCCTAAAGAGTGCGCCCGAGGTTTTAGGCGCGGCTGTGTGTGTTCATTGTGTCGTGCTAAAGCAATAAACATGCATTTCATTTAGCAAACACCGCTTCAATATAAACATCCACACAATCATACATCCTAAACTCCTACCTGCATAAGACAGAGTTAACGAACACTTCACCCCTTATTTCTCCAATCTGCAAAAACATTTAACACCTCAAGGGTTAAAGTACGTACCTCAACTTGAAGAGCATCAGCATAAAACATGTCAGAAAAACCAATCAACTTTTTAATCGGCTCAAGTTCTCTAAGTCCCCAGTGGAGTCGCCAGTCTGTCGCGACCCTCTCGAGGTTGCATGTGGGCTCTCGAGGGCTAATGGGCCGTCCAGTCTAGTCGGACGCGGGCCTCTCCCAAGGCCCGTTACCCAAATCGCAACGGAGGTATGCGTAGTCGACCTTCAGTGTGGTCTGGTGACATGTGCTAAGTGTGCATGCCATGGAGTCGCCACCAATCATTTTTTGGAGGGTATGATTGGACCACCCTATTGAATAGTCGGGAGTTTCTATTCAATTCTGCGATAACCAGAGAAATGGGTTCGGGGACTTAGTTACGTCAACTGTCAGAGTTGACGCCCTTTCGGTACCTAAGTTGACTGAATTTTCTTACCTAAGATTTCATGCAGATGAGTGGAGTACGAATCCTAAATCTAGGAATTCATGCAAATAGGAATGACTATCCTAGCAATCACAATCAATAATAAAATGCGCAAATCAATGAATCAAAATATGTAAAATAATCACATCAAATCAACATGACACTCCTAATAAGGCTCTATTAGCCTAAATAAGTATCAATCAAGCTTAGGAATGATTTAGACATGATTTTACCCATCAGGGGTAAAGTCGTAATTTTGAGACAAAAGGGACGATTTGCCTAAAAAGGGAAAAATCGTCATTTCGGAATGAATCCGGAGTAAAACAATGTCAAAAATAGGTTTGGTCACTCAATTGACCAATTTCCTATTTTTTTTGCAATTTTCATGATTTTCTGGAATTTTAGAAACCGATTTACCATTCGAAGGGGTAAAATCGTCATTTTCTAAAAATGGGAATGAAATGTGGAAATCTTAGACATAAGGTTTAGCCACCTATCTGGCCCATCACCAAATTCTAAGCAATTTCCACAATTCATCGGAATATCAAAGACGATTTACCCTTTGAGGGGTAAAATCGCCATTTTGGATTAAATGGGAGAAAATCCAAAAAATGGAAACAAATCAATTTTTTTTTGTCATTTTCAGCCTTCAAAAATTTTTAGAATTTTTTTAGGAATTTTCTGCAATTTTTTTTTTGAATTTTTCCTTAATAATTCATTTTTTTTGGAAATTTTTTTTATTCTGAAAATCACCTAATCACGACACGTGGCTCATCTGCAGACGTCCGATCTAGCATTTTTTTTGTTTTTGTTTTTATAGGACGCAACACAATGCAAAAAATAAAGAAGATATTAAGTCATTATACAACATAAACATAAGCAAAGGAGATGGGATCCGGTGAATTTTACGACGTCGGAGTCCGTCGGTGCTCGTGCAACAATGTGTGGGGGTATAAACCACCAGCAGGAGGCTCGGCCTTCCGATTCTGGGGTAGCACAATATGATTTACAGAAAATAAATAAATAAAACACCTTGGACACCAATAGGAGGCTTAGCCTTCCGATTCTGGGTCTTTTATGCGAAATATAGAAATGCTATGACATAAAGTAAATACACAGCAAATATTTAGACACCAACAGGAGGCTCGGCCTTCCGATTCTGGGTCTTTTATGCGAAATATAGAAATGCTATGACATAAAGTAAATACACAGTAAATATTTAGACACCAACAGGAGGCTCGGCCTTCCGATTCTGGGTCTTTTATGCGAAATATAAAAATGCTATGACATAAAGTAAATACACAGTAAATACGAAAAATACAAAATAAACAATAATCCGAGCTCGGATGAGGAGGACGTTGAACTATTTTCACAAATCCGAACGGTGAAGATGAAGAAAGAATTGAGATGAGATTATACACAAAATTTTACCTCGATCCGATGGTCGAATTGATCGAAAACTGAAGAAATACCGGCGGATGAACAGTTCCCGCGCCAGGAACAACTTCTGATTTGGCTGCTATTCGACCACTTGGAGAGATCTTTTTAAAGATCCGAACGGTGGATATGAAGAAGGGGTTAAGAAGACCCTGCACACAAAAAATTAGCTCGATCCAACGGCTCAATCGGCCGGAAACTCAAGAAATGTCGGCGGGTATACAATTCCCACGCCTGGAACAGCTTCTGATTTGGTTGCTGTACGACCACTTTGAGAGATTTTTTTAAAGATCCGAACGGTGGATATGAAGAAGGGATCAAGAAGACCTTGTACACAAAAAATCAGCTCGATCCAACGGTCCAATCGGCCGGAAACACAAGAAATGTGGAGGGTGGTAGTGTGATGACAAAAAAAAATGGAAGAGAGAATATGGGGAAAAAAATGAGCGTGGGAGAGGAAGAAGAAGAAGAAGAAGAAGAAGAAGAAGAAGAAGGAGGAGGAGGAGGAGAGGAAGAAGCGCTACGGATGATTAGGGGGGTATAAATAGTAATAAAATAAAATAATAAAATAGTAATATAATAATAATATAATAAAATATTAAAAAGTAAAAATAATAAAATAATCAAAAGTGAAGACAAAATGATTAGTCCCATTTTCCTTTTAAATGATGATGTTTTCACTCTTTTTCCTTTTAATCATTACTAATATTTTTGTCAAATTCAATTTTATGGTGATCAGAGAACACCCGAAATCGAACTTGAATTTTACTGTTTTATGAGGTCTTAAAGTAAAGAAAATTAAAAATAAAAAATACCGACTATTTGTGACCTCAAATATTATTTTTCTTGATTTTCTTTTTTTTTTCTTTTTTTTTGTATTTTTCGAAAATATATTAAAAAATGAAAATTATGAAAATTATTTTTTTGGTCAAAATGGTTCATTTAGCTTGGCTAAGGTCACCAAAATTGATTTTTCAATTTTTCAACTTTTTATGGATTTTCTATGAATTTTCAAAAAAATAAAATAAAAATAAATAAATAAATAAATAAAAAGTTGATCAAAATTTAGGTGTCAACAATGACCAATCAGATCAATCGATCGAGATTAATTTCACTAGAAGGTTGTTGTTCTTATTTTCAATTTACACCCAAATATTACTCATGGAAATGATGAGGCGGACAAATTAGACAAATCTTCTTCATTTTACGAATTTATTTGTTTCGTGAAAAATAAATAATTTGAAAAATATTTTCCTAAATATGATCGTTTGTATCACTTATAAAAATGAATAAGGTAAAAAAATTATTAGATGTTTAGACATAAGTGTTGACACCTAAATTTTGATCAACCTTTTTCTTCCTCTATTTTTCAAAAATTCATAGAAAATTCATAAAAAGTTAAAAAAATTACAAAAACCAACTTTGGTAGCCTTGGCCAAGCTAAAGGGACCATTTTGGATAAAAATATTTTTTTCATATTTTTCCTATTTTATTATTATTATTATTTTCGAAAAATATAAAAATAAAAATAAAATAAAAAAAGTAGTATTCGAGGTCACAAAAATATATACAAATAGTAGGTATTTTTATTTTTAATTTTCTTTACTTTAGGACCTCATAAAACAGTAAAATTCAGGTTCCATTTTAGGTGTTCACTGACCACCGTAAAATTGAATTTGACAAAAATATTAGTAATGATTAAAAGGAAAAGGAGTGAAAACATCATCATTTAAAAGGAAAAGGGAACTAATCATTTTGTCTTCGCTTTTGATTATTTTATTATTATTTTTTTTACTTTTTAGTATTTTATTATATTATTATTATATTATTATATTATTATATATTTTTTATTACTTTACTCTCCTCCCCTCTCCTTCATCACCCGCAGCATTCCTCTTCTTCTTCCTCTCCTTCTTCTTCTTCTCTTCTTCTCTTCTTTCTTTTCTTCTCATTTTTTTCATCCTCCCCTAGATTACGGCGACCACCCTCATCGCCACCTTGCTCCGCCACCCTCCGACGCCGTGCCGAGATCCCGTCCGTCTTGCTGTTTATCACGACCTCGTGGAGCTCCTAGATACCGCAATCCCCCTCCATCTTCCTCCTCTGTTTCGCCCCCTGCCACGTCGTCGCTCTTCGTCGTCGCCGCTTGGCCACGAATCCATCGTGTTCGGGCCGATCCCGGCCGTGGGCCGATCCCGTGGGCCGGTGGCCGTGCGCCTCGGCCATGGCCGAGGCCGTGGGCCGAGGACGTCGGCCGAGTGGCCGTGCGTATCGGCCATGGCCGAGGCCGTGGGCCGAGGCCGTAGGCCAAGGCCATGGGCCAAGGCCATGGCCGAGCCCATGGCCCAGGCCGTGGGCCAAGGCCGTGGGCCGAGGCCGTAGGCCAAGGCCATGGGCCAAGGCCATGGCCGAGCCCATGGCCCAGGCCGTGGGCCGAGGCCGTGGGCCGAGGCCGTGGCCGAGCCCATGGCCGAGGCCGTGGGCCGAAGCCGTGGGCCGAGGCCGTGGGCCAAAGCCGTGGGCCGAGGCCGTGAGCCCATAGCCGGTCCATGGCTGAGTGAATTGGCCCGTTTCCGAGCCGGGATTTATTTATTTTTTAAATTATTATTATTTATTACCGGTCTTAAAACTTGTAAAATTGATTGTTGACATTTTGATGTGGTGATCGACAGGTGATGTGCATGGAGATGGTCGCAGGCTGGGGCTGGGCGATTGAAGGCCGGTGTCCAATCCGGTATGTTTTACGTACCCGATCCGTGTATTAGGGTTATTTTTCTAAAATGTCGCCATTATAGATTTGGTTTGCATGTATTTATCTCAGTTCAGTAGTTAGCTTATTTATCTGGTTGAGTGTTGTCTATTGCCAATGATATGCTTTTTGTTAAAATATTTTCTGAAAATATAAAAAAATATTAATAAATCAGAAAATGCCAAAAAAATGGAAAAATTAAAGAAAAACAAAAAAAAATTGAGAAGAATTGCAGAAAATTACTAAAAAAATTCTAGAAAATTCCCAAGGCTGAAAATGATCAAAAGAAATTGATTGGTTGTCGTTTTTTTAGGATTTTCTCCCATTTAATCCAAAACGACGATTTTACCCCTCAAAGGGTAAATCGTCTTTGATATTCCGATGAATTGTGGAAATTGCTTAGAATTTGGCGATGAGCCAGATAGGTGGCTAAACCTTATGTCTAGGATTTCCACATTTCATTCTCATTTTTAGAAAATGACGATTTTACCCTTCGAATGGTAAATCGGTTTCTAAAATTCCAAAAAATCATGAAAATTGCAAAAAAAATAGGAAATGGGTCAATTGAGTGACCAAACCTATTGTTGACATCGTTTTACTCCGAATTCATTCCGAAATGATGATTTTGCCTTTTTTGGGCAAATCGTCCCTTTTGTCTCAAAATTACGACTTTACCCCTTATGGGTAAAATCATGTCTAAATCATTCCTAAGCTTGATTGATACTTATTTAGGTTAATAGAGCCTTCTTATGAGTGTCATGTTGATTTGATGTGTTTACTTTGCATACTTGGATTCATTGATTTGCGCCTTTTATTATTGATTGTGATTGCCAGGATAGTCATTCCTATTTGCATGAATTCCTAGATTTAGGATTCATATTCCACTCATCTGCATGAAATCTTAGGTCAGAAAATTCAGTCAATTTAGGTACCGAAAGGGCGTCAACTCTGACAGTTGGCGTAACTAAGTCCCCGAACCCATTTTTCTGGTTATCGCAGAATTGAATAGAAACTCCCGACTATTCAATAGGGTGGTCCAATCATACCCTCCAAAAAATGATTGGTGGCGACTCCATGGCATGCACACTTAACACATGTCACTAGACCACACTGAAGGTCGACTACGTATACCTCCGTTGCGATTTGGGTAACGGGCCTTGGGAGAGGCCCGCGTCTGACCAGACTGGACGGCCCATTAGCCCTCGAGAGCCCACGGCGAACCTCGAGAGGGTCGCGACAGACTGGCGACTCCGCTGGGGAGTTAGAGAACTTGAGCCGATTAAAAAGTTGATTGATTTTTCTAACCCTGTAGGCGCTCTTGAAGGTGAGGTAAGTCCGCTCATGGTAGGTGTTATATGTTTTTGCAGATTGGAGAGATAAGGGGTGTAGTCCGTGATTAACATTGTCTTATGCAGGTTGGCGTAGGAATGTATGTTGTATGGATGATTTGAAGTGCTGATTGATAAACTGTCGTGCATGACTTGCATTGTGATACTCACAACACATGAACACACACGATCGCGCCTAAAACCCCGGGCGCCGCCTTTAGGAACACAATAGAAGGAATTGAAAATGGAATCTCCGTGAGGAAAAATACGGGGTAATCCACTTTTCAATTCCGCTCACTTCGAACTATGGATCGAGTCCCAATGCAACGATAGCTGTGCAATGGAATCGGCTCTTTCTAGAACTCGAAGTGGGAACCTTAACCTTAGGTGCCAAACCCTCTGATTTTTAGAAGTTCACCATCACTTGTCTCATGCGCATGTCTTTGGGCGGTTGGTACACCTAAAACCGCACATAAGTCGACGAGTTTGGTTGGTAAGACTCTCTATCCCTCGAATCTATTACAGTTCATATAAATATAGGCATTTCATTCATTGCATTCTGGTGATTAGATTAAATGCCATTTCAAGGATAGGTGTGTGTGTTTTTCCCAAACGTCCTTGATAGAAGACGAAGAGGATGATATCCCATGACAAGCACCGAGTGAGCAACAAAGGAGCCTACTATGGACATTATTGAGATATCGTCCAATGAAGATGACGAGTTGGGGCAAGTGATCCGGAAGTCACAGATCGAACTTGGGGCATCCTTAAACGTTAGGATCACATTCCTTTGTTTCATTTTCCATTACTAGTCCTCTTGTGTAGGGTTTATTTTTATCGAGGCTTTCTCTATCTCACCCCTTAGAGTGATTGTGTTAGGGATCTATTGGTGTATACATTTAGATGGAACTTGGTTGTATCTCTTTTGACAGGACATGGGAATGTGATAGTGGCATTTTCTCTAATCATCCGAATACTCCCAAGTCAAGTTTATAATTCCTTTAGAGGAAATCAAAATTGGAAATCTTGCATGACCTTTTTGGTCGTATAGGGTAATCCAACCCCAATTTCGCTAGAAGGAATTATACACTTGAATTGGTTCATGCATGATTGTGAGCCGCTGGTAATCCACGATAATTGACCGAGAATATCGGCGTTGTTTTGAATTTAATGACGAGATAGATGTCCAAATTACTCCCGTTCTTAACAAAACGGCCTTGATTTGGATGTCGTATCTTCAATTAAATTTAAAACACGTTATTATGCCTCGTACTTTTGAGTAATTCGCTCCTCTCGAAATTGATCAAAAGCAATTATTGTGAATTACATTCCTTTCAATAGTATGCTTTCTTTCGAAGAATATTGATAAAAAACTTTTCGCGCAAGATTAAAACCCTTGTAAAAGTTCTTGTCCTTATTAATCATGGGTAAGCATAAGATTGAAAGGGGTTTTTGCTTTCTTTTTCAAATTATTCCTTCTGATTCTGTCTTTTCATTTGCAGGTAAAAAATAGGTAACAGAGAGAAATCTTTTCCTGGATAAGTCTGAGGCTATTCTTTCATTTGATCATGAGCGAGTTATAAAATCCATATTTGCTCGACTTATTGATATTACGGTTCGGCTCACCTAAGTTGAAGATGTTCGAACGCTCGAAGAAAGGAACCATGCAGAAGTTAAAACACACACGAGAACTTTCATTTATTTTGCTCAGCGGAGGGTTTTCAGAAGCAGGTCATACAATTCGGGGTGGAAAAGTAAAGCCAAAGTGAGCCCTAATTAACGACACAAAGGAGCCCAACTGACCCTCCATGTTGTTAATGCTCTGCCCGTACTCACGACTTCGCATGTCCTGGTCCGCGAGCTTGAGGAAAAGGTTTCTGCATTCTCCCTTAACCTCAGTGACCTTGACCTCGTGTTCTTCAGTGATTATTTCCAAGTCCCGAACTAATCCATTCCCGTGAGCTATGTCTGCGGTTATTTTGTCGAGCCGTTCTTCCTGCCAGTCGCTTTGCAGCCTCAATAGGACATTGTGGCGGTCGTGCTCGCCAACGGTCAGGGATAGGGCCAATTGATCCACCAGTTTTCTCCTCTCGCGAAGCAACGTCGCGACCCTCTCATTGGCAAACTCGACGGCCTTTTTGTGACTATCGGCCAGATAGTTGGTCAGCACCAAATGATCAGACCGATCCTGGTAACGAGCCCGCAAGACGCGAGCCACGAGAACCTCCCGATCAGCAACACGGTAGGCCTCTAAGGAGTGTGTAAAGAGGGTCGGGAAAGTTCTATATTCCCTCCCCAGCGTAGTACCTTCGAGGGAAGTGGTATCTAAGTCCTCGAGCAGGACACGGATTTCATCCGCGGTTGCAGAATGATCGGTTATGTGCGCGTAACCGCGACCCAATAGGTTATAAAGCTTTTCCCACTGGGCTAAGACATCAGTCGAAAAAGTGCGCACGGGAGAAGAGGCCATTTGCGTTGGGTTGGCTTGAGAATAAGACGAGGCTAATAGAGAGATTAGAAGGGAGAAGCTGATTATGCGAGAACGCTAATCTGCCATACGTTAATCCCTCATTTTATAGCAACTCAAGGATGATGAAGGGTCTCAGTAATAATGCTGGTGGAGCCCAGTTAGGGGGTAAAGCAGGAGGTCCCCTCACGAGAACCATTGGATTCGTTTAGGTCCGCGATTTCCGGCTCATCAATTAAAAGATGTAAAAGATTTGTCGGGATCACCATTATTAGAGTTAGGTGGGAGGAAAGCGCAACTATCGAAGAGAGCCCTAACAGGGTTTGGCAGTCCCATCACGTTGAAAAGCTAAGCGAGAAATTCAAGGTCTTGAGGGGGAACGTTTGCCTAATGATGCTTGAAGAGCGTCTCCTGAACATGCAAAGTCACTTGAAGAAAACTTTATAGGGAGTGAGCATACATGAGAGAGTGGAGAACTCTGAGTGGGCAAAAACCAATCAAACATTTCTCAATCCAACATATTTAAGAGGTTACTGTCAGCTGCTAGAGGCGACTGACTCAAAAATCTCAGAAATTGAACCACAGAGGGATCTCGAAGATTCCAAGATCAAGTCTAACGCCAAAACCATGGAGCCCAACACTTCTGGCAATGGAAATCAAGATCACGGCGACGACGACAACGACATCCACGATGCTCAACTCGGGAAAAGAAGACGTCCTCACCAATACTCTCAGGAGGAAACCCAAATGCTGGAAACCCTTTTCAGTAAAAGCCATTACATGAAAAAGAAATGGAGAATTGAATTGAGCCGGGAGTTGGGGATTAATCAGTCGAGGATCCAGTTTTGGTTTCAAAATAGGAGATCCAAATCGAGGGCTCAACGCAAACGTCAGGTGGTCGAGATTTTAAAGGAAGAAAACCAAAAGCTGCGAACAGAAAACATGAGGTATGAAAAAGCTCTCAATATTACCGTTTGCCCTCATTGCGATAACCTCGTCGCCCTCGGTAAGATATTCCCCGATAAGCCTCACGCGATGATTGAAGACGTTCATTTACCACCCTACTCCCTCGGGGCATCTCCTGCTCAACCAGATTTTGCCGGAGTCACGCATGAGCAGGATGATCCCACGAAGATGATACAAATGCCTCCTGGGGGATGGGATTTGCATCGCTTTGATTGGAGTTACAGTTTCAAGGAGCTGGATGTTACCGCCGACCAGCTCAAAGCATATCAGCCTCATGCACAACAATTTTCGATAGGGTCGGGTCCCGCTGGAGATGAGTTAATCAGTCGTCAAGCCATCGATGCAATTTTGGGCCACGATAAGAGGAGGTTCGCTTGGCCCCCTGAACTGCATTCCAGATTCCTAGACGTGGTTCACCAAATGGGGATCGATTCAGCAACTCCGACGCGCATATTTAAGGCCATGAATGTACCGGGGCTTAGTAAGGAACTGGTCAGGAATCACCTTGCTGCCTACAGAAAGCTATTAAAACAACGTCGAGCGGAGCTAAACCGGGAGGAATCCGTCTCGAGCTCAAAAGCTAGGGGCGACCGCCATTATAATGCTCAGGCATCAAGAGATACCCGGCCAAATCTAAGCATCAATCAAACTAGCAGCCCGACCACCGGCAAACTGAAAGCTGATCAGAATGTCCTCCCGGGCCATCTCAACACTTCTCAAGAGCGCGTGTCACAAGTACAGCGAGTGCGCACTCCTCCATTCGAGCAGCAGTCGGCTGGTGCTCTGCCTGCCGCTGGTCAACCCGCGACAGACGATTTCTTTGATGAGGGGCTCGATGCCTTGTTCAATCAGTGGGAAGCTGGCATGCTTGGACAGCCATGATCTAGCACTTGACTCGGGGCACGATGGGTCGGTCACCACGAACACCCATAGAAAGAAGAACATGTTCACGAGTAGATCACTCATTTTATCCGTTGTAAAGTTCCTACGGGAACATTTTTCTTTAATGACTATAGTTAATTCTATATTAAAACCAACGCTATCGACGAACATCGTCATGCTCAGTTGTGATGATCCCTTGTTAGATTAAGTCTGAAACCAGAGACGGTCTTTAAAATTTTGAGTGGCCACGAACTCATTCCTCACCAAACGCCCGGGATGCTGAAATGAAGAGTAACAGCATGCACAGGGAAAATGCCACTTTCGTTTGAACGATGAAAAGGGGTTGAGAGAAGATCATAGCGTTAATTCCCATGGAGCTAAATGAATTAAACGGAGTCATTAATTGCGGGCCCACCGCTGCTCCCCACGTTCTCGGGCCTAGCAAATCATAAAAGGCGCCGAAAGATTGTAGACCCACCACTTTGAAGACTGAACTAGGGGACGAGCGCAATACTCGATGAAACCGAATCAATGCAAAAGAGTTTGTGATCCTATCACGAGGAAAAAGAAAGGGGAATACAGACGATGAGTAATTACAGAATCTCGGGAGGAGCGCTTGCTTGCTGGTCTTCATATGCAGCCTGAAGGATGGTTCTAGGACACGCACAATCACTTGAGAAAATTTCTAGAGTGAGCAAACACGTAAGAGCGAATAGAGAAAGCTGAGTGAACTAGATCAGCCCGAGATACTTCGATCCATCATGTTTAAAAGCTATTCCCATCTGCTAGAAACGCCCGACCTGGACATTTCTGAGCACGAACTGCTGGGAGACTTTGAAGATCCTGGAGCTGAATCCTGCCCGAAGGCCGTGGAGACTGACTCCTCCAGCGATGAAATTCTAGGTTTCAGCTACGAAGAAGGAATATACAATGATGACCGGAGTCGGAAAAGGAAGCAACTACAACGCCACACTCCAGGCCAAATCCGAGAGCTCGAAGCTTTCTTCAATGAATGCCCCACTCCAAGCAGACAACAGAAAATGGAGTTGAGCCGAAAAATAGGATTGGAGCTTTCGAAGGTCAAGTTTTGGTTCGCCAACAAACGAACCCGGGTGAAACAGCAATACGCAGACCATGAGTTACTGGTCCTGAAGGAGGAGAATGAGAAGCTTCAAGCTGAAAGCGCGAGATATAAGGAAGCTCTGACCAAGGCCACCTGCCTTAATTGTGGTAATCCTGTTGTCCTCGGCGAAGTGTTCCTCGATGAACCGTCCCTGTTGACGAATAACGCTCAGCTGTTACCGTATTCTCCACAGCATTTTCCGACACAGCCAGATATCGCCGGAGATCTGCATGAGCAAGTCAACACCATAGGAGCAACACCAACATCCTCTGAGAAATGGGATATGAATCATCACAGGGGGAGTTCTCTCAATGACGAACTCGCTGTCGCAGCCAGCCAATCCAAAGTCGGTGAGTCCCTCCCTGGACAACTTTTGAAACGACTAGATCCCGTAGAGAATAGCTACCGAAGTATTGACGATATTTTGGGTGATAAGAGAACAAGGTTTTACTGGACCTATGAACTTCACACCAAATTTGTTGATGCAATTCGAGAGCTGGGAGTTGATTCGGCTAGCCCACTACGCATACTCGAGATTATGAATGTGCCGGGGCTCTCTAGAATTAACGTCGAGTCTCACCTCAAGTACTATAGGAGATTGCTAAGGGATGGAAGGATAGCGTTAAACCATCATAAAGCCAGTTGGAGCTCAAGTGCCGGGCAGAGTTACGACCACGATGATTGGAGAGCCGAGAGCACCCAACCGTGTTTCAGCAATGACGGGACCAGCAGTCGTGTCAGCGACTCCTCTAACCCAAATCAGAATGCTCCGCCGAGCTATCTCAATACTCCTCAAGAGTATATACCGCAGTTCCAGCACATAGGGATTCCTCAGTTTGAGCGCGATTCGGTCATTAATGCTGTCCCTGAAGCGGATCTGGCATTGGTAGAGAGTGCACATATAAACCTGCCGGTCATTGGAGGAAGTTCCAATTCGAGGGGTCAAGTTGCTCACGGCGAGAGCAAAGAGAGGAATCCCTCGCCTGCAGTCGACGACAGCCAATCTGGGCACCAAGGGCTAGAAAGAACAGGCGATTTCCTTGAGGAGGAGCTGGACACTTGGATCAATACTCTTCAGGAATGTATGTCTCGACCCCAACAGGGCAATGATGAAGGTTCCAGCTCAAAGACTCCAGTTCCTCACAATGAAGGCGATGAAGGAAATCTGCCCCCAACAATTGTTGATACCCAACTTGAACATCAATGGCTCGAATACCCGAGCAATTTCCTTGGCGATGAGTTCAATCTTTGGCTCGATCAATTTGGAGCCGGAGGGCCATCGCAGTGGTGACGCAAGACAGGTGACCAAACGTCTGATGCAAGGCATGGTTACTCGATGAAAAATGCTTAGACGAAAGGGGTGGAACACTCCTATTGAATATGTTGTTGATCGCACTGTAAGGTTCCCACGGGAACATCTTTCATTAATGTCTAGAACTAATTGCGTGTGAGTGTCAACATCACCCTTTGAGCATCTTCAAGCCGAGGGCCGTGGATTAATCGCTTAATCCGTGGAGCAAGTTCCCCGAACAATGACTATCACCCGCGGAGTATAATGGGATCTAACCCTTCAATACGAAATACGTTTGGCCGCGAAGCCACCTATTTGGTAAAACGATGTATCGTTCCTAAACGATATTCAATCGAATACCGAAGTAATGTCTCATTTCTTTCCCTTCTCAGGTGATAAACGTGGATAAATCACTCAAGGAGCCATTTGTTCGAATAACAGAACAGACGTTGCCTAACTGGGGGCAGATGAACCATTGATGTTGCAAACACTCCAAGAATGGATAGGCGGATTTGATAGATGTTGTTCATATCAATACGCAATATCAGAACGGGATGAGAACCAAGAGTAAAGCTGTATCGTTCCAATTTGTCTTGAATTTGAGAATATGAATTGATACTCGTTATTTATCCTTGACAGGGGAATCGCCTTACAGACGAACAGGTTTTCACATCCCATGTATTACCCGTTAGAATACATGACCAAGGGTAAATTGTATCGTTCTAATTTTTTGAAAAATTCGTGAACGTACAATAACATGTTTCTTCCGCATTTTCAGGATCTCCAGCCGCGGGGGACAGGTAAGTATCCCTTTCCCCAATCCATTGAAGATGTTAAATAAAAAACAGAGAGAAAAAGAAAAGCTTTCAAAACCTGATGTCTAGAAAAGACATGGAATTCTAACTTCATTGGCATTAATGTTTTGAAACATGAGGTTGTCTGAACACGCATTGTGCACCATAAAATCCCCTTGACGGGTAAAATTTTTGGGGAAAACGAAAGAGATTTTTCCAATCAAAAGTTGTTCAAAACTCTCAAAAGGATGTTTCCTCAAAAGAGAGGCAAGCTCAAATCCAAACACATCCTACATACACTTGAGAGATGAGTGGAGCGAATCGAATAGTAAAATCTGGACCTACGGAGGTAGGGACCATTCGCAGCGATTACATGGATTGGGACGACGGAGGCGTTCGTTTCATATCATAAACACTACAGGTGACCGTTGATAACCCACTTGAACGGCAATTTTCATTCTTAACCCTGTCAAGAACCACCCCACATCGGGGCAAAATGGAGGTGAGTCCAGCAGCATCAGGAGGAAATGATTAGAAATTTTCTTGCTCGGACTAACATTAATCTTTGTGTGTTGTTTATATGGTAATCCAAGTGCCATAGGATGATGAGGAGCATTCATTTCTCTATCACACACACCGAATCCTTTGCATAGCCAAGTTGAGCCTGCAAAATCATTTCATAAACCCGTTGGTGATCATTGCATTTTCCAAGACGGATGCGACATCACTTCAGAAACGAGGGAGTTCAAGACCTAGGGTTTACGAAAAAGCTACTAAGTCGATACTCAAGCGTGCTAAGAGCCAAGTCATATATCTAGCACAATTGCCAAGCATCCCGCTTGCGACAAGGGATTAAAGAAATCCCCAGCATCAGATAAGAAAAAGCAAAGTGCCTGGTAAAAGCAAGGCCGATGCTCGCATAAGCTGTTTGATTGATCCCCAGTAAAGTCTGGTCGGGAAAAGAGGAAATTCCTAAAAGAGTAGTATCAAAAGGGCTACTCCCCAAATGGCGTCAAGCGCGGAGCAAAGATATAGAGAGAATTATCGGTCTCTGAATGCAACAAGAGACGCTCTCTAAAGGACTTGTGCACACCTCAAAAGCGGTTGCACACCTCAAAAACTGAATATGCAGAATGGAAAAGACAGGTGACGAATTTGCAATGATCACCAATGTCAATCCCCTCATAAATTCTGGGCCAAAAACAAGCCTTTTTCGGTCCCCAATCTTACCAATGTCATAACCCTGAAACAGTCTTCTCTGACTAAGACATTTGGGTTAACATATAGCTTAGCTCGAAGAAGTACGAGCAAGACTATTTCTTTCTCATTTTGCAGGGTTCTCGACTTGTAAACCCGGAGCAGATGGTGAAGAATTTCATTCAAACGACCTTGACTCAAAAGTGAGTCCCTCTTGAAGATCAATAACCAAGCCCAACATTACGGTCCCATGGAAGACCTCCCGACCGATCAAAATGTATGCGCTGCGAATGATCCTAAAACCTAGGCACAGGTTAATAGGAAGTTGGCGCATTCCTTAAGACCATTATCACAGAGCGGTGAGGAGCCCTCTTGGATGAGAAATTCTCCAATAGATGTTTTGAACAAACTCTTTTTGGAAATTTCAAATTGTTTGATCCAGATTTTCCGTGCAAGGGATTTGTGATCACATTTGCATGTTGCAAGAATGCTTTGGACAACCTCCAGCATCAAAATGCACATTTCACAATTAAAACTTAAGTCATACGATTTTTGTCAAGTGGACAGCCGTGGTCTTCCCAAAAATTACTAACGTTTTCTTGGTGAAGAAAAATCTTTCAAGCTCAAACTTCTGCAGGATACCTGGAGAACCCAGCTCCCAGAATGTCGCCTCAGCAGACTCAAGTGAAGCTTTGTCAAAATAAAATCTTTCACTACTTCAAAAAACTGAATTCCCAACAAACTTCGGGATCTCTAAAAAAAGAGGGGAAGAAAAACTCTTTTAAAAGAAAAAGTCCTATCAGACGTGGAGAACCCTCGTCATGAGACCCCTTTAAAAAAAAAAAAAAAATCTAGGCAGTCTCATCGGACGTGGAGAACCCTCGTCATGAGATCCCTTTTCAAAATTCAAACAGTCTCATCGGACGTGGAGAACCCTCGTCATGAGACCCCTTTTTAAAAATTAGGCAGTCTCATCGGATGTGGAGAACCCTCGTCATGAGACCCATTTTCAAAGCAAACTGAGGGTAGAAACCGCCTGAAGGGTCAAACTCAAGGTAGAAACCGCCTGAAGGGTCAAACTCAAGGTAGATACCGCCTGAAGGGTCATCTTAAGGTAGAAACCGCCCGAAGGGTCAAAACAAAGGTAGAAACCGCCTGAAGGGTCAAACCAAGGTAGAAACCGCCTGAAGGGTCAACTCAAGGTAGAAACCGCCTGAAGGGTCAAACCAAGGTAGAAACCGCTTGAAGGGTCAACACAATGGTAGAAACCGCCTGAAGGGTCAATCAAAGGTAGAAACCGCCTGAAGGGTCAATCCAATAGCGAAAATCACTTAAATGGTCAACTCAATGGTCCGATCCACCATACGGATCAAAATCCTTGGCAAATCCCAAATGGGGCGCGTCTTCCTTAGATTCCTATCAGTTAGGAATCTCATTATGGTTTAACCTACCATACGGGTCAGAGCTTAACCTCTCTAGGACACTCTAGAAACGAGTCCCTAGAAATTCTCTGGAATTCATCAGACACTGCGAAAATCGCACAAACATCGAATAGGTAAGTGGCAGGTATATCTCTCTACTATCTCACTCTCTCATGTCAAATAAATGTTTCCCCTTTCAAGAAAGAGCATACATCGACAAGCATAAAAAAAAAACGGATGTCATGACTCCTTTTCCTTTAGTTTCACGAGTCGAGTCGATCAGGACTCAGGTGTCACCTTGTCTTTGAGAGAAACCTCTAAGGGGATTCCTCTGATGAGATTCCTCTCAAAGAGGGGCAGCTGTTGACACATAAATTTTGATCAACCTTTTTCTTCCTCTATTTTTCAAAAATTCATAGAAAATTCATAAAAAGTTAAAAAATTACAAAAACCAACTTTGGTAGCCTTGGCCAAGCTAAAGGGACCATTTTGGATAAAAATATTTTTTTTCATATTTTTCCTATTTTATTATTATTATTATTTTCGAAAAATATAAAAATAAAAATAAAATAAAAAAAGTAGTATTCGAGGTCACAAAAATATATACAAATAGTAGGTATTTTTATTTTTAATTTTCTTTACTTTAGGACCTCATAAAACAGTAAAATTCAGGTTCCATTTTAGGTGTTCACTGACCACCGTAAAATTGAATTTGACAAAAATATTAGTAATGATTAAAAGGAAAAGGAGTGAAAACATCATCATTTAAAAGGAAAAGGGAACTAATCATTTTGTCTTCGCTTTTGATTATTTTATTATTATTTTTTTTACTTTTTAGTATTTTATTATATTATTATTATATTATTATATTATTATATATTTTTTATTACTTTACTCTCCTCCCTTCTCCTTCATCACCCGCAGCATTCCTCTTCTTCTTCCTCTCCTTCTTCTTCTTCTCTTCTTCTCTTCTTTCTTTTCTTCTCATTTTTTTCATCCTCCCCTAGATTACGGCGACCACCCTCATCGCCACCTTGCTCCGCCACCCTCCGACGCCGTGCCGAGATCCCGTCCGTCTTGCTGTTTATCACGACCTCGTGGAGCTCCTAGATACCGCAATCCCCCTCCATCTTCGTCCTCTGTTTCGCCCCCTGCCACGTCGTCGCTCTTCGTCGTCGCCGCTTGGCCACGAATCCATCGTGTTCGGGCCGATCCCGGCCGTGGGCCGATCCCGTGGGCCGGTGGCCGTGCGCCTCGGCCATGGCCGAGGCCGTGGGCCGAGGACGTCGGCCGAGTGGCCGTGCGTATCGGCCATGGCCGAGGCCGTGGGCCGAGGCCGTAGGCCAAGGCCATGGGCCAAGGCCATGGCCGAGCCCATGGCCCAGGCCGTGGGCCAAGGCCGTGGGCCGAGGCCGTAGGCCAAGGCCATGGGCCAAGGCCATGGCCGAGCCCATGGCCCAGGCCGTGGGCCGAGGCCGTGGGCCGAGGCCGTGGGCCAAGGCCATGGCCGAGCCCATGGCCGAGGCCGTGGCCGAGCCCGTGGGCCGAAGCCGTGGGCCGAGGCCGTGGGCCAAAGCCGTGGGCCGAGGCCGTGAGCCCATAGCCGGTCCATGGCTGAGTGAATTGGCCCGTTTCCGAGCCGGGATTTATTTATTTTTTAAATTATTATTATTTATTACCGGTCTTAAAACTTGTAAAATTGATTGTTGACATTTTGATGTGGTGATCGACAGGTGATGTGCATGGAGATGGTCGCAGGCTGGGGCTGGGCGATTGAAGGCCGGTGTCCAATCCGGTATGTTTTACGTACCCGATCCGTGTATTAGGGTTATTTTTCTAAAATGTCGCCATTATAGATTTGGTTTGCATGTATTTATCTCAGTTCAGTAGTTAGCTTATTTATCTGGTTGAGTGTTGTCTATTGCCAATGATATGCTTTTTGTTAAAATATTTTCTGAAAATATAAAAAAATATTAATAAATCAGAAAATGCCAAAAAAATGGAAAAATTAAAGAAAAACAAAAAAAAATTGAGAAGAATTGCAGAAAATTACTAAAAAAATTCTAGAAAATTCCCAAGGCTGAAAATGATCAAAAGAAATTGATTGGTTGTCGTTTTTTTTTAGGATTTTCTCCCATTTAATCCAAAACGACGATTTTACCCCTCAAAGGGTAAATCGTCTTTGATATTCCGATGAATTGTGGAAATTGCTTAGAATTTGGCGATGAGCCAGATAGGTGGCTAAACCTTATGTCTAGGATTTCCACATTTCATTCTCATTTTTAGAAAATGACGATTTTACCCTTCGAATGGTAAATCGGTTTCTAAAATTCCAAAAAATCATGAAAATTGCAAAAAAAATAGGAAATGGGTCAATTGAGTGACCAAACCTATTGTTGACATCGTTTTACTCCGAATTCATTCCGAAATGATGATTTTGCCTTTTTTGGGCAAATCGTCCCTTTTGTCTCAAAATTACGACTTTACCCCTTATGGGTAAAATCATGTCTAAATCATTCCTAAGCTTGATTGATACTTATTTAGGTTAATAGAGCCTTCTTATGAGTGTCATGTTGATTTGATGTGTTTACTTTGCATACTTGGATTCATTGATTTGCGCCTTTTATTATTGATTGTGATTGCCAGGATAGTCATTCCTATTTGCATGAATTCCTAGATTTAGGATTCATATTCCACTCATCTGCATGAAATCTTAGGTCAGAAAATTCAGTCAATTTAGGTACCGAAAGGGCGTCAACTCTGACAGTTGGCGTAACTAAGTCCCCGAACCCATTTCTCTGGTTATCGCAGAATTGAATAGAAACTCCCGACTATTCAATAGGGTGGTCCAATCATACCCTCCAAAAAATGATTGGTGGCGACTCCATGGCATGCACACTTAACACATGTCACTAGACCACACTGAAGGTCGACTACGTATACCTCCGTTGCGATTTGGGTAACGGGCCTTGGGAGAGGCCCGCGTCTGACCAGACTGGACGGCCCATTAGCCCTCGAGAGCCCACGGCGAACCTCGAGAGGGTCGCGACAATAAGTTGTCAGTAATAAAAATACATTTTTACCGATTAATTATTTTAAGCGATAAAAATGATCATTTCTAGAAAAATATTTTCCGAATAGTTCATTTTTCGTGAAACAAATGAGGCATATATTTCATGCAGTTTATAAGGATTCCTCGATTACAGGATCATATAGTTAAAAGATGAAATATTCTAACAATAAAAATACCACTTGAACGATGATATTTTTTTTTATCAGGTCCTTTTGTTTTTGTTCTATAAAAAGTCAAAAGCTGTGCCTTGCTTTCTCACAGGGATTTAACATTTTTGTCCAAACTTTGAAATATTAAGACAAGGCATATATGAATTTACGTGACAATATTTGAAATATGATGAAAATTTGAAGTATTTGGAATTAGCGAAAGGTCAAAGCATGTTCATTGCAAAATTTAGATTAAGGTTTTATTTGTTTCGCGAAAAATATGACATTTTTAAAAAAATGTTATCCGAAGAAGTTATTTTCTAGAAAAATAGCAATACTTTTAATTTCTTGTTTGGCTGAAATTAAAAATGAAATAAAAAATATTTTCCTTGGTTTCATAAAGAAAATATGATTCTTTTAAATAGACATACACTACTCAAGATTGGTTACTAGTGCAGAGTGAGCCGAGGAACCTTGGACACGAGCATGCCTTGATTGACCTAGGCAGGCGTCGGCATCTCGGACCCAGCCTCAATAGACCCATGACCCGAGCCTGGGACCCAAGCATGGGCACTGAGAATCCAAGCGAGAGTGCCATGCCAAGCCCGAGAATCAAGGTCTCGAGCCCAACCTTGATGGGCACGGGCTCTGAGGACTTGGCTCGGACTATATGGTACCGGGTCCGGGTGCTAGGGACTTGGACACTAGCACCAGGGTCGCAATCCCATCCTTGATGGACTTAGTCCCAAGCACAGGTTCTTGGGCCTAGGCACTATGGACCTGAGTCCGGCTTCAATAGACCTGGGCTTAGATGTTAAAACTCCAAGCATGAGCACTGGGTTCTCAACATCGATCTCTATGGACTCGAATTGGGGCGCCAAGTATTTGGGCGGGTTAATACCACCAAAAATCCTAAACTGGTACACATGTGACAATTTTATCCCAAATTATTTTTTTGACCATGAAAAACCCCAAACTGGTACAGTTATGACAAATTTATCCCAAAATGATACAGCCGTGACAAATTTACCCTCCGTTAGTTTTCGCTAAAATTTGCCTTCAAATTGTAAAGTTGGATGACACATTACTATTGTGAGGTGTACACGTTACCCTATGTTTGCTATATGTGTATCAATTTGAAATTTTTCGTGGTATTAACTCAATTTAACGAAAATTAACAAAGGGTAAATTTGTCATATGTATACCAATTTATGATTTTTATGGCAAAAAAAATAGTTTGGGGTAAATTTGTCACAATTATACCAGTTAAGGATTTTTTGTGGTTAAAAAAATAGTTTGAGGTAAATTTGTCACAAGTGTACTAATTTGGGGTTTTTTGTGGTCAAAAAAATAATTGAGGGTAAAATTGTCCCATATGTACCAGTTTGGGGTTTTTCGCGGTATTAACCCTATTAAAAATCTAAAAGCGCTCAAAGAACCGATTAAAACCTATGTAGCACGGACTCGGCTTTTAGGAAGATTTTCGCGTGTCGGACACCGACAAGTGTCCTACACACTTGGACATGGCCGGACACGCTCGAACACGCGGTCAACGGGTGTCCGAGCTCCGACACTTGGTCAACCACACGGACACGCGAGGGACTCGCGAAGGTAAGTCAAAATCGAAAAAAAAATTTCGAAACTTTTCTGACCTAATCTCCATCTCTCGCATCCTCTACCTCTTGATCTCTCGGCTAGGTCGCGACTCTCCTCTCTCTCTCTCTCTCTCTCTCTCTCTCTCTCTCTCTCTCTCTCTCTCTCTCTCTCTCTCTCTCTCTCTCTCTCTCTCACGGCCTGCTCTCGGCTCTATTGAAACTTGCCTCCCATAGATGCCTCACGGGAAACTATCGGGAAAGTCAAGGAAAATGGAGATGGGTCTTTAACGAAGGCCTACCTTAGGGTTCATGCGAGGCTCTCATCGCACGGAAATGTGCTGCCTTTTGTGTTCGACTATGGGAGTGTAAACTGCACGAGGGAGAGAGAGAGAGAGAGAGAGAGAGAGAGAGAGAGAGAGAGAGAGAGAGAGAGAGAGAGAGAGAGAGAGAGAGAGAGGTGCAGTAGTGTTGCTTAGAGGGAAAGAGGCGAAGGGATCGTCTGCCATTCCCTTAGAAGGGCATGACCTGCCCTATGAATCCGGACCATCCGTGTTATGACTGGATGGCCCAAATTATTACTAAAAAAATAAAAAAATTCAAAATTCAAAATTCAAAAAATTACCTCTTAAAAATAAGAAATATGGGCCGTCCGTTTAAAAACGGATGGCCCAGATCACAAGGGCAAATGCCTGCCCTTCAAAGGGAATGGCAAACGATCCGGATCAAGAGGCGAAGGGGAGAAGAAGCGGCGGAAATTGAGGATAAAGAAGATTGGAGAAGATAGGGAAAATGTCTTTTAAGTAAAGTAAGAATTTGTTGCAATGGAAATTGAGAGAAAAAAAAAGGAAAAATATTAAATTTTTATTTTGGTAAGAAGGGAATAATCATTGGAGATTTTCTTTTATTAAACGTGCAACTTCAAAATCAAAATAATCATTTTGGATAACATATTAAGACCAATCTCGATGTAAAAAATTTATTTTTATTTGTCAAATCATAAAAATATTAATTTATTATGACTTGAGAAATATAATGCGGAAGAGAATTTGAGGAATTCTAATGTAATTCGATATATGAAATAAGTACATAAAGAGCCTATTTATAGGCTTTATCAGAAAACTGTCTAAGGAAATAACAGATACATAATATCAAATATAATCAATCAAGAATATGCAATATCAAAGGAGATAATGCATCATCTTGACAGATGTGCAGAATATTCTAAATATCTTCATATCTCTAACATCCCCCCTCAAACTCAAGGTGACTAAGTCACTTTGAGTTTGAATCAATCTCTGGCAGTGCTCCACAATCAATCTCTAACAGTGCTCCAACACGTTGCATGACATCAGGCTTGATGGATCCATAATGTCCGATGTGTGAGGCATCTGGCTGGTCTAAGGACGACGAGTCTGATGATAATGTCGGTTTCTCGAAACGAGAAGTGAAAAGTCGAGAATCGGAGGCAATTGAGCCGAACAGCATGCATCCTTTGCGGTCGACTTTGCTGCCGGGACAGTAACTGAACAAACGCGGCCGATACGGCTAGCGTGGCTACAGCAAGCGGATTAGCCAGGCACTGCTGAGCAAAGGTTACTGTGCGAAGACGCGTCTTCGCTGTGTCGAAAAATACCTCCTTGAAAAAGAAAAGCTCGACTTGGCGACGCGTCGCCGACGTCGTGACACGATCACTGTAGGGGCGCCTACTCAGATGGAATGAAGCACTCCAATGCACACTGCCGATTGGGATGGATGAATGGATTTATTTGACGAAGTTGAGGATGAAAAAAGCGAAAAAAATAGAATTGCAAATTTCTGGAGTGCACCGGGTGCGATGTGCACCCGGTGCACTAGGGTTGCCTCAGGAACGAAGGCTCTGATACCAACTTGAGAAATATAATGCGGAAGAGAATTTGAGGAATTCTAATGTAATTCGATATATGAAATAAGTACATAAAGAGCCTATTTATAGGCTTTATCAGAAAACTGTCTAAGGAAATAACAGATACATAATATCAAATATAATCAATCAAGAATATGCAATATCAAAGGAGATAATGCATCATCTTGACAGATGTGCAGAATATTCTAAATATCTTCATATCTCTAACATTATGTATGGCCGAATTCCATAAAAAACCCCCAACTTTAGTTCTAGACCCAAATCTACCCCAAACTTTTTTTTGTCACTTAAAAAACCCCAAACTTTCAATGGAGTCCCAAATCTACCCACAGTTAAGATTCCATCCAACTTACACCGTTAAAATTCACGTCTAATTCCACTTTAATTTTCGTTTCTTTTCTGTCCTTTGACATTTTCTCTCCCCTCACCCTCGCCAAAGTCAGAACTCTCCCTCTTCTCTCTCTCCATTGAACCCAAAGCAAAGGTCAGCACAAAAGTTCATTTTCTTCTTCAGCATACGGTGGTCGCAGCTCCTCACCGTCGCCTCCTCCACCACGTCGGACCACACCTTCTTCTTCATCCCCGACTCCGTCGCCTCCTTCGGCCCCACAGTGCTCACCGAGGGCTTCGTTCTCGTTCGCGCGCACTCTCCCTCCTCCTCCCGACGGCCTGAGAAGGTGCCCTCGCGGCTAGCGACGATGGACGAGACTGTTGAGACAACCACGAAGGATCTAACGAGCAGAGCACAGAGGACTACTCAGAGAAGTCAAGATGGAGAAGTTCCACAGTGATGACGCTCGGATTTGCTTGTCAGTGTTGACGCAGACGCAGTGCCGTCCGGCAGTGGCAGTTGAAGATGGAAAGTTGACTAGGTAGATTTGGGACGGTGTTGATGGAGCTTCTGTAGGACGCGGCCGAGGTTCTCCCCGCGGAGAAGGAGTCACTAGAAGTGGCACGGATGGTGGCGGCGCGATCGAACTCGCAGGCGATGGCGGAGGAGTTTCCCGTGGCAACGTAGATTTTGATGGGTACGGCCGCGCCTGCGGCAGCGACGGCGTTGGCGGAGTCCGAGGAGTGGCAGGAGCTGTAGGAATCACCGACGGAGGCGGAGATGCAGTCGGAGTTTCAGGTGGCAGCGCGGACGAAGGAGGTGGAGCTACAGTAGAAGGTAGGTTGATGCCGGCGAAGGACTCGAGGACGCTCGACTTCCCGAAGGACCAGCTGCCGACGATGATGTTCTTCAGGCGATGGTTTCCCTCCTCCATCACCAAATGGCGTCGAAGCTTGTGGAGCAGGGAGCAGGGGAATTAATGGGAGAGAGAGAAAGCGTGAGAGAGTGACAAGATAAGAGAGAGAGTTCTGACAAAGTTGAACGTGGGAGACAATGAGGAGAGAGAAAAAGTCGAATAAAAAAGAAAGTTTGGCAATTATTGACTTTTTAACAGAGTGAATGGGAATGAAATTTAACGGATGGGCAGATTTGGGCCTTCATTAAAAGTTTGGGGTTTTTTATAGGACAAAAAAAGGTTTGGGGCAGATTTGGGTCTAGAGCTAAAGTTTAGGGTTTTTTATGGAATTCGGCCCATTATGTATATACAAAAAATATTTATTTAATATATAACATATGTTAAAATTCTCTATTTTTTAAAAAGTCCGTATCGTATGTCCCGTCGTGTCCGTACCACTTATTAAAACCTCCAAGCGGCTGGTGCTTCCGTTGGGGACTGGAGTTCAAAAACATTCTAAGCCAATGTGAACCGCTGTTCCAGAACACTCCAGCCGAACTCAGATCTCAGATTACACTCCTCTATTGACTCATCTCCCACGTGTCACCCTCTCGCTTCGCCCACCGGAACACCCCCATGCATGCCAGCCAGCCACCGTCTACCTCCTACGCTCGCGCTCTGATAAAAGATTCCCGCGCCACCTTCTCCCTTTGATCATCAAACTCCTATAGAATCTCTCTCTCTCCCTCTCTCTCTCTCCTCTCTCTGTCGCACGTCTAAATCGAGCCAACCAAGAACAGCACCAAAAGATAATAATGGCGGCCACATCGGCCGAAGGCAAGGCCATCGGCATCGACCTCGGCACCACCTACAGCTGCGTCGGCGTCTGGCTGCACGACCGCGTCGAGATTGTCCCCAACGACCAGGGCAACCGCACCACCCCCTCCTACGTCGCCTTCACCGACACTGAGCGCTTCGTCGGGGAGGCGGCCAAGAACCAGGTCGCCATGAACCCCCACAACACCGTCTTTGATGCCAAGCGCCTCATCGGCCGCCGCTTCTCTGACCCGTCCGTCCAGTCCGACATGAAGCACTGGCCCTTCAGGGTCGTCCCCGGCCCTGGCGACAAGCCCATGATCCTCGTCCGCTGGCGAGGAGAAGCAGTTCTCCCCTGAGGAGATCTCGTCGATGGTGCTCAGCAAGATGCGCGAGTACGCCGAGGACTTCCTCGGCCACCCGGTCAACAACGCAGTCATCACCGTCCCTGCCTACTTCAACGACTCCCAGCGCCAGGCCACCAAGGATGCCGGTTCCATTGCCGGCCTCAACGTCCTCCGCATGATCAACGAGCCCACTGCCGCTGCCATCGCCTACGGCCTCGACAAGAAAGCCTCCCGCACTGGCGAGAAAAACGTCCTCATCTTTGACCTTGGCGGCGGCACCTTCGACGTCTCCCTCCTCTCCATCGAGGAGGGTATCTTCGAGGTCAAGGCCACTGCCGGCGACACCCACCTTGGCGGCGAGGACTTCGACAACCGCCTTGTCAACCACTGCGTCCAGGAGTTCCGACGGAAGCACAAGAAGGACATCAGCAGCAACGCACGGGCGCTCCGCCGGCTGAGGACTGCATGCGAGCGCGCTAAGCGGGCGCTGTCCTCGACCACACAGACCACCATCGAGGTCGACTCGCTCTCCGAAGGTATCGACTTGTATACCATCATCACTCGGGCCCGTTTCGAAGAACTGAACATGGACTTGTTCCTGAAGTGCATGGAGCCGGTTGAGAAGTGCATGAGAGATGCAAAGATTGATAAGGGCCAAGTTAACGAGGTCGTCCTTGTCGGCGGCTCGACGAGGATCCCGAAAATCCAGCAACTCCTGCAGGACTTCTTCAACGGGAAAGAGCTGTGCAAGAGCATCAACCCCGATGAGGCGGTTGCCTACGGGGCGGCGGTCCAGGCTGCGATCCTGACTGGCGAGGGCAGTGAGAAAGTCCAGGACTTGCTGCTGCTCGATGTCAAGCCGCTCAGCCTCGGCCTCGAGACTGCCGGTGGGGTCATGACCGTGCTCATCCCCAGGAACACCACCATCCCCATCAAGAAGGAGCAGGTCTTCTCGACCTACTCGGACAACCAGCCCGGCGTGCTCATCCAGGTGTACGAGGGCGAGCGGGCGCGGACCAAGGACAACAACCTTCTAGGCACGTTCGAGCTCAAGGGGATCTCGCCGGCGCCAAGGGGAGCGCCGCAGATCAACGTGGTGTTTGACATCGACGCGAACGGGATCCTGAACGTGTCAGCGGAGGACAAGACGATTGGAACGAGGAACCAGATCACCATCACCAACGAGAAGGGCCGGCTGAGCAAGGACGACATTGAGCGGATGGTGAGGGAGGCAGACCGGTACAAGGCCGAGGACGAGGAGGTGAAGCGCAAGATCGAGGCGAAGAACTCACTGGAGAACTACGCTTACAACATGCGAAACTGATGGGATAAATCGACTGTGGGGCTCTCAACAAGCACTCTCAAAGGAACTCTGTTCACACAAGGAAGAGGAGACGGAAGGTGGCTTTTCAATATAGTGTATTCACAATCGATTCACCCATACTGAAATGGTTACAAGACTCACCTATTTATAGGCTTAAAACATGACTCTTGAGTCTCTTTAGGAAAGTGAAAAGACTAAAACAACAATTACATCGGAATACAAAAGACTAAAACAACAATTACATCGGAATACTAAAAGATGATAGACTCAACTAATTATATCTACTAAAACAATAATTACATCGGAATACTAATTATGCCATGGGAGTCGAACGGTCACTGATAACACTTAATGAATTTGACTTAATTCCCAACAAAACTCCCCCTTAAGCCAAATTCTCTTCCGTCGATCATTCCAAGTAAACTTCTGAATTTCCGAAACACTTCGATCTTGAGAGGTTTCGTAAAAATATCTGCGACTTGATCACCGGTCTTCACGTGCACAACTTCAATTTGTTTGTCGCTGACTTGTTCTCGAATAAAATGATATCGAACATCGATATGCTTGCTCCTCTCATGAAAAACTGGATTCTTCGCCAAAGCAATGGCAGAAACATTATCAACAAAAATCTCCGTTGCATCCTTTTGCTCCATATGGATTTCTTTGAGCAACTTTCTCAACCATATCGCATGACAAACACACGATGATGCAGCAACATACTCCGCTTCACATGTCGACAGAGTAACACTTGATTGCTTCTTTGATGACCATGTAAAAGCAGTTTCACCCAAATAAAATACAAAGCCCGTAGTGCTTTTTCGATCATCGACATCTCCCCCATAGTCACTATCTGAATAACCTCTGAGTTGAAATAGTTCAGATTGATAATAATACAAGCCAAGAGAGATAGTACCTTTGATGTACCGAAGTATCCTCTTTGCTGCTTTAAGATGAGATGTCTTCGGATTCTCCATATATCGACTCACAATTCCGACACTGTTCATGATATCTGGTCTGGTACAGGTCAAATACCTTAAGCTTCCAATCAAGCTTCTAAAATATGTTGAATCAACATCGACACCTTCATCGAACTTCGACAATTTTGCACCGCAATCCATCGGAGTATTAACCGAAGTGCAATTCTTCATGTTGAATTTCTCAAGGATATTTTCAGCATATCTTTTTTGGGAAATAAAAATCTCATCTTCATTTTGCTTCACTTCGATACCCAGAAAATAACTCATCAAACCATTATCTGTCATTTCAAATTCTTTCACCATCGATGCTTTAAAAGTGTCAATCAATCCAGAATTATTTCATGTGAAGACAAGATCATCAACGTATAAACATGCCAATAAAACATCACCTTTCTCATGCTTCAAGTAGCGAGCATGTTCGTACGGACATTGTACGAAGCCATTTGCCTTGAAATAAGCATCGATTCTGGAGTTCCAAGCTCTCGGAGCTTGCTTAAGCCCATACAAAGCTTTCTTCAATCTCAGCACTTTGTCTTCATGACCTTTCACAACAAACCCAGTGAGTTGTTCGACATAAATTTCTTCTTCAAGAACGCCATTCAGGAATGCCGATTTGACATCCATTTGATAGATTGGCCACCGATTTTGAGCTGTAATGGAAATCATTAGTCTGATAGTTTCCATTCGGATGACAGGTGCAAATACCTCGTCATAGTCGATCCCAGCTTTCTGTTTGTAGCCCTTTGCGACAAGTCTGGCCTTATAACGAGTGATTTCTCCTTTCTCGTTCTTCTTGGCCTTGTATACCCATTTGACACCGATCGCCTTTTTGTCCTTCGGAAGATCAGCGAGTTGCCACGTTTTATTCTTTTCGATGGCTTCTATCTCTTCATCCATGGCTTTCCTCCATTTTTCTTCTTTGGCAGCTTCATCAAAAATAAGTGGTTCACAATCTGCAAGAAGACATATAAGGTGAAGCTCATCGGTAGCTTCATAAATTTCAGAAAGTCTTCTAGATCTCGGTGCTAGCGATTCTTCGACAGTATTTGAAGTTGAAGCTGACGATGATGGAGAGAACATCGGAGAAGGTGAATGAGCTTCAATCTCCATTTCGACAGAATCATCACGAACGGTTTCGACAAATTTATCATGACTGGTTTTGACAAGTTGTCGATTTTCCTCCCACAAACTTTCTTCATCAAATTTCACATCTCTGTTTACATATACCTTCAAAGTGTCAGGATCAAACAATTTGTAAGCTTTTGATGAGGAATCATACCCGATGAAAATGAGCTTTTTACTATTGTCTTCCAACTTCGATCTTTTCTGGTCGGGTACGTGAGCATACGCAACACTCCCAAAAATTCTTAAATGAGAAACTGTAGGTTTTCTCCCGCTCCATGCTTCTTCTGGGGTAACACCATTGAGTCCTTGCGTGGGACATCGATTCTGCAGATAAACTGCACATCTGACAGCTTCGCCCCAAAGCTCCTTCGACAAATTTTTGCTTTTCAACATACTGCGAACCATGTCGAGAATGGTTCTGTTCCTTCGCTCAGCCACACCATTTTGTTGTGGGGAATACGGCGCCGTTAAGAAACGTCGAATGCCATGGTAATCACAGAATTGATTAAATTCTCCAGAAGTAAATTCTCCTCCACGATCAGTTCTTAAAGACTTGATAAAATAACCACTCTCCTTTTCAACCATTTTCTTGAAGTGCTTAAACGTATCAAACACCTATGATTTTTCTTTCAAGAAAAACACCCAAGTCTTTCGAGTAAAATCATCAATAAACGTAACAAAGTAGCGATGATTACCGTACAACTGAGGAGTGATCGGACCACATACATCAGAATGAATCAACTCCAGTGGCTTCTTCGCTCGATAAGTCGACTCCTTCGGAAAACTTGCTCGAGAATGCTTGCCAATTACACATCCTTCACATAATTGATCGGGGTGATCAATATGCGGTAAGCCATACACCATCTTCTTGCGAGAAAGCATATTGAGTCCGCCAAAATTGAGATGACCGAACCTCAAATGCCATAGCCATGAAGGATTGTCTACACATGCTTGAAGGCATGTAGACATATCATCTTTGATGTTCAGAGTGAACATCCTATTCTTCGACATCTTCACATTCGCAATCAACTTATTATTGCAATCTCTCAACATAAGACATAGATTTTTCATCTGGACAGTAAATCCTTTCTCAAGAAGCTGTCCTAAACTCAAAATATTGCTTGACATCTTCGGCACATAATACACGTTAGTAATAAACTGACGTGTTCCGTTCTTCAGACGAATTAAAATCGTACCTTTCCCTTCGACAAGAATTTGAGAATTATCACCGAACGAGACTTTTCATTTTACTGTCTCATCCATTTCAACGAACATCTCCTTTCGGCCGCACATGTGGTTGCTTGCTCCAGTGTCCAAGTACCACGTATCATTCTTTTCATCAGCATTTTCTTTAAATTCCAGCATAAGAACTTGATCACCATCATTCACCAGGTTCGCCTTTTCATCTGCCACCGCACTTTCTTTCTGCCAACACTCATAAGCATAATGGCCACATTTATTACAACGATAACATCGAACCTTTGATTTATCATACCGGTTATTTGTGTTTCTTCCTCTTCCACGAGTACTTCTTTGATTATGAAAGCACTCATTGCTTCGGGCGAAATCTCCTCCGCTTCGTCCACGACCTCTTCCTTGGAAACGGCCTCTACCGCGTCCTCGGTCACGATCTTGATTGACCCATCGAGTTTGCACAGGGTTACTTCTTTGGCCTTTGTCATCTCAGATATTCAATCGAGATTGGAGTACTTCCTCCACCGGTTCAGACTTGTTTCCTTTCAGTCTTTCTTCATGGGCTTGCAACGAACCCATGAGCTCATCGACCGTCATAGAATCGACATCTTTCGATTCCTCGATAGCGACGACGATGTGGTCGAACTTCTTATCCAACGACCGCAGGATTTTTTCGACAACACGAACATCAGGAACATCTTCGCCATTCCTTTTCATCTAATTCACAATAGCTAAAACTCTTGTGAAATAATCAGAAATCGACTCAGATTCTTTCATACGGATTACCTCGAACTCGCCTCTCAAAGTTTGAAGGCGGATCTTCTTTACTTTCTCAACACCTTGGTGCGTGGTTTGAAGAATCTCCCATGCCTCCTTGGATGTAGTAGCATTCGAGACTTTCTCGAACATAGAATCATCTAAGGCTTGAAAGATGATTGACAACCCGAGTTGATCTTTCGAACGAGTCTTCTCCAACGCATTCCTCTGAGCCTGAGTCAACGCGACATCTTCATCTGGCTCATCATAGCCATTGTTGACAAGATCCCACACACTATGGGCGCCGAGTATGGCTTTCATTCTGGAAGCCCACTTGCCATAGTTTTCTTTGGTGAGGATTGGATACTGAAAAGGAAGGTTGCTTGTTGACGCCATAATCACGAAACCGTGAAGCTCTGATACCAATTTGATGGGATAAATCGACTGTGGGGCTCTCAACAAGCACTCTCAAAGGAACTCTGTTCACACAAGGAAGAGGAGACGGAAGGTGGCTTTTCAATATAGTGTATTCACAATCGATTCACCCATACTGAAATGGTTACAAGACTCACCTATTTATAGGCTTAAAACATGACTCTTGAGTCTCTCTAGGAAAGTGAAAAGACTAAAACAACAATTACATCGGAATACTAAAGACTAAAACAACAATTACATCGGAATACTAAAAGATGATAGACTCAACTAATTATGTCTACTAAAACAATAATTACATCGGAATACTAATTATGCCATGGGAGTCGAACGGTCACTGATAACACTTAATGAATTTGACTTAATTCCCAACAGAAACACCATCCAGGACGAGAAGATCGCCGGGAAGTTGAGCCCTGAGGACAAGGAGAAAATCGAGAAGGCCGTGAACGAGGTGATCGAGTGGCTCGATAGGAACCAGCTCGCCGAGGTGGACGAGTTCGAGGACAAGCTGAAGGAGTTGGAGGCGCTGTGCGGTCCGATCATATCAAAGATCTATCAGGGAGGCAGTGATGTGCCGAGAGGCGGTGGTGGGTCTGGTGGTGGAGCAGGGCCGAAGATTGAAGAGGTTGACTGATAACGAGGATGAGAGAAAAGCTTAGGAGGATCTTTGAGGTTCATCCTCCGTTTCTTTCTCCCTTCTCTTCTTGGGTTGTTGTCCTGTTTTGTGTTTGTTTTTGGGCCAAGGTGGCTGTAAAAATGCAGGAAATGGTGCGTCGCGCAAAAGTGAATCTTTTTATTAATTTTTGTAAACAGATATTTTTGGTCTTTATGAGAACCTTTTGAGTCAAGTATTATGGATTGATGATCTTTTAACAATACCTTGCCATAATATCTTCGATCCCTTCATTTTTGACCACGTCTTACCCACCCGTTCGCCACTTTGTTCTCCGACATTTGTCATGATCATGCCACGGAAGACTTTTTCCTCTTGCTTTGTTTTCGCTCCGCTCGTCCGTTAATCGCTCGAACTTAGAACCTTACTCGATAGCGGAGGCGACTAACAACTAGCCACTCTGCAGTCGGATGTTGTTTTTTAAGCAAAACAAATCTTGGGGGAGAAGGGGTGTTGTGATTTAGATATGTCTGCAGTAATGATGTCTCTAAAAACTGTCCGTAATTACATCAACGGAGAAGGGCTTAGGTGAACAATAAACATTAGGAAATGGCCTAGGTGCCCAAAGTCAGGCGGCGGGACTGGCCACAAATCTTGTTTGTGGAAATCGGATCGCTTGTTGATCCGGCTTCATCGACTCCTCATTCTTTTTTTTTTCCTTTTAATTTTATGCATTTTATTGTAAGCTAAAATTAGCAGATAAATTATACAAGGAGATTACGATTCTATTTTCTCGAGTTATTAAGGATTAAGAAAAACTAAAATGTCAATCCGTGAGAGTGTCGGACTCATGCGCATCACATATTCGAGTGATATGCTTGTCAGCGAAAAATTCACGCCTACACGTATGATTCAAGTTGCGCCGTTGAGTGACGGCTATCAACTAAAGCAAAATCTTTAAGATTTTTTTTTTTCGCACTTGTGAGAATAATATTCATCGTAATTTTTTTTTCTATGGCCGAAGAATAATATATGCTATTTCAAAAGTTACAAATTATCATTTGAATAATATCAATTGGACAAACGAGATTTGTGGCTATAAGCTGACCATCCCATCGTCTTAACTTTGGGGAACGGTCACCTTAGTTGGATCCTAAACATTATTAATTAGGGGCGTGCATTTGTTTAATATGAGAGATGGACTGAACCAATAGGTTTGGGATAGTTTTCGGTTTCAAAAAATTGGAATCGGTCCGTTTTGGGGATCTGGACTACCGGGATCTAACGGCAGAACTGATTGGAGTATTTTGTTTTATGAAAAAAAAAATAAAAAAAAATATTTGTGAGAATAATCTATTTATACTAGTAATTTTTTTTGGGCAAAATGACACAAATAGTCCCCAAACTTTGGCAGAATATGCAATTTGGTCCCTGAACTTTTAATTTATTCAATTTAGTCCATGAACTTTGGCAAAATGTGCAATTTAATCCCTAAACTTTTGACTTGTTCAATTCAGTCCCTGAACTTTTAGTAAATGCTCAATTTATTCCTTGGACTATATGAAAATATTCAACGTTATCCCTGATCTTAAATTAACAAAAGGATTATACTGAACATTTTCCTATAATTCAGGGAGTAGATTGAACATGCACTAAAAGTTTAGGGATTAAATTGAACAAGTTAAAAATTTATGGACCAAATTGCATATTCTGCCAAAGTTTAGGGACTAAATTGAACAAATTAAAAGTTCAGGGACCAGATTGCACATTCTGCTAAAGTTCATGGGCCATTTATATAATTACCCCTTTTTTGTGATTAGTAATTTTATCTTACACTAGATTAATTTTTATTATATGTAAAAACTTTTGAGAATGAAATTTTAAGAAGTAATACAATCAAGTTTTAGCAAAACTTTGGATTGGGAAAATTACCAAAAAAGTCATAAACCTATTGTCATTATGCCAATTCAGTCCTAAAACTTTTTTTTTTGCCAATTCAGTCTTAAACATTTCGCAGTTGTGTCAATTTAGTCCTTCCGGCGAAATTTGGCCGGCCGGCGCTGACGTGGTCGTCGGTCGGCCGGCGATCGAATATTTTAATATAATTTTTGAAAATATTTTATTTTATTTTTTATTTTGTTTTAATTTCAATTTTCTTTTTCCCTGCACCTTTGTTCTTCTTCTTCTTCAGAGGACGGCGGTCGCCGACTCGCCAGTCCTCAAAGGGACGCCGGTTGTTGGGAATGGCCGGGCTCGCCAGGGGAAGGCAACTTAGATCTAGCGAGGCTCGACCTCACTGTCGCGGGCTCGAAATCTCAAGAGCAACAGAAAGGGAAAAATGGAAGCTTGCTGTTTCATTTGGGGGAAAGGGGGCTCAGAATGAGTGGTGAATCTGGTGACATATCAGAATGGTCTACAAGGCTCCAATCGGAACCAGTGACCATGAAAGATACCTTACGCGATACAACTGTCCTCGTACCCGAAAACCATTATTTCCATATGATCCAATTTGAAAAACGAGAAAATGAGGAGCATTAGATGATGAAACCCTAATCGAAAAACAAAAAATTGGAAACGAAGAAGAACCCTCGACAAAGGGGAAGAAGAGACAGATCGAAGAGAGGTGAACACCGACGGGGAGGATGGGAGATCGTAGCCTCGTAGGGTTTAGGGCTTCGTTTCGTGCGTCCTCGTAGCCGTGAGACTCGTCGGCCATGGCGGCTTGGTCTCATCGTCCCCTAGCGAGACCGGTCGTCCCTTTGGCCTATCGTCGGACCTTGGTCACCGGTGTTCCTTTGAGGGCGTTTGTCTAAAGACCAGCGTCCCTAGGTGTTCCTCTGAAGACGAGCGTACTCTGAAGGAGAAGGAAGTGGAAGTGGAAGGAAAAAAGAAAACAAGAGATACTTATAAATCGGATCATATTATAGCTCGTCAAGAAGTACTAAATTTCACTAAAATAGTTTTATTAGCACCTGAAATATTATAAGATGAGATCATACATAATATAGTTATATTATACATAGTATTTGGATGAAATAGATTAATTAATGGATTAGGTTCTATCTGATAGCCTTTTCTTGCTACCATGGGTCAGTGCGAAAATTGGGGGGGGGGGGGGGTCTATAGAAAGCCCATTTTATGAAATCTCCGAGAAATCAAAAAAAGTATGGATGCTTTATTTATCACCAAGTAGAGATGAATACTATATGGTAGCGGCGGGAAATTCTTTAGCGCTGAATCAGGGTATTCAAGAAGAATAGGTTGTTCCGGCTCGATGCCGTCAAGAATTCCTAACTATTGCATGGGAACAGGTTAATTTTCGAAGTATTTTTCCTTTCCAATTTTTTTCTATTGGAGCTTCTCTCATTCCTTTTATCGAGCATAATGATGCGAATCAAAAACCAAAAGAGAAAGATGCGATGTGAGAGTTCACGAATGACCGATTGATACAATACGAGAGCTAATGCTTGTTGGGTATTTTGGTTTGGCATTGCTTTACACCCAAAAAGAGGCAAGCTACATCTAAGTTCAACTTGGAGATGTAAGTCCTTATTCGTTTCTGGATGGTAAAGTAAGACCAAGCTTATGAGCTTATTATCTTAGGTCGGAACAAGTTGATAGGATCCCCTTTTGACCTCTCCATGCCCCTCTTGCGTGGCGACGCTGATATCCCCCCAAGAAGACCAGGAGAATGGTTTGATAGACGCGTATATATATAAACTACGCCATCCCCGGGCACATCTTATCTTGACTATGAAAAGAAGAGAGATAGATCACGCCTAAAAGCAGCCATTTAGGTCCCGACACAAAGTTAGAATTCTAGCCCCCCCATCGGTTGAAGGAGACTTTCTTCGCCTTTCACCTAAGCTGGGCAGGAAAGGCCCAAACCCATTTTCGCCACATCGTGTTTAACCGAAATCGAATCCCCTTTGCTGCTGGCGAGCGGATTGAGAATGTCCTACTTCAATCGAAGCCCCGCTGAACGGCGGTCGTAACTATAGCGAAATTCCTTGTCGGGTAAGTTTTGACCCACACAAAAGACGTAACAATCTAGGCACTGTCTCGCTAATTGTTCCAAGGTCGGCCGGCCAGGCAAAATTTGCCAGAAGGACTGAATTGACACAATTGCAAAAGGTTTATGACTGTATCGGCAAAAAAAAAGGTTTAGGACTGAATTGGTATAATTGCAATATGTTTAGGATTTTTTGGTAATTTTCCTCTTTGGATTAGCTTTTGCTATCACTGCTGGTTTGAACAAATTGCGTAGGATTTTTTACTTTTTACTTATTTTTATCTATTTAAGATGGAACGTGAAAATTACTACGATTCAATACATATTTCTTTTTAACATTGGTCTATTTATCAGTGAAAGAAATTTATCGCCGTACCGAGAATTTACCGTAAGTTACTATTCCTCCCACCACCAATTTGCCTACTCTTTTCAATGGTCAATAATCTTTTGATTAGAAATATGCTTTTGCTTTGAAGCTCGATTTGGCATTTGCTAATTTACCGCATTATACAAAATGCATATTGTACTGTGCACAAAGGTAATATAGGGCATGTCCATTTTGGAGAAAAGTTCGCGATAAAAGAAAATGCTTTTCGAAAATTTATTTTTCATGAAAAGAATTCATTTTCCTAACTTTAAGGATGCATATTTTATTTGACCGTAAATATTTTTTCGTTAATTAAAAATGATCATTTTCAAGTAACCAGACGCGTAAAAATTCAGAAAATTAGTTCGCGAAATTTTGTTCATATCGTACAAACACACCATTATTTGTGAAAGTCGAGCGCTTGCTCTTGCATCACTGAAAAAATATTCGATTAGGCAATTATTAACTTACCATTCTAGTATGGATTATAGCATGTCATGAGATTAATTAAGATGCGATGCGTAAACTCTTTTTTCCTTTTCGAAAAAAAAAAAAACTATTTTCGCTCGAGAGTTATTACGTGCTGTGGTGGAGGGTGCAATTGAAAGAATTCTATAAATTCGGGATCAAAAAAGCAACCGTCAAAGGACGGTCAAGAGGAAGCGCCGACGTCGTTTTTTTCCGCATCAGCAAATCCGAAATGAAGACTTCGGCTGCCGTCTGCGTCGTCCTCCTGTTGCTAACCCAAATCCAACGTTCCAATCTCGTTTTCTAGGGTTTCCATTCCTCTTGCATCTAGAAAGGATCTGGTATTCACCTGATCAATCGAACCTCCATAGCTAAAACATCCCGTCTTGTTTCAGAAAAACCCTACCGGAACTTCTTCGCGCCCGCCGCGAAACATGCCTGCCGTTCCGGCCGCCGATGGCGACGGCGGTTTGAAGAAATTGGAATACCTGTCTCTGGTCTCCAAGGTGTGCTCCGAGCTCGAGACTCACTTAGGCTTCGGCGACAAGGTGCTCGCCGAATTCATCACCGAGCTGGGCCGGAACTGCGAGACGGTCGACGAATTCGATGCCAAGCTGAAGGTGAACGGGGCTGAAATGCCCGACTACTTCGTACGTACTCTTCTTACTATCATTCACGCGATTTTGCCCCCAAGTGATGGGGCTGATAAGCAGCAGGGGAAGAAAGGCGGCGATGGTGATGGTGGTTCCAAGGGTCCGTTCAAGGCTTTGGGGATTGCTGACAGTAAAGAGAGGGTGAAGGGCCTGGAGAGGGAGCTTGAGTTGGAGGCGCAACAGCGGAAGAGAGAGGGTGGAGAGTATGAGAAGGAAGAGAGAGATAGGGATAGGGACAGGGAGAGGGATAGAGAGAGGAGAGAGAGACACCGGGATAGATATGATAGGAGAAGTGAGGGAGGGCATAGGGATAAAGAAAGAGACAGAGACAGAGATAGACATAGAGATGGAGATAGAGATAGAGATAGAGACAGGGATCATGAGGAGGATGATAGAAGGGGAAGGCATAGAGATCGGTACGAGAGAAGTCGAAGGGATGTCTATGAAGATCATGAGGATCATAGAGAAGACACTAGGGACAGAAGGAATGGTAGGTATGATTCCAATGAACTGGAGCTATATAAGGTTTATAGAGGGAGAGTTTCTAGAGTGATGGACACGGGGTGCTTTGTTCAGTTGAGCGACATTAGGGGTAAGGAGGGGTTGGTGCATGTTTCACAGATGGCGACCAGGAGGGTTGCTAATGCTAAGGAAGTAGTGAAGCGGGATCAGGAGGTTTATGTGAAGGTGATTTCCATCTCTGGTCAGAAATTGTCTCTTTCCATGAGGGACGTGGATCAGGACACTGGAAAAGATTTGCTTCCGCTGAAGAAGAGTGACAATGATGATGCTTGTCGTACTAATCCAACTTCAGGGTCCAGGGATGGGCCTGTTGCGAGAACAGGTCTCTCTGGGATCAGAATTGTTGATGAAGATGATGTGGCTCCATCGAGGCGACCCTTGAAGAGGATGAGCTCACCAGAGAGGTGGGAGGCGAAGCAATTGGTGGCTTCAGGTGTGTTGAAGTTAAGTGAACACCCAATGTATGATGATGAAGGGGATGGAATGGTGTATCAGGAGGAGGGTGCTGAGGAAGAGCTTGAAATTGAGCTAAATGAGGATGAACCTGCGTTTTTGCAAGGACAGACCAGATATTCTGTGGATATGTCTCCGGTGAAGATTTTCAAGAACCCTGAGGGGTCCTTGAGTCGTGCTGCTGCACTGCAATCTGCTCTTATAAAGGAGCGGAGGGAAGTACGGGAGCAGCAACAGAGAACGATGCTTGATTCTATTCCAAAGGATCTTAATCGTCCTTGGGAAGATCCCATGCCGGAGACAGGCGAGAGGCATCTTGCTCAGGAGCTCAGAGGTGTTGGCTTGTCAGCTTACGATATGCCAGAGTGGAAGAAGGATGCCTTTGGCAAAGCATTGACTTTCGGGCAGAGGTCGAAGCTCTCCATCCAGGAACAGAGGCAGAGTTTGCCCATTTACAAGTTGAAAAAAGAACTTGTCCAGGCCGTACATGAAAATCAAGTTCTTGTTGTTATTGGTGAAACTGGTTCTGGAAAAACTACTCAGGTTACTCAGTATCTGGCTGAAGCAGGTTACACCACAAGGGGTAAAATTGGATGCACTCAGCCTCGTAGGGTGGCTGCAATGTCTGTTGCCAAGAGGGTGGCCGAAGAATTTGGTTGTCGTTTAGGGGAGGAGGTTGGATATGCAATTCGATTCGAGGATTGCACAGGACCAGACACTGTTATTAAATATATGACTGATGGTATGCTTCTTAGGGAGATTCTCATTGACGAGAACCTGTCCCAATACTCAGTAATCATGCTTGATGAAGCACATGAGAGGACTATACACACTGATGTCCTTTTTGGACTTCTTAAGCAGCTCGTGAAAAGGAGACCTGATCTTCGGCTGATAGTGACATCTGCCACATTGGATGCGGAGAAGTTTTCCGGTTATTTCTTCAACTGCAATATCTTCACCATCCCCGGGAGAACATTTCCAGTGGAGATTCTTTACACCAAACAACCTGAAAGTGATTATTTGGATGCAGCTCTTATTACTGTCTTGCAGATTCATTTGACAGAACCCGAAGGCGACATCCTAGTTTTTCTGACTGGTCAGGAGGAGATTGATTTTGCTTGCCAATCTCTTTATGAGAGGATGAAAGGATTAGGCAAGAATGTTCCTGAGCTGATTATTTTACCTGTATATAGTGCCTTGCCCAGTGAAATGCAGTCAAGGATATTTGACCCTGCACCTCCGGGGAAGAGAAAAGTGGTTGTTGCGACTAACATAGCCGAAGCATCTCTCACAATTGACGGCATATATTATGTTGTCGATCCAGGGTTCGCAAAACAGAATGTCTACAATCCGAAGCAAGGTTTGGATTCACTTGTTATCACTCCTATTTCACAAGCATCCGCGAAGCAACGAGCTGGACGTGCTGGGCGTACGGGGCCTGGTAAATGTTATCGCCTCTATACAGAGAGTGCGTACCGCAATGAAATGTCCCCTACCACGGTCCCTGAAATCCAAAGGATTAATCTTGGTCTGACTACTCTTACGTTGAAGGCAATGGGTATAAATGATCTGTTAGCCTTTGATTTCATGGATCCACCATCGCCCCAGGCTCTGATTTCTGCCATGGAACAGCTCTATAGTCTAGGAGCATTGGATGATGAAGGGCTTCTCACAAAACTGGGAAGGAAAATGGCGGAATTTCCTCTTGAACCGCCCTTGTCGAAGATGCTTCTTGCTAGTGTAGACTTGGGATGCAGTGATGAGATTTTGACCATCATTGCTATGATTCAGACGGGAAACATTTTCTACAGGCCTAGAGAGAAACAAGCCCAAGCAGATCAGAAGAGGGCCAAGTTCTTTCAGCCGGAAGGAGACCATTTGACTCTTCTTGCGGTTTATGAGGCTTGGAAAGCAAAGAATTTTTCTGGGCCATGGTGCTTTGAGAACTTTGTTCAGTCTCGATCCCTGAGGAGGGCTCAGGATGTCAGGAAGCAGCTCCTCACCATCATGGACAAGTATGTGTTCTCATTTGTCTTTCAAAGTCTTTGTCCTGCTTCCAAATTGCAGTATAATTTGTTGCTGTTGTTGCATAAGCTTGTTTTTCTTGATCCATATTTTCAAGATCACAAGCATATTTATACAACATGTTAATATGACTTATTGGTGGTTAGACTTTACTAGCTACTTCTTTTTGGTTCTGTTGAGAACCCATCTTATTGCGTAAATTTTGTAACCCGCCCCTCTCTCTTTGTGCCATGCCGTAGCGAGTTCTTCTGAACTATGAACTTTACAATAATGCTGCCCATAGATCATATTGTTATTTGTGTTGACTTGAACTTGTGTTGTTTTTTATATTGATTGTTTCCATCCTTAATAAAAGGTAACAAAGGTGAACTGTGTGGCATTTCATTAAATGGATCTAAATGCGCTCATTTTTCTCCTACTTCTTCTGTAGGTATGATTGTGTGCTATTCGCTTTTGAGCTACAAAATGAGTCATGTCTGGAGTCTGTATACTTATAGTCATCACACCTGACTTTTGTGCCTTAAGGAGCACCCAGGTTAATTTGATTTTTGACAATGCATTTCAGGTATAAATTGGATGTTGTCAGTGCTGGAAAGAACTTCACAAAGATAAGGAAAGCAATAACAGCAGGGTTTTTCTTCCATTCGGCGCGAAAAGACCCCCAAGAAGGTTACAGAACCTTGGTTGAGAATCAACCAGTCTATATACATCCAAGTAGTGCTCTCTTCCAGAGACAGCCTGATTGGGTTATATACCATGAGCTTGTCATGACCACAAAGGAGTATATGCGTGAGGTAACTGTTATTGATCCTAAGTGGCTTGTGGAATTGGCGCCAAGATTTTTCAAAGTTTCAGATCCCACCAAGATGAGCAAGCGGAAGCGTCAAGAGCGTATCGAACCTCTTTATGACAGATACCATGAACCCAATTCCTGGCGTCTCAGCAAAAGGCGTGCTTGACATGTATGATTTGCATTTATGTCTGAGTAGTCCTCCATTTTGCTTCATAGTGTAAATGTTTATATCTTACTTTTTACAGAAGGTAATTTGTAGAACTCCTTCACTGAGGCATAATGAATACAATTACTTTTCTGGTTTGACAGGCGTCTTCTCTTTCTGTTTTCTGTTGCTTCCGTTTGAACTTTTTGAGTTGAACAACACATTAAGCTTGTATTAATGATAATCCTCAAGGATGTACTGGTTTTGATGATTAAAGTAGTTGAGAATGTTTGACAGTAGCTTGTCACAAGCATGTGCCCCTCCGCCTGTAGATAATAGTTGGGTCCTTTGAGTTCTATCTACATATAAGATGCGTTGGTGGTTTGGATGTGTTTAAGGATGGTCTTGGACTAAGAACTCTGAGAAGTGATCAATACCTATCAAATAAGAAAAAGACAGATCTTCTATTCCTTGGCCATGTGAGGATTTAAGAGTTCCGCTTATTCAGTTGGAAATTATTGGTGTCTGAATGTAAATAAATCATAAAGGGCGAAGCTGGAAGAGGATAAGTTTGATGTTCATAAAACATGTGAGAGAGGGGTTCCTGGTTGCCTTTTTGTTGACTGCCTTTCAATAATGCTCTGGCTAGTGATGGACTTGCCGGTGTTAAGAGGTTCTTCCTGTGAGGCTTCGTAAATTCTCTATTGCTATGTGATGTTACTAGTTAATTTTTGATTGGTACTGTTATTTTTGTTTGGCCTTTCACTCTAATGACCAAGAATGCAATCTATATCGCTCCCCAGTAGGTAGACCAGAATAAGAAGATTTTTAATTGTCCTTTTGAGAAGCATAGCCTTTTTGACCTCACTTACAGCTATGAAGTTGGAAGGATGTTAGTTTTCTAATGCTATGTAGAATCTTCAAAGGAAAAGGAATTGGGAAGATTTCCTGGTCATTGCTTGTATGTAGAATCTTCAAAGGAAGAGGAATCGGGAAGATTTCCTGTTCATCGTGAATTTTCTTGGGTAATAGACGAGTCAAAAGGGAGGGTGATTTACTTTTTGTTGAAGTATGTTTCACATTGCTTGACAAAGGGTTCTAAATGCTCTTTATATTCATGTGGTCTCCCTTACCTATAAGTTTAAGCCCTCACCTATAAGTTTAAGCTTTTAGATTGGATTTTCTAATATGGTATTAGAGCCAGTATTATCTTTTTCGCGAATGTGCGTGGTAGAAAAAGAACTCCTCGTGAATATGCATAGTCAAAATTTCACGTGTCGCTCATAATTCGACTTGCACGTGAGTGGGGGTGTTGAAGTATGTCCTACATTGCTTGACAAAGGGTTCTAAATACTCTTTATATTCATGTGGTCTCCCTCACCTATTAGCTTAAGCTTTTGGGTTGGACTTTCCAACACTTTTGTTTTGGGATTTAGTATGCCAAGTCTTCTCTATGTTGTTGCTTTTCCCATGGTGATCTTCTTGTTGTTAAATTCCTCCACAGTGTTGTTTTCCTGGATAACAGGCCTGAAGATTTTCTTATTTATGATACCGATATTAAGGATTGTGGGATATTGGGGATAGTGAGCAGTGACGATATTGATTGCTACCATGAGACGGAGCTGGAGGAGCTTCTAATTATTATGAATTTGCTAACTATTGAGATAATGGCCAAAAATAGGCTGATTTATCTACTTTTTTTTTTTCTTTTTCTTTTTAATTTTCTTCATGCATGCTGTGGCTTTTCTTTGTAGGGCTTTGTTTGGGAAGTTGCATAGGGGGAGAAAATGAGAGGTAGGTGTGGAAAATGTGGTAGAAATTGAAATTTTTGTGAGAAGAAAGTCGAGGGAAAAGCAAAAACCTTCTTCCATTTATTCTCATCTGAAATCCATATCCTTCCAAACATTGCATTGGCATCCAACTATTATTTTGCTTGCCATATAGGTGTTTTTTGGTTTGAGCTGCAGCGACTACAATTGTGCATCCATCCGGATATTTGATTCTGTTCGTTACTAACACCTCCAGCTAGGTTGAGCATTGTGCTGCAGCAACTAAAGTTAAATATTGTCAGGTTACTGTTGTTGTGATTTGCACCCGCAGCTAGGTGAGCATCACGCTGCACCTCGAATTTTCCTGTTTTCCGTTTGGTTGTAGATCATGGTCAACTCTATATATGATCGTTCCCGCTGAACCACGATGGAGGATTGGTGAATAAAATGGAACTGAGAAAGCATGCTGCGCTTTCTTGTGTAGAAAATCATGTGGGTTTTGAGAGCCGGCAGCACATTTCAGTTACGTTTAGCTATGTCAATGACTAGAAGGTAAAGCTAAGTTGCTCAAGTTATCTGTTTATATGACGTGACTTGTATATTGGGTTGGATCACGAGTTGGTTGCGGTATGGTCGGTCAACATCAAATAATGTGAAATGGTTGCGGACAGTTAAATCTTGTAGAGCTGCAGTTCCACAAATCTCTATTCATTGTGAAAATCTATTCCCGAGTCGAATTATGCACTTCCGAAATCCATTGTTGCTTCACACGGAATTATTCCTGCACATCCTTTCTAATTTACAGTTAGCAGGACAATTCCAGCAGATCGCGTTTGATTCTGCGGGGACAACGGAAGTGCATTCCGTCTTTTGTTGGTTAGTTGGGCGATGCCGTCCTTTGAACGTTGGATGTTATGCTGCTAGATAGGACCTTTCTGGGATAGGCAAAGCGTATTTCAACATCCGAGCTACATGGTTGGCCGTGTCATTTATTTCGACATGTAGCTCGGCATTTATTTCGACATCCGAGCTACATGGTTGGCCGTGGCATTTATTTCGACATGTAGCTCGGCATTTATTTCGACATCCGAGCTACATGGTTGGCCGTGGCATTTATTTTATTTCGACATCCGAGCTACATGGTTGGCCGTGGCATTTTGTCATAACTTCCAATGACATCAATAGTTTGCATTTCTTCCTGCCTCAGTCTATTTAAGAGTGTGCTTTTTAGAAATACACCAGGATGTCGCTGTAGAGACTAGAGAGGTTCAGTTTGTTCTTACGATTGCCTGAGTCTATCTCCGGGATGCAGATTGGCCTTCAAAATTTTCCTTCGCTAATTAGTTCTGTGCTACAGATTAGGGACTAGCAAAAGAATTGACACATTTCCCTTCAAGACTCTCATTCTTACATAGAAAGCATTATAAAGCACAGAATCTGAGCGGCCTGTTTCAAATACACAAAGTCTCGGCGGATGACTTAAACAAATTGAGACGAATTTGATGACTATTGGGTTGTTTATTGTGTTTTTCTTGCTTTATACTCTTTGAACTGTTGGGGTTTGAGATGCTTGCACTACCCGTAATTCGAAAACAGTTCCTCTCTTCATAGATAAACCAAGAATTGATTCTGCACCGCCGCCCTCTTTTCCAAAAAGCTAAGCATGACGACTGATTCTCTCGGTGCTCATTTGGAATCCACTAATGACTTGTAAATGCTACTAAAGAAGACAATGACCATCCTTTCGGTTAAAGCCACGTGACCATTTGCCAAGAGTCTATGCTTCTTGCTAGAGCAAACCGCATCCCTAGTCGGACATTCCGTAAGGATTTTATCTCCCGCTCTACGGCCAAATTTGCGACCGGGCATAGAATGGAGCAGCTCTAGCGCCACGTGTGGGCGACACAAGCTCGAGCTGATGAGCTCAAGAATGTCAGATGTTTCGAAATTGGAGTCGTTTCCTTTCCATGCGCGAACGTAGGTGTCGAATGTAATCCCGAGTGTTAAGGTGCAGTAATCCTAATAGTGATGGCGGTGAAATGCGTTGTTCCCTTCTACATTTGAACACAATACATGATCAGGAGGACATCCGGTAACCTCCTCAACATCTGATTCAGATCGACTTGGCTCACCCGCTGCGAGTTAGTATAGTTTATGTCATCCACTGAACTTTCTTCCAAGTTCCAACCAACGATGTGAAGTAGGTAACAGTTTTCGGACCGAAAAAAGTGAGTAGAGTTCCAGTGTGTCCATCTTTCTAGGAAAGAGCCCTATTGTCCTGGGACAATCAAATTACCGAGTCTGGCGAATCGCATCGAAGATCTGCGAGAATAAGGCGATGTGGATTTTGGTTGGTCACAGCTAAAAAAAAATGGCTCCGGTTTCACGCAATGGTGGCTGCAATCTCTCTGGAAGAATAGAGCACTGACACGGGCTATTCTCCTTTAATTCCCTCGAACAAGCACACTGCCAGGCAATCTCCTCCATAGCTTTTTATCACCTTTCCCTCCCCAGCGTACTTGTTTATTCTCTCTGGATACATCTTTCACAAACGTAATCCACATGGAACCCACAGCACAATCTTTTCTTGTTCAGCAAAAAGAAGCTCCACATCTGTCTCTGATGCCTTCTGGTATTTGGAAGCAGGCTCTCTCTCTCTCTCTCTCTCTCTCTCCCTCCCTCCAAATCACTGAATTACTCCCTCTTTCCTAGCTCAACTCTGCACAGAGAGAGAGAGAGAGAGGTTACAAAATGAAAATGAAGCTTCTTGTATGGTTGTTTTTCATAGTTTCTGCTCAAACCATTCTGATCTTGGCTGTTGAATGCTTCTCCGATCCATCCATCTCAACCCACAATACAGCAGGAGAGAAAGTTCGAGGTAGGGATATCTTTCCTCTTCATCCTTTCATTGCCACTCATTAGTGTCCTATAAATTGTCAGAAGCCACCATTTACTCCAGGGGAAAATGCTGCAGCAAGTTATGCAGGTTTGAACGAGACCGATGAATTTTTGGGAACCGCTGATTGGAGGCCTGCGATTTCCGTTACGAGAAAAGGTTCGAAAGGGAAGGGAGCTTATGGTGGTTCAAATGTGATCCATCGACCACCACGTATGAGAAATGCGGCATCGTCCTCTGCCGCACCTCCTTTCTTGGTATTCTTGGCGATGCTAGCGACTTTCAGTTTGATCTGCCCTTGTCGCTTTTAAGGGGCTCACTATGCTCTTCGTACATCGCAATTCGGGACCATAAATATTCTCAGCCTGGCGTTTGTGCTTCCCAATATTGCCTTCTTTGGGAATTTGAGTGTTGTTTTAGCCTATTGAAGTTACGGCGGTTGGTTGTGTTATTGTTGTGTCAAGAGCAGAACTTCCTGTGATACAAATCTATCAAGTCTTAGCTCTTAACCTTGATGATTTGATTCTTCATACCAGGTTTCTTTCTCTTGCTCTCTTTGCTTTAGACCTGCCGGTCCCACTGATGGTTAAGGCCAAGTTTCCTACCGCTTCTTGAGCCATCACAGGAAAGGCTCAACCAACACTACGGTATTCAAATGCAATCTTAGAAATGAATGCGAAGCAACATGTTCAAATTGGAGAACTTCCAACTTCAATGATGCATTTGTGTTTCAGCAGGCAAAAGTGGACATGGCTCGCAGACCTGCTAGTCCTTATAGAGTCAGTTAGGACCTTCGTATCACAAGTAGCTCTCTGGTTGAGTTGTTCATTGAGGCCTAGTTTAGCATCTCATCATGAAAAATCTCAGGAATCAAAAGCCAGAAATAATATCTAGCTTTACATTGCGAATTGAACTTAAAAATAGAGTACAAATTCTGTGAGTCCCATGCGATGCACGCAGTGATCCCTTTGCGACATACAGCTACATTGGTGCACTTATGCATGATGAATGAATGACGCAAAAGATTTCTTTGATGAAACTAGATAAAAGGAAAGAAGAAAGTTCTTTTCCACTGGTAGTAGAACTCAGTCGTCAAGCTTGCACCTTTTTCGTGGTGACTCACCAGGGAAGTCGTACAAGAATTTCTCAAACAGTTTCATGTGCTCTGTTTGCAATGAGATAGCAACAGACAAGCTCCCATCACTGGTTGGGCTAGGCAATATGAACGATAATCCCTCATATGCAATCCCGCCGGGCCCCATGAAGATAGGGCGGCCCCAACCAAAGTCTGCGTCATGGATAGGCAACCTGACCCAACTAGTAATGCCCAGATTTGGACACCTAAAAGTATGCGCCCCGCGAACCAGTGCCGAGAGATCAGGCTGGAGCTCCAGGTAGTCAAGGGCAGATCTTAGGTAATCGTTGTCCATTCTCACCAGGGACTCATGGACCTTCCATGCAGCATAAGATACTGGTTTTGATTGGAGATCGCCTGCAACAGCGATTGGCGTGGCTGTAAAGATCGCATTGCCAAAATAACCCCGCGGAAGTGGGGGAGACAATCTCATCCGTCCATCTGTTGCAATGTGCAATTTACTGTCTTGATCATCTGCAAGTCCGCGTGCTCTGCACACACATCTCCAAACATGACCGGCCAACATCTCAAAGGAACTATAACTAGCCGTGTTTCCATTTTCTAATTCTGCCTCAGTCTTCAGGGTATCTAACTGTTCCCTAGAAACTTTGAAAATAGAAACACTAGTGCTATATGGAGCTGAATTAGTAGTTTGAGGAGAAACTCGCAATGCAGGTGGAGACTGGTATTCGACATGAGGGAATTGAGGCCGTGGTGGGTAGCGGGCACGCAGAACAGTCCGGTCGATAAATGGAGGGAGCTTAATGTCAAGTCCACGAGCCAGATCGGACCATGTGTTCACAAAGTGCAGACCAGAAAATCCGTCGGCCACATGGTGCTGCATGCCAACACCAAGCGAAACTCCCCCACACTTGAAGTATGTAACCTATATGATGGAAACGAATGAGATTAATAATGCCGAAGTCTGATTTGAACCCAACAACTTGATGAACTGGTAACTGCTAGCAAACATTAGCTTCCAAGCGGCTTAAAATATCAATTATAGTAGGGTCAAATTCTGGTTTGGTTTTTATGCCTGAATTCTTAGAGTTAGAAAAGCTCAACCAGGTCACTCAACCTAGAAGCAAACTAAAGGCACCAACGTGCCTTAATTGTTGCTGGAACTGTACATTCCTTAGTCTGAGTCAAAGATAAAGGTCTTCTTCAATGTTTTAAAATTATGATGTTTAACAAATCCATAGCTGACAGAAACCAAAAAAGTTGGTACAAGATGACCTACCCGGTTCCCTATCTTGTCCTTTCAGAAAGGGAGAGATTTTTATTTCTGAGCATTGGACATAACTGTTAAAATCAAGGTTCGACTTCTATCTGAGGTTTCAACAGTAATCTCAACAAAAGCTCACAAAGTATGATGAGAAACATGTGGGCGCAAGGATATCAAAGAGCATCTGGTTCTTGAAAACCAATTATACTCTCACATTTGCAGTGAGACGCAGTGACTCCCCTTCCTAAGAAATTATCCATCACTAGTTTTAACTGATCATCCTTTGTTTTCACTTGAGTTGCAGTTGTAGAACCACAGATTGTCATTTCAGCTATCTCTATCTGATAATCCTACTGACCTTGAATCATCACAAATATCATCACGAGTTCATGAGCATCCATCCTCACCACGTTAAGTCAACCTCACATAGCAAAAGAAGGAACCGCAGAGCAAATTCTAGGAACAGAATCAAAAAAACAAATCACACCTGTAGCACCAAAATAGGGTACGAGGATATCCCACCAGAGTAATCCACAGCGGGAATAAGCTTCCGGAGCTCCAATGTGGGCGCGAAATCCCCAAAATCATCAATCAACGAGCTCGTCTCAGCCTCAACAAACAGCACGCCCTCGGCATTGCAATCAATCTCTATCCGGCCATCTTCATCCCTCTTCAATCGCCCGGCCATTGGGTAAAACAGCACCAATGCTCTGCTCAGCGCCTCTTTCAGCACTCCCGCATCGAAGAAATCAGCAGATCCGGTCGGCCGGTAGAAGTACACGCTCGGCGTGTGCATGCTGGGGACCACCAAGTCCACGTTGGCATTCCACAGGGCACGTTTCGGCGTGTCCTCAGCCGGACACACCATAATCGACTCTTTGATGCTAATTATCATTCTCGAAAATGCCAATGTTATTTGAGCACCCCTTATGCTAATGCGTGTATTGAACCGGAACTGCAACACACATTATAGAAAAGAGAATGGCAAAAAAAATCAAGTCTTTATTGAGCTTCCATGCCGCCGTATCCATCAGAAAGTTGGTGAAACCAAGTGGTTAGCTTAGCTTTCTCTATCGACGTGCATTTGTTGGAGAAGAGTCATTCATCACCAGTTGACCAAGACGTTACAAAACCCCACATTAGTTAAAGTCCACAACTTTTCTAGAAAATAATTAGCTGGAACCCGGAAGACTGCATTGGGAGTTCATTGAACAGGTCAAGTCCACTAAAAAAAAAAAAAAACGAACGGAAATCCTTGCAATCAGACCCACAAATCTATGCTCAACAAAACACACTGGGAAAACACAAGCTCAAGGCGTCAAGCGACAGTAATCTCTCGACGTGATCTGCCTAAGAAATGGCGGCAAGGCGACTAATGACATGTCCAAATCAAATGCGAAACAAAGGAAGATTAGATAGAAAATGCAAGAGCTGTCCACTTCTCTCAGCACAAAGGGTTTCCTGCGAACTTACCAAGAACCACCTGCGCGCTTCAATGGAGGCAAAACGATGTCCGTGTCGCAGAGCAGAAGAAACCCAAGAGGAGGATGGGGAGAGAGAGAGGTGGTTTCTTATTTGGTGTGAGTGCGCTGGAGGAGTTCAAACTCCTACATCAACAAAGTTTTCAATTGGCGAAGGCGTGTAAGAATGACCGTCGTTTCACCAACCCCCGCGCCAATGACCCCTGCCCAATGCATGGGCGCCACGTGGACTTTCTCGCTCCTATCCTTGTACTCATCTGACAAAACTTAGTTATCGTCGTGTCTAAAACTTCGGTCCTTCATCGTCAGAAGCAATAGACGATTCTGAACCTATATTCTCTTGCTCTCGGCTCTGTCCATCGTCTGCAACTGTTGTCGAGCTCGGCGTCTCGGAGATCTCGGCCAAGTTTGACAAGCTAGAGCCCTACATCCGGCGGCCCCGCAGCCGGCCACTGGCAGGCCAGTCTCTGCCGTCGGTAACCTCCTGGAGAGCAAGAGCCGGCTCGCACATAGTTAAAAGAGTTTATGATTAAATTGATATCGATGCAATAAATTTAGGATTAATTAGGTAATTTTTTCGATTTCTAAATTCAGCTTAAATGTTGAGGCAGGGTTAAAGTCGATTTCTTATGATAATTTTTTTCTGCCGTCAAAAGAAGATGGTCAAGCACACTAGGAGATAGAAGTATAATCGAGAAGAGCTAAGTAAAAAGATTACATAATTAAGCCATCAATATGTCTTTTTTTTCTGCCGTCACAAACCCATATTTGACCCAGTTATTAATTTTTAAAGGATTCACTAAAAATGAATCAAATATGTTCAATTATGCGCATTTTGTCGATATTCATTGTCATAAAAAAAATCCTTACTTATGATGAACATTTAATTTCTTGGACACCTTCTCTCCATGACGTATGAATTTAGAGGTCCACCTATTAAAAACAAAAGGGTTGATCCGCGTCCGGATCCCCTGCATGTAAGTCATGGGATCCGGGGAATGGGGCCATCTGATCACTTGGGGAGGGGTAATCGGATGGCCCATGGGGTTATGATCCCCCGCCTTACATGCAGGGGATCTGGGTCCGGGTTGATCCAATGACAATAATAAATCAAATATATGATAACGTTTCTTTTTTATCTGTAAAATTTATGACGAGGCGTTAATTACATCCATTGCCAAGGTGGCAAGGTCGGTAGGTTCGTTGAGCAGATCCTTTTCTCATACCCCGTGGGTGCAAGCGTATAGATCTAATTATCTATAGATCCATGAAACATGCTGCAAGTTCCATGAAGCGGTTAAATTCATAGCTTTTTTACATGCCCATGTAACTTTAGTCTAGTCTAGAGCAGCTGGTAAGAAGTATTTTTTCACCCTTGGCAAAAAAAAAAAAAAAGCACCTTATACAATTTTCTTGTTCTTTTATTCAAGTATGAAGAAAGCAAGTCATCAAGATAAAATTTTCAATCGATTTTTCCTTATCCTCTATTTTCCCCTTAATCTAACCACTGGTGCTATTTAGAGTCACACATTATTAAGGCCATACCTTAAAACGTTTTCAATCTTGCACCTCGCGAGATTATCTTTCAGTTCGCTCTCTCACCGTCTATCTTTTTAATATTATCATAATAAATCATGGTTCATGTTATATCGAAACGGTGGCGTATGCGAGCATCTTGGGACATCAAGATATTTGCCGCTTTCGTTATTGCTGCCGGATTAGCTATTGGGCTTGCTTCTATTGAACCTTGATTCGCTAAATGAGTTTAAAAGGGAAATGACATATCACGATTGCATCGTTAATTTAAAGCCTAATTATATTTTAAACACTTAATAGGCGTTTGTCGTCGTCGACTCGTCGTCATTCCTTTTGCAAAGACTGAGGCCCTTCTGTGTGGGCCATGGATTGGGCCTTCTGGGGCAAACTTTCTGGGAGAGTACGGTATGCCTTTGCCTTTGCTCATCAGCATCTTAATGCCATGTCTTGCCAGAGAAATCAAATTTGAATGCTCCTAGAGGCCATAGCCCAAAGATGAAAGCATGGGTTGAAGATCAAAATTTTGGGAAACGGATTGTCTGCCCTGATTTGATCAGGGCAGAACGTCCGACGGCCATGATCTGACAGCCAAAAAATAAAAATAAAGGGCGTCGCAATTTTATGAGACTTGAGCCGTCCGTTGTTGAACGGATGGCCCTGATCAAATCATGGCACACTTGCCCCGATTGGGGCGGGATAGGTGATCCGGATCCAAAATTTTGAGCTCGGAGACACGTTACATCAGTTGGTAGAAAATCGATTTAATTTAAATCATGTCATTCTCTAATAGCTTAATTTTTGGGTTTTAGAGTTTCGACATACCTTCAATAATTTGGTTGAGTGGTTAATAAGCATTTGATATAAGTGCACTCGAGTCTCACATTCAAATCGCAACATTTCCTTACTCATAGGTAGAGGTGTCAATGTGGGGTCATTTGCCCACTTTTTAACCCGTTTTTATTCACTTAGGTCATATATGGAGTCATCAAATTTTAAAAAAATGGGGTCGAATATGGGTTTAGTTTTATACAGCCTATTCAAATATAAGTCTTAATCTAAACCCATTTTTGGTCCGTGGCTTTTAGTTTCCCGAGCACCTACTTGTAAATGGACCTCAACTCAAGTATGTTAGTTTATATTCTTTTTATTTCTCAATTTTAATTTTTTATAATCAAAACAAAGAAAGAAAAATAAAAATGAAAAATAAAAACAATTTTGGAATGCCGTCGGCCGTTGCCGCCGTTGCTTGTTGCCGTTCGTCGGAGAAAATAGAAAATAAAATTAAAAGTAAAAAAAGTAACTTTAAAAGAAACAATAGTTTTTTAAACATAATTTTTTAAAAAAATAAAAAAATTCAATTTGCATGAAAATATTTTAGTAATATCATTATTTTTTATCAAATCATACGAAACAAATATTCCATCATTTTATTAGATGTAAAAGTATTTAAGTAATACATGTGGGTCAGATACGGGTCCATAGATTTGTACCTCGTGGAAATGGGTAGGTAAATACGGGCGGATCATATTCGACCCGACCCAAACCCTACTCGATCCATCTGTTTGCCACCTCTACTTAAGGGCATCTATGCCAGCCACCTTATAAGCTATGTAGCACCGACACGTCACTTTGGCCAACGTATCCGTGTCGGACGCGTGTCGGACACCGACACCCGTGCGACACGTCCGGACACGCGTCCGACACACGGTCAACGCATGTCGAAATTTCGACACCGGTCAGCGCATCCGACACGCGGCTGATACGCGTGTCGGGCGTGTCCGACACGCAAAAGCGCGACCCACGAACAGCGAAGCCCATAAACAGCAAAGCCCACGTAGTCAACGCTCGGACACTTCACCAGAACAAGGCGTGGCCCAGAACATTAATTACATGGCCTAAGGAGGCTCGGCCCAAAAGCTTAAGACAGCTCCGTTTCCTCTGTTGCATTTTATAGAGCATTCAAGTTTTGTCATTGTCTCTTGCCTCCGATGTGGGACTTCTTGTCCCCATAGACTTTCTGCTTTTTTTACTTACCCACAACGTGGAATTCTAAAACCCACGCCTCTTATCCAGCCAAAGTTCCTGCAGGCTCTTCTTCCTCCACCAACGATCCAAGCCATCCATATTATCTCTCCACAGCATGCCAAGGATCATCGTTGTCGTTGACCATCTCTCTCTGGGGTCCGGTTCCTGCAACACCACCACGAGTTGGCTCATTTTGGCTCACACCCAGAAGCCAAAAGACATCAAAAAATGCCATAAACAGAAACGGACATCTCTCTTTTAAATGTACAAACATGAAAAAGAAAAAAAAAATGCATAAACAGAAACGGACTAACTTGTAGAGATCATCAAGGTGACAGTTTGATTATTTTCTCCTTTCACTTGTTCATAAGCTCCTTTTGTATCAAATTAATGTAATTGAAATATTCATAAAAATAATAATTTATAATGTATATATAAAAATATATATTTAATACGACGTGTCCCCGACGTGTCGAATTTTTCTATTTTTGAGAAATGACGTGTCGTGTCGGTGTCGGTGTCGGTATCGGTGTCGGTGTCGGTGCAACCTAGCTTATAAGTAGAGTGTTGCTAGATGGAGTGACCCCTCCCCCTTTTCTTTTAGGGTTTTCTCTCATTCAGCCGCTAATTAAGCTCTCCTCCATTGAAGATCGTTCTTGAGGGGGAGGGAGATCCCCCTTTCCTTTTTCCTCTTCCTTTTTGCATCTCGATCTATTTTCCCATCTCTTCATCTTTAAGAATTTTAAAGACTTTTTCGATGATTTCGTGGATGCCGTTTGTTTAAGCGGTCCGCAAGTCTCCGAAACTCCTCTCTCACTGCGTTCAAATTATTTGAAATTATTTTTATCTATAAGTTGTTTCCAAGCTGTTCTTTCCCGATTTAGAGTTAGTTCTAAATTTGAGAGTTCTTTTGTTCCGATCTAAATATAGATCGGGGTTTTACAAAGTATTATTTGTGCCTTTTTAACTATTGATATTATTCGGCCAAGCGAACTTCGACCGACTATCCTTGTCGGAGCGGGGGTCGCTAAAGCTTCCCGTCTCGTCCTCTCCTTAATCGTCTCGTCTCCTCTATGGTCGTTCGAACGTTGTTTCCATCAGATCTGGTGCCTCGCGACCACCCACGACCTCTCTTCGATCTGTCCTTCAAGCGTCAGCGGAAGGCAATCCTGGCGGTAGATCGGGACTCGACGCCGCAGGGTTAGATGGAAGGCAAACCCGGTCGTGCGACCTCGGGGCGGCGTCGCAGAACTCTCGCTACGGTAGATCGGGACTCAACACCGCAGGGTTAGGCAAAAGGCAAACCCAGCCGCGCGACCTCGGGGCGGTGTCGCAGAACCCTTGCCGGCGGTAGATCGGGACTCGACGCCGGAGGGTTAGGCGGAAGCCAAACCCGGCTGCGCAACCTCAGGGCGGTGTCGCAGAACCCGGCCGCGCGACCTTGGGGTGGCATCGCAGAACCCTCGCCGACGGTAGATCGGGACTCGACGCCACAGGGTTAGGCGAAAGGCAAACCCAGCCGCGCGACCTCGGGGTGGCGTAGCGGAACCCGGCCCACGACCTCGAGGCGGCGTGCAGAACCCTCACGTCGTGCAGAACCCTCTACAAGGAGAAGATGAACAGTGCATGGGTACACTTGGAAAATGAAATAAAAAGCGGGGGCAATTTGGGAAGGAAAAAAATCATTTTACTGTTCTCTCAGCCTTCCGAAAATACTCAAAGCCCAAGGCAGGTCCCCACCTGCCTTGGGCTTTCAGCTTTGCAAGACATTTGCATTTCCCAAAAGTGGGTTGCCAAACGCCCAAAATTTGGGCCAAGGGACTTTAGGGGTCTGAGGGGCTTTGGGAATGCTGTTCCCAAACGCACCCAATATCCATTTTACTACATTCCATGCTCTTTGCCCTGATTCTGCAAATATCGACTCACAACTCGCACTGTCTGTGCAATGTCTGGTTTCGTGCTCACCATAACATACATCAAACTTCCAACTGCTGACGCATACGGCACTACCGCCATCTCATCTTTCAAAACTTGAGTACTCGGACACATATCATTGGAAAGTTTGAACTGACTTGCTAGAGGAGTCGCAACCAGTTTTGCCTTGTCTATGTTGAATCTTTTCAACACCTTGTTCACATAGTCTTCATACGACAACCATAATTTCTTATTTTTCCTGTCCCTGATGATTTTCATGCCTAAAATCTTCTTGGCCTCTCCCAAGTCTTTCATGGCAAACTGTGCTGCTAACATCTTCTTTACTTATGCGATTCTCTTCATATTAGAACTAGCCACTAGCATGTCATCAACATATAAAGAGAGATATACAATATCACAATCGCTATACTTTTGAAAATAAACACAATGATCAGCCTCACAGTGTGCAAATCTTTTTTCTTCCATAAAACCATCAAACTTTAAGTACCATTGTCGCGGAGCTTGCTTTAAGCCATACAAGTTTTTCTTCAAGCGACATACCATGTGTTCTTTATCTTTGACTTCAAAACCTCTAGGTTACGCCATATATAACTCTTCATCTAAATCACCATGAAAAACGCCGTTTTTACATCTAACTACTCAAGATAAAGATCCTCCACTGCAACTATACTCAACAAAACTCTGATTGATGTCATCTTCACTACTGGTGAAAATATCTCAGAGTAGTCGATCCATTCTTTTTGAGAAAAGCCCTTAACTACAAGTCTCGCCTTGTATCTAATACTACCATTAGCTTCATTTTTGATTTTGTACACCCACTTGTTTAACAAAGATTTTTTACCTGTGGGCAACTTGGTCAACTCCCAAGCTTTGTTCTAAATTAACGAGCTCATCTCGTCTTTCATAGCACGCTCCCACTGCATGTGAGATGTGTCTTTCTTTGCCTCATCATAAGTCCCCGGCTCTCCTGAATCTGTATATAAGACATGGTTCAGAACAATATTAGCTGAAGGATAAAAAATTACCTTTGGCTTTCTCACACATGTAGATCTCCTCAAAACAGGTACTTTAGGATCGTTAGTCTGTTCCAGATCATCACATTCCTCTTGAACTGCCTGCTCATTAATAATGTGTTCATCTTGAAAAACCTCCCATTCAGATGCACTATGATATGCTGGAACCATCTTGTCCAGCTCAATATATTCTGATTTTGCTGTCGTCTCATGCTCTGCCTGACGATCTTTGTACATCTTTTCTTCCTAGAACACTACATTCTGACTGCGAATGACTTTGTTATTCTCATAATCCCAAAGCCTATATCCATATTCATCGCCACCATATCCAATAAAGACACACTTTTGGGACTTAGCATCAAGCCTTTTTCCGTCCTCTCTGTCAATCAAAGTATATGCAATACAACTAAAAAAATTTAGATACGAATAATTGACCTTTTTACATGACCACTGCTCTTGCAGTACTCCTCCATCCAGCGCACCAGATGGACTCCTGTTAATCAAATATACAGCTGCATCAACTGTAGCCCATAAGTATAACAGGAGACCCGTATGTAGTCTCATGCATCTTGCACGCTCCAAAATAGTCATATTCATCCTCTCAGCCACTCCATTCTCTTGAAGAGTTCTAGGAACAGTCTTCAACCCATCCATGCCTTCTCGGCTCAAATATTCTACAAATTCATTGTTCTTATATTCACCACCATTATCAGATTTTAGAGCTTTAATCTGATAACCCGTTTCTTTTTCTACCATGGTTTTCCACATTTTGAAAACACCGAATACTTCTGATTTTTCTCTAAGAGCATATACCTAAGACTTTCTTGTTGCATCATCAATGAAAGTGATAAAATATCTCTTACCACCATAAGAGAGTTCCTCAGACGGTCCCTACACATCAGTATGAACCAGCTCTAACTTTTGCATTTTATTTTGTCGCCTATTTAATTGAAAACCAACTGCTTTTGTTTTCCATAAATGCAACTTTTGCAGAAATCTAACTCAACTTTCTGCAAACCTAGAAGCAACTTTCTTGAATGTAACTGCTTGACACCTTTTTCACCAAGATGTCCCAAACGATAATGCCAAAGAGTAGATAAATTACCTGTAGCCACTGTAGTTGTAACCATATCACTGATATTGTCTCCTTGGAGAAGGTAAAGTGTACATATACGTTTTCCCTTTGCTACTATTCTTGCACCTGAGGTTATCTTCCACTCTCCGCCTCCAAAAGTTGTCACCATGCCTTCTTGGTCAAGTTTACTAATTGAAATCATATTTTTCTCCAGCTCGGGAATATGTTTGGTTTCACTCAAAATTAAACGTCCACCATTGAGATGTTCAAGATCACAGTTCCTTTTCCTACAATTGGACACATGTGGTCATTTCCCACAACCACTTGCCCAAAATCTCTATTGGTATAATCAACAAATATATTTCTTTGCGAGGTACAATGAAAATAAGTACCAGAGTCAAGAAACCACGTATCTGTAGCTAAGTCAAGCCCTGCAGATAAACACAAGTTCTCTAACAAAGGTTTATCGCTTACCACATTAGCTCATTGATTCTCATCTCGTAGCTTCTTTTTGTAGGCTTCACATTGAAATCTACGATGTTCCTTCAGGTGACAAAACCATCACTCATCTTTTGTAACCTCTCTCTTTCCCCTGGATTGTGACCTACCACGCCCGTTGAATTTTCCTCTGCTTTTACTTCTTTCACGGTTCTCCACTGCTAGTGCCGTTTAAGATGCAGATGCCGAAAATTTATCTCCACTTGAGACTTTTCGTCGCATCTCTTCATCCATGATGCTGCTCATAGCATCATTCAAAGTCAAATCATCCTTAATGGTGCTCGAAATTCCTTACACTACGGTGTTGTAGCTTTCCGGAAGGGAACATAGAAATAACAGAGCTTGTAACTTCATATCCAAATTTATGCCTGCGGATTCTAACTAACCCGTAACCTGCGTGAAACTGTTAATATGCTCTACAACAAAACATCTGTCAGATAATTTCATATTAACCAATTTCTTTAGAAAAAATATCCGATTCGATGTGGATGGCTTCTCATAAATATTCGTTAGAATATCCATGGCTTCTTTTGCAGTCTTTGCTTTCGCGATGTGGTATCTTATCTTTTTCGTCAAACCTAGACGAAGCGCCCCTAACGCCTTTCGATCAAGAATTTTCCATCCTGATTCTGCTGTCGGATCTACTTCCGCGAGTTCAGGTTTCCAACCCTCAAGTGATGCATAGAGATCTTTCTGATAAAGATAGTCCTCTATTTGAAGTTTCTACCACCCGAAATCCCGCCCATCGAAATTATCGATTTGAATTTTATTTTCTGCCATATCGTTTGCTTTCAATCGAATGTCACCGAAAAACCCTCGATGTTCTCGATTAGCCAACATGGCTCTGATACCATTTGATAGGAACCATGTCCCAATTCCAGAAAAATAACCCAAGCAAACAATACGCAATAGCAAATTATAACAATAAAAGAACAGAATCAGAAGAAGCACACCAGAGAATTTGTTATCGAAGTTCACCCAAACCTGAGCTACGTCTCCGCGTAGAGGCATTCTACGAACCCACTAGTTTTCAAGAAAAGTAGGAATACAACTGACGATCTTCTCATAAGATCGAAGAAAAAAATAAACGAGAACTCTCAAGAATGCCAACACGGCCTCTCTCTTTTTCTTTTTCTCTCTATTCGCTACTTTTCGGATTCTATCTGCTCTTGTGCTTTCTATCTGCTCTCATCCGCTTTCTATCTACTCTTATCCTCTGACGGCTACAATCTATATATCCATAATATATAAGATGTATCTTTTAACCTATAAGAGAATAAAGGACAAAGGACAAAAATAAATCTTAATGATATATTCTGGCTTCACAAGCCAACATTATGAAATGTAGATTGTTGTTTTCCACAATAAGAGTAGACAAATTAAGTATTTAATAGGCTGATCACGCGTCAGGCAAGTCGACAAACTCAACGCATAATTTGAGCGGGCTCAGGGTCTTCCCGCCCCTATCCTAGACAATCGCTTCTAAATTTGTATCCAATTCAATTTATCAGTCCCGCCGTTAATTTGGTCTAGCTTTTTCAACACTCTTAGAAAGAGAAAGTGGGAAGGTGAGGCTGGTGAGCTCCAATCAAATATGAGATCTTACAATATTTTAGACCTTGAAAAGAAAAACCCTAATCATATAAACATCGGCATCAGTCCCTTGCGATTCACAAGACGACATTGTCCGGGTGTGTGCTTTGCACGCAACTTGAGAGAGGATAAGGCTGCGTATGATAACACTCCAAGGAAAATATTTATGTTCCAAAAGTATTTCGGGAACACTTTTGGAACATAAACACATATGGTTCAAAAATGTTCCAAAAGTGTTTCGCGGAATACTTTTGTGCCGAGGAACACTTTTGAAGAAACAAAAAAAACTTGCTTCTGAGTTTTGGAACACTTTTGGAACTACCACCCACTGCCGTTGACGCGGCCACCACCCTCCGCCCACCGTTGCCGCCGCCGACGGCGGAAAAAATTATTCTTTATGTACTTACCAAACGCATTTCTGTTCCTAGAAATCGTAACCGAGAACAGAAACACAAAAAAATATTTTTGTTCAAAAAATGTTCCCAGGAACATAAACATTACCATATGCAGCCTAGGTGCTGCATGAAATCATTTACGTTTCTAAATTTCTCTGCCAGATTGACTTCTGGTAGGGAAATTCATTTGGTAAAATCACTTCCGAAGCAGAAATGCGTTTGGTAAAAAAATTGACTTATGACAGGATTTTCTCCTTCGGGTTGAATTTTTGGCCAATTTTGAGAAGTTAAAAATTTTTACTTATCAGTTCTAGAATTACTTCTTTGATCACACAAGCCTCGACCGATCACCGTTACCATCAGTTGCCGGACGCTGGCCACCACCGCGGGTCGTCGTTGGTAGCCGACCGTTGCCGGTCGCCGTCGATAGCCGACCGTCGCCAGTGGCTGGTCGTCGCTGGTCGATAGCCTTCGTCCGCCATTGCCGTCCGCCATCTCTGTCCGTCGTCAACACCGCCCCCGATTGCAGGTTGCCAGCCGCCGCCGCCAGTAGCCTGCCTCTATTGCCGCCGCCACCGCCACCGCCACAAAAAATTTTGTTAATAATGTTTCAAAAATAGAAATTTTCAATCGTTACCAAAAGAATTTCTTTGATCAGAAGTCAATCTGGGGTAAAAGTAGAAAAATCAACTTCTACTTTTGAGGAGAAGTAGAGAAATCAATTTCTGTCAGAAGTTGAGAATTGGCCAGAAGTGTTACCATGCGGGGGGCTAAGCTTGTCTTGTCATAGAATGAGATTCAGGTGTCTTTATATATTCGACCTTTGATCCTGCTCTGTGGATCGATTCGGTGGCATCTTCGCCTTTTCTCTTTCCTCACAGGTTTGGTATTACCATCAGTAGGATGAATTTCTGTGTTATTTCTCGTCGGTGAGTTGAGGAGGTTTTGAGTCGAAAGGACAATGTCAAGGTTTGTATAGATTATAAACCCGGACAATCTGGCACCCAAATATGACCTTAAAATGTAAAATATTTCGATGTCAGCGATCTCATGCTTTTAATCGTTTGGTGTGTTGCAACATTTCAAGTTTATATTGGCTCCAATACTACTTATGAAGCATTTTTTTTTTTGCTCCAGAAGTAAAAAAATGAAATTGAGCAATAAACGAATTTCTGCTTCAGAAATTGCATTATCAATCAGATTTCTATTCTAGAAGTATTGTCATGCGCGCTCTTAGAAATCTCCGGTGGCTCTATCTCATGTTCATTTTTCACAGCGAGTGATAGTTTCCTCGTGAGAAAATCTCCTTCCGAATATTCAAGCACGATAGGAAAAGTTGCCGATTCCTTCTATAATTCTCCCTCTGTCCCACTCTCTCCTTGAATTCCATCTTTTTGCATCTTGTTCAGTAATTCTAAGATGAGAAAAATCGGGTCCATCGTATGACCGTGCTGCAAACTGTTCAGTTCAAATGACAGATCCTCTCGGAGAAGATAGCTCAAAATGAGGGCTTGAGAAGATAGCAAACCGATTCAAAGCACAACAATGCATGGGAATGCTTGTAAATAAGCACGACAATTTGAATCGAAAAGGTCAAATAAGTTTCGTGGTATTAGAAGTCGAGCTTGACAGTGTGGTAACCATTAAGCCGATTAACGGTTTGAGTTAATAATATATAATACTATTAAATCACTAAATATAAACTAAATGATCATGGTGTCTTAAAATAGCTAAAGGTTCAACCTTGGAAGGCCACGAGTGAAGGAGGACAGAGAGGTGTCGCTAGGAATTGGTCTGAACACAAATAGAATGTACCCCCGAATAAGTCCACAGCAGAAGTCCTCATTCTCATAACCAGATAAAGGCTTCGGTGCTTGCTCCAATCGCTATTCTGGTTCTGCTTGCTTGCTCAGATGCTTGTTCCATGTAATCGAGCGCGGCTCCTCTCTACTGGTTCTGTATTTAGCTTATCTGAAAAAAATTTTGTGATCGGCCGGTATCTTTTTGTAGCGTTTCTCACCCGATTTAGAGTTAGATTTAGATTTGGACACTCTTCTATTTCGATCTAAAAATAGATATGGAATTTACAATGCGTTTTCTGTACTCTATCAACCTGTTGGTGTTATTGTTATCTCTACTACGTGACGGTGTTGGGGACGCAGAATCAAGGCACGCATCGCCTTTTTGGCAAAGCCGTAAGTGAAGAAGGATTTCTTGGTGTGTGCTTATCATTGGTGCGAGATTCAGTGATCGGCTGTTGCCATGACAGACCTGTTGCCGTCTTTGTGGTGAAATGGGCGAATCTCTCTAGACTGTACCAAGTTAATTTATCTTTCAGATTTACTTGCTTTATTTGTTTTTCATCTTTATCTCGAAGCAATGTACAAGTGAAATAAAAATATTGATTCCGACCAAAAAAAAAAAAGAAAAGAAAAAATTCTCATTGAAAACAATGCATTCAGAAAGTTGATTCACAAAATAATGTGCCAAATTCCACATAGATATCAATTCTATATGACTCTATTATCAACTGTACCAACTACTCTACGTCTCTCTCTCTCTCCTCTGTTTTTCTTTCTTTTCCTCTCTGCTCCCAGCCTCTCCTCCTTCTCTGCCTCTGCCTCGCTTTCTCTCCCAAAACTTTCTCGTTTTTTTCTGCTCTGCCTCCGCTCGCTCTCTCTCGAACTCCCTTTAGACTCTCTCAGAACCTAGAACTTCCCCCCATCTATAGCGATGAATCAACAATTAAAAGTGCTTTTTCCTTGCTCAAGTTTCTCTCTCTCTCTCTCTCTCTCTCTGTCTCTCTCTCTCTCTCTCTCTTGGTTTTTATCTTTCTCCGTTTTGGCCAAGTTCCCTGCATCTGCTCGTTCCTTCCTGTCCGTGTGCGAGAGAGAGGGAGCTAGGCCGGTGAAAGAAAGAAAAGAGAGACGGGGGGCTGGGGCTCGGGCTCGTGGGGAAAAGAAATAGATGAGGCTGGGGCTCGTGCGGAAAAGAGGAGGCTGGGCCAGGAAAAGTCCGCATAGGCTAGGACGCGGACCTTTCTGGCCCGAGAGCCTTTTCCATTTTTTTTTTAAAATATTGCCTATTTATATATTTTTGGTTATTTTTGATATTTTTTCTGTTCTGTGCCTTTTTATATTTTTTAGGAAAATATCGGTTCCAAACCGCTAAAATTAGATTTGAAATATTGATATGGACTTGCAACTTATGAATAAGCATTGCAGTATAAGTAAGCAAGTGTAGACTATGCTCAGAATTAGCACTTGATTCTGCGCCTCTTAATCTAATCTTTTAACCTGAAGAGTTTCGCGACAGTAAGAGCAACATAATCTGCATTTACTTCTCCCTCCTCTTGTCATCAACATAAAGGATAACATCAATGAAAATGCCAATCCAGAATAAGAAGTTTGCAATCACAACAGACAGTAGGATATTTGAAACAAATCATACATTACTTAACGAACCAAGATAAAATCAACAAATAAACTGAACGAAAAAAGTTTAGTTGGGGAGGTTTTGTGGTGGTGGTGCGAGAGTGAAAGGTGCAGGTTTAGAAGTTGAAGTGGGTTGAAACTTGGCAAGACTGAAATAGGATGACTGGTCCAGCTTCTGATCAACAGCTTTTGTGAAGTTTTCAATCTTCTTCACAAGTAGCAGCACCCAGTTCAATCTTCAGGTTCATCAACCTTTGATTTACCACGTACTTTAGCTGTTGAATCTCATCATAAATGTCTTCATGCAAAGCCTTGATATCCTCATGTATCTCACCCCGTTTGAATCTAGGGAAAATGATACAAATAGTCCTTGAACTTTGACAGAATGTGGTTCCTAAACTTTTAATTTGTTCAATATTATCCCTAAACTTTAGCCCAATGTGTGATTTGATCCCTAAGCTTTTGACATGTTCAATTTAATCCCTGAACTTTTACTACTTGTTCAATTTAGTCCATAGATCATACGAAAATGTTCATTATTATCAATGATCTTAAATTAATAAAAGGACTACATTGAACATTTCTATATAATTCAAGGACTATATTGAACATGTAGCAAAAGTCTAGGAACCACATTGAACAAACTAAAAGTTCAGGGATCTTATTGAGCATTAGACTAAAATTCAATGACTAAATTGAACAAACTAAAAGTTCAAGGACCACATTGCACATTCTGCCAAAGTTCAGGAACTATTTGTGTTATTATCCCTTGAATCTAATGCCTTGTGGAAGCTTATCTTTGGATTCAGCTGACTCTTCACTTGGATGAGACTCTGTTTTTTTTTTTTGGTCGGAAGAAGCATTCGAATATTATTAATTACCCAGGTTCGAGGCTATAAAAACCTAAACCAGGGGCATCACAACACATGAGATCCCATAAAGTTTGAGGGGGATTAGACAACCAAGAGACTGGAAGAAAATTCTGGCGAAGTGCCTTTGCAATCCAATCAGCTACCCTATTGGCTGATCTTCCACAGTGGGCTACCGTCAGTTTTGTGAAATGTTGAAGATGGGCTTGGGCCTCCACAACTGTTCAGACTCAGAGGGAGTCCATTGGCACTCAAACAGAGTCTCATCTCCCAGATGAGACTCTGTTTGAGTGCCAATGGACTCCCTCTGAGTCTGAATAGTGCGTGCCTGAGGGTCAGATGCAGGAACATCTCGATGATCAACAACTTCAAGAGGTGCAATACGAACATTCCATGCCACATCATCTGTAATATCAATCTCATCAATCTTCATTACAGTTTTGTCCACTGAACGATCATTCTCCCCTTCAGAAGCAGCAATCCTTGTGATCTCACTACTGTCTACAGCTCCATCTTTTCTATTTTTTCCATGGAAAAATCTTGGTATTTAGCAAGCTGTTCATCCTCAAATATTCTTTCTTTCTTCTTCTTCCTTACTCTTCCTTTCCTCCTTCTTTTAATCTTCTTCTTCAACAATTTTTCTTACCATCTCTGTGATGGCTTATTCATTTTCTCTGTCCATTTGCAGCATGATTCCATTTCCTTCTGAGCAGCAGCTTCCTTGGCAGCATAGAACTGTTGTCTTGCTTCCTTTGGTTCAGCTTTTCCATATCATAAATTTTTATTTCTTTGTCTCCTTTTGCCTTATCACTAGAGCTATCAATATGGGTAATGATCCATTTTTTATCCATATTTTCATACAAATGAGTTATATATAGATTCTAAGTTTTTAAGGGCTCAACCAAAATGAGTCTCAAATATCTAAGTTGGATTAAATTGGTCAAAAATGAGTCACACACTTATATCAATTTTCGACTTATATTGGATCCATTTTCGGTCCATGGGAGTAGCCCCATAAGTTGCACATGGGCTAGGGGCCTTAAAAGGCTTGGTTATTTTTATTTTTTAAATTTTCTATTTTTATAAGTTAATGAAAGAAATAAGAAAAGAAAATTATAATAAAAAAATATAAAAAGTATTGGCCACCGGTCGCAGCTGCTGGCCTCTGCCCGTGGCCGTCCTCTTCCCTGTTTGTTGAAGAAGAAATAATTTCTTTTTGAATAAAAATATTTTAAAAATAGAAATTTAGAAAAAAAAATCAGATTTTTTTTAAATAGGAAAAAAAATTACTTGATTAAAAAATCTTTGAAAAAATAAAATAAAAATTCGAAAAATCTGTCCTTATTTTTGGTTGGGGTTCCATGCATGTGGAGAAAGATTGAGGCAAAGAGATTGAAAAGTCATTTGCGATTGCCCAGATGAGTTTAGCTTTTATACTTTGATACATCTGTCCTTGAAGAACCTTTGAGTCTGAGGCAGCTGACGATGATCTTGTGTAGGACAATGTACTTCAGAGGGAAAAGATTAGGAAAAACACGAGGCTTGTGAGATCTGGTGAAATCAGGGATATCATATAGAATTCTATATGCTTCATCATATTCAATAGGAATAGGGAGAAATTCAGCAGGCTCTATTCCTGTAATGTCTTCCAAATCAGACACCTGGAGAGTATAATCTTTGTCAAAGACTGAGAACGTAATGGAGTTTGGTGAAAGGATAGACAGATTTGACCAGAAATAAGCAGTCAGGTTAGGATAAACATGGGATTTCAGGGAGCACAAGCCTTTGAGTTTCAATTCTGCCGGATGATGCTGCGCAGGGACACCAAAATTGTCGAAATATACAAAATCAGCAACTCTATTGTTCATTACCCATCTGGCCAGCATAGACTCGCAATAGTTATGATGCTCCTTCGATCTGAAAAACATTCCAGTCTGACTTCCTGTTATTAGAAACTTCCCTTCTATCCTTCTGAAGATATTGAATAGATCCTTATCATCATCTTCCCTCTTATTATCTGTTTGAGTGTCTCCAGTTTTGATATCCTCATATCCCCTTTTTCTTAACACATTCAGTGGGCTCCTTCTTCTTTCAAAGACTCATAAACTTTTTCTTTGCATTTCCTTAAGACTAATTGTCCTCCATTCTAACAGTCTCAGAATCAGGAAATACTACCCTGAGTGGCTTAGAATAAGTAGCATCGTCCCTCTTTCCTAGCTCAACTCTGCAGACATACATAGTCGCACGCAGAGAGAGAGAGAGAGAGAGAGAGAGAGAGAGAGAGAGAGAGAGAGAGAGAGAGAGAGAGAGAGAGAGAATGTAAATGAAGCTTCTTGTATGGGTATTTTTCATAGTGTCTGCTCAAACAATTCTGATCTTGGCTGTTGAATGCTTCTCCGAGCCATCCATCTCAACCCATAATACACAAGGATAGAAAGTTCGAGGTAGGCATATCCTTCCTCTGTTGGAAAATATGGGGTATTTTGATGGTTAGTGAATGAGAAATTGTTTCTCAAAGAACACCCATTGAGTTGGAAGTGGGAAGTGACAAAGCACTAGTCCCACATAGAAAAGGAAGAAGGCATTGAAGTGCTTTATATGTGGTTACACTCCTTTTGAATGGTAACTATTGTAACAAGCACTATGCCTCGCGCGCGCGCAGGGGGTGCAAATCCCGGACCCCGACGGAGGCCCGACAAGTTGAAACTTGGGCGCAATTGCGGGACCGAAAAGTGGGCCTCGCGACAAGCTCATTTTTGCCTTCTGTTTTAATTTTTTTCCAACTCAAGCCGTTAACCATTCTTAAGTTAATTACCGGTGTGTTAATGGTATTAACTAAGTAACAGCTGTTATAATTCTGTGGTTACAGAATTAATTACATAATGGCTCTAAACGGTAGAATTAATTTAGCCGTTATTTTTTATTTTCCCAATGCCCCGCTTAGCCTATAAATAGGTGGCTTCCCATTCTGTTTCAAGACATAAAAAAAAGACACAGTACATGACAAAAACTATAGACTTCTCCCTCTTTTGAATTGTCTGCATTTGCATTATTTTCGATAGTGTTCTCGTGTTGTTCAAGTTCGCCGGAAGCTTTGGAGTGCTGTGCTTACCTCTATCGCTGTGTAACCGTTGTATCCTAGGAGACAGACGTCCACGAAACCTCAAAGCACGTACTGGAGGGGACGAATCTGTTTTAAGGAAACTGTGTTGAACACAAGCCTCGGTATTCCTTCTAAATTCAATTTATTTATATTGTTATATTTCCGTTCGGATTTTGTTGCTCAGAAGGAAGGTCAGAAGGAGGTTCAGAAGGAAGGTCAGAAGGAAGCCTCAGAAGGAGCCTCAGACGGAGCCTCAGAAGGAGACTCAGACGGAGCCTCAGAAGGAACTGCTTCTAACGGGTCCAGAAGGACTGCATCTGACGGGTGCATCTGAACTGCATCTGACGGGTGCATCTGAGTTGCATCTGACGGGTTCAGATGTAGTTGCATCTGACGAATTTTTGCATCTGATGAGTTTTCAATACTGCTTCTGAAGGATCAATTTTTGTGCTTCTGTCAACTTAGTGTTTTCATTTTTGAGGCAGCTTGCTTACATTTATTATTGTCATTCGAATTGTAAGTATCATCCATATTCTTTAAACAGTTTTGTTATTTTTTTAACACTGTTTTTCCAACAATCTTAAAACAGACTCGATTCTATTCGACACTTACAATTCAAATGGTTACTGGAAACGTTGTTGATGTGCCTGCTGATGACATCACCAAAAGCTCTGCTTCTGCTATCCATCAGCCTGGATCATCTTCTGCTTCTGCTGCACCTTCTTTCCACCATGGTGAGAAACCTGAAAAGTTCAACGGATCGAACTTTAAAAGGTGGTAGCAGAAGATGTTGTTTTATTTAACAACACCGAATCTTGCGAGATTCTTGACTGAGGAACCTCCTAAGGTATCCGATGGAGAAACTGATAAGCAAGCCTTCAATGCTGTTGAGGCTTGGAAATATTCTGACTTCCTATGTATGAATTATGTCATGAATGGATTACATGACTCATTGTACAATGTTTATTGTGCAATAAAGACGGCAAAGGAGTTATGGGAATCCTTAGACTGGAAATATAAAACAGAGGATGCCGGAGCAAAGAAATTTATTGTCGGTCGATTCCTTGATTATAAGATGGTGGATTCTAAGGCTGTGATCAGTCAAGTGCAAGAAATTCAGGTGATTTTGCATGAGATTCAGGCTGAAGGAATGAACTTGAGTGAAACCTTTCAAGTGGCTGCAATTATTGAGAAGCTACCTCCTGGATGAAAGAATTTCAAGAACTACCTCAAGCACTAACGAAAGGAAATGAATCTAGAGGAGTTGATTGTTAGACTTCGAATTGAAGAAGACAACAGAAGCTCTGAACGCAAATGATTCAATCCTGCTACAGCTAAGGCAAATGTTGTGGAGCATAAGCATGGCCACAAGAACAAGAAGGTCGCCAAGCCGAAGTTGGGACCAAAAGGAGGAGTTTCTAAGAACAAGTTTCTAGGGAAATGCTTCAACTATGGCAAGACGGGTCACAGATCTGTGGATTACAGACTCCCAAAAAGGAAGAATTATGAGACAAATATGGTGAATGACATGACAAAAGACATGTCAGACATAAACCTCTCTGCAATGATTTCTGAAGTAAACTTAATTGGGTCCAATCCAAAGGAATGGTGGATTGACACTGGGGCAACTAGGCACGTGTGTTCCAATAAGGACCTGTTCACAACTTTCGAACCAATTGAGGGGGAGAAAGTGTTTATGGGAAACTCTGCCTCTTCTGCGGTTGAAGGCCAAGGGAAGGTGCTTCTGCAGATGACTTCTAGGAAAGAGCTGACTCTGAATAATGTCTTGTATGTGCCGGAAATTCGAAAGAATCTGGTCTCCGGATCACTGTTGAACAAGCATGGATTTCGCATGGTGTTCGAGTCAGATAAAGTTATTTTGTCAAAATCTGGAATGTATGTAAGGAAGGGATATGTAATTGATGGGCTCTTCAAGCTCAATGTTATGACAATTATCAATAAAGATAATAAGTCTTCCGTTTATTTGCTTGAGTCCTCCAATTTATGGCATGGTAGACTCGGACATGTTAATTATGATACATTGCGTAGATTAATTAACTTGGAACATATACCCTCATTCTAAATTGATTCAAAACACAAATGTGAAATTTGTGTTGAGACAAAATTAACGAAATCATCGTTTCAATTGATTGACAGAAGTACCGTACCTCTTGAATTGATTCATAGTGATGTTTGTGATTTGAAATTCGTACAAACAAGAGGTGGTAATAAATATTTTATTACCTTTATCGATGATAGCACTAAATACTGCTATGTGTATTTGCTTAAAAGCAAAAATGAAGCTTTAGAGAAATTTATTCTCTATAAGAATGAAGTTGAAAATCAACTTAATAAGAAAATCAAGAGATTGAGAAGTGATAGAGGCGGTGAGTATGAAGTACCAATTGGTGAATTCTGTACACAACACTGAATTATACATGAGGTAACTGCGCCCTATTCACCTCAATCAAATGGTGTTGCCGAATGTAAAAAGCGCACATTGAAAGAAATGATGAACGCGATATTACTAAGTTCAAGTTTACCTCAAAATATATGGGGTGAAGTTATTTTGTCAAGCAATTATCTTTTAAATAAGGTACCTCGAAAGAAAGATGATAAAACCCCTTATGAGCTATGGAAAGGTAGGAGACCATCCTACAATTGCTTACGAGTGTGGGGGTGCCTTGCTAAAGTAATTGTTCCAACACCAAAGAAAACTAAGATAGGTCCTAAAAAGGTGGACTGTATTTTTATAGGCTATGCACATAACAGTAATGCATATCGATTTCTTGTGCATGAATCTAAGATTCCAGATATACACAAGAATACGATCATGGAGTCTAGGAATGCTTCATTTTTTGAAGATGTATTTCCTTATAAATCCAATGATGGTTCAAGTTTGTCTAAACGAACGAATGAAACTATGAACGATGAAAGTCATGATTCAGATCATGAACTAAGACGTAGCAAAAGAGCAAGAGTGGAAAAATCATTTGGAGATAATTTTCTAACTTATTTGTTAGAAAAAGAACCACTAACGTATACAGAAACTGTGAGTTCTTCTGAGGGACATCTATGGAAAGAGGCAATAAAAAGTGAAGTTGATTCTATTTTACAGAATCATACTTGGGAGCTAGTGGATCTTCCTCCTGGTTGCAAATCTTTAGGGTCCAAATGGATCTTTAAAAGGAAGATGAAAGCAGATGGCTCCATTGATAAGTATAAAGCCAGACTTGTAATCAAATGATACAGACAACGAGAAGGCTTAGATTACTTTGATACTTATTCTCCTGTGACGAGAATAAACTCCATTAGGATGATACTTGCAATTGCAGCATTGCGAAATTTAGAAGTACACCAGGGATTAATTTGAGCATTCATCGAAAGGCTTACGGATCCGATGTCATAATATTTCTTTCCCCCAGTCGAGTCGGTTAAGATTCAGGTGTCATTTTGTCTTTGAAAGCAACCTCTGACGAGCTCACTCTCAAAGAGGGGCAGCTGTTGACACCTGATTTTTGACCATCTTTTATTTTAGTTTTTATTTCTAAAATTAATTAAAAATATCAAAAAAGTTCAAAAAATTACAAAATCAACTTTGGAAGCCTTAGCCTAGCCTTAGGAGCCAATTTTGAACAAAAAATATTATTTTTATTTTTTAATATTTTTTTTTGGAATTTATTTAATTATAAAAATACCCAAAAAATTAGAAAAAAATACCATTCGTGGTCAGAAAAAATAAAAAAAATATTCAGTGATTTTATTTTAATTTCCCCTTTAATATTTTCACTTTTTATCAGGGAAATTAGGCTTAGGTCATGGTGTTCCATCACAAACATAAACCCGAACCGAGCCTGAAAAATCCTTTTCGAGTCTTTTAATTTTTAATTCTCACTTTTTATAAGTTATGACATTGGATTCTAAAGTATTGAAGTGCAATTGGGTCAATTTGCCCTCCAATTGGATCAATTTTAACCAAAAGGGCTTAATTGCACAAATTTTTATTCAATTTGGTCCCCGGTTTCACAATTTTTGAAATTAAATTTCACACGGGCACACCCATCAAAATTAAACACCTCTACCCTATAGTTTTCATCATGAGGAATCCATTGGTGGTCTCAATTCGGGCTAATTCAGTCTTTTGGACATTCAATTTGGCGAAATTCATTTTCGGATCCTAGGGACAATTTGGGGTTTTCACTAAATTCCAATCAATTGATTCACGAAAATACCCATATTTGATAGAAAACATGTCAAGGAATCCGATTTTTCCGTCAATTTCATAAAAAGATGTCAATTTGGGCCCTAATTTGGGCGAATTGGTCGAACCGGGTCGGTCGGGTCAGACCCGACCCGACCCGGTCCTACCGGGTCTGCAACTTATTTGCAGACCCACCATGGCCGAAAGCTTGAAGTAAGTGGCGCACTTGGGAGGCAGAATGGAGGACGATTCGACGCACAAAATTGGTCGACCATGAAGGAGAAAGTGGAGCTGAGTTGGAGGGCAATACGATGGTGGAGGTGGTGGTCGCCGCCGGCCATAAAATAAGCTCCAAAATCTCCTATAAATAGGGGTCTCGGCCATGGAACAAAAAAAAAAAAAGGGAGAGAGAGAGTCCGGCCGAGAGGAGAAAAGAGAGGGAGTTCGGGGAGTTCGAGCGAAACAAAGGGCCAGGAGCATCCCCAGACCTTGGGCGACACCTACCGATTATCACCAGAGCTTAGTGACCATCGGCGAGCTCCAAAACAGGTTGGTATCCGCCCCCGAGCTTCATTTTTCTCAGTGCACTCCATGTGTTTGATGGAATGCTTCAGTGAGCATTTTATTTCGGGGCTCTCGGCCGGACCTTTCCCGACCCCCTTTCGTGTAAGTTTCGCTTTAAAAATTATCTAGACCCAACTCTAAGCTCAACTTGCTATTCATTTCGCATTGAAACCCGGCGAAAACCGGACCCTGACCTTCGCCGGCCACGAGTCGGAATAAGAATTCGGTGGGGAACTTCCGGCGGTCGCCAAGCCCGAAAGGACCTCAGGTAAGTATCTAAATCTCGCTTAGGTGCTGTGTGATCGAATGGAAGGGTGTTTAAACAAAAAAAAAAAATTTCTGCAACTCCTCGCCGGCGCCGGACCGGTGGGTATTCGGTTCGGTCGCTTTTGACTTGTTCATGGCTTTGTTTTTAGCTGTATGTTGATGAGGAAGTCTTAGGGAGTCAAACGGCGAAGGAACGGGCGAAAAATATCGAGTTTTGGGGTCGGTCCGCGTTTCGCCGGCGAGTTTTCCAGTGACTTCGCCGGACATTTCACTGTTCATCGTCTTCTCCGGCGAAGTCCCCGGCGGTCAACGGTCAACTGCCGACGTGGCGTGCCACGTCGGCAGCCACGTCAGCGTGGGGGGGCCACGTCCGATTAAATCAAATGCCCAGATCGGACGGTCGTGGCTTCGCCACGTGTCGCGATCTGGGGATTTTGGGAATAAAAATGATTTTCAAAAAATAAAATAAATTATTTTCGGATACTTATTTAAAAAAATAATCAGACGGTTGAGAATGTGCCAAGTGGCAGCCTCTGGAGCGTCTGATCTTGTCTGAGATCGGACGCACCAGGAGTAGCCACGTGGCACAATCTGGAGCGTCCGATTTGAATGGTTTTCTAAAAAAGGAAAATAAATTAATTTTTGATCCGATGGCCGTGATTGAGCCACGTGGCTCTCTGTGGGTCATTCGATCCAGCGAGAGATCGGACGCACGAGAACAGGCCACGTGGCGCAATAGGCACCCTTAGATCAGGGGAATTTTCGGATAAATAAAGAAAATAATAAAAATTTCAAAAATTCAATAAAAAATAGAAAAATCATAAAAAATTCAAAAAAATCGAAAAATTCAGAAAAATTCTAAAAAATTCCAGAAAATAGGAAATGGCCACATTCAACTGGCCATCACTTGTTTCGGGTCTTTCGACCCCCAGTCTTTCCAAAAATGACGGTTTTGCCCCTTTGGCAAACCTTCTTCCAAAAAAATTCTAAAAAAAAAATCCAGGAAAATCCAAAAAAATAGGAAATGGCCACATTCAACTGGCCATGACTTGTTTCGGGTCTTTCGACCCCCAGTCTTTCCAAAAATGACGGTTTTGCCCCTTTGGCAAACCTTCTTCAAAAAAAAATTCTAAAAATTCAAGAAAAATCCAAAACATGGAACCTAGGTACCGAAAGGGCGTTAGTCAAAGTCGATTAGCGTAACCAAATCCCCGGATCCAAAATCTCTGGTTCGCAGAGGTGAATTAGTTCTCCCGCTAGTTCATCTAGGTTTCTAATCGACCTACCTCGAACGATTAGTGGCGACTCCTCATTTGTTCTAATTTTCCCACGTTGCGATTCGGTAGGGCTTGGGAGGGTCCGCATTAGGTTAGTTCTCGATAACTCGCCTGATAATCCGATTTACCTAAAATCGATGATTTTTAGGTCGCGACAGCTTGGCGACTCCGCTGGGGACTTACTTTTTATTTTCCGTGAAATATGAATGCTTAACTCAGTTATCTGAACCTTTCGGAAAATTTAAAAGTTGTAGAGGATTTAGGCCGTTTAGATTCCCTGGATGTCTTGAGTGGATTGATTGAATCTCACCTTTAAGGTGTTAAATGTTTTTGCATATTTGGAGTGATAAGGGGAGGTGTTTGTTAACCCTTTTTGTGTAGGCTAGGAGTTATAAGGGGGCGAGTGTTTGCTGACCTTTGTTTTGCAGTTTGAAGGAGCTTATGTATATGAGTTTATATAGAAGCGTTATTTTGATATAACCTGCTGTGCATGCCTTAGTTGGATAGACACTACACTTTGCACACACAACCCGCCGTTGGACCTGAATGGCTAGGCTTAGGATGGTACTTGGTTAGGGATACTTCGACCATTACCCTGTGGCCTGAGTCGTCCTTTTCAAGTCCCGAACCTTTCTAAATCGGTGTCAAGAGCGAATACCCTCGTCACTTACCCTGGTGATGCGGGTCTTCACTTGGCTGAGCCGGATGTCTACGGGGGACCTCGATCCAGCCACAAACCCCAGTTGGCTCGGTCTGAGTATCCCTGGGGCTCCACCTTTGAAGCCTATCAGTTAGTGAACCTCACGACCTCATCTGTATGTCTATGTGATTGTTTATTTTGGTTCTCTAAAGGCGGTATTTTCTGAACTTTACCTTTATCTCTATTTATGCTTTTCGGGTCGATCCATGATAGTTAGGGCGAGTTAGAGTCTCGAATTATAGATCATGGGGGAAGGAGATATCCGGTGTATTGAGCCAGCCAAGGAAAAGTTGAAAGAATGGTGGAATTTTCTAGGCGAGGATACCAGAGAGATAATCAGATTTTACATCGGCCGGATGCTTCCTTTGATCCATATCCATATTCAGTTTGGTCTTGTTCATGCTCTGGTTCAGTTTTGGAGTTCACAGACTTCTACTTTCATCTTTGGTAAGCATGAGCTAACTCCCACCTTGGAAGAATATAGTATTCTTGTTGGGAAGTCACTGGGCCGGGTTTTGGTCGCTCCACCACTTGGTAAAGATCCAGTCTTGGTCTTGTTCGAATTTTTAAATGTCAATAGGGATGAAGTGGCTAAGGTTTTGAAACAGGAAAGGGGGAGTTGCCCCATCTCATTCCTAGATAGTTGTCTTAGGGTAAATCCTTCTAGATTTGACAGAGCTAGAATATTCATGATATTATTCTTTGGGTCAATTGTCTTTCCACATAAGCCAAATCATGTTGATCCTCTGATGTCATTTTTTGTCAATGAGGTGTTATATGGTAGAAATTTTGTCAATGCAATTTTGGCAGAAACTTTCCTTTCACTTAATAGATTTAAGGCCAAACAAGATAAAACACTCCGTTTCTCTCCAGAAATTCTGCAAGTTTGGTTCCTTTCTCACTATGTTCAGTTTGGAAAATACCTCGAAATACCCTTTATTTCAGAACTTGAATACCCTTTCTTGAAATTCAAAAATGAACAAGGTCGACTTCCTGACTTCCACTACACCAAGCTTCTGGCCCTATTATCAAACCCCAGTCCAGTGACTTTCCTGTGGAGTGCTATGTGGTTTAAGGTGGAGGAAACAAGGATCACGGGTCCAGACGGAGCACCTATTCCTCTCTTGGGACTTTCAGGCGTGTTAGACTATCATCCTACAAGGGTAATCCGTCAGTATGGTGTCCTACAAGAAATTCCACCAAAGCCAAAGAAAGGCAAGATCTGCATCTACTTTGAAGGAAACGATCAGAGGTTTGAAGAACATGCTGTCCTGTCACGTTCTATGTGGGAACGCTATCAACCAGTGAAGCTTGTATTTCCGAATGAAGTCCTCAAAGCAAAGGTCAAGACATACCGCGCCTCTCTCAAGTATATCAAGGAGCATGATATACCAAAAGAGTGGCTCCCAGTGGTTCCCGCCATTCCGGTTCAGGAAACCATGCGTCTCAAAATCCGTTTACTCAAAAGGAAGTATGCCAAAGCTAAAGAGAGGGCCCGCATTTTTGAGGAAAAATACAAGAAGCTCAAGGCTCAGAAGATTCCCCCGGGATCTATAGTTCGAGATGTTTAGTCTTTTTGAGTGATTTCATTTGTTCTAAAGATTTGTTTAGGGATGTCTTTCTTGTAATCCGATTTTGTCAGAATTGATTTCTTGAAGTTATTCAATTGTGATTGAATGGATAATTTCAAATCTTTATTGCCATGAATGATTTTCTTAATTGAATCAAAATACTTGCAATGGCAAAGTTTTTCCCATTCGGAAGCAAACAAAGTTGGGAGTCTTAGGAAGTCTGTAAGCGTGTCATGGATCGGCCCGGTATGCTTGAAACATGCTATTACTCATGGGTATGTCTTTACCACAGGAAGCATATCACGGATCTCCCTCAGCATCCATATAACACTCGCTCCAAGACCAGGAAAATGACCAATCCAGCTGAATCAGTCGCCCAAATGGAGGAGAGAATAAGGCAGGAAATGAGAAGGGAAAGGGAGGAGCAAGCCAAAGTCTTCAATGATCAACTGGCCGAGCTGAAGACTATGATATCACAGTTGTCTCTGGCTCAACAATTACCTTCTACTACGCCCGTGCGTTCCAACCCTTTGTTTCAGTCGAAGGGGTTATACGTAGACCTACGACAGGAGGAGGAAGAAGAAGATGAAGAAGACATGCCTGGAATGGTAGCCTCACTTGCTCCAACCAAGACAAAAGCTAAAGGTGCTGCCAGAGCCTCGGGACATATCGGCCAATCATCGGCCCAAATTCCGTCTGTTCCGCTGGTGAACTGTCCTCTACCTGAAGCTATTATCCCGCAAAAGGATGATAATGCGAAGATGCTGGTCAAGATAGACCAGAGGCTCAAAGAAGTTGAGGGTGCACGACATGTCCCTAAGATTGACCGTTCCGCCTTTTCGAGAGCAATCTATCCGGACAAGTTCAAAATCCCGGATTTTGAAAAGTATGACGGCACATCAGATCCTGTGCAACACATCCAGACTTACCAGGCTAGAATGGGTAAGTACGCTTGTCGCGACCCTCTTGAGGTTGTCGGGCTCTCGAGGGCTAATGGGCCGTCCTGTCTGGTCGGACTCGGGCCTCTCCCAAGGCCCATTACCCAAATCGCAACGGAGGTATGCGTGATCGACTTTCAGTGTGGTCTAGTGACATGTGCTAAGTGTGCATGCCATGGAGTCGCCACCAATCATTTTTTTAGGGTATGATTGGACCACCCAATCGAATAGTTGGGAGTTTCTATTCAATTCTGCGAGAACCAGAGAAATGGTTTCGGGGACTTAGTTACACCAACTGTCAGAGTTGACGCCCTTTCGGTACCTAAGTTGACTGAATTTTCTAGCCTGAGATTCATGCGGATGAGTAAGGTATGAACCCTAAATCTAGAAATTCATGTAGATAGGAGTGATTATCCTAGCAATCACAATCAGTAATAAAATGCCCAACTCAAAGAATCTAGATATGCAAATAAATCACATGGCATTCCTAGTAAGGTCATATTTATCAATCACAGCTCAAGAATAATTTAGCTGTCCTAGTCATTCTACACACGATCTAACCTAAGAAAAGCATTAGGAAGCATCGAAGGAGTTCGAGAGTACTCACATGGGGTTTGCCGTGCCCTGGTTTGGTCTTGGACGAGCTATCGAGCTCATGCCGACCCCATTATATTTGGGGATCCACTCGGCGTTTTACACCATGAAATCATGTGAAACAAAAACGAAAATATTCAGCAAGGGGCATTTATTGTAGATGGTGGTCGATCTAATTGGACGTCAAGACTAAAAAAGATGTAGAAATTTACAAATTAAAATACTCGAATGACATTTTTTTGCTAAATTCAACTCTATGCGTCGTGAAGAAACACATGCAATTGAACTTGAATTTTGACTATTTATGAGTTCAAAATGTAAAAGAAATTAAAATAAAAATATTGACTATTTTTCTATATTTTGACGACAGCGAACGCTATTTTTCTTCATTTTTCATGTATTTTTCTATTTTTGGAAAATATTAAAAAATATTAAAAATTATGAAAAATTATTTTTTATCAAAAATGGTTCCTTTAGCTTGGTCAAGGCTACCAAAGATGATTTTTTAATTTTTTAAACTTTTTATAGATTTTTTATGAATTTTTTAAAAATAAACTATGAAAGACTGATCAAAAATCAGGTGTCAACAGCTGCCCCTCTTTGAGAGGAATTTCGTAAGAGGTTTCTCTCAAAGACAAGGTGACACCTGTGTTCCGATCAACTCGACTGGGAAAAGAAAAGAAATCATGACATCCAATTTTCATGCCCATCAATGTGTGCTTTTCCTTAAAAAGAGATGTGCTCATTCAATTCCCTGATATGATGTAAGAAAGTTAAGGAGTAGATAGACTTCCCTGCCCCTTACCTGCCGAATGCTTGCGGCATTTGCTGTGTCTGATGGGTTCAAGTAGATTCCTAAGGACTTGTCATCGGAGTGTCCTGGGGATGTTAAGCTCTGACCTGTATGGTAGGTCAAACCATAATGGGATTCCTAACTGATAGGAACCTAAGGAAGACGCATCCCACATTTGGGAATTTGCCAAGGGTTTTGATCCGTGTGGTGGACTAAACTAGAAATGGCTTGCCTAATGTAAGGCTTATTAGGGAAAACGACTCCTCCCGCGTTCGGGATTCATCAAGGTTTTGATCCGTATGGTGGATCGGACCATTGGGTTGATCCTTCAGGCGGTCTCTACCAGTCCTTTGACCCTTCAGGCGGTTTCTACCATTCATTGACCCTTCATGCGGTTTCTACCATTGAGTTGACCCTTCAGGCGGTTTCTACCATTGGTTGACCCTTCAGGCGGTTTCTACCATACATTGACCCTTCAGGCGGTTTCTACCATTGTTTTGACCCTTCAGGCGGTTTCTACCATTGGTTGACCCTTCAGGCGGTTTCTACCATACATTGACCCTTCAGGCGGTTTCTACCATTGTGTTGACCCTTCAGGCGGTTTCTACCGTTGATTGACCCTTCAGGCGGTTTCTACCATTGAGTTGACCCTTCAGGCGGTTTCTACCATTTATGAGATTCCAAATTGATATGAATCAAAGGATGACGTACCCGCTCTTCGGGGCTAGTCGGAGACTCGATCATTCTGTGGATCGGTCTTAGAAAAGATTTGCCTACTAAAAGGCTTCACCTAAGGATGACGCACCCAGTCTTTGGGGTGGCCAAAAGTCCTGCAAAAAGCTTAGACCTGAAAAAATTTTCCTCGCCAAGAAGATATTAGTAATCTTTGGGAAGACAATAATTATCTAACTGACAAAATTCTACGACTTAAGTTTTAGTCATGAAATGTGCATTTTGATTGTTGGAGGTTATCCAAAACATTCTTGCCATATACAGATGTGATCATAAATTCCTTGCACGGAAACTCTAGATCAAACAATTTGAAAATTTCAAAAAGAGTTTGCTCAAAGCATCCATTGGAGTATTTCTCACCCAAGAAGGCTCCTCACTGCTCTGTGATAATGATCTTTAATAGGGAAAGTGCTCAATTTCCTACCGACCTGTGCCTGGGTTTCAGGATCATTCGCAACGCATACATTTCGACCGATCAGGAGGTCTTTCACGGGACCGTAGTGTTAGGCTTGGATATCGGTTTCCAAGGGGGACTCACTTTTGAGTCAAGGCCGTTGAACGAAATTTTTCACTATCTGCTCCGGGTTTACAAGTCAAGAACCCTGCAAAATGAGAAAGAAATAGTCTTGCTCGTACTTCTTTGAGCTAAGTTATACATTAACCCAAGTGTCTTAGTCAGATAAGACTACTTCAGGGTTGTAACATTGGAAGGATTGGGGACCGAAAAAGGCTTATTTTTTGCCCAGAAATTGTGAAGGGTTTGACATTGGTGATCATTGCAAATTTGCCACATGTCATTCGAAGAACATCTCCATTTCTTGAAGTGTACACTCCTCTTTTAGAGCGCACAAGGATGTTTAAAAGCGTCTCTTGTTACATTAAGAGACCGTCTGTTTGTGTGTTTGCAATTTGAGCACGACATCATTTGGAGAGTAGTCATCTTGATCTAACTCCTTTGCAGGGTCTTTTCATCGTCTCTCTAGACTTTACTGGGGATATTTTGAATAGACATCAGCCTTGCTTTTTACCAGGCACTTTGCTTTTTCTTGATGTCTAGGGATTTTTCTTTTCCCCCTTTTTTTAATCCCGTGTTTTTCTTTTCTTTTGGAGCTAGGATTTTCGGCAATCATGCTAGATATGCAACTTAAACTTTGGCACGCTTCCATTCCTAGAGTGATGTTGCCTTTGCTTTGGAATATGCAATGATCACCAATAGGTTGATGAAATGAATTTGTGGCTCAACTTGGTTGTGTAAAGGATAACAGTGTGTAGGATAGAGAAATGAATTATTCTCGTCATCCTATGACACTTGGATTATCATATAAACAACACACAAAGATTTATGTTAGTCCGAGCAAGAAAATTTCTAACCGTTTACTTTCTGATACTGATGGACTAACCTTCATTTGCCCCAATGTGGGGTGGTTCTTGACAGGGTTGAGAATGAAAATCGCCGTTCAATGGGGTTCTCAATGGGCATCTGTAGTGTTTGGAATGAAGAAATAAATGCCTCTGTCATCTCGATCCATGTAATCGTTGCGAATGACCCTTATATCCATAGGTTAAGGTTTCGCTATCATTTCCAATCTCCTCATCTCTCAAGTGTGTATGGGACGTGTTTGGATTAGGCTCGCTTCTCTTATGAGAAAATACCCTTTTGAACAGTTCAAACGACTCTTGTTGGAAAAATTCATTTCATTTCATCAAGATTTATCCTTCAAAGGGATTTTATGATGCACCATACATGTGTAATTCATGTTCAGACAATCTCATGTTTTAAAACATGAATGTCAATAAAGTAAGAATTCTATGTCTTTTTAGATGTGAGAATCGAATTAATTCTGAAAGTTTTTAATCTCCAATGAATTGGGAAAAGGGATACTTACCTGCCCATCGAGGCTGGAGATCCTGGAGATATAAAAGGGATATGTCATTGTATATTCTAAAACTTTACAAAAATTGGAACGATACATCTTACCCTTGGTCATATGCTCCAACGAGTGTACAAGGGTTGTGAAAATCTGCACTTCACATAGTAACACAAGATTGTTGGGTGTTCTAAAGTTCTTTCGACTTCTTGGTTTTTGGAGAAAAATGAAACTTACATGTCTGCCCTGATGGCGAGCTCCTGCCAAGGATAAATATTAAGCATTATTTTGGGTTTCCAAATTCAAAACAAATTGGGACGATACTACTTTACTCTTGATTTGAATTCCATTCTGCATGCCAATGTGCGGATTGTAGAAGCCGGCCCTTAAGCTTGTGGCCATGATTTCTTCGTCTGGTTGGGCAACGAATCCACCTCGAGGATTTACGTCGGAGGAGATTCATTCATCTTTTTGGGCGTGTTTCATGCACTGTTTTGTTATTTGAATGCATGGCTTCTTGGGTGCCTCATCTCTGTTCATCACCTGAGAGGAAAATGAGAGAACATTATCCCTGCATCTGATTGAAAATCATTTAGGAACGATACGTTCTTTTTACCAAATGGGTGGCTCCGCAGCCAAATGTGTTTTACATTGAAAGGATGGATTCCATTGCGCTCTGCGGATGATAAATATCGCTTCGGGGACTTGCCCCACGGATCAAACGATGAATTTGATGTCTTCGGCTTCGACATGCTTTCCAGATGTAGGAATGGTTTGCCCCCATTTTCAGTGGAGATGGGTTTTGTCGAGTGGGCAAGATCAAAAACTCATCCTAGATTTGGCTTTAGTCGAAGGTTGAAATCCCGACCTTGGATAAGCGAATCATGATTCATCTCCTTCTGCTTCGGATTTGTCATTTGCATGCTTCACATTTTACAATACCAACTTCGCCGCTTGATGAAAATGAATCGAATTGCCCCAAGTTCTATAGTCATCTGCGTCGAATCTCTTTGAACTTCATCGGGTGATAGACAAACTGATAAAATGATTTTTCAATCCTGAGATCGAACTCCTGACGTTTCGTACCACTTCCAGTTCACTGACTACCAGGACACAGCACTATTGGCGTCCCTAACTGGTTCGTTTTTTGTTATAAAATTCTTGAAGCAGTTAGCGACCCCCATCGAGAATGAAACAAGCTCAATTTAGAGTTCATAACGACTAAAGGTCCCTTAGAACGATACAGAGCTAACCGTCTTTGAGCTCGCTCGGGCTTTTGCTCGCATTTTCCTATGTGAAGCCTTTAAATGTTTTTCTTCGTGGCGTTCAATTGATTCGCCTCGACTCTAATCTAACAAGGGATTGTCGTACTCAAGCATGATGATGCTCGCAGGTAGTACTGATCGCTGCCCCAGATTAACTCTAGGCATTAAGGAAGATTATCTTGCATGGAAGACTTTATGACAGAAAGATTAATGATACATCCATTCACATGTGCCTAGTTCCCTTGAGGATTCTCGGTGATCAGCCAGCTACACCATGAATCAGACATATAATCGTCATTTTGGATCATAACTTCATAAGTCCATCAGTTTTAAACTGATCGATCCAGATATGGAGCTCCTCATCAAGGAAATCTTTTGATTCTTCGAGCAACTGATATTCGGGTTGACCATCATCGCTTGGCGTTGAAGGATTCCTGTTTCTGTTGTGAGCGATCTGATTCTTCGAGCTAGAACCTTCGTCGTTGCTCGAGATTATAAGAGGATGATTGATCGGTTCACTATCAAAAGCACCTTCCATTTGGGAATGGGAGAAACAAAAATCCTCAAAGCATCCGCCCGCTTGATCTTCCGAAATCATATGCCCAAGCCGGGCAGATCTTTGAACACTAGGCGCAATATGTTGATCGGGGATAGGAAGAGCACTAGCGAAAAGTTGCTGCTCAAACCAAGGAGTTCGTACCTGCTGCACTTGTGGCATATACTCTTGAGGGGTGCTGAGATGATTCGAGGGAATATTTTGATTAGCGCCCAAGTAGTCGATGGTGCTGCTACCAGCTTGGTCGGTGCCTAGATTCGGCAGGGTATTTCTTACTTCAGGGGCATTGTAGTTATAGCCATGCCTAGTGTTTAGGCACAAGTTGAGTTCTTTCAGGTTCAGTGCTGTGTGGCGCTGTCTTAACGCCCTTCTGTAGCTCTTGAGGTGACTCGCGACTCCATCTTTAGTGAGTCCTGGTATGTTCATGATCTCAAGTATGCGCGTTGGATATGCTGAGTTGATCCCTAGTTGTTGAACCGCACTAAGGAACTTGAGATGAAGCTCGGGGGACCAATTGACCCTCGTCTTCTTGCGACCCGGAACAGTGTTGACAACTTGGCTATTGCTCTCTGGCCTATTTCCAGTAGAATTTGATCGAGCCGGAAATTGTTGTGGAGGGAATTCATCAGCTTTGGATTGGTCGGTCGTGATAGTAAGCTCATCGTTAAGGAAACTCCAATCATGGTGACGCATATCACATCCTTTAGAAGGCATCGATATTGACTTCGTAGAATTGATTTGTTCATGCATATCTCCAACAAAATCCGATTGTATCGAAGATGGTTCGAGGGAGTGGGGTGGTGAATGAGCATTTTCAATCCTCATATAAGGCTTATCAAGGAACATTTCGCCGAGAGTGATAGGGCCACCGCAATTAAGGCAAGCGATAGTGCTGGGAGCTTTCTTATACCTCATGTTCTCCGCTCGAAGCTTTTCGTTTTCCTCCTTTAGAATCGCAAGTTCTTGACGTCTGTGTTGAGCCCTCAATTTGGCTCGCTTATTTTGAAACCAAAACTTGACCCTCAAAGGTTTCATCCCTAGCTTCTGGCCCAATTCATTTCTTTGTTTCATGTTCGGGAGAGGGCATTCACTAAAGAAAGCTTCAAGCTCTTGGATTTCATTCTGAGTGTGGCACTGGCGACGTTTCCTTTTCCGGGATTGACCATCGCTGCTGCTGTTGTCGTCGCTGCTGAGATCCTGAACTTCGTTGCCGAAAGGGTTGGGTTCTGTGGTTCTGGTACCAGACGCCATCCTGGAATCTTCGAGATCTCTCAGTAGTTCATTTTCTGAGATTTTTGGATCAGTCGCCTCTAGCAACTGATGGTAACCCTCAAACATGTTGGATCGAAAAATGTTCGATCAATTTTTGCTCACTCAGGGTTCTCTACTCTCTCATGTATGCTCACTCTCTCTAAATTTTCTTTTGAGTGGTTCTGTATGCCCATGAAACGTTCTTTAAACATGGATGAAGATCATCAGGCAAGCGTTGCTCCCAAGATTTCGTATTTCCCGCTTTGTCGTCTTCTTTCTTCTTTTCAACGTGGAGGGACACCAAATCGATTTCCTTTTCTCGATATCCATGTCTGTCTCCCACTTATTTTCAAAAAGGTGGAACTACGCTCGCCTCCTGCTCAGTTTTTTAATATGATGGGACCGCCAAATCCTTTCGCAACTTTTTTCGATAGTTGCGCTTAACTCCCGCTCAATTTTAATATGGTGACACCGACATATCTTTTTACAACTTTTTTAGGTTTATCAAGCCTGAAATCGCGGACTGGGACAGATCTGATGGTTCACCGAAAGAGCCACCACTGCTTTACCCAATTAACTTGGCTCCACGAGCATTATTGCTGTGCCTTTCTTCATTCTCGAGTTGCTATAAAATGAGGAGTTAATGCAGAGAAGATTAACACTCTTACATAATTGCCTTTTCTTATTTTAATCACTCTACCACACTCATCTTCTTCTCCCTCACTCCAACGAAAATGACCTCCTCTCCTATTCGCGCTTTCTCGGCCGAAATTTTGGCCCAGTGGGAAAAACTCTATAACCTCCTCGGTCGAGGCTATGCTCATATAGCCGATCACCCAGAAACTGAAGATGAAATCCGCATTTTGCTCGTGGAAATAGACACCACCTCCATCGAGGGCACTAATTTAGAGAGGGAATATAGAATCTTCCCAACCCTCTTTATAAACTTTTTAGAGACTTACCGTGTCGCTCATCGAAAAGCTACCGTGGCTCACGTTTTGCGAGCTCGCTATGAGGATCGGTCCAACTGCTTGGTGTTGGCCAACCTTGTGGCCGATAGTCACAGAAAGGCTGTTGAGTTCGCCAACAAGCGAGTCTCGATGTTGCTTCGCGAGAGGGGAAATTTGGTGGAGCGCTTGGCCTTATCCCTGACCACCTATGAGCACGACCGTCGTAATGTCGTGTTGAAGTTTCAATGTGAGTGGCAGGAAGAAAGGCTTGACAGCATTACCGCGGATATAGCCCATGGGAGAGGACTAGTTCGGGACCTGGAAATAGCCGCCGAAGATCACGGGACCAAGGTTGCCGAGCTTAAAGGGGAATGTAAACGCCTTCTTCTTAAGCTTGCAGATCTCGAGTCTCGAGGTGGTGAGTATAAGCAAAGCATCAATAATATGGAGGGCCAACTTGGTTCCTTTGTGATGCTAATTAGGGCTCATTGCGGTTTTATGTTTCCACCCTGATGATTTGTATGATCTGCTTTTAAGGTCCCTCGATTGAGCGAAATGAATGAAAGCTCTAATGTGTGTGTCTCAACTTCTGTATGGCTGACTTTCTCGAACACCTGACCACTCTCAACCTAGGCAAGCTGCGCTTTGACATTGATGATTCGAGCGTGTACATCTTGATTTTTTAATCTTGCTTATGATCGGATAAAGGAACCTCCCACCGCGATTATCCACAAAAAGACTTCTCTTCTCTACTTGTTTTTAACCTGTTTCAAATGAAAAGGCAGAATCAAAAGAAAGAATTTGAAAAATAAAGCATAAATCCTTTCAATTTTATGCTTACTTGTGATTAATAGGGATAAGAGCATTTACAAGGGTTTTGGCCTTGTGCAAAAGCTTTTATCAATATTCCTCAAAGGAAAGCATATCATTGAAAGGAATGTAATTCACGATAATCGCATTTGATCAATTCCAAGAAAATCAATGGAATGTTCAAAAGTACACAATTACGATGTGTTTTAAATTCAATTGAAGATACGGTATCCAAATTAAAGCCGTTTGCTAAGAACGAGAGTAATTTGGATATCTATCTTTTCATTAAATTTGAAAAACACGAATACTCTTGATCAATTATTGTGGATTACCAATGATGCAAAACATGCATGAACCAATTCAAGTTTATAGTTCCTTCTGGCGAAATTGGGATTGTATTGCCCTATACGGCCAAAAGGTTGTATAAGACTTCCAATTTCAATTTCATCCAAAGGAATTATAAAATTGATTTTGGAGTATTCGAATGATTAGAAGAAATGCCACTATCACATTCCAATGACAAGTCAATAGAAATACAACAAATTTCAATCTGAATGTATATAAACACAAATAGATCCCTAATACAATCAATCTAAGGGATCAGATAGAGAGGATCTCAGCAAAATAAATCCTATACAAGAAGGCTAGAAATGAAAATTAAAACAAAGGAATGTGATCTTAATACTTAGAGATGCCCCAGTTTCGATCTTTGAGACGTGACTTCAGGATCACCTATTCCAAATCGTCATCTTCATTAGATGATACCTAAATGATGTCCATAGCAGGCTCTTCTTGTCCACTTGGCGTTCGTAATGGGATGACACCATCTTCATCTTCCATCAAGAACATTGGGAGGAAAACACACCTATCTATCCTCAAAATGGCATTTAATCCAATCACCGAAATTATGCAATGAATATAATGATTAAGAGCTGTAACAAGTTCAAGGGATAGAAAAGTCTTACCAACCAAACTTAAGAGAAAATCAAGCTTCTCTGTATTTTTAGCAGTGTTAGGTATACTAACCTTCCATAGACAAACGCATGAGACAAGTGAGGGAAAACTCCTAAAAATCAAAAGATAGGGCTTGGTACCTAAAGCCAAGGTTCTCACCTCGAATTCTGGGAAGAGCCGATTCCATTGCACAACTATCGTTGCATTGGGACTCAATCCATAGTTCGAAGTGAGCGGAATTGAAAAGTGGATTACCCCATGTTTTCCCTCACGGAGATTCCATTTTCAATTCCTTCTATTGTGTTCCTAAAGAGGGCGCCCGGGGTTTTAGGCGCAATTGTGTGTATTCATTGTGTCGTGCTAAAACAATAGACATGCATTTTATTAAACAATCACCGCTTCAATATAAACATCCACACAATCATACATCCAAAACTCCTGCCTGCATAAAACAAAGTTAACAAGCACTTCACCCCTTATTTCTCCCGTCTACAAAAACATCTAACACATTCGTTAGCATATACACCTCACTTTCGAGAGCATCTGCATAAAATTAGGTTAGAAGAATCAATCAACTTTTTAATCGGCTCAAGTCCACTAAATGGTTAAGAACCAGTCCCCAGTGGAGTCGCCAGTCTGTCGCGACCCTCTTGAGGTTGTCGGGCTCTCGAGGGCTAATGGGCCGTCCTGTCTGGTCGGACTCGGGCCTCTCCCAAGGCCCATTACCCAAATCGCAACGGAGGTATGCGTGATCGACTTTCAGTGTGGTCTAGTGACATGTGCTAAGTGTGCATGCCATGGAGTCGCCACCAATCATTTTTTTAGGGTATGATTGGACCACCCAATCGAATAGTTGGGAGTTTCTATTCAATTCTGCGAGAACCAGAGAAATGGTTTCGGGGACTTAGTTACACCAACTGTCAGAGTTGACGCCCTTTCGGTACCTAAGTTGACTGAATTTTCTAGCCTGAGATTCATGCGGATGAGTAAGGTATGAACCCTAAATCTAGAAATTCATGTAGATAGGAGTGATTATCCTAGCAATCACAATCAGTAATAAAATGCCCAACTCAAAGAATCTAGATATGCAAATAAATCACATGGCATTCCTAGTAAGGTCATATTTATCAATCACAGCTCAAGAATAATTTAGCTGTCCTAGTCATTCTACACACGATCTAACCTAAGAAAAGCATTAAGAAGCATCGAAGGAGTTCGAGAGTACTCACATGGGGTTTGCCGTGCCCTGGTTTGGTCTTGGACGAGCTATCGAGCTCATGCCGACCCCATTATATTTGGGGATCCACTCGGCGTTTTACACCATGAAATCATGTGAAACAAAAACGAAAATATTCAGCAAGGGGCATTTATTGTAGATGGTGGTCGATCTAATTGGACGTCAAGACTAAAAAAGATGTAGAAATTTACAAATTAAAATACTCGAATGACATTTTTTTGCTAAATTCAACTCTATGCGTCGTGAAGAAACACATGCAATTGAACTTGAATTTTGACTATTTATGAGTTCAAAATGTAAAAGAAATTAAAATAAAAATATTGACTATTTTTCTATATTTTGACGACAGCGAACGCTATTTTTCTTCATTTTTCATGTATTTTTCTATTTTTGGAAAATATTAAAAAATATTAAAAATTATGAAAAATTATTTTTTTATCAAAAATGGTTCCTTTAGCTTGGTCAAGGCTACCAAAGATGATTTTTTAATTTTTTAAACTTTTTATAGATTTTTTATGAATTTTTTAAAAATAAACTATGAAAGACTGATAAAAAATCAGGTGTCAACAACGCTGCAAATGACGCCCTCATGATCCAGACGTTTCAGGCTAGTTTAAAAGGAGCCGCCATGAGGTGGTACATTGCCTACGAGGTCTATACCAAGGATGATTGGGACGAGGTGGCCAATGATTTCATGCAGCATTTCAGCTTCAATATTGATGTAGCCATCACAACTCAAGACCTGGAGCGGGCTGAAATGAAGAAGGGTGAGTCGATTAAGGAGTACGGCACCAGATGGAGGAGTCTCACCTCACAGTTGAAACCGGTACCTCCCGAACGGGAACTGATGAGACTATTCGTCTTTACCCTGCCACAGAATGTACGAGCGCATGTGTTCATATCAGTGGTCGCTTCTTTCTCTGACCTTATTTCCTTCGCTGAGGAGGTGGAAAGCAACTGGAAGAGAGGCTGGTATGGAGACAGCGGAACTAGTTTGAAACGTTTTGCACCAAAGAAGGAACCAGTAGCCACGCAAGTTAACTTGGCATATACGCAGAGACCGGTGGTTCAGAGTCCCGTCATTCGACTCCCCGACGAACGGAAGGCTAATAGTAGCCAGAGACGAGAGACATGGAGGAACCGTCAGTTCAGCCCACTCCCTGGGACCTCGACGCAGATTTGGGCTATCTTGCAGAAGAAAGGGCTCTTAACTACAGAGCCAATGAGAGCAAACACGTCAAACGCGAAGTGGTATGACCCAAATAAGAAGTGTGATTATCATCGTGGGGAAGTAGGCCACGACACAGACAATTGTTTCGTCCTGAAAAATCGTATTCAGGATCTGATTGAGACTGGGGCAATCTCGCTACCCAACAAGCAGCCCAACGTGCAGAAGAACCCTCTACCTGAACATTCTGGGGCCATCAATGCTATCTTAGGAGAAAACGTTACCACAGCGGGTTTATTTAAGGTCAAGGCTACTGAAGCTCTTGACGCCCTAATCAGAGCGGGCTATTATCAAGCAGGAGAAGTGGTGACTTCAACTCAGCTGGAGGTGATGTTTACTAAATTGAGCAGAGAAGGCTTGGTGGTTCGGATGAACCAGTTTGGACTGATAGCTACCATCTCTGGGACGGTTATTGACTGGGAACAGGAGTTGGCTGCATTGACTATGACCCCACCTGAAGTAGCAGTTCCTATCGATGAGATAGAAACTCAAGTAGATCCAGAGTTAGCAGATATGCCCCCACTACTAGACGCGTCAGATGATGATTTGGGGTTGGTGGTGAATGAGAACCTGATGATTACTACCCCACAACCCTTCCCTTATTCAGATGGTCGGGCAGTCCCCTGGTCCTATGACTTAGCTCTTATAACTAGGTCAGGACGAACCTACAATGAAGATAAACTGGCTAAACCGGTCGAAGAGAAGGAAGCTAAGGAGTTTCTCGCGGTCATTAAGACTAGCGAGTACAACATTGTAGATCAGCTGAGGAAAGCGCCAGCTCAAGTTTCCCTACTCGAATTGTTGCAAACCTCGCCTAAACATCAAGAGGCGTTAAAGAAGGTTCTGGCACAGGTTCACGTCCCTGAAGACGTTGAACAAAAGAAGCTGGAAGGGTTTGTCGGGGCAGTCCTGCTGAAGGATCAAGTGGCTTTTGCGGATGATGAGATTCCTGTAGAGGGTCGGGGCCATAACAAGGCCCTACATATTACTGTGAAGCACAAGCAGAACTTTGTGTCTCGAGTCCTCATTGATAATGGTTCAGCATTAAATATATGTCCATTGGCCACCTTGAACCGATTGGGAGTGGACTTGGCTAAAATGCAGTCGCCGAAGACCCATGTCAGAGCCTTTGATGGGATGAAGAAAGACGTTCTAGGGCAGATAAATCTGGATATCCTCATCGGACCATCGACATTTGACATTGTATTTCAAGTTCTGGATATTCCCTCTGCATTCAATCTTCTACTTGGACGACCTTGGATCCACAACGCAGGCGCCGTACCTTCGAGCCTCCATCAGAAGATCAAATTTGTGGTTGAGAAGAAGCTGGTAACAGTGTTTGGTGAAGAAGACCATCAGATCTATAATGAGACAGCCATTCCCTACGTGGAACCGACTAGAAATGAAGAAAGCTCGTATCACGTGTTCGAGCTAATACACACCATACATGCCTCTCCTGAGAGTCCCTTACCAACTCCCGAGTTGTCGACCGCTTCTGTTATGGTGGCCAAAGTAATGGTAGGTGTCGCGACCCTCTTGAGGTTGTCGGGCTCTCGAGGGCTAATGGGCCGTCCTGTCTGGTCGGACGCGGGCCTCTCCCAAGGCCCATTACCCAAATCGCAACGGAGGTATGCGTGATCGACTTTCAGTGTGGTCTAGTGACATGTGCTAAGTGTGCATGCCATGGAGTCGCCACCAATCATTTTTTTAGGGTATGATTGGACCACCCAATCGAATAGTTGGGAGTTTCTATTCAATTCTGCGAGAACCAGAGAAATGGTTTCGGGGACTTAGTTACACCAACTGTCAGAGTTGACGCCCTTTCGGTACCTAAGTTGACTGAATTTTCTAGCCTGAGATTCATGCGGATGAGTAAGGTATGAACCCTAAATCTAGAAATTCATGTAGATAGGAGTGATTATCCTAGCAATCACAATCAGTAATAAAATGCCCAACTCAAGGAATCTAGATATGCAAATAAATCACATGGCATTCCTAGTAATGTCCTATTTATCAATCACAGCTCAAGAATAATTTAGCTGTCCTAGCCATTTTACACACGATCTAACCTAAGAAAAGTATTAGGAAGTATCGAAGGAGTTCGAGAGTACTCACATGGGGTTTGCCGTGCCCTGGTTTGGTCTTGGACGAGCTATCGAGCTCATGCCGACCCGATTATATTTGGAGATCCACTCGGCGTTTTACACCATGAAATCATGTGAAACAAAAACGAAAATATTCAGCAAGGGGCATTTATTGTAGATGGTGGTCGATCTAATTGGACGTCAAGACTAAAAAAGATGTAGAAATTTACAAATTAAAATACTCGAATGACATTTTTTTGCTAAATTCAACTCTATGCGTCGTGAAGAAACACATGCAATTGAACTTGAATTTTGACTATTTATGAGTTCAAAATGTAAAAGAAATTAAAATAAAAATATTGACTATTTTTCTATATTTTTACGACAGCGAACGCTATTTTTCTTCATTTTTCATGTATTTTTCTATTTTTGGAAAATATTAAAAAATATTAAAAAATATGAAAAATTATTTTTTATCAAAAATGGTTCCTTTAGCTTGGTCAAGGCTACCAAAGATGATTTTTTAATTTTTTTAACTTTTTATAGATTTTTTTATGAATTTTTTAAAAATAAACTATGAAAGACTGATCAAAAATCAGGTGTCAACAGCTGCCCCTCTTTGAGAGGAATTTCGTCAGAGGTTTCTCTCAAAGACAAGGTGACACCTGTGTTCCGATCAACTCGACTGGGAAAAGAAAAGAAATCATGACATCCAATTTTCATGCCCATCAATGTGTGCTTTTCCTTAAAAAGAGATGTGCTCATTCAATTCCCTGATATGATGTAAGAAAGTTAAGGAGTAGATAGACTTCCCTGCCCCTTACCTGCCGAATGCTTGCGGCATTTGCTGTGTCTGATGGGTTCAAGTAGATTCCTAAGGACTTGTCATCGGAGTGTCCTGGGGATGTTAAGCTCTGACCTGTATGGTAGGTCAAACCATAATGGGATTCCTAACTGATAGGAACCTAAGGAAGACGCATCCCACATTTGGGAATTTGCCAAGGGTTTTGATCCGTGTGGTGGACTAAACTAGAAATGGCTTGTCTAATGTAAGGCTTATTAGGGAAAACGACTCCTCCCGCGTTCGGGATTCATCAAGGTTTTGATCCGTATGGTGGATCGGACCATTGGGTTGATCCTTCAGGCGGTCTCTACCAGTCCTTTGACCCTTCATGCGGTTTCTACCATTCATTGACCCTTCATGCTGTTTCTACCATTGAGTTGACCCTTTAGGCGGTTTCTACCATTGGTTGACCCTTCAGGCGGTTTCTACCATACATTGACCCTTCAGGCGGTTTCTACCATTGTTTTGACCCTTCAGGCGGTTTCTACCATTGGTTGACCCTTCAGGCGGTTTCTACCATACATTGACCCTTCAGGCGGTTTCTACCATTGTGTTTACCCTTCAGGCGGTTTCTACCGTTGATTGACCCTTCAGGCGGTTTCTACCATTGAGTTGACCCTTCATGCGGTTTCTACCATTTATGAGATTCCAAATTGATATGAATCAAAGGATGACGTACCCGCTCTTCGGGGCTAGTCGGAGACTCGATCATTCTGTGGATCGGTCTTAGAAAAGATTTGCCTACTAAAAGGCTTCACCTAAGGATGACGCACCCAGTCTTTGGGGTGGCCAAAAGTCCTGCAAAAAGCTTAGACCTGAAAAATTTTTCCTCGTCAAGAAGATATTAGTAATCTTTGGGAAGACAATAATTATCTAACTGACAAAATTCTACGACTTAAGTTTTAGTCATGAAATGTGCATTTTGATTGTTGGAGGTTATCCAAAACATTCCTGCCATATACAGATGTGATCATAAAGTCTTTGCACGGAAACTCTAGATCAAACAATTTGAAAATTTCAAAAAGAGTTTGCTCAAAACATCCATTGGAGTATTTCTCACCCAAGAAGGCTCCTCACTGCTCTGTGATAATGATCTTTAATAGGGAAAGTGCTCAATTTCCTACCGACCTGTGCCTGGGTTTCAGGATCATTCGCAACGCATACATTTCGACCGATCAGGAGGTCTTTCACGGGACCGTAGTGTTAGGCTTGGATATCGGTTTCCAAGGGGGACTCACTTTTGAGTCAAGGCCGTTGAACGAAATTTTTCACTATCTGCTCCGGGTTTACAAGTCAAGAACCCTGCAAAATGAGAAAGAAATAGTCTTGCTCGTACTTCTTTGAGCTAAGTTATACATTAACCCAAGTGTCTTAGTCAGATAAGACTACTTCAGGGTTGTAACATTGGAAGGATTGGGGACCGAAAAAGGCTTATTTTTTGCCCAGAAATTGTGAAGGGTTTGACATTGGTGATCATTGCAAATTTGCCACATGTCATTCGAAGAACATCTCCATTTCTTGAAGTGTACACTCCTCTTTTAGAGCGCACAAGGATGTTTAAAAGCGTCTCTTGTTACATTAAGAGACCGTCTATTTGTGTGTTTGCAATTTGAGCACGACATCATTTGGAGAGTAGTCATCTTGATCTAACTCCTTTGCAGGGTCTTTTCATCGTCTCTCTAGACTTTACTGGGGATATTTTGAATAGACATCAGCCTTGCTTTTTACCAGGCACTTTGCTTTTTCTTGATGTCTAGGGATTTTTCTTTTCCCCCTTTTTTTAATCCCGTGTTTTTCTTTTCTTTTGGAGCTAGGATTTTCGGCAATCATGCTAGATATGCAACTTAAACTTTGGCACGCTTCCATTCCTAGAGTGATGTTGCCTTTGCTTTGGAATATGCAATGATCACCAATAGGTTGATGAAATGAATTTGCTGGCTCAACTTGGTTGTGCAAAGGATAACAGTGTGTAGGATAGAGAAATGAATTATTATCGTCATCCTATGACACTTGGATTATCATATAAACAACACACAAAGATTTATGTTAGTCCGAGCAAGAAAATTTCTAACCGTTTACTTTCTGATATTGATGGACTAACCTTCATTTGCCCCAATGTGGGGTGGTTCTTGACAGGGTTGAGAATGAAAATCGCCGTTCAATGGGGTTCTCAATGGGCATCTGTAGTGTTTGGAATGAAGAAATAAATGCCTCTGTCATCTCGATCCATGTAATCGTTGCGAATGACCCTTATATCCATAGGTTAAGGTTTCGCTATCATTTCCAATCTCCTCATCTCTCAAGTGTGTATGGGACGTGTTTGGATTAGGCTCGCTTCTCTTATGAGAAAATACCCTTTTGAACAGTTCAAACGACTCTTGTTGGAAAAATTCATTTCATTTCATCAAGATTTATCCTTCAAAGGGATTTTATGATGCACCATACATGTGTAATTCATGTTCAGACAATCTCATGTTTTAAAACATGAATGTCAATAAAGTAAGAATTCTATGTCTTTTTAGATGTGAGAATCGAATTAATTCTGAAAGTTTTTAATCTCCAATGAATTGGGAAAATGGATACTTACCTGCCCATCGAGGCTGGAGATCCTGGAGATATAAAAGGGATATGTCATTGTATATTCTAAAACTTTACAAAAATTGGAACGATGCATCTTACCCTTGGCCATATGCTCCAACGAGTGTACAAGGGTTGTGAAAATCTGCACTTCACATAGTAACACAAGATTGTTGGGTGTTCTAAAGTTCTTTCGACTTCTTGGTTTTTGGAGAAAAATGAAACTTACATGTCTGCCCTGATGGCGAGCTCCTGCCAAGGATAAATATTAAGCATTATTTTGGGTTTCCAAATTCAAAACAAATTGGGACGATACTACTTTACTCTTGATTTGAATTCCATTCTGCATGCCAATGTGCGGATTGTAGAAGCCGGCCCTTAAGCTTGTGGCCATGATTTCTTCGTCTGGTTGGGCAACGAATCCACCTCGAGGATTTACGTCGGAGGAGATTCATTCATCTTTTTGGGCGTGTTTCATGCACTGTTTTGTTATTTGAATGCATGGCTTCTTGGGTGCCTCATCTCTGTTCATCACCTGAGAGGAAAATGAGAGAACATTATCCCCGCATCTGATTGAAAATCATTTAGGAACGATACGTTCTTTTTACCAAATGGGTGGCTCCGCGGCCAAATGTGTTTTACATTGAAAGGATGGATTCCATTACGCTCTGCGGATGATAAATATCGCTTCGGGGACTTGCCCCACGGATCAAACGATGAATTTGATGTCTTCGGCTTCGACATGCTTTCCAGATGTATGTCGCGACCCTCTCGAGGTTCGCCGTGGGCTCTCGAGGGCTAATGGGCCGTCCAGTCTGGTCGGACGCAGGCCTCTCCCAAGGCCCGTTACCCAAATCGCAACGGAGGTATGCGTAGTCGACCTTCAGTGTGGTCTAGTGACATGTGCTAAGTGTGCATGCCATGGAGTCGCCACCAATCATTTTTTTGGAGGGTATGATTGGACCACCCTATTGAATAGTCGGGAGTTTCTATTCAATTCTACGATAACCAGAGAAATGGGTTCGGGGACTTAGTTACGTCAACTGTTAGAGTTGACGCCCTTTCGGTACCTAAGTTGATTGAATTTTCTGGGGTTTTTCTCAAATTTTTTTTGAATTTTTCCTTAGTATTCACTTTTTTTGAATTTTTTTTTATTTGATTTTTTTTATTATAAATTTCCTAAAAATAAGTCCCAACTGAACGGTCCCTAACTCGCCACGTGGCGTCTCGGTGACAATCGAATCATTTTAATTGTTGTAAAATTCGAAATTTATTTCTTTTAATGTTAAAAATATTTTTTTTATTCTGAAAATCATCGGATCACGACACGTGGCTCATCTGCAACCATCCAATCTAGCATTTTTTTTGTTTTTATAGGACGCAACACAATGCAAAAAAAAAATAATAATAATAAAGAAGATATTAAGTCATTATACAACATAAACATAAGCAAAGGAGATGGGATCCGGTGAATTTTACGACGTCGGAGTCCGTCGGTGCTCGTGCAACAATGTGTGGGGGGTATAAACCACCAGCAGGAGGCTCGGCCTTCCGATTCTGGGGTAGCACAATATAATTTACAGAAAATAAATAAATAAAACACCTTGGACACCAATAGGAGGCTTAGCCTTCCGATTCTGGGTCTTTTATGCGAAATATAGAAATGTTATGACATAAAGTAAATACACAGCAAATATTTAGACACCAACAGGAGGCTCGGCCTTCCGATTCTGGGTCTTTTATGCGAAATATAGAAATGCTATGACATAAAGTAAATACGCAGCAAATATTTAGACACCAACAGGAGGCTCGGCCTTCCGATTCTGGGTCTTTTATGCGAAATATAGAAATGCTATGACATAAAGTAAATACACAGCAAATATTCAGCAACCTTAAAAATCCAGAACATAGCCTATCATCTTAGGAAGCCATCACCGAAAATTTCACCTTAAAAGGAGTCCAAATGAGTGAGATATGACCACAATACCTCAATTCGCTCGATTTTCGTCGACTGTTTTTCAAAAAATCACCATAATTTAACCAGACCTCGAAAATTCACGAAACCAACGGGAAATTGTTAAGGACATCTTAACTTAACCTGTGATGGTCAGAGGGAGGCGCAAAGGTCGCCGGAAGGGCTGATCGTGGAGGACGACGGCGGCGGCAGAAACTGGTCGTTACAGGGTCAGCAGCGACCTTTGCTCATTCAAACGGCTCCATCGGACGAATGGCTGGGCCAAATGAGCCTTATAATATATCCCTGGAAAGATAAGACGATAAGCTTTCTATTGGAGGTGGTTTCGCCTCGATCTGATATTGGACGACGGAGTTATGACCGGAACAGTGAGATGGTTCGGGAAAGGGAGAGGAGAGAGGAAGAAGAAGAAGAAGAAGAAGAAGAAGAAGAAGAAGAAGAGGAAGAAGAGGAAGAGGAAGAGGAAGAGGAGGAGGGGGGAGATAAATAGGCAGCGGGAAGGAGAGAGGGAGTGGGGAGAGAGAGAGAGAGAAAGAAAAAAAATATATTATAATAATAAAATAATAAAATAATAATAAAATAATAATAAAAAAAGTAAAAATAAAATAAAATAACAAAAAGAGAAGACAAAATCATTAGCCCCCTTTTCCTTTTAAATGATGATGTTTCCCTCCTTTTCCTTTTAATCATTACTAATATTTTTGTCAAATTCAATTTTATGGTGATCAGAGAACACCTAAAATCAAACCTGAATTTTACTATTTATGAGGTTAGAAAATAGATAAAATAAAAATAAAAATACCGACTATTTTTATATATCTTTGTGACCTCAAATATTATTTTTCTTGATTTTCTTTTTCTTTTTTTTTCTTTTTTTTTGTATTTTTCGAAAATATATATAAAAAAATGAAAATTATGAAAATTATTTTTTTGGTCAAAATGGTTCATTTAGCTTGGCTAAGGTCACCAAAATTGATTTTTCAATTTTTTCAACTTTTTATGGATTTTCTATGAAATAAAAATAAAAATAAAAATAAATAAAAAAAGTTGATCAAAATTTAGGTGTCAACAGCTGCCCCTCTTTGAGTGGAATCTCGTTGGAGGTTTCTCTCAAAGATAAGGTGACACCTGAGTCCTGATCGACTCGACTCGGGAAACTAAAGGAAAAGGAGTCATGACATCCAATTTTCATGCTTGTCCATGTATGCTCTTTCTTGAAGGGGGAAACATTCATTTGACATGAGAGAGTGAGATAATAGAGAGACATACCTGCCACTTACCTGTTCGATGTTTGTACGATTTTCGCGGTGTTTGATGGATTCAAGAGAATTTCTAGGAACTCGTTACTAGAGTATCCTAGAGAGGTTAAGCTCTGACCCGTATGGTAGGTCAAACCATAATGGGATTCCTAACTGATAGGAATCTAAGGAAGACGCGTCCCATTTGAGATTTGCCAATGATTTTGATCCGTATGGTGGATTGGACCATTGAGTTGACCATTTAAGTGATTTTCACTATTGGATTGACCCTTCAGGCGGTTTCTACCTTTGATTGACCCTTCAGGCGGTTTCTACCATTATTTTGACCCTTCAGGCGGTTTCTACCTTGTGTTGACCATTCAGGCGGTATCTACCCTCATTTTGACCCTTCAGGCGGTATCTACCTTGTGTTGACCCTTCAGGCGGTTTCTACCATGAGTTGACCCTTCAGGCGGTATCTACCATAGTTTTGCTTTGAAAAGGGGTCCTAGGACGAGGGTTCTCCACGTCAAGTTAGGACTGCTTGATTTTTGAAAAGAGGTCCTAGGACGAGGGTTCTCCACGTCTGCTGGGACTGCTTGATTTTTTTTTTTTTTTTTTTAGAAGGGGTCTCATGACGAGGGTTCTCCACGTCCGATGAGACTGCCTGATTTTTGAAAAGGGGTCTCATGACGAGGGTTCTCCACGTCCGATGAGACTGTTTCTTTTAAAAGGGTTTTTCTTCCCCCCTTTTTTAGAGATCCCGAAGTTTGTCGGGAATTCAGTTTTGAAGCAGTGAAAGATTTTATTTTGGCAAAAATTTCACTGGTACGCTGATGATGCGGGAAGTGACTTTTCTGGGAGCTGGGTTCTCCAGGTATACTGCAGAAAAATAGATTTGTACGTTCTTCTCTTCAGAGCGAGGCCTTCTTCTGGGAGATTGGCGTCTCTAATGGATCCTGCAGAAGTTCGAGCCTGAAAAATTTTTCTTCACCAAGAAAACGTTAGCAATCTTTGGGAAGACGACGGTTGTCCATCTGACAAAACCGTATGATTTAAGTTTTAATCATGAAATGTGCATTTTGATGCCGGAGGCTGTCCAAAGCATTCTTGCAACATGCAGATGTGATCACAAATTCCTTGCATGGAAAATCTGGATCAACAGTTTGAAAAATTTCAAAAAGAGATTGTTCAAAACATCAATTGGAATATTTCTCGACAATGAGGCTATCTCACCTGTTTTGAGGTAATGATTTTTATAGGGGATGCACTCAATTCCCTATTAACCTGCGCCTAGGTTTTAGGTTCATTCGCAGCGCATACATTTTGATCGGTCGGGAGGTCTTCCACGGGACCGTAATGTTGGGCTTGGTATTGGTTTTCAAGGGGGACTCATTTTTGAGTCAAAGCCATTGAACGAAAGTCTTCACCATCTGCTCCGGGTTTACAAGTCAAGAACCCTGCAAAATGAGAAAGAAATAGTCTTGCTCGTACTTCTTCGAGTTAAGCAATATGTTAACCCAAGTGTCTTAGTCAGAGAAGACTGTTTCAAGGTTGTAATATTGGTAGGATTGGGGATCGAAAAAGGCTTGTTTTTGGCCCAGAATTCGTGACGGGTTTGACATTGGTGATCATTGCTGATTTGCCTCCTGTCATTTCCTTTTTGCATCTTTAGTCTTTGAGGTGCACAACCGATTTTGAGGTGTGCACCAGCTCTTTAGAGAGCGTCTCTTGTTGCATTCAGAGACCGACTCTCTCTATGTCTTTGTTCTGTGTTTGGCAGCATTTGGGGAGCAGCCCTTTTGGGTTTGGCTCATTAAAGGATTTCCTCTTTTCCCATCCGGCTTCATTGGGGATCAATCAAACAACTTGCACGAGCATCGGCCTTGCTTTTACCAGGCACTTTGCTTTTTCTTAATGCCGTGGATTTTTCTCATTCATTTTTGAAATCCCATTTTTTTCTCCTCTTCATGGGATCGTGTTAAACCTATGATCAAAGGTCTAACAAGGTTAAGCATTAACTTAGGAATTTTTTGCAAACCCTAAGTCTTGAACTCCTTCGTTTCTGAAGTGATGCTGCATCCGTCTTGGAATGTGCAATGATCACCAACAGGTTTATGAAATGATTTTGCAGGCTCAACTTGGCTATGCAAAGGATTCGGTGTGTGGGATAGAGAAATGAATGCTTCTCATCATCCTATGGCACTTGGATTACCATAACACACAAAGATTAATGTTAGTCCGAGCAAGAAAATTTCTAACCATTTTCTCCTGATGCTGCTGGACTCACCTCCATTTTGCCCCGATGTGGGGTGGTTCTTGACAAGGTTAAGAATGAAAAACGCCGTTCAAAGGGGTTTATCAACGGCCACCTGTAGTGTTTGGGGATATGAAACGAATGCCTCTGTCGTCCCAACCCATGTAATCGCTGCAAATGGTCCCTACCATCGTAGACCCAGATTTTGTTATCTGTCCACTCCACTCCTCTCTCAAGTGTGTGTTGGACATGTTTGGATTAGACTCGCCTCTCTTTTGAGTAAACTTCCTTTTGAATGATTTGACAAATAATGATATTTGGAAAAATTTACTCCCTTCTTTCCCAAAATTTATCCATTTAGGGGATTTTGTGATGTATCGTGCATGTTTTATTCATGCTTTGGGCAACCTCCCGATTTAAATCATGAACATCGATGCATTGGATAATTTTCATGACGACTGAAAGGATTTTAACATTCTTTATCTCCAGCTAACTGGGAAAGGGATACTTACCTACCTGTTGCGGCTGCAGACCCCTGAAAATGTAAGAGAAGCATATCATTGTATATTCACGAATTTTTTTGAAAATCGAAACGACACATCCTACCCTCGGTCATGTACCCTAACAAGTAGTACATGGGATGTAAAAACTTGTTCGTCTCCAAGGCAACTCCCTTGTCAAAAACAAACAATAAGTGTCAGTTTGCGTTCCAAAATTAAAGACAAATTGGAACGATACCGCATTGTTCTTGCTTGGTGTTTTCATTTGAACATAAACGCGCGGCTTGCAGAAATTGGCCTTCTATATTGTGGCCACGATTCCTCCGTTTGGTTGGCGATGAATCATTCTCGAGGATTTGCCCCAGAGGAAATCCATTTGTGTTTTTGGGCGCATTTCAGCGTCACTCTTCATAGTTCCTCCACTTGATCAAAGACCCTTCCTTGGAGTGCTGACTCCCAAGGTTAATAATTTTATTCGCCTCCTCATTGGCGAGTTCTTTTCTTTTGTGGCTTTTGGCGCCAACGACTTCCTGTTAAATGAGGAAAACTCATGTTAAGCATGGGATTTATGGAGATCAAATTGGAACGATACAAAGTTACCGCCTCTAGGTTTGTATCCTGGGGTTTATTTCTGATGCAGATAACTCTGTCATTGCGTCTACGGATTTTGCCAGAGAAGAAACGTCTTTCTTTGCCCAGGGCAAAATTATTCGCATGCCCCAGTCATGCCTTAACGCTTTCCGCTTTTGTTGGAGATTTCTAATCCAATCTGAAGGAGTCCACGCACCTGCATGTGAAGAAATAGACGTGGGTTTTTTATCTGACTTCATTTGGAATTTCTGAAAAGAGGTACTCCCTCCGAAGTTTCGTCCTTTCGTGCTTTTCGAGCAATCTGCCCCGGTGAGGCCGGTTTCGCTGTTTGTCCTATTTGGATTTGATGACCCTGGTCTGTTGCACTTTTAGGGGGGGATCATGAGAGTTTGCCCCTGGCTGGGCTTCTCGGAGAAAAGGGAGAGACTTGCTCCCACGAGTTTTGCCAATCCTGGTCATCTATGAATTCATGCTTTTCATTCTATTCAAAGAAGGTATTGATAAAACTTGAGATTTTCTTTTCAAGCATTCTTTTCACAGAGATTTTCAGGTGATGAGAAACTTTTTCAGGTTTTCTCAAAGATTTTGTTCACAAATTGAGCCATTAGAACGCTCTTGAAAACATTCAGTCAGACTTATGTTATGAAAAGGGGTACTCCTTGTTTCGTCATTTGGAAGCACTGCCATCTGATTCCCCTGCTTTTGATCGTCGCTGGAATGGATGGCTCCGCATCGTTTTATTCCCCATTTAGGAGGGAAGCTCCTCCTCGGGAACCTGAGTTATTTAACAACTGCTATGTATGCTTGGAATGGCATGCTTGAAATGTCACAAAGACGGTTATAAAATAGAGAAAGTTCATGTAATGATAAACTTCCTTGGGAGACGTCTTAAGAAAAATTGAAAGGGTAGGATGGGAGCTAGCCCTCATATCATTGGGCATCCTCGCATCCCAAAACTTTGCAAACCAGGAGACATGTGGGAAATCAGGTCTCAGTTTTTTTTTTTTTTTTTTTTTTTTTTTTTTTTTTTTTTTCGTCATTGACTGATTTGTGGCTCCCACACGTCCCCTTTTTTGATTTTTGATTTTTGATGATTTTTTTTGGTTTTTGGGTTTTTTTTTTTTTTTTTAGTATACTTATATTACAATACAACACGTAAGAAAAAGCCTGAGGCACCTAATGTGGATTTAGATGCGTCGAAGAGAGACAGATATCTCTTTACTCCATGGTAGGAGCGTCACCGTCGAGTGATTTGACAAAATCTCCCAAAGACAAGCTGGTCAAATCAAGTTCCTCCGATGTCGTTTTTATCCCCTCGTCCTTCGACCATTTGGAATCCTTGGAGAAGAACCAGTCGAATTTGTTGTCGAAGATCACCCCCACGGTTTGGTGATCAGGAAGTGGATTATTTTGCACGTTCGGCTCTGTTTTGTCGAATTCAAGGATGCAATTATCGATAAGGGCTTGCACCTTGTGCTTCAAAACAATGCAATTGTCTACGTTATGGCCCTTCTCTCCCATGTGATAGGCACATGACTGGCTTTCATCGTACCCGTTAAACTTCACCGGATTCGGCCTTGGAGGCTCTTTAGCCACTAAGTGCTCCTCTAGTAACATAGGAAGTAATTTCGATAACGGCCTTGGTAGGGGGGTGAACTGCTTGGGAGGCAACTTCCTCCTTAGTTCATATGGTTTCTGTACCGACATCGACGAGTTTCCTTGCACCGTACTTGGATTAGAGAACTGCTTAGGGTTGGGTGGGTTTGGTACGAAGGCCACATCAACTTCAGCCTCCTTCTCCCTTCGGGCTGGATATTGGCGTCTTGTTGCGATTTCTGGTGCTTTCCTTTCCCTCATCGCCCATTCCAGCCTTTCTGCGATTTTTATGAGGTGTACAAATGTTTGACAACCAGATGTGTTCAGCCTATCGAAATACTCGTAAGGCAACGCTCTTAAGAAAAGGTCGACCAGCTCGTCCTCTGGAATGGACGGTTTGACTTGTGTTGCTAAGGCCCGCCATCTTTGAGCGTAGGCGCGGATTGCCTCATTCTTCCCTTTTGTGGTCCTCATCAATTCTTCTCTGGAAAGGGCTGTAGCAGTATTGAACTTATATTGATGTAAAAAGTCCTCCGCCAGGTCTTCCCATCCATCATAGTCCTCCAAATCTAATTCGATGAACCAAGCCAGAGCAGCACCCGCCAGACTCTCTTGAAATGTGTTCATCAGCAAGGGAACGTAGTCAGAAAAAAGTGCCATTTTGCGTAGGTAATATTTTAAGTGGGCTCGGGGGCAGCTCGTCCCGTTGTATTTTCTGATGAAATCGGGTTCTTTATAGTCTGACGGCGCTTCAATTTTTGCAAATGGTGATATCTTGTCAAATCGAGCCAACTCATATCCTTGGCTGCTTAGGCATTCCTCTATCTTCGCTAGCCTCTTTGCGCCTTCTTCGATTTTGCCCGGGGGTTTCTCCTTTTTGTCTTTTTCTAGGTCGATGACTACAGACGCGGCCTTCGGTAGTGCATCAGCTGCTAACACTCGATTAACATTCTCTGCCACATTCTCTTCCCGAGTTCGCGCCACATTCGAAGCATTGGGGGGTGCGGGCGGAGCATCCTGGCTGATGTCATGATTTCTTTCTTGTGCAGCCACCATCATGGCTTTCATTTCTGCTAGCATGGTGGCCATTGACGCCATCTGACCTTCCAAACTATTCACGCGAGATCCCAACTCCTCTTGATCCATTCTGGCTCGGAGACGAGTTATAATACGAGTTATTCTTGGTTCCGTGATTAAAGCTACCTGCCCCTGTGGTGGGTAGAAAGACGTGTTAGCATATGGAAAAAAGTTATACTGAGTTCAAAGGGTGAAGGGAATGATACTTACAGACCTTTTGAATGGGGTAAGACATGTCAAACACATCAATCATGCGTATGTAAACTTGTGAAGTTTTGACACCTAAATGGTGGGGTTCCTGAGGCTTAAAGGCTCCCACCTCGAGTTCTAGAAAGGGTAGGTTCCATTGCACAACTATCGTTGCATTGGGACCCAATCCATAGTTCGAAGTGAGCGAAATTAAAAATGGATTACCCCGTGTTTTTCCTCACGGAGGTTCCATTTTCAGTTCCTTCTATTGTTTGCTTATAGGGGCGCCCGGGGTTTTAGGCGCGGTTGTGTGTGTTCAGGTGTCGTGATCATCACAATGCAAGTCATGCATAACAGTTTATCAATCAGCGCTTCAAATCACCCACACAACATACATTCCTACGCCAACCTGCATAAAACAATGTTAATCACGGACTACACCCCTTATTTCTCCAATCTGCAAAAACGTTTAACACCTCAAGGGTTAAAGTACATACTTCAATTTGAAGAGCGTCTACATAAAACATGTCAGAAAAACCAATCAACTTTTTAATCGGCTCAAGTCCACTAAATGGTTAAGAACCAGTCCCCAGCGGAGTCGCCAGTCTGTCGCGACCCTCTCGAGGTTCGCCGTGGGCTCTCGAGGGCTAATGGGCCGTCCAGTCTGGTCGGACGCAGGCCTCTCCCAAGGCCCGTTACCCAAATCGCAACGGAGGTATGCGTAGTCGACCTTCAGTGTGGTCTAGTGACATGTGCTAAGTGTGCATGCCATGGAGTCGCCACCAATCATTTTTTTGGAGGGTATGATTGGACCACCCTATTGAATAGTCGGGAGTTTCTATTCAATTCTACGATAACCAGAGAAATGGGTTCGGGGACTTAGTTACGTCAACTGTTAGAGTTGACGCCCTTTCGGTACCTAAGTTGATTGAATTTTCTGGGGTTTTTCTCAAATTTTTTTTGAATTTTTCCTTAGTATTCACTTTTTTTGAATTTTTTTTTATTTGATTTTTTTTATTATAAATTTCCTAAAAATAAGTCCCAACTGAACGGTCCCTAACTCGCCACGTGGCGTCTCGGTGACAATCGAATCATTTTAATTGTTGTAAAATTCGAAATTTATTTCTTTTAATGTTAAAAATATTTTTTTTATTCTGAAAATCATCGGATCACGACACGTGGCTCATCTGCAACCATCCAATCTAGCATTTTTTTTGTTTTTATAGGACGCAACACAATGCAAAAAAAAAAATAATAATAATAAAGAAGATATTAAGTCATTATACAACATAAACATAAGCAAAGGAGATGGGATCCGGTGAATTTTACGACGTCGGAGTCCGTCGGTGCTCGTGCAACAATGTGTGGGGGGTATAAACCACCAGCAGGAGGCTCGGCCTTCCGATTCTGGGGTAGCACAATATAATTTACAGAAAATAAATAAATAAAACACCTTGGACACCAATAGGAGGCTTAGCCTTCCGATTCTGGGTCTTTTATGCGAAATATAGAAATGTTATGACATAAAGTAAATACACAGCAAATATTTAGACACCAACAGGAGGCTCGGCCTTCCGATTCTGGGTCTTTTATGCGAAATATAGAAATGCTATGACATAAAGTAAATACGCAGCAAATATTTAGACACCAACAGGAGGCTCGGCCTTCCGATTCTGGGTCTTTTATGCGAAATATAGAAATGCTATGACATAAAGTAAATACACAGCAAATATTCAGCAACCTTAAAAATCCAGAACATAGCCTATCATCTTAGGAAGCCATCACCGAAAATTTCACCTTAAAAGGAGTCCAAATGAGTGAGATATGACCACAATACCTCAATTCGCTCGATTTTCGTCGACTGTTTTTCAAAAAATCACCATAATTTAACCAGACCTCGAAAATTCACGAAACCAACGGGAAATTGTTAAGGACATCTTAACTTAACCTGTGATGGTCAGAGGGAGGCGCAAAGGTCGCCGGAAGGGCTGATCGTGGAGGACGACGGCGGCGGCAGAAACTGGTCGTTACAGGGTCAGCAGCGACCTTTGCTCATTCAAACGGCTCCATCGGACGAATGGCTGGGCCAAATGAGCCTTATAATATATCCCTGGAAAGATAAGACGATAAGCTTTCTATTGGAGGTGGTTTCGCCTCGATCTGATATTGGACGACGGAGTTATGACCGGAACAGTGAGATGGTTCGGGAAAGGGAGAGGAGAGAGGAAGAAGAAGAAGAAGAAGAAGAAGAAGAAGAAGAAGAGGAAGAAGAGGAAGAGGAAGAGGAAGAGGAGGAGGGGGGAGATAAATAGGCAGCGGGAAGGAGAGAGGGAGTGGGGAGAGAGAGAGAGAGAAAGAAAAAAAAATATATTATAATAATAAAATAATAAAATAATAATAAAATAATAATAAAAAAAGTAAAAATAAAATAAAATAACAAAAAGAGAAGACAAAATCATTAGCCCCCTTTTCCTTTTAAATGATGATGTTTCCCTCCTTTTCCTTTTAATCATTACTAATATTTTTGTCAAATTCAATTTTATGGTGATCAGAGAACACCTAAAATCAAACCTGAATTTTACTATTTATGAGGTTAGAAAATAGATAAAATAAAAATAAAAATACCGACTATTTTTATATATCTTTGTGACCTCAAATATTATTTTTCTTGATTTTCTTTTTCTTTTTTTTTCTTTTTTTTTGTATTTTTCGAAAATATATATAAAAAAATGAAAATTATGAAAATTATTTTTTTGGTCAAAATGGTTCATTTAGCTTGGCTAAGGTCACCAAAATTGATTTTTCAATTTTTTCAACTTTTTATGGATTTTCTATGAAATAAAAATAAAAATAAAAATAAATAAAAAAAGTTGATCAAAATTTAGGTGTCAACAATGTAGGAATGGTTTGCCCCCATTTTCAGTGGAGATGGGTTTTGTCGAGTGGGCAAGATCAAAAACTCATCCTAGATTTGGCTTTAGTCGAAGGTTGAAATCCCGACCTTGGATAAGCGAATCATGATTCATCTCCTTCTGCTTCGGATTTGTCATTTGCATGCTTCACATTTTACAATACCAACTTCGCCGCTTGATGAAAATGAATCGATGATTTTCGAATTGTCCCAAGTTCTATAGTCATCTGCGTCGAATCTCTTTGAACTTCATCGGGTGATAGACAAACTGATAAAATGATTTTTCAATCCTGAGATCGAACTCCTGACGTTTCGTACCACTTCCAGTTCACTGACTACCAGGACACAGCACTATTGGCGTCCCTAACTGGTTCGTTTTTTGTTATAAAATTCTTGAAGCAGTTAGCGACCCCCATCGAGAATGAAACAAGCTCAATTTAGAGTTCATAACGACTAAAGGTCCCTTAGAACGATACAGAGCTAACCGTCTTTGAGCTCGCTCGGGCTTTTGCTCGCATTTTCCTATGTGAAGCCTTTAAATGTTTTTCTTCGTGGCGTTCAATTGATTCGCCTCGACTCTAATCTAACAAGAGATTGTCGTACTCAAGCATGATGATGCTCGCAGGTAGTACTGATCGCTGCCCCAGATTAACTCTAGGCATTAAGGAAGATTATCTTGCATGGAAGACTTTATGACAGAAAGATTAATGATACATCCATTCACATGTGCCTAGTTCCCTTGAGGATTCTCGGTGATCAGCCAGCTACACCATGAATCAGACATATAATCGTCATTTTGGATCATAACTTCATAAGTCCATCAGTTTTAAACTGATCGATCCAGATATGGAGCTCCTCATCAAGGAAATCTTTTGATTCTTCGAGCAACTGATATTCGGGTTGACCATCATCGCTTGGCGTTGAAGGATTCCTGTTTCTGTTGTGAGCGATCTGATTCTTCGAGCTAGAACCTTCGTCGTTGCTCGAGATTATAAGAGGATGATTGATCGGTTCACTATCAAAAGCACCTTCCATTTGGAAATGGGAGAAACAAAAATCCTCAAAGCATCCGCCCGCTTGATCTTCCGAAATCATATGCCCAAGCCGGGGAGATCTTTGAACACTAGGCGCAATATGTTGATCGGGGATAGGAAGAGCACTAGCGAAAAGTTGCTGCTCAAACCAAGGAGTTCGTACCTGCTGCACTTGTGGCATATACTCTTGAGGGGTGCTGAGATGATTCGAGGGAATATTTTGATTAGCGCCCAAGTAGTCGATGGTGCTGCTACCAGCTTGGTCGGTGCCTAGATTCGGCAGGGTATTTCTTACTTCAGGGGCATTGTAGTTATAGCCATGCCTAGTGTTTAGGCACAAGTTGAGTTCTTTCAGGTTCAGTGCTGTGTGGCGCTGTCTTAGCGCCCTTCTGTAGCTCTTGAGGTGACTCGCGACTCCATCTTTAGTGAGTCCTGGTATGTTCATGATCTCAAGTATGCGCGTTGGATATGCTGAGTTGATCCCTAGTTGCTGAACCGCACTAAGGAACTTGAGATGAAGCTCGGGGGACCAATTGACCCTCGTCTTCTTGCGACCCGGAACAATGTTGACAACTTGGCTATTGCTCTCTGGCCTATTTCCAGTAGAATTTGATCGAGCCGGAAATTGTTGTGGAGGGAATTCATCAGCTTTGGATTGGTCGGTCGTGATAGTAAGCTCATCGTTAAGGAAACTCCAATCATGGTGACGCATATCACATCCTTTAGAAGGCATCGATATTGACTTCGTAGAATTGATTTGTTCATGCATATCTCCAACAAAATCCGATTGTATCGAAGATGGTTCGAGGGAGTGGGGTGGTGAATGAGCATTTTCAATCCTCATATAAGGCTTATCAAGGAACATTTCGCCGAGAGTGATAGGGCCACCGCAATTAAGGCAAGCGATAGTGCTGGGAGCTTTCTTATACCTCATGTTCTCCGCTCGAAGCTTTTCATTTTCCTCCTTTAGAATCGCAAGTTCTTGACGTCTGTGTTGAGCCCTCAATTTGGCTCGCTTATTTTGAAACCAAAACTTGACCCTCAAAGGTTTCATCCCTAGCTTCTGGCCCAATTCATTTCTTTGTTTCATGTTCGAGAGAGGGCATTCACTAAAGAAAGCTTCAAGCTCTTGGATTTCATTCTGAGTGTGGCACTGGCGACGTTTCCTTTTCCGGGATTGACCATCGCTGCTGCTGTTGTCGTCGCTGCTCAGATCCTGAACTTCGTTGCCGAAAGGGTTGGGTTCTGTGGTTCTGGTACCAGACGCCATCCTGGAATCTTCGAGATCTCTCAGTAGTTCATTTTCTGAGATTTTTGGATCAGTCGCCTCTAGCAACTGATGGTAACCCTCAAACATGTTGGATCGAAAAATGTTCGATCAATTTTTGCTCATCAGGGTTCTCTACTCTCTCATGTGTGCTCACTCTCTCTAAATTTTCTTTTGAGTGGTTCTGTATGCCCATGAAACGTTCTTTAAACATGGATGAAGATCATCAGGCAAGCGTTGCTCCCAAGATTTCGTATTTCCCGCTTTGTCGTCTTCTTTCTTCTTTTCAACGTGGAGGGACACCAAATCGATTTCCTTTTCTCGATATCCATGTCTGTCTCCCACTTATTTTCAAAAAGGTGGAACTACGCTCGCCTCCTGCTCAGTTTTTTAATATGATGAGACCGCCAAATCCTTTCGCAACTTTTTTCGATAGTTGCGCTTAACTCCCGCTCAATTTTAATATGGTGACACCGACATATCTTTTTACAACTTTTTTAGGTTTATCAAGCCTGAAATCGCGGACTGGGACAGATCTGATGGTTCACCGAAAGAGCCACCACTGCTTTACCCAATTAACTTGGCTCCACGAGCATTATTGCTGTGCCTTTCTTCATTCTCGAGTTGCTATAAAATGAGGAGTTAATGCAGAGAAGATTAACACTCTTACATAATTGCCTTTTCTTATTTTAATCACTCTACCACACTCATCTTCTTCTCCCTCACTCCAACGAAAATGACCTCCTCTCCTATTCGCGTTTTCTCGGCCGAAATTTTGGCCCAGTGGGAAAAACTCTATAACCTCCTCGGTCGAGGCTATGCTCATATAGCCGATCACCCAGAAACTGAAGATGAAATCCGCATTTTGCTCGTGGAAATAGACACCACCTCCATCGAGGGCACTAATTTAGAGAGGGAATATAGAATCTTCCCAACCCTCTTTACAAACTTTTTAGAGACTTACCGTGTCGCTCATCGAAAAGCTACCATGGCTCACGTTTTGCGAGCTCGCTATGAGGATCGGTCCAACTGCTTGGTGTTGGCCAACCTTGTGGCCGATAGTCACAGAAAGGCTGTTGAGTTCGCCAACAAGCGAGTCTCGATGTTGCTTCGCGAGAGGGGAAATTTGGTGGAGCGCTTGGCCTTATCCCTGACCACCTATGAGCACGACCGTCGTAATGTCGTGTTGAAGTTTCAATGTGAGTGGCAGGAAGAAAGGCTTGACAGCATTACCGCGGATATAGCCCATGGGAAAGGACTAGTTCGGGACCTGGAAATAGCCGTCGAAGATCACGGGACCAAGGTTGCCGAGCTTAAAGGGGAATGTAAACGCCTTCTTCTTAAGCTTGCAGATCTCGAGTCTCGAGGTGGTGAGTATAAGCAAAGCATCAATAATATGGATGGCCAACTTGGTTCCTTTGTGATGCTAATTAGGGCTCATTGCGGTTTTATGTTTCCACCCCGATGATTTGTATGATCTGCTTTTAAGGTCCCTCGATTGAGCGAAATGAATGAAAGCTCTAATGTGTGTGTCTCAACTTCTGTATTGCTGACTTTCTCGAACACCTGACCACTCTCAACCTAGGCAAGCTGCGCTTTGACATTGATGATTCGAGCGTGTACATCTTGATTTTTTAATCTTGCTTATGATCGGATAAAGGAACCTCCCACCGCGATTATCCACAAAAAGACTTCTCTTCTCTACTTGTTTTTAACCTGTTTCAAATGAAAAGGCAGAATCAAAAGAAAGAATTTGAAAAATAAAGCATAAATCCTTTCAATTTTATGCTTACTTGTGATTAATAGGGATAAGAGCATTTACAAGGGTTTTGGCCTTGTGCAAAAGCTTTTATCAATATTCCTCAAATGAAAGCATATCATTGAAAGGAATGTAATTCACGATAATCGCCTTTGATCAATTCCAAGAAAATCAATGGAATGTTCAAAAGTACACAATTACGATGTGTTTTAAATTCAATTGAAGATACAGTATCCAAATTAAAGCCGTTTGCTAAGAACGAGAGTAATTTGGATATCTATCTTTTCATTAAATTTGAAAAACACGAATACTCTTGATCAATTATTGTGGATTACCAATGATGCAAAACATGCATGAACCAATTCAAGTTTATAGTTCCTTCTGGCGAAATTGGGATTGTATTGCCCTATACGGCCAAAAGGTTGTATAAGACTTCCAATTTCAATTTCATCCAAAGGAATTATAAAATTGATTTTGGAGTATTCGAGTGATTAGAAGAAATGCCACTATCACATTCCAATGACAAGTCAATAGAAATACAACAAATTTCAATCTGAATGTATATAAACTCAAATAGATCCCTAATACAATCAATCTAAAGGATCAGATAGAGAGGATCTCAGCAAAATAAATCCTATACAAGAAGGCTAGAAATGAAAATTAAAACAAAGGAATGTGATCTTAATACTTAGAGATGCCCCAGTTTCGATCTTTGAGACGTGACTTCAGGATCACCTATTCCAAATCGTCATCTTCATTAGATAATACCTTAATGATGTCCATAGCAGGCTCTTCTTGTCCACTTGGCGCTCGTAATGGGATGACATCATCTTCATCTTCCATCAAGAACATTGGGAGGAAAACACACCTATCTATCCTCAAAATGGCATTTAATCCAATCACCGGAATTATGCAATGAATATAATGATTAAGAGCTGTAACAAGTTCGAGGGATAGAAAAGTCTTACCAATCAAACTTAAGAGAAAATCAAGCTTCTCTGTATTTTTAGCAGTGTTAGGTATACTAACATTCCATAGACAAACGCATGAGACAAGTGAGGGAAAACTCCTAAAAATCAAAAGATAGGGCTTGGTACCTAAAGCCAAGGTTCTCACCTCGAATTCTGGGAAGAGCCGATTCCATTGCACAACTATCGTTGCATTGGGACTCAATCCATAGTTCGAAGTGAGCGGAATTGAAAAGTGGATTACCCCATGTTTTTCCTCACGGAGATTCCATTTTCAATTCCTTCTATTGTGTTCCTAAAGAGGGCGCCCGGGGTTTTAGGCGCAATTGTGTGTATTTATTGTGTCGTGCTAAAGCAATAGACATGCATTTTATTTAACAATCACCACTTCAATATAAACATCCACACAATCATACATCCAAAACTCATGCCTGCATAAAACAAAGTTAACAAGCACTTCACCCCTTATTTCTCCCGTCTACAAAAACATCTAACACATTCGTTAGCATATACACCTCACTTTCGAGAGCATCTGCATAAAATTAGGTTAGAAGAATCAATCAACTTTTTAATCGGCTCAAGTCCACTAAATGGTTAAGAACCAGTCCCCAGTGGAGTCGCCAGTCTGTCGCGACCCTCTTGAGGTTGTCGGGCTCTCGAGGGCTAATGGGCCGTCCTGTCTGGTCGGACGCGGGCCTCTCCCAAGGCCCATTACCCAAATCGCAACGGAGGTATGCGTGATCGACTTTCAGTGTGGTCTAGTGACATGTGCTAAGTGTGCATGCCATGGAGTCGCCACCAATCATTTTTTTAGGGTATGATTGGACCACCCAATCGAATAGTTGGGAGTTTCTATTCAATTCTGCGAGAACCAGAGAAATGGTTTCGGGGACTTAGTTACACCAACTGTCAGAGTTGACGCCCTTTCGGTACCTAAGTTGACTGAATTTTCTAGCCTGAGATTCATGCGGATGAGTAAGGTATGAACCCTAAATCTAGAAATTCATGTAGATAGGAGTGATTATCCTAGCAATCACAATCAGTAATAAAATGCCCAACTCAAGGAATCTAGATATGCAAATAAATCACATGGCATTCCTAGTAATGTCCTATTTATCAATCACAGCTCAAGAATAATTTAGCTGTCCTAGCCATTTTACACACGATCTAACCTAAGAAAAGTATTAGGAAGTATCGAAGGAGTTCGAGAGTACTCACATGGGGTTTGCCGTGCCCTGGTTTGGTCTTGGACGAGCTATCGAGCTCATGCCGACCCGATTATATTTGGAGATCCACTCGGCGTTTTACACCATGAAATCATGTGAAACAAAAACGAAAATATTCAGCAAGGGGCATTTATTGTAGATGGTGGTCGATCTAATTGGACGTCAAGACTAAAAAAGATGTAGAAATTTACAAATTAAAATACTCGAATGACATTTTTTTGCTAAATTCAACTCTATGCGTCGTGAAGAAACACATGCAATTGAACTTGAATTTTGACTATTTATGAGTTCAAAATGTAAAAGAAATTAAAATAAAAATATTGACTATTTTTCTATATTTTTACGACAGCGAACGCTATTTTTCTTCATTTTTCATGTATTTTTCTATTTTTGGAAAATATTAAAAAATATTAAAAAATATGAAAAATTATTTTTTATCAAAAATGGTTCCTTTAGCTTGGTCAAGGCTACCAAAGATGATTTTTTAATTTTTTTAACTTTTTATAGATTTTTTTATGAATTTTTTAAAAATAAACTATGAAAGACTGATCAAAAATCAGGTGTCAACAGTAGGGAACGGTTATCAACCTGGCATGGGACTGGGAAGACATGGCCAAGGAGTCTGCACCCCTGTCGAGCTTAAAGGTCAAAATCATAAGCCGGGCCTTGGTTATCCAGGACGGAGACATAGCAAGCAGCTGGTGAAAGGACTTGGCAAGTAAGAAGATAGTTCTCAGCCACAGCCCCTATATGTCACTTTCCGATCCGGTGGGGTGGTTGGGGGATATGATGAGTTGTCTAAGTATGAGGACGATTTGGGGATTGTATTCCATGTTTCGGTGAAAGAGCAGGTCGCTGAAATAGAGCCCATGGAACTGGATGAGGAGGATGAGATACCTAACCTGGCTGAATGGTTTGGCGACATGACCGTGGGAGCTGTGCTTGAAGACCTTATGCAGATAGACGGGACCCCTGAAGAAAATCCCTACTTGGAACGCGGATCGCCGAGGCCTTCGAACAATATTCACTCTGCAGACGATCCATTGGAGGGTTTAGATTCAGAGTAACCAGTCTATGTTACCCCATGCGTTGGATATTTTCAGCTTTCCTTTAATTTTAGTCATTTCAGTTATTAATTTGCAATAAATGTAATGAATTGATTTCAAAGATCAATAAAATTACAGAAATTTCTATCCATCATTTTGGAATCTTGTCGAAGTACCTCAAACCAACCTGATGACGATAACCAACGGTCAAACAAATTGTCGACAGTGGTAAGACACCGAGGGTTGGGCTTCTTCAAAGATTCTCGTCTCAAAATTTTTGTAAAATAAATTTTTTAGAAAGAAAAAAAAAGAGAGAAAAAGCCAAGAAGAAGCGTTTTAAAAAAAAATCGCAAAAAAAAAGAAGATAGGGCATGCATCTTTAAACCCTATTTGTTTCTCTGAATTCTCTACTTTATGTTTCAGGGATGTGGAGGGAGATCTAATGGATTCTGGAGTTTATGACCTCGAGGAATTTGACCCCGAATATGAAGAAATACGTCGGGAATTCGAGGAACATGAAACGGTCAAGCCATTGACCGGAGATGAGACCCTATCTATCAATTTAGGAAACGAAGAAAACCCTAAGGAAGTCAAGATTGGGGCAAACCTTCCTGAGGACACAGCTAGACGGTTGATTCAACTCTTGAAAGATTACCAAGATATCTTTGCATGGTCCTACGCAGACATGCCAGGGCTCGATCGCTCGATTGTGGAACACTGTCTTCCACTCAACCCATCTTGTGATCCAGTAGCGCAGAAGAAACGAAGAGCTAGACCGGAGTTAGAAAATAAGATCAAGGAGGAGGTTATGAAACTCCTAGACGTGGGATTTATTGAGACTTCTCAATATCAAGACTAGATTGCCAACATCGTTCCAGTGATAAAGAAGGATGGTCGAGTTCGAGTTTGTGTAGACTACCGAGACTTGAATAAGGCCAGCCCGAAGGATAATTTTCCCCTTCCACATATCGATGTTCTAGTAGACAGCACGGCTGGATTTGAGCTGTTTTCTTTCATGGATGGCTTCTCAGGGTACAACCAGATTCTGATGAACGAAAATGATAAGAAGAAAACCACTTTCACTACTCCATGGGGACTATTTCAATACAGGGTGATGCCTTTTGGATTGAAGAACGCTGGGGCAACATATCAACGGGCCATGGTGATTCTATTTCATGACCTGATTCACAATGAATTAGAGGTATATGCGGATGATATGATTGCCAAGACCCGAAAAGGGGAAGACCACGTCCAAGCTCTGATTAAGCTATTTGAGCGGCTTGAGAAGTTCAAGTTGCGCCTCAACCCAGCGAAGTGTGTTTTTGGAGCTAGCAGTGGCAAACTGCTCGGTTTTATCGTCAGCAGTCGAGGCATCGAGATCAATCCGTCGAAGGCTAAGGCAATCTGTGAATTGAAACCACCGACCACGGCGAAGGAGGTTAGGAGTCTCATGGGAAGAGTGAATTATATTTTCCAATTCATCTCTCAGTTGACAGAGACCGCCAAACCCTTTCTCAAGTTCCTGAAAAAGAATGCACTTATTAAATGGGATGAAGAATGCGAGGAAGCGTTTGAGAAGTTGAAGCAGCATCTTATGAATCCACCTGTCCTTGTGCCACCCACCCCGGGGCAACCATTGATTCTCTACCTCACAATAAACAGTGAGTCACTTGGAGCCATGCTAGCCCAAGAAAGCCAGGGAGATGCTAAAGAACGGGCCATCTATTACTTGAGCAAGAAATTCACGGGCTCTGAATTAAATTACTCAGAGGCTGAAAAGACATGTGCAGCATTGGTATGGGTGTTACACAGGCTGCGACAATACACTCTGCATTACCAAATCCTTTTGGTGACAGAGTGCGATCCTATTAAATATCTCCTGAATCAGCCTGCATTGGTTGGCAAACTGGCCAAGTGGCAAATTCTCATTTCCGAGTTTGACATTCGATACTTGCCTCAAAAATCGGTGAAAGGAAGAGTTATAGCTGATGTTCTAGCAGAAAATCCGATGCAAGGTGATGATCTTTATCGACCTGAAGATCGAATTATGGCGGTCGCAGATTATGTTTGGACAATGTACTTTGATGGAGCTGTAAACTTGTCAGGGTCCGGAACGGGAGCAGTCCTGATATCTCCTGGAGGTCAACACTATCCAGTAGCAGCAAAATTGGTGTTCCCTTGCACTAATAACATTGCCGAGTATGAATCTTGTATTCTTGGTCTACAAGCGGCAATAGAAATGGGAGTATCCAAACTCAAGGTATTCGGAGACTCAGCCTTAATTATTCTCCAGACGGTGGGTAAATGGAATACGCGAGATTCAAAGCTGTTGCCCTATCATGAGTATTTAGACGAATTGATTGACAATTTTACGGATATCACGTTTGAATATTTGTCTAGAACTCAAAATCGATTTGCAGACGCTTTGGCCACTCTGACATCAATGTTGCGTGTCACGGAGGGGTTGGAAGTTGAACCATTAAAGTTCGAAGTCTTAAGACAGCCGGCCTACTGCATGGTTGTAGCGGATGAGCCAGATAGCAAACCCTAGTATCAGGACATCAAGATGTATATCCAGGATCAAAGGTTTCCTGAGAATAGTACGGTTTCAGACCAGAAGTATATAAGGAAGATGGCTTCAAAGTTTTTCCTGAGCGGAGAAAATCTTTATAAGAGGTCTTTCGATTCAGTCCTGCTGAGATGTGTTGATGCGACTGAAGCGATTCGTTTAATGGCAGAAATGCATGAAGGCGTCTGTGGCCCTCACATGAACGGCCATATGCTAGCAAGGAAGATCATGAGGCTGGGCTATTATTGGCTCACCTTAGAAAATGATTGTATACAGCATGTCAGAAGTTGCCATAAATGCCAGATTCATGGTGATAAAATCAATGTCCCTCCAAATGAGTTGCATCAGTTATCCGAGCCTTGGCCATTTTCGATGTGGGGAATAGATGTGATTGGCCCAATCAACCCTAAAGCTTCCAATGGACATCGGTTCATTCTGGTGGCAATTGATTATTTTTCCAAGTGGATTGAGGCGGCATCGTATTCTACGGTCACGTCCCGAAATGTGGTAAAATTCATTGGACGCGATTTAATTGCTCGATATGGAGCCCCTGAGGTCATAATCACAGATAATGGTGCGAATCTGAATAGCAAACAAGTGGAAGAACTGCTCAAAGCGTTCAAGATCAGACACTTGCATTCTTCTCCATATCGCCCTCAGATGAATGGGGCAGTTGAGGCAGCAAACAAGAACATCAAGAAGATCTTGTCTAAGATGGCCGAGAATTATAGAGATTGGCACGACAGGTTGCCGTTCGCACTTATGGCATACCGAACTTCAATCCGGACATCAACCGGGGCAACCCCATACTCCTTGGTATATGGTATGGAAGTAGTATTACCGGTCGAAGTGGAGATTCCTTCTCTACGTACTTTGTCCCAGATAGAACTGACTGAAGCAGATTGGATCCAACAGAGGATAGATCAGCTGAACTTGATTGACGAGAAGAGGCTCAAAGCTTTATGCCATGGCCAATGTTATCAGCAGAGAGTGGCTCGAACGTTTAACAAGAAAGTACGACCTCGATATTTTCAGGAGGGAGATCTTGTGCTGCGGAAGCTTCTGCCTATCATCCCACAGCCAGAAGGGAAGTTTGCTCCGAACTATGGTGGACCCTACATAGTGAAGAAAGCCCTTCCAGGCGGCGCCTTGATCTTGGCAGAGATGGAAGGGCGTGTCTTCACTAATCCGGTCAATGCGGATTCAGTCAAGAAATATTATACCTGAGATGTTATAATGTTTTTGCGAATACTCATGCACATTTTGCCTGCTTTCTGATTGTGTTATAAATCTTCACTGAATTTTTCAATCTGGAGATTTGTTTGGTCAATTGATGTTGATCATTTTGAATGAGGAACGCCGGGATGATGAGAGGCAAGCTATTTCCATACACGTCCTATATCATACTCCAAGTGAGTAAGTGTGAGGATTTCCATACTTACGAGGTGAAAGGGTTATCTTGCGAAAAGTATGACGACCAAGAGGATGTGAGGCATTCATTTCCTCTATCTAAACACTACAGGTCTCCCTTTGCTAAACTCCTTTGAACGGCGGTTTCATACCCTTGTCAGGAACAACCTCACATTGGGGCAAATTTCAGAAAATTCAAAGCATGAATAGAATTTTCTTGCTTTCACTTGCATCAATCTTCAAGTGTAATTATTGCATGCGAATTCTATGATTAGCTCAAGTGCTTTAGACATGATGAAGAGCATTTCATTTCTGTACCCATATACACTCATCCTTTGCTTAACCCAATTTGAGCAGCGAATTCATCTCTCGAAACCTAATTGGTGATCATCCCGAAAGGAAATCATGCCAAACCATTTTACAGATGAGCAAAGTGCCTTGGGGCAGACTGAAAATTGGAAAATGTGCCAGCACAACTTATAGGCAATTCAGATGAGACTCTCCCTCCCTTTTCAAAAAAGAGCTCGTATCGAAAGAAAGAGGCGAAAACGACTACCCTCATCAAAAAGAAAAAAAAAAGAAGAAGAAAGGGAAATAGCTCTCTCAAGAAAAATAAAAAAGAAGGGAGGTCTCGCCTAGATTTGATCGAAATGTGCTCCACGAAGAAAAACCATTCATGACATACAAAGGTGTCCAAGACGAATGATCACCAATTTCTCATCTTCATGCGCCCTTTGTGGAAAATAGGCCTTTCCTTTCCAAGCCTACCCTGAACCTATATTACAATCCTTTCCAAAAGTCTTTTCAGTTTAAAGCACTTGGGTTAATATAGGGTTTCAAATGCTTATAAATACTGCTTGAAGAAGTGCGAGCAAGATCATCTTTATCTCATTTCGCAGGGTTCCTGACTTGTAAACCCAATGCAACTGACGAAGATTTTCATTTCATGGCCTAATGACTCATGTGAGTCCCATTTGAATAGCCTTTGACCAAGCCTGAATTATAATCCTTGAAAAGACCTCATGGATTGGTATGGTTATACTAATTGCAAGATTACCCGGACCCTTATCAGGTGTAATAAGGAAAGCTCTGAGTAATTCTCATACCCGCGTCAATGGTCGGGTCAAATAGCCTTTTCAAAAAGAGTGAGAGAAAGTCCTTTCTAACTGAAGGTTCCTCATTCGATTTGGCCAAATTTTGTCAAAAGGATCAGACAGTTCTCCTTATTGGTAAAATCCCCAGTGGAGCTTTACAATGCAGGTAGAAGCTAACAAGTGGTTGCATTTGCATCAAGGTTCATGCAAAACACCATTTTCTTATGAACTGATTAGGTTGAGCACGCCAATTCAGCAAATCCTAAAAGCCGGGTTTCAGTCAACTCAGGTAAGTTTTCTGATCCTCTTTCAGACTTGGATGACCGCATCTTCAATGTTGCAGGTATCAAGCTAAACATGGTGATCTAGACGGAAGATCCCCGAAGACAATAAGGCCTGCTCGATCCATAACTCGAGCACCATATCCAGAGTTTCTCAGATTGCGATACCAGCATTTCGCAATTCTGTCCACTGTTTCATGTAAAGGATGAACATGATTCAGAGTTTCTCAGATTGCGATACCAGCATTTCGCAATTCTGTCCACTGTTTCATGTAAAGGATGAACATGATTCAGAGTTTCTCAGGTTGCGATACCAGCATTTCGCAAATTTGTCCACTGTTTCACATAAAGGATGAATGTGATTCAGATTTTACCTGATTGCGATACCAGAATTTCGCAAATCCGGCCCTCAGCCAATGCTTCACGTGATGAGCGGATGATCGTGATGCAGAAGCTTTATTCTTGGCCTACGTTCCACGTGATGAGCGGATGATCGTGGTTCGAAAGCTTCATTCTCAGCCAATGCTTCACGTGATGAGCGGATGATCGTGATGCAGAAGCTTTATTCTTAGCCTACGTTCCACGTGATGAGCGGATGATTGTGGTTCGAAAGCTTTATTCTCGGCCAATGTTTCACGTGATGAGCGGATGATCGTGATGCAAAAGCCAATCCTCAGCTAACATTCCACAGGATGAGCAGATGATTGTGGTTTGAAAGCTTAATTCTCAGCCGACGTTCCACGTGATGAGCGGATGATCGTGGTTCGAAAGCTTCATTCTCAGCCAATGCTTCACGTGATGAGCGGATGATCGTGATGCAGAAGCTTTATTCTTAGCCTACGTTCCACGTGATGAGCGGATGATCGTGGTTCGAAAGCTTTATTCTCGGCCAATGTTTCACGTGATGAGCGGATGATCGTGATGCAAAAGCCAATCCTCAGCTAACATTCCACAGGATGAGCAGATGATTGTGGTTTGAAAGCTTAATTCTCAGCCGATGTTCCACGTGATGAGCGGATGATCGTGGTTCGAAAGCTTCATTCTCAGCCAATGCTTCACGTGATGAGCGGATGATCGTGATGCAGAGGTATTTCTCAGCTAACATTCCACAGGATGAGCAGATGATTGTGGTTTGAAAGCTTTATTCTTAGCTGGCGTTCCACGTGATGAGCGGATGATCGTGGTTCGAAGGTTTTTTCTTGCAGCTAATGTTTCACGTGATGAGCGGATGATCGTGATGCAGAAGCACTACCGATTTGCGATCCAGAACTCGCAAATTCGGCCTACAGACATCTTGCGTCGCCCCGAGTCAGGAAGAAAGAAATTCCTGAGGACGGGTGGGCCCAGTACCTTAAGATCCTCACAGGTGATTAAGGGAATCCTCAGCGTATAAGGTATTTGTGAAAACAGATACCCCTTACGCGACCCATGTGCGAGTTCTTTGAAAAAAGAAGTTAGACGCATGTTATTTTCAGTCTTGCATTTCATCATTTAAAAAAAAAAAAAGAACCTCAGACTCCGCATGCGCAGCATTCAACAGGCAGGTAAACGTCAAGTAAGCCTCTCTCGCTCCGGCCCACATTCGAATTGCAAACGCAAACTAGGGATTAATTTGAGCATTCATCGAAAGGCTTACGGATCCGATGTCATAATATTTCTTTCCCCCAGTCGAGTCGGTTAAGATTCAGGTGTCATTTTGTCTTTGAAAGCAACCTCTGACGAGCTCACTCTCAAAGAGGGGCAGCTGTTGACACCTGATTTTTGACCATATTTTATTTTAGTTTTTATTTCTAAAATTAATTAAAAATATCAAAAAAGTTCAAAAAATTACAAAATCAACTTTGGAAGCCTTAGCCTAGCCTTAGGAGCCAATTTTGAACAACAAATATTATTTTTATTTTTTAATATTTTTTTTTGGAATTTATTTAATTATAAAAATACCCAAAAAATTAGAAAAAAATACCATTCGTGGTCAGAAAAAATAAAAAAAATATTCAGTGATTTTATTTTAATTTCCCCTTTAATATTTTCACTTTTTATCAGGGAAATTAGGCTTAGGTCATGGTGTTCCATCACAAACATAAACCCGAACCGAGCCTGAAAAATCCTTTTCGAGTCTTTTAATTTTTAATTCTCACTTTTTATAAGTTATGACATTGGATTCTAAAGTATTGAAGTGCAATTGGGTCAATTTGCCCTCCAATTTGATCAATTTTAACCAAAAGGGCTTAATTGCACAAATTTTTATTCAATTTGGTCCCCGGTTTCACAATTTTTGAAATTAAATTTCACACGGGCACACCCATCAAAATTAAACACCTCTACCCTATAGTTTTCATCATGAGGAATCCATTGGTGGTCTCAATTCGGGCTAATTCAGTCTTTTGGACATTCAATTTGGCGAAATTCATTTTCGGATCCTAGGGACAATTTGGGGTTTTCACTAAATTCCAATCAATTGATTCACGAAAATACCCATATTTGATAGAAAACATGTCAAGGAATCCGATTTTTCCGTCAATTTCATAAAAAGATGTCAATTTGGGCCCCAATTTGGGCGAATTGGTCGAACCGGGTCGGTCGGGTCAGACCCGACCCGACCCGACCCGGTCCTACCGGGTCTGCAACTTATTTGCAGACCCACCATGGCCGAAAGCTTGAAGTAAGTGGCGCACTTGGGAGGCAGAATGGAGGACGATTCGGCGCACAAAATTGGTCGACCATGAAGGAGAAAGTGGAGCTGAGTTGGAGGGCAATACGATGGTGGAGGTGGTGGTCGCCGCCGGCCATAAAATAAGCTCCAAAATCCCCTATAAATAGGGGTCTCGGCCATGGAACAAAAAAAAGGGGAGAGAGAGAGTCCGGCCGAGAGGAGAAAAGAGAGGGAGTTCGGGGAGTTCGAGCGAAACAAAGGGCCAGGAAGCATCCCCAGACCTTGGGCGACACCTACCGATTATCACCAGAGCTTAGTGACCATCGGCGAGCTCCAAAACAGGTTGGTATCCGCCCCCGAGCTTCATTTTTTTCAGTGCACTCCATGTGTTTGATGGAATGCTTCAGTGAGCATTTTATTTCGGGGCTCTCGGCTGGACCTTTCCCGACCCCCTTTCGTGCAAGTTTCGCTTTAAAAATCATCTAGACCCAACTCTAAGCTCAACTTGCTATTCATTTCGCATTGAAACCCGGCGAAAACCAGACCCTGACCTTCGCCGGCCACGAGTCTGAATAAGAATTCGGTGGGGAACTTCCGGCGGTCGCCATGCCCGAAAGGACCTCAGGTAAGTATCTAAACCTCGCTTAGGTGCTGTGTGATCGAATGGAAGGGTGTTTAAACAAAAAAAAAATTCTGCAACTCCTCGCCGGCGCCGGACCGGTGGGTATTCGGTTCGGTCGCTTTTGACTTGTTCATGGCTTTGTTTTTAGCTGTATGTTGATGAGGAAGTCTTAGGGAGTCAAACGGCGAAGGAACGGGCGAAAAATATCGAGTTTTGGGGTCGGTCCGCGTTTCGCCGGCGAGTTTTCCGGCGACTTCGCCGGACATTTCACTGTTCATCGTCTTCTCCGGCGAAGTCCCCGGCGGTCAACGGTCAACTGCCGACGTGGCGTGCCACGTCGGCAGCCACGTCAGCGTGGGGGGGCCACGTCCGATTAAATCAAATGCCCAGATCGGACGGTCGTGGCTTCGCCACGTGTCGCGATCTGGGGATTTTGGGAATAAAAATGATTTTCAAAAAATAAAATAAATTATTTTCGGATACTTATTTAAAAAAATAATCAGACGGTTGAGAATGTGCCAAGTGGCAGCCTCTGGAGCGTCTGATCTTGTCTGAGATCGGACGCACCCGGAGTAGCCACGTGGCACAATCTGGAGCGTCCGATTTGAATGGTTTTCTAAAAAAGGAAAATAAATTAATTTTTGATCCGATGGCCGTGATTGAGCCACGTGGCTCTCTGTGGGTCATTCGATCCAGCGAGAGATCGGACGCACGAGAACAGGCCACGTGGCGCAATAGGCACCCTTAGATCAGGGGAATTTTCGGATAAATAAAGAAAATAATAAAAATTTCAAAAATTCAATAAAAAATAGAAAAATCATAAAAAATTCAAAAAAATCGAAAAATTCTAAAAAATTCCAGAAAATAGTAAATGGCCACATTCAACTGGCCATCACTTGTTTCGGGTCTTTCGACCCCTAGTCTTTCCAAAAATGACGGTTTTGCCCCTTTGGCAAACCTTCTTCCAAAAAAATTCTAAAAAAAAATCCAGGAAAATCCAAAAAAATAGGAAATGGCCACATTCAACTGGCCATGACTTGTTTCGGGTCTTTCGACCCCCAATCTTTCCAAAAATGACGGTTTTTCCCCTTTGGCATACCTTCTTCCAAAAAAATTCTAAAAATTCAAGAAAAATCCAAAACAGGGAACCTAGGTACCGAAAGGGCGTTAGTCAAAGTCGATTAGCGTAACCAAATCCCCGGATCCAAAATCTCTGGTTCGCAGAGGTGAATTAGTTCTCCCGCTAGTTCATCTAGGTTTCTAATCGACCTACCTCGAACGATTAGTGGCGACTCCTCATTTGTTCTAATTTTCCCACGTTGCGATTCGGTAGGGCTTGGGAGGGTCCGCATTAGGTTAGTTCTCGATAACTCGCCTGATAATTCGATTTACCTAAAACCGATGATTTTTAGGTCGCGACAGTATTGCTAGAACATCAGTAGACAATAGTCTTCATCTATCCAAGAATAGAGGAGATGGTATTTTTCAAGTAGAATACTCCAGAATTATTGAAAGTCTAATGTACTTAATGAGTTGTACTAGACCAGATATTGCCTATACGGTTAGTAAATTGAGTAGATATACGAGCAATCCGAGTGCCGACCATTGGAAAGCAATAGTGAGAATACTCAGGTACCTACGGTATACTCGGAATCATGGCCTGCACTATACCAGGTATCCATATATATTAGAAGGATACAGTGATGCAAATTGGATATCTGATATAAAAGACTCAAAATCTACTAGTGGATATGTTTTCACATTGGCAGGTGCGGCTGTATCTTGGAAAAACTGTAAATAAACTGTTATAGCCAGATCCATTATGGAATCCGAGTTTATAGCTTTGGATAAATGTGGTGAAGAGGCTGAATGGCTACGCCATTTCCTAGAGGATATTCCAAAATGGCAAAAACCTGTGCCACCAATCTGTATACATTGCGATAGTCAATCTGCGATTGGAAAAGCACAGAGTAATATGTATAATGGTAAGTCTAGACATATACGTCGTAGACACAATACCATTAGACAACTACTCTCAACTGAAATTATCTCTATTGACTACGTAAAGTCAAAGGATAATATTGTGGATCTGCTAACCAAAGGTTTAAACAGAGAGTTAGTTGAAAAGTCAACAATAGGAATGGGATTGAAGCCTATTACAGAAAAGTTGATATAAAGGAAAACCCAACCTAGCTGACTGGAGATCCCAAGATCTAGGTTCAAAGGGACAACCTAATTATATGAACTGAATAATATCACTGTGGGGGTCTGTTCCTCAAACCATTCCTATAAAAAATACTGATTTGATATCCCTCACATATGTGGAGGAAAACCAATTATTATGGGGGTTTATCAGGAAAATGATAGCAATTATGCTTTAATGATTCTTAAATATGTTGTGAAAATTCTCCTATATTTTGATTCTGACAAAACCTTCAAAAGAAATTGTTTAATGAAATGTGATGCAGGAAGAATGTGTAAGCAGCAGGTTGAGTGATTCCAATTTTGTCGCGCTGACCAAGGGTCATATGGAAGTGCTCCTGACGAAGGGTCAGATGGAAGTGCTCCTGACGAAGGATCAGATGGAAGTGCTTCTGACCGAGGGTCAGATGGAAGTGCTCCTGACGATCTAAACAGTGACGGATGGATCACATCAAATCTCCGTATTACCATTCCGTGCCAACTGATCTAGTAAGAATCAAATCTCTTCTAGACGAATCTGAAGAAAGATCAGTTTCTGCATTTTACAAAACACGAAGACCCACGTATGGCAGGTTTCCGATCAAGGCAAGTGATATTCGATTATCTTGATATCCCTTCTAATCAATTAAGGGACTTTCTATAATGGGATATCATCTTCTAAGGAATATATCCTTGGGAATCAACTCAAACTTATCACACTTATGGAAGCTGGAGATTCAGTTGTATGGGCGACTGAATCAGAAGGGTTCAATGTCTTACCCAACGGTCTACATATCTTCTGAAGATACAGTCTCGTTCAATCACGATTGATGACGTCCAATCAAGGATTGAAGAGCGATCCCTTGGCTAGAATCCAACGGCTAGTTCGGAGGCAGGGGAGTATAAAAGAAGAATCATGATGGACTAAGGGAGAAGGAGAACAACAATCCAAAGTGCAAGCATAATTTGAGTTTCATCCAAAGAGTATTCTATGTACCCAAAATCCTTCACTGTGAAAATCTGTGTGAGAGAGAAACAAAATACTTGAGTGGTTGTAATCCTCTTGATTCTTCATAGTGAAATCCAACCGATCGGCTGTCATCGTGGGAGAGTGGACGTAGGCTTGATCTAAGCCGAACCACTATAAATATCGTGTGCAATATTCTCTTCTCTAAACTCTTACCCTTGCGTTTAGATTTTCTGCACACTGTTATACGGTTCTTGTTCCTAATCGTACACTGAACTTTATTCATTCCGCAAGAAATTTCAATTTTGTTCAGAATCTCCTATTCACCCCCCTCTAGGAGATATTGCTAGATACATCAATTGGTATCAGAGCAGGTTGCTCATTTTACGAAGTGTTTATTGACTTCAGAGTTAACGATCTACTATGTCTAGCAATCACTCTTCAGGAACAAGCGATTCGCACTTTGCCAACAAGCCACCATACTTTGATGGAAAGGATTACAATATGTGGAGCAACAAGATGAAGTGGTTCTTCAAAGCCTATGATGATCTGATGTGGGATTTCGTTACAAATGGAATAGTTCCTGCAAATGCTACAAATCCAACCTCTGCTGACGGAGTAAATACTATCACAACAATAACTGATGCTGAAAAGGCTAAAAGAAGATGCCTTGATTCTAAACCTGTCAATGTTCTCTTTTGTGCCTTATCTACTCCTCTTTACAATCGTGTCTCAAAGGAAGAATCATCTAAGGCAATATGGGATAGACTTCATGTTACCTTTCAAGGAACAAATCGTGTGAAAGAAACAAAACTCGGTATTTTACTGAGTGACTATGAAGCATTTGAAATGAAGCCTGATGAATCTATTGCAGATATGATAGACAGGTTTCTGACTCTGGCAAGTGGACTTGCAAGACAAGGCGCACCTATCGCTGAACTAATGCAAGTCAAGAAGATACTGCGTGGACTCACAGATGATTCGAATTACATCAAGCCATCAATTCAAGAATGTCAAACAATCAGACCACTCTCAGTGGATGAGTTAGTCGGGACTTTGCAATCCTATGAAACAAAACGAGCAAACAAAAAGGGAGAACAGAAAGGTAAACAATCTATTGCCTTAAAAACTGAAATTAATCAATGTTTTTCTGATACAGATGATGAAGATGAGGATGATGAAGAATTAGCCCTCATGGTCAAGAAATTTAGGAAGATGGCTCGGAAAGGCAGAAACATCAAAGGAAAGAAACCTTGGAAGAAGAGTGATGTAAAAATATCAAGCAACGACTCACAAGATAGCAAAAACGTGATCTGCTTCCACTGTAAGAAGGCAGGACATATCAAACCGAACTGCCCAATTTTGAAAAAGGAGAAACTCAAGTATGAAAAGTACAAGAAGGCTCTAAAGGCAGAAACTTTAAGTGATTCTGATGAAAGCGAAAATGATTATGCAAACATCTGTTTCATGGCCGAATCAGATTCAAGTTCAGATTCAGAAACTGAGGTATGTTCATCTGAACTCCCTGATGAAGTTATTGAATATATGTGTAGAAACTACAAAGAAGCTCTTGAGAAAGTTTCTTGGTTGAAAAAGGAAAATGCTTCTTTAAAACAACAGAATTTGTCCCAAAAAGAAAAAATTGATTTTCTACAACAAGAGTTTCACCAGATGAAAGAAAATCATGATTTAGTTTCAAAAGAAAATGCTTCCTTGAAAGAAAAAGTTTCTGATATATCAAAAAGGTTTTCACAAAGCTCAGTAACTATGAATAGCATTATTTCAAAATAAATACCCTTCAATGACCGATCTGGGTTAGGTTTTAAAAGGGAAAGTAGCCAAAGAAATATCTTTAAAACTGAATTTCGAAAACCAACGTTTTCCGATTACAAGCATCATTTTCATAAGCATTTTGCTAGATCCTACATTCGACAACCCTGTGTGAATTGTGGTGATCCTAGCCATACTAAGGATTACTGCAAGAAAATTTGGAGACCTATTAAAAGGTCAAAATATACTAACACAGAAGGACCCGAGAAAATATGGGTACCAAAGAAACAGTAAGTTGGTTATTTATTGCAGGTACCAAAGAGAAGGAAGAACAAGTGGTTTCTAGATAGTGGTTGTTCAAGTCACATGACTAGAAATCCAGATGTATTTATATCATTCTCAGATTGTGATGGAAGAAGCGTGTCGTTTGGAGGAAAGAGCAAGGGAAAGGTCATCGGGAAAGGAAATGTAAAGATTGGGAATCTGACCGTTAAAGATGTCTCTCTAGTCAAAGGATTAAACTACAACTTGATTTCTGTAAGTCAACTCTGTGACTCTGGATATGATATTTGGTTCCAAGTTCTAAAATGCACAGGTATGAGCAAGGATAAGAAGCAATCCTTCACGGGACGAAGGCATGTGACCATTTATCTTTTAGATATTAATGCTGACTGTGAACATGCTAAATGTCTTATTTCTGTTAAGGATGAATCTGATCTTTGGCACAGAAAGTTAGGTCATATTAGTGTAAAACATATTTCAAAGCTTTCCAAGAAGGGACTTGTTCGAGGACCACCTCAAACAAAATTTGAGAAAAGTGGATTATGTCATGCATGCACACTGGGTAAGCAGGTAAGAAGTTCTTTTAAGTCCTTAAATCAAGTTTCCACTAAGCATTGTATGCAGCTTCTTCATATGGACATCTTCGGACCAAATAGAACTCTAAGCATTGGAGGTAAGAAATATTGCCTTGTCATAGTTGATGACTTCTCTAGATTTACATGGGTTTCATTTCTTGCTCACAAAAGTGAAGCTTTCATATCCTTCTCAAAATTTGCTAAAAGAATTCAAAATGAAAAGGGTTACACTATTTCCAGTTCGAGAACGGATCATGGGGGAGAGTTTGAAAATCAAAGTTTCTCAGATTTTTGCACTAAGTTCGGAATTCAGCATAACTTCTCTGCACTTTATACTCCTCACCAAAATGGGGTAGTAGAAAAGAAAAACAGATCTTTGCAAGAAATGGCCAGAACTCTTCTTATTGAGAGTAAAATTGCCTCTAACTTTTGGGCTGAGGCCGTTTCAACAGCATGTTATATCTTAAATCGAATTTTCCTCAGACCTTTTTCTGAGAAAACTCTCTATGAATTTTTCAAAGAAAGAAAGCCAGATGTTGCATACTTTCATGTATTCGGTTGCAAATGCTTTATTCTAAAGAATGCTAATGATCGAGTTGGAAAGTTTGATGAGAGATCAGATGAAGGAATTTTCTTGGGATATTCAACAACAAACAAAGCCTACAGAGTCTACAACAAGAACACTCGTGCTGTTGAGGAATCAGTGAACATCAAGTTCGATGAAAGCTACCAGGATGATGAACTTGAATCCATTCAAATGCATACACTTCATCAAGTCATGAACTCACGAGTAGACTCAGATGTGAATACGGGTTCGGAGAATGTTCAGAAGGAAACTTCCTCAGTTGAAGAAAGACCAGAAGATGAACAGAATGAATCCACAATATCCTCAAATGATGGCCTTGACAAAAACTGGAAGCATAAGTCAAGTCATCCAAAGGAACTTATCATAGGCAGCATAAGTGATGGCGTAAAGACAAGATCCAAGTTCAAGCAAGCAATGAGCAACATCGCCTTGGTATCTGAATTGGAGCAAAAAAGGATTGAAGATGCATTAGCAGATGAAAACTGGATAAATGCAATGCAGGAAGAGCTACATCAGTTCAAAGTCAACAATGTTGGGGAACTGGTCAATCGTCCCAAAAATCGTCCAGTAATTGGAACAAAGTGGGTATTCAGAAACAAACTTGATGACAAAGGAAAAGTTGTAAGAAATAAAGCAAGACTTGTAGCAAAATGCTACTCTCAAGAAGAAGGAATAGATTACGATGAAACCTACGCACCGGTTGCCAGGTTAGAAGCCATTAGGCTACTTCTTGCTTATACTTGTTACAATGACTTCAAACTTTTTCATATGGACGTGAAAAGTGCCTTCCTAAACGGCTACATCAAAGAAGAGGTATATGTTGAACAACCTCCTAGCTTCGAAGAACCTAAAGAAAAGGATTTGGTATATGTCTTAAAAAAAGGCACTCTATGGATTGAAACAAGCACCCCGCGCCTGGTATGAAATGTTAAGTAACTTTTTATCTCAACACAGCTTCACTAAAGGTAATGTAGACACCACTATTTTTATTCAAAGAAAAGGTAAAGATATCCTTTTAGTTCAAATTTATGTTGATGATATTATATTCGGCTCCCCTAATGAACTTCTCTGCAAGAAATTTTCTAAAGCAATGCAGGATGAATTTGAGATGAGTATGATGGGAGAATTACGGTTCTTTCTTGGTCTTCAAATTCATCAATCTCAGAAAGGAACCTTCATATTTCAAGAGAAGTATGCATTGGAAATAGTGAATAAGTTTGGTCTGGAGAATGGCAAGAAGACAGAAACTCCTATGTCTCACTCCTCCAAATTAGATAAAAATGAAGATGGAAAGGAAGTTGATCCCAAACTATATCGAAGTATGATTGGATCATTACTCTATCTCACAGCTTCAAGACCAGACATCCTATATAGTGTCTGCTTATGTGCAAGATTTCAGTCAAGCCCAAGAGAATCACACCTATCAGCAGTCAAGAGAATAATCAAATACATAGGGACTTATCCCAACTATGTTTTGTGGTATTCTAAATCTTCTGATTTTATACTAAAGGGATATTCAGATGCTGATCTTGCAGGTTGCAAAGTTGATAGAAAAAGTACATCTGGAACTTGTCAGCTCATGGGAAACATGTTTGTCTCATGGTATTTAAAGAAGCAAAATACAGTGGCACTCAGTACAGCTGAAGCAGAATACGTATCTCTTGGAAGTTGCTGCACTCAAATACTTTGGCTAAAACAGCAGCTCAAAGACTATGGTGTTGAAGAATCAACTGTGGAAATCCTATGTGACAACACAAGTGCCATAAATCTCACAAAGAATCCTGTACTTCACTCAAGAACAAAGCATATTGAGATCAAGCATCACTTCATACGTGATCATGTTCAGAACGGTGATGTTAACATTCAATACATTGATACGAAAAATCAACTTGCAGATATTTTTACTAAACCACTTGATAAACAGAGTTTTAATTTTATCGGAAATGAATTATCCATCATTAACCTTCCTTCTTAAGTATACCTTATAACATGGAGCATCAAAAGGAACGTCAGAAGGAGCATAAGAAGGAACGTCAAAAGGAGAGTCAGAAGGAACGTCAGAAGGAGAGTCAGAAGGAACGTCAAAAGGAGCGTCAGAAGGAACGTCAGAAGGAACGTCAGAAGGAGCGTCAGAAGGAACGTCAAAAGGAGCGTCAGAAGGAACGTCAAAAAGGCGCGTAAGAAGAAATTCACACTTTCTTTTAAAAAGGTCAGTTATCTCTAAAAGCTATCTTTTAGGTAAGTTCCTCATATGAATAGATATCTCCGAATATCTGATTGATGGTGAATATTTGTTTTATTAAAGGAATTTTTTTTATTTCCCTTTAGAAAATCAAAATTCTCTCTTTTGTTTCCAAAAATAACTGCCTCTTTTATAAAAATGCTGAACCGTCACCTCTGTTCTCTCACTTTCAAAATTCTCTCAAATCAAAACCCTAAAACCGTGTTCGAAATCTCTCGCTCTCGATTTCCTCCTCAAAACAACACTCTTTCACTCAAAGTTTTAAACTTTCTACGCATCAATGGCTCCAAAATCAGCCTCTGACTCGAAGAAGATGCCTCAGTCGAAGAGGAAGTTCTCCGCCTCAACTGCAAGTGGCGCGGAACTCACAGAAACCCAAATCAACGAACAGCGAGAAGCACTCCTCCTGGCAAAAGGTCTGTCTCTGTCTGGCTTTGAAGGAAAAGAATCTATGGCTCATTCTATTAAGCCAATGTATGATAGGATTAAGGCTGTAGGAGATTTTGGTAACGAACTTAGAAAACTGCTGAACACTCACTATTTCGATAGTGAGGGCGAACTATTGGAGTTTCTTAGTTTGCTTGGGAAAATCGTTGAACCAATTGCTGTAGAAAAACCTGCATCAGTCTCTAGAAAAGGAAAGACGAAAGTGGCAGAGACAAGCTTGAAATGAAAACCATCCCCAATTAGACCTGGCGGCACGAAGGAAAATGTGGAAGATGATGATGACATTCTGTTCAATGACTTTGTGAAAAATATAGGCTTTATTTTGGATAAAAGCTTTCCTGATCCCTTGTTCCAGAATCAGGCTCACAAAGAAAGGTTTGAAGCAATGAAACAGAGAGGTATTATACCTCAAAGGGTATTTGAGTTAAAGTACTTTGACAGCAATGGCATCTATCTGAGGAAGCATCTAGAAAAGGTGAAGATAGATCAGTTTATAACTAAGAGAGGCTTCACTTTTCCTGATTTGGTAGCTTACTTCTATTCAAATCTTCAGTTTGTCAACTTCAACTCTCTGGCTTTCACGGTCAAAAGAAAGCAGTATTTTCTGATTGTTGATGAATTGGCTGCAATCATGGGAACCAGAAAGGGAGATTTCAAACCCTTAGATGTCACTACAGGTGAAGCTTTCTGCTTCCTTACTGGAAAATCGAGTTTCTCAAGGGAATCAAAGTCACATATTGCCTACACGGACTTTCCCTTGAAACACATCATGATGCACAAGGTGATCATCGAATGTCTCAGACCCAAGGCAGCATCAAAGACAGATATATCAAAGTACCAGGCAAAGCTGTTATGGGGAATCTTGACAGGATAGAGGATTTCCTTTGCTCATACAGTACTATTGCACATGTATAGATCAGCTCTCAAGCCAAAGGGCCAACTTCCTTATGCCATCTTGATCTTCAGAATAATCAATTATTTCAAGATTGATGGCCTAGGTGCCTTTATCAAGCAGGAAATTCCTCTAATGATTGCTGGAGAGAATATGGTAACAAAGATGGGGTACAAGATGACTCCTGCTGGATGGAGAACAAAGAACAATGAACCAGTCATTGTGGACTTCGAGGAAGAGTCAAAGCAGAAATCTCCAAAGAAGAGAAAAGTCATGGCTGTTAAGGGGCAACAAACAGACAGTCTTACTGATAAGGACTCAGACGCAAGTGAGGAAAAAACATGGGAATATGATTCTGAAGCTACTCAATCTCGAGGTGGATCAGATGAAGATGGTGAGTCCGAAAATCATAGTGCTGAAGGAGATGAGGAAGAAGGAGATGAAACAGGAATACAACCACAAGAAAAAGTTGTGTATCCCTGTGATCTGACTGAGGAAGAATTCCTCACAATGTGGGATGAGGAGCAAGCTGCACGAATTGAAGATGACACAGAGTATGACATCATAATTGTCAACTATGATCATGAGCAATTGCTAGCACAAGTTCTAGCAAAGTTGTCGTCAAAAGAACAGGAGGAAGAACAAGATGACATTGGAGCTTACTCTGTCTCTTCCACCAGGGGAACAATTCACAAAGATGCTACAAGTCTAGCTTCAGCAATTGCCCGAGAAGATCAATTGTCCAGTGCACAGTCCATTCCAATGGACATTGATGAGGAAATAGTCTCCGTGCCAAGCCCAAAAGCAAAAGGGAAAAGGGCTATAAATCAGGGGGAGAAAGAGCCTGTGCCTGTTACATCAGATGTTTTTCTCACTGAAGTCCTAGCTTCTCAAGCTTTCACCAAGGCACAAACTGAGGGGGAGACTCAAGAACCTGCACCTTCAGAACCACAAATGGAACTTCAAGCGCATTTTGAAAATCTTCAAAATACTCTTCTTCAGACGATGGCTGCAATGGAAACAAGATTTGATCAGAAAATGCAGGCTTTTGAACAGAAGACAGATAGGAAGTTGCAGGGTTTGACTAGTCAGGTGACTAAGCTGGAAAAGTCCATTGATATCTATGGGAGAATGTTTTGTGCTGAGATCGCCAACATGCCTACATACACACTGGTTAGAACGGACAGAACAGCTCCAATCCTGCAATCTTCTCAAGCTGTAAGAGACCATGCTCAGATGATGGGAAGTAGCTATGAAGGACCTTCCCGAGTGGAGGCTGATAATGAGCCTGAAGATCATCCATCTTCTTAAAAACTCACCAACATTCTCCTTATTTCATTTTCTATTCTTATGGGACGCGTTATTATTATTTTTAAGCAACTTTTAAATTTTATACAAATTTCTTTCTGATGTTGACAAAAAGGGGGAGAAGTTGAATTTACTTTTATGCAGTCTCATTAGATTACCTCTAAATATATTTCAATTTAGAAGAAATGGGGAGAAGAACCTAACTTACCTTTTTTGCAAGATAATCTATTAAGTTTAGTCTCGTGCAGGATAATCTTACTCTGATCATGCTCTCCTATGAGAACACTTTCATTACAGGATCTCTAATGATGATTACATGCAGGAGCAAATGTGATGGTTACTCACTTTTATTATTTTATCACTGGTTAAATTTTCCTTTAATCACTCATTTGTAATTTACAACTGGAGAAGTTTTGTCACCATCAAAAAGGGGGAGATTGTTGTGGAAATTCTCCTATATTTTGATTCTGACAAAACTTTCAAAAGAAATTGTTTAATGAAATGTGATGCAGGAAGAATGTGTAAGCAGCAGGTTGAGTGATTCCAATTCTGTCGCGTTGACCAAGGGTCAGATGGAAGTACTCCTAACGAAGGGTCAGATAGAAGTACTCCTAACGAAAGGTCAGATGGAAGTGCTTTTGACGAAGGGTCAGATGGAAGTGCTTTTGACGAAGGGTCAGATGAAAGTGCTTCTGACGAAGGATCAGATGGAAGTGCTTCTGACCGAGGGTCAGATGGAAGTGCTCCTGATGATCTAAACAGTGACGGATAGATCACATCAAATCTCCGTATTACCATTCCGTGCCAACTGATCTAGTAAGAATCAAATCTCTTCTAGACGGATCTGAAGAAAGATCAGTTTCTGCATTTTACAAAACACGAAGACCCACGTATGGCAGGTTTCCGATCAAGGCAAGTAATATTCGATTATCTTGATATCCCCTCTAATCAATTAAGGGACTTTCTATAATGGGATATCATCTTCTAAGGAATATATCCTTGTGAATCAACTCAAACTTATCACACTTATGGAAGCTGGAGATTCAGTTGTATGGGCGACTGAATCAGAAGGGTTTAATGTCTTACCCAACGGTCTACATATCTTCTGAAGATATAGTCTCGTTCAATCACGATTGATGACGTCCAATCAAGGATTGAAGAGCGATCCCTTGGCTGGAATCCAATGGCTAGTTCGGAGGCATGTGAGTATAAAAGAAGAATCATGATGGACTAAGGGAGAAGGAGAACGACAATCCAAAGTGCAAGCAAAATTTGAGTTTCATCCAAAGAGTATTATGTGTACCCAAAATCCTTCACTGTGAAAATCTGTGTGAGAGAGAAACAAAATACTTGAGTGGTTGTAATCCTCTTGATTCTTCATAGTGAAATCCAACCGATCGGCTGTCATCGTGGGAGAGTGGACGTAGGCTTGATCTAAGCCGAACCACTATAAATATCGTGTGCAATATTCTCTTCTCTAAACTCTTACCCTTGCGTTGAGATTTTCTGCACACTGTTATACGGTTCTTGTTCCTAATCGTACACTAAACTTTATTCATTCCGCAAGAAATTTCAATTTTGTTCAGAATCTTCTATTCACCCCCCCTCTAGGAGATATTGCTAGATACATCAAAATGGAGTAAATCAATTACTCAAGATTAAGTAATCACCTATGTGAGAGAGAAGTGGGGCCGCTTCAAAGGAGAATTATTGAGGGCTGAATTCTTTAGAAACTATCGCAGAATCAGGACGATGTTCATGGCCAAAATGAACATACTCATGAGAACTGATCAAACGTTTAGATGATTCTTGTGTGAAGTGTATGGGTCATTTACTAAGAAAGCATGACAGTTCAAGGACATCATGTCTACTGGATAGCTGGTAAATTAAATATACTTTCACAAGGGAAGGTTCAAAGGGTGACACCTACCTATCCTATGCAGGTTTCATTTGCTGAACACTATCATAGAGTCAAAACCAAAATAATTTTCATTCATGTGGGGGATTGTTGGAAAATATGGGGTATTTTGATGGTGAGTGAATGAGAAATTGTTTCTCAAAGAATACCTATTGAGTTGGAAGTGGGAAGTGACAAAGCACTAGTCCCACATAGGAAATGAAGAAGGCATTGAAGTGCTTTATATGTGGTTACACTCCTTTTGAGTGGTAACTATTGTAACAAGCACTATGCCTCGCTTGCGCGCGTAGGGGGTGCAAATCCCGGACTCCGACGGAGGCCCGACAAGTTGAAACTTGGGCGCGAGCGCAAGACCTGCTTACGCGATTGCGGGACCGAAAAGTGAGCCTCGCGACAAGCCCATTTTTGCCTTCTGTTTTAATTTTTTCCAACTCAAGCCGTTAACCGTTCTTAAGTTAATTACCGGTGTGTTAATGGTATTAACTAAGTAACGGCTGTTATAATTCTGTGGTTACAGAATTAATTACATAACGGCTCTAAACGGCAGAATTAATTTAGCCGTTATTCTTTATTTTTGCAATGCCCCGCTTAGCCTATAAATAAGTGGCTTCCCATTCTGTTTCAAGACATAAAAAAAAAGACACGGTACATGACAAAAACTACAGACTTCTCCCTCTTTTGAATTGTCTGCATTTGCATTATTTTCGATAGTGTTCTCGTATTTTCATCGCTGTGTAACCGTTGCATCTTAGAAGACAGACGTCCACGAAACCTCAAAGCACGTACTGGAGGGGACGGATTTGTTTTAAGGAAACTGTGTTGAATACAGGCCTCGGTATTCCTTCTAAATTCAATTTATTTATATTGTTATATTTTCGTTCGGGTTTTGTTGCTCAGAAGGAAGGTCAGAAGGAAGGTCAGAAGGAAGCCTCAGAAGGAGCCTCAGAAGGAGATTCAGAAGGAGCCTCAGAAGGAACTCCATCTGACGAGTTCAAAAGGACTGCTTCTGACGGGCTCAGAAGGACTTCTTCTGACGGGCTCAGAAGGACTGCTTCTGACGGGTCCAGAAGGACTGCATCTGACGGGTGCATCTGAACTGCATCTGACGGGTGCATCTGAGTTGCATCTGACGGGTTCAGATGCAGTTGCATCTGACGAATTTTTGCATCTGACGAATTTTTGCATCTGATGAGTTTTCAATACTGCTTCTGAAGGATCAAATTTTGTGCTTCTGTCAATTTAGTGTTTTCATTTTTGAGGCAGCTTGCTTACATTTATTATTGTCATTCGAATTGTAAGTATCCTCCATATTCTTTAAACAGTTTTGTTATTTTTTTAACACTGTTTTTCCAACATCCTCTTCATCCTTCATTGCCACTCATTAGTGTCCTATAAATTGTCAGAAGCCACCATTTGCTCCAGTGGAAAATGACGTAAAAAGTTACGCAGGTTCGAACGAGATCGGTGAGTTTTCGGAGAACGCTGATGGAAGGCTTGTGATTTCCGTCATGACAAAAGGTTTGACGAGGGAAGAGAGCTTATGGTGGTGCAAATGTGGTCCATCGACCACCGCGTCCTAAAAATACTGCATCGTCCTCTGCTGCACCTTCTTTCTTGGTATTGACATATTGACATGATGTCGGAGACTTTCAGTTTGATTTGTCTTTGTCACTTTTAAGGGGCTCGCTATGCTTATCGTAAATCTCAATTCGGGACCGTATCTGTTCTCAGCCTCGCATTCGTGCTTATCAATATTGCCTTCGTTGGGAATTTGAGTGTGGTTTTAGTCTATTGAAGTTATGGCGGTTAGTTGTGTCACTGTTGTGTTATGAGCAGAACTTCCTGTGATACAAATCTAGCAAGTCTTAGCTCTTAACCTTGACGATTTAATTCTTCATACCAGGTTTCTTTCTCTTGCTCTCTTTTCTTTAGACCTGCGAAGCAACATGTTCAAATTCGAGAACTTCAATCTTCAATTTGTATTTCTGCAGACGAAAGTGGAGATAGCTCCCAGACTTCTTGGTGTTGGTGGTACTTATAGAGTCAATTAGAACCTTCATATCAAAAGTAGCTCTCTGGTTGAGTTGTTCATTGAGGCCTAGTTTAACACTTCATCCATGACAGTAGATCTCAGGAATCAAAAGTAGAAATGCATATCTAGCTTTAGATTATAAATTGAAATTCCAAACATAGCACAAATTTTGTGAACCCTGTGCGATGCATGCAGAGATCCCATTGCGGCATACAGCAGCATTGGTGCACTTATGCATGACGAATGAACGACATGCACAGAAGATTTCTATGAGGGAAACTAGATAAGAGGAAATAAGAAAGTTCTTTTCCATCGGTATTGGAAACCGACCACTCAATCGTCAAGCTTGCACCTTGTTCGTGGTGACTCACCAGGGAAGCCGCAAGAATAATTTCTCAAACAGTTTCATGTGCTCTGTTTGCAATGAGATGGCAACAGACAAGCTCCCGTCACTGGATGGGCTAGGCAATATGTATGATAATCCCTCGTATGCAATCTCGCCAGGCCCCATGTAAATAGGGCGACCCCAACCAAAGTCCGCGTCATAAATAGGCAACCTGACCCAACTAGTAATGCCCAGATTTGGACTCCTATAAGTATGCGGCCCGCGAGCCAGTGCCGAGAGATCAGGCTGGAGCTCCAAGTAATCAAGGGCAGATCTTAAGTAATCGTTGTCCATCCTCACCAGTGAATCACGGATCTTCCATGCAGCATATGATACCGGTTTTGAATGGAAATCGCCTGCAACAGCGATTGGCGTGGCTACAAAGATCACATTGCCAAAATAACCCGGCGGAAGTGGTGGAGACAATCTCGTCCGTCCATCTGTTGCGATGAACAATTTAGTGTGTTGATCATCAGCAAGTCCGCGTGCTTTGCACACACATCTCCAAACATGGCCTGCTAACATTTGATAGGAACTATAACTAGCCGTGTTCCCATTTTCTAATTCAGCCTCTGTCTTCATGGTATCTAACTGTTCCCGAGAAATTTTGAAAATTGAAACAGTAGTGCTATATGGAGCTGAATTAGTACTTTCAGGAGATGCTCGCAATGCAGGTGGAGACTGGTATTCGGTATGAGGGAATTGAGGCCGTGGTGGGCTGCGGGCGCGCAGAACAGTCCGGTCGATAAATGGAGGAAGCTTAATGTCAAGTCCACGAGCCAGATCGGACCATGTGTTCACAAAGTGCAGACCAGAAAATCCGTCGACCACATGGTGCTCTGTGCCAACACCAAGCGAAACGCCCCCACACTTGAAGTATGTAACCTATATAAAGGGAAAAATAGAAATTAATAATGTTAGGAAATTATTGTTATTTTTGACGTAAACAAAATCATTCGTGTCTTGATAGATAGAATTTGGTTGAACTTAAAGGACATGTATTTCACTGTGTTTATATCTGACATATCCATCTTGATAGAAGCAGGCAAAACATATGGCAGAGGCACACTGCTAAGATGTTCGCATACTTCGATTTAATAGTCCAATTAAATCTTATTTTCTGTTTGTTGCATATTTAAATTCCCCACTAACGGTCGATGATCTGGAAAAGATTTCGATACTAAGTCATATCGTCATTGTGTCAATCAAAATGATTTCCTAAAGGTTTTCCTTTTAAAGGTTATCCTGATTGCCAATTCAATGTTTAGGAAAATACCTTATTTAGATTCTTTATTTAAAGATCTTCGATATATTTGTATGGGCGAATATATATTTCTAAACTTTCTGGTGTATCTTACCGTAAAAGACTAGTGATCTTTTGTCAATCAACCAACGGCTAGTTTTGGTGATTGATCCTCGGAGTGGATCTGTCCAGCGGGGAGCTTGGAGGACGAGGACTATAAAGAGCACGAAGTTCAAAGAACGGAGGGTAACCAAAAAGATTAACAGATCTTATTCAAAGAGAGCTTCATCGTTTGCCTAAAAGCACTTTAGTGAATCCTGTAAGAGAGAGTGAAGCAGAGAAAGAGTGCTGAGTGAAAAATCTTGGTAGAGGCATAGTCCGCTTCTATTGAAGCAGTGGAAGTTCAAGTAGTCACTCGTGTATTCTGTAATCTCTTATTCGGATACTTAGTGAAATCCAGCCAGTAGGCTGTTAGTGTGGGAGAGTGGACGTAGGCCCTCAAAAGCCGAACCACTGTAATCTCGTGTGCAACGCTTTCCTACTCTTTCTGCCTCTATCAACTGCATCTATCAACCATCTGGCAGAAGCACTGCAATACTTTGCTATCACTTGTGTTATCTCAATTTCGATTATTTTATTAATTCCGCATTATTTATCGAAATTCGATATATACACCTATTCACCCCCTCTAGGTGTATAGCCTAGCTTGGAACAACAATTGGTATCAGAGCCAAAGGCTTGTTTTTGGAAGTGTATACTTCTAAGCTAACGATCTACAATGGCTAGCATCCTTGGAGCAGGTATTGTGGAAGGACAAAGCAACACACGACCTCCATACTTCGATGGAAGAGACTACAACATCTGGAAAAACAAGATGAAGGCGTTCATCAAATCTACTGATCCACTGATGTGGGATGTCGTACAGAATGGGGCAAATCCAACAATCTCATCGTCAAAAGAAAGTAGCAAAGAAGAACCAAAGCATAGTGTCTCGGAGATTTCCAAAAGAGAAGCTTTGGATTCAAAAGCAATCTATTCCTTCTATTGTGCTTTATCTTCATCTCAATATAATCGCATCTGCTCTTGTGAAACAGCAAAGGAAATCTGGGAAAGTCTGCAACTTACCCATGAAGGGACTGATAGAGTCAAGGAAACAAAGACGAATATTTTGCGCGGAAAATATGAATCTTTTAAGATGAAACCTGACGAATCTGTTTCTGATATGATCAACAGGTTTATAGATATTGTGAATGGCTTAACATATTATGGCAAGCAGATTTCTCAAACGGAAAAGGGTCAACAAAGTTCTGAGAGGATTAACAAAGGAGTGGAACAACATAAAAACCACTATTCGTGAAACATCAAGAATCTCACCTTTGACTATTGATGAACTTGTAGGTACACTTACATCATATGAGTCTGAGCGACAGAATGAAGAAGATGAAACAAAAGGAAGAAAGGAGACTGCCCTGAGATCAAAGATGATAAATTCGAGTGACTCTGAATCAGAGGCAGAGGATGACGATGAAGAATTGGCATTGATGGTTAAAAAATTCAGAAAGATGGCAAGAAAAGGGAGAAACTTCAAAGGAAAACGTCCTTTCAGACAAACTGAAAAATCTTCTGGTGAAAAGGATGAAGGCAAGGAAGTAACTTGTTTCGAATGCTGTAAACGTGGACACATCAAGCCAAACTGTCCCTCTCTGAAGAAGACTCGAGGAAAATTTGATAAGAAAAAGAAAGCACTAAAGGCTGAGACATGGAGTGATACCGAATATGAAGAAAGTGATGATGAAGATTGCGCAAATATTTGTCTTATGGCAACTTCGGATACAGAGGATGAAAAAGAGGTAAGTTCTCTTGAAATCTCTAATGAAGTATCTGATTACATTGATGAATTATGTTCGGATCTGAAAAATGCTCTTAAAAGGATTTCTGATTTGAAAAAGGAAAATTCTAAGTTAAGGCAACAGGATCTTATGGCAACTTCGGATTCAGAGGATGAAAAAGAGGTATGTTCTCTTGAAATCTCTAATGAAGTATCTGATTACATTGATGAATTATGTTCGGATCTGAAAAATGCTCTTAAAAGGATTTCTGATTTGAAAAAGGAAAATTCTAAGTTAAGGCAACATGATCTTTTCAAAAACGAAAAGATTGATTTTCTTCAAAAAGAATATTTTGTAATAGTTCAAGATCATGATCTTCTCAAAAAGGAAATTATGAGCTTATCCGAAAAACATGATTCTCTAAAAAAGGACCTTTCTAATTTACAAGAAAAATACTATTCTCTCTCAAAAGAGAACGTTTTCATCAAGCAAGATATTTCAAAAATAAAAAATAATTTTTCAACAGGCTCAAAAACCTTGGAGCACATCCTTTCTATTCAGATTCCTTATTATGACAAAAACGGTCTTGGAATGAAAAATAAAACTGTTTTACAAAATACATTTCCCAAGTATGAAGAAAGGAGAAAACAGAGACCTTCGAAGAAAGATTACAAAAAATATTTTCAAAGACATTTTACAAAACCTGTTAGCCACGAATTTTTCTGTTCCAACTGTGGAGACAAGACTCATTTGAAAAATGAGTGTTCCAAAATCTGGAAACCTATCAGAGGGCTTTTTATCAAATTGATGGAGTCTACTAACACAAAAGGACCCAAAAAGATATGGGTACCAAAGAAACCGTGAATTTATCTATTGTTTGTAGGTACCAAAGAAAAAAAAACAAGTGGTACCTTGATAGTGGCTGCTCAAGACATATGACAGGTGACGCAAGCAAGTTTATGGACATTTCAAAAGTAAATGGTAGAAGTGTGTCTTTCGGTGGAAGCAAAGGAAAGATAACAGGCAGAGGAATTGTCAGAATATGAAAGCTTAGGATAAGCAATGTATCACTCGTTGAAGGACTCAACTACAATCTTCTGAGCGTAAGTCAGCTTTGTGATATTGGTTATAAGATATGCTTCCAAGAGAATAAATGCACAGGTGAAAGCTGTGACAAAACTCAAACCTATAAAAGGAATAGTTTCTCATTCTTTTCACAGGTGAAAGCTTTGTGATATTGGTTATAAGATATACCTTCAATAACCGCTCTTTACACTATCCCTATAAAAGGAATAGTTTCTCACTCTTTTCACACACACAATCGTCCTTCGAAAAGCTATCACATTTCTCTCATCTTCTTAAAAATTCAAACTTTCCACACGAAAAGCGTTCATCTTCTCCGTCATGCCTCGTAAACCTCTCTCTCGAGCCAAAGAAGACCTCCACCTCTGTTCGCCGATCACAAAGAACATCCGCTCAAGCCGCACGGCTCTCAAAACACGGTCCCTCACACATTTCCTTGGTGGACGAAGACTCCTATAGCATGGAAGTTTCCTCAGCAGAACGAGGATCGAGTGGGTCTACTAACTCACCGCCAAAGGAGGGATCTTTACAAGTTTTTCACACTCCTACCACTCATCCGACCCCAGGTTCGAGCATTTCTACTCCCTCTCCGTTACAGACTCTTGAGGGAATACACAAATCCATCACCCTAATGCGTGAATCCGGGATGGATGATCATGCTGTGGAACAATTTGTGAAAAATTTTGGGTTCGATTCTGCTTCGGATGTTGAGACTGAGGTTAGGAAATTCGCAAGTCCTTTTGATTCTGCCAATGTTGAGAAACAGGATGTTGGTACATCAAAAGGAAAGGAAAAGATTAGTGCTGATATAGAAGAAACATATGACTCTTTAGAAGAAGGAGATGACACTGAGTCTAGGGTAAGGACTACTGATGACAATGATCTGCTGTTTGAGAACTTTCAAGCCTTTGGTGGGTTTGCAAAAGATACAAAATTTCGACCCAAACTGTTCAAGAGTCAACAACATCATGACTCTTTTCAAAACTTTTTGGCCCGAAAGGTAATGCCACATAAGACGGTTGATTTTGACTATCTTGATAGTCATGGTATTCTTGTCACTGAAATGTTTGAGAAGTTAGACTCGCTGACTTTTTGTACCGATTCTGAAGTTGTGTACCCTGAATTGGTGGCTTTATTTTATTCCAACTTGCATTTCACAAAGAACCCGAACAGAATGACCTTCACTGTTGGTGATTTTTGGTATGTTGTGTCTGCCGAACTGATAGCATCTCTCATTGGAGTAAGAGCGTCTGACTTTATGAAAATCGAGATTTCATCTAACGAAGTTTACAAGCTGATCACAGAAGATACTGACTATCGAAGGAGCATCGGGACACATATCAACTATTCTGCCATGCCTCTGATATACAGGATCGTGCACAAGATTCTCATTGGATGTATTCGTCCTAAAGCCTCATCCACTACTGATGTATCAAGGTACGAAGCTCGATTGATGGCTGCAATTGTAAAAGGCAAGTCTTTTTCGCTGGCACATACTATCATCTTTCAAATGTATCGCACTGTCACCAAACGAGCTGGTCAACTCCCTTATGGCGCTCTCATTACCAAACTGTTTCGAGCATTGGATGTCAAATCCCCCTCGAAAATGAAGAAAGAAATTCTGCTAGGTATGACAGTAGGAGCAGATACATTATTCAAGATGCATTTTTCTATCACTCCTGATGGCCGGATGGACAAGGATGGTCAGATCATCAAGATAGGTTGTGATCTTGATGATGCTTCAAAGAAGATCATTGCTGCAACATTGGTGAAATTGAAAGGAAAACCAAAACGAAAAGCTTTAAGAAAAGCTTCTGTGTCACCGAAGAAAGGGAAAAGAGTCAAGAAGGACTCCGTCTCCTCTGATTCTGAACAAACCATCTCAGGTGATGCCTCTCCTCTAAGCCAGAAGTCTTCGCAGGCTGCGATAGATGCACAGATTGCCGAGAAAATGGAAAAAGGAGAAACTACTCTACTGGAAAAGAGTAGTGCATTGGAAGAGAGTGCCACAGCCCTGTTTGAAGCACAGGAGAAGGCTGTTCTACAAACTGAAAACATAATTCGAGAATTGGACACTCAGATTCATGACAAAGCTCAAGAAGAAACAGCAAAACAGGCTAATTTGGAAGCTGCGACCCATGTCAAATTGCTTGAAGAAGCCAAAGCAGAAGCAGAGGCTACTGCCAAGGAACATGCCGAAGCAGATGCTTTATTAGAGAAAGAAAGCATTGCTCAAGCCCAACTTGCCGCCACAGCAGCTGCCACGAAGGTTATTGAGGATGAAAAGAAAAGAAAAGCTGAAGAACTTGCTGAAGCAGAGGCAAGAAGAGCAAAAAGAGAGGAAGAAAAGCAACAACTTCGCGAAGAATATTTTGAAGTTCTTCGCAGCGAACGAGCTCAACATGAAGAGCAGCGAACTGTTCTTGCTGACAAACTTGATCTTGCTAGTTTTACCAAAGAGGCTGACACTCAGGGGGAGAAATTGACAAAAGCAATTGAGAACTTCACATAGCTTCTCTTAAACATTCAGCAAGGGCAAGAAAAGATGCAGCAGCAAATCAATATTCTCCGGGCAGAACTCTTCAAACAAACTGATGCTCTTGCAAATCGCCTGAAATCCATTGAAAGCTGTCTACCAGTTGAAGACAAGAAAGCTCAAGACCAAGTTTCAGGGGATATGGTTATGTTTGCACAAAACCAAGTTTTGCTGGCCAGAGAAATGAAGAACTTAACAGATGTGTTCGATATGCGGCTGAGGGACTTGACTACCTTCAACCTTGTTCGTGTTCCCTTTGACATTGCCACATCCAAACCATCCTCTTCTTCCCAACCTCCAAAATGATCCTCCCACCTTCATGTTTTGTCGCATTTTCTATCATGGTTATGCTAGCATGCAATGTATTGACGTACTATAAATTGCATATTTAAATAAATTGCTTGCTTTATGACTTTCTCTGATCTTTTGATGCTGACAAAAAAGGGGAGATACACCAGATTGCTCAGTAAGTTTTCCCTTTATAAGCTCTATACCAGATTGCTCTGTAAGTTTTCCCTTTATAAGCTCTATCGTAATTCGAGAAAATGGTTTTGTCTCCATCAAAATATGGGGAGATTGTTAGGAAATTATTGTTATTTTTGACGTAAACAAAACCATTCGTGTCTTGATAGATAGAATTTGGTTGAACTTAAAGGACATGTATTTCACTGTGTTTATCTCTGACATATCCATCTTGATAGAAGCAGGCAAAACATATGGCAGAGGCACACTGGTTAGATGTTCGCACACTTCGATTTAATATTCCAACTAAATCTTATTTTCTGTTTGTTGCAGATTTAAATTCCCCACTAACGGTCGATGATCTGGAAAAGATTTCGATGTTAAGTCATATCATCATTGTGTTAATCAAAATGATTTCCTAAAGGTTTTCCTTTTAAAGGTTATCCTGATTGCCAATTCAATGTTTAGGCAAATACCTTATTTAGATTCTTTATTTAAAGATCTTCGATATATTTGTATGTGCGAATATATCTTTCCAAACTTTCTAGTGTATCTTACCGTAAAAGACTAGTGATCTTTTGTCAATCAACCAACGGCTAGTTTTGGTGATTGATCCTCGGAGTGGATCTGTCCAGCGGGGAGCTTGGAGGACGAGGACTATAAAGAGCACGAAGTTCAAAGAACGGAGGGTAACCAAAAAGATTAACAGATCTTATTCAAAGAGAGTTTCATCGTTTGTCTAAAAGCACTTTAGTGAATCTTGTAAGAGAGAGTGAAGCAGAGAAATAGTGCTGAGTGAAAAATCTTGGTAGAGGCATAGTCCGCTTCTATTGAAGCAGTGGAAGTTTAAGCAGTCACTCGTGTATTCTGTAATCTCTTATTTGGATACTTAGTGAAATCCAGCCAGTAGGCTGTTAGTGTGGGAGAGTGGACGTAAACCCTCAAAAGCCGAACCACTATAATCTCGTGTGCAACGCTTTCCTACTCTTTTTGCCTCTATCAACTGCATTTATCAACCATCTGGCAGAAGCACTGCAATACTTTGCTATCACTTGTGTTATCTCAATTTCGATTATTTTATTAATTCCGCATTATTTGTCGAAATTCGATATATACACCTATTCACCCCCTCTAGGTGTATAGCCTAGCCTAGAACAACAAATAACACCGAAATCTGATTTGAACCGAATTGCTTGATGAACTGGTAACTGCTAGCGATCATTAGCTTCCACGTAGCTTACTCTTAAAATATCAATTTGCTTACAGTAGGGTCAAATTCTGGTTGGTTTTTATGCCTGAATTTCTTGAGTTAGCAAAGCTCAACCAGGTCTCTCAACATAGAAGCAAACTAAAGGCACCAAGGCGAGACCTTAATTTTTGCTGGCATGTGCATTCCCCAGTCCGAGTCAAAGATAAAAGGCCTTCTTCAATGTTTTCAAGTCATGATGTTAATAAAATCACAGCTGACAGAAACCAAAAAGTTGGTACAAGATGACCTACTTGGTTCCCTCTCTTGTACTTTCAGAAAGGGAGAGATTTTGATTTCCGAGCATCGAACATGACTATTAAGATCAAGGTTCAACTTCTATTTGAGGTTTCAAAAGTACTTTCTGAACAAAAGCTCACAGTGTAGAACCACAGATCGTCATTTCAGCTAATCTCAATCTTATAATCCTACTGACCCTGAGTCATCACGAGCATCATCAAGAGGTCATGAGAATCCATCCTCACCACATAAAGTCAACCTTCCTCAGCAAAAGAACGAACTACGGAGCAAATTCTAGGAATAGAATCAAAAAGAGAATCACACCTGTAGCACCAAAACAGGGTCCGAGGATATCCCACCAGAGTGATCCACAGTGGGAATAAGCTTCCGGAGCTCCAAAGTGGGCGCGAAATCCCCGAAATCATCCACCAATGAGCTCGTCTCAGCCTCAACAAACAGCACGCCCTCGGCATTGCAATCAATCTCGATCCGGCCATCTTCATCCCTCTTCAATCGCCCGGCCAATGGGTAAAACAGCACCAATGCTCTGCTCAGCGCCTCTTTCAGCACTTTGGCATCGAAGAAGTCAGCAGATCCGGTCGGCCGGTAGAAGTACACGCTCAGCGTGTGCTTGCGGGTGGCCACCGAGTCCACGTTGGTAATCCACAGGGTACGTCTCGGCGTGTCCTCAGCTGGACACACCATAGTGGACTCTTTGATGCTAATTGTCATTCTTGAAAATGCCGATGTTATTTGAGCGCCCCTTATGCTAATTTGTGTATTGAACTGGAACTGCAACACACATTATAGAAACAAGAATTTGCAAAAAGCATCAAATCTGTATTGAGCTTCCACACCGCAGTCTCCATCAGAAAGTTGGGGAAACCAAGTGGTTAGCTTTCTCTATCGACGTACGTTTGTTGCAGAAGAGTCATTCATCACCAGTTGACAAAGACGTTAAAAGACCCCCCCATTAGTTAAAAGAAGACTTCGTTGGAATTCATTGAACAGCTCAACTCCACTAAAAAAAAAAAAAAAACGAGCGGTAATCCTTGCAGTCAGACCCACAAATCTGTGGCTATGCTCAACCAGACACTCTGAGAAAACACAAGCACAAGGTGTCAAGCGACAGTGATCGCTCGACGTGATCTGCCTAAGAAATGGCGGCAAGGCAACTCATGACATGTCCAAATCAAATGCAAAACAAAGGAAGATAAGATAGAAAATGCAAGAGCTGTCCACTTCCCTCAGCACAAAGGGTTTCTTGCGAACCTACCAAGAACCACCAGCGCGCTTCAATGGAGGCAAAACAGTGTCCGTGTCGAAGAGCAGAAGAAACCCAAGAAGAGGATGGGGAGAGGGAGGAGGAGAGAGAGAAGAGGTAGGCCTTGCTGACCGTCCACTGTCATTTTGAAAGTGTGTGCTGCACATAACAGCCAAAAAAAAAAAAGATGCGATTTTTGGTGATAAGCATGGCACGACCTCACTCTCATCCACAGTATATCGGGCCTTACTATGCTGATTGACAGTGTCATGCACGGGCCTTGCTATGTGACAGTGAGCGCTTCAATACCAGCCACAAATGCTTGCTGATTGACAGTGGCAAGCACGGTGTGTCGGGCCTTGCCATGTGGCTGGCGCATAATAGGGAAAAAAAAAATTCTTCTCTTGCTCTCGGCTCTGTCTATCGTCTAAGAGTACGTTGGAGGAGTTCAAAATCCTATCCAATGCATGGTCGCCACGTCGACTGTGTCGCTACGATCTGTGCATCCATCTGGCAGAAGTTAGTCATGGTCGTGTCTTAAACATCCGTTCATTATCGTCAGTAGCAATAGACTATGAACCAATCTTCTCTTTCTCTCGGCTCTGTCCCTCGTCTGAAACTGTTGGACAAGCTTGAGCCCTTCATCTGGCGGCGCCACAGCCGGCCACTGGCGGGCCAGTCTCCGGCGTGGTAACCCCCTGGAGAGCGAGAGCTGGCTCGCACGTGAAGAGACGAGCGAAGAGGATAGCATGCTGGGGTTCGGAGGCATGATAGCCGGTGCATGAGGAGCAGCAGAGAAGCGGGAGAGGTAAAAAAAAGGCATCCGGTAGCATTGGCGATTCGGTAACTCATGGGGTTTTAAAAAAGGGTCAATACCACCAAAATACCAAACTGGTACACATGTGACAATCTTACCCCAAATTATTTTTTTGACTATGCAAAACCCAAAATTGATACATCTGTGACAAATTTATCCCAAACTAGTAAACCTTGACAAATTTACTCTCCGTTAATTTTCGTAAAATTTTATCGTAAAATTGCAAAGTTGGATGACACGTGGCTATTATCAGGTATACACGTTACCCTATGTTTGCTATATGTGTATCAATTTGAAATTTTTCGTGGTATTAACTCAATTTAACTGAAATTAACAAAGGGTAAATTTGTTATATGTATACCAGTTTGAAATTTTTTATGGTAAAAAAAGTAGTTTGAGGTAAATTTGTCACAATTATACCAGTTTAGGGTTTTTTATGGTTAAAAAAATAGTATGGGTATATTTGTCACAAGTGTATTAGTTTGGTGTTTTTGATGGTAAAAAAAATAGTTTGGGGAAAATTTGTCACAGGTGTACCAGTTTAGGATTTTTCGTGGTATTAACCCTTTTCAAAAAATGCAAAAAATCACCAATAAGCTGAATTTATTAGGTTTTACCAACAAAAAAAAACCTCGAATTTTAGCATTTGTGTTCATTATATTCAAAACTTTTTTTACCCCAAACTTTTACTTTAATCCCAATTCTGCCAGTCTAATATCCGAAAAAACCCTCAACTTTAACATTTGTCCCAATTATATCCAAAGCTTTTCTTTTTTCTCCTAAAAAATCACAAACTTTTACTTTTATCCAAATTCTACTACCATCAGCCTTTTGTTCATAATCACCGTTAGTTAATCCTACGTGACTCAAGTTTTCTTGTTGAATTTACCAATAAATTTTTGAAATTTAGAAACAGTAGGTTTCGGGGACAATGAGATTTTAAAAATCATCGTAATATCTCCATGTCTAGTTGTTCTTTGGATTGTTGAGTGCTAAAAATAATACAAAACGCGTCGTCTTGAGTGACTATATATATCTCAACAATATATAGAGAAAACAAGCAACAAAAGAGAAGTTCGAAATTTTTCCATGTCAGCTTTGCTGATGTGTAATACATCAATGACGTGAAAATGCCACGTAAGATTAACGGCAGAAGAACACTAGAAGTGCCAATATTTATGTACGGCGCTCACTTTAGTGTCAATTTTTTTTTCGGATCACTTCAATGCTAATTTTTTTGAAAAATGTTTATTTCAGTGTCAAGTCTTACGTGGCTTACCGGAAATCGTGCGTGGCGCATACGTGGCTCGCCAGATATCCTTGTCAGCATTAAAAAAAATGCCAAAAACTAACAAAAAATTCCACCTAATAAGCTCAAGTATAGAAATTAACTAAATAACAAAAAAGTAAAAAAAAAAAATGGCACCTCAAGATCTATAGCAGGGCGAGGGCTGTGCAATCCCTCGCTGCAACCGCACCACCGTCGCCGGCGGGAGCTGGTTGGCTGTGGGTCGGCGACCCCCAACCACTGGATGACGGGGCTGGGCGAGGGCTAGTTGCCCTCGCCCAGACTTGGGTGGTGTAGGGACTGAGATTGTTCTTCCTCTTCTCTCGTCCGCCATATCCGTTTCTTCTCTCTCTCTCTCTCTCTCTCTCTCTGACAGACTACTGCGTTTCACCATGGCGTCAGAAGCGAAAGCCCGTTGTCGGAGCAACCCAAGGTGAGCAAGAAGGCCGCCAAGAAAGAGGAGGCCAATTTCAATAAGCTGCGCCGCCGACCTAGATCTGGGCGATGGTCGCGGCCCTTACCTAGGTTGGGCGAGGGTCGTCGGCCCTCGCGCATGCCTTACCGAGATCGACACCGCGTGGATTTGGAAACATCCGAGGAGGCGAAGGCAAGAGGGGGGAGATTCCCGCGGCGCAACTATCCCTCCGTGCGTCCCTCACCGCTCTTTCTCTCTGTCTCTCTCTCGGTCCAAGACCAGAGGTTGTCGAGCCTCAAAAACAGGGAGCCAATCAGTATAATTAGATCCTCTTTATCTCTGACTCCAATTCAATCTCAATCCTCGTCAAACTCGAAAAACATAACAAGAATCCCCTCAAATTTCAACAGGTTCAGGCCCGAATCAAAGGAAGAAAGAATGGGAGGAGGAAGGGAGGGTTTCCCAGATCTGCATTTGCTTGTAAGGGCTTGAAATGCAAAGAGGGACGATGCACAAGAATCAACCAGATCTACGCTTGCTGGTTCAACCCCCCTCCACCGTCCAGTGGTCGGTGGTCGCCGGAAGTCCAGCCGACAAGTCCCTACCCATCGCTGGCAGGCGGCGGCGGCGGTGAGGGTTTAAAGCCCCACGCCGCTGCAACCTTATGCATTTGATTGTTGCGATTTTTTTTAAATTTTTGATTTGTTATGTTTTTTGTTTAATTATCATTTTTAAGTTGAATGGACACTAGGTGGATGCCACGTGGACTGATTATTTAAAAAAATTACCACGTAATATTAAAAAGTTAATAAAAAATTTCACGTGTACTCTTTGGTCGGAATTAGCACTTAACCAATCATTTTTGGCATTAAAGTGATCACCGTACACAAATATTGGCACTTAAGTGAGCCACCGGCGAAAAAAAATTGGCACTAAAGTGAGCGCCGCATACAAATATTTGGTCATTCAGGTGTTCTTCTGCTTAAGATTAACTAATGATGATTATAGAAGGAAGACTAAGGATGGTAAAATTGGGACACAAGTAAAAGTTGCTGATTTTTTATGAGACCAAAAAAATTTAAACATAATATGGGATATATATGCTAAAGTTGAGGGCTTTTTTTTTTTGTACCAGACCGGTAAAATTAGGACAAAAGTAAAATTTTTCGGTAAATTGGATCAAAAGTAAAAATTAGAGATTTTTTATAAGACAAAAAATTTTGGATATAATTACCATAAATATTAAATTTGGAGTTTTTTTGGATATTGAGCCATTTTTATTGGTCTGATCAGAGTGATTGGTCGAAGAAAGTTTAGCCGAGGAGAGTTGGTAGCCGCTGGATTTTCCCCTCGATCTCGTCGTAGGAAACCACGGACGGAGCAGGAGGAAGATGAACAGTCTTTGGTAAAGAATAGAGGAAAAGAAAACCAGAAAGGATGGTCCATGTCAGAATGTCGAAGCTTCATTTTACCCGAAGGCCCGCCGTGGAAAACGGAAATTTTTTTTAGGGTTAATATAATGAAAAACCTTAAACTGATATATCTCTGATAATTTATCATAAATTAATTTTTTTATTATGAAGTACCTTAAATTGATATACCTGCGATAAATTTACATTTCGTTAAATTGAGTTAGTATCACGAAAAATCTTAAATTGATAAACTCGTGACAAATAAAGGGTAAAAATCCTAAATTGGTATATTCGCCCACTGCCACGTGTCATCCAACTTAGCAATTTGATAGTTAAATTTAATAAAAATTAACGGAGATTAAATTTACCATAGGTACACCAGTTTGGGACAAATTGATCACAATTGTATCATTTTGTTTGGGATAATTTATCACATGTGTACCATTTTGGTATTTTCCATGGTATTAACTCAAAATTTTATGGCTAAGTTGGTAAAATCAAAGAATTTAAAACTGAATTGATATCGATATAATAAATTTGGGATTGACTGGATAATTTTCCCGATTTATAAATTTAGATTAAACCAAAATTTTGAAGACATAACACGTTGAGGCGGGCTTAAAGTCGATTTCTTATGATAATGTTTTTGTTGTCGAAGAAGATGGTCGAGCAAACTAAGAGATAGAAGTATAATCGAGAAGAGATGAATAAAAAAACAAAACAAATAAAGTCATCGACATATGATGATTGAAAGATCGCGCATGCGTAAAGATCTAATTACCTATAGATCCATGAAAGATCGTGCAAGTCCCATGAATCAGTTAAATTCATAACTTTTTTGCATGCCCATGTAACTTTAGTAAAGAGTAGCTAGCAAAAGTACACTTTAGTGTAAAAAATTATGTACGAAGATCACTTCGTACACTTTGGTGTAAAAAAAAAAAACTCCTTATACAATTTCTTTTATTCAAGTTTGAAGAAAGCAAGTGACCAACCCCTGTTGAAATGACATGAGTGATCTCATCAAGATAAAATTTTTAATCAATCTTTTCCTTTTCTTTATTTTCCCTTTAGGCTCCGTTTGTTTCACGGAAAATATGACGCTTTCGGAAAACATTTTTCAGGAAGTCATTTTTCAGGAAAATGATATTATTTTTTGATGTTTGGCTAAAGTCTGAAAATGACCCGGAATATGTTTTCCGCTGTTTGGTATGAGAAATTGGATTTGATTTTTTCTCATGAACTATTTTTAATTAAAAAAATTGTTTTAATTTTTCTTAACATTTCGAATTCTTTTAATTATTTAACTTTTTAAATTTTTTCCCATTTCCTTTTTATTTTTATTTTTATATTTTTCCTTTTGGTTTCGGCTGATCGTTGGTCATGGAAACTGCCTGCGATCGGCCGTAGACAAGCTTGAGGCTCAGCCGATCGTTGGCCAATGCGATCGGCCACGAACGAGCTCGTGACTTGACCGATCCTAGCTATCTCGGGCTCACTCTAGGCTGAGCCCTGCCCATACTCTATTGATATATCCATCTCTTCCCTCTTCGAATCACATGCCAATACACTCAGTTTTCACATCACATGCCTCTTAATTTTCCCTTTTATCCATGACAACTACATGAAAATAATGAATCAAAGCAACAAACTGCGATGTTAGAAAGTTTCTGGGATCTATCTCATTCCTAATCATGCGCCAATTCTTGCAACCAGAATTTCACATCGATTGGCCATGGCGAAATCTTTCGATTTTCCATCCGAATTAAAACCAAATTGAACACCGCACAATCCCAGAAATCGTGAATCACACAAACGGATTCCGCCACGAATCTTTCTCGTTCACAAATTTAATCGAACATCTAAGCGACACTGCGACGGAAACTACGAGTTCTAAGGCTTGCACAGTCTCAACCAATCATACGGCCACTTCGATGGTACACGAGCAGAATTCTCCATGAAAATTCTAGATTCACCAGGTAAAAAAAAAAATTCATTTCACAGCCACACAGCATATACACACGCACACACGCATGGAGAAACGAAAAAAAATTCTCACGGAGGACGGGGGGGGGGGGGGATTATCAGAGAGTGCATCCGCAGAAGATGAAGAAGCAGCAGAGCATCGCGGCCAGGGCTAGGGACTCCAGCACCGTGATGACCGTCCATCCCCAATCGAGCGGCAACGAGCGTCGGCTCTATCTCAAGTGCCTCCTCGTAAGCCTTCGCCGCCTCCTCCTTGGATCTCTTGGCCTCGTAGCACTGCCCTAATAGCAACAGAGCCTTGGCGCCACAGCTCAGCGTCACGGCCTGATTCAAATCGTCAATGGCCGAGTCGACCCGCCCGCGCCGGCTGAGCGCGAACTTCGGCCCGGTCCTCCGGAAGAGCGCGACGCCCTTCTCCCGATCGGTCAGCGACTTGGAGACCAAGGGGGAGAGAGCGACGTCGAGCGAGTCGAGGGCCGAGGTCTTGAAGCCTTGCAAGTCCAGGGCCAGCGCCTTGAGGATGTGAGAGGCGGCGTCGCGAGGGTCGAGCGAGATGGCCTCGTCGGCCTCGGCGGCCGCGTCCTGGGCGAGGGAGGAGGCGGCGGAGTGGGAGGGGGCGGATTTGGCCTGGGCGAGGAGCTGAGCGTCGCGAGACGAAGTGGTGCTTGGCGCGGAGGTTATTGCGGAGACGGAGAAAAGAGGGACAAGAGCCGCGCGAGAAGAAGAGGAAAATGATCTCCGCTTTTTAGAAGGGGAGATCGTTTTCCCTAATTTTAAGAGTAAATTTTCTGTTGACCAAAAAATATTTTCTTTGACTTTATATTTTCTGCCCTCCAAACATCAGAAATTAAGAAAATTATTTTCCAGAAAAAAATTTTCCTTGAAACAAACGGAGCCTTAGACTACATTTATTTCTCGAAAATGAGATCTTTTTTCGGAAAATATTTTCCTTAAAATTATTTTCCAGAAGAAATAATAATATTTTTCGTTGTTTGGCTACACTACAAAAAAGCTCCGGAAAATATTTTTCTATCGTTTGGTATGAAAAATCGAATTTGATTTTCCTCCATGGACTCATATTCATATATTTTTTTTTGTTTTTTCTTTGCATTTTTAATTTTTAATTTTTTTTCTCTTTTATTTGTTTTTACTTTTTTTTCCTTCTAGTTTCGGCCGGTTGCCGATTACGGCGATGGCTAGCGACTGGTTGCAGGCAAGCACAAGGCTCAGCTAGTCCCGGTGATCTAGGGCTCACTTGAGGCCGGTGAGCTCAGGGCTCACCAGATTTGAGCAGATGCTGCACAAGCCATATGGGAAATGCCATTTTTCTTGCATCAGGTATCCCTAAATTGCTCAAGACATCTTTCGGACACTATCAAATTACTCAAAAAGATCTCTTCTTATGTTCGAAAAGTCGTAAAACCGCTCGCGATCATACTGAAATGAAGAATATATTATGACTCAGACCAAAATTCGAGACATATATTATGACATACGGGGGCAAGAACAACGATGGATCATGGGCTATCACCGAATTGAGAAAGAGCTTTTCCAAAAATGATCAGAACAACCATCCACAACAAGAACAATGACCCATTAAGAAAGAAATCTCTGTCAATATGTATGGCCTGTTCTAAGAGGAAGCAAACCTTTAGAAGAAAGGTAAATAATAATTGTAACTGGGCCTTGTAATATTTGGTGATTACAATAAATTTTAGCTATGCTTGGATCTAGCAAGCTTGGAGCTTGTCGGCCTCGGGCGTACCCGAGATCATTGGGATTAGTCGAGCCTCGAGCTCACTGACCCGCATCATGACCGATTATTGGGCTGCCAGGTTCATGGTTGGCGGATGAAGGAGGAAGTAGCAGTGAGCGGAGGAAGGAGGAAGAAGAAGGAGAAAAGAAAAGAAAAAAAAAGAAAAAAAAAAAAGGAAATACAGTTTTCGAAATTTTGAAAAACAAATAAAAAATGAAAAGAAAGTAAAAAAATAATTATAAAGAAAGGAAATGTGGATGCGAGGAGGAAGGAAAGATGAAGAAAATGTTTTTGTCTTCTTGCTCTTCATAAAAAGAGGAAAATATTTTCCTCACTTCTGAAAAGGTTTTTTTTCCATGAATGGAAAATATTTTTGTAGACTAGCTTATTTTTTGCAAGCCAAATGCTTGTAGATCCGAAATAAGGTTTTTAGAAGTTGTTTTTCGCGAAACAAACATGGCTAATCTAATTGCTAGCGCTGTTTAGAGTCACACATTATTAAGGCCATAACTTAAATAATTTCAAATTTGCACCTGGTGAGATTATCTTTCGGTTTGCTCCCACAATCTATCTTTTAATATTATTATAATAAATCATGGTTTATTCTATATCGAAGTGGTGGCATATGCGTATGCGAGCATATTGGGATATGAAGATTTTTTGCCGCTTCCGTTATTGCTGCTGGGTTTAGGTATTGGGCTTGCTTCTATTGGATCATGACACGCTAAATGAGCTTAAAAAGGGATATGACACATCACGATTGTGTCATGGGCCGGTTTTATCTAGCGTTCCCAATATCGTGCGGCACTCAAGAATCACTCTCGAGTCAGCCTCTTCCGCTCACGTTCACACACTCACTCGGCTCAAGGGGCGCACACGAACACACAAGAGAGAGTGAGGAGAAACTCTTTTCTCATTCAATTTTCGGATGCCTTTACAATGGGGGATCAGCCCCCTTTTATACATAGCTCGGGTCAAAGGAAGACCCCTCGGGTCAACCCAGTTCAGCCACAAAATCGCCCACTAGCTCCACCGAATCACTGTTCACGGGCACTATTCATGTTAGTCATACAATCCCAGTCAGCCTCCATGTCAGCCCTTCCCTCTACTAGGTCCATTATCTCACAAAGACTTTTGAGGCACATGGACAACAGCTGGACATTAGGTGGATCGGTGGGGCCCAGGTAGGTACACGTCAAGTCGCTCGCTGGTCGCCCGCTTAATCCTTGCTCGATCGCCTAGTTGAGCGCTGGGTGTGCTCTGGTCGACCGTCGTTCGTGCGCTGATCGAGCGCTGGTCGAGCGCTGGTCGATCGCCGCTTGGGCACTGGTCGAGCGCTGGTCGATCCTACATCGTGCATGGATCGATCGCCTCGCCAACTCGCATGATCTTTGCATCAATCACTCGGCCAACCCACTTGATCCTTGCATCGTTCACTCGGCCGCCCGCTCGATCGTTCCGCTCGTTCACTTGCATCGTTCCATGGCCGCTCGCTTGGTCAAGCGCCACGATCCGTGGATCGATCGCCTGGCCGTGTAGCATGGCCCATGGATCGATCCGTGGATCGATCACTCGATCGTCCACCCGGTCGCCCTGCTCGATCCACGGGTCGATCCCCCGATCGTGCAGGGTTGTTCATTGCTCGGCCGCCCAGCCGTCCTGCACGATCCGCGGGTAGATCACCCGGTCGTGCAGGGTCGATCACGCATCGATCCGCTGGCTGTCCCGAATCATGTCCCAATCGATCGATCATCCGTCCGCTTGGCTACACTTAGGCACGATTCCTCATGGGTCACGGATTGATCTGTCGGTCGATCCGAAGGATGCATCGCGGTCAAATTTGGGTCGAAATTTAACGGACCGTGATACTCTCCCGCACCAAGTCGGGCAACGCCCTCATTGCCTTCTTCCTTATGGAATGCCTTGATCTCTTCTCAAAACTGCCATAGGGCCTCCTCCGGCTCCCAAGTCGCCTCGTCCTCCGAAAGACCTCGCCACTGGATCAAGTATTCCCGCCTTGGCCCCCGATACCTCTTCCGGATCACCCGGCCAGCCAGGATCTTTTCAATCTCCCGATCATAGGAGGTCTTTACCCTAATGGGCGCTCGATGTGAATCCCCTCGATCGGGATCAACTTCATCCTCATGGAATGGCTTTAACATGTTCACATGGAACACCGGGTGCACCTTCAATCTGGTCGGCAGTTCTAACTTGTACGCCATCGGCCCAATCAGTTTGATCACTAAGAACGGCCCTTCGTAGCGACGAACCAGTGCCTTATGCACGTCCCTGTAGCGTAGGACATGATGCATTTTCACCAACACTTAGTCCCCAATCTGGTACTTGACGTGTCGACGCCTCTTGTCCGTCCACTTCTTCATCCTCTCGGTCGCCCTATGCAATGACGCCCGGACCAAGTCAGCACGTTCTTGCCATTCTTGCGCACTCTTGTATACCGCAGGACTACTCCCCCGGTAGCCCGTCACAACCATGCTCGGAGTGAGCGGTTGCTGCCCGGTCACGATCTCAAAGGGACTCTTGCCCGTAGACTCGCTTCACTGCAAGTTGTATGAGAACTGGGCAACGTCCATCAACTTTGTCCAGTTGCTTTGAGTCGCTGTCACATAGTGCCTTAAGTACACTTCCAAGAGCGCATTGACCCGCTCCGTTTGGCCGTTGGTTTGGGGATGCAAACTCGTGGAAAACTTGAGGTCCGTCCAGAGCAATTTGAACAGCTCGGTCCAGAACTTCCCCGTAAATCAGGGATCCCGATCACTCACGATTGATCGCGGTATGCCCTAATACTTGACAATGTGCTTCAAGAACAGCTTGGCCGCCTCCCCAGCTGGGCAATCCTTCGTGGCCGGCACGAACATCGCATATTTGGAGAACCGATCAACCACCACCATGATCGTCTGGTACGCTTCCGCCTTGGGCAACCCTACAATAAAATCCATGGAAATGCTTTCCCACGGCCGTTCGGGAACAAGCAGCGGCTCCAACAACCCGGCCGACGCTCGTTGTTCAAGCTTGTCTTGTTGGCACACCAAACAAGTACGCACATAAGCTTCGACGTCATCCTGCAATTGTGGCCAGAAGTACCTGTCCTCCACGAGTGCCAATGTGCGGTGGATTCCTGGATGTCCCGCCCATGTAGTATCGTGGCACTCGCACAATACCTCCCGCCTTAGGTTCCCTTGGAGCGGTACGTACAAGCGTTGTCCTTTGGTATAAAGAAGATCGTCTTCACACCAAAATCTTCGAGTCTTGCCCTCTCGCGCGTATCCAAGGAGGGCTTTCGCCGTTGGGTCATGTTGGAGCCCCTCCTTGATCCGCTCGGTCCATGGGCATTCTGGTCGGCTCAGTGTCGCCAATTTAGCCTTCCTGCTCAAGGCGTCCGCCACGGAATTGGCCTTCCCCGGTTTGTACTCGAGCACATAATCAAACTCCGCCAGGAAGTTTTGCCATCGCGCTTGCTTCGGACTCACCTTCTTTTGAGTTTAGAAGTAACTCGTGGCCACATTGTCCGTCCTCACGACGAACCGCGACCCCAAGAGGTAATGACGCCATGTGCGTAGACAATGCACCACGACCGTCAATTCCTTCTCTTGAACCGTGTATCGCCGCTCGGTATCATTCAACTTCCGGGACTCATAAGCCACCGGATGTCCATCCTGCATCAATACACCACTAAGAGAAAAATCAGAAGCATCGGTCTCTACCTCATATGGCTTGGCGTAGTCGGGCAGCACCAGGACTGGTTCTTCGACCATGGCCTGCTTTAGCCGATCAAACGCCTCTTGACACACGTCCGTCCACTTCCACGGCCTGTTCTTCTTCAGCATGTATGTGAGTGGCACGGTGATCATTGAGTAGACACGAACGAACCGACGATAGTAATTCGCCAGCCCGAGAAAGCATCTCAGCTCCGGCACCTTGGTGGGTGGCTCCCACTCGACAATGGCCCGGATCTTGGACAAGTCCATCCACACATGTCCCTCACCGACCATGTGTCCTAGGAATGGAACTTCCCGTTGTGCAAACACGCACTTTTATTTTATACAAATAATTGATTCTCCCTCAAAACTTGAAACACCCGCTTGAGATGTTTCACATGCTCCTCAAGCGTTTGGCTATATATCACAATGTCATCCAGGTATACAACCACAAACCGATCAAGGAAGGGATGCAGTACCTTGTTCATCAAGGTGCAGAAGGTTGCCGGGGCGTTGGTCAAGCCGAATGGCATGATTAGGAACTCGTATGAGCCGTACCGAGTAACACACGCCGTCTTTGGTTCGTCCCCTTCAGCAATCCATACTTGGTAGTACCTCGACCGCAAGTCCAGCTTCGTGAACCATCTTGCAGCACCAAGGTGGTCGAACAAGTCCACAATGAGCGGAATTGGATACTTGTTCTTGATGGTTAGCTTGTTCAATGCCCTATAATCAATGCACATACGGAGCGATCCGTCATGCTTCTTTTGGAACAACACAGGGGCACCGAACGGGGCTTTGGACGGTCGGATATAGCCGGCGTCAACCAACTCCTTGAGTTGTCTCATCATCTCTTCATGTTCCGGAGGGACTATGCAATAAGGGGCCATGGCCGTAGGTCGAGCATCGGGGACCAGCTCAATCCTATGGTCGACTTCCCTCTTGGGTGGCAACTTCTTGGGCAACTCCGAGGGCATTACATCATCGAATAAGGTCAGCACCTCGTCCACTTCACCTGGCACTTGTTCACAAGCATATTCAGCATCATCCACCACCATGGTTGCCGAGAAAGTCGTCTCACCCCTTCGAACTCCTTTCGACACTTGCATAGCCGAGAGAGTCTTTTGATGCCGCCCGGACTCACGTCGAACCGGAACGACACATTGCCCACGCGGGTCCAATATACAAATACAATCGACACATGGGACCAGAAAAGCTTTGATCCCATCTAGGAATCCCAATCCAATGACAAGATCATAGTCATCCATCGGAATTACCTTAATCGACTCCTTGCACCGAAATGGACCGAACTGGATGTCCACGTCCCGGACCAATCCGCTCGTCGGGACTTCCTCAGAATTCACGGTTTTGAGCCAGTCGGCTCCTTCCTCAACCCGTAAGTTGAGTTTCTTCGCCGCTCCCTCGGACATGAACAAGTCGGATGTGCCAGTATCAACGAGCGCACTAACCTTGGTACCATCGATCACCACGTCCGCAAACATGAGTCCCCTGAACGGCTTGGCATCCTGGACGTTGATGGTGTTCAGGATTTTCAACGATTCTAGCCGGACTTCCTCTCTCGCCTCCTTACAAGCCTGCCCTTTGTCCATCGCCTTCATGACCGTCACCTTGCCCTGGTTTACGCAGTCCCTGGCAAAGTGAGGGCCAGAACACTTGAAGCATTCAAGTTTCTTGCCTTTCGCTTGGCTCGACTCCGCCCGATACTCCGTTCGATCCTTGGAGTAAGTCGATCGCGGTTTGCTAACCATCATGTGTTGCGGCTTGGATCGGTCTCCCGCACCAATAGCCTTGTCGCCTCTAGGTTTTGAGTCTCTCCTGTCCGTCGGGCTAGACTTGTATTCAAGGATGCCTTCGGCCGTAGTCATGGTCGTCGCGACGTAGTCGCGTTTTGCCGTTTGAGCTCCATCTTCACCCGCGGCTTGAGGCCACCAATGAATTGGTAGTATGCCTCAGTCTCAGATAGGGACGGGATTTGAAGTTTCAACTCAGAAAACTTCCTCACGTACTCACGGATCCCAGCCTTTTGTTCAAGGCGTCGCAGCTCATCACGGGCTTCCTCCTCAGCATAGGCAGGGAAGAATTGCTTCCGAAACTCCTCTTGGAATGCTTCACACGTCCTGATGGGCTCGGCTCCCCCATCGTTGCACCAGTTACGCCACTGCAGCAAGGCGTTCCCGGTCAGGTACATGGCCGCCATACTCACCCGCAAAGTGCCATTGGACACTCCATGAGTGTCGAAGTACTGGTTCATGAACCAGAGGAAGTTATCAACTTCCTTAGCCACACGGGAGCCACCGAACTCCTTTGGCTTGGGTGCATCCATCCGTAGAGCAACTTGCATGGTCGTCACACTACTCGCACAAGCCGCCTCCAACACGACCACTTTGGTCTTCATCTCAGCCACTTCAACACGCAGGCCGTGACCATGGCCTCTAGGGCAGCCCGAGTCTCGTCCGTGGTAGAAGTAAGAGTACTAAACAACTCACCACGGAGCTCCACCACTTCGTCTCTGAGCTCGAGCATCTCATCTCGCAGCCCCTTCCGGTCAGTGGCCTCCTTCTCGTTGCTAGACTCTTCCTCGTCACCTTTGTCGGCACGAAGCTCATCTAAGGCTTGCTCGAGCTTGTTCATGTGGGCCTCCATATCCCGAGTCACTCCCCTAGACACACCACGTTCACGCCTGGCCTGAGCCAAGGTTGGCTCAAGGGTCCGTCCCGCACGATTCTCCACAAAGAGCTCGGACTCGTGCGACGGATTAGCAACACCTTGACTCCTCGCCATTTCACCGAGAATCGAATGGCTCTGATACCAAATGTCACGGGCCGGTTTTATCTAGCGTTCCCAACACCGTGCGGCACTCAAGAATCACTCTCGAGTCAGCCTCTTCCGCTCACGCACACACACTCACTCGACTCAAGGGGCACACACGAACACACAAGAGAGAGTGAGGAGAAGCTCTTTTCTCATTCAATTTTAGGATGCCTTTACAATGGGGGATCAGCCCCCTTTTATACACAGCTCGGGTCAAAGGAAGACCCCTCAAGTCAACCCGGTTCAGCCACACAACCGCCCACCAGCTCTACCGAATCACTGTTCACGGGCACTACTCATGTCAGCCATCCAATCCCAGTCAGCCTCCATGTCAGCCCTTCCCTCTACCAGCTCCACCAGCTCACAAAGACTTTTGAGGCACATGGACAACAACTGGACATTAGGTGGATCGGTGGGGCCTAGGTAGGTACACGTCAAGTCGCTCGCTGGCCGCCCGCTTGATCCCTGCTCGATTGCCTAGTCGAGCGCTGGGAGTGCTCGGGTCGACCGCCGTTCGTGAGCTGATCGAACGCTGGTCGATCACCGCTCAAGCGCTGGTCAATCCTGCATCGTGCATGGATCGACCGACTCGCCAACTCGCATGATTTGTGAATCGATCACTCGGCCAGTCCTTGCATCGTTCACTCGGCCGCCCGCTCGATCGTTCCACTCGTTCACTTGCATCGTTCCATGGCCGCTCGCTTGGTTGAGCGCCACGATCCAGGGATCGATCGCCTGGCTGTGTAGCATGGCCCATGGATCGATCCGTGGATCGATCACTCGATCGTCCACCCGGTCTCCCTGCTCGATCCGCAGGTCGATCCCCCGATTGTGCAGGGTTGTTCACTGCTCGGCCGCCATGCACGATCCGCAGGTCGATCACCCGATCGTGCAGGGTCGATCACGCATCGATTTGCTGGTTGTCCTGGATCATGTCCCGATTGATCAGCCGATCGATCATCCATCCGCTTGGCTACACTTAGGCACGATTCCTCATGGGTCACGGATTGATCCGTCGGTCGATCCAAAGGATGCATTGCGATCAAATTTGGGTCGAAATTTAACGGACCGTGATAATTGCACCATTGATTTTAAGCTTGGCAAAGAGATAAAAGCCTTTCTGTGTGGGGCATAGATTGGGCCTTTTGGGGCAAACTTTTTGGGAGAGTACGACATGCCTTTGCTCATCGGTATCTTTTAATGCCATGTCTTGTCAGAGAAATCAAATTTGAATGCTCCTACCGGTCATAGCCCTATATAAAAGCATGTGTCGAAGGGTAAAATTTTGAGCTCGGAGACAGGTTTGGTCATTGGGTAGAAAAATCGATTTAATTTGAATCAGGTGAATCTCTAACAGCTTGATTTTCGGATTTTAGAGTTTCGATGCAGAAGGATAATCGGAAAGTCTCGAACATTGTATATAGTTTATGAATAAATTAATAATCCCTGGTCTTTACCTTCAATAATTTGGTTGATCGGTTAATTAACATTTGATATAAATGCACACGAATCTCACATCCGAATCACGACATTTCCTCACTTAGAGGTAGAGGTCTCAATGTAGGTCATTGACTCACTTTTATTCACTTAGGTCATATATGGATTCAACAAATTTAAAAAAAAAAGGATCAAATATGGGTTTAAGCTTATAAAGCTTATCAAATATAGGTCTTTACTTAACCCATTTTTGGCCCATGGCCTATAGTTTCTCAAGCACCTACTTGTAAATGAGCCTCAACTCAAGAATATTAGTTTATATTTTTTATTTCTTAATTTTATTTTTTTATAAGTATAACAAAAAATGAAATATAAAAACTATTTTGGAATGCCGTCGGCTGCCCCATAGTTGCTCGCCGTTGTCCGCCAGAGAAAATAGAAAATAAAATTAAAAGTAAAAAAGTAACTCTAAAAGAAACTATTATTTTTAAAAAATTTAAAAAATTCAATTGCATGAAAATGCATTAGCAAAATCATTTTTTTTTATCAAATCCTACGAGTATTTAAGTAATACATGGTCGGGTATGGGTTAGGTTGCATACGGATCGTTAGATTTGTAATGTATAAAAATGGGTCAAAATGGGTTAAATGAGTCACTACGGGTTAGATCATATTCGACTCGATTCAAACTCGACCTGACCCACCTGTTGACACCTCTAATCAGGGGTTTATATACTAGCCTCCTTATAAGTAGAGCATTGTTGTATGTAGTGGCCTATCCCCCCTTCCTTTAAGGTTGCGTTTGGTAAATCGGATATAACTCCAGATAGGATAACTTATATCCTATCCAATGTTTGGAGCGACGCGATATCCAGATATGACCGGATATAGGCCGGATATAGACCGGATAAAAACAATCCCACCTAGGGGGGTGGGATAGACCCGGATAGGATATGCAAAGTCAAAAAAGTAAATAAAAATAAAACTGGAAACTAAATTTCAGAATATACGTCAAAGCTTCTGCCATCTCTCTTTGCCCTCTCTTCCCATCATCTCTCCCCCTCTTCTTCTTCGATTTTTTTTTTTTGAAGTCTGTTCATTTTCACCACTCACCCTTCACCACACGAAATAGAGAATCACAAGTTTGAAGTTGTTCAAGACCAACTTAACTATTCTGAGAGATCGTCACCGTCAGTATGAGTGTCACTGGGGATGGGGAGAACGTGGAACTCATCGGCTGAGGGCACAAAGTTGAAGGGCAGACCAACGAGGGATCTCAGATCCATCCTAGGAGCATCGATTTTAGACGATGCCAAATCGGATAGCAAAAAACAATTGTTTGTAGATTTACGATTTTTCTTTTTGTTTGCCCTTGCCCTTTCCATCAGGTGTCAATTCTTCCAAATTTCAAAGAATCTACATCCACTTTTGATCCGCAGTGAAGTTGAGCGAGGATTCTAGTCTGGAGATAGAGATGGAGTGGATCTGGCGAAGTGAAGAAGACATACGGAAGGAGACCGTGAAATTTGGATATTGCAGGAGATTACGCAGTGCAAGTGAGATTCTAAAAAAAAAAAAATCCTGTCATGAATTGCACCAAACACATGATTGAATTTTTTACAATCCGGAGGATATTCGGAGGATTTGTAATCCCACCATATCCTATCCTATCCCAATCCAAATCCGGACGACCAAACGCAGCCTAAGGGTTTTCTCTCGCTTAGCCGCCAAGCCCTCTTCCATTGGAGACCATTCTTGTGGGAGAGGGAGACTCTCTCTCCCCCTCCCTCCCTCTTTCCCTTTTCCTCTTCCTTTTTATATCCTGATCTTTTTTTCCATATCTTCGTCTTTAATAATTTTCAAGACTTTTTCCGTGATTTCGTGGGCTTCGTTCATTTGAGCGATCCACAAGTCTCTGAAGCTCCTCTTTCATTGCGTTCAACCATCTATAAGTTATTTTGCAGCTCTTCGATAGAGTTAGTTCTAAATTGAGAGTTTTTATATCCCGATCTAAATATAGATCAGGGGTTTGCAAGACGTTATTTGTGCTTTTTCAACATATTGGTGTTATTGTCATCTCTGTACGATAATGGTGTTGGGGATGCCGAACGTGGGCGCGCATAGCCTTTTGGTAAAACCGTAGTTACTATAGAGGAAGATTTCGCCGTGTGCTCATTAGTGATGATATTGATGCAAGTTTCGGTGACTGGCCATCAATTGTGCTATGATACTATGACAAATTCGTTTTTTGTGGAAGGAGGCAGTTACTGCAGATCGTATCAAGTTGATCAATTTTTCAAATTTGCATTGGATTATAAGGCATTATGATTGGTTTTGCCCTGATATTATGTAACTTTTTTTTTAGCGAAACGAAAATTTCCTTCTGAAAAAAGAAGAAGATCATTGTTCAATATACGTGGACGGGGCAGTTCAAGTACATTTACGAGACTAGTAGAGCCAAAAACTTTAGATATATCGTGTCATACATATCATGAAAAAAAAGGAGTGATTGGCAAGATAGGAATTAAGGGTGCGTATAGGAACGTTTCTGTTCCTGGGCATGGTTTTTAAATAGAAACACTTTTTTCCCCGGCGACCGGCGGCGGTCGGCGACATGCGGCAACGGTGGCCGACGGGTGGTGGCTGCGTTGGCGGCGGTGAATGGTGGTTCCAAAAGTGTTCCAAAACCCAGAAGCAAGTTTTTTTTTTTATTTCTTCAAAAGTGTTTCCCGGCACAAAAGTGTTCCACGGAATACTTTTGGAACATTTTTGAACCATATGCGTTTCTGCTCCAAAAGTGTTTCGGGAACACATTTGATACAGAAACACTTTTTCTGGAGCGTTTTTGGAGTGTTACCATACGCACCCTAAATTGATGAATGTGGAAAGCCGAACAATCGAATACGGACACCATCATATTTAGAAATGACCATTTTAAATTGGGGATTTTTAATTCTGCAAACAACTCTATGTGGATAGGAACGTGGTGTTACATACTTTCCCATCATCATTTGTTTGGGGAAATCTTCCTTCATGGGGACCTTCTATCTCATTTATAGACAGCAATTAATTGGAATCATCATCTTTAGACCAAATATCTTTTGGAAGGGCACATATTATTTCCAGGTCATCAATTTTCGTACGAGCAAATCTGGTTCCATCACAGGAATGTGCTCTTAAGCCATTCCATTCAGATGAACAAAGCCAATTCAAAGCACAGCAGAGCATGTGAATGCTTGTGAATGAACGCGACCAATTCCGCGGGAAAAGGTCGGACGTGTTCGGTCGTATCAGAAGCCGAGCGTGTCAGCGTGGTAACCATCAAGCTGATTAACGGTATGAATTAAATTCAATCCCACATATCTCTCACATTGCCTTATATAAATAGTAAATCTCACCCGCCATCAAAAGCCAAGTCATCGTCATATAACGATAATTTGAACAGCCCCTGAAGGAAGAGTTCGATCGAGATTCAAAGGGCCAATATGGACGAGCGAAGGGTCGTCTCCTCCCCTACTCTCAAGTCTCAACGTCTCATGCCTTCCTCTCAAAGCGTCTCCAATTTGTCCTGCCCATTTGTTCTGGTCAAAACCCAGCTCCCAAGTTCATACACTATGACCCCAAGCAAAAGCCTTTCGGTCGTAATTTCGCAAATTCTTGTGCATATAAAGGGCGAGATACACTGTGGGTGCTTTGTTGAAGTTTGTTTCTAAAACAAACAAAATGTTGCCTTTTATACATCCCACATAGAATAAAAGGTAGAGAGCAATTCACTTTATTAGTTAGAAGGCTAATATTGTCTTTCAAAGAAAGAAGTGGGCTAGTGGGCTACACCCCATTATACCCGCGTGCGGGTGCTCGCGCGATTATTAGACGCACTTAGCACTTTTGCACGCTTGCGCAGTCGCGGTGCGGAATTGGCTCTATTCAACAATTATTTTTATTTTTCGAAATAATTTATTTTATAAATGAATTTCGTGACTCATTGGAACAGTGTGACTATTCGTGAATATAAGACACTGTTACATCATTTGGAAGGTTTATGTCTGTTCGGACATAACTACCAAAAGAACAGTCTTGTGACCTTTGGAGTGCTTGTGTCCTTTCGGTAATAACTACCGATTAAGACATGAAAAGGTGTGTCTGAACTATCCGTTATAAGACACAAATAGTTACAATTTTTCGTACAGAAGATTGTCTTCGGAAAATTCTGAAAAGGTGTGTTTAATAAAATATTTTGAACACGAAGAGTTGCATGAGAATTATCACTTTTCGGACGCGAAAAGGTGTGTTCATTTCTCATTATATATTCAAGTGTTCTGCTCATTTTAAGATCTTCACTTTTTCAATTTTCTTTCAAAACTCGAGAGATACAGCCTTCCTTTCTGATTGTTTCCTAGAGAGTTCTTGGAGATTTATTAGAATTGCTATCTAATAATCTCGTTTGAGACTCTGTTGTATCCTGGAGGATCTTTGCCAATAACCATTAGCAACGTTGTGGGGCAAATAATTCCTTAAAGAGAGTGCTATCACGCCTCAGAGTCTGATTCCTTTGTTCATCCATCATTTTTCCAAACACTTGGATCATATACTCGTTTTATCCGTTGCTTTTCATCTTCTTTGCTCATTATCATTGGTGAGGCATGGCTTGTGTTGTCTGTTTGATGGGCAAGACCGGATCAACTTGGGTTCAACTAGAGGACAATGAAGGGACCATGAAAAAGAAGAGGAAGGAATGTAAAAATGGGGTTAAAGTCTCTTGCTCCAATTCTTCTTCCGTTATGGATCCATACAAGACTCTCAGAGTTCATCGCAGTGCTTCTAAAGCTGAGGTCAAGAAGGCCTTTAGACAGCTCGCTTTGCAGGTCTCCATCAAGTCCTCCGCATTTGATAGTTTCGCTTATGAGTCAAATGATTTAGTTTGGCAAATGGTTTTCCACGTAATTAAATGTTGGAAACTCCATCGTTGCATAATTATTGGTCTGACACTTTTTTTTTTTTTAAATCAAGGTCGTTTACGGGTTTTTGGCTTTGATTTTTTTTTCCCCCTCAGTATCATCCAGACGTATGCAGAGGAAGCAATAGCAAGGTGCAGTATCATGAGATCAACGAAGCATATGATGTAAGCCAATGATTCCAACTTCAAGAAAGTCATTCATGATTCATGCGAAAGATAAAAGCTTAACTTGGTTATACATCATTGATGGTATGTCCAACAGCAAGCTTGTCGACCCTGTTTTGGTACAGCATAATTAAAAAAAGAAAAAAAAAGAAAAAAAAGAAAAGAAAGAAAGAACAAATTTCACCAAGTGAGTGATGATACATCATTTTCAAGAGCTTTCTCGGGTTGAGAACTGAACTACGTATAGAGCTCTCTGCCCTGTTTCAAAGGGATGGCGGGTCAGGTTCTGTGGGTTATTTTTCTCAGTTGTCTTAGCTGAAATAGTGAGAGAGATGATGATGATCATTGGCATCACCATCTTTATCCAAGTTTATTCTGCATTCTGCAAACGTAGTCAGCATCTGAAAGTAGCATAAGAACTACCCACAATCTCTAAACAAGTCTTTAGCTTGCCTTCTTTCTTTTTCACTTTTTATTTGGTCAGAGAGGCTTCTGAATTATGCTTCTGAGTTCTACCCTGCTTTATGGGTCACGATACTCTTGGCTTCTCAAAGTTCTTTCTCAATGTTTCTGATGCAGATTTTGATGAGCAATTTTAGAGGAGAATCAAATGGTCTGCAGATGTACGAGTCGGAAGACCAAGGGATTGACGAGCCGATGAGAGGGATGGACGATCCAGATAGGGACTTGTGGGAAGAATGGACGGGATGGGAAGGAGCAGGAATTCACGACTATTCATCACTTATAAACCCTTACATTTTATCATCGCGACCCAGGGTTTTGCTTGTGCATATTATACACGATGGAAGTGGGGCCTAAGTCATTCCTTTTTCTGTATATATGTAACATAACAAAACAAAGATTATGGATTTGGCCATTATATAGTTGTAAGAGTGACATTCATGAGAGATCATGACATGAGAGTAAAGTATACAAGTTTCTTATTCATATACTATATGATACCAGTTGATAAGAATCGCGCACGATTTCAAAAATATAATCCAAGCAAAAATCCACACTAGTAGAATATAATAATAAAAGAACAAAATCGAAAGAGACACACAAGAGAATTTGTTATCGAAGTTCACTCAAACCTAGGCTACGTCTCTGTGCAGAGGCACTCTGCGAATTCACTAGTTTTCGAGAAAAGTAGAAATACAATGATGATCTTTTCACAAGATCGGAGAAAAAAGAAAACGAGAACTCTTAAGAATGCCGTCATAGCATCTTTTTTTTTTCCCTCTCCCTCTCTTTCGCTACTTTCCGTTTCTATCTGCTCTCATCCTCTGACGGCTACAACCTATATATTCATAATATATAAGGTGTATCTTTTAACATAAAAAAAGGACAAAAGATAAAAAAAAAAAAAGCTCTTAATGATATATTTTGGTTTCACAAGCCAACAATTTCTCACTTGAAGACAAATATGTCTGATGCACTAAGCAACTTTGCATCCATCCTCTTCAAAAACTAGCAACTAGAACTTGTGCATCTGTGATACTCATCATCAATTAACATGGAGTAATGCCAATAGTAGTAATACAAAAAGTATGCTTCTCTCTGTTTACTACCTTGATAAACATGTCAGTTGGATTCTTTGAGCAATCAATTTTCTGTAGCTTTAACTCGTTATCTTTCAATGTTGACCTGATGAAGTGATATCGCTTCTTGATATGTCTAGTTCTTGAGTGATAAGCTGCATTCTTTGCTAAGTGTACTGCACTTTTACTATCACTCTACAGCATGCTCACTGGTTGCTTTCGATGTAGCTCCTCCACATAATCTTGTAACCACATGGTTTCCTTATAAGCTTCCGTGATCGCCACGTACTTTGCTTCTATCGTCGATAAAGCCACAATTTTTTGTAGTTGAGATACCCAACTTACTATTGTACCTGCAACTGTAAAGACATATCCAATGATGCTCTTACCACTATCTCAATCACCCGATTGATATGCATCCACATAACCCTGCAATTCTAGAGATGTACCTCAATAACAAAAAGAGTAATTTTATGTACCCGTTAGATATCTCAATATTCATTTTACTGCATTCCAATGCTTTTTGTTCGAGTTCTGCAAATAACGACTTACAACTCACACTGCCTGTGCAATGTCTAGTCTCGTGCTTACCATAGCATACATCAAACTTCCAACTGCTAATGCATAGCACTGTCGTCATCTCATCTTTCAAAGCTTGAGTACTCGGACACATATCCTTGGAAAGTTTGAAGTGATCTACTAGATGAGTTGCAGCTAGTTTTGCTTCATCCATGTTGAATCTTTTCAACACCTTGTTCACATAGTCTTCCCGCGACAGTCATAATTTCTTATTTTTCCTGTCCCTGATGATTTTCATGCTTAAAATTTTATTGACCTCTCCCAAGTCTTTCATAGCAAACTGCGATGCTAACATCTTCTTTACTTCTGTGATTCTCTTCATATTAAAACTAGTCACTAGCATGTAATCAACATATAAAGAGAGATATACAATATCACAATTGCTATACTTTCGAAAATAAACACAATGATCAGTTTCACAATGTGCAAATCCTTTTTCTTCCATAAAACCATCAAATTTTAAAAAATATTGTCATGGAGTTTGCTTCAAGCCATACAAGCTTTTCTTTAAGCGACACACCATGTGCTCTTTACTTTTGACCTCAAAACCTCTAGGTTGCGTCATGTATAACTCTTCATCTAGATCACCATGTAAAAAAGCCGTTTTTACATCTAATTGCTCAAGATGAAGATCATCCATTGCAACTATACTCAGTAACACTCTGATTGATGTCATATTCACTACTGGTGAAAATATTTCGGAGTATCGATCCCTTCTTTTTTAGAAAAGCCATTTACTACAAGTCTCGCCTTGTATCTGATACTACCATCAACTTCATTTTTGATCCTGTATACCCACTTGTTTAACAAAGCTATTTTACCCGTGGGCAACTTGGTCAACTCCCAAGTTTTGTTATGTAGTAACGAGCTCATCTCGTCTTTCATAATACCCTCCAACTGCATGTGAGGTGTGTCTTTCTTTATCTCATCATAAGTCTCCGGCTCTCCCGAATCTATATATAAGACATGGCTCAGAACAATATTAGCTGAAGGATAAAAAATTACCTTTGGCTTTCTCACACGTGTAGATCTCCTCAAAATGGGTACTTCAGGGTTATTAGCTTGTTCTAGATCACCGCGTTCCTGCTTGCTCATTAGTAATATGTTCATCTTGAACCTCCTCTTTAAATGCACTTTGTCCAGCTCAATATATTCTGGTTCTACTGCCGTTTCATGCTTTGTCTGACGATTTTTGTACATCCTTTCTTCATGAGCCACCACATTCCAACTGCTAATGACTTTGTTATTATCATAATCCCAAGGCCTATATCTATATTCATCGCCGTCATATCCAATAAAGACGCACTTTTGGGACTTAGTATCAAGCTTTTTCATATCCTCTCTATCAATCATAGTATATGCAATACAAAAAAAAATTAGATATGAATAATTGACCTTTTGACCTAACTACTACTCTTGTGGTACTCCCCCATCTAGTGCACTAACTGAACTTCTATTAATTAAATATATAGTCGCATCAACTGTAGCATCTCACAAGTATAGTGGGAGATCTGCATGTAGTCTCATGCATCTTGCACACTCCAAAATGGTCATGTTCATCCTCTCAGCCACATCATTCTCTTGAGGAGTTATAGGAACAATCTTCAACCCATGTATGCCTTCTCGACTCAAATATTCTGCAAATTCATTGCTCGTGTATTCACCACCATTATCAGATTTTAGAGCTTTAATCTGATAACTTGTTTCTTTTTCTATCATGGTTTTCCATATTTTGAAAATCCCGAATACTTCTGATTTTTCTTTGAGAGCATATACCTAAGTCTTTCTTGTTGCATCATCAATAAAAGTGATAAAATATCTCTTACCAACATAAGAGAATTCCTAAGCCGGTCCCCACACATCAATATGAACCAACTCTAATTTCTGCCTTTTATTTTTCCGCCCATTCAATTAAAAACTAAATGCCTTTTGTTTTTCATAAATACAACTCCCTAACTCAACTTTTTGCAAGTCTGGAAGTAATTTTCTTGAATGTAATTGCTTGACACATTTTTCACCAAGATGTCCTAAACGGTAATAATCAAAGGGTAGATAAATTACCTGTAGCCAACGTAGTTGCAACTATATCACTGATATTATCTCCCTAGAAAAGGGAAAGCGTACCTGTATGCTTTACCTTTACTACTACTCTTGCCCTTGAGATTATCTTCCACTCTCCGCATCCAAAAATTGTTACCATGCCTTCTTAGTCAAGTTTACTAGTTGAAATCAAATTTTTCTTTAACTCAGGAATATGTCTGGTTTCACGCAAAATTAGACATCCGCCACTTGAGATGTTCAAAACTACAGTTCCTTTTCCTGTAATAGGACACATGTGGTCGTTACCCACAATCACTTGCCCAAAATCTCCACTGGCATAATCAATAAATATATTTCTTTGCGAGGTACAACGAAAATAAGCACCAGAGTCAAGAAACCACTTATATGTAGTCAAGTCAAACCTTGCACATAAACATAAGTTCTCTAGAAAAAGTTCATCGCTTACCACATTAGCTCCTTGATTCTCATCTCGCAGCTTCTTTTTGTAGGTTTCACATTGAAATCTACGATGTCACGTCTGGTGACAAAACCAGCACTCATCTTTTGTAACCTCTCTCTTCCTCCTGGATTGAGACATATCACGTCCGTTGAATTTTCTCTACTTTTACTTCTTCCATGGTTCTCCACTGCTAGTGCCGTTGAATATGCATATGCCAAAAATTTATCTCCACCAGAGACTTTTCGTCGCATCTCTTCATCCATGATACAGCTTACATCATCATCCAGAGTCAAATCATCATTCATGGTGCACGAAATTCCCTGCACCGCGATGTTGTAGCTTTCCAGAAGTGAACATGGGAATAATAAAGCTTGTAACTTCATATCCAGATCTATGCCTATGGATTCTAACTGACCTGTAACCTGCGTAATACTGTTAATATGCTTTGCAACAGAACCTTTGTCAGATAATTTCATATTAACCAACTTCTTTAGCAAAAATATTTGATTCGATGTGGATAGTTCTCATAAATATTCATTAGAATATCCATGGCTTCTTTTGCAGTCTTTGTTTTCGCGATGTGGTATCTTGTCTTTTTCGTCAAGCCTAGAAGAATCGCACTTAACGCCTTTCAATAAAAAAAATTTCCATCATGATTCTGCTGTCGGATGTACTTCCACGGGTTCAGGTTTCCAACCCTCAAGTGGTGCATAGAGATCCTTCTGATAAAGATAGTCCTCTATTTGGAGGTTCCACCATCCGAAATCTTTCCCAACAAACTTATCGATTCTGATTTTATCTTCTGACATACTTTTTGCTTTCAATCGAATGTCACCGAAAAACTCTCGATGTTCTCAATCAGCCAACCTACACTCTGATACCATTTGTTAGGAGCAGGCAACAGAAGTCCGATACTTTTTGCCGGGGAGATCGCCAAGAGGGAGCCCAAGTCCGAGCTCGTTAATATATCCAGTTTGACCCGCCTTCACTTAAAAGCTTATGATTTACCACATATTGGTTAGCTTGATCAATTATGTGAAGGGTGTGTCATCGGTAAGCATTCCAAAAGAAGCAACTTATCAAGCAAAGAAGCCACTGGAGTTATCCATTCTAATGTGTATGGTCCAATCACACCTCTGTTGTATGCTAATCATCGATATTTCATTACATTTATTGAGGATTTTACTTGAAAAACTTGGTATTTTTTTGAAGGAAAAATCAAAAGTGTTTGAAACTTTCAAATAATTAAAGAAATTGGTCGAAAAAGAGAGTGGCTCTTTCATTAAAGCCTTGAGAACTGATCATGGAGGAGCATTTATTTCTGCCGTATTCAACAAATTTTGTGAAGATTAATGTATTTGATGTTTCTTGATAGCTCCTTATTCTCCTCAACAAAATTGCGTGGCGGAACAGAAAAATAGAACCATTCTCGACATGGTTCGAAGCATGTTGAAATGCAAAAATCTGCCCAAAGAACTTTGGGGTGAGGTTGTTATGTGTGCAGACTATCTTCAAAATAGATGCCCCACAAATGGACTTGAAGGCATAACCCCACAGGAAGTATGGACCGGGAGAACACTTGGTGTTTCACATTTAAGAATTTTCGGGAGCATTGCCTATGCTCATGTTCCGAATCAGAAAAGAATGAAGTTGGAAGATAGGAGCAAAAAGCTCATTTTTATCGGGTATGACTCTTCGTCGAAAGCTTATAAATTATTTGATCCTAACACTTTAAAAGTGTACATAAGCAGAGATGTCAAGTTTGATCAAGATGCTTTGTGGGAAGACGATCCAAAAGATCAAGTGAATGTTCATGGTGATTCCAGTCAAATGGAGTTGAAGGATAAGCCTTCATCTTCCTATCTAACATCACTTTCGAGTCTGTGTTCATCATCACCAACTTCTTCAAATGGTGTCGATGAACCGGTAACACCAAGATCGAGAAGATTGTCTGAGTTTTATGAAGTTACCGATGAACTTCACCTTGTATGCCTTCTTACAGATTATAAGCTGATTGTATATGATGATGCTGTAAAAGAAAAAAAATGAAGAAAAGTCCTAAAAGAAGAAATTGAAGCTATCGAGAAAAATCAAAATTGTAATTTATGGATCCTCTGAAGAACAAGAAAGAAATCGGTGTCAAATGGATCTACAAGGCAAAAAAAGAAGAGAAAGGAGAAATCACAAGGTATAAAGCTAGATTAGTCGTGAAAGGATACAAGCAAAAAGATAGAATTGATTATGATGAAGTTTTTGCTCCTGTCATTGGCATGGAAACTATTAAACAAATCATTTCTGTTGCTGCTTAAAATGCATGGCAAATTTATCAAATGGATGTCAAATTTGCATTTTTAAATAGCATCCTTGATGAAGAAATTTAGGCAGAAGGACAACAAAAGTGCCAATATTTGTGTACGGCGCTCACTTTAGTGTCGATATTTTTTTTCAGATAGCTTAAGTGCCAATTTTTATGAAAAATGGTTATTTCAGTGCCAAGTCCGACGTGGCTTGCTGGAAATTATGTGTGGCACATATGTGGCTCGCCGGAGCTTCCACGTCAGAAAAAAATAAATTGAAAATCAGTGAAAAAACCACTTAATATTAAAAAAACTTAAAAGTAAACTAAAAAACTAAAAAAATGCCAATTTTTTTTTTATAAAAAAAGGTTGGACTATTGTTGCAGCGACAAGGGGTGTGACCCTCACAGCCGCCGCCGCCGCCCCCACCATCGCCAACAATGGCCGGGAGATGGCCAGGCCCCGGCAACCCCCACCAAGGCTCCTCGCCGACCTCTCCCAGATCTGGGTGAGGTCGAGCCTCTTCGTGGCGGGGCCAAATCGGCCTCACCTAGTGACGAACAAGCCTCGTCGAGCAGGCGTAGGGGGAGGCCGGTCAGGCCTCGCCACGGCGAGATTCGACCTCACCATCTCGCCAGCCAATGCCGGCAATGGTGGGGGTGGCTGCGGCGAGGGTCACACCCCTCGCCGCTGCAACAAACGTGCCTTTTTTTTAGGCTATTTTACTGTTTAAGTTTAATTTTTTTAAAAAAATAACTATTTTAATGGTTGAAAGTCCACGCGGCATCCACGTGTATTTGATTTTTTTAACAAATTGACACGTAATATTAAAAAATTAATTAAAAAATGACACGTTTACTGTTTGGCCGAAATTGGCACTGAAATAATCATTTTTTGGCCAGAATTGACAATTAAGTGATCATTTTTCTCCGATGTAGCACTTAAGTGATAAAAAAAATATTTGCACTAAAGTGAGCGCCGTACACAAATATTGGCACTTCTGCTGTTCTTCTGCCAGGAAATTTATGTTGAACAACCCAAAGGGTTTTTGGTGAAAGGTCATGAAGGCACAGTGCTGAAATTGAATAAAGCTCTATATGGGCTTAAACAAGCTCCGAGAGCGTGGAATTCCAAAATTGATACTTATTTCAAGGCAAATGGATTGTCTCAATGTCCATATGAACGTGCGCTTTATTTGAAGCATGAAAAAGGTAATGTTTTATTGGAATATCTATATGACGATGATCTCATCCTTATAATGCAGTAACGATCGATGCTTTTAAGGCATCTATGGTGAAAGAATTTGAAATGACCAATAATGGTCTCATGATTATTTTCTCGACATAAGCAAAATGCAAATGGGATTTTTATTTCCCAAAAAGGATATGCTAAAAATATCCTTGAAAAATTCAACATGAAAAATTGCACGTCGATCAATACACCGATGAAGTCTGGTGTCAAACTTCCGAAGTTCGATGAAGTTGTCAATGTTGATTCGACATATTATAGAAGCCTGATCGGAAGCTTGAGAAATTTGACATGTAAAAGGCCAGACATCTTGTACAGTGTCGAAATTGTTAGTCAGTATATGAAGAAACCGAAATCTTCTCATCTTAAAGCTGCAAAGAGGATACTTCGCTATGTCAAAGGTACTGTTTCTCACGGCTCACATTATTATCCATCTCAAAATTTTCAGCTTAGAGTTTTTCAGACAATGATTATGGTAGAGATGTCGATGATCGAAAAAGCACTTCAGGCTTCGTATTTTTGTTATGTGATACTGCTTTCATATGGTCATCGAAGAAGCAATCCAGTGTTACTATTTTGACATGTAAAGCCAAATATGTTGCAGCATCTTCATGCGAATGTCATGTGATATTGCTGAGAAAACTGCTCAAAGAAATCCATATGGAGCAGAAAAATGCAACAGAAATTTGTGTCGATAATTTTTCACCCATTGCTTTGGCGAAAAATCTAGTTTTACATTAACAAAGCAAACATATCAATGTTCGATATCATTTCATTCGAGAACAGGTGACAGAAAAAGAAATTGAAGTGTCGTATGTGAAGACCGGAGATCAAGTCGCAGACATTTTTACTAAACCACTCAAAATAGATGCATTTCGGAAATTCAAGAGTCTGCTTGAAACGATTGATGGAAGAGAATTTGGTTTAAGGGGGAGTTTTGTTGGAAATAAAACCAAATTCTTGAAACTTGTCGAAAATTTAATGGATTAGTTATCGATGGACTTCGCACTCACCAAGATGTGGATATTCTTTGAAAGCATGAATAGTCAGTCAAAGAGTCTTCATTATAATGTTGTTTTCCGATGAAGTCTTTTCATGTTTCTAGGACTAGTTAATGTCTTGCATGTTCCCATAAATCTATCGCTTTGGAATGTTAGATAAATTGAGTTGGTTGAGGAGTCGCGTAATTGAAGAGTCGTTGTATTCCGTCTATATAAAGGCAAGACTTGTAATTGATTTGATTATGGGAATATGAGAGTATGAAAAAAAAAACTGTCCTCTCGAGTTGTGTAAATTGAGCTTCCTCTTCATATTATTCCCACTAGGGTCACCATATTATGATTTGCAGAGGTTAATGCATTCCTCTACAAAGCAGTTCCGGGCAAAGAATGGAGGTTTTGGGGATAAGTACACTACAAGTGCCATAACTTTCGTACGGCGTTCACTTAAGTGCCATAACTTTTAAAATGTTCACTTGAGTGCCACATCGGAGTAAAAACGTTTAGATTAGTGCTAATTCCGGCCAAAAGTGTTCACTTGAGTGCTATTTTTGCCGGAAAACATGACGTGGAATTTTTACTATTATTTAATGAATTTCTGAGTGCCATGTGGAAATTCCACGTCATTTTTAAATAATTTCTATTTTTTTATTTTTTATACACATCAGAAAAATAAAAGGAAAAAAAAAGAAAAACTAATGAAAATTTTAAAAAAAAAAACCAAAAACTGGGTTTTCTCGATGGAGGCCGGCGTGGGTCTCGCCGGCCACCACCGGCCGGCCCAGGGCGAGGGTCGGCTCACCCTAGGCCGGCGAGGCCGCGACGGCCCTAGGCGATGGCTGTCGTGGCCTCTGCAGCGATGGCCGAGGGCACGAAGCCCTCGCTAGATCTGGGCGAGGGCCTCGTGCCCCCGTCGGGAGATGGCCTTCGAACCAGTCATCTCTAATCGTGAGGTCGAGACGACTGGCCCGACGGCAGTCGCGAGGTCGGGGCGACGGTCGTCGGGCCATTGCCCGGTGGGGGCGCGAGGCCCTCGCCCAGATCTGGCGAGGGCTTCGCGCCCTCGGCCGCCGCTGCAAAGGCCGCGACGGCCCTCGGCAACGGCCGTCGCGGCCTCGCCGGCCCAGGGCGAGCCGACCCTCGCCCTGGGCCGGCCGTGGTCTCACCGGCCACAACCTAGAAAACCCAGATTTGGATTTTTTTTAAAATTTTTTAATAAATAAATAAACCTGAAAATTAAAATCTACAAAAAAAAAAAAGATTCCGGCGCCATGTCAGCTTCCGGCGAGCCACGTAGGATTACTTAATATTAAAATAAGTCCACGTAGGATCTCTGGCGTGCTAAATCAGCAAGTGGCACTTAAGTGAACACTTTTTCAAAAAACTAACACTCAAGTGAACGTTTTGAAAGTTATGGCACTTAAGTGAACACCGTACGAAAGTTATGGCACTTGTAGTGTACTTTTCCCGAGGTTTTGTGCATCCTTAGGCCTCTCCTGACTTGATACCTGTTTTAAGAAACATCAAAAAAGGAAAAGAGAGAAAGAAGAGAAGAAGAAGAACATAAAGATATTAGGGCAAGAAGGGAGAAGAAAATAAGTTTATGATTCTTAAAATAGGTATGAATCAGACAAACATACGAGATGAGACAATTAGGAAGAGCATCAGAACAAAAGACAAAGAGGAAAAGAACTTCATCGACAGCAATTGAGATTTTAACGGAGTATGTCTTTATTTTAACCTGAAAAATGTTTTGCCCTATGAAAGGAAGAGCCTTAAGGATATGAGGGCACAAGATACTTCAGCATATTTATAGTGAGAGCAGCCCTTTACAACATGTTAAAGAGCCAGTTAAGAAAATAACTTGGTAAGGAAAAGTTCTAAATTTACCAAATAAGAGGATATTAAATTTTGGTACATTTGTTGCTCAACTTTGAAGATATTCAAGGATAAGTACACTAGAAGTGCCATAACTTTTGTACGGCGTTCACTTGAATGCATAACTTTCAAAACGTTCAGGTGAGTGCTAATTCCGGCGAAAAACGTTCAGGTGAGTGTTATTTTTGCCATGTGGACTTTTTATTATTATTTTATTGATTTTTTAGTACCACGTGGATTTTTTATATTTTTTTATTCATTTTGATGTTTTTCTTTTTATTTTTATTTAGTTATTTAATATTTTAAAAAAAATCAGAAACCCTTAGGTTACTCGGTGGTGGCCGGCGAGGGTCGCGATCGGCCACCATTGGCTGGCCTAGGGCCAGGCTAGGCCCGCCCTAGGTCGGCGAGGCCGCGACAGCCCTAGGCTACGACCGTAGCGGCCTCGGCATCCGTGGCTGAAGGCGCAAAGCCCTCGCCAGATCTGGACGAGCGCCTCGCACCCCCGCTGGTCAATGACCCAACGGCTGTTGCCTCGACCTAGCGACGGCCGTTGGGCCATCACCTTGACCTCTCGACGGCGGGCAAGGCTGCGACAGCCATCACGAGGTTGAGGCGACAGCCCTCGGGCCATTGGCTGGCAGGGGCGAGAGGCCCTCGCCCACGATTGCCGAGGCTGCAACAGCCATCGCCTAGGGCCGTCGCGGCCTCGCTGGTCCAAGGCAAGCTGACCCTGGTTTTGACTGAGAAATCAAGGGTTTGATTTTTTTTTTTTTGGTTGAAATTTTCAATAATTAAATAAACCAGAAAAAAAAATCTGTAAAAATAAAAATAAAAGATTTATGGCACCATGTCAGCTTCCCGGCGAGCCACGTAAGATCACTCAATATTAAAATAATGCCACATCATATTTTCGGCCTCCCAAATCAGTGACTAGCACTTAAGTGAACGGTTTTTAAAAATTTTGGCACACAAGTGAACGTTTTGAAATTTATGACACTTAAATGAACGCTGTACAAAAGTTATGGCACTACACTACTTATCATTTAGCTACCAAATTGGGGGAAAGGCTCTATTGATGATTGAAGTACCTTGGAATCTTTAAAGTCTCTTTGTAGTATTAGAGGCACAATAGCCGCAGCTATAACATTAATAATCAATTAGTGATACTATGGAATTAGGGTTAGTTTGGATGAGTTCACGCACAATAAGGGAAAACCATTTATCCTATCTGCTAGAAAACAAAATTATCCATGCGAAAAAAGTATCTAAGAAGAACTATTTTCTTTTAATTTTCCTTTTTCATTTTTTCAGGGAATTATGAAATGTAGACAGATTAAGTCTTTAATAGGCTGATCGTGGGTCAGGCAAGTCGCCAAACTCAACGCATAGTTCGAGCGGGCTCACGGTCTCGTCACCCCGATGACTTATAAAATTGTGTCCGATTCAAGTTAACTGTTCCGCCATGAATTTGGTCAAGCCATTTCAACACGCTCAAAAAGAGAAAGCGGGCAGGTGAGCTACAATCAAATGTGAAAACCCTAATCATATAAGCATCTGCATCAATCCTTTACGATTCACGAGACAACATCGTCGGAGTGGCTGCTTTGCCCGCCCTAAAGTTGAGGGAGGATAAGCTTATCTTGTCATTGAATGAGATTTTATATATTCGGTTGTTGATCTTTTTCTGTTGATGACATTTAAATTCCAGAAAATGATTAGTGGTGTAAATATGAATGATACTGCTGCAAAGTTGAGAATGGGAATTAAGTTAAAATAGACATATCTGATAGTTTGCCGATACAAAATACAAATGTTTCGTGACCAAACATTATGAAATGCATCACTTCATAAATCTTGAGGTAGAATTAGAACAGTGTGGCAAGATTGGCTAAACATGTGCGCTATTCACGAGCTTACCAAACACGCCGGTTTCATCTGACATTCATGATCCAACAGTAAGCTGGACATGCATGACATAAAGGCAGAGATTTGAATGTATTACAAAGTCCAACTCAAAAATTTAAGCTATTGGGTGGGGGGAGACCACATGAATATAAAGTGCATATGATGCTCGTTATAAGGCGATGTGGGACAACAACATCTTCAATACCCCCTCTTACGTGCAAGTCGGATTATCAATGGCACGTGGAAATTGACAAACAGAGGGTGGGCCCACATACGCAAACAACACTGGCTCTGATACCATATTACAAAGTCTAATCCAAAAGCTTAAGCTATTAAGTGGGGAGAGATCACATGAATATAAATAACATCTAATGTTTATTGTAAAACGATGTGGGACAACAACATCTCCAACAGAATGCAATTCAATCCAGCTTTATACATACTACTTGATAGATTAGATGTCTACTCTACAGTTTATACTCTTGATCGACATTGTCATTGTTGAAGTTTGTTTGTAAAACAAACAAAAATGCTTCCTTTTTTAATCCCACGTAGGATAGAAAGAAGGGTGCAAGTCTATTTATTAGTTAGAAGGCTACTATAGTCTTTCAGAATAAAGAAATGGGCAAGTGAGTTAGACCCCATTATACCCGCGTGCGGGTGCGCATGTGATTGCACGATTATTAGACGTACTTTGCACGCTTGCGCGCCGCGGACGTAAATAATTCTTAATTATTATTTTTATTTATTTCTAAATAAATTATTTTATATATTTTTAATTGTGACTGTTCGGATATGAGCAGTTACATCCGAACGGCGGTTGTCATTTATGAACAGTTATGTCCGAATGACTATTATCACCACGAACGGTCATGTCAGAATTATAATTTTTCAACATCGAACGGCGGTTGTCATTTATGAACAGTTGTGTCCGAATGACTATTATCACCACGAACGGTCATGTCAGAATTATAATTTTTCGACATGAATTGGTGCGATGTTTCGGAGATGAATTGGTGCGATGTTTCGGACATGAATTGGTGCGATATTCTGGACATGAATTGGTGCGATGTTTCGAACATGAATAGGTGCGGGATAGTTTTACTTCAAAAGAGAGACAACCTCTTTTTCATTGTTTCGCAAAGAGTTTTAGGAGATTTACTGGAATTGCTATCCAGTATTTTCGTCGTGACTTTGTTTTATCCTGAAGAGAATTAGTCAAAAATATATAGCAAATTCGTGGGGCAAATTGATCCTAAAAGAGAGTAATTACATGCATCAAAGTCCGGCTACATTATTACTTCATTTATTATATTTTCCAACCGTCATTGTCTAGGTTTGGACTTAATTTAGGTGGGAAGAACTGCGAGAGGACTGTGCAGAACTTCACTAAATTTTGTGGTTAACCTTCCTTATCCGTGGAGAGCGAGCCAACGGACTCATAGTCATCCCCTATTAGCTCTTCGCATTCCTTTGCTATTTAATACACCTTTCTCTTTTGGAATGTTAGAGACAAATAATGCATAAAAGATGAAATGAGAGGAAAAGCCAATAGTCGCCACGGGGAATAAAATGGTGGTTAATATCTGTTACGGGCATCAATTTCTATATAATGATGTGGAGTCTATTAGTAGTGCATTTCTGGATCGATTGGATCGGCAGAAATCCAATCGAAAGTCGAAGCGATGTTGCGCCTAGGCGAACCGGATCGACGACATCGGAACGGGCTCAAGTTCGGTCGACTGAAGCGAAACGACGTGCTGATCAATACTCACCGCCGTCTTGACAGTGAATTGCAATGGATTTCGGCGATCTGAGATTATTTAGATGGATTTTTCAATTTTTTGTGTTTTTTTGGATTAAATTTTATTATTAGTTGCAATTTTGTAATTTTGAGTTTTGTATCCAGAAACCTAGTAGGGTTAGGTTTAACACCTCATATAAATTTATAAAAGGTGTTTTATGTTCTTTTGAGAAAAAGAATATTATTATTGAAATTTCGAGAGCTTTGCTTTCTATCGATTTCCTTTCTACGCCGAACGTTGCGTCACATAAGGATGTAGAAAGGCTCTACACATGACTTGGCAAGGCTTGAATAATCCAAAGTGAGCGTCATAGCATTCATAATGATCAACTTTACGAAGATTCAGTGACATCTCCGCCTTTCTCTTTCCTCGCAAGTTAGGCGTTACCATCAGTAGGGGGAATTTCTGTGTTACTTCTCTTTGGTGGTTTGAGGAGGTTCTGAGTTGAATGAAGGTTTAAACAAAACCAATGTCAGTGGTCTTACGCTTTTTAATTGGGTAGTGTGTCACAGCATTTCAAATTTATACATGGCAGATCTGAAAGAACGCCTCCTCCTGCAAAGACCTGCAACAGTTGTTACCGCTCATTTGTGCCTGTGGCACTTTGCGTTAGCCTCACGAAAGCATGGGTGTTGGAGGTCCTAGGAAACGAATTAGGGTCTTCGGTCATGGATTCGTGTTGATACCTTTGTCATTATTGCAATACTGCGCAAACCGAAGAAGTTTAGGGCGCGCAGGGAAAGAAATATTTTCACCGAGCAGAGGGAGAGAGAGAGAGAGAGAGAGGGGGGGGGGGATCCGGGTAAAAATATGGCTTTCAAATTAAGTCTCGAATTAGTGGATGCTTGACAATGCAACAAAGAAGCTGATTTTTCTATTTCTACTTTCGAAGAGAATGGATTTTTTTTTTTTAACTTTTTCAAGTAGATCCAAAACTACTTTTAAATTTTTTTTTTTGCTCCAGAAGTAGAAAAATGAAGTTGAGTAACTAAATGGATTTCTGATCTATAAGTTGCTTTAACAACCTAATTTTGTTTCAGAAGCACTTTTGGAATAGAAATTCTACTCCAAAAGTGTTGTCACGTGCACCCCCACAAATCTCCGGCGGCTCTATCTCGTGTTCATTTTTTCAAGGCCAGCGATAATTTTCTTATAAGAAAACCTCCTTTGAAATAGTCAAGTATGATGGAAAAAAGTTGCCGATTCCTTCAATAATTCTCCCTTTGTCCCACTCTCTCCTTGCATTCCATCTTCTTCCTCTTTGTTCGTTAATTCTAAGGTGAGAAAAATTGGGTCCATCGTATGACTATGAAATAGAGCTGTCAATATGGGTCATAGACCCATATTTGACCTATATTTTGTATAAAATTGGTCATATATGGGTCATTAACTTTTAAAGGGCTAACCAAATATAAATCTAAAAGGTTGAAGTAAAATTAAATAGGTTAATAATGGATCACACACTTAAACCCATATTGGACCCATTTTCGACCCATAAAGACAGCTTCCTTCCACAAGTTGCAAATAGTCCTGGTAGCCGGTCACCAGTCTCGATCGCCAGTCCTGGTCGCTGGTTGTCGGTAGTCAGTTGCAGGCTCCAGTCGCAGGCCTCGATCCAGACCCTAGCCCTGACCCGGCCCCGGTCGCAGGCCCCGACCCTGGTCCCTATCACAGGTCTCGGTCCCGATCGTAGGCCCCTGTCTTGGTCACCGGCCCTAGCCCCCGTCGCCTGCCTCGATCGCCGGCCTTGATCCCGATCCCGATCCCGATCCCGATCCAGATTGCAGGCCCAGGGTCGGGGCCGACAACTAGGGTAGGAGCCGGGTCGGTACTAGACCAGGAACGACGATCAGGACTGGGGTTGGCGATCGAGGCAAGCGATAGCGGTCGAGGTTGGCAATCGAGACCGAGGTCGGCGACGGGGCTGAGGTTGGGACCAGGACCGGGGTTGGCGACCGAGGCTGATGCCGGCAATCGGGCCGGTCCCAGGGTTGGGGCTGGGACTGGAACCGAGGCCGGGGGCTTGCGACCAAAACTAGGCCTGCGACTGGGACTGGGGTCAGGGCAGGTACCGGAGCGATGACGGTACCAGGGCCGGCCCAGGCCCTGATCGCCAGCCATTGTCGCCGCCCCAGTCCCCGGTCCCTGTCCTGATAGCCACCACCAATCTTGATCTCTTAAAAAATTTCATTAGTTTTTTATTGTATGGAAGTATTTTAGTACTATTATTTTCTTAGAATATTATTGTGATTTGGTAATAATTGGTCAAATGGGTCGGGTCGGGCATGGGTTAGTTACAAATCGCGTTGGGTATGGATCATTGAATATAGGTCCAAATGGGTTAAGATAAGCCAATATGTGTTGGATCATATTCGACTCGAACCAAATCCGACCTGACCCACCCATTTGACATCTTCAATTCAAATGACAGATTCTCTTGGAGAAAACAGCTCAAAATTTGCGAAGATAACAAGCCTATTCAAAGAATAACAAGCATGCGAATGCTTCTAAATGAACCCGACATTTGTATCGAAAAGGTCAAATAAGTTTGGTGGTATTAGAAGCCGAGCTTGACCGTGGGGCAACCATAAAGCTGATCAACGCTACCAATTGATAAAGAAATAAACCTAAATGATCACGATTCCTTGAAATAGGTAAAGGTCCAACCTTGGAAGGCAAGAAATGAAGGACATAGAGGAATCACTGGGAATTAGTCTGAACACACAGCAAATGTACCCCCAAGAAAAGTCCACAGCAGAGGTCATCGTTCTCAAAACCAGATAAAGGGTAATATCAAATTCAACCCCATGCCTCTCACATTATCAAATTCCATCCTTCATATAACAATTTATTGACCTCTATCATCTCATTAAGGCAATGCGTTCGGAAAGTTGATTCACAAAGTTATGGGCTGGATTCTATCTCGATATCAGTTCTATATGACTCTATTATCATCTTTATCGACTACTCTACGTTAGTTTCTCTCTCTCTCTCTATATATATATATTGAATGATATAATCATGATGAGATGTGTGGTTTGCTTTATTTAGGAATAAGTATACTAAAAATCCTAATACTTGGCATAAAAGTGGAATTGAGTCCTAAAACTTTAAAACAATGCAATCAACGAAAGGACTTAATATGTTGACCAAAAAAAAAGGAAATGACTTAATATGACCAATTTGACAAGTTTTAGAATTTGATTGAATTGTTTGAAAGTTTTAAGATTCAATTATACTTTTGTAACAAGTTTCAGAACTTAATGGCACTTTTTGAAAATTGTATATTTTCGTGACAAGTTTTATTCCAAACGTACTTTTATCTCCCTTGTTTAAATAGGGAATCACAACCAACATTAAAAGTAAAGTCACCCTTAGAGGCCAAAAAAGTGAACCACCCCTAATGGAAGCGTCAAATCAAGATTCAAAGGGCCAACAAAGCCGAGCGAAGGGTCGTCTCCTCTCCTACTCTCAAAGTCTCATCCCTTCCTATCAAAGCGTGTTTCCAGCTTGTCCTGCCCATTGATCTTTTCAAAACCCACCTTCCAAGTTCAAACACCACGACCGCAAGCACAAGCCTTTTGTATGTATTCTCGCAAATTCGCGTGTGCATAAAGGGAGAGATACATCGTGGGTGCTAGCACTGTGGGATCTTTCACTCCCGTGTTATCTGTTGCTTCTCATTTTCTTCGGTCAACATCATTTGTGAGGCATGGCTTGTGCTGTCGGTTTGATGGGCAAGTCCGGGTCATCTTAGATTCAACTCAAGAACAATGAAGGGACGATGATGAAGAGGAGGGAGGCATGTAAAAATGGGGTTGGAGTCTCTTGCTCCTATTCTTCTTCCGTTGTGGACCCGTACAAGACTCTCAGAGTTCATCGTGCTGCTTCTGAATATGAGATCAAGAAGGCCTTTAGGCGGCTCGCTTTGCAGGTCTCGATCGAAGTCCTTTACATATGACAGTTTCACTTTGCAAGCTCAAACGTTGCAGATTCATGGGTTTGTCCCTTTCTGATCAAGATCGTTGATGGGTTTTTTGGCTCTGTTTCTGTGTTTTTCGTTTCTTTTTTCTTTTTTCAGTATCATCCGGACGTATGCAGAGGAAGCAATTGCAAGGTGCAGTTTCAGGAGATCAACGAAGCATATGATGTAAGCCAACGATTCCAACTTGAAGAAAGTCGTTCATGAGTCATGCAAAGATCAAAGCTTAACTTGCTTATCTTTACCCAAAAAATGAAAAAAGAAGAAGCTTAACTTGGTTATACATCATTGGTATCAGCATCTTATCCATTTTTTTTTAATCTCTAAACAAGGCCTTAGTGACTTCTTGACTTTTTCCTTTTTTATTTGGTCAGAGAGGCTTCTGAATTATGCTTCTCACTTATCTGGGTCCCGATACTCTTGGCTAATCAAAGTTCTTCCTCAATGTTTCTAATGCAGATTGTGATGAGCAATTTGAGAGGAGAATCCAATGGTCTGCAGATGTATGAGTCGGAAGACCAAGGGATCGATGAGCCGATGAGAGGGATGGACGACCCAGATTGGGACTTGTGGGAAGAATGGATGGGATGGGAAGGAGCGGGAATTCGCGATTACTCATCACATGTCAACCCTTACATTTGATCATATCTCAACCCAGGGGTTGTGTTTGTGCATATTACATATGATGGAATTGGGGCCTAAGTCATTCCTTTTTCTGTATGTATGTAACATAACAAAACAAAGATTATGGCTTTGGCCATTATATAGTTGAAAGAGTGACCTCAAAGTGTTCATAAGAGAACATGACATGAGAGTTAAGTTTAAAAGTTTCTTAGTCAAGTATTATTGTCTATCTCTTTCCCAATAACAGCAACAAACTCTAGATGCAGCAACAATGATCCTGGTCAACACATTTCCCGCTAGTGGGGTCACCATATAATGATTTGCAGAGGTTAATGCATCCCTCTACAAAGCAATTCCGGGCAAAGAATGGAGGTTTTGTACATCCTTGGGCCTCTCCTGAGTCGATACCTGTTTTAGGAAACATCAAAAATCAGGAAAAGAAAGAAAGAAAGAAGAAGAAGAAATTAGCAGCCATAAAGATATCGGGGGCAAGAAGGGAGAAGAAAACAAGTTTATGATTTTTAAAGTAGGTATGAATCAGACAAACATACCAGATGAGACAATTAGGAAGATCATCAGAACAAAAGACAGAGAGGAAAAGAACTTCATCGTGTGACAGCAATTGAGATTTTAAGGTAGTATCTCTCTGTCTTAACCTGAAAAATGTTTTGCCAAATGAAAAGGAGAGCCATAAGAATATGAGTGCACAAGATATCTCAGCATATTTATAGTGAGAGAGAGCAGCTCCTTTTAACATCGATAAAGAGACAGTTAAGCAAATAACTTGATAAGGGAAAGTTCTGAATTTACCAAATGCGAGGATCTTGTCTTAATGTGCGGAATATGGAATTAAAAGAGAGCTATTAAAATCTTGCTCCTTTTTTGGCTTAACTTTGAAGATCTTCAAGGATCCTTGTCTATCAATGCACATTCTCTGACCATTTTTTGGCTGCTGGTCTAAGATTTTTTTTTTTTTTGCAGATGTTTTTGTTCCTTATGCAGTACCTACTGTATTTAGCTACCAAATTGAGGAAAAGGCTCTGTTGATGATTGAATTACCTTGCAATATTTAAAGTCTCTTTGCAGTATTAGAGGCACAGTTGCTGCAGCTATAACATTAATAATCAATTAGTGATATTATGGTATTAAGGTTAGTTTGGAAGAGTTCATGCACATTAAGGGAAAACCATTTATCCAATCTGCTAGAAAATAAAAATTATCCAAGTGAAAGATCAAAGTATTTAAGAAGATTTTTTTTCCTGAATTATGAAATGTAGATTGTTGTTTTCCACAATAAGAGTAGACAGATTAAGTATTTAATAGGCTGATCATGCGTCAGGCAAGTCGCCAAACTCGACGCGTGATTTAAGCGGGCTCAGGGTCTTCCCGCCCCTACCCTGGACAATGGCTTCTAAATTGTATCCGATTCAATTTGTCAGTCCCGCCGTTAATTTGGTCTAGCCATTTCAACACGCCCAGAAAGAGAAAGTGGGAAGGCGAGGCTAGTGAGCTACAATCAAATGTGAGATCTTACACTGTTTTAGACCTTGAAAAGCAAAACCCTAATCATATAGACATCTGCATCAGTCCTTTGCGATTCACAAGACGACATTGTCCGGGAGTGTGCTTTGCACGCAACTTGAGGGAGGGTAAGCTTATCTTGTCATAGAATGAGATTCAGATGTCTTTATGTATTCGGCTTTTGATCCTGCTCCGCGGATGATCGAAATTCCAGAGAGTGATTCGTTGATGTGAATATAAATGATACTGCTGCAAAGTTTGGAGCGGGAGTCCAGTTAAAACAGAAGTATATGGTAGTTTTCCAATACAAATGTCTAGGACTTCACTAAAATTTTGTGGTTAACCTTCGTGATCTGTGAAAGGGAAAGGCAATACCCGCCACGGGCAATGACATGGTGGTTAATGTCTGTTGCTACCGGCATCGATTTCTCCTCGCGGCATGTAGAAAGGCTCTAAGCATGCTTTGGCAGGGCTTGAACAATCCAAAGGGAGCTGAGCTTCCAGATTCGGTGGCATTTTCGCCGTTTCTCTTTCCTCGCAGGTTTGGTATTACCATCAGTAGGATGAATTTCTGTGTTAATTCTTTTCGGTGGGGTTGAGGAGGTTCTGAGTCGAAAGGACAATGTCAAGGTTTATATAAACCCGGACAATCCGGCACCCAAATATGCCCTTAAAATGTAAAATATTCCAATATCAGCGATCTCATGCTTTTAATCGTTTGGTGTATCGCACCATTTTAAGTTTTATACATGCCAGATCTGAAAGAACGCCTCCTCCGGCCAAGACTTTTGCAACAGCTGAGCTGTTACCGCTCATTTTGTACCTGTGGCACCGTGCGTCAGCCTTGCGAAAGCATGGAAGTTTTAGGTCCTAGGAAACGAGGTCAAGGCCTTTGGTCATGGATTCGTGTTGATACCTTTGTCATTATTGCGATATTGCACAAACTGGAGAAGTTAGATTTGTCTATTTTTTGGTGCGCATGAAATCTTGCCGGAGTCAAGAATGACTTCTGGCAAGGAAGTCATTTTTTCAGCTTTTGCTTTGAAGTGGAAGTTGAATTTTCAGTTTCTGCTTCAGAAGTTGATTTCTGGTAGAAAAATGCGTTTGATAACAATTAAAAAAGACGATGTTCGAAACATTATGAAAAAAATGTTTCGATCGTTGGCAAGCAGCGGCCGGCGGCGACCGGCGGCGGCGGCGGCGGCAAGCGGCGGCCGGCGACGGCGGCGGTAGCGACCGGTGGCGGCGGCGACCGGCGGCGGCGGAGACCGGCGGCGGCGGAGACCGGCGGCGGCGGCCGACGACCGGCTGGTCCCGAGAGAATGACTTCTCAAGGGGAGAAGTGAAAATTTTTTACTTCTCAAAATCACTCAAAAACCTTGCCAGAAGTTAGAAATCTTGCCAGAAGTAGAAAGTCTTGCCAAAAGTCAATTTTTTTACCAAACGAATTTCTACTTCGGCAGTATTTTTATCAAACGAATTTCCCTGCCAGATCGGCTTCTGGCAGGGAAATTGAGAAGTTGGCAAGATTTCATGCGCACCCTTGCTACCGGAGAGAAGTAATTTTTTTTTTAATCTTTTCAAGTGTCTCCAATACTACTTTTGGAGCATTTTTTTTTTTGTTTTAGAAGTAGAAAAATGGAATTGAGTAACTAAATGGATTTCTGTTCTAGAAATTGCGTTATCAACAGGATTTCTGCTCCATAAGTGTTGTCATGCGCGCCTTTAGAAATCTCTGGCGGCTCTATGTTGTCTTCATTTTTTCCATAGCGAGAGATAGTTTCCTCGTAAGAAAATCTCCTTTGGAATAGTCAAGTATGATAAGGGAAAGTTGCCGATTCCTTCAATAATTCTCCTTCTGTCCCACTCTCTCCCTGCATTCCATCTTTTTCCCTCTTGTTCATTAATTCTAAGATGAGAAAAATCGGGCCCATCATATAACTGTGCTGTAAATTGTTACAGTTCAAATGACAAGCTCTCTCGGATAAGACAGCTCAAAATGAGGTGTTTGAGAAGACAACAAGCCGATTCAAAGCACAACAAAGCATGTGAATGCTGATTAACGGTTTGAATTAACAATATATAATATCATTAAATCAATAAGTATAAACTAAATGGTCATGGTGCCTTAAAATAGCTAACTGTTCAAACTTGGAAAAGGGAGATTGTTGGGGTTGTTCCACTTCGATATCGTCAGTGTGCGTGAAAGAGAGAGGGAGTTGGGCCGGGGACAGAGAGAAAAGAGAGAAGGGGGGGCTGGGGCTCATGCGGAAAAGAGGAGGACAGGCCGGGAAAAGTCCGTGTGAGCTGGGACACAGGCATTTCCGGCCCGCGAACTTTTTTCGTTTTTTTTAAAGAAAAAAATTGCCTATTTCTATATTTTTGGCTATTTTTGTTGTTTTTTTCTATTTTGTGCCTTTTCGTATATTTTTAAGGAGAATATCGATTCTGAACAGCCAAAATTAGGTGTCAACAATAATGACAAAATTATCCATGCAGATAAGTGTAATACATGATGAAGATTTGAAATGTTGATATAGACTTGCAACTTGTGAGTAAGCATTTCTGTATCAGCAATCAAGTGTAGACTCTGTTGAGAATCAAGACTTGATTCTATGCCTCTTAATCTAATCTTGTAACCTGAAGAGTTTTGTAAGAGTAAGAGGCTAAGAGCAACATAATCTGCATGTACTTCTCCCTCTTTTTGTCATCTACATAAAAAAGATGTCATCAATGAAAAATGCCAATCCAGAATAAGAAGTTTGCAATCGCAACTGATGGTAGGACATTTGAAACGAAATATATATTGCTTAGCGAAGCAAGATAAAATCAACAAATAAACTGAACGAAAGAAGTTTAGCTGGGAAAGTTTTGTGGTGGTGGTGCAGAAGTGAAAGGTGCAGGTTCAGAAGTTGAAGTGGGTTGAAACTAGCAAGACTGGAATAGGATAACTGGTCCAGCTTCTGATCAACAGCCCTTGTGAAGTTTTCAATATTCGTCCCAAGCATCTTAACTTCCTAAACAGCAAGTTTTACAGCGGCACGCAGTTCAACCTTCAGGTTCATCAACATCTGGTTTACCATGTCCTTTAGTTGGTCAATCTCATCATCAATATCTCCACGCAAAACCTGATATCTCTCCTGTATGTTTGAATCTAATGTCTTGTAATCTGTAGATTCAGCTAACTCTTCACTTGGATGAGACTCTGATTGAGTGCCAATGGACTCCCCCCCGAGTCTGAACAATGTGTGCCTGAGTGTCAGATGCAGGAACATCATGATGATCAACAACTTCAAGAGGTGCAATAAGAACATACCCTGCCGCATCATCTGTGTAATATTTGGCCCAAAAGGAAGCCCAGCCCAACTCTAACCTCTTCTTCTTTTCTCCTTCAGCTGCTCCACGACCGCAAAAAGAGAAGAGGAAGAAGAGAACGGCAGAAGAAGAAGAAAGAAGAAGAAAGGAGAGAAAGAAGAGAGGAGAGGGGGCTTTCCTCGAGTTGCCTCGCCAAGCTATCTCGGCCTCGACTAGCAACCATCGGTAAGTATTTGCGCCCCTCTTTCCTCCGATCGAAGTAATTTTTCGAGTTAGGGCTCTATTTGGGGTTTTGGTTGAATATAAGTCGCCGGGTCTGATTTCTTGGTCATTTAGCGGCGCGTTTGCATGGAAATGAAACTTTAGGATGTTATGAAGCCGTAGTATTCGACGGATCTTGATTTGGACTTGCGGTTTGCCCGGAATGAATTTTCCAAATCTGCCGCGCTACAGTACAGCGCGAATAATTCGTTTCGGGGCCTGATTTCGCTAACTTCCTTTCATCGGATGAGGTTGGACCTGTTGAGACATTTGTAGTATGTTGAATGAGCTTCGCGTGGACTATAAGATCACTTAAAATGGATTACTGTAGCGAAAGTTATGGCTCGAGAGAATCTGGTGCGCGTTGTGAACAGTACGCGACCAGCACTGTTTCGCTCAGTTTCGCCAATTTTCGAATGGATTTTGGACAAGTTATGTTGGGGTTATTGTTGTATGTTAAAAGAGCTTTCTTTGGACTATAAGATTTTTTAAATCGGAGCTCGGATGAGGAAGTTATGGCCTGTTGAAGTTTATCGCGCAAGTTGCGCAAAGTGGAAAACTTGTGTTTTTGCTACAAGCAAGTATTTTATCGATGCGTAGGTGTCGTCTTAGTAACAAATAGGCCTTATTCAGTTGAGTCGTGCTCTAGAGTAGCTTATTACTGAGTTTTTGATCCGAGTAATCTTTCTAGTTTGGTTCTGACGTTATCAGGTGAGTGATACTATTTCTTCTTTGTGTTTGTAGAGTGCATATTTTGAAAGAGAAACTTCTATATGTGTTATGGAATGAGACAAATAGCATATTTGTTGCATAAAAACAGGATCGAACATTTACTGCTGTTTTTGTCTATTTGATATGATTTGAGCTGCTGGTTTTGGTTATGAGGAGAATGTTGTGGTTGGATTTTGTGGTGCTCAAGATAGCTGTGAACCCGGTTGATGGGTTTGTGGGTATGCGCATACTAGTTAGGATATCCTTGTGGGCCGAGCCACCGGCATTGTAGGTGGAGACCTTGCCAAGGGGGGGATCTTGGTTGTCTTTTGTCACGGGCGTTATACGTGACCATGTTTAGACTCTTGAGCATGAGATTGGTCAGTGGATAGACCACTGACATGTGTTTTTGATGAGATTAGTCAATGGATAGACCATTGGCTTGTGTTTTGACAAGATTCATCAATGGAGTGGACCATTGATACTTACTTTACTGGAGTTTGTGGTTTGAAACAAATGTTTTTGCTAGAAACCTATTATGTTAAGGTTTTATATAACTCGTTTTGACTATAAAGATCTGTTATGTTTCGACTTTGACTTATACGAGTTATATTTTGATACTGAAATGTGCATAGTGATTGTTCGATCCGCTTAGAAGAAATGTATTACTCACTGAGCCGTGTTAGCTCATCCCTTCATTTTCCCTTGTCTTTCAGGTTCAGGAAGTCGCAGGTAGTGAGGGCGGTCGTTAGCAAACGACATTTTGTTAGTAGGGCTTTTGGGTATATGTTTTTGAGTTAGATGTGGCTTTGATGAGCCTTTGAGCTGTGGCTAGAGATGTATATCTTTTTGGTAGAGATATGTACATGTCTCTTTTGGTGGATATATACAGTGATCTGTTTGATGGTTATAGAAAGCTCTGGCTTTGTTTTGCGACTAAGGATCTCTTTATCAACCTTCTTTGGACGTATATATCATTGTTATCAGGTTGAGTTTTGGATTTGTGAAGGCTGCGTCCTTTGTGTGAAAGGACGGCCGTGTCATGCCTTGCAGTGAGTTGGGGTGTGACAATCTGTAATATCAGTCTCATCAATCTCCATTGTAGTATTGTCCACTGAACGATCATGCTCCCCCTCATAAGCAGCAATCCTTGTGATCTCAGTGTTGTCCGCAGCTCCATCTTCCCCATTTTTTCCATTCAACAAGCTATTCGTCCTCAAAACATTCTTTCTTTCTTCTTTCCTCTTCCTCTCCTTCTCCTTTTAATCTTCCTCCCCAACTGGTTTTCTTACCATCTCTGCAATGGCTTGTTCTTTTTCTCTGTCCATTTACAGTATAATTTCCATTTCCTTCTGAGCAGCAGCTTCCTTGGCCACATAGAACTGTTGACTTGCTTCCTACTAAGTCCTTCTCTTTCCATTTCTTCTTCTAACTCACCTTTGAAGAAAGGCTAGGGCATTACCCTTTCTACTCGAGGATCGAGTGGTTTTGGTAACAACCATTTTCCCTTTCCTCTTCTATGATGCTTGTGATAAGGGAGCAGTGTCAAGACCTTCTGCTAGTCCTTTCGTCGGTACAACCTTTACATTTTCCCCTTGTCTATTTTTCCATCCTTCCTCTATAAACCTAGAGCCCATTTTGGTCCTAGTGACTTACCTTTAAGCTTCACAAGAATATCAATTTTGAAGTGCTCAAAGATTCTGGTCACCAAAGCACCTTAGGGTAGCTGACCCTTATTTTTGGTTGGGTTCTATGATTGTGGAGTAATATTGTCTGAGGCAAAGAGATGGAAAAGTCATTTGCGATTGCCCAGATGAGTTTAGCTTCATGCTTTGAAACATTTGTCCTTGAGGAACCTTTGAATCTGAGGCTGATGATGATCTTGTGTAGGACAATGTACTTTAGAGGGAAAAGATTATGAAAAACATGAGACTTGTGAGATTTGGTAAAATCAGGGATACCAGATAGAATTCTGTATGCTTCATCAGATTCAGTAGGAATAGGGAGAAACTCAGCAGGCTCTATTCCTAAAATGTCTTCCAAATCAGACACTTGGAGAGTATGATTTTTGTCAAAGACTGAGAACATAATGGAGTTTGGTGGAATGATAGACAGATTTGACTAGAAATAAGTAGTTAGTTTAGGATAAACAGGAGATCTGACAGAGCACAGGCCTTTGAGTTTCAACTCTGCTAAATGATGCTGCATAGGGATACCAAAATGTCGAAACAGACAAAATCAACAACGCTATTGTTCATTACCCCTCTGGCCAGCATAGACATGGAATAGTTATGATGCTCCTTCGATCTGAATAACATTCTAGTCTGCGTTCCTGTAATAAACTTCCCTTCTATCCTTCTGAAGCTATTAGATAGCTTCTCATCATCATCTTCTCTCTTATTATATGTCTGAGTGTCTCCAGTTTCGATATCCTTACGTGCCCTTTTCCTAACACATTCAGTGGCTCCTTTTTCTTTCGAAGACTCCCCAACTTTTTCTTTGCATTTCCTTGAGACTGATGAAATTGTCCTCTATTCTCAGTCTCAAAATCAGGAAATACTACCTTGATTGGCTTAGAATAACCAGCATCGTCCCTCTTTCTGCAGATATACATAAACGCTTGCAGAGAGAGAGAGAGAGAGAGAGAGAGAGAGGTTACAAAATAAAAATGAAGCTTCTTGTATGGTTGTTTTTCATAGCGTCTACTCAAACCATTCTGATCTTGGCTGTTGAATGCTTCTCCGAGCCATCCATCTCAACCCACAATACACAAGGACAGAAAGTTCGAGGTAGGGATTTGTTTCCTCTTCATCCTTCATTGCCACTCATTAGTGTCCTAGAAATTGTCGTAAGCCGCCATTACTCCAATGGAAAATGTTGCAATAAGTTATGCAGGTTCGAACAAGACCGGCAAGCTTTCAAAGAACGCTGATGGCAGGCTTGTGATTTCCATCACAAGAAAAGGTTCGAAGAGGGAAGGGAGCTTATGGTGCTGCAAATATGGTCCATCGATCAACTCGTCCTAGAAGTACAGCATCGTCCTCTGCTGCAACTTCTTTCTTGGTGTTCTCTTCTCGGTGATGTTGGAGACTTTCAGTTTGATCTATCCCTGTCGCTTTTAAGGGGCTCGCGATGCTTATCATAAATCTCAATTTGGGACAGTATTTGTTCTCAGCCTCGCATTTGTGCTTGTCAATATTGCCTTCTTTGGGAATTTGACTGTTGTTTTAGTCTATTCAAGTAATGGTGGTCGGTTGTGTTAATTGTTGTGTTATGAGCAGAACTTCCTGTGATACAAACCTAGCGAGTCTTAGCTCTTGACCTTGATGATTTAATTCTTTATACAAGGTTTCTTTCTCTTGCTCTCTTTTCTTTTAGCACCTCATCCATGACAGTAGATCTCAGGAATCAAAAGCAGAAATGCATATCTAGCTTTAGATTACAAATTGAGCTTCAAAACATAGTACAAAATCTGTGAGCCCTGTGCAATGCATGCAACGATCTCGTTGCGGCATACAGCTGCATTGGTGCACTTACGCATGACGAATGAACGACATGCGCAAAAAATTTCTTTGAGGAAACTAGACAAAAGGAAAGAAGAAAGTTGTTTTCCATTGGTATTGGAAACCGACCACTCAGTCGTCAAGCTTGCTCCCTTTTTTGTGGCGACTCAACAGGAAAGTCGTACAATAATTTCTCAAACAGTTTCATGTGCTCTGTTTGCAATGAGATAGCAACAGACAAGCTCCCATCACTGGTTGGGCTAGGCAATATGTACGATAATCCCTCGTATGCAATCCCTCCAGGCCCCATGAAGATAGGGCGGCCCCAACCAAAGTCAGCGTCATGGATAGGCAACCTGACCCAACTAGTAATTCCCAGATTTGGACTCCTAAAAGTATGCGCCCCGCAAGCCAGTGCCGAGAGATCAGGCTGGAGCTCCAAGTAATCAAGGGCAGATCTTAGGTAATTGTCGTCCACTCTCACCAATGACTCACGGATCTTCCGTGCAGCATACGATACTGGTTTTGATTGGAGATCGCCTGCAACAGCAACGGGCGTGGCAATAAAGATCACATTGCCGAAATAACCCTGCGGAAGGGGTGGAGACAATCTCATCCGTCCATCTGTTGCGATGCGCAAATTAGTGTGTTGATCATCAGCAAGTCCGCGTGCTCTGCACACACATCTCCAAACATGACCTGCCAATATTTGATAGGTACTATAACTAGCGGTGTTCCCATTTTCTAACGCTGCCTCTGTCTTCAGGCTGTCTAACTGTTCCCGAGTAACTTTGAAAATAGAAACAGTAGTGCTGCATGGAGCTGAATTAGTAGTTTCAGGAGAAACTCGCAATGCAGGTGGAGACTGGTATTCGGTATGAGGGAATTGAGGCCGTGGGGGGCTGCGGGCACGCAGAACGGTCCGGTCCATAAATGGAGGGAGCTTAATGTCAAGTCCACGAGCCAGATCGGACCATGTGTTCACAAAGTGTAGAGCAGAAAGTCCGTCGGCCACTTGGTGATGCATGCCAACACCAAGCGAAACTCCCCCACACTTGAAGTATGTAACCTATGTAAAGGAGACAACCGAACCGAAATCAACAACACCGGAATCTGATTTGAACCCAACCACATGATGAACTGGTGACTGCTAGCAATCATGAGCTTCCAAGCAGCTTACTCTTACAATATCAATTTGCTTTATAGCAGGTTCAAATTCTGGTTTGGTACACGGAGCAAATTCTAGGAACAGAATCAAAAAGAGAAAACACACCTGTAGCACCAAAATAGGGTACGAGGATATCCCACCAGAGTAATCCACAGCAGGAATAAGCTTCCGAAGCTCCAGAGTGGGCGCGAAATCCCCGAAATCATCGACCAACGAGCTCGTCTCAGCCTCAACAAACAGCATGCCCTCGGCATTGCAATCGATCTCGATCCGGCCATCTTTGTCCCTCTTCAATCGCCCGGCCATTGGGTAAAACAGCACCGACGCTCTGCTCAGCGCCTCTTTCAGCACTCCGGCATCGAAGAAGTCAGCAGATCCGGTCGGCCGGTAGAAGTACACGCTCGGCATGTGCATGCTCAGGACCACCAAGTCCACGTTGGCATTCCACAGCGTACGTCTCGGCGTCTCCTCAGCTGGACACACCATAGTCGACTCTTTGATGCTAATTACCATTCTCGAAAACGCCGATGTTATTTGAGTGCCCCGTATCCTAATGTGTGTATTGAACCGGAACTGCAACACACATTATAGAAACAAGAATGGCAAACAAAAAAAATCAAATCCACAACTTTTCTAGAAAATAATTAGCTGGAACCCGGAAGACTGCATTGGGAGTTCATTGAACTGGTCAACTCCACTCAAAAAAGCGCGAACGGGAATCCTTGCAATCAGACCCACAAATCTGTGGCTATGCTCAACAAAACACTCTGAGAAAACACAAGCTCAAGGTGTCAAGCTACAGTGATCTCTCGACGTGATCTGCCTAGGAAATGGCGGCAAGGCAACTCATGACATGTCCAAATCAAATGCAAAACAATGGAAGAAAAGATAGAAAATGCAAGAGCTGTCCACTTCCCTTAGCACACTGCGGTGATAAGCATAGCACGTCACACTGTCATGCATAGTGTGTCGGGCCTTTCCGTGCTAATGTCATGCACAGTGTGTCGAGCCTTTGTACGTGACCTAGGTTACACCGACATCGACATCGACACGACACATCGACACGTCATTTCTCAAAAATAGAAAAATTCGACACGTCGAGAACACGTCGTATTAAATATATATTTTTACACATAGATTATAAATTATTATTATACAAAAGGAGCTTATGAATAAGTGAAAGGAGAAAACAATCAAACTATCACATTGATAATAAATTTATCAAACAATCATCGAGCTGTATATTAGCAAGAACACTTGGGCCGCAAGAACAATTGGGCTGCTCGTGCTTCGCCGTTCATGAGTTGGGCTTTGCGCGTCCCGACACGTGTCGAATGCGCTGACTAGTGTCGAAATTCCGACACGCGTTGACCGCGTGTCGGACTCGTGTCCGCACGTGTCAGACGCGTGTCGATATCCGACACCCGTCCGACACTAATACGCTGGCCTAAGAGAGGTGTTGGTGCTACATAGTACGTGACAGTGGACGTTCAGTCACCAATTGTTTTGTAGCTGGCGCATAACAGGAAAAAATCTTGCCCTCTGCGTTGTCCATCGTCTAAGACTAGTACGTTGGAGGAATTCAAAATCATATCCAATGCATGATCGCCACGTGGACTTTCTCGGTCCGATCCGTGTACCCACCGGGCAGAAGTTAGTGACGGTCATGTCTTGAGCCCGCATGATAATACTTTTGGCAGATTTAGTAACGTAACTTTTGAAGTAGAAATTCATTTAGTAAAAAAATTTACTTCTGAAATTATTTTTCCCTTAATTTGAGAAGTTAAAAAAAATTGCTTCTCAACTCAATAGGTACTTTTTGGACAAAAAAAAACTCACAAAGTACTTCTTGTATCACATTTTTTTCATTACGTCATCAATCTCTTTTCGACCACGCTCGCCTTCACCTATGCCTACCGCTGATCACTGACACTCGCCGCCGCCGCCACAACCACCAACCATCGCCATGCCAACCACCACACATCACCGCCTACGACAACAGCCAACCGTTGACCAACGCCTGTCACCACCGGCCGTGACCATCGACCATTGCCGCTACCAACCACCTCCTATCGCTGCCCGTGACCACCGCCAATCGTCCACCGTCGCCCGTCGCCGATCACTACCTTTCGCCGACCATGACCATCGCCAACCGTCCACCGTCGCCCGCCGCCGGCTGCGACCACCAACCATCGCCCTCTATCAGCCGCCGTTGCAGCTAAATAATAAATAATATTTTTTATTTATTAAAAATTAAATAGTTTTTTAATAATAAAAATTATTTTTAAAGAAATTTAAAAAGTTAAAAAAATGAAGTAGAAAATTTTTGGCCTCCGATAATAATTTTCATAGAAGATTTTGTGTCAATAATGTGTCAGAAGTAGAATATTATTTACCTTTACCAAATGAATTTCTATGATTAGAAATTAACTTATGGAACAAAAGTAAAAAAATCAACTTCTGACCAGAATTTGATTTTTAAAATAAAAAGGAAAAATAAAAAATAAATAAAAGAGAAAAAAAAGAAATACAATGTTCGAAATTTTGAAAAACAAATAAAAAATGAAAAGAAGTAAAAAATAATAATTATAAAGAAAGGAAATGTGGAAGAGAGAAGGAAAGAAAGATGAGGAAAATGTTTTCATCTTCTTGCTCTTCTCAAAAAGAGGAAAATATTTTCCCCACTTTTAAAGAGATTTTTTTTCATGAATGGAAAATATTTTCCTGGGACTAGATTATTTTTCGCAAGCCAAATCCTGAAGATTAAAAAAATATTTTTATGGAAGTTATTTTCCGCGAAATAAACAATGCGAATCTAATTGCTAGTGCTATTTAGAGTCACACATTATTAAGGCCATACCTTAAATATTTTCAAATATACACATGGTGATTAGAGGTGTCAATATGGGTCTTTGACCTACTTTTTAACTCACTTTTATTTATTTGGTCGAATATGGGTTCAACAAACTTTAAAAAAAGGGTCAAATATGGGTTTAGGCTTACAAAACCTATTCAAATATGGGTTTTAACTCGACCCATTTCCGACCCATTTTCGCCTCGTCACCTATAGCTTTGCAAGCTAACTTCTATTCACTTGAAAACTGCCGACCGCACGCCCGTACGCCTCCGTAGCCCGCCTCCGTCACTTGCCTAGCACTGTCGCCCACCCCGCCCTCGCCACCCTCCGTCCACCCGCACTCCGCCGCCGCTGCTCGTCCACCCGCCCAACACTCGCTTGGCTACTGTGGACACGGATAGGCGAAATTAAAGCGTTGCTCGTGGTCCTCATGCTCGTGCTGGAGGACAAACCATGGTGGCAGAGGGGGAGCAGAGGGCGCAACACAAGGAGCCCAGTATGCAGAATCGTTCCTTTAATGTAGCCGGTGTTGGATCGATTTCTGTACGTGCCACCAGGCAAGTGTTGGATTGAATCATATTGAATGCATAAGGCAATTTACATATTAGATGATGATTAGCTCTCAAGCCAGTCGCGGATTTGCCAATAGTCAACGTCATTATTATTCATTATAATCAGAGAAGTTGGAAAATTTGCGTTTGCCATTAGTTATTTATCAGCGATCGGAATAGGCGTGCTTCATGCCTCTCATAAAGAAACCAAAAAATGGAGATCATCTCCAGCAAGTTCTACGACATTGTGAGGTCTCTACGTGAAATGGTAAAGCCCAAGGCATGGGGAGGAGAGGGCAGCAATTGTCTTTCTCCTGCCGGCAGAGGGCAAGCGGCGGCGGGTACCCGGCACTGGAGGTGGTGGCCGGGCCACCCCTGCGGCCGCGGCTGGCGAGTGGCAGTGGTGAGCGAGCCACGGTGGCAGCTGTGGGCGGTCGGCAAAATAGTTTTTAATTTTTATGCAATAAATATTTCATGATTTGATTCAACATAAATATTTAAATTATACGGGTCAGGTATGGATCAGATTTGGATTGGGTCGAGTATATGTCATAAAATTTGTACTACGCGAAAATGAGTCATTATGGATCGAATCCAACATAAACCCGATCCGATCCACCCATTTCACACATCTACTGTGATATAATCTTTGGATGTGCTCTCACCATCTATCCTTTAATATTATTATAATAAATCGTTGTTTATGTTACATGGAAATGGTGGCATATGCGAGCATATTGGGATATGAAGATTTCTGCCGCTTCCATTATTGCTGCTGGTTTGGTTTTGGGCTTGCTTCTATTAGATCTTGACACGCTAAATGAGCTTTAAAAGGGATATGACACATCATGATTGCATCATTAATTTTAAGTTTGGTAAAGGGGAAAGGATTTAATGACATAAATTTAGATGTCCAATTCAAAATGGACGACACAGATCAATCAACAGTTTTTTAGTGAAAAATTATGTAGATTGATTTAGATCGTTCATTTTGAATTGGATGGCCCAGATCGATTATAGTAGTAAATGGTAGGAAATCCAGTCTTTCCGCGTGGGGCATTGATTGGACCTTCTGGGGCATACTTTTTGGGAGAGTACGGCGTGCTCATCAGCATCTTAAACCATGTCTTGTCAGAGAAATTAAATTTAAGTGCTCCTACACTACAGGCCATAGCCCAAGATAAAAGCATGGGTTGAAGGGTAAAATTTTGGGATCATGCTGGTAGAGAATCCTTAGCCAAAATTTTGAGCTCCGAGATAGATTAGATCAATGGGTAGAAAATTTATTTAATTTAAATCACATCATTCTATAGTAGCTTAATTTTTGAATTTTAGAGTTTCGACACAGAAGGGTAGTCGAAAAGTCTCAGACATTATATATAATTGACTAACAGTCACGAGTTTTTACCTTCAACAATTTGGTTGAGCGATTAATAAGCATTTGATCCAAGTGCACATGAATCTCACATTCAAATCACAACATTTCCTTACTCAATCACAACATTTCCTTACTTAGAGATGGAGGCGTCAATATGAATCATTGACCCACTTGTATTCACTTGGGTCATATAATGAATCAAATATGAATTTAGGCTTATAAGGTCTGTCTAAATATGGATCTTAACCTAACTACTCATTTTCGACCTATTTTCAACCCGTGACCTGCAGCTTCCCAAGCACTTGTAAAATAGGCCCCATGTTACACGGACACGGCCTTTTTTTCTTTTTTTTCGCCAACTCGCTCGGATACGTCCCCCAGCATCCCAACATCATCTGCCCAAATTTTATACTTCAGGCAGCCAGCCCCATCAGGCTTCTAGTCCCAAATGCAGCCACTACATTGCAGCCCTCTTAACAAATGACATGGTGTCTCCTTTTTATTACAAGCTCTCCATCAGCTTCACTGGTATGCCGCCGATGTGGGACACCAAGCAGTGGATTTTTGCTGACCTTTTCCCTCGAAGAGTGGACTTCCCAAATTTTGTGAAAGCAGGAGTAGGAGATGAAAACTACACAGTGCTGAAAGTCTCCAAAAAAGAAATAAATTCAGCCCCAAAGTCACATAAATTTCTCAATAAAAAAAATAACATGAAGAAATAAATAAAGATCTACATATATAAAAAAGGGAAAAAGCACTCGTGGGACCACCGACCAATGGCACTTCGATAATTTATCATGTATTTATAAAAATATATATTTAATATACAACGTGTCCCAGCGTGTCGAAATTCTTTATTTTTTGAGAACTCATGTATCGGCGTATCGCGTTGTGTCGTGTCTCGTGTTATGTCCTGTCTCCGTGTAACGTAGAATGGCATCAACTCAAGTATATTAGTTTATATATATTTTTTATATTAATTTTTTTATAAGTAAAAAAAAAGAAAAAAAAACATGAAAAAAAAACATTTTGGAATGCCGTCGATCACCGCCGCCTGTCGTTGCCCGTCGCCTTTGGCGGAGAAAATAGAAAATAAAATTAAAATTTCAAAAGAAACTAAAATAAAAATAAATTTTTAATAATATAAATATAATTTTTTTTTTTAAATGTAAATATTTTATAAAATATTTTTAGAAAAATGCAATTGCATGAAAGTGTTTTAGCAATATCATTTTTCTTAACAAATCATAAGAAATAAATATTCCATGGTTTAGTTAAATATAAAAGTATTTAAGTAATATGGGTCGGGTACAGTCATTAGATTTATATTGTATGAAAATGAGTCAAAACGGATTGAATGGATCATACGGTTTAGACCATATTTGACTCGACTCAAATCCGACCCGACCTAACCCACCTGTTGACACCTCTACTCAGAAGCGTCTATACCAGCCAGTGCAGCCACCTTATAAGTAGAATATTATCATATTGAGTGACACCTCCCCCCTTTCTTTTAGGGTTTTCTCTCACTCAGCTACCAAGCGCTCCTCCATTGAAGATCGTTTTTGAGAGTCTCTCTCTCTCTCTCCCTTCCTCTTTCCTTTTTCCTCTTCCTTTCTATATTTCAATCTATTTTCCCATCTCCTCATCTTTATGAATTTTCAAGATTTATTCGGTGATTTCGTGAACGTCGTTCGCTCGAGCGATCCGCAAATCTTTGAAGCTCCTCTCTCTCTACATTCAACGTGAGTTTATCTAAATTTGTTTTTATCTATTGCAGTTGTTTTGTAACTCTTCTCTCCCGATCTAAATATAGATCTAAGGTTTACAAGAAGTTATTTGTAATCTCTGTACATTAATGATACCGGGGAGGCCGAACTTGGATGCGCACCGCCTTTTAGGCAAAATCGTTATTACTATAGTGGAAGATTTCGATGTGTGCTCATCACCGATGATATCAATGCAAGTTTCGATGATAGGCCGCCGATTGTGCTATCATTCCATGACAAGCATGTTCTTGTGGAGGGAGTTACTACATATTATACCAAGTCGATCTATTTTTTTCAGATTTGCATTGGATTGTAAGGCTTTATGATTGATTTTGTCTTGAAATCATGTACCTTTCTTTTGAGATAAATGAAAATTTCCTTCCGACCAAAAAAGAAAACAAAAGAAAAATAAAGCATTGCTCAATATCCGCGGACGGGGTGGTTTAAGAATGTTTACGAGATTAATAGCGCCAAAAAAACTTTAGATATCTCGTGTTATACATATCTAAAAAAGAGGGCTGACTGGCAATTAAGCTTGGAATTGAAATCATGAATGTGGAAAGCCGAACAATCGAATCGTATCTAGACATTTAACCAAACTCCACCGTATTTAGAAATGACCTTTTTAAATTTGGAGATTTTTGATTCTGCAAACATCTTTATGTGGATAGCTAGGAACGTGGCGCTACGTTCTTTGCATCATCATTTGTTTGGGGAAATTAATGTTCCTTCATCGAGACCTTCCATCTCATTTCTAGAGAGCATTTAATTGGAATCATCTTTAGACCAAATACATTTTGGAAGGGCACATATTTTTTTTCAGGTCATCAATTTTTCGTACGAGCAAATTTGGGTCCACCACAGGAATGTGTTCTTAAACCATTCCATTCAGATGAGCAATTAAAGCCAATTCAAAGCACAACGGAGCGTGTGAATGCTTGTGAATGAACGCGACCAATTCCGCAGGAAAAGGTCGGACGTGTTCGGTCATAATAGAGGCCGAGCGCGTCAGCGTGGTAACCATCAAGCCGATTAAAGGGTATTAATTAACATAACCAAGACTAAATTCGTAACGGTTCAACCTTTGGAAGGCCACAGAACGAAGGAGGACAGATAGGGATCATCACTCAGAATTAGTCTGAAATCGTAGAGAATATACCCCCAAAGAAGTCCATAGCAGAAGTCCTCACCCGCAACCAGATAAAGGGTTCTTTCAAATTCAATCCCACGTGCCTCTCACATTACTCTATATTAAACCCCTTTTTTCTTAGTGACTCTACCGTCTCATTATAAATAACGCATTTCGACAGTTGATTCCCAAAGCGACGTGCCAAATTCTACCTTGATGCAATGTGCGGTTTGCCTTGTTTAAAGGGAAAAGATTCCATGGCATTACCACCCAAACACGCATGTTTTGTATAAAGCACTCATTAATTGGGAGATGTTTGGTGGATCGTGTGATTAGAAATAACTGACAGGCTAGCAACTTCCTTATTTTTAAATAGCCAACATTAAAAGCCAAGTCATCTTTAAATAATGATAATTTGAACTGCCCCTAAAGGAAGAAGCGTTAAAACAAGATTCAAAGGGCCAATTAAGACGAGCGAAGGGTCGTCCCCTCCCCTACTCCCTTCCTCTTAAAGCGTGTTTCCAATTTGTCCAGCCCATGGATTCTGTTCAAAACCCACCTCCCAAGTTCAAACACCATGACCGCAAGCAAAAGCCTTTTCGACGGACTTTCGCAAATCCGTGCGTATATAAAGGGAGAGATATATTGTGTAGGTGCTTGGATTATACTCGTGTTTGTTGCTTTTCATTTTCTTCATTCAATATCATTGGTGAGGCATGGCTTTTGCTGTTGGTTTGATGGGCAAGACCGGGTCAACTTGGTTTCAACTCAAGAACAATGGAGGGACGGTGATGAAGAAGAGGGAGGCATGTAAAGATGGGGTTAGAGTCTCTTGCTCCTATTCTTCTTCCGTTATGGATCCATACAAGACTCTTAGAGTCCATCGCCGCGCTTCTAAAGCTGAGGTCCAGAAGGCCTTTAGACGGCTCGCTTTGCAGGTCTCCATCAAGTCCTCTGCATTTGACAGTTTCACTCATGAATCGAATGATTTAGTTTGGCAAATGGTTTTCCACGTTTGGAAACTTCATCGTTGTATATTCATGGTTTTTTAATCAAGGTCGTTGATGGGTTTTTGGCTTTGTTTCTGTGTTTTTTACAGTATCATCCAGACGTATGCAGAGGAAACAATTGCAAGGTGCAGTTTCATGAGATCAACGAAGCATATGATGTAAGCCAACGATTCCATCTTGAAAAAAGTCATTCATGATTCATGGAAAAAGATCAAAGCTTAACTTGGTTATACATCATTGATGATATGTCCAACAGCAAGCTTGCCCGACTCTGTTTTGGTACCGCAAAAAAAAATAAAAAATAAAAAATAAAGAAGCAAAAATAAAATACAAATTTCACAAAGTGAGTGATGATATATCGTTTTCAAGAGTTTTCTTGGGGTTAACTGAACTACGTATAGGACTCTCTGCCCTGATTCAAAGGAATGGCGGGTCAGGTTCTTTGGGTTATTTTACTCACTTGGGATTCTTAGCTGAAATAGTGAAAGAGATGATGATGATCGTTCATCAGCATCTTTATCCAAGTTTTTTCTGCATTCTGCCAACATAGTCAGCATCTGAAAGTGACTTCTTTTTCCTTTTTCTGCCTCATATTTTATTTGGTTAATCGGGCTTCTAAATTATGCTTCTGAGTCTATTTTGCTTTATGGGTCCGGATATTCTTGGCTAATCAAAGTTCTTTCTCAATGTTCCTGATGCAGATTGTGATGGGCAATTTGAGAGGAGAACCGAATAATCCACAGATGTACGAGTCGGAAGATCAAGGGATCGACGAGCCGATGAGAGGGATGGACGATCCAGAGTGGGACTTGTGGGAAGAATGGATGGGATGGGAAGGAGCGGGAATTCGCGACTACTCATCACATATCAACCCATACATTTGATCATCTCGACCCAGGGTTTGTGCTTGTGCATATTATACATGATGGAAGTGAGGCCTAAGTCATTCCTTTTTCTGTACATATGTAACATAACAGAACAAAGATTATGGTTTTGGCCATTATATAGTTGTAAGAGTGACCTCAAGGTGTGCATAAGAGAACATGACATGAGAGTTAAGTTCAAAAGTTTCTTATTCATATACTGTTGTCTCTTTTTTTCCTCCAATGAAAGCAAGAAATTCTAGATGGAGCTACAATGATCCTGGTCAACACATTTCCCACTGGTGGAGTCACCATATAATGATTTGCAAAGATTAATGCATTCCTCTACAAAGCAATTCCGGGCAAAGTGTAACATCCCATGGAGAGGGTGGTACTCCTTGTCCCGCATTGCCTAGAGGGGGAGTCTTGGGCCAATTTATAAGGGGTCAGGGGATTCTTCACTTGCATGAGGCTTTCTCTTGGACTAAGTGCTCGGAAAAATAGAACCGTGCGGCTTGCAAAGTTCAAACCGCGATAATATCGCGGTCTTTTCTTGGGCTAAGTGCCTGCAAAGCCCAAAGAGAAAAATATCGTCCAAGTTGGACCACTGGGCATTACACATTTTGTGCATCCGCCTCTCCTGACTCGAAAGAAAGAAGAATAAGATATTAGCAGCCGTACCAGATGAGACAATTAGGAAGAGCATCAGAACAAAAGGCGGAGTGGAAAATAACTTCATCGGGGGACATCAATTGAGATTTTACCGGAGTATGTCTTTGTCTGCCAAATGAAAAGAAGAGCCTTACGAATATGAGGGCACAAGATATCTGAGCATATTTATAGTGACAGTAGATCTTTTTAACATCATTAAAGAGCTGGTTAAGCAAAGAACTTGGTGAGGATAGTTCCAAATTTACCACATATGAGGATTTTGCCCCGGAAACTGTCATTGCTAGTCATTTTTTATCACACGATCTCTCAATCAATGAGTACTTTTTGCAAAACATGTGGTGATAATGTGTAGATCTACGGTTGAGATTGTACCATTTCTGATACTATCAGAAAAACATTTTCCTTTTGTCTTATGAAGATCTTCAAAGATCTTGTATATGAATGCATTCTCTGACCATTTTTTGGCTGTTGACCGAAGATATTTTTTTGCAGATGTTTTTGTTCCTTATGGAGTACCTACTGTATTTAACTACCAAATTGAGGAAAAGACTCTAATGATGATTGAAGCACCTTGGAATCTTTAAAGTCTCTTTGTAGTATTAGAGGGACAATAGCTGCAGCTATAACATTAATAATCAATTAGTGACATTATGGTATTAAGGTTAGTTTGGATGAGTTCATGCACAATAAGGGAAAATCATTTATCCAATCTGCCAGAAAATAAAATTATGCAAGTGAAGATTAAAGTATTTAAGAAGAACTATCTTTTTTATTTTTCATTTTTCATTTTTTTCTTGAACTATCTTCTTTTAATTCTCTTTGGTGATTTGAGGAGGTTCTAAGTTTAATGAAGGTTTACACAAACACAGACTATATGGCACCTAAATATGCCCTTAAAATGTACAATATTTCTGCTAGCTCCAATGTCAGCGATCTTACACTTTTAATCGTTTGGTGTATCGCAACATTTCAAGTTTATCCACGGCAGATCTCAAAGAATGCCTCCTCCTGCCAAGACTTGTTACTGTTCATTTGTGCATGTGCCATCGTGCATCAGCCTTAGGAGAGAATGGATGGTGTAGGTCCTAGGAAATGAGGTCGAGGTCTTCGGTCATGGACTAGTGTTGATACCTTTGTCATTGTTGCGATACTGTGTTGAGAAAACCTTCATTCTGAATATTTTGATTCTAACAAAACTATCCTTATTTAGAAAAAAATCTGTTTGATATTTTTGAATGTTTGATTGCAAGGTGAGCATGTGAAGAAAAGTTTATATTGATCCAAAACAGACGATTAGATTGAAATGGTAGCCGTCACATATTTGCTTCTGGAGTCGTTCAGATGGAGAATTTGAGGACTCGTTCTTTTGAAGATTTATTTGACATGTCAACAAGGACTTTATTGAAGCTCAGAGTCACATGTTCAAGTCTGTTCAGATTCAGAGTGTCTCTACTTCTAAAGACTTCTAAATAATGTTCAAATTCTGCAATAACTTTCAGACAGATCCTGAAGACCCACGTTTAGGAGATTTCTGATATTGGTGATTTTTCTTATGGAAGTTTATAATCTTTGATTGATAGGATTTATTGGATTATATTAAGTAAGGTCCATGGGATTACGATGTGCGCCCATGCGGCCAATCACACTCCTCTTACAATTATCTGCAATGTTGAACGACAGGATACGTTCGTTCGTTCAAACAAGACATTACTTGAACGAAAAGATACGTTCGTTCGTTCAACAGACGTTACTTAAAAGAACGTCATTCTCTCCTAGAGGATTGGTATCGTTACATTCGACTCACTCCAAAAAAAAAAACAGAGTATGTAGAACGCTCCTCCCGACCGACTACTAGTTGACATTCGTCAGAGCAACTCCGAGATCGCAAAGGGCTCTTAACTTGTGACAATCAAGGTATGTCCTCATGATATACTCTTTACGATCAGTGACTCAAGTGATTCATATGGGCATGTTTCCGCGATTTAGACTTAAACTTAGAATGGGTTTAGTACCAAACAGGATTATTTTCCAATTAGATCAAGAGAATATCTTCGATTGGATATTACCTTACAGGAATAAGGTTTGTTGAATATTTGAATTAACTCTACTTATGGAAACTAAGGATTTGGCTGTATAGGCAACTGAATCTGAAGAGTTCAGACTTTACTCTAATGGCTACTATATCTTTCCAGATACAGTCTCGTTCGCCTTACAAGAGAATGGATGTTGTAGGTCCTAGGAAACAAGGTCAAGGTCTTCGGTCATGGATTCGCATTGATAACTTTGTCATTGCTGGGATATTGTACAAACCGAAGAAGTTTAGGGCGCGCATGGCAACACAAATCAAAGAAGCTGATTTTTCAATTTTTGCTTTCGGAGGGAAGTCATTTTTTTTTTAACTTTTTCAAGTGGTTCCAAAACTAATTCTAGAGTTTTTTTTTTTTGCTCTAGAAGTAGAAAAATGAAGTTGAGTAACTAAACAGATTTCGCTTCAGAAGTTGTGTTACCAAATGAATTTATGCTTCAGAACACTTTTGGAGCAGAATTTCTGCTCCAGAAGTGCTATCATGCGCGCGCCCGAAAATCTCTGGTGGCTCTATCTAATGTTCAATTTTTTCATAGCTCCTTGTAAGAAAATCCCCTTTGAAATAGTCAAGTATGATGGAAAAAGTTGCCGATTCCTTCTATAATTCTCGTAAATAAGCACGACCATTTGAATCGAAAAGGTCAAATAAGTTTGGTGGTGTTAGAAGCAAAGCTTGACAGTGTGGTAACTATTAAATCACTAAATATAAACTAAATGATCATGGTGCCTTAAAATAGCTAAAGGTTCAACCTTGGAAGGCCACAAATGAAGGAGGGCAGAGAGGAATCGCTAGGAATTTGTCTGAACACAAATAAAATATGCCCCCAATTAAGTCCATAGCAGAAGTCCTCATTCTCATAATCAGAATGTGCTTTTTTATATTTTCTTTAGAAAAATATCGATTTCGGACAGCCAAAATTAGGTGTCAACAGTAACAACAAAATTATCCATGCAGATAAGTATAATACATGACGAAGATTTGAAATGTTGATATAGACTTGCAACTTATGAATAAGCATTTCAACATAAGTAAACAATTGTAGACTATGTTCAAAATCAAGACATGATTCTATGCCTCTTAATCTAATCTAGTAACCTGAAGAGTTTTGTAAAAGTAAGAGCAACTTAATCTGCATGTACTTCTTCCTCTTTTTGTCATCAACATAAAAAGATATCATCAATGAAAAATGCCAATCTAGAATAAGAAGTTCACAATCACTCCAGACAGTAGGACATTTGAAACAAAATATCCATTACTTAACGAACCAAGATAAAATCAACAAATAAATCGAGCGAAAGAAGTTTAATTGGGGAGGCTTTGTGGTGGTGGTGCATAAGTGAATGGTGCATGTTCAGAAGTTGAAGTGGGTTGAAACTTGGCAAGACTGTAATAGGATAACTGGTCCAGCTTCTGATCAACAGCCCTTGCGAAGTTTTTAATCTTCTTCCCAAGCATCTTAACTTCCTGAACCGCAAGTTTTGCAGCAGCACCCAGTTCAACCTTCAGGTTCATCAACCTTTGATTTATCATTTCCTTTAGTTGTTGAATCTCATCATAAATGTCTCCACGCAAAGCCTTGATGTCCTCATGTATCTCATCATGTCTGAATCTATTGTCTTGTAGAAGCTTATCTATGGATTCAGCTGACTTTTCACTTCGATGAGATGTAAGCTGCGATTCAATCCGTATGCAGCGACCCAAGATTCACATGTATAGATACACGAATCACTAATCCATAGAGTTAAAGAAGTGATGCGTCTGTTTTCAGATCCACCGTTCTTGATGCGGAATTGCGACGATCATGTGCTCAAAAGCTTCTCTTCTATGAATCCCCTTTATCACTGGCTTCAATGAGACGGCCTCTCACGTATCGCTTCAGACGACTCTTTTGTGAGGTTATGTAAACATTAGGGTTTTCGATGAGAGACTTGAACTCTATTTATAGAGAATGAAACCTATCTCATCATCAAAGATTAGGTTTATCTCGGCCCACACTATCCAGTCCCATATCCGACTAGAATTAAGAAACTGTATATATCTTTCTTTATTAGATCAATTAATTTACAATAATCATTAATAAAGCCCACAACGAATATATTATAAAATATATTCTAACATTCTCCCACTTTGGCTGTATTAATTTAAATTGTACTGTATATGCGCATCTTTATATTGGTATAGAGATAATTCCCAACAGTCAATCCGATCTCATAAAATCTTAAGCACTGGACCATACCAGTAACTGCATCAGAAAACGCAGAGCTGTCTATGATCACGAATGCTCTTAACTCTATTGATATGGATTTGACATGATAGCATAGTAAACGGATAACATCTCAAATAATAGAGACACCTTATATGTTATCCTCATTGTCAATTACCATTCTCTCACCTTATGTGCCACGAAACCGGATATGTCACGAGAGAACATCTTTACGGTTCCAACGAACCAACATATGTCTTATCTTTATAGTTAACTATACTTTACATGTAACAAGACATATGCTTTTGGCTAAAAAAATAAATGTTCCAACCATCACTCAAGGTTTACATGATGCCTTAAGATTTTCAACTGATATATGTATTCAACTCCCCTTAATCATTATAGCTTCATTGCATGCAATGGAGTTGATACATATCTAGATGTTACAAAATGTAACAATTACATATGTAAACTTTATTAGAGCAAATACAGCTTCCACTAAACAACGGCATCTCATGATGCTTACTCAGCCCATCAATTAACATGTCTTATCAGCATTCCACGATGCTTTTATGTCTGCGACATGTCATCCAAATGTACATGGGTAGAGACCTTAAGTTACTGAGTCTGCAGCCTTATCATCTGTGCAATAAGCTCTATTGTAGTGTCAACTTATTCATCTGTTACCTTTATGGTCAAAAACTTGACCACCAGATGTTTAGACCCCTTGAGACTTCTGATGTTGTTAATGAACAATATTGCAAAGTTATAGTCACAATACAACTGTATGGGTCTATCCACAAAATTAAATACGGCCAACTCTTTAATGAAATTTCGGATCTAAATAATCTGAATAGCATCTGAAAAGCATACTATAAACTCCCATTTTTTTATCGAGGATTACATAGATTTCTGTTTACATTTTTCTATAATACTATACTTCTCTTTAGACTTTTAAATGTTTGTAGTTGTCAACTTCACATCATCCCGACTGCTAACAAAATCTGAATCTGAATGCCCTACTAGCTGTAGGTCTTGAATATATCTGTAAATTAGCATATAGTCTTTTGTCATCTTTAAGTACCTCAAAACAATCTTAGCAGTAATCCAGTTATTGCATTCTAGAATTAACCAATATATGCTTAGAAGTCTCGTTGCAAAAGCAACATCTGGTTTAGTGCAAGTTTGTGCATGCATGATGCTTTTAAGTGTACCCTAATATGGTACATTCTTTATTTGGGTTTTCTTAATAACTGTATGAGGATATTATGACAGATTCGGTCTATTGCCCTTAATGACAGGAGCAACTCCTGACTTGCAACACTTTATATCGAATACAATCATTGTGTGTCCTCTAGAAATAACCCAACATGTGGTGAGAACGATCTATATGGATCTCCATGCCTATGACAAAATATTACTTATTAAGATCAATCATGTCAAAATGCTCTGACAATATCTGTTTTACCTTATGCAGTAATTCAAAAAAATCACTTTCAAGCAAGATATCGTCTATATAAGACGCGAGGAAAATAAATTTCTTCCACTGATCTTGTAGTATATACTAATTTACTTTGTTCTTGACATAACAGAATATAACAATAATACTATGAAACTTCAAGCAACAATTGTCTAAAAGCTTACTTAAACCCACAAACAAACCTTTTGGTCTAGAATACCCATGAATATGCTCAAACTTTATTCCATGGCATTATATGTGATTCATCTTTCTTTACGCACAAGTTTATCCGAATCATCTGCTGCAAAACCTTCGGGTTACATAAAAAAAAAACTTTCAAATTAAGATCTCCAATCAAAAGAAGTTTTAATATCTGTATGGTAAAGCTCCTTATTATAATAAGCTCTTAATACCTTAATCACTCTGAAAAACTTTATAAGACACCGAAAAGAAAACTTATCTTAAGCCTGCTCATTCTTTATGAGTGAAAAAATTCTCTATCAGTTTGTCTTTAGACTTCTCAAATAAAACACTGATCAAAATATAATTTGATAGAGTAAACAAAAACTTTCATATGGAGTCCCTCTAAGTTATATATACTAATAAGCTTTCAAACACCGTATGTTTCATAGTATGTATCTCATCTACCATGAACCCAACAACAGTTCTAATTAAAAACAAGAAATAATGACTGTATAAATTACTAGATCAATTACATAGTTGATTTTGTAGTCATGCTCTTCTGGATAAAGTGACTTGGTACAATTGATCATCTCTGCCTGATAAATCTATTAAGAAGAGCTATTTTAACTTTTATTCTATGCTTGTTGGGTCTGATAAATTTTATCAGGAATTGTCTTATGAACAAGAACCTGAACCATAACAGAATCAAACCGTAACTTAAAATGCTGCATGATCATCTGTATAGGCAGAAAAACGACACAGTGGTCCTTACCACACCATTATCTTTAATAGTCTGTGAGCAACTACCCTTATTCGGCTATATCAAGCTCCAGCAATTTAGGTTGTGCATGGCAACACTTCTGCTTCAGAAATACCACCAGAAGCAAAAGTTGATTTTTCAACTTCTCCATCAAAAGTTAATTTCTGATCAAAGAAATGTGTTTAATAAAATTTCTACTTCTAAAATTTCTACTTCTGAAACATTATTAACAAAATCTCCGGCGGCGGTGGTGGTCGGTGGAGACCGGCGTTAGCGGCACCGATGACCAACAACCGGAGGCCGATGATTAATGGACATGCTTTTATAACTGTGCAATCCAACTTGTTTCATTAATAGAGTAAGCTTTTCTTTATACCAGAAATTATGTTAGTTGTCACTTGTTAGCAAAGTTAACATCACGAAACCCCGGGAGTCATTCCCTTAATCACTTTAACTTAGTGGACATGATAGTTTACATACATTTACGGAGATTAGTCACGCCGAAAACACAACCGCTCAAATCGGGATTATCATGATTTCGATGAATCTGAGACGCTTACGAATGCCAAAGTCATGTTATCTAACATGGATTCATACGATTTATAGACTTCAGTGATGTTGAAAATTTCGCTCGAGTTCCTTACCAAAAAAAAAAAAATCGCTTGAGCTTTATTAAATACCAATTCCAAAGTGGAACGAGGCTGAGCATCTTTTAAACAAAAAAAATGTTAATTCATATGGAAAAAAATAATAAGAAACCTTGTAACCTCGTTTATTAGCATTCAAGCTTAGAAGTTGCTAACACTGCCCATGCTGAGCCTAAGAAGTTTTGGAAGACCATGCAGTGCTTTCTCCTTACATAAGTTTTGGAAGACCACGCAGGCACTCTTGACTTTCAGTGCTCCTAGTGCGGGGCAAGAAGAAAAAAATTTAAAAACAAAAAAGATGAAGCATCTCGCTCGGCAGTGTTAGCAATAAGACTGCCGAGCGGCACTGTTCCATGCCTGGACAGGCCGGCTCGACAGTAAGACTGTCGAGCGGCCCCTAGTCCGGTAATTAAAAAAAAAAAAGACACATGATTTGGTAAATACTTTGATTTTTAATCCTGGTTTGGAAAAAAGCCCTTCTCAGTACAACCTTTACATTTTCCCCTTCTCTACTTTTCCATCTTTCCTCTGTAAACTTAAAGCCCATTTTGGTCATCATATTGTTGACACCTGATTTTTGACCAAGTCCTTTTGTAGTTTTATTCTTGAAAAATTACAAAAAAGACTTAAAAAGTCAAAAAATTACAAAATCAACTTTGGTGGCCTTGGCCAAGCCCAAGGAACCATTCTTGACCAAAAAATAATTTTTCATATTTTTTTACATTTTTTAGTATTTTTTAGAAAATAGGAAAATACTAGAAAAATCAACAAAAATAGAATTTGAGGTCACAAAAATATAGGAAAATAGTCAATATTTTTCTTTTAATTTTCTTATCATTTTGACCTCATCAAGAGTTGAAATTAAAGTTTAATTTTGTGTGTTTCTTTGTAACGCACAGGGTTAAATTTGTCAAAAAAAATATGTTTTGAGTCTTTTTATTTGCAGTCTTTTGCATTTTCCGAATCTTGACATTCGACTTGATTGCGCCACATTTCAATTTGGGTTTATTGTGCACTGATTTGATCAATTTTGGCCTTAGGGACCTAATTGCATGAAAATCTATTCATTTTAGTCCCTAAAGTGCCAAATCCAAAATTAAATTTTTCCGGGGGACACCCATAGAACCCCAATGCTTCCTCCCTATAGTATTCGACCCCCTGAATCTAGTGATGAGCTCAATTGGGGCCGATTCGTCCATTAAGAACATCAATTTGGCAAAAATCGATTTCGGATCTTGTCTTAGATTTGGGGCTTTTGTATAAATCAAAATCAATTCAGCCCAATTTTACCTTACTTAGGTAAATTCCATGCTATGAAATCCGATTATGGAGTCGATTTCACGATTTTGGGATATTTGGACGCCCGATTTGAAGGAAAATCCCAAAATCGGGTTGACTGGGTCGGGTTGACCCGACCCAATCGACCCGTTGACCAAAATTAGGCCATAAGCAGAACACCTTCTGCTGGCTCTTCTCTTCCTTGGCGCACGAACAAAAAAGGGAGAGGATGATCAGTTGAGAAGGACGGTTGAGGGGAACGGCAATCGGTTAGGGGGCGTTCGCCAACAGACGCGCGAAAGAAAAGAAAAAGAAGAAAAAAAAAAGAACGAGAAGGGGGATCTTTGCGCGAGGCGGAGAGGAGAAAAAAGAGGCACACAGAGAGAGGGAGAGAGAGCTCGCGACGGGCAGAGAAAGAGAGAGAGAGAGAGAGCTCGCAACGGGCAGAGAGGAGGCGGAGAGGAGAAAAAAGAGGCACACAGAGAGGAGGCGAGAGAGAAAGAGCGAGGGAAAGAGCGAGAAAGAGGGCGACGTGAGGACTAGCGCGCGCATACAGAGAGAGAGAGAGAGAGGGAGAGGGATCTCGTCCGCCGCTCATGGCCGAAAACTCCAAAAGCTCGGCCAGTGCATTCCGAGCTTCATCAAGCCACGCCGTCACCATCTTCGATTTCACCTCGACCTAAAGAACACCTGGAACCCAGCGGCGTCACTTTCCATCGCCAAATCAGGTGAGACTCCTCTTCGAGCTTCACCTCGGCCATCAATGGCATCTTGAGTTCCACCGGCTCATTTCATGATTTTTTGATCTCACATTGCTCCTTGTGCATCACTGATCCCTCTCCGACCTTTTTTCCGCTCTGTCGTTGCATAAAACGCCGCGCCGACCTTCAATCTTGGTTGAGTCACCGAGAATGGTTCAACTCGGTCGAGGCTTTGTCGAGCCTTCCCGATGGCCAGGTAAGTCTCCTCAACCCTCGGTGATGCTTCCCGATCGGTTTGTTTAGTTAGGTAACGCTAGAAATGGTTAGGGCGGACTCTCGCCGGAGCTTAGCTTCGGCCGGAGGTAGCACTTGGATGACATGTTGATCTGCTGCGCCGAGGCTCCGATATGTTATAGAGGAAGTCACGGCGAGTTGAAGGCCGTTGATTTCGCGTCGATCGGATGTCGGAAGGCTGAGATATGGCCTTCCGACGAGGCGCCGGCGAGACAGTGCCGGCGCCGGTCGTCTTCCCCGGTGAGCAGTTGACCGGTCAACGGTGGTTGACCGAGTCAACGGCCACGTGGCGCTGACGTGGCGCCCACGTGGTAGCCACGTCAGCCGGTCGGTTACAAAAAAAACAAACTTGATCCGACGGTGGTAGACGTGCCACGTGTCGCGATCTCGCCTTTTTCGGAAATAAAAATGATTTTCAGATAAGTTGATCGGACGGTTGTAGTTCGATCAGGAAGTTCAATCTGGACCGTCAGTTTCCAGCCTTAGATCAGGCCGTCCATCGGGCGACACGTGGCACAATCTAGGCCTTTGGTTCGTTTGGGCGGGAATTTAAAAATTCGAGCGGGAGGATTGAAGCGGCGTCGTTTTGAAGCCGGTCGGATTCGGGCCGGGCCGATCGCCGCGGGTCGTGGGCCGGGTCACCCGACCCGACCCGAATAATATTCTTTTTAAAATAAAAAATCGTGGAAAATGATTTTAAAAATAAAAAAAAAATCAGAAAAATCTTAAAAAATAAAAAAAATGCTAGAAAATTCCAGAAAATTCCAAAAAAATGTGAAAAAATTGTGGGAAAATCCTAAACAATCCAGAAATCCCCAAAAATCGAGGGTTGACCATAGACAACTGGTCAACCCTATTTTGGGGTTTCTTATCTGTTCTTCCGAGACTTGACGACATTACCCTTTAGGGGTAAGTCACCTCTGCTGTGTATGCAAGATAAGGCCGATAATGCCAAGATAAGAATTGGGGTCGATTAGACGACCAATTCTTAAGTTTGGGTTTCGAGTCCCGCCCCTTTTCTCAAAATGACGATTTTGCACTTCAATGGGAAAATTGTCTTTCTTGTCTCAATCGAGTTCTGAAAATTGTTTAAAGTTAGGGTTTGGGTCAGGAGGACTGTTGACACCTGATTTTTTACCATCTTTTATTTTAGTTTTTATTTCTAAAATTAATTAAAAATATCAAAAAAGGTCAAAAAAAAATCACAAAATCAACTTTGGAAGCCTTGGCCTAGCCTCGGGGACCAATTTTGAACAAAAAATATTTTTTGGTATTTTATAATATTTTTCGAATTTATTTAATTATAAAAATACCCAAAAAATCAGAAAAATACCATTCGTGGTCAGAAAAATACACAAAAATATTCAATAATTTTGTTTTAATTTCCTCTTCAAGTGTGTCACTTTAAATCTCAAAAATTCGGCTCGGGTCACTATGTTCCTTAACAAACATAAACCCGAACCGAGCCCAAAAATTCCTTTTCAAGTCTTTTAATTTTCAATTTCCACTTTTCATAAGCTATGACATTGTACTCTAAAGTATTGAAATGCAATTGGGTCAATTTGCCCACCAATTTGATCAATTTTGAACAAAAGGGCTTAATTGCATAAAGATCCTTCAATTTAGTCCCCGGTTTCACGATTTTCGAAATTAAATCTCATGCGGGCATACCCATTCAAATTAAACACCTCTACCCTATGGTTTTCATCATGCTGAATCTGTTGGTGACCCTAATTTGAACTAATTAGGTCGTTTGGGCACTCGATTAAGCAAAAATCAATTTCGGATCCTAAGGGCAATTTGGGGTTTTCACTAAATTTCAATCAATCGATTCGCAAAAATACCCATATTTGATAGAAAACATGTCGAGGAGTCCGATTTTGCCATTAATTTCATGAAAACGAGTCAAATTGGGGCCCAATTTGGAAGATTTGGGTCGAGCCGGGCCGGTCGGGTCGGATCCGACCCGACCCGGTCCGACCGGGTCTGCAACTGACCGGGTCTGCAACTCTCAGTTGCAGACCCGTGCGTGCTGCAGAAATGGAAAAGAAGAGCGGGAACAAGGGAGGACCGGCCGTGGCATTATTTTACAAAAAGCAGGTGCCAAATGGGAGGAAAAACGGTGGTGGTCGAGCGAGTGGGGATTCCACAACGAGCGGTCGGCCAGCAGAATTAAAGAAGAACATGAGAGGATGGCATTTTTTTTTAGAGGAGGAGGACCGAACATAATTTTTTTAAAAGCCCGCGTCGCCCTCGGCGAAGAGAAGAACGAAGCCAGTGAACCATTCCCCGAGCTCGGCGACGTCACGAGGAAGCCACCATACTCTTCAGACGTGCCGGAGACCGCCGAAAAGAGGAGATACGTGTTTGAACTCCTCCCCGGCCTCCAATGGCATCTTGAGTTCCACCGTTTGGTTTTGCGATTTATTGATCTAGAATTGATCCTTATGCATCACTAATCATTTTCGCTCTTGGCTGCAGGTTATTTCATGGCTAAAGAACGATGGGCCAGTCCCAACTTCTCCCGTTCGGTCATGAGCTCGGGAGCTCATTTCGGCCTAAACCGAACCTCGTCGGCGATCAGGCATGTATTCTCAACCCCCTAGGATGCTTCCTGATAGCTCAGATGAACCATGTCACGTATAGAACGGCCAGGGCGACATCTCGCCGGAGAATAGGTCTCGTCCGGAGTTGCAGGCTGACCAAGTGTGATTCTGCTGTGTCGTGTTTAACGTATGTGGTAGAGGGCGCCTAGTAGAAGCTTTTGGCGTTAATTTCGCGCGATTTGGGTGCCGGAGGGCGGAGATATCGCCGGCGCCGATCATCTTCTCCGGCGGCACCTGGCCTGGTCAATGGGTCAACGGCTGACGTGGCTTGCCACGTCAGCAGCCACGTCAGCCGGGTGGGGGCCGCGCCGTTTGAAATCAAACCCAGATCGGACGGCCGTGGCTTCGCCACGTGTCGCGATCTGGGAATTTTGGAAAATTAAAAATGATTTTCAGATTAATAAATAATTTTCGGAAATAATAATAATAATAATCCGACGGTCTAGAGGATGCCACGTGGCTCGATGTGGGGCGTTCGCTCTCGATGCGAAACGGCGCCGTTTTGTGGGTGAGGGAGGCGGACCGGGCCTGGGTCGCGGGTCCGGGTTGCGGGCCGGGTCTGACCCGGCCCGGAAATAATTTTTAAATATTAAAAAAAATTCGGATAATAATAAAATAATAATAAAAATTTGAAAAATCAATAAAAAATGGAAAATCATAAAAAATTCAAAAAAAATTCGGAAAATTCAGAAAAATTCTAAAAAATTCCAGAAAATAGGAAATGGCCACATTCAACTGGCCACGACCTGTTTCGAGTCTTTTGATCCCCGAACCTTCCAGAAATGACGGTTTTGCCCTTCCGGCAAACCGTCTTCCAAAAAAGAAATTCTAAAAAATCCAGGAAAATCCCAAAAAATAGTAAATGGCCACAGACAACTGGCCAAGACTCATTCTGGGTGTTTTGAACCCGATCATTCTTAAAAATGACGATTTCGCCCTTTGGGCGAATCGTCTTCCAAAAATTGACGATTTTGCCCTTTGGGCTAAATCGCCTCAAAATCTTCCCATTTTACCTCGGTCCTAATTCACGTCTTCCCTAAGCCCTTATGGCTATACTAGGAGGCCATGTGATGTTAATTGACGTACATTGATGTGATTTATTTATGCACTTGATTGCGCTTTCATTTAAATTAATTGTGATTGATAGGAATAGTTTTCCAATCTGCATGAAACCCTGAATCAAACCTGCCCCACCCAAAATTGCGCCTGCATGAATTCTTAGCTAGGAAAATCACTCGCGTTAGGTACCGAAAGGGCTTCGGTAATGACACCAGCGTAACCAAGTCCCCGAACCCAAAATCTCTGGTTCCGCAGAACTGATCGATCTCTCCCAATCGGTCAGTAAGGTTTCCGGTCTACCCTCCAAGAAAGACCGGTGGCGACTCCAAATGCATGCACAAGTTGCACATGCCACCACGACCACACTGAAGGTCGAAAGCGATCGACTCCTATCGTCGAATCCTCAAAAAATACTCCCGCCGCGATTTGGTATGGGTCTGGGAGGGCCCGCGCCGATCCAAGGGCCCGCGATCGGTAATCCATTAGCCGCGTCCGCTTCCGGATGGGTCGCGACAGCTGGCGACTCCGCTGGGGACCTTTGTTCTAGAACCAATGGTTCTAGACCTCAAGTGGACTTAGGCCGTAATTAAAACGCTGAGTGATTTTTCTAATCATGCAGGCGCTCGTGAAGGTGAGGTAAGTCCGCTTACGATAGGTGTTATATGTTTTTGCAGATTGGAGAAATAAGGGGTGTAGTCTGTGATTAACATTATCTTATGCAGGTTGGCGTAGGAATGTATGTTGTGTGGATGATTTGAAGCGCTGATTGATAAACTGTTGTGCATGACTTACATTGAGATGATCACGACACAATGGACACACACAACCGCGCCTAAAACCCCGGGCGCCGCCTATAGGAAAACAATAGAAGGAATTGAAAATGGAATCTCCGTGAGGAAAAACACGGGGTAATCCACTTTTCAATTCCACTCATTTTGAGCTATGGATCGAGCCCCAATGCAACAATAGTTGTGCAATGGAATCTGCTCTTTCTAGAACTCGAGGTGGGAACCTTGACCTTAGGTGCCAAATCCTTTGATTTTTAGAAGTTTTATCCTCACTTGTCTCATGTGCATGTCTTTAGATGGTTGATATATCTAAAACCACCTAAAAAAAATCGGTGATCCTGGAGTCACATCTCGAAGACTGGAACTGGGGCATCTCCAAGTGTTCGGACCACATTCCTTTGATTGGTTTGGCATTTTTAGTTCTCTTGTATAAGACTAATTTTGCTTGGGTCTTCTCTATCTCGTCTCTTAGATTGATTGTATTAGGGATCTATTTGTATTGTATACATCTCGATAAGGCTCATTTCTATCGAAAATAGGGGCAAATTCCCCAAACCCGTGGAGCATGGTGGAATTCGTCTCTTCAGTGTAAAATACATTTGGCCGCAGAGCCACTCGTTTGGTAAAAAGACGTATCGTTCCTAATTGATTTTTAATCAGATCTGGGGATAAATGTTTCTCCATTTTTTTATCTCAGGTGATAAAAGAGACAATGCACCCAAAAGCTCATGCATTCAAATGACAAACCAGACGTCGCCCAGCTGGGGCAACCTAATTTGGATCGGCTCTCTTGAAGTCGAAAAGGGTATATTCGTTCCAAATTAAATTGATTTATTCACAAGCTGATATGGTTTTCCATTCTTACAGGTGATGACAAAAATGAATGGGACCACTGAAGAATTTCCATCCTCCTGGATGCCCGAAGTGACTAGAGCCGGGATAGTAAATTCGTAATCGTTTCAATTAAAGCTCCTTACGCGGTGATTGACTCTTTCACTCCTTTCATCGCGCAGGTTGTTGAAGTACCCAATCACGAGTAAATCCATTCTCGCGGATGTCAAATAGCCTGAATGCGTCAATGCGGCAGGATCAAATTGCCTACGACTAAATCAGCCAACCCCAGACAAAGCATCCAGTGGCTGGGGACAAATGTGCATGGACGTTGTCAAAATTGAATTGAAAATTGCCAACAAACAAGGAAAGTGCTAAGGCATATTGCTACGACAAATCACACCCAACTGGGGCAAGTGAATCATTTGTGCGCCAGACAAAGAATGACGTTTCACCTCTGGCAAAGTCAATGGACGCAATAACAGAGTCGTCCGTATCAGAATCAAACCCCAAGATACGAATTTGGGTGAACGGTAACCTTGTATCGTTCCAATTTGGTCTTCGAAGACCACATGCCTAACACGAGTTTTTACTCATTTAACAGGAAGTTGTTGGCGCCGAAAGCCTCAAAAGAAGAGAGCGCGCTAACAAGGAGGCGAATAGAATCATTAGCCTCGGAAGTCAGGATTCCAAGAGATGGTCTTTGATTATAAGACCTAGTGGATGGTAAAAAGTATCGCTTCCACACTTCATGCTTTGACATACATTCTGATAAAAATTTCATTTTTCTTGAATAAAAGGAACTCTGAAGAGTGGCGCTGGAGTGCGCCCGAAAACACAAATGGATCTCCTCTGGGGCAAATACTTGAGAATGATTCATCGCCAACCAAACGGAGGGATCAAGACCACAAGATAGAGGGCCAAATCCTGCAAGCCGCGAGTTTGTGTTCAAATGGAAATACAAAGCAAGAACAAGGCTGTATCGTTCCAATTTCCCTTGAATTTTGGAACGCAAACTAACGACTAATTCCCGTTTTTGACAGGGGCTCGCCATCAAGGCGAAACAGGTTTTCACATCCCATGTATTACCCATTGGAACACATGACCAAGGGTAAGATGTATCGTTCTAATTTTTTGAAAAATTCATGAACGTACAATAACATGTTTCTTCCGCATTTTCAGGGATCTCTAGCCGCGGGGGACAGGTAAGTATCCCTCTCCCAAATCCCTTGAAGATGTGGAATAAAAAATAGAGAAGAAAAGAAAAGCTTTCAGAATCTAGTGTCTAGAAAAGACATAGAATTCAAATTTCATTAGCATTCATGTTTTGAAACAGGAGGTTGTCTGAACATGAATAAGAACATGCATGGGGCATCATAAAATCCCCTTTGACGGGTAAAATTTCTGGAGAAAATGAAAGAGATTTTTCCAATAAAAAATTGTTCAAAACAATCAAAAGGGCGCTTCCTCAAAGGCGAGAGGCAAAGCCTAAATCCAAACACGTCCTCTACACACTTGAGAGAGGAGTGGAGCGGATCATATAGCAAAATCTGGACCTACGGAAGTAGGGATTATTCGCAGCAATTACTTGGATTGGGACGACGGAGGCATTCGTTTCATATCCCCCAAACACTACAGGTGACCATTGATAACCCCTTTGAACGGCGGTTTTCGTTCTCAACCCTGTCAAGAACCACCCCACATCGGAGCAAAACAGGAGTAAGTCCAGCAGCATCAGGAGGAAATGGTTAGAAATTTTCTTGCTCGGACTAACATCAATCTTTGTGTATTGTTTATATGGTAATCCAAGTGCCATAGGATGACGAGAAGCGTTCATTTCTCTATCCCACACACGTCTATCATTTGCACAGCCAAGTTGAGCCTGCAAATTCATTTCATAAACCCGTTGGTGATCATTGCAAATTCCAAGATAAAGGCAGATCACTTCAGAAACGAGGGAGTTCAAGACCTAGGGTTTACGAAAAAGCTACTAAGTCGATACTCAAGCGTGCTAAGAGACAAATCATATATCTAGCACAATTGCCAAGCATCCCACTGGCGACAAGAGATTAAAGAAATCCCCAGCATCAAGAAAAAGCAAAGTGCCTGGTAAAAGCGAGGCCGATGCTCGGGTGAACAATTTGATCGATCCCTAAAGAAACCTGGTAGGGAAAAGAAGAGAGAAAAGCCCCTAATGGAGTCAGATCAAGAAGACTGCTCCCCAAATGATGTCAGTCGTGGAGCAAAAACACAGAAAGAGTTGTCAACCTCTTAATATCACAAGAGACGCTCTCTAAAGGACTTGTGCACACCTCAAAAGCGGTTGCACACCTTAAAAAACTGAAGATGCAGAATGGAAAAGACATGTGACAAATTTGCAATGATCACCAATGTCAATCCCCTCATAAATTCTGGGCAAAAAACAAGCCTTTTTCGGTCCCCAATCCTACCAACATTACAACCCTGAAACAGTCTTCTCTGACTAAGACACTTGGGTTAACATATAGCTTGGCTCGAAGAAGTACGAGCAAGACTATTTCTTTCTCATTTTGCAGGGTTCTCGACTTGTAAACCCGGAGCAGATGGTGAAGACTTTCATTCAATGGCATCGACTCCAAAGCGGGTCCCCCTTGAAAACCAATATCCAAGCCCAACATTACGGTCCCGTGGAAGACCTCCCGACCGATCAAAATGTATGCGCTGCGAATGAGCCTAAAACCTAGGCACAGGTCAGTAGGGAATCGAGTGCATCCCCTATAAAAAACCACTATCGCAAAACAGGTGAGAAGACCTCATTGTCGAGAAATATTCCAATTGATGTTTTGAACAAACTCTTTTTGGAATCTTCAAACTGTTGATCCAGATTTTCCGTGCAAGGGATTTGTGATCACATTTGCATGTTGCAAAAATGCTTTAGATAACCTCCAGCATTAAAATGCTCATCTCATGATTAAAAAACTTAAAACATACGGTTTTGTCAAAATGGACAGCCGCGGTCTTCCCAAGGATTACTAACGTTTGCTTGGTGAAGAAAAATCTTTCAGGCTCAAACTTCTGCAGGATACCTGGAAAACCCAGCTCCCAGAATGTCGCCTCAACAGGCTCAAGTGAAGCTTTGTCGAAATGAAATCTTTCACTGCTTCAAAAAAAACTGATTCCCGACAAATTTCGGGATCTCTGAAAAAAAAGAGGGGAAGAAGAACCCTTTTAAAAGAAAAAGTCCTATCAGACGTGGAAAACCCTCGTCCCAGGACCCTTTTTTTCAAAATATCAAACAGTCTCATCGGACGTGGAGAACCCTCGTCATGAGACCCATTTTCAAAAATCAAGCAGTCTCATCGGACGTGGAGAACCCTCGTCATGAGATCCCTTTTCAAAATTTAGGCAGTCTCATCGGACGTGGAGAACCCTCGTCATGGGACCCCTTTTCAGAATTTAGACAGTCTCATCGGACGTGGAGAACCCTCGTCATGATACCCTTTTTCAAAATCAAACGGCCTTATCGGACGTGGAGAACCCTCGTCTCGGGATCCCTTTTCAAAAATTTAGGCGGTCTCATCGGACGTGGAGAACCCTCGTCATGAGACCCCTTTTCAAAATTCAAGCAGTCTCATCGGACGTAGAGAACCCTCGTCATGAGACCCCTTTTCAAAATTCAAGCAGTCTCATCGGACGTGGAGAACCCTCGTCATGAGACCCCTTTTCAAAATTCAGGAAATCTCATCGGACGTGGAGAACCCTCGTCATGAGACCCCTTTTCAAAATTTAGGCAGTCTCATCGGACGTGGAGAACCCTCGTCATGAGCCCCCTTTTTAAAGCAAACTCAAGGTAGATATCGCCTGAAGGGTCAAATCAAGGTAGATACCGCCTGAAGGGTCAAACAAAGGTAGATACCGCCTGAAGGGTCAAACAAAGGTAGAAATCGCCTGAAGGGTCAAACAAAGGTAGAAACCGCCTGAAGGGTCAAACCAAGGTAGATACCGCCTGAAGGGTCAAATCAAGGTAGATACCGCCTGAAGGGTCAAACAAAGGTAGATACCGCCTGAAGGGTCAAACAAAGGTAGAAACCGCCTGAAGGGTCAAACCAAGGTAGATACCGCCTGAAGGGTCAAATCAAGGTAGATACCGCCTGAAGGGTCAAACAAAGGTAGAAACCGCCTGAAGGGTCAAACAATGGTAGAAACCGCCTGAAGGGTCAATCCAAGGTAGAAACCGCCTGAAGGGTCAACTCATGGTAGAAACCGCCTGAAAGGTCAACTCAAGGTAGAAACCGCCTGAAGGGTCAACTCATGGTAGAAACCGCCTGAAGGGTCAACTCATGGTAGAAACCGCCTGAAGGGTCAATCCAAGGTAGAAACCGCCTGAAGGGTCAACTCATGGTAGAAACCGCCTGAAGGGTCAACTCATGGTAGAAACTGCCTGAAGGGTCAACTCAAGGTAGATACCGCCTGAAGGGTCAACTCAAGGTAGAAACCGCCTGAAGGGTCAACGCAAGGTAGAAACCGCCTGAAGGGTCAAATCAAGGTAGAAACCGCCTGAAGGGTCAAACCAATGGTAGAAACCGCCTAAAGGGTCAATCCAAGGTATAAACCGCCTGAAGGGTCAGCTCATGGTAGAAACCGCCTGAAGGGTCAATCCAAGGTAGAAACCGCCTGAAGGGTCAGCTCAAGGTAGAAACCGCCTGAAGGATCAACTCATGGTAGAAACCGCCATAAGGGTCAACACGAGGTAGATACCGCCTTAAGGATCAACACAAAGGTCCGATCCACCATACGGATTAAAATCTCTGGCGGATCCTCAAGCGTGGGATGCGTCTTCCTTAGGTTCCTGCCAGTTAGGAATCCAATAATGGTATGACCTACCATACAGGTCAGAGCTTAATCTCCCTAGGATTTTCTGTGACGAGTCCTAGGCATCTTCTTGAAAGTTGTCGCAACCGAAAGCATCCGACCGGTGAGCTTCAGGTAAGTCTCTCTCATCCCGGCCCATGTTCAAGTTGTTAGAGCAAACCGGGGATTAATTTGAGTTTTCATCAGAGAGCCTTAAGGATTCAATGTCGTAGCATTTCTTCTCTCATTTTTCCAATCGAGTCGGTTAGGAATCAGGTGCCACCTTATCTTTGAAAGCAACCTCTGACGAGCTCACTCTCAAAGAGGGGCAGCTGTTGACACCTGATTTTTGACCATCTTTTATTTTAGTTTTTATTTCTAAAATTAATTAAAAATATCAAAAAAGGTCAAAAAAAAATCACAAAATCAACTTTGGAAGCCTTGGCCTAGCCTCGGGGACCAATTTTGAACAAAAAATATTTTTTGGTATTTTATAATATTTTTCGAATTTATTTAATTATAAAAATACCCAAAAAATCAGAAAAATACCATTCGTGGTCAGAAAAATACACAAAAATATTCAATAATTTTGTTTTAATTTCCTCTTCAAGTGTGTTACTTTAAATCTAAAAAATTCGGCTCGGGTCACTATGTTCCTTAACAAACATAAACCCGAACCGAGCCCAAAAATTCTTTTTCAAGTCTTTTAATTTTCAATTTCCACTTTTCATAAGCTATGACATTGTACTCTAAAGTATTGAAATGCAATTGGGTCAATTTGCCCACCAATTTGATCAATTTTGAACAAAAGGGTTTAATTGCATAAAGATCCTTCAATTTAGTCCCCGGTTTCACGATTTTCGAAATTAAATCTCATGCGGGCATACCCATTCAAATTAAACACCTCTACCCTATGGTTTTCATCATGCTGAATCTGTTGGTGACCCTAATTTGAACTAATTAAGTCGTTTGGGCCCTCGATTAAGCAAAAATCAATTTCGGATCCTAAGGGCAATTTGGGGTTTTCACTAAATTTCAATCAATCGATTCGCAAAAATACCCATATTTGATAGAAAACATGTCGAGGAGTCCGATTTTGCCATTAATTTCATGAAAACGAGTCAAATTGGGGCCCAATTTGGGAGATTTGGGTCGAGCCGGGCCGGTCGGGTCGGATCCGACCCGACCCGGTCCGACCGGGTCTGCAACTCTCAGTTGCAGACCCGTGCGTGCTGCAGAAATGGAAAAGAAGAGCGGGAACAAGGGAGGACCGGCCGTGGCATTATTTTACAAAAAGCAGGTGGCAAATGGGAGGAAAAGCGGTGGTGGTCGAGCGAGTGGGGATTCCACAACGAGCGGTCGGCCAGCAGAATTAAAGAAGAACATGAGAGGATGGCATTTTTTTTTAGAGGAGGAGGACCGAACATAATTTTTTTAAAAGCCCGCGTCGCCCTCGGCGAAGAGAAGAACGAAGCCAGTGAACCATTCCCCGAGCTCGGCGACGTCACGAGGAAGCCACCATACTCTTCAGACGTGCCGGAGACCGCCGAAAAGAGGAGATACGTGTTTGAACTCCTCCCCGGCCTCCAATGGCATCTTGAGTTCCACCGTTTGGTTTTGCGATTTATTGATCTAGAATTGATCCTTATGCATCACTAATCATTTTCGCTCTTGGCTGCAGGTTATTTCATGGCTAAAGAACGATGGGCCAGTCCCAACTTCTCCCGTTCGGTCATGAGCTCGGGAGCTCGTTTCGGCCTAAACCGAACCTCGTCGGCGATCAGGCATGTATTCTCAACCCCCTAGGATGCTTCCTGATAGCTCAGATGAACCATGTCACGTATAGAACGGCCAGGGCGACATCTCGCCGGACAATAGGTCTCGGCCGGAGTTGCAGGCTGACCAAGTGTGATTCTGCTGTGTCGTGTTTAACGTATGTGGTAGAGGGCGCCTAGTAGAAGCTTTTGGCGTTAATTTCGCGCGATTTGAGTGCCGGAGGGCGGAGATATCGCCCTCCGACGAGGCGCCGGCGAGGGAACGCCGGCGCCGATCATCTTCTCCGGCGGCACCTGGCCTGGTCAATGGGTCAACGGCTGACGTGGCTTGCCACGTCAGCAGCCACGTCAGCCGGGTGGGGGCCGCGCCGTTTGAAATCAAACCCAGATCGGACGACCGTGGCTTCGCCACGTGTCGCGATCTGGGAATTTTGGAAAATTAAAAATGATTTTCAGATTAATAAATGATTTTCGGAAATAATAATAATAATAATCCGACGGTCTAGAGGATGCCACGTGGCTCGATCTGGGGCGTTCGCTCTCGATGCGAAACGGCGCCGTTTTGTGGGTGAGGGAGGCGGATCGGGCCTGGGTCGCGGGTCCGGGTTGCGGGCCGGGTCTGACCCGGCCCGGAAATAATTTTTAAATATTAAAAAAAATTCGGATAATAATAAAATAATAATAATAATTTGAAAAATCAATAAAAAATGGAAAATCATAAAAAATTCAGAAAAAATTCTAAAAAATTCCAGAAAATAGGAAATGGCCACATTCAACTGGCCACGACCTGTTTCGAGTCTTTTGACCCCCGAACCTTCCAGAAATGACGGTTTTGCCCTTCCGGCAAACCGTCTTCCAAAAAAAAAATTCTAAAAAATCCAGGAAAATCCCAAAAAATAGTAAATGGCCACAGACAACTGGCCAAGACTCATTCTGGGTGTTTTGAACCCGATCATTCTTAAAAATGACGATTTCGCCCTTTGGGCGAATCGTCTTCCAAAAATTGACGATTTTGCCCTTCGGGCTAAATCGCCTCCAAATCTTCCCATTTTACCTCGGTCCTAATTCACGCCTTCCCTAAGCCCTTATGGCTATACTAGGAGGCCATGTGATGTTAATTGACGTGCATTGATGTGATTTATTTATGCACTTGATTGCGCTTTCATTTAAATTGATTGTGATTGATAGGAATAGTTTTCCAATCTGCATGAAACCCTGAATCAAACCTGCCCCACCCAAAATTGCGCCTGCATGAATTCTTAGCTAGGAAAATCACTCGCGTTAGGTACCGAAAGGGCGTCGGTAATGACACCAGCGTAACCAAGTCCTCGAACCCAAAATCTCTGGTTCCGCAGAACTGATCGATCTCTCCCAATCGGTCAGTAAGGTTTCCGGTCTACCCTCCAAGAAAGACCGGTGGCGACTCCAAATGCATGCACAAGTTGCACATGCCACCACGACCACACTGAAGGTCGAAAGCGATCGACTCCTATCGTCGAATCCTCAAAAAATACTCCCGCCGCGATTTGGTATGGGTCTGGGAGGGCCCGCGCCGATCCAAGGGCCCGCGATCGGTAATCCATTAGCCGCGTCCGCTTCCGGACGGGTCGCGACAAGGACGACCAATCGTAATATTTGAGATTTTCAGTTCTCGTCTTTGTCCAAATGACGACTTTACCCCTTCAAGGGTAAAATCGCTTGAAAATTCCAGAAAAATCCTGAAAATTCCTGAAAAATAGGAAATGGATTGGATTGATGGCCAATCCTATTTCCCTTGTCTTCTGACTTCCCAATTCGTCTAAAATGACAGATTTATCCTTTTAAAGGGTAAATTTTCCCCGAATTATTCAAAATTACGATTCTGCCCCTTATGGGTGAATCATGTCCAAATCACTCCTAAGCCTTGATTGATATTTCTCTAGGCTAATAGGGCTCATTAGGGATGCCATGCTGATTTCATGTGTTTTATCCGCATGCATTGGATCCTTGATTTGCGCACTTATTTCCATTGATTGTGAGTGATAGGGTAGTAATTCCCATCTGTATAAACTCCTAGATTTAGGATCTGTACCTCACTCGTCTGTATGAAATCCTAGGATCAGATAAACCATTCAACTTAGGTACCGAAAGAGCGTCAACTCTGACAGTTGGCGTAACTAAGTCCCCGAACCCACTTCTCTGGTTTCCGCAGGATCGAATAGACTACTCCCAACTATTCGATAGGGTTTCCGATCGTACCCTCCACGAAACGATTGGTGCCGACTCCTTGGCATGTACACTTATCACATGTCACTAGACCACACTGAAGGTCGACCACGTATATCCAGCAGTTGCGATTTGGGTAATGGACCTTGGGAGAGGCCCGCGTCTGATCAGGCCAGCGATCGGGCGGCCCATTAGCCCGCTCCCCCGCCTCGCGGGAGGGTCGCGACACATATGCTCTCCCACATTAATGAGGACTAGTTGTTGACACCTGATTTTTTTTTTTACCATTTATTATTGTGATTTTTATTCTTTAAAATTAATTAAAAATATCAAAAAAGGTCATAAAATCACAAAATCAACTTTGGAAGCTTTGGTTTAACCTTAGGAACCAATTTTGAACAGAAAATATTTTTCGGTATTTTTAATATTTTTCGAGTTTATTTAATTATAAAAATACCCAAAAAAATCAGAAAAATACCATTCGTGGTCAGAAAAATACCCAAAAATATTTGATAATTTTGTTTTAATTTCCTCTTCAAGTGTGTCACTTTAAATCTCAAAAATTCGGCTCGGGTCAATATGTTCCTTCACAAACATAAACCCGAACCGAGCCTAAAAAAAATCATTTTCGAGTCTTTTAGTTTTCAATTCTCACTTTTTATAAGCTATGACATTGGATTCTAAAGTCTTAAAGTGCAATTAGGTCAATTTGCCCTTCAATTTAATCAATTTTTACCAAAAGGGCTTAATTGCACATTTTTCTTTCAATTAGTCCCCGGTTTCACGGATGTATACGTATGCTCTACGTATTTATACGTCATACGTATTTATACGTTATGCATATTTGTACTGTTTGGTAACCTCTTTAACTCTTGTAATAATAATAATGGTTATTATTTTTAACACCTTTGTTAGTGCTTTTTTTTTAGCATTTTTGTATTGTGAGTGCTATTGCTAGTGCTATTTTTAAATAGCATTTTTGTATTATAAATTGTGAGTGCTATTGTTAGTGCTATTTTTAAATGACATTTATTTATCATAAATTGTGAGTGCTATTGTTAGTGCTATTTTTAAATGGCATTTATTTATCATAAATTGTGAGTGCTATTATTAGATAGAATTTATAATTGTTAGTGCTATTTTTAAATAGCATTTTTGTATTATAAATTGTTAGTGCTATTGTTAGTGCTATTTTTAAATAGCATTTTTGTATTATAAATTGTGAGTGCTATTGTTAGTGCTATTTTTAAATGTCATTTATTTGTGAGTGCTATTTTTAGATAGAATTTATAATTGTTAGTGCTATTTTTAAATACAATTTATTGGAAGGTATTTTTGGCTATAAAAGGATGGCAAGAGTTTTGAGGTTGAGGGGAGAGACATTTTGTAGAGTGTGCAAATTTTTGAGAGCTTAGAGAGAAGAACACAAACACTCTCTATATTCTCATAATCTTGAGTGAGCAAAATATACTAAGTTCGGAATATTGATTCCGCATATTGCTAGCACAATTGTTGTGGAGTTATTAGTCGTCTCCCCGTTCGTCAATTGGTGGTGCGTCCGAACTAGATGCCTAACACTTGTGGAGGCTGAGATCGAAGAACATCGAACCGACACCTCCGTTCAAGCACGCTACGAGAGGTAATCTATTTACTCCCTTTGAGGCTTTGTGATTTTTTTCGATTGAAATGCACGAAGTACGCCTCTGGAGATACATGTAAGGGTTGTTATTTATTTCCGCTACGTGTTACGTGGATCCCAATAGTGGTATCAGAGCCAATCCTTAGGTGTTTTCGTGCATTTAATTGATTTTTGCAATTTTTGCAATACTATGGCCAATATGTATTAACGAATTGTTCGTCTTACATGGCTAATGGAGGTTGATTATTTTATATGATAAATTAATCAACGTAGCAAAAATTGAGACTAAATCAATTTTGAATCGAAAATTTATGGCTATCTTATTTTACGTAAAAATTCTGATTATGATTCAACGTAGAATTTTTATTATGCCTTCCTAAGTTTTAAATTGTGAATTTATTACTTACGTGGAAGGGTGGTGATCATGGAAAAATCTCTAATCAATGTGATTGATGTATATATGAATGTATGGTGATTATTTATATATTTGGGGTTGTAATTATTAAATGGAGGCTGCGTACTCCTTTTATTTTTCATGTAATCTTTATTTTTAGCATAGTCAATTGTTAATGTAAATGCTACGAGGATTACGTGGATGAGCCTTTTAAGTCGGCGAGCTCTTAGGGGCCCAATTCTTGAAGAGTTCAAGAAACCAAGAAGAAGCGAAGAGCGGCTCTCCGTTATTAAAATATTAAAATGATTAAATGTGGTCTCATTGGCTCGAGACCCATTAAATCATAATTCCATGATCACCACGTAGGATAGATGTTTATGTGATTGACATCTATTTATTTGTTATGATTACGTGAGCATGTTAAACTGGTTAATATGCAAAGTCAGACTTACCTCACCCAAAATTGCGCCTGCATGAAATCCTAGTTAGGAAAATCACTCGCGTTAGGTACCGAAAGGGCGTTGGTAATGACATCAACGTAACCAAGTCCCCGAACCCAAAATCTCTGGTTCCGCAGAATTGATCGATCTCTCCCAATCGGTCAATAAGGTTTCCGGTCTACCCTCCAAGAAAGACCGGTGGCGACTCCAAATGCATGCACAAGTTGCACATGCCACCACGACCACACTAAGGTCGAAAGCGATCGACTGTTATCGTCGAATCCCTTTGAAAAATACTCCCGCCGCGATTTGGTATGGGCCTGGGAGGGCCCGCGCCGATCCAAAGCCCGCGATCCGCACCCTTGTGCGGGGGAAGGCCCGCGATCGGTAATCCATTAGCCGCGTCCGCTTCCGGACGGGTCGCGACACTAGTGACTTACCATTAAGCTTGGAAAAAATGTCAATTTTAAAGTCCTCAAAGATTTTGGTCACCAAAACACCTTAGGGTAGTTGACCCTTATTTTTTGTAAGGGTTCTATGCATGTGGAGAAAGATTGTCTGAGGCAAAGAGATTGAAAAGTCATTTGCGATTGTGCTGATGAGTTTAGCTTCATACTTTGAAACATTTGTCCTTGAGGAACCTTTGAATCTAAGGAAGTTGATGATGATCTTATGTAGGACAATGCACTTCAAAGGGAAAAGATTATTGAAAACTTGCGAGATTTGGTGAAATCAGGGATACCAGATAGAATTCTGTATGCTTCGTCAAATTCAATAGGAAGAGGGAGAAACTCAGCAGGTTCTATTCCTATAGTGTCTTCTAAATCAGACACTTGGGGAGTATAATCTTTGTCAAAGACTGCGAACATAATGGAGTTTGCGGAAAGGATAGACTTGTAATAGTTATGATGCTCATTTCGATCTGGATAACATTCCAGTTTGACTTCCTGTTATTAGAAACTTTCCTTCTATCCGTCTGAAGCTATTGAATAGCTTGTTGGGCCTTTTAATGGGTCCAGCCCATTAGGTTGTTAAAAGAAAACCTAGGGCAGCAGCAGCTCTTTTATAAAACATGCACGCACGAGAGAAAATAAAAAGGCGTAGCCACAGAACAGTAGCCACTCGAGAGAAAAACGCAGCAAGAGAGAAAAACGCAACAGCTTTTCTACGTGTCAGGCGGTGATCAAATCGACGATTGAAGGTCAATACATGGTCCGATTGGGCTGGAATTTTGACAGCAGCTTCAAGACTCGTTGTTCTTGATTCTGTGCGGTTAGATCGTGATTTGAAGGTTTCTACCGTAGCTGTTTGTGGACGTTTTTCAGACTGCAATTTTGGGGGTGATTTTCATCCATTTCTCTCGTTTAAGGTGTTGTTGTTGCTTGATCTCCACTTATAGTTTGGGATTTTATTGTCGTTGTATTCAGCGAGGTTTTGTACCCAAACGATTAATATATAGTGAAGATTCGGGTGGACTCCGTGAGCGGTCTCGTGGTTTTTATCCTTCGCATTGAAGGGGTTTTCCACGTTAAAATTCCGGTGTTATTTTTCTCTCAACTCACATATTTTCATTAGTTGTGCTCGAATCGGTTTCTCACAGGTTTAGTCAAGGAGGGAAAGTTTTATCTGCTGTCTATTTTTCCCAACATAGTGGTATCAGAGCATTATTTTTTACTGAACGATGGAACCAAACATGAGCAGAATGGTTAGTTTGAATGGAAAGAATTATCATGTATGGAGAGGAAAGATGGAAGATCTACTATATGTGAAACGGTGGCATTTACCAGTGTTTGCTGATACTAAACCTGATAATATGAGCTATGCCGATTGGAATCTTGAGTACAAAATTATGTGTGGATTTATTCGACAATTTGTCGATGATAATGTTTTAAATCACATCAGCAAAGAATCTCATGCTAGGACATTGTGGAATAAGCTGGAATCATTATATGCACGGAAGACTGGCAACAACAAAATATGTTTGATTAAACAATTTATGGAGTTGCATTATAGCGATGGCCAATCTATATCAGATCACTTGAATGAGTTTCAAGGAGTGATAGATCAACTTTCTGCCATGAATATTAAATTTGATGATGAAGTGCAGGGAATTTGGTTGCTATGTACCTTGCCGGAATCTTGGGAGACTTTTCGTATGTCTTTAATTAATGCTGCACCCGATGGTATTGTTACCATGGATTTTGCAAAAAGTAGTGTTCTGAATGAAGAGATGAGAAGAAAAATACATGATTCTTCCTCTCATTCGGAAGCTCTAGTTGTTGAAAACAGGGGCAGAAGTCAGAGTAGAGGTTCAAAAGGTAGATACAAGAGCCGAAGCAAGTTAAGATCATGGAAGAAGACTATTGAGTGTCATCACTGTGATAAGATGGGTCATATGAAGAAAAATTATTTCCAGCTGAAAAATGAGATGAGGAATGAGAAGAAAAATGACAATGAAAATAACGAGAGAAGAAATAATGGTAGTGATGATCGGATGGCAACTGCTATTGATGAACTTGTTATTGTTTGCTATGATGATAATGTTAATTTTGCATGTGATGATTCAAACTGGGTTATTGATAGTGGAGCTTCTCTTCATGTTACCTCCAAGAAAGAGTTCTTTACATCCTATAGGTCGGGAAATTTTGGTACCTTAAAGATGGGTAATGACGGTTTGGCTATTGTTGTTGGCATAGGAGATATATGCTTGGAGACTAGTACCGGAGTAAAACTAATTTTGAAAGATGTTAGACATGTTCCTGATATTCGTCTGAATCTGATTTCAACTGGAAAGCTTGATGATGCAGGATTCTGCAGTACTTTTGACAATGGTCAGTGGAAACTTACCAGGGGCTCATTAATTGTGGCTAGAGGTATGAAACAATTTTCCTTATATTTATTTCAGACTAAGATTTCCAAGGACATGTGTAATGTTGTGGAAGATGAGAATGCAACTGTATTATGGCACAAGAGGCTTAGTCACATTAGTGAGAAAGGAATTGGTTTATTAACTAAAAAGGGTTTACTCTCTGGAGTAAAGAGTGCAAGACTTGAAAAGTGTGCACATTGTTTAGCAGGAAAACAACGAAGAGTTTCTTTCAAGAGTCATTCGCCTTCGAGAAAATCAGAGTTGCTAGAACTAGTGCATTCAGATGTTTGTGGTCCAATTAAACCACTAACACTTGGTGGCGCAACATACTTTGTGACCTTCATTGATGACCATTCAAGAAAATTATGGGTTTATTTCTTGAAGACGAAGGATCAAGTGTTAGATACATTTAAGCAGTTTCAAGTTTCAGTTGAAAGACAGACTGGAAAGAAGTTGAAATGCATTCGCTCAGATAACAATGGTGAGTACATCGGACCATTTGATGAATATTGCAGGCAATAGGGAATTCGAAATCAGAAGACACCTCCTAAAACGCCTGAGTTAAATGGCGTAGCGGAAAGAATGAACAGAACACTGATTGAGAGAGTCAGATGTTTGATTTCAGATGCAAAATTGCCAAAAAAAAATCGGGGAGAGGCTTTGAGTACAGTGGTACATATTCTTAATATTTCTCTCATTGTTGCTTTAGATGGTGATGTTCTAGACAGAGTTTGGTTTGGAAAGGAAATTTCATATGATCATCTAAAAGTGCTTGGCTGCAAAGTTTATGTTCATGTTCTCAAAGATGAGAGGTCCAAGTTAGATGTCAAGATAAAAGAGTGTATCTTTCTTGGTTATGGTTCTGATGAATTTGGCTACAGGTTTTATGATCCAGTTGCGAAGAAAATTGTCAGAAGCAGAGATATAGTATTTATTGAGAATGAGACCATTTGTGATATTGAGAAGGTGAAGAAGACAGATTCCCGTGATTCTGATATGTTAGTTGATACTAGCTCAATCTCACCTTTTGAGTTGCAGGAACAGTTACATGATCAAGTTGAAGACGATGTTCAAGGTCAAACTATAGATCAGCAGGTTCAGGGTCAGACTTAGAATGATCAGCTGGTTGAAGATCAGGCTCAGGATGATCAGCATCATTCAGATGACATTGATGCTCAAGAGATTGCACCATTAGCTCCACCAACTACTGCTTTGAGGAGGTCTGCCAGAGACCGCACCTCATCTACTAGATATTCCTCTAATGAGTATGTTCTGTTGACAGATGCAGGTGAACTTGAAACTTTTGAAGAAACAGTAGAAGATAATAACATGAATGAATGGTTTGATGCAATGCATGATGAGATGAAGTCATTGCATGACAATCACACTTTTTAGTTGGTGACATTACCTAAGGGTAAAAGAGTTTTGAAGAACCGATGGGTTTACAGATTGAAGCAAGATGAGACGACTTCAAGTCCTCGATATAAAGCCAGATTGGTTGTTAAAGGCTTCAATCAGAAAAAGGGAATTGACTATGATGAGATCTTCTCACCAATTGTAAAAATGTCTTCAATTCAAGTTGTTTTGAGTTTAGCAGCTAGCCTTAATCTTGAGGTTGAGCAGATGGACGTGAAGACTGCTTTCCTTCACGGTGATTTGGAGGAAGACATATACATGGAGCAACCTGAAGGCTTTCAGGTAAAAGGTAAAGAGAATTATGTTTGCAAACTGAAGAAAAGCTTGTATGGCTTAAAGCAGGCGCCGATGCAATGGTATAGAAAATTTGAGTCTTTTATGGGGGAGCAATCCTATAAGAAGACTACTTCTAATCATTGTGTATTTGTGCAGAAATTCTCTGAAGGTGATTTTATTATCTTATTGCTCTATGTTGATGACATGTTGATTGTTGGTCAGAATGCTTCTAGGATTGACAGGTTAAAGCAAGATTTGAGCAAGTCCTTTTCAATGAAAGACTTGGGGCCGGCTAAGCAGATTCTTGGTATGAGGATCACTCGCGACAGACAAGCGAAGAGATTATGGTTATCTCAAGAGAAGTACATAGAGAAAGTACGTCAAAGGTTTAAAATGGACAAAGCTAAAGTTGTAAATACACCTCTTGCTACACAATTTAAGCTTAGTCATAAACAATGTCTGTCAACTGAGAAAGATCTGAAAGAGATGGAAAAAGTTCCTTATGCTTCTACAGTAGGTAGTCTGATGTATGCAATGGTTTGCACAAGACCAGATATAGCTCATGCAGTTGGAGTGGTTAGCCGTTTTATGTCAAATTCAGGTAGAGAGCATTGGAATGCATTGAAGTGGATATTAAGATATCTCCGAGGCACTTCTAGTTTGAGACTTTCATTTGGGAGTGATAAGCCGATTCTTGTTGGATATACTGATTCTGACATGGCAGGTGATATTGACACAAGAAAATCTACTTCGGGTTATCTGATTACTTTCTCAGGGGGAGCTGTGGCTTGGCAGTCAAGGCTGTAGAAATGTGTTGCCTTGTCAACGACAGAGGCATAGTTCATCGCAGCAACCGAAGCATGTAAGGAATTGCTTTGGATGAAAGAGTTCACGCAGGAACTTGGTTTCAGTCAAGAGAGGTATATTTTACTTTGTGATAATCAAAGTGCTATACATCTTGCAAAGAATTCCACTTTTCATGCTAGGTTAAAGCATATTGATGTGAGGTATCACTGGATACGAGAAACTCTGGAATCCGAAGGGTTAGAACTTGAGAAAGTACACACAGAAGATAATGCTTCAGATATGATGACGAAGGCTCTCACTAGAGAGAAGTATGAATTTTGTCGGCGTCAAGCCGGCATGGATTTCTGATGAATTCTTTTGTGTCGAGATCTCCCTCAATGGGCTGGAGGGGGAGATTTGTTGGGCCTTTTAATGAGTCCAGCCCATTAGGTTGTTAAAAGAAAACCTAGGGCAGCAGCAGCTCTTTTATAAAACATGCACGCACGAGAGAAAATAAAAAGGCGTAGCCACAGAACAGTAGCCACTCGAGAGAAAAACGCAGCAAGAGAGAAAAACGCAGCAGCTTTTCTACGTGTCAGGCGGTGATCAAATCAACGATTGAAGGTCAATCCATGGTCCGATTGGGCTGGAATTTTGACAGCAGCTTCAAGACTCGTTGTTCTTGATTCTGTGCGGTTGGATCGTGATTTGAAGGTTTCTACCGTAGCTGTTTGTGGACGTTTTTCAGACTGCAATTTTGAGGGTGATTTTCATCCATTTCTCTCGTTTAAGGTGTTGTTGTTGCTTGATCTCCACTTATAGTTTGGGATTTTATTGTCGTTGTATTCAGCGAGGTTTTGTACCCAAACGATTAATATATAGTGAAGATTCGGGTGGACTTCGTGAGCGGTCTCGTGGTTTTTATCCTTCGCATTGAAGGGGTTTTCCACGTTAAAATTCTGGTGTTGTTTTTCTCTCAACTCGCATATTTTCATTAGTTGTGCTCGAATCGGTTTCTCACAGGTTTAGTCAATGAGGGAAAATTTTATCCGCCGTCTATTTTTCCCAACATAGCTTCTCATCATCATCTTCTCTCTAATCTGTCTGAGGGTATCCAGTTTCGATATCCTCACGTCCCCTTTTTCCTAACACAGATTCAGTGGCTCCTTTTTCTTTCGAAGACTCACCAACTTTTTCTTTGCCTTTGTTTGAGACTGGTGAATTGTCCTCTATTCTAACAGTCTCAGAATAAGGAAATACTATCCTGAGTGGCTTAGAATAAACAGCATCGTCCCTGTTTCTTAGCTCAACTTGCAGATATATATAACCGAGTGGGCGCGCGGAGAGAGAGAGAGAGAGAGCGGGGAGGGGGGTGGGTGGGTTACGAAATGAAAATGAAGCTTCTTGTATGGTTGTTTTTCATACTGTCTGCTCAAACCATTCTGATCTTCGCTGTTGAATGCTTCTCTAAGCCATCCATCTCAACCCAAAATACACAAGGACAGAAGCCACCATTACTCCAATGGAAAATGATGCAATAAGTTATGCAGGTTCGAACGAGACCGGCGAGCTTTCGGAGAATGCTGACGGGAGGCTTATGATTTCCGTCACGAGAAAAGGTCCAAAGAGGGAAGAGAGCTTATGGTGCTGCAAATGTGGTCCATCGACCACCGCGTCCTAGAAATACAGCATCATCCTGTGCTGCACCTCCTTTCTTGGTATTTTCTTCTCGTCAACGTTGGAGACTTTCAGTTTGATCTGTCCTTGTCGCTTTTAAGGGGATGCTTATCATAAATCTTAATTTGGGATCGTATCTGTTCTCAGCCTCGCGTTTGTGCCTATCAATATTGCCTTCTTTGGGAATTTGAGAGTTGTTTTAGTCTGTTGAAGTTATGGCGGTTGGTTGTGTTACTGTTGTGTTATGAGCAAAACTTCCTGTGATACAAATCTAGCAAGTCTTAGCTCTTAACCTTGATGATTTAATTCTTCGTATCAGGTTTCTTTCTCTTTCTTTCTTTTCTTTAGACCTGCGAAGCAACATGTTCAAATTCGAGAACTTCAATCTTCAAATTGTATTTCTGCGGACGAAAATGGAGGTAGCCACCAGACTTCTTGGTAGTACATATAGAGTAAATTAGGACCGTCATATCAGAAGTAGCTCTCTGGTTGAGTTGTTCACTGAGGCCTAGTTTAACACCTCATCCATGACAGCAGATCTCAGGAATCAAAAGCAGAAATGCATATCTAGCTTTAGATTATCACATGAACTTCAAAATATGGTACAAATTCTGTGAGCCCTGCGCGATGCATGCAGCGATCCCATTCCGGCATACAGCCGCATTGATGCACTTATGCATGACCAATGAATGACATGTGCAAAAGATTTCTCTGAGGAAACTAGATAGAAGGAAAGAAGAAAGTTCTTTTCCATTGGTATTGGAAACCGACCACTCAGTCGTCAAGCTTGCACCTTTTTCGGGTGACTCACCGGGGAAGTCGTAAAAAGAACTCCTCAAACAGTTTCTTGTGCTCTGTTTGCAATGAGATAGCAACGGACAAGCTCCCGTCACTGGTTGGGCTAGGCAGTATGTACGATAATCCCTCGTATGCAATCCCACCAGGCCCCATGAAGATAGGGCAGCCCCAGCCAAAGTCTGCGCCATGGCTAGGCAACCTGACCCAACTAGTAATGCCCAGATTTGGACACCTAAAAGCATGTGCCCAGGCTTGAGCTCCTAGTAATCAAGGACAGATCTTAGGTAATATTCGATTGGAGATCGCCTGCAACGGCAATGGGTGCGGCAATAAAGATCACATTGCCGAAATAACCCCGCGGAAGCGGTGGAGACAATCTCGTCCGTCCATCTGTTGCGATGCACAATTGAGTGTGTTGATCATCAGCAAGTCATGCTCCGCACGCACATCTCCAAGCATGGCCTACCAACATTTGTCAGGAACTATAACTAGCCTTTCTCTTTAGGGTACCTAACTGTTCCTGAGTAACTTCGAAAATAGAAACAGTAGTGCTGCATGGAGCTGAATTAGTAGTTTCAAGGGAAACTCGCAACTCAAGTGGAAACTGGTATTCGGTATGAGGGAATTGAGGCCGTGGTGGGATGCGGGCATGCAGAACGGTCCAGTCGATAAATGGAGGGAGCTTAATGTCGAGTCCACGAGCCAGATCGGACCATGTGTTCACAAAGTGTAGCGCAGAAAGTCCGTCGGCCACTTGGTGCTGCATGCCAACACCAAGCCAAACTCCCCCACACTTGGAAGTACGTAACCAACATGAAGGAGAAAACCGAACCCAAATCAACAATACCGGAATCTGATTTGAACCCGACCACTTGATGAACAGCAATCATGAGCTTCCAAGCAGCTTACTCTTACAATATCAAGTTGCTTATAGTAGGGTCAAATTCTGGTTTGGTACACAGCAAATTCTAGGAACATAATCAAAAAGAGAAATCACACCTGTAGCACCAAAATAGGGTACGAGGATATCCCACCAGAGTAATCCACAACGGGAATAAGCTTCTGGAGCTCCAATGTGGGTGCGAAATCCCCGAAATCATCGACCAACGAGCTCGTCCCAGCCTCAACAAACAGCACGCCCTCGACATTGCAATCGATCTCCATCCGGCCATCTTCGTCCCTCTTCAATTGCCCGGCCATTGGTTAAAACAGAACCAACGCTTTGCTCAGTGCCTCTTTCAGCATTCCGGCATGGAAGTAGTCAGCAGATACGGTATTAAAAGAACCAACTTAAGGACGAACTTGGCAAGGAAAAGTTGGATATTTGGCGAATACTAAAATTGTAATAAATTTATCCCAACAGACACCTGTGCTGAATTTACCTTCCGAATTATTCGTTAAAATATGTTAATATCTCAGAAAAATCATAAACTACTGCACATGACAAATGGAGTGTAAAAACTCCAAAACGATATACTCGCTAGCGTGTCATCCAATTTAACAATTTGATACTTAAACTAATAGAGGGTGAATTTGTTACATGTATATCAGATTATGATTTTTGGTGGTTAAAAAATTAATTTGGAATAAATTTATCACATGTGTATCAGTTTGAGAGTTTTTCTTGATATTAATCCTGCTATAAATTAACTTGCACACTGACTTCTAAATGGTATCCGATCTGATCTTTCAAGTTTGTCGATGATTAGGTCTAGCTTTTTTCCAAAGTCCTCGCGAACATGAGATTCACGAGGCAACATAGAACAACTGTGTGCTCTGCACGCCCTAAAGCTTCTCTAATCTTCGTTTCGGCCTTTTTCTTGAAGGAAATTACCGCGTCTTTGAAATCACAGCGCTAATGATGAGGAACGAATGGCCAAGAGACGAGCACGCGCTTCATGCTGTGTCAGTAAAACGACTTGATTGATCAAGATCCCAATCCACCGTCGCCCAGAGGAATAGATGCTACCAACCGATTAACGAACCCTCTTCGTAATCGGCGGTTTTCCCCCTTCCTCCTCCTCCCCCCAGTCCAAGATCGAATCAAGAAGGACCCACTTCGAAAAGCTTCCTCCTTTGCAGTCAAGTCGCACCCTTCCTAGGTTGCAGTGATTGATTGGCTTCGGTTCAATCATGGGTCACTGATAAATCTGGGTTCAATCGACTCCGCCCGAGGAAGAACCTGGTTCTCGCTTCGCTGAAAGGTAAAGATGGTTCGTACTCACACTCGCGTGTTTGTGGGTTCAGCTCAAACCCACCCATTTTCGTCACTGTCGTTCTTCTGCAATTCCGTGTTGGTCCCGGTCAAACGAAGTGTCTAGGTTTTGCACTTAACTAAGACAGGAAGAACTGTGTAGATCTTCTCTAATTTTGTGGTTAACCTTTGTTATCTGTGAAGAGCGGGCCGACGAACACAGAGTTATCCCCTATTAGCTCTCCGCGTTCCTTTGCTATTAATACACCGTCTGTCTGCGAATATTAGAGACAAATAATGCCTAAAAGCTGAAATGGAAGGAAAAGGCAATATTCGCCACAAGGGTTTGTAATTATTGTAATAGCAATGTTGAGTTTTTCACGGGCAATGACATAGTGGTTAATGTCTGTCACTGGCATCAATTTCTCCGCACGCATGTAGAAAAGCTGTAAGCATGTTGTCAGGGCTTGAACAATCCAAAGTCAGAGCTTCCAGATTCGTTGACATCTTCGGCTTTCTCTTTCCTTGCAAGTTAGGTGTTACCATCAGTAGAAGGAATTTCTGTGTTAGTTCTCTTTGGTGGTTTGAGGAGGTTCTGAGTTGAAAGGACAATGTCAAGGTTTATACAAACACAGACAATCTGGCACCTAAGACGTGAAATATTTCTGCTAGCTCCAATATGAGTGATCTTATGCTTTTAATCATTTGGTGTATTGCAGCGTTCCAAGTTTATTCATGGCAGATCTTAAAGAACGCCTCCTCCCGCCAAGACCTGCCTCAGCTATTAACCTTAAAGAAGCATCTCATCGTTCATTTTTGCTGGGGCGTCAGCCTTTCCAAAGCATGGATGTTTTAGGTCTTAAGAAACGAGGTCAAGGTCTTCGGTCATGGATTCGTGTTGATACCTATGGGAATTCCGAGATAATCGAGGTTGACAAGTTCACAATGATGCGCCGTTGTGACCTTCCAGCCCGTGATTTGCGCCTGCTTGATCCGTTATTTGTTTATCCCTCTACAATTCTTGGGAGAGAGAAGTCTATAGTTGTTAACTTAGAGCAAATTCGATGTATTATCACGGCAGATGAGGTTTTGCTTTTGAACTCCCTCGATAGTTATGTGTTACAGTACGTGGTGGAGCTACAACGCCGGCTGACAACAGCTGGGGCAGGTGAGGCTTGGCAACCAGAAGGTGCAGATTTCAGCAGGAGGAGAGGAAGTAGAAACTTTGATGATTTGTTTGGCAACACTTCCCCGGATTATTTGCCTTTCGAGTTTCGGGCCCTTGAAGTTGCTTTAGAAACTGCATGTACTTTTCTTGATTCTCAGGTTTGTGATATGACGATGTTAAGACCTAATCCTATAGTTGGCAACTCTTTCATAAATCACAAATTGTAAATGTTACGTGGTTTTGTTATCAATGACAGCATGCCTTTTAGTATTGATGCACCATTTATAAATTCAGGCAATACGTATGGTGGACTTCTGGCTTTTGTTTTTGGCTTGAGGGTCCCGTATGTCGAGAGGGAATGATTGCATTTTAAGAGAAGTTAAGGAAATAATCCAATTAGTCATTTGTTACTCTTCTGAGACTTTTGCTGGCAGCTAGCAACATCATGACTGTCAGTGTCCTGAGTATGAATATGTAGATATTATACTAAGGTTTTGTTCATGATTCAGGCTGTACCTGGTAAGATGGAATTTACTGACATGAAACTTATAGAACTTGTGAGGAAGTTGATTTTTACCGGAAAGTCCCAGACTTGTCAAATGCTTGCTATTCTATCTCCTTCCATATTGTAAGTGCATCCAGATAAAGGAGTATGTATGTTTTAAAAAGTCTACTCATTCAGTAATGTTAATGCATTCATGTAAAGGAATACTGTACTTATTTGCGATTTACAATTCTTAAGCATTGCAGTTTTTGGACATATAATTTTTTTAAACTAAACTAGACTCTCGACAGTGGTCTTGGAAAATTTTGTGAAAAGCTGTCTCTAGTGTAGTCTTTCCCTAGATTGTTGCCATCCTGTGTATACTTCTATAAGTACGTTTGGAGAGAGCGTTTTCACAATTTTATGCCAATTGGTAGATAAGTTTAAGTCATGGCCAAAACATAGAAGAGTTTCCTCCTCTTGGGAATTGGAGTAATGGTGATATGTTCCAGGATCACTAAAGGGTAGGGTGAGATCGGTGGATGGACTGCAATTTTAGAGTGGTTGACGCTCCTTACACATGAAAGTTTTTGCCACTTATGTTGCCATATTCTCATTTTTATGCAAATATTGCTTATTAAAGGCTGTGTTCTCAAATATTTTGAAGGCAGCAGAACTGGAAATCGAAGCTTATCCATTGCTGGATGAACTTACTTCCAAGATTAGTACATTAAATTTGGAGCGTGTTAGACGTTTGAAAAGCAGACTCGTGGCATTGACCAGGAGGGTTCAGAAGGTAATCCCTGTTCATATTCCGTGCTTGTCCTTCCTCATCTGACTATCTTTCTTTCTGCTCGCACACATCGGCTGCACTGGTTTAGGTTAGGGATGAGATAGAACAGCTAATGGATGACGACGGAGACATGGCTGAGATGTATCTCACCGAGAAGAAACGAAGAGCAGAGTCATCATACTATCTTGATCAGTCTTCGACCGGCTACAGGTCCAATGATGTTGCACAATCCTTTTCTGCTCCTGTTTCTCCCATTTCTTCACCTCGTGATGGCCGAAAACTTGAAAAGAGCCAAAGTATAGCGAGGAGCCGGCATGAGAGCATGAGGAGTTCAGAAAGCTCTACGGATAGAATAGAAGAGCTGGAGATGCTGTTGGAAGCTTACTTTGTTGTCATCGATAGCACTTTGAATAAGTTGACTTCGGTATCCACTGGTCTCGCTATCTTTCTTAAAGTCTTCTTTCATTTATACATGGTATAAGGAAGAATATCAAACGCTTCGTATGTTATGCATTTCAGCTGAAGGAGTACATTGATGACACGGAAGATTTCATTAACATTCAGCTGGTATGCCTGTTTCTTTATCTTCTGAATGGTTAATTTCGTAACTTATGTCCTCCAGGGAAATTGGCTGTGGGGGTTTAAGAATTCTAATAAAAAAGTTAGTGGGCAAAGTGGGTAGGACTCTGCCACATATCTTTACAGTGTAGCTGCAACACATAGGCGTTGCTAATTATTTGTCATTGTCACTACCGAGGCAAAGAAGTAAATAGATGTTGAAATTCACTAATGTTTAACCTAAGAAGGAATGCACTTAAAAAGTTCGTAAAACTAAGTGTACTTTTGGTAACGTTAGGAAAGTTACATTTATGAAACTCGCTAGAATTTGCTATTCGTCGTATTTGTAGAGATTTTTACTTTTTGCTATTTATTTAATTTAAATTATGCAATGGAAGCCTTTTGACTTTCTCTTGTCCCAAAACACCAGAAACTTTCTCAATATTGACACCTAGAATCGCTCATGATTATTTCATAATTATTAAAAGTGGCAGGAAAGCAAAATTTTGCTTATTGCAGTTTAAAAAGCTTAACCACACAGGAGATTTAAGATAGAGCAGAGCAATTTGGACTTACCTTTTTTCTTTCTCTCTACATTTCTGTTTTGTTTTGCTCGAAGATGCTTTGATCATGGACCTTGTGCTTGCAGGACAATGTCCGAAACCAGCTGATACAATTCGAGCTGCTGCTGACAACTGCGACTTTTGTTGTTGCTATCTTCGGCGTGGTGGCGGGGATTTTTGGGATGAACTTCGACATCTCACTCTTCGACAATGCCGATGCATTTCAGTGGGTCCTCATCATAACAGGCGTATGCGGTTTAATCATTTTCAGTGCATTTGTGTTGTTCTACAGGCACAGACGACTCATGCCTCTATAAACGTGTCGGGAATCTCTTAGATCTTTGACGATTGAATTCGTCGTAGCTATTCCTTTGTATAGCGGCACATTCCAGCCCTCTAGATGACATGGAGGAAGAAGAAAAATGAGGAAAAAGTGGGTTTTTATTGTCAGTTCTTTCGATATGTGCTCATACTGAAACTGTTTGATTCGAACCTGAGTCCATTATCGATTTATGCCGTGCATAAACAAAAATTGAACCTCAGAAGTAGTTACCTTAAATGCAATGTCAATAAGGAGGCTAAGAATTTGTGACTGTGGTCTTGAAGTTTCGAGTTCATACAGTTTCTCAGCCGGTAGCATGAATGTTGGATCCGGGATGCTCTGCTGTCAATGTTGGGCTTGTTGGGTCAAACCATAGAGTTGAAGGGCTATTGGTTCTCTCTTTTGGCAAGGCTGTCAAATAATTGGTTGTGCTTTCAAGGGACAATGGTGCAGCAACCTAATCAACCGGCAGAAATAATTTGAAGCTGGAATTGGGGGGGTCTAGTGAATGAGTTTTGAAGAACCTGTTAGGTGGCCGTTGCCCACCGTCTTGTGACCTACAGCGTCTGCATTATCTTTGTCTGGTTTTTGTACTTAGCGTTTGCCTACTTATGATGCTGTCTACTTTAATCGAATCATGTAGATTAGGAATAGATATGCCCGTTGTCTCCCATAGAGTGGGCTGTTTGGACAGCCGCCCAGTGTCCGTTTATTTAATGATGCCAAAGTGGAACCAGAATAGGCATGCTCATACAAGATAGAGATGCCACGCTGTCCTTGATGCGGCGACTAGGCCAACTATGCCGATGTCATAGAGAGGCATAACTTGGGATAACAGGTATAACCTACTACCTAGTGTAACGCTTGTATCACGTGATGTTTCAATGTAGTACGAGCATGGAGTTAAGTGCAATAATTTGTTTCAAAATATTACTTTTAGCACTCGCTAAAAGTATACTCCTCGTATCAAAATGTCCTCGATCGTGCGACACCCATCTCGAAAGGTTGCTCTTGCACGAAGATGCAACATTGTCGAATTCAATCAGATAAACAATTCGTTAAGTAAACCTAACTGACGAGGAGGGTCCCACAACAATAACTATGTTGGCGTTCTTGTTGGGGTTGTTTTCTCTTTTCCTTTTTCTTTTTTTCCATAGGGATGCTTGTCCGTCCTACAATGACAATTGAATGTGGGGAGCGGCGTGCTATCATTTAGCTTTAGAATGTTTTTCTCTGCGATTCAATATAACGAGGTTAAAGTAACATACAGTTATCTGATATTTTAATCTAAAACTTTAATTTGAAATGAGGGGGGAGAACGTCGTGGATTCCATATAAAATATAATATTAGCAATAATCTGGGTCTAATGGACAAGGGGTTGGTCCCTCCCTCCCTCAAAATTTCTCGGACCCAGTATATTAACGATATGCTCTGTTCTGCTCTGTTCACAGATCAGTCAAACGGGTTTAATCAAAGTGGTAGCTCCCCCACCCTCTGAGTGACTCAAATAGAAAGAGGGCATCGTCAAGACATCATCATCACCACCACCCAACAACCAACAACAAAAGTGTCCGCCCATGGCCACCTCATCCCACCCCATCGTCGTCGTTCTCTTCGTTCTCGCGGCCGCCGTCGTGTTCCCGGCCGCCGCCACCGACCACATTGTTGGCGCAAACCGCGGATGGAACCCCGGCATCAACTACACCCTCTGGGCCAACAACCAGACCTTCTACGTCGGCGACCTCATCTGTACTCTCTCTCTCTCCTCCCGTCTCCTTCCCTCCGGACACACACACAACCCCCCCCCCCCCCCCCCCCCACACACACACACACACACACACACGCATTTCTTTGTACTCCACTTGAATGAGCAGATCTGTATGCCAAAACCCATTTCCACTTCTTCTTTTTTCAGCTTCTTGAAGGCAAAATACCTAACTATAGAATGCTTCTCCGCTGTCATTGCATTTTTTTGGATTATTTTGCGAAAGAAAATGGTCGTGATCTTATTCAGAACAAGAAAGATGGAAACTTCCTACTGATTCTCCCATTATGAACCAAGAAAAATGCACAGGACTCGGAGTGACAAATTCCGTCAATCTCCTAACCTTTTGCCTACTCTTTCGTCAAAAAAGTTCACTCCTTTTTTATGATGTTCAAAACGATTGAACAGCGTTTAGGTACCAGAAGAGCCAGTACAACGTGTTCCAAGTGAACCGGACAGGCTACGACAACTGCACGACCGAAGGAGCGATCGGCAACTGGAGCAGCGGCAAGGACTTCGTCCCGCTCAACAAGGCCAAGCGGTACTACTTCATCTGCGGGAACGGCCAGTGCTTCAACGGCATGAAGGTCTCCATCCTCGTCCACACCCTAACTCCTCCGCCGTCCGCCTCCGTCGCCGCCGGCAATTCGTCCTCCGCTTCCGCCGATGGCAGGGTTCTGGGAAACGGGTCCCTGGGGTATCGCGTTCTTGTTGCTCTCGTGGGGTCGGTTTGGATAGGGATAGGATCTGGTTGGTTCTTCTAGGTGGGTAAAGTTGTTCATCTCGTACTCCCTCTTTCTGTCTTGTCACGTATGTGGGGAGGTTTATGACTGCTTTAGTTTTATTTTTGTTTTGGTTAAACGAGGGGTTATCATTTCCGCAATTGGAGCTTGGCCTGCTTATAATTTACCCATTTATCTTGCTATGAATTGGAAACAGGCTTTAGCTATTTTTTCCCAGGAAATTTAGTCGCTTCATTGCAGAACAAGTAAGGTTTGTTATGCAAATGCAACATTTCCTGTAAATTTTTTGCAAAACTCATTTGATGCTTGCCACGCATTTCTTCTATTTCTTTGCCTTTGCAAGTTCAAAGTAACAACCCCATTAGAGCGCGTGGAAACCTAAGATGTAATGGTCCATGTGATTTGCGCTAGGGGTGAGCATGGTCCGAGTGAGCAATTCTTACCCTAGAGCTAGGAGCCTCCTATTAAGGGCCGATTTTGAAAAATTGAAACTGGAAACCGCCAGAGAAGAGAGGTCCCTAGAAGGATAGCTTTCACCAGAACTCCGGGAGGGTGCTTCACAAACAGTAGCTGCACTTGGATAGAGAGAATTCTCAGCTTAAGGAAAATAGGAAAGTAAAAAAGAAAGAATAAGTATTGGAATAGAGTAAGAAAGGCACTGGCTGAGTAAGATCGATCAGGAGTCATGTCCAACAAGGAAGGCGGAAAAAGGGGATCTATAAGCTGTGGGAAATGAAGTAGAGTTTTGTTTTCACTCGGCTTGAAACGTACCGGACTAAACCCTATTATCCCCTGATCCCGAAAGCAGTTATGAACATTCCTGCCAACAAGCCTGATTTACATCGGTCATTGATTGGCGACTGCTTTCTTGTCATCTAAACGACACGACTCCAAAAGAAAATACCGCACCATACCAGGTCCGGTTCCCGGGTGGGTCAATGAAACCGGTCCCACCAAGTAAACGAAGGTGGTTGAGAGAGAGAGAGGCAATGAATGGCCGAAGATGCAATTGTGAGTCGATGGGAGTTGAGAGTCGAGGTCGGGAATCGAGAGATGGAGACGGAAAGACCGAGGTGAGAGTGAGAGTTTGAAACGAGATGAACGAGTTTCAAATTAGAGATTTAATATTTTTCAATTTGCAAAAACATATATTGTATAATAAATATTACCTATTCGATCCAAGTGGGGCGGTTCGGCACTTGAAACCTAGAATCGGACCGACTCACTCAGGACTCAAGAGTTACGATTCGGGTTTCTTTGCACACCCCTAATTTGAAACCCTACCCCGTTTGGTTAAGTATTTTTTTTTAAGCTGCAAATGATATTTGGTTCATTTTTTAGCTCACTTGGAGAGATGCAATTGCATCTCAAATGCTCTCCAATAACATTTAACCCAAAATACCTCTGGAGGTACTTTGGGAAGTTGCATCTCAAATGCAACTAATTTTTTTCTTTTAGTTTTGTCACCTCCACTTATCGTCACCCGCCCATCGCCCCCGGCCGCTGATCGCCATCGACCGCCCCCCGTCAATCGTCGACCACCGCCGACGACTGCCGCTGCTGCCTTTCGCCAGCTGCCGTCGCCCCCCGCCAATCGCCGACCACCGTCGACGACCACCACCGCCGCCGCTGTTGCCGTTCGTCGGCCGCCACTTAAAAAAAAAGTAAAAATGCTTTACAAAGTGTATTTTTCATTAAACAACATTTACGTCAAAGTTGCTTTCCAATGTGTTTTTAATAAAACACTTTACCAAACACTATTTACATTTTGGAAAAGACCTTTAGCCCAAAGGTATTTGCATTTACTCAAAGTCCATTAGCTAAATGCTGAACCAAACAGGGCCTTTGCCGCTGGACCTACCCCTTTTAACAAGAAACAAAAGAATGGCACCAACGTTGAACTGCGGCTACCTCGGAATGACTTGGGATAAGCTGTCATAGAAGGCCCAATTGAACGTGCGTTATGGATCTCAAAGCTTTAGTGAGTGCCTAGATTTCAATATGCTGCATTGAGAAGGCTTTTATTAAGCAAGCTGCATGCATTTCTGAAGCAGGGCCTTGAATTGCCTTCCTCCGCCCATGGCGTCGCATTACCTCCCGCATCCTCGTAAGTCTGATGAAGCAGCAAGGCCTGCGTTCAATTTGCTAACCACTCGTTGGCCCCTCACGTTTTGAAAGCTCAGCTGCTGGGTTTGGCAGTGGTTGATCTGTAGTGGTCCATCCGCGTGCCGACATGCCAGCCTGATCCGAGAAGCCACTTCGTAGTTCCACCATACGAATCCCCAGATATCTGCTGTGCTAGATGGACATTGCTGTCATCAGAATTGCATGCAAACATGCGGCCTTTGGCGAGACAATTATAGTTGGTCGCATCACATTGCATTTATCCTACTTCAGGTTTTCGCCTTACATTCCTTGGCCATGTACTGGTACTGATACTGTTACAGCAAAGTCTTATTTTTCTGGTACATGGGGATTGATTGGATCACAGAGAATCTATTGGACAGCGTCCAGTACAATCATTTTCCGGAACTCAAGATCTGATAGAGGTTCTTTGATAGAAATGAGTTTCTTCTTTTGCTCGAAAAGAACCTCCAAGGATAAAGTTTCAGCAAAAATAAACCAAAGTGAATTGGAATAGGTAGTGCAGCGCTAGCAGTGAACCTCGTACTTACTTCATTTAGCTAGAGTGAAGAGAGAGTGAGCAAGAGATGCTTTTATCTAATCCCTGAAGGAAGAAATGCTTTTGAGAGTAGCTCGAAAACATGAGCAATTTTCAAGTTGCGGGAACAAAATTGCCGATCCTTAAAGCGAGCATGCGGACAATTATCCACTGTTTTCCAGTTTTAAGCAAAACTTACCCTTCCTAAGAGCTCTGCTAAGAGGCCTCATCCTCAAAAGATGACACCCCCAATTTAGATTAGACTCTCGTGTCACTGGCGTTCATCCTCCATGTGGAGTATTACCTGCATTCTGAGCACAAAGCTTGATTGCTTTCTCCCTTCAGGAAAAAGAACTTGGGCAGAAAATTTAACCGACATCGTATCTTCTTCGGGAAAACAAAAATGAGAAGTTTGTGCATGATAGAGCACCCTCCCTGATCGTCACCTAGCTGGAAGTCTCGTGCGCTGGGATGCCCTTCATAGACACAGCTTCATTGTGCCCTTAGAGCCTCTTTTGAGCATCATTAAAATGTATGACTGTTAAGTGTATGAACTTAGCGGAAGCACCCTCCGGAAGGGCTTCTTACCAGTTACCACTGCCTTTGAGTATGGTAACAAAAAAGGACAGCATTTTTAACATGTCAAGAGCAACATATGGAAAACTGTTGTACTGGAAATAGATTCAACTGAACCGAACTGCATCTTTCGACCATCATGTTCAATTGAAGTTCTTAACAATCTTGCTATCCACAATTTGAGATTGAGACTCTAATTATGTGCGTCCAGCATACGATATAGGTCGAGAATGATGGTGGCAATACATAGGCCACACACTTTGCAGCCACTGAAATAGAAAAAGAAACTAGAATCCTATTGATGTGTCCACGATACATGTTTCAACTCAATACTTATGTACATTGGAAGTGATTTGATCAACTCACCATATCTCACTTCAGGGTCAAACCTTTACTCTGCATTAGTTTTTGGTTTCCTCCTTGATCTGCCAATCAATTTTGCCGGCGGTGATGGAGAGAACTCAAACGGCAGCGGTGGAAGATCCATCTCCCCTTTCAATATCTTAACTATTTCTCCAATGTCTGGACGCAACTCCGGGATTTTCTGTAAGCAAATTAACGCCAAGTTAATGCACAAGCTAGCTTGGTCCTTGTTATAGTCTCCTTTTAACTTTTCGTCCACAAGCTCTAGAATTTCTCCGGTCTGAGCTAAGTGTCGACACCAGCTTACCAAATTCGCTTTCTCCAACTTCATGGGTGAGGCAAGAACATGCAACGGTCTTCTACCGGACACAATAACTAGGATTAACACCCCGAGGCTGTATACATCAGCCTTCTCAACCAAGTACCCACATCCTCCAAACTCTGGGGCTATATAACATAAGGTTCCTCTCATGCTTGTCGTGCTGCTCAGCTCGCGGCTGAAAAGATCTCCGCTCCACATATCGCTGCCATTATAATGAGCATTCTTCTTCCTCAGACCCCTTCTGAAACTAAACTCCCCATTTGTGTCAGCTTCAAGCTGGTTTTGTTCCCCTCCAAACTTTTTCTTTTGACAGAAGTAAAAACGCCGACCGAGACCGAAATGTGGCAATTTAAAGCCTTGCTTCCACTTCATTTCGAGATACTTCAACTTACTATGCTTCCTCCTAATATCAGCTGTGTGCTCCTCTTTCCACCAGTCTTGCATTTTTCTGTGTCTCTTTTGGCAGTAATGCTTTCCATTTGCATCTTTCTTCTCAGGTTCCTTATCAGGATGTTGTTGATTCCCTTCTTCTCGAGCACAGGCTTCATTTGCATCCTCTGATTTATCTAACGGCAACGATGAATTATTTAGGTCAGTCTTTTGGGGAATGTTCTTTCTGTCAGCATACCAATCTGGATCAATGGATGGGCAAATTTGGCTGCCAATCCATTCCATAACGTAGTCTTTACTGCATAATTCACCACTTCCGTCCTGTCTCCACCACCAATCCTTACCCCACTGTTTCGAACCCGGCAGATCATCAGCAACCGCAGAAGCAATCAAATTCACATCATTTCCAGGATGATGAAAGCTGTTGAACTCATCATCGTAAGGAACAAACTTCTTGTTCCACTCATCAGAAGCAACATCGACAACTGAGACTTCCTTGCCCTTTCCATTTCCTCCTTTAAGATCACTCTCAGTCCCAATGCTAGCATTATAACTAAGAGAGTTCAGGTTCAGAGCTTTCACAGTATAACATGTCCTACTATTCTTTGACGAAGAAGAAGCTTGCAAAGCAAGAGCAAAGTCTACCTCAGGCACGCAGTCCACTTGTTCGACCGGAGTAGCAATAGCTGGAGTCTCTGCAGTTAGAGTTCCTGACAGCTCTTGGCTCTTCCACAAATCCTGACTCTTGCCTAAGTCCTGGCTGAACATATCCACCCCATACTCGCCCTCAATTTTCATTCTCGACAAGCCGAAATCCGAAACCTTGGCCCGGAGTTCCGAGTCAAGCAGGACATTACTCGGCTTTACATCTCCATGAATTACAGGTGGGTCACAACCAAGATGCAAAAATTCCAGGGCTCTTGCAACATCCAGTACAATGGCAAACCTCCGCTCCCAACTCAAGCTCGAACTCGAGTCGCCTTCTGCGAATAGCAGCTCCTGCAAGCTCCGGTTTGGCATATACTCGTACACAAGTATCCGCTTATTTTTCTCCACACAGTACCCCAAAAGAGTGATCAGGAATGGTGATCTAAGCCCACCGAGAATCTGCAACTCATTCTGGAACTCCCTCTCTGTCTCTAGTGACATGGCATCAAGTCTCTTCACAGCAACTAACTTGCCATCCTTCAACACCCCCTTAAAAACAGTACCAGACCCGCCTTTCCCAATCATGTTGGCCTCATCAAAGTCCAAGGTGGCAGCTTTTAGCTCCTTGTAAGAGAACCTCTCAATCTTGAGAGGGGCACTGGAGTCGAATGGGATAGTTCTTGCCCTGTCCACAATGGAGTGATAAAAATGGTAGAGCAAGTAGAGGATGGTCAAGATGATGACAACAGAGGATGATATCGTGAGGACTAAGAACAGGACTTTGGTACTAGTGAAGGAACTGGGTCTGGCAAGGCCTGGGCCTGGAGGGAAGGATCTTGACGGCATGGTGAATTTTGATTCTTCTGGTACTTGGGTTTTCCAGGGTTTATGATGTTTCTGCTCTTGCAAATAAGTGGTGAAGCAAAAGGTTGAGGAGGGTGGTGGTAGTGGAAGAAGATTTTAGGATTCCGTCCTTACATTTGTGACCTCTGTACAGTATCCAAGGAAGGTTGCTTTACAGTTGGATAATCATATGAGAGATGATCCATCCACTATGTTGTATTTGTGATTTATTCCACGTATATTGATAATGGGATTAGTGATTGGGAAGTGAAGATTAGAGAAAGAAACAAAAAAACACAAAGGTGGAATCGAGGGAGGGTCCCTAGGTGCTTTTGACTAAAGAGAGGTTTTTTTTTTTTTTTTTTTTTTGCAGGAAAGATGACCATGGAAGGCAGAGGGAATGGAGTGAAGATGGAATACAATGAAGGGTGTCGGACGTTTCTTTTCTGCGAACAAGAAATGCTCACGATTGGTACACGTGTCCCATGCCATCTCGACGTGTTTGGAACGTGAACTAGATCCACACCTTTGCCTCGTACATCGAACCCGTACGAATCATATATAATATTTGTATAGTAATTGATTCTATCAATCCCGTTCCGACACGAGAGTTTCTAATGTGAAAGGATGTCACGGTTGATACATACATAGTGGAATTTTACGCCCTTCAGAATCACTGCATGCAAGGGGAATCCGATTCAGTCACTATTTTTGTCCCTTTTCCTCGTTTGGTCTTTTGTTTGTTCTTATCTGGATCTGCAAAATCTCTAATTTGGTCCGGTTCTGTTTAGTCTCCAGACCGCAGCTCTCTCTCCTTTTTTTGCACCATAAATCACAAGCTACGAATAAGGCATCTTTCTCTCTGTCCATTCATTACTTTATGGATAATGTCATGTGATGATGTTTAACACAAGAATGTTGGACTTGAGTGCTAAATCCTTTGTTACCTGTTTTTTTTTTACTGTGGGGTAGTATTATGTCCCAGAAAAGATGTCTTGTCAAACTAGAAAACCCTTTTTGGCCATTGTTGTTCTTTTGCTCAGTGTATTTTTTTTTTTTTTGGGGGGGGGGGGAGGGATGAGGCTGTTTCCATCACATTCCATGAAAAGAAGATACCACCAAGGACAAAGTCACGGCCTTTATGGATGCAATGTTGCTGTTGCAGTATGATAATAGCGTCTCCGGTGCACACGACCTGCTTTTTTTTTTCTTCTTCTCTCTGTTATCATCACCACCATGACTATCATTGCAGTGAACAGTATCAAGAAAGATTTGAGAGGGAAAAATGAAGAATCAAGTAGTGAACAGAAGGATGAAGATGGGTGGTGGATGGTGGTGTTGGTGGTGGTGGTGGTGGTGGGGAAGGAGAGGTGGGAACCCGGCCACCAAGATGGTCAAATTTGTCCACTCTCTCTCTCTCTCCTTTCTTCTTAAGTATTTTGTCTTCATTCTGGTAGAGTGTGTTGGACGTCTGAGCATTTCTTGCAACACAACGTGCCCTTTTCTCTGCAAGTTTTTCTTTTTTCGCATAATGCACATGAAAGTCAAGTCGGAAAACATTAGCAAAGAAAACTCAATGTTGTCGATGAGGGCCATCCTTTCTAACATTTTTTTTCCATTTGTGACTATGGTTGAGCATAATAGATTGATAAATATCGAAATCCGCCCGAATCGGATCGGACGAAACCAGCCAGTTTGATCCAGCTCTCGGAGGTTTCGATCCGGTTTCTTGTTCCATAAAATTGAAACCGGTTATGGTCAATCCGGTTCGGAGTTCGAAAGGGGAATTGGACCGCCCGGACCGGACCGACTACTATTTTTTTAAAAAAAAAAAAATTTCCTAAATATAAATATAGACTTAAATTTAATATACTTAATACGTTTAATATGATTTTCAGATTTAAAGACCGATCCAATGATTAGATAGTCAAGAAACCCGACCGTACCGATCGGTCCAGGCCGATTCTCGGCCCTTGAACATGGGAATCGGTCCTTTCCTATCAGTTCTGCACCGGATTGAAAATCAATCACCCCTACTTTGACTGTGACATTCTTTCCCCCCCACTTTCTTCAGATAATGCTTGAGCTCGAGCAGCATGAGATGCTTGTTCACCTAACAAACGAACAAAAGCAGAGAAAAAAGCTGAGCTATTGGACAACAATCTTGATGAAAGGAAGTAGCCTTTTTGACCTTTCTGGGCTGCTCGTCTCCCCTTTCAATTCGGTTGTAATCATTATCCACTCTCACATTTCAAATCCTGTGCACAAACCCTATTCACATTCAGAGCATCAACTGACTTGCAAAATGGAAGACAGCGCAGTGCAACGTCCGCATGTCCTGTTGAGATTCTAAAAGCCTATGCCCAATAAACTTGACCCAAGATAATAATACGTAATACAAATATTATTGTTTACAATTAATGATGGAGGAAACTTCTGTCTAGAGGAGGAAGCATTAAGCATGCCAATGGACATACTTTTATACCAACTTGTCCAAATCATTTGATCATTACATTATTCTCGAAAGTATGGTGGGTTGTGTCCTGTTGAGATTCTAAAGACCGGACAATAACAATTGAACTAATGGGAATTTGATAATAATTGAACTAAAAGCATTCAAGGGGAAAGCAAGTTTGCCAAAGAAAATATTTTCAGAATCATACTTGAAAAATGAAAATATTAATCGAAACGGGGAAGGGGGTCGACTCTTGATAAGTTATTTTAACGAAACCCTAGCAGAGCACGGCATTTTTGGATTAAGTAACTCACTATAGTCAGAAGTGTGCCTTAAAATGTGGAATAGATTATGGACGTGCATGTCTTTTGACCGAGAATGCGATGTCCAAGAGAAGGAAAGAGAGAGAAGCTTTTTCACTAAGAAAAAAAAAGGGCAAATTAATCATCATGCTTTTGAAATTGCTATAATTATGTTCCAAAAAAGAGATTTTTTTTTTTTTTTACTGATTTGGGAACTATGTGGTTGCATTTATTGAGTGGGAAGTCCCAAGCTCTTGAAAGAAAGCTTTCCCCCCCAAAAAAAAGGTTTGACTAGAGATACAAGATGGATTAATAATGTGGTTATAAATCTCTATTTTATGTTTGGTGGTGAGCTTCTTGGGATGAGCTGGTGAACTTCTTTTTTTAAAGAGTCCTCATGGACAAAACTCACCTCCAACATGAGATGGTCTGTGTATCCATGCCATTTAGGTCACTTTTTTTTTTTTTTGTTAATCGAGGTGTCCGATCTCACAGCGAACCGGGTCTCAACCCGGCGGGATCAATCGGCGAGCCGGGTCTCAAACCGGGGGGATCAACCAGGGTGGTAACGTTTGATGCTCGATCGAGGATGCTGAGCTTGTCCCATTCGTCTTGATTAACTAAATTGGCTCGAAATATATATATTTCGAATTGCGGGAGTGACCCAAAAAAAAAGAGCATGGCTGAAAAAAACTCACAAGCAGAGATCGTTAGAAAAAAGTTTCCTCTTTATTATGTACGTATAAAATTAAATTACTTCTCTCATTCTATTTGCTTAGCAAATCCCTTATCTTTCCATCGTTGAATGAGTTTCGACGCGGAAAAAAAAAATCTTATCGACCTATTTATGAGTTCAGGAAAGAGTGAAAAAATTATCAAAAAATTAAAATATATATATATATATATATATATAACAGTTGTACTAGTTGAGTCATAAATCTTTGAGAAATTTTCATTTAGGAAGTGCCCTCTATTTCTCAAATAAGGGCTCAAAGTAGACTTTGTTTCAAATAAGGGCCCGAAATAATCTCTTTGTTTCAAAGAAGGGCCTAAGTATGGGTATTTTGGTCGTTTCATTTTTAAAGCTTTTTTCCTTTTCTTTTTTTTTTCTTTTTTCTTTCCTTTTTTTCCACTGTTCTCCTCCGACAACTCCAGATCCAGGAGCGTGTCCACGTACGACGTGGTCCAATCGCCGGTGCCGTCGCCGTCGTTCCTGTCCTCCTTGTCTTTGCTTATCTGATCTCGCTTGGCCTTGAGTCGAACCCTGATGAATGGGATGAGAACGCATTTTCGGCCCTCGCAGAACACATTTCCGGCACTCGCAGAGCTCATAGAGCTCCTTCCACTGCTTCCGGAGGACAAGCTTGCTCATCCGCGGCGAGAAATTGAGCACGTCGAAGCGTGTTGACCCAGCAGAATGCATCGCAAAACCTCCTTGATCTGTTTAAACTGCTGGCCCTCGCCAAAAAGGGAGAGCGTCGGATCTAGGCGGGGGGTCATCGATCCCCGTCTTGGTGAGGGTAGGGGCCGCCGTCCCTCCGCTGGCCAAGGCGAGGACCGTCGACCCCCGCTCAGTCGTCGGTAGCCGTCGTCGTCGCCCGAATACCAAACCTTAGCTGGTGACAGAGGCGTGCTGATCGTGGAAGTAGCAGAGTGTAAGACGTCCCCGACGCGCTGTCCCCGCAACATCGAACCAGCCCTGGTGTCGCTTGCAGTTTTCTGTCCTTCTCTGGTGGCCAGCTGTGGCTACTGGCTACCATCCAACGAAAGCCTCCATTTGCCAACGCCATCTTCTCGCTGAACCAAAGGAGAGTCCTCCTGTACAGTGGAGTGGCGGCACCCTAGGTTGGGGACGATCTACAGTGCCCTTTCCTCCACAAAAAAAGGAAAAATAGAGAAAATGATTTAAAAAATAAAAATATGAATTGACGAAAATGCCCTTCAAGCCAGACCATTTTTTGAAACTCTATGGACACTTCATGCCCTTATTTGAAACATATTATGTCACTTCAAGCTCTTTTTGAAACAAAATTCACTTGAGCCTTTATTTGAAAAAATACGAGGGCTTCGAGCCTTTTTTTGAAATTTTCCCTAAATCTTTTGCATATATGCCAAGTTAGTCCATCTGGCCAACTTTGACCGGGCAACGTTGATATGGTAACTAGGGGCTCGGTTTCACCTAGCGAAGGAGAGGTTGACCTTACCGACTCTCGTTTCTGGCCAGTTGCCAATCTGGGACTGGCTGGAGGAGGAAGAAGAAGGAAAAAAAAAGCAAAAAAAATTAAAATTTAATAAAATTTGCCACGTCAATACTGGCTGGTCAAAGTTGGTCAGAAGGACATAATTGACATAAAGAAAAAAAATTAAGACTCAATCGGGACAAAAAAAATTGGTTGAGAACTGAATTGGCACAATCACAATAGGTTTAAAACTTTTTTTTGGTAATTTTTGCGAAAAGAGTATATATCAAAAGGCACTTGAAACTTTCTCTCCAAAACTTAGGAAGTTAAGGTCAACAATTTAAGCTTTTGAGAATTATGGAAATGGCAAAGGTAAAATTGAGATTAGACACATTTTCTATTCAAGTTTAAAAAAAAAAAAGGAGTTGCCACGTGGCAGCAAGAGAACCGAGTTATATGTGATGGAATGGGAGCTCGTCTCAGAGGATCCTCCCGCGTCTTCGTAACTGCCATAACTGTAAACTCCCTCCATTCCCAAATTCTCTCTCCCCCTCTCTCTCTCTCAAACCAAAGTAGAACAAAAGATCACGTCTTGATATCCAGCAATTCAGATTAGATTACCTCACGTCTGATCATCGACGTATGGATTCTAATTAAGGGTCAGTGCTCTAATCCCCCCCAAAAGCTCTCTTTATTTCCTTAGGAATTCACAAATTACTGCCGTAATCATCTCTAATTGAACAATCCCTGTTTCCTGGCTGTTTCTTTTTTCGTCACAAATCCTGCATGTTCGTTCAAGCTTCAGGGAAAAGTTCAATTGATGGGCTGTGTCAATGTGAATCTCATTTCTGGGTTTTGACCAGCATTTCGCAAGGGACGTGTCCGTCCGATCATAGTAGTTTATTGCCCGAGTTGCATATGTAATACGCTGTTTGTTTGTCGGGACGAGTCGCAATGACAGAAGTGCATCGAGCTCTTGTTACTTGAAAACTGTTGCTAGGCCTGGTGATCCAGGGGTGTAGAATGGATCGAGCGAATACATGAATTTGTTTCGAGGATCTGTTAAAAGTTTTGGTTTGAGATGTCTTCTGAGGGATTCAATCTGAAATGCCCCACACAGTTGGAAGGAAATTAACCAACCAAAGGGCACGCTTCTTAGCGGTTTTGATTCTCAAACTTTTCATCTGCAATCATACACCAGCGAGGAACGTAAACACGCGGCACTCATTTTGATTCGATTCCTCGACATGCGAGGTCGGACATAGTAGTGTCTCGAACATAGTGATATCGTTTGTTATTAGGTGGAATTTGCCAATGGCTCTACACTTTCACGAGTGTATTTAGCATTTTTTGCTGTTCTTCCACAGGTGGCAGTTGGATCTCAGCTTCTCTCTGAGTTTGTAATTAAGACATGCTATTATGTGAACAATCTCAATACGATGTTTGAGTGTGGTTACAAGTCGCAGTATATCGGAGGCCAAAGAGAGAAGTTTGTGAGGTATGAAATTTGAAAAAAAAAATTACAGTTTGCTCCAAGTGTTTTTGTAACTCGGTTTGGCTAAATCTCAGGCATTGAAGTGATAACTGGGGTAACCTTTTTTTTTTCATTTCTCATGTTGTCATTTGATCCAGAGCAATATGATTCCTGTAGGTTGGATGATTTGGATTCTACAATATCAATGTCCTCTCATGCCAGTGGGATGAAAGGAAATGGCTTCAATTTCGCTGGACTGTTCCGTACCGGCCGTGGGAGGAACAACACATCGAAATCATTCAGAGTAGGTGTGAAAAAGGGCTCGGAAGGACTTAGGGCGTTTGGTAAATCAATTAGATTTGGGGTCACCCGGGCGGTGTTCCCGGAAGATCTCAAAGTATCCGAGAAGAATATATTCGATCCCCAAGACAAGTCCCTTCAGTTCTGGAACAAACTCTTTGTCATGTCATGTATTCTTGCGGTGTCCGTCGATCCTTTGTTTTTCTATCTTCCTGTGTTCAATACCTCGAATTGCCTCGGCATAGATAAAGGTTTAGCAGCTCTAATCACGACGGTCAGGACAATTCTTGATGTATTTTACCTTATTCGGATGGGTTTCCAGTTCCGTACAGCGTACATTGCACCATCATCGCGAGTTTTCGGACGAGGTGAACTGGTGATTGATCCTGCACAGATAGCTATGCGCTATTTAAAGCGCTATTTCATCGTGGATCTGCTTGCTGTTATACCAGCACCACAGGTTTGATAAACTATGAATTCTAGTTACTGGTTTTTGTACATCGCATCTAATTTCTTGCTTCCACTTCATTCATGATGCCTTCATATTGCAGTACAGTGAAGATATGAGTTAATCCATATCTTTCACTTCCCATGTTGATATCTTTGCTTCCAAAAATTTTCTGATATGATTCACTAGAAGGCAGTTTTTCCTTTCCTAAAATAGCAATTCCAAACTGTTCAGATTGTGGTGTGGAAATTTCTTCAGAAATCAAAAGGTTCAGAGGTGCTGAATACCAAGCAAGCACTGTTAAATCTTGTCTTCGTTCAATATATTCCGAGGTTCGTCCGCTTTATACCTCTCACATCGGAAGTCAAGAAGACAGCAGGTGTTTTCGCTGAAAGTGCTTGGGCCGGTGCAGCGTATTATCTACTTTGGTACCTGCTAGCTAGTCATGTAAGCTGTAGTTCCTGCTGCAAAATTTTTAGCAGCCTCTACATCAAGTCTGATGCAGATTATCTTCTTTCATTCAAAATAATTCTGAAGCATTCCTATATCATACTTGTAGATATGTAGTGAACTTCTGCAAATAGTTATCAAAAACATGAACTGATGATTTCATCTCTTGAAGTATCTATTTCTACAAACCTGATGATATTTTCTCTTAAAGTACGTTTGTCTACTGGAAAACAGCATAGGTAATTTAACCAATATATGCTGCGTTCTCGTACATTTGTTGTGGACATTTCCAGATATTCGGGGCTTTGTGGTACTTACTAGCTGTGGAACGTAAGGACACATGCTGGCAGAAAGCCTGTGAAGAAACAAGACCCACATGCATGAAAGAATTCTTGTACTGTGGCAATAAGCATATGCAAGGATACGAGGAGTGGAGAGAAATCATGGGAGATGTTCTCAGAAGAAAATGCAACGTTGCGGATGGGAATTTGTTGTTCAACTTTGGAATATACACTCAGGCCATGTCTTCTGACATAGTTGCATCGAGGAACTTCTTCTCGAAATTCTTTTATTGTCTATGGTGGGGCCTGCAGAACTTGAGGTTTACTTTCTGTTCAATCTCTGATATGATCTTCTAGTTCGCCTTCTGCAGTTGATAAAATTTCCACCGTAGTTTTAGGATGCTTCATCACAGTTAGAGCTTTAGGATTTGACCAGTGAGACTGTGAGATAACATCTTTGAATTACAATTTGGTCTTTGATCAGGACGGAGAACCATTTTATACACTCAACTGTTGCCTTCAGCACTAAAGCTGAAGCTTAGAATTTGACATCCTGATCTTGTCTTTACAGTACACTCGGGCAGGGGCTCCAAACAAGCACATATACCGGCGAAGTCCTCTTCTCCATTGTGCTGGCAATATCCGGCCTCATCCTCTTTGCACTTCTAATTGGAAATATGCAGGTACATAGGATTTTATGCGATGACTAGGTGCAGTCGGTATTTGCAAATGCATTACATGAACAACCACGGTTGTTTTATTGACTAAGAAATTGTTTTCTATATCTGGCACTTGCTGTTACTGCTATGTACACCACTGTTAGAAGCTACAACTAAGGGTGAACATTACATGACGATCGTAAGAAAGCAGAAGCATTAGCTCTGCTATCTGTAGAAGTGAAAAGTAAACCTTTTTTAAGCTGGTAGCTAAGGGCAATGAATAGACGGTGATACACTGTAGTTCTGATGTTGGAGTTACTACTATTACAACAGACCTACCTTCAGTCTCTGACCGTTCGTCTGGAGGAAATGAGGATAAAGAGGCGGGACTCCGAGCAATGGATGCATCATCGGTTGCTTCCACAGGATATCCGAGAACGAGTTAGGCGTTACGATCAATACAAGTGGTTAGAAACTCGTGGAGTAGATGAAGAGAGCTTGGTCCAGAGTCTACCAAAGGACCTAAGGAGAGACATCAAGAGGCATCTTTGTCTGAATTTGGTTAGAAGGGTAAGCAAACCATTCATCATCCATCTTCCTCATTTTTTTTTCCTTAAGGGAAATGTTTTTGAGCAATCGCTAAACTCGCAGTGAATGTAGGTTCCTCTATTTGCCAATATGGATGAGCGCTTACTTGATGCGATCTGTGAGCGGCTAAAGCCGAGTTTGTACACTGAAAGTACTTACATAGTGAGGGAGGGGGACCCGGTCGGTGAGATGATGTTCATTATACGTGGTCGACTGGAAAGCGTAACCACTGATGGCGGGCGGAGTGGATTTTATAACAGAGGATTACTGAAAGAAGGTGACTTTTGTGGAGAGGAACTTCTGACCTGGGCATTGGACCCCAAAGCCGGTGCCAATTTGCCTTCGTCAACTCGGACTGTGAGGGCTTTGACAGAGGTGGAGGCATTTGCGTTAGAAGCAGAAGAGTTGAAGTTTGTTGCAAGTCAGTTCAGGCGACTCCACAGTAGACAGGTTCAACACACATTCCGCTTCTATTCACAGCAATGGAGGACTTGGGCTGCCTGCTTTATACAATCTGCATGGCGGCGTTATATGAGAAGGAAAAATGCTGAGCTTCGGCGTCTCGAAGAGGAAGAGGAGGAAGACTACAGTGAAGAAGAATATTATGACGATGATGAAAGGGCTTTAGTTGGTCAGAATTCGTTTGAAGGTAATTCATCAACTTTTGCTGCAACAATACTAGCATCTCGCTTTGCAGCGAATGCTCTTCGGGCCCACAAACTGCGAAGTGTGTCTTCCAAGGGGGTAGCCAAATTACAAAAGCCTCCAGAACCTGATTTTACTGGTTCTGATCCGGAGTAATGTTGTATCCTAGAAGATGGAAATAGCAAAGTCGATTCGCTCATTAGGGTGGTTTTACCATGTAAATTGGTCTCCCAGAGTAAAATCTGGAGCTAGGGCAAGAGTCTGATAGTGAAACACCTTACTGCATTTATGCTCACATTGAAATGAAGCTCAAGATGAGGTAATTGGATCATTGTATCAACACAGCAGAAATAATGTCAGGCCGTCTCCTGATAAAAACTAAAATTAGGTTTCACATCAGTTGTTGATTTCTCGCAAGTCCAACACTTTGCATCAAATGACTTATAAAGGGTGACCTTTCGGCCCAATCGTATGAAATGGTAACCAGACATTGAAATTCGCCTTTTGTGTTTCAGTAGATACAGCTTTTCGTTTCAGAACAACATGAAAGGACCCGTCGTCCTAAGTTGTTCAACCATCGAAAAATGATTGAGCAGCGGCGGGTCAAAAGAATCGAATAAAATAAGTGAGGAAGTACCAAAAAGAAAATGAAGAGTTGCAAAAAGTAGGATCATATGACATGCAACGCCTAATCTAGTTTGAGTCTATTTACCATTTACCTTCAGGCTTGATCATTATAATACTAGTCAAACTTTCTGTTGCTGGAGCTCAACTACGCCATGCCGACGAAACTTCCAACTCTACATCTTCTTCCCACCAAGTAGCAGTCTGCAATGCCAGATGACAAAGCTGTGGTGAACTTGAAATAAATTTTTGATGGTCACGTATAAATCTGCAATCCTAATTCATGGACGCACTCCCTGACTGATGGTTGCAGTCTTAACATATGGAGGAGAAAAGGCTAAGGTGGAGAATTAAATATAAGATCCATCACATTAGTCCAATGACAGCAAGATTCATTTCAGAAATAACACGTGCTGCAACATGTCACTGCATGAAAAGGGGGCATGCAAAAACACATGGTCTATAGTAGAGGTAGGTACTAAGTCAGGAACCCCTCATCGGTGCATTCTCCTAAATGAGCATGTTGAAATGAAACCCAAATCTACGACGTACTTGCACAAATAAAACATTAAATGAACTGTTCCTGCCAACTTTATCTATAACACAGAAAATGCTCTTTGCCATCAACCGAAGCTGCGCTTTGCCTCCTCTCAGTGAGCAGGATTAACTGGTACTATATCAATCAAGCAAAGCTTGGAAAGTTCATAATAACCTTGTAGCCTCTACGAAGAAATTCTAGTGAGCTTCCTTGCTCTTCTTGCAGTCCCAAGACCCTCAGTAGTTCTTCCTTGGTCTAAAGCACAGCAAAGTTATCAGTCTAAATGCATAGAATAGGCATCAACCAGTATAAAACTCAGGCTGCATGAGAAGAGCTTATACTTCGCCTAGTGTAAAGCGTGTGGCACTCTCTGCCACACACGCATATGAACCATCTGCTTGCTTAAGCATCACCTGCCATGGCCCTGGAAAAGTTTGAACTTAACTAAGATGTATGCACCAATGCAGTGGCTGAAACAGCTACTATCCTGATCGACATTTATCTTTCCATCTAAAATAAGAGAAAACATGCAAGAGCACCAAGGATATTGAGTTCTTTTGTTTCACAGCACACTCAAGATTGACTAAGATGAAAAAAATTGATGGTAGACTTCTTTTAAGAACCTCCTTTTTAGTTTCAAGTGTTGGCACTTTGACTTCTTTGACATTAGGAAAAATTGTTTTTCCCAGAGTTTAGAGAAGAAAAATTGGTACCATAGCCTTCATTTGATCCAACCACATTCTAATTCAAAATCATCATAACCTTCCTTCATGGTTCAAACCTAATCTGAAGAATTTTTTGGCTTAAGATTGCTATAGACCATGCATATGAGAGCCAACTATTGCATACCAGGATATTGGCGAAAAAGCGCTCCGCTGAAATTGATAATGTAAGGTGCTACTGCAACTGTCTTGAGTTATAAACAAAAATTTACATTCAGTTGAATATTATAATACAACTAAAAAATAATATGATGCACCAGCATAAGAGGAGTACCTTCGAGTAGTCTCTAGTTCTAATAAAGAACACAGGTGTAAACTGAGAAAGAAATCGGTAATGCAAATCTTTGCTTGGAAATCCCAGAAGGCCTAAGTCCGCTCTGCAGAAGTATATTTCTCAGGACTTAGGATAATGTTTGGCATTTCCAGTACCATAGTGCAAACAGGTAGACCTACAATAGTAAGATTTACCGCAGGGTTTCAAGTTCCAAATTGAATAACAGCGATGGAGTCGACTTGGCAAATTGGCCCTGCAATATCAAATCAAGAGTTGCAACTCAGAATGATACAGAATAACTCTTTCATCAAAACACTACTCGGTAAATGATACCAACTGGGAATATCTTCGCTGTAATGTTACATGTTCAAGCAATAGAGATCCCTAGCAAAATATATTGGACACTCCAGTTAAGACTTCAATTATGTATTCTTAGAAAATTTACAAGACAATTTCCAAATAGGACAAATAGACATAAAGATTCGTCTGATCATAATAAATGCAGGTAATCAACGCATCAAAGCATGGATGATATTGGCCCAAGCTAGCAAACACAACGAATGATATAACTGCAATAGGATCCCATACCACATATTTTTCTATGACCGAAAGTTCACGAGTGCTGCAATTCAGGAACATATATAGTGTTGGGGGGACGTCTGACTTCCAGCGACCTGCATTTGAAGGCATGAGGAGATTTTAACTGCAATATTTTGATATAGGGATTGTCAAAACTGTTGGAAAGCATCATTAAGGTCAAAATCCAGGTCAAACAAGACAAAAAAAACTCTTTCAAAGTGTCTTAAACTACTATTTACCCCTAGTATGTAGTGGACACCAAAAAAGAAAGGGAACACAAGACTCGGATCATTTTTGCTAGGACAAAAATGAATTATCAGAGGCTAGTGTTTGTCCTTTGCTAGCAAACAATCACAACATGCTGTAAGCTCTACCTTCATTTTCATCCTCAAAGTCGAAATCCAGAGTGTTCCTCACGGACTTAAAGAATGTAGTGACAGGGCCGCTAGGTACATCATCGAGGGAACCAACTGTTATGCCATCAATCTGACAGAGTAGATTAAACTGAGTGTGCAGAATAGTTTGCTGAATTGAACATCAAATGCTCCTGGCTCTAGAAGTATCCACCAACCATAGCTATGTCAAAAATCCATCTGATCACCAGGGTAAACAATTGTCTAATTTATGTCAACATATACAACATTCAGCTATTCGATAACAACTTTTAGCTTCTTCATGTTGATTAATTCAATTTTCAGTTACTAATCAGTAAATGAAGCTTCTTCTTCTATTTTCTTTCCATTCTTGGAGCTAATCTTTCTCAGAATTGAGAAGTTCTTTCTTTAGAATGAAAGATGGTCCTTAACTTATACTAAACTCTCTGAGATTGTGTTTGAACCAAAATATCTCTAAAGAGCACAGTTAGAATATTGTTTTTTTTTTTTCTCTCAGAATGAACTATGACCCGTGCTTTGTGAAGTTTTTATGAAACCAAGCTATGCAGAATAGTAAGTAAACTAGATGATTTGGACGCTCTAAACCTAACAAGATCAAACACTTGACCCAATTGAAGCTAAACTTTCTTAGAAGTGAGAGTTCTTCCTTTATAATCAACTGTAGCTCTCAACTCGTTCTCCAAAGTTTGTGGAGCTCTTTTAAACCCAAAATACACACATTTATAAGGATAAGATGATTTGGAAGCTCTAAACCTCATAAGATCAAGCATGTGACCACTTGGAGCTAAACTTTCTTACAATTGAAAATTCTTCCTTTAGAATGGACAATGGCCCTCAACTTGTGCTTCAACCTTTATCCTCTTCTTAGAGATTTAAAATACAACCAATTATAATTAAATTAGATGATTTGAAATCTATAAACCTTACAAGATTTAGCAATTTCTATTTACATTTTAGTCCATTTTTCATTTTGTTGTTATCATTTTACATCCAATCCATGTCCTACGCTACTTGCCCAAGCATCCGTGCCCTCTACCACCCAAAAAGAGAGTATGTTCACCTCTCAAGAAGATGAAACCAAAGGCACAATAAAATAAGCACAGAATTTGCAGCAAACGAGGACAATGCACAAGAAGAAAATTTACTCATTTATTTGTTACCAAATCGAGAGCTGTCTTAAAAAGCTCGGTGGCTCTACGTTTCTCTGGCTTGTCCGGGAAAACCTGAAGTTACATGAACTATATTAGTTTCAATTTGTAACCTGTCAAAAGTGGAAATGTTGCTACATAAGAGAGCTCATACTTACAATGCAGGCTCTGGTTTCCCTCTTCTCTTGAAGTTTCCTTACGACAGCCAATGCAAGTTGAATGTTTGCCTCAATGTAGTCATCTGAAGAGCCCTTCACATATTTAGGAAGTTGGAAACAATTACGTATAGAAAGTAATGAGTAGTTTATGATTCATCGACTGCAGTGACTTAATTAGACAAAAGAGTAGAATCGCTGATTGCATATCGATATTCACATAACTTATGCTTAGTCATCATTTATTTTGGTGGCTTCAGTTCATTGATAATCTGACTTAATTTTCAGAAAATTAGAATCCAATAAGAATCCATATAAAGCAAAGAGAGAAATGTCAAGTATGACTGATAGGGTAAAAGGCCGCCGAAAAGATGATATTTAAAGCCTTCTTGAGTATAGAGGGGCAAAAAGGTTACCTTAAAAGAAGACATATCGCTTGGCAAAGGCCTGCATAAGCATCAAATGACACGGAAAAAGCAGAACTAAGTCAAGAGGCCAATGAAACCTAATTTTGTTTCTAGTGCATGATGTGCAAAAACTTCAGAAATGCTGTAAGACCATATAATCTTGTGCCTTGGGATTCTGTAAAGCTGATAAAGATATCAAAATATCGCCACGGAACAACAAACTACTAGGACAAGCATATATCAAAGAGCGCAATGCAGTCAGGGAACAATAATCACATGAAGGACGAGCTTTTGCCAGCTTGCTAAGGGATGCTCACCCTTGTTAATAGTCGGTCGTAACTTCAACCATTTCACAAGAAGTTCAACATTCCAACTTCATTTCTTTCTTTTTGTGTGGCTCAAGAGGATGACGAGGTGAAGTCACTGGCATGATTAACTCCCGCAAGAATACGAGAAGACATGTTTTGACGGAAATCATGTGCTGTTAGTGATTCAATCTAACACATTTTAGAATGAATTAGTTCTTTACGAATACATCTGTAATCAACCCAAAAGTGGCACTTCTTTCCAAATCAACCAGAAGAAATAACACTGTATGACAGGCTTGAAACTGCTGAGAGAAACATGGCCGGCAACTCAATCCTATCCTGAATCAACAGACTTGCATCAACCCCATCCGTTCTAAATCAACGACGTCATCACAATTCGCAATTAACGAGAAGACGAGCAGAAATAGGGAAGAAGAAATTACGGGAAATCAATCTCCAGTCGGGTCTTGCCATCTTCGAGAGCGAAAGCGAGAGAATTGGCCGCATCGGCGACAAGGACCTCGTACGACTTGGGCTTGTAGAGGGCGACACCCCTCTTGGGGTCGGAGCTCGAAGGCGGCGGCGACGACAAGGACGCCGCAGCAGCAGGAGGAGGAGCTCGTTCTCTGCCGTTGGCGCATCGGGGGGTGCGTCGCGTGGGAGGGAAGTGAGAGCAGTAGGCGGAGACATAGGAGAGCGAAAGAGGAGGGCGGAGGAGAGAGACGGTGGGGTGCGGCGGCAGGGGAGGGGGAGAAGGGGAGAGAGAGAGGGACGGGAGAGCCATGAGTGAGGGCATGGCCAGTCCAGAAGCTCAGTGCCTCGAGCGAACGAGAGAGGAAGGCACGGGCGTGGAAGAAAAAGGGCGGTGTGTGTGGTGCGCGTATGGCCTCACATCACACGACAACGATAACGATTTAACGAACTTGAAACGATTTTTAACCGAAACCGACCGGATTTCTCACTTTCGAGCTCCGCCTCCCTCCTCCTTCTTCTTCTTCTTCTTCCCCGGTTCACCGCCACAACACGACATTTCTAAATTAACTCACTCGTGATTGTCCAATCCGGCCCGCTTCACATGCTCTTGTCCGAGCATATTTAAATTCGAAATTCCAACACAAAACTTGCCGTTACATCAGTAGACCGCTAATTTCAATTTTCACCGCACACAAATATTTGTAAATTTATACTGGGCATGATTTTCCCGTTCGAATGCAATTTGGATTATTCATTTCCCCTTCGTCATTTCAGAAGCTTGCTAGCCCTTTGATTCGGCGATCCCTTCCCGTGGTCGTTACACTACACATATGACTATAAGCAGATAGCCTTCATATTTAAATTATTACGATTGGAATATATATATTTACTCGCATTTTCCGTGAATCAGAGTTTTCCCGTCAAAATAGAATAGAAAAACCCATGATTTTTCTATTTTCTTTTGTCGGTAGAAGAGAGAGAGGATCACGACAATGAAGCTAAGTACAAATCGTAAGGAGTCTCGGACACACTTGATCACATCGATCATACTCGCGAGGAACTTTACCCATGCATGAGATAAGCTCACCTGGAGTGGTATAACTTTTGTACGGCGTTCATCTGAGTATCATTTTTTTTTCTTGTTCACTTAAATGCCGCATCGGAGAAAAATCATTCACTTAGTGCCATTTTCGACAAATCGTCCTACATGGACTTTTTATGATTTATTTATTTATTTTCAGTGACAAATGGATTTTTTTTAAAAAATAATAATATTTTTTTTGTTTTTTATTTCTTTTGGGATCGCGCTTTTTCCACTCTTTTTTTGGCTAAGACACTCCATAAAATAGTGTTTTGACTATAACACCCCTTATGGGTTCACTTTAGCGCATCATTTTGGCTAAATCACTCATTTTTCCAATCAACAGACCGAGATACCCTTCTCTCTTTTCCAATTATTGTTTCTTTTTTAATCATCCTAACCAATATAATTGCCTTTATTTTCTATCTTAAATTATCAATTTCACAATACAAATGCCAAATTACACCCGATAAAAATCCACTTTGCCTAGAAGCAGAAGTTATTTTAATTTATGGTCCCATTTTTTAAATTACAAAAGTTATATGAAAGGTTAGAAATTTCTAGATATAACGGCTTGTCAACACACGATTAATTGCTTATTTTTTCATGAAATAGTTTGAGGACAAATTTATTTCAAAGTTGAAAATTAAAACTCGATCTAATAATCTAGTAGATTTTGACATTGTGGGTGGTTTTCCAAAATATATTCGTAACTTTTTAAAGTTTTTTTTTTTGGTCGAATAGGTTTCTAAAGTTAATCATTGTTGATTTATGCTTTCTTTGAGCTTTTCGCATTTTAATATAAATTGCAAGATAGGGTTCTTTATTTACATATTTTGCACTTTTAAATTGGCGTAAATTCCGACCCCCCCCAAAAAAAAAATACTCGTGTAAGTTTATTTAGGGGAAAATTTTAAGCATATTTTAAAATTTCGATCCACTTGCTATTATTAATTACTTTCTCCATGAGTTGAAAAACAAGAAGTTCCATGTTATTTCCTTTATGCATTTATCCTTTATTAATCTTCAGATATGGTCTAAAAATAAATATACTTGACATTTTATCATGCTTTTAAAAAATTAATTTTCTTTTCAATTTTTTTATCAAGATCGGATAAAATAATGAAATTGAGTTTAATCTCACGCTAATTGGAAAAAATGCACTTAATTGTGTGTTTATAAGATGCCATAAATAAAAATTTATTGTGAATGAGCGTACCACAAATTACATTTGAACATATTCTCTAGTAAATAAGAGAGTGAAATACGGTAAATTAATATCTTGATCAGTGTAATGGAGCATTTATATTGTGAGATTAAGAGAGATGATAGAAATAAAGCAAGTTTTGTGGATTAGCCTGATAGAAATAGAAATAATAAATTGAAGAGATAGAGAGGTGAAGGTATTTCGGTAAGTTAACTTGAAAAAAGAAATGTCTTAGTCAAAACGGGTGAAAATAGCGCGACCCTTTTGTTTTTACTTATTTTTCTTTTTCTTCCCTATCTCTCTCTCCTCTCTATTTGCGTGTTCATCGTCTTCTTCTTTGCTGCCTTTACACCTATGTCCTCCACCACGCCTCCGACCCCGAAACGTGCATTGGCCTCACCATTCGCTTGCTTCTCCGTGACGCTGCTCCTCGCGACCTCGACCCACTACACATTGGGTGCCATCTTCCGAAAGAGTGGCTGTCTTAGAAGGTGGTGGAGCCGACGGGGAAGGAGCAGCTTTGGAGTGGTTGATCTCAATGACTGAGCACATTCCCCTGCTATTTAAGCCAACACTGTATTGGCAATCCAGAAGGGCAAAAATAAACGATTGTTCTCTCCTCGGGCAATCTCCGAACAAGCGCGAGGATAATCCCAAAACCGTCTTCGACATGTACATCGGCAGCACTCGCGAATCTCCCCCATTCATGTAAATTGTACAGAACAAACGAAACAACCAAAGAAGAGCCCTCCAAAAATTGATATTTGGTCAATACCATAACGTGCGGAAATCAGAAAGCACCATCGTCTTATCTTCTGCAAACCACTTTGTGCTCCAGCCTCTTTTTTTTTTTTTTTTTTGGCTTTGCTTCTTTCGTGGTTTCCTATGTATGAAATAGTGGATGTGTGATGTGGAACGCATCTCTTTTATGGGCATAATCGTTTTCTCCGACGAGGATGTTTCAGTGCAAAAGCAAAAGTCAAAAAGCCAGAAGCCACCGAGCAAGTGAGCAGTGACAAGATCTTTCCCATTCCCCAGAAGATCAGTCTTCTTTTTGTCAGCTGATGTTAACCCACGTAAGAAAAGGGGATTGATAGGACTTTTAACGCATCTGCCTTTCTTTGTGAATTTGCTAAGCAAGCTTAGCTTAGTTTACTCTCAAGAAGGTTTTTGACAGCAGCAACAATTGTGACAATTTTGTGGTTTTCCTTTTTCGGGTCGGAGCCCGATTGATTAAGAATTGACTCAAATTGGTCGTTTTGAGATTAGGCTATTTAAATCGTTTGTGATTTTTTTTTTTTAGGCAAGAGTGAAGTTTCTGGATTACCCTTGTAATTTGATTGTCAATTTAACCAATCAATAGGGGGTCTTGTACTATATTGAAATCTTTTACCATTCTCTTCCGAGACTTGGTGTCGTATCAACAAATCATGTTAGCTATTGTTTGTTTTGTTTTGTTGTTATTGTTTTTCGTGAACAAATCCTATTATGAACGAAAATTTGACTGCTTATAAAAATTTTAGATGGACAATATTGAAATTTGAAGTCATTCGAATTCTTTTATCGTATTTATTGAGATGGAAAATGAACCATTCAAGTCATAAGCTTTTTAAATTTGCGAAAATCCTTCCTTTTCCCAATGGACACATGCAAATGCAAGCAACTGTAGGCCCGATTCAGTGTAACAAATGGGAAAAAAAAAATTAATCGCACTTTTATAGTAGCATCCACATTAAACTCCGTTAAAAAAACATTAGTACCTAACCCTAAATTGAACGTATGCTAACAGTTCATGGATCACATTAAACAAATTAAAAATTCAGGACGACATTGCACATTAAGCTAAATTTCAAGAATCAAGTTGATTAATAAGCATTTTCGTCCATGCAAGGATAAGGCCAAATGGATGACTCTGAAGTGGAGATGAGTATAACCTTGTTGAGTCCACTGAGCAAGAAACTCAGATAGAATCTGAAGAGTTATAAATTACTCGTATTGTGTGAACAGGATAGAGTGCTGATCAAATTTAGTGGAATGGACATATTTTTTGACAGAACGAGGGGTATGTTTGATGAGATGTTTGGTGGATCTGATAGGAGAGAAAAATGGTGGTTGGCAAAAGGTAGAGTAAGGGTTCAAGAAATGTGAAGTTCAAGCATGACATTGCATATTATATTAACTGTTTGTGTCTGTTTATCAAAATATAATTATACAACACGTAAATCTTATATAGTGTGTGCAAATTGAAATGTTCAACTGTCGGTATATGTTTTCACTTCTCGGGGTTCCGTCGGGCGTGCGATCCTCGTCCGACCAAAAAAGTGAGGATCGCCCTTCGACCAAAAAAAAAAAAAAAAAAGGAGGAGGATGGGCCCACGTGATCACAGTACCAGAGGAGCCCAAGGTGGCAAAAATGGCGGAACCCACGGTGTAGTCAAGAGACTCGGAGCGACTTCAGTTTTGCTTCTTCGGCCAACACACGTGTTCATGTAACTGCCTCTCCCTCTCTCTCCGCTTCTTCAAAGTCTTCGTCGTCTCCGTCCCTCTGCTTCCCTCCTCCGCCTTGAGCTCCAATGGACTTGCTGCACCTCATCTGCCCCAGCTCTCCATCCGTACGCTTTCGCATTTACTCCTCCTCTTCTTTCGCCTTTTTTGCATGCGCACAGAAAGGTTTCCTGCTTGTTTCGCTTCTTGATTCGTAAGTGCCTTTTTCCTCCGGCTGGGGTTTTTCCCTCGAAGGGTTCTCTCTTGTGTTCTTCAAGTCGTACGTTGGAACCCCGAAAAGGGGTATAGTATTGGTGACTGGAGCGTAAATGATTAGACTCCCTGCCTCCGATCGTACGATGCCTGTGGTTACATTCTGGTTTGGTTAACTGAGGATTTGGTGGTACACGGAGAGGCTGTGAACCACAAGATTTGTCCATCGCATCTGCGTGAACTAATGAATACAGAACAAATGTTGTGTTTTGTCTAATGTTTTACATTTCTCTATGTTTCCGCGAAAAATGATGCTACAATCTCATACCAATTTTGCGTTTGTACATGGATTTAGATGTCGGAAAAAATGAAGTAGTACCTGTGCTGTTGCTTAGAAAACAAAAATCAGCCCAGAACTTCCATTTTAAAACAATTATCAAACTTTTGTAAAAGGTATACTGTTCATCCTTGGACCGCTAATGAATTTATTTGGAGAGGATGCAAGGCGGTTTGTTTTGCGGTCTTTTGATCGGAGAAATGCTCAAGATGGTGTTAATCCTGTACTTTTCTTGATTTCAAGAAGTCCCTAGACGATGTGAAACGAGGCATGAGTAGCAGCTCTCTTCAGACTCACTCTCTATCTCTCTCTCTGCACGCACGCATGCCTGTTCACATTTGGGTTTCAAATCTGAAGTTGCCGCCAACACTAACGCTATTAGAAGTATTCGGGGGAGCAATTTCAGTTTGAGAATTCAAATATTAGTGGCAATTGGCTGCCATTATTAGAGTTTTAAAACTCTCATCAGTTTCCTGTGAGGTCCGTCACGCTCACTCAACCTTTATCTCCGGTGGTTGGGCAATGGCGGATCCGCCGTATTAACTTTTACTTTGTTGCTGTTGTGGTGCCTTCTTGGCACCATGTGGGAGCCAGAGGCAATGGAAAGTGACCCATGAATCCTGTTTGTCCGATTAAGCATTTCGGGTTCCACATCAAAAGGAGAATGGTGAACCCTTGAAAGAAGTTAAAGAACAAGTTCCCAATATAAATGAAAGTTTTGCTGCAATTTTGAACTTTGAGTAAGAGTACATTAATTTCTTCTCATTTTCCCTTGAATGTTTATTGAGAGTGGATATAACCTCATGGTAATTGCTGTGATATTTCATTTGGATGCTTAATGGTAAGTGTTGGAATATATAAATATTAAATCACGCCTTCTTCTATAAGCTTAAGCTTTTAGAGCAGTTGGTTGTGGCCTCATCAAATCTTTCATGGTATCAGAGCATGAGGTCCTGAGTTCAAATCTTTCCAGATCCCTATTTGCCTCCCCAATGAATATGTACACGCTTAGCACTAGGCAATAGATCAGGCTAAGCATGAGGGAGAGTATTGGAATATATAAATATTAAACCACGCCTTCTTCTATAAGCTTAAGTTTTTAGAGTAGTTGGTTGTAGTCCCATCAAATCTTTCAGTAAGCAGAAATTATGGTCACTTTTTATTTCTTCTGGTGTTTTTAGCACGTTCTTTGTGAATGTAAGTAATTGGGTTATTGATATTTAAGTAACTTCATGCATCAGTTAGTTAATGGAGCACCTGTTCTTTAGTGGATTTTGATTGAACTCTCTGTTTTTGGTTTTTCAGGTGTGGGATGGAAATAGATTGTCCGAGTGCTTCAGTAATATATATCCTTTAAATTTGACACCTTGTCTTTTCCGGTTCAAATGGAATAGTATGGCAGTTTCTCTTTTCTTGGACTCGCTTTTCCTTAATGGTGTCCACAGTTTTGGCGTTTGGAGGGAATGTCGTTACCATTTTCACGATTGTCATGCTAGGCATTACGAACTGGAACAAACAGAGAACTTGGAGGGTAGGTTCTCGTTCTACATGAATCACTTCAACCAAGAGGTTGTATTATATAATGCTGTTTACTTGTATGTTGACGTGTGTTCGACTGCTGATGTTTAGTCATCTCAGAATCCTGACAAACAGAGAGGTTCACCTGTCTGCTAAATGTTTAAATGTATGGGTCGGGCATCTAACTCCTGTGCATGCATGAATTCTTAACCTTTCTAACATGGCATCGTGGAAGTTATAAATGTGTTTTGACCAGTTTGATCAGAACTAAAATCACAGAGGCATGTTCCGCTGGCTAAGCTAACCATTCAGCTTTTCTCTCCATCACATTTTGTGTCTGTGGCTTCGCTGACTTCAATTACTCATATCATATGGTAAAAGTGGACATCTCCGTGGGGATTTTTATATTGTGAAATCCCTCATCACTTTTTTTCTCTTGGCAAGTTTATCGTCTTAAAACGCATTTAGTTTACTACTTCTCCTGCTTCCCCCCACTTTTCAGCTATTCTAGCACAGTCCCAAAGATCTTTGCAGATCTTAAAACTTGCTTCATCACTCTTGCATGAACGATGCAGAAAATACCAGAATAAACTACCTCAAAGAAATGCATCCGATGTTGCATCACTCTGTCTCTATCCTGCAATCCACTCCCATCGAGAAGTGGCTTTCTCAAATATCTCTGTTCATTTCAACTCAAGGATCTTTCTCTCTTTACAATGTGCCTCTCCGACTTTTTTCTTTTCTTATTTGCACTGACAAGTCTTCAAATCGCAATTAACCCCTTATTCGTGATGCATATAAATCAAACATTCAACACAATTTTATATTTTAATTCATTTTTCTATCTCGTCGCAGTGCATCAGGATTTTTATGTGATCGCAAAATTCCTCTTAGGTTCAAAGGAAAATTTTATAGAACAGCAGTAAGACCTGCCATGCTATACGGAGCTGAATGTTGGCCAGCACAGAGGAAACATGAGCATAAAATGGGAGTAGCGGAAAGGAGAATGTTAAGGTGAATGTGTGGTTATACAAGGATGGATAAGATAAGGAATGGAGATATTCGACGAAAAGTTGGGGTAGAACCGGTGGTAGAAAAGATGAAGAACATAGATTGAGATGGTTTGGGCATATTCTCCGAAGGCCCTTAAATGCCTTGGTACGAACAGAAGTTTGCTATCGAGAGCATACCACGAAGAAAGAAAGAGGTTGGCCGAAACTTAATTGGGGGGAAGTAGTAAAACAAGATTTAAGGGAGTGAGAAATAGATTGGCGTACGGTTTGTCTTAGGACGGAGTGGAAGAGGGCTATTAGTATTGTGGAGGGGTAGTGTGTGTGTGGGGGTATATATATATCTTTGTTTATTTATTTTTACATATTGTTTTCTTTTCCCTCAATTGTTTTGCTTTATTTTTATGAATTTTTGGGGTTCATCGACCGCTAACCCCAACTAGTTTGGGATAAAGATGTTGTTGATGTTGATGTTTCTATCTCGTCTCAATTCATCAGTGTCTATCGTCTAATATACATGCTCATTTGTTGTGAATTGTACTCAGATGAACTTTTTCGAAAAAGCAGTTTTCTATGTGCTTCCTATCCTCGGAGCTAGTCTCTCATTTCTGGACGTGGCTTTCCTGCTGAACACTGCTTATCATGGAGGCTTGGTTACTTATCATTCATGGCTTTTCAGATGTTCTAGGTTTGCAGTCTGGGTGAGTTTCTTAGATTTATATGTGGGTTTTACCACATCGAATATGGCGGCATTTCCTAGATTTATCTTCTGTAGCTCTCTTCTTTCTGCTTTGTAGGCTCTAACAATATTGGCCTTGAAGTGCCCGTGCCGTTCCTCCATATTTTATAACAGGGTCCTGTGTTTCTGGTGGGCAATAAAGCCACTGTTCATGATCCCCAATCTGCAGGAAACTTTTCGCTCATTGGAGGTGATATTGCTCCTTGTGAAAATTCTTCTTACCACTCTGTGTTGGTATATCCAATTGCTGGATCAGCAGTGTATTATTTTGGTCCATGTTGTGGTCGCCAGTTGCAATGTGCCTGCTCAAATGCAACAGTGTCTAACTCATTTTTATTTGGTAATCTGAGCCATTAAATTCCTAGAATTTAATTTACAGGAGGGCTAAGTTTCCGCATAATTCATTAGTTTCCTTAATGGGTAAATTTTTATCTCCCAAGATGTTACTTACATAACTTAATGTCTATGGGACAAGATCAAGATTACGCACTATGTGTTAAAGAGTTGCATCTTGAACAGGTGCTAGCATGCCTAAATGAGAGCTGCATGTTTCTGGTGGATGTTATGCTTGGGGTTTCACTGAACTTTATCAGGGTGAAAAGAGCATCTTCTAAGAGCAGGTATTGTCTGGATCTTCTTAACTTCCCAGTTATTTTCTTCTGTGGACTTAAAATGTACTGGAACAGCAGGAGATTATGTGCTTCACATGTAACTGCTGATCTCTCATTCGTTGATCATGGTTTGTGAAAATTTTCATTCAAATTGTGATGGTAGTGAAAAGGCAGGGTTGCAGAATGATACTACTGATGTACTGGTCTAATTACAAGTCAAGGAGAGTTTCTCCATTCAATGCATTTGGAATACAAGAGTTGTTTGACTAGCAATTGACATGTTAAATATGACTAATAAGTAAATCATAATTCAGGAATACACATGATTGAATGTAACGATAACTCTGATAAGAGAGAAAAAAATTTAATTTTAGATTCTCTTGGCTTTGTCATTGTATACCTCCAATGAGGTACTTAGCATGTAAGTTGATTACGTGGTCTAGTTTGAGCTACTAATATTGGTATGTCTATCTCCTAGTATTGGGATTTGGGATGACTCTATGTGATGGTAAAAATTGTAGGCAGTTGGAAGAATCACTTCTTTCCTTAAATGAGGATACCGAGGCAAACTCTCATATGGGCTCGGTAAGTTCTTCAGTGATCCCTATCTATCAGGTTTGTGTTCCGTTCGATGTTCTACACAGTGAAAATTCTTGATTCTGAATATCTTGTTCTTGGGATCTGGGAAGGGATTCTTGTATTTCACAAATACTGTAACGTCAGTCTGCTTTCACTTGCCACATCTAAAGGCCGGTGGCATGTTTTCTCAATTATGTTGTAGTAAGATCTCCTATGCGAAATAGATGATGAAAATGTCTACTACGCATGAGACAAAATCAGAATCCAAGTCGTTGTTGATACATCAGTGAAGATATTTGAGGACCAACAGTGATCGGATTTGTGATTGTAGATAGCTGATTAGAAGTTAAAATTACCTTTGCTAATTTGAACTGAAGGATATGTAAGAATACATCTATTCTTACATTCTATACATGGTAAGCACTGGACAAGCTGTATCTATGCACCAGGGTCATTACTGAAATGATTACTTTCCTCCAAAATAAATACATGGAGAACAATACAAACGTGTTTGGGGTTGTTATCTTATTATTAAAGTGAGAAAAAAGAAGCTTTGTTAGAAGTTAATTGATCATTTCTGTTGAAACGATACTCTTGGTACAATCAGCCAATTAGAGTTATGCTTGTTAAAAGAGGATTAGATTGTTAAACTACCTTTGCTGATTTGAACTGAAGGATAATTGAGAAAATTATACGCAGGCACTTGGTGTGATGTTATATCCATTATATGCTCAGTAGAATCTTTGGCTTTGTATCTCCAGTTATGTTGCAGGGTAATTGACCATTTTTAGAGGAACTATTCCTGATACTCTTAGAGGAGGATATGCCAGAGCAGAATGACTAGGTTTTGCATTATATATTATTCAGTGAAAATGATTGCACCTGCTGAAGGTTCTAATTTCAATGTGGGCTGGGGTCATGTTATCCTGGTTACTTCTTTTCCAGATTTCTTTCAATCTGCAATGTATCTATCTTGACAAAAAGTGAGAACCATTCTTAAGTTTCAAAACTATGTCAAGTTTGCTACTTGAGTGATTGGTAGTTGAAACTATAGATATGAGTATGAACTTTATAGGATTACGTCATAATACATCTGTTCTGAAATTACTAATTTATATTAGAATAAAGGCTACTGCAGATTGACAAGCATGCTTGAAGTAGAGTCCTCCTTTGCCATTGCATGACATATACCAGTATTTGAGTTGCTAAATATATACAAAACAAATCGAGAGGTCTTGTTGTAGTACAGTGCTTGTTACCATTGTTTAGGGACCGCTTTTTACTAGATTGTGGATTGTTAACTGTCTGCTCATTCATTTTCCTACTCCTAATATATGGAAGAAAAAAAAACATCTGTTTGAAGATGAATAGCTTTAGTTACTTCTGTTTCTGTCTATAGAAGATGTAGAATGGTGGAAATGTGACCTTTTTCTTCCACCCTCTCTTTGTTTTATTTGCTTGTGAAAGGGAACTGCAGAGGGTTACTGGAATCTTGTGACGTTCAAATCTATTGCTAAGGTGATGAATCGGGGTGTAAGAAAGCAACTTGACTTTGAAGATTTGCTTTCGCTACCTTCCGATATGGATCCTTCTTCCTGTCATGATGCGTTGTTCAGCTGTTGGCAAGATCAGTGGAACTGTAACTCTAATAAGCCATCTTTGTTCAAAGCACTTTGTTGTGCCTATGGGTGGTCCTACCTTCGTTTAGGTCTATTGAAGGTAATATATCTTAGTTCTTTCCCCAATCTGATACATATTTCGCTACAAAATTTTGTATAGTAATAGTGACCTCATCATTTGTTAAGATTGATGCTGCCTTTTGTAGTCTCCTGACTAGTTTGTTTGATTGAGGCGTTTATCAAGATCTGACTTAGGGAACTTCATAAAAACCATGACCTATGCAGCGTCCATATTCCATGACCACTCATAACAGAAGCAGACAAGCAAATTGAGCTCCAAAATGAGAATTCAAGACATTTGGAAGGGTGGCCGCTGTTAGATTAGGCCCATCATTTTATGTGATGCACTAGCTCAAAATGAGAATCCAAGACGTTTGGAAAAGGTGGCCTGCTATTAGATTAGGCCCATCATGTTATGTGATGCACTATTGGTGATAGGATGACGAACAATCTCACAAATATTCTGGTCATTGTGTTTGGTCCACTTGTTGAGCCTGTGTCTCCTGTTCTATAAAAAAACTGATATTACTAGCAATTTGATTGTCACGTGACTAAAACCCTGGATTTGGACTTTTGAGAGACTGAAATTTTTATGCTCTTGATTTCTCAGTATATCGGTTTTTCTATTGATTTTATTATCCTTTAGAGTGGACAAGGTTACATGCTGTCTGCTTTTTTCGCTACGCATCATTGTTTGCAATTGTGTAAGTTGTAGTTTCGGAGCAAGTGCTTCGTCCATTGCTTCCCTTTCCTCTATGTTTCTTCACTGTGAAAACCTTAGAATGTGCTCCAGGTTGTCAATGATTTGCTTGGCTTTGCTGGACCCTTGCTTCTCAACAAGTTGATTCGATCCCTTCAAAGAGGTTATGCCTTGATAACCTTTTTCTCTAAAATGAATTCCCTTATAATGTATGTGTAATTTTTTTCCTAAAGATTCATTGCTCGATAAATACAAAAGGATGCTGAAATACTATCCATTGATGGCTTCAACAAGATATGTGAATGAATGCAGCTAATGGTTTTCAAGCTCTGGCAGATGCTAATTCTGGAGATTTGGTTGTTCATACGTGGACTGAAAAAAAATGATGCAGCTTATAAGAGGATCGAATTTCCCATTGGTATAGAAATAAATAAATGGCCATTGCAATTTGGTTTAGGGTAGAGGGAAGTATGCACTGTGCATATATAACATCGCGTTAAATTTCTATGATTCCTGTTCCTGTTTATCATCTTTTTAGGTATCAGTTGTTGCCTCCTCATATAGTTCTTGTTATACATAATCCTATCGAGCCATATGAAAAAATCCTCCAGCATAGCTCATCTTCCCAACTAATCTACTTTCCTTTTTCGTGTTGTTGGGCTGAAAGCATCTGGAATTTGTAGCTCATAGCATGCCAAGTACAAATTAATCTTTCTTTAGACTGATTTCTTTCAATAGAATGTTGAAAAATTAAATTGTGCACGGAAGCTTGGTATTGATGGCCGATGATAGTTTGTGGTTAGTGAAGGGCAAGGGTATGGACAAGGATAGGACAATTTCTAAAATATAAGTTATGGTATAGAAATGGTTTCACTAGTTGAAAAAAGCAGCTTTACATAATGGAGGAGATGTTGGCGTGGGGAGGACATATGGTGGAGCATCATCATGTAAGGCTTTAAGCTCATCTCCCACACACTTACATGAATGTTACAAGCTCTATTCATAGAGCTATTCCACCGACCTAGGGCAGATTTTTCTGCAATTTCAACGTTATTTTAATACAAGTTGTAATGTTCTCTAGAGAATTCCTTAGCCGCCTATGGGTTGATATTTTGTCAGATTTTAATACACGTGACTTTTCTTCTTTCTTGTGGGTTCTTGTTGCCCATGCTAATATTTTTTTAGCTCTCTCTAGTTTGGACTAGAGAATTCTTGAAAATGGATCACCAATTTCCAACAATAACAAATCAATAATATTTTAACCAGATTTTTTTTTCTCTTTTCAGGTTCTGGGAATGTGGATGGCTATGCCTTTGCTATATCTTTGGGCCTTACATCTATTGTCAAGTATTTTCCCCCTTTTGAGTTCAATGATAAGCTAATTCCTAAGTTACAATTATGAGGATTGGAGTCCTATCTTTCAATTAATTTTTCCAGGCCTTTGTTATAAATGATGATTAATAAAAAACTTGGTAAAAATGCTGCCTGTTGAAGCACTTGCAATACGTACTAGCCCAGGAGGAATGAGCAAACTGTCATTTCAGGGAGCTTTGAAGTATCTTATGGTAGCATATTGAAGTCTCACCATGACAGAAAGTTATCTAATCGAATTAGCTCCTGTATTGCGCAGTCCAGAGTTTTCCTCTTCCCTTGCAGAGGCTATTTTTGTGGGTTCAAACTAAGATATAATCTCTCCAGCAAATAATTAGATGTCTGTTCAAGTCATTTGGGAAAACTACAATTAGTTTTCAGTTTATGCATGAGGAACAAAGAAACAAGATTAACAAAATCATGTTGAACCTGAAAGTTCTTAACTATATGAACTTTGGAGTGCTGAAATAGAGTTTCTGATGTTGATATAGCCTTTAGCTTAAAGTTCTTGCCTTTTTAGAGATTGAAATCAGACTACCGTTTGGGTCCTGTTTGATTACACCACTCAGTACTGAAAATTAAACCTTTTGGCAATTACGAGACTAAATATGTTTGGTAGCATTAATTAGTTTGAGTTAAAATCGATAAAAAAACTATTTAATGGTCTAATTCATTTAATTTAATAACACAAAGTTCCATTTCCATGTTCAGTAAAAATTTGTCATATTCAACATTTAGTCTTGTGCAATTACCAAACAAAATTTTTGTTTTCATTTGGATCACTTAAAGTTATCAAGACTTATTATTTCCATATTATCACACGAGCAGATCATTACAGACATGTAGATACTAGTAACTTTTAAAAGTCACCATAATTTTTTTTTTCCTCATAATTTTCAAACGACTAAAATGATTTTTCATTTTGTTGGGAAACTTGAAAATGGATGTTAATTGCCCTGTAATATCATTGGAATGACTAACTAATGGTTTGAAGCTCATTTTTACATGCAACAGTAGTGCTATTCAGCTTAATACTATAACACACCCTATTTATGAATCTAATAATATTGTTTCAGGATTGCAAGTATTTTTTAGCTAGTTTTCACGAAAGATATCCAGAATTGTATGCCTGATGCAGTGTAAAATTCTCTACTTGTTCTGGATTGTAGTATCAAGTTATCTGATTCGATAAACATTTGTCCTGGATGTTGCAGGTCCTTTCTTGACACACAATATACCTTTCATCTTGCAAAGCTAAAGCTGAAGCTACGATCCAGTATCATGACTATTATATATAAAAAGGTAAGTGTTCCCCCCTGTAGATTTCTTGCTTACAAGTCGCATTTTGTCAAACCTCAAATCAATTGGGTCTGGCATCATGCATTCAGGTGTTCACTCCAATTTCTTAAGAGACAAGCTCTTAGTCTGTTGTTTATTTAGGTATTGTGCCCATGTCTGATTTTCATAAGGTGAGAACGAAAAGATACAGATGATGTTATGCCTGATTATGCTTGTTGATTTTATATATGAGTGTTGTAGACAGCTGTAGTCTTGATACGCTGTTAGTATGAGTATCCAACCTTTTCATTTATATATTCAGTGTTTATCCGTTAGCCTGGCAGAGCAAGCACAATTTTCTAGTGGAGAAATTCAGACTTTCATGTCTATAGATGCTGATCGAACCGTCAACTTGTGTAACAGTTTACATGATATGTGGAGGTAAGATCTCTTTCTTTAGTCATAAAGTACATTCCTTAGACAAATATTGTTGAAATGTAGAAACTTCCATAGTTGTTTTGATTTGTATCCAATGTTTTCCCCTTATTTTCCTAGAAAGAACCTTATAAAGGAACAACGAGACTTCTAATTCATGGTGATGGAATAATTAAATATTAAACCACGCTTTTATCTAACAGCTTAAGCATTTAAAACAGTTGGCAGTGGTTCTCACAAAATCTCACATGGTATCAAAGTAGGAGGTCATGAGTTTAAATCTTTCTAGGCCCCATTTGCCTCCCCAGTTAAGTAAGTCCATGCTTAGTGCTAGGCAAAAGACCAGACTAAGCGTAAGGGGGGTGATAGAGTAATTAAATATTAAACTACGCTTTCATCTAACAACTTAAGCATTTATAACAGTTGGCAGTGGTCCCACAAAATCTGACACGTGGAAAAGTTCATTTGATGGTAATTGAGTTTAAAAGTGTATGATAGGCTGACTTTTGTAACGTTTCTACTCATGGAGACATATTTTGAAAGTACTATGGTGGATTGACTTTGATGACTTAATCGGCAAAATGAACATGTTAGGGTACATGGATCTTGGTGAAGGTGTAAAGTTCACTTATTTTTAGTCTATTTATTATTCTGACTATTGGTTGTTATTGTGAAAGATGTTCTCTCCTTTTAATTGATATTACAATGTCTTTAAGATGACTTATTTTATCTATTGAAGATACTCAGGGATATTTGGTATTTAGCAATTTCTATGAAGCGGATAGTGCAAGGTGTAATGCATAAGATAGCGTGGTATTGGATCTTCAGCCTTTGTCATTGTAATCTCTAGATAATGCTCATTTTCTCAACATTCCAGCTTGCCCTTGCAAATAGGAGTGGCTTTGTATTTATTATATATGCAAGTCAAATTTGCTTTTGCTGCTGGAGTCGCCATAACTGTGCTGTTAATACCAGGTATGACTTAAGTCAATGACTGTGCTGTCAGAGGGTCATCTACTACAATATTTAACATGATTTTTTTTTTTTTTTGGTTAATTCCTCCCATCCCTGAATCTCCTTTTACAGTGAATAAGTGGATTTCGACTTTGATTGCTGCTGCTACACAGAACATGATGAAACAAAAGGATGAAAGGTAGGTGTATTTTATGATAATCTCTGAAACTTTGGTCTGAAGGGCTGCAGTCTTGTTATGGTACGAATCTGTCTTGCTCATGTTGTTTACAGAAAGTGAGCATCAAAAACTGATACTACTTAGATTCAATCAGGATTAGATGAAGAAGACAACATTTTATCATGCAAGAAGTGGCTTGAATTTTGTAATTACGCTTTAACATGATTGGTCATTCATTACCTAGATTGCGGTACACTTGCTTTGACGTATGGGTATTGGAACTGGGTATGTTGGCAAAAAGCAGTACATAAGGGGCAGATTGTGTTGGGTCGCTTATCTGAACTGGAAGAGGCTTGGCAGCATTTTTTTTTTTGTTGGTGATTCACAATTAAATATTCAAAATAGTGATTCTTTTCAAAAGGCTTTGTTTTGAAAAATATATAAAAACAATAGCTACAGTGAATCAAATAAAGCAACGGAGTCACTTATTAAAGGTGCTTTCTATGATTCCATAAACCTAAATTAAGTGAAGAATGTAAATGTTTTGCCTATGATTAGCTAACACGATAACATTTCTATTGATATGTTTAAATCGAATAAGAATGTCCGATGGCCAAGCAGTCCACCAGTTTTATTGGTCAGGTATGTAGGAATACTGAAAGTTGGATCAATTCACTTGGCTTGTGGTTATACTGGGGATATAGCTTCCTGGTGACTAGTTGGTTACTTCAGCTGACTAATTTCTGTTTGAAAACAAGAAAGGACTATGCCCTTGATCATTATTCATCCTACACCAATTATGTCGCATCATACCAGTTATACATTGCCTGATAAGATTCTTAAGAAGTTATAATGCTCCATTAGATGGAGCCGAGATTCGATCTTTTCAAATTGATTGTTTTTTGTATGTCGGAATAGTCTTAAGAAGTTATAATGCTCCACTACATGGAGCCGAGATTCGATCATATTTGAACATCAGATATTTGTCAGTTGGTGCTCTTTGCAAAATAGTAGAAAAATGATGAATTTAAATTGATTTTTTGAAGTCTCGAACTTACTTATTTCATTGAATAGCCAGTTATGTTGATCTATGTTCTGCGCCCATGTTCATATTGAGAAACAGTGAGAAATTGATGACTGTAGATAGTCAGCCAACTGTGGGATCCCATGCGTTTTGGTCATAAGCTCCCAAATGTTCTAACATGCTTGCCTTCTGAGATTTGACAGGATTAGGAGAACAGGTGAACTTTTGTCTCATATCCGCACTCTAAAAATGTATGGATGGGAGCTTATTTTCTCAAATTGGTTGTTGGAGACGAGATCCTTAGAAGTTAAGCATTTAAAGGTATGAGATTGCTTTAAATTGCTGGTTCCCAATACTAAAATTAATTGCATTTCTTTCTTAGTTTTTGACACAGTGAAATGCTGGTGTGATGCTTTTTTCCAGACACGGAAGTACTTGGATGCATGGTGTGTGTTCTTTTGGGCGACCACACCAACACTTTTCTCTTTATTCACGTTTGGTCTTTACACATTAATGGGACATCAACTCGATGCTGCAACGGTAATGAAGGAAAAATCTGTATTTCCTTACATTCTTGAGTAATTACAAGGTCAATATATATACAAGAGAAAGGAGACCCTAGTTAGGCAAGAAACCTAATTTAGGTATTGACTCACCTAAGTTAGGTATAGACTCACCTAAGTTAGGTATAGACTCACCTAAGTTAGGTATAGACTTACAAAGTTTCAAACAATCTTTACAACTTTTCAACACCCCCCCTCAAGTTGGTACGTAAATATCTATCATGCCCAACTTGCCGATGAGATGCTCGAAGTTAGGTCTGAACAGTCCCTTCGTAAGAATGTCAGCTGTTTGTTGCGTTGTTGGCACAAATGGCATACAAATAGCTCCTGCATCAATCTTCTCTTTGATAAAGTGTCTATCGATCTCAACATGCTTAGTTCTGTCATGTTGTACTGGATTATGTGCAATATTGATTGCAGCCTTGTTGTCACAGTACAGCTTCATAGGCAGTTTCACTGGTACTCGAAGTTCTTCTAGCACTCGTGTTAGCCACAACATCTCACAAACTCCATGGGCCATTGCTCGATACTCAGCTTCTGCACTACTTCGGGCTACCACATTCTGCTTTTTACTTCGCCAAGTAACTAAGTTCCCCCAGACATAAGTACAATATCCTGAAGTCGACCTTCTGTCAGTAATTGACCCTGCCCAGTCTGCATCTGTGTATGCTTCAATTTCTTCTTGAGTAGACTTTTTGAATAGCAGGCCTTTTCCAGGTGTGCTCTTTAAGTATCTCAAGATCCTATACACAGCCTCAAGATGTCTTTCATAGGGAGAATGCATAAATTGGCTTACCATACTCACAGCAAAGGCAATATCTGGCCGAGTATGCGACAAATAGATTAGTTTTCCTACAAGTTTCTGGTATCTCGATGTATCAACAGGAACCTCATCTTTGTCGTCTCCAAATTTCTGATTTGGATCTATTGGAGTATCTGCTGGTCTACAACCACTCATTCCAGTCTCCTTTAGAAGATCCAGGACATATTTCCTTTGTGAAACTACAATTCCCTTCTTTGATCGAGCCACCTCCATTCCAAGGAAATACCTTAGAGTTCCCAGGTCCTTGATCTCAAATTCAGAAGCAAGACATTCTTTCAACCTGTTCATCTCGGCAATATCATTCCCAGTGAGAATAATGTCATCAACATATACTATCAGAATTGCAACCTTCCCATCACGAGAATGCTTCACAAACATGGTATGATCAGCATGTCCTTGATCATACCCTTGTTTCTTCACAGACTGAGTGAACTTCTCAAACCAGGCCCTTGGTGACTGTTTCAGTCCATATAGTGACTTCTTCAATTTACAAACCTTTGACCCAAACTTTTTGTCAAAGCCTGGGGGGAAGTCCATGTATACTTCTTCCTCCAAATCTCCGTTCAAAAATGCATTCTTCACATCTAGTTGTTGCAGAGGCCAATCAAGATTGGCTGCAAGTGATAGGAGCACTCTGATAGTGTTTAGCTTAGCAACTGGAGCGAAAGTCTCAAAGTAATCGATGCCATAAGTCTGCGTGAATCCTTTGGCAACCAAACGAGCTTTATACCTTTCAAGAGACCCATCAGCCCTATGCTTGGTTGTGAATACCCATTTGCATCTAACCGTGGACTTTCCTTTGGGTAGATCCACCATATCCCATGTTCCATTTTTTTCAAGAGCTTTCATCTCTTCAAGAATTGCTTCCTTCCACTCAGAAACTTGTAGAGCATCCTGCACAGTTTTGGGAATCTCCACACAAGACAAGGTTGAGGTAAAAGCACGAAAATTGGGTGAGAGATTTTCGTAAGACACATAATGAGACATAGGATGTTTGGTACAAGACCTAACTCCTTTCCGAATAGCAATAGGTATGTCAAGTTCATCAGTAGGCTCATCATTTTGTTGACTATCAGGCTGGACAGATTGAGTTGGAGCATTACCTGATGATTGTATGGAGTTTTGGTCATGTCCTGGTTCGGACTCATGGCACCCTAAAGGAGCAGAAGACTCATTTCTTTGAGTTTTGTTTCTTCTTGTGTAGACTTGAGCATAAGATGGAAGTTCAGCATTCTTGGTACTAGTTTCGCACCTGTTACTCTCACAAGTAGGATGAGATGCCAAAATAGGTAGACCCGAACTTCCATTATTTGGTTCAAAATTAGGTATAAGAGTTGCTGGAAGAGGATTTTCAGATTCTGCAAGACGAAAAGACTCAATAATGGAGTTGTGCGAATCTACACTTTCTTTCCCCCCCTGAAGATGAGCTCCAAAAAAAGGTGTTAATTCGAAAAAGGTGACATCCATGGTGACAAACATTTTTTTGGAAACTGGATCAAAGCATTTATACCCTTTTTGGTTCGGTGCATAACCAACAAACACACATTTTTTTGCTCTAGGATCAAGTTTGCCCCGATTTCTATCATGGATGTGTACAAAAGAGGTACAACCAAATAGTTTTAAAGGCAAGGCTGCAGTAAGTCTAGAGGTTGGATAGGTCCTTTGAAGGACTTTCAGGGGTGTTTGGAACTTTAGCACTCTAGAGGGCATTCTATTGATAAGGTATGTAGATGTAAGAAGAGCTTCACCCCATAGGTATGTGGGAACTTTAGTGGTGAAGAGTAGAGCTCTAGTTACTTCTAAAAGGTGTTTGTTCTTCCTCTCTGCCACCCCATTTTGCTGAGGCGTGTCAGGACAAGAACTTTGATGCATAATTCCTTTTTCCAAGAAAAAATGTCCCAGAATTTTATTGAAGTATTCTCTCCCATTGTCACTCCTGAAAATCTGGATTTGCACTTGAAATTGTGTTTGTATCATGGTGTAAAAGTTTTTAAAAACAGATTCTACATCAGATTTCTCTTTTAACAAGTACACCCAACTTGCTCTCGTATGATCATCAATAAATGTGACAAACCATTTCTTTCCTGAGGGTGTAGGAATCCGAGATGGTCCCCAAACATCACTATGAATTAAAGAGAATGGTGTAGACGACTTGTAGATTTGAGAGGGAAAATTTGTTCGATGATGTTTGGCTAATTCACAGAATTCACACTGAAATGAAGATGGACTTTTTTTCAAAAACAACCTTGGGAACAAGAATTTCAAATATTGAAAATTCGGATGACCAAGCCTATAATGCCATAACATAATATCATCATCCTTATAAACAGTAACAGATTCGAAACAACTACCCTGAACTTGTCTAGCCGAGCTTGTTCCATCTTCAAAGAAATAGAGTCCTCCACTCTCTCTAGCACTGCCAATCATCCTCCCCGAGGTCAAGTCCTGAAACTCACAATGAGATGAGAAAAAATTAGCTCGACACTTTTGATCGGAAGTTATTTTACTAATGGACAGCAAGTTACAAGATAGTTTTGGAACATGAAGGACATTATGAAGCGTGAGGGCAGAGGACAGCTTGATGGATCCTAATCCAGCTATAGCCGAAAGGGAACCATCTGCAATAGTTATTTTTTTATTCCCTGCACACGGATTATAGGTGGAAAAGAGCTTTGAACAACCTGTCATGTGATCGGTTGCTCCAGAATCAAGAATCCATGGAGTTTTTTGGTGTGGATTTTCTATGAGGAAAGCAGTAGAAAAATGATTACCTTGATGGGCTGAAGAACAAGAGGGATTTAAAGAAGGTTGTGGAGGTTGAAGAAGTTTGTACAGATGCTCTAATTGTTCCTTTGTGAATGGAACCAAATCTGATTTTATTTGCTCTTCCTCATTTGTCGCCTGGAACGCGCGACCATCATTACTGCTCCTTTTTTTCCAGCCTTCTTTTTTCCAATTCTGCGGTTTCCCATAAATTTTCCAGCAACGCTCTTTTGTATGCCTTGGCCTCTTACAGTGGGTACACCACATACTATCTCGGTTATCCCTCCTTGTAGGCTTTGAAGCATCCATTCTTCCTCTTCTCTTTAAAGGAACAACAAAACAGAAGCAACGAAGGCTTTAAGTGACTGAGGTTTTAGAGCAAAAAGTTAGACGAGCTTGAAGTGGGAGAAATATGGCTAAAGGGATCACAACAATGACGGTTGTGAAAATAATCCAGCAATGAAGGCTGTGATTGAAAGATTATTGCAGCAATGAAGGCTGCAAAGACAGAATCAGCAATGGAGGCTGGATAAGTCAGCAGTATAGCTGAGAATGGAAGATTATTGCAGCAATGAAGGTTGCACTGCAACACTATCCCAGAAAAATGAGCCTAAAGCTCTGATACCATGAAGGAAAAATCTGTATTTCCTTACATTCTTGAGTAATTACAAGGTCAATATATATACAAGAGAAAGGAGACCCTAGTTAGGCAAGAAACCTAATTTAGGTATTGACTCACCTAAGTTAGGTATAGACTCACCTAAGTTAGGTATAGACTCACCTAAGTTAGGTATAGACTTACAAAGTTTCAAACAATCTTTACAACTTTTCAACAGGTAAAGTAACCATCAAAGTAAAAACAGCAGTTTCAAAGCCATCTTGATACGCATATATTCATATGTATGTGCTATAACTGGCTCATTGACATCGATGCATTTGGATAAACTGGTAGGCTTTTTACTTACTGATCAAGAGGTTAAATCTTTGAACCTTTATTGCAGGTCTTTACTTGTCTTGCTCTGTTTAATACGTTGATCTCTCCTCTTAACTCATTCCCTTGGGTCATTAATGGACTGATTGATGTGAGTCTTTTATGTGCTTAGCTTCTTGGTGATAACTCCTCCACTGTAATTAAAGTTCTCTTACTAGTATACTTTCTCTCCAAAATTGTTTTAGGCCTTTATATCCACCAATCGGTTGAGTAGGTTCCTTCGCTGTCCTGAGCACCAGTATGAACAATGTGCAGTGGGTTCTCCCTCATTGGTTTCTGGGAGCACTAAGTCTCAGTTTAGCTCTGACAGTATGGCAGTTGTAATGTATGATGCATGTTGTAATTGGTCAAGCAGCAATGTGCAACAGCTGAGTCCGGTAATAGATCATATCACACTAGCCATTCCAAAGGGTTCAATTGTTGCAGTAATTGGAGAGGTGAGATTTCTTATTGACATACTGGCCTTTCCTTAGATTCTCATGTTGATCGGTCGCAATTTATTTATTTATTTATTTAAGTGACAAGGCAGATATACTTTCCATGAACCAATTAATGGTATGCATGTAATCTACTATACATAGATTTGTTAACTTGGTGATGAGATTGGAGGAAGATATATAGGAATTGAACAATCTTCATATTCGAAACTAAGGCCGTGTTGCAAAAAAGATGAGGATGATTGGATGGTTGCTGCTGCTATGGTCTGCTCTCACTTATTGATTTGTGTGAATGAGATCTCTGGCTCTTGGTCTAGATTTTACACTAACAGACTACATAAGGTTTTGTATATAGAATCGTTGTAATTGGGTAATACAAAGAATCAAAGGAATTAGATCATGTAATATATATAGATCTCAAACACTGTTGACCGACTTTGCACGCACTCAGTATATCCTTCATTAATTATCCATCTGTGAAACAGCAACTTTTTGTATACATCTAGTTTGTCCTACATCTGAGATCTGTGCTTTCAGGTTGGTTCGGGTAAATCATCCCTGTTAAATGCAATATTGGGAGAGATGCAACTCATTCATGGATCAATTAGCTCAATTGGTTCTGTGGCATATGTACCACAGGTTTGTATTTTCTTCTTGGTATGAGTATCCTTGTCTAAACTATGCAGTACATGTTATTCTGACATTGGCAATGGTGGAAGTGCAGGTTCCATGGATCATGTCAGGAACATTATGTGAGAATGTACTGTTTGGCAAAAAATATGATTCGAAGAGGTTGGGCTCTACGAATGAGTAGAAATTAACTCTCTCCTCTTTTGATCATTTCAGTTTCTAATGGGAAAAATTATAATTTTCATCTCTGTACTTTCATGCTTTTTCTAATAAGTGCCTGTACTTTTAATTTGCCTAATCTAGTCCTACTTTCACAAATTATCTAATTAAGTCCCTCCAACCCCAAATCCGGCTAAATCCAGCTGGCCTGGCCATTAGACAACATTCTTGTATTACGTGGATAAAATTTCTCCGATGTGGACGTCCACATTGGCTACATCTATAAATGTGGCACTCCGACACTGTCTATGTTGGCTAAATTTTTCCATAGGCATCCGCATATTTTATTCACATTATACTTTGGCATCGTTTGACAGCCACCTCTCCCGAATTTGATCAGATTTACTGTCGAAGGGACTTAATTAGAAAGATTGTGAAAGTAAAAGGACTTGATAGATAAATTAAAAGTATAGGGACTTGATTAGAAAAAGAATGAAAATTCAGGACGAAAAGTTATTCTTCTGCTTTGCATATAATTTTTCCCAGTTTTTCAGCAATTTCTTTTTTCTGGGCAGATACTCTGATACTCTACAGGCATGTGCACTGGATGTTGATATCTCTCTGATGGCTGGAGGTGACATGGCTTATATTGGAGAAAAAGGAATTAACTTATCTGGTGGACAGAGAGCACGTCTTGCCTTGGCTAGGTCCTGCCTGCTACTTTCATTATTCTTCGATGGGATAATCAATTCTGAAAATATTCTCATTATATTATATACATGGCAGGGCTATATATCACGGCTCCGACATTTTGATGCTTGATGATGTCCTGAGTTCTGTCGATTCTCAAGTTGCTCAATGGATTTTAAATCATGCGATTCTGGGACCTCTTACAGAGCAAATTACTCGTGTTCTTTGTACACACAACACTCAGGTTAATTTATGGAGTACGTTATATGAATATTCGCATTAAGTAGAACTTTGGTTCTGCTTGAATAGCTTGGGCAAAAGCAAAATGTTACTAGAAAATGCATAACATTGAGATGATACGAATGTAAGCTTGTCCAAAAGTATATAGTTCAGGATTAGATGGCTGCCTTCAGATGCTTAGCAACTGGTGGTTGCTGAGTGAAAATTAGAGCCACAAGCAAGCTAGAGTACAGACATTCCTTTTGAAAATTAGAGCAACAAGCAAGCTATAGTACAAACGTTCTTTTTTGCTTCTTTTGTTACAATATATTTTTTTCTTGCTTACCACCTTATCTTCTTGCATTCGAACAGGAAACGATCTCATCAATAGTACCATTACCAGATCATTCGTCTCCTTTAATTTGACTTAACTACTTGAGGACCTATTTTTAATTGAGAACTTAGATGCCTATTGTTAATTGAGAACTTAGATGGGGTAATGGCCTTCTAGAATGCCACTGGCAGGAAGAGGGAAGGCATCTTGGTTTAGGAAACATTTCGTGTATATAAAGGGATTTTCTCGGTGAGACATGCCAAATCCAGGCGAGGAGGTTCAGTTAGTAAGCTTAAACAGTTATAAATTTCTATTTTTGTAAAAACTAGGCGGGCTTTCTTCATTTCTCAAAAGTTTTTGATTTTTCAATTTGTTCATGCTGAGGTCTTTCATTCTGCGGAAGCAAAGAAAAGCGATTCTTTTCATGCAGTTTGTGCTTTTGGGGGTCATAAGTCTATTCATTCTTAGGGTGTCATAATATAGTTATGCCTCTATTCAATCACCATAATATACTGTTAGCTTTTTGTGCTGCCAATGCCAAATGCACTTTGCCATGAAAACTAGAGGAAGGTTCTAGCTTTAGAGCTGTGCCACGTGGACTGACCGTTATCAGATTCTAGAACACTGTCCAACTCCTGGTTACTGTCCTGAGTGCCTCATCCACTTAAGTTCCAATGTCAAACAGATTTGGGGGCTCTTCTGTTATAATTAATTTGTGCAATCTTTCTTTGTTCAGACTTCGAGCTGTTTTATACTTCACATTATCTGTTCCTCTAAATTCTTTTGTGAACTTAATAGTAGACAAATACGAGGCCCATCATAGACACACATCCTCACTGCTCCTTCTACCTTCTTTGCTTGACAGGCAATATCTCTTGCTGACATGGTAGTTGTGATGGATAAAGGGTACGTAAGGTGGGTTGGAAGTCCAGCTGATTTGATGATTTCACAATATTCGGCCTTCTTTTCCGCAATGACACTAAATAGATCGCTTGAAAACCGTGACCAAGAACATAAGATTTCTTCTATGAGAGCCAACGAGGACCTTCAACAGGACAATAGTTCTCAATTAAATGCTGGGGAGGTGCAAGAGATTATCGAAGAAGAGGAAAGAAAAGAAGGCAAAGTTGAATTTGCAGTATACAGGTATTTGTTGTTGCTTGACATTTTACTCTAGGGAGATGATTTTCTTTTTTTCTTTTTTTGCTTTTTACTGTAGTAAATTCTACAACAGATTTGTCAAACCGATGTGATTTTTAATTACGCCCACATTGTTGCCATTGTGGCAGAAATTATGCTGCATTTTCAGGTTGGCTTGTTGCATTAATCATATTCCTTTCGGCAATTTCTATGCAAGCCTCACGCAACGGAAATGATCTATGGCTCTCCTACTGGGTAGATACAACAAAAGGAGGCATTGAGTCAGCATCCTCTATATCCTTTTACCTGGTCAGAGTTATTCCGTTTGTCCTGTCGCCAATTTCAAACGTTTATTTTCATACTTCATCACAGAAATTGGTTTGAAATGCTCTACTCAAAAGTGATCCAGCAAAAATAGATTAATTGAAGGATTCTTACTCTCCATATTTTGGGTAATATTGTTGTTACAACCATCATTGTCCTCTGCTGTGCGCCTACCATGTTTGAAATTACAGTAAATGTTCACTTATCTCCCAAAAAGCTGATTCTCTTCGTAGAAAGTGTTATTCCGGCAAATTACACTGGTATCTTAACCTGTCACAGGGATAACATGATGTTGAAGTGCATCACTACCATGTAATAACTCCTCCCCACAAGGCATAGCATGTTACTAAGAGAATTTCATTTTCCTTTTCTTTTATGGGATTGAGGCAGGTTGTTCTCTGCATCTTTTGTATTGTAAATTCGATTCTCACACTAGTACGAGCTTTCTCATTTGCATATGGTGGGTTGAGAGCTGCCGTAACGGTGCATGAAATTCTACTTCAAAGACTAATTGATGCACCAGTAAAGTTCTTCAACCAGACACCCAGTGGAAGAATACTTAATAGGTCAGGGTAACTTCCTCTGATTCTCCCAGTTCTGTTGTTTTCCTTATTCTGAGTGATGATATTTTGTGATGCAGATTTTCTTCGGACCTCTATACAATTGATGACTCTCTTCCATTTATCCTCAATATCCTTCTAGCAAATTTTGTGGGTCTTCTGGGGATTGTAGTCATTTTATCATATGTCCAGGTAGTTTTTCAGACCTTATATTGTAAATTTTTCTTGCTTTCCCCCTGCCCTTCTGAGATATATTCCGGTGTTAATGCATTTGTGCAGATCTTCTTCTTGTTTATGTTACTGCCCTTCTGGTACATTTACAGCAAGCTACAGGTACACGCTACTAATAAATGTTGTTGCTTCTTCAGGCAGGGTTTAATTGTTCGGTATGAATTAAGTTGCTGATGATTCTCAGAAGTTGAGTAATTAGTACATGTGAAGAACATGAGAGCTTTCACTGTATATATCATGTTAAGACGTTCCATAAATAGGACATTGAATTGGTTTAGCATATGAAGAAATCCCACCTTTGCATATTCTTACTTCATTTTGATTAATGGTTTGGGTCATTTACTAGCTGGCTAGTAATGGGAGATTTTGGAATATTCCAAATAAGTTACCCTCAATGACAAAAAGATTTTATCCACAGAGAGAGAGGGAGAGAGGAAATGCAGTTGTTTACATCTCTATTTATACACATTGAAGAAAGATAGCACAGGCGGCTATATTTTGAAACAGCATATAGAGAGACATTCAAATCTAACACCCAAATCCATAACTACTGTTGGATTTATTACTTTAGAGTATTAGCAAGTTGGGGGTATATGTGTAATTATCTAGGCTTAACTCTAAGCCTATAAGTACGCTCTCTTACTTCAGAAATAATAGATTGCTCTTTTATCGTCAACATGGTATCAGAGCCAACCCTAGCCGCCCCAACCTAAACCCTATCCAACACCCACCACAAGCTCAAATCTGCTCTCTCGGCCAGCTTTGTCGGCCACGTCCCAGGCTCTCGGCTAGGGATCTCGGCCAAATTGGCCGGCCACGTCCCAGGTCTCTCGGCCAGATTGGCCGGCCACGTCCCAGGTCTCACGGCCATCTTGGTCGGCCACGTCCCAAGGCTCTCGGCCAACTTGGCCGGCCACGGCCCAGGTTCTCGGCCAGCTTCATTTGACGTCCCAGCGATTCTTCCCAGCATCGCCCAGGTCAGGAAATCTTGATTTGGGTCGCACTCTTTTAGGTGGTGTTGCTGGAAGTGACCTAGATCTCTCGATGTGTTGATTCCTTAGAAATGGTAATCAGTTTTATCAGGAGATTTCCTGAGGCGGGAGTTGTGTGGAAGTGATTTTTTGGCTGCTGGAATGATATTTTGGGTATTTCGTGAGTTTGTGGTGTTTTACTGATTTATTGTTGATGTGACTGAATTTGGAAGATTGAGTTAGTGTGGTTATGGGGTCGGTGAGGTTGAATTGAATTGGTTGAATTAGTGTGAAGTGATTTGTGTGATTATTGGAAGTTCTGAAGTGATTTGAGGAGTTGAATTTGTCGGGGATTTGAGCTTTCCTTTGGAGGAGTTTACATAACTGTCGCGGCTGGGGAGACTGAATAGTGTTCTGAATGGTCTCTGAATTTGAAGGGGATGCTTGAGTCTTCACATTTGGCATTTCTGAGTGAAGTTGTTGGTGTTGTTTGATTGTGATGTTAGAAGTGCAAGTTTTCAGTCAATTTGGAATGAGATGTGTCAATTTTCTGAATTTGGTGTTTTAAACTTGAAGTGACATTTGTAGAGTTTGAGGTTGGTGGATATTCGAAGAAGTCATATAGTAAGTGGTATGTGTTATTTTATTACATATGAGTCAAGTTCCCGTTGAAGAGGATTATTCTCAAGTTGCTTGTTACACCTCCAGTCCCAAGACTTCAATAATGTCAGACAGTAGTGCCATGGTAGCTCGTGAAGGTCAAAGGACTCGTGGTGGATATTGGAGTTCTGACAGCTCTTATCTTGGTAGTTGTCGTGGTTGTGGTTTTCAGGGTCGAGGTGTCATTCGTGGTGGTGGTCGAGCGAACCGCTTTTGTACTCATTGCCAACTTTCTGGACATACTATTCGTTATTGTTATGATCTTCATCCCGAGCTGCGGAGTCTACATGCCTCTATTAATATTGAGCCTTGGACTTCTTCCCTTGGATCATCTTCTGAACAGAGTATGGTACACTTGACTCGTGCAGAATATGATGAGTTGGTCAGACCACGACAAAGTGAGAGTGATGTTTTCTCAAGTTCTACTGTTACTTTACCACAGCATGATGATCCTACCTATTTATTGTCCAGTACAGTTGCTCCTCGTCCTTGGATTATTGATTCAGGAGCCACTCATCATATGACTGGTGATCCGCGTCTTCTCACGTCCACCTCATCTGTCCCTTCTATGTCGGTCACCTTAGCAGATGGTTCTCAGTCCAAAGTAACTAGTACTGGTTATGTATCATTGAGTTCCTCTGTCTCCTTACCTTCTGTTTATCATATTCCACGCCTCCCTTACAACTTATTATCCGTTAGTTCTATTACTCACGATCTTGATTGCGATGTTATCTTTTCTTCATCATCGTGTGTTCTTCAGGATCGGAAGACTGGACGCCGAATAGGTGGTGGGCATGAGGCTGGTGGGTTGTACATCCTGGATCCTGAGATTATTGCTGTTGCTGCAACAGTTCAGAATAACGGCGTAGATGATCCGTATCGATTACATTGCCGCCTTGGCTATCCATCAGCAGATGTACTCCGACATTTTCCTTTTGTGTCTAGTTCCAATCTTCAGTTTAATTGTGAAACGTGTCAATTCGGTAAACACCATCGTGTGTCTTTTCCTCCTCGTGTTTCAAGTCGTGCATCACATCCATTCGAATTAATTCACTCTGATGTGTGGGGTCCTAGTCGAGAGTCTTCATTTGGTCTTCGATATTTTGTCACCTTTATTGATGATTATACTCGTACGACTTGGTTATATTTAATAAAAGATCGTACGGAAGTTTTTGATTCTTTCCGCCAATTTTATAACGAGGTCCGTACTCAGTATGATTGTTCTGTTAAGTGTTTGCGTACTGACAATGCCCGTGAATACTTTTCTTCTTCTACATTCATTCCATTTCTCAAATCTCATGGCATTTTACATCAAAGTTCTTGTGCTCACACTCCGCAGCAAAATGGAGTTGCTGAACATAAAAATCATCATTTGTTGGATGTTGCCCGTTGTCTACTTCTTCACTCATATGCCTAAGTCATTTTGGAGCTATGCTCTTCTTACAGCATGTCACCTTATTAATCGTCTTCCATCCTCTGTATTGAAAGGAGCTATTCCTTATGCTCTTCTTCATCCTGATCGACCTTTGTGGTTTGTCCGCCCTCGTATTTTTGGATGTGTCTGTTTTGTTCATTCTTTGTCTCATGGATTGGACAAGTTATCACCTCGTGCTGAAAAGTGCATATTCGTGGGTTACTCCCGTACCCAAAAATGGTATGTCTGTTATAATCCTACTCGACGTCGGGAGTATGTCTCTACTGATGTGACTTTCTTTGAGGATCAAGCATATTTTGGCGATGTTCGTCCTCAGGCATCATTAACCATGGATTCTCTGCCACCCTCAGCACCTATGTCTCAGCCAGAGAGACCGCCTGTTACTTCTAATGATGCTCCACCAGATCCAGGATCACTAGCACGACTCATCTTCAGGTCTATACACGGGGTCCTCGCCCTATTTGGGGCCATGCATCTCCACCAGCCAGCGTTCCACCACCTCCAGTCCAGGCTTTTGATCCTCCTCCACCGTCTGCTGACAGCTCTCCTATTGCTCATCGTACTAGGTCTCGGTATCCTCTTTCTCATTTCGTGTCTTATCATAACTTAAGTCCTCAGATGTTTGTCTTTGTGTCAACCCTTACATCTGTGTCTATACCGAGTAGTGTGTAGGAGGCTTTGACCCACCCAAGCTGGGCTCGTGCTATGGAGGAGGAGATGGCTGCATTGCATCATAATAAGACTTGGGAGCTAGTTCCATTGCCAGCTAATAAACAATTGGTAGGTTGTCGATGGGTCTTTGTTGTCAAACACAATCCATATGGTTCAGTTGAGCGCTTAAAAGCGTGACTTGTGGCAAAGGGTTATACTCAAACTTATGGTATTGACTATGATGAAACTTTTTCTCCGGTTGCGAAAATTCCTTCTGTTCGTGTTGTTATTTCCTTGGCTGCTCGGTCTCAGTGGCCTCTTTATCAGCTTGATGTGAAAAATGCATTCCTTCATGATGATCTTCACGAGGAGGTGTATATGGAGCAACCACCCGGGTTTGTTGCTCAGGGGGAGAAGGTGTGCCGGTTGCGAAAAGCCCTTTATGGCCTCAAGCAATCTCCTCGTGCTTGGTTTGGCCGCTTCAGTGATGCGGTTATCACTTTTGGAATGCATCGGTGCAGTGTGGATCACTCAGTATTTAGTATGTCATCTTCAAAAGGGTGTGTTATTCTTGTTGTCTATGTTGATGATATCATTGTCACAGGAAGTGATGTTGAAGGTATAAAACGACTCAAGCAGTTTCTACAAAAGGAGTTTAATACTAAAGACTTAGGTCGTTTTCGATATTTTCTTGGCATCGAAGTTGCCTATGCTAATGGCAGTATTGCTCTCTCCCGGCGGAAGTATGCTCTTGACATTCTTAAGGATGTTGGCTTACATGATGCTAAACCTGGTGACACACCTATGGAACCTGGAGTAAAGCTTGATAATGAGCACGGAGAACTTCTTCATGATCCAGAGAAGTAATGTCGGTTAGTAGGCAAGTTAAATTATCTTACCATTACTCGTCCGGATATTTCATTTGCTGTTAGTGTGGTGAGTCAATTTATGAGCTCTTCTCGTACTACTCATTGGCAAGCCGCTCTACAAATTGTTCGGTATTTGAAGCGCTCCAGGTCAAGGGCTTGTGTTCCATAATCAGGGTCATCTTCGTATAGCCGGTTATTCTACTCCCGAGTCTTTGGAGGTGATAGGATATTCTGATGCAGATTGGGCTGGTTGCCCTATGGATCGTCGATCTACTTCGGGATACTGTGTCTTCCTTGGTGGTAATCTTGTGTCATGGAAAAGTAAGAAGCAGTCTGTGATTTCTCGATCTAGTGCAGAGGCTGAGTATCGTGCTATGGCTAATGTTACAGGTGAACTTCAATGGGTTCGTATGTTATTAGCTGAGATTGGACTACCTATGACTGGATCATCTACTCTCTGTTGCGATAATCAGTCTGCTATTGATATTGCTAGCAATCCAGTGTTTCACGAGCGAACGAAGCATATAGAGGTGGATTGTCATTTTATTCGGGAAAAGGTGAATTGTGGAGACATACAGCTGGTGCACACGCGTTTCTGAAGAACAACTAGCAGACATTTTCACAAAGCCTCTTCGACGTGGACGAGTTTCATATATTTGTAATAAGTTAGGACTTTTTGATATATACGCTCCAACTTGAGGGAGAGTGTTGGATTTATTACTTTAGAGTATTAGCAAGTTGGGGGTATATGTGTAATTATCTAGGCTTAACTCTAAGCCTATAAGTACGCTCTCTTACTTCAGAAATAATAGATTGCTCTTTTATCGTCAACAACTACCTTATCTAACGCACTTAAGGGTAATCTAGTAACAAATAATATGCAGAACACCAAGTATACCTAATATCATTTATACTCTTCAACTGAGATGATAGATGCATGTGTATTGTAATTACATTTACATAGTTCTCTTTGAGAAGCTTTTGCAAAGGGTTGTGTTTAGTGTACATGAAAATCATCATATAATCAAAAAAGTCCTGTTATGACAGCTTGGGGTGATTAAAGAAACTTTTTCCATGTCATATCAAGAAGCGCAAAATCAATTTCAAATTATAGGAATGACAGGTTCTTCTAGAACACACTAATAAAGGCAACATCACCAAATACATTTTATGATGCCTTGAAGCAACCATTAGCATTCCTATTCTGTTGACCTTTCTGTTGACCTTTCAATTGTAAGTATGGGGGTGGGAGGTGTTCAAGCAGTTGATTTTTTCTGTGAATTACTGGAAGGTCTCCATTACCTACCCACAAACTACATGAGAAATGTAAAACACACAAGCGTTGATCTTTACAAATACTGCTTTATATAGTTTCCAGAGCAAGGATGTTTATGAAAACAAATAAAATAGAGCAATTATCCTGACATATGACTTTGGAGCTCTCTTGTAACTTAGAAGTTCAACAGCTCTTTTACAGATCGACTTCCAGGGAGTTAAGAAGGCTAGACAGCGTTACTCGTTCTCCTATCTATGCATCTTTCACTGAGACTCTCGATGGATCATCCACTATACGTGCATTCAAGTCTCAGGTACACATCGGATGTTCTCATCAGATCCTTTTTATAGCAGAATACTTCTATCTTCAGAAGGCAGGCATGATTTATTATGGTACTGCTGCTTAAAGGATATTACTAATTGCAGACCATGATTTGACTGTTCTTCAGTGGTAAAAATTTGATGACTTGTTGGTAAATTAAGGTAATTAAGAAACTAGCTGAGCAGTTTCAGCACTGTAGAAGAGACAGTTATCTTTAATTGAGTAGCTCAGTATCAACTTATGTATACAAAGAACCAAGTCTTACTATGGTAAGGAAAATCATTGAATCTTTCTGAAATTAGGTGCCTACGATGTAACTAGGACTTCATCGTCTATGAGAAAATATCCTTAATTTACTGATTTGTTTGGTTATTTTGCTTGTGCTATTTACAGTCTTTGTACTAACAGTGGCATCATTCTTGCTGTTGGGACAGAATTTCTTTTTCACCAGATTCACTGAGCAAATAGTGCTATACCAGCGGACTTCTCTCTCTGAGTTAACAGCGAGCTTATGGCTTTCCCTGCGCCTACAGGTATATCCGGAGTCAATACACACTTTATGTCAATGGGACTTCTTTTCTTCATGTTTCGACTTCAAGAAATGTCAACTTTGTCAAAGTATGATACATCAGTAATTTTCAACTCTCTATCATACTTTAACAATAAATAAGGGATGCTTGCATCTGTCTACGTTTATAGACTAATGTTTCTCTCTCAGTTGTTGGCAGCATTTATAATCTCATTCGTTGCGGTCATGTCTGTTGTTGGATCTCGTGGCTTCTTGCCTTTCAACTTTGGTACTCCTGGGCTGGTACATGTTTTGTTTCTTTCGTCCAATTGATTTCTGCCTCTTGTGACCTTTGCGACTATGTTTCTCTTTTCTCCTCCAACTTGAGACTGGTGATACAATTGAAGCTCAAAAGAGTATGTAGTAAGAGTGACAAGTGACGTTTTCACAGGTGGGGTTGGCCCTCTCATATGCAGCCCCAATGGTGTCTCTGCTTGGTAGTTTTTTGACGAGCTTCACAGAAACAGAAAAAGAGATGGTCTCGGTTGAGAGAACTCTTCAAGTATGAATCTAAGTAGAAAACATTTTTATTTACTTATGTCCACACTACGCTTACTTTCTACAAATTCTTGTAGTATATGGACGTCCCTCAAGAACAGCTTGGTGGACACCCACCACCAATTTTAGACTGGCCTTCTCAAGGATTGATCGAATTTCAGCATGTTACTATGAGATACATGCCTTCCTTGCCAGCTGCATTGAATAATGTCACATTTACCATTCCTGGGGGGATGCAGGTTGGACTCATACTTTGTATGTTATCTTGTTATGCCTAAAGATTACTATAATCTGGTCAATATATGCAATGGATGACAGTTGTGTTGTAAGACGTGCCTAATGTGATGTACCATCGTTCAGGTTGGAATTGTTGGAAGAACCGGTGCTGGAAAATCCACCGTCTTGAATGCCCTCTTCCGCCTCAATGGCCTCTGTGGTGGCCGTATTTTGGTGGATCAGATTGATATAGACCACATTTCTGCTAGAGATCTTCGGTCCCGCTTCGCCATTGTTCCTCAGAGTCCATTCTTATTCGAAGGATCTTTGAGGTGTTGATATGTTAGCAATCCTGCTTTCTATTCTATTTGCTGAAATCAACAGCTCTACTCCTGCTTCCTTAAAACTGAATTACTCACGCTGAGGCCCCTGCACTTTGATATCTAATGCTTGCTCCTTTTTTGTGATATTTACAGGGATAATATGGATCCATATCGGGTCACTGATGACCTAAAAATATGGAATGCGCTGGAGAAGTGCCATATGAAGGAGGAAGTGGAAGTAGCAGGTGGGCTTGATATTCCCGTGAAGGAATCTGGGGTAACATTTTCTGTCGGGCAAAGGCAACTTCTTTGTCTTGCACGCGCGCTTCTGAAGTCTTCAAAGGTTCTTAGCGCTCGATACTTCTTCTCTGTTTCCTTTTCTGTTTCTCTTTCTGTCGGTGCAAGTATGCTGAAAGTAACACTTTTCAGGTGCTCTGTTTGGATGAGTGTACAGCAAGCGTAGATGCCCGAACAGCTTCAATACTACAGAACACGATATCTAGTGAATGTCAAGGCATGACTGTGATCACCATTGCCCACCGTATATCGACAGTGCTAGATATGGACAACATCCTTGTTCTCGACCATGGGACACTGGTATGTTTCTTGTTTCTTCCCATATCCTGATAGGTGACCATTCTTTAGATCTACTTATTCATGTGAAGATATGGACAATATCCTTGTTCTCTTCAGCAATTTCATAAGAGTATTCAAAGTATTTATCTCAGAACGGCATTAGTAATTGTCTAAGTCCTCTGATTTTCAAGTTGGCCTAATTTGTGTACCTCATTGTCCATTTTAGGTTGAACAAGGAAACCCTCATGTTCTTCTGGAAGACATGTACTCGAGATTCTCAAGTTTTGCCAATGCTTCTACGATGTGAAATCTGATTTCTACTTTACAATCTCAGAAGCTTGACACCATCATGCACCCCAGGTGCAACTTCCAGTTTCCATCATGAAAGATGAACCTCGAGTGAATTACTGTCCTTATTCCATAACTTTGAGCAAGACTTTGAAGACTTCACGGTGCTCTGATTAGCTCAATACAATTAACGAAGATGCTATATTGGGCAAGTACGGGTTCCCTTATTTCGTCAACAAAACCTGGTAATGGATTTTGTTTTTCCATCTTAGAAACTCTGGCAGTATGGACCCGCTTAGCAAAGGTCTACTTCTCGATCTGGAAAGGGAGGAGTTAGTCATTCTACTATCGATTACAGGAAAACCTTCCCCAAGCTAAAGCCGTCGGTCAATTCAAGGCCCAACTATCTTCCATTGACAAATGTAATGTTATGTTGACTAATCTCTTTACATATGACCAATATTCTTTAAACAAGTTTCTAACTTTTTGAAGTTACTAGAACCAATCTAAAGTAATTCAGCTAGATTAGTTCTGTTTTGGGTCTCTGATTATGCACTGTGATCAGCAATGGTGCGACACCTGTTGTGATCAGCAATGGTGCGGCAAGTGTTGTAATCAGCAATGATGGATCCTTCACGAGCCTTCTGCCATCAAACCTCCTGCTTTAGTCTAAGACATGCTATGGACCAGAGAACGGTACAGAATCAAAGTGAAGAGTTGTTCTGGTGCCTCGGCTACTATGTTAGTATAGCATCCGATGCATCCGGCGAAATCGCATATATTACGAAAGTGGAGAGTCGATGCATGCATAGAGGCATAGAGTTGAGTTTATCCAGCGTTGTGTTTGTTGGACCCCAAAGAGACTATGATAATCAAATTTTCAGATATTGGAATGGTTGGCACGTATCAAGACTGGAGATTTATCCTGGCGATTGGAATAGAACTTTGAACCGATGGCTAGGGTGATTTTGATAAAAGCCAGAGGCCTTCCTCATCCTATTGGCTTGGTTTTTCATTATATTTGATGGCCATAACATTGGTGGCTCTGGTTTTTTTATAGTAAACTAAGGAGGCTGTCCTCGAGAGTGCTTCTTTGATCTTGCGTTTAAGAGCATCAAGAGAAGTATCAAAATCTACCTCCAGCATTAGGGAGGCAGGGTCTCATAATCCCACATTCACAGGATTGGCTTATACAAGAGACGCGACACACGTTGGACTAATGTGACAAAAGGAACTTGTTGGCACCTAAATAAGAGTCACCCATGTGAATATACGCGAGCTACCCGCATCACTTCGCGGACTGATTTTGCATCTCACTTGAATCACATATCTATCTCTATCTATGCATGGGCTGTTGTCATTAATGTAACAGAACTGAACTGAACTGAACTTTTCGAAAACACAATTCAGCGTTCCAATTTCACAATGATCTTCTGTTATTACAGTGTGTTGTGGTCACTCTATTCCTAAGAAAAGATAAGGAATTTCTCCACTGTTCGGGATTTCAAAGGCTCGTGGAAACACACAAGAACTCTTGAATGTAAATGGAAAAGAGATGTAATTCAAGTCCAATCGCAAATGATAAGATCTTTGGTGCAATAAGGATTGGTTGGCCCATATCAACGTGACTCTGTTCTGATTCTCTGCTTTTCAAGGATATTGCTTTTCCTACCCGTATCAAATGAAACGCGCTGAGCCAAATCTTCTTCATGTACCTAGGCAGGATGTTAGGCATTTCCACGGACAGGACTTGTCTCTACCTAGCACTAAGAGGAAAAACAGATCCAGTCAAGGAAGATATGTTCATCAGCACAAGACAAAACAGAACATATTCAGTCAAACAACAGAGTAGGTTCCAACTTCCTACCTCTATCCAAAAGCAAGTAACTGGCCAATGATTTTACCGCAGGGTGCATGCGCAACGCCCCCTGAAAAAACGGTGGTGTCTTCGGCCTGATTTGACTTTGATTGAAGCAAAAAAAAAAACATCTTTCATGCCTGCCTCATAATGCTCTTGTGGTCCTAAACATCCATGAGAGAGAGACACACACACAGAGCTTTAGGAATTTCTGACGCCTGTTACTTGCAAAGCACATAAAGTTGCCACCTGGCTCTGTTCTTGAGAGACTCTCGTTTGTTAAATCCCCCTCTTTTTTTTTTAACCCTGCTTCTTAGTTTGATTGGCTTATTTTTAGCTCTTTGGCCGAAAGGGCACGCCCCTTTTGCTCCGCTTTGTAGATTTAATATGTTGTGGGATGGGAATTTGGACCGAGCTTTTATTATTCTTTCTATGCTCAATGCTGCTGTTTTTTTCTAAAGGACTTCATCTTTCTTTGGAGATTCATAGCTATTGGCAGCATAGAACTTAGAGAGGTGACATGTGAATGGAGCAGCTTTATTCAGTGGAGTCACTGTTAGAGCATCGTCTTTGGTGGGTTACAATCCCAAGTTGCTCGCACGTGCTCTCTCGCCCTTTATTTTTTTTTTTTTTTTCTTTTTTTTGTGAACTTAAATCTCGGCTTACTTTTCAAAAAAGTGAATAATTTAAAAAATATCTTCTTGAAAACGATCACTTAGATTGTTAGGGATAATTAGTCAATGAAACAATGTCTTTATAATATTTTCGTAGATAGTGAAAATGTCTTTTACTCATTCATATTTGTAAGCGTTATAGAGAAAATAGTCGCTTGCTTATTGGGCTTCAAGCTAACCTGTTAAGGACGCGATTTTCTGTAATACCAATGTACCCAACTTTCCATGAATAGGATGCATATAAAGCAAACTAGGAAAGGGCTTCTTGTGTGATCTGGTGCATTCCCTTTGATTCGAACGGGACATCCTCACTTTCTTACTGGATATTTGTTTACAGAAATGGCAAACCAATTCGATAAATTTTTTACACAAGTATTCAATTAGTTCAGACTTGTCTAATTTTGAATTGGGACCAAGACAAAAAAAAAAAAAGTTATTCTATCGAAGTGGCTCATACTTCTTTGTTGGGGTAAGTACAAATGGTCTAATTCGAGATTTCCTAAGAAATGAATTAGTGAGATTTTTTATTTTGTATCTCAAAAAGAGGAATGATCTCTCATGCTCAAGACTGATCTCAAATTCAGATAATATGTCAAATCACACCAATAACAATCTTAATGTCGCTGTACCTCGACTTTCTATAAATAGGATGGCTATGAAGCAAACCAGGAAAGGGCTTCTTGCATGATCTGGTGCATTCCCTTTGATTTGAATAAGGCATCCTCACTTTTGTCATTGGATGTTCCCTCCCCCATTGGACATTCTTTTGGGCATTACAAACTCCAAAGTGATCGAAGTCTCTAGACAGACCTCAAAAAGTAAAGATTTGATTGGTTTTGGAACTGCATATCTGTGGACAACACTTAAGTATGTTGAGAATGTCATGGAGGGCATTCCTTAAAATAATCAAACATGCTAATACGGACATACTTTTGGAACGAACAATTTATTACTAGAAACGTCTTTCTATTTAAAAAAAACAAAACTATTTATCCGCCGTTGGTTTGGCTTTATCTAAAGCAAAATAAAAATAAGAAAGGACCGGCATCGACGCCCGCATTCGAGAAAAAGTCTTTTCCTTCGCGGGCGACCTTACAAACGTTGTGCCCACTCTCGATATATAAAACGTTATAAATTCTTGTGAGGTACACCGTCGCGTCAAATGAGTTACGCGCATAATTCGGTCAAACATACGTTAAGTGATTGGTGGCGGGGGCGAACACGAGAATCGATTTGCATTTTCTAATTCAAGATGCACATGTGGTGAGGTGAGGTGAGGGTTTTGAAAGAACGCTCAAGTGTAAGCTTTTTGTGCTTAATGAGAACGCGCCAATGTGAACGCGTCACTTGTCTAAGCCAAACGACGCATGATGTCGCTTGACGATTGGTCCGAGGAAAAAAAATGATATTATCCACTGATGAAGCCCAAAAGATTTGAGGGTGATAACCGTGATATAACTTGGGGACATCTTCCCGATGAGATTGATGGGACGATGCCGGAGGCACGCGAAAATTCATCAAAGTTTGGTTTCGTTGTCCGAGGAAAATTATCTCGGTGATCGCAAACTTTACCGTTCATGAAAAATATTTTTCTCGTGACAGTACGATCCTAATCGTAAATTCACATATTATCATATCTTATTTTGCACGAAAAACACCTATTGATTAGGAGATCACATTGTAATTTTTCCAATGTTAAGCGACATCATGCGTCGTTTAGCAACTCTCATCGTACATATGTCGTTTCAGTTCTCAATTTTTCAAATCTTTCCAAATTAATCTTAAACCTTTACGCGAAATTCCAGTGTAGTCCTTCTAGTCAATTTTTGCTGGAGATCGTTGATGTGGCAATCAATTAATGGTCAGCCGTCCTACGTGGTGCACCACCACATCAATGATTTCTAGCCAAAATCGATCGAAATGATTACATTGAAATTTCGCGTAAAATGTTTAAAAGTTTAGAGATGAATTGGATTTTTTACGATATAGGTTTGGAAGCTACTGGCATGACAATCTGACAGTACAGTCAGTTATTTATAACTATATAATATTTCAATTATGAGTGTTTTATGCAAAACACGCTGTGATGGTGTGTGAATTTACAGTCGAGATTGTATCGTACCTAACGATATGTACTGTCGGGGAAACATTTCCTAGATTTAGGAGCGATTGGACCAATTTCTCACTTTGTTTGTATAAATTCCGTCGCACCAATTCTCCCTTCCACATAAATCTTTAGTTATCCAACCACTTCTCAACGAAAATTATTGTTTCCAATTCACAACCTAGCCACATTCAAGCTTATATAAAAAAAAAAAGGAAGTTGTTAGCCTCGTCGTCTTGTCAGTTATTTCTGACTACATGATCTCTCAATGAATGTTTTATGCAAAATATGCGATGATGATGTGTGAGTCTACGATGGAAATTGTACAGTCACATTACTGTCGGGAAAGCTTTTCCCTATAAAAAGAATGAATTATCGCTGATTTTTCTCATAATCTACGACCATTCATAGGAAAGTTAACATAACAACACATAGAAAACTGTTAGCGGCGGATTGCTATCATACAAAGAGGCTTTCGCTTCAAAAGAAAATTTCAGGAAAAGAGGGGGAAAGTCAAACGTCTCGAGGGTCAACAAAGAGTACTGGGGATTGACCCTTGGACATGTGAACCCGATCCAGATCCCCACATTTTCGGACGAGTTCCTCCCGAAGGAGCTTGATGCACCATACGTCTTCCGACCACGAAAATCTCTTCCAATGAGGGATGGCCGCCTTGACTGGGTCTCCCGGCCCGACCTCGGTGACCACCCCGCCGCACCCGGCGTCATCTCTCGCCATGTTGTGCGCGAAATCGCAGAGCGACTTCATCAGGCTCGGCCCGTGCTTTCCCGTCATGTACAAACCATACAGAAAGTAGAACCCGAATCGCTTGAACACGTTGGGGAACGAAGGTATCCTCAGCCACGGCATGCACGAATCCAACGTCCGGCTTCCGGCGCAGCACGCGCGCACGAGCCCCGAAGCCCCCTTCACTCGGAGGTTGTACACTCCCTTGGTGTTCCACACGCTCATGACGGCGAAGCTCGACGGCGGCAGCGCCCCCGACTCCGGGTCCCACGCTCGGGTCGGCTCCCGGGGGATCGCCACGAACGTGCCCAAGCTGAGGGCGTGCCCGACGATCTCGGCCATGTCCTCGGGGAAGAAGTCGGAGCCGGCGAGAACGCGCCGATACATCATCTCGGCAAGCCTCGGGGCTATCCGGATGATCGAGGCGCCCGGTCCGGGTGGCTCGCGGTGAGCGTGGACGGGTCGCACCAGCAGGGTCGGGGTGCGGTACTTGATGAAGCCGCATTTGGCGGTGAAGAGCTTGAGGGAGGGCGAGTTGGTGGCATCCGTGGCCATGTAAGCGTAATCCGCACCGAGCCGCTTGCACCATCTCTCTATCTCTTGGACTAGCCTTGTGGCAATGCCATGCCTCCTTCAAAAGAGCAAAACACCAAAACGATAATATCGTCATTGTATAGTCCTCTTTACAGCTGAATCTTAATCTTTTGGTGGGAATAAGGAACAGTCTCTTTTTCGAATGATGACTCAACTGGCATTGCAATCGCTATGAAGAAGGTGACGTGTGTGGCAACTGAACTGTAGAATTCTCCCTCTCCTTATAAAGATATCAAAAGAACTGGAATAAGTAGCTAGGCAACTGAACCACAGAAGCCAAGAGCGCATGGAGAGACCCACGGCGTCCCGCATTTCGCATCGCGATCGACCTCGACTCGACTCGTGTTTCCAGCAGCAAAGACGCCAAGGTCTTGACATGAGACGGTTGTTTAGCACCGCAGCGAAGCGACACACGTGCATGTCCCCAAACCGACCAATCATCATCATGACGGAAGAATAAGGAGGAGGAGGAGGAGGAGGAAGAGGAAGAGGAGAAAACCTGTGAGAAGGAGAGACCCTGAGCCCCAGAACATTAGCAGCCTTCACATAATCTGATGATGCTAATGATGAAGATGATGGTGAATCGGTGTCGTTCCCTCTAATTTTCACTCTCTTGATGCACCCTCTGATCACCCCAACTATTTCTCCGCCCTCTCCCCACTCCGCGACCTGCACAGTTCCACGAAAATAAACTTCATATGAAAAATCAAAACCCCTGTCTCATGCGATATCGTCTCGGAATGAATATAAATTGACTTGAAAGGTGGCGTGCGAGAGCGAGGGAGGGAGAACGAACGAGAACGAGATACCAGCATGACATGCAATGGGAAGCTGCGGACGCGACAGAGCGGGTCGCCCAAGAGGTCCGTCACCAGAAATGCGGCCTTCTTCTTCTTCTCCTCCTCTTTCTTCTTCATCCTCATCTTGTTCTTGTTGTCTGGTCCAGGCTTTTGTCCCGTGACTTCGCACCGCATCTCCATTCTCTCCACGCCCGCCTTGTCTCTCTCTTCCTCGTACTCTCTCACCGCCACCGCCACCGCTGCCGTCGGCTTCTCCGCGATCAGACCCGACCATGCCTTTGTACAATCCTCTGCTGCTATCTTCTGGGACATCTCTACCTTGCCCTAGCTAGCTGATGGTAAGGATACAGATGATTATGACGGTGGTGATGAGGTGCAAAAGGCTCTAGCGAATTTATGCGGTTCTTTTCTAGTGCATGGGCAATGTGCATGTCCTCTCAACTCCTCGGGATCAAGATCAAGATCAACCCCCCCAACTTCCCCTCCCTTCCCTCTATTTATACCCGCCAAGAAGTGGAAATGATGACGTGGCAATACCCCCAAGAGCTTAAGCTTAACTATCCTCTCTCGAGCCACGTGTCGAGAGGGGGGTGGGACCACGTATGGGGAAAAAAAGACTATTAAATGGGATTTTTGAGTGCTTACATCATGAGTTAATTGTGGCTACCTTCTAAATAAATCCGACCGGCTCCACCAAATTGAATGATGCACGATGTAATTGTCCGGCGCATGCGTTCATCAATAAATACATGATATAGTTTATTCAAAATATTCGTATACTAAACATATCACGACATTCAATCACTAAGGCTAATTTGTTTCGTCAACAATAAATGATTTAAGAAATATTTTAAAAAAATAATTGATTATATCACTTACTAAAATGAACAAACCCAAGAAAAATTTCAATTTTCACCAAAATCTTTAGATATAAATTATTATTGTTAATGAAAATATTTGTCATGGATTATTCAAGCGATATAAATTTGATCATTTTAAGGAAAATATTTTCCAGATGAGTCATTTTTCTCGAAACAATCAGAGCCTAAGGGTCTGCATGGCAGTGTTCCCGTTTCTTGTTTCTGTTCCTGATGATTTTTTGAGAATCAGAACGCGTTTGTTAACTGCTAAATTTTTTGTTCCAAGAACAGAAACGCATTTGGTAACTGCCGACTAACTGCATAAAATTTTTGTTCCCAATTTGCATTTAAATTAAATAATTATATAATCATATTTGATGACAAAGAAAAGATAAAATAATTAAATCAAATAGTGATTAAGAAAAAGAAACGAAAAAATAAAAAAGAGTTGCGAAAAAGAAAGTTAATCTTTTTTAGATTTAAAAATACCATCTTGAAGAGGAAATTGAAATAAAAATATCAACTATCTCTGTGTATTTTTCTGACCACGAATGATATTTTTCTAATTTTTTGGGTATTTTATAATTAAATAAATTTAATTTTTTTAAAAAAATATGAAAAATATTTTTAATTCGAAATTGGTTCCTAAGGCTAAGACAAGGCTTTCAAAGTTGATTTTGTAATTTTTATGATTTTTTGCAATTTTTAAATTAATTTAAAAAATAATATAATTATAATTATAAATCAGGTTTCAACAAGAACTGAAAGTATCGAGGAAAAATTCATAGAAGTATATCGTGGAAAATAATGACTCTCAAAAGTGTTCCGAAACACAAGAATCAACTTTTTTTGGTTCTGAAAAGTGGTCCAAAAATGTTCCCGAGAGCAGAATCAGAATTATAATTATTTATATTACCAAACAAGTTTCTGTTCTTTACTGTTCCCGGGAACAGAAACTGAGAAATGAGAACACTGCCAAACATACCCTAATTAAGTTGAACAACTTGTGTGAAAAGCTTGTATATACTTGTAAAAATAATTTTAGAATTACATTGATAGTGTCATTCTGAATGAATGAGAAATGAGGTTATCTGTAATAAACATTTATTGGAATAGGGCGTGATCCCACGATGATTAGTTGATAGATAGTGGGGTAGAGATATGATAAAGTGAAAAATGGTATTGAAATATACTTAAACAAATGTGCTCATTATTTAAAAAAATGCATAAACATAAACAATACATGTACAAATATGACAGATTTGCTAAAATGTGAAATAGAATTGATATGTACATAAATCATATGTGCTTTAAGAATTAAAGATTTGGCAAGGCAAACCTCGTGCAATGAGCATGTCATGTGGCTCAACCTCGTGCGAACTTTATAGTCAACGGAACATACAAAAAACGATAAATCGTCACTAGCTTTGTAATTATCTTAGCCAAGGTGATTGCAAGTATGCTCACTTCGTTCAAGTCATGGCCAAATTGCACTTACTCGGAATTTTCGCGCCGATCATATATCTGGCTGCCCCATGATCTACTATAGCGATTGAAGTTCGCCCGAAAGGATGCATCCGCAACACATAAGAAGGATCCCGGCATCGGAAAAAAGAAAAGTACATCAGACAGACTTGTTCTATAATCGACACCACAGGCTAACTCCGCGTTTTTATCCACCAGCATCTACTCATCAACCCATGATTGACTTGATTGATACTCCAAAACCCTCTCTCTCTCATATTGTACTTTTAGTCAACAAATGATCCTGTAAGAATTTCAGTGTGCGGGCAAGCAAGTAGTGAATTGTAAAGAGAGGGAGGATCCAATGGATGGTTGCTTTCGAGATTTGCGAACCCAAGTGGGACTGGTAAAACACAATTTCTATATGCTTCACGCCTTACTACTCTACGAAACAAACCATCGAAATGTGTGCAGTTTGAATAGTTCTTCGGCTTAACTGGGGATTTTCCTGAGCTCGAGCATTGTGCGCGTAGCCGCCTGACACATGTGGCGCGCCTGTACTTTCTTTGGTAATGATTGACCAAAATGTATGGTCACAATTATTGCCTCATGAGACAAACAAACAATTTCCGCAGCTGTAATCATCCAGAGAGAGAGAGAGTGAGAGTGAGAGTGAGAGAGAGAGAAAGAGGGGGAGAGATGACAATATTGGGTAGAATTAATGATTCAATATCCTCGTGATCCAACAGTACTGTCGATTATTTATGATCGTACGATTTCTCCATCGATGAATGTTTTATTATAAAGTACGTGATGATGATGTGTGATTATACAGTTGAGATTGTGTCATCCCTTAACACTACTGTTAGGGAAACATTTCTCTTTTCACGTTCAGCTATACGTATGCCGGGTTGACGACGTGCGGGTTGATAGAGGAAAATTCTTGCCAAGGTTTAGGCTTCCAGGACACATCTCATGAGTAGAGATATGCAAGTGACGATTTCTTTCTTTTAAACTTCTTTGGCCTTCGATTGCCGACGTCTCCTCCAAGTCACGTTGAGATAGCCACGAGGGTACTACTAAGAAGAGGACGATCACGATCCTATCCCCAAGAACACCAAATCAAAAAAGGGATACTTATCTTCCATCCCCCCCCCCCCCCCCCCCCCCCCCGATTAGACGAAACCACGCTTCACTGGTTGGTAAGCTATACGGGGTTATGTTATGGACTATCGCTCGCGTACAAACCTGACAAAAATTTGAGATAGACGATGTCTGTATCTACGACACGCGAACTAGAAATATCTGAAGCTTTTCGTGCTCATGCTGATTTGGTTTGTCGATCGCGGCTCATTATGTTTCACATTGAAATGCATTACGTTGACAAGCGAGAGAAACCTACTTCCGTTTCTACATTCTTTTTTGAGCAGACAATTTCTGCATCGGGAAGCTTATAAATATGAAGTGCGCAAGGATCGATGGCCGCATGCAGCAAAGAGATTCTAGGGTTTCAGTCGACAATCCAGTGACGATTCTGGATTTTGGGCAAGAGGAAAAGTGAACTCGATGAGACAATTTTGTCCTCAATGGTATGTGGATAGACATGAACTGTACGATTTATTTTACCAACGCATGGAATCCATAAACAAGTAAGTAAGCAGACGCATTTAAAACCCAAAAATCAATAGATGCGCCATTGCACTTTTGTTCTCAAGTTACATCAACTATTTCTTCTTCTTCTTTTATTATTTTGGGTTAGACTTAGAAATTTCTGGAATCATCATGCATTACAGTGCACGCCAACTGGTAAAAAACTTTTTTGTTGAGTTTCACAATGATATGTCACTTACTTAATTGCTTATATACAATTTGCAGCATGACTAATCAATTTTTGGGCCTCTAGAAATTATCTCAAGTTTCTTACGGGTATGGCGTAGATATCATTTCTATTTTCGCGCAATAAATTAGAGAATCGTTCCTTTCAACTCGAACTTCGACTAATGTGCAAAATGTTGAGTTATTAGATGTATATCTAGTACGGCCCGTCCCAAATGCTATGTGTCCGGATCACCTAATATTTCCTCATAAGGTTAGACACCTAACTTTGCAATCCGGACTGTCCATATTTGTTAGTAATAATCTGGACTGTCCATTCATAACACGAACGGCCCGGATTGCAAAGTTAAAGCCTAACCTTCTAAGGAAAGGTTAGGCGATCTCTTTCCGTGTGTATGCTGAGCTGTAGACATTGCGATGCTCGAACTTCACTCATAAAACTTTTTTGGGAGATTTTCAAATATTGCAACTCCATTTATTCCGTGGGCAAAAAATTATTTAGAAATTATCATATTAAAAATGATTGCTTGTATCACTTAAAATACTTAGTTAATAAAAAATATTTTCATTATCGATATTTATGGTTAAATATTCCCGTGAGCAATCAATATATTTTTCATTTGTTCATTTTTGTAAGTGATATAAGTCATCATTTTTAGGATAACATTTTCTAAATCATTCGAAACAATTTGATTTCGGGACCAAAGAATCACAATTGGGTGTTGACCACCTACAAAGATATCCAATCATCACCTTTCTTTTCCCTAAAGAATAGACAGGGCCACAGAGACGCATGTAGAAATGATATCGTGGAGAAAGTAATGGCTTTGTTCGATCCACAAAGGTTGTCCATGACTGATGACTCCAACGGATCTAAAGACTGCATGGGCCGTGACCAATGTATGGGCCTGTTCTGTAGGATTTTGGGACCAATGTTTGGCCCCCCTTCAATATTCAAGCAGAGTAGAGAGCCAGACCCCGGAAGAAAATCAGCAGAGAGATAGAGAGAGAGAAGAGAGAGAGAGAGAGAGAGAGAGAGAGAGATGGGGATAGTGGCGGGGATAGGTGTGATGGTGCCATTCCCATTCTACTACTGGTTATGGAGGAGACCACAGGCATGGGTGAATCTGTGCGGGAGAGGACGTGACCCAAGCAAAGTGATGGCTCTGGTCTCTCACTGCTTGAAGCTGATTCAGATCCTCTCTCTCTTTTCTGTCTCTTCCTTGTCTTGGCCTCCCCCGCTCTACTTCTGGCCCCTCTTCCTCTTCGGCCAGTTCCTCAACTACAGGTATCATCCCCCCCCCCCCCCCCCCCCCCCTAAAAGAAAGAAAACGAAAAAGATTTGCCCTTTTGTTTGATGTAGTTACCTTATGTTTGGTGGCTATGGGTGTTGCAGTGTTATGGGGGCATATGTTTGTTTGTCTGTTGTTCTGTATTCTGGGAGACTAATAGGGAATTTGCCGGGCTTTTTGGATTTTGTGGGTTGCTATATATTGTGAGCTTGAGGAGTTATGTTACTCTGTTGGCAATTGTCTTTGTATGTGATTCGTTTGGGTTGTCTTCATTAAATGAATAAGGTTGACCATGGAAGAATACGTAACTGATTGCATGGATAATTAGGTTGAAGAGGCCTGTCAAGCTGTTATGCTGTCGGACACCTCTTTTTTCATTTCTTCACTCTGTTTCCTTTCTTTTTCTTTTGGAAACCTTATATTTGCTGATGAAATGACTAGCAGATACAGTTTGTTGACTGAAAAGAAGTTTTGAATGGTAGTAAGTTCAAAGATGTTCTCCTTTCTCCATCCATGGAGCGCAGAGATGCTGTCCTCGCTCTATTTAAGGGTTAGCTTGTGAATGTATCTTGGGATTGTCCATATGGAGATTTGTCGACTTTTTGTGAAATCAGGAGCATGTGCATTCTTAGAGCTAGTGTAATAATCTGAAAGACGATTGTTTTTCTTCAGTGACCGTGACTCCACGGAAGGATGCTTATAGAATGCCGAGAGCCTTCTAAGTTTGCAAAGCCTATTTCTTTAAAATGGAAATACTAGTATATGATGTTCTTAGTTTCTGTTGGCTTACGAGCTAAAGCATATGACATCGGAGGAAAAGTAGAAATGTAGAATTATAATGAAAGTGGAATCAGAATTAGAGTGACAGTGTATGTTTCTTCTGCCAAAACACTTTTTCTAAAGCGCGCCATTGACTGCCTTTCCATTGAGCTGTATGTTCTACAAGAGCAAAGTTTTTTGGTTCAAAATGTAAATGTTCTGCAGGGTTTATCAGTTGCTTGGTGAAACCGGGACCTACTATGGCGTGCGGTTTGGGAAGAGCATTCCGTGGGTGACTGAATTTCCTTTCGGATACATAAAAGACCCTCAGTACGTTGGAAGCATCATGAGCCTCTTTGCATGCTTATCTTGGGTACCCTTTCAATACATTGCCTTGTGGGTGCTAGGCTATGCATTTATGATACATCTAGAGTCGATGGAAGATCCAGCTAGTCGCGCAACGCCAATTGCATAATCGTTCATGATTCTGATTCTAACCAGCAACTTTGGAGTCATTCTGCATAACTGCTATGGATGCTTCAGGACACCCCTCAGTCCTATTTCCTTCCATAGTTTAGTGATAATTTAATTCAGAATCATTCTTTTTCCTCCTCCTGGAGTTGGACATAATGTTATTTTCCTTCTTTGGAAGACTGAATAATTCTTTGACCCTGCTGACGACAGGATGATTAGCTTCATGGTTAAAATGCTTCAGCTTTTTAGCTTCTAAAATACAAATATAAACACCTCAAGGGCTTGAGCATTCACTGGTTAATGCTGCTCACAACACTGTATGTAGCGAAGATTGTTACATGAGCGTCACACTCGCGGCCTGGATTTTGTATATTGTCTTGCACTTTTCCTGCAGTCTTTATCTTTTTTATTTTATCCTGGAAATGCCATGTTTATCATCTGCAGATGCTAAGTGACTAGGTTACCTTAGTGTCATTTTTAGTTCTCTACCCATGTTCCTCATATGAATTTTAAGTGCATAACCAATTTCCATGTTGGGAATGCTCATCCATAACAACCCAAATGCAACTGGCATATAGGGACATGTGAGAGTGTGTAAAAGTTCCTGGTGTCCCTATTTAGATGAGGCCACTTGATACAACAATTAAGCTTCCATCATTTCAATCGAATACACTCACAAAATTGGAATGTTATGAATACAGGGGACCCAAAAAGGCGAATCATCACTTCTAGGCTAGAGCTAGGGGGACATAAAAAATCTGCATACGCTTTTTCACAGCTTCAACATCAATATCAACAAGCTTTCCAGTTTTGGAGCAAACCACAGTACATTTCGTCTCTTCTGGATTTGGAATGAATATTCTCGCCTTCTCTTCAGAGGAAAACAGGGCAATGCTGCAAATGAGCACTCGTGATATAAGTCAGAAATCGGCCGCGACTAATTGTAAGTGATTTACTGTTAATCAGCTGGTATTAGAAAGAAAAGCACTGCGAGGATAGCAGTGCACTTTAAACTCGAAAGCAGATGAGCCGTCCACGTATAAATTTACCTTGGTTTTTCACGTGCATTGGCTAGTTGGATAGCAGCCGTATTCGTTGCTATCACCCCAACTGAGTCATTGATTAGCGCAGCCAGCTGAAGGAGAATGAATCAAAGAAGGGAAGTTAAGTTTAATTCTTCACACGAGGAGCCGTTCTGTTGACACATTAAATCCTTGTTTGTGGGATATATGGCAGAGATAAAACTGGTAGCCATATGAACTTAGCGAACTAGATGCTCCCAAAAAAAAATAAAAAATAAAAAATAAACTAGATGTTCTATTGTCGATTGTTGCAGCAAGCAAGCGAAAGGAAGCCGAAGAAGAGGTCTCAAGATGTCGTTCGAGTAAAATTCAATGGAGATGAGAACTGGAGTTCCTTTAAGAATCTCCATAGCTACGCCTGATGCTAAGGCATTGACCTGTTTCAAAACAGAACAAAATCGGAAAGCACGTACCTGACCCGGCGTGGTTATAAAGACAATGCTGGCATCTTCTCCAATGATCTCCTCCACATTTTCCCTTTCCCTTCCGTGTGGAATGACGAATATCGGCCTCACCCCTCTGTTTCGATTTTACATCAAGGCAATCGCGTCAAGCAATGTCTCCTTTTCATATACCCTGTTTCTTTAAAGTCCCTCTTGCCAGAGGAAGTTCAATGGCCCTTTAACACTATGTATTGAGAGGCTTGATTTTTAACTTTTCTATTTAGTTAGATGATAACTGGGTTCGACTCTCCACGAAATTTTCAGTTCATACTATCTTCAAGCATAGAAGTTACATTCTGGTTAACCGGGATAGTCAGCAGAACTGACTCTGATCCTGCAGCTTCAGGTAGAACTGTTTTCTCGATTATACCATAGTTTGAGTCATAGAAAACATCATAATTCATCCATTTAAGCAGCGAAAGAAAATCTAAGTGATTACCTTATACCCTCGGCGATTTCAGCCCAAACTGTCAGTGGCAGTAAGCTGTCGGTGTCCCCTTTGGACTGCATTGAAGCCTTTGAATCTGATTCTAGCCCATGAATCACGATGTACTTCCCCTTCTCTGCTCCGGCGTTCTTGACCTTTCCTTCTACAACCTCCTTCAGCTTCTTCGAGATAGAAACCTTTAGTGGCGGAACTGGATGTCTCGGCACACTGCGGAAGGGTCTTCCTAACCAGTCCACCATTTGTTGATACCTAAAGTTGCAAAATGCCTCATCAACCGTTCTTTTCTTCACAGGGTTGTTTCGCCTTATCACTATCCGAATGCCCAAAAAAAAAAAAAAGAGAGCTTAATTTGAGAGTCTCACATGTTGTATCCACCCTCTGAAAGATTGGCAGTTTCAGCCGTGAAAGTCTCGGATAGAAGTAGTCCCGCTCCTGCAGCATTCACATTGGGATAAACGTAGCTGACTCGATCGCGGGCAGACGTCATGAACAAGAAAGCTGCGTGGCCGAGCCCCGCCAGTTTAGTCGACAAAACCATGTCGTAATACCTGCTCTGCAAGTGCAGAGGGAAACATTATAAGAGTTGGGTGAGCATTCAGTCCTCGCAAGACAGTTGCAGCTAAGAAACCTGTGTGTTACATGTAAACATCTTCCATTTATCACTACGATACACAGTTTTTTTCTACGAATGGTGCTCATCGAGTCGCCGCGATGGATTAGTTTATCAGTCAACATATCTGGAGACACCGGCTCAGGAGAAAAGTACAGACAATGCACCACATTCCCAGCACCCGTTCGTTATCTGTTTGTTGGACGAGGGTTAAAGAGGCAAATGAAGTTATGATCTTGACCTTAAGCAATCCGATCATGTCCGTGTACTCCGCAGGCTCGGGGAAGTCTTGGTCGGGGTCATATGCATCAGCCCACCTCACATTCTTGTTCAGCTCGTAAGTCTGCTTCCCCCTCGCCGACGCAACCACATCCACCTGGACCCCCGGGTACCTATCTTTGATCAACTGTATCGCCGGAAAGAAGAGCAGATTCTCGTACACGCCGCCGGAGATCACGCAGCAGCACCTTCTCACATCCCCCCTCACCTTCAGCGCCAGGCCCGCGATCTCCACGTTGTATCCCATCGGGAACTTGAGGAACCCGTACGGGCTGTCCGGGTTGTCGGGTGGCCTAGGGTCCTCTTCCTGCTTGCCGTCCGCGAACAGCGACCCGTATTCTATGTCCGGGTCCTCACCGTCGTCGAAAGGGTCGAGCCACGGGTTCTTCTTCTTGGCATGAGTCGGTTGTGCGGCACTCTGCTTTCTTGTGCACAACGGAGGCTGCTCGAAGTGGGTGGGAAACGAGGGCTTGGTGAGGTGAGGCGATGGTGAGACTGAGCTTGGGTTTGTCAGGAATGGCGAGAGAGAATTTGGGAACAGAGAAGTCGCAGCAGCCATGATCGAGCTTTGAAGTTGTATCAGAACTCTGCTGTTCTGCAGTTGGGGTTCACCCAAGTAGACGTTGGGATTTCAACGAGTGGAAGATGGTTGGATAAGTGGGGCCCTCAAGTTTGTTTTCGCCACCGGCTTTCGTCCAGACCCGGATTCGACCGGGTCGGACCAAGCACTCCAAAGTTCAAACCAGATCCCCTCAAATGTTTGTGACGTGGCACTCCTTTATTGGCTCCCCCTCCCCCTCTCTCTCTCTCTCTCTCACCTGACTGATACGTTGCTTTCTCGCACAAAGGTCCACTCAAGTTCACATTCACGAAGAAGGGTGTGAAGGCTCGCTCTTCTTCTCCCACTGGCTTCCCACGATTTTCTCTCCATTTTCCCTCACTTTTCCCACGCTTTCCCTCTCCAATCGGCACCACCAGGAAAAAGTGAAGCACGCGATTTTCACCATCCCCCGACCTTTTCGCGAACCTCCACCGCTCGCGACACAGCTCAGCTCCGGCACCATTCACCATTTCCTCCAAATGCAGCTTGATTCGGCATCTTTCGCTTGAACGCCAGGTCCTGAACTCTTCCTTTCAGCTCTCAGCGACGAGCTTTGAGCGTCTCTTTTCGCATTCTTCTTATCCGCCTCGGTTTGGAGCAATTAGCCTCGTCCCTGCCCTAAGGTCGCTGCTTCACTGTCCGTACGGAGGTAATCGGGGAGAAAAGTTTGGGTGATAAGTCATTGTCAGTAAGTAATCAATTGAGGATAGATTCAAGTTTTTTAGCATCGACTTGCTAAAATGTGCTTGAAATTGATCTGAATATCTTGTGCAAATTAACTGTGGAGAGAGAGAGAGAGAGAGAGAGTGTGTGTTTTGCAATGTCATTCCCTCCACGTGTGCGTTCGACGAATGTCATAGAGCCAGAGATTCGACCAGTGCTGAGACCATCTGCAAACAATGCTCCAATGGCCAATACCAACGCTTTGAAACCTGCCTCGAAGCCCAGCAAGAAACCTGATAAGCCGCCACAGAAATCAGAGCCTAAGGACAACAACAGACTTTCCACTTCACCCGTCTTGCAGAAGTCAGGCGCTGCTACACTTCTGCAGCACCAAGAGATGGTGATGGGGCCAAAATTGGCAAGGAGTGCTTCATGTTCGTCTGATGCTTCATCGTCTGATTCATCACAGAGTCGGACATCAAGCGGGAGGATGTTTACAGGGAGGAGGACAAGTGTCATGGTGAGGAAGAAGAAATGTAGTGTGAAGGCAGACCGACCTGATAGTACAGAGGTAGACACGCTTGAAAAGGTTGGTGATGATGGTGGGTTAGTTGAATCCCTGGATGCTCTAGAGGTCAAGAAAAGATGTAGTTGGGTCACGCCAAATACAGGTATGGTTGATATCTTTACAATGTACTGAGAAGTAATTGTGGTCTGCAACTGACAACTTTTGCTTATATGTGCGAAGATTGTGCATGGTCTTTTTATGCTTAGGAGATCTCAAGGTGGAATTGGGTTTGCATTGGTCAAATGTTGTATTTGATGAGTATCACTATAGCATAACCTTTAACTTAAGAAAACATAATGGAGTTAATACATTTGAGACGTTGTACACAACTAGGGGTGTTGCTTTCCTTTCTGGTATGGTGCGCGGGTATGTCCGAGCACATTTATGCCCAGTTGGAGGGCTCTTTTGCCTAGAAGAAAAAAATGTTCTATGCATCTTCAATTACAAATGGTGTTCTAAGGGATGACATTGATCTAAAACTTTAACTGATAGCTTTGAGTAACGGCTTATGAAGTCCATTAATGGCAAACTATTTGTTGGACCCTCAATTAGTGCTTCCACATCTCAAATGTATTGTGATTCAAAATGTAGATTAGCCTACCAGGAAACAGAGTCACTTATTATTAGCTTGAGTTACAAATTAAGCATAGGAGGATTTTCAGGAAAATGAATTTTCGCTGGACAAAAGATGAGCAGATTATGGGTATGTTTGAAATAATTGTTTACCTGAATAGAGCTAAAATTAAAAATCACAAGGAGAAAAAACTTAATATATATTTACATAGAAAAATACGGCTCTACATATGAATAAACTATCACCGTCATTTCTTAATAAACTTTTTCCTCATTTTTAGACAATTATCCAAGTGCTAGCAACTTTTATGCTTCAGAATTGTAGTGGTAACTCAGAAAAGAAGGATATTACCACCCTTAATCACCAGGCCTCAGCTGCTTCCTTTGAGTGAAGTTGCTTGTTGGGAGCCTGAAGTAATCACCTTGATCAGGGCCTTGAATGAAATATACTTGCATGCCTCATCAAATGTGGGTGACGACGTGGGGTTTAAGTGACTGAAAGGTCAACTGGATAACTTCTGTAAATCGGTTGCTGAACAGCATTAGGAGTCAGTGTCTTTTGCTGTCTTTTCAATAATACTCTGGAAGGAGTTATGATTGCACCGGTTCCATGGGATGATGTAACAGGAGGAGTTCAGCCTGTGTCATTTTTATGTTACTGTGGAAGATGATCAATTGACACAGAGTAAAGTACAAAATGATAACATCAACATCAACATCACATTTATCACAAACTAGTTGGGGTCGGCGGTCGATGAACCCAAAAATAAATAAAATAAAAACAAGACCGATGAGGGAAAGAAATAATTATATAAAAATAAATATATGAAAATAAAAAATATATAAATATAAATAGAGAAAAATGACTAAAAGGGACAATCTGGAGTATAGGAATTCTGCCCTTCCACAATGCAAAAAGCTTTTCTCCACTCTATCCCAAGATAAACCGTAATCTATTACTCACTTCATTAAATCTTGTTTTTCTACTTTCTTCCAAGTAAGTTTCGGCCAACCTCTCCCTTTCTTCATGTCATGTTCTCGGTAACAAACTTCTGTTCTTATCGGAGCATCTAGAGATCTTCGAGGAATATGCCCAAACCATTTCAATCTATATTCTCTCGTCTTTTCTGCCACCGGTACTACTCCAACTTTTTGTCGAATATGTTCATTTCTTATCTTATCCATTTTTGTATGACCACACATCCACCTTAACATCCTCATTTCCGCTGTTCTCATTTTATGCTCATGTTGTCTTTGTATTGGCCAACATTCAGCTTCGTATAGCATTGCAGGCCTTATTGATGTTCTATAAAATTTTCCTTTTAGCCTAAGGGGAATTTTGCGATCACACAAAAACCATGATGCACTCCGCCATTTTATCCAGCCTGCTGTGATTCTATGATTTACACCCTCATCAATCTCTCTCCTCTTTTGCAATATTGATCCCAAATATCTAAAAGCATAGTTCTTAGGTATCTCCTGTTCGAGCATATTCACGGATTCTTGATCTCCTCTTGTCGTGTCGAACTCATACTTCATGTATTCGGTCTTACTTCGACTAACGTAAACTCTTTAGACTTCAACGTACTTCTCCACAATTCTAATTTAGGGCTTACCCTAGCCCTAGTCTCATCAATAAGCACAATATCATATGCAAATAGCATACATCACGGCACCTCATCTTGGATATCTTTTGTTAGCTCATCCATAACTAGGGAAGGACTCAAAGCAAAACCTTGGTGTAAGTCTACTGTGATTGGAAAATAACTTGATGTGCCATTACAAGCCTTCACACATGTAGTAACACCATCATGCATATCCTTGATTGCCTCTACATGCTTTGAAGATACTTTTTTCTTCTCAAGAACTCACCACGGAACCTTTCTTAGAATCTTGTCATATGCCTTCTCGAGATCAATAAACACCTTATGTAGGTCCTTCTTTTTTTTCTCGGTATCTCTTTATCAACCGTCGTATAAAAAAGATAGCCTCCATTGTAGATCTTCCTGGCATAAATCCAAATTGGTTCACAAAGACCTTGGTCTCTATTCTCAAACGATGCTCAATAACTCTCTCCCACAACTTCATTGTACGGCTCATAAGCTTAATGCCTCTATAGTTAGAACAATTCTGGATATCCCCCTTGTTCTTGTAAATAGGCACAAGCATACTCTTCCTCCATTCATCAGACATCTTATTAGTTTGGAGAATCTTGTTAAAAATGTTAGTCAATCAACTTGTTGCCACATCCCCTAAGCATCTCCGCACTTCAATAGGGACACCATCGGGTCCCAATGCTTTACTAGTCTTCATCTTCTTTAATGTCTCCTTAACTTCATGCGCTTTATTCTACGCACAAACCTTCTGTTCAAATCATCAGAAGTATCCTCCAAATCTACCTCACTTCTATCGCTCTCTTCATTAAAAAAACTTGTTAAAATAGCTCATTCATCTTTCCTTAACTCTTGCATCTCTTACTAAAGGTTTTTTATTTTCATCCTTTATGCATCTAACCTGTGTCAAGAGTAAAGTACAAAATGACATGCCCATAAAAGTTATCAGCCCTTCACATCCACTTTAGATGTTCTTATATTGCAAGGAGGGAGTATGTCCAACTTTCAAGACTATATAAAGTAGAAGATAACACTAGTTTTCATTGTATTTCCAATAGAATATGTTTAACACAATCTATTGAGAGAATCTTGGATGATCACTCCCTTCAATAAGATTTTTTCAACCTACTCCATGAATTAGGCATCAGTAGATCTACGAGAACTCTACATTTCCTTATTACATATGACGGTGGATAGAGTTTAACGGTCCTTGGATCACAGCTTAAGTTAAATGAATTTTCTGGTACATGATGTCCTTTTGGGAATAACTCGCGCATTATTTGTCACTTGTTCTGGTGTATGTACTAAAAGGTGGATGGAAGCTTGTTGCAGATTTAGCGGTAATATGGAGATATAGAATTTGTTGAAGTATATCTAAGGATATTAGTCAGTATGTGATCATAATAAGGAAATTAGGGTTTTGTTAGCGCTTCTCATGCTCTAAAACTACAGCAATCTTATGTACTCTTTCATTAAGTTATTGAGTAAGAATGTAGCCATTGTTATTTGCATGGAATCAGAGCCAAACCCTAGCTTTATCTATCTTCTTTTTGTTAGTCTTGAAAAAAAAAAAAACCCTTTTTACTCTGACACTGAGACTACCCCCATTCGTCGTTCCAAGTCCTTTGCTTTTTGGACACCAATCTCTATCTTCGAGAGCAGCCACAACCAATCATCTTCAAGAGTAGCCACAATTCAAGATCAATTGACATTTGGATGAACTTGAGGGTGTTATTGGGCCAAGTTTAATTGCAATTCAATTAAGAGAACAGACAGTTTTATCAGTCCAAGTAGGCTGCATTCCACTATTTAATTGACTGTACAGACTGCCTTCGTTTCTAGCTTGCAAAACAGCTTTCCTTCGCAAATACCCATAGTAGAAACTTCCTTCTGTTGATGTTCTCATAACCAAATTCCTCCTCAAATGTGGATCTCTCTCTCTCTCCCCGCGCACACACTTGCATGCTTGTTTGTTCACAAATGGACAAACCGACCCAATAAATTCAAATACAACACTCGACGACTAGGATACGCAAATTTAAAAGTTCAAAGAAGCAATGAAATTGTTTCTATATCTTGAATCAAGATTGTTTTAATGAGCCGAGTCTTCAAAAATTGAATTCCACAAAACCAATTTACACAAAGAAACTGTTTGTCACCTGAAATTTTCCCTGGGCTTATGCCTTGTCCTTCTACCATCACATTTGGCTGGTTCAACACATTTTGGCATTCTTTTGATGATATATTGCACCTGAAAATTTCTGCTCTGTTGATGGATAACTGTTTGTTCTTTTGCTTTGACACCACATTTGGCACAAGTATGATTTACTTACATTGGTAGGACTTGTGTGAATGTTTATTTTTGCTTCTGTTGCTTCTTAGCAATTTTCATCTTTACTTTTGTTCGAACAACTTATTAAATACTTAAGACTTTATAACCATCAAATTGCTAAAAGGATTTCTTCAACAGATTTTTGCATGTTATTTGTTCACTTTGTAATTTGCTCTCGATTATTCATCACTCTATCGCATAAGCAAAATTTACTGTTGTAGTTAAGTTTCTCCCATTTAGAAAGACCATCATGATCCTAGTACTTTTCTCCTCCTTTAAATTCTCCAAGGTTCTGTCCTTCCGGGAATTCCAATCCCTTCTATCAATTCTTTGCTGCTGAGAAAGGAGCTAAACAAAAGCGGTTTTTGGAAAAGACCGTCTTGAAACCAATTAAAGAAAATCGTTCACGTGCATGGGGCCTGAGGAATTTGACTATACTATAGGCCTAATCTCAAAATCGAACCATGTAAGTACTTCTTATTGTCTTCAGATCCCTATTTGCAACTGTGTAAGCTCTGTTGATGGAATTTTATGGTGGCTTGTAGCTGTAAGTAATTTGTTACGTGCTTACTGTGCGTGTTAAATGTGTCATTAGAGGGCTGACTTACTAAACATTGCTTTTTACGATCAGCTGATTATGGATGCATAAAGAAGGACGTTGCATTTGTTGACTAGGTGGATGAATGAAAGTGTTCAACGCACTTTTTAAGCTAGGATTGACAATGAAGTGCTATTAGTACATGCATAGTAAGGGCTTGACCATGCCAATCAACAGGAGACTCTTTCACACGACGTTTTGGACTATGACTTTTCATTTCTTTGGCCATGAACACGTGCTAGAATGTAGATGCATGTGCTCATGCAGTTTTGGAGTATATGTTAGGATCGATGCATAGTTGCAACGAAGTAAAACAAGCGAGAAAGAGAAAATTGAGACACGAGATTTTATCTCGGTTCATCCTTAAACTAGGGCTATGTCCATCAGAGGATTCCGCTATAATTAGCCCCTCGCACCTCTCATTATATCAATCAATTACAAGTGAAAAAGAGTATATAGCAGTAGTTATTCATAAGCCCAAACTACTGATAAAAAATTACGGGCTTAAATCATAAAAGTCCGCTGGTGTCCAGGGGGCCCCCGCCTACTCAGCGTGGAGCGGGACCCACGTGCTTTCCTGTCGCAAGAAAGTATGAACATCCCAACAGTATATACACATATAAGAGGCGGTTTTCCTTATAAATTGTGTACAGGCAGCTATACGTCCTTGGTGTTCTTCAATGTGCCGTTATTTCAGTCCTTTACATATCTGGAATTCTGACCATATCTACTCCTTTTTCATGTGTTGAGTAGATCCTAATTATGCTGCTTTTCATGATGAGGAATGGGGTTTCCCAGTTCATGACGACAGGTGCCTACCTATCTGTTGCTATACTTCCAAAATTATCTTTGGTCGCTTTCGCATGGTTTCTGACCATTCCTGACATCTTGCAGGAGATTATTTGAATTGCTCTGCTTATCAGGTGCTTTAGCTGAACTTGCATGGCCAGCCATTCTTACCAAAAGGCATATTTTTAGGTAAAAATCAACTCAATCTAATATCTATTGTGCCTGGCGATTTCATTATTGAAGAGTAGTTATCGAGTTTACACTGCTTTAGCTTTTCACAAAATGAGGAACACAGGGTGTCAAGGATACTATTTGAGTTGGCTGACTTCACGGTCATATGCTTGTGATCAGGGAAGTTTTCTCGGACTTTGATCCAGTCTCCGTATCAAAACTAAATGAGAAAAAGGTAACTGCACCAGGAAGCCCTGCCATTTCATTATTATCGGAGCCAAAACTGCGAGCTATCATAGAAAATGCACGTCAGATGTGCCAGGTAGTGACCTTTTCTCCATGTTCTGTAGTCATTTCTTACTTTTCGTATATTGTGTTGAAGTTGTTGTTGTTGTTGTTGTCCCACATTGCTTGTGGATGAGTGTTGTATGCTCTTTATATTCATGTAGTCTCCTTCCACCTAATAGCTTAAGCTTTTGGGTTGGACTTTCTAACATGGTATCAGAGCCAGTGTTATTCCTTTCCGCGTATGTGAACCCACCCGATTAGTTAATTTCCACGTGCAGATTGCTTGTACGTGAGAGGGGGTGTTGAAGTTGTTGTTGTTGTCCCACATTGCTTGTGGATGAGTGTTGTATGCTCTTTATATTCATGTAGTCTCCTTCCACCTAATAGCTTAAGCTTTTGGGTTGGACTTTCTAACATATTGCAAATGGCATACTGAGGGTTTTTCTCTGCAACGTTCAAATCTCTAGTAATGGGGAGACATATTCTTGACTTTGTGGCCTCTCCTGAGAAAGGGTCTTCCCATGATACAACCTTTCTTTCACGTTGAAAGTTCCATCATGAATATTCAAGCCGCAATTTATTACTCCAAGCAAGAGAAAGATTCACAAGAATTATATGAATATGCTTTGAATATTTCAAGCTTAACTGCTGAACCGTTTCTTCTTCCTTTTTTTTTTCTTTTCACTTAAGTTTTTGGTTCTTAATTGATAATGCAGGTAATCGAAGAGTTCGGATCCTTTGACAAGTATATATGGAACTTTGTAAACCACAAACCACTTGTCAGCCACTTTAAGTATTCCCGTCAAGTGCCTGCGAAAACTTCAAAGGCGGAGTTCATAAGCAAAGAATTGATCAAGAGAGGGTTCCGGAGTGTCAGCCCCACAGTTGTCTATTCATTCATGCAGGTTGCTGGATTAACTAACGACCATCTTGTTAGTTGCTTCAGATTTCATGAGTGCATCGCGCTCGCAGAAGCTCGGGAAAAAGATGACAGAAATGCTAAGGACGGAAAAAAATCTGGTGAAACAAGTGGTCTGATACTGCCAAGAGCGAAGGAAGAATCATCTTCCCCTCTCAAGTAATTAAGATGGATTTCCAGCCATTGTAATTTTGTCTGATGACCAGGCAGGTCGATTGTGTAAAATCATTGTCTCTAGGGGCCACTAGCTGTTGTATCACTCTCTTGAGATCTTATCTGGTATGACTTATTACCGCGGGGTTCTAATTGAGATGACTCGTATTCAGCAATTATTGAACAGCAATTATTAAACAGATTGCTCTGTAGTGGATGTCTCTATACTAATTCCTGACTTGTCTTCATCCCCCAAAAAAAAAAAGTTCAAAAGTCTATAGGGAAAATTTGCAGCGCTTAGCTGTTTCCATTCTCAATTTTGTCATTCGGGCTGTGTATTGCGCGGTAATTGTTGTCCTTAATGACCATGCGCCATCTGATTGTGCAGCTCATGGATCTGTGCTTTCCTTCTCCGGTAGAAAAGAACTCCTTTAAAGGAGACAACCGAACGCATAAATCTCCTTAAAGGGTAAAACCGAATAGATAGATCGTTGAAAACCATGCTTGGAATCTTGTATATACGCTGAGCAATTGCTCCAGCTTATTCAGAGGTTTCTATTATCCAATAACAAGGTTCCTGAGCTAATCCATGAAACGCCTACAAAATACCTATTTCTTTTTCCCTATTACAGGAGCTTTCCCATTCTCCTGCTTGTCCTATCTAAACTGCAAACATGAAAATCAGGATATTTCCTCCACTTGTCTTCACTCTTTGGCAAAGAGAAGGAACAAGACTTGCATGTCGTGCTGAGTTGGAAGTTGCACCCACTTTTCCACGAACTTGTTTTCCCAATCTGAATCTTATTGGCATGGGGACCGGTTAGAGCCCCTTCCTTCAAAAATAGCCCCCCAGGAAGTCAAGAAAAGCAAGCCACACGTGACAAAAGAAACAAAAGGCAAAGACCAGTTCTTTCAACAAGTTTTGGAAGATGACTCAAACAGCCCACCACTTGAGTTGGACTGCTTGGACTAGACTGTCCAATTTGAGCAACTTGCTTCCGAAATCTTGGATGACATCTTCCAGCTTAGCAGAACAAATTTTCCTCTTCTTTGTTTGTTTTTTTTTTCCTTAGTCTTTCACTTTCGATACATTTACAGGGCAAAACCAACACCTAGAGACCCCTACTCGTTTTTTCACCATTTCCCGGGAAGATTCTGGTGGAAGATCCTCCCTGAAATGGCTGCAGCCAGGGCAGCGGTGAAGCCGGGGTCTTTCGTGAGGGACGAGGCCATCTGCTCCACCAGAAACCTTTGGATTTCAGGCGACTCTGTCTTGGGTTTTAAGGCGGTTTTGTTGCTGTTGCTGTTGTTGCTGTCGTCGTTGCTTTGGGAATCGATGGGGGACTTTGATTTGGTGAGGTCGAGAGTGATGGTGGGTCCAGATGAGTTGGGCGCGGCTGAGCAGGGCACTGATCCAATGGTCATGGACCTGCTTGAGCCTGAGGGTTCGTCCATCTGAGTTGCATGGTTGTGTTCACCTTCATATGTAGCTACCAGAACAGATTGGTCCTCAGCACTCCTTTGCACCTGAAGAGCCAAATTCAAGCAAGAAACCATCAGATTCTGTCTGACATGTAATAACAATATATAAGCATAAACATAAGACACTCTTTCAATGTCCCAATTGCGGAGGAACTACAAGTCTATAAGAAATTTGTTTAATTTGGACCTACCTTCTTCTTGACTGGGCAGCTTGGAGCAAAAGAGCACTTGAAGTAAGCCCTAGGACATGGGTTGTCTCTGGTCACCTTCTGACCATATTTCCTCCACTGATACCCATCTTTCACTATCTGCAACAAGCATACACAAAAACATAAATTAGTTCATGAATCAGCCATCAATGATATGCAGCTCTAAATTAGCCATGACTGAAGCGAACTCAAGGGCTTACCAGGCTAGTGTCAGATGCTTCGGTCCTCACATAGACCCTTGAGATTTTAGCCGTGATCTTTTCCTCCCTCGGTTTCTTAGAGGAGTCTTCGTCTGTTGAGCTGCTCTCGGAAGCACCATTTGTAAGCATGTTAACGTTGTTATCGCCAATGTTGTTGCTGCTGTCACTTTTCCTCTTCTTGGAGGGGCTGAGCTCCTTGTCAACATTCTTGCTCATGTAATCCATCACTTGGCTTCTCAGTGTATTGTAGTTCTCACACATGACAGTCAGCATCTGTGTGAGCTTCTTGTTCTCAGCACTCACCCTATTCAGTTCCTCAACTAAAGCACCAGTCTGAACAAAGAGGCAACACAAAAGAAAAAACAACAAAACCTAATCAATCTTTTGTAGGAATTCATAACTGAACATGAGGCAACCCACAAGTCAAGTTTGTGTTCATTCATTACAAGAAAGAGAAGTTCATGGACTCACATTAATTTCTTCTTTGACAGAGGTATTCAAACCCAAATCCATGAAGTTGCTCTCTTGCGGCTCTCTCTTCTGGAAGCGAAAACACGAATAAATCTCAATCGAACCAATTCGAGAAACTGATGGCTCAGCTTCCAACTTTGAATCAGAAAGGCTAAAAAAAGGAGGTAACTTTCCACATACCGGAGCTTCATCAAGAACCCTGAGCGGCTTAATATTGAGATCCAGTGAAGTGCTAATGCAGGAAGAATAATCCATAGCGGGAGGCGGTTCCAAGAACTGTCTTCAACCAAACTTAGCTCGAAAAAGCAAATCTTTTTTTTTTTTGCCTTTTTCCCTGTTTTTTTTCTTTCCCCTTTCTTGATCAGCTAGCTGTAGCCGGGCTTTCCTCAGATTTGACCCAGAAGCAAAGAAAGACTCGAGACGCCGAATTGTGTCAAATTGACCGGAGTGAGCAGCAAATATATAGAGAAGAAAGAGAGAAGGGGAAAGAGGGAGGAAGCAGCACGAGGTCTGGTGGGGGGAGAGCGAGAAAAGGAAAGAGATAAGGAAGAAGATGAGAACGTCAGACAGGAGCTGGCTGTCACGAGCTTATTATGCTAAGCTGTGTCTGGGCGATTAACTATATATAATCTGTACAGCACAGGCAACGATGTTCAAATGATGACGACAGAAGAGAGTAAAAAAAAAAAAAACAACATTTTGTTATTAAGAAATGGATGAAAAGATTGGCGTGCCGCAGGAGAGGGGGGGGGGGGAGAGAGAGAGAGAGAGAGAGAGAGGTCGGTCGAGAGTTGAAAGGCAAGAGAAGAAATTCAAAGTCAAGACGGGAGCGCCCACCAGGCAAGGCAGGTACAAAAAAAGTGAAAAATGGTGGCAAGCACACGTACTCTCTCTCTCTCTCTCTCTCTTGTTTATTCGCCCGAACTTCTATGTTGACCCGTTGCTCTTTGGCTTCTTACCCTTTCTCGAAGACGAATTCTCCCTTTTTAATATGAATATTAAGTGACTGCTTCTATTACCCTCCGCCACCCTCCGCCCGTAACTCTCCCTCTCCCGCCCTCACGGCAGCAATTTTCGACCTAAATCACCTAAAATAATTACATTGACGAGAGAAAAGTGCCCAAAAAAAAAAATCGCAAATTCATTGTATTTATACTAATTCAAGCGAACTTAGTCATAATCACGAGTTTGTATCGATTCAGTGCATCTAGCCAATTTAGGCTAAAAATCGCTAACGTGAACGATAACGATTCTACGTGGCATGATCAACATTGATGTCGACATTTTTTTTTTGTAATTTTTTTTTCTTCCATTCTCTTTCTGCAGGTGGCCAGTTGCAGGCCACAAGCCATGGCCAGCAAGGGTAGGCCTCGCCTAGGCAAAGGCAAGCGCTGGTGAGGCCCCTCTTGCCAAATCCAGCGAGGCCGACCTCGCGCGATTTACGTAGGCCTCGTCGGTTCTTGCCTAGGCGAGGGCGAGTCCTGATGAGGCCGCCTTACCCTAGGGGGGGTCATACTCACCAATACTCGCCCTCTCCTAGGCCAGGCCAGGTTACGACCTTTGGTCGGTGGTTGACTACCAGCTACTTGACAGAAGAGAAGGCAAAGAAAAAATTGAGAAAATATTCAAAACAAAAAGATATAAAAATGTCCAGGTCGGCACCGGCTGTACCACATAGGATAGCTGGCATCAACCTCAGCAACTTTCCACCTAAATTGACCGAATTAATACCAATATGAAAAGTCTTATGATTGAATTGGCTCAACTTAAATGTTTATGATTAAATTGGTATAAATACAATAAGTTTAGAACTTTTTTGGCATTTTTCGCAAATTATCAAAAGATTTAGAATTAAATTGGCCGCCGTACCATAGATTTAGGACTTTTTGGATAATTATTCCTCTCATTAACTATAGGGGCAATAAAGAAGGAGATGGGGAGAGGGGCGTGTGGTGAGAGAGAGTGAGGGGAGAGAGAGAGAGAGAAACAAATGCTAAAGAAACTCTTATTTCTATGAATTCTTAGCACTTATTCGTAATCTTTTTGATAATGTCATACGTACTAATATAGGACTACACCATCGATATGTTAAGTGAACTCGTAAAGTGCAAAGGAGTTGTATTGGGAATAGAGTACCAAACAAGTTCTAAATTTATTATATTTGTATCAATTCAGTCTTAAACATTTCAATTGGACCAATTTAGTCATAACCTTTTTGGCATTGATAATAATTCAGTCAATCCGACCAATTTAGGTCAGAAATCACCGACGTGAATCCCGATCATCCTATATGACATCACCAGCATTGACGTAGATATTTTTTAATGTCAGTTCTTGATTTTTTTTTTGTCATTTCCTTATGGACTGAACTGGTATCAATACAAAAAGGTTTAAGACTAAATTAGTACAATTGAAATGCTTATCACTAAATTGAAATCGATTCAAATATGTTTGAGACTTTTCCCCAATTGTATTAAATTTATGCCAATTTTGTAAGTCAGACTTAACATACCAAGCATATTTCGTATCTACTTGAGCAACTCTTGGATGTCGACGAAATAAGTACCTCCACCAAATGATCTAGGAGGAATTTATTATTGTTTCTTTTCTGTCGGCTGGAAGATTGTTCTTTCTCTTGTCCAATCTCAACGCCAAAAAAAAAAAAATTGTTGTTGTACGGCAATGGCTATGGCTATGGCTATGTAGTTGGAGTTGTTATCTGCCTCTTTGGATGCTTCTATTAGCCACGTTTTTCGCACCTTTTCCACGTTCCAATATCAATACATTCCTAATTGTATAATTAGTGTGGTTGAGGTGAAGAATAAAGAAATGACAGTCTACAAAATATTTCGGAGAAAGGCTATCCATCATGTGCTTCGCATGGATCAAAAAAATTAGTGGGGACATCACTTTATCTTGATCTCCTAACTTATGTGTGAATTCCAGCATTCCTTCCTATGTTGTTCCAGAAAATTTCACCTTTAATCCAGACCCAAAGAGCCTGTTTCCTCAATCAACATGTATGTTCGCAAAAATTCCTTTCACCCAGGAACTTTTCGAGCCACAGACATGAGAGAAAATCAATGGAACTCCCATAAGTATCCCCTAGAAGCACCTCAGCAAATTGAACAATTTTGAAGCCGAGACCTAAGGAGGCTTAGGTGATCCATATTGTACCATGTATTGCCAACGTCCACCGTCTTCTCCTAGTGGGCTAACTGTGGGATCTCCATCAAGATACCTCTGATAAATAGAATAAATAATCTTAAATCGCACAGCGGCCAATTAGTCCTAAACTTTTTAATTGTGCCAATTTGGTCCTAAATATTTTGACGATTTATTAATTTAGTTCTAAATTTTTCGACTGTGTCAACTTAGTCCTAAATCTTCTGAAGTTTTTCTTATTTAGTCCTAAACCTTTTGAAGCCTTACTAGTTTAGCCTAAAATCTATATCGGCAGAAAGGACTACATTGACAAATTATCAAAAGGTTTAGGACGACAAATCACAAAAAAAAAGAACTAAATTAGCACAAATGAAAGGTTTGGAATTAATTTTACAAATCATTGAAAAGTATATGACTGAATTGATAGCAATGCAATATATTTAGGGCTTTCATTTCTCTTTTTCAGTCGACCCTTGGAATCGCACCAAGCCCTTAAGAGGTGCATGCCAAAAATTTTATTCCATTCATCTTGGGAGGACTTTCCCTCTTCTTTTCTTTTCTTTTGTTTTGCACTTTCATCACTGTTGAAGCGAACAGTAGGCGCGCATTCTGAAAACCCGTCGTCCTGGGGAGAAAGCGAAATTTTACCCGTTTTAGAAATTAGGGTTTGGTTGGGCCTTCGCCTTCCCTCAGCACATTAACTGAACTGAGTCTCTCTCACGTTCGCAAAAACACATTCGATGCATCAAAGACCGAGGAGAGGACCCAAGAGAAGAAAAGTTCCGTTTGGACTCGGATTAGAATAAACCGATACACAACATTTTACGTCTTAAGAAATGGCAAGAAGCACGCCGAACCCTATAAGAAGACGCCGGCCTTTCATGCGACTTTATTGATTTTGTCCGCCATATCATCTGCAGAATCCATCCTCGTCACGTCGCGAGCCGCTCAACGGGATGCCTAAACGCTCGACCTTCAAGTAACTCGAGCCGAGCATAAGGTTAATAATCTCGACAATACTCATCTAAAGCGGCTCGCGGGCGTGTTTGGCTCGCCGCCTTCGAATTGCGTTACGTACGTACGAACATAACGAAGGAAACACAAACGTGCAAGGAGAAACCCCATTTAGGGTTAGGGATTAATGGGTCATGACTTCCCCTCTAAATCAATCAAATTAAGATAATCTTAACCCATTCTTAGAAAACAAGGGGGGGAAAAAAAAGTCAGCACCTAACCCTAAAGGACAGAGACTCAAACCACTGGACCAAAGACCAAAAATTTCCTTACTTTACTGGTAAAACCTAATGGTCAGTCCACTGAACCTGCAAGATTCGTCCATCGTGTTCTCATTCATGAACCGGTTCCTCTTCCTCTTCTTCTTGTCCTCCTCCTCCTCCTCCTCCTCTCTTTTTGTGTCCACGTCCACTTAATCACTTGACCAATTCGAGACGACATGCATTAACCCCTGAACGAAAAGTTCCCACGTCTGGAAATTCTATTCTCGGCCGTCCTCCTGGTCCAACCTCTGTTCAATCAAAACCCATTTTGGACCGATTCTCGGATAGAGAGAACGGGACGAATACGTGCTGGAAAACCGTAGGACCCCCTCTCCTGGCGAACTTAGAAAATAGAAAAAGAAAAAGGGGAGCAACGTGAGGATTTGGGATAGGAAGATCGTCGTCGCTTTTGGAAAAAAGAAGAAGGATTTGTTTTAAAAAAAAAAAATTAAAGCCAGCAGCGACGGCGACAACGAGCGAGCACGAGGTTCTGACCTCGCCGGGACGACCGAAAAATTAAAAAATTTTCTCTTTTTTGTCGTCGCCTTTTGTCGGCCCAATGAACTTGAACTTGAACTTGACAGAAGAAAAGAATTCGTGTTTTACTGTTTCTACTTTCTTGTCGCTTATGAGTTATAGGCATATATGCACCTAAATGTAAATGCAGGACGAGAGAATGATAATAGTAAGCAAAAGCGCCATCGTGCACGCAACCTAAGATAAACTTACTTTATTCGATCTATATTTTTTGTCAATACTATATTTTATGTGAATGCGGAAATGCTTTCCTCACAAATTATTTCTTATTCACACATCAACACCATACATCACTCATTAATTAAAAAATCGCAGAGTCAGGACCAGAATTGTCAGGGTAGCAGCTCCATATGTAAATTATAAGATGACTTTGCGAGCCCTTTTTTTTTTATATGGGCACTTTCAATTATACCATTTTGTTCAAGGATACTGTTTTTTTTTTCTTTTTTTTTTTTGTCGAAGTTCGTGATTGAGTGGCATTAGGGTTGGCTTTGCGGTAAAGACACGTGTGGAATATTATTTCAAGAGTTTAGGTTCTTTGTCGGTTTTGATTTCTTCCGGAGAATAAAAGGTACCAAATAAGAGTCTTGCCAAAGTCAACAGGACAAGGGTGGGCGTGTCTGAACAAGTTGAATCGTGGGGAAAGGTGCATGAAAAAAAGCGGAGCAAAACTTTGACACGGATTGTTCATTATCCGGACATTGAAAAGGATACGCTTCATTAGTTAAATCATTTGTGATTCCGCCCTAATTTCTCTAGATTTCCACGTTCAAATTATTTTGTTTTATTTATATCATGTTTCTTGCACAATCTAAACCAATCCCTCCCTTACACGCACATATTAACAATTCCGGGGTATAACTGTGGAGACTTGTCTATCGAAGCTCATGGTACACTCTGCAAACCCTCATAAGCCAGTTTAGTCCAGACTTATGACTAGCGCAAATTACTCTAATTCAGAGTTGTTTGCATGTAATTTATTAGATTCAAAAGATGATCTCAGGTTTCTGAGTTGAAAATTGTTTTAACGCTTTCATCTGACGTCGTCGCCCCTCGTCCTCCGTCGATCCCTCCACCCGGTGGTCGCTCATTAGCGTGCAGTAGCTGCATTTCTTCCGTCGTTGATCGCGTCTTCCAAGACTCGGGGAAGTCATCGTTGAGCTCTGAAGCCTCTAAAGTCCGTATCCAACCGTCCAACCAATAAATCCAGGTCACCTATTGGTAGATTGGCCGCTGCAATTCCAAATCAGGCTTGAAGTGCCCTCGTTTTCTTAAACAATGGGCTAAAGTGGACATTTTTTCAAATAATAAGAGACTGAAATGCCCCATTATTGTAAAGAAGGACCTAACTAAGGGCATTTTTGTCGTTTTTCTTTTTTCCTTTATTTTTTCCTAGCTTCTCGCCGATGATCGGGCCAGCCACAGTCAAGGGCAACCCTCGGCTCGCCTAAGCAAGGCCGACGAGAAGCTAGGACAAAAAAAAAGTAAAAAAGGCAAAAGAAAAGGGGGAAAATAGGGGAAAACAAAGAAAAGTTAAAAAAGGGAGATATTCAGAATTGTTCTAACTATAGAGGCATTAAGCTTATGAGCCACACAATGAAGTTGTGGGAGAGAGTTATTGAGTAGTGTTTGAGAATAGAGATCAAGGTTTCTAACAATCAATTTGGACTTATGCCAGGAAGATCTGCCATGGGGCCTAATTTCTTGATACGACAATTGATGGAGAGGTATTGAGAAAGAAAGAAGGACCTCTATATGGTGTTTATTGATCTCGAGAAGGCGTATGATAGGATCCCAAAAAAAGTTAAGTGATGGGTCCTTGAGAAGAAAAAAGTATCTACAAAGTATGTAAAGGCAATCAATGATATGTATGACGGTGTTACTACATGTGTGAAGGCTTGTAATGGTACATCAAGTTATTTTTCAATCACAGTAGGCTTACACTAAGATTCTGCTTTGAGTCTTATCTTTTTGCTCTAGTTATGGATGAGCTAACAAAAGATATTCATGATGAGGTGCCGTGGTGTATGCTATTTGCAGACGATATTGTGCTTATTGATGAGACTAGAGCTGAGATTAACTGTCACGCCCCGACTCTCGAGCTCGCGACATCCCTTGCCAAATCGCCACTAGGTCACGAAAGATAGCGTCTTAGGCGACTATCGACCTTCAAATAAATTGCGCATGCGGAACGTGCCTAACTTCCAATACAACAAGATCAGCATGGGATAGAGAAGCAGGAACAACCAGGCAAACAAAACACAAGCACTATACAGCTGAGAATAGATGATCCATGGCCTTACAGAGCTACCAGCTAACATATACAACCCCATGCTTCGGGGTGGCCCTCTAAGACTCTCAAAAAGATACGTGAGTCGGGTAAGGTCAACTCTCATCTATTCCAAAAGGGTACCCCCACAAAATAACCTCCAAACGTCTTTCAGAACTCAACTGGATCGTTGGGGTCGTTACAAGAACTCTGACTCGAATGTACAGAGGGGGCTACAGACTGCTCGGGCTCGTCCTCAGGCTGCGTGCCGAGTTCGGGATCCACTACCTCCCCGTCAAGCGTGTCTATGTCCATCGGGTCCCAGACTGGGGCATTAGCGACCCCCTGAACAAGCGGTCCCTCAAACCCACGAATCGGGCCGTAGAAATCTATCCCGTCACGAAGGTACCAGGCCTTGAAGTGATGAGTCACCAGAAGTGGCATCCCCTCATCGACCCATACAGTCGTGACGTGACGCTCCCAGACCTGATCCGCACCTGGCACCGGATGAGACGTGACATCGTGAGACGAGTGGATAGGGGTACCAAATCGCATAAGCCTTTCCATTACTTCGGACCTAAAAGTGTTAACCCACGACGGGGTGAGAAATAAATCTCAGTGAATCAAGCCTAAGCTCGGTTAGGACACTGATTCGCCTAAAATATATTAAGCATCACCACCGTTATACAATTCAATCACATAACTCAATAAGATATAGCCACAATATAATAAACAATCCATCAAGGCACCACAACTCAAGCGTACACCAGGCACCTCACAAATCCATTTATTCAAGACGACCCACGCAATTAGCGTGATCCATTTCCACAAAGCGATCCAATACTTCTGTGCGATCTAGCGTTCTTCCGGCAGAACCGGACTACGTCTCTTTTCCCTCTCAATGACGGCTACTACAAGCGGTGTATCCAGTGCACCCAGCACGGCACCAGTAAGTAGGCATCCCTGAACGGGGCGTCGGTCCATCACAAGCAGCGACCGGCATCCGATAATCCCTTAAGACCGTACGTCTGGCACGGGGCATAAATTATCGTGCTTTTGGCAAGTCGTTCAATTCCATACAATAGGTACAGTAAGTGTACGAACAGTACAAAACGAACTTGCCAGGTAATTGTCATATGTTCCTTATATGACCACACAATTCTCACTTTGAAATCAATCAATTAACTATCTTCGATTAATGCCAATCACTCATACAGACATGCTAATAGACACGGCCCACGGCCAATCAAGACCCTCAGTTAGGCATCTCAGTGAAGCAACCCAATCAATGAGGTCAATCATCGATCATGAGCAATCAATTTAATCAGGCAATATCAAGCTCAATTCGTGCCAAGACTTTTATCAATCAGATTGATTTAACATCAATCATTCGCTCGTCTCTAACCTGTCGCTCACTTGTAACCGAATCACAATCAATGAATTATCAATCAACCAGTCAATTGCTATTTTACCACAATCAGCCACAAATAATTAAATCACCCCGGCTAACATAATCGATCGGCCATTTAACCTAACCCAATTTCTAACTAAATCGGCCTCGATCGAGTACTCAAATTCCGTAATCAACTAATCCTAAGGGCAATTAGCGCCCTAACCAAGGTTTAAGGTCAACTCACTGGGTGAGTGAGCTCGGGCGGTCACGACGGTTGATGGCGGTGGCGGCGGCGGCGGCGGCGGTTCTTGGCAGCCAAAAGGGTTAACCGCGCGGCGACTCGAACCAAAACTTCGAGAACACCACGGAAAGGTCCCGCGAGGTCGCCGGGACAGGTGGCCGGCGACGGAACTCCGGCGAACGGTGGCCGGCAGCTAAAACAGAACCGGCACAGTGAAAAAACAGGGGAAACAGGGTTGTTCTAGGGGGTTCTTGATCTCACGGGTTGCGACAAGGCCGGCCAAGGGTTTAAGACTCACCTAGGGGTCGGGGGACGTCGGTTGGGACAGGTGGAAGGCGACGGAAGGCGGCCGACAGCGACGGAACAACAAGACACAGAACCGACGGAAAACAGGGCAAATCGCGGCAGAAAACAGGGGAGGCTTTCGGGGCTTCCCACGAGCTCCACCGGCGACGATGATCTTCCACGAGATGGGGGAAGTTAGAGGGAGGTTTGAGGAGATGAACGAAAGTGGTGGTGAGCGGCGGATGCGTCGGAAAAGGCCGGGGTCGAAGAAAAATCGAACCGGCCTCAAAACAGAGTATGAGAGGTTTCAGAGCTGTCCACGGCGGCTCCGGCGGGCATCGGACGGCGGGATCGGTTGGGGTGGTCGAGGGGAGGCTGGTGGTCGGTCGGTTGTGAGGCGGTGGTCGGGTCCGACGATGCCACAACATGCCGGGGAAGGAGTTGGAGCGGTACGGGTTGCAGGGGCCGAAACAGAGCACGGCTACTCCGAGCTTCCCCGCGACTGTCCGGCGGTCGACGGCAGCCGGGCTTGGGTTAGGGTTACGGCGGGAGGTGGCTGAACGTCCTGTTGGTCAGCTTGGGGTGGTGATCGCGCAAAAACCCACGAGAAAGAGGAAGTGTGGCTCGGCTGAAGGGTGTTCCACCAAGAAGAAGAAAAAGGAAGAAGTAGCGGCAGAGCAGAGGAGAGAGAGAGGATCACGTGAGCTGATGGGAGGGGGCATGGGGAAGGAGGAAAAGGAGGGGTCCACTAAGACTTTGAGGCTTCTTATCCTACATGGTTTAATGGCACTTTGTCTCTTATGTATTAAGGTAGGGGCAAAATGGTCAATGGCCAAGCCGGGACTGAAACGAACTTTTGGCGTACTGGATGTAGGGGAAATTTTATAATTTCACTTGCTAGGCTTGATTGGGATTAGGCTCGGGCGTGAAAATTGAAAACCTAATTTGCAACGGCTAAGAAATCGAACCCTAATCTAAAACAATCGAAACTTCGGAATTCGTCCAAATTATCATCACTTCAGTCTTAACGGTCCAAAATATTTATCTACTGTAATTCCATATAATATCATTGTATTAAATTCTGGAACTTACAGAAGTCGGATTTCCAAGACGTTACAACTCTCCCCCACTTAGGAAATTTCGTCCTCGAAATTACAGCACAGTCCCAATTATTCAAAAAGATAAGGATAACTACTCTTCATAACTTCCTCGATTTCCCAGGTCGCTCCTTCGGTACCATGGTGTTGCCAGATTACCTTGACCAACGGGATCGTCTTGGTCCGGAGTACTTACTCTTTCCTATCCACGATCCTAACTGGTCGCTCCACGTACGAGGCTCGCTCATCCAGATCAATCTCCTCGTAACTCAGCACATGAGCAGGGTCCGATTCATACTTTCTCAGCATCGACACGTGGAAGACGTTATGCACTTGGGCAAGTCTCGGCGGCAACGCAAGACGATAAGCCAAAATTCCAATTCGCTCTAGGATTTCGAACGGTCCCACATACCTTGGGCTCAACTTTCCTTTCTTACCAAAACGAGATGTCCCTCTCATAGGCGACACTTTCAGAAAGACATGGTCGCCTACCTGGAACTCCAAAGGTCTGCGTCTCCTATTTGCGTAATTTTTCTGGCGACTCTGCGCTGTCTTCAGTCTGTCTCTAATCACCTTAATTGCTTCCATTGACTGTTCCACTAGTTCAGGGCCGGTGATCTTTCTTTCACCAACTTCATCCCAACAGACTGGCGTTCTACAAGCTCTGCCATACAATGCCTCGAAAGGTGCCATCTTTATACTCTGCTGGTAACTGTTATTGTAGGCAAACTCAACCAAATGTAACTGCTCTTCCCAACTACCTTTAAAATCCAAAACACACGCCCTCAACATGTCCTCCAAGGTCTGAATCGTCCTTTCAGACTGGCCATCTGTCTATGGGTGATAGGTCGTACTAAACTGCAGCTTTGTCCCCAAAGCAGTTTGCAGACTCTTCCAAAAGGTGGTAGTGAACTTAGGGTCTCGATCAGAAGTGATCGTCACTGGCACTCCATGTAACCTCACAATGTGCCTCACATACAGTTCTGCATATCTGTCTAAAGCAAAATCCTTTCTCATTGCAATGAAGTGCGCTGACTTCGTCAATCTATCCACCACTACCTAGATTGAATCATGCCATCTCTGACTCCTTGGTAATCCCATGACAAAGTCCATCGTGATATGTTTCCATTTCCACTCAGGAATCTCCAAAGGCCGCAGCAATCCTCCAGGCTTACAATGCTGCGCCTTGACCTGCTGACAGGTCAAACACTTAGCCATATGCTTGGCTATATCCACTTTCATGCCATTCCACCAGTAATGCTGTTTCAGGTTCTGATACATCTTTGTACTCCCAGGATGAATACTATAATTACTACGATGTGCTTCCGACAAGATCTCCTCCCTTAGACTCTCATCGGCAGGCACAACCAAACGTCCTATGAACTTCAGTATTCCATCCTCTGCTACTTGGAAATCGGCCCTTCGCTTAGCTGAATCCTTTTGAAGGATCTTTTGAATGACGGGATCTGAAGACTGCAGGGTCTTAATCTTAACCTGAACTTTCGACTCGATTCTCAAGGTAGCCACGAGACTTGACAAATGACTTATCTCCAGCTTGAAATCTGAGTCTCTTACTTGCTCTAGCAAACGCCACTCATGCACTTGTAATTGAACAATCACTGATTTTCTACTCAGGGCATCGACAACCTTATTCGCCTTACCCCGGTGATACATGATCTCGCAGTCATAATCTTTAAGCAATTCCATCCATCGGCGCTGTCTCATGTTCAACTCCTGAGAGAACAGATACTTCAGACTCTGGTGGTCAGTATACACCTGAAAACTTTCACGAATCAGATAGCGTCTCCAGATCTTCAAAGCAAACACGACTGCAGCCAACTCCAGGTCATGTGTAGGATAGTTCGACTCGTGCGGCCTCAATTGACGAGATGCATACGCTACTACTCTACCATGCTGCATCAAGACACAACCCAATCCTCTAAGCGAAGTATCGCTATAAATCTCATACTCTCTAGGACCAGACGGAATTGTCAGAACAGGAGCCGTAGTTAGCTTATGCTTAAGCTCTTGAAAACTACGCTCGCACTTGTCTGTCCATTCGAACTTCATGTCTTTCTTCAGCAGCTTAGTCAAAGGCGAGGCTATAGCTGAGAACCTCTCCACGAATCGTCTGTAATAGCCTACCAAACCCAAGAAACTTCTAATCTCAATAGCAGTCGTCGGTCTTGGCCAATCCATAACTGCCTTAATCTTAGACAGATCCACAGCAATACCTTCACCAGAAATTACATGGCCTAGAAATGCCACGCGAGCTAGCCAAAACTCGCACTTGCTGAACTTGGCATACAACTGATGCACTCTCAGTGTTTCCAAAACCACCCTCAAGTGTTGCTCATGCTCTTCAAAACTCTTCGAGTACACAAGGTTGTCGTCTATAAATACGATCCAAGAACTCGCTAAACACCCTGTTCATTAAGTCCATAAAAGCAGCAGGAGCATTCGTCAAACCAAACGGCATCACAGTAAACTCATAATGTCCATAGCGTGTTCTAAATGCCGATTTTGGTATATCCTCTTTCCGGATTCTCAACTAATGGTATCCCGTCCGTAGATCGATCTTAGAAATTATCGACGCTCCTTGCAACTGGTCAAACAAGTCATCAATCCTCGGTAGTGGGTACTTATTCTTGATCGTCACTTGATTCAACTGCCTATAGACGATACACAATCTCAAAGATCCATCATTTTTCTTGACGAACAGAACAGGTGCTCCCCAAGGCGATGCACTAGGGCGAATGAACCCTTTATCCAACAACTCTTGCATCTGTACCTTGAGTTCCTTCAACTCAGACAACGCCATCCTATACGGCGCTTTAGAGATTGGCTCCGTCCTAGGAGCTAACTCTATAATGAACTCAATTTCCCTTTCTGGTGGCAAACCAGGTAAATCCTGAGGGAAAACATCTGGGAATTCACATACAACAGCAATATTCTCCAACTTAAGCTCATCAGTAGTCGTATCAACCACAGAAGCCAAATAACCTTGGCAACCTCTCTCCAACAGTCGGGTCGCCTCTAGCGACGATATCATAACAATTGAGGCTCCTCCTCGATTTCCTCTAAACTCAAAACTAGTACCAACCATCGGATTAAACCGAATCACTTTATTAAAGCAGTCCATTGTGGCCCTTTGCTTCGTCAGCCAATCCATCCCCACAATCACATCAAAATCACACATCTCCAGCACAACCAGGTCTATCCTACTTTCATGACCATCGACAACAAGTCTACAATCAGGACAGCTTACTGTAGCCACTACACTATTCTTTAAAGGCGTAGAAACTTTAAACACAACATCTAAAGGTACCAAGTTCAACTCAGATAACTTAACAAACTGATTGGCAACAAATGAAAGCGTGGCACCCGGATTAAACAAAGCATAAGCTACTTGGTTAGGCAAGAGGACCGTACCTGTAACGGTCGGCGAATCCTTCGCCGCTTCCCGGGTGACAACAAACACCCTTCCTTGCGCTGGTGGACTGTTCTGTAAGTTTGGCGGCGCAGCCCCTCTTGGTGGTCCTCCCTGCTGTGGCTGCGCCTGTCTGCCTTTCCTTTGCGGGCAGTCTTTCACTTGATGACACAGCTGGCTACAACCAAAACATGCACCACTTCCAAACGGGCAAGGACCAGGTCCATGCCTCTGGCGACACAGATTGCACCACTCATGCTGACGAAACACTGGCTTGCTGATCGCTCCTCGGCGATTGGGTGGAATGTGACTCTTGTTACTAAACATGGGCTTCTTCCATTGCCTCTTGTCAAAACTATTCGGGGGCGTAAACCGCGATCCAGATGCGGTAGACTTCTCTGCCAGATGTCGTTCCACCATCTAGGCTCTCTCATAGATGTCGTTGTAATCCTTCAGATAAAAAGGTACCAACCAGCTCTGAATCTCAAACTTCAGTCCGTCCATAAACTTTCTCGCCTTATCCTCAGGCTCAGCCACCATCCTCGGTGCATACTTAGCAAGTTCGGCGAACTTGGCTTCAAACTGATCTACAGTCAGCTAGTTCTGGCGCAGGTGTAGGAACTCATCCATCTTCTGTTTTCTCGCAGTATGTGAAAAGTACTTGTCATTGAAAGCTTGCACGAAGGCACCCCACATCTGGGCCGTACCCTCTGGGAAAACTCTGTCCATCGAGGCTCTCCACCAAAAACTCGCATTCCCTTGCAATTGATAGACAGCTAAAATGATTCTTTTCTCCTCGGTGCACCTCAGAAGAACAAACGCCTTTTCCAACTCCTCAATCCACAAGGTTGTAGCTTCGGGATCTCCGCTTCCAGTAAACTTAGGCGGCTTCATCTTAAGGAACTGCTCTATTAACCACTGGGCCTGACGCCCTTCATTCACTTCCCTAGTAGGAGGGTTCACAGGTTGAGCTTCAGCAGCAGCGACAGCAGCAGCGTTCATATCCCTAACCTGCTGTCCCATGAGGTCCCCAATAGTTCCAAGTGCTAGCATAACTTGAGCCATTATCGGCTCCTGCCCAGCTAGTTCAGCAGCTGCGGGTGCTCTACCTTCACCCACAATCTCATCGATCGGTCTGACAGGTCTCACTCGAGGTGCTCGGGGCGCTCTCTTACCGCGTCCGTTCATTTTGCAGAAACGATACGGAGTCCTGCTTACCCCATAGCAAAACGCGGTCAGAAGGCAACCCCAAAAACTCAAAGCACAACTAGCAATCACAAGCACAAAGTTCATAAATCTACTAACTATCCCATTTCCCAACGCTCCTTATTACTCCAAGCCAATGACCAGACGGATCAGGCTGACCTTCCTCTGATACCACCTTGGGCGGGGATGTCACGCCCCGACTCTCGAGCTCGCGACATCCCTTGCCAAATCGCCCCTAGGTCACGAAAGATAGCGTCCCAGGCGACTATCGACCTTCAAATAAATTGCGCATGCGGAACGTGCCTAACTTCCAATATAACAAGATCAGCATGGGATAAAGAAGCAGGAACAACCAGGCAAACAAAACACAAGCACTATACATCTGAGAATAGATGATCCATGACCTTACAGAGCTACCAGCTAACATATACAACCCCATGCTTCGGGGTGGCCCTCTAAGACTCTAAAAAAGATACGTGAGTCGGGTAAGTTCAACTCTCATCTACTCCAAAAGGGTACCCCACAAAATAACCTCCAAACGTCTCTCAGAACTCAGCTGGATCGTTGGGGTCGTCACAAGAACTCTGACTCGAATGTACAGAGGGGGCTACAGACTGCTTGGGCTCGTCCTCAGGCTGCGTGCCGGGTTCAGGATCCACTACCTCCCTGTCAGGCGTGTCTATGTCCATCGGGTCCCAGGCTGGGGCATTAGCGACCCCTTGAACAGGCTGTCCCTCAAACCCACGAATCGGGCCGTAGAAATCTATCTCTTCACGAAGGTACCAGGCCTTGAAGTGATGAGCCACCAAAAGTTGCATCCCCTCATCGACCCATACAGTCGTGATGTGATGCTCCTAGACCTGATCCGTACCTGGCACCGGATGAGACGTGACATCATGAGACGAGTGGGTAGGGGTACCGAATCGCACGGGCCTTTCCATTACTTCGGACCTGAAAGTGTTAACCCACGACAGGGTGAGAAATAAATCTCAATGAATCAAGCCTAAGCTCGGTTAGGACACTGATTCGCCTAGAATATACTAAGCATCACCACCGTCATACAGTTCAATCACATAACTCAATAAGATATAGCCACAATATAATAAACAATCCATCAAGGCACCACAACTCAAGCGTACACCAGGCACCTCACAAATCCATTTGTTCAAGACGACCCACGCAATTAGCGTGATCCATTTCCACAAAGCGATTGTTGACACCTGATTTTTGACCATATTTTATTTTAGTTTTTATTTCTAAAATTAATTAAAAATAGCAAAAAAGGTCAAAAAATTGCAAAATCAACTTTGGAAGCCTTAGCCTAGCCTTAGGAACCAATTTTGAACAAAAAATATTTTTTGAATTTTTTAATATTTTTTGGAATTTATTTAATTATTAAAAAACCCAAAAATAAGAAAAAATACCATCCGTGGTCAGAAAATTACACAAAAATATTCCGAAATTTTAGCTCGGTTCATGGGGTTCCTTCACAAACCTAATCCCGAACCGGGCCTAAAAAATCCTTTTCGAGTCTTTTAATTTTCAATTCTCGATTTTTATAAGCTATGACATTGGACTCTAAAGTATTGAAATGCAATTGGGTCAATTTGCCCTCCAATTTGATCAATTTTAGCCAAAAGGGCTTAATTGCATAAAAATCTTTCAATTTAGTCCCCGGTTTTACAATCTTCGAAATTAAATTTCACACGAGCACACCCATTAAAATTAAACACTCCTACCCTATAGTTTTCATCATGCTGAATCCATTGGTGGGCTCAATTTTGAATAATTCGATCGTTTGGACCTTCGATTTGGTGAAATTCATTTTCGGATCCTAGGGACAATTTGGGGTTTTCACAAAATGTCAATCAATTGATTCATGAAAATACCCTTATTTGATAGAAAATGTATCAAGGAGTCCGATTATGCCATCAATTTCATGAAAATGGGTCAATTTGGGACCCAATTTGGACGAATTGGTCGAACCGGGCCGGTCGGGTCAGACCCGACCCGACCCGGTCCGACCGGGTCTGCAACAATGTTGCAGACCCAGCACGCCGCGCATGGGCAGAACAGGGGACGGACAAAAAACGCGTGGGGGGAACGATTTTCGAAGAAGCAAAGGATGAGCACGCGTAGGGGACACTGGCAGAGGTCCATGCTCGCCGGTGACAGGCTCGGGGGCACTAAAAAAGGGTGGGGCCGGTCGGCCACCGGGAAAGAGGAGGAAGCTGGTTTTTAAAATCGAGCTCGAGCACAAGCAAAAAAAAGAAGAGAGAGAGAGAGAGAGGGACGACTGCCTGGACCTCTTTCAAGCTCCAGAAGACTCGAGGCATCGTCGCCGAAGCTCGAAGTCGCCGTCAGCTCTCGGCCGAGGTCGGTACCATCCTGTTTTCATCCCCTGTTTTTTTTGCTTACTGTGAGTTTCGGCCCGAATTGATTTCCGACCAAATCGGTCCGAACCAAATGCACTCCGACGTCCCTTATAACTTCTATGTTGATGCTTAAACGTTCTTTTGCTTCGGTTCTGCGTGAAACGTCCACGGATTTAGCCTAAACCCCGTTTTATCGCACGTCCGCCACATGTTCGATGGAATACCTGTGTACCTCTAGATCCGGTTTGGTTTTCGGCCGTGCGTTATTCAAGTAGTTCGTGCTCGTTCACTGCCTTAAGTTAATCCTAAGATCGACTCTAAGCTTCCTGGGATGTTTATCTTGCATTGAATGACGTCGGATGGTGGTTGGAGCTCCCCGGATCCTAACCCGAGCCGAGAGCTCGGTCCGGCGAGGGCGGAGGTCGTCGAGGTTCAAGTGATCTCAGGTAAGTCTCTAAACCCCTATTACATGTTCTCTGAATGGTCAGAACAAGCTTTGAACGACGATTTTTTTTTGGGAAGTTCCTCGCCGGAACCAAACCTGTGGGGGGTTCATTTTGCCGATCTCCAACGTGTCTTTGGTCGAAAATATTGCCATATGTTGATGAGGGATGCTGAGGGAATCGAAGGCTGCAAAAAGGGAACAAGAATGTGGAGTTTTGGCTTCGGTCCCGTTTTTCCGGCGAGAAATCCGGCGACTTCGCCGGAATAATCACTGTTCCGGCGAGTCGCCGGTCATCCTCTCCGGTGGCGACTCCAAATGCATGCACAAATTGCACATGCCACCACGACTACACTAAGGTCGAAAGCGATCGACTCTTATCGTCGAACCCTCAAAAGACACTCCCGCCGCGATTTGGTATGGGCCTGGGAGGGCCCACGCCGATCCAAAGCCTGCGATCGGTAATCCATTAGCCGCGTCCGTTGATTTTCGGACGGGTCGCGACAGCTGGCGACTCCACTGGGGACTTTGTTCTAGAACACTTGGTTCTAGACCTCAAGTGGACTTAGGCCGTAATTAAAACGTTGAGTGATTTTTCTAACCCTGCAGGCGCTCTTGACGGTGAGGTAAGTCCGCTCACGATAGGTGTTATATGTTTTTGCAGATTGGAGTGATAAGGGGTGTAGTCTGTGATTAACATCGTCTTATGCAGGATGGGCGTAGGAATGTATGTTATATGGATGATTTGAAGCGCTGATTGATATATAAATTGTTGCGCATGATTCACTGCATATTTGAGGATCACGACACTTTGCACAAAGCGCCCAAACCCAGGCCGCGAAATCACCTTTTCAGGTAGCCATAGATCAGGGATCGATATGCAACGCCCTAGCGTGGATTGCGCTGGGGTCGACCATATTCGATCCCACTCACTATCCAAGTCGAGACTTTTATCCATTTGTTGTGGATTGCACTCATGGACGAATTTATCGACTCGGATAGAGGGAAGCCTCTAGGTTCTTCACCTAAGCCTTTGATTTTTAGATCAAGCCTCACTTGTCTCATGCGCATGTATATGGATGGTTGGTATACCTAAAACCAAAAAATCTTTGGGTATCTCTTCTGGTAAAATCTTTTCATTATTATTAGGACCACTTGCTGTCTTTTACTTCTTGCATAGCATGCTGCACTCATCAAGTTTGAATGGTTGAGTCTAATTCCATTTTACAGTACGTATAAAATATAGATGGTTTCCCCAAAGCGGCCCAAGGTCCTAGAGGTATTCCAATATGAGCGACGCGTCGTCCGACACGAAGCCACCGAGACGTTCAATGGGTTCCACTCCTTTCGTTTCATCCAAGGAAGGGCACTTACGGGACGCAACCTTATCCGAGGAACGAATTGTTTTTACACCAAGTCCGCGGAACAACTCGAGCGCGCACACAAGTTCGAGCTTGACAGGGAAAAGATGTGGAATATTTATCTGAAACTCAGGGACGTGTTCGGCAGGATAGGAGCGATACCAACGCCCCCTCCAGATGTTATCGAGATTTTGTCAGACGGAGAAGAGTCTACTGGAGGACATGCGTCACCTACCCACCCTGTGGTCTTTCCATCCGATGAGGAAGAGGACCCGATCTAGGCAGGACAGCAGGGGCAACCGACATCATCTGACGATCCGATCTGGGGCATCACCTTAGGTTCTTTAGGGTTGCTTTTCGGCTATGTCTTCGAAAGTTAGTCGGTCTTTTGAGTCTGTAAAGGGCATCCGCCTGTGGATCTCCCTCATATCCCTCGCGCTTTAATTCCCAAGTCATAGGCGTCTTAATACCGGAACGCGACATTGGAATTCCACCCAACCATTCAGACTTCCCTGGTCCAATCGTATGTCGCTGCCATTTGAAATCTTAGTTAGAACTCGCGTCTTGTTTGTTCGACACAAGTACGAGGATCTAATTCTCATTTCATGACACACGCGACATGTGATTGAATCAGTTCACGCCATGCATAAGCATATCATCTGCACGGCATCATTATTTTCGTCCGTTTCATCATACCCTCTGATGGGGTTAGCGTTGGAACCCCAATTTGGTATTCCTTTTATCCAAACGGGGAGCCCAACCTTCATCACGTCTAGGGTAAATAATGATTTGAACGAATCTAATGCCCGAGTAATCCATGGATAATTAATCACATTCTCATATTCTAGACTTGATGGGGAGAGGTGACATCCAAATCATCCCGGTCCCGCATAAGGAGCTACAAATGTGGTGGGGGCGCCTCAACGAGACCAACTAGACTTACGTCAAGCAAAGACTGGGGCACCTCGTGGATCTTGTCAAAATCAGATATCAACCAGCACTCATACAAGCGTTGGCACGATACTGGGATCCAACTACGCTGACGTTTAACTTCGAGGGCTTAGAGATCACGCCCACACTGGAGGAGTACACAGCCGTCATCGGAGTCAAATTCCAAGAATAATCAGCTCGTCCTCCTTTAGGCCTTAACCCGTCCAAACTGCTATCCAAATTCCTTCGTCTCAAGACCACCGAGATTGAAAAGATTCTCAAATCTAACTCCGGTAGATTCCCATTCTCATTCCTATTTGACAACTACTCGAATCTGCCTATTGACACTGGCCATAAGTCGGGAATGATCTTCGTCCTAGCGTTCTTTGGGTTCGTACTGTTCCCTACATCCAGAACCACATTCAATCCTTCCATCGTCCACATAGTCTACCAGGCATGCGACCGTTTAGACTACTCGCATATGATCCTCGCAGAGACTTTCCTATCCCTGAATCGCTACCAAGCTGCTCTAGACCATTCCCAGTCCTCTCGGAAGACTATCTTTCAAGCCTCCAATGGTCTCCTCTTCATGTGGATCACCTCTCACCTTAAAATGCTCAATCTTCATGTGGGCTGCACCCGAATCGACGAGGATATCCATCTTATCCAGTCCTTCCTCAAATGTCAATCGCTCATTTCCAATCGTTCTTTCATTGGCTGGTACAATCTCCTAAAAAGGCTAGAACCCGGACAACTCCGATGGCGGCTGGGGCGGCCCAAAATGTGCAAGGCACGCATCACTACCGAGGGTGGGAGACCGATCCCACTCTTAGGATTCACAGGGGCCGTATCATATCATCCGATTAGAGTTGTCAGACAATTTGGCATGCTGCAGGAAATCCCTCCCCAAGTTCTCCCTGACAAATTCGCCTTCGATGTTCCCCAAGGAACGATTACCAAGAAAACCAAGGCGCGCCTCCAAACCATGATTGATGACATAGAACAAGTACTGAAGGACTCCCCGCCCCAAGACGTGGAGTGGCCGGATCAGCTGGACCCTGAAATGGACTTACATCGGGCCTCCGAAGAGTACATCCGAGCCTTCAAGAGGATTCGACCGACGCCGGTTGAACCGTATGTACCCGAGTACATTGTCCCATACCAGCCAGGAGTGGAGCCATACATACCGGAGGACGTCGGGCCGTCAGTTTATCAGGAAGTCGAAGTGGTCCACAACCAGGGATTTTATGACGCCGAGGGGTGATGAAGGAGCAATCCTTCCCATCAAGCCTAGGATGTCGAAATGTCGTTATCGCATTCTCATCAAGCTCTTCTAAGAGCCCTTTTATTTGTAATGAACATTTTGGCTTATGCATTAAAACACCCTTTGAAAACTCCAATCTTGATTGTCGTGGATTACTCGTTGCCCAAATGGCATGGTGATTGTTGTTCATGAACATGTTACCAAGGAATCACACACCCTGTGACTGCTTTTCCATCAACGTAAATCTAATTTTTGGTCTTTCGGACAGGGAGTCTCTAATCACGGAACCTAGAAGAGCTCATATTAGAACTCGTCGTCGAGTCAGAATGGAGCAAGAGGAGTTGGGGTCCCGAGTGGATAACTTGGAAGGCCAAATGACGTCAATGGTCGCTATGCTGGCCGAAATGAAAGCCATGATGGTAGCTGCACAAGAGAGGAACGCCGTACCGGTACCGGACCTTAACCAAGCTGCGCGTCCTTCGGCATCCGTTGCTTCAGATGCGACGCAAATTCCAGAGGAAAACATGACCGAAAAGGTTAACCAAGTGCCAATGGCTGACGCACCACCGAAGGTTGCACCCGTGCTCATTAGCCTAGAGGGAAATAAAAAGGAGAAGCCCGTCGGCAAAACTGAAGAAGGTGCAAGGAGGCTGGCAAAAATTGAAGAGTGCCTGAGCAGCCAAGGATACGAGCTGGCCAGATTCAATAAGATGTCGCCATTCGCGAAGATAGAAGCGCCACCAGATTACAAAGAACCCGACTTCATGAGAAAATATAATGGGACAGGTTGTCCCCGAGCTCACCTGAAATATTACCTACGCAAAATGGCGCATTACTCTGACTACGTCCCCTTGCTGATGAATACGTTTCAAGAAAGTCTGTCGGGAGCGGCACTAGCTTGGTTTATCGAAGTGGATTTGGAAGAATATGACGGTTGGGAGGACCTGGCGGAAGATTTTTTACGCCAATATAAGTTCAACACCGCTGCGGCACCTTCTAGAGAGGATTTGCTGAGGACTGTGAAAGGGAAGAGTGAGACAATTCGCACCTACGCTCAAAGGTGGCGTGCCATAGCCACACAAGTCAAACCGTCTATTCCGGAAGACGAGCTGGTTGACATATTCTTGAAGGCACTCCCCTATGAGTATTTCGACAAGTTGAACACGTCGGGATGTCAGACATTCACGCATCTGATCAAAGTTGCTGAAAGATTGGAGTGGGCGGTGAGAGAAAGGAAGGCGCCAGAAATAGTGACAAGGCGTCAGTATCCGGCCCGGAAGGAGAGGGAAGCCGGGATCGATGTGGCATTTGTACCGAACCCACCTAGGCCCAAGCAGTTCTCCAATTCAAGCCCAGTCCAAGGAGGCCCATCGTGGTCGGCACAGAAGCAATTTGAGCCAAAAAAGAAGTTACCCCTCAAGCAGTTCACACCCTTGCCTAGATCATTATCAAAGTTGCTGCCTATGCTGCTAGAGGAGCGCCTGGTCGCTAAAGAGCCCCCGAGGCCAAATCCGGTGAAATTTAATGGGTGCAGGCTCTCATCGATAGTCGTATTCTCGAATTCGACAAAATGGAACCGAACGTCCAGCAAAATCCACTCCCAGATCATCAAGTTGTAGGGGTAATCTTTGAGGACGAAGAAGAGAATCGCCTTGGATCTGAAACGGGTACGGGCAAGTCTCGCGTGGCTTCGACAGTCATTCCAATCGGCCGGGGCAGAGGAGATATCCCAGAGGGGAATGGAATATTATATCTAACGAAGCCATTGAGTATGATGGTGATTGGCGAACCCGAAAGGTATCCCAAAAAGGGATATCTCAAAGGAGGAACGTATGCCGACGCGAAAAATGCCGGGGCTCTTTGGGACTGGTCACTGGCCAAGGGGTCGCAGGGTGAATCCTCGAGGAGGTTTAATTCAATGGAGCTCGACGGTTTAGTTGGAATGGTGGGAAGTACTAAGCCCCTCATCATCAGCCTAAATAGAATTGACAATTGGAAGGGAGATGGTGACCACCCGCCTAAGCCAGTTGTAATCCGCCTCGCTGACGATGAAGCTGATGATGAATCGAGCGTGGAAATTGGAAGGAAGTCACCGGTAATAATAAAAATTCCCCCTGTAGACGACTACAACCCTAAGGAGGTCCATTGGGATTATGGGACAGATAAGATCAGCGCCGTGATGCGATCGGGAAGATTCTACGCACCACGAGAGGGTGAGCCAGAGAAAAGAGAAGTGTCTAAAGAAGACGCCGAGAAGCTTTTGTCTATCGTTAGAACCAGCGAGTTCGAGGTCATAGAGCAGTTGCGAAAGATGCCAGCCCAGATCTCCCTACTGGATCTGTTCTTAAATTCTGAAAAGTACAAGGACGCACTTATGAAAGTCCTGAACGAGGTGCACGTGCCCGAATCCATTAACGAGGTGCAATTGGAGAATTTCGTAGGGGCTATTTTGCTGAAGGATCAGATAAGTTTCTCCGATGAGGATTTCCCGATGGAAGGACAGACGCATAATAAGGCACTGTATATAACAGCGAAATGCCATGGCAAGCAAGTATCTCATGTATTGGTTGATAATGGCTCTGCTTTTAACATCTGCCCTTTGGCCACTTTGAGGAGTCTGGGCGTGAATGAAGAACTGATCAGAACCTCTAAAGCCAGTATTAGAGCCTTTGACGGAACGAGGAAGACCGTGGTCGGGGAAATTGAACTGGATGTTTTCATAGGCCCAACCAGCTTTTCCATCGGATTTCAGGTGATGGACCTACCAAGTGCCTTCGGATTCCTTCTCGGGAGACCGTGGATCCATATAGCTGGAGCTGTACCGTCTAGTCTACATCAGAAGGTCCGCTTTGTAGTTAACAACAAAGTAATCACTGTGCACGGTGAAGTGGATCTCATGACATACCAGAATAGTGCTGTTCCGCATGTGGAACCGGAAGGGAAAGAAGAGGCAAGTTTCCATTCCCTTGATCTGGTGGCAGCCGTCCACACGCCCGCAGGGACCAAGCTAAGAGTCCCTGCCCTTTCTCAGTATGACCTTTTGCCAGGAAAGATGCTGTTATCCTATGGATTCGCTCCAGGAGGCGGTTTAGGTAAACATAACCAGGGAATCTGAGCACCTTTAAAGCTGAACTCGAACGAAGGCAGGGCTGGCTTAGGATATGTTGGCGAGCGAAATTGGCGCCGTACTGGAGGTAGAGGCTCTGGCCGAAACAGAGGTGAGAATCAAAGAAGCAACGGACGCAGAGGAGGACGAAACGGTTCGTTCATTGGCTCAAGTGTTTGGAAAGGCAAAGCTAAGGCGTTTGGCAACGAGCTTGAGCAGTATTTCTCCAAGGCCTCCAAGTGGCTGGCAGACGAAGTTGCGCTGGACGAGATCGATCCTGATCTGGAGAATCCTTTCCTGGAAGACACTGTGAATGTCATCATTGACTGGCTCGGTGCAAACAATGACGTCACTGAGTAAAGAGACCTCTCTTTCGCTTTCAGCATTTCGTTTTATTGCTTGTGTTGCATTTCAATTCAGTCTAGTCATTTCCCTTTCTACTTCCGGTGTGAGCGGATAATGCCTCTTAGATCTCCGACCGTGGGTCCAATTGGCACGCTTTGTAACACGGTCCATTTTGCAAAACATCTCTCGTTTTATTAAGGGCACATAGGGTAACAGATCGGCCCTATGATGATCGCCTCCTTGGTTTGAGGCTTGAGGCCCGATTTACCTTATGTCCCCTGATTTTCAAGTGAGTTTCAGAGATCAATAGTATCGGGGGATACGAGGATTGGTCCCGTCTTTCGGCATTCCTCATTTTATTTAAAAAGGAAAAAAGAAAAAAAAACAACAAAAACAAAAAAAAACAAAACAAAAAAAAGGATTTTTCCTGAGTTTCGTTCGTACGAATTGGATGAACTAACCATTCTCATGACATTTCAGGCATATCATCTCCAACATGCATACCAGGTTATCAGACGACTCGGATCATCAGGAAGATTCTTCTTGTGATATTGAAGATGTTGAAGATGAGGGTCAGAGGGCCATCCAGAGAGAGTGCATTGCTTTCGAAGAATCCATGCCTCCCACCACTGAGGAACCGTTGACCGTTAACTTGGGAGACTCGGAAGATGTCAAAGAAGTAAAGATCGGTGGACACCTATCTCAAAAGGAGGCGGCCAGAATCACCAAATTGCTGAGAGAATATCAGGATATCTTCGCGTGGTCATACGCAGACATGCCAGGCCTGGATCCTAGTATCGTAGAGCATGCACTGCCCATCAATCCCGGTTTCAAGCCCGTAAAACAGGGAAGCAGAAGGATGAAATCAGAGCTGTCTGATAGAATCAAAGAAGAAGTGATGAAACTTTTAAGGGTGTGCTTTATTGAGGCAATTCCGTATTCTGATTGGATCGCCAACATCGTCCCGGTGATGAAAAAGGATGGAAGGATCCGTATTTGCGTAGACTATCGGGACCTGAACAAGGCAAGCCCGAAGGATGACTTCCCGCTTCCCCACATAGACGTCTTAGTAGACAGTACAGCGGGATATGAACTGTTCTCGTTCATGGATGGATTCTCTGGTTACAATCAGATACTCATGAAGAAGGAGGATCAGGCTAAAACCGCGTTCACAACCCCATGGGGAAATTTCTGTTACAAAGTCATGCCTTTTGGGTTGAGGAATGCCGGGGCAACGTACCAAAAGGCCATGGTAACCTTGTTCCACGATATGATCCACAAGGAAATCGAAGTATATGTCGACGACATGATCGCCAAATCCGGACCAGGACAAGACCATGTTCAGGTATTAAAGAAGTTGTTTGAGCGTTTGCGGAAGTATAGGCTGAGGCTGAACCCTAATAAGTGCATATTTGGGGCAAAGTCTGGAAAGCTACTGGGATTCATAGTCAGTCATAGAGGCATCGAACTTGATCCTTCTAAAATCCAAGCTATAAATGACATAGCAACCCCGTCGACGGTGAAAGAAATTAGAAGCCTTTTAGGGCGATTGAACTATATTGCCAGGTTTATATGCCAACTAACTGACACAGCTAGGCCATTCTTCCGGCTTTTAAAGAAGGGCGCCAAGGTAACTTGGGATGCGGAATGTCATCAGGCACTACAGAGGATTAAGGAATACTTGACCTCCCCACCGATTCTAGTACCCCCGACTCCGGGACATCCGTTGACTCTGTACTTGACTGTTCATCAAGAGTCGCTGGGAGCTCTACTGGCACAGACCAGTCCGGGAGATGGCAAGGAAAGGGCCATATACTATCTGAGTAAAAAGTTCACCTCGTCCGAGATGAATTACTCCCCCGTGGAAAGAACGTGCGCTGCAGTAGTCTGGGTGCTTCGCAGGTTGAGACAATACACCCTACACCATCACATACAGTTGGTGACAGAGAGCGATCCAATCAAATACCTGTTAGAGAAGCCGACTCTAATCGGAAAGTTGGCTAAATGGCAAGTTATGTTATCCGAGTTTGACATAAAAAGTTCATCCCAAAAGTCTGTTAAGGGAAGAGCTATAGCGGATATGCTAGCAGAAGACCCCCATGCAGGAGCAGCCCCGAAGGCAGCTCAAATCAAAGGCCAAGTCTTGATGCTATCAGAAGACAAGTGGGTCATGTATTTCGATGGTGCGGTTAACCTATCAGGAGCCGGCACTGGAGCAGTACTGGTATCCCCAGAAGGACAACATTATCCCGTCGCTGCCAAATTGATATTTCCATGCACCAACAATATATCGGAATACGAGGCATGTATTCTCGGCTTGCAACTAGCTGCCTCCATGAAGGTGCGAAGATTACAAGTCTACGGGGATTCCATGCTTATCATTCTCCAAACTCAAGGAGAGTGGAAGACAAGAGACTCCAAGCTTATTCCTTATCATGAGTGGCTGAAGGAGCTAGCTCTAGGGTTCGAGGAAATCACTTTTGAATATCTGCCAAGGACGCAAAACCATTTCGCGGACGCTTTGGCCACGTTATCCTCTATGTTGCAAGTAGCAGGCGGGCTTAACATCGAGCCCCTGAGAATAGACGTGATCAGGCAACCGGCCCATTGTATGGCGATCGAGGAGGAATTTGATGGTGAACCATGGTACCATGACATTAGAAACTATCTCTTAAAAGGAACGTTTCCCGAAGGAAGTCGAGGAGTTGATAAGAGATACATAGTTAAGATGGCCACCAAGTTCTTTTTGAGCGGTCAGACCTTGTACAAAAGGTCATTCGATTCAATTCTGTTGAGATGCGTAGACGCTAAGGAGGCGAAGTTGCTCATGAAAGAAATACACGATGGAGTATGCGGTCCACATATGAACGGCCATCTCCTTGCAAGGAAGATCATGCGACTTGGTTACTTTTGGATGACCATGGAGTTGGACTGCAATCAACATGTCAGATCTTGTCATCAATGTCAGGTGTACGGAGACCGGATCAATGCACCTCCGAATGAACTCCATCAAATGTCAGAAGCTTGGCCATTCTCCATGTGGGGGATAGACATGATCGGGCCAATAAACCCTGCCGCCTCCAATGGTCATCGCTTCATCTTAGTAGCGATCGATTACTTCTCCAAGTGGATTGAGGCCAGTTCATACACAAACGTCTCTGCAAAGAACGTAGCAAGATTCATTAAGAGGGACATAATCTCTCGATATGGGTCTCCTCAAGCGATCATCACAGACAATGGGTCTAATTTGAATAACAAGGTGGTCGATGACCTGCTGAATGACTTCAATATCCGCCATCTCAACTCATCCCCCTATCGCCCGCAAATGAACGGAGCAGTGGAAGCGGCGAACAAGAACATCAAGAAAATTCTGGCAAAGACTGCCGAGAATTACAGAGATTGGCATGAGAGGTTACCCTATGCATTAATGGCATATCGGACGTCGATTCGGACTTCAACTGGGGCAACTCCCTACTCCCTCGTTTACGGCATGGAGGCGGTCCTGCCTGTGGAAATGGAAATTCCATCATTGCGAATCCTATCGGAGGTCAAGCTTTCTGAGGCTGAGTGGGTACGACACAGATATGAACAGCTTAATTTCATTGACGAGAAGCGCCTGAGGGCGATCTGCCACGGCCAAAGTTACCAGAAAAGGGTGGCCAAGTCGTTCAACCGGAAGGTCAAACCCAGACATTTTGAAGTCGAAGACCTCGTGGTGAAGAAGACACTGCCAAACGGGACTCATCCTGGGGGCAAGTTCACTCCGAACTACGAGGGCCCGTATGTTGTAAAAAAGGTCCTGATAGGAGGAGCCTTGATACTTATGAATTCAGACGGGAAAGAACTGGGATACCCCGTAAACGCCGATGCGGTCAAGAAGTACTATCCTTGAAATAGAATCAGAAGCCGATTTGACTATCTTCTTAATGATCTGAGTCGCTATAGGACCACGGCACACATTTCATGCATTCCATACATACATGCACATCTTTCACATTCGCAGGATTGATGAGAGATTCAAGGACCAGACCCTTGACGAGGATACGTGGAAATAGGAGCTGCGACTGCAATGAGCCGAGGTCATCGTCAAATTTACAGGAAAAAGGGACTACCGTAACTCGTTCGAGTTCAGAAGTCTCTAGGACCCTGTGAAACCCCCAAGGTCCGTATTCGAAATGTCTAGCCTTAACAAAAATGAGTAAAAGAGTGATAATGAGCATTTTCAGCAAGAGGTTTTCAAATCATTCGAAAGGAGATTTTCTCCAACCAAGAAAAGTTGTTCAAAACTTTCAAAAGGACGTTTTCTCAAAAGACGAGAGGCAAAGCCTAGTCCAAACACGTCCTATACACACCTGAGGTGAGTAGAGCGGATCAGATAGCAAAATCTGGACCTACGGGAGTAGGGATTATTCGCAACAATTACATAGATTGGGATGACGGAGGCATTCGTTTCATATCCCCAAACACTACAGGTGACCATTGACAACCCCTTTGAACGGCGGTTTTCATTCTCAACCCTGTCGAGAACCACCCCACATTGGGGCAAAATGGAGGCGAGTCCAGCAGCATCAGGAGAAAATGGTTAGAAATTTTCTTGCTCGGACTAACATCAATCTTTGTGTGTTGTTTATATGGTAATCCAAGTGCCATAGGATGACGAGAAGTATTCATTTCTCTATCCCACACACCATACCCTTTGCACAGCCAAGTTGGGCCTGCCAAATTATTTCATAAACTCGTTGGTGATCGTTGCACATTCCAAGACGAATGCATCATCACTTCAGAAACGGAGGAGTGCGAGACTTAGGGATTACAAAGAAATTCCTAGGCTAATGCTTAAAGCGTGTTTAGACATTTGGTCACATGTCTAACACGACCTCTCAAAGATGAGAAAAAGCGGGATTTCAAAAGAAAAATGAAAAGGAAAAGATGATGAGAAAAATCCCCAGCATCAAGAAAAAGCAAAGTGCCTGGTAAAAGCAAGGCCAATGCCTGGGTGAACAATTTGTATCAATCCCACCAGTGAAACCAGTTTAGAAACAGGAGAAGAAAAATTCAGAAGGAGTCAGATTCCAAAAACTACTCCTCAAACGGTATCAAGCGAGGAGCAGAGACGCAGATAGAGTTGTTAATCTCTTGATGCAGCCAGAGGCGCTTTCACAAGAATTTGCACATACTTCAAAAGCGGTCGTGCACCTTAAAAATTGAAGATGCAAATGGAAAAGACAGGTGGCAAGTTCGCAATGATCACCAATGTCAACCCCTTCACAAATTCTGGGCCAAAAACAAGCCTTTTCTCGGTCCCCAATCCTACCAAAGTTACGACCCTGAAACAGTCTTCTCTGATTAAGACACTTGGGTTAACATATGGCTTAGCTCGAAGAGGTACGAGCAAGACTATTTCTTTCTCATTTTGCAGGGTTCTTGACTTGTAAACCCGGAGCAGATGGTGAAAATTTTCGTTCAATGGCCTCGACTCCAAAGCGGGTCCCCCTTGGAAACCAATACCAAGCCCAACATTACGGTCCCGTGGAACACCTCCCGACCGATCAAAATGTATGCGCTGCGAATGAGCCTAAAACCTAGGCACAAGTCAGTAGGGAATTGAGTGCATCCCCTATAAAAATCATTACCTCAAAACAGGTGAGAAGACCTCCTTGTCGAGAAATATTCCAATTGATGTTTTGAACAAACTCTTCTTGGAATTTTCAAACTGTTGATCCAGATTTCCCGCGCAAGGAATTTGTGATCACATATGTATGTTGCAAGAATGTTTTGGATAACCTCCAGCATCAAAATGCACATTTCATGACTAAAATTTAAGTCATAAAATTTTGTCGATTGGACAACCGTTGTCTTCCAAAGATTACTAACGTTTTCTTGGTGAAGAAAAAAATCTTTCAGGCTCAAACTTCTGTAGGATACCTGGAGAACCCAGCTCCCAGAATGTCGCCTCAACAGACCCAAGTGAAGCTTTGTCAAGATAAAATCTTTCACTGCTTCAAAACTGAATCCCCAACAGATTTCGGGATCTTTCAAAAGAAGGGGTGAGGATAGAACCCTTTTTCAAAAAATATCAAGCAACCCTAGCATGACGTGGAGAACCCTCGTCTTGGGACCCCTTTCTCAAAAATCAAGCGATCCCAGTAGACGTGGAGGACCCTCGTCCTAGGAGCCCTTTTCAAAAATATCAAACAGTCTCATCGGACGCGGAGAACCCTCGTCATGAGACCCCCTTTTTCAAAATTCAGACAGTCTCGTCGGACGTGGAGAACTCATGATCCCGGGAGGATGCCTTGCTCTGTCAAGAAAAGCTCATAGGGTCATGTTCTGCAGGATCCCTGGAGAACCCAGTTTGCAGGTTTCAGCTTTCTGCAGGATAATTGGCGTCCCCAGATCCCAGAAAGGTACCTCGCATGTCGAAAGGACAACTCGGCCTTCTGCGAGATTTCAGGTAACCCCTAAATCCCAGAATAGCCTTCAGGTGAACCTAGAGTTAAGCAAACCTTTTCCAAGGCCGATCTACAGAACGATCGAGTCTTCGACTAGTCCCGACAAGAAGGGATATGTCAATCTATAGGCGGAGCCTTTTAGTAGGCAAACCTTTTCCAAGACCGATCTACAGAACGATCGAGTCTTCGACTAGTCCCGACAAGAAGGGATATGTCATTCCATAGGCGGAGCCTTTTAGTAGGCAAACCTTTTCCAAGACCGATCTACAGGACGATCGAGTCTTCGACTAGTCCCAACAAGACGGGATATGTCATTCCATAGGCGGAGCCTTTTAGTAGGCAAACCTTTTCCAAGACCGATCTACAGAACGATCGAGTCTTCGACTAGTCCCGACAAGAAGGGATATGTCATTCCATAGGCGGAGCCTTTTAGTAGGCAAACCTTTTCCAAGACCGATCTACAGGACGATCGAGTCTTCGACTAGTCCCGACAAGAAGGGATATGTCATTCCATAGGCGGAGCCTTTTAGTAGGCAAACCTTTTCCAAGATCGATCTACAGAACGATCGAGTCTTCGACTAGTCCCAACAAGACGGGATATGTCATTCCATAGGCGGAGCCTTTTAGTAGGCAAACCTTTTCCAAGACCGATCTACAGAACGATCGAGTCTCCGACAAACCCTACAGAACGGGCGCGTCATCCTTAGATTCCTATCAGTCTGGAGTCTCACTGAAGGTAGAAACCGCCTGAAGGGTCAAATGATGGTAGAAACCGCCATAAGGGTCAATTGAATGGTAGAAACCGCCATAAGGGTCAACTCAATGGTAGAAACCGCCACAAGGGTCAACCTCAAGGTAGATACCGCCATAAGGGTCAAAACTAAATTCAAAGGTAGAAACCGCCTGAAGGGTCAACTCCATGGTAGAAACCGCCATAAGGGTCGATTGAATGGTAGAAACCGCCATAAGGGTCAACTAATGGTATGACCTACCATACAGGTCAGAGCTTAATCTCCCTAGGATTTTCTGAACCAGTCCTAGGTATCTTCTTGAAAGTCATCGCAACCGGCAGCATCTGACAGGTGAGCTTCAGGTAAGCCTCTCTCACTCCGGCCCATGTTCAAATTGCAAGAGTAAACCGGTGATTAATTTGAACATTCATCAAAGGACTTAAGGGTTCGATGTCATAGCATTTCTTTTCCCCACTCGAGTCGGTTAAGATTCAGGTGTCATTTTGTCTTTGAAAGCAACCTCTGACGAGCTCACTCTCAAAGAGGGGCAGCTGTTGACACCTGATTTTTGACCATATTTTATTTTAGTTTTTATTTATAAAATTAATTAAAAATAGCAAAAAAAGGTCAAAAAATTGCAAAATCAATTTTGGAAGCCTTAGCCTAGCCTTAGGAACCAATTTTGAACAAAAAATATTTTTTGAATTTTTTAATATTTTTTGGAATTTATTTAATTATTAAAATACCCAAAAAATAAGAAAAAATACCATCCGTGGTCAGAAAATTACACAAAAATATTCAGAAATTTTATTTTAATTTCATCTTCAATATTTTCACTTTTTATAAGGGAAATTTAGCTCGGTTCATGGGGTTCCTTCACAAACCTAATCCCGAACCGGGCCTAAAAAAGAAGAGAGAGAGAGAGAGAGAGAGAGGGACGACTGCCTGGACCTCTTTCAAGCTCCAGAAGACTCGAGGCATCGTCGCCGAAGCTCGAAGTCGCCGTCAGCTCTCGGCCGAGGTCGGTACCATCCTGTTTTCATCCCCTGTTTTTTTTGCTCACTGTGAGTTTCGGCCCGAATTGATTTCCGACCAAATCGGTCCGAACCAAATGCACTCCGACGTCCCTTATAACTTCTATGTTGATGCTTAAACGTTCTTTTGCTTCGGTTCTGCGTGAAACGTCCACGGATTTAGCCTAAACCCCGTTTTATCGCACGTCCGCCACATGTTCGATGGAATACCTGTGTACCTCTAGATCCGGTTTGGTTTTCGGCCGTGCGTTATTCAAGTAGTTCGTGCTCGTTCACTGCCTTAAGTTAATCCTAAGATCGACTCTAAGCTTCCTGGGATGTTTATCTTGCATTGAATGACGTCGGATGGTGGTTGGAGCTCCCCGGATCCTAACCCGAGCCGAGAGCTCGGTCCGGCGAGGGCGGAGGTCGTCGAGGTTCAAGTGATCTCAGGTAAGTCTCTAAACCCCTATTACATGTTCTCTGAATGGTCAGAACAAGCTTTGAACGACGATTTTTTTTTGGGAAGTTCCTCGCCGGAACCAAACCTGTGGGGGGTTCATTTTGCCGATCTCCAACGTGTCTTTGGTCGAAAATATTGCCATATGTTGATGAGGGATGCTGAGGGAATCGAAGGCTGCAAAAAGGGAACAAGAATGTGGAGTTTTGGCTTCGGTCCCGTTTTTCCGGCGAGAAATCCGGCGACTTCGCCGGAATAATCACTGTTCCGGCGAGTCGCCGGTCATCCTCTCCGGTGGCGACTCCAAATGCATGCACAAATTGCACATGCCACCACGACCACACTAAGGTCGAAAGCGATCGACTCTTATCGTCGAACCCTCAAAAGACACTCCCGCCGCGATTTGGTATGGGCCTGGGAGGGCCCACGCCGATCCAAAGCCTGCGATCGGTAATCCATTAGCCGCGTCCGTTGATTTTCGGACGGGTCGCGACAGCGATCCAATACTTCTGTGCGATCTAGCGTTCTTCCGGCAGAACCGGACTACGTCTCTTTTCCCTCTCAATGACGGCTACTACAAGCGGTGTATCCAGTGCACCCAGCACGGCACCAGTAAGTAGGCATCCCTAAACGGGGCGTCGGTCCATCACAAGCAACGATCGGCATCCGATAATCCCTTAAGACCGTACGTCTGGCGCGGAGCATGAATTATCGTGCTTCTGGCAAGTCGTTCAATTCCATACAATAGGTACGGTAAGTGTACGAACAGTACAAAATGAACTTGCCAGGTAATTGTCATATGTTCCTTATATGACCACACAATTCTCACTTTGAAATCAATCAATTAACTATCTTCGATTAATGCCAATCACTCATACAGACATGCTAATAGACACGGCCCACGGCCAATCAAGACCCTCAGTCAGGCATCTCAGTGAAGCAACCCAATCAATGAGGTCAATCATCGATCACGAGCAATCAATTCAATCAGGCAATATCAAGCTTAATTCATGCCAAAACTTTTATTAATCAGATTGATTTAACACATCAATCATTCGCTCGTCTCTAACCTGTCGCTCACTTGTAACCGAATCACAATCAATGAATTATCAATCAACCAGTCAATTGCTATTTTATCACAATTAGCCATAAATAATTAAATCACCTCGACTAACATAATCGATCGGCCATTTAACCTAACCCAATTTCTAACCAAACCGGCCCCGATCGAGTACCCAAATTCCGTAATCAACTAATCCTAGGCGCAATTAGCGCCCTAACCAAGGTTTAGGGTCAACTCACTAGGTGAGTGAGCTCGGGCGGTCACGACGGTTGACTGCGACGGCGGCGGCGACGACGGTTCTTGGCAACCAAAAGGGTTAACCGCGCGGCGACTCGAACCAAAACTTCGGGAACCCCACGGAAAGGTCCCGCGAGGTCGCCGGGATAGGTGGCCGGCGACGGAGCTCCGGCGAGCGGCGGTCGACAGCTAAAACAGAACCGGCACAGTGAGAAAATAGGGGAAACATGGTTGTTCTAGGGCGGTTCTTGATCTCACGGGCTGCGACAAGGCCGGCCAAGGGTGTAAGACTCACCTAGGGGTCGGGGGACGTCGTTTGGGACCGGTGGAAGGCAGCGGAGGGCGGCCGACGGCGGCGAAACAGCAAGACACAGAACCGGCGAAAAACAGGACAAATCGCGACAGAAAACAGGGGAAGCTTTCGGGGCTTCCCACGAGCTCCACCGGCGACGATGATCTTCCACGAGCTGGGGGAAGTTAGAGGGAGGTCTGAGGAGATGAACGAAAGTGGTGGTGAGTGGCGATGGCTTCGGAAACGGCCGGGGTCGAAGAAAAATCGAACCGGCCTCAAAACAGAGCACCGAAGGTTTCAGAGCTGTCCACGGTGGCTCCGGCAGGCATCGGGCGGCGAGATCGGTTCGGGGTGGTCGAGGGGAGGCTGGTGGTCGGTCGTGAGGCAGTGGTCGGGTCCGACGACGCCACAACAGGCCGGGGAAGGAGTTGGAGCGGCACGGGTTACATGGGCCGAAACAGAGCATAGCTGCTCCGAGCTTCCCCGCGGCTGTCCGGCGGTCGACGGCGGCCGGGCTTGGGTCAGGGCGACGGCGGGAGGTGGCTGGACGTCCTGTTGGTCAGCTTGGGGGTGGTGATCGCGTAAAAACCCACGAGGAAGAGGAAGTGTGGCTCGGCTGAAGGGTGTTCCACCAAGAAGAAGAAAAAGGAAGAAGCAGCGGCAGAGCTGAGGAGAGAGAGACGATCACGTGAGCTGATGGGAGGGGGCATGGGGAAGGAGGAAAAGGAGGGGTCCACCAAGACTTTGAGGCTTCTTATCCTACATGGTTTAATGGCACTTTGTCTCTTATGTATTAGGGTAGGGGCAAAATGGTCAATGGTCAAGCCGGGACTGAAACGAAATTTTGGCGTACTGGATGTAGGGGAAATTTTGTAATTTCACTGGCTAGGCTTGATCGGGATTAGGTTCGGGAGCGAAAATTGAAAACCTAATTCGCAACGGCTAAGAAATCGAACCCTAATCTAAAACAATCGAAATTTCGAAATTCGTCCAAATTATCGTCACTTCAGTTTTAATGGTCCAAAATATTTATCGACTGTAATTTCATATAATATCCTTGTATTAAATTTCGGAACTTACAGAAGTCGGATTTCCAAGACGTCACATTAACGCTAAATTAGAATTATGGAGAAGCACGTTGGAGTCTAAAGGATCTACGTTGAGTCGAAGTAAGATGGAATACTTGTAGTGTGAGTTCGACATGACAGGAAGAGAAGATCAAGAAGTCGTAAAAATGCTCGGACAGGAGATACCCAAGAAGGATACTTTTAGATATTTGGGATCAATATTGCAAAAGGAGGGATAGATTGATGAGGATATAAGCCATAAAATCAGAGCAGGTTGAATGAAATAGCGCACTGCATCAGGATTTTGTGTGATCGCATAATTCCTCTTAGGTTAAAATGAAATTTTTTTAGAACAGCAGTAAGACCTGCCGTGCTATACGGAGCTGGATGTTGGCCAGCACAGAGGAAATATGAGCATAAAATGAGAGTAACGAAAATGAGAATGTCAAGATGGATGTGTGGATACAAGGATGGATAAGATAAGAAATGAAGATATTCGACGAAAAGTTGGGGTAGTACCAATGGCAGAAAAGATGAGAGAACATAGATTGAGCTGATTTGGGCATATTCTCCGAAGGCTTCTAAATGCCCCAGTACGAATAGGAGTTTGCTATCGAGAGCATACTACGAAGAAAGAAAGAGGTCGGCTCAAACTTACTTGTGGGAAAGTAGTACAACAAGATTTAATGGATTGAGAAATAGATTGGCGTACGGTTTATCTTAGGACGGAATGGAAGAAAGCTATTAGTATTGTGAAGAAGTAGTGTGTGTGTGTGTGTGTGTGTGTGTGTGTGTGTGTGTATTTACATATTGTTCTCTTTTCCCTTGATTGTTTTTGTTTTATTTTTATGAATTTTTGGGGTTCATCGATCGCCGACTCCAATTAGTTTGGGATAAAAGTGTTGTTGATGTTGATATTGATTTGAAATAAGAGCACTTGAAATTTTTATTTGAAAATGATTCTGATATAGCTCAGGTCATTATGTAAGAAAATCTTGTTTGAAATTTCTTCTGTTTTTCACGGGGAAAGGAGGAGACAAATCACGCGGCCATGTGCTTCGCGCATTGAGCACCATCTTCAGCAAATTCCCTTGCTACGTCATCAGACGATGTGCGCAGACGTCAAAATCAAAATGACAGTTCATCGCGACATGTCAGCTACCAAGTAAGCTTGGCAGGCCAGCCCCAGCAGCCACGTCGACAAAACACGTCGGGGCCAATAGACGCCACGCCAGCAAAACACGCCATGTCAGCTGGCCATCGAACCGTGCAGCAGACCAAACGTGTTTAGCGCTTTGACTCAGTGGTTCGACCTCTTTGGACCAGCTCTTTGACTTTCCAAATCCGTTTCCAAAGTTTTCCACGGCGTTCCTTTGGATTTTGAGGTTAGTTTCCGCTGATGCAATTCTGGGAAGTTGAGCTCAGAGCATATTTTCTGCCTTTCAGTGCTTCGGTCAGATTAATATATATGTATTTCTCAATATTTGCGTGCTATCCCATTTTTCACGGCAGTTGCTATTAGATATGTCAAAACGAGTCATAAAAACATTTCTCGATCCACATATGATGGGCTAAGTTGTCGTAACGTTAGTTTTATTCAATAAAATGAATCGCCTTGCATGGAAATGGATTAAATGGGTCTATTCGAGCAGTGCCATTTCCGATCGGATCGGATCCACTTGCTTGACGAGTCTACTTTCGACAGAAAGCAACGAGCTAACAAACCGGCCTTCGGGTCTCGACCACAGAACCGATGGGATACACCGACGGATTTATTCCAGCAGCTGTTGGCACGTTGGTAGGGGTGGGCCGTCCAAGAAAATATCAGATCGAGCACGACGCAATCCATGAAATCAGCGGGCGAGAAGGAGAAGGGAAGCAAGCTGAATTGACGCTTCGGTCACGGGGACGACGCGCGTTGCGTACAATCAACCCCCTATCAACATCGCCACCGTCGTGCAAGTTGGTCGCTCGACTTGGGTCCCATTTTTTTCCCTGTGAGTAGTAAAAATTCCCGCCTCCCTTTTGTTTTTTGTTTTGTTGTCGTCGAAAGTAAATGATTACCAATTAATTAATCTCGATTAATTATGGCCATCGTGGTCATTTGGGCGGGCGGGTCGGGTCGGGTCCTCTTTCAAATTCAATTCCACCTCCCTCTTCTCTTCTCTTCTCCCCCCAAAAAAAAAAAAAATCCAAAGAGCACCAAGTCAAGCAGCTCTTTATTGCGCACCGGCCCCATCTCTCTGTACCTGCTTTTCCCTGGTTTGGTTTGGTTGGGTCAATGGGAGGATTTCGAGTTGGACTTGAAGTCTCTCTCTGGCTTGTATTTTTTTAATTGCGGCCGGAATTGGAACAGTGCCCCACGCAAAAACGGACAAGACACGGGAGTGTATACTCGTGGGAGTCGACATCATGGGGGTAAAAACCCACGTGCGCTTTTCTTTGGGACGTGAGGGGGGTTGATCCGGATAAAGGGCACGAGCCGGTTGCTGTCTTTAAGTGTGGCGTGACACTGTCACTGACCTCATTAGCGCACGTGCTCCTTTTTGTTTTTGGGAGGGAGTAATGTGTGGATGTTTTCCTTCTTGGTTAAGGCGCACGTTTAGTTGGTGCGCGGTTGCGCTCCTTTTCGAGGCGATCGAGGACGATGGTTTCTGTTCTATGTCGTGTTTCTTCTTCCTAGTTCAACCGAGATTATAGTTGGCGAACGTGAACAAACATAAGCATTACGTTAAGTCGATAGTTCCTTCTAATGGATGGCGTGTGTGAACAAGCACGTTATTGCATCTTTTCCTCTTCAGTAGCGAAATGGAAATCGCCTCGCGGACAAAGGCGATTCCCATCTTCGCTCTCGGTAATGCCCTTGGGGTCATCATGCCGATGATCAGCACAATCTCGGTTTCCTGTTTCTGGACTCTGGGTCGACGTGGCTCTCCTTTCATCCGCAAGAATGTTGATGCGGCGCGCGCAGGGCTATCCCTCGGGGGGCCCTTTATGCTTCTTAGCATGGATATTTAACCTGAATCGATCTTTTTTAGCCCGAGTAACCGGAACCTTCAGTAGCTTTTCAAAGACCAGTCCGTTCATCGATATCTTCTGCATTAGCATCAGCGGCATTGTTGTCGCGGCTCATATTGCAAGAACAACATTCGGTTTCGTTTCACGGTCGGACTGCTTTATAAACGATTCTGAAGCCCAGCTTGGATGAAGGGCACAAGCCGTTCTTGCTTTAGTTGCTGTCAAGTGAGGCGTGACGCTGCCACTGACCTGATAAGTGACGAGCTCGTATCTTGCTGGAGTAAATATAAGTTCTCTAGATGCACGCTTAGTCATTGCTCGATAGTGAGCCTTTCCACGCAACCGAGGACGATGATTTCTACCTCAATGTTTCGCCTTAATTTAACCAAAACTCGGGTCGAACCGTTCGGACTTGTGCACCCTGGGTGTTTGATTCTGCAACAAACACAACCAGATTTCTCAAGGAAAACGTCGAATGACTGAAAGATTTTACCGTCGGTCTGCGGGTTGAAACTTTTCGTGATGGTAGAATTCCAATCTTGCTGGTACTTCGCCGATCCTCTTCTGCTTTCTTGAGTCGACAATCATCTGCAACGCTCTTCATGCCTTTGTGTTTACTTACTACTTTTTTATCACTTCCTGTCTGTCTCTTTCCTCTCTGCAAAGTCTTGGTATTAGCCTTTTTCTTTGTCTCCTGATCAGCTCAATACCAATTTATCAACATCACTTTCACAACGATGTGGGAGAGTTTTAGAACACTCTTTTTGAATTTTTCCATCGATGACGAATCTCCTAGACCCGAGTGTCCTTCTGTGTTCGATCTAGTGTCAGAAGACACTACTTCATAGCTTCCCATGATATTGTTTGCTGTAAAATGTATACATATTACTGAATAATAGTATAAAGCCTAGACTGTTCTAGGAAAGACATATCTTCGACGCTTGAAATATAGGAGGAAACTCTGAGTGCAGTTGGCTGCTGTAAAAAAATTCACCGCCGTCGGAAGATGCAGCCATCTTATATCTCGACTAAGATCGCAGTCTCGATGATGAGGAAGATTAAATAAACTGATAGAGATATGAGATATTATGCAACTAAAATGTCAATGTTATGGAACTGAGTAGACATCAGTGACTGACTTAGTGGGGATAGGATACTCGGGGAAGAACTTGGCGAGGATGTCCACCACCTCGCTGCGGTGGAGCATGCTCTCTGCACAGAGGTAGTGGCCAAGGCCGAGGGAGCCTCGTATACAAGAAGGTGAGTGAGGGCCGAGTGCTGAACATGCAAATAAGCCTGAACCGAGTTGGCTTACGTCTTGACCGAGCCCGTTAAGTACTTGAGAATGTGAACGGTGCTGGCATTGACCATCGCCTGGAGCAACGGCCCAATCACCAGGGCAGGAACCAGCACCACCAGGTCCACTCCTTTCTCCTTCGCCAATTTCCACGCTGCCTGTTCTGCAACCGCCTTCCGATAACAGTACCAGTTCTTCAATTTTACGGTGATTGTCACTTGTCTAATTTATCGGACAGATAGATATATAAATAGATGGATAGATAGGGAGTTGGGTCGGGCGTGGATCCCCTGCCTATGTTTTTCCTAGGCAGGGTGATCCCCACCCTTCATTGGGGTGGGCCCCATAGTGTGTGGGGTGGGGATCACCCTGCCCAGCCGAAATCCGGGCAGGGGATCCGGATCCGGGTCGGGCGGTAGCGTGGTTATTTAGAGCAATTAGATTTTGCAGTAGAGAAGTTAAAATCAATTGACAGATACCAAAACATGGGTGGGAATCGCCTAACCTTCGGTTAGGAAGGTTAGGGAGATCCTAGCCCTCCATAAATGTTTTCCAAACATTTCCTCCCTATAAAAAAGGGGGGGAGGAGGGCTAGGATCCCCCTAACCTCCGGAGGTTAGGGGATTCGGATCCCCAAAACATAACCTTGGTTTTCTTGCAGAACTTGAGGTTGCTTCAGAACGACTCTCGTCCACCACAGCCTCGGGACTCCTGTTGGGATCCATGTAGACCGCTCCTATCAAGGAAGTGAACACGACGCGTCGGACACTGGCCTCTGCAGCTGCAATCATCACGTTCTTGGTCCCATTCAAGGCCGGATCATCGGTAACCGGAGAGGTGACAACCACTGATGATGCCTTCCTTTAAAACTCTCGAGACCAAGCAGATCGGCCTTGCACGGTGTCAACCTCTCTTTATCTCCATCAAGCTCTCTTAGATGGGCATTCTTGGGATCACCTGCGAGAAAACAACATTAATGTACTTGGTGTCTACGATAACATTTGACAAATTGTACCGTCTCAAATTGAACGGACACGGAGCAAAAAACAAACCGAACCAACCTGGATTTCCAGGAGCAGTTTTACAATCCGGGAAGCAAGTGGAGCCGCCAGTTGTCGAGCACATGCTGGAGTAGATACTCATGATAATGTCCTTCCGGTAAGTGAAAACAGGAGAAATTTGGCGGATACCAGTAGAACGAACTTGTGCTGAGGCTAAGTTGGCGAGCGATTGTTACATACTTAGAGAGTAAGCTAGCTTAATCGAATTCACCCTACCACAGGCAACGGTTCACTACTCCTATCATAGTCTAATCATAAGAGTTTCTTATGAAAAAGACAGACAGAGAGCAGACAGATATCTTCCTCCAATAATGGTGTAAAATGCATCACTTTGAATACTAAGAAGAGAATCCAATTTCTAGTGATGCAATGCTTCATATTTACCAAGGAAAGTGCAGCTCAAATGGAAATAGAGGCTGATCTATTTATTTCGTCCTTGCCCTGTAAGCAAGTACCACATTGAAGAAAAGGCAGAACAAACAACTTAATCCAGAGAAAACCAACTTAATAAAGCACGTTCATAATCATGTAGAATCATAAAATCTTATGTCCATCATTTCACTTTTTCTCCTCGAACTAATACGGAATATATCACCAAAAACACTAAAGTATATCTGCCATGAGATCGATACACGAGATTTTTTTTTCATGTCACCAAAATGTCAAAATTCGTACATATGCGATAAATATACCCTCCATCACAGCTCCGTTCAAGTCGGCCGTCAAAAATCCTACTTGTCAGCTTCCATGGACAATGGTAGGCAAGTGAAGGTGATGTTAATCAATGATGTCCATAGGATTTTTGGTGAAATATCCACAAAATATTATGGGCCAATTTAAAGTTACGTGTGAACCCACAATGCCCATAATTTAATCTCCAAACGGCCCAAGGCCTAGAAACACTTGATGCCTACCACGCAGTCTCCCCCCTTCAAGAGGCGAATGTGGAGCAAGTTTCACATCATTATTGAATATTGAGCCGATATTTCAAGTCCCTTTTTGAGTACGGTATTGATGGATAAGTATATAATCGGTGAGATATTTGAAAATAAATCAACTTTCCTGTTCCCGAAAAGCATTTCTATAATTTTACAAATGCAGGCTGAAATTTGACGTGGGAAACGATTCTCCGACAATTTTTTAAGTTGGAGAAAATTGAGTTCGGTCTCGCCTCGTTGTTGTTCTTCACTGTCGCCGTCCCTGTGCCCGAATCCGAGAAAATTTCTTTGTCACGATATTTTGCTAGTCTTTTACTATATCTAGTCTTCCGATTTCTCTTTCAGCTAACAGCAGATATGAAAAACCTTCCAAAGGAGGAGGAAATTTTAGAATCAGATCCCACACATTTCTCTCTCTCTCTCGACCACTTATGATATGTTCTATAGATTGTCTGGAGGAGGTGATTCCTTTGTCGGGACCACGACTTTTGTCGGTTCTTTTCTTTGTTTTGGGGAAAACAAAGTTTTGTTTTTTAAACGTCTGGACACAAACCATCTCTCTCCCTCCACTTGTCTCGCATCACTAGTGCAGTATAAACTATCTTTCCCAATTTCTCCCAATCGGAAAATTCGATCGGAGGGAGGAAAATTTTTTTCCAAAAAATCTCCAGAAATTCCGTCATTCGACATGAATATCTCCCTTCTGCTTAAGCCGACTTTTGGACCCGACCCGTTATAGTCGAGCCCTAGAGAGAGATCGAGACGCTCCCAATTTCCAATTCGTGCCTTTCACTCTCTCTCTTATTTCATGGTCAATACTAGATCCTTCCTTTGATGCTTCGGTCGGCCATCCCTTTAATGAGGTGAGCTTGAGTTTCTGCGAATTTCGATGCTCTTTTTCTGTGCTGCTTGTTGTTGTTGTGATTTGTTATCGTACTGGGTCGTGAAGCTCATCTTGGGTTCGTCGAAATTCATTTCCAGCTGAAAGCTCGGAACTTTGATGTGGGTCTGTTGCAGATCTGGGTAAACAGAGGGTTTTCCCGCATAGATCCGTCACTCGCTCTTGTTGCTTAGGCGGAAAGGCTTTGTTTTGAGACCTGGGTTTGTGTCGATTGGATCCTGTTGTCTCGTTTCTTTAATCCCTGAGTGATGTCGTTGTTGACCAAGAGCGAGTCGATTCAAATTCGCAACGTGTGGGATGATAATCTCGAGGAGGAATTTGCACGAATCCGCGAGATCGTGGATGATTATCCGTATGTGGCGATGGATACGGAGTTTCCGGGTATTGTCGTGCGCCCTGTGGGCAACTTCAAGAACTCAAGTGAGTACCACTACCAGACTTTGAAGGAGAATGTGGATATATTGAAGTTGATCCAATTGGGCCTCACTTTTTCTGACGAGGGAGGGAACTTGCCGACTTGCGGATCAGATAAGTACTGCATTTGGCAGTTCAATTTCCGCGAGTTCGATGCCAACGAGGACTTCTTCGCGAACGATTCGATCGAGCTTTTGAAACAGAGCGGGATTGATTTCAAGAAGAATAGCGAGAGGGGCATCGATTCCATGCGATTTGGGGAGTTGCTGATGTCCTCCGGCATCGTGCTGAACGATAATGTTCATTGGGTAACCTTCCACAGCGGGTACGATTTCGGGTATTTGCTCAAGCTGTTGACTTACCAAACCCTGCCGGACACTCAAGCGGGGTTCTTCAATCTGATCAACATGTATTTCCCAACGTTGTACGATATCAAGCACCTCATGAAGTTCTGCAACAGTCTGCACGGAGGTCTCAACAAGCTCGCGGAGTTGTTGGAAGTCGAGAGAGTCGGGATCTGTCACCAGGCGGGTTCGGATAGTCTGCTGACCTCCTGTACTTTCAGGAAATTGAAAGAAAACTTCTTCAGTGGATCGCTGGAGAAGTATTCTGGTGTGTTGTATGGTTTGTGTGTCGAGAATTGACAGCGTATTCAGTGAATGTAGGGAAGGAAGTTGAAATCCGAAAAACGTGTACCAGAAAAAAGAAAGTGAAAAATGACTGAAAAGTTTCTATAGAATTGTGTGGTTGTGCCGCAACTCTAGTCTCTATGTATCATGATGGCAACTCTATGATTGTCGTTTGAGATCTTTCTACAAGTTCGCATTGTCGGGGCATATCGCCTGCAAATCATATGGGGAGTAGAAATTCTCTTGATATGACTCAGATTCATCGCACTAGGGGTGTTCTGTTAGGAAGCGCAGAACTGTGTCGAGCATTGAGCGCGGCAACATTAATCTAAGATGTGCCCGGATTTAATCTTGCCGATTCTGCTCAGTTGACTCCTTCCATTCAAGCATAATGGGAGTCTTGTTCGGTCCGACGTCTCGCTATGACTCAAAATGTCGGGTCGAGTTGAGTAGAATTACTCAAGAACACTTCGGTGACTAAGGTTACTTCCCATGTGTTGCAGTTGGTGCTTTCCAGCCATGCTACAAATTTGTAGTAACTAGTCAATTTCTTGCGGAGAATGGCTGTTACTCCGGCAAGAGCTGAGCAGAAAAGCACAGGCGCTCACCAATGAAAAAGACTCTTGTTCTAGGGATGTTGTGCCGGTGGTCGTCATGACATTCATATCTATGAGGTTGTCCTCTGATTTGATATGGCCTGATTTTGGTGTTCCTCCATTATTGTTTTCTTGGCCTGGACTACTCGTAACCAGTTTCTGTTATCTTTGTTGACATGGCGGAGGCAGATGGTCTTGTCGTTTTTCCAGACCATCACCACCGATCACTATATACAAGGAATGTACAATCTAATCAATAAAATACGACCACAAACCCTTCCAAAACTTACAAAGTTCTCCTGTTTATCATTTCCTCGGCAGTTGATGTTGTCCCAGTTCCTAGTATGACACAAATAAGTTCGAAATCTCAATAGTTCTCTTCGCTTACCTTTCATGACAAGTCCCCATCATCTGTTGATATGGCTAAAATCTACCATGTCATCCAAATATTTAATGACAAGTATGTAAATTTTACAGTCAGGGTGCAACGAAAGATTTCAAGCCAAATAAAATCAATAATAAGCTATTTAGCAATTGGGTTAAACGAAATATTTTCTCTTCTTTCCTTTTTTAACTGGTCCGACTTAAAATGGCTTGATCTTGTTCATCTGCTTTCTGCTAAACATCTAAACAGAAGAAAATCAAATCTCTCAGGCACCCTAGTACCGGATGCCTCTGCCTATCGGATGCTTGCTTTCATTCTTCCTCCCTGTAGGTTTTATCGTGTATGACTTAATCTGCTTCATTCAAAACCAGCACGAGTGACCAGCGTAGATTTGTGTATTGTATAGATGCTCAACCAGGAGCATGAAAATTATTAATCTGCAATCACCAGCCCGCCAGGGAAGCGTGCTAAGACTAACCCAAGGAAGCTTTTTAAGGACTAATAATATGGCTTGAGAAGACAGTCGCAAATAAACACAAACCCCCACCCACCATTTGCTATACATCGCAGGCAAGAAAGCAAATTCTAGGAATTTTCCAGGGTTTAAGAGGAACCATGCTCCGATACACAGATGAACATCCTAATGTTTGATAAGCTAATTTAAGTTAAAAGGACTATTGTCTAGTGAAGGATAAACAGAGGGCCATAGGTTCGAATCCTGTCACCTTGATGTGATGGGCTGTAGTATCACTATCATCGACAGCAGCACTACAAGAATAGTTCTAAACATCTACTCCGGCAGACCTCCTTCGTACAGATTCCTCCCTGCAAAACCCGCAAACCAGTGTCAAAACAATTCTGAAATTGCAACTGGGTATCCATGAAGAGGCTCCATCTTATTCGGTAAGTTTCAATCTGTTGGCCAATCAATCGAATTACGAAGGCCTCAATCGATAACAAGATAAAGGTTTCTTTGAATTTTTTAGTAACAATGGGCGACAGTATTCTGCCTAAATAGTAAACACAGGCAGCAATCAAATGGAATCAGATCCTAATCTAGTCAAGGAGGAATTTGTACGGATTAAATAAGTAAAGCATGGGGCACTTAAACAACTATCCGAATTTATTGCATAACTCTAATTTAGCCTTTAAACAATTTTTAAAAAATGCGCGAACTCTTTATAGGATCATCACACAACATAAAAATGGACACGATCTTCTTCGTGTTAAAAGATGAAGAAGCTTTCAGAAAACTGAATTTGGTTGACTGATTGTGCTGATATTGACAAGTTAGATAGAAACCCCATCAAGCAAACGGAAAATGTAGAACTGGAATTGTAGTTAGGACATACCTCAGACTCATGTTCTCCTGCGCTTGGGTGTCTTTTTGTTTGCAATAAAAGCAATGACCTCTTTCAAAGTGGCTTTTCTTCCTTCTTTGAAATTCCAGAGCTCAGATACGACATACCTTCCGCTTGGATTATATTCGTTCACCTCTTTCAAAGCTGTGACAACTGCTGCGTAGACCTCATCACCCCACTCCTCCTTAAGCTTTTGTAGCTTTTCGTCTTCTTCAACAAGCATCAACTGCACAAAGATTATTACCATTACATGGTGGTAAAGGAGCAGAAAGGCAGAAAAAAAGGCTGTCAATATTTAACCAAGACTCCATTGAGTACAAGACAGTTTCTTATACTGGAAGCCTGGGGCTTATGGGCAGTGCCAAATGAGAAGGCGAGCTAACCTACCTAATTGAATAAATAGGGATGGCATAAGCGATCCAAGTTGCAGTCACATTTTTCCTAATACGATACATAGGAGGAGACTTAAATCTAGCACTAACGCTGGTGAACCACGTCCTCAACCAACCTGGCCAACCCAGAGCTCCAAATCATAACAGATTTTGAAGTCCTGAGTGATTTCCAATCAGACTTGGACAATCAGGATCAAACTACCACAATAACCACTATCACCACTGGAAATTTGGCAAAAAAGGAAAATAAGAACATTTCATACCTGGATTTTCCCATCAATCTCAATGGTCTTGAATGGATACCACTGCGAATTCACCTTTGACTGCCAGAAAGAGACTAATGTACTGGCCTGCATTTGTGCTTCCTGATCTGAAAATCTTTTCTTGCAAGCAGTAAAAAAGGGCTTGTCATCAAGCTCCCCCATTCTCTTGATCCCAATATCTGTGCATGCACCCAGTCGATCAGGCAGACCCTTTCAAGAAACAAAAACAATAAGTCGATATCGATTTCAATTCCAACTCCTTTTACCAAATTTAGGGCTATCTGCCAGCAACTTAGATGATTGGAATCTGATGAGTATCACCCTATAAGAGAAGATTTCTTTTGGTGACATTAAAAAAATCATGTCCATTTTATTCATATTGCACTTAACTTCATGTTCAATTGGTCAAGTGAATAAAGGAATCTTTTGATACCACTCTGATCTGGGAAAATTATGAACAAAAGCTTCTCACAGATTGGAGAAAAGGTGCAATATTCAGTCAGTGCCAGCGACATAATTATACCCTACTGTGTGGCTGTGCACAGAAAATAGAGATGGTACCTCGATCAATTCCTTACGAGCTTCTTGCAGTTCATCATTGCTCTGGCGCTCTTTACTAATGAGGGTGTTATTAAGGGCCTCCATGTCGGTCAACTCCTCCTTCTTGTCGTTCAGTTCATTCATCATCTCCTTCATCTTCTTTTGCACAGCTTCATCATCTTGATCTTCAAGGTGCTTCATAACTTCTACTTTCCCCTTCAACTCTTCAATTTCCATTTCCAATTTCTGCTTCGCGTCAAGCTGCCTTTCCAATTCAAGGATCTTACTTAGGGCTTCCTCTTTTTCCCTCTAGAAATCCTAGCAGTGTCAGTCATGTATAAAGCAGAATAGGCTATGGTAAGCAAAATGGAAGTTTTCTTCACTGGCACTCACACCTTTTGTTCTTCCACCAGCCTGAGGACATTTTCATCAGCTCTTTTCTGCTCTATCGATGCCAACTGGAGAGAACTGCTTTTGACAGCGTTCTAGAAGGACAAATTAAAAAATCAGCATACATCTTCTCATGCAATCTTGACTAAATACGACATATGCCAATGGTTTCAGCGGACTACCAGAACGGACCAACTGCTAAGTTTTCAATGCAATTGCCTCGTCTTAGCGAGTACACAAAAGTAGGCACTCTTATTATTCAAACATGTCGTTGTCCTTTTCTATCAGGCTCTTATTGTTTGAATAATAAAGAGAAACCGATAATTTCCTTCTTAAGTACTATTCTCTAAGATGCACGCAGTAAAGATGCTTCCATCAGACATCTCTGATGACGACATAGCATCAATTGACGAAAGCACTAAATTCGCCCATATTTCTGCAAAATTGGTGATCGAGGCAGAAATGAATCAAAGACCACCGTTAAAAATAATTGCACGTGAAGCGTGATTATAAAGGCTCCAAAGATATATTGATTTAATCAGGTAGCCAAAAGGTAAAAGTAAGAAGAAAACAGTCTTGGCAAATAGTATCACGTAACCTTTTTCTTGTCCTCATCCAGTTTTTGTCGCTCACGCTCAGTAAGGGCTTCACGTTTGTTCAATTCTTTGCTCCAAGAATCAATCTTTCTTTTCTTATTTTCCAACTCATTGCTAAGTTTCTCTTGTTCGAACAATATCCCTTGTATTTTGTCACGTTGAAGGCGTTGCATCCTCCTTGTTTCTGGAAAAACAACAAAATACAAGAAAATGTAAGTCACGTTTCTTTAATATGAGAGCATGTAGCAGTCACATATAGAACTTAATGTGGATTTAAGTTCTGGTGCCAGTAACAGTCTTTAAGCTTCTGGACGAAGTGAGCATGTGGAAAGTTCCCTTGACATAAGATCTCTTTAGCATGCAGCACTGACCACATAACTTTCAATAATTCATGAACTGCAGATAAAACTTGCATCAGAGCAACTATGAACTGCATAGATGGTATGATGTACAATTTGATAAAGACGAGAATGTCCAACTACATATACGGACAGCACAAGCATATGAATAAGAGAGAGAGAGAGAGAGAACCTTCCACAAAAGCAGAGTGAAGCTTGTCTTTTTCTTCAAGCATCCTACTCAGTGACAAAGTCTTCTCATTATACTTGGACTGTAATTGCTCCAGAGTTTCATTCGTCAAAGCAATCTTGTTAGTAAGATGCTCGACAATTCTATGTTTACTTTGAGTTGCTTCCTGATTAATGTCCGAGATTGTCCGCAACTTCCCTGTCTTGCGAAGGTAATCTCCCATTGGCCCATCCGCATCATAGTCATCTGACCGCGCACACCAGCCATATGTACTTGATCCGGGAGCTGTCTTCTGCGCATTCCAGCCCTTTCTACCTTGATTCTTAGTTTCAAATTCTTTCTCAAACTCGGTCGCATTAACAAATCCATGCCAATCATCATTGAATCTCACTACAGCTTTTGCTGACAGACCATCTACTTTCCAAAACATGTGGACTTCCAGAGGCTTGTACTTGGCAAACTTGGTCAGCCAATATGCACTATCTCCGAGTTCTTTCTCACTGCTTTTGTCAACGAGAATGTTGGCTATGACTCCAGTCCAAGGCCATACAAAGACCTCATCTTGCTGAGGCGTTTGTGCAGCGGGTTGTGGGACAACTGGTTGAGGAACTTGGTCTGCCTCACTGGCTAGGTCTGTCTCCAGGTACTTTGCCAACGCAAGGTGGTTTGCCTTTTGTTTGCCACTTCTATTGGCAGAACCTTTACCCACCCCTGCAGCATGTTGATATAATTCTTTATACCTGTAGTCCTGCTTTTTCTTGCCAGTACAGAAAGGGCATCTTAAGCTTCCATTTGGGCCTTTTACTTTGAGTTTTCCAGACCTCAACTCATCATAAGGTCTGTCTATGTGGTCCAGTAACTCAGAATCGCTAATATCTGATTCTTCTTCAGAGCTGTAGTCCATCTCCTGTTTGTTTCAGATCTAAAGAAGTGGAAAATAAAATTGTTTCATAGATCAACAAGGCACTGTATAAGCAGTATTTTCAGGTAAGAAAGTCAAGAAACAGTCACACCACTTATGCAGAAAAAATAGAGCATGAAACTGGCTGATATAAAATGAGAGGAGGACCGCTGGCCTAAACCATAGTTATCAAGTCGTCTCCTAGGTAACGCCTAGGCGACAAGGCGACCTTGGATGCCCAAGGCGTCCTGTCGCCTTGCTGGTTCTCCTCAAGGCAAGCGCCTTGGTTGTCTAGGCGTCGCCTTGTGGACGCCTTGGACGCCTAGGCGACACCTTGGGCGCCTTGAGAAGTACTAATGTAAAATACATTTGCTATTTATTAAAAGTTGATTATTTTTAATAATCTTTCGTGCATATATTTGCTATATAAAAAGTTGTTTATTTTTAATAATCTTTCATGTATATATTTGCTCTATTGAATCATGAATGTAAGTTTTGAAGTACAAATGTAAAATATACAATTTTATATATATTTATTTATTTAAAAATTTAGCTACATTGTCGCCTTATCGCCTTGCGGACAACTAGGCGGGCGCCTAATCGCCTAGGCGTTTTAGAGGCCTCTGCTCGCCTTGTCGCCTTAACAACTATGGCCTAAACTGTACAAGCAAAAGGGAAACTCAACGGAAAACACAGCTCATTTGTCGTGCTTACTGTCCACCATATGAATAAGGAAGCATTAACTTAATCATCTTCATTCAACAAAGAATGGCTGTTACAGTGGAAGAGTAATGCATAGAGACATCTATGAATAGGCATCAAAGAGTGCAAAAGACCACAAGCTAGATTAAAAGGAACAGGATTCTAGTTGATGGATATTCAAACAAGACTGTCCTAAATTCTTTTACTGCATTTGGATATATCCTTTTGAAAGTTTAAAATTGACAATGGGTGAGGAACAAGGAGGAGCAGAGCAAATAGTAACCAGAAGGCCAAAGAAGAATCAGCTATTTAAACTTACCAAGAATAAATGTAGCCAAATAGTTAACAGTTGTTTGATACAACCGATACTGTAGGTGAACCCAATTCCGTTAGTTGATCTCCCCCACTGCAGCAAACAATATGAGGATTCGGAAGAGGAATACCTAACAAAAGCAATAAATGAATCAAAGAGAAATCTGCTAATCGCAGAAAACTTATTAAGTGGCCAAATGAATATTGAAATGCCATGAACTAGGGCTCTCATTCTGATTCAAAGTACACTCACCTCGACCCCTTTCTCGGGATGAGAATGCAAAATCATTTAACAAACAGAAATATAGAAGCACTTCCCACTGGTATTTCAGACGTAAACCCCCAACAAATAAACTCAACATCCAACCAAACACAAACTACAGGGCATATTTGAAGCATAAAAATTCAATTTATCCGGCAAGGCAACTAGGCGTGTTAGAGCTTTTCTGGCGTTGGCTAAGAATTACTTAATGACCCCCAGCAACTTGTGTCCCCTTGATCAGTACATTCCAAAGCCAAATATAACTAAAGCTGTTCACAAAAATTCACATGCAAGCAGCGCAGTCTCATTTCATTTTTCTTCCCCCCTCTTCCTCGCGGTGAAATCGATTAATGCACTGGACACGCCCAGGTTTGCCAGATTATTAAAGGCAACCCCACCCCCCCCCCCCCCCCCAAAAAAAAAAAAAACAGAAACCCGACACTACTAACCACGATGACGAGGTCTTTCTATCTCAAGGAAAGCACAATCAGCTCTAGCATGGCAGGAGACTGTGATGTCACGCATCAATGTCGTGCATGCAAGCGCACGTTAAGCCAAATGCAAGCCCACGAACCGGATTTCCAGAGACATTTCTGCAATCTCCACACAAAGAGAAGAGCATTTACAAGAATCGTACCGTATTCCTTCTTCGATCGAGCTTGCTTCGTCGATCGAGCTTGAACCGGCGAAACTTCCCTCGCAGGTTTTTGGAGAAATCCACTTCGCAGAGCTCAGATTACAGCTGGATCCGAACCGAGGACGAAAGCAACAGAGCGATTTCAAAGGGAAAGAAGAAGTTACTTCGCAGATGAACTTTGGGTCGCGCTCCTTCCTCTCGCTTTTTAGGGTTTTTTTCCTACCGTATATATTTTGTTTTTCGTCTTTTTTTTTTTTTTACTTTTTCTATTTGTTTTATATTAAAATTTGGTATTTGTGTTTCAGGAGCATCCATATCTGCGCAGCGAATTTATCATTAAAAAAATTAATTATTTCAGTTTAATCGCCTTATCGTCAAATAGGTCCTCGTGAACATTTTTCAATTAGGACATCTTGGCTCCCCTGTCAAGCGAAAATCTAATCAAGTGGTGATTCGTAGGTGTTGTCGAAATACTGAATTCGAATGAATTTCAGTTCATATAATGTTTCTTTCAATGAGAGTCGTATGAAAAGATTGATAAAAATCAAAGGCAATATACATATCGAGGTCGATTCCGCGCACCTCAATTAAATTAGGGATTTGAAATTATCTGGGTATCAACATTTACATTAGAGGAATTTGTCAATACATATTTGATGCACGAACATTAGTATGTCCTCGTATCGCACAATGCTGACTTGGCCCTCCGACATTGAAACACGCAATCGACGACTCGCTTGCGATATACTTCTACTCTTGTCATTGTCCATCGCTCACCTGAAAAAAGGAAGAGAAGGAAAAAAAAAATAACATAAAAAAAAATTCTCACTTTTTTTTTGGAAAAATGCCAAAAAAGAGCCTCAACTACACTTGGTGTCTCAATTAAGCCCAAACATCAACTTATGTCAAAAAAGGACCTAGACTGTTTTTTTTTTTTTAAGGTCTTGTCGAGGATATTTCTGTCTTTTTAACTTTCCTTTTTTTTTTCCTTTGTTCCCATCCCCTCCCCCACGACGTCTTCTTCCTCCGCTTCTGCTTCAAGCATGGCGCTTCGGGTCGACACTGTTCACTACTCCATGGCGCGTCGGGTGGCTGTGGTTCGTCGTCCGGGGCTGAGCAGGAAGTGATGGTGGCCGTGGGTAGTCGGGCGGACGTCGGGGACTCCGGTTCGTGGGCTGGACAGGGCGTCGAAGGGGTGGTGCAGCTACGGGCGGTGATGGTGGCATCGGGTCTGAGATCCAGCACGAGCTCGGGCTCGGTTCTGGTAGCGCCGCTAGGCGACGAGACAGAGGATGGTGGTGGTCGAGCGAAGGAGTAGCCAACGTCGGGGTTCTCGAGGGTCAATCGTCGGGCGCGGGGGACTGCGAGCAGGAGCTGGAAGGGGTCGGACGGGCGTCGGAAGCTCGGATCAGCGGCGTCGGAGTGAGGCGAGGTCGACTAGAAGTGGTCGGGGGCGGAGCACGGCGGCGCAGCCACGTTGACTCCCTGTTCGTGAACCTCCGCGGGTCTGTGGTGGTGCGACAGCAAAACTGGAAGTTCGGGGGAGGTGCGGTGGCGTCGGGGTGAGGTGGTTGTGCGAAGGAAAGAATAAAAGAAGCAGAAGCGGAGCTGGTGGTGTCGTCGGATGGGGCTGGGCCACGCGCGAAGAGTAGAAGGAGGAGTCGCAGAAATTTAAAGAAAGAAGAAGCTTGAAGCAGAAGCGGAGGAAGAAGGATTGGAATCGTGTGGGGAGGGGATGGGAACAAAGGAAAATTTTTTTTTTGAAAAGACAGAAATACCCTTCAGCCGACCCTTTTTTGAAATAAAAAAAAAATAGTTTAGGCCCTCTTTTGACACAAATTGAAATTTGGGCCCATAATTAAAAGAACAAGTGTAGTTGAGGCCCTCTTTTGGCATTTTTCTTTTTTTTTTTAACCATTTGGGAGATATTTACAAGTGGGAAAACAACTAGAAAATTTTAGCAAATCGGTGTGTTCTTGATACTTCCTTAACCTTGCCTTAGCTTACGAATCGATTTTTTTTTTTAAATACCCTCTTAACGATTAAAAGGATGAGATCTTTTTCTGCTGTTAAATGCATTTGATGGGTGAATGGCATGTTCAGATTTTTTTTCCCCTCGCACCTTTGGTAATTCCATCATTGAGATACCTTCGTGACTTTGATATGCTCTCCAGGCAGATTCCAGATGTTATTGTTCCTGAATTCTGTTCTTAGTTATGGGGACACATGCAGTAATTATGGAGAATACACAACATGCTAAGTAAGAAAAACTGATAGTTTTCAATCCAGATATACTGATGGAGAGAGGTTCTCCAGATTTTTCATTGTGGAAAGAGCTTTATGTTAAGGAATGGATGAACGAGTTGCAAAACTACCGCGATCTTGCGACTTGATTAGCACGGCGTTCCTACTCGACCTGCTCTTGATCCCGTTTGTGACCCCTTGTTCAATCCTTGGTTTTAGTTTAAGTATGCATGTTTGCCCCTAAAATCTGTGAAGGCACCCCATCAATTTGGCCTAGTTTCACACCCATTACATGCAGAACCCAGTAAGGCCAGGTTGGTCCAGTCCATGCTTTCTGATCGTTCTTCTTCGTGAGGGGGAAGTTTCCAGATCTCATGCCGACACAAGTTGCCCTTTACTTGTCACAGTCCTTTTCCCCATGGTGAACAGTGACCCACAGGAGAGGAGGATTTGGGACCAGCAATGGACAGTTCTTACTCATCCATCCCAATGTCAAAGCATTAAGGTTTACGGAAATGGGAAAGGTGAAGTGGAAGAGGGCACTGGAACTATCATCTCGGATGATGGTCCTTTCGGTCGATCAGATATCGATTCACGGAGGATGCGATTTCCGCTGGGAAGAAGAATCCCCTTGACTTGTAGCTGTTCTTCTCTATTTGGATCTAAACTGACTGCAACAGCAACACTGGTAATCCTTCTCACTATGCCACCTAATCATATCCGGACTACAGCATTAGGGTCATAGGTTAAGCTTCAGTTAATGAGCCATGAGTTTGTCCATAAAAGAAGGGATGATTGTGGATAAACAGCTGACCCCATCCACCAGCTGTGCCTCTCTTCGTTAAGGTCGTCCGAGTTTGTTGTTTGCGAATTAGTGCGAAGAACTGCATAAGTGCATGATGAGCCCTTGAGTTAAAGAGGTAATGATGGAGGTTTTCCTACATAAGGGCGGACCTGTAATCAAGTGCTTGAAATGAAGCTATCGAACTCAGTATTCAATGGGAAGCCCCAGATGCTAACCAAAAAGCAAATGGTGGGGTGGTGCAGGAACAAGCCAAAGCTAAGCATGATTAACTACAAAACAGATGATAATCTCGTGATGCAACCGTTATGATGTCCACATCAGTTGCGATGTCGAAAAGCCTTACTTTCCGCAGCAAATATGGTCTGCTATCGACTTTAGGAAAAAAAATCCATCATCAGCCAAGAATTAAGTATCTTACATAGGAAGGCAAGTTTCAACCTTCGGGTAGAAAATGGTTTACCTGAGTTAGTGACTCTGCTTACTGTGAAGCTCATTAAATTAATAGCAAAAGGGATCAAATTGTTCATATCCTACCTCTGCTGTCAAGCTAACTTAAACCTAGGAAAGCATGTGTTACTCCCGAAATCACGAATCGCAAGGTAATAAACTACTCGATAGTCTGATGATGCATTTTAATTGGTTGTGAATGCAGGTATAGATGGACCAGGCGCTGTTCCTTCATGAATATACTATTTGCCCAAGACAAGGACAGGAGAGTTCATGGGAGGATTTTGTACAGCCTTCTTTGAGTGCAATACTTTATTACAAGAACCACAACTTTCCTACAGATGAAGTACAAATCCACATGAGGAAAGGATCCAGAAAGCAATCTATACCTTGTATAATACTCATTTGTCGAAATTTAGATGTGACCATGATGCATGAATAGACCAATTAAGATATTAAGATATCAAGCCTCTAAAGCAAATAATGTGAGAAGGAGAAAAACGGCGAGGTACAAGAAGTATAACGTTACGTTCGTGTCGTATGCGAGAGAAAGAGAGAGATGCGCGAGCTTCTACTACGGTGGTTCAACTAGAAAAGCTTAGGGCAGGCGAAAGTTTGTCTTTCCCTCTCTTCCCCCACCTACAATCATGTTTCCAAATTCCCTAATCCTGTTCTTTGCATATTAAGACATTGTAACTGCAATGCAGGGGGGGGATATCCTTCCATATAAAGCCCCGTGCATTCATCTCTCAGCAATCTAGCATTTTGTCTCTCTTGCTGTATTTAAATCCACTGCTCCATCCTCACTTCACTTCCTCATATGCAGAGGAGGTTCTCTCTGATCGGTGAAGCATCGTCACGTTGTCACTTCCCTGCTCTTTGCTTTCCCGCTAGGCCTGAACAACTCAGATGGAGTTCCAAAAGGCGGGGAATCAATCCCAATATGATCGCAGGAAACCCGACGAACCGTTCACGAGTCCAGATCTCGTGCTGGATCTTAGCCTCTCCAACAAGGCTTCAGATCAAGTGCCAAAGCGGGAAGCGACCTCCATCCATTGTTTCCAAGCGCATTCTCCTCCCAACGATGGCCCCCAAGACAACGAAACCGAGGTTCGAGTTTTCTCTTGCAACTACTGCCAGAGGAAATTCTATAGCTCCCAGGCACTTGGAGGGCACCAGAATGCCCACAAGCGTGAGCGGACACTTGCGAAACGAGGACAACGGATTGGTTCCGCCGCCACCGCCGCTAATTTCGGCTATCCTTATTCGCACTTGAACTATTATTCCAGCATGGCTTCCCTACCTCTGCATGGATCATGCTTCAGTAGATCGCTTGGCATTCAGGTTCACTCAATGATCCCAAAGTCGCCTTTTTACTCTTCGAACAATGGGTCCTCCCATGTCTTTCGTCACAATGGCTGGTTTGGACAATCCATTGATCAGAAACCAGCAGTCGGGTGGCTGGCGCGGACTAATCCAAGTGGCGGAGCTGCATTAGGGTCATCCTCGGATTCTGCTGGATTGGATGGTATTCAGAATTCTTCCTCTGCCAGTAAGGGAATTGATGAACTATGGAGTAATGTTGGCTATCTGAAGAGCAAGCCAGATGAGATGAAGCAGATTGACTTATCCCTCAAGCTATAAGCTAGCTAGCATTGCCTTTTGCTTCTATTATTTTCAATTTGGATTTTTTTTGTTTCTTTGTTCTTTTAAGGCACCAGTTCTCTAGTTAAAAGCCTCTCATCAGCTCTTGATGGATCTCTTTGTAAATTCTTTTACTCTGCAAAAGCCTCTGAGAGACTCTCTGCTTTCATTTTCTTATTTGCCAAATCCTATAGGTCAGGCTGGAACTTGAACTTGTTTGAAGCTGGCTGTCTTCTGAACATTAGCTCCTAGAAATAAAAGTTACATAACTCCTTCCAAATCTGAACCGTCTCTTCAAGTTCATTTGACTTTTGGAAGGACATTTAAGTTAATTGATTTTAGTGCCTGCCCATTAAGTGACTCGCTATTTCAAAATTTTGAAATTTGAACTACCATGAAGAGTCCCAATATGGGAAGAAGCGGAAACTTAATAAAGCAAATGACACATTCAATTGTATGACTTGGAGAAAGCAGAATTTGGACTCTTGGACACTGTGGTTAAGTGGTCTGATGTTCTGATGGGACACTAAACTATGTTGTCATGAAAAAAGAAATGAAAAAAAAAAAAAACACCTTAGTGATTGTCCTAAACATCATCATACTTGACCCACTTGCAGTTGAAGGAGGTGATAGAAATTCCTTTTTTTTTTTTTGGGACCAATTGAGTTAGGTGCAGTAGCCATGTGAATGTGAATGAAAGGTTACGTAATGGTGCTCAGCTATGCTATCACATCATTTTGCAATTTAAAACATGTGTTATTATACCATCTACTGAACTCCACCATGGATGGAATAAATTGAGAGTGCATTTGAAGTGTCCAAGTTTTTCCTGTAATTTCGAAGAACCATCGCATCTATCTATGTGTAATTCCACATATAATCGACTTAAGGGCTAAGAGGTTACCGAACTCGGCGAAGCGGTTGTAAAAGAAGTTTCTACATTGCTACAACTTACGTTAATAGAAGTTTTTTGACGAATGAAAATCCTTTTATCTTATGTAGAGAATGAAAAAGAACATATTATCAAAGTGCTCATACATAAAGCAAATGCCGTATATGTCCACGAACGTTAATTCGATCAATTAGTTCGAGTTGCCTAATTTGATTCAACCAAAGGGAATAATTTGAATTCAACAGCAGGTGGGATGGTAGAACAGGTCTTAAAATGTTGGTGTAAACATCTTTGATCATTTTGATTTGTTTTGCCCCAGGAAAATCTTCAAGCATGGCCCTCTTCAAAGTGGGGCCAAAATCCACCTGATGTGCACAAACTGTGAGCCGGATTAGTCATAATGCACCGGGATTTGATAGGATCAAGACATAATGAAGTGGGAAATCCCTCTAATCATGACAGTTAATTAGACCAGGAAAATCTCACTTTGATAAGGACATCAATGGAGTGGGAGTGGAGTGAGACACAAGTCTGAGGATTGGGGAGAGATTACAGAAAGTGGTGCCGGGGAATATTCACTCACCAAAAGTAAAAAATAGCCCTCCTCTCTTTAAGTTGAGCTGTCTATTGTTTTGTGTTGGACTGCCTTAGTCTTCTCTCACTTTTCCTAATAAAGAAAACAAGGGAAAGGTTTGATTTTTGCGCCAGGATCACTCAAGAAACACCCCAAAGTCCAAAGCTGTGTTTTGGAGAAGGACCTGTTGGTCGGAGAATGGAGCTATCGTTTTGCTAAGATTAGGTGTGAGAGAAATTAAAGTAGAAACTTTTTCTTATATGATTATTACGTGGGGATACCACGAAAAACCCAAAACTGATATATTTGTGATAAATTTTTTTCTCTAAATTAATTTTTTTGACCGCCAAAAATTCGAAATTGGCGCACCTGTGATAAATTTTACTCCCCATTAGTTTTATGTTGAATTTGTGTTAATGCCACGAAAAATCCCAAACCGGCACACCCGTCAACTGTCATGCGTCATCAACTCAATGAAAACAATCGGAGAATAAATTTATCGCAAGTGTATCCAGTTCGGGATTTTTGATAATTAAAAAAATTAATAATTTTGGATAAATGTATCGCGAATGTACCAGTTTAGGATTTTTCAGTGGTATCAAACCTTATTATAGCAAAGAGGTTTGTCCTTATTTCATTCACTGTGATGCAAAATCTTCATTAAAACTTCAGATTAAGATAGACTGCGTGTGTGTCCCCTTCCAAGTATCCAATGGCAGTCTAAGGTTTGGTGGGATGTAATCATATCTCAACAGTGATATGTCACATGTTCTCTCTCTCTCTCTCTCTCTATGATGATGGTGGTAACTTGTTTGAAGGATGGCCCTGTTGGGTGTCCACCAATACGTGAGTCAATTTATTTCAGGTCTTTGTACACAACTTGTAGCATGGACCACAAATTCTGTTTTTTTTCCGATGAACGTTTGCTTCTTCTTTGATAAGCCATATCCCGTGTGTTAGTGGTTAGGACGGTGTAATCAAACAATTAATTAAGAAAGCATCGGATCATACTGCATTTACACGTGATAAAATTACGAAGATATATCATATCATCTATTTGGGACATATATTTGGAAGGCGAGAATATTTAATATCTTCGCAAAGCGGGAGACGTATATAAGGGCATTCCCATGCTTTTGACTTGGAATTCATATTTAACTAGGAAACAAATGAGATTAAAATAATAATAAAAATTCCAAGTAAAAAACTATCATTGTTTGGCCCTTTTGAAACTCAAAAAAGTTCCGACCACCAAAAAAAAAAGAAAAAGAAAAATCGAAGCAAAATGGGCTTTTCTGCAGTATTGAGCTATTTCAATTAGATTGGGCTTGATTTCCCTGTTAAAGTAAGAGGCCATGTGAATTGTGAAGCACGACCCAAATCCTAGGGCCAGTCAAGCCACCGAAAATGGGGAATTGCGTTTGGTTGCAAGTGTTGTCGTACAAACGATACTTATGATGTCCCTTTAGGATAATGATGTTTATTATTATTATTTTTATTTTTATTTTACCATAATATGATCATGATTAGGCTGCTTTGTTTTTTCCTTACTTGTTTGAATCGAGAAATCCACATATTGGTCATGAATAGTAGGAAGTTCATGCCTGGAAGTATGTCGCTTTCTTGTCGTCGCCGTTGAAAATCGAACAATCCATTAAGTTGATTTTTACTAGCCCCTCTCTCTAGACATCCGTCTTTTGTTCTGTTTTTCTTCACTATTGATGTTAGTATCTCGTTCTCCTGCATTAAGATCGTTCTGCATCATAGTCAAGTTTGTTTCCATCCTGTCATTACGGAAGAAGCCTCGCTTTTTTTTTTCTTTTTTCTTTTTTGTGTGTGGTCAAAGAGAAGCCTCGCTTTGTTAATGCCGAAAGATATTGATTATTGGAAATTTTCAAATGCCGTAGGTTTCATCTACCCTTATATGTGATGCATGAGGCTAAGAAAGATACTTTGCGTGCATCCAATCACATGATTTCGAACTCTGAAATACAACAGAAGCAATGTTAAAACAGCTCATCGATCTTTTTGAAATTGAAGAGCTTTGTCTGATTAAGGTTCCCTATATGGCCAGACAAAAAAAAAAAAAAAGGGGGGGGGGGGTTTCAAGAACTAGCAAAAGCTTACATGTACCCTAAAGTATTAGCCTTTTGACTTATTATCCCTTTAACTTAATCTTAACCACCCTATTAACAGTAAATGATAACTTTTGCTTTTGAAAAGTGGTTTTGCTGGTACGGTTTTGAGCTTTTGATGTGAGCCCATTCTGTCTGGCACAAGCCCCTCCAAAATTTGCCTGTTAAAAGGCTGTAATTGCTTCAATCATATGTCAGAACTTGCTTCCCCCATATAACACTTGAATAAAAATTAGGAGAGGAAAAGGACTAAATTCCACTTTTGCTCATTGTAATACATTTATTTGATTTCTTTATACCGTAACCCCATTTATCTTCTATCAAAATTCGGTTAATAAACATATTGTTAAAAATCTCACGTGGTTGCCACCATGGACGACGAAAAGCAAACGGTGCTGATGTGGCATTCGCATGGCAAAAATATATCAACTCATTGTATGTTTTGTTCTCTTTTTTTTTTTTTTTTTTTCCTCATCCGTTTTCTTCTTTGATTTGGCGGCAGCGAGGGCAATGCGATGGCGGCAATGGGGGGGCAATGGTAGTGCCGAGGGCGACTATGAAGATGAAGGAGTAATGAAAAAGAAGAAGAAGATTGACAATGAGTAAACGTGTGGCGTAGTAGAGTCTAAATTTGAGAATTTTGGTGCCATAAAATTTTTTGAGGTAAATGTGTCATATAAATGTAAGTCTGGGTGTTTTTGTGTCGTAAAAAAATAAGAGAAATTTACCACACCGATACAAATTTGAAGTTGTCGGTGTCATAAAAGAACATTCGAGGTAAATATGACACATTAAACATAATTTAAGATTTTTTATGGGTTTTACCGTCAAAAGAAAAAATATAAATCAAATCAAATCAAATCAAAGTGGTCCTTTCCCTCTTCAGGCTGCTTCTAGCCTCACACGACAAATGCTGTTTTTCTCACATTTCTTTTTAAATATTTCCAAATGTTCTTTTTTTTTTTTTTGGTCAGAAAATATTTCCAAATGTTCAGAGATCATAGAAGTAAGAGTTTTTTAAGACACCCCCCACTGCATACCATAATGAGTGGACCTTACTTTGCTTTTCATCACGAATCTCGAGATATGTATGGATCCAACACAGCTAAGAATGTACGGACAAATATAAAAATCATAAGCCATTCCAGGTAATATCTATTCATGACAAGGTCAATTGTTTTATGCATCTTGATTTATATACGAGCCAAAGTCCAAAACAGAAAATCCGGTGCGGCACTACTTGCCGCCGGTGGAACCCCGTGGAAAGAAGATTCTCATTCTCTTCTTAAGATTTGAAAAAATATCCCAGGAAAAGAGCAGACGGAAAAAGCTAATGATTCATGTGAAGAGATGTCATTTGTGCAGTGGATTGATCTGGTATTGTTTCAGGAGGGCCAGGTCTCTGCTTCACTGAAACTGAGAGAGTGACGGCTGTTGGACTTCGTTGCCGAAGGAAATGGAGCTGGAGGAGGGGGTCCTTACGAGTGTGTCTTTTGAAATTTTGAATTTTTGAATGGTGGGTGAGATCAGAAGATGTTGTGCAGAGGAGGTTCAACGAGCGAGTGTGTTTCAGGATCTGTCCCGGTCTACCTCAACGTGTATGATCTGACGCCCTACAATGGCTACGCCTACTGGCTAGGCCTTGGAGTTTATCATTCCGGTGTCCAAGGTCAGTTCCTGCAAAGCTGAATCTCTCTCTCTCTCTCTAAACTGGGTGCTTCCTCTTTGTTGAAACTTAGATCTAGGCTGGTCTGCTTTGAATATGGATCACTTGGTCTTTGTGGGAAAAAACCTCTTTGAACATCTGCCGTGGAGTTTGCTGTGTGTGTGTTTTGTCTCCATTCTAGGTGACAGCGTGTTGGAATCACATGAGATTATCTCCTGCTGTTTCTGCTACTGGGTTTTCAAAGGAAATGCTAGATTTGGACACCCAGTTGGAAAATCAATTCAAATGAATGTCCGCCACATGTGCGATAGCGGTGGAAATACAAGGGTCCCCTGATTCGTGATTTCATCAGTCATCGTCCTTTAAAAGTCATCGAACTTTACTCATCGAGGCTCTTTTGTATTTGCTTTCAAATGGGGTTTCTTGTTATTTTCCTTCTTTGCTGGAATTGGAAAGTGCCAATCTTGCTCAATTTTCTGGCAATTTCGAGTCCTGCAGTTCATGGGGTTGAGTATGCATTTGGAGCTCATGAGTACCCGTCGACTGGGATCTTTGAAGGCGAGCCGAAACAGTGTGAAGGGTTCACGTTTAGGAAGACGATACTAATTGGGAAGACAGATATGGGTCCTGCAGAAGTTAGGACATTGATGGAGGATCTAGCTCAGGATTACAGAGGGAATGCATATAATCTCATCACCAAGAACTGCAACCATTTCTGCAATGATGCCTGCATTAAGCTCGCTGGAAATCCTATACCCAGTTGGGTCAATCGTCTAGCTAGAATTGGTGAGAACTCTATTTCACGTCCTTTTCTTCTTCTTCTTCTGTTCAGGCTAACTTACCTGCACCAGTCAAATTCTGCAGCGAGGGGTACAAAGAAAAAGTGAAAAGCGGTGCATTGCTTTGCCCTTTTTTTTTTTTAACCCCTCTTTAACTGCACTAGCCTGACTCACATTGGAAGGAAGTTTCGCTATTCAGTACTGGTGATGGAAATTGTGTGGCTACGGTGATCAACTATAGTTCGTGGTACTGCTTCAATGGTCTTTGCTCATTCATGTCTCTTTCCTGCAGGGTTTCTTTGTAACTGTGTTCTTCCAGCAAGTCTGAATACAACCAAGGTCCGGCATCACAAAGTGGAAGACAAAACTCAAGACGGAGAGAAGATGAAACTGAGGAACGCCTCGAGTAAAATCTGTTCGTCCAACTCTTCATCCAACTCTTCATCCTCGTCTCCTGGTAGTGCAACCCGCGGCAGAAGCAGAAGCAGACGAACGCAGCCTCCATCGTCCCCGTTGATCATCCGTTCCCCCTCCTGAAAAAAGAGATTCGTTAATTTTCTTCCTCGAAATCCCGAAACGCAAGTGATCGCCAGCTTCACTGAACTTGCTGAATACGATGCGAGGGCAGTCCGTTTCGATGGTTTTTCCTTTATCAAATTCTTTCCGGTGTCATACAATACGACGCTAACATCTTTTTTGCAAGAGCAGGCAGCTCATAGTTGTACATGCCTGGATTATCAACTGATGATTGCCTGTCGCTGCCATTTGCATTCATTCCAATTGATTTTGGTTGCCTCTGTTCTTTTTAGCCCGGTTTTACATAGCGGGACATAATGAAGCGGTTGGTTAAGAGCTTTGACAAGAGCATGATTCTCCTCCGTGGAAAAGGCTGATCAGTTGTTGAACGAAAGAAGCATAAGTTACAAATCCAACGAGGCAATTTGCTTGATTCAGAATTGAGAATTTGAGAGTCAATTGGTGCCCATTTCCCAAGGACATGTTTTGTCAAGGTAGGAGCAAAGGGTTAGGAATCGGTAGGGCCTAAATGGCTTGATAATTCAAACTTGTGATTGAAATAAAGATTTGACCACATCACTCATTGCCTCGAGTAAAAAAGCCACCATCACATGGCCATGTGCCCTAACTTCCCACATATTGACACTATAAGCAACCCCGTTCAAGCAAAGGCCCACGTGGGTTTCCCAGAAATGGTAAAGGGGTGCTCATTGAAGGCGGAGGAAACGAATTAAGCCATCCCACGTGGGAGTTTGAGGGAGACTGGTTAAGGCCTCACCAAGGAGGAGCGGGTTACTGTGACCGAGAGGTATATCATTGGATCTGAAAGAACTCACATGATGTAAGAGCAGGAAGGGTACACGCTACAACACTCCACCCACCGCACCTAAAAAACTCTCGGCAGCAACACCATCGTTTCGAAAATGGGAAATAAGGCTGCGTATGGATGGTGGCTGGGGAAACTGTTTCTGTTCCAAAAGTGTTCCGGGAACATTTTGGAGCAGAAACGCGTATGGTTCAAAAATGTTCCGAAAGTGTTCCGCGGAACACTTTTGTACCAGGGAACACTTTTGAAGGAACAAAAAAAACTTGCTTCTGGGATTTTGGAACACTTTTGAAACCACCATCCATCGTCGCCGACGCGATTACCATTCGCCGCCTCGCTAAAAGCCGGCCCCCGGCCGCCGATCGCCGACCGGCGGCCACCGTCCGCTGTCGCCGGCCGCCTGCCGCCGTCGCCGTCCCCCATCGCCGGCCGCCGTCCGTTGTCGCCGGCCGCCGTCTCCGGTCTCCGACCGCCGTCGCCCACCTCCGGTCGCCGTCCGCTGCCGATCGCCGGTCGGCGACTGAAAAAGTGTTTTTTTTTTTTAAATTACCGAATGCGTTTTTTTCCCAAAAATCGTAATTTTGAACAGAAACACAAAAAAATGTTTCTGTTCAAAAAATGCTCCTTGGAACAGAAACGTTACCATACGCAGCCTAAGCTGCCAAAGCAGACTTCTGAGACTAAAAGTCAGTTTTTGAAGAAAAAGGAGCAACAAGACACTGGCAATCCAAGTTCTACACAGTTAAAACCCAAAGAAGTGTCCGGCAAAGTAGAACCAAGGACGACATCATTTGCAGAGGCACGTAAAACCACTGACAGTAGAACCAAGCATAGTTTCTGCTTTTATCAGCCGTGTGAATGAACCTTGAAAATGTGCAAGTTCACAGCGCTCTTGAAAATGGATTAGGGGCAGTTTTTTGAACCACAAAGGGACCTGTGCACGCAAAACATAATTTAAGAGCTTTCCAGTGCGATTATGCTACTGATCACAGTACTCTGGGGACACTTGGATGTGAAACGTGTCACCAAACAGAGAAATTCCCTGCGTACTAGTTGTTCATTTGTTAGGAACAGAAATAACATGCTCCATTTGCAGAACTGATTCCCGCAAGACACATGCATAAAGGGAAAACAAGCTCGCCACGAGTCACTTCACTTGCAAATAACACCATTTTTCATTCATCCACCCTGTCAAAACTAATTACATGAGTGAAAAAAGTTAATTTCAGTCAGACCTCTCCAGTGAAGGACCAGAAGTAACATCTTCCATATAAGCTAATTTCAGTTTCACATTCTTTCAGCATCACAGCAGATTGGACTACCATCAAATCCTCAGTTCAAGTCCGGCGAATGCACTCAATCGGTTGGTAATAGCAATTCATTCAATTAATGACAAAATAAAAAAAGGGGTTATTGTCACATTCTACAAAGCAGAATTCTGAAGAATGAGGAAGTTGCCAGATAGTTTACAGGCAAAAGGTAGACCCAAAGAGCAGAGAAAAAGAGCGATTGCGAAAGCAATTCAATGTGCATTTTCACGGCAACCCTGCGTAGAATAAAAACAAGTTCGCAATCAAATGATAGCCACAGTGTAAATAGTATTCATAAGGCATTATATAGATGATAATTAAAGTGTACCTAATGCAGCAATGAATGTCGTTTACAGCAGGTAACAAACGACATGTTTTTGCTTCAGCCCTGCTTTTCTCTCATCCATTCAACGAAATTGTCTAAAATCAATGGCCAGGCGAGTTCAGGATTATAATTGCTGAAATCAGGGAAGCTTATCTGCCAAAAGAGAGAGGATCACAGAAGGTAAGCCTGTCAAGCACATATAATTGTCACAATGACAAGGTCGAGCCCTGCGTGTGAAACTCTATATATCATAGTAAAGGACACAAACCAATTGTTGCACTTGAACTTTTTAAGGCCTACATTCTGTTGTCGGTTACTTTCACACCCATTGTCAGAGTAGTGACAATCATACAAAAAGAATGTCGGAGTAATACAAAAAAACAGAAGGAAACACCCACAAGAGGAGTACCTCGTTGCAAAAGCGAAGAAAACCCATCCACTGATCCATGTTTATGACCTTGTAGTCTGTCTGAGTCTGCATCAACAGCAAGAACACAGGTAAATAATCTCAGATATCAATTTGTCTGATTCTCTCTCATTTAAATGTTTCTGTTTCCATAGTCACTCATCAAAATCACAAAATTACTACGGCAACAAATGGAGCACACTTTGCGCGCGCGCGCGCACACACACACACAGAGCCAACAAAAATTCCTAAAGCACTGAAAGATCTGGGTTGGTTGGGGTTGAATTCTGCGTTTTACATTCTACAAATCTGGTGGCTCTTATTGAAATGTAGAATCTTATCTACTGTTTTCATAGTTTTCCAAAACTTGTCATATCCTTTTCCATTTTTCAAGTTTCGGAAGGAGGAGGAGCATTAAGTAGTTTTTGCGCCTGGCCTCGCAAACAAGCCCTTAAGTTGTCTCGTCAGTATTAGTGGGGAAAACACCTCGAAGTACTAAAAGCTTTGGGTTGGTTTGGGTTGACTTCTGCGTTTTACATTCTACAAATCTGGTGGCTCTTATTGAATGTAGAATCACATTTACTGTTTTCATAGTTTTCCAAAACTTATGATATCCCTTTTTTTTTTGGGGTGAAAATTTACGATATCCTTTTTCATTTTCAAGTTTTAGAAGAAAAAGGAGGAGCATTAAGTAGTTTTTGCGCCTGGCCTCACAAACAAGCCCTTAAATTGTCTCATCAGTATTAGTGGGAAAAACACCTTGAAGGACCAAACGCATGTGCTAGTAACAGACATCTAACAAACAGACTGTATGTGCAGCCTCACGAGAGGAAATAAGTTCCTATCTCTAGCTTAGCTTTACTTCAGCAGTCTATGATTTGATACTACACTGTGGGATGGAGGTGAGATGTTACAGTAATTTATGTCCTTCACTCCGTAGGATAACACGTAATAAAAGCTTCAGAGAAAATTTGAAAACAGCAATTGAAGAGATGCTCGACAACACTGTACCTTTAAATACTCGACGAAGTAATCCACTTGGGCACGATACAGGGATCCGAGGACTAGATCAAGTAATTCACTTATGCTCTCTATGTCAATACTCTTCTGTTTCTCCTCTGGAAGTTTTCAAAAATGTGAATGGACCTTATAATTCTTCAAATATAAAAAAAACCAAGAAATACTTTTGTCATACCTGTCAGGCAATAGCGGAATGCATAGGCATGGAAATCCACAAAGTTTGATGGCCTTCTCACCTTTTCCAATTAGAATCAAAAGAAAAACACAAACAGTCAGCCCATCACAAGTCACGATATATTATAACACAACACTCAGTGCCCATTTTGAAGTCATAAAGAAACTGCTCTAAGAAGCTCACCTCTTTCTCTAACTCCGGAAGTGCCTTTTTCAACTTACTAACATTATCAGCCCTCAATGATTTGAGGCCTCTACGCCACTCATCCTGCGAGATCGAATTAGTTCAACTATCAAACAAACCTCCACCATGAAGTATTCATGCAAGGAAATCAGAGGAGTGTCATCAGATCTCATGCCATTAGAAGACACAAAGGGACAATTTTCCCATGTATCAACTAAGGGACCACAAACAAAAAGGAAAACTCCAGCATCATTTAATTCATATAGAGATACCAAACTAAATAGGTACATCAGTGTTCCACCTCTTGGTTTTGCCTAAATTCAAAGGACGTCCCTTACATTTCCAAAATCACCCCGCACCACTCGTCAGTCATAAGTGTCTTCAAGAGAATGCTAGCAAAAGCTTAGTAGCTTAAATTACCATCTTCTAGTCCAAGTGAGCTGAGACTGATAAGGGTGCGCATCAAAAATATCCATCACCTATTTATTCTGCCACGTAGGATTCCATGTTGGCCGAATAATTGACTATGTAAAGTTTGGAGATTAGTAATGTCCACATAATCAATTATCTGCACACCTGATCTAAAAAAAACAAACAATCCAAGGGACCTTGACATTTGTTGCTTTTAATTGTCCCTGTAGCCTGATAAGTGTTGCTCTGAAGGTTTCCAAAATAAAACAGGTGCTCTAGTAACTTTAGGCGCAACTAAGCATGCGTAATATGATTTACCCAATCAAAAAAAGCATCCTGAGCAATTGAAAAAACATACTAAATTCATTTAAATATGAAATCTTCATATTATCACTAGACAATATTCTCAAAAAAGCATCATATAAAGCTACTTCTACTTCTTGCTAGGAGACTAGAAACCACAAAAAAAAAAATTTGATAGGTTGGTTCTCCTAGACATAGAAGGAAGCCCCATCAATTGGAAAAAAAAGTGTCAACGAATAAGCTGGTACAAGACATTATGTCAGTCAGAATATGCTTCTTACCAAGGTGAAGTAACCCTGTCTTTCAGCTCGCATTTTCCTAATATAAATGCTTTATCAGTTTCCGAACAAAAGGCTGATACAGAAGTTAATAGGCATCGTAGAATATAGCTTACCAAGCAAGCATCAAAATTCTAACATCAGTATGATCCACTTCCATGTCTGAACAAAGAGCCTCAATTCCTTCTGGGCTGTTAAAAGTATGCCAAGTACTTTAGATATGTGACATCAACATGAGAAAATGATCCTGGGATGGAACACACTTAAACTCAAAGCAGTACAAGAGAGACTATCACGAGAAAAGAAACAATTGATAATGATCATACATCAATCTGCTCCAATCTCTGGTACCAACGAGATCCTATTATAACTACAAAAAAGAGCCTCTTGATTTTAAAAAAAAAAATAGATAGTCAATTGCTAATTATTAAGACTCAATTGCAATGCAGGTACTTATGCATACCCCATACAGCTGCCACATTTGACATTATCACAACTGTACTTAGAAAACCATGTATATGTTTCATACATGGTACCACCACTACAAACCCACAAAATAACTTATTCACAAACATTATTTTGATCCTTGTACCTGACTGGTACACGATTGTAGTGTCAAAGTTCACAAAGCATACACATTACTAGACACTACAAAATCACAATTTCAAGCAGCAAGACAACTCACAAGAATAAACACGAGAAATTCTATGTACTATGACTATATGAGTTCCGGTACAGGATCAAAGTAAAGGAGCACCAGAAATTCAACCATAAAGAGAAGAGCAGCAGCCAAGTTTGAAGTTGAAGAAACTAGATAAATAAAATTACACAAAGGTATCACATTTGTTACACCGTCCTCCAGATGAACATACAACAACCTTAGGCACTCCATCTATGACAAAAACGAAATTGTAAATGAAAAAGGAACTCAAATATAAAAAAACTGCGCAAGCAACAAAAGCAACAAAGAACTTAGAAGATCGCATCATGATGTCTATAAAAGTCGCAACTTGCATGATGAGCGTCAGTACTATAACATAATCAAATATGCAACCTTGATACTATATAAATCTATACAGTCTCTCCATTGCTCAGTTCATATCGGATATTATCAATACTCATTTGGAGCATGATATCCACTAAACTACAATTATAAACGTTCTTTTCAAGATCAAAAGAACACAGGAACTAAAGCCACTTACTCGATCAAACCAGAGGAGCCATCTGCGTATGTGGAGAACAATTGATCGATCCGTTCCAGCTCTTTCGAAGTCGCTTTACTAGAAGCTGAAAACATCAGATTCATATATTTACTGCCACTAATCAATTGCAACAATGATTCAACATCGGTATCCACCGTGAGCTTAACAAAAAATCAACACTAAATTCAACCAGCGGGAACAACTAGTTTACGTTAGCTGGTAGCTACGTAGCATCGTTACGAGGATTATAAGGTCTCAATTTAACTCTGATCATCCAAAATTCAATCACAAGCACTCCTATGACATTCGGAAAGATGATCTCTTTTCAAAATCAACGAGTCCAATCATGCCTAAAAGACTACATCGATCCAAAGACGCTGGGTTTCGATCGACTCTGCCACACATGAACCGGTCCGAAGAGCTGTCCTGTGGCGCCGTTCCGAGCAGAACCGGCTCAAGGAAATCAAAGCCACGAATCGTCGTGAATGGAGTGATCGCGTACCGGAGCGAAAAAGATCGGACGCCGAAGAATTGAGGGATGCGGTTGACGCGGGTTGACCCGTTTTTTTCGTTGAAGAGCGACGCATCCTTCGCTTGGCAGCCTCGGGAAAAAGTTAGAGAGAGAGAGAAAGAGAGACAGAGAGAGAGAACTTTGATGTTGCTTGGAGTTGGAGAAGGAAGGAGATGAATGGTTGATGACGGTGTGATGGTACAGATATCGGGTCGGGTCGAGTTTAACTGGCGCTCGGTAATTCGGTTTACTTGACCACTAGCTCGTGCGGGCGTCCTATCCGTGGACTTTGATAAATATCTTACCCAACAGAAAATTAAAAAGAAAATACTACTCATATTAAATTATCAAATGAAAATATTGGCTTTACCTAAAACTTATGCCGTCCGTATCAAAAAAATGAAAATACTGACTTTGATTTCTTTTGCAAAACAATAACATAATGTCATAAGATCGGAATAGTTCTAAGCTATTGCCAATATTATGTTCACAATGATACTGAAATGATTCCATTTCGAAACGGTGTGTGTTAAATCTTTTCCGGGGAATTCAGTTTAGCAATAGCAATCGCTTCATAACACAATAAATAAAAAACAAAGAATCAATCCGATGCGGAATCTGTGTGATTCTGATATGAACATGAAGCTGGCAATCACATATTTGCTCGGTTCATGAGTGAACGATATGGCCGTTCCATGTTCATGGCCAGATTCGGTTCATGAGCATGAGACCCGCTACCGAGATCGTCAAACCGGGAGCAAAGCGGTTTGTCGACGTCGCCTGTACAAGCAAAGCACATACATAATGAAATTGAAGATAGCTTAGCTTGCTTTTGTCAGGTGCACACTATAGAATAGACCTTGAATGGGAATTGCATAGCTCCACTTCCTCGCATGTCGAGTTCCTTCTACATGTTCAGATGCACCAAATGCCAATGCCATGTAAATCAACCAGGAAAGTATGTCTGTTCTTTCGTACAGAACGGGATCGATCCATCAGCAATCAAATCCAAATGACACAGATAAGTTGCCACCTCCAATGCGCACTCGATAAAAAACAAGTTGCTTCAGAATCCGCTCCGAGACTCTCCGAATATTGTTACACAGGAAGATAGCTAGTTTGCATGTACAACACTCAGCTAAGCTGAAAACTCTACCCAGAACGAGAGAACAACTTCAAGAAGCCAACTCCGACAGATAACAAGTGTATAGGGCCACTGCGTCTTGCAAATGACTTGCCCGAAGATCTTCGGGAACGGGAGCACTGCATACATTTCTAAAGCAGCTTAACTGAAGATCCCTTGTTGGATCCTCGGATATGTCTGATAAAAGCAGACTAGAGATCTCCTCAGCCATCTTCGAGTATGCAACTCTGCAGTGTTACAACAATGAAATCTAAGGAGACAACAAATTTTGAACATAGGCTGACAAAATTTACAGTTTCCGTCTAATACAACTCGACGATGCGAAAATTCCTGAGCAGATCATACATCAAAACAATTTCAATGTAGTATTAGTTTTGATAGGGAATTTTTGCCAATAGAATTATCCGCATGAAAACATGTACCTAAAACATTATTACCACCAGAGAGTGGAAATTACGAGATTTACTGTGTTGGGAACTGTTTGCTAGTTGCAGCCGAAGAATGAATGTTTGCCAGGTGTTAAAAATAATCCATGAAAGCTTATTAATACTACCTTGCACTAACATATACATCAACAACACCTTTATCCCAAACTAGTTGGGGTCGACGGTCGATGAACCCCCAAAGATTCATAAAATAAAAGCAAAACCGATCGAAAGAAAAGAGATTAATATGTAAAAATAAATAAACAAAGATAAAAATATAAAGACTAAAAAGGACAGTCAGAGACATGAAGTTCTGCCCCTCCACAATACTAATAGCCTTCCTCCACCCCGTCCTAAGACAGACCATACGCCAATCTATTTCTCGCTCCATTAAATCATATTTTACTACTTTCCCTCAAGTAAGTTTCGACCGACCTCTTTGTTTCTTCGTATTATGCTCTTGACAACAAACTTCTGTTCTTACCGAAACATCTAGAGACCTTCAAAGAATATGTCCAAACCATCTCAATCTAAGTTCTCTCATCTTTTGTGCCACCAGTTCTACTCCAACTTTTCGTCGAATATCTTCATTTCTTATCTTATTCATCCTTGTATGACCACACATCCACCTTAACATCCTCATTTCCATTACTCCCATTTTATGCTTATGTTGCCTCTGTGCTGGCCAACATTCAGTTTCGTATAACATGGCAGGTCTTACTACTGTTCTATAAAATTTTCCTTTTAATTTAAGAGGAATTTTGCGATCATACAAAAATCTTGATGCACTGCGTCATTTCATCTAACCTGCTCTGATTCTATAGCTTACATGCTCATCAATCTCTCCCCCCTTTTGCAATATTGATCCCATATATCTAAAAGTATCTTTCTTGGGTACCTCCTGTCCGAGCAAATTGACGACTTCTTGATCTCCTCTTCCTACCGTGTCGAACTCACACTTCAAGTATTCGGTCTTACTTCCACTTAACGTAATTCTTTAGACTCCAAGTGCTTCTCCATAATTCTAATTTAGCGCTAATTCCAGCCCTGGTCTCATTAATAAGCACAATATCATTTGCAAATAGCATATACCAAGGCGCCTCGTCTTGGATATCTTTTGTTAGCTCATCCATAACCAAGGCAAAAAGATAAAGACTCAAAGCAGAACCTTGGTGTAAGCCTACTGTGATTGGAAAATACCTTGATGTGCCATTACAAGCCTTCACACATGTAGTAACACCGTCATACATATCTTTGATTGCCTCTACAAACTTTGAAGATACTTTTTTCTTCTCAAGAACCCATCACAGAACTTTTTTTGCAATCCTATCATACGCCTTCTCGAGATTAATAAACATCATATGGAGGGCCTTCTTCCTTTCTCGATATCTTTCCATAAATTGTCGTATCAAGAAAATAGCCTCCATGGTAGATCTTCCTGGCATAAATCCAAATTGATTGATAGAAACTTTGGTCTCTATTCTCAAACGATGCTCAATAACTCTCCCTCACAACTTCATTGTATGGCTCATAAGCTTAATACCTCTATAATTGGAACAATTCTGGATATCCCCTTGTTCTTGTAGATAGGCACAAGTATACCCTCTCTCCATTCATCAGGCATCTTATTAGTTTGGAGGATCTTGTTAAAAAGGCTAGTCAACCAACTTATTGCTACATCCCCTAAGCATCTCCACACTTCAATAGGGACATCATCGAGTCCCAAGGCTTTACTAGTCTTCATCTTCTTTAATGCCTTCTTAACTTCCCGCGCTTTAACTCTACGCACAAACCTTCTGTTTAAATCATCAGAAGCATCTTCCAAATTCACCTCACTTCTATCGCTCTCTCCATTAAAAAGTTTATCAAAATAGCTCATCCACATTCCCTTAACTTCTTCATCTCTTACCAAAAGTGTTTGATTTTCATCATTGATATATCTAACCCGTATCAAGTCTTTACTTTTCTTCTCCCTAGACTTTACAAGTCTATAGATACCGTCTTCTCCTTCTTTGCTCCAAGTTTTTTGTACATATCGGTAAAAACCTTGCCTCTAGCCTCTCGCACAGCTTTCTTGGCACTTTTTCTCGCCAATCTAAACTTTTGCAAATTATCTTCATTAGGACATTTACGTAAACATCCGAAACACTCCTTCTTCTGTTTAATTGCCTCCTGCACCTCTTCGTTCCACCACCAGGTTTCCTTTGTTTGATGTCCATTCCCTTTACTTTCCCCTAGCACCCCTCTTGCCACTCTCTGAATGCAGTTAGACATCTCTTTCCACATCATATTTACTTCGCCCTCTAGTCGCCACGGTCCTTCCTGTAGCATTCTTTTCTTGAATTCTCTTTGTTTCTCCTCATGTAACTTCCACCATCTTACTCTGAGATGCTGAGCACTTCTCTGCATTTTTTGTACTTTGTTACACCGAACCTCTAAGACCACCAACTTATGTTGCGCAGCTACACATTCTCCAGGGTATACTCTACATACGAGGCCCTATCCTCTCTTCTGGCAAAGAGGAAATCAATTTAGCTACAATTTTGACCGCTGCGAAAAGTGATTAGATGTAACTCTCTTTTCCTTAATAAGGTATTTGCCAACATCAAATCATAAGCTAATGCCACTCTCAAGATGTCTTCGCCAGCCTCATTTCTAATCTCATAACCAAAACCTTCATGAACTCTGTCAAAACCTCCCTTACTCTGACCAACATGTCCATTTAGATCTTCTCCTATGAATACCTTCTTCTCATGTGGTATTCCCCTTAAAATCTCTTTCAGATCTTCCCAAAATCTACTCTTATCGAATGTTGGCAGTCCAACTTGGGGGGCATACACACTAAGGATATTCAGAATCAAATCACCCACTATTAGCTTAACTAAAATAATCATATCTCTTGTTCTTTTAACACCAACAACTCTATCCTTGAAACTTTTATCGATCAGAATCGTTGAAACTTTTATCGATTAGAATCCCAACTCCATTATACTCTTATTTGTGTCTGTGTACCATAGCTTGAATCCAGTGCCTTCCACTTCCTTAGCCTTCTCTCCTACCCATTTAGTCTCTTGCAAGCAAGCAATATTCACTCTCATTCTAGTAAAAGTATCTGCCAACTCCCTCAACTTACCCGTTAAGGATCCTACGTTCCAACTCCCCAATCGAATCTTTACCCCCTAGGCCTTTCTTGCCCCCCCACACTCGCCCACGAAAGTGTGAGGACCCTTGCTCACTTATCACCACATCCGGGCACCGATGTGACACATCACTCTGGGAATGATGGCCCAAGGCTAGCTACCTTACCCCTCGCGCCAACCTATCTTGGTGCAAGGACCCTTGCTCATTTTTCGCTACACCCGGGCGCTGATGCAACACATCACAAAGAAGGGTACCCTCCAACGAAATTTCATAAGGGTTCATCTCATATAAATAGCTCTTTTTTACAATCGGCCCGATACGCATGACGCAACCCTTCTCCTTGATCTTGGCTTGGGACAGGCTTTGTAAACTACATAGACGGAGTTTTGCACTAACATATAACAATAAAAAATTGCTGTAGCAAGACAGAATCGACAAGAAATACCTAGCTTCTACAGGTAATCTGCCAGCCCAAACCGCCAATGACTCATTTAATTGATCAAGGATGTTCTTACAGGCAGCATTTTTGCTCTCAAGCGAGTCCTGTAAGAGATTGCAATATAAATAGTCAGTACCTCTAATAACAAGGAAAAGTAACATATACTAATCACTCAGGATGCAGCAAGTTATTTCACCAACTTCTAGAAGCAGAAATAAATGCGAGATGGATTCAAGCTAACAAATAGTCTTGAACCCTCAAGGAATATAAAATATAGCGCACAAGAAAATTTTGTTCAATTTGAAAGTTTCTCGATACCAGAGATGAATGGCGAAGGAAGAGAATGGGGCTACCAAAATAGAGCCTAAACTAAGTGATCAATTAAACTATAGAAACATGATCAAGCCTATCCTAGAAATATCCTACTCAAATTTAAAGATAAAAAAAAAAACATAAATTAATCATAAAAAATAACAACTGAATCCAGTTCCCAGTTTTCACCTCATCTTGCCAGAGCAGTCACCTTTCACCACTTTCACATTTTTTCTCAGCATGTGGCAACCCAAAAAATTTTGTTCTCCATACAAGTTACAACAAACATTTTCTTTCACCTCTTGGGAAAGAAACATTCTTCCAGTAGCTCAAAAGGAATATCATACCATCCGAAATTGACACCTATAAATACTCATTCATCCTGAAAACCAATACAGTTGAGCTCTTTCCAATGGAAGCAACTATCGCAAATACTAACGTATGCGCGATGACCATACTAATCTGCAACAGTTTTCACGAAGAGTACACAACAAAACAAAACATCACAAGACATGATTTTCCACGTCAATTAATTTGTACTATATAAGAGAAAACATTTTACAGAGGCCAAACCAAGCACCCCCGCTTCCAGTTATGAGCCTCAACTGCATTCAGATGTTTTTACCGTAAACTGTAGTATATTCAAATTTCATCACTGATGCAGTTCCAAACGCATGTATGAGGAAACGATCTGCAATTACACTGGCAGATCTAAATAAGAACTATTTAAATTAACTCAAACTTACCAATCCATTCATACTATCATCATCTTCCAGGAAAGCACTTTTTATCGAATAAAATGATATATAAATCCCCGCGCCTAAGTCCCAGTTTTCAATTTCTGACTTGTGTTCCTCCATCAAAGACGCCAACCTCCATATTTCTGAATGCTTTGCTGCATAAATAAATCACGCAAATATGTCGGATCCAAGCGGATTAACTCACTTAACTTGTCAAAAACTCTCCACATATCAAACATGAGCTATTTCTTTGAGTCATACAAAGCTAATTATAGAGTATTCTATCTGGACCATTCATTTTACACCAGATTATTGGCCCAAGATTAAGATACTCATATAAGAGCATGGATCGAGGATGCTCCGTTTTGCTGAATCATACCTGATAAGAACAACGAATGTGCAACTGAAGTCACAAAGATAGAGTGAGCCTTTGGCCAATTCGAACACTGAAGAAAGTGCTCCAAAGATTTTACGATGTCTCCATGGTAGTTGAAATAAACTGCCTGCACATCACAATGCAACATCACCACATGCCAAAGATTTTAATGCAAGAGGAGAAATTTAAGGTCTGACAATGTTTCAGCATATGATTTAAAATCAATAGATTCAAGAAAGAAAGAAAACAACCAAACCAAGACGTACCATTGCCTCATGCAACCAAGCCAATGGGACACCTAACTTTTCAATATATTGCTGTTGCGACTTTTCCGAACTCCATATTTCACAGTATTGAAACAAAATTTCACGTATTACAGTAGCCTGTAGATATGGATAGTCCTCTTTATAAGGCATGTGAAGGACTACATAGATGGCCCAGTGGCAGTGGCCCAGAGAGAGCAATTGTGAAACAAGTCCCATGTCAAGAACAAAAAGATCATTTGCACTTAAAGCTCCAACTGCCTGAAGTAAAGCACGCTGATGCCAGATCATATGGTAGTCAAGTGGATCATTTGTTGAAGATAACGTGCTAAACATCCTCTTCAGCAAGCCAAATTCCCTATCTTGATTACTATGTAGAAGCATAAGATAATATGAGAAGTCGAACCGTTCCTCCCTAGTCTGAGTCACTGACTCTCCTGCCACTCCTTCATCAATGTACACGGGGACAGGATAAGGAGCTCTCCCATTATTGAGGAGTTGCTTGTAATTTTGAAATATAAAGGGCAACGAAGAGTGAGGTGGCAGTTGGTACCACATCAATAACCCCAAAAATCTCTTCCAGTCTATTCCAATATCACGCAGAGCACCACCAATGTTGCCAGCAAGCAATTCCAAAATTCTTACTCTATCTTTCTCAATCAAACGGAAGTCCAATCCATTAGTTCTCCAAAGATCAAGCTGTCTAGCGATGTCAGAACGGTTTAATGGGAAACCACCTGCTTGGCTGATTAAACAAGCCAACCTTACATCTCCTTTAGAAGCAGCCAGCTCCACAGCAGCATCCAGCTGTCGTCCAGTCAAAAGTAATAACAGATGCTCTAGATAACTCGACTCACTTATTGAGCTTATTTCTGCCTGCACACGGTGGCAAACACACTCTTGCAACCAGTAACTGAACTCTGCTCTTCGAATAAAAGGAAGTGCTTCAGGGTCGACTTCAGGTGAACCATCTTTGATATCCTCCATCACATCTTCCTCATTGTCAGCACCTACTGATTTTGACTGCCCACTAGTCTCTCTTTCAGAGAAAAGAACTTTAATCAACTCCCAGACCATCACTTGGTGCATCAAAATCACTTTGGCGGAAGAAGACAATCCAGAAACCTCCAACTGTCTCTCGACAATATCAATGTAGCTTCGGCAAACTCCTGCAAGTGTTAAGCGGTCGCAAACTAAGTTTTGAAGCTTCAGTTTGAAAGACCCAACCTCAACTTCTTTTGTTTTGTGATTTAATGACTCATGCAAATTCAGTGTGGAATCAAAAGCCAACTCAACTAACTCCTTCCTGACTTTGTTGTCCTCATCTCTAACTGCTTTATCGATTGCAACCTTTTCTATGTTAATAACAGAAGACAAAACCCTCCGTGAGTCCTTGCTACCTACAGGTGTACCTGAGTGGACAAGGACACCATTTGGACCCCAACCAACTCGGAATGACCTACCCATAAAAAGGCCAGCATCAACAATATTCCTTGAATAGTGTCCAGTTAAAGGGGTCTCACATGTTATGTCCAGTTTAAACCCTTCCACTCTTGTTGCCTTCAAAGACATATCCTTATTTTGTTGTGTCAAAAGAATGGCTCCTGGAGAGCTAGAGTCAGCTGTATGAGGTCTGTACTCGAGCAAAGGTAATGGTGTCCTCCGCACGACAGGAGGAGTCACTTTATGGGTCATCCTCTGGATAGAGCTTTGAAAGGACGATCTTGCATAATCTTTGCTTAAGGATGACTTTCCAGACGGAGGTATCTCATTGATGTCCTCGAGTTCCTCTTCATCATTAGGAAACATCAACATTCTCATTTCATTCATCTTTGCCGGGTCAAGACCAAGATGGGCAGGAAGAGAATGAGAAAGGTCAGGCCCAACTGGATTAACTCGAGGTTCTTCATCAACATCTGAAATCTCCCCAACATTTTCTATTGCAGGATCTTGAACTGCTGGGGCATCATCCATAATGCTATCTTCTTCTTCATCTTCGCTCAGACCAAATCTACTAAAATGTTGGACTGAGAATTTCCATTCACGAGTTGTAGAGTTAAACGAAATGAAGCTGGCTCCTTGTCTTTCTGTGCTGCGTCTTAATCTTGTGACCATATCATCCAATAGGCCGTCATCAAATGATCCAATTTGTAGAACCAAGGTAACCTCAGCAGCTTTGTTGAGTCCTTGGCCAACTGAAGGCTTCAAGCTTTCATCTCCATATACAACTAGTTCATGCCTTCCAAACTTCACAAGTTCATTTATATCCAACCCTCTAACATCTGTCTCTCCTAAGAACTTAACAAACCCATAACCGAACCTCCCTACTGTAAAATTCTGGACTCGACTCAAATAGCCAGGATCTTCAAACTCCCGAGTGGCTAGTTCTTCCAGGCAAGGTTCTATAAAATAATCAGAAAACTCTAAAATAGGAAAAGGAATTTCTCTCTCGCTCAAAATCCGATTTGACAAAGAACTTGGACAATAAGATATCCTCCTTTTCTTTAATTTTATGGAAAAATCAGATTCCGATGGGCCCGCATCGCTGTATACCTCACAGGTTGAAGCAGTGGAGAAGCCATGTCTAGTAAAGCGCAGTTCATCTGAAACACCAAATGAGAACACAAAAGCCAATTATCAGGATTTAACACTGTGTTATTGAAGATTTTCGTAGCATAACAACCTATTGGAAAAGATGATTGTCCATTTGAAAGCCATGGCCAGCAAAGGCAAAGAATGAGTTAAGAATATCAAAGTGATCAAAGATTTGTGCCTTTGTAATTAACATGGCACAGCCAAATGATGTCCATCAAAGAGTCCCTGATGACCATCTGTACAACAATAACAATACCACTCCCTCTAATGCGCTCTACCTCCTGCAAATTTAAGTCACCTTCCATGTATTTTTAGGCATAGATTACTAAACAAACAGAAGAGGATATGATAGACGGATCCTCAAAATTGGTTTCCAAAAAGGAAACAGACTTCTTCAAAGGAAAAAATCTCCAAGTTCTCAAGAAATTCTTCCGCAAAAACTTTATTGTCCTTTCACAGGTGCTATTGATACTTCAAGTCCAGAAACTCTTTGAGCACAAGTCGCAACCAATTTACCGACCAACTTCAGTATACGGTCACGATTATTTATGTGAACAAATGCATTTATCATTTGTATGTAAAGGGCCTATCTATCTATATATATTGATGTTGATGTTCCCGACTGTCCTTTTTAGTCCTTTCCCTATCTATCTATATATATTTATCTATATTTTTATCTTTGTCTATTTTTCCTCTATTGGTCTTGCTTTTATTTTATGAATCTTTGGGGTTCATCGACCACCGACCCAACTAGTTTGGGATAAAAGTGTTGTTGATGTAAAGGGCCTATCTAGCCAAGAAACACAGGATTTACTATTCCCTAGGTGACCCTAGACGACCAACACCAAGTCATAACCCCATGTTTCCTGAAGGATCCAACGGAGTTTTTTTTTTTTTTTGGTAAGTGATCCAATGGAGTTTCATATGCATACTTCTGCAAAAGTGCGGAAAAATTGAAGCAAGCAATTATGATTCAACAGGAGGACATATAACTTATAGATGCCACAATGACTGGACAGTGCAAACTAAAAACACCTTTTTCTTCAATCAAGGAAAAGATTATTCAATCGATTTCCATTACGCTAATGATATATATCACCACTCAGCATCTACTTCAAATGCATAGCCTGTTATTGCGCAGCCGGGTTATGCAAATCCAAAGCTCTATATAAGTCACCCACGCCTTTCTTCTCCCTTTTATTTTGTGCAGAATTACAATTAAGCGTCGATGTTTCCAATTTTTCCTAAACTTCGGGGTTAGTGACTGAAAAAACACATTTGGTTTTGCATTAGGCTTTTATTGTGTACCAAATGCCAGCCATGAACCAGCAATTACATCGTCAATTCACGCACTTCATCAATTAGGTAAGACAGCCAAATGAAGCATCCTTGCAACAGTACGATCCGATAGATACCACGACAAAACTCTAGAGCACTGAAAATGACTAATAGAATATAAGTATGATCAAATGCTCCAAGTAGTTGCTGAGAGAGAGAGAGAGAGAGAGAGAGAACTCACCTGGAGAAGGAAGGAGAGAGGTGGAGGCCATTATAACTTGGTGCTGGTCGTCTCGTGTCACCTTGGGGAATAGTGAATCCAGTGTTTCTTGGCTAGATAGACTCTTTACATTCGAATGACGGATGCATCTTCACTTCAATAATCGTGACCGGTACTAAAGCTCGTGGACTGGAGGTGGTGTTGCCGGCAGAGAGAGAGAGAGAGAGAGACTTGCTAGTGGGTCGCGCCTACGCTTGTGGAGGATTGCGACTCGCGAGTGGTCGCGCCGCCGCAGTGGGTCTCGCCGTCCGCGGTGGATCTCGACGGCCGACGAACGGGAGTTGAGGGAGAGAGGAAAGAGAGAGAAGCAGCGCCCCGAGAGCGTCGAGCAAGAGGGATGAGAGAGGCGGGGTAGAGCGTAGAGGAGACCAAGTGAGGTTTAGGCCTTTTTTTTTTTTCTTTTTCTTTTTCTTTTTCTTTTTCTCCACTTAAAATCCCAAACCGTCGATTATATATACACAAATTAATTTTTCATGTTCAACAAATCCAACATCCTAGAAAAAAAAAAACTCCAAACGGACGAAATCGCGCCATATTTGTCCAAATTAATTTTCTTTGTATATTTGTGTCATATTTACTTCATATTAATTTTTTGTATCCTTAAAAATTCAAACCGATACTTTTGTGGCGACTTTACCAAAATCTTGGGTGCAAAATTACGGACTTTAGCATATTTTTCAATTGCGAAGAAAATCTTAAAGCAAAATTAGTAGATTTTCGAGCCTCGTTCTCTTTTATACATATCTAGCCTCCAAGAATCGACGTGAGAAGGCCCATTTACATGGAATTTACATATTGGATTCATTTCATGGACCGATCGCTTGAGTTCCTTTCTAAATTTTTTTTTATGTCAGCAATTTAATGAGATGTTGTGCAAAAACTAATGAATGGTAGATTCATAATACACCAGAAAAGAAACTAATGAATGGTAGATTCATAATACACCAGAAAAAATACGATATCGACGTATCAACAGCGTATCACTTTGCGTGTGTGTGGGACACGAAAAAATTGATCGAGGTAAATGTGGCAAGAGCATATCACTTTGTGCGTGTGCTTTTTTTTTTATGGTATTAACCATTTGTTTGTACAATTTTAAGTTATTTATTATATTATCTCGGGTCAGGCCTGGCCATTTGGGCTTCAAATATATGAAACCCGAAAGATTAGCCCGGCCCAGAAAAACATTAAAGTTGGTCAAGTGGGCCAGCCCAGGATCCTAAAGACCTAAACTTTCGAGCAATACGGACTGAACACTTTTGCTCGGCTCTAGTCCTCTTCTCAAGTTGAGAGTATCTAGTACTATTGTTTTTTTTTTTTTTTTTTTAGTTCGAGTAGTAGGATTGGTTTTTTTTTTTTTTAAGTCAGAAAATAGTAGGATTGGTTTGAAAATTGATTTTTCATGTAAAATATAACAGGGAGAGTAGCAGTCATATTACTTAGACCTATCAAAATAGGTCGCAAACTCATTTCTTGACCCATATATGATGAGTTAAGTTGTTATATGAGTTAATTATATTCAATAAATTAGTTATAAATTGATTTGAACATAATACAAGTGCTAAATGGGTTACCAATGAGTCATAAACGAGTTTATAATTTACTTAAACCCAACCAATTTCTATTACTCTCTCTTCATTCTCATTCCATGGATTAGATTGGGTATAGGTCACTAGATTTGTATTGCAATAAATGGGTCTATTGGGCGGGTACACGACCCGACTAATACGTTTGCCATGTCTAATATTACTTAGGCCCTGTCTTGTTCAACTTTGTTGGATGTTTTTGGCAAAATGCAAAGGCCTTTTGGGCTAAATGGGTTTTCTGAAATGTAAGTAGTATTGGTAAAGTGTAGTTTAAAAGGAACATTCGAATATAGCTTTGGTTTAAATGGTATTCGAAAAAATCACATTTGCAAATTCCTTTTGCTAAAAAAAAAAACTCAAAATCGACTAAGGATTAGCGACCGACAGGCATCCGACAAGGCCAAATCCGGCTGTTATAGAGCCAAATCTATCGCTGCCAGCCTCGCCTAAGGTTGTGCAAACGACCATCCGCTGGGTTCTCCCGACCCAAGCCAACGGTTGCTTGGTGTTGCGTGAACCAAGCCAACGTTCGCCTAGGTTGAGTGATCCAGGCCTTGCCCAAGGCCGAGCGACCTCAGGCAAGGCTAACAATTGCTCACTAGCTATTCACCGGTGGCTGAAGCCTTCGCTGGAAAGGTTAGGGTTTTTCGAGGATATTTTCGTAATTATGAAAGCATAACGAGGGTAAAATTGGAAGAAAGAAGGTCTACTTGCATTTCAGAATGCAACATTTCAAAGCACCTCCAGACTTGGTTTGCATCTAAAGCCTTTGGCATTTCCTCAAAGCTGTCCAAAAAGATTGCTAAACGTCATTTGCATTGGGTCCAGGGATTTTGGAGTCCCATTGTCCCTTCATAATATTTAACCAAATAAGGCCTCAACCTAGCCAATAGTTAGCATTGCCAAAGCTAGGAACTGGCAAAACCTATGTAGTGAATTGGATGCTTCAGCTGTACATCTAAACCTCACTTTAGTCTAATGCAGGCAATTGGAAGAGTCAGCACATCCCAATAGATCTATTTTCCTTAGAGATAGCCTTTATCCAAGTCAGCACCAGCCGTCTTACATGACACATAGTCATGGCTTGCGTACACATCAATGATTTCCCGCCAAAATAGGCTGAATAGACTGAATTGACATAAATGCAAAAAAAATGTTTAGAGTTGAATTGGCAAAAAAAAAGTTTATTATTGAATTGGCACAATTATCATATATTTAGGACTTTTTTAGTAATTTTTTTCAGAGATGATACATGGGGAAGCCAATTGTTTGTAGTAACTGGGCCTGACGGGATGGCCATTGGCCATGCCCCCACCTCCCCGTTTTTCTCATTAGAAGCTGATACGTACGTAAAACCAAAATTGATCGTAATTGCAGACGTTTGAGGTCAAATGAGAATTGGCAAAGATAAAACAATTCCTAATAAGAGATAGTTACTTGAAAAATTAAACCATCGCAATAATTTTCAAAATAACAAATTACAAATTGGTAAATTATTCAAATAGGAGTTGGTATTGCTAATTATTCGGAGACTCAATCGGAAATAAGTTTGATAAGTAGACTTGTCAAACAGGTGGGTCTGATAAAAAATGATATGACCCATATTAACTCATTCCCATACAATACAATTTAACTACCCATATCCAATCCGACCTGTCATATTGCTAAAACACTTCAATATTAAATCCGACGATCGGTGAATGGCTGCGGCGGCCGGGTGTGCGCAGGGCTGGTGGGGCAGGCGGTATATGGTGGGCAATCGGACTTTTACTTTTTTTTATGTGTAAAACAAAGAAAGAAAAAAGAAAATTAAAATTTTACAAATTTAAAAATCAGAAATTTAAAAAATATGAAGCATACAAATTGCTTAAAAGGCACATGAATGGGTTGACCCAACTAATAACCTTATAAGTTAAGTGGGTTGTTAATGGGTTAAAATATGATCTTGTCTTTAAACTCATTTACAGCCTATATATAATTAAGTTTACAACTCAAACCCATTAACAACTCAATAAACTTGACCAACTCATTTTTTATCCATCTCTTTGAATATGAGTTCTTTTTCATTTATGTAATCTTTCTAAATTCAAAGAATAGCTACTGAATCACAAATTGAGAAACAGGGAATGGATTCATAGGTCTGATGCCTTGTTATAGAACTTAGGGTTAATAGAAATAGTAGATCACATAGATTCAACAAATGAGGTGCGTTCATTAACAATTCAAAGATTAGATTCCTTCCTCGAGGGTCGAGTGAGTGAGACTGATAAGTGAGATATTATTATTAAATTTTTGTCAGACATTGAAAATGAGTTAAAATATGGGTTTTCAACCCATTTTAACACATTTATGATAAGTCATGAACAGTTTGTATAAGAGTTAATACGCGTTGGTAAGTTCTGAAAATAAATCACTGTAAATTATTGAACAACTAGTAGTTCTAAAATGATCAAGCAAAAGTTAGGACTCGAATAATATGTGTGTTAAGCTAAAATTAGTTGGTAACTTAATGGAATAAAAGTTGGTAAATCAGTCAATTGAAGTTGGTAGATTATCCAATCACATCGGTAATTTTGGAAGCACATATAATATAGGTAGTTTTAAAAACATGTTGGTAACTTACCTAAGGCCAAAGAAGTTACCGGATAAAATTAAGTTATCAATGCAATTTTGACAGTTATCAACGCTCCTAATGCTTTATCAAACACCAGAAAAGTCTGCAGAGATGGCGAAAAGGGTGGACTCTGTTGAAGTTTGTTTGAAAAATAAATAAAATATTACATTTTTTACGTCCAACATATAATGGAAGGTAGAGAGCAATTCATTTTATTAGTTAAAAGGCTAATTTAGTCTTACAAAGAAAGAAATAGGCAAGTGAGCTACACCCCACTATATACGCATGCAGGTACTCATGTGATTGCGCGAGGAATTGGCTCTATTCAACAATTATTTTTTCTTTTTTTTTAATATATTATTTCGAAATTATTATTATATAAATAAATTTCATGACTCATTGAAACAATGCGACTGTTCATAGATATAAGACACTCTTACATCTTTTGAAAGGTTGCAACTACCAAACTGACACCATTGTAACCTTTTGGAGTGTTTGTGTCTGTTCAAAAATAACTAGCGATTTAGACGTGAAAATGTGTGATTGGATGTACAGTTTTGAACATGAAGAGGTATGTCTGAACTATCCGCTATTGGACACGAAAAGTTACAATCTTTCGTACAAAAAAATATTTTCGAAAAATAAAAAAATTGTGATCAAATAAATTATTTTGAACACGAATAGTTGCATGAGAATTAACTATAAGTATGTTCATTTCTCGATATATATTCAAGTGTTCTGTTCGTTTTCAGATACTGCAGTTTCACTTTCAATATTCGTTCTTTAAACACAAGAGAGATACAACATTTCTTTTTTATTGTTTCCTAGAGAGTTCTTGGAGAATTATTAGAATTAATATTAATAATCTCGCTTGAAACTATATTGTATCCTAGAGGATTTTTGCCGATAACCATTAGCAACGTTATGAGGTAAATAATTCCTTAAAGAGAGTGCCATCACGCCTCAGAATGTGATTCCTTTGTTCATCTCATTCGACTATAAATTTCCAAATAGATTCAACAATATTAATAACCTCGGCGGGTCACATGATTTTCTGAAAGGGAAAAGGATTTCCCACTATAAATGTATGGGTGTCATTAAATCTGAGCCGTTCAATTCAAAATGGACGGCCCAGATCAATTCATAATTTTTTCGTAGGAAATGATGTGGACTGATCTGGACTGTCCATTTTTAATTGGACGGTGAATCCATATCCGAAAGTAGTAATTACTAATTATGCACTTTTCAGATCTTGGAAACAAGGATGGAACCACCGAGTCAAGGGTTCAGATTCCGGACCGTGACGCGTCATGCACAGCTTTAGAAAAAATTTCCATTCTTCAAGTGCGTTACAGGGGCAACTTTAGAGACTTCCAATGAGCAAATTTTAAGAAAAATATAGTGCAAAAGGCTGTAGAAATCTACCCCCCAAAAAAGAAAAGTGAATTTTTGTTTTTTGTTTTTTTTTACCATAGATTGGAGAAAAAGAAAGAGGACTAACTAATGCAGATCAGGTCTTTTGGGCGTACGCATGACCATAAAAGCACGCCTGGACATACCTTCAAAGTCACAAAACGAACAACCTTCCTTTTTTGCTGTGTTTGTGAACAAATCCCAACATTGAAGCTCCTTTAGGAAGAGATGTCCCCTAAAGTGCTGAACTGGTTGTGCCAGATTCAACACTGTTTTTGGCTCTCTCTCTCTGTCTCTGTCCTTGAACGTTCTCGCATATTAGTCTTCGTAGATTGTAGCCAAAAGTCTAGTGTATTCGGTTGGATCGAATTCGAATTCTGCAAAGACGAGAGAGTTTCTTTAGTTTTTACTGTGCCTTTAGGGATCGTCGATTCGCACAATATCTGAATGCTGTCTTGGACCCGTTTCGGTATTCGAAGAGCCTCCTCGGATTCTTGTAGCTGACGCTTTTCTTTTCCCTTTATTGCTTGTTCAATGGAAGAAAAATGGAGCCACAGAGGAAGTTCAAACAAAGAAGCATTGAATGGTAGCAGGACATTGTGTCATCCTTGTGCTCTGCCATGTACCTATACAATGCATGAATACTCGGATAAATCTCGAAGAGACTCGTCGATGTGCGCAAATCCAGGGAAGCGATAACTGCCCGATGACATTTTTTTAGAAGGGAAAAAGAAGAACCTCGCGACGAGCTCACCTAAAACTATAAAGTAAGTGAAGAAGATGCCAGATTTTCAAAAGAATACTTCAGTACCCAGAATTCTAGACTAGACTGCAGAGCCCAAAATTGCACCTCTTGCTATTCCAAGAAGGGTCCTGATATGACCTTATCAAAGGGCCAATTTGGTGTAAACAGAAGGCTCTAAATCTCAAGCACAGCAAACATTTTCCGAGAGGGAGTGATGTAACATGTCCCTTTCTTTTGCCTCAACAGGGAACATTAGTGCAAGTTATTGGTTGGCTTGCAATACATCAAGAGGAAAAATAGCAATGCATGCGGGCATGTAGCAACCTAATCAGCTGACACTAACATGAGAGAAACCAGGGTGTTCCACCATTGATGTCAAGCATCTTGCTTTTTTCTTGCATGCTTCAGATTGGCTACATGATCGTCTAATGGTCAAACATAGCAGCCGCTAGTCTACAAACACTTCCATACAGAGAGAGAGAGAGAGAGAGAGAGAGAGAGAGAGAGAGAGAGAGAGAGAGAGAGAGAGAGAGAGAAGCTTTTCGTGTAATGCCGACATGATATCACCGATCTAATATGCTTTTTAATTATCTGATGCGGCTTTTCGTTGTGAAATTTTTTGAAATTTCAATATATGCCAACATGATATCACCGATCTAATATGCTTTTTAATTATCCGATGCGACTTTTTCGTTGGTGAAAACTTCGAAATTTCAATATATGCCGACGTGATATCATCGATCTAATATGCTTTTTAATTATGGCTTTTCATTGGTAAAAAGTTTCGAAATTTCAATAAATCGGAACACCGGAGTGACCCGTAATACCATATTAGGATGTCATCTGATGATAGCATTAGGGAAGAGAGAGAGAGAGAGAGAGAGAGAGAGAGAGGCATGGGCAGAAAATTACGTCAAGACATGGCATCTGTCCTCACCTGAACAGAGGCATATGGGTTTGGTTTCCTATGTATAGTGTTTCTGATGTGAGCCACGAGCCCATGTTCGGAACCTCCTACAATAAAGACAAACATCACTACACCACGTAAATTGCCAACAAAATCCTATAACAAGTACAGGAACACATTCGACCAAAAAAAAAAAGTACAGGAACACATCAACACCAGATAAACATCAGTAGTTCTGTACGTTGAACAGCAGAAATTTAATGCACAGATGGAGAATAAACTTGCATAGCAGGCACCATTCTCTCCCTTGTTAATACACTGCTCAGGATTTAGAAAACATCATCTGGCTCCTTTGGAGTTTAGGTAGAGAGTTACACCATGTTTTACCACAGCACAGATGAAATTCACCCGATGCGAACCGCTAAGACACGCGATCTGTACGCATTTCTCTGCGGCTCCGTCGATGATTTCATGTTGCTTGAGTGATTATCGATTGATTTGTATCCGGCATTATCTAGTGGTTCGGTGGATCAAACATGAAGATCTAGTCGTGCAACGATTCTCAGTTCAACTACAATTACCCTACCAGTAAAAGATTGCTGAAATCAACATACCAGAGTGAAAAACCAAATGTTAAATTAGTAAACAATGATGGTATGATCAGCATCTTTTCAAATTTCTCTTACCAAGACAACTTTGAAATCTTTCATATAGAAAGATCATAGAAAAGAAGGAAAAATACTCGAAGAAAGAAAAAGGGAAAGAGAAAACAAAGCCATGGCGGGTCCCATGAGTGACCTGATTGCTAGAACGCCGCAAATACAGCTGCTATATAAACTCGCTTTCTGGCCTTGACCAATTTATATCAATCCTCACCTCTCAAGCAACGGCAGTAGCACATTTTTCGTTCAGACATATCACAAACACCTTCCTACGTTTCCTCCTCTCTGCTGCACATTGCCGATGACTCGAAGTCAGCAGCGATATCGAGGAGTCCGGCAACGCCACTGGGGCTCTTGGGTCTCCGAAATCCGCCACCCTTTACTGTAATTTCACCCTCAACGACCAGCTCTTTTACTGATGAATATGCACTTGTGCATTTTGCTTAACCTGAAAGTTTTGCACTTGTTCCTTGTTTGCTAATGCAGCAAGACTAGGATATGGTTAGGCACATTCGAAACGGCGGAGGACGCAGCAAGGGCGTACGACGAGGCTGCTAGGCTCATGTGCGGACCAAAAGCACGTACCAACTTTCCCTACAATCCGAACGAGCCTCAGACGTCCTCGTCAAAGCTTCTCTCAGCGACTTTAGCCACCAAGTTACACAAATGTCACTTGGCATCTCTACAGCTGGCCAAGAAAAGTGCGAAGAAAGAGACCGAAAACTCACAGCCAGGACATTTCAGGCGGGAAGGTGATCGAACCAGCAGCGAAAGAAATGGAGATCAAAGAGTGGGTGGGTGGTCAGAGGAAAGACCAACTGTTGTCCAGTGGCATGAGATGAACTGGGATAGCGATGAAGGCCAAGGAGATAACAGTGTTCAGCAATTTAGGCCACTTGAGGATGACCATATAGAGCAGATGATAGAGGAATTACTTGATTATGGGTCAATTGAGCTCTGCTCTGCAATTCAAGCATAACTTCTAACCTATTAGATCTTTTCATTCTCTAGGTAGTTTCTTTCCCTTTCCAGAAGAAATCGCAGGATGCAATCCTAAGTCATTGGTATGAAATGCCAAAGACTTTGCCCAGTTAAGTTAGGTCAAGGTGGATCTTTCAAGTGTAGCTTAATTTGACTGTTTTCTTATGTAAGCTCCTTTTGTTCTTCCAATAATCAGTCAGAAGCAAGCAAGAAGGAACGGATGAGAAGAAGTGGAAAAAATCCTTGTTATCTGAAGTACCTATCATGAAGCTGATCCAGAGATCCCAAAGCTCAAAAGAAGTGTGAAAACTCTCCTAGGCCTAACTCCTTTGCATGGAGACACGGTCCCGCAACCTCTATCTTTCCTATTTTTTTCCGTGGCTAAAGTGACAACAATCCTAATCGAGAGCAATGCCAAATATACTAAAGCTTAACTGCGAACTGTTTGCTATGTGACGTGACAATACCGGGTGGAATTGTGAAGCAGATGAGGCTACGAGGAGGGTAAAACCGTAGGACTAATCGGCACGTTCGCAACTTAGAAGAATGGTTTGATTCCTATCTAATTGGACGCCCAACAACAGATAGATTTAGAGGGAGCATGTCATGAGATTGCGAATGGTTCTTGACCCTACCGCACAAAACACAAGCTCCAATCTAGGTGAATAGTAATACCCAAATGAAAGAGGACAAGTCGAAAAAGTTCATGCGCAATGCTACAGCAGAAAGTGTCTTTCCCCTGAGGCCATTCAACAGAGGATGTTTGTCCTATTGGTTCTGAGTCCTCCATTCTTGCTCTGAGTTTTCACAATCAGATCTTGCCAACATCCTCTTCCAGTGAGAACAAAGATCACCCTTTTCTGTTGGTGGTACCGGCAGGAAGAGAGCCATGTCTACCTCTAGACATACATTCTCATGGTTTTCTCACTGGCTTTCACAAGCTGACAGGGGACTCTGTTATCATCTCCAGAGACGACACTTTTGACCAATGCACTCACTCATCCTGATCACCTTACACAAGATCTACACGGTCCTCACTCGTTCCTCTGGTGCAGTATCACCACAGTGAACAAGCTCAGCAAGATAATATAGTTTATAATCCTCGTCGTCATGAAGTATGATTGTCGAGTAAGCAAAGGATTGTCTTTGGAGCTTGCTTAAAGAACGGTAAAGGACTTTTGTGAGCTAAGGTTGTTTAGCAATATAGTGCCCAAGTTTTCTTTTTACAAGATCTAGCATCTCCCAACACCTTGGACCCACAAATCAATTTCTCCGGCTCCTTGGCATGCAGAAATCGACAACTAAAATCTTGATTTGCTCAGATCAACAAGATTTTAGCAGGAAAATTTAGTCGACACACTCAATTTGTGTACAGCTAGCTTCCAGGAAGATTTAATTGACACACTCACTCAATTTTTCTGCGAAGAGAAAAAAATTTAAGTCCATGGGAGTGAAATTCTTTATTCGAGAACACGGTAACTGTGCAGCTTCCACCGGATGAACTTTTTTTTCCCTATCGTGGTATGAAATGTAGTTCTGTGCTGATTGATTTTTCTCTTCCTATGGGTAAAAGCTGCTAGAACCGATTTACTAATTGTATAATCATTGAGAAGATGGTGGAATCTATATCCTATTGTAAACTCATGCTTCATGATTATGAATCTCAATTTGTCTCCCACCAAACATTAATTCTTGGGGCACTCAATTACCATTTAGCAAGATTAACGTTAACACCCATTAGGTTTAAATTCTCTGTCCAAAGATGGATGTGGGAGGAAGCTTGATCAAACCAGTTTAACTTTACTGAAGTGATGTTACAGCTCATGCCCAGCACCAAACTGGAAATATGATTGCATGTTGCCACATGAAATATTTTTGTGATGATGAAACAAAAAAGAAGAAGAGAAAGCAGTCAAAAGAAATTCAATCTTGCAGATGATGGGAGAGGAAGTGGCGTGATGAGAGAGACAAACAGGCAATCATATGGCTGACCATCTGAATGATAGCCCCTAACAGACAGAGAGATTGCAAGTCCCATGTTTTCAACTTTGGATCTCGTCCATCATGTGAATTGGATACTATGGAACTCGAAATTATTCATGCACTTGCAGATGATGTCCAAAACTCACCAAAAGCCAAGGCAAGAAGTGTTGTGGCATATGCATCACTGTCTACGGCTTGTTTTAGATGAGATCTCCACTAAATTTGTTCTGAGGATGTCTGTCTTCTTCTTCTTCTTCTGTCTTGGGCCTAAATGGATATGGTATGTTCTGGGTCTTTTAGTATTCCACTCTTGGTCCATGCTTTCCCTTGGTCCATAACCTTATCCACATGTTCCCATGCATGTTGCAATGCCCATGGTTTTAGGTCTCGTTAAAATTCATAAAAAAAGGGAAGAACAGAGTTTGAATCTCACATGACCTTCTTCACTTAGGTCTGCTCATCCAAAGAAGCTGCAGTAGCAATGTAATTAGAAAACCTTTTCTCGGTTGTCCTCTAGGCATCACTAGCTTATTCAAGGAAAAGTTGTTATACAGCAAACTTTTACAGAAGCTAACGATTAAATTGCTTGAGTTATGCGAAATCCCATCGACTTTGATATATAGTCTCGAGTACAATAGTCTCTTCACAAATCACTTCTGACTGGCATAGGAGATAAACCAGAGCATTTCCAAGCAAATAAGGCTGTTAGAACTTAGACGTTACCGAGGACTCAATTATAGTTTATCCGCTTTTCCATTGGAAGAAACAACGTCGAGAAACCACCGCTATAAGATGACTCATCAGCAAACGGCGTGTTTCCTCCCTTTGGCGATATCGAGGATCAACCAACAACCTGAACAGTTCAAGTAGTTGGACATCATTGGATTCCCTGGCTTCCCCAGATCCATCCTTGTAATGGAAAAAGGCCTGTCTTTAATTGAAAGAACGTTGCTAGCAAAATTGACAAGACTGCTGGTCTAAGCTCCCACACTTCACTGTGCATGTGACTTCATTTATTTTGAAGAAATTACTACTACATACTAAAAGCGTTTTTCTCTTCTTCCTTGTAATAGGAGTCAGCCGCCATATCATTCATGAAACGAGTTTATATGGCAAATATTTTAAATTATCATTTGCAAGGCAGAACCAATAAAAGAATTGCCAGAGAAAAGAAACAAGGGGGAAACTGGCAAAGAGGGAAAGGAGTTAGAGATGAATGAGGGAGACCCTCGTTCAGAACTGAAAATATAAGAGTGCTGGTGAAATCCAAGAAGCACTAAATTTCCCTGTCATTGCGATTTGGAGCTCCCCGAGCACGAGAGTGCCAGTGAAAGTGCTGGCCTTCGCCAAAGAATTCGGACAAGTTCATTGATTCCTTCCGATTCCTGTTAATAAGGCCGATTTCTACACAATTCTGAAGGAAAGTAGTGACATTCTGAAGGTTGTTCTATCACTATGAGCATATGAACCGATGTAATTGTCCCCAAGCTGAACACTTCACCCTCATTCCCTCTTAATTTATCTTGCCATTTGGCTTTTCTTCTGCAACACAGCAAAGGGGAAGGCAAGCACCCGAATGACATCGACACAGCTCTCAACAGGATCCTGCTGAAATTCAATCCAACAAACGGTGTTAGATTAAGTTGTTACATGCCCAACCTACAGAGCCAAAGTCATATGGCGGCAGTGCCATCGCAGCAGAAAGCTTCAGTTCAGGCTTCTTTCTGACTTAACCACCTCGGCCTTATCGATAGAGACACATAGAAAGCAGGAATCTTGCCATACATAACATAAGAGGGTCCCTTTTTCCACTTTTGTCTGCAACAGTTGTTCCAAAACGTAGCCCCTCCAGCAGTGAAGCCCACAAGGTAATTTCCTCGATTTGCCAGACGCCCGGCACGAGTCTAAAGACCAGATTTTGGATCGAAATTCGACCCCTTTGTGTAGCTCATCGTGCGCGGATCAAATTCGGAACGTAAACAAAGGATGAAACAATGTTTAAGGACGCGTTCTTCAGGCTTAGATTGCAAGTAGAAGGGAAAAACAAAAAAACGTACGCCCCATGTGGGACGTGGTATACCCAAGAAGCGGCAGTCACTGATGTCTCCTTGCCAGTTATGACGGGCAATAACAGTAAGGTGCGAAGGCAAATGTACAAACCCTCCAGTGGAAATCATCGCTCGCATGCTCGCTTTTGCTTCTTGTGATGTGATCTTTCCTTTCGCCATCAACCGTGTTGAATTCGTATTCCCTCAAAAACAGCGAAAGACGAAACAGAGTGCCAACAAAATCTGCCAAGCTTAATTTATCAAACAATGCCTGGTCGGATCGTAGTTAGCTGCGATGTTTGCTATGAAAGTAGATGAGACGAGCAGAGGAAGATGAGTTACAAATACCCAGGAAGATTAAAGCAATAACTCATTGGATATTCCTGGCAAATCCTAGAGGAGATAATACAACTTTCCAATCTCATTTCCCTTCTCTCCCCACGACCTACATGGCCCGTTCAAGATGGCTCTGCACAAACAGCACGAGGAACATGCTGGTCAAGATTGTCCATCCCGGCGGGCACATCGAGCTCCACGACAGGCCGGTTCTAGCAGCCCAGATCATGCTTCGCCATCCTCGATGCTGCGTCGCGTACCCTCACGTGTTTCAGCAGCCATGGGCGATCGTCGCGCCAGATGCTATGCTAATGTTGGGCCAGAAGTTCTATGTCGTGCCTGTGAGCACCATCACGAAGCTCCAACGCCTTTCGCTCAAGTACTCTCCGTCCGGTTCTCTTTCGCCTTCTTCTTTCCGGAGCCCCAACACCAAGACCAAGCCGCAAGACGTGACTAAGGATGAAGATCAAATGGACTCGACTTGTTGGTCAAAGATGGAGAAGGACCAGTGTTTCTCCAAGGACGGCTGCTTCGTATGCTTGTTCAAAGGAGTGAAGCTCAAAGCCAATCCCGAAAGTGCCGGCGAAGATTCGAGATCATCGAGTAGCTTCGGGTCTTTGGAGACGAGGGAACTCACCAGCCGAAAGAGGAGTAAGAACCTTACAAGAAAGGGAATCAGAGGGTCTCCGAAAAGGCTTGCCTCTTATGAGAATTGGCAGCCAAGGCTGGAGAGCATAACTGAAGAATGAAGTCCAACTTCAATTGATATGGTATTTGGCTGATAAGGATTGTATGCAATGTGTGTAACATACATGTCCTTTTATTGAAGCGAGTGCAATATATATGTATGTATTATGTAAGCAACTTCAGCAAAAAGGGAAAAAAATATATCCACAAGGAGTACTTGATGTGCATTCTTGAACAGTCTGACTTGAAAGAATGAACAATAAGTTCATGTCAAATGCATCAGACCACAGAATATGCTCTTAGAGTTTCTCTGATCTCATCAGTTTCTCTCACAATTCTCACAGAAATTACTATGCAATAGACAGAAAAAGGAGTAAACCCTATTAATTTGGTCAGAAACAGAACATTTTGTCTGGCAATACATGAAGAAGCTGTTAGCTAAGCACTAGAAGGATATACGACATTATGCTCACTAGAATATACAGCGGCAGGAAGAGAGACAGGGTGAGAAATGCCTGTAAGTCCGATTTTTATCCTGATTCCAATGGAATAGGGTAATCCCAAAAAAGACTTGTCTGAAATCGAAGAACAAGAACCATGCTGAATCCAACCCCACCCCCCCCCCCCCCCCCGCGGGACAAGCACAGATTGTGCATGGGTGCCGAATAGTAAATGCCAGTCAAAACCATCTTTAGCTCAGTGAGAAGGGTCAAGGCCAACCGTTGGAACAGGTTCTGATACTCTGAGGGACCCGCCGAGCTCGGCAGGAACAAGCGGGATAAGAGAATGTAGAACATCCGTTATCAATGGCCTGTAGCTCGGTTCCGGTTGAATACATAGGACTGCCACAGCAGCAACCTGCTCAATCATTGAATAAGTGATGCTCAATCATTGAATAAGTGATTGATAAAGTAACAAGCAGAGGGTGAGAAGCTCCAATTACTTAGAAAAGTGTGTATTCAATCCGAATACCTGATATAAGTGCTTCAAATCCATCGTGTCCTTGATGACAGGATCGACAATGTTTGGAAGCTTTGATCTGTCAGTGAGCTGAGGCATGGCCTGCTTGTTGGGGGAGTACATGTAATGCAGATTCAAAAAGAAGATGAAAATTTGATAAGCAAAAAAAGATTGCCTAAAAATGAGAGCTTTTTCCTGCCGAGTTCAAGGAAAACATACCCAGGTTACTAGGGACTGGCATCGAGTTGATTCCATCTTCTCCACAGGCTTTTTTCCCATCAGAAGCTCTAGGAGGACGATTCCAAAAGCGTAGACATCACTTTTATCTGTTAATTTACCTGATAAACAATCTTTTTAGTCTTAAGGAAAAAACAGAGTCTAGATCACCATGATAGGGGCACACATAAATGAGACTGGTAAATATTTGGGTTAATACCACGAAAAACCCTAAACTGATACACATATGACAAATTTACCCCAAACTATTTTTTTGACCACCAAAAACCCCAAACTGATACACTTGTGACAAATTTACCTCAAACTATTTTTTTTACTACCAAAAACCCTAAACTGGTACAACTGTGACAAATTTACCCCAAACTAATTTTTTTTTACTATAAAAAATCCCAAACTGGTACACATATGACAGATTCACCCTTTGTCAGTTTTCGTTAAATTGAGTTAATACTACGAAAAATTTCAAACTTATGCACCTGTAGCAAACATAGGGTAACATATACACCCAACAGTTGCTACGTGTAATCCAACTCAGCAATTTGATGATAAAATTTAACGAAAACTAACAGAGGGTAAATTTGTCACAGTTGTATCAATTTGGGGTCAATTTGTCACAGATGTACCAGTTTGGGGTTTTTCATGGTCAAAAAAATAATTTTCTATGCACTAAGCACAACTTGATGAATAGGCAATCATTGTGACTTTGTAAGATCAAAGCAAAAACAGAACATACCATCCAACAGGTACTCAGGGGCCAAATAACCCACCGTGCCAGAGATCTTCACATTATTTGTGCTTTGAGCACTCACAGCGAGCCCAAAATCAGAAATCTGTTAAAAGAACGACATTCAGAAGATTTATGCAGGAAAAAGAAGAGTCCTCTAGAAAGAAATGCAATAAGGGAAGCACTGAAAGTCATTCAACCTTAGCATTGAAGTCTGAATCCAAGAGGATGTTTGATGATTTAAGATCTCTATGCACCAGAGGAGGGTTGCACCGTTCATGGAGAAATTCTAATCCTCTGTATGAACAGCAGTAAAAATTTGATACACCTCAGGAAAAGGGAGAAGATGATTAGTCAAACATAAAAGCAACTATATGAACTTGCCTGGCTACATCCACAGCAATCTTCATACGTAGGTGCCACGTTAGAGCTGATCCATGTGTTGGTCCTAGATAATCATCAAAGCATGATTCTTGTAAGGATAGACAGAAACCTAAAACCTTCACAGACCAGTAACTCTGTATCTCTTATCTCACACAAACCAGTAAAAGGAGAGCCAAATCCATACCATGCAATTGAGTCTCCAGTGATCCATTCTGCATCATTTCATACACAAGATATCGCGTTTGTCCATGAATGCAGTAACCCAAAAGTGTGACTACATTTTGATGTTGGATTTTAGTCAACCAATTCACCTCGTTCTGTCATAGGAAGGGAATGCAAAGAGAAACTATGTAAAATATAAGAGAGAGAGAGAGAGAGAGAGAGAGAGAGAGATCCATCTTCACAGAATCATCCGGCGAAAACACACCTCAAATTCTCTCTGGGCATCCTGATTGGCATCATCCAACTTCTTCACAGCTGCAAGAAGCTTTTCACTAAAACGAGCTTTATAGACAACTCCACGGCCACCTTCGCCCGAAATGCTCCTCTCCTGAAAATGATTGGTCGCAGTTTCCAGGAGTTGATAGTCAAAAACACCAGCAGAACCCTTTTTACCAATGACGGCCGAGGTATTCAATTTAGCCACCATTGGTCTCAATGGAAATCCCCCAGCATTACCTTCGAATGAAACATCAAATAGACAATGCAAATGAGACCAGAATCATGTGAAACATAATTGGGAAAATGAGCAAATGCTTTTGGCCAAGAACATACCCGAGTTTGCCGAGCTCTTACTTTTAGATTTCTTCTTCGAATTCTTTGAAAGATATATCCAGAAGCAAACGAGAAAAATCAAAACCACGGCAAGGAGAGAAGATGCAACAATGAGTGCCACCAAAATCTTCTTATTCAGATCCTGGTGGTGCACTACTCTGACCTCCGGCGTGCCCTCTTCAAAATAAAGCTTCGTTAACAGTGTATCAGAACTACAATTATTGGAACGTACGTATCAAGCACGTACCCAAAACCCAGACACCATCTTTTTCAGAGACAGGCCAACAATTTAGGAGAAAAAGAATGCGGGATAGTTGCGACAGCGGATTCTCAGGGTGCTTTAATCCTAAAATCACCACTCCAAAAAAATTGGCGGAGGTTATTTGAAGGTTTAATCGAGTTATTTCAGTTTGAAGCTCAGGAAAAGAAAAGAATGGACCCTATTATTATAACTCAGGAACAAAGAACATCAGAAGAAATAAATTCGAAAATTTTCCATTGTTGTTGAAAGATGAACTACTCCCACGGTCCCACCAAAATACAGTTTCAAAATTACGAGCTTGAAGTATCTAAATTCTATTTCATTATCTTTTCCACAATCAGTTAGCAGCCACACAGAACATAAATCTGAGAATTCACGAAAGAGAAGAACCGAGGAAGACATAGCACCAAGTTACACAATTCCAACTTTCCACACATCAATGCCTTTACTACGGATAAAGGTCGCAACTTTACAGTTCAAAATGCAAAAATCCAAGTGACTGAGTCGACTCAATTGCACAATGAACATCAATAACTCAAGTTTTTTCGCTGATGCCCGCCAAATTAAGATACCATCCACAAAATGGAGAGGCTAACAACTTCACCTGGAGACTGAGCATTCATTTCTGAAGAAAACTGGGAGATGGGTGCTTCCTGAGAGTGCGAAAGCGGGACTAATATGGTGGAAACAGCAGGGTCTGGTCTGGCATCAGTGATAACAATGGCTGAGAAAAAAGATGTGCTTATTACCCAGATGGGCAGAAGCAAAAGACTAGGAACATTCATGTCCTTTTTTTTCTTTTCCTTCAGAGAGAGAGAGAGAGAAGTTGTGTGTGAGCTCCATTGAAACTTCATTTGCTTCCTATGAATTCATCTTTTTGGTTTCCAAAAGCAGATGGGACAAAAGACTGTCGCAGGGAAACCAAGAAACCGCTTTTGCTTTATCTTTTCTCTAAAAGATTTATTCTTTTTATAACCATTAAAAAAACTAAAAAAACTCTATCTAATTCCAACCCTTCATAACTGCAGGAGAGAGTGTTTGAAGAAGTGGGGCAAACGGACACCGGATCATGTGGCAGGCAGAAAGCCAAACGTGAGAGTGCAAATGTTTAAGGATGGTGGACTTTGGACGTGGGGCTGGGATTTTGGACATTAATTAAAAAGGCGGAGTAAGGATTAAAATAAATCACGAATAAAAACAAGGACAGTATGAACTTTTGTTCTTTTCCCATTCTTGGTGTATGGACAATATACATTTGGCTACTTTAATATTCTTCTCCTTCAAATACTCCCTTTTTTTTGGCTGGATTTGTCTGGGGGAGATGGTATTGAAAAATCTTTTCCTTCTCCTTTTTTTTTCTAGATTAGAAGAGACTATGGAATATGGCGATTCCTACCTTCAAATAGCTTCAGAGAAACATTAAGTGAATCACGTTTAGTTAATTCTGTGATTAAATTTTCTAACTGTAGTCATGCAACAAAAATTTAAAAATCTCCACTCAGCCTTGATTGCGCTAGTGGACGGGAGTTCACATGGACGAGAAGGTTTGCTTCCCCTCTTACTTTCTGTTTTTTGCAGGGTAAATTTCTCTCCAAGATCAGTGTTTACCACCTTTCAGGTCTCGCATGCCACACGATGTATGTGCAAAATGCAACACGATGAAATTGCATGTGTAAAGGATGCTCTTCCCGCAAAGTGCTTGAGGGCAACTACAGATATTGAGTAATGCTAGTGAACACAATACTTACAGAAAAAAAATAATAATAATTAGTGCATTTCGATCTGTCCATGAGAAAGTAGGATAACCTCTTTGATCATACATGATAGCACAGATCAAAGCTTCATCAAATGGGAATGTGATGGCATTTTACCATGTTTAACTCTATAGCTTTTTATTTATATATGTGTTACAGATGAGAGAGAGAGAGAGAGAGAGAGAGTCTGAAACTCAAAGTCATGACCAACTCACCTGTGATTTTCATTAACAGTCTTTCTGTCTTTTGGAGCACAGTTGTTGTGGAAGGCATTGTTCTGTAATCACCATATCCATTCACAGCTGACAACTCTCTGTCTCTGTCACTTTCTCTCCTCTCTCTCTCTCTCTCTCTCTCTCACAGCACTCATGTGAACTTTTTCATTTGATCAAGTATCTATCCAGTCTGACGTGGGAGGTACAAAGTTTAAAGGAATGGAGAGAATTGTGAGGAAAACATTTTGTTGAAACCGATACATTTTTCATGTGAGAGTACATGTATTTATACAAGAGATTACAAGCCTTCACAATCAATCAGATAAAATTCACAATCCCTTGATCTTAGCCCCTTGCTTGCGCTCGCATGATTTGATTTGATTTTGACTCCTCGATCTGTGCTATTATCCTTGACAGGAAGAAAAAGATGACATTCAACTTGATTCACGCACATAACTATCTGGCAAGTGGTGAGCCCATTTCCAGGATCTCATCGCATCTTGGTTCCTGTTAAAAATCAGAACCCAACCCAGGAAAAAAAACACAGTAAAAAATGTGCAAAACTTGGCAAGTTGGTTGTGTGTGTGTGTTGTGGGGGGGAGCCCATCCTTTAACATTGATGGGGAAAAACCCAGATCAAATCTTAGCCGAACAGTGGATATCCGATTCACTTGACTAGTCACTTTCATTGGGGGTTCCATTCCATTCCAGGTCAAATTTGACAAAAAAAAAAAAAATACAGATGGAAGATCAATTGTCAACCCAATTTGTATCCCGAAAAATTCAACACGCATCAGTTTTGGGGTCCTGCACTAAACAAAGCTACAAAATAGTTGGAGCTGTCCTGAGACACGAATTCGGTGACAATGTTGCCCATGTGACCCAGTTGAAAAATGTACTTGCAAATCTGTGGGTCATGCGTCTACATCTTGTCCTTGTCGTTCTTCCTATCTCTGTCTTCATTCCATATAAAAAAAAAGAACAGACTTTGATCTCAGCTGTTGTACCGCGTAGGTCTTTTTGTCTTATTTCTCCCTTTAGGGCTTGTCTAATGTAAAGGTCTTCGCGTGAGATTCCCCCGGGGAGGAGGTGGCTCGACTTTGATAATGGACACGATGCGCGACTGCTAATTGACGAACCAGCCTACTGGTTAGGTCCGTGCCGTGGTCGATATCGAGCCTCTACCAGAGGTGATGGGTCGAAATTCGAATGCGCCGTTGAGACTTAGGATTGTTTTCATGAAATGAACCGATCGAGTTGACGAGGAAAAAACGTGACGGTCTCGATTCGGTTCCGGCTAGCTTCCTTCCAAAATTCGATGCGTAGGAAGTGAGATATTTGTCATGTGAAATCGCGTGACTTTGAAAGGATCTACAGCACCAGCCGAATCATAAAAACGAACGAATTTTGGGAAACTGGTATCGCAAGGATTGCCCGAAGATGGCATAAAAGGACGAATCTCAATTGATTTATTATTGGAAGAAATCGTAGTTGTTACTTCTTAGTTCCACACGATCCCTTTGATTGATTGTCCTATTGACGTGCGTAAATTTGTCGTGTCCTAGCGGCTTTTGTATAGGTTTGTTTTCATTTTACACCGGCACATTATCAAGTTTCTTTTTATGCTACTCACTAATTTTCTCAAGCATAACTTCTCATGTGTTCCGATAACAATTAAGGTAAAGCTGGACAGCATTAAACTTCTCATGTTGTTAGTACTCCAACCTAAGTAGCACCGACATCGACACGCAACACAACACGACGTCGACACGTCATTTTTTTTTAAAATAGAGAATTTCAACACGTTAAGACACGTTGCATGTTATATATATATATATATATATATATATATATATATATTTATATATGCATGATAAATTACTATTTTTATGATTATTTCAATTAAGTTAATTTGATTCAAATACATAAATACATACATAATAATTTAAAAATAATTGCTTAGAATGAATTTACACTAGAAACACTAACCAACCATTTGTTTGTATGGTTCATTGTTTTGAATTTACCTTAAAATTCTCAATTTCTCTCGGATTTCTCACGTTTCACCCTCTCGGCTTTCTCTCGGTATCGGGCATGACAGAGGAAAGGCTAAGCCGATTGTGTTGGTGGAGTTCTTTTAGAATATTATGTTCTAATAGATTTACATTTTTACCCCCGAAATATTGAACTTTTCCAAAATTGACCCGCTCGTGTCGGATCTGAGGTGTCGGGATGTCCGATACGTGTATCAGAAGAGATGGCCATGTGTTGGACGCGTGCCGGACGCCGACATGTGTTCGACACCGACATGGAGGCTGCCGGAGAGTGCCCGTGCTTCCTAGACCCAACATCAAATTTCTAAATTTCTCCACAAAGGCACTTAGAAATGCCCGGACACGCACCCGTGTCCACATTGATTCTCACGGTCACGTATTGCCATCTTGGCTTCTTTAAGAGGACAGAGATCATTTTCGAGGCGACCAAACTACACGCATATGTAAAACGACGAAGTGCCATGTCGTGCATGCTATAGAACCGAACCATTTCGTCGGCTATTTTTTTTTTTTTTTTTTTTTTTGCTATAGCGACAAACTGTTCGAGTCTCTTGAAGTGCTCGACCGATTAGATTGGGACGCGACGGCTCCCGATACCGGAACCTCTCGCCATGTTTTGGGGAGAGGCGAATCGAAGTTTGGTGCTCGTCTTCAACCAACTTGGTGAGATGACAAGTTTGGGTGAAGTTGAAGAGTTCTATAATTTTGGATCTCACGGTTATGGGCCCGGGCCCGGGCCCGTAATCGGACATCACACGTACGTGACGGAATCGTTTGGCCCGCAAAAGAGGAGGAGAACCTCGGCCCGACCCAAAATGGCCCATTTTCACGTGGGACCCAGAACACGTCATATAACACCGTCCCCCGCCTCCCGTTTTCAAAAAATTCGAGCACCCAAGAAAAGGCGGGCCCACAAGGCGCCATGTGGGCCACAGATAATCCACGTGGCATCTCGAACCTCGTATAAAGTAAATGAACAGACCACCGTCCTCCTCCCTCTGCGCCCATTTGCTGTGTCGCGGCGTCCCATCTCACTTCGATTCGATCCGATCGGACTCAAACTCGGGAACACTGACGATGTCGGACCAATCGGAGTGCAGGGAGCTGCCCCGAGAGTGCTGGGAGACCGTCCTCGGTTCCTTGGACTCCGAGGCAGACCTCGAGTCCCTCTCCGCCGTCTGCAAGCAATTCCTCTCCATCTCCGACGCCCTCCGCACCTCCCTCTCCATCCCAAACCAATTGACCCCCTACCTCCCCTCCCTCCTCTCCCGCTTCAAATCCCTGAAGTCCATCGACCTCAGCCCGTTCCGGGGCGACCCCTACTACGTCCTCTTCCAGATCGCGCGGTTCCGGTTGCCCCTCGAGCGCCTCGACCTCTCCAACCAGCAGCACCCCCGCCTCGACGGGTTGCGAGTGATGGGGTCCAAGTTCGGGGATTTGAGAGTCTTGGTGCTGTCCAAGATTATGTTTTTGCAGGATAATGACTTGGTTTCGGTCGCGGGGTGCTTTCCGATGGTCGAAGAGCTCGACATTAGCTATCCGGAGATGAGTCCTTCCGTTCGTGTCACGGATCACGGTGTCTCCGTCCTGTCGCAGAAGCTGAAGAGGCTGTCGCGAATCGACCTTTCGGGTAATCAGTTTCTCTCTGATCAGTCTCTTATCGCACTGTCGACGAATTGCCCCTCTCTCAGGGAAATTGGTTTTAGGGATTGTAGTTTTATTACTCAGAGCGGCATTGCTTCGTTGATAAAGAACAGACCTGACTTGGTCTCCTTGGCCGTGAATGACATCGGATTGTCGATCATGTACGAGGAGTTGGTCCATTCGTTCGGTTTCGCGAGGGGATTGAGTAGCCTGGATTTCTCGCGCTCATTTATCTCGGATGGGTTGCTGATTTCCGTCGCGGAGGCAAATATTCCATTAAAAAGCCTCGTTCTTTCGCGTGCTTCCGGGTTTACATTCGACGGGATTTGGGGGATCGCGCTGAAGCACAGGGGCATTGAGGTCTTAGATTTCGAGGCAGTAAGTTTCCTCACGGATCACTACATCGACGCAATATGCAAGGTTCTTCGCAGCCTGACCTCCATTAACGTCAGTCTCTGCTCGAAGCTCACGAACACGACATTGTATAACCTGACGAGACGATGCCCCTTGCTGAAGGAAATCATGATGGAGAAGACGAACCTAAATAAGGATGGTGCTGATGAAACTGCTATCGTGGTGAATTCTCGAGTGAGGTATCTTAACATATCTCGTAATGTGAATTTGACCGACGAATGCCTTAAGAAAATCGTGCGTGCATGCCCCAACTTGCAGCATCTCAATGTGGGCTATTGTGCGGAGATAACTGGGGACGGCATTATGGGCGTGCTGAAGAGCTGCCATGAGATCAAGCATTTGGAGATCAACTATTGTAGAAACACGGAAAATCTGCACATCGACTTTGAGCTCCCGCATTTGGAGGTCTTGCGAGCAGAAAGGTCGGGACTGAACGACCAGCAGCTAGTGGCAATCGGAATGAGATGTTGTCATCTCAAGCGCCTTGACTTACCGAGCTGTTTGAACCTGTCGATCGCAGGGGTGACCGAGTCGGTGAACCATTGCAGGACATTGAGGGAGATAAATCTGAGGGGGTGCTATAATCTAAATGTGGATATCACATTCCTAGCTCGGATGATATTTGCGAGGCCATTGTTGAGGAGAATAGTCCCGCCTTGCCCATCCATGTCGTCCGAAAGCCAGAGGGACTTCTTCTTGCAGCATGGTTGTCTTCTTTGTGATTGATTAGCCACTTCAAAGAGACAACCGAGGAGGTAATTTGTCTGAGAAAAAGGACAAAGCCCGTGCTACTTCTGGGGCAGAATCGTGCTGTTGTAGCTTCTTCTTTCAATGAATTTGTTTGTTTTAGCCTCATTTTTATAGGAGATGAATTTATCTGTAAATTCTTGTGGTTACTTTGATAAATTGTCAATGACAATTGGACAAGGTCAATAATCTGTTATGGTTTTTTTTTTCTCCAACTGAGTTCGAGTTAAAGTTATGCCGTGTCGACCACTTGTGAACAAGCTCTAAGCAGAAAAAATTACGCTGATTGCAGTCCAAGGATTTTCGATGTCCTTTGCCCGGGACATCGTGCGCAATCAATAATCTATTACTCGATGTGCTTCCAGAGTAACGATTTGGAGCACGAAACCGGACCGAGATTTACAGGTTACATTCGAATGGTTTTAGCAGTTAACATATTCAAAAAATTGGTCCAGTCTATAATCTCCAAAATTAATCACTCAGCCGCATAACTAATGCTAGGATGAAAAATTTAGTACTTGACTGGCTCTTGCTTGTTGTTCTAGTCTGAAAAATCACTTTAAAATAATCCCATAACATTAGTATCTTGTCAAAATTCAAATTCATCCCTTTTTTCTTTCGAATCTCTGCACCGGTGTCATCTCATAAAAAATATCGTGTCGGACAGATTGACCATATTCCAAAGAAGAACCATCATAATCAGAGAATAAAGTAAACAAGAAAGCGGGCTACATCGTTCCGACCCAAAAGAACCGCGTAAGCTCTCTGATGCACCAGAATTCATGAGTTCCATTCGATGCGCTAAAAGAAGCTCGGTCCGCTCCTTGCATTCATGCGTTCTTGTAATCCGGGTTATCGCGCAGTCCAAGCTTAGAGAGAACCAGGCAGTATGAATCCCAGTCTGTCCTTCGCAAATACTTCAAGAGCCTCTTCCTTCGCTGCACCATCGCTTCAAGCCCTTTTCGAGAATGCTTATCCTGCCAAATCACAGTTCCACAGATCATCAGATCACCGCGTGAAAACTACATCCCTTTCAAATACAAGAACAGAAGTACCGCATGTCACGCAATGAACAATAGTCAGAATCAGTCAGAATCCCAGGATGCACGAAATTTCACCAACCCATTTATAAACTTGTCCAGACATAAAACTTGCTACAGTCGCTAGCTTCCTTCAGTTCACTAGGAGTAAAAGATGTATTTATGCATTTTCTTTTTCATCCTCAAGTAATGTGACATGGATAAGTAGTGCAATTTTGTTTTGACGAGTATGAAAGGAGACTACTTAAACATAAATCCAAGATCTTCTTCAAGGAAAAGGGATTAAAATTGAGACACAATTGACGGGCAATGATAATGAAGAAAAATGCGGCACTCGGCTCTTGCCGCAAGCTGCAAAAATCTCAAAATAAGACAAACCACAAAATTGCAAAAACTAGAGAACAGCCTGTAGGTTAAATAACAAATTTCAAGACAACATTCAGGGAAACTGGAAATGTTCAAACTACTCCATCCCGACCTGTCACTGTAATCTAATAGAGTGATTGACACAGTTCCAACCATACTGATCTGTTCTCACCTTTTTGTGTAAGGCTGTCGCTAAATGCTTTATCTTTGTCGTCAGCTGCGCCACTGCAATATTTCAATGAGAAGTGAATCTATTAAATAAAGAACAAAAGATCCACTGGAAGGCAAAGAGGGGAGAAGAGCAGAAGTTCACGCTTAAGTAAAACCATTTCAAAATCATGAGATCACGTGCAGAGAGAGGGGGGGAGGTAGATACATATAAGTTTAGGCATTCACTTTATAATGCAGACTTGTTAATCGGCATGTCCCCTTCATCTTCACCAAGAAACTCCTTAATCTGTCGGACACTCTGGATAATTTTAAGAAATCTAGTCATGTCCAAAATTTTTGACGCACAAACATGTTAAAAAGGGCACAGAATTCACAAGAAAGCTCGACAGCTCTAAAACCTTCTTCATCAGGCTTCTCTGGTACTTGGAACTCTCCTAGGCCATTCCAGGCACAGACTTCATTTTGAGTGATTTCAGTCTGTTCTGGCCTTTTCAATAAGTACCATATTGTTAAGGTGGTGCATGATAACACTTCATTTTTTCCATTTCCCTGCCAGAAGTCATTCTGGCAGGGAAATGCGTTTGATAAAACCCTGCCAGAAGTATAAAGCCATTTGGTAAAAAAATTGACTTCTAGTAGGATTTTCTACTTCTTGCAAGATTTTTTATTTCTGGTAAGATTTTTGGTTGATTTTGAGAAGTAAAAAAAAACTAGCTTCTCCATTCGAGAAGTCATTCTCGCGGGACCGGCCGCCGCCGCCGCCCGCCTGTCTCCGGCCGGCCGGCTGCCGCCGCCATCGAACATTTTTTTAATAATGTTTCGAACATTATCTTTTTGAATCATTATCAAACGCATTTCTCTATCAAAAATCAACTTTTGAAGCAGAAGCTGAAAATTCAACTTCTACTTCAAAGCAAAAGTTGAAAAAATCATTTTCCTGCCAGAAGCCATTCTTGGGCAAGAAATGTTATCATGCACGCCCTAAAAGACCAAAACTACCTGATTCCATGATGAAAACTTCGCAGAAAAGAATACAAAGTTCAGTATCTCAGTGCTAACTATAGTTTAGAAGGCTTACTAATCTTGGATTACTAAAAAAGGTTGTGGTCTTGTATAGGACATTTAGATAAACCCACTTCTCTAAACTATCTGTCACATCATTCAGTAAACTGGTTTTTTTTTTTTTGGTAAAGTTCAGTATACTGGGTTATGCTTTCAGAATAGTCTGAACACGAAAAAAAGCTCTAAAAATCTCCGATAAGTGGTTAAAATAGTATGGTGTCCAGATAGCATCCTATCAAGCCAGACAGAAGATTCATGTGACAAAATAGTAAGCATTGCATGCGATTAAGCTACTTATGGCCATGCAAAAAGATACAGGTTCTAATAAAGCCAACTGCTAGAGAGCAAACCTTGCACACGTGCAGATCCACAGTCTGACTCAGACATTTTAAACTCGTCCCTCACTTCTGCAAGCTGAATCTTCAGTTTTTCTGCAGAAGACATGTTATCTGGATGGAAGTACTGCAATAACAGCACATCTTAGAGGTTTTGACATCATTCACTAAAAAAACATAGAAGTTTAAGACATCAATTTGAATAAAAAACAAGTATAAAGAAGCAGATAGTAACACATTTGAGCAGTTGCAAACAAAGCATAAAAAATTTAGCAGGCCATGCCTTCAGTTAAACAACACCATTTGGTCGTGCAAAAACAAAATTACACATTTAATAATTGATCCCAGGTCCATAATGCAAATAACTATTAGAATCACAGCAAATTCAGTGGCCAATTAACACGTCACACTTTCAATTGCGCTCTAATTTTTTTTTCTTTTGAAGAGAGATGATGTCCGTGTGACAAATCTCGGTGCACTGCAGTCTTTTTGGTTCAATGATGACTAATCTAGGTCAAGAGCATGGTATGCACTTTAGTTCATGTGCTGTGCATGCCAAGGTAATGTGACGCTACAGGCACTAAAGGTCGCCAGAATGTGATACTTATCCCAGAAAGAAGATTAAAAAAGAAACGAGAAAGCACCACTTGCCTTTTCAACTAAATGTTCCTTTGAAGGCTGCAGCATGAAGTCTGGAGTTCCCCCTAACTGTCCTAGCATATTTACTCTCATGACTGAAAAATAAATCAAGTCAACGAATTATTACCACTCCTTGATGCAGACAAATACGTCCTGTAGTTTTATGAGAATAATCCAGATTAGAAGAAAGCCTCAAGCTTTCAGATAGGAAGCCATGCTACATTACAAAGAGACTAATGGGACAAGTAAATTGGCAGACAGTACAGAAATTGCACAAATCACAGAAGAACTTCTTCAGGCTTTCCCCAGTAGAAGATATCTACAATCAGACACCTCAAATTCTGTAAAGACACTGCTGAATAGAGAGCCCCACAGCACAGAAGGAGTGATAGAGATAACAACACCACAGGAGCGGGTAAAATTCTTAAGGACCGTCTTTCTTCCCTGAGTGGTTAGAAAATCGGTCACTTTTTCTTTTTCGCTTTGTTTCCTCTGATTTTGCGACAAAACTTTGAATTAGGACTGGAGTCAAGAACACACGGAGGATAAAATTACAAAGATACTAATGATTCATATAGATACCAAGAGAAATGAAGGTGACAAAATATCACCCCAAAACCAATCTTCTATACCATCTAATTCGAAGACCCTTCCTAGCATTTCAAAGCAACTCTCAAATGAAAAGTCATATGTATGCAAACACTCACGCGTCGTGTTCTTCGTCTTCTCATCATCAGCATATTTCATGTGGTTTAAACTTTGCCTCAAAATATGGAAAGAAGGCTCTCCCGTCTGTTTCTCCTCCATCTCCCTCAACTTCACCAACCTCTCATTCAACTCCTCCAGTGAAAACCACCCCTTCCCATCTCTACCCTTTGCCGCGCTCTCTGGCCTCAACTTCTTCAACTTCCCTCCCAAATCAGTATAACTATACATCCTCAAGAACTCCGTTTTCGACCTGCCATCACTCATTTTCCCTTCCCCTTCCTTCCTCTCCCTCATCTCCCTCCCAAACACCGACGGTGGCAAATTCTCGCCCCCTCTGATAGCCTTGAATCCCGAACCCGAGCTCCCTAGCCCCGGCGCCATCGTCAGAGAATTAGCGAGGTCCGAGAGTGACCTCGGGTCCCTCCTCTTCGGAAGGGCGTCAGAACCGTTGTTCTGTCTGGACACCTTCAGGCTCTCGCGGATCGCATCCCAGGAGCGATTCCCGCCCGGGTTCGTGGGCCACGACCCGGGACCACCCGAATTGGCCCCCCCATTCCCCGCTATCACATTGCGATTGTACAACTCCTGTAAACTAACGGACCGGACATTGGAGACCAACGGGTCCGGCACCGCAGACCGGCGACGGAACTCGGAGAGATTTTTCCGGATTTCCTGGAGGGAAGGGACTTTCGAAGGCTGTTGGTTCGGCGCATTCGAGGCGGGAAACGAAGACGAGAAAGTGGGTCTGTTATATCGCTGCTGCTGCTGCTGCTCCGGTTTGAGCCCTGCTCTGACCTCGCTCGAGTAATTAGAGAGAGGGACATGTTGCGTTGAAGACTGCGGCTTTGAGTCAGTGTCGTCGGGAGTGAAGTTGGATTGAGGCGATTCGGCAACTGGGTCTTGCTTTTCGGAGAAGAAGCGAATGAGGGATGGGCTAGGGAGCGATTTCCGTCGGCTTCTGAGCTGGAGAGCCATGGTAATGAGAGCGTTGATGGAACCCTAGACGCAGTCTGAAGAAGAAGAGGGAAGAAGCAGCGAGGTTTAAGCCTTAAGGGCAAGGCGACTGGATTATTTCTTTTTTTTTTTTAAGATGTTATTCAATTTTATTTTATTTTTTCACTTTGCTAAAGAACTTTTGAAAAACAAAAAATAAGGCTTAAGTACACAAAGTATCAAAATTTGTACATGACGCTCACTTTAATACCAAAATTTTCAAAACGATCATACCAACTTTAAACGATCACTTCAGTGCCAAAACTTTCAAAAAATCACTTAAGTCCCATATTTTTTTTAAAAAACGCTCACTTCAATACCAACTCTGATGAGCAACGTCAGCTCAAATATTAATAAAAATAGGCCACGTCGGATTTCAAACGAGTCACGTCAGCTCAAATCGAAGTTAACACTGAATTGATCATTTAAAAAAAATTAACACTTAAGTGATTATTTTTACAAAAGAGTTGGAACTTAAACGATTATTTTTAAAATTTTGGCACTAAAGTGAGTACCGCACACAAGTTTTAACACTTAGGGTACATTTGTTTTGGGGAAAGTATTTTTAGGGAAAATATTTTCTGGACTTTCGTCCGTTTGGTTCACAAAAAATGGTTTGGTCAACGAAAAGTAATTTCCAATTAACAAAGATTTTATTCATTAAAATAGGAAAGTGAATTCCTCAAAATAAAAAGGCGAAAACACTTTCTCGAATTTGGGTCTCTCATTTTTTTTTTGAAAAAAGGGCTGGGGCCGAGGCCGGCGATCTAGGCCGAGGCCGGCGATCTAGGCCGGGGCCGACGACCGGGACCGGGGGATCGAGAGCGGGGCTGAGGTCGAGGGGACGAGGGTGGTTGCTGGGCGAGGGCTAAGGGAGGTCGCGGGGGTGTAACCCTCGCCGCTGCTGCCGTCACTACCATAGCCGGACGAGGGGTAGGGGATGGCGGCGGGGGTCGCTGGAGGGGGTCACGGGGGCCCAGCGACCCCCGCCGAGGCCTTGCCTGGGTCAACGAGTCTCGACCGCGACCGGACTCGCAAACCCACGGCGAGGGCCGAAGGGATGCAGAGAGGCGTCTTCTTATGGGGATTGAATTGAACAGAGGAAGGAGTGGCGGGGCTAGGGTTAGGGCTGTCGTCGGAATTGGAGGGGTCGCGAGGGTTAGGGTTGGGGCCGAGAGTGGAATTAGGGTTCTGTAGAGGAGAGGGAGTGGAGGAACATTGTTTGGAGGAGAAGAAGGAAGTGATCTGAACCGTCGCTGCTGGAATTGCCATTCCGCGTGCGCTTGCCCCACAGAGGCTTGCTGGCTTCCTTGGACGACTTCGCGAAATGGGTGGCATCGAAGCTCATGGGAGACCTCGAAATCGCTGCGTGTAATGATAAAGGAGCTTCGAGAACGACTCGTCTTCTTCGCGAATCACGGAGCCGAATCTCGAGGCCGAGGTGCGGGAAGGGAAGATGAGGACGACGTCGGCTCTGGCGGTGAGACTGGAGCGATGCAGCGTCCACAAGAACAGACAGAGCTCTTCCTTAGAGAGGTCGCGGCCGGGACTCACCGACCCAGGCGAGGCTTCGATGGGGGTCGCCGGGCCCCCGCGAACCCCTTGGCCATCTCCCAACCCTCGTCCGGCAATGATGGTGGGCGGCGGCGGCGGCGGCGGCGGCGAGGGTTCACTCCCCTCGCCCCTGCATCAAATGACACTTTTTTTTCATTTTTTGATTTTTTTAAAAAATTAACTTAATTGTTAATTTAAAAATCCACATGGTTGTATGTGGACTGAATTTCAAAAGGAAAATTGCCATGTAGACGCCATCTGGGCAAAGAAATTAATAAAAAAAAATGCCACGCGTATTGTTTGGCCGAAATTGGCACTTAACAAATCGTTTTTGGCCGGAATTGGCATTAAAGTGATCACCGTACACAAATATTGGCACTTAAGTAAGCCGACGAAAAAAATTGACACTAAAGTGAGCGTCGTACACAAATATTGGCATTTCTAGTGCTCTTATGCCGAATTTTCAATATTAAACACTCTTAATTTTCCCTTTTTCGTTAGAGCGAAAATCATCTCATCCAATTACGACAACTGAAAAAAGGCTCAATTACAAATTCAATTGGAAAGCGTGCTGGCAACCAAATTCCTCCATTAAGATATGCACTAAACATCGACCACCAATCAAACATCGTCTCCGATACTGTCACGCCCCGACTCTCGAGCTCGCGACACCCATTGCCAAATCGCCACTAGGTCACGAAGGATAGCGTCCCAGGCGGACTATCGACCAACTAACATATGGCGCATGCGGAACGTGCAACTTCCAAACGGATAAGATCAGCATAGGATAGAGAAGCAGAAACAATCAGCCAGATAAAACAGAAGCACTAAACATATGAGAATAGATGATCCATGACCTTACAGAGCTAACAGCTAATATGTACAACCCCATGCTTCGGGGTGGCCCTCTAAGCATGGGGTTGGGATAAGGTCAACTCTCATCTTCTCCAAAATGGTACCCCCACAAAAGATCCACCAACAGACCAAAAAGATCACAGTACAGACTAGTGATCACGGCGGCCCTAACGGAGGAGCCGGGTTGTTGGGATCATCATAAGAACTATTACTGGACTGTACAGAAGAGGCTACAGACTCCTCGGGCTCGACCTCAGGCTGCGTGCCGGGTTCGGGATCCACCACCTCCCCGTCAGGCATGTCAATGTCCATCGGGTCCCAAGCGGGGGCATTAGCGACCCCCTGAATAGGCGGTCCCTCAAACCCACGAACCGGGCCGTAGAGATCAAACCCGTCACGAAGATACCAGGCCTTGAAGAGATGAGCCACCAGATGTGGCATCCCCTCATCGACCCATATCGTCGTGACGTGACGCTCCCAGACCTGATCCGTACCTAGAACCGGATGAGACGTGACATCGTGAGACGAGTGGGTAGGGGTACCGAATCGCACGGGCCTTTCCATTACTTCGGACCTGAAAGGTTAACCCACGACTGGGTGAGAAATAAATCTCAGTGAATCAAGCCTAAGCTCAGTTAGGACATTGATTCGCCCAGAATATACTAGTCACCACAACCAACATACAGTTCAGTCATATAACTCAACAAGATATAGTCATAACATATTAAACAACCCCTCAAGGCATCACAAATCAAGTGTACATCAGGCACCATACAGATCACTTATATCAGATGACCCACACCACTGGCGTGATCCAATTCCACAATGCTATCCAGCACTTTAGTGCGATCTAGCGTCCTTCCGGTAGAACCGGACTACGTCTCATTTCCCTCTCAACGACGGCTACTACAGGCGGTGTATCCAGTGCACCCAGCACGGCACCAGCCAGCAGGCATCCCTAAACGGGGCGTCGGTCCATCACAAGCAGCGACCGGCATCCGATAATTCCTTAAGACCGTACGTCTGGCACGAGGCATGAATTATCGTGCTTCCGACAAGTCGTTTACAATAGATACAGTAAGTGCACAAACAGTACCAAACGAACTTGCCAGGTACTCGTCATCTGTCCCTCATGTGACCACACAATTCACATTTGGCAATCGATTCATTAATTATCTTTGATTAATGCCAAATATTCATATAGACATGCAATCAGACTCGGCCCATGGCCAATCTAGACATTCAGTCAGGCATGTCAACGAGGTGATCAAACCCATGAGGTTAATGACTAATATCACGAGCAATCAATTCAATCAGGCAATATCAAGCTCAATTCGTGCCATGACAATTATTAACCAGATTGATTTAACACTCCAGTCATTCGCCCGTAATCGAACCACAATCTACGAATTATCACACAATCAATCAATCACAAATTTTATCACAATTAGCCATCGATAATAAATCACCTCAATTTACCTAAACGTTCGGCCATTTAACCTAACCCAATTTCTAACTAAACCGGCCCCGCTCGAGTACCCAAATTTCACAATCGACTAATCCTAGGCTCAATTAGCGCCCTAACTAAGGGTTAGGGTCAACTCACTAAGAGAGTGAGCTCGGGCGGTCCCGACGGTCGACGGCGACGGCGGCGGCGGCGGTTCTTGAGAACCAAAAAGGATAACCGTGCGACAACTCGGACCCAAACCTCGGGAACACCTCAGCAAGGTCCCACGAGGTCGCCGGGACAGGTGGCCGGCAACAGAGCTCCGGCGAGCGGCGGCCGGCGGCGAAACAGAACCTGTCCAATGCGCAAAACAGGGGAAACAGGGCGGTTAAGGGTGGTTCTCGATCCCACGAGCCACGGCGAGGTCGGCCAAGGGTACTAGACTTACCTAGGGGTCGGAGGAGCTCAGCTAGGACCGGCGGAGGGCGGCGGAAGGCGGCCGACGGCGGCGGTCCAGCCACAAACAGAACCGACAAGAAACAGAGTATCCCGCGGCCGAGAACAGGGGAGGGCTTCGGGGCTTCCCGCGTGCTCCACCGGCGACGACGAGCTACCACGAGCTGGGGAAAGTAAGAGGGGAGTCAGGGGAGTCTATTGGCGGTGGTGGTGAGTGGCGGGGCCGTCGGAAACGGCCGGGGTCGAAGAAAAACCAAATCGGGCTCAAAACAGAGCACCGGCGGTTCCAAGGCTTACCGCGGCGGCTCCGGCGGACGACGGGCGGCGGGGCTGGTTCGGATCGGTCGAGGGGAGCCTGAAGGTCGGTCGTGAGGCGGTGGTCGGGCCTGGTGGTGTCGCGAACGGCCGGGAACCGAGCTGACAGAGCTCGGGTTGCAGGGCCGAAAACAGGGCACCTCGTCCCGGGCTGCTTCCGCGGCGATCCGGCGGCGAACGGCGGCCGGTGACTGGGCGACGACGACAGCATACAACCAATAACGACGCCATGCACACGTCAAAACAGGCGAACCGAACCTCCTCAGCTCCGTCTCCGGCGAACGACTTGCAGAATTTTTTTTTTTGTTTGAACTTGTTTCTTCTGGTCACATGTCACCCAATGGAGGTTTGGAACCTTACCTGAGGTCGCCTAAGCCTCGACGACAGCTCGCCTCGCCGGCGTGGACTCCCGGCTCGGTCCGAGTGTGTTGGAGCTCCGGCAATCGTCTCCGACGCGGTTCAGATGTAAAATAGACACAAACAGAGCTTAGAGATGGTTCTCAAGAGGTCTAGGGACGAAAGGGAAGGAAATACGGCTCGAGGAGCCCCGGCCGACACTCAAAAAATATTAAGCCCATTCGGGCATTTCGTCGAACACATTGAGTGCATGCGTGGAAAGGTGGTCGGAAGGGAAAAACCAACCTTTTTGGAGCTTGCCAACGACCTCCAAGCTTCGGTGATGATCTCAGAATGCTGCAGAAAGTCGAGGGTTGCCGGTTGTGCCTGGGTTTTCACCCTCGCTTGCTCTGAAAATCCCCTCACCCTCTCTCGGCCGAACTCTCTCTCATTTTCGCGGCCCACCCCCTCCTTTTCGTGTCCATTGATTCCAAAACCCGAGCCACCACCTCTGCTTTTGTCCCCCACGTCTCATTGTCATCCTCTTTTCTAAAAAAAATGTTGCGGCGCGCCCCCATTTCCGCTCCTTTCTCCCCTGCTTTCGGCCATGGTGGGTCTGCAACAAAGTTGCAGACCCGGTCGAACCGGGTCGGGTCGGATCAGACCCGACCGGCCCGGTTCGGCCAATTCGATCAAATTGGGCCCCAAATTGACCTATTTTCATGAAATTGATGGCAAAATCGGACTCCTTGACATGTTTTCTATCAAATAGGGGTATTTTCGTGAATCAATTGATTGAAATTTAGTGAAAACCCCAAATTGTCCCTAGGATCCGAAAATGATTTTTGCTTAATCGAGGGCCTAAACGATCAAATTAGTCAGAATCGAGGCCATCAATGGATTCAGCATGACAAAAACTATAGGAAAGAGGTGTTTAATTTTAATGGGTATGCCCGTATGAAATTTAATTTCAAACATTGTGAAACCGGGGACTAAATTGAAAGATTTTTATGCAATTAAGCTCTTTTGTTTAAAATTGATCAAATTGGAGGGCAAATTGACCCAATTGCACTTCGAGACTTTAGAATTCAATGTCATGGCTTATGAAAAGTGAGAATTGAAAATTAAAAGACTCGAAAAGGAATTTTTTTGCTCGGTTCGGGTTTATGTTTGTGAATAAACATAGTGACCCGAGCCGAATTTTCAAGATTTAAGGTGACACACTTGAATAGGAAATTAAAACAAAATTATTGAATATTTTTGTGTATTTTTCTGACCACGAATGGTATTTTTCTGATTTTTTGGGTATTTTTAATAATTAAATAAATAAAAAAATATTGAAAATTACGAAAAATATTTTTTGTTCAAAATTGGTTCCTGGGGCTAAGCCTTCCAAAGTTGATTTTGTGATTTTATGACATTTTTAGATATTTTTAATTAATTTTAAAGATTAAAAATTATAATAATATATGGTCAAAAATCAGGTGTCAACACTCACTAGTCGTATCAACCACATAAGCCAAATAACCTTGGCAACCACTTTCTAACAGTCGAGTCGCCTCAAGCGACGATATCATAACAGTCGAGGTTCCTCCTCGATTTCCACTAAATTCAAAGCTAGGGTTAACCATCGGATTAAACCGAATTACCTTATTAAAGCAATCCATCGTGGCCCTTTGCTTCGTCAGCCAATCCATCCCCACAATTAAATCAAAGTCATACATTTCCAGAACAACCAGGTCTATCCTACTCTCATGACCATCCACGACCAGTCTACAATCAGGACAGCTTACTGTAGCTACTACACTATCCTTTAAAGGCGTAGAAACTTTAAACATAACATCCAAAGGTACCAAGTTCAATTCAGATAGCTTAACAAACTGATCGGCAACAAATGAATGCGTAGCACCCGGATCAAACAAAGCATAAGCTACTTGGTTATGCAAGAGGACCGTACCTGTAACGGTCGGCGAATCCTTCGCCGCTTCCCGGGTGACAGCAAACACCCTTCCTTGGGCTGGTGGACGGTTCTGCAAATTCGGTGGCGCGGCTCCTCTCGGTGGTCCTCCCTGTTGTGGCAGCGCCTGTCTGCCTTTCCTCTGTGGGCAGTCCTTCACTTGATGACCCAGCTGGCCACAACCAAAACAAGCACCACTTCCAAACGGGCAAGGACCAGGTCCATGCCTCTGGCGGCACAAATTGCACCACTCGTGCTGACGAAACATTGGCTTGCTGATCGCCCCTCGGCGATTAGGTGGAATGCGACTCCTGTTGCTAAACATGGGTTTCTTCCCTTGCCTCCTGTCAAAGCTACTCGGGGGCGTAAACCGCGATCCAGATGCGGTAGACTTCTCTGCCAGATGTCGTTCCACCATCTGCGCTCTCTCATAGATTTCATTATAATCCTTCAGATAGAGAGGTACTAGCCAGCTCTGAATCTCAAGTTTCAATCCGTTCCATAAACCTTCTCGCCTTATCCTCGGGGTCAGTCACCATCCTCGGTGCATATTTAGAAAGTTCGGCGAACTTAGCCTCATACTGGTCTACGGTCAGCTGGTTCTGGCGTAGGCGTTGGAACTCATCCATCTTCTGTTTCCTCGCAGTATGTGAAAAGTACTTGTCATTAAAAGCTTGCACGAAGGCACCCCATGTCTGGGCCGTACCTTCTGGAAAAACTCTGTCCTTTGAGGCCCTCCACCAGAAGCTTGCATTCCCTTGCAATTGATAGACAGCTAAATGATTCTTTCCTCATCGGTTACATCTCAAAAGGACAAACGCCTTTTCCAACTCCTCGATCCACAGGGTTGCAGCTTCGGGATCTCCACTTCCAGTAAACTTAGGCGGCTGCATCTTAAGAAACTGCTCTATTAACCACTGGGCCTGACGCCCTTCAGTCACTTCCCTAGCAGGAGGGTTCACTGGTTGAGTTGCAGCAGCAGTAACGGCAGCAGCATTCATATCCCTCACCTGCTGCCCCATGAGATCCCCAATTGTTCCAAGCGCTAACATAGCCTCAGCCATTGTCGGCTCCTACCCAGATGGTCCAGCAACTACGGGCATTCCACTACCACCCACGATCTCCTCGATCGGTCTGACAGGTCTCGTTCGCGGCGCTCGGGGCGCTCTCTTACCGCGTCCGCTCATTATGCAGAAATGATACAGAGTCCTGCTTACCCCATAGCAAACGCGGTCAGAAGGCAACCCCAATACTTAAAGCACAAAAGCAATCACAAGCACAAAGTTCATAAATCTACTAACTATCCCATTTTCCCAACGCTCCTTATCATTCCAAGCCAATGACCAGACGGATCAGGCTGACCTTGCTTTGATACCACCTTGGGCGGGGATGTCACGCCCCGACTCTCGAGCTCGCGACACCCCTTGCCAAATCGCCACTAGGTCACGAAGGATAGCGTCCCAGGTGGACTATCGACCTACTAACATATGGCGCATGCGGAACGTGCAACTTCCAAACGGATAAGATCAGCATGAGATAGAGAAGCAGAAACAATCAGCCAGATAAAACAGAAGCACTAAACATATGAGAATAGATGATCCATGACCTTACAGAGCTAACAGCTAATATGTACAACCCCATGCTTCGGGGTGGCCCTCTAAGACTTTCAAAAAGATACAGGAGTCGGGGTAAGGTCAACTCTCATCTGCTCCAAAATGGTACCCCCACAAAAGATCCACCAACAGACCAAAAAGATCACAGTACAGACTAGTGATCACGGCGGGCCCTAACGGAGGAGCCGGGTTGTTGGGATCATCATAAGAACTATTACTGGACTGTACAGAAGAGGCTACAGACTCCTCGGGCTCGACCTCAGGCTGCGTGCCGGGTTCGGGATCCACCACCTCCCCGTCAGGCGTGTCAATGTCCATCGGGTCCCAGGCGGGGGCATTAGCGACCCCCTGAATAGGCGGTCCCTCAAACCACGAATCGGGCCTTAGAGATCAAACCCGTCACGAAGATACCAGGCCTTGAAGAGATGAGCCACCAGATGTGGCATCCCCTCATCGACCCATATCGTCGTGACGTGACGCTCCCAGACCTGATCCGTACCTAGAACCGGATGAGACGTGACATCGTGAGACGAGTAGGTAGGGGTACCGAATCGCACGGGCCTTTCCATTACTTCGGACCTGAAAGGTTAACCCACGACGGGGTGAGAAATAAATCTCAGTGAATCAAGCCTAAGCTCAGTTAGGACATTGATTCGCCCAGAATATACTAGTCACCACAACCAACATACAGTTCAGTCATATAACTCACAAGATATAGTCATAACATATTAAACAACCCCTCAAGGCATCACAAATCAAGTGTACATCAGGCACCACATAGATCACTTATATCAGATGACCCACACCATTGGCGTGATCCAATTCCACAACGCGATCCAGCACTTTAGTGCGATCTAGCGTCCTTCCGGTAGAACCGGACTACGTCTCATTTCCCTCTCAACGACGGCTACTATAGGCGGTGTATCCAGTGCACCCAGCACGGCACCAGCCAGCAGGCATCCCTAAACGGGGCGTCGGTCCATCACAAGCAGCGACCGGCATCCGATAATTCCTTAAGACCGTACGTCTGGCACGGGCATGAATTATCGTGCTTCCGACAAGTCGTTTACAATAGATACAGTAAGTGCACAAACAGTACCAAACGAACTTGCCAGGTACTCGTCATCTGTCCCTCATGTGACCACACAATTCACATTTGGCAATCGATTCATTAATTATCTTTGATTAATGCCAAATATTCATATAGACATGCAATCAGACTCGGCCCATGGCCAATCAAGACATTCAGTCAGGCATGTCAACGAGGTGATCAAACCCATGAGGTTAATGACTAATATCACGAGCAATCAATTCAATCAGGCAATATCAAGCTCAATTCGTGCCATGACAATTATTAACCAGATTGATTTAAAACTCCAGTCATTCGCCCGTAATCGAACCACAATCTACGAATTATCACCCAATCAATCAATCACAAATTTTATCACAATTAGCCATCGATAATAAATCACCTCAATTTACCTAAACGATCGGCCCATTTAACCTAACCCAATTTCTAACTAAACCGGCCCCGATCGAGTACCCAAATTTCACAATCAACTAATCCTAGGCTCAATTAGCGCCCTAACTAAGGGTTAGGGTCAACTCACTGAGAGAGTGAGCTCGGGCGGTCCCGACAGTCGACGGCGACGGCGGCGGCGGCGGTTCTTGAGAACCAAAAAGGATAACCGTGCGACAACTCGGACCCAAACCTCGGGAACACCTCAGCAAGGTCCCACGAGGTCGCCGGGACAAGTGGCCGGCGACAGAGCTCCGGCGAGCGGCGGCCGGCGGCGAAACAGAACTTGTCTAGTGCGCAAAACAGGGGAAACAGGGCGGTTAAGGGCGGTTCTCGATCCCATGAGCCACGGCGAGGTCGGCCAAGGGTACTAGACTTACCTAGGGGTCGGAGGAGCTCAGCTAGGACCGGCGGAGGGCGGCGGAAGGCGGGCCGACGGCGGCGGTCCAGCCACGAACAGAACCGACAGGAAACAGAGTATCTCGCGGCCGAGAACAGGGGAGGGCTTCGGGGCTTCCCGCGAGCTCCACCGGCGACGACGAGCTACCACGAGCTGGGGAAAGTAAGAGGGGAGTCAGGGGAGTCTATTGGCGGTGGTGGTGAGCGGCGGGGCCGTCGAAAACGGCCGGGGTCGAAGAAAAACCAAATCGGGCTCAAAACAGAGCACCGGCGGTTCCAAGGCTTACCGCGGCGGCTCGGCGGACGACGGGCGGCGGGGCTGGTTCGGACCGGTCGAGGGGAGCCTGAAGGTCGGTCGTGAGGCGGTGGTCGGGCCTGGTGGTGTCGCGAACGGCCGGGAACCGAGCTGGCAGAGCTCGGGTTGCAGGGCCGAAAACAGGGCACCTCGTCCCGAGCTGCTTCCGCGGCGATCCGGCGGCGAACGGCGGCCAGTGACTGGGCGACGACGACAGCAGGAGGTGGCCAGGCGAGGTAGTGGTCGGCTTGGGGGCGGTCGTCGCACGAAGAAGGAAGAGAGAGCTCGGTTGTGGGTGGGTGTCGCCAAAAAAGAACGCAGGGAAAGAGAAGAGGAAGAAAAGGCAGCGGCTGAAGAGAGGAAGAGAGATGGGGAAGCGACGTGAGTAGATGGGCGCATGGGAATGAGAGATGGTGGGGTCCCAAATGAAGACTTTAGGGCACTTCTTATCCAATGGCTTAATGGCCTTTGTCTCATACCAATTAGGGTAGGGGCATTTTGGTCCTTTGGCCATGCCGGGACTGAATGAAAATTTGGCGCACTGGCGGACGGAAAAATTTTGAAATTTCACTGGCTAAGCTTGGTCGGGATTAGGTTCGGGCGCGAAATCGAAAATCTAATTTAAAACGACTAAGAAATCGATCCCTAATCTAAAACGATCGAAACTTCGAATTTCGTCCGATTTATCGTCACTTCGGTCCTGACGGTCCAAAATAATTGTCGACTATAATTCCATATAGTATTCTTATACTGAATTTCAAATCTTACAGGAAATTGGGATTTCCAGGACGTCACAGATACCATTTATTGGGAGCGCGTAATAGGGGGTACGACATGTTCACCGCGAAGATCGCCAAAAAAAGGAGCCCAAGTCCAAGCCCGTCAACACATCCAGTCGGACGCAACATCCACTTAAAACGTTTCAAGGGAATCAGTTATGGTCCAGGTATGATACATATTAATTGCTCCACACGACATCAATTCTCCGATGCGAGAGACTTGTCTAACGCAGCTCACATTCCCATCCCAATAGAAACGCTAGCGCCAATCAGGATTTCACCGGTGCGGGCGATTGTGAACAGCCTCGCATCGAATCCGAATTTTCGATCCGACCGTCGTGTTCGACGGGTACAAATTAGATTAGCGGGTTATTTTATGAGTTTCTAAACTCTACACCGTAAAAAGATGGGGAGGGGGTCTCCAGCTCGTTGGGCCAGGTGCAGGGGGGGGCCGCTTAGAGATGGAGAGAGCACCGGCAGCGTGGGTAAAACCCTAGATGGGGAAAGGGAAAGGGAAAGGGAAAGGGCGGAGGGAGAACCGAACCCGAAGGAGAAGGAGAAGGAGAAGCAGCACATGAGCAAAAAATCGATTGACTGGTGGGGTCCCAACTCCGTCCACGAGTGACAACGATACGATGTGGCGTGAGTGAACGTAAACAAAATAGAAAAGAGACAGGAACGAGGAAAAGAAAGGAAAGACACCGTCAAGAAGAAGAAGAGAAACTTCAGAGGGGAGAGAAGAAAAAAAAAAAAAAGGAAAATTGGAAATTGTCAACAAACAACAACAACGACGACATCTACTCCACCACCACCACATATAAACCTCCATTCTTCTCATTTATTACCATCATTTCCCCTCCACCCTCATTAACCCCACACCCCCTCCCTCCCTCCCTCCCTCCTCACTCTCATAACAACTTCTTCCCACCAGCATAACTCTCTTCGTCACGCACGACCGAAAAGGGACTACCAGAAAGAAGAGAACACCCCATCCCCATGTCCATGTCCGCTGGCGGCGACGACACCGACCCGGGCTGGGTCCGCCTCGCCATGACCGACGCCTCCCTCGTCGCCGAGCTCCTCCTCCGCCTCGGCCGCTCCCCTCCCCCGCCTCCCCCCGCCTCCCCGCCCTTGGAGCTCGCCTGGAGAGTCCGCCAGCGCCGGACCAGGCCGCCCCCCAGGAACCGGCCGAGGACGGCAAGAAGGGTGGCCGGTCCAGCCCCACCACTCCCCTCTCTTGGAGCGGCCCCACGTCCAGCGGCGGCGGCGGCGGCGGGTCCGAGGAGTCCCCGCCTTTGGACAGCGCCACGAGATCTAAGGTTTGTGAACGTGACTCTCTCTCTCTCTCTCTCTCTCTCCGCCCGCTTTTCTTTTCCCAAAGAGACTGTCGTTTCTCTTCTTTCGTTTTTTTTTGTTAAACTTTTCTCGGTTGCACATATCCGTCGATTTTTGCAGAAAAAATATTTGCCAACACCAAGATCAACGAAGTACGTGAGATCTTCGGTTCTCTTTGTCTCGCTCTTGTTCTTTCCGGTGATTAATTCGGTTAACTGAAGAATAAAAATCTCCTCAATGTCTTCATCTTTCTACAATTAGATTAGTTCGCGATTGGGACTAGGAGAAGTCACACGTAAATGACGTGTCGGGGACGTAGCCCTGTCAGATTCGCCTCCTCCTTTTGCAGAAAAATTGCTAGTTAAAACCATTCTTCTTAAATTCTCCATTGAAGGACCTTCCCTTCTCGTACGCAATTTTTTTTTTAAAAAAATAAAATAAAATAAAATGATGTATTTTGTTTATTATAGTTTTGGAAAGGAAAGAGTCAAAAATCTCCACGTTCCTTCTTCGTCGCCGCTCTTCATACCACCCCCGAAAACCCATTAATGATTAATCTATTCGCCCACCTGTCGCGCTCCCGTCTAATTGGAAACACCCAAAACAACCCCCCTTCCCCCCCAACCCTTGAGAAGGGCAGTTTCGTCATTGCGCTTCGCGCGCTACGTGTGAGACATTGTCAATCTCCAGGTCGCGGGTGTCGGTCAACTCTCGTTGGTGCCGGGTGAGGCTATTCTCCCCTTTGACGAAAAGCCCCCTACTTTAAGTCAACCCCGTGGTCTCTTCCGAGGGTAGTTTGGTCAAACAGCAGCCCAGTTTTACCGGTTTAACCGGTGACGTGTTTAGGCCTGCCAGCAGTTTGGTGAGTTGTAGCGTCGTTAGTGGTTGTAGGCCCACTTATGTTGTGTTTTGAACAGGAAATTCCTCTCTTTTTTTTGTTTGTTTTTTTTCCCCCTCTTTCGATGATAGTGATTTAACATAAAGTACGTGGTAGGTGCGGCCAAAATTACGAGTCGACCTAAACCAAATTTTGCAATTTTTTTAGCATTTACAATATTTCTTGATAATGGAAAAAAAATGCACTTATATGATTAAATTTCACTTCCAAACGATATCTGGCTAAACTTATGAATCGACAAGATACCACGCAAGTGCTTGGTCGCAGGGGAAATGGTTGGTGCGGTGGATTGCAGTTTAAGGTTTCACTTTCATGTGGAATCACGAGTGCACAATACGTCTTTCATCTCTTGTCGTTTTGCAAGAGTGGCCGCTGTTATGCTCTGTCATCCAAAGAGGAAGGGTCGCGACAGAAAGGAGAAAAAAAAATTGGAAAAATGATTGCTTTTTCAAGAGAATTTCGGGGTTGTAGCTGAGTAGTAATATTTCACACCTCGGTGCCCAGAACTTTCGATCGAGTCTTGAGGAAATCGCCACAGGCAAAGCTGACGTGTCCTGTTCTTCCTCACCTTAAAACCACAGGCTCGCTAGTTGTTTGGTTTTGTGGGTCAGAGAAGGTTGAGCATTTGTGCTCCTGTGCTATGAGTTAAGGCTTCGTCGTCCATAAAGTTATATAAATACAATAAAGGATGAATTTTTCTTATGGGTTTTGAAATATGAAGAACTAGAATGAATGTTAGACAGGTGGGGGTTTGGGGTGTTGTGAACAGTATTTGGCCGGTGGAGTTAGCTATGGAGGTGGGCACCACTTTGTCGTCTCCCACAGTAATGGCGTAGGCCGACTCCTTTCGTGATTCGTATTACCAACTCAAACGAAGCTCCTTTTATCTTTTATAGGCTGCAACTTTAGGTTCCACCTTTTGCCTTTTCTTTCCCCACCCTTATCTGCGCTCTGAGATTGTAGACCAACGAAGGGTTCGGGCTTCCCGATCTAGAAGTGCAGAACAAAATGACAAGTTCAAAACTAGAAAGAAGCATTGAACGTGTGAAAATACGACATGGGAGTGTCGGTACAAGTGCCGTGCGTGGACCAGAAGTTCCGACTTCCACACGGTCTCTGCTTGGACCGTGACCGAGTGATGGGGCAGAGCCTCGTGAGAAATTTCTAAGTAGTTCGCGGCGGTCTTTCTTTCTTTCTTTCTTTCCCTTTGTGTTTTACTTGTCTTTTGCATACTGAGAAGGAGGAAAGAAACCACGTAAAAAACAGTAATTGAGAACTTTGGCATTCTCTAAAGAATACAGAGACTTTGGTTGTCGTGGTCTTGGGGGCAATTGGGCGAACAGACTTTAATTTGAACGAGTGAAGACTCCTCCTCGAAAGCTGTCTTTTTTTTCGAGTAATGCAAAGTTGAGTCACTGTGAAAAAAGAAGCAATGTGCGTACAGTCCATACATCAAATTCATATTTCTTTCGATAATTGTTGGAGCCAGCATTTAATCAGACCGCCTCAGTTATCGTGCTCAAAATCTTGTTTTTCCATGTTCAGGTCTCTATAGCGAGTGTGAGTACCGTGTCAGCTACCATCGGCGGCAAAAAGGCCGAGGAAGAAAAAGGTACGATTTCATTAAACACGCATAAATCCTCTACCATCTCCAGAACATGTGGATCGAGAAACCCCGGTCGAGTCTTCTGAAAAGCTAGGATATGATAACAACGTTCACCGAAGTAACTGTGTAGTATTTTGAAAAGCTATAACGAGTTAGTTTTCGAGGGCATATACTTAGTGTTTGTACGCTTGAAGCAAATTACGATCGATTTTCGGACATCTTTCCTTAACTCGAATGGCTTTTGCTGCTTGTATAGACTTTGGCTGAACTCAGAGAAGAGGAAAGCTTGCTGTTGAAGGAAAGGAGAAATCTGAGACATGTATGATTCTTCTTCATGCTTTATCTCTTTATGTATATCCTTTTAAAGAGATGCTTGGTTTTTAACAAAGGATGTGGCGATTTGGCCCTTTTATTATTCTACAGGAATTGGCGACTTTACGGCTCGACTTTGAGAAAGAAAGATCCATAAACCAAAGCTTGAAGAGAATAAAGGTAATTGTAGGCATGGCCATTAACATTGTCGGATCAGCAAGTTCCATCGGGGGTGGCCTAACATTTTGATGAAAGATTGAAATGGTGTTCGATCTTTGAAACTCTTCTTTCTTTCTCTTTTCCCGAACGGTGCAGATCGGCGTGAGACCGCCGGTTTATTCCCGAGCGACATGACCAAGTACAAGCGCCTTGTGTTCCTTCGGACTGCCCGGAAAAGAGAAGCGGCGATGGTTTCGCTGACATAGCAGTGCGACCACGTTTTTGTAACATTTCGCAAGTAAAGAAGTTAGAGAGCCGCGAGAGGCTCGAGCTACCCGACCTGAATCTGCCGCTCGAAGACGGCGGCGGCCCCGTCATTCCGTGCGCCGCAGCTTGAGGGAGTTCCGTCAAGCCCCACCGGCACGCGGTGCTGCATTCTTACTGAAGCGAGCTGACTGATTTAAGTTCAATTCAATCAAGTATCTAAAATGGCGGCTGATAATTTTTCACATATCTTCCTAGTCTTGCGCATGGAGTGACGAGGTAGGATTTGATCATGAGTTGATTGGTTGTTGTAATTACCAATAGTACTTACCGAGCTAGTTAGCCTTACCACGTTTTCGCATGTCTTTTTCAAGGTTAATGTAATTGAGGACACCCTTACGTAGATTTGTATTCACCTCTCTTTCTTTTTTTTCCTTTTGGTAAGTATATTCAGCTCTCTTTCTCTCTGTTACTCGATCGAAAATGCATTTGCATGAGCCCCGAACATCCAATTCAAATCATCATCCTAATTAAGTATTCATCTACGGCGTTGCAGACAAGGCTAGCGACGATTGCGGATATTTGTGCAATAAAAGAACATGATCGGCATGGCACAAAAGAGGCTATGCCCACTAGATTAGCTAGCTAGCTGAAGAGATAAAGAGAGAGAGAGAAAGAGCCCATCACTTTCTGCCAAATTCAACAAGATTCACAGTAGAAAGCCTATAACAATTGTTCGAAAAATGGCTGAGAGTGATCAAACTGGAATGACATTTGGGTTTTGAAAAGAAACTAATCAAAGATCAAACTAGTTAGTCTTCTCTTTTTATGTTCCTTTTGGAAAATATGAGGAGACAAACTTTTCTCTCCATCTTAGGGCGCGCATGATAACAATTACGGAGCAGAAATCCATTTGGTAATGTAGCATTTTGGAGCAGAAATGTGTTTGGTTACGGAACTTCATTTTTTTTTAATTATGAAGTATTTTTTTTTTAACTCCAGAAGTAGTTTTGGAGCCATTTGAAGATGCAAAGAAATTTACTTCTCTTTAGAAATAGAAAAATTAACTTCTGCCCGAAAGTGGAAGGATTTTTTTTTTTTTTTTTACTTCTAATCACAAATAAATTTTTAAAGCAAAGGTGTTAGCCACGTGAGAATGAAACTCGCATTGAACATTGAATGATGAAAAAAAGAAGAAGATTGTTTCAACATTCCAAATCCAACTGCCATTTGGCATGGGCCGGGCCTGAGCGTGGGTGGCAGGCCAGAAGAAGAAGATCACAATCAGCCGCAGTAAAAATTACTACTTTTACTTTTACAGTTGTTTTACAGCGCCGGGTCCATCAGTCGTCAGCGCTAATAAGACCGAAATGATAGATGTTCTTCGGGTTTCGAACCACGAATTTCTCTCTCTCTCTCTCTCTCTTTTTAAACCTTTTTCTCTTCGAATTTTACAGCCGAAAATACGAGGAAAAATGTTTTTTTTTTTGTTTACCCGTTAAATATATGAATGTCGAAGAGAGAGGAGGAGGAGAGGGAGGAGGAGGGGAGGGGGGAAAAACAGGAGGTGGCGTACTGGGACTACGAGTTCAGGTGCGGAAGATCCAGAGGACTGCCAGTGCTGAGAGTACTTCCCTTCAATCAGTGTCAAAACACACTGAGCAAATTTGGTCAGAAACAACTCAGAACTCGAAGTTGAAGTACCCCCACTTCCTTACAATCAGTAATTACTAATCAGTACTTTCACCATTTTCAACTTACTTAAAATCTCAATTGAACATTTCAGAAGTGCAAAAAGTTCAAAATCGATTGATTTAGGACTGGCATGACAACACTACTGGAAGTGGAGCAAAAATTTATTTGATAACCTAACTTACAAATCAAAAATTCGCTTGGTAGTGACAATTTGATAAGTTAAAAAAATAGCTTCTTCACTCAAGAAATACTTATCGCCTCACCTTTTTTTTCGATTATACTCACCTTTGTAGACCTTCGCCCTTGTCCGACCGTTGCCAAACTCCGGCCGCTCACTAACCACCAGCCCTTCGGCGACCACTCACAACCACCCGCCAACTGCTGACCCTCCACTTGCCCCCGGCCACTGTGAACCTCCAATCGGTCATCGCAGCACGCGACCACCGCCCATCATCCCCCATGATCGCACGCCAACCAACGTCGTCGTCGACCACCGACGGCTGTTGCCAACCGCCACCGTCGACCTTCGCTGGTCGCGATTGCCACCAAACTGTCGATCTTCGCCAGCCGTGATCGCCACCAAGCCATCGCCCCAGCCGCCAACCATCGTCCGTCGTGTCGGCCGCCGCCGCCGAGTCGCCATCTTCGGTCTCCGGAGTAAAAAATATATAATAAATTTTTATTTTTAAATATATTTAAAAAAGTTCAAAAATGAATTATAAATTTTTCAACCGCCGATTAATAATTTTTTATAGAAATTTTGTGTTAATAATGTTTCGGAAATAAAAATTTTCAATCGTCGCCAAACGAATTTTTCTAATCATAAATAACTTCTGCCCTGAAGAAGAAGTTTTACCATGTGCGCCCTTAATGTCAGGAGTGGTTTTCATGGGATATTACATCAACTTCGTATGAACGTTAGCGGTTAGTACACACTTGTTACCCAATTTTCCAACTTTTATGCGCTTCTTTTTTTAACTTTCACTTTGTTACAATCGTTTAACTCTTCGTTTTTTTTTTCATCGGTATGTGCAATGCATGTTACTTTTAAGAGATGAAGATATATTTACATTTCATCCTTTTCAAGTAAATTCCTCTTTTAGCCTTAGTTGCCGGGGGGGGTGGGGGGGGGGGAAATGGAAAAAAAAAATAGAGACAATGGGAGAAAATCAAATTATTTGAAATTTTCATAAAAAGAATTTGTTATTAACAATAGTTACAAGCAATAAAAAATTGTTAAAATTTGGTAAATGTAACCACTTTAATAAAACTTGATAATAAAGCTTTTAATGAACGTGAATAAAATAAAAAGGAAAATGACCTCAATAATAAAATGAATAAAAATTGGTTGCTACAACAAAGTGCCAATCAAAAAGAAAATGTCAATCAAGATATTTAAAAAACTTTACAGAAGAAGACAGTGATTAACCAAATCCAACGTGGTATTATTGAATATCTTTATTAATCAGTCATTTTTCCATCTTTCGATGAAAATAATTGATGTTTCGTTTTGTCTGATACCAATATTTCCTTTAATTAATATTAAATAGAAGCAAGGATTTCAGATATAAAGAAGAAACACAACCTTAATACTCCCATTGGGCGTTCGTACTTCGTGAGTGGTACAAACGACGACGCGATTGATAATCAATCGGTTAATTATATATTATTAAGGAATACACACGTTTGAAGCATGTGGTTTCTTCTGTCTGTCTTCTCTTTTCAAACTTTCGAATCTTTCATTCCATATTTGATTTTTTGGGTGGTAGCAAACCCCATCAATCTTCGAGCACATAAATCCTGTTTGACATTTTTACTTAAGACTTGTCCATTTTTCAGGGGAAGATGAAAGTGTCCTAAGCTCACGAAGGCCTCGTTGATTGCAACCTTTCTAAAATAATAAACAAAATGTGAAAAGGGATCGTTAAGCTTCCATGTTTAGCGCAATGGCCAGCGTGATTAATGTTGGAGTTGGCGAATACTTCGAAGACTCTTGTTTCTCACACCGGATACGGCACGTGAGCTCAGGAAAATTAAAGTGTCATATAACGACATGTGACTCATGCGCGCGGGATATATGGGTTCTGGGGGCAGTGCCCCCGACAAGGGTGTCCCGCTGCACTGTCAGTGGACGACTGCCACGTTCGTCGGTGAGCGAGCGAGGGTTCAAGGGCAGCGCCCCCGAAACCTCAACGGGTTTGGGCTTTTTATTTAAATTAACTCGTATGTTGTGAGCTTAATAGAGATTTGCATAGGTTTATGTTTTGAGCCCGTTCTAGGCATATATATTTTGCTCGTTTTTTCTGATCATTATAACTAGTTATGACTCTAAGCCTAAACATCATAATGAGATTTCTTTGCAAGTATCCCTATTTTGGGTGAACCTGAATAAACTCTGCCCTATCTATTTTTATTGATTATCGTTCTGATTCGGTTCGGTTGCGATAGAAAAGTGTCGGGGCTTAAGCAGTTTGGAAACCCTCAAATTGCCGGACGATTAAAAAAAGCATCGTATCCCACCACAGCCTCGTCGGCAGGACACCACTACGCACGTTGGAATGATGACTTAGGATCATCCTAAGACACTGTAGCAGCGACCAGAGCTACTGTACCACCCACCCACCTCAGATCAGAATCCATCTTCCTGTTCTCCCTCATGGAATCACCCCGCGTTTCTCTCCCACCCTCGCGAAGATCCTCCGGCTTCCAAGGGCTCCTCTCATGATTATTCACCGACCGACCCAGAAGAAAAAAATCCCACAAAGAGAGAGAGAGAGAGAGGCGCAAATTGCAAGCTTTGCACCACATCATAAGCATAACCATTCGAGTTCTTCCCAAGTTCTTACATTGCATGCAGATTTGTTCTCATCAAAACACAAAAAGATCCCACCTGCTTCTCTTTGACGTGCAATTTCAGCTCATGGCTGTATTGCTACTACCACAAGCACACTGCTTGACCCAAAACATAAGAGAGAGAGAGAGAGAGATATTATAATTAATTAAAGCTTAAACAGCCATTGTTTTAGCAGAAGCATTCCTCAGACCAAACCCAACCCCAAGCTTCAAATCCAGCTCCACGTTACTATTACTGTTGCCAACTCCAAAACCAACACCACGACCGTTTGTTGTACTGAACAGGTGCCCAGCGATGTCACGACCGAACATTTCCTCCCACCATCCACCCCATCCTTCCTCTTCTTTCCTCCCCCACCACCGCTCCTGTTCCTGCCGCTGTTGTCGTTTCCTGGCGCCGGCTGCGACAGGAACGGCACCACCGGGGGTATCTGGAAGTTGGTTCGCGCCTTGGCACCCCTCAGCCTCCTCGCCGCCGCGTCGTACGCCCTCGCCGCCTCCTCCGCCGTGTCGAACGTCCCCAGCCAGTGCCTGCACCTCCCTACCCTGTCCCTTATCTCCGCCGACCACCTCCCCCACGGCCTCTTCCTCACCCCCCTGTAGCTCCTCTGACCCGCCGACGAACCCCCCGCAACGCCCCGATCCTTGCCGTCGCCTTCGTCATCCCCCCGCACTCCCCTAGCCTTAGGTACCGAAGGCCGCGAGACGCTGCGGGCCGCCGCGCCGCCGGCCGCGGCATCCTTCTTCCTCTTGTTCTTTCCGAAGAGCACGTCCTCGCCCACCACGGCCGCAATCCCGTCGAGGACGGCGGGTTCCGCCTCCGTCTCCGTTTCGCCCCGTGTTTCGGGTCTCTGAAACTCGAGAGGCGGAGGCAGATTGCATGGTGGGAAGTGGAAGCGGTGATGATCGAATAAAGGGACGTAAAGAAACGGCGGTTCGGCCAGGAAGCGAAACGTTTCGTAAGCCGAGGATGGCTCACATGTGGCGTGAAACGGAACGGGGTTCAGCGTTCGGCCGTCCATAGCTCAACTGCTAAAGACAAATGCTCAGGCTCGACTGAAGTCGGAGGTAAACGGTGTGTATTTATATAGAGGAGGAAAATTAAAAAAAAATGATAATAATAATAATAAAACTTGGTGGGTATTTATTTCATTTTGTTTTATTTTTATTGTTGGAGTATGTATTTATTGGAATAAAGATTTGGAGAAAGGCGATTTAAGATATTCCTGTCAAAATCGATGAGACCGTAATCACACCACATTTACAAGCTTGTCTTTCCTAGGTAGAAGTGCGTTCCGCGGTGCCTCCCCAAATGTCTAGAGTGCCCCCTCCGTAAAATGTAACTGGGTTTAACTAAGCTTTGATTAATTTAGTTAATCTCCTCAGAGTCGAGGGATATATATAGTCAGATGAAGGACTAAGATCACCAAAACCTGCAATGTGCAAACGAGGGAAGTTAATTCCAACTTCAGCCCAAAACAAGTGAGTTACAAGCGCAAGAGATAGGCATAAACTTCAGAGTTAGAGCTAGAGTACAAAATCCATCAAGCCAATTTATGTAGCAACTTTTTGGTGAGTTGGCATATATAATTGAGTTAGCTAAACTTGGAGTAATATCAAGAGTTGAGCTTCAACTTGAAAAGGAATGAGTCTCGAAAGTGAATCAAATATGGAGCTTTACTTTTTTGGAATATGCTTATGTGACAGTTTTTCATATAATATGATATTGAGGGTATGTTGTGAGTCATAAAAAAATAATAATTAAAAATTATTACGAGATTTATTTTTTTTTAAAGAATTCATGCTCCACAACATGCCGTTATTTTCAGAGTCCCCAAAAACTTTATGCTAGCAAAGTCATTGCTTTTTTCATGTCAAATGGTGTCAACTGAATTGCATAATTGATTCCATTAAATTGGAGTACCTTCGTTATCAATGTCCATAGAGAATGTATAGGCATGGGTATAAAAAGAAATTGCACATAACTTCTCTCTAGTTGATAAGGCAATTCAAGCTATTCGTTCCTCGCGAAACTACAAAACATTTGTCCCCTTGCAAATACTATTCACGGATAGGGTATTCTAGTTTCCTTTTCGGATCGGTACGGAATAGTATAGCTACAACATTTCAAGACCATGGAGAATAAACACAAGGCGGAAAGTCAAAGAACACCGGCGAAATCGAGAGGGGCATGGATGTAATTAGGAGGCGAGCGCATGGGCAACGGAGGAGATAACGATTTGACAAGGATCGTGTATGGGATGGGGCTGTGTAATCTCGAGGATTTGAAAGGGGTGCGATCGACAGCCGTTGGATTACGCAAAAAAAAAAAAACCTCAGGGGAGGGAAAAGATTGTTTGACTGCTCAGTGCTCGCTCTGCTTTGCCTTTCCTTTACGCGGGGGCCGCGTTCCGGTGCTGCTCCGGCTCACCGCTGCAACCCTGCGGCGTCACCCTAATGACCGTTATGCAATAGGAAGGCGCTGCTGTATATACCGCGGTCTCCTCTTTTCCCGATCAAGTGGTGTGATGATGAACAGGAGAAGGTCCTGATCACGTCAATCATTGGCCTCTGTGTTTTCATGAAGTGTTCTTTATGGTGCAAGAAAAGATCTTTGGGAAGGAGGAGGAGGAGGAGGGAAAGGGTTGCTTGATCATGACCGTGTGATCTTGCGGATGTGTTGCGTGTGGTGTCAAATTGATCAGTGAAGTTTCAAATTTTATTATTATTATTTTTTAGCTTTGGTTGCAAGGGAAATGAAATGTAGCCTGTAGGGTTTCTGAGTAAATGGTCTGTGGGTTTTCAAAGTAATCCAAAATAATAGCTACAAAAGAATATAATGACATGGATTCAGAACATTTTGCAGCAGCAAGAGTCATAGGCAGAAGTGTAATGATGTGGGAAGTCCACATGCATTAAAACAAAGAGGAGGGAATGTGGACATGCCTAGAATAAAGTTTTTACTTAGGCCGCTGCCTCTTTCGGATTGGTATCTCGACGGCATTATTTTTAGTTTGTGACATTTCAATCGCTATAATCATTCACGACTTATTATATCCGGGTGCAATCGCATGCAATTTAAGAATTGTAATACATTTATAAGTCAGACTGCGAACTTGCGTTGGTGACCATTCCTAGATGCGCTCGCTGAAGCTAAAGACCTCAGCCGAACAGGGAAAAAAAAGAAAGAAACTATAACGAGATGCAATGGTACATTGACCCTCATGGAGAGACCAGCAGCTGAAACTTTTTTTCCCAAGTCAAACCTCTGAACCCACCAAGCCTTAGCGATCCATTCCATGCAGACTTTGTAACCAAGAACAAGAATCAAGACCCACCAAGCCTTATCGCCTTGCGATTGCAATGGGCGATGGCTCGTTGCGGCAAAGCTTCAAGGGCGATGGTGGGGGAGCGCCCCGCTCTTGCTTCGATAGTTACGGAAACATTCGCTAGGAACAAAAAAGAATGTCTGTCTATATGACCCTAAACACACGAAAACACAGTGTGTTTGCTTTTTCGAGAACTCTGAGGAGGGGTTGGCAAGTTTTTTTTTTCAATTTCCCGAGAGCGAGGTCGCCGGGAAGCACGCGAAGGTTTAGTGTTCTGCAATCTACACACACTTACACGCGGGCTCTCTCTTCGGACCCAGGGATCTTCTCTTGCTATGAGGAGAAAAGAATGCACCCCAGCTTGGGTTTTTTTCTAGGGTTTCGAGGAAAATCCCAAGAAGTGAAACGAGACAGAGAAAAAGTATGTTATGATGATATCTTTATGGGTGTTGTACTTTTATAGTGGGTCGTCGTCGAGTGGGGTGTGCGTGTGCATGGTTGCTTGTGGGGGAAAAAATTGTGTGGATTTGCTCGAAATGCAGCACAGATTTTCTTTGTGTGTGTGTGTGTGTTTTTTTTTTTTGCCCTTTCGAGGGTGTTGATGTTGCTGCTTGTGAATATTCTCTCCCACTTCACTTGCTTTTCGTTCATGAGAATGGTGAAAAATCATGGATTTGCGGGGCGAGGGCTTAGGGGATGGAAATTTTGGGTCAATGGAAAGGTAGACGGGGACCCCATTGGCTGATCTTCCACCCTAGCATTTTCTACCTTTCTTTCCATCCATGATGATTTTTTACCACGGAAGACCCGAAAAGAATGTCTCTTGTTCATATTGATTGATTTGGTTAAGATATGTACAAAGACGGCTTGGATAGATGATTTTGTCGATGCTAACCAGACTCAAAACGATCATGTTGTAATCGATTCTATTTCTACCGAGGAGGTTGACAGGCGAAGTCATCATTAGGATCATCTCACTCGTTTGATCTTATTGCCTTCCTAAAAATAAACCTACCGAGGGCCTTTGGGGGTCGAAAACTTATGAATTCATATTGCTTAATCATTTAGAGTCGCTTTTGCAATTTTATCGCGAATCAAAAATCGTCGAGTGATCAACACTGTAGCGAGTAAAGTACTTTGTAACCGGTTGTAATCATGTCTAGACGAGACGAGTTGAGCTACAGAAACCAACCTTTGTACTCTGTATTGACAAGTAGATTTGACGGAACCCTCGAAAGTTTTTTGAGAGTGGAGTAGGCAAATTTAGTTTGTTTTTTTTTGGTCGAGGTCCAACAACTATAAATCGATTGAGTAACAGTCTTATCTCTACACTCTTTATTTTTCTCATCTTAAATGTGTACTATATATTATTCATGTTCTGTTTGCGTTTATTATCTTGATATGATGGCGCACATAGCAAAAAAGTTGGACCGACAACAGCCTTCACGTCAAGCCAAAGAAAACCAGATTCTTAGCATATTTGCATATTGTTGTTAATCTGGGTGTCGATTTCCAAATTGTTTTCAATACATGTACACACCATCAAGAAGTTGCTCACCACATTTTTAGTAAAATGCTTCTCAAGTCAAGCCTTTACAGATATGTCGTTGATTTTCGATTGTTCCGAGTGCGTGTTGACAGGTTTCACATGATTAAAAACCTCTTTTCGTTAGTTGGAGTTCTAATTTTGCCGTACTCAATGGCTGAAACATCAATTTTCCTGAGACATTCACGTTGGTTAGCTTCTCCGGACTCTGCTCGATACAATCCTTCTATCTTGCGATTGTGAATGTTAAAAGTTTGGCGGCCAACAATGGTGATTAGTGCTTGATGATGGGTGGGTTTGGTCCAGCATTTAAAATGAGCATTGGGGAAATGCCTTCAACTTGAAGGGGTTTAGGAAAAAAAATCCTCATTGCGTTTGGTAAAATTTCATTTGAAAATGGGCTTTGGGTTGAATGGTGTTTGGTAAAAACAACATTCCAAAGGAGCTTTGAATGTAATTTTTTTAATTTTTAATTTAAAAATCACACTTTGTCCTACCGGAGAAGAAGATAAATACTAAAAAATGGGGGCAAAATCGAAAATTTAGAAAATTGATGAGGTTAGTTTTGAAAAGAAAAAAGTCTCTTAGCATTTGGCCAAATACCGAAAGCCTAATGCTGGTCTCTACCAGCATTGGGTGAAATGCTGGCTTAAAGTTGAACCAAATGCTTCAGCATTCTCCCAATGGGCTTTGGGGGCTGAAAGCTCCTTGGGAATGCTGAACCAAACCCACCTGATGTCCGGATGGTGCTGTGTTTTGAAAATTCGGAAGCATATATGTCGGCTGAAAATTCGATTGTTGTTCGTGGACGGCGTCTAAAAGTTCATTTCACGAGAATAAGAAGCTTAATGAACGAAAGAGACAAAGACGATGAAGAAAAAGAGGTAATATGCTGGGCTTAGTTCTCAATGGGTTTACATGAATAGTTTGGGCTTAATCTGCTTTGATGGGGCGACCGGTTGGGCTTTGAGTTGAGTCCAAACCAAAAAGTCCACAATAGGCCCATATTCAGGCCCGGCCTCAAGGCCCGGCCCTAGTCCCTATTTCCCCCCCAAAAAATATAAACCCCAAGAACAGGAAATGGGAAAATTGGATAGAAAAAAAAAGTAATTTATGAAAGCGTCACTTCATCAGAACTTATATAGTTAGGAACGTTCTTTTCCTGCTTTCTAGTGTAATTCATGTCTTTACTCGATCGATTGTCGATTTGCGTGTTCATTTTAGATTTGATCATGGATTTTTAGTTCTGTTTAGAATCGTGTTCGAGCATATATGGTCCTAAGAAGTTTTGGCTTACCGGCTTTAATAACGAAAGATCTCTAGCAGAATGAAAAAAGATCTAACGACATTAATTGTAAAACTGATCGACGCATTAGGCAAATGAAAGTAAAAGATTGATCCCTCCATTGCAAAAACACTGGATTTTCATGATCAATGTCGCTTGCCCAATTTAGCTGGTATTTTCCTTTTTGGGTGCCTTGCCTTAAAAAATTCTAACACGAGGAAGAACTTTTTAAGTTTTAGAAATTTCTAAGAAAATTTCGACACGACTCGGCTGCATTAAGAGTATCAAGCACAGCAGCTTCTATTCGCTCTGCTGCATTTTTCTCCCCTAATCCATACTTCAAAAGCATAGCAGCGCTTAACACGGTCGCTAACGGGTTTGCCTTATCCTGTACAACGTGGAGAAATAAATAAGTACATTCTAATCTCTTTTGCATTGCAAAACATTCCCATACTTTCGCTTAACCTGTCCAGCAATATCTGGAGCAGACCCGTGAATAGGTTCAAAAAGCCCAGGCCCCTGTGTAACAAAAATAAAGTTTTGAACTTAAAAAGTCAGTCCAGAAGTATACTTATGAACGAAAAGTGGTAACTGAAAACAATCAACAGGCTTCTTACCTTCTTTGCCAAGACTTGCTGATGGAAGCATCCCAATACTTCCAGTAATCATTGAAGCCTCGTCAGACAATATATCACCAAATATATTGTTTGTTACAATTGTATCAAACTGCATAATTCATGACTTATTATGATTACCGGTCTCACAATTGCAAATTGGTGTCTTCTAATGAAGAGAAGAAGTAACGTTTATGAAAAGCACACCTGCTTTGGAATACGAACGAGCTGCATCGTAGCATTATCTACATATATATGCGTTAGTTCAACATCAGGGTATTCGAGGGCAATTGCTGTGACTCTTCTCCGCCAAAGCATTGATGCCTAACCACTCAAATGAAAGAATGGGTTCAATGCATAATAACCTAGTAAATGACCTAACAAAGGAAGCTATTGGGGCATTATTCAGTATGCTCGTGACAGTCGACATCTGGCCTATCAAAAAGGAAGAAAAGAGAAAAGGAAAGGAAGAGAGAAAAAAGGAAAACAAACACAGAGAGAGAGAGAGAGAGAGAGAGAGAACTTGACTTTTAGAGAGACAAATTGTGTTTCCTCTTTCGAGGTCATATGAAATTCTCAAATTCACTTGCGTCTAGAGTTCCGCAACTTAGACAAAAATTGACATTGAAGCAATAATAATCTATGTATAGGATTGCACCTTGCAGATAGGTTAGTATCTCAAAAGCATGAAACTTCACAACTGGACAACATCAAGTAATCTTCCCGAATGATTGAATCGATAAATAATCTTCAAGACTTCCAAGTCCCTTCATTTCAAGTATAGAAATGCCAGCATTCCTGCAAGAATATAAAACTATCCTTGCAAAGAGTTCAAGAAAGTTTCCTACCTCCAATACGTTAGCCTTGTCAACGGAGCAAAGCTTTCCATGCCTCTTTCGGGCAGTCTCAAAAGCAACTCGAGCAATGCGATCAATCTGCCATGAAAATATTATGGTTATCACTTTTATCAAATAACTGGAACATGAAAAGACAAAGTAATAATATCTCGAACCGAGTCTCAGTTAGGAATGGAGGAAAAGGGAAGCATGCCAGTGAAACATTTGGAAGAGGAAAAATAATAATAAGCCAAGGTTAAATTCAGAAGACCCTTCCATGTCACAATTCTGCTACATCTACACTATTAAAGATCTATATCTACCAGCATCCACAAGAACAGTCCGCCCGAGAAAAAACAATGCCCAATAAATTCACATACAATGAAGAAGTGGTAAAATATGCTAATCAAGATTCTACAAACAAAGAAGATGATACATTGAAGATTGATGGAGGAAGGAGAATTTCAATGCCTATCTACAATAACGCTAATGAGTGGTACAACGAACATATGGGAGGAGTAACGGCTTATAGGTTGAGGAAAAGAGGCCCTAATCAAGTAGAAAATGATTTGACAACGTTTACAGTTACTGATAAAAATCCAAGCATGAACGAACAAATAAATATTGGAAACTAACCGCCTGTGAGCTCCCTTACAACCATTAGGTCAACACCTTCAGTGACTTCTTTCTTCAAAGTTGAAGCATCAATTCACTGGGAAGGAAGATCCATAGGAAAGAGTGAGAGTATCTCTTCAGCAACTAAGGTATTACTAGAACATGTGCATACATAAATATACAAAGAAACAAATGTAGTCGAGCAAGAATTATCACTCAAATGAGCAAACTAACCAAATACAAGCTACCCAACGACCCATAAAAGAAACAGAGGCAGCTTGCCATCTAATATTTAGTCCATAAAACATAATGAAAAAAAAAATCATGAAATCAGGCAATTAAGAAAGTGGTTAAGAACAACCTGAGGTAATTCAGTAGCTGGCCACAGGCATATCTTGGAATCCAAATTCAGCAGCTAAGAGACAGCACACAAAACCCTGAAGAAATCATTCCCATGGGGCTAAAGAATCAGAATATCAATAAGAATGAAACTAAAGTGGAAAATGGAGGGAGAAGATCAAAGTAATACTATGGTTTAGCAGTAAATCTCAAAATTCAAGTCTGGCATCGCTTTTAAGAATTAAATTAATCACGAGAACACTTAATTGTTAGACTATGGGGGACTATCATCAAGCAGTAGCAATACTTCCTCTTCCTGATATTTATGGAATTATAGTCTTTTTTTTTTTTTTTTTGGTAAGGAAATTATAGTCTTTTAATATCAGCAATCTTTAACAAAATCAATTACTACTCTTAAAATAAAAGGAGTGGGAATATTTGTTCTGTTTCCACACTTTTATGGACGTAAGGATGAACTTTGGTCGAACAGTTTTTTAACTGGGCATTCCTCAATGCTAATTTGACCAATTTCACCAAGCAACAAGCTCTTACACTGATAGAGATCTACACTACAATGGGATCGAGACTACATGAGACTTAGCATACAAGTACCATACAAAAAAATAATTGAACACACACAAAGAAGAGAACTCTGGTGCCAATTAGCTTCAACAAACCAAATATGGTACAAGAGGCAAGCACAGTAGTAGTAACCATCCAAATTTTTTATATTCGCAACATTACTGTTTCATTACTAGCACCAATGTTCTGGTTAATTGGGATACTTATCCAGAGATTAAAAAAAAAAACTTAAATTAGTTTCACACCTCATGGAAGGGAGGATGAATTTCACAGTCGGGTAATATCATTTCCCTCAACATTGCTAACATCCCACCCTCTTTTTCATTTATTAGTAAGTTAGCTTTTCATTTCAACTACAATAATGGGGTAGATTCCATTGCAAACCCACATCAACAAGAACTAAACAATCCCTCATGAAAGCAAAAGCATCGGTATAAGCCCTGCAAAATAGCAGCAATAAGCTGCAAAACATAAAACAACAACAAGTACAGCATTCTGCTATATAACTAAAGCAGCACTCATCTGCACTTAATAGTGCTCATCGAAATGGATATTCCAATTCAGAGAAGTACAGCGTTAGAACTATAACCCTAGGTCCCTAGCACTCATCTTGATCCAGGCAAACTGAACATCCCAATTCCCAGGATTTATATCAATAAGGCATAAGAAAAGTACCCTTGTACAGATATGAGCAATCACATACAAAGAAGAGATGTACACAAGAATCCTTCCCTTGACTGCATAAGTTACATAATAGCAGGGCAGAAGCTGAAGTCTATCTCAAGATCCTATAAGAAGTTGGCGGCATTTTTAAAATGGCAAACCGAGATATGAAACCCATAGGAAAATCTGAATAGAACCAAATTAATCGTCGCCAATCCACTTTTGGTCCTCTATCCCCAACAACTTCCAAAGAAGTAGAAGAATTCAATACAGCAGCAGAAGAAGTAGCGCAAAGAACTTTGTCATCCACTGAAGAGTTTGGGAAAATAGTTCCACAGAGTGCAGCTTGAGTAGCCACCAACACATCTGATGTGGCATGAGGGCAGTGCCAATCAGAGTTTAAGATAACATCTGAAACCTTACAGTAATAGGCAGAGTGCAGTCATATTAAACTAACCGATAATAGCCAAAAGACTTCTTGAGGATGCCAATTACCTACCCAAAAATATGTGCATTTCGCATGTCCAATTGACATTTTTAAATGGCAGGTTTAAGGTGAGATATGACCTTCAAAAGCTTTCTTCGAGCAAAAGTGCAGTCAACAAGGCCGAAACAGACAGTATGCTCCTTCTTGTCAAAGGATAGTGATAAGTCCAGGCTATCCAAAGAGAGTCAGCCCTCAATAATCTTCACAAGCATCTCCTAAATTCCAAATACAATATATTGTTCCACGCAAATCCAGCTTATGAAGTCCAAGCCCTCCCTCCTGCTTAGGAAGGCATACGAAGTCGCAACTATCTCTAGAGCCACCATGAGGCTAGACCATCCTGACGAGCATCCCGCTCACCTCTCCCGAGAAAAAATCAACATTCCCCCACTGCCCTAACAAATTTCTTAGGCGGAAAAAAAATGGAGTTTATTAGCTGAGGTCTCCCAGCATAGGAGAGTTTTCCGGCTGTCCAGCTAAAATCCAATTCAGTCACTCCATTCAGCTTGAACTTCACATTCACTCAGAACTCATGTCCAGCGGATCCGGAACCATAAAAGGAGGGAACTTCAACATAATACAACCTTCAGAGCTCAATGGGCTTCAATCAAACGGCGAGCAAAAACAGAAGCGTGTTCCAAAAAAAAAAAAAAACCGAAGAAAAAGCGTAAAGAAGTCGAAGGGATAAAAGGGGACCTTCAAGTGAACCAGCGAGGCTAAGGACGCCTTTGGCGACGGAGATGACTTCGGCGCCGATGCCATCGCCGGGAAGAAGAAGTGATGGAGTAGCTTCTGGTGGGTGCGGTCGCGCCGCACCTGATCGCCCACTTTAGGAGGATATGGCTTGGAATGGCAACGTGGGACTCCGAGGGATTTGCCATTAAGTTGCAGAGGAGCCACGGAGAGAGAGAGAGAGAGAGAGAGTAAAGCAGAAATATAGGTTTGACTGGGAAAACCTCTTCAATCGTGACTTACTTTCAATCTGATCCGTTCATTCTAACCGAACGGATCAGATTGCGACACGTCATGTGGGGCCTTCGTATTCTCCAAGTTTCCAAGTTTCCTATATAACTAAAGCAACGGTCTCCCCTGCCCTTGTGAAAATCGAAAATCTTTCTGCCTCAATTCTCTGTCCGTGTCTCTTCTTCTTCTTCGTCTCTGCTTCTTCGTCTTCGTCGTTCTCGATCGTCAGAAACCGTAGAAACGAAAGAAAAGCCATCGTCTTCGAGTTTCTCCCCACCGTCTTCACCGATGCCAAGTTCTTTGCCTCCCACGTCCACGACCTCGTCAAGGGTATCATCGAGGGCCAGACCCACGTCTTTTGACGCCCCATTGACCATCGAGTTCATCGAGGAGCTCTTGGAGCTCTTGGAGAAGGTCAGTTGGAGCTCTTTTTTCTTTTTTTTTTTTTTTTTTTGGTCCGTAGTGTAATTTGTCGTGACCAAATTTCCATATAAACAGGTATATGCGGCCAAAATCAAGGCCAAGAACAAGAGTAAACTCCGTGCCGGACAGACAACACCCAATGCTGTGAAAACCGATTTAGAGACCAAAGCCAAGAAGAGGGGTGAAGTTGACGCTGGACGGAGCAAACGCAATTCTGTCAAAACCCATTTAGAGAATGGGGCCAAGATGAAGGCCGCCGAAACTGGTTTAGAGACCAAGATCAATGCCACGGGAATCCGTAAGGCGGAGATAAAGGGGACGACCGCGAGGGCGGCGAAGATCTCCAAGAACCAAGCCCCAAAGAATGAAGCACGGCCTCAAAAGGTTAACAACGGAAAGGACCAGCAAAAGGGAAGAAATACCCCGCAGCAGTACTTGAAGGGCTGTCTTAAAGATCCGAAGCTGCCTTCCACGGGACAAAAGAAGACTGTCAGGTTCAACTTGCCTGAGGATGATTTTGGGAGCAGGTGAGGATGATTTTCATGATGAAAAGAGGATTAAGCATAGGCCTTTTTAAGTCTTCGCTTAACTGAAAAGAGTTGCCTTTTCTTCACTGTAGGTGCAAACTGCCTGGGGAGAGAGCTCAAACACTAACGATGGGGCTCAAATTTTGAAGAACAAACAATTCCCTGTGAAGCATTTTTTCTTGAAAGTTTGATGATTCTCGATCTCTTTTCCAATAGCTTCAGGCAAGGAATTCTGTATCTCGCGGAAGAGCAGAAGCATGGAATTGTCTAGATTTGCCTCACGGTTAATGTGGGCTGCTTCATTGACACGAGTTAGAGAATTGGGAACTTTTGGATAGGCAGTTGATTTAGAAAGTAGTTCTGGTTGTGGGGTCTCAGCTATATTTTTTTAATGGGAGATGCCACGCTTATTGAAATGACAACCAAACAATTTGGTATACTAATGTGAATGTGATGATATTTTTTTCTTTCTATTTTTTGTCGGATATGTGATGGTACTTTGGAGAAGTGGATGCATGGCATGAGGTGGTGGATTTGCATAACAGTCCATACAAGCCCATCAAATTATTCAGTGAATCAAATTTGGTAGACTCTCTTAGTATACCACTACTATATCATATATAATAGCGAAACTTGTATCCTCGTACTCCTGTCTTTTTTAGTTTTACTCTATCATCTTACTCTCTGCAATCTCATATTCATTTGTCTAGTGGAGATTTGACGATATACAGAAGGAACGAAAATCTCATATTGCCTGTCATTTCAAATTAGTCTACATGTTTGACCACCAAAAAAAAAATCAGTCTACATGGTTTCTGCATCACAATTTGACAAAGATCGTCAATGCGTGAATGAATACTCCTCGTGATCTGAATGATACCAACATCACCACGAAATAGTAAACTGTTCTGATATAAGTGCCCAATTTCCGGCAACCAAGTAGATCTCCGGATGATATCTAGCTCGTCTTTCAAAGCGGCAACTCGTTCTCTCGTTACAATCTTCTGATCTTCGTAATTAGGACACCTCTCCTACTTGTATTGTCGCTGGAACTTCAGATTCGACCAGACTTCAGTACCTCTTCACCCACTTGTTTGCATCCTACCAATGTCTGCATGGTGAGACAAGAGTAGTCAACTAATCGTCACTCCAGTAAACAATGCTTGCATATCATCTATTGTCCAGCAGGCAGAGAGCATACGGGAAAGGCATATCAATCAAATTTAATAGCCGTTACCCAAGTTATGTCCCGATCCCATAATCTGCTACAATCTTTTCAACCAGACAGTAGAAAAAAGGTCGAGAACTTTCGTAAGTTAATTCAATATGTAGCTATCCACCAGGTATCTAGCCGAACCGACTCTTTCCACTCAAGCAAGAAAATAAGGCCCCTCAGATCTAGTATTGCTTATTTGGAGGACATGAGAGCGAGCTTATTGCGTCTATTCTCCCAGTTTCAGTCAGTGTTCGTTTCTCCTCTAGTTTGCGTGCCATGGATTCAGTTGACAACTTGAAAGTATTCACCAAGTATAAAATCAATCAAGAATGAAAGCAATGAATTTTCAAGTAAGTCGCCATGAGAGAAACAACTTGCATACTGCGGAAATGAAAGAAATGCACATTCATTTCCCTCAGAATATATGTCACCAGTCCGGAAGCCTCTATTAAGAGTATCAAGCTGATGCGGATAGGGTTAACAATCTACGAAATATTATCTACATCATATTATGTGATATTACGTAATCCTTATTTTTAGGCAATTTGTTAATTTTAGTGGTATTTTGTAATTTTGAATTTTGATCTTTTATAATCATAGTAGGGTTAGGTTTAGGGTTAACACCTATATAAGGTGTTTTGTGACGTTTGAGCAGACAGAATATACTTTTGATATTGAAAATTTGAGATTTCTCTATCAAGCAAGATTTGCTTGTTTGTTCTATCGCTGAACGCTGCGTCAGGTGGTATCAGAGCCTATGGCGACTGGCGGTGGTCTTCGCGACGATGCTCGGAAGACTGGAGCCCCAATCCTTGGGGACGGCGCGCTGCAACGTTTGGAGCAGCATTTAATGGAACGCATAGATCGTTTCGGAGCACGATTTGACAAATTGGCGGATCGATTCGACGGTCTTAGCGTTGATGTGAACCGGAATCGGCGGAATGACAGAAGGCCGGGTGCAGATCTTGCTCGCGGTGACCCTGTCAGGCCTCTTCCTGTCCGCAGGCAGAATAACCCTTTATTTTCAGAGAGTTCTTTCGACGAAGGACGAGCTGATTATGGAGGAAGAAATCATTATGGAGGATTTCGAAGGGGATACGATGGAAGAGATGGCAGACGATATTACTACGATCGTGAAGGTAACGACTTTAAATTAAAAGTCGATATACCTTATTTTGATGGAAGTCTTGATATAGAAGAATTTCTGGATTGGATTGCTAGTATTGAAAATTTTTTCGATTATATGGAGATCCCTATTGAGAAACAGGTGAGATTAGTAGCTTATAAGATTGAAAGGAGCTGCATCTATATGGTGGGAGAGATTGCAGAATACGAGAAAGCTAGAAGGAAAAGAGAGAGTTCAAACTTGGCATAGAATGAAGAGGTTGCTGAAGCAAAAGTTCTTTCCACCCGACTATGAGCAGTTCCAGCAGAAATTGATGAGCTTAGGGCAAAATCGTGATTTTTCTCGGCGTTCGCGAGATTTTCCGGTTGTTGATTCAGAAGGAGTTGGTGAATCTGTTAATGATAACTGGAGGAAAGAGAGTACTATGAAGGTTGGATTGTTAGATCGAGATGCCAACGAGTGTGAGATCGTCGAATGTACAAAGCCGAAATTTTGTACTAAAGCGGTTAGAACTTTGAATAATGGCTTGGAAAATTCGGGCACTAAGCATGGCGGCTCGACAAAAATTGTGGAAGCAATGGAAAGAGACGTAACCGTGGTCAAGGAAGCTTGGCTGGTCGACAGCATCGAGAAAAAAGAGGCACGTCCATCTAATCTGATGGCTTTCTCAAACAGGCCAATTGTTGATGCAAAAGTTCGTGGGATGAGTGGCAGTGAAAAGAAAAGAGTAGATAAAGACTGGAATATGGAAGCATGCTCCACGAAGTCTAAGGAATCTATGATTGGAGGTTCAGGTAATTCTATTACTCGTGTGATTTGGAGTCCAGATGGTTTATTGTTTGGCGCTGCATATTTGAGACACTTGGTTCAGGTGGATGTTTTTGGCAAGGGCAATAGTGTTAAGTTGAAACTGGAGATTGAATCTCATGATGGCCGTGTGAATGATCTCGCGTCTTCTGCCACCGACGAGCTGCAGTTTGTCATAACATGCGGCAATGACGCGACTGTCAATGTTTGGGATGTGGATTTGAGGGGAGGAGTAAATGGGGCTATCAAAATTTGTCAGGAGGGTGATGTTTCAAATCGACGAATAGATTTGCACGTTGACTTGAAAGATTCATTCGTTCCCAACCAAGAAGAAGGAACAGTATGCCCCATAAAAGCAGCTTTTGTGCATGTGGATTGGATCGCGTCCGTTCTAGTGGATGGCAATTTCTATTTGCCTCAACCCTCAAAATTGAAAGAGGCAAAAGACCTTGCGCTGCAGTTTTCTAAACCCAGCCACGTCTTTTATTACTTAAGCTATAGTGATGATTCATCCATAGAATTTGAACTTGAAGAAGTTAAAAGCCCCAGTGGAAGTGAAACAAACAAGGAAGGAAATTGTCTACACTTTGAAATGTGTTTTTTAATGAATAAGCTTGAAGATGTGCTTTCAAAGAATTTCTTGGGGCTCAAGCTTATATATTACTTGATTCGTTGGAGAGGCCGTCCCTGGACGAAGCAAACTTCGCAATCTTGGATACAGGATTGAATTTGAAGAGACTGAATTGAAAATGAACCAGATTCGAGGACGAATCTTTTTCCTAGCAGGGGAGAATGATGCGGATAGGGTTAACAATCTACGAAATATTATCTACATCATATTATGTGATATTACGTAATCCTTATTTTTAGGCAATTTGTTAATTTTAGTGGTATTTTGTAATTTTGAATTTTGATCTTTTATAATCATAGTAGGGTTAGGTTTAGGGTTAACACCTATATAAGGTGTTTTGTGACGTTTGAGCAGACAGAATATACTTTTGATATTGAAAATTTGAGATTTCTCTCTCAAGCAAGATTTGCTTGTTTGTTCTATCGCTGAACGCTGCGTCACAAGCACAGCAGCTTCTATTCGCTTTGCTGCATTTTTCTCCCCTAATCCATACTTCAAAAGCATAGCAGCGCTTAACACGGTCGCTAACGGGTTTGCCTTATCCTGTACAACGTAGAGAAATAAATAAGTACATTCTAATCTCTTTTGCATTGCAAAACATTTTCATACTTTCAAGCTTAACCTGTCCAGCAATATCTGGAGCAGACCCGTGAATAGGTTCAAAAAGTTCACGCCCCTGTGCAACAAAAATAAAGTTTTGAACTTAAAAAAGTCAGTCCAGAAGTATATTTATGAACGAAAAGTGGTAACTGAAAACAATCAACAGGCTTCTTACCTTCTCGGCAAGACTTGCTGATGGAAGCATCCCAATACTTGCAGTAATCATTGAAGCCTCATCAGACAATATATCACCAAATATATTGTTTGTTAAAATTGTATCAAACTGCATAATTCATGACTTATTATGATTACTGGTCTCGCAATTGGTGTCTTCTAATGAAGAGAAGAAGTAATGTTCATGAAAAGCATACCTGCTTTGGTTTATGAACGATGCTGCATTGTCTACATACATATGGGTTAGTTCAACATCAGGGTATTTGAGGGCAATCGCTGTGACTCTTCTCCGCCAAAGCATTGATGCCTAACCACTCAAATGAAAGAATGGGTTCAAACTACACTTCCAATTTTATGCATAATAACCTAGTAAATGACCTAACAAAGGAAGCTATTGGGGCATTATTCAGTATGCTTGTGACAGTCAACATCTGACCTATCAAAAAGGAAGAAAAGAGAAAAGGAGAGGAAGAGAGAAAAAAGGAAAACAAACAGAGAGAGAGAGAGAGAGAGAGAGAGCGAGCATGACTTTTAGAGACAAATTGTGTTTCCTCTTTCGAGGTCATATGAAATTCTCAAATTCACTTGCGTCTAGAGTTCCACAACTTAGACAAAAATTGACATTGAAGCAATAATTATCTATGTATAGGATTTGCACCTTGCAGATAGGTTACTATCTCAAAAGCATGAAACTTCACAACTGGACAACATTAAGTAATCTTCCTGAATGATTGAATCGATAAATAATCTTCAAGACTTCCAAGTCCCTTAATTTCAAGTATAGAAATGCCAGCATTTGTGCAAAAATATAAAACTATCCTTGCAAAGAGCCCAAGAAAGTTTCCTACCTCCAATACGTTAGCCTTGTCAACAGAGCAAAGCTTTCCATGCCTCTTTCGGGCAGTCTCAAAAGCAACTCGAGCAATGCGATCAATCTGCCATGAAAATATGTTGGTTAAGTTATCATGTTTATCAAATATCTGGACCATGAAAAGAGCAAGTAATAATATCTCGAACCAAGTCTAAGTCAGGAATGGAGGAAAAGGGAAGCATGCCACTGAAACATTTGGAAGAGGAAAAATAATAATAAGCCAAGGTTAAATTTAGAAGAGCCTTCCATGTCACAATTCTGCCACATCTACACTATTAAAGATCTACATATACCCGTATCCACAAGAACAGTCCGCCCGAGAAAAAAACAATGCCCAATAAGTTCACATACAATGAAGAAGTGGCAAAATATGCAAATCAAGATTCTATAAACAAAGAAGATGATACATTGAAGATTGATGGAGGAAGGAGAATTTCAATGCCTATCTACAATAACAATAATGAGTGGTACAATGAATATATGGGAGGAGTAACGGCTTATAGGTTGAGGAAAAGAGGCCCTAATCAAGTAGAAAATGATTTGACACCGTTTACAGTTACTGATAAAAATTCAAGCATGAATGAACAAATAAATATTGGAAACTAACCACCTGTGACCTCCCTTACAACCATTAGTTCACCACCTTCAGCGACTTCTTTCTTCAAAGTTGAAGCATCAACTAACTGGGAAGGAAGATCCATAGGAAACAGTGAGAGTATCTCTTCAGCGATTAAGGTATTACTAGAACATGTGCATACAAAAATATACAAAGAAATCAAATGTAGTCGAGCAAGAATTATCACTCAAATAAGCAAACTAACCAAATACAAGCTGTCCAACGACCCACAAAAGAAACAGAGTCACCATCTAATATTTAGTCCATAAAACATAATGAAAAAAAAATCATGAAATCAGGCTATTAAGAAAGTGGTTAAGAACAACCTGAGGTAACTCAGTAGCTGGCCGTAGGCACCTCTTGGAATCCAAATTAAACAGCTAAGAGACAGCGCACAAAACCCTGAAGAAATCATTTCCATGGGGCTAAAGAATTAGAATATCAATGGATGAAACTAAAGTGGAAAATGGAGGGAGAAGATCAAAGTAATGCTATGGTTTAGCAGTAAATCTGATAATTCAAGTCTGGCAGTGCTTTTAAGAAATAAATTAATCGTGAGAACGCATCAACTAGAACTAAACAACCCCTCATGAAAGCAAAAGTATTGGTATAAGCCCTGCAAAATAGCAGCACTAAGCTGCAAAACATAAAACAACAACAAGGACAGCACTCAGCTATACAACTAAAGCAGCACTCATCTGCACTTAATAGTGCTTATCGAAATGGATATTCCAATGCAGAGAAGTATAGTGTTAAAACTACAACCCTAGCACTCATCTTGATCCAGGCAAACTGAACATCCCAATTCCCAGGATTTATATCATTAAGGCATAAGAAAAGTACCCTTGTCCAGATATGAGCAATCACACATAAAGAAGAGATGTACACAAGAATCCTTCCCTTGACCGCATAAGTTACATAATAGCAGGGCAGAAGCTGAAGTTTATCTCAAGATCCTATAAGAAGTTGGCAGCATTTTTAAAATGGCTAACTGAGATATGAAACCAAATCTAGGAAAATCTAAACAAAACCAAATTAATATTCGCCAATGCACTTTTGGTCCTCTATCCCAAACAACTTTCAAAGAAGTAGAAGAATTCAATACAGCAGCAGAAGAAGTAGCGCAAAGAACTTTGTCATCCACTGAAGAGTTTGGGAAAATAGTTCCACAGAGGGCAGCTTGAGTAGCCACCAACGCATCTGATGTGGCATGAGGGCAGTGCCAATCAGAGTTTAAGATAACATCTGAAACCTTACAGTAATAGGTAGAGTGCAGTCATATTAAACTCACCGATAATAGCCAAAAGACTTTCATGAGGATGCCAATTACCCACCCAAAAATATGTGTATTTCCCATGTCCTATTGACATTTTTAAATGGCGGGTTTAAGGTGAGAAATGACCTTCAAAAGCTTTCTTCGAGCAAATGTGCAATCAACAAAGGCCGAAGCAGACGATATGCTACTCCTTGTCAAAGGATAGTGATAAGTCCAGGCTATCCAAAGAGAATCAGCCCTCAATAATCTTCACAAGCATCTCCTAAATTCCTAATACAATATATTGTTCCACGCAAATCCAGCTTATGAAGTCCAAGCCCTCCCTCCTGCTTAGGAAGGCATACGAAGTCGCAACTACCTCTAGAGCCACCATGAGGCTAGACCATCCTGACGAGCATCCCGCACACCCCTCCCGATAAAAAATCAACATTCCCTCACTGCTCTATCAACTTTGTTAGGCAGAAAAAAAAATTAGGCACCAAATATTCACCAAACTGCAAAAAAAAAAGGGAGTTTATTAGCTAAGGTCTCCCAGCATAGAGAGTTTTCCGGCTGTCCTGCTAAAATCCAATTCAGTCACTTTATCCAGCTTGAACTTCGTATTCACTTGACAGTACTAAGAACTCATGTCCAACGGATCCGGAACCACAAAAGGAGGGAACTTCAACATAATACAACCTTCAGAGCTCAATGGGCTTCAATCCAACGGTGAGCAAAAACAGGAGGGTGTTCCAAAGAAACCCAAGAAACAGCGTACAGAAGTCGAGGGAAAAAAGGGGACCTTCAAATGAACCAGCGAGGCTAAGGACGCCTCTGGCGACGGAGATGACTTCTGCGCCGATGCCATCGCCGGGAAGAAGAGTGATGGGGTAGCCTCTGGTGGGTGCGGTCGCGCCGCACCTGATCCTGCCCACTTTAGGAGGGCATTGCTTGTACTGGCAAAGTGGCAACATGGGACTCCGAGTAAAGCAGAAATATAGGTTTTATGAAATCGCCACTTCATTGGAACTTATACAGTTAGGGACGTTCTTTTATTGTTTTCCTGTATAATTCATGTCTTTACTCGACTGATTGTTGATTTAACATATTCATTGTAGATTATCTTATGGATTTTTAGTTCTGTTTAGAATAGTGTTCGAGCTTGTGATCCCAAGAATTTTTGTCTTATCGGCACAAAAAAGGAAAGATCTCGAGGAGAGCCATCGACTATTCAATGCTCCAAGCATAGGGCTAAGCTGTACTTCAACGTCACCGTTATAGTCATGGTCATGGTTGCCCAAAGTTGCGGCGGATCAACAAAAGAAATTGCCATTGCACCATGACCTTTGGAAACGTGTAGATGAATCTTCGCTTCATAACTATGGACACCCGAGCCAAAAATTCTTTGCCATTAATTTCAATGACATATATCCAAATATAAAAATAGCGAAAGATGAATTAGTGAAAAGGGTACAAATGTTCATCTTGAACCGACAACTATTGCAAAAGAAACCACAGCGCAAAGCGCACTTTACCCTTTACCGACCATTTTCTAAATAGGACACTATTTCCTTAAACTTTTCTATGGATTGAACAAGTGTTTCAAATGCGTTCATTCACCCTTATTTTTTCTTCCTTCGTTTACTCGGAGGTGTTGGGTACCCATTTCTTATCTTCCAAGTTGAAATTCAGTCATAACTTTTTTATTGTGCCAGTTGAGTCTTAAATCTTTTGACAACTTATCAATTTAGTCATAAATGTGTCAATTATGCCAAGTTAGTCATCTCGGCCAATTTTTACGAGAAATTGCTGACACGATGGTCTTGTCGGCATTGACCATCCCACTTGTCGTGCTTGTTATGATGTGGACAACGATTTGTAATAATTTTTGTATTTTTTTAAAACTTTCTTTTCCCCTTCTTCCTCTAGCTGGTCACTAGGCCTCAGCGATGGCTGACGAGGGTAGACATAATCGTCGTCGGGCAAGGTGACTTTGGGAATGTCGAGCCTCACATAACCATCCGCAATAGCCTCTCCAGCGGCCGACGAGGGCAAGCTTCGCCTTAGGTTTGGCAACTAGCTAGAGGCAGAAGGGAAAGAAAAAAAAAAGAAAAATTAAAATATTTTTAAAAATTATAAAAGAACTTTAAAACTGTCCACGTCAGTGCAGACCATACTATGTAGGACGATGATGCTGACTAGACCGCCATGTCAGCAGTCTTTGGCTAAATTGAAAAATTATAAAAAAAATTATATTGTAAATTTTTTAAGACTAATGTTTCATTCATTTTGCGAAAAATAAACGATTTGAAAATTACTTTTCAAAACATCATTTCTTCTATGGTTTAGAAAGTCAGTCCATGAAAAATATTTTCATTATTGATAACAATCCATGCCTGACTATTTTTCATAGGTGACTGAAAAATGTTTTATTCATTTATTTTTTAAGCGATTATTTTTTGGTTTTTTTTTTCCAAATCACTTATTTTTTTTCGAAAAACGAACGCACTCTAAATTAGAAAATTATCAAATGATTTAGGATTAAATTGACACAATTGAAATGTTTACGACTAAATTGGTAAATGAAAAAAAAGGTTTAAGATTGAATTGATACAAGTACAAATAGGTTTAGAAATTTTTTTGGCAATTTTCTCACCACAAGTTTGTCCCCACGTTCCTATAGAAAGGTCGTCCTGCCACTATTATTTTGCACGTGGCGAAATAATTGCCATTCACAAATTGTAGGATATCCACTTTACGAGAAGACAGTCTTGACATGTTTTGGGGTAAATTCTACGGACCAAACTTAAATTTGAACAACAGAATGCAACAATCTTTTCTTTGCTCTTTCCTTTTCTTAGGGATTAATGCATTCTAACTGCAGTTCGACTAATTTTTTTTTTTTTGGGGGGTGAAATTCTGATCTCGCTATCGAATCTCCACCGGATCACTAGGCATGGGTTTAAAAAGAAATTGCACATAACTTCTCTCTATTTAATAAGCCAATTCAAGCTGTTCATTTCTCGCCAAACAACAAAACATTTGTCCCCTTGCAAATACTATTCAGGGATAGGGTATTCTAGTTTTCTTTTTGGGTCGGTATGGAATAGTCTAGCTACGAGATTTCAAGCACATGGAGAATAAACACATGGCGGAAAGTCAAAAAACACCGGCGAAATCGAGAGGGGCATGGATGTAATTAGGAGGCGAGCGCATGGGCAACGGAGGAGATAACGATTTGACAAGGATCATGTATGGGATGGGGGCTCTGTAATCTCGAGGATTTGAAAGGGGAGCGATCGACAGCCGTTGGATTACACAAAAAAAAAACAAAAAAACCTCAGGGGCTGAGAGCGAGCGTCACGATGTCGTCGCGCGTCGGGGAGGGAAAAGATTGTTTGACTGCTCCCTTTGCTTTGCCTTTACACGGGGGCCACGTTCCGGTGCTGCTCCGGCAACCCAGTGGCGTCACCCTAATAACCGTTATGCAAGAGGAAGGCGCTGGCCGTATCGCGATCTCCTCTTTTTGGGATCGTCTGCCCTTAAAAATAAGAAATTTGGACCGTCCGTTTAAAAATGGATGGCACAAATCACAATGGCAAGTACCTACTCTTTTAAGAGAAGTGCAGACGATCTCTTCGCCCTCTTTTTCCCGATCAAGTAGTGATGATGAACAGGAGAAGGTCCTGATCACGTCAATCATTGGCCTCTGTGTTTTCATGAAGTGCTCTTTATGGTGCAAGAAAAGATCTTTGGGAAGGAGGAGGAGGAGGGAAAGGGTTGCTTGATCATGACCGTGTGATCTTGCGGATGTGTTGAGTGTTGACAGGTTTCACATGATTAAAAACCTCTTTTCGTTAGTTGGAGTTCTAATTTTGCCGTACTCCATGGCTGAAACATCAATTTTCCCGAGACATTCACGTTGGTTAGCTTCTCCGGACTCTGCTCTATACAATCCTTCTATCTTGCAATTGTGAATGTTAAAAGTTTGGTGGCCAACAATGGTGATTAGTGCTTGATGATGGGTGGGTTTGGTCCAGCATTTAAAATGAGCATTGGTGAAATGTAAATGCCTTCAACTTGAAGGGGTTTAGGAAAAAAAATCCTAATTGCGTTTGGTAAAATTTCATTTGAAAATGGGCTTTGGGTTGAATGGTGTTTGGTAAAAACAACATTTCAAAGGAGCTTTGAATGTAATTTTTTTAATTTTTAATTTAAAAATCACACTTTGTCCGACCGGAGAAGAAGATAATACTAAAAAATGAGGGCAAAATCGAAAATTTAGAAAATTGATGAGGTTAGTTTTGAAAAGAAAAAAGTCTCTTAGCATTTGGCCAAATACCGAAACCCAATACTGGTCTCTACCAGCATTGGGTGAAATGCTGGCTTAAAGTTGAACCAAATGCTTCAGCATACTCCCAATGGGCTTTGGGGGCTGAAAGCTCCTTGGGAATGCTGAACCAAACCCACCTGATGTCCGGATGGTGCTGTGTTTTGAAAATTTGGAAGCATATATGTCGGCTGAAAATTCGATTGTTGTTCGTGGACGGCGTCTAAAGTTCATTCCACGAGAATAAGAAGCTTAATGAACGAAAGAGACAAAGACGATGAAGAAAAAGAGGTAATATGCTGGGCTTAGTTCTCAATGGGTTTACATGAATAGTTTGGGCTTAATCTGCTTTGATGGGGCGACCGGTTGGGCTTTGAGTTGAGTCCAAACCAAAAAGTCCACAATAGGCCCATATTCGGGCCAGGCCTCAAGGCCCGGCCCTAGTCCCTATTTCCCCCCCAAAAAATATAAACCCCAAGAACAGGAAATGGGAAAAATGGATAGAAAAAAAAAAGTAATTTATGAAAGCGTCACTTCATCAGAACTTATATAGTTAGGAACGTTCTTTTCTTGCTTTCTAGTGTAATTCATGTCTTTACTCGATCGATTGTCGATTTGCGTGTTCATTTTAGATTTGATCATGGATTTTTAGTTCTGTTTAGAATCATGTTCGAGCATATATGGTCCTAAGAAGTTTTGGCTTACCGGCTTTAATAACGAAAGATCTCTAGCAGAATGAAAAAAGATCTAACGACATTAATTGTAAAACTGATCGACGCATTAGGCAAATGAAAGTAAAAGATTGATCCCTCCATTGCAAAAACACTGGATTTTCATGATCAATGTCGTTTGCCCAATTTAGCTGGTATTTTCCTTTTTGGGTGCCTTGCCTTAAAAAATTCTAACACGAGGAAGAACTTTTTAAGTTTTAGGAATTTCTAAGTAAATTTCGACACGACTCTGCTGCATTAAGAGTATCAAGCACAGCAGCTTCTATTCGCTCTGCTGCATTTTTCTCCCCTAATCCATACTTCAAAAGCATAGCAGCGCTTAACACGGTCGCTAACGGGTTTGCCTTATCCTGTACAACGTGGAGAAATAAATAAGTACATTCTAATCTCTTTTGCATTGCAAAACATTCCCATACTTTCGCTTAACCTGTCCAGCAATATCTGGAGCAGACCCGTGAATAGGTTCAAAAAGCCCAGGCCCCTGTGTAACAAAAATAAAGTTTTGAACTTAAAAAGTCAGTCCAGAAGTATACTTATGAACGAAAAGTGGTAACTGAAAACAATCAACAGGCTTCTTACCTTCTTTGCCAAGACTTGCTGATGGAAGCATCCCAATTCCCAGGATTTATATCAATAAGGCATAAGAAAAGTACCCTTGTCCAGATATGAGCAATCACATACAAAGAAGAGATGTACACAAGAATCCTTCCCTTGACTGCATAAGTTACATAATAGCAGGGCAGAAGCTGAAGTCTATCTCAAGATCCTATAAGAAGTTGGCGGCATTTTTAAAATGGCAAACCGAGATATGAAACCAATAGGAAAATCTGAATAGAACCAAATTAATCGTCGCCAATCCACTTTTGGTCCTCTATCCCTAACAACTTCCAAAGAAGTAGAAGAATTCAATACAGCAGCAGAAGAAGTAGCGCAAAGAACTTTGTCATCCACTGAAGAGTTTGGGAAAATAGTTCCACAGAGTGCAGCTTGAGTAGCCACCAACGCATCTGATGTGGCATGAGGGCAGTGCCAATCAGAGTTTAAGATAACATCTGAAACCTTACAGTAATAGGTAGAGTGCAGTCATATTAAACTCACCGATAATAGCCAAAAAACCTTCTTGAGGATGCCAATTACCTACCCAAAAATATGTGCATTTCGCATGTCCAATTGACATTTTTAAATGGCAGGTTTAAGGTGAGATATGACCTTCAAAAGCTTTCTTCGAGCAAAAGTGCAGTCAACAAGGCCGAAACAGACAATATGCTCCTCCTTGTCAAAGGATAGTGATAAGTCCAGGCTATCCAAAGAGAGTCAGCCCTCAATAATCTTCACAAGCATCTCCTAAATTCCAAATACAATATATTGTTCCGCGCAAATCCAGCTTATGAAGTCCAAGCCCTCCCTCCTGCTTAGGAAGGCATACGAAGTCGCAACTACCTCTAGAGTCCCCATGAGGCTAGACCATCCTGACGAGCATCCCGCACACCTCTCCCGAGAAAAAATCAACATTCACTCACTGCCCTAACAAATTTCTTAGGCGGAAAAAAAAGGGAGTTTATTAGCTGAGGTCTCCCAGCATAGGAGAGTTTTCCGGCTGTCCAGCTAAAATCCAATTCAGTCACTCCATTCAGCTTGAACTTCACATTCACTCAGAACCCATGTCCAGCGGATCCGGAACCATAAAAGGAGGGAACTTCAACATAATACAATCTTCAGAGCTCAATGGGCTTCAATCAAACGGCGAGCAAAAACAAAAGGGTGTTCCAAAAAAAAAAAAACCGAAGAAACAGCGTACAGAAGTCGAAGGGAAAAAAGGCGACCTTCAAGTGAACCAGCGAGGCTAAGGACCCCTTTGGCGACGGAGATGACTTCGGTGCCGATGCCAACGCCGGGAAGAAGAGTGATGGAGTAGCTTCTGGTGGGTGCGGTCGCCCCGCACCTGATCGCCCACTTTAGGAGGACATGGCTTGGAATGGCAACGTGGGACTCCGAGGGATTTGCCATTAAGTTGCAGAGGAGCCACGGAGAGAGAGTAAAGCAGAAATATAGGTTTGACTGGGAAAACCTCTTCAATCGTGACTTACTTTCAATCTGATCCGTTTATTCTAAATGAACGGGTCGGATTGCGACACGTCATGTGGGGAGGCCTTCGTATTCTCCAAGTTTCCAAGTTTCCTATATAACTAAAGCAACGGTCTCCCCTGCCCTTGTGAAAATCGAAAATCTCTCTGCCTCAATTCTCTGTCCGTATCTCTTCTTCTTCGTCGTTCTCGATCGTCAGAAACCGTAGAAACGAAAGAAAAGCCAACGTCTTCGAGTTTCTCCCCACCGTCTTCACCGATGCCAAGTTCTTTGCCTCCCACGTCAACGACCTCGTCAAGGGTATCATCGAGGGCCAGACCCACGTCTTTTGACGCCCCATTGACCATCGAGTTCATCGAGGAGCTCTTGGAGGTCTTGGAGAAGGTCAGTTGGAGCTCTTTTTTCTTTTTCTTTTTTTGGTCTGTAGTGTAATTTGTCGTGACCAAATTTCCATATAAACAGGTATATGCGGCCAAAATCAAAGCCAAGAACAAGAGTAAACTCCGTGCCGGACAGGCAACACCCAATGCTGTGAAAACAAATTTAGAGACCAAAGCCAAGAAGATGGGTGAAGTTGACGCTGGACGGAGCAAACGCAATTCTGTGAAAACCCATTTAGAGAACGGGGCCAAGATGAAGGCCGCCAAAACTGGTTTAGAGACCAGGATCAATGTCACGGGAATCCGTAAGGCGGAGATAAAGGGGACGACCGCGAGGGCGGCAAAGATCTCCAAGAATCAAGCCCCAAAGAATGAAGCACGGCCTCAAAAGGTTAACAACGGAAAAGACCAGCAAAAGGGAAGAAATACCCCGCAGCAGTACTTGAAGGGCTGTCTTAAAGATCCGAAGCTGCCTTCCACGGGACAAAAGAAGACTGTCAGGTTCAACTTGCCTGAGGATGATTTTGGGAGCAGGTGAGGATGATTTTCATGATGAAAAGAGGATTAAGCATAGGCCTTTTTAAGTCTTCGCTTAACTGAAAAGAGTTGCCTTTTCTTCACTGTAGGTGCAAACTGCCTGGGGAGAGAGCTCAAACACTAACGATGGGGCTCAAATTTTGAAGAACAAACAATTCCTGTGAAGCATTTTTTCTTGAAATTTTGAAGATTCTCGATCTTTTTTCCAATAGCTTCAGGCAAGGAATTCTGTATCTTGCGGAAGACCAGAAGCATGGAATTGTCTAGATTTGCCTCACGGTTAATGTGGGCTGCTTTATTGATACAAGAGTTAGAGAATGGAAACTTTGGGATGGGCAGTTGATTTAGAAAGTAGTTCTGGCTGTGTGGTCTCTGCTGCATTTTTTTTTAGGAGATGCCACTCTTATTGAAATGACAACCAAACAATTTGGTTTACTAATGTGAATATGGTGATATTTTTTCTTTCTATTCTTTGGTCGGGTATGTGGTGGTACTTTAGAGAAGTGGATGCATGGCATGTGGTGGTGGCTTTGCATAACAGTCCATACAAGCCCATCAAATTATTTCGTGAATCAAATTTGGTAGATTGTCTTAGTATACCACTACTATATCATATATAATAGCGAAACTTGTATCCTCCTACTCCTGTTTTTTTGAGTTTTACTCTATCATCTTACTCTCTGCAATCTCATGTTCATTCATCTTGTATGCCTAGTGGAGATTTGAAGATATACCAAAGGAAGGAGAATCTCATATTGCCTGTCATTTCAAATTAGTCTACATGTTTGACCACCAAAAAAGAAAAAAAAAATCAGCCTACAAGGTTTCTGCATCACAATTTGACAACGATCGTCAATGCATGAATGAATACTCCTCGTGATCTGAATGATACCAACTTCACCACGAAATAGTAAACTGTTCTGATATAATTGCCCAATTTCCAGCAACCAAGTAGATCTCCGGATGATATCTAGCTCGTCTTTCAAAGCGGCAACTCGTTCTCTCGTCACAATCTTCTGATCTTCGTAATTAGGACACCTCTCCTACTTGTATTGTCGCTGGAACTTCAGTACCTCTTCACCCATTTGTTTGCATCCTACCACTGTCTGCATAGTGAGACAAGAGTAGTCAACTAATCGTCACTCCAGTAAAAAATGCTTGCATATCATCTATTGTCCAGCAGGCAGAGAGCATACGGGAAAGGCATATCAATCAAATTTAATAGCCGTTACCCAAGTTATGAGCCGATCCCATAATCTGCTACAATCTTTTCAACCAGACAGTAGAAAAAAGGTCGAGAACTTTTGTGAGTTAATTCAATATGTAGCTATCCACCAGGTATCTAGCCGAACCGACTCTTTCCACTCAAGCAAGAAAATAAGGCCCCTCAGATCTAATATTGCTTATTTGGAGGACATGAGAGCGAGCTTATTGCATCCATTCTCCCAGTTTCAGTCAGTGTTCGTTTCTCCTCTAGTTTGCGTGCCATGGATTCAGTTGACAACTTGAAAGTATTCACCAAGTATAAAATCAATCAAGAATGAAAGCAATGAATTTTCAAGTAAGTCGCCATGAGAGAAACAACTTGCATACTGCGGAAATGAAAGAAATGCACATTCATTTCCCTCAGAATATATGTCACCAGTAGGGAAGCCTCTATTAAGAGTATCAAGCACAGCAGCTTCTATTCGCTTTGCTGCATTTTTCTCCCCTAATCCATACTTCAAAAGCATAGCAGCGCTTAACACGGTCGCTAACGGGTTTGCCTTATCCTGTACAACGTAGAGAAATAAATAAGTACATTCTAATCTCTTTTGCATTGCAAAACATTTTCATACTTTCAAGCTTAACCTGTCCAGCAATATCTGGAGCAGACCCGTGAATAGGTTCAAAAAGTTCAGGCCCCTGTGTAACAAAAATAAAGTTTTGAACTTAAAAAGTCAGTCCAGAAGTATACTTATGAACGAAAAGTGGTAACTGAAAACAATCAACAGGCTTCTTACCTTCTCGGCAAGACTTGCTGATGGAAGCATCCCAATACTTCCAGTAATCATTGAAGCCTCATCAGACAATATATCACCAAATATATTGTTTGTTACAATTGTATCAAACTGCATAATTCATGACTTATTACGATTACTGGTCTCGCAATTGGTGTCTTCTAATGAAGAGAAGAAGTAATGTTCATGAAAAGCATACCTGCTTTGGCTTATGAACGATGCTGCATTGTCTACATACATATGGGTTAGTTCAACATCAGGGTATTTGAGGGCAATCGCTGTGACTCTTCTCCGCCAAAGCATTGATGCCTAACCACTCAAATGAAAGAATGGGTTCAAACTACACTTCCAATTTTATGCATAATAACCTAGTAAATGACCTAACAAAGGAAGCTATTGGGGCATTATTCAGTATGCTTGTGACAGTCAACATCTGACCTATCAAAAAGGAAGAAAAGAGAAAAGGAAAGGAAGAGAGAAAAAAGGAAAACAAACACACAGAGAGAGAGAGAGAGCTTGACTTTTAGAGACAAATTGTGTTTCCTCTTTCGAGGTCATATGAAATTCTCACATTCACTTGCGTCTAGAGTTCCACAACTTAGACAAAAATTGACATTGAAGCAATAATTATCTATGTATAGGATTTGCACCTTGCAGATAGGTTACTATCTCAAAAGCATGAAACTTCACAACTGGACAACATCAGGTAATCTTCCTGAATGATTGAATCGATAAATAATCTTCAAGGCTTCCAAGTCCCTTAATTTCAAGTATAGAAATGCCAGCATTTGTGCAAGAATATAAAACTATCCTTGCAAAGAGCCCAAGAAAGTTTCCTACCTCCAATACGTTAGCCTTGTCAACAGAGCAAAGCTTTCCATGCCTCTTTCGGGCAGTCTCAAAAGCAACTCGAGCAATGCGATCAATGTGCCATGAAAATATGTTGGTTAAGTTATCATGTTTATCAAATATCTGGACCATGAAAAGAGCGAGTAATAATATCTCGAACCAAGTCTAAGTCAGGAATGGAGGAAAAGGGAAGCATGCCACTGAAACATTTGGAAGAGGAAAAATAATAATAAGCCAACGTTAAATTTAGAAGACCCTTCCATGTCACAATTCTGCCACATCTACACTATTAAAGATCTACATCTACCAGTATCCACAAGAACAGTCCGCCCGAGAAAAAAACAATGCCCAATAAGTTCACATACAATGAAGAAGTGGCAAAATATGCTAATCAAGATTCTATAAACAAAGAAGATGATACATTGAAGATTGATGGAGGAAGGAGAATTTCAATGCCTATCTACAATAACAATAATGAGTGGTACAATGAATATATGGGAGGAGTAACGGCTTATAGGTTGAGGAAAAGAGGCCCTAATCAAGTAGAAAATGATTTGACACCGTTTACAGTTACTGATAAAAATTCAAGCATGAAAGAACAAATAAATATTGGAAACTAACCACCTGTGACCTCCCTTACAACCATTAGTTCACCACCTTTAGCGACTTCTTTCTTCAAAGTTGAAGCATCAACTAACTGGGAAGGAAGATCCATAGGAAACAGTGAGAGTATCTCTTCAGCGATTAAGGTATTACTAGAACATGTGCATACAAAAATATACAAAGAAATCAAATGTAGTCGAGCAAGAATTATCACTCAAATAAGCAAACTAACCAAATACAAGCTGTCCAACGACCCACAAAAGAAACAGAGTCACCATCTAATATTTAGTCCATAAAACATAATGAAAAAAAAAATCATGAAATCAGGCTATTAAGAAAGTGGTTAAGAACAACCTGAGGTAATTCAGTAGCTGGCCGTAGGCATCTCTTGGAATCCAAATTCAACAGCTAAGAGACAGCGCACAAAACCCTGAAGAAATCATTTCCATGGTGCTAAAGAATTAGAATATCAATAAGAATGAAAGTAAAGTGGAAAATGGAGGGAGAAGATCAAAGTAATGCTATGGTTTAGCAGTAAATCTGATAATTCAAGTCTGGCAGTGCTTTTAAGAAATAAATTAATCACGAGAACGCATCAACTAGAACTAAACAATCCCTCATGAAAGGAAAAGTATTGGTATAAGCCCTGCAAAATAGCAGTACTAAGCTGCAAAACATAACAACAACAAGGACAGCATTCAGCTATACAACTAAAGCAGCACTCATCTGCACTTAATAGTGCTTATCGAAATGGATATTCCAATGCAGAGAAGTATAGTGTTAAAACTATAACCCTAGCACTCATCTTGATCCAGGCAAACTCAACATCCCAATTCCCAGGATTTATATCAATAAGGCATAAGAAAAGTAATCACACATAAAGAAGAGATGTACACAAGAATCCTTCCCTTGACCGCATAAGTTACATAATAGCAGGGCAGAAGCTGAAGTCTATCTCAAGATCCTATAAGAAGTTGGCAGCATTTTTAAAATGGCTAACTGAGATATGAAACCAAATCTAGGAAAATCTGAACAAAACCAAATTAATATTCGCCAATCCACTTTTGGTCCTCTATCCCTAACAACTTTCAAAGAAGTAGAAGAATTCAATACAGCAGCAGAAGAAGTAGCGCGAAGAACTTTGCCATCCACTGAAGAGTTTGGGAAAATAGTTCCACAGAGGGCAGCTTGAGTAGCCACCAACGCATCTGATGTGGCATGAGGGCAGTGCCAATCAGAGTTTAAGATAACATCTGAAAACTTACAGTAATAGGTAGAGTGCAGTCATATTAAACTCACCGATAATAGCCAAAAGACTTTCATGAGGATGCCAATTACCCACCCAAAAATATGTGTATTTCCCATGTCCTATTGACATTTTTAAATGGCGGGTTTAAGGTGAGAAATGACCTTCAAAAGCTTTCTTCGAGCAAATGTGCAATCAACAAAGGCCGAAGCAGACGATATGCTACTCCTTGTCAAAGGATAGTGATAAGTCCAGGCTATCCAAAGAGAATCAGCCCTCAATAATCTTCACAAGCATCTCCTAAATTCCTAATACAATATATTGTTCCACGCAAATCCAGCTTATGAAGTCCAAGCCCTCCCTCCTGCTTAGGAAGGCATACGAAGTCGCAACTACCTCTAGAGCCACCATGAGGCCGCTAGACCATCCCGACGAGCATCCCGCACACCCCTCCCGAGAAAAAATCAACATTCCCTCACTGCTCTATCAACTTTGTTAGGCAGAAAAAAAAATTAGGCACCAAATATTCACCAAACTGCAAAAAAAAAAAGGGAGTTTATTAGCTAAGGTCTCCCAGCATAGGAGAGTTTTCCGGCTGTCCTGCTACAATCCAATTCAGTCACTTTATCCCAGCATAGGAGAGTTTGGTGATTGTCGCGACCCGTCCGGAAGCGGACGCGGCTAATGGATTACCGATCGCGGGTCTTGGATCGGCGCGGGCCCTCCCAGGCCCATACCAAATCGCGGCGGGAGTATTCTTCGACGATAAGAGTCGATTGCTTTCGACCTTCAGTGTGGTCGTGGTGGCATGTGCAAATTGTGCATGCATTTGGAGTCGCCACCGGTCTTTCTTGGAGGGTAGACCGGAAACCTCACTGACCGATTGGGAGAGATCGATCAGTTCTGCGGAACCAGAGATTTTGGGTTCGGGGACTTGGTTACGCTGGTGTCATTACCAACGCCCTTTCGGTACCTAACGCGAGTGATGTTCCTAGCTAAGAGTTCATGCATGCGCAAGTTCGGGTGAGGTAGGTTTAATTCAGGGTTTCATGCAGATTGGAAGACTATTCCTATCAATCACAATCAATTTAAATGAAAGCGCAATCAAGTGCATAAATAAATCACATCAATGCACGTCAATTCACATCACATGGCCTCCTAGTATAGCCATAAGGGCTTAGGGAAGGCGTGATTTAGGACTGAGGTAAAATGGGAAGATTTGGAGGCGATTTAGCCCGGAGGGCAAAATCGTCAATTTTTGGAAGACGATTCGCCCAAAGGGCGAAATCGTCATTTTTAAGAATGATCGGGTTCAAAACACCCGGGATGAGCCTTGGCCAATTGACTGTGGCCATTTCCTATTTTTTTGGGATTTTCCTGGATTTTTTTTAGAATTTTTTTGGAAGACGGTTTGCCGGAAGGGCAAAACCGTCATTTCTGGAAAGATCGGGGGTCAAATGACCCGAAACAGGTCGTGGCCAGTTGAATGTGGCCATTTCCTATTTTCTGGAATTTTTTAGAATTTTTCTGAATTTTCCGAATTTTTTTGGATTTTTTTATGATTTTCTATTTTTTATTGATTTTTTGAATTTTTTATTATTTTCTGATTTTTTATTTATTTAAAATTATTTTCCGGGCCGGGTCAGACCCGGCCCGCGCCTCGCGGGTGCCCGGCCCGACCATACGGGTCAGAACCGGCCTAAAACGACGCCGTTTTGCATTTTTAAGGATTTTTTTTTTATTTTTTTAACAATTTTTATCTTTTTATCCATTTTCTTTAATTATTTCCGAAAATTCACAGAATCTAACGGTTCAAAGCGTGCCACGTGGCTTCATTTGGTGCGTCCGATCTTCGACTAGATCGGACGACCCATGAAGGGCCATGTGGCTAAATGTAAACCATCGGATCAGCTTAATTTATTTAATCGAAAATCATTATTTAATTCTGAAAAATCATTTTTATTTTTAGAAAAATCCCAGATCGCGACACGTGGCTGAACCACGGCCGTCCGATCTGGGGTATGTTTTAAACGGCCGTGGACCCCCTACGCTGACGTGGCTGCCGACGTGGCATGCCACGTCAGCGTTGACCGTTGACCCCGTCGGCGACTTCGCCGGAGAAGACGATGAACAGTGTTATTCTCCGGCGAAGTCGCCGGAAACCTCGCCGGAATGCCCAAATCGTCGTAAAAATCACCGCTTCGAGCCACGATTTTAACACCTGTCGATTCCCCTCGAAACCTACATCAATATCCGACGAAAGCATGGCCAAAGTGACATCGGGAACTGGCCGAACCGGACCCCTACCGTCCCGGTGCCGGCGAAAAATACAAAAGCTTCGTTTTCGCTCCAAAATCGATTCTGCTTGATCATGTAACCTTCGAATGGAGTATGGAAGCTTACCTAAGTTCGCCCAATCCTCGGCGACAGCTCGAAACCTTCCGTCGAGCTCCCGGTCCGAACCAAAGACCGGTGAAGTTCCGGGCTCGGTTTTCCTCGCGGTTTTAATGCAAAATAAGCACATGGAAAGGTTTAGAGTCGGTTCCACAGGGAGTTTAAGGCTAAGTTCGCACAAGATAGGGCCGGGGAGACACGGCCGAGACTCGAAAAATCTAAAGCTCACTTGGGCATTTTGTCAAACATGTAGTATGCTTTGGCGGAATGAAAGTTTAGAGGGAATACCGACCTTTTCATGGCTTGTCGACGGTGGCCGGAGCTTCCGTGAAGGTTGATACGTCGCCTTGGAGGTCGGTGATCGTCGGCTTCCTCTTCCTTTTCCCTCAGACCTCTCTGCCTCTCACGCCCGAGCTCCCGGTATCACCCCCCCGGTTCCCCTCTTTTTTTTTTTTTATTTTCCATGCCCGACCGTCTTTGTCGCGCCCCCCTTTTTTGCCAAAATGATCCTTCACCATTGCTTTTTGTCTACCACTATCCACGCTTTCGGCCTGCCGGACCCCCTTCTATTCTTTAATCCCCCGTTCTTCCTCCTTTTGGCGTGTTCGGTGGGTCTGCAACACTGAGTTGCAGACCCGGTCCGGACCGGGTCGGGTCGGGCCGGACCCGACCGGCCCGGTTCGGTCAATTTCGTCAAATTGGGCCTCAAATTAACCCATTTTCATGAAATTGACACCAAAATCGGACTCCTTGACATGTTTTCTATCAAATAGGAGTATTTTTGTGAACCAATTGGTTGAAATTTAGTGAAAACCCCAAATTGTCCCTAGGATCCGAAAATGATTATCGCTAAATTGAGGGCCCAAACGATCGAATTAGTCCAAATTAAGGCCACCAAAGGATTCAGCATGATGAAAACTATGGGGTAGGGATGTTTAATTTGAATGGGTATGCCCGTATGAAATTTAATTTCAAAAATTGTGAAACCGGGGACTAAATTAAAAGATTTTTATGCAATTAAGCCCTTTTGGTTAAAATTGGTCAAATTGGAGGGCAAATTGACCCAATTGCATTTCAATACTTTAGAGTCTAATGTCATAGCTTATAAAAAGGGAGAATTGAAAATTAAAAGACTCGAAAAGGAATTTTTGGGCTCGGTTCGGGTTTATGTTTGTTAAGGAACATAGTGACCCGAGCCTAATTTTTGAGATTTAAAGTGACACACTTGAAGAGGAAATTACAACAAAATTATTGAATATTTATGTGTATTTTTCTGACCACGAATGGTATTTTTCTGATTTTTTGGGTATTTTTATAATTAAATAAATTCGAAAAATACTATAAAATACAAAAAAATATTTTTTGTTCAAAATTGGTCCCCGAGGCTAGGCCAAGGTTCCAAAGTTGATTTTGTGATTTTATGACCTTTTTTGATATTTTTAATTAATTTTAAAGAATAAAAATCACAATAATAAATGGTCAAAAATCAGGTGTCAACAGCTGCCCCTCTTTGAGAGGAATCTCGTTAGTGGTTTCTCTCAAAGATAAGGTGGCACCTGATTCCTAGCCGACTCAACTGGAAAAATGAAAGAAGAAATGCTATGACATAGGATCCTTAAGCCCTTTTTTATGAACGCTCAAATTAGTCACCGGTTTACTCTTGCAATTCGAACATGGACCGGAGTGAGAGAGGCTTACCTGAAGCTCACCTGTCAGATGAATGCTGCGCGCGGAATCCGAGGGTTCGTCGTTATGCTCCCGGCTGCGACGACTTTCAACAAGATGCCTAGGACTCGTCACAGAAAATCCTAGGGAGATTAAGTTCTGACCTGTATGGTAGGTCATACCATTATGAGATTCCTAATTGGTAGGAACCTAAGGAAGGCGCATCCCACACTTTAGGATTTGCCAAGGATTTTGATCCGTATGGTGGATCGGACCTTTGTGTTGATTCTTACGACGGTACTTACCAATGAGTTGACTCTTATGGCGGTTTCTACCATGAGTTGACCCTTCAGGCGGTTTCTACCTTGGCTTGACCCTTCATGCGGTATCTACCGTTGAGTTTAGTTTGACCCTTATGGCGGTTTCTACCAATGAGTTGACCCTTATGGCGGAATCTACCATTGAGTTGACCCTTATAGCGATATCTACCATTAATTTGACCCTTCAGGCGGTTTCTACCTTTAATTTGACCCTTCAGGCGGTTTCTACCTTGAGTTGACCCTTCATGAGGTTTCTACCATAAGCTGACCCTTCAGGCGGTTTCTACCTTGAGTTGACCCTTCAGGCGGTTTCTACCATTGATTGACCCTTCAGGCGGTTTCTACCATGAGTTGACCCTTTAGGCGGTGTCTACCTTTAATTTGACCCTTCAGGCGGTTTCTACCTTGAGTTGACCCTTCGGGCGGTTTCTACCATGGTTTGACTTTGAAAAGGGGTCTCATGACGAGGGTTCTCCACGTCCGATGAGATTTCCTGAATTTTGAAAAGGGGGTCTCATGACGAGGGTTCTCCACGTCCGATGAGACTGTTTGAATTTTGAAAAGGGGTCTCATGACGAGGGTTCTCCACGCCCGATGAGACTGCCTAAATTTTGAAAAGGGGTTTCATGACGAGGGTTCTCCACGTCCAATGAGACTGTTTGATATTTTGAAAATGGGTCCTAGGACGAGGGTTCTCCACGTCATGCTAGGACTTGGGTCTGTTGAGGCGACATTCTGGGAGTTGAGTTCTCCAGGTATCCTGCAGAAAGTTCAAACCTGAAAGATTTTTCTTCACCAAGAAAACGTTAATAATCTTTGGGAAGACAATAATTGTCCAATTGACAAAATTTTATGACTTAAGTTTTAGTCATGAAATGTGCATTTTGATGCTGGAGGTTATCCAAAGCATTCTTGCAACACACAGATGTGATCACAAATTCCTTGTGCGGCAAATCTGGATCAAACAATTTGAAATTTTCAAAAAGGGTTTGTTCAAAACATCTATTGGAATATTTCTCGACGATGAGGTTCTTTCACCTGTTTTGAGATAGTGGTTTTTATAGGGGATGCACTCAATTCCCTACTAACCTGTGCCTAGGTTTTAGGCTCATTCGCAGCGCATACATTTTGATCGGTCGGGAGGTCTTCCACGGGACCGTAATGTTGGGCTTGGATATTGGTTTTCAAGGGGGACCCGCTTTGGAGTCAAGGCCATTGAATGAAAATCTTCATCATCTGCTCCGGGTTTACAAGTCGAGAACCCTGCAAAATGAGAAAGAAATAGTCTTGCTCGTACCTCTTCGAGCTAAGCTATATGTTAACCCAAGTGTCTTAGTCAGAGAAGACTGTTTCGGGGTTATGATGTTGGTAGGATTGGGGACCGAAAAAGGCTTGTTTTTGGCCCAGAATTTATGAGGGGTTTGACATTGGTGATCATTGCTGATTTGCCACCTGTCTTTTTTTTTTTTTTTTGCATCTTTAGCCTTTGAGGCGCGCAACCTATCTTGCGGTGTGCACCAGCTCTTTAGAGAGCGTCTCTTGTTGCATTCAGAGACTGACTCTCTCTATGTCTTTGTTCTGCACTTGATAGCATTTGGGGAGCAGTCCTTTTGGATTTGGCTCCTTCAGGGATTTCCCCTTTTCCCATCCAGCTTCATTGCGGATCAATTAAACAACTTGCACGAGCATCGGCCTTGCTTTTACTAGGCACTTTGCTTTTTCTTGATGCCGGGGATTTTTTCATTTTCATTTTTGAAATCCCACTTTTTCTCATCTTCATGGGATCATGTTATACATATAGTCTAAACATGTTTTAAATATCAGTCCGGGAATTCTCTTCGTAATCCCTGAGTCTTGAACTCTTCCATTTTTGAAGTGGTGCGGCATCCGTCTTGGAATGATCACCAATGGGTTCATGAAATGAATTTGCAGGCTCAACTTGGCTGTGCAAATGATACAGTGTGTGGGATAAAGAATGAATGCTTCTCGTCATCCTATGGCACTTGGATTACCATATAAACAACACACAAAGATTAATGTTAGTCCGAGCAAGAAAATTTCTAACCATTTTCTCCTGACGCTGCTGGACTCACCTCCATTTTGCCCCGATATGGGGTGGTTCTTGACAGGGTTAAGAATGAAAACCGCCGTTCAAAGGGGTTATCAACGGTCACCTGTAGTGTTTGGGGGATATGAAACGAATGCCTCCGTCGTCCCAACCCATGTAATCGCTGCGAATGGTCCCTACTTCCGTAGGTCCAGATTTTGTTATCTACCCACTCCGTTCATATCTCAAGTGTGTGTGGGACATGTTTGGATTAGGCTTCGCCTCTCGTCTGAGAAAACACTCTTTTAAACGGTTTGAACAACTTTTATTGGAAAAAGTCTTTTTATTTTCTCCAAAGATTTTACCCATCAAGGGGATTTTATGATACACCATGTATGTTCTTATTCATGCTTCAGGTAACCTCCCGATTTAAATCGTGAATATCGATGCATTGGGAAATCTTTATGCCGGTTGAAAGGATTCTGACATTTTTTATCTCCCGCTAATTGGGAAAAGGGATACTTACCTGTCCGTCGCAGCTGCGGATCCCTGCAAATGTAAAAGAAGCATATCATTGTAGGTTCACGAATTTTTCAAAAATCGAAACGATACATCCTACCCTTGGTCATGTACTCTAACGAGTAGTACATGGGATGTAAAAACCTGTTCCCTTCCAGGGCGATTCCCCTGTCAAGGATAAACAATGAGTATCAATTCATATTCTCAAATTCAAGACAAATTGGGACAATACAACTTTACTCTTGGCTCTCATCCCGTTCTGATGTTGCGTATTGATATGAACAACGTCTATCAAATCCGCCTATCCATGCTTGGAATATTTGCAACATTAATGGTTCAGCTGCCCCCGGTTGGGCAACGTTTGTTCTGTTATTCGAACAAATGGCTCCTTGAGTGATTTATCCACGTTTATCACCTGAGAAGGGAAAGGAAGGAGACATTACTTCGGTATTCAATTGAAGATCGTTTAGGAACGATACATCGTTTTACCAAATAGGTGGCTTCGCGGCCAAACGTATTTCGTATTGAATGGGTAGATCCCATTATGCTCCGCGGGTGATAGTCATTGTTCATGGAACTTGCTCCACGGATTAAGTGATTAATCCACGGCCCTCGGCTTGAAGATGCTCAAAGGGTGATGTTGACACTCACGCGCAATTAGTCCTAGATATTAATGAAAGATGTTCCCGTGGGAACCTTACAGTGCGATCAACAACATATTCAATAGGAGTATTCAACCCATTTCCTCTAAGCATTTTTCATCGAGTAGCCATGCCTTGCATCTGACGTCTGATCACCGGCCTTGCGTCACCACTGCGATGGTCCTCCAGCTCCAAATTGATCGAGCCAAAGATTGAACTCATCGCCAAGGAAATTGCTCGGGTCTTCGAGCCATTGATGTTCAAGTTGGGTATCAACGATTGTTGGGGGCAGATTTCTTTCATTGCCTTCGTTGTGAGGGATTGGAGTCTTTGAGCTGGAACCTTCATCATTGCCTTGTTGGGGTTGAGACATACATTCCTGAAGAGTATTGATCCAAGTGTCCAGCTCCTCATCAAGGAAATCACCTGTTCTTTCTAGCCCTTGGTGCCCAGATTGGGTGTCGTCGACTGCAGGCGAAGGATTCCTCTCTTTGCTCTTGCCGTGAGCAATTTGACCCCTCGAATTGGAACTTCCTCCAATGACCGGCAGGTTCATATGTGCACTCTCTACCAATGCCAGATCCGCTTCAGGGACAGCATTAATGACTGATTCGCGCTCAAACTGAGGAATCTCTATGTGCTGGAACTGTGGCATATACTCTTGAGGAGTATTGTGATAGCTCGGCGGAGCATTCTGATTTGGGTCAGAGGAGTCGCTGACACGACTGACGGTCCCGTCATTGCTGAAACACGGTTGGGTGCTCTTGGCTCTCCAATCATCATGGTTGTAACTCTGCCCAGCACTTGAGCTCCAACTGGCTTTATGATGGTTTAACGCTATCCTTCCATCCCTTAGCAATCTCCTATAGTACTTGAGGTGAGACTCAACGTTAATTCTAGAGAGCCCCGGCACATTCATAATCTCGAGTAAGCGTAGTGGGCTAGCCGAATCAACTCCCAGCTCTCGAATTGCATCGACAAATTTGGTGTGAAGTTCATAGGTCCAGTAAAACCTTGTTCTCTTATCACCCAAAATATCGTCAATACTTCGGTAGCTATTCTCTACGGGATCTAGTCGTTTCAAAAGTTGTCCAGGGAGGGACTCACCGACTTTGGATTGGCTGGTTGCGACAGCGAGTTCGTCATTGAGAGAACTCCCCCTGTGATGATTCATATCCCATTTCTCAGAGGATGTTGGTGTTGATCCTATGGTGTTGACTTGCTCATGCAGATCTCCGGCGGTATCTGGCTGTGTCGGAAAATGCTGTGGAGAATACGGTAATAGCTGAGCGTTATTCGTCAACAGGGATGGTTCATCGAGGAACACCTCGCCGAGGACAACAGGATTACCACAATTAAGGCAGGTGGCCTTGGTCAGAGCTTCCTTATATCTCGCGCTTTTAGCTTGAAGCTTCTCATTCTCCTCCTTCAGGACCAGTAACTCCTGGTCTGCGTATTGCTGTTTCACCCGGGTTCGTTTGTTGGCGAACCAAAACTTGACCTTCGAAAGCTCCAATCCTATCTTTCGGCTCAGCTCCGTTTTCTGTTGTTTGCTTGGAGTGGGGCATTCATTGAAGAAAGCTTCGAGCTCTCGGATTTGGCCTGGAGTGTGGCGTTGTAGTTGCTTCCTTTTCCGACTCCGGTCATCATTGTATACTCCTTCTTCGTAGCTGAAACCTAGAATTTCATCGCTAGAGGAGTCAGTCTCCATGGCTTTCGGGCAGTATTCAGCTCCAGGATCTTCGAAGTCTCCCAGCAGTTCGTGCTCAGAAATGTCCAGGTCGGGCGTTTCTAGCAGATGAGAATAGCTTTTAAACATGATGGATCGGAGTATCTCGGGCTGATCTAGTTCACTCAGCTTTCTCAATTCGCTCTTACGTGTTTGCTCACTCTAGAAATTTTCTCAAGTGATTGTGTGTGTCCTGGAACCATCCTTCAGGCTGCATATGAAGACCAGCAAGCAAGCGCTCCTCCCGAGACCCTGCAATTACTCATCGTCTGTATTCCCCTTTCTTTTTCCTCGTGATAGGATCACAAACTCTCTTGCATTGATTCGGTTTCATCGAGTATTGCGCTCGTCCCCTAGTTCAGTCTTCAAAGTGGTGGGTCTACAATCTTTCGGCGCCTTTTATGATTTGCTAGGCCCGAGAACGTGGGGAACAGCGACGGATCCGCAATTAATGACTCCGTTTAATTCATTTAGCCCCATGGGAGTTAACGCCATGACCTTCTCTCAACCCCTTTTCATCGTTTAAACGAAAGTGGCACTTCCCCTGTGCATGCTGTTACTCTTCATTTCAACATCTTGGGCGTTCGGTGAGGAATGAATTCGTGGCCACTCAAAATTTAAAGACTGTCCCTGGTTTCAGGCTTAATCTAACAAGGGATCATCGCAACTGAGCATGACGATGTTCGTCGATAGCGTTGGTTTTCATACATAATTAACTATAGCCATTAAAGAAAAATGTTCCCATAGGAACTTTACAATGGATAAAAAGAGTGATCCACTCGTGAACATGCTCTTTTTTCCGTGGGTGATCGTAGCGACCAACCCATCGTGCCCCGAGTCGGGTGCTAGATCATGGCTGTCCAAGCATGCCAGCTTCCCACTGATTGAACAAAGCATTGAGCCCCTCATCGAAGAAATCGTCTGTTGTGGGTTGACTAGTGGCAGGCAGAGCACCAGCCGGCTGCTGCTCGAATGGAGGAGTGCGCACTCGCTGTACTTGTGACACGTGCTCTTGAAAAGTGTTGAAATGGCCCAGAAGGACATTCTGATCATCTTTCAGTTCGCCGGTGGTCGGGTCGCTAGCTTGATTGATGCTTAGATTTGGCCGGGTATCTCTTGATACCTGAGCATTACAATGGCGGTCGCCCCTAGTTTTTAAGCTTGAGACGGATTCCTCCCGGTTTAGCTCCGCTCGACGCTGTTTTAATAGCTTTCTGTAGGCAGCAAGGTGATTCCTGACCAGTTCCTTACTAAGCCCCGGTACATTCATGGCCTTAAATATGCGCGTTGGAGTTGCTGAATCGATCCCCATTTGGTGAACCACGTCTAGGAATCTGGAATGCAGTTCAGGGGGCCAAGCGAACATCCTCTTATCGATGGCTTGACGACTGATTAACTCATCTCCAGCAGGACCCGACCCTATCGAAAATTGTTGTGCATGAGGCTGATATGCTTTGAGCTGGTCGGCGGTAACATCTAGCTCCTTGAAACTGTAACTCCAGTCAAAGCGATGCAAATCCCATCCCCCAGGAGGCATTTGTATCATCTTCGTAGGATCATCCTGCTCATGCGTGACTCCGGCAAAATCTGGTTGAGCAGGAGATGCCCCGAGGGAGTAGGGTGGTAAATGAACGTCTTCAATCATCGCGTGAGGCTTATCGGGGAATATCTTACCGAGGGCGATGGGGTTATCGCAATGAGGGCAAACGGTAATATTGAGAGCTTCTTCATACCTCATGTTTTTTGTTTGTAGCTTTTGGTTTTCTTCCTTTAAAATCTCGACCACCTGACGTTTGCGTTGGGCCTTCGATTTGGATCTCCTATTTTGAAACCAAAACTGGATCTTCGACTGATTAATCCCCAACTCCCGGCTCAATTCAATTCTCCACTTCTTTTTCATGTAATGGCTTTTACTGAAGAGGGTTTCCAACATTTGGGTTTCCTCCTGAGAGTATTGGTGAGGACGTCTTCTTTTCCCGAGTTGAGCATCGTGGATGTCGTTGTCGTCGTCGCCGTGATTTTGATTTCCGTTGCCGGAAGTGTTGGGCTCCATGGTTTTGGCGTTAGACTTGATCTTGGAATCTTCGAGATCCCTCTGTGGTTCAATTTCTGAGATTTTTGAGTCAGTCGCCTCTAGCAGCTGACAGTAACCTCTTAAATATGTTGGATTGAGAAATGTTTGATTGGTTCTTGCCCACTCAGAGTTCTCCACTCTCTCCTGTATGCTCACTCCCTATAAAGTTTTCTTCGAGTGACTTTGCATGTTCAGGAGACGCTCTTCAAGCATCATTAGGCAAACGTTCCCCCTCAAGACTTTGAATTTCTCGCTTAGCTTTTCAACGTGATGGGACTGCCAAATCCTGTTAGGGTTCTCTTCGATAGTTGCGCTTACCTCCCACCTAACTCTAATAATGGTGATCCCGACAAATCTTTTACATCTTTTAATTGATGAGCCGAAAATCGCGGACCGAAACGAATCCAATGGTTCTCGTGAGGGGACCTCCTGCTTTACCCCCTAACTGGGCTCCACCAGCATTATTACTGAGACCCTTCATCATCCTCGAGTTGCTATAAAATGAGGAATTAATGTATGGAAGGTTAACGTTCTCGCATAATCAGCTTCTTCCTTCTAATCTCCCTGTTAAACTCGTCTTATTCTCAAGCCAACCCAACGCAAATGGCCTCCTCTCCCGTACGCACTTTTTCAACTGATGTCTTGGCCCAGTGGGAAAAGCTTTATAACCTACTGGGTCGCGGTTACGCACACATAACCGATCATTCTGCGACCGAGGATGAAATCCGTGTCCTGCTCGAGGACCTTGATACCACTTCTCTCGAAGGTACTACACTGGGGAGGGAATATAGAATTTTCCCGACTCTCTTTGCACACTCCTTAGAGGCCTACCGTGCTGCTAATCGGGAGGTTCTCGTGGCTCGCCTCTTGCGAGCTCGTTATGAGGATCGATCTGATCATTTGGTGCTGACCAACTATCTGGCCGATAGTTACAAAAAGGCCGTCGAGTTTGCTAATGAGCTGGTCGCGACGTTGCTTCGCGAGAGGAGAAATCTGGTGGAGCAATTGGCCCTATCCCTGACCACCGGCGAGCATGACCGCCGCAATGTCCTGTTGAGGCTTCAGAGCGACTGGCAGGAAGAATGGCTCGACAAAATAACCGCGGACATAGCTCGCGGGAATGGACTGGTTCGAGATCTGGAAACAATCGCCGAAGAACATGAGGCCAAGGTCGCCGAAGTTAAGGGAGAATGCAAAAGTCTTCTCCTCAGGCTTGCCGACCATGACATGCGGAGTTGGGAGTATGAGCAGAGCATTAATAACATGGAGAGTCAGTTGGGCTCCTTCGTGTCGTTAATTAGGGCTCACTTCGGCTTTACTTTTCTACCCCGAATTGTATGACCTGCTTTTGAAAACCCTCCACTGAGCAAAATAAATGAGAACTCTTGTGTGTGTGTTTTAACTTCTGTATGGTTCATTTCTTCGAGCATCCGAACATCTTCAACTTGGGTGAGCCGAACCATAATATCAATAAACCGAGCAAATATGTCCTGATTTTATAACTCGCTCATGATCAGATGAGATAATAGCCTTAGACTTGTCCAGGAAAAGATTTCTCTCTATTACCTATTTTTTTACCTGCAAATTAAAAGACAGAATCAGAAGGAATAATTTGAAAAAGAAATCAAAAACCCCTTTCAATCCTATGCTTGCCCATGATTAATAAGGACAAGAACTTTTACAAGGGTTTTAATTTTGCGCGAAAAGTTTTTATCAATATTCCTCGAAAGAAAGCATACTATTGAAAGGAATGTAATTCACAATAATCGCTTTTGATCAATTTCGAGAGGAACGAATTACTCAAAAGTGCGAGGTATAATAACGTGTTTTAAATTTAATTGAAGATACGGCATCCAAATCAAGGCCGTTTTGTTAAGAACGAGAGTAATTTGGACATCTATCTCGTCATTAAATTCAAAACAACGCCGATATTCTCGATCAATTATCGTGGATTACCAGCGACGTAAAACATGCATGGGCCAATTCAAGTGTATAATTCCTTCTAGCGAAATTGGGGTTGGATTACCCTATACGACCAAAAAGGTCGTGCAAGATGTCCAATTTTAATTTCCTCTAAAGGAATTATAAACTTGACTTGGGAGTATTCGGATGATTAGAGAAAATGCCACTATCACATTCCCATGACCTGTCAAAAGAAATACAACCAAGTTCCATCTAAATGTATACACCAATAGATCCCTAATACAATCACTCTAAGGGGTGAGATAGAGAAAGCCTCGATAAAAATAAGCCCTATACAAGAGGACTAGTAATGGAAAATGAAACAAAGGAATGTGATCCTAACGTTTAAGGATGCCCCAAGTTCGATCTGTGACTTCCGGATCACTTGCCCCAACTCGTCATCTTCATTGGACGATATCTCAATAATGTCCATAGTAGGCTCCTTTGTTGCTCACTCGGTGCTTGTCATGGGATATCATCCTCTTCGTCTTCTATCAAGGACGTTTGGGAAAAACTCACACATCTATCCTTGAAATGGCATTTAATCTAATCACCAGAATACAATGAATGAAATGCCTATATTTATATGAACTGTAATAGATTCGAGGTATAGAGAGTCTTACCAACCAAACTCGTCGACTTATGTGCGATTTTAGGTGTACCAACCGCCCAAAGACATGCGGATGAGACAAGTTATGGTGAACTTCTAAAAATCAGAGGGTTTGGCACCTAAGGTTAAGGTTCCCACTTCGAGTTCTAGAAAGAGCCGATTCCATTGCACAGCTATCGTTGCATTGGGACTCGATCCATAGTTCAAAGCGAGCGGAATTGAAAAGTGGATTACCCCGCGTTTTTCCTCACGGAGATTCCATTTTCAATTCCTTCTATTGTGTTCCTATAGGCGACGCCCGGGGTTTTAGGCGCGGTTGTGTGTGTCCACGTGTTGTGATCATCACAATGCAATTCATGCATAGCAGTTTATCAATCAGCACTTCAAATCATCCACACAACATACATTCCTACGCCCAACCTACATAAGACAATGTTAATCACGGACTACACCCCTTATTTCTCCAATCTGCAAAAACATATAACCCCTATCATGAGCGGACTTACCTCACCTTCAAGAGCGCTTGCAAGGTTAGAAAAATCACTCAACGTTTTAATTACGGCCTAAGTCCACTTGAGGTCTAGAACCATAGGTTCTAGAACAAAGGTCCCCGGTGGAGTCGCCAGCTGTCGCGACCCGTCCGGAAGCGGACGCGGCTAATGGATTACCGATCGCGGGTCTTGGATCGGCGCGGGCCCTCCCAGGCCCATACCAAATCGCGGCGGGAGTATTCTTCGACGATAAGAGTCGATCGCTTTCGACCTTCAGTGTGGTCGTGGTGGCATGTGCAAATTGTGCATGCATTTGGAGTCGCCACCGGTCTTTCTTAGAGGGTAGACCGGAAACCTCACTGACCGATTGGGAGAGATCGATCAGTTCTGCGGAACCAGAGATTTTGGGTTCGGGGACTTGGTTACGCTGGTGTCATTACCAACGCCCTTTCGGTACCTAACGCGAGTGATGTTCCTAGCTAAGAGTTCATGCATGCGCAAGTTCGGGTGAGGTAGGTTTAATTCAGGGTTTCATGCAGATTGGAAGACTATTCCTATCAATCACAATCAATTTAAATGAAAGCGCAATCAAGTGCATAAATAAATCACATCAATGCACGTCAATTCACATCACATGGCCTCCTAGTATAGCCATAAGGGCTTAGGGAAGGCGTGATTTAGGACCGAGGTAAAATGGGAAGATTTGGAGGCGATTTAGCCCGGAGGGCAAAATCGTCAATTTTTGGAAGACGATTCGCCCAAAGGGCGAAATCGTCATTTTTAAGAATGATCGGGTTCAAAACACCCGGGATGAGCCTTGGCCAATTGACTGTGGCCATTTCCTATTTTTTTGGGATTTTCCTGGATTTTTTTTAGAATTTTTTTGGAAGACGGTTTGCCGGAAGGGCAAAACCGTCATTTCTGGAAAGATCGGGGGTCAAATGACCCGAAACAGGTCGTGGCCAGTTGAATGTGGCCATTTCCTATTTTCTGGAATTTTTTAGAATTTTTCTGAATTTTCCGAATTTTTTTGGATTTTTTTTATGATTTTCTATTTTTTATTGATTTTTTGAATTTTTTATTATTTTCTGATTTTTTATTTATTTAAAATTATTTTCCGGGCCGGGTCAGACCCGGCCCGCGCCTCGCGGGTGCCCGGCCCGACCATACGGGTCAGAACCGGCCTAAAATGACGCCGTTTTGCATTTTTAAGGATTTTTTTTTTATTTTTTTAACAATTTTTATCTTTTTATCCATTTTCTTTAATTATTTCCGAAAATTTACAGAATCTAACGGTTCAAAGCGTGCCACGTGGCTTCATTTGGTGCGTCCGATCTTCGACTAGATCGGACGACCCATGAAGGGCCACGTGGCTAAATGTAAACCATCGGATCAGCTTAGTTTATTTAATCGAAAATCATTATTTAATTTTGAAAAATCATTTTTATTTTTAGAAAATCCCAGATCGCGACACGTGGCTGAACCCCGGCCGTCCGATCTGGGGTATGTTTTAAACGGCCGTGGACCCCCTACGCTGACGTGGCTGCCGACGTGGCATGCCACGTCAGCGTTGACCCCGTCGGCGACTTCGCCGGAGAAGACGATGAACAGTGTTATTCTCCGGCGAAGTCGCCGGAAACCTCGCTGGAATGCCCAAATCGTCGTAAAAATCATCGCTTCGAGCCACGATTTTAACACCTGTCGATTCCCCTCGAAACCTACATCAATATCCGACGAAAGCATGGCCAAAGTGACATCGGGAACTGGCCGAACCGGACCCCTACCGTCCCGGTGCCGGCGAAAAATACAAAAGCTTCGTTTTCGCTCCAAAATCGATTCTGCTTGATCATGTAACCTTCGAATGGAGTATGGAAGCTTACCTGAGTTCGCCCAATCCTCGGCGACAGCTCGAAACCTTCCGTCGAGCTCCCGGTCCGAACCAAAGACCGGTGAAGTTCCGGGCTCGGTTTTCCTCGCGGTTTTAATGCAAAATAAGCACATGGAAAGGTTTAGAGTCGGTTCCACAGGGAGTTTAAGGCTAAGTTCGCACAAGATAGGGCCGGGGAGACACGGCCGAGACTCAAAAAATCTAAAGCTCACTTGGGCATTTTGTCAAACATGTAGTATGCTTTGGCGGAATGAAAGTTTAGAGGGAATACCGACCTTTTCATGGCTTGTCGACGGTGGCCGGAGCTTCCGTGAAGGTTGATACGTCGCCTTGGAGGTCGGTGATCGTCGGCTTCCTCTTCCTTTTCCCTCAGACCTCTCTGCCTCTCACGCCCGAGCTCCCGGTATCACCCCCCCCGGTTCCCCTCTTTTTTTTTTTCCATGCCCGACCGTCTTTGTCGCGCCCCCCTTTTTTGCCAAAATGATCCTTCACCATTGCTTTTTGTCTACCACTATCCACGCTTTCGGCCTGCCGGACCCCCTTCTATTCTTTAATCCCCCGTTCTTCCTCCTTTTGGCGTGTTCGGTGGGTCTGCAACACTGAGTTGCAGATCCGGTCCGGACCGGGTCGGGTCGGGCCTGACCCGACCGGCCCGATTCGGTCAATTTCGTCAAATTGGGCCTCAAATTAACCCCTTTTCATGAAATTGACACCAAAATCGGACTCCTTGACATGTTTTTTTTTATCAAATAGGGGTATTTTTGTGAACCAATTGGTTGAAATTTAGTGAAAACCCCAAATTGTCCCTAGGATCCGAAAATGATTATCGCTAAATTGAGGGCCCAAACGATCGAATTAGTCCAAATTAAGGCCACCAAAGGATTCAGCATGATGAAAACTATGGGGTAGGGATGTTTAATTTGAATGGGTATGCCCGTATGAAATTTAATTTCAAAAATTGTGAAACCGGGGACTAAATTAAAAGATTTTTATGCAATTAAGCCCTTTTGGTTAAAATTGATCAAATTGGAGGGCAAATTGACCCAATTGCATTTCAATACTTTAGAGTCTAATGTCATAGCTTATAAAAAGTGAGAATTGAAAATTAAAAGACTCGAAAAGGAATTTTTGGGCTCGGTTCGGGTTTATGTTTGTTAAGGAACATAGTGACCCGAGCCTAATTTTTGAGATTTAAAGTGACACACTTGAAGAGGAAATTACAACAAAATTATTGAATATTTTTGTTTATTTTTCTGACCACGAATGGTATTTTTCTGATTTTTTGGGTATTTTTATAATTAAATAAATTCGAAAAATATTATAAAATACCAAAAAATATTTTTTTGTTCAAAATTGGTCCCCGAGGCTAGGCCAAGGTTCCAAAGTTGATTTTGTGATTTTATGACCTTTTTTGATATTTTTAATTAATTTTAAAGAATAAAAATCACAATAATAAATGGTCAAAAATCAGGTGTCAACAGTGATGAATAGGAGAAGGTGCTGATCACGTCGATCATTGGCCTCTGTGTTTTCATGAAGTGCTCTTTATGGTGCAAGAAAAGATCTTTGGGAAAGGAGGAGGAGGGAAAGGGTTGCTTGATCATGACCGTGTGATCTTGCGGATGTGTGGCGTGTGGTGTCAAATTGACCTGTGAAGTTTCAATTTTTTTTTTTTTTTTTTTAGCTTTGGTTGCAAGGGAAATGATACGTAGGGTTTCTGAGTAAAGGCCTGTTTGGTTCAGCATTTGGCTAAGGGACTTTGAAAAAATACAAATACCTTTAGGCTAAAAGTCTTTTCCAAAATGCAAGTAGTGTTTGGCAAAATATTTTTTAGAAATGCATTTGAAAGCAACTTTGGCGTAAATGTTGTTTGGTGAAAAATATACTTTGTAAAATATTTTTACTTTTTTTATAATTAAAAAAAGTGGCGTCGATCGATGGCGACCGATGACCTTCGACGGCGACGGCGGCCGGCGTTCGGTGACCAGCGGCGGCGACGGTGTCCTGCGAATGGCGGCTGCCGTCCGGCTATTGGCGGTGGCGATGGCTGATGCTCGACGACAGGCGTCCGGTGGCCGGCGTTCGGTGACCGGCGACGGCGGGTGTTTGGCGACCGACTTCTAGCGACCGACGGCTGACGGCTAGCGTTCGGCGGCGGCGTCCGGCGGCCGGCGACCGACGTCCGGCGGCCGGCGACAGACACCGGCGTTCGGCAACCGACGGGGGTGACGGCCGACCACCGGCGGGGGGAGACAGTGACGGCGATCGGCGATGAGCGAGGGCGGTCGGCCGCGGGCGGAGGCGACAAGTGAATGTGATAAAATTAAAAAAAAAATTAGTTGCATTTGAGATGCAACTTCTCAAAATACCTTCAGAGGTACTTTGGCCTAAAGGCCTTTGGAGAGCATTTGAGATGCAATTGCATCTGTCCAAAATGAGTAAAAAAATGAACCAAACAACATTTGCATTTGACTAATGGACTTTAGAGCCCCAATGCTCATCTCAAATGCTGAACCAAGCTGGCCCTAAATGGTCTGTGGGTCTTCAAAGTAATCCAAAATAATAGCTACAAAAGAATATAATGACATGGATTCATAACACTGTAGCGAGTAAAGTACTTTGTAACCGGTTGTAATCACGTCTAGACGAGGCATATTTAGTTTTTTTTTTGGTTCTAGGTCCGAAAGCTATAAATCGATTGAGTAACACTCTTATCTCTACATTCTTTATTTTTCTCATCTTAAATGTGTACTATATATTATTCATGTTCTGTTTGCGTTTATTATCTTGATATGATGGCGCACATAGCGAAAAAGTTGGACCAACAACAGCCTTCACGTCAAGCCAAAGAAAACCAGATTCTTAGCATATTTGCATATTGTTGTTAATCTGGGTGTCGATTTCCAAATTGTTTTCAATACATGTACACACCATCAAGAAGTTGCTCACCACATTTTTAGTAAAATGCTTCTCAAGTCAAGCCTTTACAGATATGTCGTTGATTTTCGATTGTTCCGAGTGCGCGTTGACAGGTTTCACATGATTAAAAACGAACCCTCTTTTCGTCACTTGGAGTTCTATTTTTGCCATACTCCATGTTTGAAACATCAATTTTCCTGAGACATTCACGTTGGTTAGCTTCTCCGGACTCTGCTCTAAACAATCCTTCTATCTTGCGATTGTGAATGTCAAAAGTTTGGCGGCCAACAATGGTGATTAGTGCTTGATGATGGGTGGGTTTAGCTTAGCATTTAAAATGAGCTTTGAGGAAATGTAAATGCCTTCAACCTAGAGGGGTTTAGGAAAAAATGCTAATTGCGTTTGGTAAAATCTCATTTGAAAATGGGCTTTGGGTTGAAAGGTGTTTGGTAAAAATGACATTCCAAATTAGCTTTGAATGGAATTTTTTTAGTTTTTAATTTAAAAATCACATTTTGTCCGACCGGAGAAGAAGATAAATACTAAAAAATGGGGGAAAAATAAAAAATTTAGAAAATTGATGAGGTTAGTTTTGAAAAGAAAAAAGTCTCTTAACATTTGGGTTAAATGCTGACTTAAAGTTGAACCAAATGCTTCAGCATTCTCCCAATGGACTTTGGGGGCTGAAAGCTCGTTGGGAATGCTGGATCAAACCCACCCGATGTCCGGATGGTGCTGTGTTTTGAAAATTCGGAAACATATATGTTGGCTGAAAATTCGATTGTTGTTCGTGGACGGCGTCTAAAGTTAATTTTACAAGAATAAGAAGTTTAATGAACGAAAGAGACAAAGACGATGAAGAAAAAGAGGTAATATGCTGGGCATAGTTCTGCTTTGATGGAATCATACGTTGGGCTTTGAGTTGAGTCCAAACCAAAAAGAGTCCACAACCATTAGGTCAACACCTTCAGCGACTTCTTTCTTCAAAGTTGAAGCATCAACTAACTGGGAAGGAAGATCCATAGGAAAGAGTGAGGGTATCTCTTCAGCGATTAAGGTATTACTAGAACATGTGCATACATAAATATACAAAGAAATCAAATGTAGTCGAGCAAGAATTATCACCCAAATGAGCAAACTAACCAAATACAAGCTACCCAACGACCCACAAAAAAAACAGAGGCAGCTTGCCATCTAATATTTAGTCCATAAAACATAATGACAAAAAAAAAAAACATGAAATCAGGCAATTAAGAAAGTGGTTAAGAACAACCTGAGGTAATTAGAGTAGCTGGCCATAGGCATCTCTTGGAATCCAAATTCAACAGCTAAGAGACAGCACACAAAACCCTGAAGAAATCATTCCCATGGGAATAAAGAATCAGAATATCAATAAGAATGAAAGTAAAGTGGAAAATGGAGGGAGAAGATCAAAGTAATACTATGGTTTAGCAGTAAATCTGAAAATTCAAGTCTGGCATCGCTTTTAAGAAATAAATTAATCACGAGAAAACTTAATTGTTAGACTATGGGGGACTATCTTCAAGCAGTAGCAATACTTCCTCTTCCTGATATTTATGGGATTGTAGTCTTTTAATATCAGCAATCTTTAACAAAATCAATTACTACTCTTAAAATAAAAGGAGTTGGAAGATTTGTTCTTTTTCCACTCTTTTATGGACGTAAGGATGAGCTTTGGTCGAACAGTTTTTTAACTGGGCATTCCACAATGCTAATTTGACCAATTTCACCAAGCAACAAGCTCTTACACTGATAGAGAATACATGAGACTTAGCATACAAGTACCATACAAAAAAAATAGGGAAAAAACCACCAAAAACCCCAAATTATGCCATCCGTGACACATTTACCCTAAACTTTTTTTTGCGACACAAAAAACCCTAAACTATCTACCTTGTGACACATCTACCCTACCGTCTAAAATCGCTGTTAGATTGATGACGTGGATGTGCCGTGGCGTTTTGAGTGACACGCATCTGATGTGGCGAAAAAATAAAAACACGAAAAGCAAAAAATTATACTATTCATCGTCTTCTTCACCTCTTCATAGCTACTGTTCATGGGGGCACATCTTCAATCGGTTGGTGAAGCTCCTCCGGCAACCTCGGATGGCTCTCGTCCGTGTTTGCCCGACCATCCATTACCTTCGAAGATCAAGGTCAGACTATTGACTCAAGTTCGAGCTTCAGCCGCATGGAGGCTTCAAAGCTCAAGTTGATTCGGATCTGGAGATGCAAATTCACCACTTCCACTTCAGTCTCCAACGACACTCCTCGATTCTTCTCCATTGAAGCCTCTTTGTTCTTCCTTGCATAGCATTCAAGAAGAATGAGGTTTTTCCGATCGATTTCCCCGCACTTGACCCGCATCCACCCTCCTCCCCGACCCCTCCCCTCCCTCAATCGCGAGTTCTGTTCGGCCTCGCCGGAGCAGTAGAGGCGGTCCCTTTCCTCCGACCGCGTCTCCGCCCTCGTCGACGAGATCTCCGCCCTCACGCTCCTCGAGGTCTCCGACCTCACCGAGGAGCTGCGTAAGAAGATGGGCGTCGAGGACATGCTGGCCATGGCGGTCATGATGTCCGGGATGGGGCTCGCGGTGTGAGGACGCGGGAGGCCGGGAGCTGGAGCCGCCGCGGCGGACGAGAAGAAGGCAGAGAAGACGACGTTCGACCTGAAGCTGGTGGCGAACGCCCCGAGCTGTTGAAGAAGGGCATGCCGAAGGAATGCGAAGTGCTGGAGAAGACCATGAACAGTGTAATTTTTTTGTTTTTTGTTTTTATTTTTTCCAATGTGGCGCTAATATGTCACTAAAAATGCCCACGTCATCAATTCAACGGCGATTTTAGACGGTGGGGTAAATGTGTCACAAGATGGATAGTTTAGGGTTTTTTGTGTCGCAAAAAAAAATTCAGGGTAAATGTGTCACGAGGCGCATAGTTTGGGGTTTTTGGTGGTTTTTTCCCAAAAAAATAATTGAACACACACAAAGAAGAGAACTCTGGTGCTCAATTAGCTTCAACCAACCAAATATGGTACAGGAGGCAAGCACAGTAGTAGTAAGCATCCAAATTTTATATATTCGCAACATTACTGTTTCATTACTAGCACCAATGTTCTGGTTAATTGGGATACTTATCCAGAGATTAAAAAAAAAAAAAACTTAAATTAGTTTCACACCTCATGGAAGGGAGGATGAATTTCACATTCAGGTAATATCATTTCCCTCAACATTGCTAACATCCCACCCTCTTTTTTCATTTATTAGTAAGTTAGCTTTTCATTTCTACTACAATAATGGGGTAGATTCCATTGCAAACCCACATCAACTAGAACAAAACAATCCCTCATGAAAGCAAAAGCATCGGTATAAGCCCAGCAAAATAGCAGCACGAAACTGCAAATAATAAAACAACAAGGACAGCATTCAGCTATACAACTAAAGCAGCACTCATTTGCAGTTAATAGTGCTCATCGAAATGGATACTCCAATTTAGAGAAGTATAGCGTTAGAACTACAACCCTAGCACTAATCTTGATCCAGGCAAACTCAACATCCCAATTCCCAGGATTTATATTAAGGCACAAGAAAAGTACCGTTGTCCAGATATGAGCAGAGAAGCACATACAAAGGAAATGTATACAAGAATCCTTCTCTTGACTGCATAAGTTACATAATATCAGGGCAGAAGCTGAAGTCCATCTCAAGATCCTATAAGAAGTTGGCAGCATTTTTAAAATGGCTAACCGAGCTATGAAACCAAATCTAGGAAAATCTGAATAGAATCAAATTAATCATCGTCAATCCACATTTGGTCCTCTATCCCTAACAACTTCCAAAGAAGTAGAAGAATTCAATACAGCAGCAGAAGAAGTAGCGCAAAGAACTTTGTCATCCACTGAAGAGTTTGGGAAAATAGTTCCACAGAGGGCAGCTTGAGCAGTCACCAACGCATCTGATCTGGCATGAGGGCTGTGCCAATCAGAGTTTAAGATAACATCTGAAACCATACAGTAATAGGTAGGATCTTTAAGACAACCCTTCAAGTACTGCTGCAGGGTATTTCCTCCCTTTTGCTGGTCTTTTCCGTTGTTACCCTTTTGAGGCCATGCTTCATTCTTTGTGGCTTGGTTCTTGACGATCTTCGCCGCCCTCGCTGTCGTCCCCCTTATCTCCACCTTACGCATTCCTGTGGCATTGATCTTGGTCTCTAAACCGGTTTTGGCAGCCTTCGTCTTGGCCTTGTTCTCTAAATGGGTTTTGACAATATTGCGTGTGCTCCGTCCAGCACCGACTTCACCCCTCATCTTGACTTTGGTCTCTAAATTGATTTTCACATCACTGTGTGTAAAACTACAACCCTAGCACTCATCTTGATCCAGACAAACTCAACATCCCAATTCCCAGGATTTATATCAATAAGGCATAAGAAAAGTACCCTTGTCCAGATATGAGCAATCACATATAAAGAAGAGATGTACACAAGAATCCTTCCCATGACTGCATAAGTTACATAATAGCAGGGAAGAAGCTGAAGTCCATCTCAAGATCCTATAAGAAGTTGGCGGCATTTTTAAAATGGCTAACCGAGATATGAAACCAAATCTGGGAAAATCTGAATAGAACCAAATTAATCGTCGCCAATCCACTTTTGGTCCTCTATCCCTAACAACTTCCAAAGAAGTAGAAGAATTCAATACAGCAGCAGAAGAAGTAGCGCAAAGAACTTTGTCATCCACTGAAGAGTTTGGGAAAATAGTTCCACAGAGGGCAGCTTGAGTAGCCACCAACGCATCTGATGTGGCATGAGGGCAGTGTGATGTGGCATGAGGGCAGTGCCAATCAGAGTTTAAGATAACATCTGAAACCTTACAGTAATAGGTAGAGTGCAGTCACATTAAACTCACCAATAATAGCCAAAAGACTTTCATGAGGATGCCAATTACCTACCCAAAAATATGTGTATTTCGCATGTCCAACTGACATTTTTAAATGGCAGGTTTAAGGTGAGATATGACCTTCAAAAGCTTTCTTCGAGCAAAAGTGCAGTCAATAAGGCTGAAACAGACAATATGCTCCTCCTTGTCAAAGGAAAGTGATAAGTCCAGGTTATCCAAAGAGAGTCAGCCCTCAATAATCTTCACAAGCATCTCCTAAATTCCAAATACAATATATTGTTCCACGCAAATCCAGCTTATGAAGTCCAAGCCCTCCCTCCTGCTTAGGAAGGCATACGAAGTCGCAACTACCTCTAGAGCCACCATGAGGCTAGACCATCCCGACGAGCATCCTGCTCACCTCACCCGAGAAAAAATCAACATTCCCTCACTGCTCTAACATATTTCTTAGGCCGAAAAAAAAAGATTAGGCACCAAATATTCACCAAACTGTGAAAAAAGGGAGTTTATTAGCTGAGGTCTCCCAGCATAGGAGAGTGTTCCGGCTGTCCAGCTAAAATCCAATTCAGTCACTTCATTCAGCTTGAAACTTCACATTCGCTTGACAGTACTCAAAACTTATGTCCAACGGATCCGGAACCATAAAAGGAGGGCACTTCAACATAACACAACCTTCAGAGCTCAATGGGCTTCAATCAAAAGGCGAGCAAAAGCAGAAGGGTGTTCCAAAAAAAAAAAAAAAAAACGAAGAAACAGCGTACAGAAGTTGAAGGGAAAAAAGGGGACCTTCAAGTGAACCAGCGAGGCTAAGGACGCCTTCGGCGACGGAGATGACTTCAGCGCCGACGCCGACGCCGACGCCGGGAAGAGGAGTGATGGAGTAGCTTGCCTGATCCTGCCCACTCTGGGAGGGCATTGCTTGGACTGGCAACGTGGGACTCCGAGGGATTTGACATTAAGTTGCAGAGGAGCAACGGAGAGAGAGAGAGTGAAGCACTGCTTGGGGCCTCCAAGAATAAGAAATCGGGAAACCTCTTCAATAGTCATAAATAACACGTGGAACACGCGCATAAAAAGAGAGAGAAGATTTTGGCCTTCGTGTTCTCCAAGTTTCCTATATAACTAAAGCAACGGTCTCCTCTGGCCCTTGTGAAAATTGAAAATCTTTCTCCCTCAATTTTCTGTCCGCATCTCTTCTTCTTCTTCTTCTTCTTCTTCTTCTTCGTCTTCGTCGTTCTCGATCGTCAGGAACCCTAGAAACGAAAGAAAAGCCAACGTCTTCGAGTTTCTCCCCGCCGTCTTCACCGATGCCAAGTTCTTTGCCTCCCACGTGAACAACCTCGTCAAGGGTATCATCGAGGGCCAGACCCACGTCTTTTGACACCCCCATGACCATCGAGCTCCTCGAGGAGCTTTTGGAGGTCTTGGAGAAGGTCAGTTGGAGCTCTTTTTTCTTTTTTTTTTTTGGTCTGTAGTGTAATTTGTCGTGACCAAATTTCCATATAAACAGGTATATGCGGCCACAATCAAGGCCAAGATCAAGAGTAAACTCCGTGCCGGACAGACAACACCCAATGCTGTGAAAACCAATTTAGAGACCAAAGCCAAGATGAGGGGTGAAGTCGACGCTGGACGGAGCAAACGCAATACTGTCAAAACCCATTTAGAGAACGAGATCAAGATGAAGGCTGCCAAAACCGGTTTAGAGACCAAGATCAATGCAACGGGAATGCGTAAGGTGGAGATAAAGGGGACGACCGCGAGGGCGGCAAAGATCTTCAAGAACCAAGCCCGCAAAGAATGAAGCATGGCCTCAAAAGGGTAACAACGGAAAAGACCAGCAAAAGGGAGGAAATACCCCGCAGCACTACTTGAAGGGTTGTCTTAAAGAAGCGAAGCTGCCTTCCACGGGACAAAAGAAGACTGTCAGGTTCAACTTGCCTGAGGATGATTTTGGGAGCAGGTGAGGATGATTTTCATGATGAAAAGAGGTAATTCAGTAGCTGGCCATAGGCATCTCTTGGAATCCAAATTCAACAGCTAAGAGACAGCACACAAAACCCTGAAGAAATCATTCCCATGGGGATAAAGAATCAGAATATCAATAAGAATGAAAGTAAAGTGGAAAATGGAGGGAGAAGATCAAAGTAATACTATGGTTTAGCAGTAAATCTCAAAATTCAAGTCTGGCATCGCTTTTAAGAATTAAATTAATCACGAGAACACTTAATTGTTAGACTATGGGGGACTATCATCAAGCAGTAGCAATACTTCCGCTTCCTGATATTTATGGAATTGTAGTCTTTTAATATCAGCAATCTTTAACAAAATCAATTACTACTCTTAAAATAAAAGGAGTTGGAATATTTGTTCTGTTTCCACACTTTTTATGGACGTAAGGATGAACTTTGGTTGAACAGTTTTTTAACTGGGCATTCGACAATGCTGATTTGACCAATTTCACCGAGCAACAAGCTCTTACACTGATAGAGGTCTACACTACAATGGGACCGAGACTACATGAGACTTAGCATACAAGTAGCATACAAAAAAATAATTGAACACACACAAAGAAGAGAACTCTGATGCTCAATTAGCTTCAACCAACCAAATATGGTACAAGAGGCAAGCACAGTAGTAGTAAGCATCCCAATTTTTTATATTCGCAACATTACTGTTTCATTACTAGCACCAATGTTCTGGTTAATTGGGATACGTATCCAGAGATTAAAAAAAAAAAAACTTAAATTAGTTTCACACCTCATGGAAGGGAGGATGAATTTCACATTCAGGGAATATCATTTCCCTCGACATTGCTAACATCCCACCCTCTTTTTTCATTTATTAGTAAGTTAGCCTTTCATTTCAACTACAATAATGGGGTAGATTCCATTGCAAACCCACATCAACAAGAACTAAACAATCCCTCATGAAAGCAAAAGCATCGGTATAAGCCCTGCAAAATAGCAGCACTAAGCTGCAAAACATAAAACAACAACAAGCACAGCATTCAGCTATACAACTAAAGCAGCACTCATCTGCACTTAATAGTGCTCATCGAAATGGATATTCCAATTCAGAGAAGTACAGCGTTAGAACTACAACCCTAGGTCCCTAGCACTCATCCTGATCCAGGCAAACTGAACATCCCAATTCCCAGGATTTATATCAATAAGGCATAAGAAAAGTACCCTTGTCCAGATATGAGCAATCACATACAAAGAAGAGATGTACACAAGAATCCTTCGCTTGTCTACATAAGTTACATAATAGCAGGGCAGAAGTTGAAGTCTATCTCAAGATCCTATAAGAAGTTGGCGGCATTTTTAAAATGGCAAACCGAGATATGAAACCAACAGGAAAATCTGAATAGAACCAAATTAAAACTCACCAATCCACTTTTGGTCCCTCTATCCCTAACAACTTTCAAAGAAGTAGAAGAATTCAATACAGCAGTAGAAGAAGTAGCACAAAGAACTTTGTCATCCACTGAAGAGTTTGGGAAAATAGTTCCACAGAGTGCATCTTGAGTAGCCACCAACGCATCTGATGTTGCATGAGGGCAGTGCCAATCAGAGTTTAAGATAACATCTGAAAACTTACAGTAATAGGTAGAGTGCAGTCAAATTTCTTAGGAGGAAAAAAAAGGGAGTTTATTAGCTGAGGTCTCCCAGCATAGGAGAGTTTTCCGGCTGTCCAGCTAAAATCCAATTTAGTCACTCCATTCAGCTTGAACTTCACATTCACTCAGAACTCATGTCCAGCGGATCCGGAACCATAAAAGGAGGGAACTTCAACATAATACAACCTTCAGAGCTCAATGGGCTTCAATCAAACGGCGAGCAAAAACAAAAGGGTGTTCCAAAAAAAAAAAAAAACCGAAGAAACAGCGTACAGAAGTCGAAGGGAAAAAAGGCGACCTTCAAGTGAACCAGCGAGGCTAAGGACGCCTTTGGCGACGGAGATGACTTCGGTGCCGATGCCAACGCCGGGAAGAAGAGTGATGGAGTAGCTTGCCTGATCCTGCCCACTCTAGGTGGGCATTGCTTGGACTGGCAACGTGGGACTCCGAGGGATTTGCCATTAAGTTGCAGAGGAGCCACGGAGAGAGAGAGAGAGAGTAAAGCAGAAATATAGGTTTGACTGGGAAAACCTCTTCAATCGTGACTTACTTTCAATCTGATCCGTTCATTCTAAAGAACGGTTCAGATTGCGACACGTCATGTGGGGAGGCCTTCGTATTCTCCAAGTTTCCAAGTTTCCTATATAACTAAAGCAACGGTCTCCCCTGCCCTAGTGAAAATCGAAAATCTTTCTGCCTCAATTCTCTGTCCGTGTCTCTTCTTCTTCTTCGTCTCTGCTTCTTCGTCTTCGTCGTTCTCGATCGTCAGAAACCGTAGAAACGAAAGAAAAGCCATCGTCTTCGAGTTTCTCCCCACCGTCTTCACCGATGCCAAGTTCTTTGCCTCCCACGTCAACGACCTCGTCAAGGGTATCATCGAGGGCCAGACCCACGTCTTTTGACGCCCCATTGACCATCGAGTTCATCGAGGAGCTCTTGGAGGTCTTGGAGAAGGTCAGTTGGAGCTCTTTTTTCTTTTTCTTTTTTTGGTCTGTAGTGTAATTTGTCGTGACCAAATTTCCATATAAACAGGTATATGCGGCCAAAATCAAGGCCAAGAACAAGAGTAAACTCCGTGCCGGACAGGCAACACCCAATGCTGTGAAAACAAATTTAGAGACCAAAGCCAAGAAGATGGGTGAAGTTGACGCCGGACGGAGCAAACGCAATTCTGTCAAAACCCATTTAGAGAACGGGGCCAAGATGAAGGCCGCCAAAACTGGTTTAGAGATCAAGATCAATGCCACGGGAATGCGTAAGGCGGAGATAAAGGGGACGACCGTGAGAGCGGCGAAGATCTCCAAGAACCAAGCCCCAAAGAATGAAGCACGGCCTCAAAAGGGTAACAACGGAAAAGACGAGCAAAAGGAGCAAAAGGGAAGAAATACCCCGCAGCAGTACTTGAAGGGCTGTCTTAAAGATCCGAAGCTGCCTTCCACGGGACAAAAGAAGACTGTCCGGTTCAACTTGCCTGAGGATGATTTTGGGAGCAGGTGAGGATGATTTTCATGATGAAAAGAGGATTAAGCGTAGGCCTTTTTTAGTCTTCGCTTAACTGAAAAGAGTTGCCTTTTCTTCACTGTAGGTGCAAACTGCCTGGGGAGAGAGCTCAAACACTAACGATGGGGCTCAAATTTTGAAGAACAAACAATTCCTGTGAAGCATTTTTTCTTGAAATTTTGAAGATTCTCGATCTTTTTTCCAATAGCTTCAGGCAAGGAATTCTGTATCTTGCGGAAGACCAGAAGCATGGAATTGTCTAGATTTGCCTCACGGTTAATGTGGGCTGCTTTATTGATACAAGAGTTAGAGAATGGAAACTTTGGGATTGGCAGTTGATTTAGAAAGTAGTTCTGGCTGTGGGGTCTCTGCTGCATTTTTTTTTAGGAGATGCCACTCTTATTGAAATGACAACCAAACAATTTGGTTTACTAATGTGAATATGGTGATATTTTTTCTTTCTATTCTTTGGTCGGGTATGTGGTGGTACTTTAGAGAAGTGGATGCATGGCATGTGGTGGTGGCTTTGCATAACAGTCCATACAAGCCCATCAAATTATTTCGTGAATCAAATTTGGTAGACTGTCTTAGTATACCACTACTATATCATATATAATAGCGAAACTTGTATCCTCCTACTCCTGTTTTTTTGAGTTTTACTCTATCATCTTACTCTCTGCAATCTCATGTTCATTCATCTTGTATGCCTAGTGGAGATTTGACGATATACCAAAGGAACGAGAATCTCATATTGCCTGTCATTTCAAATTAGTCTACATGTTTGACCACCAAAAAAAAAAAAAAAAAATCAGCCCACAAGGTTTCTGCATCACAATTTGACAACGATCGTCAATGCATGAATGAATACTCCTCGTGATCTGAATGATACCAACTTCACCACGAAATAGTAAACTGTTCTGAAGTAAGTGCCCAATTTCCGGCAACCAAGTAGATCTCCGATCTCCTGATGATATCTAGCCCGTCTTTCAAAGCGACAACTCGTTCTCTCGTCACAATCTTCTGATCTTCGTAATTAGGACACCTCTCCTACTTGTATTGTCGCTGGAACTTCATATTCGACCAGACTTCGGTACCTCTTCACCCATTTGTTTGCATCCTACCAATGTCTGCATAGTGAGACAAGACTAGTCAACTAATCGTCACTCCAGTAAACAATGCTTGCATATCATCTATTGTACAGCAGGCAGAGAGCATACGGGAAAGGCACATCAATCAAATTTAATAGCCGTTACCCAAGTTATGTGCCGATCCCATAATCTGCTACAATCTTTTCAACCAGACAGTAGAAAAAAGGTCGAGAACTTTCGTAAGTTAATTCAATATGTAGCTATCCACCAGGTATCTAGCCGAACCGACTCTTTCCACTCAAGCAAGAAAATAAGGCCCCTCAGATCTAGTATTGCTTATTTGGAGGACATGAGAGCGAGCTTATTGCATCCATTCTCCCAGTTTCAGTCAGTGTTCGTTTCTCCTCTAGTTTGCGTGCCATGGATTCTGTTGACAACTTGAAAGTATTCACCAAGTATAAAATCAATCAAGATTGAAAGCAATGAATTTTCAAGTAAGTCGCCATGAGAGAAACAACTTGCATACTGCAGAAATGAAAGAAATGCACGTACATTTCCCTCAGAATATATGTAACCAGTCCGGAAGCCTCTATTAAGAGTATCAAGCACAGCAGCTTCTATTCGCTCTGCTGCATTTTTATCCCCTAATCCATACTTCAAAAGCATAGCAGCGCTTAACACGGTCGCTAACGGGTTTGCCTTATCCTGTACAACGTAGAGAAATAAATAAGTACATTCTAATCTCTTTTGCATTGCAAAACATTTTCATACTTTCAAGCTTAACCTGTCCAGCAATATCTGGAGCAGACCCGTGAACAGGTTCAAAAAGTTCAGGCCCCTGTGTAACAAAAATAAAGTTTTGAACTTAAAAAGTCAGTCCAGAAGTATACTTATGAACGAAAAGTGGTAACTGAAAACAATCAACAGGCTTCTTACCTTCTCGGCAAGACTTGCTGACGGAAGCATCCCAATACTTCAGCAATCATTGAAGCCTCATCAGACAATATATCACCAAATATATTGTTTGTTACAATTGTATCAAACTGCATAATTCATGACTTATTATGATTACTGGTCTCGCAATTGGTGTCTTCTAATGAAGAGAAGAAGTAATGTTCATGAAAAGCATACCAGCTTTGGTTTGCGAACGAGCTGCATCGCAGCATTGTCTACATATATATGGGTTAGTTCAACATCAGGGTATTTGAGGGCAATCGCTGTGACTCTTCTCCGCCAAAGCATTGATGCCTAACCACTCAAATGAAAGAATGGGTTCAAACTACACTTCCAATTTTATGCATAATAACCTAGTAAATGACCTAACAGAGGAAACTATTGGGGCACTATTTAGTATGCTTGTGACAGTCAACATCTGGCCTATCAAAAAGGAAGAAAAGAGAAAAGGAAAGGAAGAGAGAAAAAAGGAAAACAAACACAGAGAGAGAGAGAGAGAGAGAGAGAGCTTGACTTTTAGAGACAAATTGTGTTTCCTCTTTCGAGGTTATATGAAATTCTCAAATTCCCTTGCGTCTAGAGTTCCACAACTTAGACAAAAATTGACATTGAAGCAATAATTATCTATGTATTGGATTTGCACCTTGCAGATAGGTTACTATCTCAAAAGCATGAAACTTCACAACTGGACAACATCAAGTAATCTTCCTAAATGATTGAATCGATAAATAATCTTCAAGACTTCCAAGTCCCTTAATTTCAAGTATAGAAATGCCAGCATTCGTGCAAGAATATAAAACTATCCTTGCAAAGAGCTCAAGAAAGTTTCCTACCTCCAATACGTTAGCCTTTTCAACGGAGCAAAGCTTTCCGTGCCTCTTTCGGGCAGTCTCAAAAGCAACTCGAGCAACGCGATCAATCTGCCATGAAAATATGTTGGTTAAGTTATCATGTTTATCAAATATCTGGAACATGAAAAGAGCGAGTAATAATATCTCGAACGAAGTCTAAGTGAGGAATGGAGGAAAAGGGAAGCATGCCAGTGAAACATTTGGAAGAGGAAAAATAATAATAAGCCAAGGTTAAATTTAGAAGAGCCTTCCATGTCACAATTCTGCCACATCTACACTATTAAAGATCTATATCTACCAGTATCCACAAGAACAGTCTGCCCGAGAAAAAAACAATGCCCAATAAGTTCACATACAATGAAGAAGTGGCAAAATATGCTAACCAAGATTCTATAAACAAAGAAGATGACACATTGAAGATTGATGGAGGAAGGAGAATTTCAATGCCTATCCACAATAAAGCTAATGATTGGTACAATGAATATATGGGAGGAGTAACGGCTTATAGGTTGAGGAAAAGAGGCCCTAATCAAGTAGAAAATGATTTGATCCAGAGAAGTACAGCGTTAAAACTACAACCCTGGCACTCATCTTGATCCAGGCAAACTCAACATCCCAATTCCCAGGATTTATATCAATAAGGCATAAGAAAAGAACCCTTGTCCAGATATGAGCAATCACATATAAAGAAGAGATGTACACAAGAATCCTTCCCTTGACTGCATAAGTTACATAATAGCAGGGCAGAAGCTGAAGTCCATCTCAAGATCCTATAAGAAGTCGGCAACCTTTTTAAAATAGCTAACCGAGATATGAAACCAAATCTAGGAAAATCTGAATAGAACCAAATTAATTGTTGTCAATCCACATTTGGTCCTCTATCCCTAACAACTTCCAAAGAAGTAGAACAATTCAATACAGCAGCAGATGAAGTAGCGCAAAGAACCATGTGATCCACCGAAGCGTTTGGGAAAATAGTTCCACAGAGCGCAGCTTGAGTAGCCACCAACGCATCTGATCTGGCATGAGGGCAGTGCCAATCAGAGTTTAAGATAACATCTGAAACCTTACAGTAATAGGTAGAGTGCAGTCATAATAAACTCACCTATAATAGCCAAAAGACTTTCTTGAGGATGCCAATTACCTACCCAAAAATATGTGTATTTCGCATGTCCTATTGACATTTTTAAATGGCAGGTTTAAGGTGAGATATGACCTTCAAAAGCTTTCTTCGAGCAAAAGTGCAGTCAACAAGGCTGAAACAGACAATATGCTCCTCCTTGTCAAAGGATAGTGATAAGTCCAGGCTATCCAAAGAGAGTCAGCCCTCAATAATCTTCACAAGCATCTCCTAAATTCCAAATACAATATATTGTTCCACGCAAATCCAGCTTATGAAGTCCAAGCCCTCCCTCCTGCTTAGGAAGGCATACGAAGTCGCAACTACCTCTAGAGCCACCATGAGGCTAGACCATCCTGACGAGCATCCCGCTCACCTCTCCCGACAAAAAATCAACATTCCCGCACTGCCCTAACAAATTTCTTAGGCGGAAAAAAAAAGGGAGTTTATTAGCTGAGGTCTCCCAGCATAGGAGAGTTTTCCGGCTGTCCAGCTAAAATCCAATTCAGTCACTCCATTCAGCTGGAACTTCACATTCACTCAGAACTCATGTCCAGCGGATCCGGAACCATAAAAGGAGGGAACTTCAACATAATACAACCTTCAGAGCTCAATGGGCTTCAATCAAACGGCGAGCAAAAACAAAAGGGTGTTCCAAAAAAAAAAAAAACCGAAGAAACAGCGTACAGAAGTCGAAGGGAAAAAAGGCGACCTTCAAGTGAACCAGCGAGGCTAAGGACGCCTTTGGCGACGGAGATGATTTCCGTGCCGATGCCAACGCCGGGAAGAAGAGTGATGGAGCAGCTTGCCTGATCCTGCCCACTCTAGGTGGGCATTGCTTGGACTGGCAACGTGGGACTCCGAGGGATTTGACATTAAGTTGCGGAGGAGCAACGGAGAGAGAGAGTAAAGCACTGCTTGGGGCCTCCGAGAAAATATTGGGTGCTCCTAGAGTGCCAGCGCATCTCTAAGGAGCACCATAGAAAATTCGACATCTGTCAGCGGAGGCCCACTATTCAGAGAGAAGATTTGGGCCTTCGTATTCTCCAAGTTTCCAAGTTTCCTATATAACCAAAGCAACGGTCTCCTATGGCCGTTGTGAAAATCGAAAATCTTTCTCCCTCAATTCTCTGTCCGCATCTCTTCTTCGTCTTCGTCGTTCTCGATCGTTAGAAACCGTAGAAACGAAAGAAAAGCCATCGTCTTCGAGTTTCTCCCCACCGTCTTCACCGATGCCAAGTTCTTTGCCTCCCACGTCAACGACCTCGTCAAGGGTATCATCGAGGGCCAGACCCACGTCTTTTGACGCCCCATTGACCATCGAGTTCATCGAGGAGCTCTTGGAGGTCTTGGAGAAGGTCAGTTGGAGCTCTTTTTTCTTTTTCTTTTTTTGGTCTGTAGTGTAATTTGTCGTGACCAAATTTCCATATAAACAGGTATATGCGGCCAAAATCAAGGCCAAGAACAAGAGTAAACTCCGTGCCGGACAGGCAACACCCAATGCTGTGAAAACAAATTTAGAGACCAAAGCCAAGAAGATGGGTGAAGTTGACGCCGGACGGAGCAAACGCAATTCTGTCAAAACCCATTTAGAGAACGGGGCCAAGATGAAGGCCGCCAAAACTGGTTTAGAGACCAAAATCAATGCCACGGGAATGCGTAAGGCGGAGATAAAGGGGACGACCGTGAGAGCGGCGAAGATCTCCAAGAACCAAGCCCCAAAGAATGAAGCACGGCCTCAAAAGGGTAACAACGGAAAAGACGAGCAAAAGGAAAGAAATACCCCGCAGCAGTACTTGAAGGGCTGTCTTAAAGATCCGAAGCTGCCTTCCACGGGACAAAAGAAGACTGTCCGGTTCAACTTGCCTGAGGATGATTTTGGGAGCAGGTGAGGATGATTTTCATGATGAAAAGAGGATTAAGCGTAGGCCTTTTTTAGTCTTCGCATAACTGAAAAGAGTTGCCTTTTCTTCACTGTAGGTGCAAACTGCCTGGGGAGAGAGCTCAAACACTAACGATGGGGCTCAAATTTTGAAGAACAAACAATTTCCTGTGAAGAATTTTTTCTTGAAATTTTGAAGATTCTCGATCTTTTTTCCAATAGCTTCAGGCAAGGAATTCTGTATCTTGCGGAAGACCAGAAGCATGGAATTGTCTAGATTTGCCTCACGGTTAATGTGGGCTGCTTTATTGATACAAGAGTTAGAGAATAGAAACTTTGGGATGGGCAGTTGATTTAGAAAGTAGTTCTGGCTGTGGGGTCTCTGCTGCATTTTTTTTTTTAGGAGATGCCACTCTTATTGAAATGACAACCAAACAATTTGGTTTACTAATGTGAATATGGTGATATTTTTTCTTTCTATTCTTTGGTCGGGTATGTGGTGGTACTTTAGAGAAGTGGATGCATGGCATGTGGTGGTGGCTTTGCATAACAGTCCATACAAGCCCATCAAATTATTTCGTGAATCAAATTTGGTAGACTGTCTTAGTATACCACTACTATATCATATATAATAGCGAAACTTGTATCCTCCTACTCCTGTCTTTTTGAGTTTTACTCTATCATCTTACTCTCTGCGATCTCATGTTCATTCATCTTGTTTGCCCAGTGGAGATTTGACGATATACAGAAGGAACTAGAATCTCATATTGCCTGTCATTTCAAATTAGTCTACATGTTTGACCACCAAAAAAAAAATCAGTCTACAAGGTTTCTGCATCACAATTTGACAAAGATCGTCAATGCATGAATGAATACTACTCGTGATCTGAATGATACCAACGCCACCATGAAATGGTAAACACTGTTCTGATATAAGTGCTCGATTTCCGGCAACCAAGTAGGTCTCTGGATGATATCTAGCTGGTCTTTCAAAGCGGCAACTCATTCTCTCGTTACAATCTTCTGATCTTCATAATTAGGACACTCTCCTACTTATATTGTCGCTGGAACTTCACATTCGACCAGACTTCATTACCTCTTCACCCATTTGTTTGCATCCTACCAATGTCTGCATAGTGAGACAAGACTAGTCAACTAATCGTCACTCCAGTAAACAATGCTTGCATATCATCTATTGTCCCGCAGGCAGAGAGCATACGGTAAAGGCACATCAATCAAATTTAATAGCCGTCCGATCCCATAATCTGCTACAATCTTTTCAACCAGACAGTAGAAAAAAGGTCGAGAACTTTCGTAAGTTAATTCAATATGTAGCTATTCACCAAGTATCTAGCCGAACCGACTCTTTCCACTCAAGCAAGAAAATATGGCCCCTCAGATCTAGTGTTGCTTATTTGGAGGACATGAGAGCGAGCTTATTGCATCCATTCTCCCAGTTTCAGTCAGTGTTCGTTTCTCTTCCAGTTTGCGTGCCATGGATTCAGTTGACAACTTGAAAGTATTCACCAAGTATAAAATCAATCAAGAATGTAAGCAATGAATTTTCAAGTAAGTCGCCATGAGAGAAACAACTTGCATACTGCGGAAATGAAAGAAATGCACATACATTTCCCTCAGAATATATGTCACCAGTCCGGAAGCTTCTAGTAAGAGTATCAAGCACAGCAGCTTCTATTCGCTCTGCTGCATTTTTCTCCCCTAATCCATACTTCAAAAGCATAGCAGCGCTTAACACGGTCGCTAACGGGTTTGCCTTATCCTGTACGACGTAGAGAAATAAATAAGTACATTCTAATCTCTTTTGCATTGCAAAACATTTTCATTCTTTCAAGCCTAACCTGCCCAGCAATATCTGGAGCAGACCCGTGAATAGGTACAAAAAGTTCAGGCTCCTGTGTAACAAAAATAAAGTTTTGAACTCAAAATGTCAGTCCAGAAGTATACTTATGAACGGAAAGTGGGAACTGAAAACAATCAACAGGCTTCTTACCTTCTCGCCAAGACTTGCTGATGGAAGCATCCCAACACTTCCAGTAATCATTGAAGCCTCATCTGACAATATATCACCAAATATATTGTTTGTTACAATTGTATCAAACTGCATAATTCATGACTTATTATGATTACTGGTCTCGCAATTGGTGTCTTCTAATGAAGAGAAGAAGTAATGTTCATGAAAAGCATACCTGCTTTGGTTTATGAACGATGCTGCATTGTCTACATACATATGGGTTAGTTCAACATCAGGGTATGCGACTCTTCTCCGCCGTGACTCTTTGTTGACACCTGATTTTTTACCATTTATTATTGTGATTTTTATTCTTTAAAATTAATTAAAAATATCAAAAAAGGTCATAAAATCACAAAATCAACTTTGGAAGCCTTGGTTTAGCCTTATGAACCAATTTTGAACAAAAAATATTTTTCGGTATTTTTAATATTTTTCGAGTTTATTTAATTATAAAAATACCCAAAAAATCAGAAAAATACCATTCGCGGTCAGAAAAATACCCAAAAATATTCCATAATTTTGTTTTAATTTCCTCTTCAAGTGTGTCACTTTAAATCTCAAAAATTCGGCTCGGGTCACTATGTTCCTTCACAAACATAAACCCGAACCGAGCCTAAAAAAAAAAAATCCTTTTCGAGTCTTTTAGTTTTCAATTCTCACTTTTTATAAGCTATGACATTGGATTCTAAAGTCTTAAAGTGCAATTAGGTCAATTTGCCTTCCAATTTAATCAATTTTTACCAAAAGGGCTTAATTGCACATTTTTTTTTCAATTAGTCCCCGGTTTCACGGATGTATACGTATGCTCTACGTATTTATACGTCATACGTATTTATACGTTATGCATATTTGTACTGTTTGGTAACCTCTTTAACTCTTGTAATAATAATAATGGTTATTATTTTTAACACCTTTGTTAGTGCCCTTTTTTTTTAGCATTTTTGTATTGTGAGTGCTATTGTTAGTGTTATTTTTAAATAGCATTTTTGTATTATAAATTGTGAGTGCTATTGTTAGTGCTATTTTTAAATGACATTTATTTATCATAAATTGTGAGTGCTATTGTTAGTGCTATTTTTAAATGGCATTTATTTATCATAAATTGTGAGTGCTATTATTAGATAGAATTTATAATTGTTAGTGCTATTTTTAAATAGCATTTTTGTATTATAAATTGTGAGTGCTATTGTTAGTGCTATTTTTAAATGTCATTTATTTGTGAGTGCTATTTTTAGATAGAATTTATAATTGTTAGTGCTATTTTTAAATACAATTTATTGGAAGGTATTTTTGGCTATAAAAGGATGGCAAGAGTTTTGAGGTTGGAAAGGGAGAGACATTTTGTAGAGTGTGCAAATTTTTGAGAGCTTAGAGAGAAGAACACAAACACTCTCTATATTCTCATAATCTTGAGTGAGCAAAATATACTAAGTTCGGAATATTGATTCCGCATATCGCTAGCACAATTGTTGTGGAGTTATTAGTCGTCTCCCCGTTCGTCAATTGGTGGTGCGTCCGAACTAGATGCCTAACACTTGTGGAGGCTGAGATCGAAGAACATCGAACCGACACCTCCGTTCAAGCACGCTACGAGAGGTAATCTATTTACTCCCTTTGAGGCTTTGTGATTTTTTTTCGATTGAAATGCACGAAGTACGCCTTTGGAGATACATGTATGGGTTGTTATTTATTTCCGCTACGTGTTACGTGGATCCCAACAGTGGTATCAGAGCCAATCCTTAGGAGTTTTCGTGCATTTAATTGATTTTTGCAATTTTTGCAATACTATGGCCAATATGTATTAACGAATTGTTCGTCTTACATGGCTAATGGAGGTTGATTGTTTTATATGATAAATTAATCAACGTAGCAAAAATTGAGACTAAATCAATTTTGAATCGAAAATTTATGGCTATCTTATTTTACGTAAAAATTCTGAATATGATTCAACGTAGAATTTTTATTGTGCCTTCCTAAGTTTTAAATTGTGAATTTATTACTTACGTGGGAGGGTGGTGATCATGGAAAAATCCCTAATCGATGTGATTGATGTATATATGAATGTATGATGATTATTTATATATTTGGGGTTGTAATTATTAAATGGATGCTGCGTACTCCTTTTATTTTTCATGTAATCTTTATTTTTAGCATAGTCAATTGTTGATGTAAATGCTACGAGGATTACGTGGGGGAGCCTTTTAAGTCGGCGAGCTCTTTAGGGCCCAATTCTTGAAGAGTTCAAGAAACCAAGAAGAAGCGAAGAGCGGCTCTCCGTTATTAAAATATTAAAATGATTAAATGTGGTCTCATTGGCTCGAGACCCATTAAATCATAATTCCATGATCACCACGTAGGATAGATGTTTATGTGATTGACATCTATTTATTTATTATGATTACGTGAGCATGTTAAACTGGTTAATGTGCAAAGTCAGACTTACCTCACCCAAAATTGCGCCTGCATGAAATCCTAGTTAGAAAAATCACTCGCGTTAGGTACCGAAAGGGCGTTGGTAACGACACCAGCGTAACCAAGTCCCCGAACCCAAAATATCTGGTTCCGTAGAACTGATCGATCTCTCCCAATCGGTTGGTAAGGTTTCCGGTCTACCCTCCGAGAAAGACCGGTGGCGACTCCAAATTCATGCACAAGTTGCACATGCCACCACGACCACACTAAGGTCGAAATCGATCGGCTCTTATCGCCGAATCCTTTTGAAAAATACTCCCGCCGCGATTTGGTATGGGCTTGGGAGGGCCCGCGCCGATCCAAAGCCCGCGATCCGCACCCTTGTGCGGGGGAAGGCCCGCGATCGGTAATCCATTAGCCGCGTCCTCTTTCGGACGGGTCGCGACAGCTGGCGACTCCGCTGGGGACTTTGCTCTAGAACCTATGGTTCTAGACCCTAAGTGGACTTAGGCCGTAATTAAAACGTTGAGTGATTTTTCTAACCCTGCAGGCGCTCTTGAAGGTGAGGTAAGTCCGCTTACGATAGGTGTTATATGTTTTTGCAGATTGGAGAAATAAGGGGGGTAGTCTATGGTTAACATTGTCTTATGCAGGTTGGCGTAGGAATGTATGCTGTGTAGATGATTTGAAGCGCTGATTGATAAACTGTCGTGCATGACTTGCATTGTGATACTCACAACACATGAACACACACAATCGCGCCTAAAACCCCGGGCGCCGCCTATAGGAAAACAATAGAAGGGATTGAAAATGGAATCTCCGTGAGGAAAAACACGGGGTGATCCACTTTTCAATTCCGCTCATTTTGAACTATGGATCGAGCCTCAATGCAACGATAGTTGTGCAATGGAATCTGCTCTTTCTAGAACTCGAGATGGGAACCTTGGCCTCAGGTACCAAGCCCGATCTTTTGATTTTTAGAGTCAAACCTCACTGGTCTCATGCGCATGTATGTGAATGATTGGTACACCTCGAAACCAAAAGGTCATTCAGCGCCGCTTATGAATCAAAATCCAAAGACTTGTGTGAAGAATCAATCGCGAGTTTAAACGAACCAGGATGGCATGGAAAAGCGCTGGACCACCCTGGAGAGTCAACTGATGAGGGCAAATGCCTTTTGACCGGGGCAGCCGGGTCAAGTGTAAAGACGTGTCGTTCCTAATTGATTTTTCAATCTGATACCGGCATAATATTTCCTATCTTTTCCTCTCAGGTGAAAAACAGGTAGAGAAGGAAAATCCATTTGTGAATAGACACAAGGGACATGTTTTACATGGCATACATTTGTCGAAAATGTCCTCATCCGATCACATGCAAGATGATCATGGAACGATGGTGAAACTGTAATCGTTCCAATAAGCCCTTCGAATATTATACTTGACGGGGACCTTTATGTCTTTTGTCTACAGGATAGGATGGTCAAAGACAAACGAAGGAAAATTTATTTTCCTTATAAGACGGAAAGAAATGTGCCTTCAGCAGATGTCACCCATTGTGATTGCAATGACAAATTGAATCAAATTATGAAGAGGGAGCAACCTAATTAGGATTGGCTCTCCCTAAATCGAAAAAGTTGTATCCGTTCCAAATCGGATTGACTGGTTCACGAGTTGATATGGTTCCTCATTCTTGCAGGTGATGACGAGAATGAACGGGCCCATTGAAAAATTTCCAGCATCTTGGATGCCAGAAGTGACCAGAGCGGGGATAGTAAATCCGTAATCGTTTCAATTAAAGCTCCTTACGCAGTGATTGGCTCTTTCACTCCTTTCATCGCGCAGGTTGTTGAAGTACTCAATCACGAGTAAACCCATTTTTGCGGATGTCAAATAGCCTGAATGCGTCAATGCAGCAAAATGCAAAAGGGAGTTAGCTGGGGCAAGCGTCACCTAGCTACGACAAATCTCGCCCAACTGGGGCAAGCGAATCATTTGTGCGCCAGACAAAGAATAACGTTTCTTCTCTGGCAAAATCAATGGACGCAACTGTAGAGTTGTCTGCATCAGAATTAAACCCAAGATACGAATATGGGTGAACGGTAACCTTGTATCGTTCCATTTTGGTCTTCGAAGACCACATGCCTAACAAGAGTTTTTACTCATTTAACAGGAAGTCGTTGGCACCGAAAGCCTCAAAAGAAAAGAACTCGCCAACGAGGAGGCGAATAAAATTATTGACCTTGGGAGTCAGCACTCCAAGTAATGGTCTTTGATTATAAGATCGAGTGGAGGGTAAAAAGTATCGCTTCCACATTTCATGCTTTGACATGCATTCCGATAACAATTTCTTTTTTCCTTGAATAAAAGGAACCTTGAAGAATGGCGCTGGAATGCGCCCAAAAACACAAATGGATCTCCTCTGGGGCAAATCCTTGAGAATGATTCATCGCCAACCAAACGGAGGAATCAAGACCACAAGATAGAGGGCCAAATCCTGCAAGCCGCGAGTTTGTGTTCAAATGGAAACACAAAACAAGGACAAGGCGGTATAGTTCCAATTTGTCTTGAATTTTGGAACACAAACTGACACTTATTGTGTGGTTTTGACAGGGGCTCGCCATCAGGGCAAAACGAGTTTTCACATCCCATGTATTACCCGTTGGAATACATGACCAAGGGTAAATTGTATCGTTCTAATTTTATGAAAAATTCATGAACGTACAATAACATGTTTCTTCCGCATTTTCAGGGATCTCCAGCCACAGCGGGTAGGTAAGTATCCCTTTTCCCTAAGTCGTTGAAGATAAAAAAAAAAAAAAAAGAGAAAAGAGGGTGTTAGGACTCTTTCAATCATTATGTCTGAAAAGAGGCATCAAATTTTTAAACTCATAGACATCCACAGTTGAAGTTGGGAGGTTGTCCGAACATGAATGAAACATGCATGTGCATCATAAAGCCCCATTGGGAGGAAATTTTTCGGAGAAAACAAAAAGAATTTTTTTAATAATAAAAGTTGTTCAAACCGTTTAAAAGGGTGTTTTCTCAGACGAGAGGCGAAGCCTAGTCCAAACACGTCCTATACACACTTAAGAAAGAAGTGGAGCGGATAAGACAGCAAAATCTGGACCTACGGAAGTAGGGACCAGTCGCAGCGATTACATGGATTGGGACGACGGAGGCATTCGTTTCATATCCCCCAAACACTACAGGTGACCGTTGATAACCCCTTTGAACGGCGGCTTTCATTCTTAACCCTGTCAAGAACCACCCCACATCGGGGCAAAATGGAGGTGAGTCCAGCAACATCAGGAGAAAATGGTTAGAAATTTTCTTGCTCGGACTAACATTAATCTTTGTGTGTTGTTTATATGGTAATCCAAGTGCCATAGGATGACGAGAAGCATTCATTTCTCTATCCCACACACTGAATCCTTTGCACAGCCAGCTTGAGCCTGCAAATTCATTTCATGAACCCATTGGTGATCATTCCAAGACGGATGCAGCACCACTTCAAAAATGGAAGAGTTCAAGACTCAGGGATTACGAAGAAGATTCCCGGGCTGATATTTAAAGATGTTTAGACTTTCAGACATATGTCTAACACGATCCCATGAAGATGAGAAAAGTGGGATTTCAAAAATAAATGAGAAAAAAATCCACGGCATCGAGAAAAAGCAAAGTGCTTGGTAAAAGCAAGGCCGATGCTCGTGTAAGTTGTTTGATTGATCCGCAATGAAGCCGGATGGGAAAAGAGGAAATACCTAATGGAGTCAGATCAAAAAGACTACTCCTCCAAATGATGTCAGGCGTGGAAGACGCGGACAGAGTTGTCAAAAGCGGTTGCATGCCTCAAAAATTGAAGATGCGAAATGGAAAAGATATGTGACAAGTTTGCAATGATCACCAATGTCAAACCCTTCGTAATTTCTGGGCCAAAAACAAGCCTTTTTCGGTCCCAAATCCTACCAATGTTACGACCCTGAAACAGTCTTCTCTGACTAAGACACTTGGGTTAACATATTGCTTAGCTCGAAGAAGTACGAGCAGGACTATTTCTTTCTCATTTTGCAGGGTTCTTGACTTGTAAACCCGGAGCAGATGGTGAAGACTTTCATTCAATGGCCTCGACTCAAAAGCGGGTCCCCCTTGAAAACCAATATCCAAGCTCAACATTACGGTCCCATGGAAGACCTCCCGACCGATCAAAATGTATGCGCTGCGAATGAGCCTAAAACCTAGGCACAGGTTAGTAGGGAATTGAGTGCATCCCCTACAAAAACCACTATCTCAAAACAGGTGAGAAGACCTCATTGTCGAGAAATATTCCAATTGATGTTTTGAACAAACTCTTTTTGGAATTTTCAAACTATTGGATCCAGATTTTCCGTGCAAGGGATTTGTGATCACATTTGCATGTTGCAAGAATGCTTTGGGTAACCTCCAGCATCAAAATGCACATTTCATGATTAAAACTTAAATCATACGGTTTTGTCAAATGGACAGCCGTGGTCTTCCCAAAGATTACTAACGTTTTCTTGGTGAAGGTAAATCTTTCAAGCTCAAACTTCTGCAGGATACCTGGAGAACCCAGCTCCCAGAATGTCGCCTCAACAGACTCAAATGAAGTTTTGTCAAAATAAAATCTTTCACTGCTTCAAAATACTGAATTCCCGACAAACTTCGGGGTCTCCAAAAAAAAAAGAGGGGAAGAAAAACCATTTTAAAAGAAAAAGTCCTATCAGACGTGGAGAACCCTCGTCCCAGGACCAATTTTTTCAAAATATCAAACAGTCTCATCGGACGTGGAGAACCCTCGTCATGAGACCCATTTTCAAAAATCAAGCAGTCTCATCGGGCGTGGAGAACCCTCGTCATGAGATCCCTTAAAAAAATTTAGGCAGTCTCATCGGACGTGGAGAATCCTCGTCATGAGACCCCTTTTCTTAATTTAGGCAGTCTTATCGGACGTGGAGAACCCTCGTCATGAGACCCCTTTTCAAAGTCAAAACATGATGGTAGACACCGCCTGAAGGGTCAAATTAAGGTAGATACCGCCTGAAGGGTCAAACAAAGGTAGAAACCGCCTGAAGGGTCAACCAAGGGTAGATACCGCCTGAAGGGTCAAACCAATGGTAGATACCGCCTGAAGGGTCAAACCAAGGTAGATACCGCCTGAAGGGTCAACTCATGGTAGAAACTGCCTGAAGGGTCAACTCAAGGTAGATACCGCCTGAAGGGTCAACTCAAGGTAGAAACCGCCTGAAGGGTCAAAACAATGGTAGAAACCGCCTGAAGGGTCAACACAAAGGTAGATACCGCCTAAAGGATCAAACCAAAGGTAGAAACCGCCTAAAGGGTCAACCAATGGTAGAAACCGCCTGAAGGGTCAAATCAAGGTAGAAACCGCCTGAAGGGTCAACTCAAGGTAGAAACCGCCTAAAGGGTCAACCAATGGTAGAAACCGCCTGAAGGGTCAAATCAAGGTAGAAACCGCCTGAAGGGTCAACTCAAGGTAGAAACCGCCTGAAGGGTCAACCAATGGTAGAAACCGCCTGAAGGGTCAAATCAAGGTAGAAACCGCCTAAAGGGTCAACTCAAGGTAGAAACCGCCTGAAGGGTCAACCAATGGTAGAAACCGCAATAAGGGTCAACACGAGGTAGATACCGCCTTAAGGATCAACACAAAGGTCCGATCCACCATACAGATTAAAATCTCTAGCAAATCCCAAAGCGTGGGGATGCGCCTTCCTTAGGTTCCTACCAATTAGGAATCCCATAATGGTATGACCTACCATACAGGTCAGAGCTTAATCTCCCTAGGATTTTCTGTGACAAGTCCTAGGCATCTTCTTGAAAGTTGTCGCAACCGGCAGCATCCAACAGGTGAGCTTCAGGTAAGCCTCTCTCACTCCGGCCCATGTTCAAATTGTTAGAATAAACCGGTGATTAATTTGAGCATTCATCAAAAGACTTAAGGGTCCGATGTCATAGCATTTCTTTTCCCCAGTCGAGTCGGTTAAGATTCAGGTGCCACATTGTCTTTGAGAGAAACCTCTAACGAGATTCCTCTCAAAGAGGGGCAGCTGTTGACACCTGATTTTTTACCATTTATTATTGTGATTTTTATTCTTTAAAATTAATTAAAAATATCAAAAAAGGTCATAAAATCACAAAATCAACTTTGGAAGCCTTGGTTTAGCCTTAGGAACCAATTTTGAACAAAAAATATTTTTCGGTATTTTTAATATTTTTCGAGTTTATTTAATTATAAAAATACCCAAAAAATCAGAAAAATACCATTCGCGGTCAGAAAAATACCCAAAAATATTCCATAATTTTGTTTTAATTTCCTCTTCAAGTGTGTCACTTTAAATCTCAAAAATTCGGCTCGGGTCACTATGTTCCTTCACAAACATAAACCCGAACCGAGCCTAAAAAAAAAAAATCCTTTTCGAGTCTTTTAGTTTTCAATTCTCACTTTTTATAAGCTATGACATTGGATTCTAAAGTCTTAAAGTGCAATTAGGTCAATTTGCCCTCCAATTTAATCAATTTTTACCAAAAGGGCTTAATTGCACATTTTTTTTTCAATTAGTCCCCGGTTTCACGGATGTATACGTATGCTCTACGTATTTATACGTCATACGTATTTATACGTTATGCATATTTGTACTGTTTGGTAACCTCTTTAACTCTTGTAATAATAATAATGGTTATTATTTTTAACACCTTTGTTAGTGCCCTTTTTTTAGCATTTTTGTATTGTGAGTGCTATTGTTAGTGTTATTTTTAAATAGCATTTTTGTATTATAAATTGTGAGTGCTATTGTTAGTGCTATTTTTAAATGACATTTATTTATCATAAATTGTGAGTGCTATTGTTAGTGCTATTTTTAAATGGCATTTATTTATCATAAATTGTGAGTGCTATTATTAGATAGAATTTATAATTGTTAGTGCTATTTTTAAATAGCATTTTTGTATTATAAATTGTGAGTGCTATTGTTAGTGCTATTTTTAAATAGCATTTTTGTATTATAAATTGTGAGTGCTATTGTTAGTGCTATTTTTAAATGTCATTTATTTGTGAGTGCTATTTTTAGATAGAATTTATAATTGTTAGTGCTATTTTTAAATACAATTTATTGGAAGGTATTTTTGGCTATAAAAGGATGGCAAGAGTTTTGAGGTTGGAAAGGGAGAGACATTTTGTAGAGTGTGCAAATTTTTGAGAGCTTAGAGAGAAGAACACAAACACTCTCTATATTCTCATAATCTTGAGTGAGCAAAATATACTAAGTTCGGAATATTGATTCCGCATATCGCTAGCACAATTGTTGTGGAGTTATTAGTCGTCTCCCCGTTCGTCAATTGGTGGTGCGTCCGAACTAGATGCCTAACACTTGTGGAGGCTGAGATCGAAGAACATCGAACCGACACCTCCGTTCAAGCACGCTACGAGAGGTAATCTATTTACTCCCTTTGAGGCTTTGTGATTTTTTTTCGATTGAAATGCACGAAGTACGCCTCTGGAGATACATGTATGAGTTGTTATTTATTTCCGCTACGTGTTACGTGGATCCCAACAGTGGTATCAGAGCCAATCCTTAGGAGTTTTCGTGCATTTAATTGATTTTTGCAATTTTTGCAATACTATGGCCAATATGTATTAACGAATTGTTCGTCTTACATGGCTAATGGAGGTTGATTGTTTTATATGATAAATTAATCAACGTAGCAAAAATTGAGACTAAATCAATTTTGAATCGAAAATTTATGGCTATCTTATTTTACGTAAAAATTCTGAATATGATTCAACGTAGAATTTTTATTGTGCCTTCCTAAGTTTTAAATTGTGAATTTATTACTTACGTGGGAGGGTGGTGATCATGGAAAAATCCCTAATCGATGTGATTGATGTATATATGAATGTATGATGATTATTTATATATTTGGGGTTGTAATTATTAAATGGATGCTGCGTACTCCTTTTATTTTTCATGTAATCTTTATTTTTAGCATAGTCAATTGTTGATGTAAATGCTACGAGGATTACGTGGGGGAGCCTTTTAAGTCGGCGAGCTCTTTAGGGCCCAATTCTTGAAGAGTTCAAGAAACCAAGAAGAAGCGAAGAGCGGCTCTCCGTTATTAAAATATTAAAATGATTAAATGTGGTCTCATTGGCTCGAGACCCATTAAATCATAATTCCATGATCACCACGTAGGATAGATGTTTATGTGATTGACATCTATTTATTTATTATGATTACGTGAGCATGTTAAACTGGTTAATGTGCAAAGTCAGACTTACCTCACCCAAAATTGCGCCTGCATGAAATCCTAGTTAGAAAAATCACTCGCGTTAGGTACCGAAAGGGCGTTGGTAACGACACCAGCGTAACCAAGTCCCCGAACCCAAAATATCTGGTTCCGTAGAACTGATCGATCTCTCCCAATCGGTTGGTAAGGTTTCCGGTCTACCCTCCGAGAAAGACCGGTGGCGACTCCAAATTCATGCACAAGTTGCACATGCCACCACGACCACACTAAGGTCGAAATCGATCGGCTCTTATCGCCGAATCCTTTTGAAAAATACTCCCGCCGCGATTTGGTATGGGCTTGGGAGGGCCCGCGCCGATCCAAAGCCCGCGATCCGCACCCTTGTGCGGGGGAAGGCCCGCGATCGGTAATCCATTAGCCGCGTCCTCTTTCGGATGGGTCGCGACACTCTTCTCCGCCAAAGCATTGATGCCTAACCACTCAAATGAAAGAATGCGTTCAAACTACACTTTCAATTTTATGCATAATAACCTAGTAAATGACCTAACAAAGGAAGCTATTGGGGCATTATTCAGTATGCTTGTGACAGTCAACATCTGGCCTATCAAAAAGGAAGAAAAGAGAAAGGGAAAGGACGAGAGAAAAAAAGAAAACAAACACAGATAACTTGACTTTTAGAGAGACAAATAGTGTTTTCTCTTCCTTACCAAAAAAAAAAAAAAAATAGTGTTTTCTCTTTCGAGGTCATATGAAATTCTCAAATTCGCTTGCGTCTACAGTTCCACAACTTAGACAAAAATTGACATCGAAGCAATAATAATCTATGTATAGGATTTGCACCTTGCAGATAGGTTACTATCTCAAAAGCATGAAACTTCACAACTGGACAACATCAGGTAATCTTCCTGAATGATTGAATCGATAAATAATCTTCAAGGCTTCCAAGTCCCTTAATTTCAAGTATAGAAATGCCAGCATTCGTGCAAGAATATAAAACTATCTTTGCAAAGAGCTCAAGAAAGTTTCCTACCCCCAATACGTTAGCCTTGTCAACGGAGCAAAGCTTTCCATGCCTCTTTCGGGCAGTCTCAAAAGCAACTCGAGCAGTGCGATCAATCTGCCATGAAAATATGTTGGTTAAGTTATCATGTTTATCAAATATCTGGAACATGAAAAGAGCGAGTTATAATATCTCGAACCAAGTCTAATTCAGGAATGGAGGAAAAGGGAAGCATGAGACTGAAACATTTGGAAGAGGAAAAATAATAATAAGCCAGGGTTAAATTTTGAAGAGCCTTCCATGTCACAATTCTGCTACATCTACACTATTAAAGATCTATATCTACCAGTATCCACAATTACAGTCCGCCCGAGAAAAAACAATGCCCAATAAGTTCACATACAATGAAGAAGTGGTAAAATATGCTAATCAAGATTCTATAAACAAAGAAGATGATACATTGAAGATTGATGGAGGAAGGAGAATTTCAACGCCTATCTACAATAACGCTAATGAGTGGTACAATGAATATATGGGAGGAGTAACGGCTTATAGGCTGAGGAAAAGAGGCCCTAATCAAGTAGAAAAAGATTTGATCCAGAGAAGTACAGCGTTAAAACTACAACCCTAGCACTCATCTTGATCCAGACAAACTCAACATCCCAATTCCCAGGATTTATATCAATAAGGCATAAGAAAAGTACCCTTGTCCAGATATGAGCAATCACATATAAAGAAGAGATGTACACAAGAATCCTTCCCTTGACCGCATAAGTTACCTAATAGCAGGGCAGAGGCTGAAGTCTATCTCAAGATCCTATAAGAAGTTGGCAGCATTTTTAAAATGGCTAACTGAGATATGAAACCAAATCTAGGAAAATTTGAATAAAACCAAATTAATATTCGCCAATCCACTTTTGGTCCTCTATCCCTAGCAACTTCCAGAGAAGTAGAAGAATTCAATACAGCAGCAGAAGAAGTAGCGCAAAGAACTTTGTCATCCGCTGAAGAGTTTGGGAAAATAGTTCCACAGAGGGCAGCTTGAGTAGCCACCAACGCATCTGATCTGGCATGAGGGCAGTGCCAATCAGAGTTTAAGATAACATCTGAAACCTTACAGTAATAGGTAGAGTGCAGTCATATTAAACTCACCGATAATAGCCAAAAGACTTTCATGAAGATGCCAATTACTTACCCAAAAGTATGTGTATTTCCCATGTCCAATTGACATTTTTAAATGGCAGGTTTAAGGTGAGATATGACCTTCAAAAGCGTTCTTCGAGCAAAAGTGCAGTCAACAAGGCCGAAACAGACAATATGCTCCTCCTTGTCAAAGGATAGTGATAAGTCCAGGCTATCCAAAGAGAGTCAGCCCTCAATAATCTTCACAAGCATCTCCTAAATTCCAAATACAATATATTGTTCCGCGCAAATCCAGCTTATGAAGTCCAAGCCCTCCCTCCTGCTTAGGAAGGCATACGAAGTCGCAATTACCTCTAGAGCCACCATGAGGCTAGACCATCCTGACGAGCATCCCGCACACCCCTCCCGAGAAAAAATCAACATTCCCTCACTGCTCTAACAACTTTCTTGGGCGAAAAAAAAAATTAGGCACCAAATATTCACCAAATTGTAAAAAAAGGGAGTTTAGGCTGCGTTTGGTAACGTTTCTGTTCCTGAAAACATATTTGGAACAGAAATATTTTTTTGTGCTTCTTTTTCCGGCTACGATTTTTGGGATCATAAATGCGTTTGGTAAGTTAAAAAAAAACACTTTTCTTGCCAAAAGGAAGGATCGACGCCGGCGGCGGCAGCGTGCCGGCGACCCGTGGGGGGCCGGTGACCGGCGGTGGCGGCGGGCCGGTGACCGGCGGCATTTGCGGGCAGGCGATGGGCCGGCGACCGACGGCGGAGGGCCGGCGATCGCCGGTGGCGAGGGTGTCCGGCGGCGGCGGGGGCGACGACCAGCGGCAACTAGGGAGCGTTGGACCAAAAGTGTTCCAGAAACAAAAAAGCATGTTGTTTTTGTTTCTTTTTTTTTTTGGACCAAAAGTGTTTTTTTTTTTAAGTGTTCTTCGGGACACTTTTGGAACATTTTTTTGCCAAACGCGTTTCTGTTCCAAAAGTGGTCCCAGAACACTTTTGGGATAGAAACACATTTCAGGGAGTGTTGCCAAACGCAGCCTATCTAAGGTCTCCCATCATAGGAGAGTTTTCCGGCTGTCCAGCTAAAATCCAATTCAGTCACTTCATCCAGCTTGAACTTCCTATTGAACTTCCTATTCACTTGACAGTACTCAGAACTCAAGTCCAACGGATCCGGAACCATAAAAGAAGGGAACTTCAACATAAAACAACCTTCAGAGCTCAATGGGCTTCAATTCATGTATAATTCATGTCTTTACTCGACTGATTGTTGATTTAGCATATTCATTGTAGATTATATTATGGATTTTTAGTTCTGTTTAGAATAGCGTTCGAGCATGTGATTCCAAGAATTTTTGTCTTATCGACACAAAAAAAGAAAGATGTCGAGGAGAGCCATCGACTATTCAATGCATCAAGCATAGGGCTAAGTTGAACTTCAACGTCACCATTATAGTCATGGCCATGGTTGCCCAAAGTTGCGGCGGATCAACAAAAGAAATTGCCATTGCATCATGACCTTTGCAAACGTGTAGATGAATCTTCACTTCATAACTATGGACACCTGAGCAAAAAATTCTTTGTCATTAATTTCAATGACATATATCCAAATATAAAAATAGTGGAAGATGAATTACTGAAAAGGGTACAAATGTTCATCTTGAACCGACAACTATAGCAAAAGAAACCATCACGCAAAGCGCACTTTACCCTTTACCGACCATTTTTCTAAATAGGACACTATTTCCTTAAACTTTACTATGGATTGAACAAGTGTTTCAAATGCGTTCATTCACCCCAATTTTTTCTTCCTTCGTTTACTCTCAGAGGTGTTGGGTACTCATTTCTTATCTTCCAAGTTGAAATTCAGTCATAACATTTTTATTGTACCAGTTGAGTCCTAAATCTTTTGAAAACTTGTCAATTTAGTCATAAATGTTTCAATTATGCCAAGTTAGTCATCTCGGCCAATTTTGACGAGAAATCGCTGACACGATGGCCTTGTCAGCACTGACCATCCCACGTGTCGTGTTGGTTATGATGTGGACAACGATTTGTAATAATTTTTGTAATTTTTTTTTGAACTTTTTTCCCCTTCTTCCTCTAGCTGGTCACTAGGCCTCAATGATGGTTGATGAGGCTAGACATTATCGTCGTCGGGCAAGGTGACTTTGGGAATGTCGAGCCTCACATAACCATCCGCGATAGCCTCTCCAGCGGCCAACGAGGGCAACGTTCGCCCTAGGTTTGGCAACTAGCTAGATGCAGAAGGGAAAGAAAAAAAAAGAAAAATTAAAATATTTATAAAAAAAATTATAAAAAAACTTTAAAATTGTCCACATCAGTGCAGACCATGCTATGTAGGACGATGATGTTGACTAGACCGCCATGTCAGCGATCTCTAGCTAAATTGAAAAATTATAAAAAATGTCACGCCTCGACTCTCGAGCCCGCAACATCCCTTGCCAAATCGCCACGAAGTCATAGAGATAGCGTCCCAGGCACACTATCGACCTAACACTTACTTATTCAAGCGGGAACGTTTTAACTCCCTGACAGCATAATCAAACAGGGATAGAAAAGTAGACAGTCACGACAGTAATTTAAAAACATACAATTACAAGTCATTCGACATACACAGATGAGTAGATTAGTCTTAACCCTACTTAGCTGTGACTACCAAATACAACCCCACACTTCGGGGTAGCTAGACAAGACTTCAAAGGGTCACTCGGTCAGGTAAGGTTAACTTCTCATTTACTTCAAAAGACTAAACCAATGGTGTCACGCCCCGACTCTCGAGCCCACGACATCCCTTGCTAAATCGCAACGAGGTCATAGAGATAGCGTCCCAGGCCCACTATCGACCTATCACTTAACTACGCATGCGAAAACTTTTTAACTCCCTGACAAAGATTCACATGGGATAGTGCAGCAGGTAGTCACAACCGTCATTCACAAATAGACAATAATTATAAACACACATACATGACCGCATATAAGTCTAAATCTTATTCAGACTAACATATGTACGCAACCCCATACTTCAGGGCGACTAGACAAGACCTCAAAAGGTCACTCGGTCAGGTGAGGTTAACTTCTCATCTACTTCAAAAGACTAATCCAATAGCCAATCCTTGGCGTCCACGAGTCTTCATCCGAAGGAACCTGAAATTGTTATCCTACGACGGGGTGAGAATAAATCTCAGTGAATCAAGCCTAAGCTCGGTTAGGAGACTGATTCACCTAGGACATCCTAACAGAGAAATTGTACATCATATCATCACCTATAGCACCCAAGTACAGCCATGGCATAATGATCATCCACATGCATACTTAACAGCCTTAAGCCACACGCAATGTAATGCTTGACTCAACTCAACAGTCAATCAATCAATACAGCACCACACCCACGTGTACGCACAGGACACCACACAAGTCCATTTATTAACGATGATCGTGCCGCCGGCACTTGAGAGGATCTACGCGAAAAAGGGCGTGATTCGGCTCTCACAAATAACGCGATCCAGCACCTCAGTGCGATCCAGCGTTCTACCGGCAGAACCGGGCTACGTTCCTTTACTCTCGGCAACGGCTACTACACGCGGTGTATCCAGTGCACCCGTTGCACGGCACGCACGGTAGGCATCCCTATACGAGGCGTCGGTCCAACATCCATTGCGACCGGCATCTAACCAGCTCTGCATCCGTACTAGTTAACACCGGATCAGAGTTGTCGTGCTTTTAGCAAGTCATCTGGTTCCATCAGATTGGTACGGTACAAACTTACCAAGAATGCATCATCGTTTTCCTCAAATGACCATACAATCCACATCCAGCAATCAACCCATTTCATTATCTTCGGTTAAAGCCGAATGCTCACTCAGGCATATAAAAGTCTTGGCCAAATGTTATTTTCATGCTAAAATATGTCTTTTGACTTCGTACATGGTCATATGCAAATGCAGACTATCCACTAGTCACCACCGCTACACACAGGGCGATTAACCCCTAATCATTAATCCAACTGCCACAGTTATTCTAGTCAATCAATCAAGCCATCCAACGAGGCAATCAATACAAACACGAACAATCAATCTGATTAGGCCACATAAAGGCTTGAATTCATGCAATCATTATTTATTAGTCAAACTAATCGATTTAAATCGTCGATTGCTCACTCGTCTCTAGCCTATCTCTCGCTCGCGATCAAACCACAGCAATCCATTACCCAATCAATCAATCAATTAAATCTAGCAACCAACTAGCCACAGATAATTAAATCACTTCGACTAACCAAGTCGATCGGTCATTTAACCTAATCCCAATTTCTATTTAGACCGGCTCCGATCGTGTACCTAAATTCCATAAAACACTAAACGACTAATCCTAGGCGCAATTAGCGTCTTAACCAAGGATTATGGTCAACTCACAATCAACTAGCTCGGGCGGCCTTAAAAACGACGACGGTGGCGGCGACGGTCCCCGGCGACGACGACGGTTCTCGGTGAACCTAAGGCTTATCGCACGGCGATACGAACCTAAACTTCGAAAACACCACGAGGGAGTCCGGCAAGGTCATCGGGACAAGTGGTAGGCGGCAGGAGCTCTGGCGAGCGGCGGCTAGCGCTGAAAACAGAACTTGTCAGTGGCGAAACAGGGCAAACAGCCGCTGTTCAGGGAGTTGCTCGACGCCGAGGGTCGAGGCTAGGGCGGTCAATGATCGGGGACTTACCTAGGGGCTGGGGGCGACCTATGGGACAGGCCAAGGGCGGCGGACGGCGGCCGGAAGCGGCGGAGCAGCCACGAAACAGAACTGGCCGAAACAAGGTTCTCGCGTGGCAAAAAACAATGGGGTGGTCGGAGGCGATTTTCGGCCTCCACGCGCGGCTGTTGGTCACCACGAGCTCAAGGACGACATGGAGGAGCCTTGGGAGTTCGTTGGTGGTGGCGTTGAGAGGCAGTGTCGCCAGAAACGGTCGGATCGAAGACAATCCCAAATCGGATCAAAAACAGGGCACCGACGTTCTCGGGGCTGATTGCGGCGGCTCCGGTTGTCAATCAGCGGCGGGGTGGCTTCGGCTTGGTGGTGATGAGGTTGGTGGACTTTGGTGAGGTCGTGGTTGGCCACGACGGTGCCAGGAACGGCCAGAGGAGGAGGCGGCTGTCACGCCCCGACTCTCGAGCCCGCGACATCCTTTACCAAATCGCCACGAGGTCATAGAGATAGCTTCCCAGGCACGCTATCGATCTAACACTTGACTACGCATGCAGAAACGTTCTAACTCCCTGACAGCATAAACAAACATGGATAGAAAAGTAGGCAGTCACAATCGACATTCACAAAATGAAAATCCCCATTTCATACATACCAGCAAACCAATCAAGACCTTATTCGTACTAACGAATGTACACAACCCCACACTTCGGGGCGACTAGACAAAACCTCAAAAGGTCACTAGGTCAGGTGAGGTCAACTTCTCACTTACTTCAATAGACTACTCCAACAGCCAATCCATGGCGTCCACGAGGCTTCGTCACTTGGGACCTGAAATTTTATCCCACGACGGGGTGAGAATAAATCTCAGTGAATCAATCCTAAGCTCGGTTAGGAAACTGATTCGCCCAGGGCAACCTAACCGAAGCTCACAAATCACACATGCACATATAACAACTATCTACAGTTAACAATATAACCATCATCCACATGCACACTTACTAGCTTCAGCCATACATAATGCAATGCTCAACATGACTCAGCAGTCAACGTCAATCAGTCACTCAATCACAGCATTACATCCACCAGTATGCACATGACATTCACCAGGACAATGCACACGACACAATAATAACTCGAACACAAGTGAGTATGAACTTCCGTCTTCCTACTCCATTCGTCCCATTCCAAACGTCGTAGTCGGGACACGCTCATACTTACCCATGTACGAAGTTACATTGCACTCAATTCTTTTATTAGCGATGATCGTGCCACCGGCACATGCGAGGATCTACGCGAAAGAGGGCGTGATTCGACTCTCACAAATAACGCGATCTAACACCTCAGTGTGATCCAGCGTTCTACCAGTAAAACAGGGCTACGTTCCTTTACTCTCGGCAACGGCTACTACAAGCGGTGTATCCAGTGCGTCTGGAACGGCACCAGTAAGTAGGCATCCCTATACGGGGCGTCGGTCCAACCTCCATTGCGACCGGCATCCGACCAACTCTGCATCCGTACTTGTTAACACCGAACCAGAGCTGCCGTGCTTCTGGCAAGTCGTATGGTTCCGTCCAAATCATAGAACACGAGCTGGCCAGGAGCATCATCGTTTTTCGTCATATGACCATACATTCCACATCCAGCAATCAACCCATTTCATTATCTTTGGTTAAGGCCGGATGCTCACTCAGGCATGTAAAAACTTTGGCCAAATGCCATTTTCGTGCCAAAATATGTATTTTGACTTCGCACACGGTCATATGCACATGCTGACTACCCACTAGTCATAGCAACCACACACAGGGTGATTAACTCTCAATCAACGATCGACGCCAAACAGTCATTCCAGCCAATCAATTACACCATCCAACGAGGCAATCAACCCAAACATGAACAATCAGTCCGATTAGGCCACATAAAGGCTTGAATTCATACAATAATTATTTATTAGTCAATCCGACTTAAACGTCGTCGATCGCTCGCTCGTCTCTAGCCTATCGCTTGCTCGCGATCAAACAGCGGCAATCCATTGCCCACTCAATCAATCAATAATTCTCTAACAACAACTAGCCACAGACAATTTAATCAGTCCGGCTAACTAAATAGATCGGCCATTTATCCTAATCCCAATTTCTATTTAGACCGGCCCCGATCGTGTACCTAAATACCATAATTGACTAAATGACTAATCCTAGGTGCAATTAGCGCCCTAACCAAGGATTAGGGTTAACTCACAATCAAATTAAGCTCGGTGGTCTCAACGGCCGACGGCGGCGGCCCAACAACCTAAAATCTCGGGAATGCCTCAGGGAAGTCTCGCGAGGTCAATGGGATAGGTGGCCGGCGACGGTGAAGCTCCGGCGAGCGGTGGCAGCCTAAAACAGAACCGGGCAGCAGGGTTAAACAGGGGAACCGGGCTGTTTTTTGGCGATTCATGACCTCAACGGCCGTGACGAAGCGGGCCAAGGCTCGGGGACTTACCTATGGGTTGAGGGAAGTTGATCGGGACCGGTGGCAGCGGCTGAGGGCGGCCGGAGGCGGCGGATCGACGAGGAGCATAATCGGGTGGTTTCGGCGCCGAAAACAGGGGGGTGGTCGGAGGTGATTCCCGGCCTCCACGCGCGGCGGCGAGCTCCGCCGAGCTCAGGTAAGTTGGAGGGGAGTCCTAGGAGTTCATTGGTGGCGGCGGTGAGAGGCGGCGGCGGCCGGTTCGGCCGGATCTGAAGATAAACCGGACCGGGTACAAAAACAGGGCACGGTGGCTTCGGGGCCTGATCGCGGCGGGTTCGGCGGTCGATCGGCGGCGGGGTCAGGTCAAGGGTGTCTAGGAAAGGCTGGAGTATGCTGGAGTGGCGACGGCCGGGCCTTGGTGCGCCGGGAACGGTGGGAATCGACGGTGAAACCCACGGTCAGAACGGGTCGAAAACAGGGCAGGCGTTGGCGGCTGTTTCGCGGACTTCCGGCGGCCAACGGCGGTGCCAGGGGGGTCGGGGGTGACGGTGAGGGACGGATGGACGTCTTGTGGTGGCGAGCGGTGGTGGTGGCGCACGCAAATCGGCATAGGCAGAGTAGGACGGAGGAGTTTGGTCGGGGGCGTCGTCCACCAAACGAAGAAGAAGAAGGGAACATAAGAAGAAAGAAGAGGAGAGGAGAGAGAGAAGCACGTGGGCGGCTTTGAGGGAGAAGGTGGGGTCCACCTTGAAGACCTTTGGGCATTTTTGTCCTATTTGCAAATATCCGAGGGCAAAACGGTCTTTTGGCGAATCGGGACTGAAACAAATTTTCGGTACAACTGACGAAGGGTATTTTGGTAATTTTCATAGGCTAGGCTTGGTCGGGATTAGGTTCGGGTCGCGAGGATTGAAATCCTAATTTACAGCGACTAAGAATTCGAAATCTAATCTAAACCGACTGAGCTTCATAATTCGTCTAAACGTCGTCTCTTCAGTCCTTTCGATCCAATATAATTTAACGACTGAATTTCAATCTTAATTCATTTTATCGAATTCAGGAACTTCACCGAGGTCGGATTTCTAGGGCGTCACAACTCTCCCCCACTTAGGAAATTTCATCCTCGAAATTGAAGTACTGCTATGACCCTTCAAATAAAAAAAAAGTCCCTCTTAACTTCCTCAACTTCCCAACTAGCTCCTTCAGTACCACGGTGTTTCCAAACCACCTTAACTAGCAGAATCATCTTGTTCCACCTTACTCACTCTTTCCTATCCACGAGCCTTACTAGTCACTTCATGTATGATGTTCACTCTTCTAGATTAATTTCCTCCACCCGGTACCTGAGCGGGGTCCAATTCGCACTTTCTGGATATTGGTACGTGGAAGACATTATCCTTGGACCAGTTTCAGCGGCAACACAAGAGAGCATACCAAATTTCCAATTCCTTCCAAAATCTCGAAAGTTCTGACATACTTTGACCTTAACTTTCTTTTATCGTCAAAACAAGATGTCCCTCTCCCAGGCAACATCTTCTAAAAGACATAATTGTCCATCTGCAATTCCAAAGATTTTTGTCTCTTATCGGCGTAACTTTTCTGACGACTCTGAACTATCCTCAGTCTGTCTTTGATAACTTTGATAGCGCCTAACGACTATTCCACTAATTCTGATTCAGTAACTTCTTTTCTTTTTCCCACTTTCGTCCAAATAGATTAGCTTTCTACACACTCTATTACACAATGCCCCGAAAGCACTACTTTAATGCTTCGCTACTGTCTGTTAGTTAGGTAACTCCAACAGGTGTAACAGTTCCTTCCAATTACTCTTGAAATCCAACTCCATGTCTTAAACCTGTACTCCAAAGTCTGATTTGTCCTTGCAAACTGACCATCCATCTTCGGATGATAAGCCATACTGAACCACAATTTCATCGCCCCAAAGTTCACACTACGCTCTCGCTTCAAATAAATCTTTATTTCTACCTCATGAATCAAGACCATACCGCGACTACCGAATCCAAATTAGATTCAAACTTACGTTCAACGCTTACCAATCTGACCCAATTCCATATCCACAATTCGTTTAAACATGTTGGACCATCTAGCTCTAAGGATACAACTCTGCTGTGATCATCTAACTTTACTGTCCCATTCAACTGTTGATTGTCCTAGTAACCGCAGGAATTATCTATTCCTCACAATTCGATTAACTATTTATTACTTCCAATGAGCAGAGTTTAATGCTGCTTCCCCTCTTGATCCAAAGATGTCAATCGTGACTAACACTAATGGCAATTTGGGCATTCTGTTTACATGAAGAAGGTCGACTAATGATTCGCCTTTTTATCCGTCAACTCCTTGTGGTCTGAAGTTATCACTTGTCGATTCTAGAAACAACTGACGAATTACCGAACTCGAGTTCCAAATCCAACTGAGGGTCAGGACATCCATTCTGTCGAATAATGTCAACTCACAAGCGACTGGCGAGTCGAGGACCACTTCAATATTCCGGTTTAGGGTTGGAATCACCCGTTCCTAGACCGGTGGTACAATCGAACACTATCGAGATTACCTCTCATGACCAACTCAAATTGATGCAGGATTGGTTCAACTCGACCCGCATTCTTCCAACAACACGTCACATGACTCAGGGTGATCAGCCCTTCGGCTAGTGCGCGGTTGGTACGGGGTTCTAGTACAAATCGTCCTCGTTGGGTCCATGGCCATCCTAAATATCGATCAATGTCAGCTCGCAAATCATGCCACAAATCAATCCCTGGTCGACTTTAGGGTGATCCTATGGTTGACTTACAGCTGAGCCAGATCAACCCAAATCGTTCCGTGCTTGATTTCAGATCGCCACACAGTCGAACCTCAATCAGCACAGCTAACTGGTAAATCAGGCCATCATCCACGTCGAGGGCGACCTCTAAACTCTCGGTGGCTTCCTCAACCCTTGGTCGTTGTTTGCGAACAGTCCGAGTCTTAAGCTTGGGTGGGTTCTAGATCTTGGAGCATCACTTTTATACCAAACTGAATCTCTTCACACTGTTAAAATCTGCACCTGTATCGTCAATCTGCTTACTGCACCCCAAACTGAGTCATTTATCCTTCGACTACTAGGAAGTTTCCTCACGAATCCATTGTGATCTTCTCCTACCTTTACCTTAGAACTCCCAATGACTGCAATAGTCCGCTAGGCTTGTAATGCTGCTCTTCAACTTACCGATATGCTAGCTCTTCGCCATAAGCTTGGCCGTATCAATCTTTCTGCCAATCTCTTAGTGATCTTATCTTTAAATCTTGGTGCCTCATCCAACTATTCAGACCAACACTGAAACTACTATAGTGAGTTCCGATCGATTTTCTGTTTTACCAAAAGCAAGACCCTTATAATCATTACTCCGAGAAATCATGCGATCCTACGATGTTTCCAATGCGCTACTCTGATAACTAGTCAACCTTAATTGTCACATCTCGCAATCTTAATCTTATTCAGGGGTATCACCAATCTCCATAGCCTAAGCAACCAACTGGCGATCTACCATGTCGTCTAACCCCAGATTGTCCTTACGAACTTTCCTCGTTCTTCTTTACCGTTCTTATTCTATACACATGTCTAAGGTTTCGTCAAATATAGTTTTCAGGCAGTGTACACTTCCTCACGACCTTAATAAGTTACTAGTCCACTGGACCATAAGGGCCTCAAGTCATCTCAACAATGTCTTTGACATACTACAAGGCCCTCTCCAGTCAAGATTTGGAGGTATAACCCATCATTCACCGATTCTGCAAAGTACATAAGTCTCACTTACCCATGACATCCCAACTCAACACGTGTAGTGAAAGATTTTTCCCTATTACTCATCACTCATTAGCTGCCTTTACATCGATCTTATCAATGGTACCTTCTGACTATTTGGGAGCTCATTACACCTTAAATATCAATGTCACCATTCACGTTCGCTCCTCTGCGAATTATCATCTAGTCATTAATTAGGATCCACAGAAAAACAACAGCTAAGACAATCCAAGCCAAACAACACTTCAAACTTATACAATCCACAAAATACTAAGTGCCTTAATACAAGTCCATATCCATAAGCCTTATCCACAAAAAGTCTTTTCCACCCAACCAGTCACTGCTAGTTCATAACTAGTACATCTTAGCTCAAAAGTTACTCTACTCCCAATCGAGTCAATCCTGGTTGTCCTGCTGAACAATTCCTCGAGTTTGTCCTTCTCGCGGCAGCGGTGCTTGCTCTGTTTTATTTCTCATCGGGCAGTCCTTCACTTGGTGTCCCGGCTGGTAACATTTAAAACATTCTCCACCTCTAAACGGGCATCGACCAGACCCATGCCTAAGACGACACAGGCGACACTTCTCGCTTTGGCGGAACATCGGCTTCTTGATTGCACTCCTCCGGTTAGACGGAATGTGATACTTGTTGGCATACATGGGCCTCTTCTCTGACCAACGGTTATCCCTAGAAGAAGGCGCGAATCGCGATCCAGACGCGATTGCTCTGTCAGTCATGCTCTTCTCCACAGATTTGGCCCTTTTGAACAATTCTCTATAACTCCTTATGTCTAGCGACACCAGTCGATCCTTAATCTCAGGTTTCAATCCATCATAAAATCTTCTCATTCTATTCATAGGATCTCTAATCGTCCATGGTGCAAACTCAGACAGCTCGGCGAATTTCACTTCATACTGCTCTACTGTCAAATGGTCCTAACAAAGCTGCAGGAATTCAACCATTTTTTTCTCTCGCCTACAGTCCAAAAAGTACTTGCCATAGAAGGCTTCCACAAAGGCATCCCATATCGGAACCATACCTTCGGGGAAAATCTTTCCTTGTGTTACTTCCCACCACGCATTAGCGTCACCTTGAAGTTGATAAACGGCTAACGTCACCTTGTCCTCTTCTGAGCATCTCAGCAGGGCGAATACCTTCTCTATTTCTAAAATCCACCAGATTGCAGCCTCTGGATCTCCTATCTCTTCAAACTTCGGCGGTCCTAGGTCTAGAAACCTTTCCATCAACTCAGGTATTGGTCGTGTACCAATCTCATTTCTAGTCAATGAGTCTTCATGCGAAACGGCAGTAGCATTCGCTTGACTACACCCTTGCTGTCCAGCTACAGCTCTCAAAGTTTCCAATGTCTGCAGGATCCCGTCCACTCTGGGATCTTCTTGAGCTATCCTTCCACTAGACACCATCTCATTACGGTCGCTCATTATACAGGTAACTTACGGAGTCCTGTCCACCCCAGGCAACACGTAATGAGATAACCAATAAACAGTCAAAAGCATAGATAACAAGCACATGCAAAAGCTTATAACCCAACTAACTATCCCAAATCCCAACGCTCCTTATCACTCCAAGCCAATGACCAGATGAATCATGCTGACCTTTCTCTGATACCACCTTGGGCGGGGATGTCACGCCCCGACTCTCGAGCCCGCGACATCCCTTGCCAAATCGCCACGAGGTCATAGAGATAGCTTCCCAGGCACGCTATCGATCTAACACTTGACTACGCATGCGGAAATGTTCTAACTCCCTGACAGCATAAATAAACAGGGATAGAAAAGTAGGCAGTCACAATCGACATTCACAAAATGAAAATCTCCATTTCATACATGCCAGCAAACCAATCAAGACCTTATTCGTACTAACGAATGTACACAACCCCATACTTCGGGGCGACTAGACAAAACTGTTGACACCTAAATTTTGATCATTTTATATATATATATATATATATATATTTATTAAATTAAATTTGGGCAAAAATATTAATAATAATAAAAAGAAAAAAAAAGGGAAAAACATAATCATTTAAAAGAAAAAAAAAGGAATGTTTGACCAATGATATTGTCTTGTTTTTATTTTATATTATTATTATTGTTGTTGTTGTCTTTTTCTTTTTCTTCTTCTTTTTCTTTCTTTTTTCTTTCTTTTTGCGGACAGAGGCTCCCGCACGTTGTCGTTTTCTCTCTCTCTCTCTCTCTCTCTCTCTCTCTCTCTCTCAAACACTCAGAGAATATTTAGATTTAAGCAGTATCACATTGCTACAACAGCTTCCCTTTTTCGTTTTTCTTTTTTTTGGGCTTCCTTGGCATTCTCTTTCCCTCCTTTCACAGCCTGTCAAGAGCTGAATTATTAACATACCAGGAGACTTACAATTTTTTAAGAAAAAGGTGCTTTGTTGTCTATCCAAGTAAAGTGAGGACTGGTTCTGACCGGCCGGGGGTTTTTTTTTCTGAGGATGAGATTTGTTGTGATGTTTGGGGGGGGTATTCCTTGAAGAAACGGCTCTCTTTTTCCGGTTTTTGTTTGCCTTCTTTGGTGGCTCCGTCGCGTGCCGCAAAATAACATGCCATGGTTGTTCATGAAGGTTTCAGTTGGTTCTTGCCCTCCTGTTTCTGGGCTTCTTGTTATTTAGCAAGGCCTTCTTATGGATGGTAATATTGGGGGGGGGAAGATGATGTTGAGAGACCATCATTTCTTACGCCTGTACCAGCCGTGGGCATATAAAAAAAAACTGATCTGCAGCACGACCAGGCGATCGGATCAGCCTTCGTCATTCGGCTCGCTCATTGCCGACCACCACGTCTAGAGGCCATCCATCCGATCAACTGGAGACCACCACCTCGCCACCGTCAACCACGACCTCTAGCGACCCGTCGCCGCCGTTCCGACCGCCAGAAGCCGCCGGACCGCCTTGAAACAGCTCGACGCCGGTCTGCTCTGTTTCGGTGTCCGGGGCTGCTCGCGCTTCCACAGCCGCTCTTGATCGTCTCCGACCACCACCCGCTGACCCTAGGACCTCCCTCCGTCCCTCAGGCTGTCGTGCAATCGTCGGAAGTCGCCGCGGAGCCTTCGAACAGCCGCGGAAAAGCCAGCCCCTGTTTTCGCTGCCCTTGACCGAACCACATCATCCTCTTTCTCTGGCCTCGTACAACGTCGCCGTGGCCGCCAGCCACCTCATCAACAACCACCGGTCTCCACACCATCCCTTTGGACCCCTTTGACGTTGCTTCACGGTCGCACGCCGCCACAAGCCGCCGGAGAACCTCGAGCAACCAGGAAATCGAGACCTGCTCTGTTTCTGCGACTACTTTGTTCTAGTCGATTTTTCCATCTCTCTGCCGCCTCCAGCTCGTTCCCTGGCCAACCTCCGACCCCACTTATCTTCACACGCCTCCACAAACTACCACCCGAAGCCCCGACGTTGTTGGACCCGAGAGCAACCGCGGAACAGCCCGGAAGCCCCTGCTCTGCTCAGATCCCTTGTTCCTCGCACGGCTACAGCTTCTTCTCGTTGCTGCTCCGACCTCCTCCGGCCACCGTGGACCACCACCGACCACCTGCGACCTCCCTTGACGTTCCATGAGGTCCCACTAATCGTCCTCAGCCAGCCACCAACTCCGAGAGCTCTCCCCCAAGCCGCGCGAACGGTCCCTGCCACCCTGCCTTGTACGCCTGCCCTATTCTGGTCAGGTGCAATTGGGCCTGTTTAGTGGGCCTACAAGCTGGGTCGCGACCCAAATGGATTGGGGCTGTGTTTTATGAAGTTGGGCCATGAGTTTGGGATTTGCCCTAGGCTCGTGGGCCAAGTTGGTTGAAAGTTCGGACATAATAACCGAGATTCAAGGCTCGTGGATCGTTCGATTTCAAAGTTCATGATTGAGGATTTTCGAAGATCGCCGTTGTTCCCGCCTCAAGAAATAGATTGTGACGCACATGGAGAATAGCGCACATCGGGGCTTGGCGACTGAAGACCGGTATCCAATCAGGTATGTTTCGCGTATCCGATTATATATCAGATTTGTTTTTCCTAAAATATTGTCATTATAGATTTTATTTGCATTTGTTTGTTTCAGTCTAGTGGTTAGCTTATTTATCTGGTTGAGTGTTATCTATTGTCAAAGACATGCTTTTTATTAAAAAAAAATTTCGAAAATATTAAAAAAATAATAATAAAAAAAATCGATCAGAAAATGCTAAAAAAATGAAAAACTAAAGAAAAATTCAAAAAAATTGAGAAAAATTGCAGAAAATTCCAAACAAATTCTAAAAATTTTCCAAGGCTGAAAACACCAAAAAAATCGATGTGTTTTCATTTTTGGGATTTTCTCTCATTTAATCCAAAATGGCAATTTCACCCCTCAAAGGGTAAATCGTCTTTGATATTCTGATGAATTGTGGAAATTGCTTAGAATTTGGTGATGGGCCAGATGGGTGGCTAAACCTTATGTCTAAGATTTCCACATTTCATTTCCATTTTTAGAAAATGACGATTTTACCCTTCGAATGGTAAATCGGTTTCTAAAATTCCCGAAAATCACGAAAATTGCCAAAAAATAGGAAATGGGTCAATTGAGTGACCAAACCTGTTTTTGACTCCGGATTCATTCCGAAATGATGATTTTGTCCTTTTTGGGCAAATTGTCCCATTTGTCTCAAAATTACGATTTTGCCCCTGATGGGCAAAATCATGTCTAAATCATTCCTAAGCCTGCTTGATGCTTCTCTAGACCAATATGGCCTTATTAGGAATGCCATGTGATTTATTTGTACATTTGAATTCATTGATTTGTGCACTTTATCATTGATTGTGATTGCTAGGATAGTCATTCCTATCTGCATGAACTCCTAGATTTAGGACTCGTACCCCACTCATCTGCATGAACTCTTAGCTAGGAAAATCACTCGCGTTAGGTACCGAAAGGGCGTTGGTAATGACACCGACGTAACCAAGTCCCCGAGCTCAAAATCTCTGGTTCCGCAGAACTGATCGACCTCTCCCAATCGGTCAGTAAGGTTTCCGGTCTACCCTCCAAGAAAGACCGGTGGCGACTCCAAATGCATGCACAAGTTGCACATGCCACCACGACCACACTGAAGGTCGAAAGCGATAGACTCTTATCGTCGAATCCCTCAAAAAATACTCCCGCCGCGATTTGGTATGGGCCTGGGAGGGCCCGCGCCGATCCAAGACCCGCGATCGGTAATCCATTAGCCGCGTCCGCTTCCGGAGGGGTCGCGACAGCTGGCGACTCCGCTGGGGACCTTTGTTCTAGAACCTATGGTTCTAGACCTCAAGTGGACTTAGGCCGTAATTAAAACGTTGAGTGATTTTTCTAACCTTGCAGGCGCTCTTGAAGGTAAGGTAAGTCCGCTCATGATAGGGGTTATATGTTTTTGCAGATTGGAGAAATAAGGGGTGTAGTCCGTGATTAACATTGTCTTATGCAGGTTAGGCGTAGGAATGTATGTTGTGTGGATGATTTGAAGTGCTGATTGATAAACTGCTATGCAAGAATTGCATTGTGATGATCACAACACGTGGACACACACAACCGCGCCTAAAACCCCGGGCGTCGCCTATAGGAACACAATAGAAGGAATTGAAAATGGAATCTCCGTGAGGAAAAACGCGGGGTAATCCACTTTTCAATTCCGCTCGCTTCGAACTATGGATCGAGTCCCAATGCAACGATAGCTGTGCAATGGAATCGGCTCCTTCTAGAACTCGAAGTGGGAACCTTAACCTTAGGTGCCAAACCCTCTGATTTTTAGAAGTTCACCATAACTTGTCTCATGCGCATGTCTTTGGGCGGTTGGTACACCTAAAACCGCACATAAGTCGACGAGTTTGGTTGGTAAGACTCTCTATACCTCGAATCTATTACAGTTCATATAAATATAGGCATTTCATTCATTGCATTCTGGTGATTAGATTAAATGCCATTTCAAGGATAGATGTGTGTGTTTTTCCCAAACGTCCTTGATAGAGGACGAAGAGGATGATATCCCATGACAAGCACCGAGTGAGCAACAAAGGAGCCTACTATGGACATTATTGAGATATCGTCCAATGAAGATGACGAGTTGGGGCAAGTGATCTGGAAGTCACAGATCGAACTTGGGGCATCCTTAAACGTTAGGATCACATTCCTTTGTTTAATTTTCCATTACTAGTCCTCTTGTATAGGGTTTATTTTTATCGAGGCTTTCTCTATCTCACCCCTTAGAGTGATTGTATTAGGGATATATTGGTGTATACATTTAGATGGAACTTGGTTGCATTTCTTTTGACAGGTCATGGGAATGTGATAGTGGCATTTTCTCTAATCATCCGAATACTCCCAAGTCAAGTTTATAATTCCTTTAGAGGAAATTAAAATTGGAAATCTTGCACGACCTTTTTGGTCGTATAGGGTAATCCAACCCCAATTTCGCTAGAAGGAATTATACACTTGAATTGGTCCATGCATGTTTTACGTCGCTGGTAATCCACGATAATTGATCGAGAACATCGGCGTTGTTTTGAATTTAATGACGAGATATATGTCCAAATTACTCTCGTTCTTAACAAAATGGCCTTGATTTGGATGCCGTATCTTCAATTAAATTTAAAACACGTTATTATGCCTCGCACTTTTGAGTAATTCGTTCCTCTCGAAATTGATCAAAAGCGATTATTGTGAATTACATTCCTTTCAATAGTATGCTTTCTTTCTAGGAATATTGATAAAAACTTTTCGCGCAAGATTAAAACCCTTGTAAAAGTTCTTGTCCTTATTAATCATGGGCAAGCATAGGATTGAAAGGGGTTTTTGATTTCTTTTTCAAATTATTCCTTCTGATTCTGTCTTTTTATTTGCAGGTAAAAAAATAGGTAATAGAGAGAAATCTTTTCCTGGACAAGTCCAAGGCTATTATCTCATATGATCATGAGCGAGTTATAAAATCAGGACATATTTGCTCGGCTTATTGATATTATGGTTCGGCTCACCCAAGTTGAAGATGTTCGGATGCTCGAAGAAATGAACCATACAGAAGTTAAAACACACACACAAGAGTTCTCATTTATTTTGCTCAGTGGAGGGTTTTCAAAAGCAAGTCATACAATTCGGGGTAGAAAAGTAAAGCCGAAGTGAGCCCTAATTAACGACACGAAGGAGCCCAACCGACCCTCTATGTTATTAATGCTCTGCTCATACTCCCAACTCCGCATGTCGTGGTCGGCAAGCCTGAGGAGAAGACTTTTGCATTCTCCCTTAACTTCGGCGACCTTGGCCTCATGTTCTTCGGCGATTGTTTCCAGGTCTCGAACCAGTCCATTCCCGCGAGCTATGTCCGCGGTTATTTTGTCGAGCCGTTCTTCCTGCCAGTCGCTCTGAAGCCTCAACAGGACATTGCGGCGGTCATGCTCGCCGGTGGTCAGGGATAGGGCCAATTGCTCCACCAGATTTCTCCTCTCGCGAAGCAACGTCGCGACCCGCTCATTAGCAAACTCGACGGCCTTTTTGTAACTATCGGCCAGATAGTTGGTCAGCACCAAATGATCAGATCGATCCTCATAACGAGCTCGCAAGACGCGAGCCACGAGAACCTCCCGATTAGCAGCACGGTAGGCCTCTAAGGAGTGTGCAAAGAGGGTCGGGAAAATTCTATATTCCCTCCCCAGTGTAGTACCTTCGAGAGAAGTGGTATCAAGGTCCTCGAGCAGGACACAGATTTCATCCTCGGTCGCAGAATGATCGGTTATGTGTGCGTAACCGCGACCCAGTAGGTTATAAAGCTTTTCCCACTGGGCCAAGACATCAGTTGAAAAAGTGCGTACGGGGGAGGAGGCCATTTGCGTTGGGTTGGTTTGAGAATAAGACGAGGCTAACAGAGAGTTTAGAAGGAAGAAGCTGATTATGCGAGAACGTTAACCTTCCATACATTAATTCCTCATTTTATAGCAACTCGAGGACGATGAAGGGTCTCAGTAATAATGCTGGTAGAGCCCAGTTAGGGGGTAAAGCAGGAGGTCCCTTCACGTGAACCATTGGATTCGTCTCGGTCCGCGATTTCCGGCTTATCAATTAAAAGATGTAAAAGATTTGTCGGGATCACCATTATTAGAGTTAGGTGGGAGGAAAGCGCAACTATCGAAGAGAGCCCTAACAGGGTTTGGCAGTCCCATCACGTTGAAAAGCTAAGCGAGAAATTCAAGGTCTTGAGGGGGAACGTTTGCCTAATGATGCTTGAAGAGCGTCTCCTGAACATGCAAAGTCACTCGAAGAAAACTTTATAGGGAGTAAGCATACAGGAGAGAGTGGAGAACTCTGAGTGGGCAAGAACCAATCAAACATTTCTCAATCCAACATATTTAAGAGGTTACTGTCAGCCGCTAGAGGCGACTGACTCAAAAATCTCATAAATTGAACCACAGAGGGATCTCGAAGATTCCAAGATCAAGTCTAACGCCAAAACCATGGAGCCCAACACTTCTGACAACGGAAATCAAGATCACGGCGACGACGACAACGACATCCACGATGCTCAACTCGGGAGAAGAAGACGTCCTCACCAATACTCTCAGGAGGAAACCCAAATGCTGGAAACCCTTTTCAGTAAAAGCCATTACATGAAAAAGAAGTGGAGAATTGAATTGAGCCGGGAGTTGGGGATTAATCAGTCGAGGATCCAGTTTTGGTTTCAAAATAGGAGATCCAAATCGAGGGCTCAACGCAAACGTCAGGTGGTCGAGATTTTAAAGGAAGAAAACCAAAAGCTGCGAACAGAAAACATGAGGTATGAAAAAGCTCTCAATATTACCGTTTGCCCTCATTGCGATAACCTCGTCGCCCTCGGTAAGATATTCCCCGATAAGCCTCACGCGATGATTGAAGACGTTCATTTACCACCCTACTCCCTCGGGGCATCTCCTGCTCAACCAGATTTTGCCGGAGTCACGCATGAGCAGGATGATCCTACGAAGATGATACAAATGCCTCCTGGGGGATGGGATTTGCATCGCTTTGATTGGAGTTACAGTTTCAAGGAGCTGGATGTTACCGCCGACCAGCTCAAAGCATATCAGCCTCATGCACAACAATTTTCGATAGGGTCGGGTCCTGCTGGAGATGAGTTAATCAGTCGTCAAGCCATCGATGCAATTTTGGGCCACGATAAGAGGAGGTTCGCTTGGCCCCCTGAACTGCATTCCAGATTCCTAGATGTGGTTCACCAAATGGGGATCGACTCAGCAACTCCGACGCGCATATTTAAGGCCATGAATGTACCGGGGCTTAGTAAGGAGCTGGTCAGGAATCACCTCGCTGCCTACAGAAAGCTATTAAGACAACGTCGAGCGGAGCTAAACCGGGAGGAATCCGTCTCGAGCTCAAAAGCTAGGGGCGACCGCCATTGTAATGCTCAGGCATCAAGAAATACCCGGCCAAATCTAAGCATCAATCAAGCTAGCAACCCGACCACCGGCAAACTGAAAGCTGATCAGAATGTCCTCCCAGGCCATTTCAACACTTCTCAAGAGCGCGTGCCACAAGTACAGCGAGTGCGCACTCCTCCATTCGAGCAGCAGTCGGCTGGTGCTCTGCCTGCCGCTGGTCAACCCACGACAGACGATTTCTTCGATGAGGGGCTCGATGCCTTGTTCAATCAGTGGGAAGCTGGCATTCTTAGACAGCCATGATCTAGCACCTGACTCGGGGCACGATGGGTCGGTCACTACGAACACCCATAGAAAGAAGAACATGTTCACGAGTAGATCACTCATTTTATCCGTTGTAAAGTTCCTATGGGAACATTTTTCTTTAATGACTATAGTTAATTCTATATTAAAACCAACGCTATCGATGAACATCGTCATGCTCAGTTGTGATGATCCCTTGTTAGATTAAGTCTGAAACCAGAGACGGTCTTTAAAATTTTGAGTGGCCACGAACTCATTCCTCACCAAACGCCCGGGATGCTGAAATGAAGAGTAACAGCATACACATGGAAAATGCCACTTTCGTTTGAACGATGAAAAGGGGTTGAGAGAAGATGATAGCGTTAATTCCCATGGAGCTAAATGAATTAAACGGAGTCATTAATTGCGGGTCCACCGCTGCTCCCCACGTTCTCGGGCCTAGCAAATCATAAAAGGCGCCGAAAGATTGTAGACCCACCACTTTGAAGACTGAACTAGGGGACGAGCGCAATACTCGATGAAACCGAATCAATGCAAGAGAGTTTGTGATCCTATTACGAGGAAAAAGAAAGGGGAATACAGACGACGAGTAATTGCAGGGTCTCGGGAGGAGCGCTTGCTTGCTGGCCTTCATATGCAGCCTGAAGGATGGTTCTAGGACACGCACAATCACTTGAGAAAACTTCTAGAGTGAGCAAACACGAAGGAGCGAATAGAGAAAGCAGAGTGAACTAGATCAGCCCGAGATACTCCGATCCATCATGTTTAAAAGCTATTCCCATCTGCTAGAAACGCCCGACCTGGACATTTCTGAGCACGAACTGCTGGGAGACTTTGAAGATCTTGGAGCTGAATCCTGCCCGAAGGCCATAGAGACTGACTCCTCCAGCGATGAAATTCTAGGTTTCAGCTACGAAGAAGGAGTATACAATGATGACCGGAGCCGAAAAAGGAAGCAACTACAACGCCACACTCCAGGCCAAATCCGAGAGCTCGAAGCTTTCTTCAATGAATGCCCCACTCCAAGCAGACAACAGAAAATGGAGTTGAGCCGAAAGATAGGATTGGAGCTTTCGAAGGTCAAGTTTTGGTTCGCCAACAAACGAACCCGGGTGAAACAGCAATACGCAGACCATGAGTTACTGGTCCTGAAGGAGGAGAATGAGAAGCTTCAAGCTGAAAGCGCGAGATATAAGGAAGCTCTAACCAAGGCCACCTGCCTTAATTGTGGTAATCCTGTTGTCCTCGGCGAGGTGTTCCTCGATGAACCATCCCTGTTGACGAATAACGCTCAGCTGTTACCGTATTCTCCACAGCTTTTTCCGACACAGCCAGATACCGCCGGAGATCTGCATGAGCAAGTCAACACCATAGGATCAACACCAACATCCTCTGAGAAATGGGATATGAATCATCACAGGGGGAATTCTCTCAATGACGAACTCGCTGTCGCAGCCAGCCAATCCAAAGTCGGTGAGTCCCTCCCTGGACAACTTTTGAAACGACTAGATCCCGTAGAGAATAGCTATCGAAGTATTGACGATATTTTGGGTGATAAGAGAACAAGGTTTTACTGGACCTATGAGCTTCACACCAAATTTGTTGATGCAATTCGAGAACTGGGAGTTGATTCGGCTAGCCCACTGCGCATACTCGAGATTATGAATGTGCCGGGGCTCTCTAGAATTAACGTTGAGTCTCACCTCAAGTACTATAGGAGATTGCTAAGGGATGGAAGGATAGCGTTAAACCATCATAAAGCCAGTTGGAGCTCAAGTGCTGGGCAGAGTTACAACCATGATGATTGGAGAGCCAAGAGCACCCAACCGTGTTTCAGCAATGACGGGACTAGCAGTCGTGTCAGCGACTCCTCTAACCCAAATCAGAATGCTCCGCCGAGCTATCTCAATACTCCTCAGGAGTATATGCCACAGTTCCAGCACATAGAAATTCCTCAGTTTGAGCGCGAATCAGTCATTAATGCTGTCCCTGAAGCGGATCTGGCATTGGTAGAGAGTGCACATATGAACCTGCCGGTCATCGGAGGAAGTTCCAATTCGAGGGGTCAAATTGCTCACGGCGAGAGCAAAGAGAGGAATCCCTCGCCTACAGTCGACGACACCCAATCTGGGCACCAAGGGCTAGAAAGAACAGGTGATTTCCTTGATGAGGAGCTGGACACTTGGATCAATACTCTTCGGGAATGTATGTCTCAACCCCAACATGGCAATGATGAAGGTTCCAGCTCAAAGACTCCAATCCCTCACAACGAAGGCAATGAAAGAAATTTGCCCCCAACAATCGTTGATACCCAACTTGAACATCAATGGCTCGAAGACCCGAGCAATTTCCTTGGCGATGAGTTCAATCTTTGGCTCGATCAATTTGGAGCCGGAGGACCATCGCAGTGGTGACGCGAGGCCGGTGATCAAACGTCTGATGCAAGGCATGGCTACTCGATGAAAAATGCTTCGAGAAAAGGGGTTGAATACTCCTATTGCATATGTTGTTGATCGCACTGTAAGGTTCCCACGGGAACATCTTTCATTAATATCTAGAACTAATTGCGCGTGAGTGTCAACATCACCCTTTGAGCATCTTCAAGCCGAAGGCCGTGGATTAATCACTTAATCCGTGGAGCAAGTTCCATGAACCATAATTATCACCCGCTGAGCATAATGGGATCTACCCCTTCAACACGAAATACGTTTGGCCGCGAAGCCACCTATTTGGTAAAACGATGTATCGTTCCTAAACGATCTTCAATCGAATACCGAAGTAATGTATTCTTTCTTTTCCTTCTCAGATGATAAACATGGATAAATCACTCAATGAGTCATGCGTTCAAATAGCAGAACAGACACTGCCCAGCTGGGGGCGGATGAACCATTGATGTTACAAACACTCCAAGCATGGATAGGCGGATTTGATAGAGGTTGTTCATATCAATACGCAACATCAGAATGGGATGAAAATCAAGAGTAAAGTTGTATCGTCCCAATTTGTCTTGAATTTGGGAATATGAATTAACACTTATTTTTTATCCTTGACAGGGGAATCGCCTTGGAGACGAATGAGTTTTTACATCCCACATACTACCTGTTAGGGTACATGAGGGTAGGATGTATCGTTTCAATTTTCAAAAAATTCGTGAACATACAATGATATGCTTCTTTTACATTTTCAGGGATCTCCAGCCACGGTGGACAGGTAAGTATCCCTTTCCCCCAATCCATTGAAGATGTTAAACCAAAAACACAGAGAGAAAAAGAAAAAAGCTTTCAAAATCTGATGTCTAGAAAAGACATGGAATTCTAACTTCATTGGCATTCATGTTTTGAAACATGAGGTTGTCTGAACATGCATTGTGCACCATAAAATCCCCTTGACGGGTAAAATTTTTGGGAAAACGAAAGAGATTTTTCCAATCAAAAGTTGTTCAAAACTCTCAAAAGGATGTTTCCTCAAAAGAGAGGCAAGCTCAAATCCAAACACATCCTACATACACTTGAGAGATGAGTGGAGCGAATCAAATAGTAAAATCTGGACCTACGGAGGTAGGGATCATTCGCAGCAATTACACGGATTGGGACGACGGAGGCGTTCGTTTCATATCATAAACACTACAGGTGACCGTTGACAACCCACTTGAACGGCGGTTTTCATTCTTAACCCTGTCAAGAACCACCCCACACCGAGGCAAAAGGGAAGTAAGTCCAGCAGCATCAGGAGAAAATGGTTAGAAATTTTCTTGCTCGGACTAACATTAATCTTTGTGTGTTGTTTATATGGTAATCCAAGTGCCATAGGATGACGAGAAGCATTCATTCTCTATCCCACACACCATATCCTTTGCACAGTCAAGTTGGGCCTACGAATTCATTTCATAAACCCCTGTTGGTGATCATGGGATGTTTCAAGATAGAAACCGCATCACTCCAAGAACGGAAGAAATCAAGAGATGGGATTTATAGAAAAATTTCATATCGGCGTTTAAATGTGCTATGATTCAAGTTGTATATCTAGCACAATTTTCTGAACATCGTAGTTCCAAAGGAAAAGAAAAGGCGGGATTTCAACAAAGAAAAAATCCCCAGCATCAAGAAAAAGCAAAGTGCCGGGTAAAAGCAAGGCCGATGCTCGTGAAAACTGTTTGATTGATCCCCAATAAAGCCTAGTTGGGAAGAGAGAAAAACCCATAAAGGAGTCAGATCAAGAAGACTGCTCCCCAAATGATGTCAGCCGTGGTGCAAAAACACGGACAGAATTGTCAATCTCTTAATACCACAAGAGACGTTCTCTAAAAGACTTGTGCACACCTCAAAAGCGGTTGCACACCTCAAAAATGGAAGATGCAGAATGGAAAAGATATGTGACAAATCGGCAATGATCACCAATGTCAAACCCCTCATGAATTCTGGGCCAAAAACAAGCCTTTTTCGGTCCCCAATCCTACCAATGCTACAACTCTGAAACAGTCTTCTCTGACTAAGACATTTGGGTTAACATACAGCTTAGCTCGAAGAAGTACGAGCAAGACTATTTCTTTCTCATTTTGCAGGGTTCTTGACTTGTAAACCCGGAGCAGATGGTGAAGATTTTCATTCAATAGCCTCGACTCCAAAGCGGGTCCCCCTTTGAAAACCAATATCCAAGCCCAACATTACGGTCCCGTGGAAGACCTCCCGACCGATCAAAATGTATGCGCTGCGAATGAGCCTAAAACCTAGGCACAGGTTAGTAGGGAATTGAGTGCATCCCCTATAAAAACCACTATCTCAAAGCAGGTGAGAAGACCTCCTTGTCGAGAAATATTCCAATTGATGTTTTGAACAAACTCTTTTTGGAATTTTCAAACTGTTGATCCAGATTTTCCGTGCAAGGGATTTGTGATCACATTTGCATGTTGCAAGAATGCTTTGGATAACCTCCAGCATCAAAATGCACATCTCACGATTAAAACTTAAGTCATACGGTTTTTGTCAAATGGACAGCCGTGGTCTTCCCAAAGATTACTAACGTTTTCTTGGTGAAGAAAATTCTTTCAGGCCCAAACTTCTGCAGGATACCTGGAGAACCCAGCTCCCAGAATGTCGCCTCAACAGACTCAAGTGAAGTTTTGTCAAAATAAAATCTTTCACTGCTTCAAAAACTGAATTCCCGACAAACTTCGGGATCTCTAAAAAAGGAGAGGGGAAGAAAAACCCTTTTAAAAGAAAAAGTCCTATCAGACGTGGAGAACCCTCGTCCTAGGACCCCTTTTCAAAAATATCAAACAGTCCTAGCATGACGTGGAGAACCCTCGTCTCAGGACCCCTTTTCAAAATCTAGGCAGTCTCACCGGACGTGGAGAACCCTCGTCATGAGACCCCTTTTCAAAGCAAACAATGGTAGAAACCGCCATAAGGATAAAACTAAACTCAACGGTAGATACCGCCTAAAGGGTCAAATATGGTAGAAACCGCCATAAGGGTCAACTCATTGGTAAATACCGCCGTAAGGATCAACACAAAGGTCTGATCCACCATACGGATCAAAATCCTTGGCAAATTCCAAAGCGTGGGATGCGCCTTCTTTAGATTCCTACCAGTTAGGAATTCCGTAATGGTATGACCTACCATACAGGTCAGAGCTTAATCTCCCTAGGATATTCTGAATGACGAGTCCTAGGTATCTTCTTGAAAGTGGTCGCAGCGCACAAACATCGAACATGTAAGCGGCAGGTGTGTCTCTCTACTATCTCGCTCTCTCATGTCAAATGAATGTTTCCCTTTTCAAGAAAGAGCATGCATCGACAAGCTAGAAAAAATTGGATGTCATGACTCATTTTCCCATAGTTTCACGAGTCAAGTCGATCAGGACTCAGGTGTCACCTTGTCTTTGAGAGAAACCTCTGAGGGGATTCCTCTGACGAGATTCCTCTCAAAGAGGGGCATCTGTTGACACCTAAATTTTGATCATTTTATATATATATATATATATATATATATATATTTATTAAATTAAATTTGGGCAAAAATATTAATAATAATAAAAAGAAAAAAAAAAGGGAAAAACATAATCATTTAAAAGAAAAAAAAAGGAATGTTTGACCAATGATATTGTCTTGTTTTTATTTTATATTATTATTATTGTTGTTGTTGTCTTTTTCTTTTTCTTCTTCTTTTTCTTTCTTTTTTCTTTCTTTTTGCGGACAGAGGCTCCCGCACGTTGTCGTTTTCTCTCTCTCTCTCTCTCTCTCTCTCTCTCTCTCTCTCTCAAACACTCAGAGAATATTTAGATTTAAGCAGTATCACATTGCTACAACAGCTTCCCTTTTTCGTTTTTCTTTTTTTTGGGCTTCCTTGGCATTCTCTTTCCCTCCTTTCACAGCCTGTCAAGAGCTGAATTATTAACATACCAGGAGACTTACAATTTTTTAAGAAAAAGGTGCTTTGTTGTCTATCCAAGTAAAGTGAGGACTGGTTCTGACCGGCCGGGGGTTTTTTTTCTGAGGATGAGATTTGTTGTGATGTTTGGGGGGGGGGTATTCCTTGAAGAAACGGCTCTCTTTTTCCGGTTTTTGTTTGCCTTCTTTGGTGGCTCCGTCGCGTGCCGCAAAATAACATGCCATGGTTGTTCATGAAGGTTTCGGTTGGTTCTTGCCCTCCTGTTTCTGGGCTTCTTGTTATTTAGCAAGGCCTTCTTATGGATGGTAATATTGGGGGGGGACTTGCGTGAAGGAAGATGATGTTGAGAGACCATCATTTCTTACGCCTGTACCAGCCGTGGGCATATAAAAAAAAACTGATCTGCAGCACGACCAGGCGATCAGATCAGCCTTCGTCATTCGGCTCGCTCATTGCCGACCACCACGTCTAGAGGCCATCCATCCGATCAACTGGAGACCACCACCTCGCCACCGTCAACCACGACCTCTAGCGACCCGTCGCCGCCGTTCCGACCGCCAGAAGCCGCCGGACCGCCTTGAAACAGCTCGACGCCGGTCTGCTCTGTTTCGGTGTCCGGGGCTGCTCGCGCTTCCACAGCCGCTCTTGATCGTCTCCGACCACCACCCGCTGACCCTAGGACCTCCCTCCGTCCCTCAGGCTGTCGTGCAATCGTCGGAAGTCGCCGCGGAGCCTTCGAACAGCCGCGGAAAAGCCAGCCCCTGTTTTCGCTGCCCTTGACCGAACCACATCATCCTCTTTCTCTGGCCTCGTACAACGTCGCCGTGGCCGCCAGCCACCTCATCAACAACCACCGGTCTCCACACCATCCCTTTGGACCCCTTTGACGTTGCTTCACGGTCGCACGCCGCCACAAGCCGCCGGAGAACCTCGAGCAACCAAGAAATCGAGACCTGCTCTGTTTCTGCGACTACTTTGTTCTAGTCGATTTTTCCATCTCTCTGCCGCCTCCAGCTCGTTCCCTGGCCAACCTCCGACCCCACTTATCTTCACACGCCTCCACAAACTACCACCCGAAGCCCCGACGTTGTTGGACCCGAGAGCAACCGCGGAACAGCCCGGAAGCCCCTACTCTGCTCAGATCCCTTGTTCCTCGCACGGCTACAGCTTCTTCTCGTTGCTGCTCCGACCTCCTCCGGCCACCGTGGACCACCACCGACCACCTGCGACCTCCCTTGACGTTCCATGAGGTCCCACTAATCGTCCTCAGCCAGCCACCAACTCCGAGAGCTCTCCCCCAAGCCGCGCGAACGGTCCCTGCCACCCTGCCTTGTACGCCTGCCCTATTCTGGTCAGGTGCAATTGGGCCTGTTTAGTGGGCCTACAAGCTGGGTCGCGACCCAAATGGATTGGGGCTGTGTTTTATGAAGTTGGGCCATGAGTTTGGGATTTGCCCTAGGCTCGTGGGCCAAGTTGGTTGAAAGTTCGGACATAATAACCGAGATTCAAGGCTCGTGGATCGTTCGATTTCAAAGTTCATGATTGAGGATTTTCGAAGATCGCCGTTGTTCCCGCCTCAAGAAATAGATTGTGACGCACATGGAGAATAGCGCACATCGGGGCTTGGCGACTGAAGACCGGTATCCAATCAGGTATGTTTCGCGTATCCGATTATATATCAGATTTGTTTTTCCTAAAATATTGTCATTATAGATTTTATTTGCATTTGTTTGTTTCAGTCTAGTGGTTAGCTTATTTATCTGGTTGAGTGTTATCTATTGTCAAAGACATGCTTTTTATTAAAAAAAAATTTCGAAAATATTAAAAAAATAATAATAAAAAAAATCGATCAGAAAATGCTAAAAAAAATGAAAAACTAAAGAAAAATTCAAAAAAATTGAGAAAAATTGCAGAAAATTCCAAACAAATTCTAAAAATTTTCCAAGGCTGAAAACACCAAAAAAATCGATGTGTTTTCATTTTTGGGATTTTCTCTCATTTAATCCAAAATGGCAATTTCACCCCTCAAAGGGTAAATCGTCTTTGATATTCTGATGAATTGTGGAAATTGCTTAGAATTTGGTGATGGGCCAGATGGGTGGCTAAACCTTATGTCTAAGATTTCCACATTTCATTTCCATTTTTAGAAAATGACGATTTTACCCTTCGAATGGTAAATCGGTTTCTAAAATTCCCGAAAATCACGAAAATTGCCAAAAAATAGGAAATGGGTCAATTGAGTGACCAAACCTGTTTTTGACTCCGGATTCATTCCGAAATGATGATTTTGTCCTTTTTGGGCAAATTGTCCCATTTGTCTCAAAATTACGATTTTGCCCCTGATGGGCAAAATCATGTCTAAATCATTCCTAAGCCTGCTTGATGCTTCTCTAGACCAATATGGCCTTATTAGGAATGCCATGTGATTTATTTGTACATTTGAATTAATTGATTTGTGCACTTTATCATTGATTGTGATTGCTAGGATAGTCATTCCTATCTGCATGAACTCCTAGATTTAGGACTCGTACCCCACTCATCTGCATGAACTCTTAGCTAGGAAAATCACTCGCGTTAGGTACCGAAAGGGCGTTGGTAATGACACCGACGTAACCAAGTCCCCGAGCTCAAAATCTCTGGTTCCGCAGAACTGATCGACCTCTCCCAATCGGTCAGTAAGGTTTCCGGTCTACCCTCCAAGAAAGACCGGTGGCGACTCCAAATGCATGCACAAGTTGCACATGCCACCACGACCACACTGAAGGTCGAAAGCGATAGACTCTTATCGTCGAATCCCTCAAAAAATACTCCCGCCGCGATTTGGTATGGGCCTGGGAGGGCCCGCGCCGATCCAAGACCCGCGATCGGTAATCCATTAGCCGCGTCCGCTTCCGGAGGGGTCGCGACAAAAACCTCAAAAGGTCACTAGGTCAGGTGAGGTTAACTTCTCACTTACTTCAATAGACTACTCCAACAGCCAATCCATGGCGTCCACGAGGCTTCGTCACTTGGAACCTGAAATTTTATCCCACGACAGGGTGAGAATAAATCTCAGTGAATCAATCTTAAGCTCGGTTAGGAAACTGATTCGCCCAGGGCAACCTAACCGAAGCTCACAAATCACACATGCACATATAGCAACTATCCACAGTTAACAATATAACCATCATCCACATGCACACTTACTAGCTTCAGCCATACATAATGCAATGCTCAACATGACTCAGCAGTCAACGTCAATCAGTCACTCAATCACATCATTACATCCACCAGTATGCACAGGACATTCACCAGGACAATGCACACGACACAATAATAACTCGAACACAAGTGAGTATGAACTTCCGTTTTCCTACTCCATTCGTCCCATTCCAAACGTCGTAGTCGGGACACGCTCATATTTACCCATGTACGAAGTTACATTGCACTCAATTCTTTTATTAACGATGATCGTGCCACCGGCACATGAGAGGATCTACGCGAAAGAGGGCGTGATTCGACTCTCACAAATAACGCGATCTAACACCTGTCGCGACCCTCTTGAGGTTGTCGGGCTCTCGAGGGCTAATGGGCCGTCCTGTCTGGTCGGACACGAGCCTCTCCCAAGGCCCATTACCCAAATCGCAACGGAGGTATGCGTGATCGACTTTCAGTGTGGTCTAGTGACATGTGCTAAGTGTGCATGCCATGGAGTCGCCACCAATCATTTTTTTATGGTGTGATTGGACCACCCAATCGAATAGTTGGGAGTTTCTATTCAATTCTGCAGGAACCAGAGAAATGGTTTCGGGGACTTAGTTACACCAACTGTCAGAGTTGACGCCCTTTCGGTACCTAAGTTGACTGAATTTTCTAGCCTGAGATTCATGCGGATGAGTAAGGTATGAACCATAAATCTAGAAATTCATGCAGATAGGAGTGATTATCCTAACAATCACAATCAGTAATAAAATGCGCAACTCAAGGAATCTAGATATGCAAATAAATCACTTGGCATTCCTAGTAAGGCCCTATTTATCAATCACAATTCAAGAATGATTTAGCTGTCCTAGTCATTCTACACACGATCTAACCTAAGAAAAGCATTAGGAAGCATCGAAGGAGTTCGAGAGCACTCACATGGGGTTCGCCGTGCCCTGGTTTGGTCTTGGACGAGCCGACCCGATTATATTTGGGGATCCACTCGGCGTTTTACACCATGAAATCATGTAAAACAAAAACGAAAATATTCAGCAAGGGGAATTTATTGTAGATGGTGGTCGATCTAATTGGACGTCAAGACTAAAAAATATGTAGAAATTTACAAATTAAAATACTCGAATGACATTTTTTGCCAAATTCAACTCTATGCGTCGTGAAGAAACACATGCAATTGAACTTGAATTTTGACTATTTATGAGTTCAAAATGAAAAAGAAATTAAAATAAAAATATTGACTATTTTTCTATATTTTTACGACATCGAACGCTATTTTTCTTCATTTTTCATGTATTTTTCTATTTTTGGAAAATATTAAAAAATATTAAAAAATATGACAAATTATTTTTTTTTATCAAAAATGGTTCCTTTAGCTTGGTCAAGGTTACCAAAGATGATTTTTTAATTTTTTTTAACTTTTTATAGATTTTTTATGAATTTTTTAAAAATAAACTATGAAAGACTGATCAAAAATCAGGTGTCAACAACACCTCAGTGTGATCCAGCGTTCTACCGGTAAAACCGGGTTACGTTCCTTTACTCTCGGCAACGGCTACTACAAGCGGTGTATCCAGTGCGTCTGGCACGGCACCAGCAAGTAGGCATCCCTATACGGGGCGTCGGTCCAACCTCCATTGCTACCGGCATCCGACCAACTCTGCATCCGTACTTGTTAACACCGAACCAGAGCTGCCGTGCTTCTGGCAAGTCGTATGGTTCCGTCCAAATCATAGAACACGAGCTGGCCAGGAACATCATCGTTTTTCGTCATATGACCATACATTCCACATCCAGCAATCAACCCATTTCATTATCTTTGGTTAAGGCCGGATGCTCACTCAGGCATGTAAAAACTTTGGCCAAATGTCATTTTCGTGCCAAAATATGTATTTTGACTTTGCACACGGTCATATGCACATGCTGACTACCCACTAGTCATAGCAACCACACACAGGGTGATTAACCCTCAATCAACGATCGATGCCAAACAGTCATTCCAGCCAATCAATCACACCATCTAACGAGGCAATCAACACAAACACGAACAATCAGTCCGATTAGGCCACATAAAGGCTTGAATTCATACAATAATTATTTATTAGTCAATCCGACTTAAACGTCGTCGATCGCTCGCTCGTCTCTAGCCTATCGCTCGCTCGCGATCAAACAGCGGCAATCCATTGCCCACTCAATCAATCAATAATTCTCTAACAACAACTAGCCACAGACAATTTAATCAGTCCGGCTAACCAAATCGATTGGCCATTTATCCTAATCCCAATTTCTATTTAGACCGGCCCCGATCGTGTACCTAAATACCATAATTGACTAAATGACTAATCCTAGGCGCAATTAGCGCCCTAACCAAGGATTAGGGTCAACTCACAATCAAATTAAGCTCGGGCGGTCTCAACGGTCGACGACGGCGAACGACGACGGCGACGGCGACGGCGACGACGGCGGCGGCCCAACAACCTAAAATCTCGGGAATACCTCAGGGAAGTCTCGCGAGGTCAATGGGATAGGTGGCCGGCGACGGCAAAGCTCCGGCGAGCGGTGGCGGCCTAAAATAGAACCGGGCAGCAGGGTTAAACAGGGGAACCAGGCTGTTTTCCGGCGATTCATGACCTCAACGGCCGTGACGAAGCCGGCCAAGGCTCGGGGACTCACCTATGGGTCGAGGGAAGTTGATCGGGACCGGTGGCAGTGGCTGAGGGCTGCCGGAGGCGGCGGATTGACGAGGAGCATGTCGCGACCCGTCCGGAAGCGGACGCGGCTAATGGATTACCGATCGCGGGTCTTGGATCGGCGCGGGCCCTCCCAGGCCCATACCAAATCGCGACGGGAGTACTCTTCGACGATGAGAGTCGATCGCTTTTGACCTTCAGTGTGGTCGTGGTGGCATGTGCAAATTGTGCGTGCATTTGGAGTCGCCACCGGTCTTTCTTGGAGGGTAGACCGGAAACCTTACTGACCGATTGGGAGAGATCGATCAGTTCTGCGGAACCAGAGATTTTGGGTTCGGGGACTTGGTTACGCTGGTGTCATTACCAACGCCCTTTCGGTACCTAACGCGAGTGATTTTCCTAATTAAGATTTTATGCAGTCGCAAGTTTGGGTGAGGTAGGTTTGATTCAGGGTTTCATGCAGACTGGAATACTATTCCTATCAATCACAATCAATTTAAATGAAAGCGCAAACAAGTGCATAAATAAATATCATCGATGCACATCAATTCAAATCAATGACTTCCTAGTATAGCCACTCGGATTTAGTGAAGGTGTGATTTTGACCGGGGGTAAAATGGGAAGAATTGGGAACGATTAGCCCGAAGGGCAAAATCGTCAATTTTTGGAAGATTTGGATATCGAATTACCCAAAGTATTCCATGGCCAGTTGATTGTGGCAATTTCCCATTCTTGAGAAGTTTTTGGAATTTCTTGATTTCTCTTCAATTTTTGGAAGACGATTCGCCCAAAGGGCGAAATCGTCATTTTAAGAAGGGTCGGGGTTTAAAACACCCGGGATGAGACTTGGCCAGTTGTTTTTGGCCATTTCCTATTTTTTGAGATTTTCCTGGATTTTTTTAGAATTTTTTTTGGAAGATGGTTTGCCGGAAGGGCAAAACCGTCATTTCTGAAAAGATTGGGGGGTCAAATGACCCAGAACAGGTCATGGCCAATCGAATGTGGCTATTTCCTATTTTTCGGAATTTTTTAGAATTTTTCTGAATTTTTTGAATTTTTTTGAATTTTTTATGATTTTTCATTTTTTATTGAATTTTTGAATAAAAGCCCAATTGCACTCTAAAACCCAAATTATCAGCCCAGCCCGTACACTGGCATACATACCAACCCAGATCCAATACACATAAATGAACCCACGTAGCTCCTATTCCTATCCACTCCTAATTCACACTTATTTTTAATTGTTTTTTTTTTGTTCTATTATTGTATTAATTTCTTGGTGTCATCTTCTACCTCCCATCACCCTCTTCCCCATGACAACTCATTTTTACGGGAGGACACCATGGAAGCTTCTCTGAGACCTTCGCGTACACCATCTTCGGCCACCGAATGTTGCCTCGAATTATGATATCTAGCTACCTTCGTCACCTGGCAGTCACGGATGCGTCGCCACTAGTCCAGGCTTCGACATCGTTTTTCTCTTCATCATTTTTTTTGTCAAAAGTTTTCAAACGGACCACCACCATGGTTGGGCGACGCCGCGATCAACAATGCACGACATTTACGGTGAAAGGAAAACAAATCATCAACATGGCAGAATCAACTCAACTCTACCGTCGACCAACCAAATAAAGTATGCTGACACAGACAGACTTAACTCAGACATTAACAAATAGGTAAGGTTCCAGGAATGAGGGGAACTGATTTTAAACATTTGAAACGTGAACTAGAGCAATAAATAAATAAATAAAGCAAATGAATAAAACATAACAAACGGGTGATAATACTAGCAAAGAACACATCTGCATAAACGTACGCTGGACTTATGTCGAAGAGGACGAATGTCGGTCTAGATCATCCGAGATGGTACAAAACCGAAGAGGTGACTTACCTAAACGGTCGCGAGCCGACGTCCTTTGACGGTCATTGAGCGTGGCGTCGACGATATTTTACCTAGACTGCGGTGGCGATTACGACGACATGGCGGTGACGATTTCAGCCTCAAAATCTTTCTCTGGCGAGGAAACTTGACATTCTCCATGGACCTCATCAGACTGCCACTCCCAGGAGTTCGTCACCTCGTTTGAGACGCGATTTTTACACTCACCATTCGAGGATGGCCATCTAGGTGGTTGATTTCCGAAGATCCTTCCCCCCAAGAAGAAGAAGCTCTCTCTCTTTTTTTTTATGTTCTCCCAAAATTCTCTTTTTCCACCTTTTTCTTTACTTTTTATTTTCCATTGCTCTTATGGGATTCCTTTCGGTGGCTGACACCCTCAAAGGAAACGCCCCTTTTGAAAGAATAAGCATCCCACTTTTGCTTTCTCCCCTCCAGAGTAATAGGCGGATGAGGCGTCCATGATGAGGTTTCCACTTGCTATATTTTTAATTCCCCCTCTCTTGGTCATTGAATTTTTTTTATGGCCCTAAAGACCAACATGCAGAGACGTTCCTTTGGATCCTCTTAGTCACCAGATTCAATAATTTTTTATTTTACGAAAATTAAAATAATAATAATAAATAAATAAATAAGATTTTTTTGTTCAAAATGGTTCCCTTAACTGGCTAAGGTTACCAAAGTTGACTTTTTAATTTTATGACTTGTTTTGCTATTTTTTAATTAATTTTAAAAATAAAAACTAAAACGAAAGATGACCAAAAATCAGGTGTCAACAGAGCAGAATCGGGTGGTTTCGACGCCGAAAACAGGGGGGGTGGTCGGAGGCGATTCCCGGCCTCTACGCGCGGCGGCGAGCTCCGCCGAGCTCAGGTAAGTTGGAGGGGAGTCCTAGGAGTTCATTGGTGGCGGCGGTGAGAGGCGGCGGCGGCCGGTTCGGCCGGATCTGAAGATAAACCGGACCGGGTACAAAAACAGGGCACGGTGGCTTCGGGGCCTGATCGCAGCGGGTCCGGCGGTCGATCGGCGGCGGGGTCAGGTCGAGGGCATCGAGGAAAGGCTGGAGTACGCTGGAGTGGCGACGGCCGGGCCTGGGTGCGCCGGGAACGGTGGGAATCAACGGTGAAACCCACGGCCAGAACGGGCCGAAAACAAGGCAGGCGTTGGCGGCGGTTTCGCGGACTTCCGGCGGCCAACGGCGGTGCCAGGGAGGTCGGGGGTGACGGTGAGGGATGGCTGGACGTCTTGTGGTGGCGAGCAGTGGTGGTGGCGCACGCAAATCGGCAGAGGAGGACGGAGGAGTTTGGTCGGGGGCGTTGTCCACCAAACGAAGAAGAAGAAGGGAACAGAAGAAGAAAGAAGAGGAGAGGAGAGAGAGAAGCACGTGGGCGGCTTTGAGGGAGAAGGTGGGGTCCACCTTGAAGACCTTTGGGCATTTTTGTCCTATTTGTAAATATCCGAGGGCAAAACGGTCTTTTGGCGAATCGGGACTGAAACGAATTTTCGTTACAACGGACGAAGGGTATTTTGGTAATTTTCATAGGCTAGGCTTGGTCGGGATTAGGTTCGGGTCGCGAGGATTGAAATCCTAATTTACAGCGACTAAGAATTCGAAATCTAATCTAAACCGACTGAGCTTCATAATTCGTCCAAACGTCGTCTCTTCAGTCCTTTCGATCCAATATAACTTAACGATTGAATTTCAATCTTAATTCATTTTATCGAATTCAGGAACTTCACCGAGGTCGGATTTCTAGGGCGTCACAGCGGCAGCTCTCGGGTTCCAGGGCCGAAAACAGGGGACGGGGTTCCCGCGACAGTTCAGTGGTCGTCAGGCGGCGAACAGCGGCTAGGACAGGGTCAGGGCGACGGCGTGACGAGGCTAGAGGTGGTGGTAGTCGGCTCGTGGGGTGAGGGTCGCGCTAAGATGAAGAATGAAGGAGGAGCAGGGGTTCGGCCGTGGGGGGGTGCTCCACGAACAGAGAAAAAGAGAGAGAACAGATGAGAAAGAGAGAGGGAAACGTGATAGAGTGATAGCTGATGGGAGGTGGGGTCCACAAGGATTTTTTGGCCAATTTGTCTTATTTAGGCAAATAATTGAGGGGAAAAACGATCTTTTGATAAATCGGGACTGAAACGAATTTTAGTATACTGAACGGAGGGTAATTTTGGTAATTTCGTAGGCTAGGCTCGGTCGGGATTAGGCTCGGGTCGCGAGGATTGAAATCCTAATTCACGGCAACTAAGAATTCGAAACCTAACCTAAACCGACTGACGTTTCAGAAATCGTCCAATTATCGTCTCTTCAGTCCTTACGATCCAATATATTTTATCGATTGAAATTCGATATTAATCTATTTTACTGAATTCATGCACTTTACCCTAGTCGGATTTCCAGGGCGTCATAAATGGCCAATCATTGGCGTCCAGGAGTCTTCATCCGAAGGGACCTGAAATTGTTATCCCACGACGGGGTGAGAATAAATCTCAGTGAATCAAGCCTAAGCTCGGTTAGGAAACTGATTCATTCAGGGCATCCTAACAGAAGGTTCACTTAAACATGTCCCACAGTCAATCACAATCACAAAAGGATAATCATCCACATGCACACTTACCAACTTCTTCAGCCACACATTATGCAATGCTTGACTCGACTCAGCAGTCATATCAGTCAATCACTCAAACAAGCATCACATCCACAAGTATGCACAGGACACCACATCAGTCCATTTATTAACGATGATCGTGCCCACGGCACATGAGAGGATCTACGCGAAAGGGGGCGTGATTCGACTCTCACAAATAACGCGATCCAGTACCTCAGTACAATCCAGCGTTCTATCGGTAGGACCGGGCTACGTTCCTTTACTCTCGGTAACAGCAACTACGAGAGGTGTCTCCAATGCATCTAGCACGGCACCAGCAAGTAGGCATCCCTAAACGGGACGTCGGTCCAACACCAGTTGCGACCGGCATCTGACCAACTCTGCATCCGTACTAGTTAACACTGGATCAGAGTTGTCGTGCTTCTGACAAGTCTTCTGATTCCACCAGATTGGTGCGAAACGAACTTGCCAGGAATGCATTATCGTTCCCTCGTATGACCACACAATCCACATCCAGCAATCAACCCATTTCATTATCTTTGGTTAAGGCCGGATGCTCACACAAGCATGTAAAAGTCTTGGCCGAATATCATTTTCATGCTAAAATATGTCTTTTGACTTTACACACGGTTTATTGTGGCATCCCTCTTTTGCGAGTTTCCTAATGAGCAAGGATATCCGAAAGGGATTTGAGAATTGACTTTAAGAACAAGAATTCAAGACCTTAATATATTGGATTAACAATGAAGCCATGAGGTGTCAAGGCAACATATGTGGGGGTGGGCTAGGAATATATAGATTTTGGATTCGTTAAGGCTCAAGTGATATTATGAGGAATTGGTCGTGTACATTGAGGAATATGATAGATAGAAATTCGAGTTCCGTTGACCAATTTCCCATCAAATGGAATTAAGGAGATATTAGGAAGATTAATTAAGGAATTTCATATTCAAGGACTATGGTACAATTGTCGAGAATCAAAGTCCCAAGACCAAATTATTATCAATTCAAGTTGATCAGAAAATTAGAAAGTTAATTGGATTTATACCATGGCCGAGAATGAGAGACTTTAGTCACCATTGGATCAAGCTTGGTGTCCAAGGAATTAAGGTATTGGTCGATCAATCAAGGACCTACGAGGATTAGTATAAGCTTGACTTAATGGAATTAATTCTCATGGACTTGGGGAGCAATGATGTGGCATCCACTGTTTACTAGATTCCTAATGATCAGAAATGGTCAAATGGGTTTTGAAGCTGACTTTTGACACAGGGATTTGGAAATTTGGAAGGTAAGACAAGAAGAAGAAAATAAGATTGTTTCGGATGACCTAGGCGACAAAGAAAATTAGAAACATTAGTCGAAGATCCTAATGAATAATATTAGCGGAGAATAATTCCACGTCATTTTGTAACTCACGGCCATGACAAGGTGATTTAACACCACTAATGGAATGGACGTGAAATTAAGATATGTTAGAGTGATCAACTAATAAGAAGTGGTCGACCAATGAGCTTTCATGCAAAGATGGACAAGATCCCCACTTGTCTAGCCTTCCAATGGCTTATTATCTAGGGTAGATTTTTTATGGAACAATAGACCAATAGATGGCCTTGCTAAAAAAAAAAAAAACTAATAAGAGTTTGTGAGGATTAAGTTGTACATGAGTTTATGTTCGAAAATTCCTATGTTAAGTGAATAAGGAAGGAACGACCATGAAGGACTATACCGAGTGGCGCCTATGATCTTGTTGCATGAAATTCTATTGGTTGGATGAACTTGGGGATTGATGGTAGAAGCAAGACCATCCATTGGTCCATTGTCATATCAAAATCTTTACCTTAGATAAGGAACCATTAGGATGCTAGACAAGTGGCGACTGTGTTCTTGATGCATAAAATTTCATTGGTTGACCATGCCTAGGAAAAGTACAAGAAGATTATTGGTTGTTAATCCCACCACAATCTAGCAAATGATTATCAACCACTTGGGGTAAGGACAAGTGGCGACCATGTCCCAAAGTTCCATGACATTCTATTGGTCGGGTGAGCCTAGGGAAGAGGCAAGACTATCCATTGGTCATATGTCTTCTTAAGATCTTTTCCCTAGATAATGGATCCTCTAGAGCTAGCCAAGTGGCGCCTAAGTCTCCTCTTGCATGAAACACCATTGGCCGTTGGGGACCTAGGAATTGGCGTTAGAAGCAAGGCCATCTATTGGTCTATTGTTCCATAAAAAATCTACCCTAGATAATAAGCCATTGGAAGGCTAGACAAGTGGGGATCTTGTCCATCTTTGCATGAAAGCTCATTGGTCGACCACTTCTTGGGAAGATGCAAGAGAAATCATTGGTGAGAAGCTCCATCATGATTGATCACCAATGAGGATAAGGCAAAGTGGCGTGTGATCATTTGGGGGAAGAGTATGAATGACAAGTGTCACCTTAGGAGCTCCTCAAGACATGCAACAAAAAGGGCTCTTCATCTTTCCCCTACACCATTTTTCGACCAAAGCTAGAGAAAGGAGAGAGTCGAGAGTGAGCGAGAAAGGCCGAGAGCAAGAAGGAAGAAGAAGTAGGGGCGACTCGGCATTTTCGAAGAAACCAAGAAGAAGAAAGCGTCGAACTCGAGCTAGTGCAAGCTTTTAAGGCAAGAGATTCTTTCAATCTTGCTATAGGATAGATGTTCATTGTGTTGTCGCCATGCTGGGGAGCTTGGATTACGTTTTAGGTCCAGAAACGCAATATGTGGAATTCGATTCTAGATTGTACTTCCTGTGTTGTGAATTTTGTCGAGCTCTACGCGTTGAGAATCTGACTAACTTTCCTTCACGAAACTTGTTCGTGACATCCTTATAACGTAATTTAATTTCAGAATTTTTGGATTTGAGTTGGTATTTATAATTCCCTTAGAACCATACGGGTTTAACCTATTTCTGGTGATCTTAGCCGAGACCTCTACCAGTTCGTGAACATACACTGATTTTTGGAGAATGATTTAGACCAACCTCCCTTCATGAAAGTTTAAGAGGACATCTTGGACTACAACGTATAAAATTTTGAGAATTTTATGAACTGTTTAACCCTATGAAATAGAGCTATTTATGTGAAGTTATGACCGGGTTACCGAAGGCAGATTTACTCTAGAATGCGTGAATTACTGCAATTTTTATAGATGGGATTAATTCACGATTTCTTGACACAATATTCCCCATGGTCTTAAGTACAACGTGGTAAAATTTGATAATTTTAGGAGCTCATTTGCTAATTTAAAACGGACAACTCGCGTAACTGCGCAGTGCCGAAATTCCCTGCTTAAGAACCGAGTTATGATTACTTTAGCTTGATAATAATGTGATTTTATTGGCTAGAACCTCGGTGACCCGAGAGCTTCAAAGAGAGGAAGTGGTAGTCTTTCGGTCTTGATGATTCATTTCTCATGTGCTCTGCTTGATCAAATTCAATGCTGTGATATTTATTTTCCATGTACTTGTCATTGTGGACATTGACATTGGTATGTTGGCTTTGCGATTGAGTTATCGCCTGCAAGAATTGAGATTTGTGAATCATGGCATACATGGCCAAGCATACATTGTACATGGAATGATATTGATGAGATATGTTGAGATATTTACTCTTCAGTGCACTGAATTGAGTTGACACCCTTGAACTGTGTGCGGGGATTAGTACGTACTTGACGACCCTGTGCTGTGTGCTGGGTAGAGTAGTACCACGCGTCGTGACGCCCTTGGGCTGTGTGCGGGGATTTGTACGTACTTGAGGATCCTGAGCTGTGTGTGGGGGAGAGTCGTACCATGCGTCGTGGATGCCCTGGAGTAGGGGTCGCAATTGAGATGATTGAAGAGCACATCATTCCATATTGCATTGGCATTCTCATTACTTTATATTGTTGATGCCTGATGATTTGAATTGATGTTGTTACATGCTCTTGATGCCTTGATTATATGGTTGTCTTTTTAGTTGGTTTTAGGGAGTCTTAGGACCCCTATGGTGGGGTTGAATGTTTTTCTTGCTAGCCGTGGCGCTAACCCACGTTGTGGGAACATTTTTCAGATTGGGAGATATGACAGCTGGGCTTTGATTTGGTATCAGAGTTAGAGGCTAGGAGGGACCTGGGATGCCACACATATGCATATGCAACTATCCACTAGTTACCACAACCATACACGGGGCGATTGACCCCCAATCAACGACCGACACCCAACAGTCATTTCAGCCAATCAATTAAGCCATCCAACAAGGCAATCAAACCAGTAAAGATCATCGAATCATTTACAAGCATTAAATTTCGAGTAGACATTATAAGGCTCGATTCGTGCAATAATCATTTATTAACCAAAATTTTTGATCGCTCGCTATCAAAATAACGACAATCCATTGCCCAATCAATCAATCAATTCAATCTAGCAACCAATTAGCCATGGACGATTTAATCACTCCAACTAACTAAATGGATCGGCCATTTAACATAATCCCAATTTCTGTCTAAACCGGCCCCGATCATGTACCTAAATTCCATAATTGACTAAACGACTAATCCTAGGCGCAATTAGCGCCCTAACCAAGGATTAGGGTCAACTCATAACTAAATAAGCTCGGGCGGTCTCAACTGCGACGGCGCGAGCGGCGACGACAAACGGTGACGACAGCGGCGGCGGCGGTTCTCAGCGAACCTAGGGTTTAACGCGTGGCGACTCGACCCAACACTTCAAAGACACCTCGGGAAGGACCGGCAAGTTCACCGGGACAGGTGGCCGGCGGCAGGAGTTCCGGCGAGCGGCGGCCGACGCTGAAACAGAACCGGTCAGGGCTGGAACAGGGGAAAATAGGGCTGATCCGAGGTGTTTCTCGGCGCTGAGGGCCGAGGCGAGGCCGGCCAAGGTTCGGGGACTCACCTAGGGGTCGAAGGTGGTCGTAGGGCGGCGGAGGATGGCCGGAGGCGGCAGAACCACAGCGGAATAGAATGGGGGTGGAGTAGGGGGTCTCGCGGCGCTGGGAACATGGGAGGACTCTGAGGCGTTTTCTGGCCTCCACGCGCGGCGGCGAGCTCCACCGAGCTCAGGGACGATGGGGAGGGGCCTCGGGAGGTCGATGGAGGTGGCGGTGAGAGGCGGCGAAGGCCGGTTCGGCGGGATCGAAGAAAATCTCGAACCGCGTCGAAAACAGGGCACTGGGGCTTTAGGCGGCTCCCGCGGCGATTCTGGAGGCCAACGGCCGGTGGGGTGGTGACGGGGGAGTTGAGGGGAGGTTGATGGACGTCGATGAGGTGGTGGTTGCCGGCGGTGGCGTCGCGAACGGTCGGAGGAAGCTCGGGTCTCCTCGGGTCAGGGGAAGCAAAAACAGGGGCTGGCTTCCGCAGCTGATTAACGGCCGTCCGGCGGCTGACGACGGCGCCGGAGGGGGTCGATGACGACGACAACAAGCTGCTGAAGGTGGTGGCACGCCAAAACGATGGAGGAAGGAGGATGAGGGGGTTTGGTCGGGAGCTCCACAGGAAAGTGGAGGGGGAACAGAGAGAGAACGTGAGTGTAAGAGAGAGGACAGGAGAGAGAGAGAGACGTGAGAGAGAGAGAGAGAGAGAGAGAGAGAGAGAGAGGGATGGGAGAGGGTGAGTGAGATGTGATGGAGTTGGTGGGATTGGACAAGTGAATAGTGCTAGGGGTCAAGTCAATTTTGAATTATTGAGGGGCAATTTAGTCTTTTGGTAAATCGGAACGGAAACGAAAAATCGGTACACCGGACGAAGGGGAATTTTGATAATTTCACAGGCTAGGCTCGATTGAGATTGGGCTCGGGCGGGAGGATTGAAATCCTAATTCGCAACGACTAAGAATTCGAAACCTAATCTAAACCGACTGAAATTTCATAAATCGTCCAATTATCGTCTCTTCAGTTCTTACGATCCAATATATTTTAACGACTGAATTTCAATATTAATCCTTTTTATTGAATTCATGCACCTTACAGAAGTCGAATTTCTAGGGCGTCACAAAAAATATATATATTATAAAAAAATTGAAGACTAATGTTTCATTCATTTTGCGGAAAATAAACTGTTTGAAAAATACTTTTCAAAACATGATTTCTTTTATGGTCTAAAAAAATTAGTCAATGACAAATATTTTCATCATTGATAACAAACCATGCCTGGCTATTTTCATAGGGGACTGAAAAACATTTTATTCATTTATTTTTAAGCGATTATTTTTTGATTATTTTTTCAAATCACTTATTTTTTTTTTCGAAAAACGAATGCACCCTAAATTGGCAAATTATCAAATGATTTAGGACTAAATTGACACAATTGAAATGTTTACGCCTAAATTGGTAAATGGCAAAAGATTTAAGATTGAATTGATATAAGTACAAATAGGTTTAGAAATTTTTTGGCACCACAAGTTTTTCCCCACATTCCTATTGAAAGGTCGTCCTGTCACTATTATTTTCCATGTGGCCAAATAATTGCGGTTCACAAATTGTAGGATATATCCACTTCTCGAGAGGACAATCTTGACATGTTTTCGGGTAAATTCTATGGACTAAACTTAAATTTGAATAACCGAATGCAACAATCTTTTCTTTGCTCTTTCGTTTTCTTAATTAGGGATTAATGCATTCTAACTGCAGTTCGACTATTTTTTTTTTTTTTTGTTGTTGGTGAAATTCTTAAAGATCAGTTGTTTGATTGTGAAAACACTGAATTTTCATGATCAATGTCATTTGCCCAGTTTCTACGACATATTTTTCTTTTGGGTGCCTTTCCTTGAAAAAATTTAATACGAGGAAGAACCTTTTAAAATTTTAGACATTGCTACAAAATTTCGAAATGACTCTACAGAGTAACAATTGTGTGAATCGAAAGGTTTCAAGCGTTTGAAATCGAGTTTCATGTTTGGGATCACGTAGAAATATCATCCCGATTTTTCGTTATTAGGAAAAAGAGATAGTCTCAAGTTTTGTTTTTCTAAAGAGGGGAAACATAAGTAGTATACCTCAATCTTTTATTACATGTCCAGCACCGGCATAAAATATCAAATGCATTCATATGAATTAATTTTAATGAATGAGAAGTTGTTTGTTGGTGCGTGTTTTACTTAAGGAAAAAATATTTTGGCCTTCATATTTGATTTCTCCAGATACCCTATAAATCTCCACTTCTTTCCCCGTCCCTTCTTCTTCTTCGGCGTCGTCCTACTCAATCATCATCAGAAACCCTAGAGAAGAGAGAGCAGCCTCATCACAATGTGGCGCATCGTGCGCCCGTCCGAGTACCTCGTCATAACAGGAGTATCCATCGAGGATGTCAAGCTCGCGAAGGCAGCATTGATATGGCCGACGGTCGGACTTCTTTTGTCCTGATTGAGCTCTTCATGATGCATGAATTTCATATTCCTATTACGATATATTATATCGAGACCACATTACCCAAATTTCCTTATTAACAGGTATATACAGGCAAGACCAAGACAAAGGGTAAAGTCGGCGCTGGACAGACCAAATATGAAGCTGTGAAAACCAATTTAGAGACCAAGGTCAAGATGAAGGGTAAAGTCGGCGCTGGACAGACCAAACAAGATGCTGTGAAAACCGATTTAGAGACCAGGGCCAAGATGAAGTGCAAAGTTGGTGCTGGATGGAGCAAACACGATGCCGTCAGAACCGATTTAGAGACCAAGGTCAAGATGAAGGCTGTGAAAACCGATTTAGAGATCGAGATTACAGCGAGGGGAACCCGTAAGATGGCGGAGATAAAGGAGACGGCGGCCACGAGGGCGGCGAAGGTGTTCAAGAACCAAGCGACAAAGGATGAAGCACGCCCTAGAAAGGGTGACAATGGAAAATACCAGCAAAAGGGAGGAAATATCCGGCAGCAGCACATAAAGAGCTGTCTTAAAGATCCGAAGCGGCCTTCCAAGGGACCGAAGAAGACTGTCAGGTTCAACTTGCCTGAGGATGATCTCGGGAGCAGGTGAGGATGATCTTGATGAGGAGAAGAGGATAAGCAATAGGGCCTTTAAGTCTTCGCTTCTTTGAAAAATAAGTTGTCTTTTTGTTCATTGTAGGTGCAAGAGGCAAACTGGCGAGCTCCATAGGAAGGAGAGGGGCCGAGGGGAAAGAGACGAACATCGGACGCTAAGACACTATGGCAGGAGCAGCCGGACGCCGCTTCTGACAGGCCTATCTATGCGATAATCAGCAAAACATATTTCGGCCTAGTTCATTTGGCGGCGACACTTCACCTGTTGTTTGGATGAATTGCATTTTGAACGGAATACTTGCGTTCCTTTCTCTGGCTAATTAAATGACCGACATGACATCCATATTTTGCTGGGTAGTAACAGTTGTGCAAGAAAACATGTTTTTATTTACGTTAGTTTACGAACATTGCTTCATATTTTTGGCACAATCTTCAATGAGGGTGGGTTCTTATTGCTGCTCCTCTCTTAAGATCATTAGATTCTTGTTTGAGTTCAACTCTATCAGGATATTTACTTGATTATACACACTTCTCAGGATATATAATATATATATTTGATATTGCATATCCTTGATTGATTAGATTCGGTATCATGTTTATCATATTACCTTAGATAGTTTATAATAAAGCTAGCCTCCATGTACCATTTTCTATTCATATCGACAGATACAAAAATTCATCAATTATTATCTTCTGCGTTATTCTTAAGTTCGGCGATGCCTTTTGAGATTAAATAGACTCATCAATCGCCAAACCGTATTTTGCATGCATATCGCCCCAAAAAAGAAGACTATATTATGATCGGTTCTTCGCAAAATATGATCTGATGCTCATGAGATGCACTACTTTGGTAATAAGTAAAGAGATTTTTTTTCCTCTTTTACGATGTTGGCCGCGTTGGGTCATTCTAAAATCAATTCGATAAGGAATATGAACCGGAGGAGGGAAATAATTGCACCATAAAAATGCAATTTTTTCTCCATTGATCGTGCCCGTTAGCAACAATGTTTAATATGTGCAGTGTACCTCTTACTTCACTTCAGCTTTATGCAAATCAGTTCCAACAATCCACCGCATTTGTAATACAACAATCAAACTTTACCCTAGTTAATTACATTTTCGAATAGGAAAAACATTTATGTTCCCCTCCGGGATTTGAAAACGAAAGGAATTATCCTCACTTTAAAATATCAGAAAAATGGGCTCGAACATGACTTGAATCTTGAAACGTATAAGTGCACGGGAAGTCGTAAAATTTGTTGTAATTGAGTCTCAAAATTTTCAAGAAGTGCAATCAAGTTTTAAAACTTTCAAATAAAGTGTCACTTGAGTCTATATATGAGAGTCCAAATATAGGGATCCTCCATAAAAAGATAGGACAAAGCCAACAAAATTTTTTCCCATCCATCGTCCAATGTACTCTATTATTTTGCCATCACGACTCAATTTTTGTGCAATAAGATTCGATTTTCGAAATACTATTTTCTTCTTCCTCTAGAGTTTATTGTAATTTTATTTCTTTCTATTTATTTTGATCCAAATGTAGCCTCATAGTTATTTGATTTTACTGTAATTACATTTTTTTTGTCACCATTAAAATAATCAAATCTCATTTTACAAAAGATTGGCACATTGCGAGCTTTCTGTTGACAAAATGATTGAGTTTATTGTGTTAGAGTTATTAAATATTAAACCACGCCTTTAACTAATGGCATAAAATTTCAGAACAGTTGGCATTAGTTCGAAAAAATCTCACAGAGGTTTTGAGTTTAAATTTTTTTCATATCCCTATTCGTCTTCCCAGAAAATGTAAAATGACAAAATCATATTGTTACCAAAATCTAATTTCACTTCACAAAGATTTGCTTTTTTCTTTCCTTTTCTTCCATGGATTGCCATGAGGATCGGCCTTGTCAGGCCTCACTCAGGTGAGGGCGATCCTTGCCAAAAAGACAAGAAAAATTATTGAAAAACTATGAAAAAAATCAGTAATTTTCGATTAAAATTGGACGGATGGGCTCAAATGATAAGAAAAGGTTTAGGATTAAATTGATCAAATCGAAAAGTTTAGGATTGAATTGGTACTAATATAATAGGTTTTAATACTTTTTTGGTGTTTTTCCCTGCTACTATTACTTGGTTAAAAATGATAATATAACGTGGGATGTTCTATAACGATAATGCAACATGAGGTTCCATAGAACCGAAGGGATTCAAATGATTATATTGTAACGTAAGAAATTTTTATGTTGTCTTAGGAGTGTTGAACTACTAGAAAGCATGTGAAAAAAATGGTTTTACTTTTCAAACGAAAAAAAAAATGGTTTTACTTCGATAGATTTCTCAGGCGGCAAGGTCATTTAGGAATTATAAGAAAACTTGACTTCTGGCAAACATCACACAGCTTTACGGATTTTGTTTGTTCATTACGGTTACATGAGAAGTCTGTGATTTTTTTTAAAAAAAATTTCGAAGTTAACCGTTTGAGATCATTCTAAAATCAATTTAACGAGGAACATGAATAAAAGTAGGTTAGATAATCGAGCCTCCGAAATGTAATTAGAAGAGCTGTCCATTTGAAGGAAATATTTATTTAGTTTTTCGGAAAAGAAAACACTTGCCGTTTCCCTCCGAAATTTCTAGAAGAAGTGTTTCGAACTTAAAAGAAAAAAATCAGGAAAAGATTTTCGATTCGTCGTACGTAAGTTTTTAAAAATTTTAGGTGTTGTTTTGACCGGAGAATAAAAAAGAATAAGATTTTAGGTGTTGGGCTCGAACAAAGAACTGAATTTTAAAATTATTTGGGGGTTGGGCTGGGCTTAGTCCAATTGCTCCGTGGGTTGGCCCATTATAGCAGTTGCCAAACGGCGGTTACACATTTTGTCTCCGTCGTCGTCGTCGTCGTCCTTCTTCTTGTTCGTATTCATTTGCTTTCGCTGCAAGTCCAGCGATGGAAAGAACTGTCCGAACGCTTTCCACCTCACCCTCTCTCCTCCCTCGCGTCAAGCTCCTGCTTTCGCGCGGCTTCTCCCTCTCCTCCTCTCCGCAGCCCACCCCGGACCTCCCAGACTTGTCGTCCGACTCCGTCTGCGACGCCCTCTCCGGCTACGCCAACGACTGGAAGAAAGCCCTCGACTTCTTCAACTGGGCCGAGCAGCAGTGCCGCTTCCAGCACACCACCGATACCTACAACCGCATGATCGACATTTTGGGTAAGGTCTTCGAGTTCGACCTCTCTTGGAGCTTGATTGACCGAATGCGGGACGACCCGCTCTCGTTCCCGGACCACGTCACGTTCCGGATCATGTTCAAGCGGTACGTGAGTGCCCATCTGCTTGATGAAGCCTCCAGGACGTACGATGGGCTCCATGAGTTCGGTCTGAAGGACGAGACGGGTTATTACAATTTCGTAGACGCGTTGTGCGAGTACAAGCATGTGATGGAAGCTCACGAGCTCTGTTTCGGCAAGGACAAGAAGGCGGAGTTGGGCTTCGATGTCGATGAGACAAAGATCTGCAACATGATTCTTCGCGGGTGGTTCAAGATGGGGTGGTGGAGTAAGTGCAGGGAATTCTGGGAAGAGATGGATAAGAAGGGCATTAAGAAGGACTTGCATTCGTACTCGATTTACATGGACATCGAGTGCAAGCGACGGAAGCCGTGGAAGGCGATAAAGCTGTACAAGGAGATGAAGAGGAAGGGGATTAAGCTTGATGTCGTGGCATATAACACTGTTGTCCGCGCCCTTGGGCTCTCGGAAGGCGTGGACTTCGCAATTCGGTTATGTAGGGAAATGAGAGAATTGGGGTGTGAGCCCAATGTGGTGACATACAACACTATTATCAAGCTTTTGTGTGACAATGGCAGGGTCCAAGACGCATATAAGCTGCTCGACGAAATGCGCAAGGGTGGTTGTAAGCCAAATGTGGTTACTTATAACTGCCTTTTTGGGTCTTTGGAGAAGCCTAGAGAGATACTGAGATTGTTTGATAGGATGATTGGGACCGGAGTCGACCCTAGGATGGACACGTTTGTGATGCTCATGAGGAAGTTTGGGAGGTGGGGATTTCTCAGGCCTGTCTTGATGTTATGGAATAAGATGGAAGAACTAGGAGCTAGCCCCGATGAATCTGCGTACAATGCCTTAATCGATGCTTTGTTGGACAAAGGTATGATTGATATGGCTCGAAGGTATGACGAGGAGATGCTTGCGAAAGGTCTTTCCCCGAAGCCTAGGGCAGAGCTGGCGCCGAAATCAGAGGAAGGTTCTTGAGGGCTGAAGCTTACAAGCTGCCATGCTAAACATAGGTTACCTGGAGCTTGGATTGCTCCATAAGTGGAACCAAAACGGTAGCATGGAATGTCACTCGCAAAAAATGCAGTATGATGGGAGTAGGCTTCTTTTGATCGTAGAGTTAGGTAAGACATGATTTTTTTAGTTACAATAAAAAAAATATAGATGGTATAATGCATTTCAAACATATCTAAGCCAATAAGTTAAACATTCAAACAACATTTATTATGTTTAACTATGTTTCTAACATGGTACGTAATGTAATTATTTGCGTTGAAACATTTGGAATGCTCATTTAACGTGCCAAATCATTAGTGTACCGATTGAAATGGTGTTTTCTAGTAATCCTGTGCTAAACATGCGGTTTTAGAATGTGATGTTAATATCATTGAGTAGACAACATGAATCTTTGCATACTTGCTGCAGATAAGTGCAGTTCCTGTGCTTCAAGAACAATGGTAATATCTCCACAGCGGATACCATGTTGATCCGCCAATCGAAATCTGCCAGTTTTGCGCCTTGGGAGACGGTACGGTCATGATACACACTGGCAAGCATGATCAAGAGTCAGGTCTCCTGCTGAAGTTCTGCCTGGGGAGAGAGCTCAAACACATGATGGGGCTCAAATTTAGAAGAACAAACAATTTCTTGTGAAGCAGTTTTTCTTGAAAGTTTGATGATTCTCGATCTCTTTTCCAATAGCTTCAGGTAAGGAATTCATATCTTGCTGAAGAGCAGAACATGGAATTGTCTGGATTTGCCTCACGATAAATGTGGGCTGCTTCATTGATGCAAGAGTTAGAGAATGGGAACTTTGGGATGGGCAGTTGATTTAGAAAGTAGTTCTGGCTTTGGGGTCTCAGCTACATTATGTATGGGAGATGCTACTCTTATTGAATTGGCAAACAAACAATACTAATGTGAATGTGATTATATATATATATATATATATATATATATATATATAGGGATGTGTTGGTACTTTAGAGAAGTGGATGTATGGCATGAGGTGGTGGATTTGCATAACAGTCCATACAAGCCCATCAAATTATTTAGTGAATCAAATTTGGTAGATTGTCTTAGTATACCACTACTATACCATATACAATAGTGAACTAGTATCATCATGCTCCAGTCTTTTTGAGTTTTCCTCGATCATCTTACTCTCTGCAGTTTCATGTTCATTTATCTTGTATGGCCAGTGGAGATTCTCATGTTCATTCATCTTGTATGCCCAGAGGAGATTTGATGATATACAGAAGGAACGAGAATCTCACATTGTCTGTCATTTCAAATTAGTCTACATGTTTGACTAAAAAAAAAAAAAATCAGTCTACAAGGTTTCTCCATCACAAATTGACAAAGACCGTAAATGGATGAATATTCCTTGTGATCTGAATGATACCAACATCACCATGAAATGGTAAACTGTTCTGATATAGGCACCCGATTTCCGATAACCAAGTAGATCTCCGGATGATATCTAGCTGGTCTTTCAAAGCGGCACCTCGTTCTCTTGTTACAATCTTCTGATCTTCGTAATTAGGACACTGTCCTACTTATATTGTCGCTGGAACTTCAGATTCGACCGACTTCAGTACCTGTTCACCCATTTGTTTGCATCCTACCAATGTCTGCATAGTGAGACAAGACTAGTCAACTAATCGTCGCTACAGTAAACAATGCTTGCATATCACTATTCTGAAAGGAAAACGTCCAGCAGGCAGAGAGCATACGGGAAAGGCACATCAATCAAATTAAATAGCCATTACCCAAGTTATGTGCCGATCCCATCATCTGCTATAATCTCTTCAACCAGACAGTAGAAAAAGGTCGAGAACTTTCGTAAGTTAATTCAATATGTAGCTATTCACCAAGTATCTAGCCGAACCGACTCTTTCCACTCAAGCAAGAAAATAAGGCCCCTTAGATCTAGTATTGCTTATTTGGAGGACATGAGAGCGAGCTTATTGCATCCATTCTCCCAGTTTCAGTCAGTGTTCGTTTTGCGTGCACTGCCATGGATTCAGTTGACAACTTGAAAGTATTCACCAAGTATAAAATCAATCAAGAATGAAGGCAATGAATTTTCAAGTAAGTCGCCATGAGAGAAACAACTTGCATACTGTGGAAATGAAAGAAATGCACATACATTTCCCTCAGAATATATGTCACCAGTCCGAAAGCCTCTATTAAGAGTATCAAGCACAGCAGCTTCTATTCGCTCTGCTGCATTTTTCTCCCCTAATCCATACTTCAAAAGCATAGCAGCGCTTAACACAGTCGCTAACGGGTTTGCCTTATCCTGTACAACGTAGAGAAATAAATAAGTACATTCTAATCTCTTTTGCATTGCAAAACATTTTCATATTTTCAAGCTTAACCTGTCCAGCAATATCTGGAGCAGACCCGTGAATAGGTTCAAAAAGTCCAGGCCCCTGTGTCAACAAAAATAAAGTTTTGAACTTAAAAAGTCAGTCCAGAAGTATACTTATGAACGAAAAGTGGTAACTGAAAACAATCAACAGGCTTCTTACCTTCTCGCCAAGACTTGCTGATGGAAGCATCCCAATACTTCCAGTAATCATTGAAGCCTCATCAGACAATATATCACCAAATATATTGTTTGTTACAATTGTATCAAACTGCATCATTCATGACTTATTATGATTACTGGTCTCACAATTGCAAGTTGGTGTCTTCTAATGAAGAGAAGAAGTAATGTTCATGAAAAGCATACCTGCTTTGGATTACGAACGAGCTGCATCGCAGCATTGTCTACGTACATATGGGTTAGTTCAACATCAGGGTATTCGAGGGCAATCGCTGTGACTCTTCTCCGCCAAAGCATTGATGCCTAACCACTCAAATGAAAGAATGGGTTCAAACTACACTTTCAATTTTATGCACAATAACCTAGTAAATGACCTAACAAAGGAAGCTATTGGGGCATTATTCAGTATGCCTGTGACAGTCAACATTTGGCCTATCAAAATGGAAGAAAAGAGGAGGAAAGGAAGAGAGAAAAAAGGAAAACAAGCACACAGAGAGAACTTGACTTTTAGAGAGACAAATTGTGTTTCCTCTTTCGAGGTCATATGAAATTCACAAATTCACTTGCGTCTAGAGCTCCACAACTTAGACAAAAATTGACATTAAAGCAATAATAATCTATGTATAGGATTGCACCTTGCAGATAGGTTACTATCTCAAAAGCATGAAACTTCACAACTGGACAACATCAAGTAATCTTCCTGAATGATTGAATCGATAAATAATCTTCAAAACTTCCAAGTCCCTTAATTTCAAGTATAGAAATGCCAGCATTCGTGCAAGAATATAAAACTATCCTTGCAAAGAGCTCAAGAAAGTTTCCTACCTCCAATACGTTAGCCTTGTCAACGGAGCAAAGCTTTCCATGCCTCTTTCGGGCAGTCTCAAAAGCAACTCGAGCAATGCGATCAACCTGCCATGAAAATACGTTGGTTAAGTTATCATGTTTATCAAATATCTGGAACATGAAAAGAGCAAGTAATAATATCTCGAACCAAGTCTAAGTCAGGAATAGAGGAAAAGGGAAGAATGCCACTGAAACATTTGGAAGAGGAAAAATAATAAGTCAAGATTAAATTTAGAAGAGCCTTCCATATCACAATTCCGCTACATCTACACTATTAAAGATCTATATCTACCAGTATCCACAAGAACAGTCCGCCCGAGAAAAAACAATGCCCAATAAGTTCACATACAGTGAAGAAGTGGTAAAATATGCTAATCAAGATTCTATAAGGAAAGAAGATGATACATTGAAGACTGATAGAGGAAGGAGAATTCAATGCCTATCTACAATAATGCTAACGAGTGGTACAATGAATATATGGGAGGAGTAACGGCTTATAGGTTGAGGAAAAGAGGCCCTAATCAAGTAGAAAATGATTTGACAACGTTTACAGTAGTGTCAAGACGAGAACAGAGAAGTTACCTCACTCGTTGCATATATTTCAGTATTGAAACCAATCTCTTCACCATTTTGATTGGAATTAAAACCCCTTGGTTTCCCAAAGTATATTCCTGTTAATAAAACGAAATAACAGACAATCATCAACATCATACTGATAAAAATTCAAGCATGAATGAACAAATAAATATTGGAAACTAACCGCCTGTGAGCTCCCTTACAACCATTAGGTCAACACCTTCAGCAACTTCTTTCTTCAAAGTTGAAGCATCAACTAACTGGGAAGGAAGAGCATAGCTCTTCAGCGATTAAGGTAATACTAGAACACGTGCATACAAAAATATGCAAAGAAATCAAATGTAGTCGAGCAAGAATTATCACTAAAATAAGCAAACCAACCAAATAAAAGCTATCCAATGACCCATAAAAGAAACAGAGGCAGCTTGCCATGTGATCTTTAGTTCATAAAACATAATGTAAAATATATGAAACCAGGCAATTAAGAAAGTGGTTAAAAACAACCTGAGGTAATACAGTAGCTGGCCGTAAGTTTGCAAATACTTTAAGACCTTCTCTTAATTGAAGCAGCCCAGTTTCTGGCTTCAAATGTTTTTCGTTATTGTCCCACTTATACCTTAGTATAAGGAAAAAGAACAAGAAAAAGTTTTACAACAAAAGGCAGGAATAGACTATAGTATAGTTATAAGGGAAAGATTGCAGGGAAGAAAATTACCCTCCAATTGCTCCAAGAAGAACTGCATCAGATTGCCGAGCTGCTGATAATGTCACATCAGGCATTGGAACTCCAGTCAAATCCAAAGCGGCTCCTCCCATAGGCATCTCTTGGAAACCAAATTCAATACCTAACAGATAGCACACAAAACACTTGCGAAATCACTCCCATGATCGATCTGAAAATATTTGGACATTCCACATTTGGGGCTACAGAATTAGAATATAAAAAAGAATGGAAGTAAAGTGGAAAATGGAGGAGGGAAGATCAAAGTAATGATATGGTTTAGCAGTAAATCTAATAATTCAAGTCAGGCAGGGCTTTTACGAATTGATTTAATTACGAGAACACATATTTGTTAGACAATGGGGGACTATCATCCAGCAGTAGCAATACGTCCTCTTCCTGATTTTTATGAAATTGTGGTCTTTTAATAGCATCGATCTTTGACAAAATCAATTACTACTCATAAAATAAAAAGAGTTAGACAATTTTTTCTTTTTTCACTCTTTCATGGAAGTAAGGATGAACTTTGGTTGAACAGTATTTTAATTGGACATTCCTTGATGCTAATTTGACCAATTTCACCAAGCAACAAGTTCTTACACTTGACAGAGAGCTACACTTCGACCGGACCAAGACTACACGATAATTAACATGCAAGTACAAGTACCCGACAAAAAAAGAATTGAATACACACAAAGGAGAGAACTTTGGTGCTAAATTTGCTTCAACCAACCGAATACAATACAAGATGAAATCACACCAGTAGTAAGCATTTTTTTTTATATTCGCAATGTTACCGTTTCATTACTGGCAGCAATCTTCTAATTAATCGGGATACTTACCCTGAGATCAAGAGAAAAAAACATACTTAAATTAGTTTCACACCTCATGGAAATGAGTATGAATTTCACATTCAGCTAACATCATTTTCCTTGACATTGATAACAACCAATTTTTTTTTTTCATTTATTAGTAAGCTAGCTTTTCATTTCAACTAGAAGAATGGGATACATCCCATTACAAGCCCACATCAACTAGAACTAAACAATCCCTGATCAGCGAAAAAGCACCGGTATAATCCTGCAACATTTCAGAACTTAACTACAAAACATAAAACAACAACAATGACAGCATTCAGATATACAACTAAAGCAGCACTCATCTGCACTTAAAAGTGCTTATCGAAATGGATATTCCAATTCAGACAAAGCGGTAAAGCCTGAGCTGAAGCCACCTTATGCCTAAGAGAACATTCCCTCCCAAGCCGCATTTGACTGCAAATTTAATCAACACCTGATCATCATTTGGAGCAGAATGTGAATGCATTTGCTCATTCATAGCTCTCCATACATGGTAAAGTCAGGCTGGATTGTTACAAGTATAGCTTAAAACTACAACCCTTAGCACTCATCTTGATCCAGGCAAACTGGACATCCTAATTCCCAGGATTTCTATCAACAAGGCATAAGAAAAGTACGCTTCTCCAGATATGAGCAGAGTATCACATACAAAGAAGAGATGTCCACAAGAATCCTTCTCAACTGCATAAGATACGTAATTGCGGGGCAGTAGCTGAAGTCCATCTCAATATCCTATCAGAAGTTGGCAGCCCTTAAAAATGGCTAACCAAGATATGAAACCTAATCTAGGAACATTTGGAGAGAACCACTAATCGTCGCCAATCCACTTTTGGTCCTCTATCCCTAACAACAGCCTACGTAATAGAAGAACTTAATACAACAGTAGAAGTAGTGCAAAGAACTTTTGTCATCAACTGACGAGTCTGGGAAAAAAGTTCAACAGAGGGCGGCTTGAATAGCCACCAACTCATCTGATCTGGCATAAGGGCAGTGCCAATCAGAGTTTAAGATAACATGATAACATCTGTAACCTTTGCAGCGATAGGTAGACCGCAATCATATAAAACTCTCCAATAATATCCAGAAGAGTTCCATGAGGATGCCAATTGTCTACCAGTAAGTACTGGGCCTTCCATGTCCTATGACATTTCTAAAAATGACAGTTTTAAGGTAAGATCTGAGCTTCAAAATCTTTCTTCAAGCAAAAGTGCAATCAGTAAAGGCTGAAACAGACAATACCACTCCTTGTCAAAGGATAGTAATTGTTAAAAAGTCCAGCCCAAAAGCTTAAGTCATTAGGTGGAGGGACACTACATAATTATAAAGAGCATACAAGACCCATTCACAAGCGACGTGGGACAACAACAACAACAACTTCAATACCCCCTCTCACGTACAAATCGGATTACAAGCGGCGCGTAGAAAATATAAAGAGCATACAAGACCCATTCACAAGCAATGTGGGACGACAACAACAACAACTTCAACACCCCCTCTCACGTGTAAGCCGGATTACAAGCGGCACGTAGAAATTGACTAGTGGAGAGTGGGCTCACATACGCAGAAAGGAATAATACTGGCTCTGATACCATGTTAAAAAATTCAACCCAAAAGCTTAAGCCATTAGGTGGGGAAAGACCGCATGAATATAAAGAACATACAAGACCCGTTCACAAGCAATGTGGGACAACAACAATAACATCAACAGTAATAAATCCAGGAAATCCAAAGAGAATCAGGCGTGAATAATCTTCACAAGCATCTCCTAACAGAATGTATGTTCCTCATGGATCCAGTTTATGAAGTCCAAGCCCTCCCTCCTCCTCCAACTAACTCTAGAGCCACCACGAACATCCTGCTTACCTCTCCCGAGAAAAAAAAAATCAACTAAATTTGGCACCAAATATTCACCAAACTGTAGACAACGGAGTTTATTAGCCGAAGTCTCCCGGCATAGGAGAGTTTTCCGGCAGTCCAGCTAAAATGACATTCAATCAATCATATTCACTTGACAGTTGACTGTACTCAGAACACATGTCCTACGGATCCGGGACCACAAAAGGAGGGGAACTTCAACATAATACAACCTTCAGAGCTCAATGGGCTTCAATCAAACGGCGAGCAAAAACATAAGGGTGTTAAAAAAAAAAAAAAACCAAGAAACAGCGTACAGAAGTCGAACGGAAAAAGGGGACCTTCAAGTGAACCAGCGAGGCTAAGGACGCCCTTGGCGACGGAGATGACTTCGGGGCCGATGCCATCGCCGGGAAGGAGAGTGATGGAGTAGCTTCTGGTGGGTGTGGTCGCGCCGCACCTGATCCTGCCCATTTTAGGAGGGCATTGCTTGGGGAGTGAAGCGTCGTGGTGGCAATATTGGCCTCCGAGGGATTTGAGATTCAGTTGCAGAGAAGCCATTGTTCGCGGGGGGCTGGAGGGAGAGAGAGAGAGAGAGAGAGAGAGGAGAAATATAGGTTTTGAGTTGCAGAGTTCTCGTTGGGACGCTATGTCTATGCTTTGGCTTGGCTGCTCTGGGGAGTAGGGACTCCTGTTGGAGAACAAAATCACTCTGCACGTTTCCGCATGCACAAAATTGGGTGATCAATTAATAATAAAAAATTCGACCACAAAAAAATAATAATATTAAAAACAAAGAAATACGTTTTTTTTTTAAACTTTTATTCAATATTGATATCTTGTGTATTTGATAAAAATCTAAATCTCCTTGGTCATGATTTCTATCTTCACACCATGCTTAATCCTTGGACAGAAACTTTTGAAGGTGTAGCTATTACTCTTGTTTTGGCCAACTCCCATTAGTCATTGCTCTCTGCAGTCTGCACACGGGACAATAGTCCAACGAGGGCTTCTTGACTGTCCACAACCACAAGAAGTCACTTAAGAGTTAAGACATCCCTCACCTTGTCGAAGTCTGTACTTTTATCACGACAACAGAGAGGACCTTAGGAATGCGGACGATCAATGGAAGCGAGGATGATTCGAGAATATTAATCCGCATGGAGCATCGCCCGAGACAGAGAGAGCGGTTTCATAGCCGAACTTCCATACAGTTACAAGGAGCAAGAAACAAAACGAACATGAAACGTTAAAGTGCGCATAGAATGTCAGGCCGGAAAGACAAATTGCAGCACCCTTTTCCTCTCGATAAGTTTAAGGCGCCAAAAAACTTTTCCCCTACATCAAATAGCACATCCCTCCTGGAGGATAACCACGCACAACAGGGCAAGAGCTTGCATAATGTTTGTTTCTGTCGAATCTCACTCCCATCTTCTTCTCCTCGCTGTTCTCCTCATCTGTTCGGTCTCCATTTCATTCTCCGACGGCGGTTCTCATCTCTGCCACCCACAGACCGCACACTCCCCGAGTAAACATTCTTTCTTTTTTGGTCTTCCTCTGTTTCGTTCTTCCAATTTTTAAACTTGATCTCGGACGAACCTAGTGCGGACTTAAGCCGCACGTTGCGGTCGCTGTTTCGGTGGGGCAGTTCAACTTGTGGACCGTCTCTTTCGATCATTTGTGGTTTTACATGGGCTTGATGGCCTCCTTGTCGTTGTTTTCTATGTTATGGTGCACATTATGTTTTGGCAAAATGACCATTTCTTTTATGCTGAAGAAATCGCCCTTTGGCAGAATTTGATGTTGTTAGGTGGGGAGAGAGGAGGCTAGCTCTTGAAGGAAAGGATGAAGGCGGGGTACAGAATTGGACGCTGGTATTAGCTGAAAAGAGAACGCGCAGGAGAGACCCTCTGGATGATTTCAGGCACTACAAGGGGGGTTGGAACATCAGCAACAGACATTACTTATTTGTCAGTGTCATCGTTTAGTTCCCTCTCTATTCTGTTTTTTATCCTTCAATGAGTTTATGAAATCATAACCAGAAACATGTTCGTTTTATTTAGTATTTTCGATGACAAATATGCCTAGAGAGGGTGGTGCAGGGTTGGGTGACAAATATGTTCTTAATTAAATGTGTGGTAGATTTGCTGTGATGGCAGAGTTAGTCCTGCTCTATGGTTCCTTATTGACTTACTAGGAAAAAAGACGAAAAAAAGAAAAAGCCATTCCACTTTGGCTACATCTTCAGTGGCTGGATTTCAGATGAACTTCGTTTGTGTTCCATCTTTTTTAAGATAAAAGGAGTTCCTTTTCACATTTCATCTTTACCTTTTGTTCTCATTACCCTGTTATGCTGATGATGTTTCCGTTGCAAGTAAATTTTTTTCATTGCCTACACTCTCAAAGGCAAGCTCTTGGTTTATGGTTTATCTCAGTCAAATGGATGAGTCGGTTCCCTAATCGCCAGCACTTTTTCCCTTGCTGATGGTCTCATTTATCTGCAGTAGACATCTCCATATGCTGGCCGATAGATGTCATTATTCATTTTGGGTTGGTTTATATGGATGCAACTCTAAAAGTATTCTAATTACTTCCATTTAACAGTCTGTTGGATTTACTGCGGCTCCGTCATTTGTCATTGCCACAATTTGGTTTCTGGGGTTTGGTCTATACCTTTGCATCGTATGTGTTCGTCGCTACTGCTGCCATCGCCTCAAGCAGTCTAATGGCAATTCAAAATCCAAATATGCTCTTTCTCTACTTGGCCTATTCATTACAGCCGCTATGTAGGTTCCTCCCTTCTTTATGTTTTGTCAAAAACAAGTGATGTGAATTATGTGAATGATGTCTTGTCTGTTCTTTCAAGTGTCGGAAGCATTGTCCTGTTCACCGGCCAGGAGAAGTTCCATGGAAGCACAAGTAGTACGCTGAAATATGTGGTGAAGCAGGCTGATACTACGGTTGAAAAGCTTAATAACGTATCTGATTACCTTGCTGCCGCTAAGCGTGTCAGAGTGGATCAAGTAGCTTTACCACCGAATGTCCAGCACAACATTGACAAAGTAGAAACTAAAATTAATTCTTCAGCAACCACAATTGCGAGAAAAACAGACCAGAATTCAGATAAGATTCAGCATGTGTTGAATTCAGTGTGAGTGATCAATGTTCTGACCTGTACATCTTTTTTCTATTTCAGCATTTGTACTGATTGATTGTTTCCACTTTCTGTAGAAGATTGGCTGTTATTATTGTGGCAGCAATGATGCTCCTCTTGGCTTTACTTGGCTTTGGTAATACTATCTGTTCTCTCAATCAGATCAACTGTATATATTCCTAGTGACTCATAGCGAACTGCCCTCACACGTTTGATTGTTACTCATGGCAGTTCTTTCGGTTTTAGGAGTTCAGCCACTTGTGTCCCTGTGAGTGATTCAGCTGTTAATATGTCCTTACTTTTCAGGAAGTATCATCCATTTTATCCACTTTTTGTCATCCACGATGTTGACTTACTTGTAGATTGTCAACTTTGGGGTGGATCTTGGTCACTCTTACATTAGTTTTATGTGGACTATTTCTCATTCTCCACAAGTAAGTGCAGGGGATCCCTTTATGATCTGTCTATCTGTTGCCCATAAGCCTTATGATTTGTTTCTCAGTCTTCTGTTCTCTAAAATTTTCAGTGCAATGGGTGACACCTGCGTTGCCATGGAAGAATGGATCCAAAATCCCACAGCCCACACATCCATGGATGATATCCTTCCCTGTATGGACAATGCTACTGCTCAAGAGACCTTGTTACAGACCAAAGATGTTACCTTCCAGTTGGTCCATGCCGTCAACAGATTCATCGGAAATATCTCGAACCACAACTTTCCAGCAGGCAGTGGCCCTGTCTACTTCAACCAGTCCGGCCCGTTAGTGCCACTACTTTGTAATCCTTTCCACCATGATAAGACTGATAGAAGCTGTGCCGATGGTGAGATCAACTTTGACAGTGCTTCGCAGGTAAGCCAGAGAATCTGTACATTAGCAATGATTAAAGCTTTTTCTTCATGGAGATGGGACAGACTAGTTGATGGATCAAGTCCTGTGAAACTTATAGTAGTTATGGTCTGCAGTGTTTTCTCATACATATCGAGGAAAGAGTGATTGAGATGTGTGGCTATGGAAGATTTTCAAGTACAGAGTTTGCAGAGAGCTTTGCAATTAACATAGGGACAAAATTTGGTGCAGGAATGGAGGAAATACGTCTGTGAGGTCTCAGCAGACAATCTTTGCACTTCGGTGGGCCGCTTGACCCCCGCGTCCTACGATCAGATGACAGCCATTGTCAACGTAAGCTACGGCTTGTATCACTATGGACCATTCCTTATTGACCTACAAGACTGCTCGTTCGCTCGAGAGGCTTTCCATCAAGTTGAGAAGGATCACTGTCCAGGCCTGAGGCTCTATAGTAAGTGGATCTATGTCGGGTTGGCTTTGGTATCTGCTTCAGTAATGCTTTCGTTGGTGTTCTGGGTGGTTTATGCGAGAGAGAGGCGGAAACGCCCAGTCACCGAACGGTTCGTAGCTTTGACAGATCAAGATCAATCAGCGGGAGTAGAAAACGGTCGACATTAACTGTGCCAATGAATTGCGCAGATTCTCACTTCAATCTATCTCTTGTCTACTGTGGAAGAAGATTCTCAACACTTCACGTAAGGTGTTGGAAAAAATCAGCATCTGCGATAAACATGTGCGAGAATATAGGCCTGGTCCCGATGGTGTCGGCTTGACCATGAGAAAACTTTCATCTTTCTTCAAAAGATTATTTTCCAACATGTAGAAACATCATTTTCCTCTGCATCAGGGACTCTTGCCCCCTGAAATTTCTTTCCAGAGAGTAGGAACTTACGCTTAAACATGGCGCACCGCCATCATTTCGTCCTGAGTCGTTAAATCGAGTCACATGTTCTTGTTCCCTTAAGATTCAAACATAACAATCATCCCTCCCTCCCTCGGTCTTTCTCCATAATCACATGATATTTGCGTATCCGGCAGAGTTCGGCGTTTTCCTTTTCTCCTATTTACACATTTGAATTTGCTTCGATGTGTCTAGGAAACCAAGACGAGATCTATACGATGGCGACCCTACATGAAGAGAGAGAGAGAGAGAGAGAGAGAGAGAGAGAGAAATAGAATAGTGCAGAAGAGATGGAAACTGTACGTGGGATGTGGTCAACTGAGGATTATATGTCCCTGCAATTCCACCTTGCAATCGTTGCAACATGCAAATTTCCTGGTCCGTACAGCTTTGAAATTCCGTAAGATGAAAGAAGAGACGACATCATATGATTATGTTGTCCTTTTTTGCCAAGATTCCCATATTTTTCCCTACCACCTTTGTTTTTTCGTGAGCTGTGCGACGGAGAAAGGCTGCTGACCTTTCTTTACCATCTCAGGGATCACGTTGTTTCGATGCGTCAATGTACATGTAGTCGATAAGGAAAAAAGATAATGAAAGTGTGCCGTTAAGGGATCTCTCTCGATGATGATGTTACGCAGCGTTCAGAACGAGCCTTCATGTGAATGAATTTGAAAAAAAAAATGAAGAAGTAAGGAAATGAGACGACTCTTTTTTTACAATATTCCGCCACTTGGTATGCCGGGAAGCCAACACGGCAAATGACTATCGGGCACATGCTAGGGCTAGTCCGGCTGGACCTGCAGGTTAGCGACATGATTGTCCCTTGTCATTGTATGCCAATCTACATAGGAACGCAATTCACATGTGCCTTGAAAATTTCATTTATTCCAAAATTTACGAGAAAAATCGAGAAAATAACGAATTCATTCTACTAGATCAAGTCAATTACACATCGTGAAATACCATGACCACTTCAATTAAAAAAAAACACGAGTTTCCACCATGCTTATTTTAATATGTGATTGGTTCTATTCATCACATCATCTCTAAAATGAACCTATATCATTTTGTTTGTGGAAAAATTGGCGATTGTAAAAAATGAAACCCACTTGAGAAGGAGCGATTCCGACCGGGTCCAGTAACATTGCAAATGGCAATGTTACGGGTGACATTAATCAAATCGGGTTGTTCAAATCAAAATGGACGGCTTGATTTGATCCATGTCACATCTTCAAAATTTTTAAAAATTCTCACTTTCATTTTTGCCTTCTTTTGAAGAGGTGATATGGATCAAATCAAGCCGTCCATTTTGATTTGGACGGCCTGATTTGATTAATGTCATTCCTAACATTAAATTAGCAATGTTTGGGAATCCATTTCCGTTCCGATGAACTTGTCCACATGGATGACTCCGACAAGATAGAAAGGACATAGCTTGCGGCTGTAAGTAGAAATGAATTGCAATCTTGAGAAACGCATTTCTCCACATAAAAGCATCTACTGAGACAACTTAGTCACTGCACTAGTCTCTACCCAGAAAAGTTTCTTCGAACGGATTAAGCAGCTAAGCCAACATGGCTTCCTTTGTCTCGATGCCGAAAATGCGTGAGATCTTCGACGAGACACGGTGGGTGATCCAAATCCGCCGGTTGCTCGAGGAAGAGCTCGAAGATGAAACCGAAGTGCCGGTCTCCATTTTCAATGTCCCGAAAGTACTAAAGTCTAGCGACCCAGATTTGTACACCCCACAACAAGTGGCGATCGGTCCATACCACCATTGGCGCCCGGAGACGTACGAGATGGAGAGATACAAGCTCGCGGCGGCGAAAAGATCTCAGAAGCAACTCCAAAGGATTGAGTTCAAGAATTTGGTGGAGCAACTGGTAAAGCTTGAGTCGAGGGTCCGAGCCTGCTATCACAAGTACCTGGACATCAACGGCGAGACGTTGGCGTGGACGATGGCCATCGACGCGTTGTTCTTGCTTGAGTTCCTCCAAGTCTATGCGATCAAAGAAGGTAAGATGCTCTCCAGGGTCTCGCCGAGGATGTCGCATTTGATCGATCATGCAGGAAGGAAGTCTGCACACAATGCCATCGTTAGGGACATAGTCATGCTAGAAAATCAAATCCCCCTTTTCATATTGAGGAAGATGTTGGAATTCCAATTCGCATCCCTCGACGAAGCCGACAACATGTTGCTTGTGCTGCTAATGGGGTTTTACAAGGAAGTCACACCTTTCAAACTGATGGAGTCATTGCCCAAGATACAATTTTCAGCCTGTGCGCACTTGCTGGACTTCTTGTATGACACCATAGTACCCAAGTTGGAGGAACAACCTGAGATCGTCGAGGAGGAAGGTAACAGTGAGGATGAGAAAGAAAAGGGAATATCGCCTTTGGCCTCGTCTAGCAGCAGCTCGAGATACATCAAGCAACTTTGCGATATGATCTGGAATTTCCTCTCCAAGTTGAGCAAGGGCACTATTGAAATTGTCAAGAGGCTGCTTCTTTCAAGGCCAGTGAAGGCACTATTGAAATTGCCATGGACTATTCTCTCTAAACTCCCATTTTTCTCAGTCTTGGCACAGCCTCTTGAGTCCTTAGTGTCATCCCAATTAAAAGAAGAGGGCAGGTCAGAAAATGAAAGCAGCAATCCTCATAAGCTACCTTCAGTTGAGGAGATCGCAATCCCCTCGATCTCTGATCTATCCAATGTAGGAGTCCGTTTCGTGGCTACCAAGGGCAACCTTGCTAGCATCCGTTTCGACGCCAAGATGGCTATGCTTTACTTGCCTGCCATAAGTCTGGACGTGCACTCGGAGGCGTTCATGAGGAACCTAGTCGCTTACGAGGCGTGCAATGCATCAGGCCCTTTGGTCTTCACGCGCTACACCGAGCTCATGAACGGCATCATAGACTCGGACGAGGACGTGAAGCTGTTGAGAGAGAGAGGGGTCATTTCGAACCGGCTGAAGAGCGACGGGGAGGTAGCGAAGCTGTGGAACGGGATGAGAAAGTCGATCCGGTTGACAAAAGTGCCGTTCCTGGACAAGGCAATCGAGGACGTGAACGAGTACTACAATGGGAGATGGAAGGTCAAGCTCGGCAAGTTCATGAAGCAGTACGTGCTCGGTTCATGGCAATTCCTGGCGGTGCTGGTTGGGATCGTACTCTTGCTGCTCATGACATTGCAGGCCTTCTGCTCGGTCTATAGCTGTTCTCGCGAATTTCGTATCAAAGCCCCAAGCGTCTGATCAATCTTGAAGATGTCGCGTCTGATTATGTTATTTCAATTTTCAGTCAAACTATGTATCTTAATTGTTGTCAGAAGGTATTTAAGTGCTGGATTAGACACATTTAATTGCAGACTGAATTGTCAACTTATGTGAAAGTACGAAACCTTCTGTTACGGTCAAGGAGGTTTATGTATTGTGTCTTTAGTAATTAGTTACTTTCCTAGGTCATGTCTCCAATAATTACTTACAAACATTGTAAGCACCACGTAACTCTATGTCTCTAGGCTTTGGGCCAGATTCAGGCCATTTGTCCAGTGGGTTCACTAACATAACATACGTTTGGTAAAAATAAAGACTTTTACTAACTTTAAAATAAATAAATAAACTTTTAAACTATTTGCTCCAGCAATGCCCAACTTTGGCCTTCGACGGCCAAATCTAGCCTCTGGCCAAGCCTTGCTTAGGGTTGTGCGACCCCAGATTATGTGACATAGGCCTCGCCTGGATCGCGTGAACCAACGTGACGCCACCTAGGCCACACGTACTCAAGCTACCTCTCCTAGGGACGTGCGACCTAGGTCACATTTGAGGTCAGGCAACCTCAAGCGAGGCTAGGGATCGCTTGCGGAGCCTTCATTGGCGGTCGAGTCATTTTTTGACAGAATTACGGCTTTCGTGGATATTTTCAAAATCATGAAAAATGAGCGAGTGCAAAAGAAAAAAATTGTAGTTGCATCCTGAAAAGCAACTTTCCTCCGGAGCTACTTTAGGCTAAAAGCCTTTAGTGACTTTTGGAAATGCAATTGCACTTCTCCAAAGTTTAGCAAAAAATGAACCAAATGCTATTTGCATTTGGCCAAGGGACTAGACCAAAGTCCCTTCCAAATGCTGAACCAAACAAGCCAAAGTTTCACAAATGGTTAAAGAGTTATTTTAGCGGGTCCTAAAACCAAACAGGCCCAAAATTATGTAATCTTCTTGTCATATCACATAATTTTGGAGAAAATAACAAAAAAAGTCTTAAAATTATTGCAATTGTGCCAATTCAGTCCTAATTATTTCTATCAATTCACTTCTAAATATTTTGCATTGATGCCAATTAAGTCTCAAATCTTTTGCATTTTTGTCAATTCAGTCTATCTAGCCAATTTTGACCATAAATTGTTGACGTAGCTCTGTCTGCGTTGATGTGGCAAATTTTATAATAGCTTGATATTTTTTGAATTTTTATTTTCTTTTTCTTCCAACGACCTGGTGGAGGTTGAAGAAGATAGGGAAAGAAAGAAAAAGATAGATAAACAAAAAAAAATTAAAATTAAAATATTATTAAGAATTGTCACATAACCGACCAACGGTTCCCTTCCACTACCATTTGTTGCGAGTGCACAGCAGTAGTTCGATACATCCACATGGAAAAATCATCAAGAGGAAGCCTAAGTCCGAGCTCGTCAATATATCCAATTGGATAGATTCACCCAAAAACTTAAATCATTAATTATGGGCCAATTTAAATATATTAACTACTTCACACCACATCAATTCACCATTAAGTGATTTTTATAACACAACTTACACGTGTATCTTGACAGAATGGACTGAATTGACATAAATATAACAAGTTTAGGACTTTTTTGGTAATTCTTCTCATAATTTTGACATAAGGCAGGGTGTAGGGTCGAAGTCGAGTTTAGCAAAAGTTCTAGTGGGGTCGAGAGCTTAATATATGCTTGGCTGAGATAAACTTTTTAACGGTATAATATTCATTGAAATGAAAAACAAAAGTTCAATGGGAGCACACGAACCTGCTGAACAAAGCTTAGCGTTGTTCATGGATCAATAAAAACTAATGAAGATATGTATACATATTCTCCCTATAATCAAGTTCAAACAATCTCATATTTGAGTCACTCGTTTAAGTTTTATTCTTCTTCGATTTATAAAGTTAATGGACAGGAAAAAAAAAGGACCAGAATTCATATACGATTCAACATGTGTTGAATTCAATTTTAGTGTTAATTTATGATATATTCTGTACGTCGTTTCCCATGATTGAGCATTTGTACTGATCGATTGTTTCTACTCTGTACAAGATTGGCTATTCTCAAATTGTTTAGAAAAAGTCGGGCCTTTGTTGCGGACGCAAACATCTGTTTATAGATTGAACAGTAACACGTAACGATTGGGGATCCGGATCTCCTGACCTTCCGAAGGAAGGTCAGGGAGATCCACACCCTCCCCTCCTTTTTATAGGGGGGGAAGGTTTTAAAAAAGAAAGAAAAAAATGGGAAATGAATGGTGGAGATGAAGAAGGGCAGGAGGTCAGGGGAATGGGAAGGTCAGAGGATCCGTTCCCAATGATTGGATGGTGAAAAGTGATTGGATTGCCACGATTAGATATTGAGTTAACAGTAGTTTGTATGTCATGATTAGCCATTGAGTGAACAGTAATTGAATGATGGTTTTTTCCCATTGCTAGTTTTTGGTGGGTAATCTTCTTTTGGTGATTTTATTCTTCTTTATCAAGGATGTTGATTCAGCAAGTCATCTTATGTACCTTAATTTTCAGGAAGTACCATCCATTTTATCCACTTTTTGTCATCCACAATGTTGACTTACTTGTAGATTGTCAACTTCGGGGTGGATCTTGGTCACTGTTACATTCGTTTTATGTGGACTATTTCTCATTCTCCACAAGTGCAGGGGATCCCTTTATGATCTGTCTGTTGCCCCATAAGCCTTATGATTTGTTTCTCAGTCTTCTGTTCTCTAAAATTTTCAGTGCAATGGGTAACACCTGTGTTGCCATGGAAGAATGGATCCAAATCCCACAGCCCACACATCCATGGATGATATCCTTCCCTGCATGGACAATGCTACTGCACAAGAGACCTTGTTACAGACCAAAGATGTAGATGTTACCTTCCGGTTGGTCCATGCGGTCAACAGATTCATCGGCAATATCTCGAACCACAACTTTCCAGCAGGCAGTGGCCATGTTTACTTCAACCAGTCCGGCCCATTAGTGCCACTCCTTTGTAATCCTCTCCATAATGATAAGACTGATAGAAGCTGTGCCGATGGTGACGTCAACTTTGACAGTGCTTCGCAGGTAAGCCGGAGAATCTGTACATTAGCAATGACTAAAGCTGTTTCTTCATGGAGATGGGACAACCTAGTTGAATCAAGTCCTGTGAAACTTATAGTAGTTATGATCTCCAGTATTTTCTCATACATATCGAGGGAAGAGAGATTGAGGACAATTTGCATCAGACAACTTCCACCAATATCAGCTTCTTAAGAGAACTGTGTAATGAATCTTTTAACTGATAAAGGCCATTAGATTTTTACATATTTGTCAAATGAGAAGGCTATGGATGATTTTCTAGTACAGAGTTTGCAGAGCTTTTTGCAATTAACATAGGGACAATAATATGGTGCAGGAATGGAGGAAATACGTCTGTGAAGTCTCAGCAAATGATCTTTGCACTTCGGTGGGCCGCTTGACACCCTCGTTCTACGATCAGATGACGGCCATTGTCAACTTAAGCTACGGCTTGTATCACTACGGTCCATTCCTTGTTGACTTACAAGACTGCTCGTTCGTCGGAGAGGCCTTCCGTCAAGTCGAGAAGGATCACTGTCCTGGCTTGAGGCTCTATAGTAAGTGGATCTTTGTCGGGTTGGCTTTGGCATCTGCTTCAGTAATGCTTTCATTGGTGCTCTGCGTGGTTTATGCGAGAGAGAGGCGGAAACGCCCGGTCACCGAACGGTCGTAGCTTTGACAGATCAACATCAATCGTCGGGAGTAGAAAACGGTCGACATTAACTGTGCCAATGAATCGCTCAAATTCTCACTTCATTCTATCTCTTGTCTACTGTGGAACAAGATTCTCAACACATCACGTAAGGTATTGGAAAAAAATCAGCATCCGCGATAAACATGTGAGAGAATATAGGTCTGGTCCAAGATGGTGGGAGCATGACCATGAAAACGAGGCTCCAGTCACTTTCATCTTTCTTCAAAAAATTCTTTTCCAACATGTTGGAACATCATTTTTCCTCTGCATCAACCGACTCTTGTCCTTGAAATTTCTTTCCAGAGAGTATGAATTTACGCTTAAACATGGCGCACCGGCATCATTTACTACCGTACTTGAGTCGTCGTGAGCTGTTTAAAGCGAGTTACACATTCTTCTTCCCTTAGATCGGAATATAACAAGTTAATTCATCACGTGGGTGTTCAAGTATTGAGCAAAGAACAGATGGTACGTCATCGGAATTTCCAGATGTAAAAATAAAAAGGGGAAGTCCCGATCTTTGATTCTTTGATCGAATCAAATGGGATGTTCGTTCACGGTGGGACTCTTCTTGAAGATAGCAACACAAAGAAAGAAATAAAAAAAGACAAGAGAGGAGAAGATTTGCCTTCCTATTTCTTGCAAAAGGTTGCGTGCAAGAGAGGAAGTCCATCCATGTTGGACTTTTGATTGGCCCACTCACACTAGTATTCTGATGTTGGCCTGCTCGCCCTTTTGTGCGATAATACCGGGAGCTGTTAGCATAGCAATCCAACAGTTACGGTCAATTATGTTTAACTGCACAATCTCTCAATCAATGAGAGATTCATGCAAAACATGCAGTGATTATATGTAAATTTACGGTTGAGATTGTATCGTTCCTAGCAGTCAAGAAAATATTTTTCATATTCTTATTGGTCTTCACTGTTGAGAGAGAAGTCTTGAAGCGCCGTTCATGGAGTGCTTGGCATGAGGTTTTCGTTGGTCTTCCTTCGTGAATCACTCTCACCGGTACTTAAGTTTTCAAGCCAAGAAATTCTTGTGGTAAGAATTTGTATAATTCCCTAGTGAGATTGAGATATTATTTCGCGAGAAATTCCGATGCTAAAAAAAACTTGCAAGTTATTAGATGTAATTAGAGTTGAGAAACACTGAAAGTGTCTAAGTAACTTCAGTGTGATTTGTAATCTCCGCGTATCGCTTGTTCTACAGTGAAATTCGTTGCCGCTCTTCTCGTGGACGTAGATCTCTATGATTGAACGATGTTCGATTTTTTTCTTGTTCTATCTATTTACTGTTCCTCGCTTTATTTTTGCGCAACAATCTGTTCCTGCAATTTTCACCTTGCAATAGTTGCAACATGCGAATTTTCTTGTCCGTACGGCTTTGAAAATACATGAGATGAAAGAAGAGACGGCATCATGTGTTGTCTTTTTTTTGCCGAGATTCCATATTTCGCCCACCACCTTTGATTTTTTCGTGAGCTGTGCGACGGAGAAAGGCTGCTGACCTTTCTTCACCGTCTCATGGATCACGTTGAACACCTGAAAACTACTGCCGGGAAGCCAACCCGGCGAATGACTACCGGGCACATGCTAGGTTAGCGACATGATTGTCCCTTGTAACTGTATGCCAAAATTACATAGGAACGCATTTCACATGCGCCTTGAAAATCCCCTTATTCCAAAAATTGCGAGAAGGATCGAGAAAAGAACGGATTCATTCTACTAGATCAAAAGTCGATTACATGTTGAGAAATACCGTGACCACTACATTCAATTGAAAAAAAAAACACGAGTTTCCAACATGTTTATTTTAAAATGTGATCGGTTTCGTTCATCACATCGTCTCTTAAATGAACCTGTATGATTTTATTTGTGGAAAAATTAGCGATTGTGAAAAATGAAACCCGCTTGAGGAGGAGCGGTTTCGATGAACTTGTCCACATGGATGACTTGGGACGGTATAGAAAGGACATAGCTTGCCGATAAGTAGAAATGAATTGCCACGTTGAGAAACGCATTTCTCCACATAAAAGCATCTGTTGAGACAACTTATTCACTGCACTAGACTCAACCCAGAAAAGTTTCTTTGAACGGATTAAACAGCTAAGCCAACATGACTTCCTTCGTCCAAACCGACTCCTCGATGCCAAAAGTGGGCGAGATCTTCGACGAGACCCGGTGGGTGATCCAAATCCGCCGGTCGCTCGAGGAAGAGCTCGAAGACGAAACCGAGGTGCCGGTCTCCATTTTCAGTGTCCCGAAAGTACTGAAGTCTAGCGACCCGGATTTGTATACCCCGCAACAAGTGGCGATCGGTCCATACTACCATTGGTGCCCGGAGATGTACGAGATGGAGAGATACAAGCTTGCGGCGGCAAAAAGATTTCAGAAGCAACTCCAAAGGATCGAGTTCAAGAATTTGGTGGAGCAACTGGAAAGGCTCGAGTCAAGGGTCCGAGCCTGCTATCACAAGTACCTGGACTTCAATGGCGAGACATTGGCGTGGATGATGGCCATCGATGCGTCGTTCTTGCTCGAGTTCCTCCAAGTCTACGCGATCAAAGAAGGTAAGATGCTCTCCAGGGTCTCGTCGAGGATGTCGCATTTGGTCGATTATGCAGGAAGGAAGTCTGCACACAATGCCATCGTTAGGGACATAGTCATGCTAGAGAATCAAATCCCCCTTTGCATATTGAGGAAGATGTTGGAATCCCAATTCCCGTCCCTCGACGAAGCCGACAACATGTTGCTTATGATGCTAATGGGGTTTTACAAGGAAGTCTCACCTTTCAAACTGATGGAGTCATTGCCCAAGATACAAGTTTCAGACTGTGCCCACTTGCTAGACTTCTTGTACGACACCATAGTACCCAAGGTGGAGGAACAACCCGAGATCGTTGAGGAGGAAGGTAAGTGCGAGGACGAGAAAGAAAAGGGAATATCGCCTTTCTCCTCGTCTAGCTGCGGCACGAAGTACATCAAGCAACTTTGCGATATAGTCTGGAATTTGATCTCCAAGTTGAGCAAGGGCACTATTGAAATTGTCAAGAGGCTGCTTCTTTCAAGCCCAGTGAAGGCACTATTGAAATTGCCATGGACTATTCTCTCTAAACTCCCATTTTTCTCAGTCTTGGCACAGCCTCTTGAGTCCTTAGTGTCATCCCAAATAAAAGAACAGGGCAAGTCAGAAAATGAAAGCAGCAATCCTCATAAGCCACCTTCAGTTGAGGAGATCGCAATCCCCTCGGTCTCTGATCTATCCAATGTAGGAGTCCGTTTCGTGGCCACCAAGGGCAACCTCACTAGCATCGGTTTCGATGCCAAGATGGCTACGCTTTACTTGCCTGCCATAAGTCTGGACGTGCACTCGGAGGCGTTCATGAGGAACCTAGTCGCGTACGAGTCGTCCAACGCGTCAGGCCCTTTGGTCTTCACGCGCTACACCGAGTTCATGAACGGCATCATAGACTCGGACGAGGATGTGAAGCTGTTGAGAGAGAGAGGGGTCATTTCAAACCGGCTGAAGAGCGACGGGGAGGTCGCGAAGCTGTGGAACGGGATGAGCAAGTCGATCCGGTTGACAAAAGTGCCGTTCCTGGACAAGGCGATCGAGGACGTGAACGAGTACTACAACGGGAGGTTGAAGGTCAAGCTTCGCAAGTTCTCAAAGCAGTACGTGCTCGGCTCATGGCAATTCCTGGCGGTGCTGGCCGGGATCGGACTCTTGCTGCTCTTGGCATTTCATGCCTTCTGCTCGGTCTATAGCTGTTCTCGCCAATTTCGTTTCAAAACCCCAGGCATATGATCAATCTTGAAGATGTCAACTACTCGTTGCCTTGCCGGTATGAATGGATGAAACTCGTGCGATTATGTTATTTCAGTTTTCAGTCAAAATATGTATCTTAATTGTGGTCTGAGGTATTTAAGTGCCGGATTAGTCACATTTAATTACAGACTGAAGAATTGTCAACTTATGTCAAAGTACGAAACCTTCTGTTACGGTCAAGGAGGTTTATGTATTCGGTCTTTAGTAATTAGTTACTTTCCTAGGTCACGTCTCTAATATTTACTTACAAACATTGTAAACAACACGTAACTCCATGTCTCTAGACTTTGGGACAGACTCAGGCCATTTCCAGTCGGTTCAATAACATAACAACGTTTGGTGAATTCTCAATTACGTGCCTTTTATAGTTGTCACATCTAAGACATAAAATTGAAAATATTTGTAGTTGGTGCTCCTGGAGTTCTAAGCAGAACTATAGAGGCGTCGGAAAATATTTGTAAATTCTGAATTATTGCTTGGTTCGGCTTTGCGGAAATGTACTTGGAAAAATGCAAATATCTTTGGGCTAAAAGGGATTTTGAAATGTAAGTAGCGTTTGACAAAAAATAGTTCAAAAACACATTGGAAAGTAACTTCAATATTAATCTTGTTTGGTAAAAACTACACTTTGTACAAGACTTTTATTGACTTTTTTTTTTAGCAATGGCTGGCTTTGTCCTCCGGCGGCCAAATCTAGCATCCGGCCAGCCTTACCTAGGGTTGCGGGACCCCAAGCTTCCCGACCAAGGCCTCGCCTGGGTCGCGTGAACTCAAGCGACGCCACCAAGGTCAACCGACCTCAGGCTACCTCGCCTGGGGTCGTGCGACCCCAAGTGGTGTGACTCAAGCAAGACTGGCGATCGCTCACAAAGCCTTAACTGGCGATCGAGTCCTTTGCTAACAAAACTAGGGTTTTCGTGGTATTTTTTGGAATTATGAAAAGTGAGCGAGGGCAGAAGAAAAAAAAAATTGTAGCGGCATTCCAAAAATTCAACTTTCCAAAGTACTTCCGGAGTTACTTTGGACCAAAGGCCTAAAGTTGAACAAAAAAGAACCAAACACAATTTCTATTTGGCCAAGAGACTTTATAGCCCCAAAGGCCCTTCAAAATTTTTGACATGGCTTTACCGGCGCTAACGTGACAAATTGTATGATATTTTGATATTTTTATGAAATTTTTTTCTTTTTTTCCTTCCGGTGATTGGCTGGAGGTTGAAGAAGATAGGGAGAGAAAGAAATATAAAAAATAAATGAAAAATTTAAAAACTTAAAATATTATTAAAAATTATCATGTAACCGATCAACTGTCTCCTTCCACTACCATTTGTTGCAAGTGCACAGCAGTAGTTCGATATCTCCACACAGAGAGATCACCAAGAGGAGCCCAACTCCGAGCCCGTCAATAAATCTAGTTAGATACATTTTCACTCAAAAACTTAAACCATTAAGGTATGGGCCAACTTAAATATATTAATTGCTCCTCACCACACCAATTCTTTATTGTGTGACTTCTCTAACACAACTCATACGTACATCTTAACGGGATAGATTGAATTGGCACAAATATAACAAGTTTAGAGCTTTTTTGATAATTTTCCTCATAATTTTGACATGAGCAGGTTGTAGGTCGAAGTCGAGTTTAGCAAAAATTCTAGTGGAGTCGAGGGCTTAAAATTTGCTTGGCGAGATAAACTTTTTGAAGGTATAATATTCAATCAAATGAAAAACAAATTAAAGTTCATTGGGAGCACACGAGCCTGCTGAACAAAGCTTAGCGTTGTTCATATTTTTGGATTAATAAAAAATAACGGAGATATGTATACATATTCTCCCTATAATCAAGTTCAAACAATCTCATATTTGAGTCACTCGTTTAAGTTTTATTCTTATCAAATTTATAAAGTTAATGGATAGGCAAAAAAAAGAAGACCAAAATTCAGATAAGATTCAACAGGAGTTGAAAAATGCAAATACCTTGAGGCTGAAAGGGATTTTGAAATGAAAATAGTGTTTGACAAAATGTAGCTCAAAAATATATTGGAAAGAAACTTTGATGTAAATGCCATTTGATAAAAACTACACTTCGTAAAAGACTTTTACTAATTTTTTTTTAAAAAAAGTTTTAAACTATTTGCGCAAGCAATGGCTGGCTTTGGCCTCCAACAACCAAATCTAATATCCGGCCAGCCTTACCTGGGGTTGCGTGACCCCAAGTTTTGCAACCAAGGCCTTGCTAGGGTTGCATGAACCCAAGCGATGCCACCAAGGTCACACGACCTCATGTTACCTCGCCTGGGGTCGTGCAACCCCAAGCGGCGTAACTCAAGCGAGACTGGCGACCGGTCACGGAGGCTTCACTGGTGGTCGAGCTTTTTGCCCACAAAATTAGGGTTTTCGTGGTATTTTTTGAAATTATGAAATATGAACGAGGGTAGAAGAAAAAAATTGTAGTTGCATTCCAAAAATGCAACTTTCCAAAGTACTTCCGAAATTACTTTGGGCCAAAGGTCTTATGCTTTTGGAAATGCAATTGCATCTCTCTAAAGTTGAATAAAAAACAAACCAAACGCAATTTGTGTTTGGCCAAAGGACTTTATAACCCCAAACGTCCTTCAAAATATTGAACCAAACAAGCGCAAAGTTTCGCAATGAGTTAAAGGGTTATTTTAAGCAGGTACTAGAACCAAACAGGCCCAAAATTATGTAATCTTCTTGTCATATCACATAATTTTGGAGAAAATCGCCAAGAAAGTTGCAATTGTGCTAATTCGGCCATAATATTTTTTATCAATTCAGTTCTAAATATTTGGCATTGATGCCAATTAAGTCCAAAACATTTTGCATTTATGTCAATTCAGTCCATCTAGCCAATTTTGGCCAAATTTTCTTGACATGGCTTTAACGTCGCTAACATGGAAAATTTTATAATATTTTGATATTTTTATGAATTTGTTTTTCTTTTCTTTTTTTTCTTCCGGCGATCGGCTGGAGGTTGAAGAAGATAGTGAGAGAAAGAAAAAGAAAATTTAAATAAAAAATTTAAAAATTTAAAATATTATTAAAAATTATCGTGTAACCAACCAACTGTCCTCTTCCACTACCATTTGTTGCAAGTGCGCAGTAGCAGTTTGATATCTCCACACGGAGAGATCACCAAGAGGAGCCCAATTCTGAGCCCTTCAATAAATCTAGTTAGATACATTTTCACTCAAAAACTTAAACCATTAAGGTATGGGCCAACTTAATTATATTAACTGCTCCTCACCACACCAATTCTTTATTGTGTGACTTCTCTAACACAACTCATATATACATCTTAACAGGATAGACTGAATTAGCACAAATATAATAAGTTTAGGGCTTTTTTGATAATTCTCCTCATAATTTTGACATGAGCAGGTTGCAGGGTCGAAGTCGATAGTGGGGTCGAGAGCTTAAAATTTGCTTGGGGAGATAAAATTTTTGAAGGTATAATATTCAATCAAATGAAAAGCAAAAGTTCATTGGGGGCACGCGAACCTGCTAAATAAAGCTTAGCGTTGCTCATGATTTTTGGATTAATAAAAACTAATGAAGAGATATATACATATTCTCCCTATAAACAAGTTCAAACAATCTCACATTTGATATCATAATTGATCTTTTTATCTTAATTGGATAGTAATTCCTGATGCAATTACACCAGTGATACTTAAATTACAATGATCTAATTATCTTAACTAGATAATAATTATCATTCGGTGATAACAATATTTTTTTTCATATTGATGGAAGTACTTACAAATTACATATAACTTATAATATACTTTCATATTATATCATAACAAGCTTTGACTATCTATAATCGAGGGCCATTTTCGAAATTCCTAAGTATCCCTTGCTAAACTAAAAATTTCTATTCCATATTTCTAATATATTCTATCAGCATGGAATGATCATTCCATTCATGTCTTACTCATTTCCACAAATAGTAATCCTTTCAATATTGAACCAATTGCGAGCATAGACGGCCTTAAATAAGATGTAACCTTCTCTCTTCCAAAGGATAAATTTCAAGTGCAACGCAGAAAAAAGTTAATTGTATATATTCGAAAAGCAGGAAACTTAGCAAATCATCTTGAATTTGTTAACTCAATTTACATTTGATTCCGTGAATCAAGCTACTTGGATAAGATTAGCTATGCTTAAGTTAGCAGATAATTTCTTCGGTGGTAAATATATGTTTTTTTTTTCATTTTATGTTCAAATTTAAGTGAATTTTTTCATTTGATTCATTTTAATTTCCCCTAACTTCCATCGTATATTTCACACTTTAAATTTCATTGATCTAGTTATTCGCAATTTATATCTTTAGAGTATAATTTACTTACTTAATGAAAAATTATGCTTGGAATTTGTTATTAAGCTTTGTGATATGAAGAAGCTAGTCTTTTTTATCACTTGACAACTTAATTCGAGAAGCTCGAGTCCCATGTGATATGAGTGCGAAATGCGAAACATTGATGTATCGTTGCTAGAGTGATTTAGATTTCAATTCTTCCGTCGCAAAATTCAGACTTCAAATGGATGATTCAAAGGGATATCTTGCGCGAGACGATTGTTGAACAGAATCTCATCTGATCATTGATGTGTCTCTTTACTCATTAAATACTGTTCCGTGATTTGTCGAGAGGATACGTGCTTTGGGGAAGTAGGTTGGGTCATGAGGTTCGTTGGGTCGAAATCGATCACGCTAAAAAAGGTTGGAGGATGGATCAAGGTACGCCTGTGTCTAATGAGCCCCTATTTATGGTTGTCGAGTCAAAACTCTTGTGTTACTAAACACCGAGCTTTTCAAAAATGCGTGCCGAATAGTCTGGAGGCACCTTATTTTCACATGATCTCTGGAAAGTTTGAATAATATATGATATTAATTGAAAAGTTGAAATTCATGCCAAAACTGTATGTTAGAATATTCCCAATTAACTTAACCCCCGACCGAGCCATCGAGCCGCAAGGCTCGCTAGACTTTGAATTGACAAGATCGTAGGCCAAACCTGCTGCACATGCCAGCTATGCAGGAGCCGAAACTCCGTTGACTCACCCCCAAGTGCGGGAGGCAACTATTATTGCCTACTCCACGGTAGCCATCCGAAGATGACATAGAGTCTGCTTTCCTCATCACCAACGCCCCAGATTGAGAGAAAAAAAAATTTCTCTTTGAATTTATGCCCTAGAGTTCTGACGAAATAGTTTAAAGAGTTCGCTCTGGTCCAACCAAACCAGGCGAAAACAAAAGGGTCAATCCCAGACAGAGTTAACCAGTAGAGGTTTGCTTTAGTGGCCATTCTTCTCATTTACGAACAGGTTTGCTCTAGTGGCCATTCTTCTCATTTACGAACGGAGAGATGGGGCGCTTGAATCTCCACCTTCTAGGAGAGCTAGTTAGTGGGTGTGGGGACGCGTAAGGAAGGAGTATGGCACAAGCTGTACACACGTATAGCACACATGACGGCTTGTAAAATGGAATAGTAAGGTTGGAATAAAATAAATAAATAAAATAAAATGCAGATTGCGACTCGCGGCCTACTTCCACGTGTCACCCTCCCACCGCGAGTACTCTCTCGCGACTGACTGCGCCCCAAATAAAAACAGTCAAGATGCAGATATGTTTGTAATCTTGTCCTTATAGTTTGGACAAGAAAGAACTAAAGAATGACTGCAATCTTGTTCTTATATGCGTTAAAACAAACCGCTCTCTCCCGATCAATGACTGGAAGAGAAAATACTTTTTAAACTGTATAGTAGAAGATAGAAAAAGCCATATGAATACGCAAATGAAATCTACAGAAAAAATCTAAAAATTTAGCTCCTCTTTCAGTGTTGCGCTTACAGTGAGCACCATGCCGGTGCTCGACATGTAAAAGATGAGGTATACCACTTATGTTTTCCCTCTTTAGAAGAACAAAGCTTGAGAGACTTATCTCTTTTTCTTAATAACGATATCGGGAGTATATTTCTACATGATCCGAAACATAAAACTCAATTTCAAATGCGGATGACATTGATCGATAATCCAATCCAAAACAAATATGCAAATCAACAAATCAGTCGAGTAAAGACATGACTTATACTAGAAAACAAGAAAAGGATGTCCCTAACTATATAAGTTCCAATGAAGTGACGATTTCATAAAAACCTATTTTTCTAACCAATTTTCCAATTTCTTAAGGCCTTACGCTCATCCTCTCTTCATCATCAAAATCATCCTCACTTGAAGATCTTCATCACCCTCGTAGTCTTCTCCTTTATCTCCACCTTACGGAATCCGGTCGCTATGACCTTGTTCACTAAATCGGCTTTCACAGTATTGTGTTTGGTCTGTCCAGCATCGACTTTAACCTTCATCTTGCCATTCGCATTGGTCTCAAAATCGATTTTCACAGCATCGTGTTTGGTCTGTCCAGTATCGACATCACCTTTTATGTGGGTCTTGCCTGCATATTCCTGTTAATAAAGAAACCTCGTCATGATAAAATATACTGTAACAGACCCAAAATAATAATAATAATAATGATGATCCACATCACAAGAACATGAAATTCATGTATCAGGATGAGCTCAATTAGGGCAAAAATATCCTACCAGATGAGCCTTGGAGATCATGAGCCCAAACTGGTCGAGCTCCAACTGGAGTTTCGAGAAGAACTTCCCAAAGACTTCCCCCAAGATATGCTCGACCGAGACCTCCGCCCAGATATGCCAGAAGGTGACGGAGGCGTCCAAGATGTGGGTCTGGCCCGCGATAATACGCTTGACGAGGTCATTGATGTGGACCGTGGGCTCGTCTCGGAAGGCAAAGAGCTTGGCATAGCGGACGAGGCTCTGGTGGTTGGTAACTCGGGGGCCAATGTTGAAGACGGCGGGGCGGAAGAAGGGGAGAAACTCAAACGTGTAGACCACCGGCGAAACATTGAACTTGACGTACTTCTCGCGGTGCAATATCCCCCCCGCCGCCTTCGCAACCACGATGTCCTTGATCCGTCCTCCCGTTATGGCGAGGTACTCGGACGGACCTGCGACGGGGCCCAACATTGTGATGAGGCTTTTCTCTCTTTTCAAAAGTTCTTGATGATGATTTAAAAAGGAAAAAAAAAAACGAAGAAGAAGAGACAGGGAAAGATAGTTTAAGCGAGGAGTTCAATGGGGAAGGGAGTGAAGATTTATAGGGGTCAACAGAATATTCGATTGGAGAGAAAAAAGAAAGAAGAGATCATTGATTTATCTAAAATAGGAACCTGGAGAAATCAAATATGCAGGCCAAAATTTTATTTTTCTTAAACAATATACAACTTCTCATTTAAGAATAAAATGTGTATATGCATTTGATATTTTAAGACAAATTCTTAGGATCACATACACGAACATGATTCTAAACTAAACTAAAAATCCATAATCCAATCTAAAATGAAGATGCAAATCACCAATCAATTGAGTAAAGTCACGAATTATATTACGTTCCTAACTTTATAAGCTCCAAGAAAAATCCATCCGTTTCCCTCCCTTTCCTATTGCATTTATTTTTCTCATTGCTGGTCAATGGTCATGTGCATATAACTATTGAAATAATTTAAGAGGTTTTCCGATTTCTTGTTCTCGGAGGCACCAGGCAGCCAAGCCAAAGTATAGGTAGATAGCGTCCAAATCAAACCTATGTTTCTGCTTTACTCTCTCCGAACCGTGGCTCCTCTGCAACTTAATGTCAAATCCCTCGGAGTCCCATGTTGCCAGTCCAAGCAATGCCCTCTTAAAGTGGGCAGGACAAGGTGCGGCGCGATGGCACCCACCAGAAGCTACTCCATCACTCTTCTTCCCGGCGATGGCATCGGCGCCAAAGTCATCTCCGTTGCCAAAGGCGTCCTTAGCCTCGCTGGTTCACTTGAAGGTCCGCTTTTTCCCTTCGACTTCTGTACGCTGTTTCTTGGGTTTCTTTGGAACACCCTTCTGTTTTTGCCCACCGTTGGATTGAAGCCATTTGAGCTCTGAAGGTTGTATTATGTTGAAGTTCCCTCCTTTTATGGTTCCGGATCCGTTGGACATGAGTTCTGAGTTCTGTCAAGTGAATATGAAGTGCAAGCTGGATGAAGTGACTGAATTGGATTTTAGCTGGATAGCCGGAATACTCTCCTATGCTGGGAGACTTCAGCTAATAAACTCCGTTTTTCACAGTTTGGTGAATATTTGTTGCCTCATCTTTTTCTTTTTTTCCGCATAAGAAAGTTTTTAGAGCAGTGAAGGAATGTTGATTTTTTCTCGGGAGAGGTATGCAGGATGCTCGACAGGATGCTCTAGCCTCTTGGTGGCTCTAGAGGTAGTTGCGACTTTGTATGCCTTCCTAAGTAGAAGGGAGGGCTTGGACTTCATAAGCGGGATTTGCGTGGAACAATATATTGGATTAGGAATTTAGGAGATGCTTGTGAAGATTATTGAGGGCTGACTCTCTTTGGATAGCCTGGATTTATCACTATCCTTTGACAAGAAGAAGCATATTGTCTGTTTCGGCCTTTGTTGTTTGCACTTTTGCTCGGAGAAAGCTTTTGAAGGTCATATCTCACCTTAAAACTGCCATTTAAAAATGTCATAGGACATGGGAAATACATATATTTTTGGGCAGGTAATTGGCATCCAGTGGCTATTGTCGAAGAGCTTAATATGACTGCACTCCACCTATTACTGTAGGGTTTCAGATGTTATCTTAAACTCTGATTGGCACTGCCCTCATGCCAGATCAGATGCGTTGGTGGCTATTCAAGCTGCCCTCTCTATGGAACTATTTTCCCAAACTCTTCAGTGGATGACAAAATTCTTTGCACTACTTCTGCTGCTGCTGTATTGAATTCTCCTACTTCTTTGGAAGTTGTTAGGGATAGAGGACCAAAAGTGGATTGGCGACGATTAATTTGGTTCTATTCAGATTTTCCTACATTTGGTTTCATACCTTGGTTGGCCATTTTAAAAAGGCTGCCAACTTCTTATAGGATCTTGAGATGGATTTCAGCTTCTGCCTTGCTATTATGTAACTTATGCAGTCAAGGGAAGGATTCTTGTGTACATCTCTTCTTTGTATGTGATGCTCTGCTCATATCTGGACAGGGGTACTTTTCTTATGCCTTAATGATATAAATCCTGGGAATTGGGATATTGGGTTTCCCTGGATCAAGATGAGTGCTAGGGTTGTGGTTTTAACGCTATACTTCTCTGAATTGGAATATCCATTTCGATAAGCACTATTAAGTGCAGATGAGTGCTGCTTTAGTTGTATAGCTGAATGCTGTCGACCTTGTTGTTCTTTTATGTTTTGCAGTTTAGTGCTGCTATTTTGCAGGGCTAGTGGCGATGCTTTTACTTTCATGAGGGATTGTTTAATGTTTAGTTCTAGTTGATGTGGGTTTGGATATACGTGATTGCGATAATGGCAAAGAATTTTTGGCTCAGGCGTCCATAGTTATGGAGTGAAGATTCATCTACACACGTATACGTCGACATCGTCAAGTCATTCTCCCAAATCTGCACGGCACCTAGTCTAGCCATGGTACAAATTCCTAATCTTTTTATATGGCGTGGATTAACTGGCTGCTAGCCACACATTGACACTAAATCAAAAGAACACGGTTAATTACCATATAAAAAGGAAAATCCATCTGACATAGCAAGCTATTTATGTTGATCCGCTGCAGATTTGGGCAACCATGACCATGACTATAATGATGATGTTGAAGCACAACTTAGCCCTTGCTTAGAGCATTGAACAGCCTCTGGCTCTGGTTCGAGATCTTTCGTTGTTAGTGCTGGCAAAACAAAACTTCTTGGGATCACATGCTCGAACACGACTCTAAACTTAGCTAAAAATCTATAATCTAATGTATAATGAATATGCAAATCAACAATTAGTCGAGTAAAGACATGAATTACACTAGAAAACAAGAAAATAACATTCCTAACTATATAAGTTCCGACGAAGTGACGATTTTATAAAAACCAATGTATTCTAACCAATTTTCCAATTTCTCGAGGCCTTATGCTTATCCTCTTTTTCATCATCAAAATCATCCTCACTTGTAGATCTTCACCACCCTCGTAGTAGTCTCCTTTATCTCGACCTTACGCATTCCTGTCGCTATGATCTTTTTCAATAACTCTGTTTCCACAGCATTGTATTTGGTCTGTTCGGCACCAACTTGAACCATCATCTTGGCCTTGGCCTCAAAATTGGTTTTCACAGCATTGTTTTTAGTCTGTGCAGCACCGACTTTCACGTTCATCTTGCCATTGGTCTCAAAATCGATTTTCACAGCATTGTGTTTGGTCTGTCCAGCACCAACTTCACCCCTTATCTTGGTCTTGCCTGCATATTCCTGTTAATGAAGTAACAGGGTCACGATAAAATATATTGTAATAGATATATATATATATATATATAAAAGCACGTGATCCACGTCACAAGAATATGAAATTCATGTATCAGGATGAGCTCAATTAGGGCAAAAAAAAAAAAAAATTCCGACCAGGTGAGCCTTGGAGATCACGAGCCCAAACCGGTCGAGCTCCAACTGGAGTTTCGGGAAGAACTTCCCAGAGACCTCCTTCAAGATATGCTCGACCGACACCCCCTCCAAGATATGCTGGAGCGTCACGGAGGCGTTCAAGATGTGGATCTGGCCCTGGAGGATACCCTTAACGATGTCCCTGATGTGGACAGAGGGCTCGACTTGGAAGGCAAAGAGCTTGGCGTAGAGGAGTAGGCTCTCGTGGCTGGTGACCCGGGGGCCGATGGTGAAGACGGCGGGGCGGAAGAAGGGGAGAATCTCGAACGTGTAGTCCACGGGCGTAACGTTGAACTGGGCGCACTTCTGGGTCGAAAATAACAGCGCCACCTTCGCGACCTTGACGTCCTCGGTGGATCCTCCTGTTATGGCGAGGTACTCGGACAGACCCGCGACGCGGAACCACATCGTGACGAGGCTTTTCTCTCTTTTCTATGGTTTCTGATGATGATAAAAGAAACGAAGGAGAAGAGAAGGGGGAAAGAGAGTTTAAGCGAGGAGTTCAATGGGAGGGTGGAGATATATGGGGGCGATACAGGATAGGCGATTGGAGAGAAAAAAACGAAAGAAGAGATTATTATTTTATTTAAAATAGGAAGTTGGAGAAATCAAATATGCAGCCCAAAATCTTATTCCCTCAAATAATATAAGCAAACACGCAATAACCTCTCGTTTAAGACTAACCTATATGTTTTTTTCTAACCAATTTTCCCATTCCTTGTTTCTCGGGTTTATATTTTTTGGGCTGATTGTGGACTCTCATTGGTTTGGACCGTGAACGTCATCACCAATACCCATTGTTCGCCACCAAGCTTAATTTTAACGTTCACAATCGCAAAGGATTGTAATTTGAACAAGAGCAGAGTTCAGGGAGAAGCTAACCAACGTGAATGCCTCAGGAAAATGGATGTTTCAGCCATGGTGGAGTATGGCAAACAATAGAACCTCAACAGACTGAAAAGAGGTTTTAATCGTGCGAAACCTGTCAACACGCGCTCGGAGCAAAGCGAAAATCAATGACATATTTGTAAAGGCTTGACTTAAGAAGGGGTTAAGTACACCTCAAGTGCCTTAAGCTGTGTATGACGCTCACTTTAGTGCCAAAACTTTCAAATCGATCACTTTAGTGCTAAATTTTTGTAATTTCGATCACTTTAGTACCAAAATTTTCAAATCGGTCACTTTAGTGTTAAGTTTTTGTAACTTCGATCACTTAAGTGACAACTTCTTTAAAAAAAACCATCACTTCAGTGCCAAGTCCGATGAGTCACGTCAACTTAAATAATAATAATAAAAAATACACGTGTTGGATTTTGGGCAAGCCACGTCAACTTAAATCAGAGTTGGCACTAAAGTGATTGTTTTTAAAAGAAGTTGACACTTAAGTGATCGAAGTTACAAAAACTTAGCACTAAAGTGATCGATTTGAAAATTTTGGCACTGAAGTGAGCGCCGTACACAATTTATAGCACTTGGGGTGTACTTAAGCCACTTAAGAAGCATTTTACTAAAAATGTGACGAGGCAACTTCTTGATGGTGTACATGTATTGAAAACAATGTGGAAATCGACGTCCGTGGTAGAAATAGAATCAACCACAACATGATCGTTTTGAGTCTGGTTTGCATTGACAAACCGTCTACCCAAGCCGTCTTTGTCCATACTTTAACCAAATCAATTAATATGAACAAAAGACATTCTTTTGGGCCTTTAGTGGTAGAAATCATCATGGATGGAAAGAAAGGTAGAAATGCTAGGGTAGAAGATCAGCCAATGGGGTCCCCGTCTACCTTTCCATTGACACAAAATTTCCTTCTCCCAAGCCTCGCAAATCCATGATTTTTTACCATTCCCAGGAATAAAAGCAACTATAGTGGGAGAGAATATTCACAAGCAGCAACACCAACACCATCAAAAGGGAAAAACCACAAAGAAACAAAATCTAAAGATCTATGCTGCATTTCGACTCGGAAGGCAAAGAACTTGGCATAGTGGAGGAGGCTCTTGTGGTCGGTGACTCAGGGGCCCGATGGTGAATGTTTGGATTATCCCACATCGATTGTGGAAGGGACTGGTGGTCGGTTTATAAGTGTGAGGGAAAGCATCAACCTTTGAGCTAGCTTTTGGGTTGATAGAGGCCTAAGACCACCCAACACTGATATCAGAGCCCAGGTTACTAACAAGTATGGATCCGACTCTCATAAGAGAGAGATACATGTTGTCGCTCCCTCCGACCCATAGCCCGATGTGTGAGGGAGAGATTGTTGGGATGGTCTCACATCGTAATTTATAAGTGTGAGGGAAAGCATCAACCTTTGAGCTAACTTTTGGGTTAAAAAAGGCCCAAGATCACCCAACAGTGAAGACGGTGGGCAGAGGAAGGGGACTTTTGGGTTGAGAGAGGCGACCCATGGCTCGATATGTGAGGGGGAGATTGGTGGGGCGGAGGAACGGGACTTTTGGGTTGAGAGAGGCGACTCATGGGCTGATGTGTGAGGGAGAGATTGTTGGGATTGTCCCACATCGGTTGTGGAAAGGGCTGATGGTCGATTTATAAGTATGAGGGAAAGCCTCGACCTTTGAGCTATCTTTTGGGTTGAAAAATGCCCAAAGCCACCCAACAGTGAAGACGGTAGGGCGGAGGAAGGGGACTTTTGGGTTGAGAGAGGCCTATTGAGCTAGCTTTTGGGTTAAGAGAGGCCCGAGACCACCCAACAGTGAAGACGGTGGGGCGGAGGAAGGGGAGAAACTCGAACGTGTAGTCCACCGGCGAAACGTTGAACTTGACGCACTTTTGGGCCGGCCATATGCACGACGCCTTCGCGACCTTAACGTCTAGCTCGATGGATCCTCCTCTTATGGCGAGGTACACGGACGCACCTGGCACCACAATGTGATGAGGCTTTTCTGTCTTCATTAGGGTTTTTGATGATGATTAAAAAAAGAACGAAGAAGAAGAGACGGGGAAAGAGTGGAGATTTATCGGGGGGGGGGGGGGGGAACAGAATATTCATTGGAGAGAAAAACGAAAGAAGAGATCATTTTTTTAATAACTAAAATAGGAAGCTGGAGAAATCAAATATGCGTGCCAAAATCTTATTTCCTTAAACAATATACGTACGCATGAAACAACTTCTCATTTAATTTATGTATGAATTTGATATTTTATGCCGGTGCTCGACATGTAAAAGATGAGGTATACTATGTATGTTTCCCCTTTTAGGACAAAGAAGCTTGAGACCATTTCTTTTTCCTAATAACGAAAAATTTCGATGATATTTTACATGATCCGATCGAAACATAGAACTCGATTTCAAATGCTTAAAACCTTTCAATTCACACAAAGTTACTATGTAGAGTCATTTCGAAGTTTTCTAGAAATGTCTAAACTTTTAAATGTTTTTCCTCATGTTAAAATTTTTGAAGGAAAGGCACCAAAAAAAGAACACATCAAAGAAGTTGGGCACATGACATTGATTATGAAAATTCAGTGCTTTTGCATTCGAGCGACTGATGTTTAATTTTTAGGGTTAATACCGCGAAAAACTCCAAATTGGTACACTTGTGACAATTTTATCTCAAATTATTTTTTTAACCATCAAAAACCCCAAACTGGCACACTTGTGATAAATATATCCCAAATTATTTTTTTAACCATAAAAAATCCTAAACTGGTATAGCTGTGACAAATTTACTTCAAACTACTTTTTTTATCATGAAAAATCTCAAACTGGTACACATATGACAAATTTACCCTTTGTTAATTTTCTTTAAATTGAGTTAATACCACGAAAAATTTTAAATTGATACACATATAGCAAACATAGGATAACGTGCATACTTGACAATAGCCACGTGTAATCCAACTTTGCAATTTGACTATAAAATTCAACGAAAACTAACAGAGGATAAATTTGTCACAGCTATACCAGTTTTGGGTAAATTTGTCACAGATGTACCAGTTTGGGATTTTTCATGATCAAAAAAATAATTTGGGGTAAAATTATCACAGGTGTACCAGTTTGGGGTTTTTTGTGGTATTAACCCAAATTTTTATTTGCCTAATGTGCCAATTATTTATGATTAATGTCTCTAGATCTTATACCATTCAATACTCTGGCCAAATGTGGATAGATATCTAAACAATTTTCAATAAGTCGTATCACTAGGAAGATCAAAATTTCACCAAAAATAAAAATAAAAATTAGCCGAGCTGCAGTTAAAATGCATAGATCCCTAAGAAAAACCGTCCAGCGTCCACTGCAAGATTTGGTGGAGAAAACCAAATCTTGGTCAACCGGTCAACATATTCTTCTTTCCTTCTTTTGTTTTCATGGGCCCACAAGATAAACAAAGGCAAGAGCATACGTGTACACCTCTTCCTTTGTTCTGCCAACACCACATTGAGTTCAAGAAGTCAACGTGGTCCACCTTAAATATTTTCAAGATTTTCTTTTTTTTCTTAAGCAAATCGATTTATATCTTACAAAGCTAAAAAAACTCGAGACATAACCCAACATCTCTCTATCTCTCTCTTCTGTCACTCACGAGTGGACATGTGTCCACTCGTGATTGGCCGGGGTGCACGGACACGTGTTGGCCCCGGCCCACTCAATATTTTTTCCTAATATTTTCTTCTTCTTGAAGATAGCAACAAAGAAAGAAATAAAGAAGAAAGGAGAAGAGAAGATTTGCTTTATTTCTTGCAAAAGGTTGCGTCCAAGAAAGGAAGTCAATCCATGTTGGACTATTGATTGACCCACGCCCTTTTGTGCGATAATATCAGGAGCTATTGGCCTTGTAATCTAATGGTTACTATTAATTATTTTTAATTGCACGATCTCTCAATCAATCAGCGATTAATGCAAAATACGCGGTGATGATGTGTGAATCTACGGTTGAGATTGTACCGTTCTTAACCGTCAAGAAAGCATTTTTCATATTCTTATTAGTCTTCACTATTCAGAGAAGTCTTGAAGAATATTCTTATTGGTCTTCACTATTGAGAGAAGTCTCGAAGCGTCGTTCATAGAGCGCTTGGCCGGGGGTTTTCGTTGGTCTTCCTTCGTGAATTACTTTCACCAGTACTTAAGTTTTCAAGGTAAGAAATTCTTGTGGTAAGAATTTGTATAATCCCTAGTGAGATTGAGATATTATTTCGCGAGGAATTCCGAGGCTAAAAAAAACTTGTGGGTTATTGGATATAATTAGGGTTGGGAAACTGAGAGTGTCTAAGTAATTCGAGTGCGATTTGTAATCTCCGCGTATCGCTTGTTCTATAATGAAATTGGTTGCCGCTCTTCTTGTGGACATAAGTCTCTATGATCGAACCACATACATCTAATGTTTGATAGATTTTTTTATTCTATCTATTTATTGTTCGATGCTTTATTTGCACACAACAATCTGTTCCAGCAATTTCACCATGCAATCGTTGCAAAATGCAAATTTTCTTGTCCGTACGGCTTTGAAATTCCACAAGATGAAAGAAGAGACGGCGTCATGTGTTGTCCTTTTTGGCCAAGATTCCCATATTTCCCATACCACCTTTGTTTTTTTTTCGTGAGCAGTGCGACGGGGAAAGGCTGCTGACCTTTCTTTACCGTCTCATGGATCACGTTGAACTCCTGAAAACTACTGCCGGGATGCCAACCCCGCGAATGACTACTGGGCACATGCTAGGGCTGGACCTTGCAGGTTAGCGACATGATTGTCCCTTGTAACTGTATGCCAAAATTACATAGGAACGCATTTCACATGCGCCTTGAAAATTCCATTTATTCCAAAAATTGCGAGAAGGATCGAGAAAAGAACGGATTCATTCTACTAGATCAAGTCGATTCCATGTTCAGAAATACCGTGACCACTACATTCAACGGGAAAAAAAACGCGAGTTTCCAACATGCTTATTTTAAAATGTGATCGATTCCGTTCATGACGCAGGGTAGCGAAAACTGGAATACTCTTCCAACAGATAAACTGTAATTGAATTGATAATAGTCTGATAGTCTGAAGATTACAAATGGAACACGTCCATATATATATAGACAGGACTCCATATTTCTTAAAGATAACGAAAAGATAACCTAAAACGAAATATTGAAATCAAATCTAATCAGAATTCAAATCAAAGATTGCAAATTATCTAAATTGCAAAAATTGCCTAAAAATCAAAAACTCCTTGACAAGTGGTCTAAACGATCTCGAAATACAAAAATCCATCGCAGTTCACAGCCAAAGGCAATGAGTTTGAATCAGAAGGTCGTTTTGTTTCAACCGACCAAATTTGAGCGCAATCTGAGCTCACCCGACACGAAATCAGATTTACCGATGAAGCCGCGCCAGTTTCTGGCGATCAAGTTTTTCCAAGAAATCGCACACCAATTGTTCTACATCAGTTCATCGCATCATCTCTGAAATGAACCTTTATGATTTTATTTGTGGAAAAAATTAGCGATTGTGAAAAATGAAACCCGCTTGAGGAGGAGCGGTTTCGATGAACTTGTCCACATGGATGAGTTGGGACGATATAGAAATGACATAGCTTGCAGCGATAAGTAGAAATGAATTGCAACCTTGAAACTCATTTCTCCACATAAAGGCATCTGTTGAGACAACTTATTCACTGTACTAGACTCAACCCAGAAAAGTTTCTTTGAACGGATTAAGCAGCTAAGCCAACATGGCTTCCTTCGTCCAAACCGACTCCTCGATGCCAAAAGTGGGCGAGATCTTCGACGAGACCCGGTGGATGATCCAAATCCGCCGGACACTCGAGGAAGAGCTCGAAGACGAAACCAAGGTGCCGGTCTCCATTTTCAGTGCCCCGAAAGTACCAAAGTCTAGCGACCCGGATTTGTATACCCCGCAACAAGTGGCGATTGGTCCATACTACCATTGGCGCCTGGAGATATACGAGATGGAGAGATAAAGATCACTCTATTCATGATTGTGATAAGTTAAAGAAGTAAAAAACCCTTGTGCACTTAAGAATGTCACTTATGTCTACAGTTCAGTCTTTGAGGCTGAATCTTATCCTTAGTGGATTGTAGACTTAGGGACCACAGATCATGTAGTTGAAGGACAGAAATACCTTAGTGGGATTTCAACGAGTTCCTCATGGAGCAAAGTGAGTAAATGTGGGAAATAACTTCTTAGTGAAAGTTAAAATGTTATATGCGTAATGATCGCATTTTATTCCTACATAAAATGTTATATGCTCCAAAACACGACGGAATTTAGTTTCCGTGTTAGTTTGGTTAAACTTAGTTTTTCAGTTTGGGCTTTCATAACAATGGTGATAACTTGTCATAAAGAACAAGTTATTAGAATTCTAAATGGTTTAATTATGCATATTGTTAAGTACAATTATGTAATGTTATTCCTCATTTTCATCTTTGTGATGATATGAATATGTGGCATGCTAGGCTGGGTAAAATAAGCTAAAAGGGGCTTATTAGACAAGTGTTGAAAATTTCGTTTAGCCTATTTATGAACATTGCCTTTGGAAGGAATAATAATAATGAAACCATTTAGAAAAGGAACAAGAGCTAAGTTTCCTTTGTTGATATCAATTCAGACATATATGGTTCAGTAAATGTGATAGCATGGCATGAGACTGTTTGTTTCATCACATTTGTATAATTACACTCGATTTGGATTTATTATTTTATGATTTTTCATAAATTTGAGGCATAAGTTGCTTCGATAATTTTTTATTTGAAATCCGATCGAGGTCGAGTTAATATATCTGATTAGTTCAGATGTTTATGTGATGAAAAAGGAATAAAATAATAGTTGATTATTCCATCAATTTCTCTGAATAATAAAATTCCAGAGAGAAGAAACAGATCATAATAAATATGGTTAAGTCTGTGATAGCATAGTATCATCTTTTGTGATGATATTTTTGTTGATGGCTGTCTAGATACTTAACTGTGTGCCTTATAAATCAGTTACCACCAATTCATATGAGTTGTGGACAGGTCGACAATGAGATTTGAGTTTTCTCAGACCTTGATATGCTTTCTATGCACACGCGTTCTCCCACAAGTTTGGGAAATTGGACCCTAGAGGCAATAGTATCTTCGTGAAATACTAAGAGCACTCGAAAGGGTAAATGTTGTGGATGAGCAAGAAAGTGGGGAGTGTAACTGAATTCGAATCACGATATGTCACATTCTTAGTGAATGAATTTCTAAAGGGCGAGATATTTCAAGATTATTCTCTGTTTGAATTTTAGGAAAGTGATAATGATTGCTTATGGCCATCTTATCCAAGTGGGAGCAATGTGAGAAGTGGGGAATTTGTTTCGACTTAGTCTCAATTGCAACAACTTGATGTGTAAAAGATGTCGTCATTGTCTGATCCGAGTGGGAGCGTAATGAAGAATGATGTACTAAGTGTACGATCTCAATGATGTACTCCGTGTACAATCTCCAAGTTGGCGAATAAGTCGCAAGTAGCTTTATAATCTTTCATGATTGCTCTAAAAGAAGAGAATAAGTCTAGGAGTATAAAATGAGGCTCCGGTTTGCCCTGATAAAGAAAAGTTGATAGAAGCAATGGAAAAGAAATGGAGTTAATGAGATCAAACAAAGTTTTGGGAACTGATTGATCTTTTGAATGGACTCACAGCCATTGGGAGCAAATGTGTTCTCAAAAGTAAGCGTAAAGCTGATAGCTTGTTTGAGAATTTTTTTTTTGGCTGACCTTATGGTGAATCGTAATATTTAATTCACCTTATTCTGGTAATAATGATGAGTATGGATCTAGAATTACATCAAGGATGTAAAGACTGCAATTCTCAATGGAGAATTAATAAAAGAAACCTATGTGGTACAACCTACAGGAGTTGTGAATGAAGGTCAAGAATATGGCCCTGAGCAGTCATTGAGATATTGATATATACGTTTTTCATGATGTCTTAGTGGCATATGATTTTGTAACAATTGATAAAGGCCATTGTGTATATATCAAAAGATCCTAAAATCAATTTGTGATTTTATCATTATATGTTGATGATATACTCTTATTACAAGTAGTAAAGGTATGAGCCAAAATATGTGTCCTGAAACTCCATAAGGAGATAAAGAAATGGAAAGTGATCCATTTGCTAAGTGCCGTTAGTAGCTCAATGTACACTGTGATATGTTCAAGACTTGATATTTGTTATTCAGTTGGAATGGTAAGTAGGTACCAATCCAATATAAGTTAAAGTGTACTGAATTGCCGTCAATAGAATTCTGAGGTATCTGAAAGTACTGCTGATCAATTTATTGAATATTCAAGGTAGAGATCTGCACCTTGAAAGTGTATTGATATTAATTGAGGGGGAGATATAGATGAGAGGAATTTTACCTCTGGATTTGCGTTCTTACTGAGTAATGGCGCCATATCATGGAAAAGTAAGAAGCAAATGTGTATGGCCTTATCCACGATGGAAGATGTTCTCGTGGTGTTATCAGCAGAAGTATAAAATGGTCTTTGACTTGAGAGATGTTTGGATCGATAAAGTGTTGCTAAAAGTGCTACAGGTCCAATTATTAGTTAATTGTGATAGTTAAGTAGCAAGAGCTTACACTGAGGATCCACTGCAAGACCAAACGTATTGACTCAGAACATGATGTTGTGAAAAGACATGTTTGTAATGAAAAGATGTGAACAATACATATCTACGCATAAGAATGAAAGCAGATCTTGTGATGAAATAAATTTCTAGAGATGTTTAGACTTGGTCTTGTGTTGACAAGAAAGATTAGTTCTTTGAGATAGAATCTCTAGAATGGCGTAGAAATTAGAGTATCTGATACTTATGTTCCCCAAAGTTCACAATTAATGAGTTAATGATATTTGTTATCATTATTAATGTCTATGATTTTGTGTAACATTTATGCATATTTATGTTCTGTACATTAGTTTGAGAAAGTATGTCAGACAGATAAGAGATTAGCCCACTCACACGGGTAATCGCCTCTATTTACTGCGTGATGAATAGAGATGAGGCAATTTTAAGCTTATTATCTAGGTGATAATTGAGAGCTGGAGCTTAAAATATTTATGCCGCCTTAACAAGAATGTTAAGATGAGGACTTACTATTTATAACGTCCGAAAGTGAAATAAAGAGATTTTATTATTATTAGTCCTCCCACATATTTCACTTTATCTGTCTTGAATGCCAGATGAGAGTTATGATGGAAATTCTTGGTTGGAGTTGTTACGTGAACTCTAGTTAGACATTGAGTATGTCTAAGTGATCATCTGTACAGTATTAAAATAGAAAGACATACGCTCCATGGGGAAGGAGAAAATATCGTAATACGTACTTCATATTACGTATGCATTGTCGACCAATGAGAGTTGGCAAAAGTTATGATCTCAACTTTTTCAATGCCGTGTGAGACTCTAGAGGATAAAAAAATTCCTCATTTGGTGCCCTCACGACTTTTCGTTATTCTCAAGATTTCTATTTAGTGTTCGCTATCTTAGGGTGTTACCTATGGTCATGAAATTGATTCGATCTAAAGGGACACTTCTAGAAAAGCGAGCTGAACTGAGATCGAGAGGTCTAATGGAAGAGGAAGATCGATTTCGAGATTTGAGTCACATAATAGATTTATGTTCACAAACCGGCCGGTTATGATTCTTTAGTGTGATCATAATTGTGAATATAATATATCATACTTAAATGGGATCTAGAGAGAGATATGTATGTGACTGATCGATCTAGGGTACAAGCATACAGAAATATACTTTTGATTATGTCCATTTTGAGCTGTCATATACTCCCAACGGATGTGTGACAACGAGCTCTCAGGTATGCTGGTCGCATGGATTATTTGTCGATATGAACTTTGTAGATATAAAGAGAGTTATGCTTGGTCCTTTGTGGACGAGTGGGAGTTGTTAGTCCTCCGTGGACATGTGAGAGTTATTTGCCCTATATGGGCGAGTGGGAGATGATGGAATATAGGGCTTATGGTGTGCGCCCATGCGGGCAATCACACCCGCCTCCACAGATAATCGCAATAGCGGTTATCTGCAAGTTTGAAGAGACACGTCTCTTCACGTCAATAAGAACGACGTAAAAGAGAACGTCTTCCCATGCTTCCTACCTCTCACTAACGACACATTGTCGATGAATAAAAATGACAGAAAGTCTCACTTCCCTTTTCGACATCGAATCGCATCAAAGGCGACGAAGGACTCTCGGGACTGCGAAGGCGACATCTAATCTGTGGACAGTGGGTACGGTTCCTCGTGTAGTCGTACTCCGATCAGTGATCCAAGTAAGTGATTTCTGGGCGTTAATCAGTAGTTTTCCGCACGTATTACGTATACGGATTAGGAATTAGTTTCCAACAGGATTGTCCCACATCGGTTGTGGAAAGGGCTGATGGTCGATTTATAAGTATGAGGGAAAGCCTCGACCTTTGAGCTATCTTTTGGGTTGAAAAATGCCCAAGACCACCCAACAGTGAAGACGGTAGGGCGGAGGAAGGGGACTTTTGGGTTGAGAGAGGCATTTTGAGCTAGCTTTTGGGTTAAGAGAGGCCCGAGACCACCCAACAGTGAAGACGGTGGGGCGGAGGAAGAGGAGAAACTCGAACGTGTAGTCCACCGGCGAAATGTTGAACTTGACGCACTTTTGGGTCGGCCATATGCACGACGCCTTCGCGACCTTGACGTCTAGCTCGATGGATCCTCCTCTTATGGCGAGGTACACGGACGCACCTGGCACCACAATGTGATGAGGCTTTTCTGTCCTCATTAGGGTTTTTGATGATGATTAAAAAAAGAACGAAGAAGAAGAGACGGGGAAAGAGTGGAGATTTATCGGGGGGGGGGGGGGGGGACAGAATATTCATTGGAGAGAAAAACGAAAGAAGAGATCATTTTTTTTATAACTAAAATAGGAAGCTGGAGAAATCAAATATGCGTGCCAAAATCTTATTTCCTTAAACAATATACGTACGCATGAAACAACTTCTCATTTAAGACTAACTTGTATGTATGAATTTGATATTTTATGCCGGTGCTCGACATGTAAAAGATGAGGTATACTATGTCTGTTTCCCCTTTTAGGACAAAGAAGCTTGAGACCATTTCTTTTTCCTAATAACGAAAAATTTTGATGATATTTTACATGATCCGAAACATAGAACTTGATTTCAAATGCTTAAAACCTTTCAATTCACATAAAGTTACTATGTAGAGTCATTTCGAAGTTTTCTAGAAATGTCTAAACTTTTAAATGTTTTTCCTCATGTTAAAATTTTTGAAGGAAAGGCACCCAAAAAAGAACACATCAAAGAAGTTGGGCACATGACATTGATTATGAAAATTCAGTGCTTTTGCATTCGAGCGACTGATGTTTAATTTTTAGGGTTAATACAGCGAAAAACCCTAATCGGTACACTTGTGACAATTTTATCTCAAATTATTTTTTTAACCATCAAAAACCCCAAACTGGCACACTTGTGATAAATATATCCCAAATTATTTTTTTAACCATAAAAAATCCTAAACTGGTATAGCTGTGACAAATTTACTTCAAACTACTTTTTTTTATCATGAAAAATCTCAAACTGGTACACATATGACAAATTTAGCCTTTGTTAATTTTCGTTAAATTGAGTTAATACCACGAAAATTTTTAAATTGATACACATATAGCAAACATAGGATAACGTGCATACTTGACAATAGCCACGTGTAATCCAACTTTGCAATTTGACTATAAAATTCAACGAAAACTAACAGAGGATAAATTTGTCACAGCTATACCAGTTTGGGGTAAATTTGTCACAGATGTACCAGTTTGAAATTTTTCATGATCAAAAAAATAATTTGGGGTAAAATTATCACAGGTGTACCAGTTTGGGGTTTTTTGTGGTATTAACCCAAATTTTTATTTGCCTAATGTGCCAATTATTTATGATTAATGTCTCTAGATCTTATACCATTCAATACTCTGGCCAAATGTGGATAGATATCTAAACAATTTTCAATAAGTCGTATCACTAGGAAGATCAAAATTTCACCAAAAATAAAAATAAAAATTAGCCGAGCTGCAGTTAAAATGCATAGATCCCTAAGAAAAACCGTCCAGCGTCCACTGCAAGATTTGGTGGAGAAAACCAAATCTTGGTCAACCGGTCAACATATTCTTCTTTCCTTCTTTTGTTTTCATGGGCCCACAAGATAAACAAAGGCAAGAGCATACGTGTACACCTCTTCCTTTGTTCTGCCAACACCACATTGAGTTCACGAAGTCAACGTGGTCCACCTTAAATATTTTCAAGATTTTCTTTTTTTTCTTAAGCAAATCGATTTATATCTTACAAAGCTAAAAAAACTCGAGACATAACCCAACATCTCTCTATCTCTCTCTTCTGTCACTATTGGCCGGGGTGCACGGACACGTGTTGGCCCCGGCCCACTCAATATTTTTTCGTAATATTTTCTTCTTCTTGAAGATAGCAACAAAGAAAGAAATAAAGAAGAAAAGAGAAGAGAAGATTTGCTTTCCTATTTCTTGCAAAAGGTTGCGTCCAAGAAAGGAAGTCAATCCATGTTGGACTATTGATTGACCCACTCACTAATATTCTCTCATGTTGGCCTGCTCGCCCTTTTGTGCGATAATATCAGGAGCTATTGGCCTTGTAAATTTGTAATCTAATGGTTACTATTAATTATTTTTAACTGCACGATTTCTCAATCAATCAGCGATTAATGCAAAATACGCGGTGATGATGTGTGAATCTACGGTTGAGATTGTACCGTTCCTAACCGTCAAGAAAGCATTTTTCATATTCTTATTAGTCTTCACTGTTCAGAGAAGTCTTGAAGAATATTCTTATTGGTCTTCACTATTGAGAGAAGTCTCGAAGCGCCGTTCATAGAGCGCTTGGCCGGGGGTTTTCGTTGGTCTTCCTTCGTGAATTACTTTCACCAGTACTTAAGTTTTCAAGGTAAGAAATTCTTGTGGTAAGAATTTGTATAATCCCTAGTGAGATTGAGATATTATTTCGCGAGGAATTCCAAGGCTAAAAAAAACTTGTGGGTTATTGGATATAATTAGGGTTGGGAAACTGAGAGTGTCTAAGTAATTCGAGTGCGATTTGTAATCTCCGCGTATAGCTTGTTCTATAATGAAATTGGTTGCCGCTCTTCTTGTGGACATAAGTCTCTATGATCGAACCACATACATCTGATGTTTGATTTATTTTCTTATTCTATCTATTTATTGTTCGATGCTTTATTTGCACACAACAATCTGTTCCGGCAATTTCACCATGCAATCGTTGCAAAATGCAAATTTTCTTGTCCGTACGGCTTTGAAATTCCACAAGATGAAAGAAGAGACGGCGTCATGTGTTGTCCTTTTTGGCCAAGATTCCCATATTTCCCATACCACCTTTGTTTTTTTTCGTGAGCAGTGCGACGGAGAAAGGCTGCTGACCTTTCTTTACCGTCTCATGGATCACGTTGAACTCCTGAAAACTACTGCCGGGATGCCAACCCGGCGAATGACTACCGGGCACATGCTAGGGCTGGACCTTGCAGGTTAGCGACATGATTGTCCCTTGTAACTGTATGCCAAAATTACATAGGAACGCATTTCACATGCGCCTTGAAAATTCCATTTATTCCAAAAATTGCGAGAAGGATCGAGAAAAGAACAGATTCATTCTACTAGATCAAGTCGATTCCATGTTCAGAAATACCGTGACCACTACATTCAACGGGAAAAAAAAACGCGAGTTTCCAACATGCTTATTTTAAAATGTGATCGATTCCGTTCAAGACGCGGGGTAGCGAAAACTGGAATACTCTTCCAACAAATAAATTGTAATTGAATTGATAATAGTCTGATAGTCTGAAGATTACAAATGGAGCACGTCCATATATATATAGACAGGACTCCATATTTCTTAAAGATAACGAAAAGATAACCTAAAACGAAATATTGAAATCAAATCTAATCAGAATTCAAATCAAAGATTGCAAATTATCTAAATTGCAAAAACTGCCTAAAAATCAAAAACTCCTTGACAAGTGGTCTAAACGATCTCGAAATACAAAAATCCATCGCAGTTCACAGCCAAAGGCAATGAGTTTGAATCAGAAGGTCGTTTCGTTTCAACCGACCAAATTTGAGCGCAATCTGAGCTCACCCGACACGAAATCAGATTTACCGGTGAAGCCGCGCCAGTTTCTGGCGATCAAGTTTTTCCAAGAAATCGCACACCAATTGTTCTACATCAGTTCATCGCATCATCTCTGAAATGAACCTTTATGATTTTATTTGTGGAAAAAATTAGCGATTGTGAAAAATGAAACCCGCTTGAGGAGGAGCAGTTTCGATGAACTTGTCCACATGGATGAGTTGGGACGATATAGAAATGACATAGCTTGCAGCGATAAGTAGAAATGAATTGCAACCTTGAAACGCATTTCTCCACATAAAGGCATCTGTTGAGACAACTTATTCACTGCACTAGACTCAACCCAGAAAAGTTTCTTTGAACGGATTAAGCAGCTAAGCCAACATGGCTTCCTTCGTCCAATCCGACTCCTCGATGCCAAAAGTGGGCGAGATCTTCGACGAGACCCGGTGGGTGATCCAAATCCGCCGGACGCTCGAGGAAGAGCTCGAAGACAAAACCAAGGTGCCGGTCTCCATTTTCAGTGCCCCGAAAGTACCAAAGTCTAGCGACCCGGATTTGTATACCCCGCAACAAGTGGCGATTGGTCCATACTACCATTGGCGCCCGGAGATATACGAGATGGAGAGATACAAGGCGAAAAGATTTCAGAAGCAACTCCGAAGGATCGAGTTCAAGAATTTAGTGGAGCAACTAGAAAGGCTCAAGTCTGTTAGAAAGTCCAATCCAAAAGCTTAAGCTATTAGGTGGAGCTGCACGTGGAAATTAACTAATGGAGGGTGGGCCCAATCCAAAAACTTAAGCTATTAGGTGGAGCTGCACGTGGAAATTAACTAATGGAGGGTGGGCCCACATACGCGGAAAGAAATAACATTGGCTCTGATACCATGTTAGAAAGTCCAACCCAAAAGCTTGAGCTATTAGGTGAAGGGAGACCACATGAATATAAAGAACATACAACACTCATTCACAAGTGATGTGGGAGAACAACAACAACTTCAACAGAGTCGAGGGTCCGAGCCTGCTATCGCAAGTACCTAGACTTCAACGGCGAGACACTGGCGTGGATGATGGCCATCGACACGTCGTTCTTGCTCGAGTTCCTCCAAGTCTACGCGATCTAAGAAGGTAAAATGCTGTCCAGGGTCTCGTCGAGGATGTCGCATTTGGTCGATTATACAGGAAGGAAGTCTGCACACAATGCCATCGTTAGGGACATAGTCATGCTAGAGAATCAAATCCCCCTTTTCATATTGAGGAAGATGTTGAAATTCCAATTCGCGTCCCTCGACGAAGCCGACAACATGTTGCTTATGATGCTAATGGGGTTTTACAAGGAAGTCTCACCTTTCAAACTGATGGAGTCATTGCCCAAGACACAAGTTTCAGCCTGTGCCCACTTGCTAGACTTCTTGTACGACACCATAGTACCCAAGGTGGAGGAACAACCCGAGATGGTCGAGGAGGAGGTAACAGCGAGGACGAGAAAGAAAAGGGAATCGCCTTTGGCGTCGTCTAGCAGTGGCATGAAGTACATCAAGCAACTTCGCGATATAATCTGGAATTTGATCTCCAAGTTGAGCAAGGGCACTATTGAAATTGTCAAGAGGCTTCTTCTTTCAAGCCCAGTGAAGGCACTATTGAAATTGCCATGGACTATTCTCTCTAAACTCCCATTTTCTCAGTCTTGGCACAGCCTCTTGAGTCCTTAGTGTCATCCCAAATAAAAGAAGAGGGCAAGTCAGAAAATGAAAGCAGCAATCCTCATAAGCCACCTTCAGCTGAGGAGATCGCAATCCCCTCGGTCTCTGATCTATCCCATGTAGGAGTCCGTTTCGTGGCCACCAGGGGCAACCTCGCTAGCATCGGTTTCGATGCCAAGATGGCTACGCTTTACTTGCGTGCCATAAGTCTGGACGTGCACTCGGAGGCGTTCATGAGGAACCTAGTCATGTACGAGTCGTCCAACGCGTCAGGCCCTTTGGTCTTCGCGCGCTACACCGAGCTTATGAACGGCATCATAGACCCGGACGAGGACGTGAAGCTGTTGAGAGAGAGAGGAGTCATTTCGAACCGGCTGAAGAGCGACGGGGAGATCATGAAGCTGTGGAACGGGGATGAGCAAGTCGATCCGGTTGACAAAAGTGCCGTTCCTGGACAAGGCGATCGAGGACGAGTGCTACAACGGGAGGTGGAAGGTCAAGCTTGGCAAGTTCTTAAAGCAGTACGTGCTTGGCTCATGGGAATTCCTGGCGGTGCTGGCCGGGATCGGACTCTTGCTTCTCATGACATTTCATGCCTTCTGCTCGGTCTATAGCTGTTCTCGCCAATTTCGTTTCAAAGCCCCAGGCATATGATCAATCTTGAAGATGTCAACTACTCGTTGCCTTGCCTGTATGAATAGATGAAACTCGTGCGATTATGTTATTTCAGTTTTCAGTCAAATTATGTATCTTAATTGTGGTCAGAGGGTATTTAAGTGCCGGATTAGTCACATTAAATTACAGACTGAAGAATTGTCAACTTATGTCAACGTACGAAACCTTCTGTTACCGTCAAGGAGGTTTATGTATTCCGTCTTTAGTGATTAGTTACTTTCCTAGGTCATGTCTCTAATATTTACAAACATTGTAAACAACAGGTAACTCCATGTCTCTTGACTTTGGGACAGACTCAGGCCATTTCCAGTCGGTTCAATAACATAACAACGTCTGGTAAATTTTTAATTACGTGCCTTTTATAGTTGTCACATCTAAGACATAAAAATGAAAATATTTGTAGGTGGTGCTCCTGGAGTTCTAAGCAGAACTATAGAGGTGTCGGAACATATCTTCTTTCGGTACCCAAAGAAACATATCTTCTTTCGGTACCCTCAAGTCACGGGGGTTGAGTCTCTATTGCTTTCTTCTTTCGGTGATCTCCAAGAGACAATAAATCAATTTTATTTTATTCAAACAGCCTCCCTTAAAATTGATTTTGAAATTTAACCACACCAAGCATTTTCTTCAATTTTTCGAACGAATCCGCCTTTAATGCTTTTGTTAGAATATCTGCAATCTGATCTTCTGATTTGCAGAAATTAAGTTCAATTTCACCATCTTTGACTCGCTCACGGACATAATGATACTTGATGTCGATGTGCTTGCTCCTGCCATGAAATACAGGATTCTTGGCTAATGTAATAGCCTACTTATTGTCACACATCATTTTAGCAGGACATGTTTGTTCATACATCAATTCATGTAGCATCCTATGAAGCAATATCGCATGACAAGCCGCTGAAGCTAATGTCATGTATTCTGCTTCAGCTGTCAAGAGAGCAACAACTTGTTGCTTTTTCGAAGACCAAGAGAATACTGTTGATCCAAGAAAGAAGGCATACCCTGATGTACTCTTCCGAGTCTCGGTATCACATGCCCAATCACTGTCTATGTACCCCACTAGACCAAAGTTGTCAGTATAAGAATATAAAATTTCATGATCACGAGTTCCACTGATATACCGTAAAATTCTCTTTGCTGCTTGCAAATGTGATTGGTAGGGTTTTTCCATGAACCTGCTAATAATACACACTCCATATGTAATAATTGGTCTCGTAGAAATCAAATATCTCAAGCTGCCAACAATGCTTTTAAAATAAGTAGAATTTACCAGCTCACTGGTTCCTTCTTTCTTCAGCTCCAATCGTTCTACTACGGGAGTTTGAATTGGCTTCAGCGATTCCATTTTAAACCACTTTAAAATATCATTGGCATATTTCTGCTGCGAAACAAATATGCCATCATGTATTTTCTTCACTTCAAGACTAAGAAAGTAGGACATCAGTCTCAAATCAGTCATTTCAAACTGGCTAGTCATAGCCTCCCTAAATTCAGCAAACATTTTTTCGCAGCTCCTTGTAAATATCAAGTCATCAATATAAAAACACACAATTAATATGTCACCATTAGTATTTGACTTGATATACAGTGTATGCTCATATGAGCACTTTTGAAAATCATGCTTCAACAGGTATGTATCGATACGCGTGTACCAAACACGCGGTGCCTGTTTTAGCCCATGCATAGCCTTCTTCAGTTTGTAGACTTGATTTTTATGCCCTTTCTCATAACCTTGTGGTTACTCCACATAGACTTCCTCTTCAAGAACACCATTTAGGAATGCTAGTTTCACATCCATTTGATAGATCCTCCAACATTTTTGAGCTGCAAGTGGTAAGACTATCCGAATGGTATCATCCGGGCAACTTGTGCAAATAGTTCAAAATAATCAATACCTGGCTTTTGCTTGTAGCCCTTTACAACCAGTCTGGCTTTGTAACGGTCCACCTAAGCGTCGAGTTTGTACTTCGTCTTGTATACCCACTTGACACCAATAGGCTTCTATCAGGTGGTAAAGAAGTCAACACCCATGTGTCATTCTTCTCAATGGAATGAATTTCCTCATCTATTGCTTGAATCCATTTTTCATCTGCAGCTACTTCATCATAGGTTACATGGTCACATTCAGCAAATAAACAAAAGTCTACCATGGTTTTATCAGTGATTTCGCTATCACTGTCACTGTCTCTTATGACCACATAATCTCTGAATTTTACTGGCATCTCCTTCAGTCGTTGTAAACGACGTAGTTGTGGTTCTGAAGCTGCTGTTGGTGAAAAAGTTCCTCCAGTCGAAGATGATGAAGTAGATGGAGCACTCATTAAAGATGATAGAGGTGTTTCTGTCTCACCCACCAGTGGATCATCTTCGATGGTGATGTTTTTCTGGTCACCCTTCTGGTTCCAGTCCCAGGCTTCATCTTCTAAAAACTAGACATCCCTGCTGATGATGACTTTCTCAGTGACCGGGTTATACTGCTTATAAACTTTAGTTGTATCACTGTAGCCGATGAATATGCACTTCTCTCTTTTGTCATTCAGCTTCTTTCTCCGCTCGTCTGGTATATGGGGATATACCACGCACCCAAATACTCGTAGGAAAGAAACATCTGATTTGTTTCTGCTCCAAGCTTCTTCTGGAGTTCTTTTAGGAACACTCATTGTTGGACACCTGTTTAGTACAAATACAGCACAAGCAACAGCTTTGGCCCAAAATTTCTTGAGCAAATTCTTAGCTTTCAGCATACTTCTTGTCATTTCAAAAATTATCCTATTTTTTCTTTCTACTATACCGTTTTACTGAGGAGTATAGTTGGCAGTCAAGTGACGTTTGATTCCATGAATTTTATAATATTTGTGAAATTCATTTGAGGTCAATTCTCACCTCTATCCGATCTCAACTTCTTCAAATTAAAGCCACTTTATTTTTCAACATAGACTTTAAATTATTTAAACTTGCCAAATGTTTCAGATTTTTTCCTCAAGAAGTATACCCATGTTATTTGGTAAAATTGTCGACAAAAATTAGCATGTACCTTTTTTGTCCGAACGATTTCACCTCAACAGGGCCACACATATTTGTATGTACCAACTCTAGTGGTTGGTTTGCTCTTCTGGCTTTTCCAACTGGAAAAGAGTCTCGGTGTTGTTTTCTAACGAGACATCCTTCGCAAAGACGTCCTGGATCGTTAATCAACGGCATGCCGGTCACCATCTTTTTTTGGACTAATTTATTCATTCCACGAAAATTCAGATGCCCAAATCGAAGATACCACAGCCAGCTGCTGTCTTTCGTCATCGCTTGAAAACTCAAGAGATTCTTCGTCGGAAGAGTCAGGGGAAACATTTGGTTCTTTGTCATATGTACCGTCATGATCAACTTATTGTTTACACCTCTGATTGTGCAAACTCCATTTTCAATGTGAACTTTGTGGCCTCTTTCGGAAAGTTGCCCAATACTTAGCAAATTTCAAAAAAGTCCTGGCACAAAGTAAACATCTGCAATAGCAACATTAGTACCGTCTTTGGACTTGATATTAATGTTACCTTTGCCCATCACGTGAATTTTTTATTTATTCCCGAAGTTGACTTCGCCACGGCTTGTTTCATCCAACTGTGAGAATAACTCCTTTCTGCCGGTCATATGGTTGCTCCACCCAGTATCTAGATACCATGTGTTAGTATCCACGATACTAGAGTCATCCTTCGCACATGCTAGTACCATGTACTCTTCAGCATCTGTGACATGTGCATGTTCCGCCAGCTCGTACGTCGCCTTTGCATGGCACTCGGATTTGTAATGTCCGAATTTGTTGTACTTAAAACACTTGACTTTTGATTTGTCATGTGTTCTAAATTTTCTAGTGAAATTCGTACTTCCACCTCTACCTCGGCCTCCTCCGCGACCTCAACCGCCTTGATAGCCTCATCGGTTTGGTTGAGCGACCCGACTTTGCAATGCTTGCTCGGGAACGGAACCCGTAGACTACTGGTTCATTCTTTGCTCATGGGAGCATAATGAACCCATCAACCACTCCAACGTGAGAGTTGACACATCTTGTCCTTCCTCGATCGCTGCGACAACATAATCAAATCTTTCAATCAAAGACCTCAAGATTTTTTCTACGACACGAACATCTTGAAGTTCTTCACTGTTAACCCTTAATTGGTTAACAATGGCATGCACACGATCAAAATATATCGAGATTGATTCTGAGTCGTTCATGCGTAAAGACTCAAAATTGCCTCAAAGAGTCTGAAGCCGCTCCCGCCGGACACGATCATCGCCTAAGCAGGATTTCTGCAAGATATCCCAAGCAGCTTTCACGGTCTCCGCACACGATATTTTTTCAAATATCGTTTCCTCCACGGCTTGAAAAATCGCATATGATGCTTTCTGATCTTTCTTCCGGGACTCCACCAGAGATTCTTTCTCCTCCTTTCTTAAAGCCTCGAATGCTTCGGCATCAGCTACTTCGTTGTAGCTACTTTCAACCAGATTCCACAAATCTTGCGATTTGAACATAACCTTCATCTGGACGACCCAATTGTTGAAATTCTTTCCGTTCAACTTTGGAAGCTGCATTTGAACGAAACTGGTAGATGTCATTCTCTCTCTGATACCAAATATTGGAACCAAAATAATATGGGTGACCTTTTGGATATATGAATGAGGCACAAAAGGATGGAGAATATAATCTGTTATTGGAGAAACTGATGAATACAAATGAAGCACACACTTTGCTTCTCTCGGCACACACTTCACTTACAATACATAAAACAACACTCAATACTTATAGCAAAAACACTTAACGCTCTTCAGGAGATGTAACGCCCGAAATCCCGACTCCTGTAAACAGTGTAATCCAGACGACAGTATGAATAAGAATTTCATTTTGGTCGCTTAAGTTATTTCGAGGATTTAGAATTTGAAATTGGATGATTTCCGTAATCGACGTTCGAATCGAGTTGGATTTTGATCGGTTCGTCGATTCGGCTTAGGATTTGAATTTTCGAGTCGAAGCCTCGCCGTATCCAAGCCGACCTCGAAGGATTCATTATCCCGATTGGATGGCCAATGTCCGATTTATCCTTGCGTGCAAAGTTACAGAATTGCCTCGGCCAAGAATGGAAGTTACAAAAATGCCCTTGGATATTTGATGTACTAAAGACAAGGTTAATAATAGTGGTGGGCCAACCTTATCTTTAGGACACTCTTGGGGTCAATGGTCAAAAGGGGACAGCTGCAACTTCCCTCTCTCTCCTCCATCTTTTCACGACAACTTTCCCCCAAGCATTTTCTTCTTCTCGGTTTTGCTTGCTCCCTCAACCGACTCTCTTCTTCTCTTTCTGTTTTTCACGACCACAACTTATCGAACCACCACCAAACCTTCATCGACCGACCACCACTTCATCCCCAAGCCGTCGCCGCCCTCCAGTACCGCCGTCGCCGTCGAGGGTCGCCGGAAGGCCTGCTGGAAGTTGCTGGAGCAGATTTACTGCTTTTCTTGAACAGAAGCTTCAGCCGCTCCTTCTTGCTGCACGGTGGCTTCCGGCCACCACCACCACCTCACACGACTCCCTCACTCTCCCTCCGACACCCCTCTGCCGTTGTAAGCCGCCACCAGCCTCCGGAAAAGCCCATGTGAGCTGTAAAACCGAATCTGACTCCTATTTTGTCGATTTTGAGCAGTTTCGGTTTCTAAGTTGGTTAGCCGCCCTTAGCTCGTTTCTTTGCTGAACTCCGGCCACCACACACACCCCGACACCCTTATGGACGTCCTCTAACAGTTGCAAGTGGTGTCGTTGCCGTTAGAAGTCCAAATCAACCCCAAATCCGAACTGTACATGTTGTTTTTCCTCTGTTGCAGCTGCTGTTCGCCTCTGTTTTTGGGCTGCCGTCGACTTCTCCGGCCACCACCGGCCGCCGCCGACCACCCCTGACCTCCGTGAACCTTCCCCCTCGACCTCGGACCAAACCACTACCTTGAGCCGCATGAAAACAGTGCCGTTCATCCATGTTTTCCCCCTTGCGTTGCTGCTGCCCTGTCACTGTTTTTGGGCTGAATTAATTCTGGGGGCTGGATTTGCAGGGCTGTGGAGTTGGGCCGAAGCCCATTCTGAGTTGGGTCATGTACTATGGTGTTGGGCCAAGTGACTTGGGCTTTGTCTTGGGCCCGTGGGCTAAGTTAATTGGAGTTTGGGCCCGTGGGCTAAGTTAATTGGAGTTTGGGCCCATTGGACGATATCTATGGTTCGCGATCCAGTTAAGTTCGAAGTTTGGATCGAAGGTGTTATTTCAAGGAATTGGCGGTGAGTTGACATCTAATTCTCGATTAGGTCGTTAATCATGTCTGGATTAGTTTGCTTAGAATAATAGGTGTTTAGGTAGTCCGATTAGGGTCGGTTTAGGCTAGAAGTGGATTTAGGTTAAATGACCCTAATTAACTAAGTTAGTTAATTTATAATCGTTGGAATTATAATTGCTTGACTTATTCTTGGTTTCAATTGATGGCTTATTGTTAATGGTCAATTGAATGGCGAGAGTTATAGGAACGATATGGAAATCTTGGCTTCGTGACTGTTTGATTTGGATGACGAGTTGTGTTGTACATTCCTATGATTCCGTGTGACCCATTGACATTATTTAGCATCAAATGGCCAAGGGCCAGTTCTTAAAGCATATATGCATGATCTTCCATTATGATTAAAGATAAGCTTGATTGATTGTTGGATGGCATGAGTGGTCACACGATGAGAGATGATGCGACGCCTAACAAGTTCATATCGCGCCCGGCATGCCAAGAGCATGGGGATACACGTGATGGCTTGTTGAAAGCCCGACTTTCTCTTGTACGGCACTGACGAGTGCGGCGTAGGCTTGGATTGTCGGAAGCAGGTCGCAACTTGTGATGGACCTGAACCCTCTGGAAGTCTAATCGTCGAGCCCAGCAATGCTAAAAGCATTGGGGTAGTATGAATCTTATTACTATGCCCGGCATGCTAAAAAGCATGGGGTTTACTAATTGTCGCGGATCATCGACCTATAAACGAACTTGGTGTGATGTTTAGTGTCTGATTGATGCCTGTGTGCATTGTAAGGAACTGATTGATTGTTTGATCAATTTGAGTTGGCACGACATGTATCCGTACTCATCCTGCATTATGTGTGACTTTATTTGGGTAAGTTGCGTGTGGCTGAAAAATATTTGAATGCATTGCCTGGTAGGATGTCTGGACGAGTCATCGCCCTACCCGAGGCTTAGGCGTTGACTTCACTGGGATTTTATCTCACCCCTTCGTGGGAACATTTTTCAGGTCCGAAGTGATGCTGAGCCCTCTGGTGGTCGTTCTCCGACTTCTGATGTCGATCGTGACTCTTCCCTTGGACCTTTGGAGAATTTTGGTTCTTTTTGGAGTAGATGAGGACCTAACCCTGCCTGATCCCTTTTTGTTTTATAATGGATCCTAGAGAGCCTAGCCTGTAGCTCCGTAGGGTTAGTGATCATCTGCTGTTTACTGTACCAAGTTGACAACCATGTAGTTGATATCCTACTATTGCTGATGTTGTATTGGACTATCCCTGTTATATTATATGTATGGGAGTTTGTTCGCTTCCGCGTGTGCCATTTGTTATTAGGGTCGATAGCGTGCCTGGGACGTTATCATTATGACCAGCGGGGATTTGGTAGGGATATTACGTTCCCGGGGATCGGGCGTGACATCCCCGCCCGAAGTGGTATCAGAGCTAGGTTGGCCTGATTACCCGGTCATAGGTTTGGAGTAATATGGAGCGATGGGAAAATGGGATAGTTAGTAGGATTGAACGATCTTTGCTTGTGTCTGCTGGTTGTTATTCTAACTGTTTGAGTTGTCCTCTTATCGTGTTTTGCCCTGGGGTGAGCAGGACTCCGTATTATACCTGTATAATGAGTGAACGCGGTAGAAGAGCACCTCGAACTAGGCCTGCGAGACGACTGAGGATTAACGAGATCGGTGAAGCATCGGGAGCTGGAAGGCCGTCTCGAGTTGAGTCTGAAGGGCAGGAACCCAGGATTGAAGAGACCATGGAAAGTGAATCACCACCTCAGAGACCTCCTGAAAGAGACCCAAGGATGACAGATGAAATTCTTGCCGCACTAGGAGAACTGATTGGCCAACGAACGAGAAATCAGAATGCTGCAGGAACGTCGCAAGTAAATCCTTCAGCTGTGAACATTGAAGACAGGCCGATGCATAAGTTGGCAAAATCCTTTATGAAGTTGGTGCCGCCTAAGTTCACAGGCGATGGGGATCTTGAAGCTGCCACTCAGTGGGTCAAGGAAATAGAGAAAGCATTTAATTTGCTAAAGTGTTCGGAAGAAGATAAAGTTACTTTGGCTATTTACCAGTTGCAGGGTAATGTTGGTTCTTGGTGGGATGCAACTAAACATCGAGTCTTTCCGGAAGGTACAGCCTGGAATTGGGGTAAGTTCGTGGAAGCTTTTAATAATAAGTATTTCTTAGATGTGGCTCGAGAGAGGAAACTGAATGAATTTATGAGCCTGCGGCAGAATCAGATGATTGTGGATCAGTATGAGGCTCGTTTCGCTGAATTGTTGAGAATCCTCAAGATAGGGCGAAAAGGTTTCGGGATGGATTGAAATCCGAAATCAAGGATATTCTAATACCGTTCAACCTGAAGGATTATGATGAACCGTATGAGAGAGCTCAATTGATAGAAAGAAATCTGAATGAAAGGGCTGCCACCGCTAGTTCACGGTTTGTTCATACCAGAAGAGATGTCAGACAAGGTAAGAGGCCAACGCCTGGTGGTAGAGCTTATATTCCGCCAAACCGGTCAGGCGCCATTAGCAAGCCAACGTATCGTCAGGGTGGAGAATGTCGTATGTTTCGCTAGAGGCACGGACCTGGTATGTGTCCAGGGAGGACTGGAGCTTGCTTCAGGTGCGGTCAGTTTGGTCACCTGGCGAGGGACTGCCCTCAAAGACAAAATAGGCCACAGGAAGGGCAATCTGGAGGGAGCGCGCCACAGAATACTCACGGCCGACCTCCAGCTCAAGGAAGGGTATTTGCAGTCACTCGAGATACGGCGAAGGATTCGTCGATCGTAACAAGTACGGTTCTCTTACATGATCAAGCCGCATATGCGTTATTTGATCCTGGTGCGACACATTCTTTTGTGGCTGAGCAATTCGTTAAGTTAGTGGAATTGGAACCGAAACAGTTGGATACAGAATATAGGATTTCTACGCCCTTACAAAATAATGTGATAGTTGCGGTAGGTTGTCCTAACTGTAAGCTCGTAGTAAGTGGCCATGAAGATAGGATTGACTTGATTGTCATAGAGATGTATGATTTTGATTTAATAGTTGGAATGGATTGGTTGAAGAAACAAGGGGCCGTAATGGATTGTCACAGTAAGGTGATTCGGTTTAACCCAGTGGATGACGTCAGTTTTGAGTTTGTGGAAAGTTGAGGATGGACCTCGACGATAATGATTTCGTCGCTTGAGGCAACTAGACTATTAAAAGATGGTTGTTATACTTATCTGGCGTCTGTGGTTGATACTTCTGTTGAAGAGCCTAAGTTGGGGGACATACCAGTCGTACGTGAATTCCCTGATGTCTTTCCCAAGGAATTGCCTGGTTTACCACCGAAAAGAGAAATTAAATTTGTGATTGAATTGATTCCTGGAACGGAACCAATTTCTATGGCGCCATATAGGATGTCATTGTCCGAACTTAAGGAGCTTAAGGTTCAGATGCATGAGTTATTGGATAAAGGATTTATCCGTCCTAGTGCGTCCCCTTGGGGAGCGCCTGTATTGTTCGTAAAGAAGAAAGATGGGTCGTTACGCTTGTGCATTGATTATAGACAATTAAATCAGGTAACGATCAAGAATAAGTACCCTCTACCGAGGATTGATGATTTATTCAATCAGTTGCAGGGAGCTGTGATATTTTATAAAATTGATCTAAGAACGGGTTACCATCAGTTAAGAATAAGGAATGAGGGTGTTCCGAAGACGGCATTTAGGATGCGATATGGACATTATGAATTTACCGTAATGACGTTTGGATTGACGAATGCTCCTGCTGCTTTTATGGATCTGATGAATAGGGTATTTAAGGAGTTTCTGGATCGATCTGTGATTGTATTCATAGATGACATCCTGGTATACTCAAGAAGTTTTGAGGAGCATGACCAACACTTAAGGATGGTGTTAGAAACCCTTAGAGTACATCAGTTGTATGCCAAATTTAGTAAGTGTGAATTTTGGTTAGCTCGTGTGACATTTCTCGGTCATGTGGTTTCTGGGGATGGCATTGCCGTTGATCCTGCAAAGATTAAAGCAGTTATAAATTGACCAAGACCGACGACAGTGACTGAGATCGGGAACTTCCTAGGATTGGCAGGCTATTATAGAATATTTGTGGAAAGATTCTCTGCTATATCCTCGCCTTTGACTCGGCTATTAAAGAAGGATGTAAGATTCGAATGGACGGAGAAATGTGAACGTAGTTTTCAAGAGCTTAAGCATAAGCTAACTACGGATCCTGTTTTAACGATTCCATCGGGTCCTGGAGGATTTGAAATCTATAGTGACGCTTCACTCAGGGGATTGGGTTACGTTTTGATGCAGCATGGGAGAGTAGTCGCTTATGCCTCTCGTCAGTTGAGACCTCATGAAGTAAATTACCCGACGCATGATTTAGAATTGGCTGCAGTTGTATTCGCCTTGAAGATTTGGAGAATTACTTGATTAGGGAGAAATTTCAAGTGTATACGGATCACCAAAGCCTGAAGTATTTATTCTCATAAAAGGAACTGAATATGAGGCAACGCCGATGGATGGAACTTCTTAAAGATTATGATTGTGAGATTCTCTATCACCCAGGTAAGGCGAACAGAGTGGCTGATGCCCTGAGCAGAAAATCAGTGATTGCTCAATTACACGCCAACCAGTGGCGTTTATTGGAGGAAATGAGAGACTCTGATTTTATGTTTGAAGTCAGTCACTTGGCGAGCTTAATTGCTACGTTAAGGATTGAACCAGAAGTGCAAACAAGAATTAAGACTTTACAGTCAACCGGCCCCCACCGTCCAAAAGATTCTTCAAGACAACTTAGCCAAAAGGAGTGCGGACTTTCAGGTAACTGGCGATGGAATTCTCAAGTTTCGTGGACGCTTAGTTGTGCCTGACGATGAGAAGTTAAAGGAGGATATTTTGTCAGAAGCACATCGTAGTGGTTATAGCATACATCCTGGAAGTACGAAGATGTATCAGAACTTAAAACAGCATTACTGGTGGAGTGGCATGAAGGGTGGTATAGCTAGGCATGTGGCTAAATATTTGACTTGTCAACAGGTTAAGGCACAGTATTGTAAGCCTGGGGGACTATTGCAATCTTTATAAATTCCAAAATGGAAATGGGAGCATATCACGATGGACTTCGCGATGGGTTTACCAAGGAGACAGAGAGGTCATGAATCAATTTGGATTGTAGTGGACAGACTGACGAAGTCAGCTCATTTTATTCCTGTTAGAAAGGATTTTGCCTTAGATAGATATGCAGATCTTTATGTGAGGCACGTCGTGAAGCTGCATGGAGTTCCAGTGACGATCACTTCAGATCGTGATCCTAAATTCACTGTGACATTTTGGAAAAGCCTGCAAACTGCGCTCGGAACGAAGTTGCAGTTTAGTACAGCTTACCACCCTCAGACGGACGGTCAGTCTGAAAAGACAATATAGATTCTTGAGGATATGTTACGAGCTTGCGTTTTGGACTTTAAAGGTAACTGGGAGGAGAAATTGCATCTGGTTGAGTTTGCTTATAATAATAGTTATCAACAGAGTATTCAGATGGCACCATTTGAGGCCCTGTATGGGAGACCCTGTAGGACGCCATTGTGTTGGGACGAAGTTGGTGAGAAGAAAGTCACTGGTCCGGAGTTAGTTCAGCAGTCAATGGAAACAGTTAAAATTATTAGGGATCGACTGGAAGCAGCTCAAAGTCGCCAAAAGAGTTATGCTGACAAAATGAGAAGACCTTTGGAATTTCAAGTTGGCGATCATGTGTTCTTGAAGGTATCGCCAATGAGAGGTACGTCTCGATTTGGTAAGAAGGGAAAATTAAGACCAAGATATGTGGGACCGTTTGAGATTTTGGAGAAGATTGGAAATTTAGCATATCGCCTTGCTTTACCGCCAAACCTATCTCAAGTAGATAATGTGTTCCATGTTTCCATGTTAAGAAAATATGAGCCTGATCCCGCACATATTTTGAGCTATGAGGAAATCGAATTGGACGAGCGAGCGACATATGTGGAGCGCCCAATTAGGATCGTGGATCGAAAGGAGCATATTCTGCGGAATAAGACAATTCCTCTCGTAAAGGTGGTTTGGCGACATCACGGTACGGAAGGCGCCACGTGAGAAAACAATGAGATTATGAGGCAGAAATATCCTGATCTTTTTGAGGATTTTCAGCAGTAGTGTAATTTCGGGGACGAAATTTCCTAAAGTGGGGAGAGTTGTAACGCCCGAAATCCCAACTCCTGTAAACAGTGTAATCCAGACGACAGTATGAATAAGAATTTCATTTTAGTCGCTTAAGTTATTTTGAGGATTTAGAATTTGAAATTGGACGATTTCCGTAATCGACGTTCGAATCGAGTTGGATTTTGATCGGTTCGTCGATTCGGCTTAGGATTTGAATTTTCGAGTCGAAGCCTCGCCGTAGCCAAGCCGACCTCGAAGGATTCATTATCCCGATTGGATGGCCAATGTCCTATTTATCCTCGCGTGCAAAGTTGCGGAATTGCCTCAGCCAAGAATGGAAGTTACAAAAATGCCCTTGGATATTTGATGTACTAAAGGACAAGGTTAATAATAATGGTGGGCCAACCTTATCTTTAGGACACTCTAGTGGTCAATGGTCAAAAGGGGACAGCTGCAACTTCCCTCTCTCTCCTCCATCTTTTCACGACAACTTTCCCCCAAGCATTTTCTTCTTCTCGGTTTTGCTTGCTCCCTCAACCGACTCTCTTCTTCTCTTTCTATTTTTCACGACCACAACTTATCGAACACACCACCCAGACCTTCATCGATCGACCCACCACTTCATCCTCAAGCAGTCACCCGCCCTCCACCACCGCCGTCGCCGTCGAGCGGTCGCCGAAAGGCCGGCTGGAAGTTGCTGGAGCAGATTTACTGCTCTGCTCGAACAGAAGCTTCAGCCGCCTCCTTCTTGTTGCGCGGTGGCTTCCGGCCACCACCACCACCTCACACGACTCCCTCACTCTCCCTCCGACACCCCTCTGCAGTCGCAAGCCGCCACCAGCCGCCGGAAAAGCCCAGGTGAGCTGTAAATCGAATCTGACTCCTATTTTGCCGGTTTTGAGCAGTTTCAGTTTCTGAGTTGGTTAGCAGCCCTTAGCTCGTTTCTTTGCTGAACTCCGGCCACCACACACACCCTGACACCCCTTTATGGACGTCCCCTAACAGTTGCAAGTGGTGTCGTTGCCGTTAGAAGTCCAAATCAACCCCAAATCCGAACTGTACATGTTGTTTTTCCTCTGTTGCAGCTTCTGTTCGCCTCTGTTTTTGGGTTGCCGGTGACTTCTCCGGCCACCACCGGCCGCCGTCGACCACCACCCTGACCTCCGTGAACCTTCCCCGTCGACCTCGGACCCAACCACTACCTTGAGCCGCATGAAAACAGTGCCGTTCATCCATGTTTTCCCCCTTGCGTTGCTGCTGCCCTGTCACTGTTTTTGGCTGAATTAATTCTGCGGGCTGGATTTGCAGGGCTGTGGAGTTTGGCCGAAGCCCATTCTGAGTTGGGCCGTGTACTAGGGTGTTGGGCCAAGTGACTTGGGCTTTGTCTTGGGCCCGTGGGCTAAGTTAATTGGAGTTTGGGCCCATTGGACGATATCTATGGTTCGCGATCCGGTTAAGTTCGAAGTTTGGATCGAATGTGTTATTTCAAGGAATTGGCGGTGAGTTGACATCTAATTCTCGATTAGGTCGTTAATTATGTCTGGATTAGTTTGCTTAGAATAATAGGTGTTTAGGTAGTCCGATTAGGGTCGGTTTAGGCTAGAAGTGGATTTAGGTTAAATGACCCTAATTAACTAAGTTAGTTAATTTATAATCGTTGGAATTATAATTGCTTGACTTATTCTTGGTTTCAATTGATGGCTTATTGATAATGGTCAATTGAATGGCGAGAGTTATAGGATCGATATGGAAATCTTGGCTTCGTGACTGTTTGATTTGGATGACGAGTTGTGTTGTGCATTCCTATGATTTCGTGTGACCCATTGGCATTATTTAGCATCAAATGGACAAGGGCCAGTTCTTAAAGCATATATGCGTGATCTTCCATTACGATTAAAGATAAGCTTGATTGATTGTTGGATGGCATGAGTGGTCACACGATGAGAGATGATGCGACGCATGACAAGTTCATATCGCGCTCCGGCATGCCAAGAGCATGGGGATACACGTGATGGCTTGTTGGAAGCCCGACTTTCTCTTGTACGGCACTGACGAGTGCGGCGTAGGGCTTGGATTGTCGGAAGCAGGTCGCAGCTTGTGATGGACCTAAACCCTCTAGAAGTCTAACCGTCGAGTCCAGCAATGCTAAAAGCATTGGGGTAGTATGAATCTTATTACTATGCCCGGCATGCTAAAAAGCATGGGGTTTACTAATTGTCGCAGATCATTGACCTATAAACGGACTTAGTGTGATGTCTAGTGTCTGATTGATGCCTGTGTGCATTGTAAGGAATTGATTGACTGTTTGATCAATTTGAGTTGGCACAACATGTATCCGTACTCATCCTGCATTATGTGTGACTTTATTTGGGTAAGTTGCGTGTGGCTGAAAAAATATTTGAATGCATTGCCTGGTAGGATGTCTGGACGAGTCATCTCCCTATCCGAGGCTTAGGCATTGACTTCACTGGGATTTTATCTCACCCCTTCGTGGGAATATTTTTCAGGTCCGAAGTGATGCTGAGCCCTCTGGCGGTCGTTCTCCGACTTCTAATGTCGATCATGACTCTTCCCTTGGACCTTTGGAGACCTTTGGTTCTTTTTGGAGTATTTGAGGACCTAACCCTGCCCGATCCCTTTTTGTTTGATAATGGATCCTAGAGAGCCTAGCCTGTAGCTCCGTAGGGTTAGTGATCATCTGCTGTTTACTGTACCAAGTTGACAACCATGTAGTTGATATCCTACTATTGCTGATGTTGTATTGGACTATCTCTGTTATATTATATGTATGGAAGTTTGTTCGCTTCCGCGTGTGCCATTTGTTATTAGGGTCGATAGCGTGCCTAGGACATTATTATTATGACCAGCGGCGATTTGGTAGGGATATTACGTTCCCGGGATCGGGGCGTGACAGGAGACAACACTAAAAAGGAGTTAAAAGCTTACCTAATGCAATTATGAAAGCCAACATAATCATGAAAGTAGTCAAAAAGAAAAAAAAAATGCAATCATGACGACTCTTCTTAGAGAATCCATCCTCTTGAAATTCACGTGAAGACACCCAAGTAAAGGTTTTCATCATTTCATTTTTCACTATTCACTTTTCATAATTTATGAGTAGCATCCAAAGAAACATATCTTCTTTTGGTGCCCTCAAGTCACGGGTATTGAGTCTCTATTGTTTTCTTCTTTAGGTGATCTCCAAGAGATAATAAATCGATTTTACTTTATTCAAACACTCCTGGAGTTCTAAGCAGAACTATAGAGGCGTAGGAAAATATTTGTAAATTATGAATTATTGTTGGTTTAGTTTTGAGGAAATGTACATGGAAAAATGTAAATATTTTTGGGCTAAAAGAGATTTTGAAATGCAAATAGCGTTTGACAAAATGTAGTTCAAAAACACATTAGCGTTTGAATAAAGTAAAATTGATTCTTATTTTCAAAAAAAGAAAATATTTGTTTCTTATTTTTGGTCCAAAAGTGTTCTCGAGAACAGAATCAGAACCAGAATCATTTGCGCTACCAAACATGTTTCTGATTCTTTTTTATCCTGATGAACAGAAACAGATCAACAAAAACGTTACTAAACAGACCCTTAGTCTACAACATATTACGCCATCTTCTATAGCCTATGACACAGTTTTTAGTCAAGCCTACTATATGGCGACCAAACTTTTTCGATATGTACATTATGGTTTTTCGCTAAATGATATCTCATTTATGGAAAAAAAAAATATGGAAGTCTATATATATTCCCAGAAAATTGGCATTACACACCGCATGATTTATGCAAACCTCTTGCTTATTATGAACACTTACACAAAATATGGGAAACAAAGGTAGAAGGGTGATGCAGGTTTTAGTGTGAGAAGCAGAAAGGTTACAAGAGAGAGAGTATGTAAGCTTCTCAAATTGGGTAGAAAAGGTCGTGCCTTAGTTGGGGAAGCAAATATCTATTTATAGACCATATGTGAGTAGTAATACATAATGATTGGATGGTGAAAAGTGATTAGACTGTCATGATTGGATATTGAGTGAACAGTAATTTATCTGTCATAACTGGATCCCCCTTTTGGGGGAAGATCTAAGGTTGGGGGTGGCTATGATTTCCTAGCTTTGTAGTAGGAAATCCTTAGCCCTGTCATGAATAATGGTTTGTCTCTCATTGCTAGTGTCGGGTAGATAATCTTCCTTTGGTGATTTTATTCTTCTTCATCAAACATGTTAATTCAATAACAGTCATCTTATATTATATCTGGCTCCTACTATAGTGACCCCGTATTTTTGGTAAGTCTTGAAGCAAATACATCCATGGTTTTCAAGCAGCTATTTTTACACTGTTTTTACCTGCTAGAGTTGGCTTGAACCCTTATGATTTTTACTTCCTAACTCTTCTTCTCTGAAATGTTCAATGCAATGGCTGACACTTGTGTTGCCAAGGACTATGGAGGAATGGATCCAGGCTCCCCAGCCCACACATCTTTGGATGATATCCTTCCCTGTGTGGACAATGCAACTGCCCTAGAGACCTTCTGGTCCCGTTTAATCAACAGATTCGCTGGCAATATCTCGAACCACACAACTGTCCAGCAGGCAGTGGCCCTTCTTACTTCAGCCAGCCTGGCCCGTTATCGCCACTCCTTTCTAATCCTTTCCATCATGATAAAACAGATAGAAGTCGTGCCGATGGTGAGGTCAACTTTCGCATTTGCATCACAGGTAAGCCAGAGAATCTGCATCAGCAATTATCAAAGCTGTTTCTTCACGGAGATGGGACATCCTGGTTGAATCAAGTCCTATGAAACTTGAGTAGTTATGATCTGCAGTGTCTTCTCATACACGTCAAGGAAAGAGAAATTTGATGATGAATTGATGATTTGCGCCACCCAATTTCCACCAATACGTGCTTTAGAGAACTATAATGTAACTCTTCACTGATAGAGGCCATTAGATTTCCCTTCTCTTTCTTAACTAAGGGTCATACATACATAATTGGCAAATGAGAAGGCAAATGGATGATTTTATGATTCAGAGTTTGCACCAACATTAATCCGGTGCAGGAATGGTGGAAAATTGGAAATACGTCTGTGAGGTCTTAGCAAATGATATTTGCACTTTAGCAGGCCACTCGACACCCGCGTTCTAAGATCAGATGATAGCCGTTGTCTATATACGCTACGGCTTACTCCTTGCTAACCTACAAGACTGCTCTTTCATTCGAGAGGCCTTCAGCCAAGTTGATAAGGATCGATGTCGAGGCCTGAGGCTCCATAATAAGCGGATCTATCTCGGGTTGGCTTTGTTTTCTGTTTCGGTAATGCTTTCACCGGTGTTCTGGGTGCTTTATGAGAGAGGGAGAGAGAGAGAGAGAGAGAGAGAGAGAGAGAGAGAGAGGCGGAAACGCCTGGTCACCGGATAGTTCATAGGTTTGACAGATCAAGAACATTGGGGAGTAGAGAAAGGTTGAGATTAACTGTGCCAATGATCGTGCGATACTTTCATCTAAAAGATTGTCAACACATCGTGAAGGTTTTGGAAAAATCAACATAAGTGATAAACACGTGAGAGAATATAGGTCTGGTCCTGTTGGGTGGTCTTGGGCCTCTCTCAACCCAAAAGCTAGCTCAAAGGTTGAGGCTTTCCCTTACACTTATAGCTCAAAGGTTGAGACTTTCCCTCATACTTATAAACCGACCACCAGCCCCTTCCACAACCGATATGGGACTACCCAACAGGTCCCGACATTAATTGTCAGCATTACCATGAAAGTGACGCTCCAGTTGCTTTCATTTTTCTTCATAGATTCTTTTCCAAACATTTTGAACACGATCTCCTCTTCATCAGGGACTCTTTCCCTTTGAAATTTCTTTCCAGAGAGCAGGAATCTATGCTTGGACGTAGTTCATTCACTTGGCCACCGGAACTCATGCTTCAACATGGCACACCATCATCGTTTACGATGATCAGCCATCATTCATGTTGTTTTTCCTTTTCCAAGAGCACATATTTTCCCGATCACTTTTGTTTTTTGCGAGCCTTTGACGGAGACAAAGCAGCTGACCTTTTTTAAAATGCCTCGTGGAGCACGTTAAACTTATGCAAGCCTGACTGCGGGAGAAACCTAATGCTTAAAGCCAACGAAATGAAATGACTATGAAATGCAAGCAAGGGTGGACCTTGCATGTTAGCTACATGATTGTCCCCTGTGAGCTGAACTATAAAGGAAGGCCTTTCACATGTGCTATAAAAAAAAAAAAACATTTATACCAAAGTTAACAGGAAAATTCGATATTCAATGGATTTATCAAGTCAATTACATGTCGAGAAACACTACGATCACTGCATCCGACCAAAAAAAACAGGAGTTCTCACATATCCATCTTGAAGTGTAATTGATTATGTCCGACACATTAACAATAATCTATTTATTTATTTTTTTTCTAAAGTTGTGAAAACGAAACCTAACTTCTAGTCGAAGAAGGAGCCGTTTCAATGAAGCTTGTCCACATGGTTGACCTGGACTGGATCCAAAACGCATAGTTTGTAGCAATAGAGAGATTTAAATTGCAACCTTGAGAAACGCATTTCTTCGCATAAAAGCATCTATAAAGACAACTCATTCACTGCACTACACTCACCCCAGAAAAGTTCCTTTGAACAGATTAAGCAGCTGAGCCAACATGTCTTCCTCTGTCCAAACCCAATCGTCGACGCCAAAGTTGGGCGAGATCTTCGATGAGGTCCGGTGGGTGATCCAAATCCGCCGGACGCTCGAGGAAGAGCTTGAAGACGAAACCGAGGTGCCGGTTTCCATTTTCAGCGTCCCGAAAGTACTAATGTCTAGCGACCCAGATTTATACACCCCGCAACAAGTGGCCATCGGTCCATACCACCATTGGCGCCCAGAGATGTACGAGATGGAGAGGTACAAGCTCGCGGCGGCGAAAAGATCTCAGAAGCAACTCCAGAGGATCAAATTCCACAATTTGGTGGAGCAACTGGTAAAGCTCGAGCCGAGAGTCCAGGCCTGCTACCACAAGTACCTGGACTTCAACGGTGAGACGCTGGCGTGGATGATGGCCATCGACGCGTCATTCTTGCTCGAGTTCCTCCAAGTCTATGCGATCAAAGAAGGTAAGATGCTCTCGAGGGTCTCGTCGAGGATGTCGCATTTGGTCGATTATGCAGGGAGGAAGTCTGCACACAATGCCATCATTAGGGATATAGTCATGCTAGAGAATCAAATCCCGCTTTTCATATTGAGGAAGATGTTGGAATTCCAATTCGCGTCCCTCGACGAAGCCAATGACATGTTGCTCGCGATGCTAATGGGGTTTTACAAGGAAGTCTCACCTTTCAAACTGATGGAGGCATTGCCCAAGATGCAAGTCTCAGTCTGTGCCCACTTGCTAGACTTCTTGTATGACACCATAGTTTCCAAAGTGCAGGAACATCCCGAGATCGTCGAGGAGGAAGGTAACGACGAGGACAAGAAAGAGAAGGGCAAATCGCCTTCCGCCTTGTCTACCAGCGGCACGAATTATATCAAGCAACTTTGTGATGTAATTTGGAATTTTCTCTCCAAGTTGAGCAAAGGCCCAATTGAAATGCTCAAGAGGCTGCTTCTTTCAAACCCAGTGAAGGTACTATTTAAACTGCCATGGAAAATCCTCTCTAAACTCCCATTTTTCTCAGTCTTGGCACAGCCTCTTGAGTCCTTATTCTCCTCCCAAGAAAAAGAAGATGGCAAGTCAGAAAATGAGACCAGCAACCCTCATAAGCCACCTTCAGTTGAGGAGATCGCAATCCCCTCAGTCTCTGACCTATCCGATGTAGGAGTCTGTTTCGTAGCCACCGATGGTAACCTCTCTAGCATCGGCTTCGACACCAAGACGGCGACACTTACCTTGCCTGCCATAAGTCTTGACGTGAACTCGGAGGTGTTCATGAGGAACCTAGTCGCTTACGAGTCATCCAACGCGTCAGGCCCGTTGGTTTTCACGCGCTACACCGAGCTCATGAACGGCATCATAGACTCGGACGAGGACGTGAAGCTGTTGAGAGAGAGAGGGGTCATCTTGAACCGACTGAAGAGCGACGAGGAGGTGGCGAAGCTGTGGAACGGGATGAGCAAGTCGATCCGGCTGACAAAAGTGCCCTTCCTGGACAAGGCGATCGAGGATGTGAACAAGTACTACAACGGGAGGTGGAAGGTCAAGCTCGGCAAGTTCATGAAGCAGTACGTATACGGCTCATGGCAATTCCTGGCATTGCTGGCTGCGATTGCACTCTTGCTGCTCATGACATTGCAGGCCGTTTGCTCTGTCTATAGCTGTTCTCGCATATTTCATATCAAAGCCCTAAGCACGTGATCAATCTTGAAGATGGGTGTGTCTGTGTGTATCTGCGTTCCATGTCTTTTCTAAGTTTTCTTTTCTTTTAAGGAAAAAGCATAGTCTATTGCTTAGATCCAGTGCAATATGGATCGAGCTGGTTGCACGTGAAAATTTGCAGATTTTTCAAAGATTTTTAGCTGCACGATGAGTTTTTGTGAGGTTGTGGTGTACCATTATTGAAAAGACCAGGTGGGGTTATCTTACACTGTTAATTAATAGCAAAGATGCTGATCCCTTTCCTTGTTGGTTCCCCCTTAATCTATCACGTCTCTCCTTAATTTATCATGGGCACGTTTATCACTTATTATATATTTTATCTTGATTCGCCAACTCTGTGCGGACAGTATGAATGGATGATACCCGTGCGATTATCTTATTTCGGTTCTCAGTCAAACTATCTACCTTAATTATGGTCAGATGGTATTTAGTGCTGGATTAGGCATCTCTGATTACAAATCGCATTGTCAAATTATGGGAAAATTATAAAAAAAAAAAAAAAAAAGTCATAAACCATTGCAATTTGCCAAAAAAAAAAACTCATAATTGATGACCCCAAAAAAAAAAAAACTCATAATTGACAGCTTTGGTTCTTGCCTTTTCTTTTACCTTTTACTTTCCACCCTAGTTTAATATTGATCTTCCGCAGCTTTTCCTCATACCCATAATGCAAATCTAAAAAAAACTACATGATCACGTTTGTTTACAAATACAAATCTAAATAGAATTTCTTTTTATGAAGTAAATAGACTATTTTCAGTCACTTCAACTTTCCAACTTTCTCGTATCCTAGAGTTAATGTTTATCGTGGTTGCCGCGGCTCATTTCTCCTAGATGTCATCTGGGCATTAGTCTCTTGCTGAAAACCGCCCATCTGAGAACATCTGCAACTCAAAATGAAGTTCCCATTTCCTTCCTAGTTCCAACTTCCCAATCATTGTTTTGTGCATGTACCATCAACTGTTCTGCTCTCTCTCTCTCTCTCCCATGACAAAGAATCTGTCAGGTTAGCTCTTTTGCCAAGGCAGAAGCAAGCCCCCCGCATGAGCCGCGACACCAAAAGTTGGTGTTGGGCCCCCCAGTCTTAATGGGCCCTCAGAGCCTCTAATGCTACTCGGACTTTGCTCCAAGTCTTGTAGCCGTGCATCTCCTCTGGTATCGACCTTTTGGTCTGTAATTCAACTTATCACCGACGTTCGGTCATGTCCCACGAGCCCCCCCCCCCCCCCCCCCCCCCCCCCCCCCCCCCACAAAAAAGGGGTACGTGCCCGCGATTTGATCTTGGGTGGACCGAGAAAAAGGTGGAATAGAAGTTTTGCTGAATCTTCCTGATTACTCACATATCCGTAATTTAGGGAAGGTTTTGTGGACAAACTTATTTAACTCCAGGCATCACAGTCATGAGAAAAGTTGCTCGAACATGATGATAATTTGGTCATGTCATCCCCACAAAATCCGAGGGTACGTCCCAGAGTTGATCTCGCGTGATATCCCGGTTTCGTTTGCCTGATAAACATGTCAATATGCTTGTGCGCTTAGTAGTAAAGCATTCGGTAGGTGATAAAGTCGGGTAGATTGAAGTAGATTTTGCTCTTTTGATGGTCACAGCTGGTTTTGACCATTACGGTTTTTTTTTTGTTGAATGGTGAGGGTCAGTAACAAACCGAGTTTTCGCGGCAAAAGTACAGAGTATCAATATTTGTATACGGCGCTCACCTCCAGTGTCAATATTTTTTTCTGGATCACTTAAGTGCTAAATCGGAAAAAAAAAATGATCACTTAAGTGCCAACGACAAGAAATTTCAACAACCTCACCGGAGTTTGCACTTAAATAATCGTTTTTTTAAAAATATCCAAAAAAACGATCACTTTAGTACTAAATCGGAGAAAAAGCGATCACTTTAGCGCTAATTCCGGCGACCTCACCAGAATTGGCACTTAAATAATAGTTTTTCAAAAAAATTGGCACTTGAATGATTTAAAAAAATTATTGACATTAAAGTAAGCGTGGTGCACAAATATTGACATTGCTATACTTATGCCGAGTTTTCGCCAAAAAGGGTCGGTTGCACGACAAAGAAAAGATGCCGATCGTTTTTGGAGTCGAGCAATTGGAAGTGCTCGTTAGGACAGCCCTAAGGTGAGTTGGAAAAACTGAACACCCGTGTTAAAACTGCACTTCTCATCATCGGGGTCAGATCTCCCCTTTCATTTGTCGTCTTCTTTTCCCACTTAGGGTTATGGTTTCACTGTTGCACCAACTATTCCAAATGAGGGAAGAAACAGAGAGTAGAAAGATACGCAGCTGGTTTTGCTAACTCTTCCCATCTTTTTGAAAGGGTCAAAAAATAAAACAAAGAACAAAAGAAGCTGCAAGTCACGCGCCGGTGCAGGTTTAATTGTTTGTTAACAGATGGTACGTTGGTAGATGGCTGGATTAATGGACTGACAAGTTAGTGCATGGTGTGAGGTGAACGGTACACATGTTTTTTTATGGATGTTATAGACGTGACTGCAATAATTCCGAACGGATTCATTTATATGAAATCATTGCATTCGTTCGGCCTAGTAAGCTAAGTCGATGATTTATCGAGATTTGGCAAGAGCAGACTTTGATAAGCTAAAAAAAAAAATCATATCTTCTGTACTACGGGAATATTTAGTGTGTCTACACCATCGTTCATTGATGTAGTCTTGTCCAGTGTCCAAATCTTAGGTGTGTCTGACCATCCGAGTTCTGACGAACACAGGGCACGCCGCCCCTTGTCCTGTTCTGATTTGATACCTCAAATCTCTCCCACCCTTCCACTCTCTCTCTCCATCCCTCTGTCCCAATTTCCAACAGACTTTCCACACCTCCTCCTCCCCTCTCTCTGTCTTCCAGACGGAACCAACCCCTGTTTCGATTGATACCTTCACCCGACTTTGTTGCTAAAAGCAAGAACTTTCTCTCGTTTCTCTCGTACCCATCTGAAAAAAGAAAGCGAGCAATCGACTCTGCAGCAAAAAATAAAAATAAAAAACAGAGCAATCGTCAATAGCTCAAAGGAGAAGATATGCCGAAGCAAGTGCTGAAGCCGGGAAGCAGACCGCCATGGGTGGGATTGGCGGCTGCAGCCTGGGTCCAGACGGCAGCAGGCAACCCCTACAACTTCCCTCTCTACTCGCCGACGCTGAAGTCGGTGATGGGTTATAGTCAGCAGCAGCTCACGATCCTCGGCGTGGCCAATGATATCGGAGAGAACATGGGCATTCTTCCTGGGATCGCCTGCAACAAGTTTCCACCTTGGGCTGTCCTATTGGTTGGGGTCGTCTCTTGCTTCTTGGGTTATGGTGTTCTTTGGCTAGCTGTCAGTCAAACTGTCCAAAATCTCCCTTACTGGCTGGTAGTGCTTTAGTCTGTCCCTCTCTTTCATTTTTATTATCTGTAGCCTTCATCTGTCGATGTTGATTTGGACTCTATTGTTTGCTGTGCATATGGAATTGGGATTTTTCTCTCATTTTTTTAGGACTGATGTGTTGATTAGGTTCATTCTCTATCTCTCTCTCTTGTGACTGTTGAGAATTTCTTTCTCCTGAAGTGTAACCTTTTGTTTTATGCGGAAATGATAACTTGGCTTTTGAAATTGGGGAAGGAGTTGCTTGACGAATGCTATGGTGATGATTTTTTGGTGAGTCGAAGGAAACTAGCCACGTTTGTCATGGGACCACTTTCCTGAAAAACTAATTGTGCGTCATCACCATATGTGTTGCACATTGTCCAGTAAGCCAGATTAATAAAGGTTTAGTATTCCTAGCCTTGGTAATTCCTTTAAATGAGCTGGGGCTCAGGTTAAAATTTGGAGGGTAGGTGCTTGGACCTCTTTATTTATTTATTCCCTTTTGTTGGGCTGCACAGAAGTTCGTCATCCGGTTAACGAGGGATCGGCACATTGGTTTCTGGTTTTGGGTTAAGAAGGTGCAATTTTTCTGGTTGATTGTTGCACCATAATATCACCCTTGTCCTCTGCTTGTCACATAGAGCATTTGGTGCAATGTCTCTGGCTAATGTTTGCACCAAATGTCATTTCTTGAGTACGTCTCCATCAATGATTTCTCATCATAAGTTAGACGGGATAAATAGATAAATGCTTGCAAGAATCACATCGACTTCCTCTGCTTCTTAGCCTTAAGTATGGAAAATCTGATGGGAATGGCTTGGTAGCGGCATTGCTCTGAAATGTCTGCGCTCTTAACAGACACACATCCTATAACCGACGTTATCTGCTAGAGATTCTTCTGTCTTCTTTTTTGTGAAAATTCCTGCTGCTGTATGCTAATTGCCCTTGCCAAGTAAACATGCTTTCACCTGGGACAATATTGTTGCTTTTTTGAACTGCCTCTTATCTTTGCTTTAGCACGTGAAGTGTTGTTTGGCTAACTTACTGCTTCTGCATGTGGCAGTTATGGCTTGCACTTTGTGTGGCCACTAACAGCAGTGCTTGGTATGGCACAGCAGTGCTGGTGACAAATATGAGGAACTTCCCTCTCAGCAGGGGCACTGTCGCGGGCATTCTCAAGGGTTATATTGGGATCAGCGCTGCAGTTTATACGGCGATATACTCTATGGTGCTTGGCGAGACTGCATCAAACTTAATGTTGTTCCTTACGCTGGGGCTTCCCATCTTATGTCTTGCCATGATGTACTTCATTCGACCTTGTACTCCAGCATCTGGAGAGGACTCTTCAGTGCATGTTCATTTTATATTCACCCAGGGAGCAAGTGTTATGCTTGCTGTCTACACTCTAACTGCCACTGTATTATATGACTTGCTTTCTTTCAGTAAGGTTGTTGGATACATTTTAGTTGCCGTAATGGTCATCCTCTTGACCTCCCCTCTTGCAATTCCTGTCAAGATGACATTTTTTCCTACAAACAATAAGAAGTTTGGCCCGCAAGTTCCTTCTTCAGATAGTTTAGCACAGGAAGAAGGTGAATCAACCCCAGCTGATCCATTATTGCTGACACCATCTTCATCAGCTGCTAATCTCGGGATGGACAATGAGGATGTTTCGGATGTGGAATACCTTCTCGCAGTGGGAGAAGGGGCTGTAAAGAAGAAAAGAAGGCCTAGAAGAGGGGAAGATTTCAAGTTTCATGAAGCCTTTATCAAGGCTGATTTCTGGCTTCTTTGGTTTGTTTATTTTTTCGGGGTTGGTTCTGGAGTAACAGTTCTTAATAATTTGGCTCAGATTGGAGCTGCAGTAGGTGTTGACGATACAACAGTGCTGCTGTGTGTTTTCAGCTTCTTCAATTTTCTGGGACGACTGGGGTCAGGTGTAGTTTCTGAATACTTTGTCAGGTAATCTTTCTTGGTTCTTATGCTGCCTCAAAGACTTGGCTGAGTTATGTTTCATGTATTGCTCAATTAAGTTACGTGCTTGTATATGGAGTTTCATACTAGATTTTTCACTTGCTTTCATGACTTACAAAATTTCCTCGACCCTCTTGCAAATTAAGAGGAAATTTGCTACTTTCTTGGCTTTGGCGCTTTCTTCCATCTTGAAAATAGATAAAATTTTAATTTTTCTGTAGATATGCAGTTCTTGGTTTGTAGACAGCCTTTTCCTATGTTGATATGAGATTGCTTTAACTCAATGTTAGGTCTAAAGCCCTTCCTCGGACAATTTGGATGACATTTGCTCAAATAATCATGATTGCAACATTCCTTCTGTATGCATCGGCCCTCGATGGTACTCTATATGGTGCTACTGCTCTACTCGGGATATGCTACGGTGTTCAGTTTAGCATCATGATCCCAACTGCATCTGAGCTTTTTGGTTTGAAACATTTTGGCATTATTTTCAACTTCATGCAGCTTGGCAATCCTATCGGTGCACTTCTTTTCTCGGGTATCCTAGCTGGTGATGTATATGACGCAGAAGCTGCGCTACAGGGGGGGTCAACGTGCTTGGGTCCCACTTGCTTCAGGCTCACATTCTTTGTTTTAGCTGGTTTATGTGGGTTAGGCACCCTCCTGAGCATTGTTTTGTATGTTAGAATTCGACCAGTTTACCAAAGTCTTTATGCTGAGGGATCTTTCCGTATTCCCCCGAGTTCAGACCATTGATAAGCGAAGACATCTTTCAGATGGGAGGTCATTAGCATTATTCAACCATAGTTGAGCAACACCATTGAGTTTTCACTTCTCAGAGAGTCGGGTACAGTTATTGCAGTATCTGATTTTTGGTGTTTAAGATCTTCTACAAGTAACATCACGATCATTGTGAGTGTCCAACATCGTGGGAACTTCTTGTTTTGTTGTAAACTACAACTACTGCAGAATATCAAGTTTTGGCGGAACTTTCTCATTCTGGGTATCAGTTAGATAATTCGGGGTTTCTGTCCAGCGTGCTCTATATGGAGACATAACTGACGATGCTCTGTTTTCGGGAGCAGATGTTCTATAAGTTTGACGAGGCATATTACGGTTGAGTTGAAATAAGAGTATGTTCAGGCGTTCTATGGTTGTGATCTTCGATGATTGTAGCCGAATGTACCTTATAATCGTGTCCATCATGCACTATATATGAGAGTAATAGCAACAAAGTTTTCTACTGTTCAAAGCAGATGGTTTCTAAGACAGCATGCCATGACCAGTAGAGTTAAAGCATTTAACTTCGCCCGATGATTAACATGAACAAAGTTTCGAACAAACGAAATTAGTCGTCGCGGTTACTAAGAGAAAAAATGAGCTTCTTTCAGAATAAACTCACCCATACCTAACACAAATCAACCTCACATGTGGTGACATTAAACTTCCCCTGCAGATGAGACAATATCCTGCAGCTAAAGACTACAAAGTGCACGATACACCGGACTTGAAGAACAGAGATAAGAACTCCTACTGAAACAAACAATTTTGGTGGAGGAACCAAAAACCGATCTCGCACCATCGAAGAGCTTCAAACTTGGACTCCAGAGACTCTGGAACTTGGAGACTCTGGGATGAAGATTTTAATCTTCATGTGGGTTTAAGATTGTGGAACATTGTGTCCCATTTGATCTCTTGAACCCCGTCAGCAGAGCAATACCCATCATACTGGTCATCCACAAACTTTTCTTCTTTACTAAGAGCATAAACCAACGGACTCGAAAAGCTGTTGAGACGAGGCGTTGATACTGCCAGAGGACTCCCATTAGTGAGCAACAACCTCCCTTTCTTAGCCATCATCAACTTACCGTTCCTCTTCACCATCGCATTCCTCCATCTGGCGCCATAACTAGGCCTTGGCACACAAGTGAGAGCAGATTCCTCGCGATGCGTCCACTTCCTCATGTAACCGGCCAGGCGCTTCTTGGTCGTGTTGATCGCACCGACAAGACTCGAGAAAGGATGCGGCTTCAAGAAATTCTCCTTCCTCGCAAGTTTGAGTATCTCCAGCCGGTGCTTGGCTATGGATACGCCAATGCTCTGCAGGAACTCGTGGTTGAAGTGACTTATGTCGTCTTCCTCGAGCTCGTTGTGCGCAAAGGCGAGGCCGTATTCGTACACGAGAGACGGCTCGAGACCGGTTTTCGATAACCAAGAAAACCAATCCATGGCCTAATCAGAAAGAGCAAGTATTGCTATCGACATTCTGCCATATATATAGCAGAGGGGAGGAAGAAGAGAGTTATCAAGTAGAGGTTAGCGGACTAACTTGTGAACTTCTTTTTAAGGCATGAGTAGCTTCGTAAATTGGACGTTAGTTGGGAATTTGGGAGTGATTGGAGAAAAAGGAGAACAACCGTGTGGGGTCTCCATCCATGGCCATTGACCCTTCCCCATAAAAAAACAAGAGCAAGTGCTATCAAAAGCTGCTGCTCATGAAAACGCATTGCCTTCAATCACGGAAAAGGAGAGGATTGGGAAGGTGGGTCTGCGTCTGCCTCTCTCTTGCGCACATAGTAGGAGGAAAAGTGGCACCAAAGATGGACTCTGAAATTTGCAAACTTTGAACCCCTTTTTTGGGTTTCGGTCGTCAACAAAGAAAAAGGCGGGATCGTCCTTGAAGGGAGATGTCGGATATGCAGTAGTTAACGCTCTTCTACATGGACTTTTCTGCAAAATTGGCGGTCTGATTGAATCATGTTGTGAAGAACTCGGTACTTCGGAAATAAATTGCTTCCTTCGGTGACATCTTTTCCTTGAGCCTTGTGAAGTTAGTCCCGCTATGATGCGTTTCCTCCTAGAGGGAGGACAGGACAGGACAGGACACTACCACCGAGACAATTCACCCTTCCCTTTTTTTTTATTTTTTGGTGAATCTTATGATTACCCTTGTGTTCTGCGTCTGCGAGGCTCACTCCGGATATATACCCGGCAAGTCCAATAATGGCGGAACCAGGAGTTTCTATCTCTTTTCCCTCTTTGGTAGATGGGGAGTTACAACCTCGTTCATTAGGTGCAAATTTCATTTAAGAAGCTCATAATCAGTCTCGACTCAAACCGCATCAAGTGGGAATATAGGGATTAGTTTGAAGGAGGCGTGATTAAAGAAATCAGGGTTCAAAAAGAAGTCTTTTTTCAGCTGACATTGGGTTTGTCCTGGTAGTGACATTCCTGTTGTTTTGTGCTCCCACGTCCAGTTTTGGTGAAGTTTGATCGTCTCTTATCGCCTGCTAGTTCATTAGTTTCCGCAAAAAGCGTTAAGCAAAGCTGTTGACAAGTCAAGTCTCTGCTTTAATTTTCGTATATATGCGCATGCAAGGTCTGAAAGTCAGATGATGACCTTCATCATGCACATGGGGAGCCCGCACAAATCAACTGTCAACTCCTGATAAACAAATTAAGCATTCAACAGCGGCGGGACTCTTCTCACGGAGTCACGTGTTTTGGGGAATACATCTCACGGATGAGGCCGGGGAAGCTAAACTATCCACAGTCCATGCCCTGTATAATCGATCAAAATGGGTGCGCCTGCTCGAGCTGCCAAGTTCTAGCATCCTTCAGTCCTAGCAGTTCCATAAACAAATTGACTATGGGACCAATGAGGATCGTCCGAGTTACAAGAGGTTCTAGAGTGGCACCGGTACTTTAGGTTTTAGGATGTCCACACATTTGTTATCACACTAATTTTCAGCAATGCCATCTGCCTCTCAAGACATGTTACATTTTAGCAAGTGAATGTTTAGAGATTCATGAGAAGACCTGAAGATCGTTATCCCTAACACGCTCCTAAAAGAACCAGCAAGGTTGTCTCCAGTCATGCGTCGTTGTCCTATCATTACCTGCAGCTTGAGTGATACATTCGCACATTCCTTTACTGTTCCCATCTTTTTTAGAAAGCAGCTGGCTACGAATTTTACTAAAACAAAATTCTGGAAGCATCACAAACACAAGTATGTTCATTTCCCAGCAAGCAATCTCATATTCCATACAGTATGAAACTGAAGATTAGCAGTTTATAGACATAGGACTATGACCATTTCCCGGTAATTCTCACAATCACAGACTTTAAAGCCAGAATAAGGGGACGCAAATTCAATATTACTTATTGAAGTTGAAAATCAATTTGCTCAGAAAAAGTTAAAAATCATGGACCTCTAACTATAGTGAATTTGCTCGACCAACAAAAAACTATAGTGTATTTGGAGCAAACTTACATAGAATGGGGAAAAAGTGAAAGCCTTCATGTTGATCAAGCAACTTGTTGGAAAAATTGACCCGCAGAGCTGCATAATAGCCGAAACTTGGAGCGCAGACGCAATTAAACCACCTTTGCCGGGAGATGATGAATGCACAAAAACAGTAAAATGAAGCCAGCGCTAGAGAAACAATCTTTCTGATGCATTCAAGTGTTTGAGTTTTTTTTTTTTTACAGGATCTCGCATAAAATTTAGTGGTTATCTTCATTGGTTGCCACTTGAGAAGGAACACCATTCCTTAAGTCACGTATTCTGCACTTACGTTATTACAAAAATGAAAATATCAATTGCCAATCACTTACCTAGAAGACAAAGTATATTTTATGGTAAGAAGCAATAAATTCTGACTGAAGGATCCTCAAGCACTAAAATCAGAAACTACTGTATAAATTTTTGACCGGAGTATATTAGCATACAAGCTGTTAAGATATTATGACTATGTCCACCGCTAGCAAGCAGATTGATAATATACCCGGTAAGGGAGCGATTGTATACAGAACCAAGAAAAAGCTTCCAACAAAAGTGAAGAAACATAAAGTGGAGCATCACTTAATCACTGTGGCAGATGCCTACCCCTATTATACAAGCAGAACTATAAAATTTCTGCAAAATTATGTGAGTTTCCACCAAAACATGTGGCAATCCATTTCGCATAATATACACCGTATCCCCAAACATCCTTCCAGAGACGTGTAAATCTCTAAATCCTGCTCCGAGAATACAAATTATTGTAGCAGATCCAACTACGAAGGACATTGGGACAGCCCTCACGATTCCGGTCATTCATGAGTTCATTTGACATTCCTCAATATGGAACAACCAAAAGGGTGAACCAATAAAAGCACTATTCTCAAAAAATTTATCTACTGTCTCAATCCATTCAATTCACTAAATCGGCCCGGCAAAGAGACAACCAAGTCACAAAGGACCTGTCCACACGTGACCTTGCACTTCAATGCCACATCACCGACTAGCTAACATAAAACCAAAGCGATAAGGTCATTCCGATTTGCTCTCAAGGCCATACACATTCCCGATAACTCCGACAATGCTGACTATTACTGCAAGTACTAACATGACCCACGATAGCGATTTCTCCACTGGACTTAAACCCGCACCTTTCTTACATAATCTTAATGCAATCAATGGAGGGAATATAAATCCTAATGAGACAGCTGTAGTCGCCCCTGTGAACTTGAATGCGGTCCAGATGTTGGGAATCATTGTTGAACCAATGAATATTAGCAAGAGGAGTATGGCAGTTAATGCCAAACACCTCTTCCTACTCTCTGAAAGTGGAGGTGATTTCTCAAAAAGCAATGCATCTACCGTTTGGCGTAGCGAGAAATGGATCACTGGGAAAACAAGTACCAGATGGAGAATGTAACCAGCCCGAACTATATAATTCAGAGCCGAGCTGAACCGGATACCTAGATCCTTATCGAAATTGGTCAGCACATCAGCTTCAGTGTCTTTTCCAAAGAGCAAATACCCCGATATAGCAGTCGAAGCATAGACCATGACACAGATAACTGTGGTGATCCTCCCCACCCGATACATCTTGTCCGGAGACCGGTTTTCAAGCTCGTTATATATAGGTTGAACATTGAAATGGCAAACATAAGCATTAGACATAATCGGTATCACCACGAGCAAATCCAGTATTGCCTTCTTGGAACCAAAATCAGGGCTCATCCTCGGGGTGTCGATTTTCCCTTCAACAAGCTTAATCATTGCAACAATAAAACAAACAACAACAAACACTACCGCCAGTGCCACCGAAGCTGCCGAAGTCATGCTTAACGAATCAATCTTATCCAAAACACAAAGAGGGGCGAGGAACAACACCAGGATTATAAAAATCACCAACTTCCTATGATCCCAAAACCCATTTCCCAGCCACTGATCAAAAACCCCTATGTGACGAACCGAGCCAGAAAGAACATCGCCCATGATAATTAAGTAAACCACCAGAACACCAGCATTATTCACTATGATACAAATTTCTGACAAAATCCGAGCCGGTTTCCCCAATGCACGTTGAACGACCTCCCCATATGAAGAGGCCTTGCAGAAAACCGAAAACCTCACCAACAATTCAACGCTAATTTCCGACAGTATACCCATTAATATGATCAGAACAAACCCTATAACCAATCCAAGAACCTTCATGGTCGCCGGTAGGGCCATTATACCAGCGCCAATTATAGACGTTGTGAGGTTAAACACCGCACCCGATACACCGGACCCAGATTTGGGGCCATTGCCGATAAGCGGGTAATCGTCAACGTCGACATTGGCATCATCGTAGTCGTAAACACCATTCACGTTCTTGGAACCTAAGTAGCCGTCTATATCAAGGGGGAGGAACTCGGCGTCGGATTGGAGGGTCCCATGATCGTTATGAGATTGCAATTCCACGTACGAGCTCTTCGAAATAGCTTTGTAAGCACTACCCATGTCCAACTCGCGCCGAATGCGAGATAAAAATTCGGACCTTTGATACGCGGATCTGGAATTGGAACGAGAGATTGGGACGGAAAACTTACAAGAGCTGGGGCGTCGTCAAAAGAAGGAGAGGTTCAACGATGAATTTCTCTCTGCGAAATGCGATTACAGCGCCATGACCGATTGCTAGATCTCAGGGTCAACGTTTCATCTGCCTTTCTTCCTCGATTTTCCAGCTCCAACCTGAAGAGAGAGAGAGAGAGAGAGAGAGAGAGAGAGAGAGAAATGGAAGGGGAAGATGTTTGCGTTTGCCCGTTCGTTCGGGGAGAAAAAGGTTTTCCTATTGGCCCCAATTTTTTTTTCCTACGTGGAATGTGATTTTTATTCGGATAAAAGGGAAAGATCGTAGGAGAGCAAAAATATTTTCCTGCTGTTTGACCGATTTTCTTTCCCTCTTTTTCCATCTCTTCTTTTTATTCAATTCTCCTCGTGCTTGGACAACGATCAATAGATTTTTTTTTATTTTTTTTTTTTTGCCCCCTCGGACAATCAACGAAGGAGAAAAACGTACGAGGTTTGCTCTGTTCCTCAATGGGCTCAAGGCTTCTGCTTCAAAAGCGCAATTCGTTGGGCTTTGTGAAAGTCCGAAACAAAAATGAAATGGCCGATGACCATATCGTTTCATCCTTCGTCGTGGATCAAGGGAAGACGTGAAAACGAGGTTGTTTATTCGTCGCTCGGCCATATCTACTATCAAACGTTTGACCTAAATCCCATGATGATGTCCTCCGCGCACAATCATATCAATCAAGTCTAATCAAGTGACCTCCTTAGGTTTACCTCGTACTTATACCGTGGAATCGAAGAGTCTTTTGTGTGTCGGTTTTTTTCCCTCTCGCATTCGATTATCAATCACATCTTTTTGGGGCCTCTGACGCCCTTTTTTTTTATTACTTGGGATCTCATTAAGGATGATGCCCACGAACTTGAAGGTGAATAACTTAACTTGACTCTTCCGGGAAGTAGCGTAAGAATCACGTCAAAAGTCTCAGAGAAGGTTCTAGTTGCTCAAGACTTGTTGCTTGAAGAACTTTCTGTCAATTCTTTCCCCGATGAAGTAGGCTGATCTCGACCGGTCTAGTGGACTGAAAGAGAGGTCTCAATTCGTTGAGTATATAATTGATTAACATAGGAACAAATTACCAAAAAAAGTCCTAAATCTATTACAATTGTGCCAATTCAGTCCTAAACTTTTTTTTTGCCAATTCAGTTCTAAATCTTTTGCAATTGTGTCATTTCAGTTCATCCGGTCAATTTTAGCCAGTCGGCGTTGACGTGGACACCGGCCAGCACCCGTCGTCCGGCGACATAATATTTTAATAATATTTTTGAATATTTTATTATTATTTTTTAAATCTTTTTTTTGTCAATTCTGTTATAAACCTTTTGTAATTGTGTCATTTCAGTACATCCGGTCAATTTTAGCCGGTCGGTGTTGACGTGGACACCGGCCGGCGCCTGTAGTCCAACGACATGATATTTTTAAATATTTTATTATTTTTTAAATTTTATATTTGCCTTCAATCTCTAGGAGCAACAAGAACAGTGGGAGGAACGATCGTTGTCTTCAATCTGTAGCGACAAGAAGAACAGTGGGAGGAAGAAGAACAGTGGAGGGGAAAAAAAGAAAACGAAAAGAAAAAAATGAAAAATAAAATAATAAAAATATTCAAAAATATTATTAAAATATTATGTCGTCGGACAACCGGCGTCCACATAAGCGCCAGCCGGCCAAATTGGCACAATTGTAAAAGGTTTAGGACTGAATTGGCAAAAAAAAATATTTAGAACTGAATTGGCACAATTGAAATAAGTTTAGGATTTTTTTGGTAATTTCCCCATTAACAGAGTTTGGAGGTGCTTTTATGGTCGAAGGTTCAACTCTTGCTATACCCAAACCTACCTTAATCCTTAGCTCCTGGGCTAAGGCTATCGTTTTAGACTTGGACTTCTGCCTTTGTCACGAGCTGGACTCGAACCGAGGGATCAAGACAAGAGACAGACCCATCGAGTAGTAGGAAAAAATAGGGACGAGGGTCTGACCTGGGTCATTACTAAAACCCATTTGGCTCTTAACCTGGCCAGTCTCGGGATCCACGTAGATAACTACGCTTCTCTTACACCACCACTAGTTTTCACTCAGTTGGCAAGCCATCTGATATCAACGGGGCAAGGCGTCTGTCTTGTAAACAGAGGACAGGGGCCGACCGCCTAGGGGCTGTATCCCTATTCCCAGGTCAATATTTGTCTTCCCGACCAAGGAGGGAATACCCTTTCATATTTAAGTTAATCCTTCATCAGTCACACCGGGTTATCCCTGGAGACCTCAGGGTGAACCGAAAGGTAACTTCCTTTTATTCCGATCGCGACTTTACACTCTTGCTCATACAGCTGTACAGATGGATGTGTACTTATCTTTTGCGTACCCAAAAAGCAGTAAGAATCGAAAATATCCATATCGGTGCGTCGTGCTAACTCGATCATTTGATTCGGGTTCCGATCGAGATTTTTTTTTCCCATATCGATACGTTCCGTTTCGAGCGAAGAAGACCATCGCCAAGCCGCGAACCACGGATGCTGATTTGATATATAAGGCGAGTACGGAAAACAGAATAATTTCACGATGGGAAAGGGAATAAATAAACATTGAAATTGTTCCTCCTTGAACGAGCGAGCGAGCGTACGTACGAGTGCTCTGTCCCGCGTGCGAGACAACGACATTCACGTTGTGGTCCACTCCGCAAGATGGAGCGGCGATTATGGTTTTCTTTTCCTGTTAATTTTTTTCTCTTCTCGACCTTGTTTTTGTTTTTTTTTTTTGTTTTTTACTAAATCTTTGGTCGTGGATGTCGTTTTCGACGTGCCCATGAGCGGGCAAGTCTTGAGCCAATTTCCACGTCCATTCCTATGCCACTATCGAAGGCTGTGGCATTTGGCTTTACTGCTTTCCTTTTGTTGAAAAATTTGGTCGAACGACTCTTATCGACGGAGAAACGTGATGGTTAAGGCAACCGAGGTGAGCAACTATAATAAGCCGCTCCGATGGAATCGCCGCTTTCCCGTCTCTCTGCAGACATGGTATCATTTTTCGAGCATAGTTCCTTATAACTTCGCGGACCCTTTGCTTCGTCACGGGTCTAGGGAAAGAGATGACGGCACACGATGCTGAGTATTAAGTTTAAGTTTAGGTTTTGCATTTAACAAATTTAAGAAACATGTACATAGTCGGTCTAGTTCGATCCCCTTAGGAACGGAACCAACCGTAAACGGTTCCAATTTTGTGAAATTGCGAACCACACCAAACGATTTGGTTCCTCGCTAAAATGAACCGTGTTTGACATATTATTCTCAAATAAAAAGAATTGTATCCACGTCAGATGTATGCGTATCAGATACGTGATTATACAAAACGGAGCTGAGAATAACCACACACACAAAAAAAAAAAACATTGATAAGATTCTGAGCAAACAGGGTAGGTTCCATGTTTGGAATGGATCGCGGTAGGTTGAATTTGGAGATAGGCTAAAAATTATATGTCGGACCACAACACGACGTGGCAGAATCAGAGATGGACAAGAGTTACTTAAAATAAATTGAAAAAGAGGATTCCGTAACACCTCGACATTTTATAAAACTTTTTTTTTTGGTTTTTTTTTCTTTTTCTTTTTTTGGCTAGAACTTCGCATTTGGGTTACTCCGTGAAGAAAAGCAACTCAATAAATGTGGGGCGACCTTCCCGACCAAAAATTAAAAAAAAAAAAATGGGGCGACCTATTCCCCACGTTACCCATATTTCTCGTACCGACCAGATTTATAATATCCCGACTCCCGAGAGAGGGCCAAACCGAGAGCAAGGAAAAGGTCCCGGCGATTTTTATCGCGATAAGAAGGGAAAGAACAAAAAAAAAAGAACTCGAGAAGAAGAAATGAAATGGAAAAAAAGACGCGAGTCTCTGAGACGCTACGAGACGAAACGGCGATGAGAGATTTTGACTGTGGGGGTGTGGGTTGGGGTGGGGGGTACTTTGGTACGACGAGGCACGATATTATCGCCGAGCAATCAGTACTGCCACGTGGGGGGGACAGCTCGGGTCGTGGAAATATTGTCCTTCTTTCTAGCCGATCACGTAGCTCGGCGCGCCACCGAACCAAACTTACCAATCTCAGTACTGTCTATCTTCCATCTTCATCTTCTCCTTCTTCTTCGTCTCATCCCTTTTTTGGTCCAACAGCACTATCCATTTAACCTGCCAAAGTGGGTCACATGCATTATTACTATGCCCGACTTTTCAACCCCGAGTTTGATGAGGTGAATTATTATATGAATTATCTATATTCAGTAATTGAATTATAAATGTATTTAGAATGATAAAAACTCAAAATGATGCGGGCGTTAAATAGATTTGCAACTTACTTACGTTCAACTCCACCATTATGATTCTCTCTTTATTCAATCTCGCCCTAATTCGATCTTACGCTAGCATATTATGTTCTCTTAACTCAAATTTGGAATATCCATGTAATGCAAAGTTAAAAGTAAAGGTGAAATACATCCAAATATGTCCATAGTATTGCTTTTTTCTGGGTAATTCCGCATGCAACCGACTAATTAAATTATCTAAATACTATATTTAAATGATATCTGGATTGTTCATATTTTGAAATCTACTTGGTTTCAAAATGCAGTATAATCCGAACCAAAACATGCAGACATGCAGTGTAATTAATGGATAAATGTACTAAAAGTTCTAAACCTTGTTAAGAAAGTGCGCTTGATTCATAAAACTTTCAAAAAGCATAATTAAGTCATAAAATTTGTCACTAAAGTACAATCGACTACTAAATATTTTAAAATGTGCAATCAAGTCTTAAAACTTTCAAAAAGTACAATCAACGGAAGAAAAATTTTAGGGCTTGGTTACACTTTTTGAAAGCTTTAGGACTTGATTGCACTTTTTGAAAATTTAAGCACTTAATTGCACTTTTTAAAAGCTTTATGACTTAATTGCATTTTCGTGACAAGTTTCAGGATTTTCAATGCACTTATCTCTATAATTAATCATTGAAATTTAAAAATACATAATTTGAAAGACACTGAAAAAAAACCAAGAAACACGACAGTACAACTAGGAAAAATTGCATGGGAAGTTAGTGCATACCACCGTTTTATTTCAGCGAGAGTAATTACAATGCAGCCATTTAAAGAGGGTTACGAAGTAATGCACGCATGTTTTGGACTTCAAAATCCACGCGTGTACACCGTCTTTCTCGAATATTCCACTCCATCATCTTTGGAGAAACTGTCTAATCAATCTTAAAATTATTTTACGGATGTCAATTTAGTTCTAAACTTTTAAATTTTATCGATACTATCCTAAATGTCTGTTTGCGCAAAATTCCAATATCGTCAACGGTCGATTTTCACCGAAAATTGCTTACGTGGCGGTGGTGTGTCACGTAGAGTAGCTGACAATGATTGGATCGCCGATTGAAATTTCGTGCAAAAGTTTATGACTATATTGATAATATTCTAAAGTTTAGGACTAAAATGGTATATATTGACTAATTGGGTAATTTCATTTTTTTTCTTCAAAATACTACTATTTGCAATGACGATGATGATAATTGATTTATCAATCATTTTTCCTCGATCAAGCAAAAGGTCCATTTACCGTCCAGTTCCAGAAAAGATCCAAACCACAAATCGTATAAACTCTTATGATGCGCTCATCACATGTCAAATTTTGTACCGCATTTAGTGCCTCGGAAAATAAATAAAATATTCACTGAATCCACTGTCAATGTGAAAGAAAAAGGGTTAATATCCCAAAAAAATCAAACCGGTACACCTGTCACAAATTTATTTCAAACTATTTTTTTTATCACAACGAATCTCAAAATGGTACTCGTGTGAACATTTATCCCAAATTATTTTTTTTTACAGCAAAAAATCCTAAACTGGCACATTTGCGATAAATTTACATTAAACTAAATTTTTTATCCACGAAAAAAATAGAAACTGATACACCCATAACAAATCTACCATCCGTTAAATTGGGTTAATATCATAAAAAAATCTAAAATTGATACATTTGTGACAAATAGAGGGCAAAAATCTCAAAATGGTACACCCGTGAACTGTTACGTGTCATCTAACTTAGCAATTTGAATGTCAAATTTTAAAAAAAACTATCGGAGGGTAAATTTGTTACATTTGTATCAGTTAGGGGTAAATTTATCACATGTGTATCAATCTAGAATTTTTTTTGTTGTCAAAAAAATAATTTGGGGCAAATTTATTATGAGTGTACTAATTTGGGGTTTTTGTGGCATTAACCCAAAGAAAAAAGATTTTGCTCATTCATCATTGAATGGTAGTGATGTGCATCATTCCCGATTCAACTTGGAGATCGGACCGGATCGGAGCTACATGGTTAATTTTGGATGATTCCTATGAAAATCGGTCCGGTTGTCGATTTCTTATTGCTAAACTAGACCAGACCAACGAATCGGCCCAATTTGCCTCTCTCTCTTTTTTTTCTACTCTAGTAATAAGTGAAATCCTTAGAGGCAATTAGTACTCTTAAAAATGTAAGTGAGTATTAGGCACCACTGGTGACGAAGTTAGTGGGCTTTTTATTAATTGGCTCTATTTGTCTCACAAAAAAAAAAATTGAGTGATACGAAAAACATTTTCCTAAAAATAATCGCTTATATTACTTGAAAAAATATATTCATTATCGATAATAAATTATACCTAAACATCTTTGTGAACAATGAACATATTTTACAAGTGATATTTTTTTTTATAAAAAAAATTAAAAATATATTTATTTTTTTTGCGAAACAAACGAATCATAATTATGGTTTTTTTTTTGGGTCGGAATCATAATTATGGTTTGAAAATTTCTTTCGTTGAAGCAAATGGCCAAACCTGACGAACGGCAGTATTACTCAAAGCGACGTGGAAATTATTTGGCTGTGCCTCGTCCAGGTATTTTATAGAAGAGGTTAATAACAAACAAACAAACAAAAGTAATAAAGAAATAATATAAAAAAAAAAAAACATCGTCAGCAAACGAATTCTCCAGCAAACCAATTGAGCGAGCCTTCTGTCCTCCTTCCTTCCTCGGCGTAAAAATGACATGTGGGGCCCACATAAGTACGCCTCATGGGCCACATAGGGTACAACTTGTGGGCCCCAGCCCGGCGCGGCACCCCTCTCGGCAAAATAAGATGGAAAACCCCTCAAATCAGAACTAAAACTGTTAATTATAAATAGCACCGAACCCAACGTCGACACGCGATACTATATGACATCTCGAAATATCATTTCTTAAAAAAAAAAAAAAAATCGACACGTTGATCCGATGAGTTTTATTTTCTTTTTTATTTTCCCCTCTTCTTTTAGGAATTCATGATTAATTTTTTTTGGGCTAATTGGGTATATTAACTTTGGGGCGGCGGAGCATATGACGTGAGTATACATATTTTTGATAAATTCATATTTCGATCTCTAATTTATTAAAAATGATTAAAATTGACCCCGTGAGTATCGAACTAGTATGTAAAAATGCTGGACTTGTGTGTCAATGACGTGTCGAGAGCGCTGACCACGTGTCGAATGTCTGACACATGTTGATCACGTGTCGATCGAGTGTCAAAGAGTGTTAGATGCATATTGGTGTCCAACACGCATTCGACTCGACACGAAAGCCCTCAAAAAGTGCCGGTGCTTCCTAACTTAGCACACGTTCCGAAAAAAAGAAATGAAAAATCTAGATGGGTGCAGCAAAAGCACTCAAAAAGCATGAGCGAATTATAATATAAGGGATACATATTAAATTCACCTGTTCGGCCAAAAAGAAAAAATTCACCTGACATAAAATTACGAAACATGATCATCGTTACAAACTTAATTAACTCGATAAATATTTTCTTGTATTGAAATCAACTGCTAAGTTCACAAACGTCGCGACGATGAATATGACTACAGAGCCGTACCGATGTCTGGTGCAAATCGAGGATATAAATCGACGTGACAACCCGAAAGGAACTTAGGTAAGGGTATTGCGGGAAGGATTAGTATTTTGTTTAATAGATACCGAAAGATTAACCGCGGTTTAAATATCTGATGTTTTACAAGTACGATAGTATCAAATTCCAGTAGAGAGTAAAAAAGAACGAATATCTATTTTGATCAGAGATGATAAATGGTCGTGCGATGGAAAGAGCTCACGTTGACGTGGGTGTGGTCCCATTAAGTGCTTAGCTAACCTAAGCGAAGATGCTATTTCAAGACAAAGATTGAATGGATCATATGGAGCAGTCGGTCGCTTTCGTGAAGCGTGACTTGCGTGATATTGAGCAGGTTTGGTCGCATCCAGCGCCTCATTAGCTTCCAAAGTTGACATTAGGCACTCAATTGCGATCTATTCCTGTCCTATAATGTCGCTTGAATAAGTACTAGATTGCTAGTGATCTCAAAACATATCGTATGTTAAAGTGTAAATGATCTAACGTTTGAACTCCTTAGGGCCCGTTTAGTTTGATTTTGAGGAAATGTCATTGGGAAAAATGTGAATAGTTTTGGGCTAAAGGAAATTTCCGAGATGCAAGTAATATCAAGCATAGTGTATTTTAAAAACACATGGGAAAGCAACTTTGACGTAAATGTCATTTAGTAAAAACTACATTTTGTAAAGGACTTTTACTATTTTTTTTTTAAAAAAAAAACTTTTACACTGTTTGCGTTGGCCAACTGCCGGTGGCCAAATTTAGGTGTTGGGCGGCCTCACCTAGGGGTCGCGCGAACCCAGGCGACGTCACTCGGGATTTGGCGCAACCTTAGGCGGCGGTGCCTGGCTCGCTTGACATCAAGCTGCCTCAATTACATTTCCCCATAGTAGAACACGAATGGTAGACATGGCCATGGGTCGATTTGGGCTCAAAACCGGCCGGTTGACCAATTGGAAGTTGACTTGGTCGGCTGGTTCCGAACCGAAATAGGCCCGGCCCTCACGGGCCGATTAAGGTTCAACAAATGTTGAAACCGGCAAATTGGCCTTTAAAAAAATACTGATTGTTTTTCATTTTTTTTAAATTTATTAAAATTATGACTGAGTCGCCATTTTATAGAATGTTGCCCCTCTTTTCCTCTACTTATTAGCCGATATGGTACTTTTGTGCTGGTCATGAACCACGAGAAGATGAGGTACGAGTCCTACATTGTTTGGTAAGAAAGAGAGACACATAAGAATACCTTTTAAAGAGCCAGGATGAAAGCCGAAAACTTAAGCAAGGAATCCCACATCGATTGTTTAGTAGGGATTACGAGTCGGATAGTTCTTTAAGATGCTCAGTAATTGAGTTGAAATTAGTCGCTTCTCTTGGCTCAATGGCTCGGATGAAGTCCAGTTTAGTAAATAATTTTTTTTTGGGGGGCACTCGCGTGTCCAAGCCAAGGCCGGTTCCCCCTAAATTACAATTTAATTATAATTAATAATTAATAATTTATTATTTAAATTTAAAAATAGAAACCGAAACTAGCTCTTGAACCGGCAGTTCTGAATCGAAACCAGGACCGTCCCTTCAAGGGCCGGTTCCGATTCAGTGTTAGCCATGAACTGGAACTGTTCATGAATCGGAACCGGCCGTTCCGGAACCGTGGGCATGTCTACCTAATGGTCATTCCAAATGTTTAATCACACATTTCGGCTCGTCTAGCTTGGTTGAGTCCATAAAATTCCCGAGTCACGTGTCTGCTCGCGTGAAGAACTAAGGTGGTGTCGTCGTTATGCTAATGACCAGTGAATCTTTGCCATTTTTTTTTTCTCATTTTATGATGCTGTTTTTTTCTTTTTCTTTTCACAAGGAAAGAGCCGTAGGGCGATGGAAGACGTAACATGTCTTGTTTAACTCGATGGAGGATGAGCCTTAAAAAAGCAAAATGATGTAATATATGCTTAATTTTTCCGTAGTTTAAAACTTTCAAAAGACGATTAAAAAAACCCAAATCCTAATCATAACATTTTTTTTTATTTTGGTCGGATTGATAATCTAGACGCTAATATTTTCGAATGTTTCGATAGATTTATTTTTATTTGGGTTAATACCACAGAAAACCCCAAACTGGTACACATATGACAAATTTACCATAATTTATTTTTTTAACCACAAAAATCCTAAACTGGCACAAAACTGGTACATCTGTGACAAATTTACTATTTATTAGTTTTGATTAAATCTAACCGTTGAAGTACTAAGTTTATGACACGTGATAATTGATGGGCACACCGGTTTGAGATTTTTACCCTTTGTTCGTCACACGTGTATTCATTTAAAATTTTTCATGGTATTAACTCAATTTAACGGGGAGTAAATTTTTGACAAGTATGCCAGTTTATGATTTTTCGTGGTCAAACAAGTTAATTTAGGGTAAATTTGTCATCGGTTCACCAGTCTAGAGTTTTTTGTGGTCGAAAAATAGCTGGGGGTAAATTTGTCACAATTATACCAGTTTAAGGTTCTTCGTGATCGAAAAATAATTTGGGATAAATTTATCACATATGTATCAATATGAGGTTTTTCATGATATTAATCATTTTTTATTTTTTATTTATGCGTTGAGAGATAATTGAAAATGAGCGAACCCCACACAGTACAAAATGTACCAGATCCTAAAAAAATGTCGGTTCATCTAAAGAGTATGCCAATGTTACGAATTTTTTTTTTGCTTTTACGTAAGTGAAAAGACCATTGAAAAGCACCCCCCATTAAAAAAAAAAAAATTCCCAAGGACGAATAACCCAAGGGAAAAGAGAAACCGAAAAAGAAAAAGGAAAAAGTACAGACACCAAAAGAAAGATGCCCCCAACAGCTCATAATCTCGTGATTTCTCGAAAGAATTCAGACGTGAGTTTCTCGAGACGAAACAATCTCGATCGCGACAGCAACTTTCCTAATTCAATTTCTCGTTCCCATTCTTTGCGGGGCAATAATTCAAAATTTCTCGTTCAACGTCAGTATCTCATAGGCCTCTGCCCTCTGGTCCCACCACACATATTATTAGGGCAGAAAAAAAATAATAATAGAAAAGATGTCCGGAAGTAAGTGCGGCCACGAAAGCGACGTCCCACCTTATTATTGTAAAATCTCGGAATATGCCCCAAAAAATAATTGGAAAAAGAAAAAAGAAAATATCGCTTTCATTATGGAGGTGATTATGGCCAAGTGTGTCCCCTCAATTTTTTTTTCTCGAGAATGACACGATCTCCTCTCTTTAAAAAATAAAAATAAAAATAATAATTGGTGATTCCTCGTTTGAAAAATAAAATAAAAATCGCTAAAATCCAATCATTTTTGTTAAGTTGCACTAGGGGTGTGCATGGTCCGGGCCGGTCCGGTCCCGGCATGGAACCGGGGACTGGACCAGTAGTTCGATCCCCATATTTTCGGGACCACGGACCGAACCAAGACCGGCGATCCAGGCCGGTCCCGGCCCAATAGGACCGCTAATTCTAACTGCTTATAAAAACTATAATAAAAAGATTAGTTTGGTGAAAAAAAAAGAATTTAGACTTCGACCTCCTCTTGTGTTGATTTTTCATTAATAAAAAAATTTCACAAAAACGTCCAAAGTCTAATCCTAATTTTGATCTCTAAAAAGGAATTCATTACTAATAAAATTCCACAAAAGACGAAAAACACGTATATGAATTAATCTTTAAATGCAAATCTAATATCAATGCAATGAGATTTTTATCTTTTCAGTTCTTTTTACATGGTTTTCTTTTCATTTATTTTATGTGAAAAAAATACTATCTAAAATTCAGATCTGTTTGAAAAATTCAAAGAAGATATCTCCCTAAACAAATGAGTCCGATCTAAAAGAAAAATCAATTAACACAATCAAATATGTAACCACCACAACAATCAAAGATGTAATCACTGCAACCAAAATAGCTAAAGACTCAGAATTTTCAAATCATTAGGATGATCAAACTAATTTTTTAAAAAAAACATTGCCGGTCCGGTCCCAAACCATGGAACCCTGGAACCGGACCGCCCAGTCACCGGTCCCGTTTATTGGGACCGGGGACCGGACCGCCAACCTCAAGGACCGGACCAACCCACCTGGGCCGGGCCGGTCCGATCCAGTTTGCACACTCCTGAGTTGCACATCGATATGGAGTCGTACGCATGTTCTAAAATAAAAGCCAATTAAAATTTGATGTGAATAGACCTCTCGCACGTCCGAATCTTCACCTTTATCTATAAAAACACGAGGTGTTCCCAAAATTGAAAGATTGATGCGTGGCTAGTGGGCTCGAACCGGGGGGGGGGGGGGGGTCGTGCATCTTAAACAGAGACGTTTCTTAATTGCTAGTCTGTCGTAACACTTTTTGTCCAAAGGGAGGACCACCGCACGTAATGGAAACTTTGACATCATACACCACGAAGACAATCGTGATGCTCTTTTAAAAAAGCACTTGAATAATCTCGTGCTCGCCCCCCCATTAATTGCATCTTAGTCAAGTAATCGCCGAGATTAGAGGCTTTGAAGAAGAGGATAAGCATTAACATCGCCGCCCTCGTAGCTCCTCTTAATGTCTCGCGAGAAGCACGATACAAATCACTTAGAATTTCAGGATATTTTAAATCACGAACACTGCTCGCATGCGAACTTGATTAAAAATTAAAATCGAGTGATACCGGTGCTTGTAACCATCGATTAAAGTTTGATTGGCAAATTCTCTCAAATCAAACAATGAAGGAAAGCATGGTTCGGTGACAATAACCTGCCCCTTTCCCCGCACTCCGACTTTGTTATCGAGGTGACAACGTCGACGTAAATGACTAAATTGAAATACAATCTCGGCTTTGCTTTGTCGGTTTTACTTGGGTGCATATCAAAGTGTGATAGGATAAATTATCGTATAAACTTCAGCATACTTGATAAATCGAAAAGGAACAAGTGAAAATGATGAATCTTCCGAGAGTCGGATGCCATTCGAGAATCCAAATGAAATTACTGTTCACACAACTATTGCTCATGTTAATTGTATAGTTACCTAGATATTCCCCATTTTTTTAAATCTCAATTGTACAATTCATTCGCGAACAAACCTGGTGGTCCAGGTGCTCTCGAGTCGTACGTGCCCCAAAAATAGCCTTCTCCATGCCGTAGTGAATCTCTTGACGACTTTCGTATCAGACCCGCTTGCTGGCGAGGCGGGTCGGGTTGGATGAGGCCCCGAGGCGGGGGATCAAGCCCAGCCTACGCCGGAAATTGACGTCACCAATTAGTATGAATCATACGAGTAATTTTCACAAATATTTTTCCTGTGGAAAATGATATGCTCGAGCGGGGGTTTAAGTGGACAGTCAACGACATCTTACTGTAGACCTGGACGTAGAGGAACCTCGCCCGACTAAAGTTAGCTTCAGATTCCGCGCCGATGAACTCGACAAAAGGAAGCCGGCTAGAGCTAAGCCTCGACTCATGCAAATCCCGCCACGATGGATAAGTAAACTCGCTTATCAGGATAGGCAGGTCCTTCAGATGATAACTTATTCGATAGGCCATTGTGCTTATCATCTACTGGTCAACAGTTTCCGTCGCTTTCCTATTAAACAATCGCTCCTCTTCTGCGAGTGAAATGTCGCCCATATTTGAATCGCTAGAGAGAGAGAGAGAGCGATGAAGAAGAAAGGGGCGTGAGAGAATCAAGAGCATTCATCATTTTCAGAGAGAGAGAGAGAGGGAGCTTGCTCGCTCCGGATTCGACCGGGCTGGCTTTTCTGAAGAACCGATCTCTGCTCTGTCGTTAGTCTCAAGGTGAGTGAGTTTCTGCGAGCTTTCCATTTCGTATGTGCTTTTGGAATAATTCTGCTCATTTCTGGAGACTTTTTATAAAGGCTTCAGCTTTTTTCTGAAGTCGCGTTTTTTTTTTTTGGCGACACTGCTTTATTCGGTTAAATAATTTTTACCCACCTTCTCTCCTTTTGCATCTTTGATTCCCATCTGCTGTAAAGCTGATGTCTTTCCTACCCGATCTCGAGAAAACTGAAATCTTTGAATTTGATTTCGCCAATTTCACGTAATTTGATCTCCGCTCAGTTCTCGTCGGTGTTGTCATTAATGAAAGATGAAGATGCGGTGTGTGGAGACCCAGTTCTGAGTTTGTGTGGGTCCTAAGTTCGTGTCGTGTCGGATCGTGGGTGGGTTTTTCTTGAAGAATTTAGACCCGACTGTTTCTGTGTTCGAGTACTTTTTTGTTGTTGTTGTTGTTGTTGTTGATCGTACTCAACAGTGTCTCAAGATCTTAAAATTTTTAGGTGAAAATCGTGCATTTGGATCAAGGAAACAGAGAGGCAGTCGAGATGTCTTCTCTCAGCAGAGAGCTGGTGTTTTTGATCTTACAGTTTCTCGATGAGGAAAAGTTCAGAGAGACCGTTCACAAGTAGGTTAATTTTGATCAATTTGCCTTTATTTTTCATTATCTCAGTAGCAGTGCTCTATTATAACATGATAATCATGCGATGATGCTTTTTTTTTTCCCCTCTCTCCCTGCCCATGCAAATAGGCTTGAGCAGGAATCTGGGTTTTTCTTTAACATGAAGCATTTTGAAGATGAGGTCCATAATGGGAATTGGGATGAGGTTGAGAGGTACCTCTCTGGGTTCACGAAAGTGGATGACAATCGGTACTCGATGAAAATCTTTTTCGAGATAAGGAAGCAGAAGTATCTCGAGGCGCTGGACAGGTCAGCTTCTATGATTACTCTTGATCTTCTTTTCTATGCCATTTCTATGGTTGAGTGCTTAAATTTCTTTGGTTTGGATGACAGGCATGATCGGTCCAAAGCTGTGGATATTTTAATAAAGGATCTTAAAGTGTTCTCCGCCTTTAATGAGGAACTTTTTAGGGAAATAACGCAGCTACTGACATTAGAGAACTTCAGGTATGAGAATATTTAGTTTTGCACTGGTAGCGGTATCATACAGTTGCTGAAAATATGCTCAAACTGAATTCCTCTTGTTGCAGGGAAAATGAGCAATTGTCTAAGTATGGAGATACAAAGTCCGCCAGAGCAATTATGTTGGTGGAGCTTAAGAAGCTTATTGAGGCAAACCCCTTGTTCCGCGATAAGTTGCAATTTCCTAACCTCAAGAGCTCAAGACTACGCACTCTCATAAACCAAAGGTGATTCTTTGTTCCGCCATGCTTGGCCTACGAATTGGCCTTAGAGCTTTTATGGACCCTCGATTAGAATTCTCATAGAAATGTTTTTATTCCTACTACTTTTTTCTCATATTTTTTTTGTTGCCAAGATTCAGGAAATTCGAAATGTGGTCCGATTTACTAGTTAAATCAATGCTTGTGTGGTACTTGTACCTGTAGTAAAGTAAAGTTGCAGAAGTGGAGTTTGATATTGACTTCTGATACCCCGTCATTGAACTTCACTAGAGCTATAACCTCACTAAACTTCACTAGAGCTTAGGTTATCGCTCAGCCTCTTTGTCAGGATAAATTTCTATTTTCTGTAAAAGCGATATCCTCATGAACCACACTTTTACCTTCCAGTCGAATATAATTATGCAGGGAATACAGATAACTGATTTCCTCCTATAATTTCAGCCTGAATTGGCAGCACCAGCTTTGTAAAAATCCGAGACCAAATCCAGATATAAAAACTCTATTTGTGGATCATACTTGTGGGCAGCCGAACGGCGCACGGGCCCCATCTCCAGCAAACAGCCCGTTGCTAGGACCCTTGTCAAAAGCTGGAGGTTTTCCTCCTCTGGGAACACATGGGGTAAGTCATCCAAATATCTATGCGATGGCATTAGACTTACTTCTCACACCCATAATTACACCTTATTATGGAGCTCCATTAAATATGTGTGCAGACTTTTCAACCTGTTTCTGCCGCAGTTCCAACGCCTCTTGCTGGTTGGATGTCCAATCCACCTTCCACTGTGACACATTCAGCTATGCCTGGAGGAGGAGTGATTGGTCTTGGTGGCCCATCTATCCCAGGTCAGATATTGATTGGATAGCCACCGCGTTTTTCGCCCTTAGTAAGAATAGTTTTGAGACGTTAAACAAGTGCAATAATGTACTTTAACAACGGTGGCCTTCTGTTGCCATGTATAGCTACTCTGAAGCATCCTCGGACTCCCCCAACTAACCCTTCTGTGGATTACCCTTCAGGGGATGCTTCTGATCCTGTTTCAAAAAGAACGAGGCCCCTGGGAATTGTTGATGAGGTATGCTTTAGATTTTCACTTGTCTTTCATCTAGTCCTTGATGAAGCTTTCCTTCGTGGCATGACCATATGGAAGTTTATTTGTAGCAGTGAAGTTATTAAATGCTGTTAAGTTGATAATGGCCTTCTGATTAAGCACGTGAGAATCATTCTTTTCTGTATCTTGTGCAGGTGAATCTTCCTGTCAATGTGCTCCCAGTAACTTTTCCTGGCCATGGTCATGCACAGGCTTTTACTTCTGATGACTTGCCAAAGGCAGTAGGACGGACTTTAAATCAGGGTTCATCTCCAATGAGCATGGATTTTCATCCTGTGCAGCAGACTTTGCTTCTAGGTATACTTCACTCATTCATCCAAAGAGTTTAACTCTTACTCTATTGTGCTTACCATCAATGGCAACTGACTTCTCATTATACTCTCTTGATCTAATATATCAGTTGGCACCAACGTTGGTGATATTAGCCTTTGGGATGTTGTCTCTAGAGAGCGACTTGTTTCAAGGAACTTTAAAGTTTGGAATCTTAGCTCGTGTGCGACAACTCTGCAGGCAAGTTGCTTTGAACTGATGGTCACGTAAGTACTTTATTATCACTCGAATAATTTGAGAAGTGAAAATCAAATTCGTGCTGAGGAGTACAGGCAGCTCTAGTTAAAGACCCTGGTGTATCTGTAAATCGCATCATGTGGAGCCCAGATGGTTCACTATTTGGTAAGTTGGAACTATAGACCAATAGAAGAAGATGTATTTTCAGGGGTAAATGGAGCACTGCTCATGTGCTTTTCTCTTTCCTCAACAGGAGTTGCGTACTCTTTGCACATTGTGCAGTTGTTTTCTTTCAATGGAAATAATGAAGTGCGGCAGCATCTAGAGGTGCAAGTCCTAAATCTGTCTACACTTGCTATTACTGACTTAGCTAGTTTTGCTGTATCTTCACTATTTCTAACCTCAGAAATGAGCCTCATTATTCTGTACAGATCGATGCTCATGTTGGTGGAGTGAATGATCTTGCATTTGCCCTACCCAATAAGCAACTCTGTGTTATAACCTGTGGTGATGACAAAACAATCAAGGTATCTCACATGACGAAGTTTCCAAAGCAGGGTAGGCTTCTTGTTCTTTTAATTTATTTCTTATTTTTCATTGAAAATGCAGGTGTGGGATGCAGTTACTGGTACAAAACGGCACATGTTCGAAGGTCATGAGGCTCCTGTTTATTCTGTGTGCCCTCACTCTAAGGAGAACATTCAGGTTATTGCTTCCTGCATTACATCTGTATTTCTATTGATGCGTAATGGGTCAGTTCTGTCATGTATCAGATTCTGCTTTTCCATCTTCCTTATGTTATGGTATTTTTATGATATCAGTTTATCTTTTCAACTGCACTGGATGGAAAGATAAAAGCATGGTTGTATGACAATATGGGGTCGAGAGTTGATTATGATGCCCCTGGGAGATGGTGCACAACAATGGCTTACAGTGCTGATGGGACAAGGTGAACACTTTGCCATTTCGCTTCGACGCTATAGTGCTTCAGTTTTCCTTTCTTTCTTTTTCCCAACAGTGTACTTGCTGGTCTTAGGCTCTTTTCGTGCGGGACAAGTAAAGATGGAGAATCATTTATCGTCGAGTGGAATGAAAGTGAAGGGGCGGTGAAGAGGACATATCAAGGATTCAGGAAACGTTCATTTGGTGTTATCCAGTTTGACACAACTAGAAACCGATATTTGGCTGCTGGCGATGATTTTTCCATTAAAGTTTGGGATATGGACAATGTTAATCTCTTAACAACTATTGATGCTGAGGGAGGCCTGACAGTCAGTATCAACATCAATTCTATATTAATTTCTTCTTGTTAATATTGTTGAATTTTCTAATTTTGTAGCCTATCTGTATCTAGGCAAGTCCACGTATCCGCTTCAACAAGGATGGATCTCTGTTGGCTGTTTCTGTCAATGAAAATGGAATCAAAATATTGGCGAATTCTGATGGCCTGAGGTTGTTGCGCACTTTTGAAAATTTTTCATATGATGTATCAAGAGCACCGGAAACTCTGGTGAAGGTATTGGTTTTTCATGGATATCTTCCTAGGCATTGCCTTGTCATAGATTGAATCTTGAGTTGTGCGGTATTCCTTGCAGCCAAAAGTAAACGCCATCACACCTACTGCTGGCACTGCTCCAACCAGTGCTGGACTTGCAGATAGAGGTGCTCCTGTAGTTGTGACTTCCGGAATGGTTGGTCACCATTATGCTTACTCATAATGTGAAAAAATTGCTGAAATAGACTTTCCTTGCTTTGCTGCTAGTGCAATTTGATGCATATTGTTAGTTTCTTTCCTCCAGTTGTGATGAACATGTTTGTTTAATGTTGTTAGAATGGGGATGCCCGAATTCTGGGGGATTTGAAAAGCAGAATAGCTGAAGAAAGTAATGAAAAATCTAAACTTTGGAAGGTCACTGAAATAAGTGAACCATCTCAGTGTAGATCCTTGAGGCTGCCCGAAAACCAAAGAACGAACAAGGTATGGCCGTTGTTCACTGGTTTCTTAGCAAATTATCATGTGTATTTTCGATCTGTTTCATTTTCTTTTGCACTACTTGACTTTTCAACTTATCAGCTTCCACGCATGGTAAACGTTGCTGAAGTGTTAGCCATTGTATAATATATGTACTTGCCTACAGTCGATAACTCAATTACTAGCGATACGGTGAAATCTCCACGATGTTAAGTTGAAAAATCGAGCTTTTTTCTGTCTAGTTTTGTGTGTAGGCTACTGGTATTGATTTTGTAACTGTGAAGTCAGCCCCTTTTCATGTATTACTAGACTTGGAGGAGTTATTACCATAGTGAGAAGTTGGTTTTCATATCTTTTAACAAGATACTTTGTGGCGGTTCTTATTTGCAAAATATACCATCTAGTTTGTGCCTGGTTACATGAGCCTAATATAGTATGATGGCGGTCGGGCATATAGTTCCTCTAACCACATTTCCTAAATGAACCAGAGCCAAATCTCCGGTTCAACTAGGACCCTAGTTCCTCTTTCATTAGTTGCTGTCACTTGGCAACAGAAACAAGCATTGAGTTGCCTTTTATAAGTTGTCTGCAATTTAATATGCCAACCCTTTCCTTTAGAATGAAGACTTCATTTTTACCCATTGTAGTTTTCCAGCTTTCTTGCCATTGAGGTTCTTATCCTCATTCACTTGGATCATTGCAGATATCACGCTTAATATATACAAACTCAGGGAGTGCTATTTTGGCCTTGTCATCAAATGCGGTTCATCTTCTCTGGAAATGGCAGCGCAACGACCGCAATTCAACTGGCAAGGTAATGACTAATGCGATAATCTCTTAGTACAAACAATTATACTATTTGGTTCCATATTTATTAGGTAGAATTTACAACAATAAAACATGTCACCTGTTAAGAGATGAGCCAATGTGTTTTGCTCCCATAATCCCTTTCCTTACTAAACTCTTCTTCCTTGTAGGCTACCGCCAGTGTGGCACCTCAACAATGGCAACCATCAAGTGGCCTTGTAATGACCAATGAAGTAAATAAAATTAATCCGGAGGAGGCGGTTCCCTGCTTTGCTCTGTCCAAGAATGACTCTTATGTCATGTCGGCATCAGGAGGAAAAATTTCCCTGTTCAATATGATGACATTCAAGGTAACAAATAAAATCAAACGATGCACTTGCATTCTCATGGATAGCTTAGCCTCTTTTTACTGCTACCTTTATTAAAATAATGCGTGGTCGGTTGTGCTGTATTCCATCATCCCTTTTTTCTTGTCAAATGCAGACAATGGCAACATTCATGCCACCACCACCTGCAGCGACCTTTCTTGCTTTCCACCCTCAGGATAACAATATCCTTGCCATAGGCATGGATGATTCCACCGTCCAGATATACAATGTCCGTGTGGATGAGGTATACTCCATTGAGAACGTGTTGTGCATTGTTGATGAGGAGATTGCTGTCCTTTCATACTCTGCACATTTGTTGCAGGTTAAGAGCAAGCTCAAGGGCCATTCTAAAAGAATAACTGGCCTTGCGTTCTCCAATACCCTGAATCTGTTAGTTTCATCTGGCGCGGATGCTCAGGTTAGTAAATGCATGCAGTCGTCATGACTTTGCACCCAAAAGTGCGTTTCTGAGGATAGGAGGACTCCATGGAGCGTCGTCTGTGTATATTCATATTGATGATGAGGAAACCCACCTTACAGAAATTTAAGTGATATTGTTTTTATTATTATTATTATTTTTTTGTATTTGTATTTGGCTGTACTCATCTGCTCTCATGTGTCTAAATTGATGATCAGTACCTAATATCCGGCAGTAATCATATGTGGTTCAAAACCATTGCATTTTTTTTCCCCGACCAGTGGACTTTGTTGTGAACTGCTGCAGTTTGCTAAGATAAGATTACGCTAGTAAAAGGAGATTTATAGAGTTTGATCACAGTATCACGGGGTAATTATCAGAGAATAGCGCTCTTATACAATGTTTCTACTAATTCCAGATATGTGTATGGAGCTCTGATGGCTGGGAAAAGCAAAAGAACACATACTTGCAGATTCCGACTGGAAGGACACCAGCAGCACAGTCAGATACACGAGTGCAATTTCATCAGGATCAAATGCACTTCCTTGTCGTTCATGGTACTCAGCTTGCTGTATATGAAGCAACAAAACTAGAATGCGTGAAACAGGTGCCTCTTTCTGCAAGCAAACTTTTTCAAAATTTGTGTTGATCTTAGCTTTTCTGACGATTCTTCTATGTTACAGTGGGTTCCACATGAATCTTCTGCCCCGATATCTCATGCGACGTTCTCTTGCGATAGCCAGCTTGTTTATGCCAGTTTTTTTGACGCCACTATCTGTGTTTTCAATGCTGCAAACCTCAGGATGCAGTGTCGCATTAATCCGCCGGCATATCTTCCTACTACTGTCAGGTGTGGCCCAGACACATGAAGTAGAGCTTGTCTTTCTAATCTGGTTTCACAGTTTTCAGCTATGTTGAATTTTAAATGCTCAGCATTATGGCTGTGGAAAATTAAACAATCTAAAACAAGATGTTCTGTATAGAACTATCTGCTTGTCATTCTTTCAGCTTAGCCCTTCAAGTAACTTAACAACAAAATACCTTCTTGGGTCAATTGTTCTGTGTGTTCTATGCAGCATCTCGAACGTGCATCCGCTGGTGATTGCTTCGCATCCACAAGACCCAAATCAGTTTGCATTGGGACTATCAGATGGCGGTGTTCATGTCTTCGAGCCCCTGGATTCTCACGGTAAGTGGGGCGTGCCGCCACCAGCCGAGAATGGGTCAGCAAGTGGAGTCTCAGCTTCTTCAGCTGGCCCTTCAGGCTCTGATCATGCAGAGAGATGATGTTATAGCCTAAGAAGTCTGTTTTTAATGTTTGGCCTGCACTGCCATTGCGAATCTAGGTATGCTTTATGCCATCATATTTTTTTTCATGTTGCAGACATAACAAATCTATGTTTTAATCTATCAGGAATTTTTTTACGGTCTCTGGTACTGTTACTGTCTGCCCATCCTCCTTGGGGGAAGGCAATATGGTAATATGTAAGAGAACAGAAGCAAATTCCCCTGCAAATCGACTTTACATCATCTTAACATTTAGATGTGTAGATTATTGTTCTGTCCCAAGGATATATTAGCTGTTCATGAAGGTCAATTTCTCACTTAAGACTACCTCGGTGTCCTATGGGACTAAATCTATCTGGTGAGTGAGTGAGAACTCATCTGACTCATTGAGAAGGGCAGGATTTCCCTTTGGGCATCTCCAAGTAGTGTTATCGAACCTCGGTGTCGGTTTCTTACGAGAGTAATGCTACTATTGTGTCCTGTAAAGTGGAAAAGAATTACCTCGTATAATACTTTTAAGTAGCGGTGTCTGTATTGTCGAGAAGCGAAAGTCATGCCATTTGGGATCGTTATAGAACCTTCCGACAATATTGTTCCCCCAAACATTTTGTAAAGCCTTGCGGAGTGACACCGAGCCTCGGCTCGGATGAACAATCAAATTATGAGATCAAAGAAAGATGGTCTACTTGGAGGTAAATTTGAATCTGTCCGTTTAAGTGCCCAACTTTATATCATCTGAATCATTGATGTACGCCGTAATTGTCAAGCAATAGCATTAATTGGCAGAACTGAACTCCAAATAGGACTGAAAGCTGAGATTCCGATCAGCCTTCTATTGGCGACCAACGTCTCGGCTTTACTATCTGAAAGCTACTGCGACAATGTAACCCGTGCATCACCGGACCTGTCAAAACTTGAAACTGAAAAGAAGGATGCATGACCGGCCTGGCCAGCCGGCAACATGTAGATCGGTCTGCATCTGTTCCTTGACATAGCATGGTTCTAATGAGCCATTTTTTCACCCATTCTTGAGAGATTATTGATTTTTGTTTGCATGAGATATGCTAGAGATGGTTCGAACTGGTGGTGGATACAATTCAATTTGCAAAGCGACTCACTTCATAACTTCAAAAGGCTTGAGGTGTGTTAAAAACAAGAAGCTCGTGGGATTTAACTTCTCTGAACATCTAAAATAATGTTGTGCTCCAGTTAGCGTATTCCTATGATGTCTTTCACCTTTTTTCTTTTCTTTTCAAGAACCTATGATGTTTTTGACTTGAATCAGTAAAAAAGAGTGAGAAAAAGGATTAAACGAGGAGTTTATTTATTTTTCAATCCTTTCCTTTTCGCCAAATAAGAACATGAAGTGCTCATTTTCTCAAATAAAGATCCAAAGTGAATCTTTTTTCAAAGAAATGATTGAAATGCTCTTATTATTTCAAACAAGAATCTAACCAAGGATGTTTTAGGCATTTTACATTTTCTGAAATTTTCTGCCTTTTTTCTTTTAATTTTTTCTATTTCTTTTTTTCTTAATGTAAAATGACGAAAATACCCTTCTTTGAAATAATGAGGAAACTAACATACTTCATGGTTTTCTTTAAAATAGGTTCATTTCAGCCCTTATTTGAGAAAATAAAGACACTTTATACTTCTTTTTTGAATTTTTTTTTATTTTAATATATTTAGGAATTTTTTTTTTTCTAATTGACAGATATTATCATGAAAAAAATAAATAAATTAATTAAGACCACAGCAGACGACCAACCATCCACGTGTACATAAAATCTCCAAGCTGACAAAAAACCCGCCGTCCTCCTATGCCTGCCCATATTGGGCAGGGGATCCCCACCCGTCACATAGGGGGCCCACCTCAATGAAGGGTGGGGATCACTCTGCCCATAAAAAATATGAGCAGGGGGAGGGGATCATCTCACTCCAAAACCCCAACTCCGTTGTCCACCACCGCAACCACCACCACCGCACATGGCTTCGTTATCGATGGATTTAGCCACCCACTTCCTCGGCATCAAGTCTTGCACGCGGAAATCTCTCTACAGGCTCCGAACCACCGTCTTCCCTGTCGTGGTCGATGCCAAGAGGAGCCGCCAGCTCCGCTCTTTGAGCTCTAGGACGCCACGGTTTGGCTCCAGACTAGTCGCTGTTCCAAGCTCACGCAAATTCACGGTGGCCTCCACAGCTACGTCGGTGCCGCAGAGCGATGAGGCCGATGTCTTGACAAAAATTCCGCCGGACAATCGGATTCCCGCCACTATAATTACTGGATTTCTGGGCTCTGGAAAGGTGGGTTCTTTCACATTTGGGTCTGTGACTGTTGCGGGTTGGGAAACTGAATACCTTTTCACTTTGAAATCTCTTGAATTTGTCACAGACAAAGTTGCAACCTTTTTCCTGGCTTCAGTTTTTTTTTTTTGTTCTTCCTGATTCATTGTTACTGTGTTTGTTTTGAAGCAGAGGCTTGTAACCAGTTTGTCAGATTTGGTTAATTGAGAGAATTTATGTTTCTGCTTGTTAATTTTGATATTCGGGGCTTTGCACCTTAGTGGCAACTTGTGCCATGTTCAATGTTCATGTAGCAAGGTAATGGTCTCAATTAGTGTCTTCAAGTACACAGAGCATTTTCCACATTAAAAGTTTACCACTGGAAGTGATCAATTTAATTGTGAGTTTTAAAATGATTACGCAAGCTCATGGTTACATAAAGTAACTCCTGGAATTTTCTTTTTGGATGATACATCCTGAATGGTGAATGTTCGTGAATCGTGTAATTGATTTCGACTCAATGTTCGCAACAGTTGCTTCCTCTTTACCTAACCATCAGGAACTGACCTTCATACCTCTCTCATACATCTTGATTCTTTTCTGAAAGATTTGCACTTCACTAGTTAAACTTGTGCTTGTCCTTGTCAATAGACAACTCTGCTCAACCACATATTGACAGCTGATCATGGAAAACGCATTGCGGTAATTGAGAACGAGGTATGAGGCTTACTATAATGTTGTGTAGTGCTTTTACTATTGCATGACTTTCCTCTCTGATTTTTAGTCTTTCTACTTAATTTAGTTCAAGCAAGTCTTTGCATTGCACAGAAGTGTGATCTTCTTTGATAGCGTATTCATTGTTTTTCCTGCCTTTCCAATATGGGGTTTGCAGTATGGTGCAGTAGACATAGACGGTTCATTAGTTGCTGCAAAAGCTGCTGGTGCTGAAGATATAGTAATGCTTAACAACGGCTGTCTTTGTTGCACTGTAAGGGGCGATCTTGTGAGGATGATTTCTGAGTTGGTCAGTAAGAAGAAAGGGAAATTTGATCATATTGTAATAGAGACTACAGGTAGGAACTTCTTTTTGTTGACTATAAATAATCTGGTTTTTACCTGGGCTTCTCGTATTTGTAGTTTCTGTCTATTTCCAACATGCAAGATCCATTTCCAGCAGCTTCTTATTGTCATTAAAAGTTTGATCCTTTAGCTGGTGGGACTATACTGATCATACTTTTTTTTGGGGCCAAAGAACTACCAATCACAGTTGATGATCTTAATTTTGGCAATTGCAGGATTGGCAAACCCAGCACCAATCATCCAGACTTTTTATGCTGAGGACCAAATATTTAATGATGTCAAATTGGATGGAGTTGTTACTTTGGTTGATGCCAAACATGCTAATTTTCACCTGGATGACATTAAGCCAAAAGGTGTTGTGAATGAGGCAGTTGAACAAATTGCCTATGCAGACCGCATAATAGTAAACAAGGTACTCAATGTATTTTGATTGAGAAAAACTAGTGTGGCAAATTAATTTTTTAGAAAGCTTTTATGCTTCTTTTAAGGATAAGAAAGCTTGTGTACTTTAATGATAGACATTCAAAATCCATTGACTTGGGTCGATTTTTTACTTCATCCTCTCTCCTATCTGAACTTCTGGTGCAAAAACATTTACGAGCTTCCATCTCTGTCACGCCTGAATGGTTCTAAAATCAGTTGGGTTTACTTGGTCGCAGATTTTATTAATTTTCAGGTCTTATGTGAATTATTGCGATCCCAGTCTTGTGCAATAGGGCATCCTTTTGCTGTTAGCCTCTTTCTCATGAGGAGATAAAAATGTACTAGTGATCTAGAACCACTAACACTGTATGTTCTGCTGTGGTTGAATGCCTAACGGGTTTGTATCGTTTGTGTTGAGCAGACTGATCTAGTTGGTGAACCTGAAATTACTTCTTTGGTCCAGCGTATAAGGGTTGGCTCTCTCTTCCCATGTGCTTGTTGTTTTCTAACTTTTTCTTAGGTGCATCTAATAGGATGATGACCTGTTGTGTGCTGAACAGAACATAAATTACATGGCTCAATTAAAGAGGACAAAGTTTGGGCAAGTTGACTTGGATTATGTTCTTGGTATTGGAGGCTTTGATTTGGAAAGGTAACGGTCGGCAGTGTTTAATTATGCTGGGATGGATTTATCTCCATGTTACTGAATACCATTATTTTTTGGCCATTTGCTGAGGGGAAAGACACTAAATGACTTGAAGCATTGTTTAAATTCAAATTGGACTAATTGGCATGGAAATCAATCATAAAGATACGTGAATTTTTTTTTTCACTGTTCCAGGGCAACACTTTGATTTAGAAATATTAGTTAAGCTGCAGGCTTGCTGGACTGGATAAAAGTTTGGATTTGATTGTGTGTGTCACTGACCTGATTAAGATTGCACGACTTGACAAATTAGTGGGGAATCCAAGTTTGTAGAATCGAGGATGCGGTCCGTTAATTTCTCGAGATCCAATTCTTGACTGTTGTTTCTGTTTTGGGTTCTCACCAGAATCGAGAGTGCTATCAATGCTGAAGAGCCAGAGGAAGAACATCATGACCACGAACATGAACATGGGCATGACCACGACCATGACCATGATCATCACCACCATGACGAACATGATCATGAGCATGGTGAGTGCATGTGGTTTTATTGATAGTGCTGTCAATTAAATTGCTGATGGTTGTGGCTTGATTGTCGGTAATTCTCATTTTGCTCTGGTCAACTAAGAGCTAATCGACTCCTTGAGAATTAAATGTTTTCCAGTGTGAATTTTTAACGAAGTGTTAGTCATTGTATAACTTTCGCCAGTTAGATTTTCCCTGATGTGTGATTGATTCTTACTGGTGACATGAAATAGGAAATTATGACTACATCTGTGGCATACTCTCTAGTAGTATGATGGCCACTTTTTGCTATCATGCAGTTAGATAACCATGATAGATGCCAATGCCTGACATTCCCACTGTAACCGATTACATGAGAAGGAGCATGCTTGTCTTGTTGAGGTCACTAAAAATGGTTGCTGCTTCAGTTGGAATAGAGTTAAAACCTGTCTATTTTTTGTATGTGTGTGGATATATTGCTATTTATCCGACAGGTAAGATGTAGATTGAACTAATGTCAATCTTTCACTGATGTGGTAGAGCATCATCACCACCATGCGCACGATCACGTTCATGATCCTGGCGTATCTTCTGTCAGCATTGTTTCTGAGGGGAGCTTAGATCTTGAGAAGGTTCCTCATTCTAGCTCCACAGCTCTATTATTTTGGTGAAGAGTGAGTTGTTTTCTGTTTTGGGACAAATTGTTAATGATTAGTGAGTTCATTCTCTGTGTTTTCAGGCAAATATATGGCTTGGCACGTTGTTGTTGGAACGTAGTGAGGATATCTATCGGATGAAAGGTCTTCTCTCTGTACGGGGCATGGATGAGAGATTTGTATTCCAGGTGAATTCTGTACTTCTAAAAGCCCACGTTTCACCTTGCCTGTCCATTTTTACCTTTCACTGGTGTTTTATATTGTGTATATTTTGGTTAAATCCTTTCTTTCCTGGAGATGTGTGGAGTTTTCCCATAATAAATAAGTCCCAGAAAAGATCATTGCACTGATCGTCTTTTTAGTTAGGCTATTTTTGCGACAGAGCTTGCTCTCGGAACTCTGTTTTAACCATCTATACTTCTTTGGGTACAGGGAGTTCATGATATCTTCCAAGGTTCACCGGACAGGTCGTGGGGTCCAGACGAACCGAGAGTGAACAAGATAGTGTTCATTGGGAAAAATTTGGATGCAAAGGAGATAGAGAAGGGTTTCAAGTCATGCTTGGTATAAGAAAACTGCAATAGGTCGCCTGTTACTATCGGTCAAAGGTCCTCCGGCTTTGAGAAAGTTCGAATTTTGAGCAACTGTAGAAGGCCCTGCTTGGAGGTCAAAACGCAAACATGACCATATCTCGGAGAAAATCCATCAAAGACAGCGATTTGTAAAACGACTATAATGTCTCTTATATGATTCATTTTCTTATTCATTTGTGCCCTTTCAATCTCCACGATCGGAGAGACCACTCGGTCAAGGCCATGTCACCAATCCATCATGCATCACTTTGGAAGATAGACTGCAGAGTTGTCCATGACCGTCTCTCTCACCTGAAGCCTGAAGGTCATATTTTAAACCAGTTTTGAGTAAAGTTGAACTGCAAGAAAATGGGCGGTGTAGAGTCTTATCATGTTCAAAAGGACAGTGGTATGCTAACCGGTCATAAATTGAGATTGCATTTAGCTTTGAGAATCAATTTAGTGTCTCTGATCTAAGCCTCACGGATGTGGACTTCATGGCCAGCTACTTACTAATTCTTCCAATCTAGAATAGCTATTTTAAAATGGCACAGTCCCACCTGTTTTGACATCATTTGAGGATTGAGGAAACGTGATTAAAGCTCACACAATTTTAGACGTCTTAAGTCAAATGTATACACTATAGTGAAAAGTGTGAGTTTATGATAAAAATATTACACCAAATACATGATCCTACAAATCCAACATTCAAAAGTTCCATCGCAACCCCTGCCTTACAACTGCATAAGGAGACTCTACTGCATAAAATAAGGAAAAAAGAGATGAGATGCTCCGATTATAAGGAGTGATCGATCATGAAGATTATAAAGAATAAGTTGATTCACGTTTCCTTTTCCTGTTTTTCCTGGGCTTAGAAACTGATATCAGTAAAGAGTAGTATACGAATCTTCGGCATACATTGTATACATACAAGTGAAGTGAACTCATTTAGGCATACTAGAATTCTTGCTATGTTCTTGATTATATTGTGATATGCATAGACGGAGCGCACAGTCACTAGGCAAACAAAAGAAAGAAGAAGAAAATTTTCACGCCACGTGCCAAGGAGAACCGCCCCTCAGTTAACAGTCTGAGGAGATTACTAATGCCACGACAGAGAAATGAATTCATGCCCAGAAAAATCTTCTCTCAGCAGAAGAAAAATATTTTGTATCCCACAGAAGATGATCTCGCATTGATGGTCTCTTGTCCTCTGTTTCTCTGACATTCGACCTCTCTCCCATTTTGCAAAACCAGTGCCTGTTCGGTCTCTCTGCATTTACTCTCTCCTCTATCCAATTGCGTGGCAAATTAAATACGCAAGCATTCTCGAACTATTCTCGCGATTGGTTTGGAATCACAAGTACACGGATTTGGACAAATTCAGTGATAAGGAAAGTCGAAAGTTAAAGCGCATTTATTAATCCCGACCAACCACTTTTTCTTGGTTTCGTCGAGAAGGTATCTTCTTGTTGATCGAAGCATCGGATGGCCAATCAAAAACTATTAACTCAAAACATCTTTCCCTCCGAAAAGCTATATCCCTTTTGAGGGAGCTAAAAAGAACTACTTTTTAACTCCACAGGTGTGTTCTGACCTGCAACAAAAACTCCACAGGCTAGGCTGGGCAGGGGCAGAGGAAACTCAGGAAAGTGAACATCTAAGCCGAAGAAGGACCGACCGTTTTCAAACGGAGAGGTTTGGAATTGGTTGCATCAGGAAAAGCTGCAGGTGGAGGGTTATGGAGATGAAATGCTTGCACCAAGGGGGGTAAAAAGGTACGAGGGATCGAATGCTCTAATGGTCCTCCCTGCAAGGAAAGTGAATATCAGCCTGCAGGGAGGAGGACAGCATAAAACGAAGCATCGAAAGCAACATGGTTATTTTATGCATAAGGTTGTAGGCATTTGTCAAATGCGTCGAAACAAAGTTGAACTCGACACGTGAAACACTGTGCTAACAAAGCAAAGAAACAAAAGAAACTTGTGAGCCGACTTCTCGATTAGACAACTCGTGCTGGGTGCACGGTGCACGCAAAAATTCCTTTGCATAAGATGTTGGCAACCTGGTGTTCTCAATAATGAATCGAGCGGGCTCCATATAGGTCGACTGTCACATTAGTCGGATATGTAAAACCGAGCACGGCTCAAAGTAGAGATTAAAAGGCATGGCAAAATCTTCATGCTTTCAATTGAACAGGTTCCTCATCACTGCATAGGACAGGCCAACGGGTTGGGCATTTGCCTCTCTCCCTCGTTTCCCCATATCTCCGTCGAAGTTTCACTTAATAGCGGCCGGGGGCACTAGCATTGACCGATCATACTCCACGGACATAAATCGATGATTCACCGATGCCTGTTCGGACAGTTTGCTGCACCTTCATGTTTTCTCCACAACAGAACAATTGTCCTTTTGAGGACCCTCTCCATCTCAAGAAACACGGAACATAATTTTCACATCTGCGAGGGCAAACAGCTGCTTCAACGTCGTTGTCCTGAAATGCCCTCTCCCAATCTCGTCCTCAAGCTCATTCTTGCTCCGGAAGTTCTTCAAGAACCTTGTGGCTCTCGTCGATCTCGATCACCCGAAGCACCACGTTAATGTGCTTCGCTGGTGAATGGCCGATTAACAAATGCTGGAGCAACAACAAGCGCCGAAGCAAAGAGTTAAGACGAGAGACTCAAAAATTTTGAATTCACGAGAGGGAGAGAGAGAAGCCTTCTCCTCTTTCTTCCTAAGGAGTCCAAAAGAAAAAGGAGAGGAAAGGGATTAAGACCTCCTTTTGTTTTGTGGATAATAAATGATTTGAAAAATATTTTCTAAAAAATGATCATTTGCATTACTTACGAAAATGAAATAAATATTTTCATTTTATATAGAAGTGTTTAGACATAAATTATTATCGATAATAAAAATATTTTTGATTGATTTATTTCAAGCAATATAAATAATTATTTTTAAAAAAATATTTTTCAAATCATTTGTGCCGCAAGTCTAGTCTATTGCAATAAATGTGTGCAAGCTTATTAAATGGACCAATTTTTAAAAAAGCAATGAGAAAAATCAGTCTTTTTATGCGAAAAGGCCGTTGGGACCACATGCTGACGTGGCTCCACGTGTCGCTTTCTAATTGAACGGGGACAACGCTTATCTGTCCTCCCTTGGAAAGAACTTTCCCTTTCTTTCTTAGTCACTGTTTCTACAGTAGCAAGTCCGACCTCTTGACACTTGTCCGCCGTCTCGCCACCTTCTTCCTCGGCCTTTATAAAGGACACCCTCAGCGTTGGTTACAGAAAAGCCAAGAGGCTAGTGCTCTTGTTGCTGTTCTGCTAAAGGACCTCATGCCGGAGGAAGAAGGGTTGTGAACATGTGATATACGAGGATGATCGTTCTCCCTCCAAACGCCAAGCCTGTGATGAGGAGGCCGACGCCGTCGCAAGGCCCGATTTGCTTGTTTTGGCCAATGACACGGCGACGATGTCGTGGAGGAAGAGGAATAGGCGATGAACTTGAATGACCAGAGCTTGAGCTCGGCCATGAAGCTTCTCTCCTTGACATGGCCAAGCTCAAACTTTAGCCATTCTAAGGAGCCGTCGCGGAGTTCATCGCCACTCCTCTTCCTCTACGTCACCGTCGCCACCGTTGTTGAGCAGACCTTCATCCTCGTCACCGCCTGGGCTTTGGTGGCAGCACGTGCATCTCGTTTATTGTACTGCCATGTTAGACGACTCTCACACGTTTCAGTCTTCTCTCTGCTTTTTTCACGCTTCTGTAAAGTTTGCATCTTTTGTTGATGGGGTTTGAGGCGTTCTTTCTGTTTCATTTGTATGGCTCTCATGTTCACAACCCTTATTTCATTTCCGTAGTTCCTTCCTTCTGGTGATAGCTCAAGAACTCATGCAAGTTCGCATTTCACGTAGATGGGTCTTGAGGGGTTTACTTTCTGCGGTTTCAACACAGGTGGGCACATCAACCCGGCGGTGACATTCCGGCCCTTTTTGGCAAAGAAGATGACCTTATCAGGGCATTGTCGTACATAATCGCGCGATATGTGGTGTATGGATGGTGAAGACATCTGCTAAGATGAGTATGTATTTTGGTGTCCAGGTTTTGGTTCCTCTGCTTTTGCAGTGTTCATGGTTCACTCGGCCACCATCCCGTCACCAGCACTTATGTTAGAATGTACAGATACCCTCAATTGGATCCGCAAATGCGGTTCCTTTTCCGAAAAAAATAAAAATGTTTTGAGCTCCGCTAACACTGTAAGTTGATGATCCGATGTGGTTGAATGCCTAATGAGTTTGTATTGTTGGTAGACTGATCTAGTTGGTGAACCTGAAATTGCTTCTTTGGTCCAGCGTATAGGGTTGGCTCTGGTCAACTAAGAACTAAAAGACCACGACCATGATCATCACCACCATCACGAACACGATCATGAGCATGGTAAGTGCACACGGTTTTATGGACAGTGCTGTTACTTAAATTCCTGATGGTTGTGGCTTGATTGTCGGTTATTCTCATTTTGCTCTGGTCATCTAAGAGCTAATAGACTCCTTTGAGAATTAAATTCTTTTTCAGTGTGAATATTTAAGGAAGTGTTAGTCATTGTATAACTTTTGCCAGTTAGATTTTCCCTGAATTTGAATCTTGTTTCCCTACTGGTGACATGAAATTGGAAATTATGCTGAATACATTCGTGGCAACAAGTTGGTAATGCTGCAAACATAAAGTAAGATAACCATGATAGATGCCAATGCTTGACATTCCCTTCATAACCTATTACATGTGAAGTAGCATGCTTGTCTTGTTGAGCTCTAAAAATGGTTGCTGCTTCAGTGGGAATAGAGTTAAAGACCTGTCTATCCTTTGTTTGTGTCTGGATATATTGCTAACAGGTAAGATGTAGATTGAACTAATGTCAATCTTTCACTGATGAGGTGGTAGAGCATCACCACCACCATGAGCACGATCGCTCTCATGATCTTCCGTCAGCTTCGTTTCTGAGGGGAGCTTAGATCTTGAGTAGGTTCCTCATTCTAGCTCCACGGCTCTATTATTTTAGTCAAGAGTGATAGTTATTTTGTGTTTTGAGACAAATTATTAATGATTAGTGAGTTCATGGCCAGCTACTTACTAATTCTTAGAATCTACAATAGCTTTTTTAAAATGGCATAGGTTCACCTGTTTTGACATCATTTTAGAATTGAGGAAACATGATTAAAGGTTACACGATTTTAGATGACCAAGTCAAATGTAAGCACTACGGTGAAAAGTGTGAGTTTATGATAGAAAAATTCCACCAAATGCATAGATCCCACAAATTCAACACTAAAAAGTTTCATTGCAACCCCTGCCTTACAACCGCATAAGGAGACTCCACTGCACAAAATAGGGTTTTTTTTTCCGATTTAATTTTTAAAAAAATATTTACAAAATTAGGTCAGAAAAAAAACTATTTACCAATTTGCTTGTTCTTTTTTTTTCTTGTCTTTTTTTTTTGCTTGCTTTGCCTTTTTTTTTTGCTTGCTTTTTTTTTTCTAGAAGTCATGCACATTTTTTTTTCTAGAAGCCACGTTTGCTTTTGTGCAACAGCAATTGCTGCTGCACAAACAAAAAAATTATATTTATTATTAATTTGTGATTTCGTCGGAAAATATATAACATACATTTCTAACGACACGTTCGTCGTAGAATTCGTCGCTAATAAAATTCTTCCCTAATAATATTCATCGCAAATTCATCGCTAATTTTTTTTTTTTTTTGTATTTGTTGCCAATTTGCGACGAATTTCTACGCTATATATTTTGCGCAAATTTCGTCATGCGACACGTTTATATTTTGCGACAAACTCATGCGACACGTTTGTCGCATGATATAAAGCGTACATTTTCAACGACATGTTTCGTCGTGACGAAATAAGAGACCCAAAATTTTGAATTCACGAGTGGGAGAGAGAAGCTCTCTCTTCTTTCTTTTGAGGGAAACCAAAAAAAAAACAAAAAACAAAAAAGAGGAGGGAAGAGAAATAAGACTCTGTTTGTTTCGGGCCGAGGTTTTCACGCCCCAGCCGGTCGTGTTGATGGCCGAGAGACACCCCAAGACTTGATGTGTCTTCGATCCCCTAGGGTTTGTCTAGGGTTTTCTACCTAATTTTACTAGCTTCCAGAATATTTCTAAGGACGAGCGTGTCGGTAATTGTCCACTCTCTCTAGAATGTTCCAATTTAATGTATGTGGCTAGGAAGATGGGAGATGCGATCTAGGCCATTAGATAAAAGTGAGATTTACGATTGTGATCTGAGACTCCTTCCTATATAAAGGGAGTCCTTTTTCTCATTTGATCATCCACAAAACAAATCACAAAGCATTCCTCCCAGAGTCTCCCTCTTTACAAAGATCCTTATTAAAAAAAACAACAATCATTTTTTTGTCTTTTATTTCTCGCGGATCTTTCTGCGAGGTGTCACCTTAGATAAGGTTTAAGGCAAAAAGGAAATAGGATCTTTATTTGAATACCGTCTCTGAACCAATTTTTTGGAAATTCGGTTTCTGATAATTGAACACCATTATAGGTGCATTTAACATGCATTTCTTTATTCCAATCTTTTAAGTCCTCGGACCACTCGAGAAATTGAAATAATAAGATACTATAAGAAAGAAGACCAAAGGCTTAGGTCGGGCGCTCCAGCGATACAAAACAACCCCGATTAAATCTCCCGGCCCGTGACATATGCTTGTGTATATGTTAGATCTTAAATTGTTAAGGATATAGCTACCAAGTAAAATGCAATTCTTTTCATTAATTAACAGATCGAGTAGCTTGTTCTGTATCTATTGCATCTTACTGTGTCAGTTCATGTAAAGTGAAAACAATAAAGTTTAAGACACTAGATTACCGTATCTTGAGAGCGTATCTTGAGAGCACGACATACAACAAGATATGACTCTGTTTGTGTGGAAAGGCCACCTTTGGGGACAGCATGCTGATGTGGCTCCACATGTCGCTTCCTAATTGAATAGGGGCCGCGCTGATCTGGAGGGCCAACCCAGCCAATATTTTCTCCTCCCTCTCTAAACTTTCCCTTTCCCTTTCCTTCTTAAATCACCGTTTCTTCAGCAGCAAAATTAACTCCGTATGATCATAAACGCCATATATATATGCATGGAAAGAAATTAGGAATATATGAGATTGAAATTCTGTTTGGACACCCACTGTAAATGGAATCGGAATTAAAGTGATCGATGGAGAAATCAATAAGGGTAATATCGGAATTAAAGTAATCAATCAAAATTATATTTCCAAAAGAATTCTATGTAATTGTTGGGAAATAGTTTGGAAACACCCGTATTGTGCAATCCAAATTCACTCGAGAGCCAAATTTCAAAGATGTTCCTATTTTTTGACTTATCAAGATTTTTTTTTCCCTTGCAAGTTGGAAACAATATTCACGTATTCTTTTTTTTTTTGGTAAGGATATTCACATATTCTTTTCGTTTGGCCAGAAAATAATATCTACTATTTTAAAAGTAATGACTTATTGTTTGAATATTATCACTTGGATATATCTTTCTTTAAATAAGTTTATATACAAATCTATTAGAACTGCAAATTTCCTTACTTTGGCTAAAGTAATCTTTTGTTCTTATTCTCCGGAGGATGCTCTAGTTTGTAAGTGGAAATAGGATTATTCTGCATGGCCAAAAGTAATCTTTTGTACATATTGTTCTCGCTTTTCTTCGCATTATTGGCAATTTGGTACCTTTTTTTTCTTCCTTTCTTACATAATAACAAAAAAATGAAAAGCCTCCGTACCCAAATCATCCCCGGCTTATTACATAATCGGCCATTTCTCCACCTTCTTCCTCGCCCTTGAAAAGGACGGACACCCCAGCAGTCGCATCCAATCCTGGAGCGACCTCAGACCAGAGCTCTTAATTAGTCTTTGCTGCTGTTAATCGACCTATTGAAGAAGGAAGAAGATGTCGGGGCAACGGCAGACCCACCGCAATGGGAAGGACTACGTGGACACCCTCGTTCCTCTCGTTGACATGGCCGAGCTGAAGCTCTGGTCTTTCTACAGAGCCATCATTGCGGAGTTCATGGCCACTCTTCTCTTCCTCTACGTCACGGTCGCCACCGTCATTGGCCAAGAGAAGCAGCCCGGGCCTTGCGATGGCGTCAGCCTCCTCGTCAACGCCTGGGCCTTCGGTGGCATGACCTTTGTCCTCCTTTACTGCACTGCTGGTATATCGGGTACGTTATAGGACTCTTTTTTTTTTCTTTTTCTTTTTTTGTGAATGGTAGCTCAAGAACTATTCAAAGTTTGCATCTTTTGTTCATGGGGTTTGAGGTGTATGGCTCTCATGTTCAGTCTCGTTGGGTTTTCTCATGGTCTGATCCTCAAAGTTTGCTCTTTTTTTGTGAATGGTGGTCACACGTTCAATCTCTCTGGTTTTTTCACGCTCTGGTCCCCAAAAGTTTGCTCTTTTTTGTGAATGGTAGCTCGAGAACTCTTCAAGGTTCGCTCTTTTATTCGAAGTCTGCATCTTTTGCTGATGGGGCTTGAGGCGTTCTTTTCTGTTGCATTTGTATGGCTCTCATGTTCACAACCCTTCTTTCACTTCCATGCTCTAGTTCTTAAAGTACGTAACTTCAAGTAATGGCCTTCGGGGGTTTATAAAGTTTCTGTTGTTTCGACATAGGTGGGTACTTCAACCCGGCGGTGACATTCGCGCTCCTTTTGGCGAAGAGGGTGAGCTTGATCAGGGCAGTGTGTTACGCGATCGCCCAGTTCCTGGGCGCGATCTGTGGTGTAGCATTGTTGAAGGCATTGATGAAGCCCTACTACAACTCGCTTGGAGGCGGTACCAACTCGGTGGCTCTGGGCTACAGCGTAGGTGCGGCTCTGGGTGCTCAGATCATCGGCACTTTCTTGCTGGTTTACACAGTGTTCGCAGCCACTGACCCAAAGAGGCTCGCTCGTGACTCTCACGTGCCTGTATGTATTACTTAGTAATAACCATGCTCTTCGCGAAGTTGTTCGTTTGACAAATGAAGTAACTTTTCTGATGAGATGGGCATGTATCTGGGTGTGCAGGTTTTGGCACCATTGTCAATTGGTTTTGCAGTGTTCATGATTCACTTGTCCACCATCCCCATCACCGGCACTGGGATCAACCCGGCTAGGAGCTTTGCTACTGCTGTTATTTACAACCACCACAAAGTCTGGGATGACTATGTAACGCTTCTCTCCCCTTAAACCAAGCTTTTGCTACATGAACAACACATTAGGAGCTAGCTAAAACATGCGAATCATTTGCATTTATGGCTGCCAGAACTTTGGTTCCTCTGATTTGATGATCCCCCCTTTTATCCAAAGATGTTATGTGCGCATTTAGATTTGATATTATTGCCAAGAGATAATGATTTTAGGCTAGCATTGACTGATGTTTGTGAATGTGGATGTTCATGAGCAGTGGATCTTCTGGATTGGACCATTTGCTGGGGCAATAGCAGCAGCACTGTACTACCAGTACATCATCAGAGGAGGTGCCATCAAGGCCCTCAAATCCTTCCGCAGCCGCCACCCCCACCACCATATCCAGCCGCAGCAGCAGCAGCAGCAGCAGCAACGCCAACCACAACCCCAGTAGCCCCCATCAACTAAAGTCTTTCTTCTTCTTCTTTTTTGCCCTTTTGATCCTCCATCGGTTTGTTTTTGTGGAATGAGAGAGAACTATGATGACGGATGGTGATAATGGACCACCCTTGATTTATTGATGCTTGGTTATATGTGGGTGTTTTAGCTTTATTATTGCTGTTATTATTCATGATTAGTGGTGCAAGTGTTTATTTTTCTTTCTTATTCTATCCCTCTGCGGTTGCGCCCTTTAATAATACTCATTCCTGAAAGGAAATACTTCCCTAATGGACTCCCATTGCTCGAGATTAAATCCCATCAAACGGGTGGGTCGGATTAAATCCCATTGCTCTGGATAGTTTGGCCTTTTAAATACTTCGTTCTTTTGTTATGATATCTTGATCTGGAGATGCGTTGATGGACCATGAAACAGTGAATGGAGATTTCAAAAAGCTCCCTGATTGTTGTACCTTTTGTTGGCTGTTTTTGGTGGGAAATTGCAAGATCTTGGCTATTGATTTGGCAATTTTGCCCGACTGTCCAGTGTTGGTGATTTTTGGGAGGATTGGTTTGTCTAGGACGACACTGACTTCTAGTCCAAGGCGAAAAGAATGTTTGGAAAGTTAACCTTAGAACCACGGAGATTAGTAGAAAATGAATGGTTGTAATTTTGGGTATGATGTCGAAGCCTGGTGCGATGTTCTCAGTGTCCGCAACCATGAGCTAATATTTCGATTCAAAAAAAAAAAAAAACCATGAGCTAATATGTATTTCCGTCCACATCTGAGTTGGACACGCTTGTTAGTAGCTAATACCCTTTGCAGAAGCCCATAAGTAACTTTAGTGAAGTGTTCAACGCCTTTTTGATTTCCTGAAAGACATGTATGGAGGTCTTTAAGTGAGATTCTGGAGCATGTGCCATAATAGAAGGAAAATACACTATGAGACTTACCTTACTAAGAATTAGATAGATCTAGAACAAAATAGTCGTGCACATACTGTCAAAATAACTACTGGACTGATATACATTCAGAGTACAGAGCGATCGGCCAGGAAACGAAATATCGATAATTTATATCAATTTGAAAAAAAAATGGGTACAATCTTCATCTTCAGATGAAATGACATAATAGATGCGTTTTCGGACTATATCTTTCTACTTTTATATATATATATATATATATATATATATATATGACAAAATTAAAAATTATACAATAATACCCATCTGTTTTTGTGTGTGTGTGTGTGTGTTGGGGGGGGGGGGGGGTAAGTAGTAATGACCAATGAGAAAACAATTCGATAGCTTAGACGGTGTGATCTCCAATTAAATTACACGAATTTTTAACCTTTTTGTCAATGCAGTGCGAGGGCCTTTAATGACCTTTTCTTAGGTTCTTCACCTGATCACAATCTCCAATTAAAAAAAAATATTTTTTCCGCTGGCGATCGGCGGCGATGGCAGCTAGCTGCGGCGACGGGCGATGGCAGTTGGCGGCGGCGACGTCGGCGACCGGCGGCGACTGCGGCCACCAGCGGCGACCGGCGGCAGCGGCGACCGATGGCGGTAACCGGCGGGTGGTGGCCGCGTCGGTGGCGATGGGTGGTGGTTCCAAAAGTGTTCTGCGGAAAACTTTTGTGCCAGGGAACACTTTTGACAAAAAAAAATTATTTCTGTGTTTTGGAACACTTTTGGAACCATCACCCATCGCCGCCGACCCGGCCACGACCTGCTGGCTGCCGGTCGCCGCTGGTCGCCACTGGTCGCCGCCGCAGCCGTCGCCGCTATCACCGTTGCCGCTGGTCGCCTGCCGCAGCCGGTCGCCAACCGCCGTCGATCGCCAGCGGAAAAAGTATTTTTTTACTTACCAAATGCGTTTTTTTCCTAAAAATCGTAACCGGGAACAGAAACACAAAAAAATATTTTTGTTCAAAAATTGCTCCACAGTCAAGATCGCTGACGCCATCGTTGTGAGTTCAGTGAAAGCGAATGAAACGAGTGAGGCGATAGGGCTGCGGGGTCGAGGCACGTCATCGAGCGAGTGAGCAAGGCGAGGTGGTAGCAGAGCAACGAGAAAAAAAATTAAAACCGGCCACGGCGGCGACGACGGCGACTGGCGATCTTGACCGTGGCCACGACCACTTAAAATAAAATAAGAAAAAAAATAATTAATTAAAAACAAGTTGAATAATAAAAAAAATAAAAGAAAACATGAAAAAAATAAAAAAAGCCTTGTGCATATGCACAAGGCTTTGCAGCCCGCAAGCAGCAGCGCGCAACTCCTTGCGCGCTGACTTGGACAGCGCGCAATGCTCGCGCGCTGCTCCCAGCAACGCGCGGGTCTCGCACACTACTTCCCCCGGCGCGCGAGACCCAAAATCGTAAATACTTTTTTTGATTGATTTATTTGAAGCAATATAAATAATTATTTTAAAAAAATATTTTTCAAATCATTTATTTTTTGCTAAATAAAAGCGTAGATGTGTGCCGCAAGTCTAGTCTATTGCAATAAATGTGTGCAAGCTTATTAAATGGACCAATTTTTAAAAAAGCATTGAAAAAAATCAGTCTTTTTATGCGAAAAGGCCATTGGGACCACATGCTGACGTGGCTCCACGTGTCGCTTTCTAATTGAACGGGGACCGCGCTGATCTGTCTGTCCTCCCTTTGAAGGAACTTTCCCTTTCTTTCTTAGTCACTGTTTCTACAGTTGCAAGTCCGACCTCCTGTCCGCCGTCTCGCCACCTTCTTCCTCGGCCTTTATTAAGGACACCCTCAGCGTTGGTTACAGAAAAGCCAAGAGGCTAGCGCTTTTGTTGCTGTTTTGATAGTGGACCTCATGCCGGAGGAAGAAGGGTTGTGAACATGTGATATACGAGGATGATCGTACTCCCTCCAAACGCCAAGCCTGTGATGAGGAGGCCGACGCCGTCGCAAGGCCCGATTTGCTTGTTTTGGCCAATGACACGGCGACGATGTCGTGGAGGAAGAGGAATAGGCGATGAACTTGAATGACCAGAGCTTGAGCTCGGCCATGAAGCTTCTCTCCTTGACATGGCCAAGCTCAAACTTTAGCCATTCTAAGGAGCCGTCGCGGAGTTCATCGCCACTCCTCTTCCTCTACGTCACCGTCGCCACCGTTGTTGAGCAGACCTTCATCCTCGTCACCGCCTGGGCTTTGGTGGCAGCACGTGCATCTCGTTTATTGTACTGCCATGTTAGACGACTCTCACACGTTTCAGTCTTCTCTCTGCTTTTTTCACGCTCCCGTAAAGTTTGCATCTTTTGTTGATGGGGTTTGAGGCGTTCTTTCTGTTTCATTTGTATGGCTCTCATGTTCACAACCCTTATTTCATTTCCGTAGTTCCTTCCTTCTGGTGATAGCTCAAGAACTCATGCAAGTTCGCATTTCACGTAGATGGGTCTTGAGGGGTTTACTTTCTGCGGTTTCAACACAGGTGGGCACATCAACCCGGCGGTGACATTCCGGCCCTTTTTGGCGAAGAAGATGACCTTATCAGGGCATTGTCGTACATAATCGCGCGATATGTGGTGTATGGATGGTGAAGGCATCTGCTAAGATGAGTATGTATTTTGGTGTCCAGGTTTTGGCTCCTCTGCTTTTGCAGTGTTCATGGTTCACTCGGCCACCATCCCGTCACCAGCACTTATCTCAGAATGTACAGATCCCCTCAATTGGATCCGCAAATGCGGTTCCTTTTCCGAAAAAAATAAAAATGTTTTGAGCTCCGCTAACAATGTATGTTGATGATCCGCAGTGGTTGAATGCCTAATGAGTTTGTATTGTTGGTAGACTGATCTAGTTGGCGAACCTGAAATTGCTTCTTTGGTCCAGCGTATAGGGTTGACTCTGGTCAACTAAGTACTAAAAGACCACGACCACGATCATCACCACCATCACGACCGCGATCATAAGCATGGTGAGTGCACACGGTTTTATGGACACTGCTGTTACTTAAATTCCTGATGGTTGTCGCTTGATTGTCTGTTTTTCTCATTTTGCTCTGGTCAACTAAGAGCTAATAGACTCCTTTGAGAATTAAATTCTTTTTCAGTGTGAATATTTAAGGAAGTGTTAGTCATTGTATAACTTTTGCCAGTTAGATTTTCCCTGAATTTGAATCTTGTTTCCCTAATGGTGACAAGAAATTGGAAATTATGCTGAAAACATTCGTGGCAACAAGTTGGTAATGTTGCAAACATGAAGTAAGATAACCATGATAGATGCCAATGCCTGACATTCCCTTCATAACCTATTACATGTGGAGTAGCATGCTTGTCTTGTTGAGCTCTAAAAATGGTTGCTGCTTCAGTGGGAATAGAGTTAAAGACCTGTCTATCCTTTGTATGTGTCTGGATATATTGCTAACAGGTAAGATGTAGATTGAACTAATGTCATTCTTTCACTGATGAGGTGGTACAGCATCACCACCACCATGAGCACGGTCGCTCTCATGATCTTCTGTCAGCATCGTTTCTGAGGGGAGCTTAGATCTTGAGTAGGTTCCTCATTCTAGCTTCACGGCTCTATTATTTTAGTCAAGAGTGATAGTTATTTTGTGTTTTGAGACAAATTATTAATGATTAGTGAGTTCATTCTCTATGTTTTCAGGCAAATATATGGCTTGGCACGTTGTTGTTGGAACATAGCGATGATATCTATCGGATGAAAGGTCTTCTCTCCATACAGGGCATGGATGAGAGATTTGTATATCAGGTGAATTCCGTACTTCTGAAAGCCACGTTTCAACTTGCCTGTCCATTTTTACCTGTCACTAGAGTTTTATAATGTGTTTATTTTGGTTAAATCCTTTCTTTCCTGGAGATGTGTGGAGCCTTGCCACGATAAAGAAGTCCTAGACAAGATCATTGCACCGATCGTTTTTTAGTTACGCTATTTTTGCGACTGAGCTTGCTATCAAAACTCTGTTTTAACCATCGAAACTTCTTTGGGTACAGAGAGTTCATGATATCTGCCAAGGTTCACCGGACAGGTCGTGCAGTCCAGACGAACCGAGAGTGAACAAGATGGTGTTCATTGGGAAAAATTTGGATGCAAAGGAGATAGAGAACGGTTTCAAGTTTTGTTTGGTATAAGAAAACTGCAATAGGTCGCCTGTTACTATCGGTTAAAGGTCCTCCGGCTTTGAAGGAGTTTGAATTTTGAGCGAATGTAGAAGGCCATGCTTGGAGGTCAAAGCGCAGACATGACTATTTCTCGGAGAAAATCCACCAAAGATAGCTATTTGTAGAACGGCTATAATGTCTCCATATGATTTATTTTCTTCTTTACTTGTGCCCTTTCAATCTCCACGATTGAAGGTACGTGTCGGACCACTCTCGGCCAAGGCCATGTCACCAATCCATGATGCATCACTTTGGAAGATAAACTGAAGAAGTGTCTCTCTCACCTGAAGCCTGAAGGTCATACTTACTTTAAGGGAGTTACGAGTAAAGTTGGGCTGCTAGAAAATGGGCGGTGTAGACTGTATAGAGTCTATCATGTTCAAAAGGACATTAATATGCTAACCGGTCGTAAGTTGAGATTGCATTTAGCTTTGAGAATCAAATCAGTGTCTCCGATCTAAGCCTCGCGGATGTGTTGGACTTCATGGCCAGCTACTTACTAATTCTTAGAATCTACAATAGCTTTTTTAAAATGGCATAGGTTCACCTGTTTTGACATCATTTTAGAATTGAGGAAACATGATTAAAGGTCACACGATTTTAGATGACCAAGTCAAATGTAAGCACTACGGTGAAAAGTGTGAGTTTATGATATGATAGAAATATTCCACCAAATGCATAGATCCCACAAATTCAACACTAAAAAGTTTCATTGCAACCCCTGCCTTACAACTGCATAAGGAGACTCCACTGCACAAAATAGGGTTTTTTTTCCGATTTAATTTTTAAAAAAATATTTACAAAATTAGGTCAGAAAAAAACTATTTACCAATTTGCTTGTTCTTTTTTTTTTCTTGTCTTTTTTTTTTCGCTTGCTTTGTCTTTTTTTTTTTGCTTGCTTTTTTTTTCTAGAAGTCATGCACATTTTTTTTCTAGAAGCCACGTTTGCTTTTGTGCAACAGCAATTGCTGCTGCACAAAAAAAAAAATATTTATTATTAATTTGTGATTTCGTCGGAAAATATATAACGTACATTTCCAACGACACGTTCGTTGTAGAATTTGTCGCTAATAAAATTCTTCCCTAATAATATTCATCGCAAATTCATTGCTAAAAAAATTATTTTTTTTTGTATTTGTTGCCAATTTGCGACGAATTTCTACGCTACATATTTTGCGCAAATTTCGTCATGCGACACGTTTATATTTTGCGACAAACTCATGCGACACGTTTGTCGCATGATATAAAGCGTACATTTTTAACGACACGTTTCGTCGTGACGAAATAAGAGACCCAAAATTTTGAATTCACGAGTGGGAGAGAGAAGCTCTCTCTTCTTTCTTTTGAGGGAAACCAAAAAAATAAAAAATAAAAAAGAGGAGGGAAGAGAAATAAGACTCTGTTTGTTTCGTGGACAATGAATAATTTGAAAAATATTTTTTCATTACTTACGAAAATGAATGAAAGAAAGCTATTTTCATCGTATATTAAAATGTTTAGACATAAATTATTATCGATAATGAAAAAGTTTTACATTGATTAATTATCTCAAGCGATACAAGCGATTATTTTTAAGATAACATTTTTCAAAACGTTCGGTTTTTGCAAAATAAACGAAGCCTAATTGTATGTATGCACCACGTCTATTCTCTTGCGATAAATGTGTGCAAGTTTATTTAAAGGGAACTCAATTTCTTAAATACGAAAGAGAAAAATCAGACAATTTGTGTGGAAAGGCCACCTTTGGGGACAGCATGCTGATGTGGCTCCACATGTCGCTTCCTAATTGAATAGGGGCCGCGCTGATCTGGAGGGCCAACCCAGCCAATATTTTCTCCTCCCTCTCTAAACTTTCCCTTTCCCTTTCCTTCTTAAATCACCGTTTCTTCAGCAGCAAAATTAACTCCATACGATCATAAACGCCATATATATGCATGGAATGAAATTAGGAATATATGAGATTGAAATTCTGTTTGGACACACCCACTGTAAATGGAATCGGAATTAAAGTGATCGATTGAGAAATCGATAAGGGTAATATCGGAATTAAAGTAATCAGTCAAAATTATATTTCCAAAAGAATTCTATGTAACTGTTGGGAAATAGTTTGGAAACACCCGTATTGTGCAATCCAAATTCACTCGAGAGCAAAATTTCAAAGATGTTCCTATTTTTTGACTTATCAAGATTTTCTTTTTCCCTTGCAAGTTGGAAACAATATTCACATATTCTTTTTTTTTTTGGTAAGGATATTCACATATTCTTTTCGTTTGGCCAGAAAATAATATCTACTATTTTAAAAGTAATGACTTATTGTTTGAATATTATCACTTGGATATATCTTTCTTTAAATAAGTTTATACAAATCTATTAGAACTGCAAATTTCCTTACCTTGGCTAAAGCAATCTTTTGTTCCTATTCTCCGGAGGATGCTCTAGTTTGTACGTGGAAATAGGATTATTCTGCATGGCTAAAGTAATCTTTTGTTCATATTGTTCTCGCTTTTCTTCGCATTATTGGCAATTTGGTACCTTTTTTTTCTTCCTTTCTTACATAATAACAAAAAAATGAAAAGCCTCCGTACCCAAATCATCCCCGGCTTATTACATAATCGGCCATTTCTCCACCTTCTTCCTCGCCCTTGAAAAGGACGGACACCCCAGCAGTCGCATCCAATCCTGGAGCGACCTCAGACCAGAGCTCTTAATTAGTCTTTGCTGCTGTTAATCGACCTATTGAAGAAGGAAGAAGATGTCGGGGCAACGGCAGACCCACCGCAATGGGAAGGACTACGTGGACACCCTCGTTCCTCTCGTTGACATGGCCGAGCTGAAGCTCTGGTCTTTCTACAGAGCCATCATTGCGGAGTTCATGGCCACTCTTCTCTTCCTCTACGTCACGGTCGCCACCGTCATTGGCCAAGAGAAGCAGCCCGGGCCTTGCGATGGCGTCAGCCTCCTCGTCAACGCCTGGGCCTTCGGTGGCATGACCTTCGTCCTCCTTTACTGCACTGCTGGTATATCGGGTACGTTATAGGACTCTTTTTTTTTTTTTTTTTGTGATTGGTAGCTCAAGAACTCTTCAAAGTTTGCATCTTTTGTTCATGGGGTTTGAGATGTATGGCTCTCATGTTCAGTCTCGTTAGGTTTTCTCATGGTCTGATCCTCAAAGTTTGCTCATTTTTTGTGAATGGTGGTCACACGTTCAGTCTCTCTGGTTTTTTCACGCTCTGGTCCCCAAAAGTTTGCTCTTTTTTGTGAATGGTAGCTCAAGAACTCTTCAAGGTTCGCTCTTTTATTCGAAGTCTGCATCTTTTGCTGATGGGGCTTGAGGCGTTCTTTCTGTTGCATTTGTATGGCTCTCATGTTCACAACCCTTCTTTCACTTCCATGCTCTAGTTCTTAAAGTACGTAACTTCAAGTAATGGTCTTCGGGGGTTTATAAAGTTTCTGTTGTTTCGACATAGGTGGGTACTTCAACCCGGCGGTGACATTCGCGCTCCTTTTGGCGAAGAGGGTGAGCTTGATCAGGGCAGTGTGTTACGCGATCGCCCAGTTCCTGGGCGCGATCTGTGGTGTAGCATTGTTGAAGGCATTGATGAAGCCCTACTACAACTCGCTTGGAGGCGGTACCAACTCGGTGGCTCTGGGCTACAGCGTAGGTGCGGCTCTGGGTGCTCAGATCATCGGCACTTTCTTCCTGGTTTACACAGTGTTCGCAGCCACTGACCCAAAGAGGCTCGCTCGTGACTCTCACGTGCCTGTATGTATTACTTAGTAATAACCATGCTATTCGCGAAGCTGTTCGTTTGACAAATGAAGTAACTTTTCTGATGAGATGGGCATTTATCTGGGTGTGCAGGTTTTGGCACCATTGTCAATTGGTTTTGCAGTGTTCATGATTCACTTGTCCACCATCCCCATCACCGGCACTGGGATCAACCCGGCTAGGAGCTTTGCTACTGCTGTTATTTACAACCACCACAAAGTCTGGGATGACTATGTAACGCTTCTCTCCCCTTAAACCAAGCTTTTGCTACATGAACAACACATTAGGAGCTAGCTAAAACATGCGAATCATTTGCATTTATGGCTGCCAGAACTTTGGTTCCTCTGATTTGATGATCCCCCCTTTTATCCAAAGATGTTATGTGCGCATTTAGATTTGATATTATTGCCAAGAGATAATGATTTTAGGCTAGCATTGACTGATGTTTGTGAATGTGGATGTTCATGAGCAGTGGATCTTCTGGATTGGACCATTTGCTGGGGCAATAGCAGCAGCACTGTACTACCAGTACATCATCAGAGGAGGTGCCATCAAGGCCCTCAAATCCTTCCGCAGCCGCCACCCCCACCACCATATCCAGCCGCAGCAGCAGCAGCAGCAGCAGCAACGCCAACCACAACCCCAGTAGCCCCCATCAACTAAAGTCTTTCTTCTTCTTCTTTTTTGCCCTTTTGATCCTACATCGGTTTGTTTTTGTGGAATGAGAGAGAACTATGATGACGGATGGTGATAATGGACCACCCTTGATTTATTGATGCTTGGTTATATGTGGGTATTTCAGCTTTATTATTGCTGTTATTATTCATGATTAGTGGTGCAAGTGTTTATTTTTCTTTCTTATTCTATCCCTCTGCGGTTGCGCCCTTTAATACTCATTCCTGAAAGGAAATGCTTCCCTAATGGACTCCCATTGCTCGAGATTAAATCCCATCAAACGGATGGGTCGGATTATATCGAAACTCTTCAAGTAGAAAATATTAGGTAGCTCGGTCACGCCCCGCGCCCCTACCAATTAGGAGTGGACATGTGGCTGCACGTCAGCCGACTGGAGCTCACTGGCCTTGCGCACAAAAAATATTATTTTCCTATTTTTCATTTAAAATTTTTTCTACTTTACTAGGCCTGCCCGCATTAATTACTCTGTCGTTAGACCTGCTTTGTCCCTCCCCTCCTTTTGCTCTTTCCGAAGAAAGAAGACCGCTCCTCCTCCCTCTCCCTAGCGAGTTCAAAATTTTTGGATCTCTCCTTCCCTCTCTGCTCGGTCGCTCGCTCCGTCGCTCCGTTCTGGCCCTCGTTCCTGCGGACTTCTCCGGCGCTCGGCTCGCTCTCTGCTCCGGCCTCCGCTCCCGCCCCCTGCTCCGTCGCTCGAGGGCTCTCTGCTCCGGCGCTCAGCTCTCGCTGCCGCACTCCTCTCCGACCCTCGCTCTTGTGCGCGAGGGCTCTCTGCTCAGGTTCTGGCTCGTACTCTGTTCTAAGTTCTCGTTCCCGTGCTCTGCTCTGGATAGTTTGGCCTTTTAAATACTTCGTTCTTTTGTTATGATATCTTGATCTGGAGATGCGTTGATGGACCATGAAACGGTGAATGGAGATTTTAAAAAGCTCCTTGATTGTTGTACCTTTTGTTGGCTGTTTTTGGTGGGTAATTGCAAGATCTTGGCTATTGATTTGACAATTTTGCCCGACTGTCCAGTGTTGGTGATTTTTGGGAGGTTTGGTTTGTCTAGGACGACACTGACTTCTAGTCCAAGGCGAAAAGAATGTTTGGAAAGTTAACCTTAGAACAACGGAGATTAGTAGAAAATGAATGGTTGTAATTTTGGGTATGATGTCAAAGCCTGGTGCGATGTTCTCAGTGTCTGCAACCATGAGCTAATATTTCGATTAAAAAAAAAAAACCATGAGCTAATATGTATTTCCGTCCACATCTGAGTTGGACACGCTTGTTAGTATCTAATACCCTTTGCAGAAGCCCATAAGTAACTTTAGTGAAGTGTTCAACGCCTTTTTGATTTCCTGAAAGACATGTATGGAGGTCTTTAAGTGAGATTCTGGAGCATGTTCCATAATAGAAGGAAAATACACTATGAGACTTACCTTACTAAGAATTAGATAGATCTAGAACAAAATAGTCGTGCACATACTGTCAAAATAACTACTGGACTGATATACATTCAGAGTACAGAGCGATCGGCCAGGAAACGAAATATCGATAATTTACTGAGGGACTTGTCTTTTTTTTTTTTTTTTTTTTGGGGGGGGGGGTTGGTTTGTGTTCAAGTATTTCAGTGCAAGTAATTTGATTCGTGAATCTAATGGCCTAATTCATGAACTTAGCAATGAGCTATCACTTATAGTGATATTGTGGGGTTTTGAATTTGGGGGGCCAAAAATTAAAAAAAAAATGGAGGAAAAAGGAGAAGTGCCATCAGTCTCCGGCCGCCCGCCGCTGGCCACTGGTGACAAAAAATTGTTTATTTTTTAAAACTTCCCAAACGCGTTTCTATTCCCAAAAAACGTAGCGGGGAATAGAAACACAAAAAAATGTTTCTGTTAAAAAACAATATTCAGAAACAGAAACGTTCCCATACGCACCCTAAAAGGCCAAACTATCCAGAGCAGAGCACGGGAATGAGAACTTAGAACAGAGTGCGAACTAGAACCTGAGCAGAGAGCCCTCGCGCACAAGAGCGAGGGTCGGAGAGGAGTGCGGCAGCGAGAGCTGAGCGCCGGAGCAGAGAGCCCTCGAGCGACGAAGCAGGGGGCGGGAGCGGAGGCCGGAGCAGAGAGCGAGCCGAACGCCGGAGAAGTTCGCAGGAACGAGGGCCAGAACGGTGCGACGGAGCGAGCGACCGAGCAGAGAGGGAAGGAGAGATCCAAAAATTTTGAACTCGCTTGGGAGCGGGAGGAGGAGCGGTCTTCTTTCTTCGGAAAGAGCAAAAGGAGGGGAGGGACAAAGCAGGTCTAACGACAGAGTAATTAATGCGGGCAGGCCTAGTAAAGCAGAAAACTTTTTAAATGAAAAATAGGAAAATAACATTTTTTTGTGCGAAAGGCCAGTGGGCTCCAGTCGGCTGACGTGGAGCCAGATGTCCACTCCTAATTGGTCGGGGCGCACGGTGACGAGGCGTGGCCGGGCTACCTAATATTTTCTCCGAGTAGAAAATATTAGGTAATGAAGGAAAAAGCCTGTCTTAACGAAAAAGCAACCTCGGTACAAAAGACCGTTACTTTCACCAGCCATGTCATCTTCGGCTCCACTAGATCGTTCCGATGCTCGTCCTGTTTGATCTCTCAGGTGGTCCAAGATTGTCTTCATCGTGTTTGAATTGGAGTAGACCTGTAGGATCATTCATGGTGTTTGAATTTGAGTAGACTTGTAGGATCACAGTAACACTGGCACGTTTTGCAAAATGTTCGACTCCATCACTGGATCTTCCTCTGCTCTCTTTTTCCTAAAATTCAGCTTTTCGGGAAGAGGCTCAATCTGAATTGCGACAACATTAAATGAACCTGATAAAATATGGTCTAAATACTCAAAACCAAAGAGAAAGTATGCCCATATTTACCACTCAGCGTGCTTCACCCTCATCAGATGACACTAGGTATGTGTTGGGCTCTTCTGCATCGTTGCCGCCTCGAACCTGTTGCATACAAGGTGGGAGATCGTATGTTTAACAACAGAATATTGCAAGATGTACCTTCAAGTATTACAGTAGGTTCGGCCACATACATTATCCCAATGGTATTCCCAAAGCCAAGTGTAAGCAATTTCTCCATCCTCATCATACATATTTTTCGATATCTGCCATTGAAAAATAAAAAAAATATCACTCATTGGACTAGCATAAGCATCCACCATGGTTAAATGGTATCTACTGATAGCCAGGAGCAGAATCAATTACACGAGTCTACCTTAACTGAACGATATTGTTAACCTTTTTCCCACAACACCATCTACTTAACAAAACTATTCCTGACCATTTGTGCAAGAGGACCTACAACTCACCTTTGCTTCATAGTTATCACAGGCAGATTGTTACAAGTTACAGTAGATTTCTGAATCAGCTATGGGATCATTATCGAATGATGCGACAATAAATTGATCATTGTTCCTGCATCAACTGTAATAGACAATGCTAAATGGTCATCGTCACTCTCCTGCAATATGAAATCAGCTAGAAAGGAAATTAGAACCAACCAGCAACAAATTTCATGGTGGACTGGTAGTAATCATATGGTGCCTCCAGTGAAAATCTAAATCCAAGCAGGATCTGCTCAGGGCCTAGTCAGTGAACTGACATCAACATGTCCCCTCCGACAGATTACTTACCATTGGCCGAAAACTTTTGGTGTTCGGCCCTGACAATTCTAGATCAACCCATTTTACATGCAGCAAAAAACAACTCCTTATGTTCAACGAATCATTACATGCAGACACATCAGATGATGAATTAAGAAGAAAACAAGTTTTGCAGAGAAGCAAGAAAAGCTATCAAGACTGATTCTTTCTTTCGAGTCATAATACAAGCATAGATTGAGTACATACCTATCGAAATAAGGTAAAAGAGGCAGAACTTCAACTGGATGTAAGTTCCTATTGGTTTGGTGAACAGAGGCTAACTTTAGCTGCCTCAAATGATTCCTTGATTTCCTGAATTCGTCTTTCACTGGAATTAGATTGCTCGTTTAGTGAAAAGAAAATGACAAACAATGCTACAATAAGGATATCTCCTGATAATGATCAGAAGAGAAAACCTGTCATTGAGATTCTCCAAAATGTTGCGACCTCCCTTCATTTCACACGATTCTTTTACTTGTTTCTCAGCTAAAGACTGCCATTCCAATGCAATTAACAATAACTAAACCAAACAAATATTTGCTGACAAGAAGTTCATATCAGCAAGGGCATCCATCTGTTTTGCTGAACCCAAACTGAGAGGAGGTATGTACAGTGTTTTAACTAGCCAAGAAACACATTTATCAGTAGGTCGTTCTTTCCTTCTTATCCCATCTTTCTTTACTGGTGTCACCACATCATCATCATGCAGTAAGTCTTCGTCCTCTGGATCAAGGAGCTTGCGAAATACTTGCAGGACTAATGAAAAAGTGAAAGGAAATCAGATAACTGATGATACGAGACAATAGTGACACCATTCAAGAGATTAGTGTGGCCGGGAAAATAGTTGTGTATATTCAGGTCCAGCAGGTAGATGGGTATGCCAAGATCAGGCTCAACATGAAGTTCAGGGTTCCAAATTTTCTCCAGAGATGTGATATTTGCATTTAGCAAAGCTGCAACAAGGAAAAAATAGCGGGGTTTATCTTCAAATGAGATCATGTATCTTGTAAAGGTCCAATTTGTTTTTTCTTCATAGACTGTAATGATAATGATCCAAAAATTTGCGCTTCTATCTGATCTTCTGAATCATTTATAAAGCTTTAATGCATGACTGCACTTTCTGTAATTCTTTCCCCACTTTCCTACTATTTTCCCAAATTCAACCGTAACACATATCATTAGACATGACTCTCGAAAGAGCAGGTGTAATTAGCTTAGTGATATGAAGGCAACATTACACATTCATGTGCCCAGAGAAAAAATTCGAATTCAGCAGCACCATGATGTTACATATCGATCCTTGTCTTTCTTGAAAGCCATAACGTTTGGTTGAACATTTGGATCTGGAAGCTCATTTCGAAATCATTGAAAAACAGAAAGCAAATTAAGGGTAAGTTGAAGATACTATAAGGGTTGGCTCTCTCGTCCCACGTGCTTGTTGTTTTCTATCTTTTTGTTAGGTGCAGGTGCATCTAACAGGATGATGAACTGGTATGTGCTAAACAGAAAATAAATCACGTGGCTCAATTAAAGCAGACAAAGGCTGGCCAAGTTGACGGATTATGTTCTTGGTATTGGAGGATTTGATTTGGAAAGGTAACCCTCATCAGTTTCGAATTATGCTGGGATTGATGGATTTGTCTCCATGTTACTGAATACCACTATTTTTTGGCCATTCACTGAGGGGAACAACACTAAAAGACTTGAAGTACTGTTTAAACTCGAATTGGAGCATGGAAATTTTCGATTATGAAGATGTCTGAATTTCCTTTTCACTGTCCCAGGGCAACCAACACTTAATTTAGAGTTGCTAGTTAAGCTGCGGGCTTCCTGGACTGGATCAAAGTTTAGATTTGATTGTGTTTCAGTGGCCTGATTAAGATTGCATTACTTGACAATTTCGGTGAGGAATCGAAGTTTAGAATTCCGGATGTGGTCCCTTAATGTTTTGAGCTCCAATTACGCTGACTGTTGTTTCTAATTTGGGTTCTCGCCAGAATTGAGAGTGCCATCAATGCTGAAGAGGCAAAGGAAGACTATCATGACCTCGAACATGAGCACGACCACGATCACCACCACCATCACAAACACGATCATGAGCATTCATGGTGAGCGCATGCGGTTTTATTGATAGTGCTGTTAAATAAATTGCCGATGGTTGTGACTTGATTGTCGGTTATTCTCATTGTGCACTGGTCAACTAAGAGCTAATAGACTCCTTTGAGAATTACATGTATTCTCAGTGTGAATATTTAACTCAGTGTTAGTCACTGTATTAAGTTTTCCAGTTAGAGTTTCCCTGAATGTGAAATTTGATTCCTGCTAATGGCATGAAATAGGAAATTGTGCTGAATACATTCGTGGTATACTCTCTAGTAAAACGACGGTCATGTTGCAATCATGCAGTAAGATAACTCTGATGGATGCCAGTGCCTGACATTACCAATTTACCACTTTAACCTATGTCTTGTTGAGCTCTGTAAAAGTTTCTCGCTGCTTCAGTTAGAATAGAGTTAAATGCCTGTCTAATTTTTTGCTTCTTTTGTCTGGATATGTTGCTGTAAATCAAGCAGGTAAGATATAGTAGAGTGAGGTAATATAAATCTTTCTCTAATGTCGTTGGAGCAGCATCACCACCCATGCGCACGATCACTCTCATGATCATGGCATATCTTCTGTCAGCATTGTTTCTGAGGGAAGCTAAGATCTTGAGAAGGTTCCTCATTCTAGGTCCATGGTTCTGTTTCTTTTGGTCAAGAATGATAGTAATCTCCTGTTTGGAGTGAAATTTATTATTGATTAGTAAGCTCATTCTCTATATTTTCAGGCAAATATATGGCTGGGCACGTTGTTCTTGTTGGAACGTAGCAAGGATATTATACAAGAATGAGAGATTCTGCAGCGGGTACTTCTCAGAAGCTCATGTTTCACCTTGCCTGCTGGGTGTATTGTGGTGAAGTTATCTCTTTCCTAGAGATGTGTCAAGCCTTGCTGAAATATAAGAAGTCCTAGAAAAGGTAATTAAAGGGATTGGTTACTAGTTAGATTAATTTTGCAACTGAGTTTGCCGTGGGAACTCTGTTTTAACCATCAGTACTTTCTTCGGTAACAGGGAGTTCGTGATATCTTCCGAGGTTCACCGTCAGGTTGTGGGGCCAGAACAACCGAGAGTAAACAAGATAGTGTTCACCTGGAAAAATTGGGACGCACAAGAGTCAGAGAAGGGTTTCAAGGCATGTTTGCTGTGATAGAACTGAGATAGACCACTTTGCCTATTCCTATCGGTTAAAGGAGAGAGTTCGAATATTGAGCAACTATAGAGGGACATGCTTGGAGGTCAAAATGCAAACATGAAGAAGAAGATATCTCTGAGAAAGTTCCCCGGCGGCTGCGATTTGTAAAACGACTGTAAATGTCTCTTGATGTTTAGTACGAAATGCGTTTTCGAGTAAGTCATGTACGATTCCTTTTCTTCTTCACTAGTGCCGTTTTGATCTCTACTGATTGGTGGCATTGCTGTGTCTGAGGTGTGTCCAGCGGTCATGCCAATCCAAGATGCACCCTTTCGGGATTATAAACTGCAGAAGTGCACATAACTGATGACTGTCTCTCTCACCTGTAGGTCATATTCTAAACAAGTCGAGTAAAGTTGAATTTTGAGAAAATGGGTGGTGTGCACAATCCCCTATATGCAAAAGGACATTAATATGCCAAATGATAGTAAATTGATATTGCATTCGGCTTTGAGAATCAAATCAGTGTCCTGAACTGCTGGGCTTCATGGCAAGCTAATTGCAAACCCTTTTGCAGTCTAGGATAGTTTATTTTAAAATGGTGCCGGTTCACTTGATTTGACTCCTTGAAACTGCTTATCACTTTTCTGTCCAAATAAAATATCATTTTAAGATTGAGAGAACATGATTAAAGTCACGAGATTTTGGGCCTGTTTAATTCAGTATTTGACCAAGGGACTTTGAGTAAATACAAATACCTTTGGGCCAAAGGCCTTTTTCAAAATCCAAGTAGTGTTTGGCAAAGTATTTTTTAAAAACGCATTTGAAAGCAACTTTGACGTAAATACCGTTTGGTGAAAAATATATTTTGTAATTTTAAAAAAAAAAAAAAATTGCGGCGGGTGATCGCCGATGGCGGCGACAACCGAAGACAGTGACCGGCTGTGAGCGGCGAGCGGTGGCGACTGGCTGCGGCAACGACCGGCGGTAGCGGTAACGATTAGCGGAAGTGGCAACGACCGGTGGCTGACGGCGACGATCGGCAACGAGGGACGGCGACCAGCAACGGGGGGCGACGGCTGGCCGCGAACTGGAGGTGGCAGGTGAATGTGACAAAGTTTAAAAAAATCCCTTTACTTGCTGGTAGTTTGCATTCGCCTACAGTAACCTAAAACCAAACACATTGCGGGAAAAGAAAAAGAAAAGTGAGCGCGCGCGGAAAGATTCAAAACGAAAAAAGTAAAAAGGAAAAGATACTCCAATTAGGAGACCCCCTGACGTTTTTAAGGAGCGATGGCCAGTGGCAGTGAGTGCTTTGGCTTCCATAGAAAATGATGTTCTTCGTTTTATCGTAAGATGAGTTTGATTTTGTGTCTAGAGATGACTTAATTATCCTAAGCAAATCAAGCCTATTGCGTGCACTTCTCAGCTACTTCCTAAGTCTTGCCCATGATTTTTCCTCCAAGATTTACAAAAGGAACGTTGTCCAGGGTCCCCAAAAAATTGTGTAAATATTTGGATTATTTTCGAGAGTAGTTTTTTTTTTTAATAATCATAATCTGGATCTTTTGATACATCCTGTTAGGACGTGATTTTTTTTTTTTTTTTATAAAAATTCCACATTGATCGCAATATCGGATTATCAATTCAATTGAAAAAATTAAGCATTTATTAGGAGTGGTGGTGTCAGTCATCCTCGTTGACTTTCACATTGGCGCACATTAAATATGCAATCATCTACTTCTTTTAACTCTCGCCAAAGATCGCAAACTATTCTTGCTTTGACTTGGAGCCACAAGCATACTAATTTGGACAATCCAACGAAATATGAGAAAAGAATGTACGGTTAGACATGTTCATTAGAATCCCGACAACCACTTTTTCTTGGTTTCGAGAATGTTCCCGTTGTTGATTTAATTATCGGATGGTCCATTGAAACCTTCCTTATTGGCTTTCACATTAGCGCACATTAAATACACAAGCACCCCATTACTTTTAAGTCACAATCGTATCGATTTGGACAATTCAATAATATTCCTTAAATCGGTGTAAACCATGAAAATAAAAGAAAAGTCGACAATTAGACATGCTCGTTTGAATCCGGACCAACTATTTTTTTCTTGGTTTCAAACATGTTCTGGTCGTTGATTTGAGTATCGGACGGTCATTCGAAAGCCAGAACTCAAAACGTCTTTCCCTCCAAAAAGCTCTGTCCCTTTTTTGGGAGCCAAAATAAAGTCTTGGTGTCCGACCAAAAAATAAAATAAAATAAAATAGAATAAAACAAAGTCCTGGTGGGTCCTAAGAATTATGACCCACCTAGATTCACGTCGATGCTTACGTGGCAGGAGTTGTGGACCCCTTAAATATCCGACAAAGACGAAAAACATGTCCGAAGAACTCCGCAGAACCAGAGTCCAAACCCTAACTTGCTGCCCTCATATCTCTCCTGTTTCGACTAGAGCCCTCATCTCTCTCCTGTTTCAAGCGTCTCTGTCTCTCTTTCTGGACTGTTGTGTCTCTATCTAGAGGTACAAGTTTTTTTTTTTTTTTCATTGAAAAGATTTTTTTTTCCGTTGATTTTCATTTGGGTTTAATCTGTCTGGCTCGAAATTGTTCAAGAGCAGTGGAGATGGAGAGTGTTTACGGTAGCAACGCCAATCTCGAGGCTGGGCTGGTACCAAAGGTGAGAACTTTCGTGATCGAAGCTGCCGTGCTGGTTCAGAGGACCGCTTGCTTTCTTCTGCTTCTGGTGGTATGTGCTTTTTCGCTTTGACCCGTTTTTTCTGTTTCCAAAAATTGAAGCTGGATGGTGTGTTTGCTTAGCCGTTTTTGCTCTGTGGTATACGAATCTGATTCAGATGTGAAAAAAAATTCGTGCTTGAGATGAATGCTCTTTGTTAAACTGTGTCTCTAGAACAGAGCCATGCTTCGATTGTGTTACGTTGAATCCTAGATTATTAATATGGCCGATTTGAAGGTCCCTTTGGTTTTTGCGGCACCTTGAAAGTTTGAAACTCATGTTGCATGATGTTGAGCAAAAACAGTGTTAGAAAGGAGGAATAACAGGCGATTGCAAAATAAGAAAAAGAGGCCGCGACACGACAGTCTCCTTGGATCAACTACTGGCCTACCTTATCGGGTGAGAAAGAGTAGAAATCCTGTGTGTGAAAAATAACCGGAGTCGGATAATCTAATGATTAGTAGGGCAAAAGATAAATTGGGTGAGGATTGGCGTAGACATGCATCCACCGGGTGAAATGGAATCCTGATCGTCCTTTGTATCTTACCTAATCCATCACATATCTGGCTGGGCAAGGAAATGAATTGAATTGATAGCCTACATAATCGTTTTCTATTTAAGAAACTCGGATGTTGCGTAAACCTCTTCTTTATTAGTTTCACGTTCTTTTGAATTATATGTATCCACGGGATTAATTGGGAAACCGATACGGAAGTTGAGTCGAAGATGAATGTAAACTGATGCTTCCATAAATTCGATAGCTCTTTACAGTTATATCTTCCGTGAGAGAAATGTATCATCAATTTCATTATTTTCTTTTCTATTATTGCTTTCAACAGATAAATACGGATCCATGACACTCCCAATTCGGTACATCAAGCGTATTCTTTTTCACAGTAACAACATCACATGTCAACTTCATTGAGTTTGCCATCACAGAACTCGACAATTAGACATACTTGTTCAAGCATTCAAAGAACTTGGAGATCTGACTATGAGAAGATGACTATTTAATACATGATTTCTCTCTTATTCCTATTGCAAGAACTTTCCTCCATGTAGTGATTGCTTGAACGTCGTCAACTGTTTTTGTTGGAGCTGTGGGCTTTATATAAGCTTGCGTTTTGTTTTAGTTTGTTTCTTCTTTATTGGCAAGCCAGCTGAGGCATTAACCCGGTCTCTCGTGTATGCATGCAAAGTAAGTTTGAAAATTATCATTACTTTGACTTAAATTTCATGTCCTCAGTTAATTAGTTGCTCCTCTTATGACTGACTTACCCTTTTTCATTTCTTAAGGAAAGTTAACGCTTGTTGAGATGCTAGTATATCTTTTTGAGATGGGGGGCCACGTTTGTATGATTGGTAGGGCAAGTTCGTGTTTTGAACTGGAGTAGAAATTGGGGACATACGTGCTGCTAATCTCTTTGCGCTTGGTGCATGAATTACCTTGAATATTTGATGTATATTCCTGATCTTTTGAATAGTCTCGATGTATATGGAGAAATCTACAGATGTATGCTTGCTTCATTTTTGTCTAAATGTTGCCCTTGTCTTCGTTCTTGAGCTAGGTAAATGATGTCATCCTTGCTCTACTTTTATGCTTCGTTCTGTTAGTCATATTAACCTTTGTGTTGCCAAAAATATTGAATATCTTGCTTTAGTTTATTATACCTGGCAGTTTTCATTTTATTCCATACTTGTGTCACCTCTCTGTTTCTGATCTATTGTGCTTTTTTCGGGTTTCACCTTGTCAAATTCCCACAATATGCAGGTTGTGTTATGTGATTCTCTGATTTGCCATCAAGCTATTTCTCCTTTAAACTGGGAATTATTTTTCATCCACGATTGGGTGCATGGGAATTTGAACTAGTGTTTAACATTTTTGCTTGGTTGATGCTCCCTTTAGGTTGTATTGCAGCATGGCGATGACTCAGCGTTTATGATAATTGATTCAGATCGAAGGTTTGAATCTTTTTCCCCCCTATTCACTTGTCTTTGATTGTCCTCGCATTTTAATTGCTCGCCAGGTTAATTTGAAGTTTTGGTGTATGCTGATTAGGTTCACAGCAGCTGATTTTGTTGGAGTGAAAGAGCCATTGCCAGAGAATGAGGACGCTGGTGAGATGGCATCTCAGGACCCTGGGGAGAAAGCTGACGGGAAGGGCGATGGCGACAAGGATGATGATGAGGGAGAAGATAACAGTGGTGATGACGTGGAGGGGTCTGATGATGACTACAGCGAGACTGACAGTGATGAGGGAAGCGATGATGACGACGACGACGACGATGAAGAAGATGACGAGGACGAGGACGACGATGATGAGGAGGACGATGAAGACGACGACGAAGATGACGAGGATGACGATGCGCAGTCTCAGCCACCTTCCAAAAAGAAGAAGTAAACCATTGCGCGTACCCTGTTGTCCGAATTGGTTCATTGTTCTTTAGACAAATTTTTTCTTCTTTTCAAAAGGATTTGACCTGGAATAAAGAAATAAAGCTGATTATTTGTGCAGGTCTCAAGACTTTTATACATGGATTCATCTACGATATCTCCGGTTGTTTGTTACCTTTTTGACCAACCATTCGACCTTCTTTTTTTCCCCTCATAGAAGTAGACTTGCATGTACACTCCCCATGCCGATTGGCTTTTTCCTGAGTACAGCCATGAAATTTCACAAATCACTATCATGACCATTTAACTTAAATTTTCCAACTTGGCTTTCATTTTCGTACAATGTCGCACCACGCGAATGACTATTCGCGAAAATTTTCAAGCACTTGGGCGTAAGATTTGACACTAAAGGAGTTGGGTGCGTCGGGGTGGCCAAGAGATGAAGACCACAGAAGGGCCCTAGCATTCATGCTCTAAATGATGCTCATCCTTATGTTTAACTAGAAGGGGTTTCTGATAAATTCGAATTGCTTCCATCGACCTCTCATGCCAAAAAGACCATCATGGCTAAGGAAAGAATGAAAATGACACCAAGAACAGTACACGCTCTGGGCACAATGCGGAAATGAGAATGCCACCAAGAATAGTAAAAAGATGCCAACCCAATAAACATACAAAAATTGCAGCATTAACTTATAGCTATCCTAATCTGTTTCTGGATTGGATCAAACCATGTCCATACATGACAGACGACAAAAATCTAGAGACAGTATTTGTTGTTTTGTCCAACATTACATTCTAAGGGAGCATATTTTATTTCAATATACATCTTTCCGACTTGCTTATTCCCCCGCTCTGGGCACAATCAGAGAGAAAAATGAAGAGCCATCTCTTCCTGGTTCATGTTCGCTATTCCCATGGAAACCTCGACGTGCGCATTTTGGTGTAGCATATTTGCCAGAGCATGTCGACATGGATCGCCCCTCAGTCAACTGGTACTTCGACCTCCATTTTTAGGCCAGAGTTTCCAAAAACCTGAATCATGTCAAAGAGAAGTGTTATATTTGGTGATGACAGAGATCAAATGCAACACAAAAAAAAAAAAGCATAAAAGTTCAGCTCAAAGTTTGTCAAGCATGGATCAGCTGACGTGCTAAGAATATCCATGCTTAAGCCATGATAAAGAAGATAAAGATACAGAAAAGGATTCCCAGTATGATGGGCGATTGGGGAATAATATTGGATATTTTGAAGGTCCATCACGTGGCAGGTAGTAACTACATCATGATATCCGACACTACATCTTCATCACTGGAAGGTATGAAACCATGAGTCAATGCAATCGATTTGAAATTAGATACGTATTCTTACAGACTTCAATACACAATTAAGGATATTTCATTACGATTGCATCAAAATTGCGAGCAGCACTTTTATGAAGATGGTATGTGAGAAACTATACAATAAATACTCTTTTCTCGAGAAAAATAGAGCATCCTAGAACTTCCCTGGTTCTTTTTGTTAACTCCAGTGATACACATGAGACTCAAGTATTCGCTTTGAGAAAAATCATGCATACAATGTTCTGGCATTAAATTATCTTGTAAAAACAACTAAGCCATATCTCAATCCATTTCTATGATAAATTTATCTACTTTAGAGTGAAAGGGGTTAAAACTTATCACTGGACTATAATGACAAATGTGAAGCCACACTATTAATTGTTACATCTAGCACTAACCCTTGCCATCAGTATAAAAGGAGCTACTCATACCTTAACGAAGTCATCCAACAATAAATAGGATTCCTTTGTGTAACCAGCTTCCTTCAACACTTGAACCAAGACTTGCTATAGAAAATGTTCAATGCACCAATTAGCTCAAAAGTACACAAGCAAGTAGATGAGAGCCATAAAGCTATCAACCTTAGAAAAGAATAAGCTGATGCACCATAAAATGTGGCTTTGGACACTATCCAAATACACGAGAACAATCACAAATGAGAAGTGGACATATGAGGTTTGACCAACACATTTATACCATATTGGAGGATGACTAAATACAAGATAACAATGTCCTCTGCAAAATCTTGTCATAGACAGCCGACAATATTGAAGGGAGAACCTCCGGTCCATTGGTAAGTACCTCTCTTTGTTCATCTGACATAAATGGACCCGACAAATCCCGCAAAACTTCCAAAATGTCATTGAAAGACACCTTTCCATTACAGTCTGAATCATACACCTTGAAAATCACTGCAGGAAGGGAGAATTGACAGCATCAGGCAACTCATCCCACCAAAGCTGACGGAGCTTCGAAAAGTAACATTTGGAGGGAGAAAGAGAAAGAGATTAATGTTTTACAAAACGACACTAAAACTGATGGTATATACCAGAAAATTTCACAACCAAAAAAATGCAGAGCAAACAGATGCTCTCAAGCACCTGATATGATTCCTTTTGCAGGTTCAAAACAGTTCAATTCTAATTGAACTTATTTGCTGATCTTGCCTGCAATTCATTTCATTGTTCCCACATTGAAGGAATTATGCTTCCACAATTCAGTCTCTAAGTTACAAGGCACCCCATTGCTGGTTTCCAACTTTTTAGATTAGTTCAATCTGGATATAATTCTAAGAGCTGCTTAAATAAGCCTATCAATATTTTTTATACGGAAGATACCAACAACGCCTTGCTACTCGTCTTCTATGATTTTCAAAGAGTGGAAAGTTTTTCCACAAATTAAAGTGGTCCGACAAAGCCCCTTTCAGAACAAAGTGTTGAAAGATGACAACTTTCACAGGGTCAGTCTGAGTAAACTTACATTCAATCTTCTGCTGCTTGCTAGCTTTGGCACTAAAAGCAGACAAGAATGCCACAAAATCCTTAAAATTCAAGCCATCCACCATCTTAAGCAGCCTCTGTGTCAATAAAAAGAGAACGCATTATGAGCATCCTACTCAGAAATGAAATCTAATGCATCTCCTCATAGCAACAATTATAGACACCACCTGAGAAAGTGGATTCATTGCAAACTCCGGAACTGATAAGAATTCATCCGCCGAGATAAACCCTTTTGCATTCCGATCAAGTTGGCAAAATCTCTCGTACAACGACACAATCTCTTGCTGGGAAACTGAACCAACACAAAAAAAAAAAAAAACCCATCGATTGATTAAATCCAATTAATTAGAAAAGAACCAATTGAAGATGGAGAAAACCATAATAGAACCAGAAACTCACAAAGATTGTTACAGTGGTCTTGAACTTCTTCAATATCATACTGAGTCAGCATGGACGACGCATTCCCCATTGAATCCGCCAACGACAACAAAGAACCTGTGTGACGCAAACCATAAAAATTGATAAATTGCTCAAACTATCAAGACCCAAATCTTACTACTACAATTCACGCGATGTTTGATTGCCGAGTAACTCCTTCATCAGTCTTATAACTGATCGCACATGGCGAGCTTCAGTAGACAAAGCAATAGCCACAACAAGAGCTAGATTTACTACAATTGCTCGAAATTTCAAAGGGGCCCGTAGAGGTGAAATTCCTAAAGATTCCCTCCCTTCACAAAGCGCAAAAAAGGGAAAGATGAGAGAGGAGAGAGATGAAGAAGATAGACCTGACAGTGTAAGCCAAAGAGGGGAGACAGTGCGGGAACGAAAGTGGGGGAGATGGCGAATTATGACGAGACGAGCTCACCTTGCCATCATCGAAACATTTTCTATTTTTTACGGAGCGACGCTGTCCGATTAGGATTCATCGAGGCAACGTATGCACTTTTTTGGCCCTTTCTAAAATCAACTTTTTTGGGTTAATTTTGTGATGATAATCCAATATGGGCCGCTAAAAACAAATTGGAAGTCGGCCCAAAAAAAGAAAATGGGTCGATGTCCAATTGGGAACTAGGCCTGGGCCTGCTAGGCGCGGAACGGGCCTTCGATTCAGAGGTTGTTTGATGGTAGACCTAAACCTCAACAACTTCCTTCGTTCTACACTTGTTCCAAGATTTTCGAACTACGAATTTGCCCGATTCAATTCAAAACCAGTTCGATCGCTTGCGATCAAGAAGAGTAACAGAGTGTGACCTCGGGACTGATGAGAACAAAGGAAAAAACCAGGTCCCCTACCTTTTCACGTATCCGAGATTCAAATCGCGGACGGGGATGAATTGATGACACGAGGCGTGGTGTTTGAGCCCGGCGAGGCGAGGGGAGATCCGACGGGGACGCCGGAGATGTACTGGATGAGGCGGTAGACGTCGACGACGGTGGCGGCACCGCAGATCTCCACGCAGGCGACCAGCACGAACACGAAGGCGATGACCGAGTAGACGGACTAAAAAGCACACCGGTGGTCCCCGTGCTTCTTTGTTGCTATGTGATCGGGGGAAGGATTGGTTTCTTTGGCGTGCGACGGGATTGACTTTGACTCTCAACTTTCAGAAAACGAACGAGTAGGGACCACATTTGGAAGGATACAAAATTACACATATAACCCCTAATGTTTTTTGTAAATTGTAACAATAAAAACAATAAATAAAAACATTGGTCTGACCCTTGTGGTCCGGGTGGGTGGATTCACGTTTAGAATTGAGAACCGGACTGATATCTACGATTCCAAATGTCAGGGAGTGGGAAGTGGGTGGAATTCGAGGGAATTATCCATAATTTATTATTAGAATTAATCGTTTGTATTGCTTGCAAAAATGTATGAATAAAAAATATTTTCATCGTCCCACAAAAATTTTTAGACATAAACCATTATCAATAACAAATTCATTTTCTATTGACTAATATTTTAAGCGAGACAAGTGATTGTTCGTAGGGAATTATTTTTCAGTTCAATCATTTTCAATGGACCTAGTGAAAATTAAAACAACAGCCATTCATGTCCGCCGAGTGATAAAGCCCTTGAACAATCGACTCAAGAAATTAATGAGAGAAGAAAACCGCCGCAGCAATCATACCCAGACGATGAATCTAGTGTCTCAGATGCATCTAACGTTTTTGCGTCTGGAAAGCATATTGAGAAAGAGTCATGTGAATTTATTGGCAGTCCTAGGAAAGCATTTTTTAGAAAAAAATAAATAAAAAACTCTTCATTGAATGAACGTCATCATCATGTTGTATAACCTGATATCTCATGTCGACTTTCGCGCACCGAAGCGAGTTTAGCTATTTTCAATACAGTCGAGACGACAGACTGATCGTGCGGAGTCATTGATGAAGAACACCATCCCGGCTAATGGTGAACTACTCTGTCTTTATTCTTTTTTTATCTGTAAACCTTGGATTCGAATCTCCGCTTGCTGCATTATACACAGATTCGACATAATATTCAACGAGTAATTGATGATAAGCATGTACAGTTTAACAAAGCAGTACAGAAATGACAGCTGAACAAACAAAATGCGTTGTCGTCGATGATGCCCCCCTAACGAAACAAGAAATCAGAAGAAATTTCACGTTGATGCAGAGGAATGGTCGCTGACGACACCCCAAAAAAAAAACAGCACTTCACTTTCAGAATCGGCCATCTTTTCTCCACCGTGAAAGGCACCTCCATGGAAATCCACGAGAAAGTTGGGCGGATCTGGATCATACAAGTCAGCGACGAAGACACTCACAGTTCACCATGTGTACTGCTCATGCGATTCGAGAATATTCTGTCATCTCATGCCTTGGATTGGGCCTTTTCTTAGCCTCGGGGTCATTCGGAGGAACGCTCGAGATGTGAATCGAACTTGTGACACTAGGCCAGCCACTTTGGTGGGGCAAAGCTCCCTTGCATTTGTTCATGAGAAAGTTATCAAAACCAAGCTTCGACAATTAAAGATGAATATTCGAGTGGATTATTGACTGGTAGAAAGATAAGAGGCATGAGTGGGGGAATGAACTGGCCATGAATAAGGACAAGCGAACAGTTCTACATGTGTTGTTCATCAGAGTAGCCGTCGATAATCGTACTCAAGATCACTCTCTCTCTTTCTTTGAGAGCCACAGAATTCCTCGTATATGCAATGAATTGATTGCTCTGTGTCATCCAATTCAACTGTTGTGGCAGATTATGTAAGCAACAAGTACATATACGAGAAGAGATTAGCACCAGCAAACTAACGAAGTGCTTCTCTTGGCCATTCTCTTCCGGTAGAACAAAGACCTGAATTGAGCTCCGGAGACATACAACAACATGGCTGAAGCTGCCGACTCGCTCCCGCCGGCGGAGGTCTTGCTTTCCAAGCGTGTGCAAGAAATGGTGATCAACCAAGAAGAGCCGCCCCATCTCTACATCTGCAGGAAAAGTGGTGAAGCGGCTGATGAAGAGAAAGTAGGAGACGTTTCTTCCGATCCGCTATCTCAAGTTCCTTTGATAGACCTTTCCATCCTGTCGTCATCTTCATCTCCATCGTCGGAGCGCGACGGAGAGCTACAGAAGCTCAGATTAGCGCTTTCCTCATGGGGCTGCTTCCTGGTCTGATTGAGAGTCTTCCTCGTTTTCCTTTCCAGTGCAAATCGTCGACCTTTTTGGTTTTAATTTCATTCAAGGAGATCTAGTTAGCTTGATGCAAGAAGGAGATCTAGTTAACGTTTCCGCTGCTCCAAACGTGTTTATGTAATTTAACGGTTATGAACTTGCAGGCAACAGGGCATGGAATCCCAAGTTCTTTCCTGGATGAAATAGTTCGAGTCTCGCGAGAATTTTTCGAACAACCGATGGAAGAGAAGGGGAAAGTTGAGAAAGGAGTGGATGAGTTTGAAGGGTATGGTGCTGATCCTGTTCCTGCTAAAGGCCAGCCCCTGGACTGGTCCGACCGGCTTTTCCTCGATGTATATCCAGAGGATCGGAGGAAGCTAAAGTTCTGGCCAGAAAATCCAGCTTCTTTCAGGTTTTTCACGATGCCTCTCCCGTGTTATTGAACCCCTCTCTCTCTCTCTCTCTCCCTAACACTACCTACATGTCCATCCAATTCTTACGTCGCATGTGGATAGTGCTCTGCTCTTCTCCCTTATCTTTGAATTCTTGTCGATACATGAATAATGGTGGGTGCGCTAATGATTCAAGCATCCAACATTACCTTCTGAATATAGCAATATCGAAAAAAGTTTATCCTTATCCGCAGTGTTCGATTTAAGACATGTAGACATTCGAAATCCAGAAAGAGCGATGTGCACTGCTGAGACCATCTATGGAGATAAGATAGCTGTTCGTCTGGGAGAGCGAATTCGGTATCGAATTATGGCCTAAATCTCTCCCGATTTAAAGTAACATAATTACAGTCAATGAAATATCAAATGCCGTGGCCTCGACCCTTCACATGTTTAGCTTCACTGTAAGTTGCATTCATTGAAGCAACAAAGATAAGTTTCTTTCTCAAACGAATTGGCTAAATGAAATGCAGAGACGTGTTACAAGAGTACACTGTGAAGCTGAGGATGATGACAGAAGCCGTTTCAAAGGCCATGGCAAAGTCACTGGACTTACAAGAGGACTGCATCCTAATTCAGTTTGGCGAAAAAGCGCCTCTGCAGGCGAGATTCAATTACTATTCCCACTGTCCGAGACCCGATCTCGTCCTTGGCTTGAAACCGCATGCAGATGGATCGGGGTACACCATAATCTTGCAAGATGTTGAAGGTCTTCAGGTTCTCAAAGGCGACAAGTGGTTCACCGTACCAACCGTGTCCGGAGCTCTTCTTGTCCTCATGGGTGATCAGATGGAGGTACTTTGATAGATCAATATTTACAGTCATTTTGCAAGTTATTTTCCCACTTCTAAAATACAATGTCCCTTTTTTTTTTCACGCTACACCTGGTTTCATTCTGTTCATGACTATTAATGTTATGTGTGATTAACAGGTAATAACCAATGGAGTGTTCAAGAGCCCAGTGCACAGGGTGCTCAGCAGTACAGAGAGAGACAGGATCTCTGTGGCTGTTTTCTACACACCAGAAGCCAACAAAGAGATAGGACCAGAAGAGGCTTTGATCAGCGAGGAAAGACCAAAAGCTTACAAGACAGTGAAAGACTACGCAGACGTGCACTGGGACTACTACCAACAAGGCTTGAGAGCCATTCATGTAGCTAAAGTATAGAAGCTCTAGCAGTTTCCTTGATGAGCTGTACTTAATTACCAGAAGTACCTGAACAATGGTAATTTATCGACGCGCGACTTGCTGTTGGGTCCCGAAACTTTCGAGTTCAGAATGGCTTGTGACTGAATAGCTTCTCTTGTTACATAAGCTCCTGTTCTTTTTAAAGCTGCCAAAGAACCCTGTCTCTTGCTCCGTCAAACCATCCCAGAATATCTCGGGCCATTTAGATACAGAGTGCAGTTAAGCAAGCATGGAATGAGTGCAGAATGGAATGGTTCCAAAATACAGGAGAAACTGAATGTACTAGGGTTTGAAGAAGCAAATTCAGAAAATGCCAGGGAGATCTTTATGTGGTGTCCAAAGAGAAAGTTCTTTAAATTTCACAACCTGATCAAGTCGCGTGTTGATTTCAATTTCAACAGGGCTTTGCTCATGCCACTATGAACATTACAATATGAACTGTTAAAAACCATTTCATATATTTACCTCTGCAAAATCAAATGAAAAAGAAGAGCTCTCTCACTACAAAAGATACATATGATCAAAATAAGGCTATGCATAGTCAGCAAAGCGTTATGCAGGAAAGGCCAAAGAAGTACCCGAATGATATTTGATACCAAATGCAAGAAATGTGGAGATTTAACAAAATACTGGCAGTTATACATCCAACCAGCATTCAGCCAATTTGTCAAGCTCTTTAACATCTAACCATTCGAATTGTCATCATGATCCACCAAAATCAAAGCTTGCTACACTACTAGTTTGATAACCCCACAATGAGGGATTTTTTAGGAGGTGCAGGGGTTGGACATAGGCTGCTAGGAAAGGACCACCTCAGAAAATCTTGAAAAGAAGGCCACCATGAGTGGCAAAGAAGGGCGCAAACACGAGTGACTCCACTGCCATAAGCTTGATGAGGATGTTCAGAGATGGGCCTGAGGTATCTTTAAGAGGGTCGCCAATGGTATCTCCAATAACGGCTGCCTTGTGCGGCTCTGAACCCTTTGGACCGAGAGTCCTTGCATGCTCAGAAGCACCGGCCTAATGTAAAGAGCACATTACAAAACATCTTTAGAAAAGAATACACAAGTCCTGTAGATATTAGAGCGGGTTCAAAAAATTGGAAAAGATGTAGCCAGTAATTTCTGAGGGATCTGTACCTCAATATACTTCTTGGCATTGTCCCATGCACCGCCTGTATTTGATGCGGATATAGCTATCTGTCACAAGAAAATGACATCATCTTAACAGACTCTGCCCTTGAAGGTATCACTAAAATCTTTTTTCAAGAATGAACCAGCCTCCAAAAAAAAAAAAGAAAAATCACCTGAACACCAGAAACAAGAGCACCAGCAAGAACACCAGACAAAGTTTCCACACCAAAAAAGGTCCCTACAATGAGTGGGGTAAGCATGACGAGGGCACCTGGTGGAATCATCTCTCTGATTGACGCATCAGTGGAGATTTTGACGCAAGTAGCATAGTCTGGTTTCGCATGGCCCTCCATGAGGCCAGGGATGGTGTTGAACTGTCTGCGAACCTCCTCAACCATCTTCAGCGCTGCGCTTCCGACACTCTTCATGGTCATAGCAGAAAACCAGTAAGGAAGCATCGCACCCACAATCAGACCAATGAAAACCCTTGGGCTCAAGACATCAACAGTAGAAATTGCTGCACGGCTCACAAAAGCTCCAAACAGGGCCAGAGACACGAGGGCTGCCGATCCAATGGCAAATCCCTTCAAATATAGATACACTAAATCATATTAGGCCGACAATTGGCAAAAGTCGACAGCAATTTTACTTTGTCCCCCTTTTCCAAAAGCGAAAGAGTGGCTAAGCATTGAAATCAGAAAGGAAACGCCACAAACGAAATGGGACTATTGTTTTACTTTTCCAATTGCAGCAGTTGTGTTCCCGGCAGCATCGAGCGCATCGGTTCTCTCACGAATTCGGTGACTCATTCCAGCCATCTCGGCAATACCTCCAGCATTGTCACTTATAGGACCATAAGCATCAATGGCTAATCCAGTAGCAATAGTACTCAGCATTCCCAGAGAAGCCACTGCAATGCCGTACATTGCAGCAAAACTGAAACTAACATAGATGCTTATTGCAATCGCAAAAATCGGAATAATAACTGATTTATATCCCAAGGCAAGACCAAAGATAACATTGGTAGCAGCTCCCGTTCTGCAGGAATCAGCAACATCTTGGACAGGACTGCAAAATAATTTATTGGCTATTAATGTTTTTAAGTTGAGAAGAAACCAACTGTACCATTCTTGCTTATACCTGTAGGCATTGCTGGTGAAATATTCGGTAACAAACCCAATTATCAGTCCAGCCCAAAGGCCAACACTGACGCACAAGAATATTTGCCTGCAATGCCACAACATCAGAGCAATCTCTCAACCTCAGTATTCCTGTGTAAAATGAAGACTTGCACCCAGCTATCGGACAACCACGTTAGTAATTCATGTCGCGAAATTTAAAGTTCACATCATATTCAATCAACTCAAGGTACAAACAAATTATGGAATCATAAAACCATGGAACAAGAAAGTTCACAATCTGCAATAGTTCGTTAAGTAGCTAAATACTGCGAGGAAGAAAAGATAAAAACAGCATACCCACCAGAACCCCAAACAGGAGCAAAACACAACACCAGAATCAAAATCACTCGCTTCCTTAAAGTGCCAGTATAAAATAACAATGTTAAGAATGGACAATGAAGAACATTTCAAGCATTAAGGATAAAATGATTTAAAAAGCTTACCAATTCTTCACAACTTTCTGTTCGCCAAAGTTGAAAATCGTGAAAGACGATGGAAGTGCAATCCAAGTGGCTATAGCAATTCCCACAGTCATCAAGGCAGTCGAGATGATGAGTTGCCTCTTCAATGCCGGCTCAATTTCTTTCACAGACTTAATTTCAAAAAAGTCTGTGGCAAAGAGTGTCGTGACCAAGCAGACAAGGATGCCTACAGAACTAATTAACAGGGGATAGCACATTGCAGTGAAGTCGTGGTTAATCCCAAAAGAGGATATGGACACAACAACAAGTGCAGCACAGGAAGATTCAGCGTATGAGCCAAAAAGATCAGACCCCATTCCAGCAATATCTCCAACATTATCACCAACATTGTCAGCAATTACCTACATAAAAAAATTGCTTCACTTTACAATTTTGGAACTGGAACTGGAACGAAAACTTCTATATAGACCTAGACCTGACAGACAGACTAATAGCCATACCAAAACCCCAATAAGTGATATGACTTACAGCTGGGTTTCTTGGATCATCTTCAGGTATGTTTCTCTCAACCTTCCCAACAAGATCAGCTCCAACATCGGCAGCCTTGGTGTAAATGCCACCACCAACTCTTCCAAATAGAGCCATGGAAGATCCACCAAGACCATAGCCAGTAATAGCCTCAAAAAGACCTTCCCAATCATCACCATAACACAACTTGAAGAGATTGATGGTGACAAAAAGTACCAAAAGGCCATTGGAAGCAAGTAGAAAGCCCATTACTGCACCAGACCTGAATGCGATAATAAAGGCTTTCCCAACGCCTTTTCTCGCTTCCAAAGTCGTCCTTGCATTAGCATAAGTCGCGATCTTCATTCCGAGGTAGCCAGATAGGATTGAGGTGAAACCACCAAGCAAGAACGACACTGTACTGAAGATGGCATTGTAAAGCGCAGGCTTGCACATCCTTGATGGGTCATAAGTGCAAGGCTGGCTCTCAGTACTGAATCCCTCAACAGAACCAAGAAACAGGGAGATCAAAATTGCAAAGGCAATCATGAAAACTCCAACATACTGATACTCGGTAAAAAGAAACGATGTTGCACCTGTTACACCCACACGTCCAAAATTCTATCAGTTTTCAGTTGCATATGCTTAGAAATGTCATTACAATGACCAAGTATTAATACCAATGTATCTCCATCAGAAAAGAAGAAAAGGCCGGATAGCAGAGATGGAGAGGACAAACAAAGATCTAAAAGCATCGAACAACAACAAATCCATAGTGACAACTATGAGTAGCAATTAAATCCTCAAAAGCATTGTAGTGCACATTGTATACACATGGTCGCCACTTTTCTCGTGACAAAGGCCACCCACGTTTGATGTGAGAAATTTCCACAACTTCAAGCCGAGGAGGTGAGCCAACATCCGTGCACATCAACACATTCCATAATTATAAGAAGACCATTTTGACAATTTTGCTAAGAATGGAAACAAAGTTAAACACAGTCATCAAGGTGGCTTCAAACCAAGTTGGCAAGTTGATTGGAAAATGACTGAGTTGTAGCTGAAGCCATTGCGTGAACAGAGACATAGGAGCTCTAGAATTGCTTTAGCGTTCCCTTGGAATTCACGTGCAAGTCACGTGCATTCAGTTCCGCAGAGATAAGACCGACTTCATTTATGTACATAAGACGAAAATGATAAACGCCAGCCCATTATTCTATGCCCAGAAGAAACAAATAGAAAAGGGCTACACTACACCGCTTGGCGCTTCTTACGCTGTTCCATTTTCTTTTTGAAAAAAAGGACGCCAAACATATTAGAACACTATCCTTATCACAAAAATAAACAAAAAGCAAATCTCGAAAATCATGATTTCTGCAGCTTGAGCGGCCCCAAAAACCCTAACGAAAACTCTAGATTGTAAAAGCCCGACCTTTAACACGATTCGGTCGGTATAAAAGGTGTTAGAGACAGAAACATTTCCATTCATTGTCAAATTAAGATGCAATCTGAGTTAGTCTAAATGAACACCCACAAAACACACTTCCCTTTTTACACTTCCATTGTTCAAGAACCAAACACAAGCTAAGAGTCTCAACTCCAACGGAGGACAGAAACTATATGCTTCACAAATTTTCAGAGCCGAGCACTAAGGATTTCAACTTTCGATGTGAAAAATACAACCAAAAACGCACGACCAGAGAATCTCAAAAGAGGCTAGAAGATTTAAAAAAAAAAAAACAAAGGAAATGCACAAACAACCAGAGAGCAAGCACCTGACCGAGCTAGAATAACAAAGAAGACCCAGCAACGGGAAAACCTCAATCTCACCTTCCGAGATGGCGCGCTGTATTTCGGCGCACCGGGAGAGTACGATGTGTTCGTTGATGCTCTCTTCTTCTTCAATGAGGCCGTCGCTGAAGCCATTCTGCCTGTCGTCGCCGTCGTCGGGCGATGCGCGCTGCTCCGGCGTGAGCTTGACGCGCGAGACCAGGAACCACTGGACCAGAGAGAACACTATCCCGACGACGGCACAGGCAGGGATGAATATCTCCGTCGCCAGCGCAGAGAGCAACGCCATTCTGTTTCCTATCTCGTCGCAAGAGCTGATACGGGGAGGGAGGGAGTTGGTTTGAGTGTGATTCATATTTGCTTTTACGTTGTACGCAGTACGAGGGGATAAACGTGGGCACCCGAATCGGTGAAAGACAAAAGAGGCACCACCGCTGTCTTAAGTACGAGGAGATTAGTTTACGACGGTTGATCATTGTTAGTGTCCTCGTATCCTGCTAATCAAATGATGTAATGACAGGATAATTATATTTCAGGAAAAAAAAAATTTCAAACCATCCATTTTTTTCTCGTCCAAGAAGAACAGAAATGCAAGTTACGATTTTCTCTCATCTGTACATAAAATTCAACCAACTTTCAATATGAATAAACTGCAAACCAAACTGAAGACGACGACCCTTTCACTTTCAGTCGCAGCATCCCATTTCTCGAGTGTGATGAGCTCTCACGACACAGGTTGCACCGTTGCAGATCTCGAGCTATTTTGTTTAACTGGATAATGTCACCCCGTAATTTCTTTACTTTTATTCGAAACTCAAAACCGGTTTTTATAATTTCCTCTTCCCATTTCCTTTAATTTTTTCCTCACATTCTTGCGCTGCTTTAGTGACGAATTTTGTTGATGAACACTTAATGGCATTAAAAGTGGATGTTGTGCATATTTGTCATTAAAAAAAAAAAATGCTGCCATGGATTGTGTTGAGAAAAAACTCCCGAAGGTTGACAAAACGATTCATATTCTCTAGAATTTGAGTTTCTACATAGAAATACTTTTGTGACAAATTATCCTAAACACATTCGGGTGTTGAGGAATAAACCAACATGTTTATTATAGGATTTGATTCTGTAACTCAAGCTCAGATATTGATACTCGAATAGCTCATACCTTGAGGGAGTATTTCAGATACAACCTCTAGGGTAACTTACAAGGTCAAGGGGGTGCATGAAAAACTAATCAAAAACAGTTTGTGGAACAGATTTTTATTTCTAGAATAGATTTGAAACATAAATTCGTTTGGTAACGCGATTGTAAGAAACTATTTCTGGAATAATTTGGAAAAACATAAATAGATTTGAAGCAGAAATGAGAAATAAAAAAAAGTTACTTTTTCGAGAAATAGAAATCTCCGTGGACAACCAACACTGCCGGTTGCACATCGTCGGCCTCCGCCGCACCTCGACCACCGCCGCCGCCGGTCTTTGGCTGCCTCCAACCGCCGCCTACCAGTCGCTGCTGCCGCAGCCCTCGCCAATCGCTGCCCGCCGTCGTCCCACCCCCCCAACCCCCCCCCCCCCCCCCCCCCCCGGGGCGGTCAAATATATTTATATTCCAAAAATAGAAATTATTTACCATTATCAAACACATTTATTTTGCTCAGAAACTCATTCTGAAATAGAATTGAAAAAAACTATTTCTGTTCCAGAATTTCTTTTTGGAACAGAAATTTTGTCATGCGCGCCCTAAATCTCTCAGAAGTTGATTGAAAAATATTATATTTTCAAAACGGCTAGCAATCAACTTGGATCGGTCTTTGAAAAATATCAATTATGAAGAACATGTTACTCTATCAAAGACGTGGATTGAAAAAGTGAAAATTTATTACCAAATGAATAATTCTATACTTGGAAATTTAGATCCTAGCTGTATGCGCGATTAGATCAATGGCAGATTTTAATCTTTTTTTTCAATGGTTACTAAATCTTTTGTATATAGTCTCATCCAATGGGTTGATTGGAGAGTAATCCTCTAAAAACCTTCGAACGTCTATGTAGCACCAACACTCTTTGGGGCCATGTTATGTCTGACACTTTTCGACATGCGACCGACACGTGGTCAGCGCTCCAAACATGATAGTGACATGTAAGTCCAGCATCTCGAGAGACCATTTCCACATGCTTGGGATCAATTTTAAGCATTTTCAATAATTAAAGTTGTGTGTATATATATTCACGTATCCAGCTACCCCAAAATTAATATACCCAGCCAAAAAAGAAAAAGAAAAAAACTAATCGTGAATCCCTAACAGAAAAAGAAGAACTCACCACAATACATGATAAATTATCATGTATATATAAGAATATACATTTAATATACAACGTGTAGGAATTTCCTACTCTTTAAGAAATTATGTGTCTGTATGTTGTTCATGTTACTTGTCGTGTCAGTACTACATAGACAATGGCTAGATTGAATGTGGATGAGTATAAAAGGTGACTTTAATGTTGAAGAGAATAAAAGAGTCCAGAATCTGAAATTCCAAAGTTAAAGTAAGCCTCAACATTCTGTGCTCATTCTTGATCCAAACACTCTAATTCTTAAATGTTCTAAATCGAGTGATTGAGAGTAAGACAGAGTTGTCTATCAACTCAAATAGTGTCACCAAGTTGTAACTTTTGAACGATTCAATAGTGTAATCCAACCGATTGGTTGTACAACTATAAATTTTGTGTACAATTTCTCTATACCTTAAACTCTCCTCTTCTTCTTCCTATTGATAATAGAATTACGCACGTGTTTGAAGTTTCTTCAGATCTTATCTTTAATCAAACTCTGAACCAAGTTCTGAACCTGTTCTCTTTAATTTCACATTGTTTAATTAAATATCTTGAATTCACATATTCACCACACTCCATGTGATATACTGTTAGCAACAACAGATTGCTTATGGAGTACTTATTATTACTTTTTTTTTACATTCTCTATTGGCCAAAAAAAAAAAAAATCTTTCTCAAACACCCCCCCCCCCCTTTCCCGTGAAAAAAAAAGTTTGGAGCTAGCATGCAAGTTGGTATCACTTATGACAAGTTGATAATTAAAGACGCGAATGACAATCATTATCTTTTCTGGCTCTATTTCTAGCCTCGTTTGATAACATCATAAAATTTCTACAGTTACTGGCCACCGGGCCTCGGATTTTTGTTTCAAACCTGTTGCTTGAAATAGAAATAAAAAGAAAAAGAAAATAAAACTGTTGTCATGCGCGCCTTCAATGTAAAAAAACTAAATAGTCAACCCCTCTCCACATGAAATTAACGCCGAGCAAAAAAGAAAACAAGTCCCTTGTACAAGCCTTCATAGTGTAAAACTCCTCGTCTTCCTCGTACTCCCCTTGACAACAATAATCTCTCATACATTTATTCTCGTTGTTTCTTTGCTCAATCCTTTTCCACATGCTAGAATATGAAGCAAAAACTAACGGTATTAATGAAAAACTACATAATTTATTCTCATCATTGACCATTGACTCTACCTCATTTGCTGCAAGAAAAACATAAATCAGATCATAGATTTTCATCCTATGGTAACACTAACACCCACCCAGCCACACACTTTGCACTTTCTTACCCAAGAACCAAGACACCCAAATCAACCCGACACTCAGCTGAGAGCAGAATTATCCAAGACATCCACTGGACGTGCTTGGACAGTTGGGAGAACCTTCGCCAATTGTATACATTAGACTGTCAAATCCTGGAGAGACTATCTCACCTACAAAGCTTAACAGAGCTAGCTTTTTTGGGGGGGTTACTAATTGCCCGGGGCTAGTTGAGGTTCAAGGTCTCGAACAATCAGAATCACTGGAGGTTTTATCTATTAGTTCCTGTCCGTCCTCAAAAGAGGTACCAGATCTTTCCAGCTTATAGAACCTGGCAATATTGCGGATATCTCGTCGCGACTCGTTGGAGAGTCTGCCTGTTATAGCGAATGAGGAAACATCTCGTATGATTGTGTTGGAAACGGATTCTCAATCTGTATACGAAATACATGCGGAAAACTACTGATTAATGCCCAGAAATCACTTACTTGTATCACTGATCGGAGAACGATTACACGAGGAACCGTACCCACTGTCCACAGATTAGATGCCGCCTTCACAGTCTCGAGAGTCTTTTGCGTCGAATGTAAATCAACAGTGAGGAGGAGAGGATTTCGTCGTCAGTTTTTCTATTGAATGACAGACTGACGTTATGGAGGAGGAAGAGTGTTGATTCTTTATGACGCTAATGAACAAACGTGACTTTTCACGTTTGTTTTATTTAAACTGTAGATAACTTCATCTGCAATTATCTCTAGGGGGCTGGTGTGATAGCCTGCATGGGCGCACACCATAAACCATATATTCTATCATCTCCCACTCGCCCATGTAGGGCAAACAACTTTCACATGTCCACAGAGGATTAACAACTCCCACTCGTCCACAAAGGACCAATCATAACTCTCTTTATATCTGTAAAGTTCATATTGACAAATAATACGTGCGACCAGCATACACTGAGAGCTCGTTGTCATACATCCGTTGGGAGTATATGACAGCTCAAATGGACATAATCAAAATTATATTTTCGTATACTTGTACCCTAGATCGATTAGTCACATACATATCTCTCTCTGGATCTCATTTAAGTACAATATTTTGTATTCACAATTATGATCACACTGAATAATCATAACCAGCCGGTTTGTGAATATAAATCTATCATGTGACTCAAAAACTCTAAATCGATCTTCCTCTTTCATTAGACCTCTCAATTTCAGTTCAGCTCGCTTTTCTAGAAGTGTCCCTTTAGATCGAATCAATTTCATGACCATAGGCAACACCCTAAGATAGCGAACACTAAATATAAATCTTGAGAATAACGAAGAGTCATGAGGGCACCAAATGAGGAATGTTTTATCCTCGAGAGTCTCATACGGCATAGAAAAAGTTGAGATCATAACTTTTGCCAACTCTCATTGGTCGTCAATGCATACGTAATATGAAGTACGTATTACGGTATTTTTTCCTTCCCCATAGAGCGTATGTCTTTCTATTTTAATACCGTACAGATGATCACTTAGACATACTCAATGTCTAACCAGAGTTCACGTAACAACTCCAACCAAGAGTTTCCATCAGAACTCTCATCTGGCAATAAAGACAGATAAAGTGAAATATGTGGGAGGGCTAATAATAATAATAATAAAATCTCTTTATTTCACTTTCAGACATTATAAATAGTAAGTCCTCATCTAACGTTTTTGTTAAGGCGGTATAAATATTTTAAGCTTCAGCTCTCAATTATCACCTAGATAATAAGCTTAAATTTTCCTCATCTCTATTCATCACGCAGTGAATAGAGGCGATTACCCGTGTGAGTGAGCTAATCTCTCATTTGTCTAACATACCTTCTCAAACTAATGTACTGAACATTAATATGCATAAATATTACACAAAAAAATCATAGATAACAATAATGATAACAAATATCATTAAAGCATTAACTGTCATAGGCATCAGTAATGATAACAAATATAATTAACTCATTAACTGTGAACTTTGGGGAACATAAAAATCCAATACTCTAATTTCTACGCCATTCTAGAGATTCTAACGCAAAGAACTAATCTTTCTTGTCAACAAACGACTAAGTTAAAACATCTCTAGTGATTCATTTCATCATAAGATCTGCTTTCATTCTATGCGTAGATATGCACTATTTGTTCACATTTTTCATACAAACATATCTTTCACAACATCATATTTCGAGTCAATACGTTTGGTCTTGCAGTGGATCCTCAATATAAGCTTGTTGACACCTAAATTTTTAGTTTTAAGAAATTCATTCATTTATTCATAAAATGAGAGTCAACTATAATTCTCGCAAAAATAAAATCACATGCATAGCATATTTATTTTTCTGTCATGCATTGGCATTCAAGCGAAGGTGAGTCGACCGAGCTTAATTTGACGGACGATTGGATCAAGCATAAACCGGATTTTTGCCTATGGCTAGAGCAAGTGTGCCAAATTTTAATGGGCTAATGGAATGCTGAAATATTTGATTAAGGCTTTCAATTTAATGTCCATTATTCTTATTGAGCCTTATTTAAGCCCGCGATAATGGAGAATTCGGCGAAACCCAATGAAATATCATGGTCGAAAATTCTTAATTTAAAATGCCAAGTGAAAATATTGAATTATTAAAAGAAAACTTGGACAATAATTCAGAAAATTATAACTCTAGACATGTTGTTGACACCTGATTTTTTGACCAGGTCTTTTTCAGTTTTATTTTTGAAAAATCACAAAAAATTTATAAAAAGTCAAAAAATTACAAAATCAACTTTGGTGGCCTTGGCCAAGCCCAAGGAACCATTCTTGACCAAAAAAATAATTTTGCACATTTTTCATATTTTTTTAGTATTTTTGGAAAATAGAAAAATACTTAAAAAATCAAGAAAAATAGCATTTGAGGTCACAAAAATATGGAAAAATATCCAATATTTTTCCTTTTAATCCCTTTTATTTTTGACCTCTCAAAAAAATCAAAATCAGATTCAATTTTAGGTGTTCCTTTGTAACCCGTACTATTCAATTTGAAGAAAAAATAACAATTGAGTCTTTTAATTTGTAATTTTTGCATTTTTTAAGATCTTGACATTCAATCTGACTATCCCCTATTTCAATTTAGCCCAATTGTTTGCACAATATGCTCAATTGCACGGATTTGACAAAATTACATACTAAAATTGCATTTTAGCCCTTGAAATTAAGCATAATTGAAATTATTTTCAATTCAAGGGCTATCATTGCAAATTGGACATGCTACCCAATGGATTTCACCATTTTAAATCGATTGGCACATGTGGTTTGACTCAATTTGATCATTTACATCCTCAATTACACGATCCCCAATTTCCAATCAAATGAAAATTTGGGGATTTTGTAGAAATTGATGAAAACTTTTGGGCAAAACCACATTTCTAGATAGAATTCATGCCCTAGATTCGATTATAAGGTTCAATTGCAAAATTTTTCCATTAATTTGGGCTTAATTTGAAAAGTCCTATTCGGGACCGGTTCAGACCGGTCAGACCGCCGGTCAGACCGGTCGAACCGGTCCGCTACAGTGTCTTCGTCTTCATCTAACCTGCGCACAAATGAACAGTGCAAGGTTGAATTTCAACAGGGAAATTGACCAAGCAATCGGCCGCAATTAAAAAAGAACTAGTGGGGGTTCCATTCGCCACAACATTCCCCGTCGATTGACACCAAGAGCATGACCAATGGCCGCCGGAGCAGGGAGCAATCGGCCAGTCAAACCTTCGGACCTGCAAAAGTCAACAAAGGCAAAAACAGCTCAAATCCTTGCCAAATTCGTGCGAAATGAAGCTCACCGCGGAACCAAAAGGAACTGAGCGAAATGCCCATCTTCCCCGACTTCGTTTTGATCCAATTGCACGTGACTACAAGTGCCAAACCGAGTCAGTTGGAGGTCCACCGCTCGGCGCCGAAAATCGAACAAGCTATATAAGCTAACAGGCCTTCGCGAAGAGAGAGGACGGTTAGTTCAGTTAGAGCAAGGAGTACATAATCGCGTGAGAGAGAGAGAACGCGAGAGAGAACTCGTTCTCCGACCCCTGTCGTCGAGAATCGGAGCTCGAATTACAGGGCACCGGTTGAGCTGTTTCCGGCTGAACCACAGCCAAAGAAGGCTTTCTGAAGCTTGACCAGAGCGCCAGGAAGCTAACGCAGTCGGCCGCGCACAAGGAATCTGCGAGAACAGGTGAGTCACAGTCTCGAGTCTTCCTTGAAGCTCTCATGGCGATTCACGTGTTTCTTGATCATTCATGCAATTAATGTGTGCGTTTCGTTCCCCTAACATCACTGACCATGTTCGCGTTTTCATTTTGCATCGATTTTGCTCACATACCCCGAATCGAGTCTTCCGATTTAGCCTCCACAGCCGATTCTTGCCCAGCCAAATCTGGGCCGAGCGAGCTCGATCGGAGCTCGAGGTAAGTTCCCTAAACATTGAATGATGCTTCACTGTTAATGAATTGGTTTAATACGCCATGAATTGCCTGATTAGAGTACATGAGTGTGTACTGGTTCTTGTTCGATCGCGCTTGATTCTGTGAATGGATTCGTGTAATCTTGAGATATGATAAAATAGAAGCGATTTCGAGTTGATTGGCGCTGGTTTCGCACGATTCCATTAAAGTTTCACTGTTGGATCGACGTCGGAGTGCTTCAGCCGTCCATTTCGCCGGGGTCGAAAGGTTGAAGACGATGCTGACTTGGCAGGTCAACGAGTCAAAGCGCTTAGGTGGCGATCGACCATTGGTCCACGCGTCAGTCCAGTCAGCTCGGCCGTTGGAGTTTGTTATTCGAATAGGTAGATCCAACGGCTGAGATTTTTTGAGCCCAACAAATATTGTCCGTCCGATTAGAAATTAGGATAATGAAAAAATGATTTTAAATCGGAAATAAAAAATGATGGAAACGGCGCCGTGTGGGTTAGTTAGGAGGCGACGTCGTTTAGGTTAGTGGGATCGGACGGTCCAGATCAAGTCCCATGTTCTAATCGCAGCCGTAGGTTCAAGTAATTAGATCGGACGACCCTGGTCAAGTCTTCAATCAATCTGAACCATAGGATTTGGTAAGTCAATCCAAAGATCGTGGGTCAGCCACGTGGCCCATTAAGGACCGTCAGATCAGTGCCAAATAACCTGAAAATCAGAAATGTATTAAACGGCGTCGTTTCGACCAAGGATTTCGCGGGTCCGGGCCTGGGCCGGGTTCCGGCCCGAGCGGGTCGGGTCGACCCGGTCCGAATCACATTTTTTTATTATTAAAAAATCAATAAAAAAATAATAATAATAAAAAATCAGAAAAATCTTAGAAAATCCAAAAAAATGCTAGAAAATTCCAGAAAATTCCAAAAAAAATGTGGAAAATTTGTGGAAAAATCCTAGACATTCCAGAAATCCCCAAAAATCGAGGGTTGACCACAGACAACTGGTCAACCCTATTCTTGGGGTTTCTTATCTAATTTTTCGAAACTTGACGACATTACCCTTTAGGGGTAAGTCGCCTCTGTTGTGCATGCTAGATAAGGCTGATAATGCCAAGGTGAGAATTAGGGTCGATTAGACGACCAATTCTTAGGTTCGGGTTTTCGAGTCCCGCCTCTTTTCTCAAAATGACGATTTTGCCCTTTAATGGGAAAATCGTCTTTCTTGTCTCAATCGAGTTCTGAAAATTGATTGAAGTTAGGGTTTGGGTCAGGTGGACGACCAACCCTAATATTTGAGGTTTTCAGTTCTCATTTTTGTCCAAAATGACGACTTTACCCCTCCAAGGGTAAAATTATTTTTAAATACCAAAAAAATCCTGGAAATTCAAGAAAAATAGGAAATAGATTGGATTGATGGCCAATCCTATTTCCTCTGTCTTTTGACTTCCCAATTCATCTAAAATGACAAATTTTCCCTTTTCGAGGTGAATTGTCCCCAAATTATTCAAAATTACGATTCTGCCCCTCATGGGCGAATCATGTCCAAATCACTCCTAAGCCTTGATTGATAGTTCTCTAGGCTAATAGGACCTTATTAGGGATGCCATGCTGATTTCATGTGTTTTATCCGCATGTACTGGATCCTTGATTTGCGCACTTATTTCTATTGGTTGTGAGTGATAGGGTAGTATTTCCCATCTGCATGAACTCTTAGATTTAGGATCTATACCTCACTCATCTGCATGAAATCCTAGGATCAGATAAACCATTCAACATAGGTACCGAAAGGGCGTCAACTTCGACAGTTGGCGTAACTAAGTCCCCGAACCCACTTCTCTGGTTTCCGCAGAATCGAATAGACCACTCCCAACTATTCGATAGGGTTTCCGATCGTACCCTCCACGAAACGATTGGTGGCGACTCCCTGACATGTACATTCATCACATGTCACTAGACCACACTGAAGGTCGACCACGTACATCCAGCAGTTGCGATTTGGGTAATGGGCCTTGGGAGAGGCCCGCGTCCGATCAAGCCAGCGATCGGGCGGCCCATTAGCCTGCTCCAGGCCCCCACGCGCTCGGGAGAGGGTCGTGACAGACTGGCGACTCCGCTGGGGAACATTCTAAAACCAGAATCTCTGGTTACGAATTCCAGAGGACTTGAGCCCATTAAAAAATTGTTTGGTTTATCTGATATTGTTTTCTGCAGATGCTCTCGAAGGTGAGGTACGTATGCTAACCATTGTGTTAGATGTTTTTGCAGATTGGAGAAATAAGAGGTGGCGTGATTGTTGACATCTTTTCTGCAGGTTGGAGTTGTGAATGTATGTTTACTTTATGCATTTACTGAAGCGATGTTTGATACAAACTGCTGTGCATGACTTTGCATTGTGATGATCACGACACATCGCACACACTGGCGGTCAAACCCCGACTGCAACCACCCTTAGGTTACCTTAGATAGGGAAAGGATGCGAAAAGGATCTTGTGTTTGATGGCACTTGAGACTTTCGTATTCCTTCCCGCCTACCATCTGCATTGGCGATATCTAGCCCTCTTGGGGAGGTACCCTTGGGGAGGAATCTGCCTCATGTGGATCGTGGGAGCTTGAGCCGTAAGTTCCTCACCTGATTTTCGATTTTCTTTAGAGTATACCCACTTGTCTCATGCGCATGTCCATGGATGGTTGGTATACCTAAAACCACCCATTGATACAAGGGGCATTTCACATCCCCCAAAGTGTGGTTGGTAAGATATTTATTTCTAAATGTCCTTTATTTCTTGCTCCATGATATTACTCATACATCGCATACATCCATATGCATTCGCATCATGAAGATTACTCAAGTGACTAATGGAAACAACAATGATTATGGGGTAGGATGTCGCTGTTTCCTAAGAGTTCAACAGAGTTGGTAACTTTCGAGTACTTGAGAAAAGTTACTCGCCCCGGACCAAACACGAAGCTACACTTTACTAGATTCGTGTATGGTCGGGAACTGACTGGACGTAAGCTGGGGTATGCTGAGGACTGTCAAACCCGCTACTACGTTGATAATCTCAGATTCAAGCGACAATCAGACGAAATGATGAAGGATTATCTGGAGATGAAGAGACAACGTCGCAACCAGCTGGCTAGGGAAGCGTACGCTCGCAGGAAGACTGAATTGCTGGCCAAAGAGAACATACCCATGATTACTTCTTGGGGTAGGAAGAGACGCCCTGCGATCAAGACCAAGCCAAGGCGTATCACGATTAAGAAAGTAGAACCCGAGAAGGCTTCCGAAGTCATCCTACCCTGGACTAGAAAGTGGCCGGAGGAACTACAACCTCTCGACCAAACCACTGAAGATAACTCCCCTACCCTAGATTAAAGGAGAATTTCTGACCGACTATCATTTGGGTAGACTTCTGAAGGAAGAGTGATCTAGACCCTCACGTTCCATTGTCTTTTATGGCTTTCTTGTTTGAAAAACCTTTCTTTACCGTTCTTCTATTAGACATCTTGACTGTAATAAGAGTACATCCCACTTTGCTCCTTTGATGTGTTGACCAATGGAACGTGACATTGCTGTTCCCTTTAGTCACTGAGTAAACCTGACTAAATTGCATAATTCACTTCCCTGAAATGCAAATTAGGCTTTGAGTCAGGCTTTCAAGACCTGAAAAAGGGTCCTAATCTCCATTTCTTCAAATTGAACTATGCAATCAAGTTAGCTCATGCATGCTTCATGACATCTGCATATTCATACATTTAAAGTAATTTCTGGCGATTGACCTTTTAAAATCATTTGCATATTTTAGACTTGATGGGAAAGAATGATATTCAAGTGTTCAAGATCCCCCGAGCTGAACTCCAATCATGGTGGGATGGCATGGGCGAAGCTAGCCAGAAGTATGCGGAATCACGACTAGGATACCTGTTGGACCTACTGAAGATTGAGTGCCCACCTGCCTTTATTCAAGCCATGGCGCTCTACTGGGATCCTACCACCGCTACATTTTGCATGGAAGGATTAGAGATCACTCCCACTATCGAGGAATACAGCGCTGTCATCGGAGTTGAATTCACCCCTACGCTCGTCCGACCCCCTATAGGACTTGAACCCCTAAGTCAAGTAGCTGAATTCCTTGACACAAACCTAAATGAAGTCAAAGTAGATGCGAAAAGCAACTCTGGAAGAGTTTCCCTATCCTTCCTTATAGACCGATTTTCCCGCCTTCCTGCTTCTAAAGGAACCAAATCTGGTAGAGCCTTTATCTTGGCATTCTTTAGCTTTGTGCTATTCCCAATCTCAACTGTCACCTTCGACCCTATCATGGCTATAGTAGCTAGGCAAGTCTGTTGTGGGTGGGATTACTCAAACATCCTCCTTGCCGAAACCTTCCTCTCCCTAAATCGTTTCAAGAAAAGCAAAAAGGGAATCTTTAGAGCTTCTAGTGATCTGCTGTATCTGTGGTTCACATCCCATATCAGACAATTCCACATCCGCATGGGTTTCACTGAAATCAGCCCCAATGCACACCCTCTTAAAACGTTTGCTAGAACCCATACACGTGTTCCTAAGTTTAACTTTGTAGAATGGAAGAACTTCCTCAAAGTCCTAAAACCTGAGCAACTCCGATGGCGGCTAAGGTTGCCGACGCTGAGCAAGGTCAGATTGACCTGCGATGACGGAGGCCCGGTCCCCTTGCTAGGATTCACGGGCGCAACTGCATACTATCCAAGGAGGGTGATTCGACAGTTTGGAGCACTTCAGGAGATCCCTTCTTCACCGCGACCTTGTGTCTTTTCCTTTGACTTACCAAGCCAGACCCTCACGGAGGAGGAGAAGAAACAACTTGAAGCCAAGGTGGCATCCATCATACTCTCCTTGAAGAATTCCCAGGCCGAAGAAATAAGTTGGCCAGAAGACATGACTCGAGAAGAGAACACTCATAGAGCCACCACATAATACATTCAACATTTCAAAGCGATCCGACGAAGCCTTGTCGAGCCCTACATACCTGAATACATCGTGCCATACGTACCTGGAATAGAGCCCTACATACCCGAAGACATAGGGCCACTGTCGTGTTCAGAAGACGAGGAGCCCCAAGCTGAAGAGGGGAATCTATACTGGGATGATGAGGATACCTTAGGCTTCAAACGTCCTAGACTTGAATAGACTATTCTGTCAAGTGTAAAATAAGCAAGCATTGTGATGTCTTCTCATACATTCTCATTTCTGTGGAATACTATCTTAAACGCATGAGCGTGAATGTGAACATGTTTTTACAAATGCATAAAAACTATCGTCAGAAATTACGCTTCTTTCAATTCCATGAATTCTTGTCGAGAAATGATTAAAAGAACTACTTACATGAGGCTAAGGCTCACAAGGTAGCCCTTTTTCTCATCTACTGGCAAGAAGCATGCAACTGAAAGAATTAACTACTTCTTTTTGCTAAAATGAAAGAAGTACTCACTCGAAATCTTTTTACAGGTACACTCTCATCACGGAATTGCCAACGCATCGTTTCCGTACCCGCCTAAAGACGAGAATGGAACAGCAGGAATTGACTCCGCGCGTAGGCATGTTGGAATCTCAGATGACTGCCCTGGCGACTATGATGGCTGACATTAAGGCCATGCTGGAGATCAACCAAGCTAGACAGACAACCGCCCACAATCAGAACAACTCAGGCCCTTCCATGGTACCTGATGTAACAGATAAAGAAGCAACCAGGGATACCCAACATACAGAGGAAAACGTTCATGAACCAAATAGTCGGGCACAACAAAAAGCCTCGCCTGTTGTCATCAACCTTGAAAAGGAGGAGAAGGGAAAACAAACTGTGAAGACAGAGGCAGAGGCTAAGAGATTGGCCAAGATCGAAGAATGCCTGAGCAGTCAAGGCTATGAGCTGGCCCGCTTCGACAAAATATCTCCTTTTGCTAAAATAGAGACTCCTCCTGACTATAGGGAGCCAGAGTTCGTGAGAAAATACAACGGGACAGGCTGTCCCCGTGCCCACCTCAAGTACTACCTGCGCAAGATGGCGCACTACTCGGATTACATTCCGTTGTTAATGAACACATTCCAAGAGAGTTTGGCTGGCGCCGCTCTGGCTTGGTTTATTGAGCTAGACTTAGAGGATTATGACGGATGGGAGGACCTTGCAGAAGACTTCCTCAGGCAGTACAAATTTAACACGGCTACAGCCCCAACAAGAGAAGACCTCCTACGAACTTCAAAAGCGAGGGGCGAATCAATCAGGACATATGCTCAGAGGTGGCGAGCCTTGGCTACCCAAGTAAAGCCTTCAATCCCAGAAGAGGAGCTGATCGACTTATTCCTAAAAGCACTCCCCTACGAATACTTTGACAGACTGAACACTTCTGGATGTCAGACATTCGCACACCTGATTAAGGTTGCTGAGAGGCTGGAATGGGTCTTGAAAGAAAGAAGGCCTCAGGAAGTTCCTACTAGGAAGCAGTATCCTCTGAGAAAGGAAAGAGAGGCCGGACTGGACATAGCATTTATACCAGATCCCCACAAGTTAAAGCCATTTGGCAATTCTAATCAGGCCAAAGGCGGATCATCCTGGTCAGCGCCAAAGGTACAAGAGCCTAGAAGAAAGCAACCCCAGAGACAATTCTCTCAGCTCCCGAGACCTTTATCCAAGCTACTCCCGATGCTGCTGGAGCAACACTTGGTGGCAAAAGAACCACCTAGGGCAAACCCCGCAAGATATCCTGGCTTTGATGAGAGCCAGACCTGTGCCTACCATATGGGCGAAAGAGGGCATAATGTGGATACCTGCTATGTCCTGAAGCTGAAAGTGCAAGCCCTAATTGATAGTCAGATTTTGAAATTTGACAATGCAGCCCCAAATGTGCAAGAAAATCCGTTGCCAGATCACCAAACAGTAGGGGCAATATTCACTGAAGAAGAAGAAGAAGACTACCTTAAACTGAAGATAGATGTGCCTAAGCTGGACACCCTGCTAACAATCGCTTCATCATACCCAAAAGAAGGGGAGATATCAACCGACCAAAAGAAGTTGTGTATCGGCAAGATGAAGAGCTTGGGGATAGTGTCCGATATTACTGATGAAGAATTTGAAGGGATTGAAGCATCTCTATCTTTGAAAGGAAACCACTGCTTGATCACAGCTGAGCATAGTAGCACCTGTGGTACCTCACGTGAGAAATTGGCAAACGATCTGGGGCCGGCCACTCAATCGGAAGAAGAATTTGAAGAAGACGAAATAGAAGCCAGGAGGAGAAGTCTAGCAGACCTCAAGTTTATGGTTGACGCACTTGAGAAGAGCGAAATTATAGACAACCTGGGTGAAGATTCTGGAGGATACAATTTCAAGGTGAAATATTCGGCCCCTCTCAGCTTTTATCAGAAGATTGAAGACATCATACCGGACGGATGGGGAGGTATGGATGATCTCTCTCAACCAGAAACCTCAAACGGTATGGAAAAACTCGACAACACCATATTGATGATCGAAGTAGCCACGGCCGTGGTGATCAGATTGGATGAGCTGGATAGCCTGGGCAAGGTAGAAGATTGCCCAGTGAGGCCTGTCGTAATTCAATTGCCTCAGGAGGAAGAAAGCGACACGTCAGGACCAGAGATACCTCATCAGACAACTGTAACGATAAAAGTCCCCCCATTAGAAGAGTATGATCCCAAAGCTGTTCATTGGGACTATGGGACCACACAAGTAGATGCAATAATGAGGTCTGGAAGATTTTATGCCCCCAGAGAGGGTGAATCCGAAAAAAAAGATATCTCAAAGGAAGATGCTGAAAAGCTCGTATCGATCATCAAAACCAGTGAGTTTGAAGTGATAGAGCAGCTGAGGAAGATGCCCGCTCAGATATCCCTGCTAGACCTATTCATCAATTCAGAGAAGCACAAGGACGCACTGCTGAAGGTACTCAATGAAGTACATGTCCCTGAAACAATTAATGAGGTCCAACTAGGGGACTTTGTAGGGGCAATTCTCTTAAAAGACCAAGTGAGCTTCTCTGACGAGGACTTCCCCATGGAAGGAAGAGGGCACAACAAAGCTTTATACATCTCTGCCCAATGTAACGGCAAAAGAGTGGCACACGTATTGATCGATAACGGATCAGCCTTTAACATCTGTCCTTTGGCTACCATAAGGAGGCTGGGAATCAATGAAGAGATGGTCAAGGCATCCAAGACAGCTGTAAGAGCATTCGACGGCATGAGGAAGACTGTAGAGGGAGAGATCGAGCTTGACGTATTCATCGGCCCGACAAAGTTCTCTATAAACTTTCAAGTAATGGATCTACCCAGTGCATTTGGATTCCTGCTAGGAAGACCTTGGATCCATACAGCAGGAGCTGTCCCTTCGAGCCTGCACCAAAAAGTACGTTTCGTTGTAGATGGGAAGGTGATTACCGTACATGGGGAAGTCGACCTCCAGGCATACCAGAACAGTGCCATTCCCTATATTGAGCCTGAAGAGAAAACTGAAGCGAGCTATCACTCCCTAGAGTTGGTAGCAACAGTTCATACCCCAGTAGGGTCGAAGTTGAGAACTCCTTACATCTCAGAAGCCAGTCTTCTACCAGCTAAGATGCTGCTGGCATACGGGTTCAATCCTGAAAAAGGCCTAGGCAAACATAATCAGGGTATAAATGCCCCGCTACAGTTGAAGGCTAATCTACATAAAATGGGCTTGGGGTACCAGAAGTATCCCATGAATGATTCTGTCCCGAAAGCAACAGGCCGAGGCCGAAGCAAAAGCCTGGGACGCCGTGGAGGCGAAAACAGCCCGAATAGCTCATTCATCGGTTCTCCAACCTGGAAGGGAAGGTCTGGAATGTTCAAGAATCCCTTAAATACCTACTTCGACCAGAACTCCAAATGGCTATCTGAAGAGGGTATCACTTCGCTGATGGAACCAGATCTGACAAATCCTTTTCTCAAAGATGACTCTGTGAATGTCATCATGGAGTGGTTGGACAGTGAAGCCACTTCTTCTGAGTAAATAAACTCTTCCTTCATCTTTAAATACTGCTTTTAGAACTTTCTGCATTTCACTGTATCTTCTTTCCTTATTGAATGCATAAGAAAACGCCTTTGGATCTCCGGCCGTTGGTCCAAATAGCACATCTTGTAACGCGGCCCATTTCGCATTCAATAAAACCACGCATGTTTTGTTAAGGACATATGGAACCACGAATCAGCCCGATGATGATAATGGTCTTCCATATAGAAGCTTGAGGCCTGATTTTCCATATGATTCCTAATCTTCAAAAGATTTTCAAGGGGCCGGGATATCCAATGACATGAGGATTAGTCCCATCTGTACCTACATCTATTTCGAAAAACTTTTTCAAAAAAGACTTTACATAATCATGCATGTCATTTTTACTGAGCACAAACTAACCATACTCATGATATTTCAGGCATATCATCTCAAACATGCATACCAGGTTGTTACAAAATTCGGATCCCTCCATTAACCACTCCTATAACATTGAGGAAGATGAAGACGAGGATTACGCGTCTATCCGTAGGGATTGGAACACCTTTGAAGAGTCAAAGCCTCCTACCTCAGAAGAACCAATTGTCATTAATTTGGGAGATACCGTGAACGTCAAAGAGGTCAAGATCGGCGGACACCTATCCCGTGATGAAAGGCTCGAGTTCACCAAGCTACTAAAAGAATATCAAGACATCTTCGCATGGTCTTACGCGGATATGCCAGGCCTTGATCCTAAGATTGTGGAACATGCATTGCCCACGGATCCTGGTATCAAACCTGTCAAACAAGGCAGTAGGCGGATGAAAGCCGAGTTAGAAGACAAGATTAAGGAAGAAGTCATGAAACTCCTTAGGGTAGGCTTCATTGAAACTATCTCATATTCAGACTGGGTTGCAAATATAGTCCCCGTCATGAAGAAAGACGGAAAAGTTCGGATCTGCGTAGATTACCGAGATCTGAATAGAGCAAGCCCAAAAGATGATTTTCCACTCCCCCACATTGATGTATTGGTGGATAGTACAGCGGGTTATGAATTATTCTCATTCATGGATGGATTCTCGGGATACAACCAAATCTCCATGAAACAAGAAGACAAACCCAAGACTGCATTTACCACACCATGGGGGAATTTTTGCTACAGAGTCATGCCCTTTGGATTGAAAAACGCCGGGGCTACCTACCAGAAGGCTATGGTCACGTTATTCCATGATATGATCCACAAAGAGATTGAAGTATATGTTGATGACATGATCGCTAAATCCAAGAAAGGACAAGATCACATACAGGTATTAAGAAAATTATTTGAGCGCCTGCGCAAATACAAGTTAAAGCTGAACCCTAACAAATGCGTGTTTGGGGCAAGATCCGGGAAACTCCTTGGGTTCATAGTCAGCAACAGGGGCATTGAGATTGATCCCTCAAAAATCCAGGCCATCCACGATTTATCAACTCCATCCACAGTAAAAGAAGTGAGAAGCCTTCTAGGGAGATTGAACTATATTGCCAGGTTCATCAATCAGCTGTCTGATGTGGCTAAGCCAATCTTCAAATTGCTTAAGAAAGGCGCGAAAATAACGTGGGACGCCGAGTGCAGCAAGGCATTCCAAATGATAAAAAACTATTTGATCACACCACCAGTGCTTGTGCCACCAATTCCCGGTCACCCATTGACCTTATACCTGACCATACGACAAGAGTCCTTGGGAGCCTTACTTGCCCAGACGAGCCCGATAGATGGAAAAGAGAGGGCCATTTATTACCTGAGTAAGAAATTCACGCCATCTGAAGCAAAATATATACCAGTTGAAAGGGCCTGCGTAGCAGCAGTATGGGTACTACGAAGACTAAGGCAGTATACCCTACATCATCACATTCAGCTCATAACAAAGAACGACCCCGTCAAATACCTCCTGGAGAAACCCGCTTTAATTGGGAAACTGGCAAAATGGCAAGTAATGTTATCTGAATTTGACATTAAATGTTCTCCGCAGAAGTCGGTGAAAGGAAGAGCTATAGCAGACATGCTGGCAGAAAACCCATCGAGCACTGAATCCCCTGAAGTAACGAACACAGAAGGCCGAATTCTGAACTTAGCAGAGGATAAGTGGATCATGTATTTCGATGGTGCTGTTAACCTATCAGGGGCAGGCATTGGGGCAGTACTGATATCCCCAGATGGTCAACATTACCCTGTCGCGGCAAAGATAACTTTTCCTTGTACCAACAATATTTCAGAATATGAGGCATGCATTCTGGGCCTACGACTGGCCCTTTCCATGAAGATACCTAGATTGCAGGTCTTTGGAGACTCTATGCTCATTATTCTACAGACACAAGGGGAGTGGAAGACGAAAGATGCAAAACTCATCCCCTACCATGAATACCTTGAAGAATTGATACTCAAGTTCGGAGAAGTGTCATTCGAGTACCTATCAAGGTCTCACAACCAATTCGCAGATGCATTAGCCACCCTAGCCTCGATGTTACAAACGACTAAAGGGTTGGATATAGAACCTCTGAGGATCGGCATTGTTGAAAAGCCAGCTTATTGCATGCTAATCGAAGAGGAATGTGATGGAGAGCCATGGTACTATGACATCAAGAATTACCTCTTGAAAAGGGAATTCCCTGAAGGATGCCAGTCAGGAGACCGACAATACATAACCAAGATGGCCAGCAAGTTCTTCCTCAATGGACAAATTCTATACAAGAGATCGTTCAATTCCACTCTACTGAGATGCGTAGATGCCAAAGAAGCAAATATTCTCATGAAAGAGATTCATGAAGGTGCGTGTGGGCCTTACATGAACGGCCACCTCCTTTCCCGGAAGATCATGCGGCTAGGTTATTATTGGATGACCATCGAATCAGACTGCTGTCAGCACGTCCGGTCATGCCACCAATGCCAAATATACGGGGATAAGATTAACGCACCCCTGAACGAACTCAACAAATGTCTGAAGTTTGGCCTTTCTCTATGTGGGGGATAGACATGATAGGGCCTATTAATCCTGTGGCTTCGAATGGTCATCGCTTCATCTTGGTAGCGATTGATTACTTCACCAAATGGGTAGAAGCCAGCTCTTACAAGAATGTCACTGCAAGAAATGTGGCAAGATTTGTCAAAAGAGATATCATATCCCGGTATGGTACTCCTCAAGCGATCATCACAGATAATGGGTCCAACCTAAACAACAAGATTGTCGATGGTCTGCTGGATCACTTTAGCATTCGACATCTGAATTCATCTCCTTACCGCCCACAGATGAATGGGGCAGTGGAAGCAGCCAATAAAAACATCAAGAGGATCTTGGCTAAAACAGCAGAAAACTACAAGGATTGGCACGAAAGGCTGCCCTTCGCCTTGATGGCTTACCGAACGTCGATCAGGACTTCTACAGGGGCAACTCCCTATAGTTTGGTATATGGGACAGAAGCAGTTCTACCAGTAGAAGTTAAGATTCCCTCTTTGAGAATCTTATCCGAAGATAAACTCTCTGAGTCAGAGTATTTCAAACACAGATATGAACAGCTGAACTTAATAGATGAGAAACGTCTTAAAGCCATTTGCCATGGACAAACTTACCAGAAGAGGGTAGCCAGGGCGTTCAATCGAAAGGTCAAGACCAGAAATTTCGAAGTAAATGACTTGGTAATTAGGAAAGTTTTGCCAAGTACTACCCATCCAGGGGGAAAATTCACTCCAAATTACGAAGGCCCCTACATTGTTAAGAAGATCCTCACGGGAGGAGCATTAATTCTTGTAAACTCCGAGGGAGAAGAATTGGGGCACCCTGTGAATTCAGATGCTGTGAAGAAATATTACCCTTGAAATAAAATCAGATTCCGGTCATATGCCCTGCCTCGAATTGAGCCTACTCTTCATGATAGTCTTTGCATAAGCATGTCATGCATCTATGCATACATTAGCATGTGTTCAATATTGCAGGATCCAAGGAAGCAGGGTCGCGATAAGTTGGAACGCATGATCAAGGAGACCTAACGTCATGGTGGTCAGGTGCACGTCTTCTTCTCCAAAGACTGAGAATTTTAAGAAATTTTAGAACAACTTAACCATCTTGTGTTGTTAAGAAAAATGCAGATTTTCGCGAATCTATCCACTTCCATTGGAATGCATGATCAAGGGTAAGGTGTATCGTTCTAATTTTCTGAAATTCGAGAGCATACACTGACATATTCCTTTTATGTTTTTCAGGAATCCCTAGCCGCGCTGGGCAGGTAAGTATTCCTTCCCTAATCTTTTAGGTTTACAAGACTGTCGGAATCCTTATTGATAGAATTTGAAGGCTTCTTGGAATCTAGCATGTATTCAAATCTCATGTCTAGAAAGACGCAAAATTCTCATAGTCATATCATTGGCATGCATGTTTAAACTTGGAGGTTATCTGAACATGATTGAAATATGCATTGTGCATCATAAATCCCCTTGGAGGGTAAGTTTTGGAGAAAGCAAAATGAACTCTTCCAAACAAAAATTGTTTAAATCATTCAAAAGGATGTTTCCTCAGACAAGAGGCAAGCCTGGTCCAAACACGTCCCATACACACTTAAGAGATAAGTGGAATGGTAAGGATAGCGAGACCTTAACCTACGGACGTAAGGGTTATTCGCAATGATTACATGGATTGAGACGACGGAGGCATTCGTTTCTCTATCATAAACACTACAGGTGACCATTGATAACCATTTGAACGACGATTTCATTCTATACCCCTGTCAAGAACCACCCCACAGTGGGGCAAACTGGAGGTACGTCCAGAGGTATCAGGAGGTAAATGGTTAGAAGTTCTCTTGCTCAGACTTGCATCAATCTTCGTGTGTTGCTTGTCATTTTAACTTCTATGGTAATTCAGGTGCTTTAGGATGACGAAAAGCATTCGTTTCTCTATCCTATACACTTTTACCCTTCGCACTGCCCAATTGAGCCTATACGTTTGTTGACACCTAAATTTTGATCAACCTTTTTTGCTTTATTTATTTATTTATTTATTATTATTTTTAAAAAAATCATAAAAAATCTATAAAAAGTTGAAAAATTGAAAAATCAATTTTGGTGACCTTGGCCAAGCTAAATGAACCATTTTGAAAAAAAAATATTTTTCATAATTTTCATTTTTTTTAATATTTTCGAAAAAATACAAAAAAAAGAAAAATAAAAGAAGAAAATCAAGAAAAATAATATTTGAGGTCACAAAAAAATATATAAATAGTTGGTATTTTTATTTTTATTTTATCCATTTTCTGACCTCATAAATAGTAAAATTCAGGTTTGATTTTAGGTGTTCTTTGATCATCATAAAATTGAATTTGGCAAAAATATTAGTAATGATTAAAAGGAAAAGGAGTGAAAACATCATCATTCAAAAGAAAAGTAAAAGAGAAAAGAAAAGTTTGAGTAATGATGGGGAATAATAAAATAATAATAAAATAATAAAAAGCAAAAAAATAATAAAAATAAAAAATAAAAAATAAAAAATCTCTCTCTCCCTCTCTTTTTCCTCTTCTTCACACGCTCCCCCCTTCTCTCTTTTGCTCTTTCCTCTCTCTCTCTTTTTGGAATGCACTCAAGTGCACTTGAGTGCACTCAATTGAGAGAGAGGGAGGATCGGCCCTCTTGATCCGCGGCTCCCCCTCCTTCGTCTCCCTCTCCTATTCCTTCCTTCCTTCTCCTTTTTCTTCTTGGTTTTTCTTTTTTCTTCTTCGTGAACCTCCCCACCTCACCGACACCACACATCCGGCCGCCTTTGTCAAGCCAGCTACCACCTCACCACCACCTTGCTCCGCCACCCTCCGACGCCGTGCCGAGATCCCGTCCGTCTTGCTGTTTATCGCGACCTCGTGGAGCTCCTAGATACCGCAATCCCCCTCCATCTTCCTCCTCTGTTTCGCCCCCCCGCCACGTCGTCGCTCTTCGTCGTCGCCGCTTGGCCACGAATCCATCGTGTTCGGGGCGATCCCGGCCGTGGGCTGATCCCGTGGGTCGAGCGGCCGTGATCTTGGGCCACGGCCGAGCCCATAGCCGAGGCCGTGGGCCATGGCCGAGGCCGTGGGCCAAGGCCAAGGCCGAGCCCATGGCCGAGGCCGTGGGCCAAGGCCGCCGGCCAAGGCCATGGCCGAGCCCATGGCCGAGGCCGTGGGCCAAAGCCGTGGGCCGAGGCCGTGATCTTGGGCCGTGGCTGAGCCCATAGCCGGTCCATGGCTGAGCGAATCGGCCCGTTTCCGAGCCTGGATTTACTTTTTTTTAAATTATTATTATTTATTGCCGGTCTTAAAACTTGTAAAATTGATTGTTGACATTTTGATGTGGTGATCGACAGGTGATGTGCATGGAGATGGTCGCAGGCTGAGGCTGGGCGATTGAAGGCCGATGTCCAATCCGGTATGTTTTACGTACCCGATCCGTATATCAGGGTTATTTTTCTAAAATGTCGCCATTATAGATTTGGTTTGCATGTATTTATCTCAGTTCAGTAGTTAGCTTATTTATCTGGTTGAGTGTTGTCTATTGCCAATGATATGCTTTTTATTAAAATATTTTTCAAAAATATTAAAAAAATAATAAAAAAAATCGATCAGAAAATGCTAAACAAATAAAAAAACTAAAGAAAAATTCAAAAAAATTGAGAAAAATTGCAGAAAATTCCAAAAAAATTCTAAAAATTTTCCAAGGCTGAAAACATAAAAAAAAATTGATTTGTTTTCATTTTTGGGATTTTCTCCCATTTAATCCAAAATGGCGATTTCACCCCTCAAAGGGTAAATCGTCTTTGATATTCTGATGAATTGTGGAAATTGCTTAGAATTTGGTGATGGGCCAGATGGGTGGCTAAACCTTATGTTTAAGATTTCCACATTTCATTTCCATTTTTAGAAAATGACGATTTTACCCTTCGAATGGTAAATCGGTTTCTAAAATTCCCGAAAATCACGAAAATTGCCAAAAAATAGGAAATGGGTCAATTGAGTGACCAAACCTGTTTTTGACACCGGATTCATTCCGAAATGATGATTTTTTTCCTTTTTGGGCAAATTGTCCCATTTGTCTCAAAATTACGATTTTGCCCCTGATGGGCAAAATCATGTCTAAATCATTCCTAAGCCTGATTGATGCTTCTCTAGGCCAATATGGCCTTATTAGGAATGCCACGTGATTTATTTGTACATTTGAATTCATTGATTTGTGCACTTTATCATTGATTGTGATTGCTAGGATAGTCATTCCTATCTGCATGAACTCCTAGATTTAGGACTCGTACCCCACTCATCTGCATGAAATCTTAGGTCAGAAAATTCAGTCAACTTAGGTACCGAAAGGGCGTCAACTCGGACAGTTGACGTAACTAAGTCCCCGAACCCATTTTTCTGGTTATCGCAGAATTGAATAGAAACTCCCGACTATTCAATAGGGTGGTCCAATCATACCCTCCAAAAAATGATTGGTGGCGACTCCATGGCATGCACACTTAGCACATGTCACCAGACCACACTGAAGGTCGACTACGCATACCTCCGTTGCGATTTGGGTAACGGGCCTTGGGAGAAGCCCGCGTCCGACCAGACTAGACGGCCCATTAGCCCTCGAGAGCCTTTCATGCAACCTCGAGAGGGTCGCGACAGACTGGCGACTCCGCTGGGGACTTTAGAGAACTTGAGCCGATTAAAAAGTTGATTGATTTTTCTAACATGTTTTATGCAGATGCTCTTCAAGGTGAGGTACGTACTTTAACCCTTGAGGTGTTAAATGTTTTTGCAGATTGGAGAAATAAGGGGTGTAGTCCGTGATTAACATTGTCTTATGCAGGTTGGGCGTAGGAATGTATGTTGTGTGGATGATTTGAAGTGCTGATTGATAAACTGTTGTGCATGACTTGCATTGTGATGATCACGACACGTGGACACACACAACCGCGCCTAAAACCCCGGGCGCCGTCTTTAGGAACACAATAGAAGGAATTGAAAATGGAATCTCCGTGAGGAAAAACACGGGGTAATCCACTTTTCAATTCCGCTCACTTCGAACTATGGATCGAGTCCCAATGCAACGATAGCTGTGCAATGGAATCGGCTCTTTCTAGAACTCGAGGTGGGAACCTTGACCTTAGGTGCCAAACCCTCTGATTTTTAGAAGTTTACCATCACTTGTTTCATGCGCATGTCTTTGGGCGGTTGGTACACCTAAAACCGCACATAAGTCGACAAGTTGGGTTGGTAAGATTCTCTATCCCCCCAAATCTATCACTGTTCATGTAAATATAGGCATTTCATCCATTGCATTCTGGTGATTAGATTAAATGCCGTTTCGAGAATAGGTATGTGCGTTTGTCCCCAACGCCCTTGACAGAAGACGAGGAGGGTGATATCCCACGACGAACACCGAGTGTGCGATAAGGAGCATACTATGGACATTATTGAGGTATCATCCAATGAAGATGACGAGTTGGGGCAAGTGATCCTGAAGACACAGATCGAAACTGGGGCATCCCTAAACGTTAGGATCACATTCCTTTGTTTCATTTTCCATTACTAGTCCTCTTGTATAGGGTTTATTTTTACCGGGGTTTTCTCTATCTCACCCCTTAGAGTGATTGTATTAGGGATCTATTGGTGTATACATTCAGATGGAACTTGGTTGTATTTCTTTTGACGGGTCATGGGAATGTGATAGTGGCATTTTCTCTAATCATCCGAATACTCCCAAGTCAAGTTTATAATTCCTTTAGAGGAAATTAAAATTGGAAATCTTACACGACCTTTTTGGTCGTATAGGGTAATCCAACCCCAATTTCGCTAGAAGGAATTATACACTTGAATTGGTTCATGCATGATTGTGCGCCGCTGGTAATCCACGATAATTGACCGAGAATATCGGCGTTGTTTTGAATTTAATGACGAGATAGATGTCCAAATTACTCTCGTTCTTAACAAAACGGCCTTGATTTGGATGCCGTATCTTCAATTAAATTTAAAACATGTTATTATGCCTCGCACTTTTGAGTAATTCGTTCCTCTCGAAATTGATCAAAAGCGATTATTGTGAATTATTCCTTTCAATAGTATGCTTTCTTTCGAGGAATATTGATAAAAACTTTTCGCGCAAGATTAAAACCCTTGTAAAAGTTCTTGTCCTTATTAATCATGGGTAAGCATAAGATTGAAAGGGGTTTTCGCTTTCTTTTTCAAATTATTCGTTCTGATTCTGTCTTTTCATTTGCAGGTAAAAAATAGGTAATAGAGAGAAATCTTTTCCTGGATAAGTCTGAGGCTACTCTTCCATCTGATCATGAGCGAGTTATAAAATCAGGACGTATTTGCTCGGCTTATTGCTATTATGGTTCGGCTCACTCAAGTTGAAGATGTTTGGATGCTCGAAGAAATGAACCATACAGAAGTTAAAACACACATACGAGAACTTTCATTTATTTTGCTCAGCGGAGGGTTTTCAGAAGCAGGTCATACAAGTCGGGGTGGAAAAGTAAAGCCAAAGTGAGCCCTAATTAACGACACAAAGGATCCCAACTGACCCTCCATGTTATTAATGCTCTGCTCATACTCCCAGCTTCGCATGTTGTGGTCGGCAAGCCTGAGGAGAAGACTTCTGCATTCTCCCTTAACTTCGGCGACCTTGGCCTCGTGTTCTTCGGTGACTACTTCCAGGTCCCGAACCAGTCCATTCCCGCGAGCTATGTCATCGGTTATCTTGTCGAGCCGTTCTTCCTGCCAGTCGCTCTGAAGCCTCAACAGGACGTTGCGGCGGTCATGCTCGCCGGTGGTCAGGGATATGGCCAATTGATCCACCAGATTTCTCCTCTCGCGAAGCAACGTCGCGACCCGCTCATTAGCAAACTCGACGGCCTTTTTGTAACTATCAACCAGATAGTTGGTCAGCACCAAATGATCAGATCGATCCTCATAACGAGCCTGCAAGACGCGAGCCACGAGAACCTCCCGATTAGCAACACGATAGGCCTCTAAGGAGTGTGCAAAGAGAGTCGGGAAAGTTCTATATTCCCTCCCCAGTGTAGTACCTTCGAGAGAAGTGGTATCAAGGTCCTCGAGCAGGACACAGATTGCATCCTCGGTTGCAGAATGATCGGTTATGTGCGCGTAACCGCGACCCAGTAGGTTGTAAAGCTTTTCCCACTGGGCCAAGACATCAGTTGAAAAAGTGCGTACGGGAGATGAGGCCATTTGCGTTGGGTTGGCTTGAGAATAAGACGAGTTTAACAGAGAGATTAGAAGGAAGAAGCTGATTATGCGAGAACGTTAACCTTCCATACATTAATTCCTCATTTTATAGCAACTCGAGGATGATGAAGGGTCTCAGTAATAATGCTGGTGGAGCACAGTTAGGGGGGTAAAGCAGGAGGTCCCCTCACGAGAACCATTGGATTCGTTTCGGTCCGCGATTTCCGGCTCATCAATTAAAAGATGTAAAAGATTTGTCGGGATCATCATTATTGGAGTTAGGTGGGAGGTAAGCGCAACTATCGAAGAGAGCCCTAACAGGATTTGGCAGTCCCATCACGTTGAAAAGCTAAGCGAGAAATTCAAAGTCTTCAGGGGGAACGTTTGCCTAATGATGCTTGAAGAGCGTCTCCTAAACATACGAAGTCACTCGAAGAAAACTTTATAGGGAGTGAGCATACATGAGAGAGTGGAGAACTCTGAGTGGGCAAGAACCAATCAAACATTTCTCAATCCAACATATTTAAGAGGTTATTGTCAGCTGCTAGAGGCGACTGACTCAAAAATCTCAGAAATTGAACTACAGAGGGATCTCGAAGATTCCAAGATCAAGTCTAACGCCAAAACCATGGAGCCCAACACTTCTGGCAACGGAAATCAAGATCACGGCGACGACGACAACGACATCCACGATGTTCAACTCGGGAAAAGAAGACGTCCTCACCAATACTCTCAGGAGGAAACCCAAATGCTGGAAACCCTTTTCAGTAAAAGCCATTACATGAAAAAGAAGTGGAGAATTGAATTGAGCCGGGAGTTGGGGATTAATCAGTCGAGGATCCAGTTTTGGTTTCAAAATAGGAGATCCAAATCGAAGGCTCAACGCAAACGTCAGGTGGTCGAGATTTTAAAGGAAGAAAACCAAAAGCTGCGAACAGAAAACATGAGGTATGAAAAAGCTCTCAATATTACCGTTTGCCCTCATTGCGATAACCTCGTCGCCCTCGGTAAGATATTCCCCGATAAGCCTCACGCGATGATTGAAGACGTTCATTTACCACCTTACTCCCTCGGGGCATCTCCTGCTCAACCAGATTTTGCCGGAGTCACGCATGAGCAGGATGATCCTACGAAGATGATACAAATGCCTCCTGGGGGATGGGATTTGCATCGCTTTGATTGGAGTTATAGTTTCAAGGAGCTGGATGTTACCGCCGACCAGCTCAAAGCATATCAGCCTCATGCACAACAATTTTCGATAGGGTCGGGTCCTGCTGGAGATGAGTTAATCAGTCGTCAAGCCATCGATGCAATTTTGGGCCACGATAAGAGGAGGTTCGCTTGGCCCCCTGAACTGCATTCCAGATTCCTAGACGTGGTTCACCAAATGGGGATCGACTCAGCAACTCCGACGCGCATATTTAAGGCCATGAATGTACCGGGGCTTAGTAAGGAGCTGGTCAGGAATCACCTTGCTGCCTACAGAAAGCTATTAAAACAACGTCGAGCGGAGCTAAACCGGGAGGAATCCATCTCGAGCTCAAAAGCTAGGGGCGACCGCCATTGTAATGCTCAGGCATCAAGAGATACCCGGCCAAATCTAAGCATCAATCAAGCTAGCAACCCGACCACCGGCAAACTGAAAGCTGATCAGAATGTCCTCCTAGGTCATTTCAACACTTCTCAAGAGCCGTGTCACAAGTACAGCGAGTGCGCACTCCTCCATTCGAGCAACAGTCGGCTGCTGCTCTGCCTGCCGCTGGTCAACCCACGACAGACGATTTCTTCGATGAGGGGCTCGATGCCTTGTTCAATCAGTGGGAAGCTGGCATGCTTGGACAGCCATGATCTAGCACCTGGCTCGGGGCACGATGGGTCGGTCACTACGAACACCCATAGGAAGAAGAACATGTTCACGAGTAGATCACTCATTTTATCCGTTGTAAAGTTCCTACGGGAACATTTTTCTTTAATGACTATAGTTAATTCTATATTAAAACCAACGCTATCGACGAACATCGTCATGCTCAGTTGTGATGATCCCTTGTTAGATTAAGTCTGAAACCAGAGACGGTCTTTAAAATTTTGAGTGGCCACGAACTCATTCCTCACCAAGCGCCCGGGATGCTGAAATGAAGAGTAACAGCATGCACAGGGAAAATGTCACTTTCGTTTGAACGATGAAAAGGGGTTGAGAGAAGATCATAGCGTTAATTCCCATGGAGCTAAATGAATTAAACGGAGTCATTAATTGCGGGTCCACCGCTGCTCCCTACGTTCTCGGGCCTAGCAAATCATAAAAGGCGCCGAAAGATTGTAGACCCACCACTTTGAAGACTGAACTAGGGGACGAGCGCAATACTCGATGAAACCGAATCAATGCAAGAGAGTTTGTGATCCTATCACGAGGAAAAAGAAAGGGGAATACAGACGATGAGTAATTGCAGAATCTCGGGAGGAGCGCTTGCTTGCTGGTCTTCATATGCAGCCTGAAGGATGGTTCCAGGACACGCACAATCACTTGAGAAAATTTCTAGAGTGAGCAAACACGTAAGAGCGAATTGAGAAAGCTGAGTGAACTAGATCAGCCCGAGATACCCCGATCCATCATGTTTAAAAGTTATTCCCATCTGCTAGAAACGCCCGACCTGGACATTTCTGAGCACGAACTGCTGGGAGACTTTGAAGATCCTGGAGCTGAATCCTGCCCGAAGGCCATAGAGACTGACTCCTCCAGCGATGAAATTCTAGGTTTCAGCTACGAAGAAGGAGTATACAATGATGACCGGAGCCGGAAAAGGAAGCAACTACAACGCCACACTCCAGGCCAAATCCGAGAGCTCGAAGCTTTCTTCAATGAATGCCCCACTCCAAGCAGACAATAGAAAATGGAGTTGAGCCGAAAGATAGGATTGGAGCTTTCGAATGTCAAGTTTTGGTTCGCCAACAAACGAACCCGGGTGAAACAGCAATACGCAGACCATGAGTTACTGGTCCTGAAGGAGGAGAATGAGAAGCTTCAAGCTGAAAGCGCGAGATATAAGGAAGCTCTGACCAAGGCCTGTCGCGACCCGTCCGAAAGCGGACGCGGCTAATGGATTACTGATCACGGGTCTTGGATCGGCGCGAGCCCTCCTAGGCCCATACCAAATCGCGGCGGGAATAATCTTCGACGATAAGAGTCGATCGCTTTCGACCTTCAGTGTGGTCGTGGTGGCATGTGCAAATTGTGCATGCATTTGGAGTCGCCACCGGTCTTTCTTGGAGGGTAGACCGGAAACCGTACTAACCGATTGGGAGAGATCGATCAGTTCTGCGGAACCAGAGATTTTGGGTTCGGGGACTTGGTTACGCTGGTGTCATTACCAACGCCCTTTCGGTACCTAACGCGAGTGATTTTCCTAGCTAAGAGTTCATGCAGGCGCAATTTTAGGTGAGGTAGGCTTGATTCAGGGTTTCATGCAGATTGGAAGACTATTCCTGTCAATCGCAACCAATTTAAATGAAAGCGCAATCAAGTGCATAAATAAATCACATCAATGCACATCAACTCAAAGCAACGGCTTCCTAATATAGCAATAAGGGCTTAAGGAAGATGTGATTTCGAACCAGGGGTAAAATGGGAAGATTTGGGGACGATTAGCCCGAAGGGCAAAATCGTCATTTTTGGAAGGTTTGAATGCCGAATTACCCAAAATATTCCATGGCCAGTTGATTGTGGCCATTTCCCATTTTTGAGAATTTTTTGGAATTTTTTGATTTTTCTTCAATTTTTGGAAGACGATTCGCCCAAAGGGCGAAATCGTCATTTTAAGAAGGGTCGGGGTTCAAAACACCCGGAATGAGCCTTGGCCAGTTGTTCGTGGCCATTTCCTATTTTTTTTGGGATTTTCCTGAATTTTTTAGAATTTTTTTTGGAAGACGGTTTGCCGGAAGGGCAAAACCGTCATTTCGGAAAAGATCGGGGGTCGAAAGACCCGGAACATGTCATGACCAGTTGAATGTGTCCATTTCCTATTTTCTGGAATTTTTTAGAATTTTTCTGAATTTTCCGAATTTTTTGAATTTTTTTATGATTTTCTATTTTTTTTATTGATTTTTGAATTTTTTATTATTTAAAATTATTATCTGATTTTTTATTATTTAAAATTGTTATCCGGGCCGGGTTGAACCCGGCCCATGACCCGGACCCGCGACCCAGGCCCGGCCCGCCTTCCCCAGGACCAAAACGGCGCCGTTTCACGGATTAAGAATGGACGCACAAGATCGCGACACGTGGCGAAGCCACGACCGTCCGATCTGGATTTTATTTTAACCGACGCGGCCCCCACCCGGCTGACGTGGCACGCCACGTCAGCCGTTGACCGTTGACCGCCGGCGACCTCGCCGGAGAAGACGATGAACAGTGGAATTTCCGGCGAGGTCGCCGGAAATCTCGCCGGAAAATCGCGAACCGCCCCTAAAACTTTGTATTTTTCGCCCGTTCCTTTGGCGTTCGACTCCCCATCGACTCCACATCAAGTTACAATAAAAACATGGCAAATGGGACGTCGGAAATGCCTCGAACCGGCGGCCACCGAGCCGACTCCGGCGAGGTATTTACAGAAATTTTTTTTTGATTTAAACTTGATTCTAATCGTTCAGGGCGCATACATGAAGGGTCAGGAAGCTTACCTGAGGTCGTCCAATCCTCGGCGACGGCTCGAAGTCCCCCGTCGAGCTCCCGGTCCGAACCGTGGCCGGCGAAGCTCGGGCCCGCATCCACGGCGTTTCTCGATGCAAAACAGAGATCACAATATGCTTAGAGTCGGTTATGTAGACATTTCAAGACCAAACTTACACGAAACAGGCCCGCGAATGGCGTGACCGAGAGCAAAAGAATAAGAGGTTCATCGGGCATTTAGTCGAACAGTCGGCGTGCGTTGGAAAAATGGAGATCGGGAAGAAGAACCGACCTGTTTGTAGCTCGCCGACGGCAACTGAGTCCCCAATGATGATCGGTGGACGTCGTCGCAGGTCTCGGGATCCTCCCTTGCCCACGGTTTTGCTCGAACTTTTCTTTTCTCCCTCGGCCTCCACTATAAAACCGAGTACAACCCCCCCCCTTTTTTTGTGGCCGACCGGTGCGCCATCGGTGCGCATCGCCTTCCAACTGGCGTGCAAGGACCACCGAATCTTGTCCCCCGCTCTCGGCTTCCCTTTTCTTAAAAAAATCGTCAGCCCCCACGTCCCCCTGCTTTCACGTTCTTGCTGCGGTGGGTCTGCAACTTTGTTGCAGACCCGGCCGGACCGGACCGGGTCGGGTCGGGTCTAACCCGACCGGCCCGGTTCGGCCAAATCGGCCCAATTAGGCCCCAAATGGATCTATTTTCATGAAATTGATGGCAAAATCGGATTCCTTGACATGTTTTCTATCAAATATGGGTATTTTTGTGAATCAATTGATTGAAATTTTATGAAAACCCCAAATTGTCCCTAGGATCCGAAAATGCATTTTGGCTAATCGAAGATCTAAACGATCGAATTAGTCAAAATTGAGCCCACCAATGGATTCAGCATGATGAAAACTATTGGGAAGAGGTGTTTAATTTTAATGGGTGTGCCCGTGTGAAAATTAATTTCGAAAATTGTAAAACCGGGGACTAAATTGAAAGATTTTTATGCAATTAAGCCCTTTTAATTAAAATTGATCAAATTGGAGGGCAAATTGACCCAATTGCATTTCAACACTTTAGAGTCCAATGTCATAGCTTATGAAAACCAAGAATTGAAAATTAAAAGACTCGAAAGGGATTTTTTAGGCTCGTTTCGGTTTTAGGTTTGTGAAGGAACCCCATGAATCGAGCCAAAAAATATTTCTGAATATTTTTTTTTAATTTTCTGACCACGGATGGTATTTTTCTGATTTTTTGGTTATTTTTAATAATTAAATAAATAACAAAAAATATTAAAAAATACAAAAAATATTTTTTGATCAAAATTGGTTCCCAAGGCTAGGCTAAGGCTTCCAAAGTTGATTTTGCAATTTTTGACCTTTTTTTGCTATATTTAATTAATTTTAGAAATAAAAACTAAAATAAAAGATGGTCAAAAATCAGGTGTCAACAAGGCCACCTGCCTTAATTGTGGTAATCCTGTTGTCCTCGGCGAGGTGTTCCTCGATGAACCATCCCTGTTGACGAATAACACTCAGCTGTTACCGTATTCTCCACAACATTTTCCGACACAGCCAGATACCGCCGGAGATCTGCATGAGCAAGTCAACACCATAGGATCAACACCAACATCCTATGAGAAATGGGATATGAATCATCACAGGGGGAGTTCTCTCAATGACGAACTCGCTGTCGCAGCCAGCCAATCCAAAGTCGGTGAGTCCCTCCCTGGACAACTTTTGAAACGACTAGATCCCGTAGAGAATAGCTACCGAAGTATTGACGATATTTTGGGTGATAAGAGAACAAGGTTTTACTGGACCTATGAACTTCACACCAAATTTGTTGATGCAATTCGAGAACTGGGAGTTGATTCGGCTAGCCCACTACGCATACTCGAGATTATGAATGTGCCGGGGCTCTCTAGAATTAACGTTGAGTCTCACCTCAAGTACTATAGGAGATTGCTAAGGGATGGAAGGATAGCGTTAAACCATCATAAAGCCAGTTGGAGCTCAAGTGCTGGGCAGAGTTACAACCATGATGATTGGAGAGCCAAGAGCACCCAACCGTGTTTCAGCAATGACGGGACTAGCAGTCGTGTCAGCGACTCCTCTAACCCAAATCAGAATGCTCCGCCGAGCTATCTCAATACTCCTCAAGAGTATATGCCACAGTTCCAGCACATAGAGATTCCTCAGTTTGAGCGCGAATCAGTCATTAATGCTGTCCCTGAAGCAGATCTGGCATTGGTAGAGAGTGCACATATAAACCTGCCGGTCATCGGAGGAAGTCCCAATTCGAGGGATCAAATTGCTCACGGCGAGAGCAAAGAGAGGAATCCCTCACCTGCAGTCGACGACACCCAATATGGGCACCAAGGGCTAGAAAGAACAGGCGATTTCCTTGATAAGGAGCTGGACACTTGGATCAATACTCTTCAGGAATGTATGTCTCGACCCCAACATGGCAATGATGAAGGTTCCAGCTCAAAGACTCCAGTCCCTCACAATGAAGGCGATGAAAGAAATCTGCTCCCAACAATTGTTGATACCCAACTTGAACATCAATGGCTCGAAGACCCGAGCAATTTCCTTGGCGATGAGTTCAATCTTTGGCTCGATCAATTTGGAGCCGGAGGGCCATCACAGTGGTGACGCAAGGCAGGTGACCAAACGTCTGATGCAAGGCATGGTTACTCGATGAAAAATGCTTAGACGAAAGGGGTGGAACACTCCTATTGAATATGTTGTTGATCGCACTGTAAGGTTCCCACGGGAACATCTTTCATTAATGTCTAGAACTAATTGCGCGTGAGTGTCAACATCACCCTTTGAGCATCTTCAAGCCGAGGGCCGTGGATTAATCGCTTAATCCGTGGAGCAAGTTCCCCGAACAATGACTATCACCCGCGGAGTATAATGAGATCTACCCCTACAATACGAAATACGTTTGGCCGCGAAGCCACCTATTTGGTAAAACGATGTATCGTTCCTAAACGATCTTCAATCGGATACCGAAGTAATGTCTCCTTTCTTTCCCTTCTCAGGTGATAAACGTGGATAAATCACTCAAGGAGCCATTTGTTCGAATAACAGAACAGACGTTGCCTAACTGGGGGGCAGATGAACCATTGATGTTGCAAACACTCCAAGAATGGATAGGCGGATTCGATAGATGTTGTTCATATCAATACGCAACATCAGAACGGGATGAGAACCAAGAGTAAAGTTGTATCGTTCCAATTTGTCTTGAATTTGAGAATATGAATTGATACTCGTTATTTATCCTTGACAGGGGAATCGCCTTACAGACGAACAGGTTTTTATATCCCATGTACTACTCGTTAGAGTACATGACCAAGGGTAGGATGTATCGTTTCGATTTTTGAAAAATTCGTGAACATGCAATGATATGCTTCTTTTACATTTTCAGGGGTCTGCAGCCACGACAGGTATGTAAGTATCCCTTTCCCAGTTAGCTGGAGACAAAAAAATGTTAAAATACTTTCAGCCGTCATGAAAATTATCCAATGCATCGATGTTCATGATTTAAATCGGGAGGTTGCCCAAAGCATGAATAAGACATGCACGATACATCACAAAATCCCCTCGATGGATAAATTTTGGGAAAGAAAGAAATGAATTTTTCCAAATATGATTATTTGTCAAATCATTCAAAAGGAAGTTTACTCAAAAGAGAGGCAAGCCTAGTCAAAACACGTCCTATACACATTTAAGAGAGAAGTGGAGCGGATCAGATAGCAAAATCTGGACCTACGGAAGTAGGGACCATTCGCAGCGATTACATGGGTTGGGACGACGGAGGCATTCGTTTCATATCCCCTAAACACTACAGGTGACCGTTGATAACTCCTTTGAACGGCGGTTTTCATTCTTAGCCCTGTCGAGAACCACCCCACATCGGGGCAAAATGAAGATGAGCCCAGCAGCATCAGGAGAAAATGGTTAGAAATTTTCTTGCTCGGACTAACATTAATCTTTGTGTGTTGTTTATATGGTAATCCAAGTGCCATAGGATGATGAGAAGCATTCATTTCTCTATCCCACACACCGAATCCTTTGCATAGCCAAGTCGAGCCTGCAAATTCGTTTCATGAGCCCGTTGGTGATCATTGCACATTTCAAGATGGATGCAGCATCACTTTAGAAACGGAAGAGCTCAAGACTAAGGGATTTCAAAAAAAAAGAAGAAGAAGATGAAAATGAGAAAAGAATCCACGACATCGAGAAAAAGCAAAGTGCCTGGTAAAAGCAAGGCCGATACTCGTGTAAGTTGTTTGATTGATCCACAATGAAGCCGGATGGGAAAAGAGAAAATCCCTAAAGGAGCCAAATCTGAAAGGGCTGCTCCCCAAAATGCTATCAAGCGCAGAACAAAGACATAGAGAGAGTCAGTCTCTGAATGCAACAAGAGACGCTCTTTAAAGAGCTGGTGCACGCCGCAAGATAGGTTGCGCGCCTCAAAAGCTAAAGATGCAGAAAAGAAAGGACAGGTGGCAAATCAGCAATGATCACCAATGTCAAACCCGTCACGAATTCTGGGCCAAAAACAAGCCTTTTTCGGTCCCCAATCCTACCAATGTTACAACCCTGAAACAGTCTTCTCTGACTAAGACACTTGGGCTAACATATAACTTAGCTCGAAGAGGTACGAGCAAGACTATTTCTTTCTCATTTTGCAGGGTTCTCGACTTGTAAACCCGGAGCAGATGGTGAAGACTTTCATACAATGGCCTCGACTCCAAAGCGGGTCCCCCTTGAAAACCAATATCCAAGCCCAACATTACGGTTCCGTGAAAGACCTCCCGACCGATCAAAATGTATGCGCTGCGAATGAGCCTAAAACCTAGGCACAAGTCAGTAGGGAATTGAGTGCATCCCCTAAAAATCATTACCTCAAAACAGGTGAGATGGCCTCCTTGTCGAGAAATATTCCAATTGATGTTTTGAACAAACTCTTTTTGGAATTTTCAAACTGTTGATCCAGATTTTCCGTGCAAGGGATTTGTGATCACATTTGCATGTTGCAAGAATGCTTTGGATAACCTCCAGCATCAAAACGCACATTTCATGATTACGACTTAAATCATACGGTTTTGTCAGAAGGACAACCGTCGTCTTCCCTAAGATTGCTAATGTTTTCTTGGTGAAGAAAAATTTTTCAGGCTCGAACTTCTGCAGGATCCGTTGGAAACACTAATCTCCCAGAATGTCGCCTCAACAGACTCAAGTGAAGCTTTGTCAAGATAAAATCTTTCGCCGCTTCAAAACTGAATTCCCGACAAATTTCGGGGTCTTTTAAAAGAAGGGATGAGGATAGAACCCTTTTTCAAAATCAGGCAGTCTCATCGGACGTGGAGAACCCTCGTCATGAGATCCCTTTTCAAAATTCAGGTAGTTTCATCGGACGTGGAGAACCCTCGTCATGAGACCCCTTTTCAAAGCAAAAACCAAAGGTAGATACCGTCTGAAGGGTCAAATCAAGGTAGAAACCGCCTGAAGGGTCAACTCAAGGTAGATACCGCCTGAAGGGTCAACTCAAGGTAGATACCGCCTGAAGGGTCAAACTAAGGTAGATACCGCCTGAAGGGTCAACTCAAGGTAGATACCGCCTGAAGGGTCAAACTAAGGTAGATACCGCCTGAAGGGTCAACCCAAGGTAGATACCGCCTGAATGGTCAAACTAAGGTAGATACCGCCTGAAGGGTCAACCCAAGGTAGAAACCGCATGAAGGGTCAAATCAATGGTAGAAACCGCCTGAAGGGTCAATGAATAGTAGAAAACCGCATAAAGGGTCAAAGGATTGGTAGAGACCGCCTGAAGGATCAACCCAATGGTCCGATCCACCATACGGATCAAAACCTCGATGAATCCTGAACGCGGGAAGAATCGTTTTCCCTAATAAGCCTTACATTAGGCAAGCCATTTCTAGTTTAGTCCACCACACGGATCAAAACCCTTGGCAAATTCCCAAATGTGGGACGTGTCTTCCTTAGATTCCTATCAGTTAGGAATCCCAATATGGTTTGACCTACCATACGGGTCAGAGCTTAACCTCTCTGGGATACTCTAGACGAGTTCCTAGAAATTCTCTTGAATCCATCAAACACCGCGAAAATCGCACAAACATCGAACAGGTAAGTGGCAGGTACGTCTCTCTACTATCTCACTCTCTCATGTCAAATGAATGCTTCCCCCTTCAAGAAAGAGCATACATGGACAAACATGAAGATTGGATGTCATAACTCCTTTTCCATTAGTTTCCCGAGTCGAGTCGATCAGGACTCAGGTGTCACCTTGTCTTTGAGAGAAACCTCTAACGAGATTCCTCTCAAAGAGGGGCAGCTGTTGACACCTAAATTTTGATCAACCTTTTTTGCTTTATTTATTTATTTATTTATTATTATTATTTTTTAAAAAATCATAAAAAATATATAAAAATTTGAAAAATTGAAAAATCAATTTTGGTGACCTTGGCCAAGCTAAATGAACCATTTTGACCAAAAAAATATTTTTCATAATTTTCATTTTTTTTAATATTTTCGAAAAAATACAAAAAAAAAAATAAAAGAAGAAAATCAAGAAAAATAATATTTGAGGTCACAAAAAAATATATAAATAGTTGGTATTTTTATTTTTATTTTATCCATTTTCTGACCTCATAAATAGTAAAATTCAGGTTTGATTTTAGGTGTTCTTTGATCATCATAAAATTGAATTTGGCAAAAATATTAGTAATGATTAAAAGGAAAAGGAGTGAAAACATCATCATTCAAAAGAAAAGTAAAAGAGAAAAGAAAAGTTTGAGTAATGATGGGGAATAATAAAATAATAATAAAATAATAAAAAGCAAAAAAATAATAAAAATAAAAAATAAAAAATCTCTCTCTCCCTCTCTTTTTCCTCTTCTTTTCACGCTCTCTTCTCTCCCCCTTGATCATCTGCCGCTCCCCCCTTCTCTCTTTTGCTCTTTCCTCTCTCTCTCTTTTTGGAATGCACTCAAGTGCACTTGAGTGCACTCAATTGAGAGAGAGGGAGGATCGGCCCTCTTGATCCGCGGCTCCCCCTCCTTCGCCTCCCTCTCCTCTTCCTTCCTTCCTTCTCCTTTTTCTTCTTGGTTTTTCTTTTTTCTTCTTCGTGAACCTCCCCACCTCACCGACACCACACATCCGGCCGCCTTTGTCGAGCCAGCTACCATCTCACCACCACCTTGCTCCGCCACCCTCCGACGCCGTGCCGAGATCCCGTCCGTCTTGCTGTTTATCGCGACCTCGTGGAGCTCCTAGATACCGCAATCCCCCTCCATCTTCCTCCTCTGTTTCGCCCCCCCGCCACGTCGTCGCTCTTCGTCGTCGCCGCTTGGCCACGAATCCATCGTGTTCGGGCCGATCCCGGCCGTGGGCTGATCCCGTGGGTCGAGCGGCCGTGATCTTGGGCCACGGCCGAGCCCATAGCCGAGGCCGTGGGCCGAGGCCGTGGGCCGAGGCCGTGGGCCAAGGCCGTAGGCCAAGGCCAAGGCCGAGCCCACGGCCGAGCCCATGGCCGAGGCCGTGGGCCAAGGCCATGGCCGAGGCCGTGGGCCAAAGCCGTGGGCCGAGGCCGTGATCTTGGGCCGTGGCTGAGCCCATAGCCGGTCCATGGCTGAGCGAATCGGCCCGTTTCCGAGCCTGGATTTATTTATTTTTAAATTATTATTATTTATTGCCGGTCTTAAAACTTGTAAAATTGATTGTTGACATTTTGATGTGGTGATCGACAAGTGATGTGCATGGAGATGGTCGCAGGCTGAGGCTGGGCGATTGAAGGCCGATGTCCAATCCGGTATGTTTTACGTACCCGATCCGTATATCAGGGTTATTTTTCTAAAATGTCGCCATTATAGATTTGGTTTGCATGTATTTATCTCAGTTCAGTAGTTAGCTTATTTATCTGGTTGAGTGTTGTCTATTGCCAATGATATGCTTTTTATTAAAATATTTTTCGAAAATATTAAAAAAAAAAAAAAATCGATCAGAAAATGCTAAACAAATAAAAAACTAAAGAAAAATTCAAAAAAATTGAGAAAAATTGCAGAAAATTCCAAAAAAATTCTAAAAATTTTCCAAGGCTGAAAACATAAAAAAAAATTGATTTGTTTTCATTTTTGGGATTTTCTCCCATTTAATCCAAAATGGCGATTTCACCCCTCAAAAGGTAAATCGTCTTTGATATTCTGATGAATTGTGGAAATTGCTTAGAATTTTGTGATGGGCCAGATGGGTGGCTAAACCTTATGTCTAAGATTTCCACATTTCATTTCCATTTTTAGAAAATGACGATTTTACCCTTCGAATGGTAAATCGGTTTCTAAAATTCCCGAAAATCACGAAAATTGCCAAAAAATAGGAAATGGGTCAATTGAGTGACCAAACCTGTTTTTGACACCGGATTCATTCCGAAATGATGATTTTTTTCTTTTTTGGGCAAATTGTCCCATTTGTCTCAAAATTACGATTTTGCCCCTGATGGGCAAAATCATGTCTAAATCATTCCTAAGCCTGATTGATGCTTCTCTAGGCCAATATGGCCTTATTAGGAATGCCATGTGATTTATTTGTACATTTGAATTCATTGATTTGTGCACTTTATCATTGATTGTGATTGCTAGGATAGTCATTCCTATCTGCATGAACTCCTAGATTTAGGACTCGTACCCCACTCATCTGCATGAAATCTTAGGTCAGAAAATTCAGTCAACTTAGGTACCGAAAGGGCGTCAACTCGGACAGTTGACGTAACTAAGTCCCCGAACCCATTTTTCTGGTTATCGCAGAATTGAATAGAAACTCCCGACTATTCAATAGGGTGGTCCAATCATACCCTCCAAAAAATGATTGGTGGCGACTCCATGGCATGCACACTTAGCACATGTCACCAGACCACACTGAAGGTCGACTACGCATACCTCCGTTGCGATTTGGGTAACGGGCCTTGGGAGAGGCCCGCGTCCGACCAGACTAGACGGCCCATTAGCCCTCGAGAGCCTTTCATGCAACCTCGAGAGGGTCGCGACAACGTTCATTCCACAAACCCGTTGGTGATCATTGCATATTCCAAGGTGGAAACGACGTCACTTCAAGAGCGGAAGAGTTCAAAACACAGGATTTGTGAAAAATTCCTAGATTGATGTTCGAGTGCTGAGATTCAAGCTATACATCTAGCACATTCATTTGAAAATTCTGATCCCCAAAAGAAAAGAAAAGATGGGGTCTCAAAAAGAAAGAAGAGAGAAAAATTTAATCTTGGGCATCAAGAAAAAGCAAAGTGCCTGGTAAAAGCAAGGCCAATGCCCATCCAAATACTTGTACACTTGTGAATCATGTGTTTGATCTTGTAAATGCCAAAAGGTGGCATGATACCTGTCGCGACCTAAAAATTTTAAAAAAATTCTAGGTTAATGGATTATTAGGTTAATTTTAATGACTAACCTAATACGGACTCTCCCAAGCCCTACCCAAATCGCAACTTAAATTAATTAGAAATGATTTAGAATTTGGAGTCGCCACTAATCATTTTTGGTAGGTTGATTAGAAACCTAAGTAAAACAGTGGGAGAACCATTTTACTTCTACGAACCAGAGATTGTGGATTCGGGGACTTGGTTACACTAGTTAATTAAAACTAATGCCCTTTCAGTACCTTAATTCCATGAGATGTCCTAATTTGGCAACTCAAAATGAATTTGTCTTTTAGGCTCAGAAAATGGAGTTCCTTTTTTTGTTTTTTCACTTTTTACATGCAATACATGAATGCTATGGATGATATGCAAACCATGCAAATTAAAGGTCACATTACCCTATATGCAAAAATTAACTAATTAATTAAGGCATGCGAAATGACATGGCATAGGAATGCGACATGGACATGCGATAATGACATGCGACAATGAGGCATGCGAAATGATAATGTAATGCACGTAATTTCAAAAAAAAGGTGATGCATGTGTGTAATTTTCAAAAATTATGATAAGGTAATGAGCAGATTTTTTGTCTTTTTTCTTTATTTTCGGCCATGAGAAAAAATATAACTTAAAGATATGTTTGGGAATTTTGAAAAGATATGGAATGCAACGGATGATACTCGAAAATATGATATGCAGGATAGGCGATGGATAATGCAAAAATAAGAATAAGATATGCAAGAGGCAATGCAAATTTCAATAAAATATGGCAAGGAAATAGATGGAACTCGAAAATTTGATATACAAATGACATGAGAAATGCTCTTCCCTTTTTCCAGTTTTCTGCCAAATGAGATATGCACGAAGGATTTCATTATTCAATTTTATCCCACATTATCAAATAAGATAAGGCTTCTAGGAATCCTTATCTTCCTAAAAATTCAATAGATAGGGCTTTCTAGGAAAACCATATCTTACTAAATCTTTTATGAAATTTTAATATTCATGGGATTCAATCGAGAATAAAGATATCATTCAAGGTCAAAGAAAATCCCTATCCACGAAAAGATAACAATCAATAACAAGAAATCATGGATTATCTTTTCGAAAATTATAATATCCAAAATCTAAAATCGGCTCATGAAGATAGCGTATCAGATCTAAATGGCGATAGATCAGATTAGCTAGCTTCCCGTCTTTACTGAGTTGGAAAGGCCGTACCCGAATGGTAACGGGTAAGATTGTCCAACTTAACATAGACGTTGCCTATTAGAAAAAAAGATTTTCCTAATTTAGATTAGGGTTTTCTCATTCATGAAAGATTACACATCCAAATCAGAATTTTTTATCTCGCAATTGATAACAAATCAACCAAAATAGGCAACGAAGATCAAGAATATTCTCCGATAAAGATTGTTACCTAAATTGCAAATAACTTCTCCGAATTTGAAACGAAATCAAATCAGCTTGTGGATTGCGGTCGACTCGTGGATTGTGGATCGGCTTGCGGGATCAAGATTGACGGAGGACTCCAACGGGTGATTCACAATAGAATCACGATGTGGTGTTCATCAAGGTAATATCGGCGCGATAATGGTCCGCAAGTTGTACACGATAGAGCCCCTAAGACAATCCTGCAGCATTCGTAAAGGAAAATGAACCTGCACAAGGAAAAATTCTTGCACCTCCAAACGTTAGTGGAGAATTTGAAAAGTTATACTTGTGTGAAGGCCAATAGAAAGCTGCAACAGGACAAACTCGATGGAAATTGGACTAAAAAAAAATTAAACTGATGCAAGACTTGTTGACTCCGCTAGCCATAAAAATAAAGAAACTTGCATGACAGATATGTCGAACGCCAAGGAGTATGTCACGACAAGACTAATCTGTTCATCGAAGGGCACGCTATCACCGAGAAACCTGTGAGAGATACACAAAGAAATCCTGCATCACTAGAGATGTTAGAACTATCAGGGAGAATTTGTCAGATGTTTACTACGGTGACTGAGTCTCTTAGTCAGAACGCTCATGTTTTTTGGTTCGCTGAACGTCTGACTGTCCTGTCGTCGAAGGTCGAGACCTTAAAGGCAGCCAACCCCGTCGAACGGTTGCCGTTGATGTGGGTGTAAAGGGCTGGAACAACTCGCAGTTTGGATTCCGAGTCTACTAGTGAAGTGACCCTCAAGGACATGGCGTCGATCTTCAGGACATTGTGAGGCATGGCTTGGACTTCAGACCACGTCAAGCTGATGAGCGAATCATATTACGGAGATGACTACTCCACGAGGACAGCTTTGGTGCGGTGAGGATTTGTGGCTGGACACTTGAGTTGGGATCAATCGGCTCAGCGGAGGTAATGGTACCATCCCCGCAGTCAAGGATTCGCCAAGGAAATCCGCAGTAATGAATAAGGACGAGAGCAAAGTGGACCAGATTTACCTGTCTTGTTCACGGTGGAATATATTGCTCCAAGTTCTCGTTCTTCTTCGTTTTTTGGCGTTTTCTATGAAGTGGAAGGACACTTTCTCTTGGTCAATGCGAAAAGCTCTTCCTTTCTCTCTCTGGAGCTCCCATGAAAACCAGAGAAAGACTTCCTCTCCCCCTCTCTCTCTCTGCCGTCCAGAATTTTTGTTGCTTCAATGATGGCCGTGTATTCAATGAAGTGGCCTCCCCTTTTGTGAAACCTAAGTGCTCTATTTATAGTGCAAGTTAGGTTTCTTGCTCACCAACCCTAATGCTTGTGGGCTTATAGGCTTTATTCGAAAAAATTAGACAATTAATTAAAGCCTTTTTCAAATTTAATTGAGCGAAATGGTCTGAATTAAATCCAAGAATATGTTTAAACCCCTTCAAATAAATTTGGCAGCCCTCTATGCCTTAGTCGAAAATCCCAATCTAAGTCCGGCCCAGTCGCCTGTTAGATAGACTCAATTGACTCACTTTGACATTAAATAAAATGACGCGACTGACAGAAAATTAAATATGTCATGCATGAGGAAATTATTTTTTGCGAGAATTATGACCAACTCTCATTTTGTGCTTAAATGAATAAATTTCTAAAATTTAAAATTTAGGTGTCAACAGCTGCCCCTCTTTGAGTGGAAGCTTGCAGAGGTTTCGTTCAAAGACTAAAATTGAAACCTAAATTTTGCAAATGCAAATGATGATGAAATTTTTGGCGGGAGTTTTTTAAATCCCATTTTTTGATGCAAGTGGAATGATGCATGAAATGCAATGCCATAAATAACATGTGCTGAAACTCCTCTTATCCCACATCAAAGAAGTCTGCACATGGATCGCCTATGAAAATACATGTTTTATCAAATACCTCATAAGCTAATGATTCCCTTAACCTCCAGACGTCCAGTGGATGTCAGGATGCTAAGGTACTGGCCCATCTGTTGCCAGAAGTTTCCTTCTAACGCGAAACGGCGCGAGATCTGTGTAAAGTTTGAAAATATGCTCGAGTTATGGTTCGAGCTGGCCATTTATTTTTCGAAATCACAAGAGCGCATACATTGTGAAATCGAGAAAACAAACTAAGATCACATGTAGATCTTAGATTTTGGGGGCCTTATCCGTTACCAAAGGTTTCCCTTTGATGCGGGACAGCGCATGATCTGTGTAGGGTTTGAAAATATGCTCGAGTTATGGTTCGAGCTGGCCATTTGTCTCTTGGGGACCTCCTCAACGGGTCACCATGAGCCGGTAAAAATAATCTCTCGCGACCTTCTCAAGAAGGTCTCATCGTATCAAGACGAGAGATGCCTCTTGGGACCTCCTCAACGGGTCACTATGATACGGTAAAATGTCTCTTGCGACCTCCTCAACGGGTCAGCATGAGTTGGTAAAGTGTCTCTTGCGACCTCCTCAACGGGTCAGCATGAGTCGGTAAGGTGTCTCTTGCGACCTCCTCAACGGGTCAGCATGAGTCGGTAAATTAATCTCTCGCGACTTTTTCGAAAGTCTCACCGTATCAAGACGAGAGTTGCCTCTTGGGACCTCCTCAACGGGTCACCATGAGACGGTAGAATGTCTCTTGCTACCTCCTCAACGGGTCAGCATGAGTCGGTAAAGTAATCTCTCGCGACTTTCTTTCGAAAGTCTCACCGTATCAAGACGAGAGTTGCCTCTTGGGACCTCCTCAACGGGTCACCATGAGACGGTAGAATGTCTCTTGCTACCTCCTCAACGGGTCAGCATGAGTCGGTAAAGTAATCTCTCGCGACTTTCTTTCGAAAGTCTCACCGTATCAAGACGAGAGTTGCCTCTTAGGACCTCCTCAACGGGTCACCATGAGGTGGTAAAAATAATCTCTTGCGACCTTCTCAAGCAGGTCTCATCGTATCAAGACAAGAGATGATATATCATCTGAATTGGATCGGCATGAATACACAGTGGTATGATGCCTGAAAAATCCTCAGTGCAATCATAATAGGGGGTACAACTCAAGTCAATTTCAAAAGGGTTTAGAAAACTTACCTGAATTTTCTAAGCAAGTGCTGGCTAGGCTGACTGTATCGTACCAGTCCATTCTCTTAAAAAGGATGATGATATGCATAAACTATTGCAAATGCAATGTTATATGCCAGAAAAATTTTGTAAGCTTTCGCTAGCATTATAAAGCTTCACTGGGGAATTTTATCAAAAAGAAAGTCTGTCTGACCCTTTTGACAATTCTGATCAAGTTGAATGAGGAACTTTAATCAGAAAAAACTTTCACTCACTCTCTTGAAAAGGTTCAAGTTGAAGATATCACTTGCCTGAGGATTTGAAAAACTACCTGGTCGGTATTGCTAGCAAGGCTTGCTCATGCAATGGCCTTTGGATGAATTTCGAGACCTTGAGAGGTAACTCGATCATAAGGAATTGCTACCTATCAGACAATATCAGAGGTAATATGTGCAAACATAATTGCTGAAATTTCATTAATGGAATCATGCAAAATTATTCGGTCAATCTTGCATTATGCATTTCTTGAGCTCCTGTCAAAGGCGATTAAAGTGTGTGTTTCACTCATGACGCGATTCATGCATAACCATTTTACCAAGTTTGCATTATCAATTTTGTTCAAGGAGGTTACCACATTATGAATACCTCGAATATAATCTGAATGGGGATTTCAGTCTGAAAGGGCTTTCTTTCACTCTCAAGGAAAGTTGTTTATCCTGACTGCAGGATTCAAGAGAATTCACTCAATCTTACCATCATCACATTCGACAAGGGTCTGAGTAATCTCGCAATCGGTACGACCGAGCCGATCTGGAGGTCTTGATAAGGACCATAATGAGGGCTTCGCCAATGGTTTTCAAATGGAACTCCAGTCGAGTCGAGGCTTATGAAATAAAATTCTCCATCATCTGCTTCGGGTTAGTCAAGAACCCTGCAAAAATGAGAGAGAAATAATCTTGCTCGAACTTCTTCGAGCGATGCTTAAAATCATTTAACTCTACGTTAACTCAAGTGCCTTAATCAGAAGAGACTTTGAAGGGTTGTAACGTAAGTTAGGATAAGGGACTAAGGAACGGAAAAGGCTCGTTTTGGCTCAGAAAATAAATGAGAAGGGCTTGATGTTGGTGATCATTACTGACTCGTCATCGATCTTGGCCTTCAAATGATATCACCATTGCTTGAGAGATGGTAGCCTTCTGCTAGAATTGCACTTTGCAAAGAAACCTCATGGAGCAATCTTCCTTACAACCAAACCGTTGGGGAATTTACAATGAAGAATACATTTCAATGAGGTTTACAAACTAACATACAAAACTGTACATTCAAAAATGACTTGGGATTTGACTGGGCATTGGCCTTGCTTTTAGTAGGCACTTTGCTTTTTCTGATGCTCGGGATTTTCTGTGGGATCAGCTTTTGCTTTTCTTACTCCCGACTCCCATTTTCCTTCTTTTCTGAGAGAAAGCTTGTGTTTTTTTTTTAGAATTTTTCGAGAGAATGCTTGTTTTTTCCGAAGAGAGCTTTTCGACATCTCTCTTCTTCTTCTTCTTCTTTTTTCTTTTTTTTTGGGAGTGGGCCCTTTTTCAGGCTGAATTTGCTTCTTCTTTTTTAACAATCCCATAATCTTGAACAATAATAAGCATCACCAAAAGATGAGTTTATTCAGAAGTTCTCTGTTGACCCGATTCTTCTTCTGTTCTGCTCCTTGGAAAAATGCCATCATCGCCATTAGAATGAGAAAATAATCACCAACCGAGGTTTAAGAAATGAATTTGCAGGCTCAAGTGGGCTATGCAAAGGATATAGTGTGTATGATAGAAAAATGAATGCTCTTCGTCATCCAAAGGCACTTGAATTAAAGTTCGAGCATAAATGCAAAGAAACACCCGAAGATTGACGTTAGTCTGAGCAAAAGAATTTCTAACCATTTACCTCGTGCTGCTGCTGAAATTACCTCGTTCTGCCCAATATGGTGTGGTTCTTGACAGGGATAAGAAAATTGAACCGCCGCTCAAAAGGGTTAACAATGGTCACCTGTAGTGTTTGGGATAGAGAAATGAATACCTCTGTCATTTCGGCTATCATACCTTTTGCGAGAAAACCCTTCGCCTTGAGGAATGCGGAATAATATCACTCAACTCACTAGGGTTAAAATGTAGGACATGTATGGAAATGGATTGCCTTTCATCATCCCGTGATGCCCCATTCTGTACATTCGATGCATCACATATAGTTCACGTTCCCTACTCAGAGTTGGTAAATTAAACATGAAGAACAGTCATGCATAAACCTAGGCTGCGAGCATTTTCAAGTATATGAACATGGCAATTTCAAGCATTATATCACGTGTCACGAAAATCTCTTGCGTTTGCTAAAGAATCTGACATTGCAAGAACAGGTGAGTTGCCCCATAACATGTACGTGGATCAAATTAGGTCAGGGAATCTAACTCTCGGGTTGAGGATTGGCCCATTTTCGTTTTTGCCCCAGAGCGAGGAACACATGCATGAGTAAGACTTGAGATGCTCTGGTTGCCTTTGTTCAAAGATAATGACCATCATGGTCGGTGCCATGTTCCTGCGAGAAGGAAAGTGTCACCCCTAAAATAATGTGAAACAGAGAAATGTACTCCCTTTTCCATGTTGGGTTATGTTTGCCCCTATTTCAATCAAGATGGCGTATGGCTTTGCCATCATGCGAGATTGCCCCAATCATGGCGAGTGCTAGGAATTCGATTTCGAGCAATGGCATATGACTTGTTTCCACGTTTAATCCTGCATGGAAAAGCATTCATAAATAAGAATCTCAAGAAAATGAAATGAACAAAAGTTCGAGATGTTCTTGATTGTCGATCTGCTTCAGGACATGTTTCCTAGCTTGGCACCTGCAAGAAGGAAAACAGACAGTCATTTCCAATAATGATCAGGCAAGGCGAGAGATACTCCCTTTTGAAATCAAATGACTTTGGTCTCGCCCCATCTTTGACATGGCATGATTAATGGATCAGTCGAGGTTGAGGCATGGATCGACCTCGCTTGATTGATGGAATAATGTTTGAGCTAGCTGATATGATGCGATTGATGAATCGATCAAGGGATTTGCGGAGGATTGCCCCAAGGATTTTCATTGGGCTGATGCATGGTCAGAGTTAAGAATCTGCCCCTGCCTCTGAATTAACTTTTGAACTCTCCAATGGATCATCAACCATGGCTTCAATAGGCAGCTCCGGGGATTCAAGTGCCATACCAGGCTCCTCCTTTGGTGCTTCATCAGTCGGCATGGGATCCTCAGATATAGCTGTAGTAATAAGATCATCAAACCAACCAGAGAGATCCAGAAACCCATGATCAACTCCATCTTCATCCAGAAGTTCATTGATTCTCTCACTTGTAATGACTGCAACCTCAGATTGACCAGTCATTCTCCTTGCTCCAAATCGAATATTATGGGAGTGTGAAGAATTCATGACATATCACCTTGAAGGAATGATCACACAAAAATTAGTATAATGGGCAATGATAATGAGCCGGTCCATGACAACCCTCTAGACTTGACGAACAAAACAAGTATGAGCAGAGAACTGAGTCCGGAAATTTTTCAGTTTTGTCTACGGTAAAATTCGTCATAATTCACACGTTTATCACAAAATTCCCAAATTTTACAAGATGGTACGGGACACAATGATGAACAACTTTCATGTTTGGACTTAAGGCTGAAAGTGAATCGATCAGTGCAGTTTAAATGCATATTTGTGAAATTTTTATCCAGAAAACTGTTTCGTCCGGTCTTTGTTAAATGAACGAAGGACCCCTTTAAAGTATGAATTAAAATCTGGAATTTTTCAGGTTACTAGTTGAAACATTAACCTACAACTTTCATGTTTCATGGTTCAGCAAAGGAGGTCGTTCATTGGGGTCATTTTGCAAAATGATCTGGAATCTGAAAAATGTGAGAAATTTCAGCCTGCTCCACTACAGCCATTAATTTCCTATTAAATAGACAACACGATGGATTGTCACCAAAATTTTTCACTAAATAGATGAAGATCTCATGGACATTTTTCATTTGAAGCTCAGAGATTGATTCCAACCGAAAAAGTGTACGAAAATTCAATTAACACTGAGAGGTCAGAATGAAAATAGAATTGAATTACTGACTGAAAGTGACACACCTAATTGCCGTGAACCGACCCCAAATATAAGTAAGCAGGAGGATAAAGATTGAAGAGAGTATCACCTTTTGGGACGTCTGAAATGACTAATCACATGGACATGCAGATGAAATGCGACGTGAGGTTCGATTTCTATCTATCAAGGCTTAACAAAGGTGGAGCCCCAAAGATACCCAGATTGAACCACCCTGGTTTGTGATTGAATCAGGATCCCCCGTAGACATCCGGCTCAGCCAAGTATCGACCCGTATCACATGGCGAATGACAGGGGTGATGAATCATGGCACCGATTTGAAAGAGTTCGGGACTTGAAGAGGGAGACTCAGGCCAGGTGGTGATGGCCAGAGTGTCCCAAATCAAATACCATCCTAAGCCTAGCCATTCAGGTCCAATGGCAGGTTGTGTGTGCTATGTGTAAATGCAAAAGGGTAGATGACATGCACAAGAGTTTATATCAAAACAACGCTTCAATGTAACCCTCAAACATACATTCCTACTCCAACTTGCAGAAAAATGGGTTAGCAAACACTTCGCCCCTTATCACTCCAAATCTGCAAAAACATTTAACACCTCATATATGAGATTCAACCAAAATCACCAAAGGCGAAACATCCATGGAATCTTCAATAGGCCTAAGTCCACTAAAGCTTTTAATTTTTCGAAAAATTCATATGAACCAATCTAAGTCTTAATTTTCGAAAAATCAAATTTTCATTCCCCAGCGGAGTCGCCAAGCTGTCGCGACCTAAAAATTTTAAAAAAATTCTAGGTTAATGGATTATTAGGTTAATTTTAATGACTAACCTAATACGGACTCTCCCAAGCCCTACCCAAATCGCAACTTAAATTAATTAGAAATGATTTAGAATTTGGAGTCGCCACTAATCATTTTTGGTAGGTTGATTAGAAACCTAAGTAAAACAGTGGGAGAACCATTTTACTTCTACGAACCAGAGATTGTGGATTCGGGGACTTGGTTACACTAGTTAATTAAAACTAATGCCCTTTCAGTACCTTAATTCCATGAGATGTCCTAATTTGGCAACTCAAAATGAATTTGTCTTTTAGGCTCAGAAAATGGAGTTCCTTTTTTTGTTTTTTCACTTTTTACATGCAATACATGAATGCTATGGATGATATGCAAACCATGCAAATTAAAGGTCACATTACCCTATATGCAAAAATTAACTAATTAATTAAGGCATGCGAAATGACATGGCATAGGAATGCGACATGGACATGCGATAATGACATGCGACAATGAGGCATGCGAAATGATAATGTAATGCACGTAATTTCAAAAAAAAGGTGATGCATGTGTGTAATTTTCAAAAATTATGATAAGGTAATGAGCAGATTTTTTGTCTTTTTTCTTTATTTTCGGCCATGAGAAAAAATATAACTTAAAGATATGTTTGGGAATTTTGAAAAGATATGGAATGCAACGGATGATACTCGAAAATATGATATGCAGGATAGGCGATGGATAATGCAAAAATAAGAATAAGATATGCAAGAGGCAATGCAAATTTCAATAAAATATGGCAAGGAAATAGATGGAACTCGAAAATTTGATATACAAATGACATGAGAAATGCTCTTCCCTTTTTCCAGTTTTCTGCCAAATGAGATATGCACGAAGGATTTCATTATTCAATTTTATCCCACATTATCAAATAAGATAAGGCTTCTAGGAATCCTTATCTTCCTAAAAATTCAATAGATAGGGCTTTCTAGGAAAACCATATCTTACTAAATCTTTTATGAAATTTTAATATTCATGGGATTCAATCGAGAATAAAGATATCATTCAAGGTCAAAGAAAATCCCTATCCACGAAAAGATAACAATCAATAACAAGAAATCATGGATTATCTTTTCGAAAATTATAATATCCAAAATCTAAAATCGGCTCATGAAGATAGCGTATCAGATCTAAATGGCGATAGATCAGATTAGCTAGCTTCCCGTCTTTACTGAGTTGGAAAGGCCGTACCCGAATGGTAACGGGTAAGATTGTCCAACTTAACATAGACGTTGCCTATTAGAAAAAAAGATTTTCCTAATTTAGATTAGGGTTTTCTCATTCATGAAAGATTACACATCCAAATCAGAATTTTTTATCTCGCAATTGATAACAAATCAACCAAAATAGGCAACGAAGATCAAGAATATTCTCCGATAAAGATTGTTACCTAAATTGCAAATAACTTCTCCGAATTTGAAACGAAATCAAATCAGCTTGTGGATTGCGGTCGACTCGTGGATTGTGGATCGGCTTGCGGGATCAAGATTGACGGAGGACTCCAACGGGTGATTCACAATAGAATCACGATGTGGTGTTCATCAAGGTAATATCGGCGCGATAATGGTCCGCAAGTTGTACACGATAGAGCCCCTAAGACAATCCTGCAGCATTCGTAAAGGAAAATGAACCTGCACAAGGAAAAATTCTTGCACCTCCAAACGTTAGTGGAGAATTTGAAAAGTTATACTTGTGTGAAGGCCAATAGAAAGCTGCAACAGGACAAACTCGATGGAAATTGGACTAAAAAAAAATTAAACTGATGCAAGACTTGTTGACTCCGCTAGCCATAAAAATAAAGAAACTTGCATGACAGATATGTCGAACGCCAAGGAGTATGTCACGACAAGACTAATCTGTTCATCGAAGGGCACGCTATCACCGAGAAACCTGTGAGAGATACACAAAGAAATCCTGCATCACTAGAGATGTTAGAACTATCAGGGAGAATTTGTCAGATGTTTACTACGGTGACTGAGTCTCTTAGTCAGAACGCTCATGTTTTTTGGTTCGCTGAACGTCTGACTGTCCTGTCGTCGAAGGTCGAGACCTTAAAGGCAGCCAACCCCGTCGAACGGTTGCCGTTGATGTGGGTGTAAAGGGCTGGAACAACTCGCAGTTTGGATTCCGAGTCTACTAGTGAAGTGACCCTCAAGGACATGGCGTCGATCTTCAGGACATTGTGAGGCATGGCTTGGACTTCAGACCACGTCAAGCTGATGAGCGAATCATATTACGGAGATGACTACTCCACGAGGACAGCTTTGGTGCGGTGAGGATTTGTGGCTGGACACTTGAGTTGGGATCAATCGGCTCAGCGGAGGTAATGGTACCATCCCCGCAGTCAAGGATTCGCCAAGGAAATCCGCAGTAATGAATAAGGACGAGAGCAAAGTGGACCAGATTTACCTGTCTTGTTCACGGTGGAATATATTGCTCCAAGTTCTCGTTCTTCTTCGTTTTTTGGCGTTTTCTATGAAGTGGAAGGACACTTTCTCTTGGTCAATGCGAAAAGCTCTTCCTTTCTCTCTCTGGAGCTCCCATGAAAACCAGAGAAAGACTTCCTCTCCCCCTCTCTCTCTCTGCCGTCCAGAATTTTTGTTGCTTCAATGATGGCCGTGTATTCAATGAAGTGGCCTCCCCTTTTGTGAAACCTAAGTGCTCTATTTATAGTGCAAGTTAGGTTTCTTGCTCACCAACCCTAATGCTTGTGGGCTTATAGGCTTTATTCGAAAAAATTAGACAATTAATTAAAGCCTTTTTCAAATTTAATTGAGCGAAATGGTCTGAATTAAATCCAAGAATATGTTTAAACCCCTTCAAATAAATTTGGCAGCCCTCTATGCCTTAGTCGAAAATCCCAATCTAAGTCCGGCCCAGTCGCCTGTTAGATAGACTCAATTGACTCACTTTGACATTAAATAAAATGACGCGACTGACAGAAAATTAAATATGTCATGCATGAGGAAATTATTTTTTGCGAGAATTATGACCAACTCTCATTTTGTGCTTAAATGAATAAATTTCTAAAATTCAAAATTTAGGTGTCAACAATACCTTTGTATAGGTCACTAGTGAGATCTGATTGTAAAAATTCCAATGGAACTAGACTGCGAAAGATGCTCCCAAATCATGTCACACTCAGATGACGAAAGTGTAGACAAGATGTTGACGCCGTCTTGACATGAGAGAGACGTTCTCTAAAGACAAATATGCACTTCAAAGACTAAAGACGCTCTTTGGACGAGAAGGGACAAGATCGGCGGCAAACCTGCAGTGATCACTAATGTTAGACCCTTCGCATATTCTAAGCCAAAAATAAGCCTTTTTTGGTCCCAAATCCTACCTACGTTACAACCCTGAAAGGCCTTTTCTGATTAAGGCACTTGGATTGACATAGGGTTTAATGTCTAAGCTTAGCTCGAAGAAGTTCGAGCAAGATTATTTCTTTCTCATTTCGCAGGTGTCTTGACTTGTAAACCTGGAGCAGACGTTGAAGACTTCTCTTCGAAATCCTTGACTTGCACGCAAGTCCCCCTTTGAAAACCGTTGACCAAGCCCAACATTACGGTCCCTTGGAAGTCCTCCTGATCGATCGAGGTGTATTCACTGCGAATGATCCTGAACCCTAGGCGCAGGTTTGATAGGAAGTTCGAGTGCATTCTTGGTAAAAGACCATTACCTCAAAACGGTGAGAAGTCCTCTTTGATGAGAATACTCCGTTGGACATTTTAACCAAACTCTTTTGATAATTTCAGATTGCTTGATTCAAACTTTCCCCGCAATGAACTTTTGATCACTCCCGTATGTTGCAAGGTGTTTTGGATAACCTCCAACCTCGTAATACATTCATTGAAATTTTTTTTTTCATAACTATGATATAAGTCATAAAGTGCTGTCAGTTTGACATCACATATCACTTAAAGACCATTGATGTGCCTTTGGTAAGAAAATTTTCAGGTTGGAGCTTTTGCAAGATTCTTGATGACTTCGGCTCCCAGAATGGCTTGCAGCATTCTTGCTTCTGTAGGACCCCTAGAGCTCCCAGGTCCCAGAATGTCACCTTCGATGTCAAAAGGACAACATTCAAGATAATCTTTCTGCGAGATCTCAGGTAGCCCCTAGATCCCAGAAGAATCTTATCAAAGTTTTTGCAGGTTTAAGTTGTCTGCAGGATACTTGGAATCCCCAAATCCCAGAATAACGCCTCGCGTGTCGAAAGGACAATTTTCAGAATCTGCTTTCTGTGAGGTTCTAGGTAACCCCTAAACCCAGAATAGCCCATTTAGTAAAGCCTCAAGGTTAGGCACACCTCATTTGCATAAATCCTAGTTAATTCCTTAGAATATAGGATCAAAATGTTCGACAATCCCTAAGAGACTGGGTGCGTCATCCATAGGTTCCCAGCAGAAAGGAATCCTATTCTCGGTCTGATCCACTGACGGATTAAAATGTTTGACAATCCTTAAGAGACTGGGTGCGTCATCCATAGGTTCCTAACAGAAAGGAGTCCTATTCATGGTCTGATCCACCATACGGATCAAAACCCTGACAATCCCTAAGAGACTGGGTGCGTCATCCATAGGTTCCTAGCAGAAAGGAGTCCTATTCATGGTCCGATCCACCATACGGATCAAAACCCCGACAATCCCTAAGAGACTGGGTGCGTCATTCACAGGTTCCTGTCAAGTGTAGGAATCCCATTCTGGTACGGCCTACCATACATGCTAGAGTTTAATCGCCCTAGGATACTCAAAAGACGAGTCCCTAGGTATTCACTAGAACCCGCTATACACCGCGCAGGCCACACGAACATCAGGCAGGCGATCAACAGGTAAGTAACAGGTGGGTCTCTCTACTTTCTCTCTCACGTCAGCAAAAGAATGAAGAGCAAAGCCTTTACCAGTGGGACAAGAAAGATTGAGTGTCAAGATTCGTTTTTCTTTTCCCCAGTCGAGCGAAACCTCTCACGAGATTCCTCTCAAAGAGGGGCAGCTGTTGACACCTGATTTTTTGACCAGGTCTTTTTCAGTTTTATTTTTGAAAAATCACAAAAAATTTATAAAAAGTCAAAAAATTACAAAATCAACTTTGGTGGCCTTGGCCAAGCCCAAGGAACCATTCTTGACCAAAAAAATAATTTTGCACATTTTTCATATTTTTTAGTATTTTTGGAAAATAGAAAAATACTTAAAAAATCAAGAAAAATAGCATTTGAGGTCACAAAAATATGGAAAAATATCCAATATTTTTCCTTTTAATCCCTTTTATTTTTGACCTCTCAAAAAAATCAAAATCAGATTCAATTTTAGGTGTTCCTTTGTAACCCGTACTATTGAATTTGAAGAAAAAAATAACAATTGAGTCTTTTAATTTGCAATTTTGGCATTTTTTAAGATCTTGACATTCAATCTGACTATCCCCTATTTCAATTTAGCCCAATTGTTTGCACAATATGCTCAATTGCACGGATTTGACAAAATTACATACTAAAATTGCATTTTAGCCCTTGAAATTAAGCATAATTGAAATTACTTTCAATTCAAGGGCTATCATTGCAAATTGGACATGCTACCCAATGGATTTCACCATTTTAAATCGATTGGCACAGGTGGTTTGACTCAATTTGATCATTTACATCCTCAATTACACGATCCCCAATTTCCAATCAAATGAAAATTTGGGGATTTTGTAGAAATTGATGAAAACTTTTGGGCAAAACCACATTTCTAGATAGAATTCATGCCCTAGATTCGATTATAAGGTTCAATTGCAAAATTTTTCCATTAATTTGGGCTTAATTTGAAAAGTCCTATTCGGGACCGGTTCAGACCGGTCAGACCGCCGGTCAGACCGGTCGAACCGGTCCGCTACAGTGTCTTCGTCTTCATCTAACCTGCGCACAAATGAACAGTGCAAGGTTGAATTTCAATAGGGAAATTGACCAAGCAATCGGCCGCAATTAAAAAAGAACTAGTGGGGGTTCCATTCGCCACAACATTCCCCGTCGATTGACACCAAGAGCATGACCAATGGCCGCCGGAGCAGGGAGCAATCGGCCAGTCAAACCTTCGGACCTGCAAAAGTCAACAAAGGCAAAAACAGCTCAAATCCTTGCCAAATTCGTGCGAAATGAAGCTCACCGCGGAACCAAAAGGAACTGAGCGAAATGCCCATCTTCCCCGACTTCGTTTTGACCCAATTGCACGTGACTACACGTGCCAAACCGAGTCAGTTGGAGGTCCACCGCTCGGCGCCGAAAATCGAACAAGCTATATAAGCTAACAGGCCTTCGCGAAGAGAGAGGACGGTTAGTTCAGTTAGAGCAAGGAGTACATAATCGCGTGAGAGAGAGAGAACGCGAGAGAGAACTCGTTCTCCGACCCTTGTCGTCGAGAATCGGAGCTCGAATTACAGGGCACCGGTTGAGCTGTTTCCGGCTGAACCACAACCAAAGAAGGCTTTCTGAAGCTTGACCAGAGCGCCAGGAAGCTAACGCAGTCGGCCGCGCACAAGGAATCTGCGAGAACAGGTGAGTCACAGTCTCGAGTCTTCCTTGAAGCTCTCATGGCGATTCATGTGTTTCTTGATCATTCATGCAATTAATGTGTGCGTTTCGTTCCCCTAACATCACTGACCATGTTCGCGTCTTCATTTTGCATCGATTTTGCTCACATACCCCGAATCGAGTCTTCCGATTTAGCCTCCACAGCCGATTCTTGCCCAGCCAAATCTGGGCCGAGCGAGCTCGATCGGAGCTCGAGGTAAGTTCCCTAAACATTGAATGATGCTTCACTGTTAATGAATTGGTTTAATACGCCATGAATTGCCTGATTAGAGTACATGAGTGTGTACTGGTTCTTGTTCGATCGCGCTTGATTCTGTGAATGGATTCGTGTAATCTTGAGATATGATAAAATAGAAGCGATTTCGAGTTGATTGGCGCTGGTTTCGCACGATTCCATTAAAGTTTCACCGTTGGATCGACGTCGGAGTGCTTCAGCCGTCCATTTCGCCGGGGTCGAAAGGTTGAAGACGATGCTGACTTGGCAGGTCAACGAGTCAAAGCGCTTAGGTGGCGATCGACCATTGGTCCACGCGTCAGTCCAGTCAGCTCGGCCGTTGGAGTTTGTTATTCGAATAGGTAGATCCAACGGCTGATATTTTTTGGGCCCAACAAATATTGTCCGTCCGATTAGAAATTAGGATAATGAAAAAATGATTTTAAATCGGAAATAAAAAATGATGGAAACGGCGCCGTGTGGGTTAGTTAGGAGGCGACGTCGTTTAGGTTAGTGGGATCGGACGGTCCAGATCAAGTCCCATGTTCTAATCGCAGCCGTAGGTTCAAGTAATTAGATCGGACGACCCTGGTCAAGTCTTCAATCAATCTGAACCATAGGATTTGGTAAGTCAATCCAAAGATCGTGGGTCAGCCACGTGGCCCATTAAGGACTGTCAGATCAGTGCCAAATAACCTGAAAATCAGAAATGTATTAAACGGCGTCGTTTCGACCAAGGATTTCGCGGGTCCGGGCCTGGGCCGGGTTCCGGCCCGAGCGGGTCGGGTCGACCCGGTCCGAATCATATTTTTTTATTATTAAAAAATCAATAAAAAAATAATAATAATAAAAAATCAGAAAAATCTTAGAAAATCCAAAAAAATGCTAGAAAATTCCAGAAAATTCCAAAAAAATGTGGAAAATTTGTGGAAAAATCCTAGACATTCCAGAAATCCCCAAAAATCGAGGGTTGACCACAGACAACTGGTCAACCCTATTCTTGGGGTTTCTTATCTAATTTTCCGAAACTTGACGACATTACCCTTTAGGGGTAAGTCGCCTCTGTTGTGCATGCTAGATAAGGCCGATAATGCCAAGGTGAGAATTAGGGTCGATTAGACGACCAATTCTTAGGTTCGGGTTTTCGAGTCCCACCTCTTTTCTCAAAATGACGATTTTGCCCTTTAATGGGAAAATCGTCTTTCTTGTCTCAATCGAGTTCTGAAAATTGATTGAAGTTAGGGTTTGGGTCAGGTGGACGACCAACCCTAATATTTGAGGTTTTCAGTTCTCATTTTTGTCCAAAATGACGACTTTACCCCTCCAAGGGTAAAATTATTTTTAAATACCAAAAAAATCCTGGAAATTCAAGAAAAATAGGAAATAGATTGGATTGATGGCCAATCCTATTTCCTCTGTCTTTTGACTTCCCAATTCATCTAAAATGATAAATTTTCCCTTTTCGAGGTGAATTGTCCCCAAATTATTCAAAATTACGATTCTGCCCCTCATGGGCGAATCATGTCCAAATCACTCCTAAGCCTTGATTGATAGTTCTCTAGGCTAATAGGACCTCATTAGGGATGCCATGCTGATTTCATGTGTTTTATCCGCATGTACTGGATCCTTGATTTGCGCACTTATTTCTATTGGTTGTGAGTGATAGGGTAGTATTTCCCATCTGCATGAACTCTTAGATTTAGGATCTATACCTCACTCATCTGCATGAAATCCTAGGATCAGATAAACCATTCAACATAGGTACCGAAAGGGCGTCAACTTCGACAGTTGGCGTAACTAAGTCCCCGAACCCACTTCTCTGGTTTCTGCAGAATCGAATAGACCACTCCCAACTATTCGATAGGGTTTCCGATCGTACCCTCCACGAAACGATTGGTGGCGACTCCCTGACATGTACATTCATCACATGTCACTAGACCACACTGAAGGTCGACCACGTACATCCAGCAGTTGCGATTTGGGTAATGGGCCTTGGGAGAGGCCCGCGTCCGATCAAGCCAGCGATCGGGCGGCCCATTAGCCCGCTCCCGCCCCCCACGGGCTCGGGAGAGGGTCGCGACACATGTCTCTATAAATAATGTGTTTAGCGTTGACAAAGGAGGAGGCCACTTCATTGAATACACGGCCATCATTGAGGCAACAAAAATTCTGGACGGCAGAGAGAAACTTGGTGAGGGGAGGAGTCGTAGGCGGCCAAGTGAGGGTCATCGTCAAAGAGAATCTCGTGAGATACCATCAAGAAGGAGAGTCCAGGCCGTCTAGTGAGAAATCTCAAACGTGGAGGGATTTGGAGTTGGCACACGCTGAAACACCAAAGGAGACCATACTCATCTGGACCATGCGTCATGATACACAGAAACCGAAGAACTAGCAATTCCAGCAAGCTTCATCAGCAAGATCCCACGTTGGCACAACAGAACAAGTACATGGGGATTTGGGTCACAAGGAAGTCTCCTGGTCTTCATCCATGGGCCAATCGCCATAGAAAGAGCAGGAGAAGCCAAATTAGTCATCACAATTCAACATTTATTATTATTATTATTGCCTCTTTCTTTTTGTTTTTCTATATTTTATTCATGGATTCAACTTGCAGGAAAAGCTAAAAGAGTGACTGAGGTTTTCCAGCAAAGCTACTAATGGAGCCATGACCGACGACCTCCTCAAATCAAGTCGAATTCCAGTCTATAATCCGCCCAACGAGAAGTTGCTTCACCGATGCCTTCTTACACCAGTCGGCCGAGTTGGCTGGTCTTAACGTTTCCGATGTACCGCTGACTTGCGAATACTTTTTGTTATCACGTTTTGGTTCTATATTGCAGGTCATCCAACAAGGCGGTCACTAGTTTATTTTATTGCAAATTGTAGTAAAGTGCGGAAGTATTACAAGGGCTCCCATAATGAAACCACGTGAATGCAAGTCATGATCAGTGAAGGCACAACAACTCTTTGTGGTGTTTTGGGGTCCAAATTTAATATTACTATTACTGGAGTCCAATTTGTGTTGTTCATGGTCTTTGTGGTCTATAATCTGGTTCACTCATTGAACATTGGGATTCAATTACCTCTAAGCTCTCTATCGGTCGATTTTATCTTCAAAGTCTTTGTCTCTATGCTTTATTGTGCAGATCGCTCGAGCCATGATTACACTTAAGCATAACCATTAAAGAAGATTCACAAGCTTGGAATGCAGGTTCGGAGGAAAAGAAATTTTGCAATCGAGGTATTTTCCTAATTAAAACTCGATATATTTGATTGCATAATTTGATTGACTGAAATTGCATATTCTGAAAATTGTCCTGGGAGATGAGAATGTTCACTTGTCTAATTTGGAAGATTGCACGTCAATAATCAAATCTTGGATTTAGTCGATCTGACCTATCGCCACTTAGGTCTGATTTGCTATCTTCAAAAGGCCAATTTTCTAATTTGGAATGTGGAAATTTTTCAGAAAAATTGAAAATGGGATGATGGATGTGATTCTTTCCTTATCTTGCTGAGAATATTGGTGATGGATTGTTATCTTGATTTGGCCTACCATATTCTGAAAATTCTTGAAGATTTTATTAAATTTTAAGCTTGCAAATCGAGATAATAAAATCTTCAGAATATCCTCATTGGCTGAAAATTTAAAAGAAAAGAGCGAAAATCACATCCATGCATATCTTATCATTTTGCATATATCATGTAGATCAGATTGCATTTTTAGGATAGAAATCGCATGCTTTGATAGAATTTTATGTCTAGAATAATCCATCTTGATACATTAGGATTTAGGCCAATTTAAATTATTAAATATGCAAGATAAACATTGTTTTAGCATAGTTCTATTTTAGGAAATAAATTCATCCGAAAATAAAAAATCCATTCGCATATCATAAAATTCCATGTCATTTTCCATGCCATTCATTTCCATGTTATGCACTTTGTCACGTCATATTTGCCATGTCATACTTTCCATGTCATTCATATTTACCACGTCATCCATGCATAGTTGCCATGTCATCCTTTTACGTCATCGCACGTCACATGTCATATAGCTAGTTTGCATTAGTGTTGCATCTAAAAAGTGAAAACCCCAAAAAGAGAAACACCCCATTTGAGCTTCAAATTGATTCAATCCGAATTGCTAAACTTAGGACATCTCATGGAATTAAGGTACCGAAAGGGAATTAGTTTTAATTAACTAGTGTAATCAAGTCCCCGAATCCACAATCTTTGATTCGCAGAAGTAAAATGGTTCTCCCGCTTTTTTACTTAGGTTTCTAATCAACCTACCAAAAATGATTAGTGGCGACTCCAAATCTAAATCATTTTCAATTAATTTAAGTTGTGATTTGGTAGGGCTTGGGAGAGTCCGTATTAGGTTAGTCGTCAAAATTAACCTGATAATCCATTAACCTAGGAAATTTCTTAATTTTTTTTAGGTCGCGACAAAGCTCTTGCTACTTAACTATCACAATTAACTAATAATTGGACCTGTAGCATTCTTAGCAATACTTTATTGATCCAAACATCTCTCAAGTCAAAGACCATTTTATACTACTGCTGATAACACCACGAGAACATCTTCCATCGTGGATAAGGCCATGTACATTTGCTTCTTACTTTTCCATGATATGACACAATTACTCAGTAACAACGCAAATCCAGAGGTAAAATTCCTCTCATCTATATCTCCTCCTCAATCAATATCAATATTCTTTTAAGGTGCAGATCTCTATCTTGAATATTCAGTAAATTGATCAGCAGTACTTTCACATACCTCAGAATTCTATTGACGGCAATTCAGTACACTTGACCTCTATTGGATTGGTACCTTCTTACCATTCCAACTGAATAACAACTATCATGTCTCAAACATATCACAGCGTACATTAAGCTCCCAACAGCACTAGCATATGGATCACTTTCCATTTCTTTATCTCCTTATGGAGTCTCATGACACATATTTTGGCTCATACCTTTACCACTTGCAATAAGAGTATATCATCAATATATAATGATAAAATCACAAATTGATTTTAGGATCGTTTGATATACACACAATGGCCTTTTTCTATTGTCACAAAATTGTATGCCACTAAGACATAGTGAAAAATGTATATATCAATGTCTTAACGACTGCTCAGGGTCATATACTCGGCCTTCATTCACAACTCCTGTAGGTTGTATCACATAGGTTTCTTTCATTAATTCTCCATTGAGAATCGCAGTCTTTACATCCTTGATGTAATTCTAGATCCATACTCATAATTATTACCAGAATAAGGTGAATTGGTTATTACGATTCACCATAAGGCTAGCCTAAAATTGCTCAAACAAGCCATCAGCTTTACGCTTTCTTTTAAGAACATACTTGCTCTCAATGGCTTTGCGTCCATTCAAAAGATTAATCAGTTCCCAAAACTTCATTTGATCTCATTAACTCCATCTCTTTTTCCATTGCTTGTATCCACTTTTCCTTATCGGGGCAAATCGGAGCCTCATTTTATACTCATTGACTTATTCTCTTATTATGGAGCAACTATGAAAGCTTATAAAGCTTCTTGCGACTTGTTCGCCAGATTGGAGATCGTACACGTAGTACATTATTGAGATCGTACACTTAGTACATCATTCTCCATTACGCTCTCACTCGGATCAGACAATGACAAAACCTTTTACACATCAAGTGGTTGCAATTAAGACTAATTCGAAACAAATTCCCCACTTCTCATATTGCTCCCACTTGGATAAGATGCCCATAAGCAATCATTGTCACTTTCCTAAAATTCAAACAGAGAATAGTCTTTAAGTATCTCACCCTTTTTTAGAAATTCATTCACTAAGAATGTGACATCTCGTGATTCAAATTCAGTTACACTCCCCACTTTCTTGCTCACCCATAGCACTTACCATTTCGAGTGCTCTTAGTATTTTACGAAGATACTCTTTTTGCCTCTAGGGCCCAATTTTTCAAACTTGTGGGAGAACGCGTGTGCATAAGAAGCATATCAAGGTCTGAGAAAATTCAAATCTCATTGTCGACTGTCCACAACTCATATGGAGTAGTGGTAACTGGTTTATAAGGCACATAATTAAGTATCTAGATAGCCATCAACAAAAAATATCACCACAAAAGATGATACTGTGCTATCATAGACTTAACCATATTTATTATGATATGTTTCTTCTCTCTGCAACTCCATTATTCAGAGAAATTGATGGAATAGCAACTATTATTCTATTCCTTTTCATCACATGAACATCTGAACTGATCATATAGATTTTCTCGACATCGATTGGATTTCAAATAAAATTTATCGAAGCAACTTACGCCTCAAATTTATGAAAAATCATAAAACAATAAACCCGAATCGAGTGTAATTATACAAATGTGATGAAATAAACAGCCTCATGTCTTGCTATCATATTCACTGAACTAAATATGTCTGAATGGATATCTACAAAAGAAACTCAGCTCTTGTTCCTTTTCTAAATGGTTTCCTCATTGTTTTTCCTACTATGCAATGCTTATAAATAATCGATATTTTCAATATTGCCCAATAAGCCCTATTTGGCTTATTTAAACTTCTACTTTTGGCCAATATGACCAAATCTAGCATGTCACATTTTCTTATCATCACAAAGATGAAAATGAGAAATAAGATTTACATAATTGTACTCAACAATCGACAAAATGAAACCATCTAGAACCATAATAACTTGTTACCAGTAACAAGTCAACATCATCGTTATGAAAGTTCAAGTGAAACCAAGTTTAACCCAAATAAATACGGAAAAATAAATTCCGTTGAGTTTTGGAACATATAACATTTTATGTACGAATAAAATGCGACCATCACGCATATTCAATTTGGCTGATGCCAATTCTTTTAACTTTCACTAAGAAATTATTTCCCACATTTACTCACTTTGCTCCATGCGGAACTCGTTAAAATCCCACTAAGGTATTTCTATTCTTCAGCTACATGATCTGTGGCCCCTTAGTCTACAATCTACAAAAGATTATATTCAGTTACAAAGACTGAACTGCAGACATATGTACATTCTCATGTACACAAAGAACTGTTTAAATTTCTTTGGCTCGCCACAATCATAAGCGAAGTCACTTTAATTTCTATAGATAATTAAAACACTTCACTTCTAAAATATTTTTCTTGAAAGGACGTTTTCCTTTCTCATGTTGGTTAAACTTCGATTTCTATCTTGAAGAATTTATACCTCTGTTCTATCCACTTCTTAAATCCACCTTGACTTTTCTGGCGCACAAAGCTTATTCGAACTAGAATCAACATTACAAATGTCGATTTTAAGTTTTGCCACCAGAAGGCAATCCATCTCTAGTTTAAGGCGTCGCATAATATCCTTAAAAGTCTTTACTCATAATGTGGATCTAGTGGATTTTCATATGCACATAACTATGAAATAAAGAATGGACTACTGCTTGCACTTGCTATTCATCAGTCAAAACGGAGTCTGCATCTTACAGTTCACTTATTTGTTTGATATATGCCACATAGGTCATTTAATATTTTGCCCACAAGGCATCATATACGTGTCAAATCTTAAAGTGATCTGTTTCAAATTGGAGACTAATGTCTCATCAAACTAAGTTTTGTTAATGCCTTCCATTTGACTTTAGCATTTACAAAAAAAAATGCCTGAACTCAGGAATAAAAATATTTCCATGCTTCAGCAACATAATGTGAGCAACAGAGTTCAACTTGTTTTTCGTTGCAAGTATCTCTTTGTACTTTCTTAACAATGCAGTAATAATAACTTCATATTCTTCCATAACTAGGTCAAGAGCTCATAGTGCATTTTGCTCTTTTAGCACATATTGGATCCTATTCCAATTTTCATAATTTAGACATCTTAATTCTATCCTCAATTAAGCTTAACTATAATACTCTAATAAGCTTAAACCATTGTATCTGAACACAAAGTTCAATAGACATGTACTCATTCAATTATTGATGCCTATACATTTATGCATCTATTTTACACTAACTAATTATATTAATGAATAATTGCACACAAGGTCTCAAAGTCGAAAGTTCACTATGTTCCTAATCATCGTCTGAGAATTCTCGCTTGAAATTACCATTAATACAATCTTTTATGTAAAATTGAGTTCATGAAGTCACTAAAACCTTTTAGAACTCCCCACTTATCCATATACCACCAAGGCATTACATTAAAAAAAAAATCTCATACAATTCAAGGCTAAATATTTCATACAACATGAAAGATAATATTTACACCTATAGACATACATCAATAAGATGCAAAATTCCAATACTACAACATCATGTGACAAACTGTATGCCAAGAACGGGAAAAGATTCAATGAACTCTTTAGGGAATTTCTTGACTCTAGAAGGCGTCCCTATAGTGGCTTTTGGGAAACTCTCTAGTCTCAGCCAAGGGAACAAATTTCTTCGCTAAGGCGCATTTTGCCTACACCAAGACCCATTCATAGTAAAGGTCGATGTCTTCCTTGCCCCGACCTCTAAGAACTCTATCAGGAATCTTATTCCAAGGTCCTTATAAGAATAGTAGTAGGCATTTTTCCATAAGCGGTCCAAGACCTCATGTCAATCAGGAAGAGTAGTTTTTAAGGCAACAACCCTAAGATAGTCTGGCATGACAAAACCATTACAAATGATTTCTAATATAATTTTGTTCACCGTTATGATGTGAGTCATCATGTCAACTCTGCCATCCCATCGATAAAGTACCAACTCATTCCTCAGCTTAAGGAGTCTCTCATGTTCCTCGTCTGTCCACGGGAATATTGAGATTCGCACTGCACTTTGTTCCATAGTTCCTGCAACGAATGAAGAACAATAAAAGGGATTACACATAATTCATAGTGCATAAAATGGTAAAACAAATATACCACATTGTAGGAAATTTCAATACGAACACATCGGCATCAAAATCACCTCAATCGGACTCCACACGCGCCCTCACACGCCCCTAGAAGCCTCTGCGCGTGGGCTTCACCTGCCTCACGTGCAGGGCACGCGCCAGTCGGCACAATCAACGGGCAATGTTGACCTGTCAACGCTGATCGTTGACCCGGATCGGGTCATGGGTCAAATCGGGTCGGGTTGACCCGCCACGTCATCATGCCATGTCATCGGAAATGCGTCCGCCACGTCAGCTGCCACGCAAGCGCCACATCAGCAGACCGTTTCAGCGGTTCCTGGCACGCGGGACGCACGTGGGCGCGTGAGGCCCACGAGCAGAGCGCCCCGGCGGCGCGTGCGGCGTCGTCCGGCGTCCGTTCGTGGCGTTCCGCCCCTCAAAATTCTTGTATGGACGAGACGATTCGGATGGTATATTTATTTTTCACTTTCACAGAGCGAAAGTGTACGAAATCGCGTCGCTTCGCCGCTGCCCCGGGAACTCTATCCCGTGGCGGCGTGTGTCGCGCGTGCGGCACCGTCCGGCGTCGCCTCGGGACGGTCGACCACTCCAAATTCTCGTCTCGCCGAGCCCGTTCTAATGATGTGTTCAAAATCAATTTTCGATAGATAGAACAGAATCTGTTGCCGATTAACAGTATGCTCGGGTCTCGATTTTTTCTCGTTAAAAATTTGTCGATTAAAACACGAATTCAGGAAACAAGAACCGGCGCTCTGATACCAATGTTGGAAATGGATTCCCAATCTGTATACGAAATACATGCGGAAAACTACTGATTAATACCCAGAAATCACTTACTTGTATCACTGATCGGATAACGATTACACGAGGAACCGTACCCATTGTCCACAGATTAGATGCCGCCTTCGCAGTCCCGAGAGTCTTTTGTGTCGAACGTAAATCAACAGTGTGGAGGAGAGGATTTCGTCGTCAGTTTTTCTATTGAATGATAGACTGATGTTATGGAGGAGGAAGAGCGTTGATTCTTTATGACGCTAATGAACAAACGTGACTTTTCACGTTTGTTTTATTTAAACTGCAGATAACTGCATCTGTAGTTATCTCTAGGGGGCTGGTGTGATTGCCCGCATGGGCGCACACCATAAACCATATATTCCATCAGATTGTTTTCTCATATAGGTTGCTGCCTCATGTTTCATAAACCTTGTCAGCTTTTGGATTAGGAAGGTTATGAGGGTCAGCTTAAAATCCACAACCAGAAGCGGCCGCATTTGAATGCAGTGCTCAGATTACTCATCATCTTCTCTATTTATATAGGTTGTGTATGCAATAACGTTCTTGCCATCATACTGAATTGAAAAATAGCTACACTTAGCTTCTTCCTTTTTGCAATTCTTTTGCGCAAGATGCGATGAGACCGTTATCTTTTCGCTACTAGTTATCTGGGTTATTTGCTACTAAAAATTTCTAAATCGCCTTGCAAAGGTCTCCACGCCCTCAGCAATGAAGCAGTGAAGTAGCTCCTCCGCCTGTAAATTGGGGGTTGCCACAATCACCTCGCCGGACTATGAACTTTTCTCCATTGTGTTTGTTTTTTTCCCCCTCTCATCGTGTTTGCGCTAAAAGTACACGAGTCTGAAAATGGCAAGTCAGTGCCAGGTTGACTGTGGCTTGACTTCAACCGATCAGAAACTTCGGCACGATTGCAGTCCTTGTGCAATAAACAAGCGAATGACGATCAAGAAAAGGAAAAAGAACTTGATCTTTGGTCTTCAAGTGGAGGTCTAGAACAGGCTCGAATACTCGATTGCAGGCTCTGGAAGTTGATGGCAGTGGCGGGGGATCTCAAAGTATTAGTTTGGTTTTTGACAACATTGAATCAAGTTACTAAGAAAGCAATAGTGCTAGAATAAGAAATATGCCATTCGAAGTCTGTCGAAGTAATTGTATCTGTCTGTGGGCAAAGAAAAATAACACTAGTCAAAATATTCCAGACTTCGGATTTTACAGTGCCAACGCTTCGTCAAAAATTCAAGATAGGTAAAGAAACATAGTAGGAAGCAGAACCGTTTTTCTGTAACTCCCATACAACAAGCATTTCCAGATAAATTGACAACTCAAAAAAGTGTAATTAACCTTACATGATTAGTCAGACTCTAATTTAATAATGGATAGAAACGTCATAGTTTAATTTATGCATGACCAGTGAACGCAAAATCAAATAAGTATTCAATTATGTAATTATAATTATACATTCTCTATACTTGTATTAGATTGAGCGAGATAATGGATTATGGGTTCACTGTTTTTTTTTTCTAATCACCACCAAGGTCTTAATTATGAGAGATTAGCTTACGACGGTTGATCGTTTTTAGAGCCCTTGGTCCTGCTAATGAAATGATGTAACGAGTGGAGAAATCTATTTTATACAAAAATCAAACCATTCAATTTCCACCAAGAACATAAATTCGAGTCACATTTTTTGTCCTCTGAGTATGATTCAGCCAGTTACAATTTAACCTGATATTTCAAGGGTGAAGAAGAGAAAAATACATGAAATAAACAAGGCGAAATCGAGATATGATCAGAAGAATGAGAAGTGATTTAAGTTGCTATGAATCTTGACACTCCAAAGAACTCATGCAAAGTTATGGTATGATTTCATCGGTTAATAAACTGCAAGCCAAACTAAAGATGACCCTTACGTGTGATGAGCACTAAAAGATAAGTTGGGGGGCTCGAGTTACTTTGTTTAAATGGATAATGTTCACACGTGATTTCTTTTCCTTTTTGCGATACTCAAAATTATGTATGTATTTCTGCTGGACTTGAGACTATCATGACGGTGTCCGTTAACAAGCCATGTATCGTGATGGTGGTGACTCTTGACAATCATGAGATTTAAATCGAGATTCGGAGCTTAATTTGCTCTTCCTTTATCATGGTGATCTCAGGGGAACCACCGCGATAGACACAACCAACTATCACCACCATGGCGGTTACTGCAAACAGTCGAACCACCACGGTCCCAGCAACGGCAACCACCGTCTCTCCTTTCAACCCTTTTGTTGTTCCCTTTCATCTTTTTCTATGTTGGTATTTTTATGACAGAAACTTTTTAGATCTTGTTCAGTTCCATAACCCCATCAGCAATAAAGTGCCGACAAAAACTTAAAACTTGGTGTGCGTTATAAAATTGCCACCTTAGCCTCAATTCAGCACTCCCGTGACCAAATTTAAGTTAAAGGCTCACCGGCGATGCGTTTTAAAAATTAAAGTACTAGGAGCACTTTAAAAAAAATGAAAAAAAAAAATTCACAGAAGATGGAAAGACAAGTTGACCATTCGTTTACTGGTTCCTTTTGCAACCCCAACAAACCCGGCCGGAGCTTATTCCCAAGTCAACTCCATAATTCTCTTCGTGAAGCTTGGAAAATGAAGCTTATGGAAACTTTCGCTTCCCCCTTTGGCTGCCAAAGGTAGCCTGGATTCTAAATCTTTTTACTATCTCCACTAAGCCGTCAATCTTTTACGCATAAAATCGGGAAAAAAGTGCCAAATAGGTCTTAAACTTATTAGATTGGTAATAATTAAATCTTAAACTTTTCAATTGTTTAACAATTTGTCATTGTAGTCCATCTGGCCAATTTTGATTGGAAATTGCTGACATGTACTTGACCGTCCTATGTGGCACGATCGGTGCTGACGTGGACAAACATATTATTTTTTAATAGTCTTTCTTTTTTGCAACTTTTAGAAATTATATGTTTCAGTTGGACTAAATTTTCTCTTGAAGCTCATTCACAGTTCCATGAATATTCTTAGAAAATACAAAGACAGAAATACCCTCTACCAGATTGAGAAAGCTATATATATATATATATAAAGAATGTACAATTGCCTTTTTTTTTTAATTTCTTTCACGACCAAAATATTTAGTCAACTTTCCTTTTCATTCTAAATGTCTTCTTTTGCTAACACAATCTTATTTTTTTGTTTAATTTTGTGCTTCTTTGGCTATGTGATAATGTGAGGCAAGCACGAAAGGGACTAAATCAATCATTTAATAGCAAGAACCGACATGGTGGTGATCCAATCTTGCAACAAGGATGAGAACATAAATTTATTCTGAAGCTGAAATAACTCAAGGAAATATATTTAATTTATAACTACAACAAAATAAAAAATTTAGAATACCAGCATATGAGTTATAAGTAAATTATTTATAAATCGGCATATACCTTTACTCTTGGGTAAATTTCATCAAAATAGAAACAAATTTCATTTGGTAAAATAATTATTGAAAGAGATAGAAGTATGTATCTTGGTAGAGTATCAAATGGAAAAATCCAACAAGTTTAAGACTTGTCTCATTACCAAAACTTATATCTATAATTTTCAGTCTAGCTAATCTAATTATGGTACTTGATGAAGATATTCTTATTAATGGGAAACATACTATACGCGACGTATCTTGGTTAATTACATGGAACAAAGGAAAAGTATGCCTTCATATATAGATAAAATATTCCACATAATATAGAAGTATAGCCATTTAATTAAGTGAACAAATTGCAATTGACAAAGACATTCGCTTTACTTTAAACAAATAACAAAGTTAAATTAATCTGAAATTGATCAATATGGCGTTTTTCTTTTCCTAAAAAATACTAACTTCTGAAGGTGATAATCACACAAATAAATCTTGTAATTTTTTTTTTGGTCGAAATGAGCATCTTCATTTCATATAGAGAAAGTAGTACATGACTTCAAGATATATGCAAATCCTACAAAGCAAATAAAACAAATTTGAAACATGAATCAACTTGCTACTGCTTGTAAAGACTAGCCCATTCCTCGAAGACAGATCTGTTGTGGCATCAAAGCTCGTACGGCCAATCACCGAGTCTCGCATCATCAATGATGAGCACACACCAAGAAATCCCTCTCCAATGACAACGGTTTTGCCAAAAGGCAGTGCGCGCCAAAGTTCGGCGTCCCCGGCACCATTACCGTGTGGAGAACACAATCCCACCAATGGATTGTAGGAATACAGAGAACGTCTTGAAAATCCCAGATCTATCTCTAGAATGGGATAGAAAAGCACCTAAATCTAGATCGAGATGTAATCGGGAGAGAAAAGCTACAAACTAAGTAGCAGTTGATCATGAGATCAGATAAGACGTCCATGAAATCGACAGAACATTCCGTCCACGAAATTGACAGAAACTTCAAAATATAAGGAAACAACTGAAGCAAAGAAAAGAGAAATAGCAGTGTTTTAAACCAGAATCGAGTTGAGCGGCTGCAAGCAACACCGGTGGAAAACGATGAGCAATAGAAGCAGCGATGGACAGAAAACTAGAGCACGTCGTTGCGGGGTTGATGGTGGCGAGAACGAGCCGAGAAAAGTCTTCCACAGTGAGCCTTTGGAAGCTACTCGAAGGCATGAGGGCGGGAGGGAGAGAGGTGAAAGGCACATGAGGGTGAGAAGAGAGGGAGAGAGGGAGCCCCCGAGAGAGAGCCCTCTCTCTCCCTCAGAAACGTGCAGTGGCGGCGGAAACCCTAGGGTATAGGGTACTTTTGTCAGTATAATCTCCAAGAATCTCCATGAAGAATGGTGAAAAAGACGTGGTAGAACCTTGTGTTGTCACGTAAAAAGGCTTTCCCAATTAATTATTGTGATTGACACTCAAAACCTCTTACGAAAGCATCACCTCATTCAGTTTACAAAGGTTAAGGATTCTCTACCATGAAGGTAGAGAAACATTAAAATCCCACCCACCACATTCATGGTAGAGAATCCGGATCCGTTTACAAAACCCGATCGTAAGAGCCCCACCACATTCATTGTACCAGGAAGTTAATTATTGCCATTGACTCTCAAAGCCTCTTATTAAGCATCATATCACTCATTGCGCGAATCTTAGATATGGCCACCACATCTCATTTATATTGCAAGGTGAACGAAGACAGACTGGCTTCAAGAATTCTTAAAGCGGTTTACCTTCTTTATCTTGCATTTCCGGGGAAGGATCAGCTCGAAAATGCAGTATGTTTTAAAGCATCACCACTCGTTGATTTTAAAAATCTGCAACTAGGTCCTCCTAGTTACTTATCGAATCACGAAACTAATCATTGACATCGACTCTCAAGCCTCTTATGACTTTATGTTATAAGTAAAATGTTACTTATGATTCATAGTATAGCTATTTAATGAAGCGAACAAACTACAATTGATAAAGACAATCTCTTTGTTTTTAATAGATAATGTTAAATTAAAATGACAATATGGTGTCTTTCCCCTTAAAAAACTAGCTGCCGTGAGTGATATTCTTACCAATAAATCTTGACAAGGTCAAATAATTAGAAAATGGTAATAACAAAAAAGAAGTAAGTTTGGACCTTTTTAATGGTTTACATACACAATTTGGTATAAGATAATTTTGTCCATGAAGGATGTCGAAAAAGTCTTGAAAGAATATTATGTTGCCAATTAATTATTGTCGTTGACTCTCCAAATCTCTTATTTAAGCATCCACCTCATTTTTTTATTTAAAAAATCCAAATGACTATTGCACAAAATAATTAATTATTGCCATTGACTCAGCCTCTTATTAAGCATCACCTTGCTCATTGCACAAAACCCAATTACGGCCACCATATCTCATTTGTATTGCAAGAAGACCGGAGATAGACTAGATTGGCTTCAAGAATTCTCAAAGAGGTGTTTTTTTTTTTTTTTGTAAAAGGTAAGAGATGTATTAAATCAAGAAAGCGCTAATTACAGAATAAATCTCCGCCACACACCACCAAAGTATCGCTAAAAGCGTTAGGGTAGCTCGGGTTGGACAATCAAAAATTAAAAGACAAAACAGATTGCCAGAACAAACGGCCATATACAAAAAGCCGTGAGGCTAAGTAAGCCAAGCAAAATAAAGGATAACCTGTACAAACCAGACAAGAAGAGGACCAAACAAAGCGGCTAGAAAACAAAAAAAGAGGTCAGTACCTCAACTAAGAGTCAATAAAAAATTATCGTCGAAATGCCCCAACTAGCTTGCATCCTGCGGTTTCTAGGAGAATCGTCAACCCGAGAGAAAGTTAGGGCCTTTTCTTTGACAAACTTCTGGAGATGTGCTTTGAGGGCATCCACATTGAGCTGTTTGTTCCTAAAAAGGATATGATTTCGGTCCGTTCAAATCATATGGTAAAGGGCACCGAAAGAAAACCTGGCGATGCGTTGATGATAGATACCTTCCTTTATTCCAAAGCGGTGTATACCTTCCTTTATTCTAAAGCGGTGTTTACCTTCCTTTATTCCACAAAACTTCTCAAAGCGGTGTTTTTTTTTTTTTTGGTAAAGTAAGTTTATAAAACACTTTCCAACGCGCCAAGTACAAGAGAAATGCCAAACACAAAATCCTCGAACCCATCACGACACTTAGATGTGTCCTAAAGGGGTGCAAAGGTGTAAGGCATTATAAAATACATCAATGGCTAAATCCTACGGACCATAGGCTAAACAATGCCCGGAGCAAGCAGTGAGCTACAAAAGGTAAGCACCAAGACTGAACAGCCAGCAAAAACAAAGTCTAGAGAAAAAGCCAAGTACACCAAAATACTAAGAAGCAAGAGGACCGTCATCAAAAATGGATGTGGCGATACCCCAATTCCTTTGCACCCGTCTGTTGTTGAGATTGTCTTCAACACGACGAAAGGTGAGGCCTTTGTCCCTTACCACTTTTCGAAAATAATGGAGGAGAGCCGGTATAATTAACTGCTTGTTCCTAAAGAGAATGTGGTTTCTCTCGATCCAGATCATATGACATAGAACACCAAAGGAGAAGCGAGCTATTCGGTGAGAAAAAGAGCGACCGCTAAATTCTCGCATGGCCCAACAGATTGTGTCCGACCAAGACATATTCCGCCAAGCCAAGTTGCAATTAGAAGCCCAAAATAATGCAAGAGCGCCCGACGTAGGACAAGCAAAGAAGAGGTGCTCAATGGAATCAGGCCTACTATGACAAAACGGGCAGGTAGCATCCAAAATTCTGCCATAAGATAGAAGTCTAACCTGCGTAGGGAGACGATTGAGCATGATGAGCCAGAGGAGAAATCCATGTTTCGGGGCAATGAACCGATCCCAGATAAAGGAGTGCCAAGGAACACGTTGTCCTCTAGGCCTGATTAACTCCCAAGCCGACGAAACTGAGAAATTGCCTGAAGGATGTCCCTGCCAAATCAAACGGTCTTCCCTCTCCTCGACAAAAACTGGAGCCGCACCCACCAAAGTTGTAAGAGAAGACAAAACAGCCGAAGGGTCCCACACCGAGGAGAAGAAATCTCGAATTGAGCTGTCACGAGGAATGCGAGAAGAGAAGATCTCTCTATTGGTGAAAAGCTTGTAAAGCGGACCCCTAGAGTGCCACAGGTCAAACCAGAAAGAAATGGATCGACCATTGCCAATCCTCCATCCAAAGCTCGAATAGAATTCCCAACGAAGATCAAGAATCTTCTTCCATGCCCACGAACAAATAGTGGGCTTGGACGTTCTCAAAGCGGTGTTTACCTTCCTTTATTCCACAAAACTCGACCATAGATACCCCATCTTGTTTACATTGTACAAAGAACCCTCCTAGGTCATTGACTCTTGAAATTTCTTATGTATAATCATAGTCTCCTTTATTTTGCAATACTCAATTTTAGGTACCTTACCTAATTTGTTATGCACACACACACATGCATGAAAATTATAGATAGTGCCATTGGTATACTTGTTAAGGGTTATTAGTTTTGCTATGCTAATACAAAAATATAAAATTTATAAGCATATTGCTCTCTTAAGATATGTTCATGTTCAATTCTTAGAGCATGTTGATACACGTTCTATTATTTTTATTGGTCTTAATTAGTACCCTAGAGCACTTATTAACAAGATCCGTACACCCCAAGCCAATTATATATTAGCATTGACGTGTAAAACCTCTTCCGTGGAAGCATCACCTCATTTATTGCACAAAACTCAATTACTGGCACCCTCTCTCATTCGCACCATAAAGTAATCCTTCACAAACCCTCCTCTCCTGGAATCGTACGCACAAGAAGTAATTCGACTCACATGGCGTCGGTGACGATGAAGAGAAAAAGGGACTCGGAGACAGCAACATCTTCCTCGACGGGTGCAGGTAGTGAGTCGCTGGGAGCTGAATTCGACGCGTTCTTGAATTTCAGAGGGCCGGACACTCGCCTCAACTTCACCGATCACCTCTATCACTCCCTGAATGGAGCTGGGATTCGCGTCTTCTTAGATGATGCAGAGATCCGGAAAGGCGAAAAGATTGGAGGCGAGCTTCTACATGCAATCGACGACTCCAGGATTTACGTGCCCATCTTCTCCAGAGGCTACGCATCTAGCGCATGGTGTCTTCGCGAGCTTGCCCACATGGTGGAATGCTCGAGAAGATCGACGGACAAAGTGATTCTTCCCATTTTCTTCGACGTTGATCCTTACGATGTTAAGCTCAGAACTGGATTATACATCGATGCCTTGAAAGGGCACGAGGACAGGTTCGGCTACGACGAAGTGCAACGGTGGAAGGAGGCTCTAATGGACGTCGCTTCAATCAAAGGGTGGCACTGCAGAGATAAAGGGTAAGAGAGTTTTGTGGGCTTTTCTTCACTCCTTTTTCATATATTCAAATACGAATACAGTGAGCCTAAGATTATTAGCTTAAAAGATGAGTTTCGCCAGTACTATGACGAACTCTCGTATTTAGATAAGTAAATGATTGCGAGATGGATATGGTTGAAGGAATTTCATAGCTGCTGCTATCGGTATATGAAACAATAGATTGATTAGGGAAAGAACTTGTGCTTCTTCGAGGATAACAAACCTTTTTGGAATTTCTATGTTCGTTTTATGGCAAATTGGGTTACTTAACATTCTAGACCCCCCTCTCTATGAGCCCATGGGTGCTAGAAAGTGATGTTGGGCGTATAGTTCCTGAAGTGATAACGAAATTCTTTTGAGGGTCGATCTTTAGCAGATCTTGAGGATTATGATACTCAGGCTGCGTTTGGTCCTGCTTTGGAAATGATCTTTGAAAAAATATGTGTTTGGTAAAAGCTCCTTTGTAAAGCAACTTTGAGTTAAATAGTGTTTCCCAAACTTCTTCTTGCAAAGGGCTTTGGCTGCTTTTTTTTTTTTTTTTAATATTGTTTTATTAGAAACTTCAAACCCTTTGACGGGGTCACTCGACCCTAGGCTTTGGGGGGGGGGGGGGGGACCTGCATTAGACTTCCAGCTTTGCCAAGGCCAGCATTTGGCCAAATGTTGAACCAAATGTATCATTTCTCCCCCCCCCCCCTGGGAAGGCTGAACCAAACGCAATTTCTGTGTTAAGGGGCATAGGGCATAATTTATGGGACTTTTTAAAACACAAAAGAAAAAAAATGATTTCTGGTTTGCTGGAGTCGATATTCATGTATAGCTATCGGCTACAGGCGATGAATAATTTTGTCAAGGACTATGTCAAATATATAAGATATGATTGGATGTTTGTTATGTTTAGCAAGATCTAATGGAGAGGCGGGTTGATTTAGCCAGTTGAGGAAAGAATGTTTAGCTGTTTGTGGAGGCTTTCAGTTAAATTTGGTAAAATTATTAATTTAGATGGCGCGTTTTCCTCGTGGAAAGTCAATGATGATTTAGAAAATTGTTTTCTTATAACAATTGTTAATATAGTTTATGACAACGAATCAATGGGAAAAACTTTTGTTACCGATGAAAATATTTAAGCATAAATTATTGTTGATAATGAAAATATTATTTGTCCTTTCATCCTTCTAAGTGATACATACAAATAATATATTCCGATTAGTGATTTTATACTAAACAAACGCATCACATGCAAGACGAAAATATAATCTGTTCCAAGTATTCAACAAAGGAGTAGTGTTATGACTAATTCGGTAATTACTTGTGCGTGATGCTTGCATAATTCAAGGATGACAGTGTATTTCTCTGTAGTTATTTTGCCGTGAATGTTTCGTCTTTCTCGGGTTCAAGGTTCTTTATTTACTTTTGATTGTTGTACTTTTGACTTGGTAGTTTGGCTACAATCTTCTACTCTCTTTCCGTGTGCGTAATTCTGTCCTTTCTCATTGTGAAAAGATATGATGCACGTCCATGTCTAAAATAGATGTCTCGGCCTTAATTTGCTTTGGCTGCTAAATAAAATTTTCTATTCCCGCCACTGATGTGAATGCCAAGTTCACATTTAGGAAAGCCTGGAACTTGATGTTCTTCACGTTGTTACTCAATCTAAACTTCTTGTATGGCAGCCAAGGGGAACTTATAAAACATGTTACCGATGAGATTTCGAGGAAACTGTCCAGAGGAGTTCGAGTAGTGCCTGATGAATTGGTTGGGATCGATGATCATGTGCAAGCCGTGATGGATTTGTTAGGCGAAGACTCTATGGATGTACGGTTTGTCATAATACATGGAATGGGCGGAATCGGTAAGACGACTCTTGCAAAAGTTGTATTCAACCAAATCGCTTCTCAGTTTCAGGGTTGCAGCTTTCTGTCGGACGTTCGAGAATTTTCACACCAGGGTAAAATTGAGAAATTGCAAACCAGATTATTGTGTGACATCCTCAAGTCTCAATCCATAAAGGTTCGAGATATCGACTCTGGGATCAACATGATTAGAGGAAGGTGTCGCCACAAGAAGGTTCTGATTGTTCTTGATAATTTGGATAAAAGGGACCAGCTTGCGAAGTTAGCAGAAAAATGCGATTGGTTCGGTCCGGGAAGCAGGATTATTGTGACAACTAGGGACATCAGTTTTTTGAAGATTAACAAGAATAATGCCTCAATGCATTCTAAAGTTTACTACTTCTATGAAATGAAGGAGATGCATAATTCTTTTGCCATCCGACTTTTCAGTAGACATGCCTTTGAGAGCGATACTCCTCCAATTGAATATGATAGAATAACAAGAGAAATTGTGAAAATTACTGGTGGACTTCCGCTGGCCCTTGTGGTCATTGGATCCTCACTTTGTAGCGCGACCGAAGAAGTATGGGATGATGTCTTGGCCAAGCTGAAGAAAATGCCGCACAAAGAAGTTCAGGACATATTGAAGGTAAGTTATGACATGTTGGAATATGAGCAGCAACAAATATTCCTGGACATTGCATGTCACATGGCTGGTGAAAACAGAAGCGATGCAATTTCTATGTGGAGGGCTTGTGATTTTTTTCCTTACGAAGCCATCTCAGTTCTTGTTAAAATATCTCTGATAAAAATTATGAATGACGACATTTGGATGCATGACCAACTCAGAGATTTAGGGAGGGAGCTTATTCGCAGGGAGAGCATCGAACTTCCTGGAGAGCGGAGTAGAATATGGTGTCCCACCATGGCCATAGACGTTATGCAAAGAAAAGAGGTACATATTTTGACTGAAGTTCTACTTTTCACTTCGTTTAGAAAATAGGATAGGTCGTTACTATGTCAATTTGCGAGAGAGCATGGTAGCTCAGTGGTAAAGAGGTCACACTGTCTTCCATGAAATCATAAATTCGCCTTGTCATAAGCGAATCTCTGGCTAACTTGTGCTTTGGGTATTTGCTATTTCATGTGAGGATAAATCTTGTGTTCTGTCAGGCTGGTTAGGTTGCGGTAACAGGCTCGTACGCTTACGGGTGAATTGCATTATTGTGGCTCGTGAGTCAAAGAGATAGTTACGATGATTGCCCCTTTCCGTCCATTTACCAACAAAAAAGAAAAGATATCGCTGTAAATTCACGAGCATTCTTTCATGTCCACTAAAGCTGAAGGCTAATTTAGCTATGATTTTCCTTTACCAGGGAACAAAAAAAATAGTGGCGCTCAAACTAGGGGGACAATCTCAAGTGTGCAATATTACACGCGAAGACAGTTTAAGGCTGGTAAAGTTAAGGTTCCTTGAACTCGAGGGAGGAAATTTTGTTGGGGACTTCCAAAATCTCCTTCTGGAGCTAAGATGGCTCTCTTGGCAAAATTGTCCGTCAGAGTTTCAAGCTATTAACTTCTCTCCAGGCAATCTGGTCGTCCTCAAAATTTCAGAATCCGACATTACAAATGATTGGGGTGGATGGAGCCAAATCATGGTATGATATTATGCAATATAAGCAGTTTACATTTACTGTTTTCTTGCTTAGTGAATATGACGATCTTTGTACATTTTTGTATGAATAATTTCACAGGGAAATTGTAGGTTAAAAGTCCTGCATCTCGTGGGTTGTAGAAGGTTGATCAAGACGCCTTACTTCTCTACATGTTTGACTTTGGAGAAACTCGTAGTGAAGGATTGTGAAAGGTTGGTTGAAATTGACCCATCCATTAGTAAGCTGCTGCATTTGAAGCACTTGGAAATTAATGGGTGTAATGGTTTGAGGGTGCTTAAAGGAGCTCCAACCACGCTCAATCTTGGCACAGTACGTCAAGCATGGCCAGACTCATTGGGTAATCTCAAGCGTCTATCAACGCTAAGGATGGAAAAGTTGGAACTCCTTGAACTTCCGGATTCAATAGGAGACATTCCTGGTCTTCAAGAGTTGTCTTTGAGTGATTCATCTGTGGAGAAACTTCCGGAGTCAATTGGGGAACTAAAATCTCTAGTCGAGTTGAATCTTTCTCGCACGAACATTATAGAGCTGCCTGACTCGATTGGAGAGCTTAAGAGACTGGAGGTACTACTCATGGAAAGCTGTAAATTGAGAAAGCTTCCTAAGGCGATAGGGATGTTGGAGAAGCTTGAATATTTAGAAGCCAGCGATTGCAAATTTTTGGAGGGAGAAATTCCGATGGAAGTTGGGGCACTATCATCTTTGAAAATCCTAAGCTTAGGAAATACCCCTATTTCTCAACTGCCGCCAACTATTAGTCAGCTTTCTGAACTTCAGGATCTGGGTTTACGTGCTTGTCACGAGCTTCGTTTATTGCCGGAGCTTCCTACAAGTTTGACATCTTTGGACATTTCTTCTTCAGCTTTACTGAGGATTTCAGATCTGTCAAACCTAACCAACTTAGAATATCTGGTTTTATCTGATCGTGGTCGTCCTAGATATCTTGGCATGCCTCAGGAACCACCAAAAGCATGCGAAGCTCAAGATTTGCAGTGGATTGGGAGGTTAACTAAGTTGACGTTCTTGAGATTGGACCTTTCAGACATGACCATATTGCCTGCTTACTTTAGTACCCTTACTGAACTCCGAAATGTTGAATTACCAGGCTCCACCTTACAATCTCTCGAGTGGATTCCACCTAACATTGAGGGGTTGAGGTTCTTTGATCTTGAGTCCACAGATGGATGGTCATGCCTTCACACCTTCAGATATCTGTCCAGAATAGACGTATGCAGGTCATGTCTGATAGAAATTCCACTGGATGTGCTTGGACAGTTGGGGAACCTTCGCCAATTGTATATATTGGACTGTCAATTCCTTGAGAGAGTATCTCTCCTACAAAGCTTAACGAAGCTAGTTTTTTTTGGGGTTACTAATTGCCCGGGGCTAGTTGAGATTCAAGGTCTCGAACAATCAGAATCACTGGAGATTTTATCTATTTGCTCCTGCCCGTCCTTAAAAGAGCTACCAGATCTTTCCAGTTTACGCAACCTGGCAATGTTGCAATTATCTCGTTGCGACTCTTTGGAGAGAGTGCCTGTGGTAGCGGATGTGGAAACATGTCGTGTGATTGTTTTTTCATGCAGGATGCTGCCTGGCGTTTCATAAACCTTGTCAGCTTTTGGATTAGGAAGGTTATGAGAGGCAGCTTGCAATCCTCGACCAGAAGTGGCGGCATTTGAATGCCTTGCTCAGATTACTCGTCATCTTTTCTATTCATGTAGGTTGTGTATGCAATAACGTTCTTGCCCTTATACTGAATTGGAAAATAGCTACGACACCTAGCTTCTTCTTCTTTTTCAATCCTTGTACGCAACATGCGATGAGACCCTTATCTTTTCGCTGCTAGTTATTTGGGTCATTTGCTACTAAAAATTTCTAAATCGTCTTTCAAATGTCTCCACGTCCTCATCAATGAAGAAAAATGCCAAGTCGTGCCAGGTTGATTGTGGCTTGACTTCAACCGATTTGAAACCTCAGTGCGATTGCAGTCCAAACAAGCGAATGGCGATCGAGAAAGGAACAAAACTCGATCTTAGGTCTTACAGTTGAGATTTAGAATGATCCGAACACTCAATCGCGGGCCTGGCAATGGATGGCAAGAGAACTCAAAGAAGAAGTATGGTGTTGACTACATTTAATCTACGTTACGAGAAAGCAAATGTGTCAGATTAAGAAATATATGATTACATGATGAAGAGATTAATATGTGAAAGAAGAACCACTGCACAAAGCCTATTAATAGACTAGTACAAATGATACAACAACAGATACTGACATACGTAAACATATCTACTTGCGACTTCCCTCTTCAAGCTAGCTAATCTCCCCCTGACGCCGAAGACCAACAACCTTAACACTCTTATGTGAAACAGATAATATAATCAACGAAATAATTGTCTCAGTCAGCGGGCAAACAAAAGCAATACTTGTCGCAAAACTCCAAACTTCATGTCTTACAATGCCAACACTTATCTACATCAATCTAATACACAAAACTTCCGGTTCATCCACATTTATAGATAACATGTGTCAATCTTATAACTCTCTTAAAATATTCTCGACATAGGTAGAGAAGCATTTAGTACATATCATCTTGGGAAAATGCCAAAGAAGGGCCTCAACTGCCCTTACTTTCTCAATTAAGGGCCCAAATTGAAATTTGTGCCAAAGAATGGCCCCAACTTCATTTTTGTGTCAAAGAAGGGCCCCAACTTGTTTTAATTTCATTTTTTTTTTCATTTTCTGTTTACATTATTTTAATATTTTTTTTTATAATTTTTTCTTTCCCTCTCCTCTCCCCTCCTCTTCCCCTCCCTTGCAACTCCAGCCACTCCCCTACAACTCAGCCGGTCGCCATAGGCTGGCGACCAGCTAGAGGCACGGCTGGATATGCCGCCTCGCCAGGCCATGGCAGGGGTTGACCTCGCCATCGCTGGGCGAGGCAGCGACAGCGAGGTCGAGCCCTGCCATGGCTGGGCGAGGCTTGGTCTCGCAAGCCCAGATCTGGGCAGGCGAGGTCGAGCCTCGACCGGCCATGGCGGGGCTCGACCTCGCTCGGCCATGGCAAGGAAGCGACGGCGGTCGCAATTCCAAGATCTGGGTCGGAAGAGAGTTCATCGAGAGATGGATTCTCGAGGAATGGTCGATGAGGGGTGTCGATGGAGGTGGTGGTCAATGCAATTGAGACTGTATCGGGAGCTCGAGGGCTCGCCAGGCGAGCTTGGCCATGGCGTGGAGCATGAGGGTGTCCGGGCGAGCTTGAGCTTGGGGCTCGCCAAATCCAGCAGATCTTGGCCATGGCGTGGAGCCCGAGCTCGCCAAATCGGCTAACGAGCTTCGAGCTCAGCCGAGGCCGAAGAACTCCTGCCTCGCTGGCCTCGACGGAGCTCGAAGCTTGCTGATCTAGCAAGTCCCGAGCTCGCCGGCCATGGCCGAGCTCGAGCTCGCCTGGACATGGTGAGCTCGTGGCTTGCCAGCCTCGATGCGAGCCCGAGATCGCCAGGACCAGCCGCCTCAAGCTTGCTGGACCGAGTCATGGCCATCACCGGGTGGCCGGAGGAAGAAGGATGGAGCATAGGACGGGGCGGCACCAGAGAAGAAGGAGCGACGATCTGCAGGGGAGTGGCTGGAGTTGCAGGGGAGGGGAGGGACGGGAAGAGGAGGGGAGAGGACAGGGAAAGAAAAAAAAAGAAAAAGAAAATTTTTATAAAAAAATATTAAAATAATGCAAACAGAAAAAAAAATGAAAATGAATTAAAACAAGTTGGGGCCCTTCTTTGGCACAAATTTCAGTTTGGGCCCTTAATTGAGAAAGTAAGGGCAGTTGAGGCCATTTTCCGGCATTTTCCCTATCATCTTTTTAGAAAAATGGAAAACTTGGAAAAAGGTGGAATTAACCTTACTTAATTAGCAAAACTCTTATTTAATAATGAATAGAGATATCACATTTTGTATTCATACACGACCAATAAACGCAGAATCAAATGAATATTCTATCGGGAATCGGTCATTGTAGATTGTCTACACTTACATTGGAGTTAGCGGGATGATTGAGATAATTTCACTTCTTTTTTTCTTGTTCTAAACAGGGAAAAGAGTACTTCTGACGTGGGAGAGAGACCTCCGCGAGCAGAATTTTGTACAAATCATGTCCAAAAACTTCATTGCTACCAGATGGAGAGGGCAAAGTCGGCAGACCGAATGCCTCGCAAGGCCCAAAACTCTATTTTGTACAAATCATGTTCCTGGCCCAGTTCGACAGCCACAAACCCAAACCCAATCCTACATCAGACTCCACAACAAGACTACCAATAGATAAGTTAAATAGAGACAAATCAAAACCATTACTAATGTGGAAGTTTTGTGAGTTTTTCCCAGGTCGCACGTTAAACTCTAAAATTCTTAATTATTTTCGCTTAATCCCATGAACTCTCACTCCCTTACACGTAAGATCTCACAGACTAAATGATTTGCACACTACATATCACCCCTCACCTTCACTCTCACTCTCACTCTCACTCTCACTCTCCTATACGTTAAACCCCAAACTTTAAATCCCACTTTACTACGCCGAACTTGTAGTCAAAGTTATCGCTTTTGTTCTGCAAGAAGAATTTGCAGGGGTGTTCACTGTTGCCAATTTTGGTTCATGATTTTTGTGTTCGGTTCCTTTTATGTACCTATCGATTTGGAAAGTCTATACATACTTACCTTATCAAAAAAAAAAAAAGAAGGAATTTGCGGTGTGCCTTGTCAACCGTCTTATGTAGGGAAAATTATGCCGTCAATCCTAAATTTATGACACGAATGCTAATTCAGCTCTAAGTTTTTCAATTTCCCTAATTTAGTTTAAAATTTTTGCGCGAAATTTTAATATAGTCTTTCCGATAAATTTTTGCCAAAAAATCACTAATGTGATAGTGAGCCACGTAGAAAGGCCGGTGATGAATGAAACGTTACGTCAGCAATTTCCAGCAAATTTGATCGAAATGACTATATTTGAATATCGCGCAATTATATAGGAGTAAATTGGCAAAACTGAAAAGTTAATAATTGAATTGGCATTCATAAATAGGTTCAGAGTTGATTGGGTAATTTTCCCTCCAATGTCTCAAACATGTATACTTGCTTCTCTAAAAAATTAAACAAAGACAAATTATTACTAAATACTCATGCCCTATAAAAGTAAGACATTCTAAGTTGGCGACGTTCTATTCTAAGCTCCTTCACGACTTTATAATTTAACACGCATGGCTTTGTCGGGGTTAACATTACGACATTTTCGTTCTAATCAATCTATTATAAGCTTCTGGTGATGGAATCAATGTCGTCAAGTCGAGATTTGCCGTCCACATCCTCGGAAACAACCTGCGAACAATTTCTTAGACAACAACCTGAGAGAAAGCAAATGCCCTCTGCCTTAAGTTAGTTCCTGTCGAGATTTCAAACCGACATTTTTCTCGTCCTTCCACTAGGAAATTGACACTCAAAATTTCATGAACCGGTTCAGGATACTCCTTCAGCACTCAGATCATTCCAGTTATTCCCACGGTAAAACCGAACCCGAAATGCGCCTTTACATAAATCCAGATAACTTTGCAACAATAATATTAATGTACTTAAGTGTGCAAAAATCGTTTGATGTGTTTTAGGCTTGAAAGTGTTAGATTTTAAGGGACCACAATCAAGTATTCTAAAAGCTTGAATTGTTAAAAGATGTCTAATACTAATCGTGAACATATTCATTGGGGAGACAAATAGGAGTCTTTGAACTCAGGACATCCTGCTTTGATACCATGTGAGTTTATAGGACCACATTCAACTATTCTAAAAGTTTAAGTTGTTAGAAAAAAATATGAATATATATATATATATATATATATGAACAAAAAGCACTACCAATAAACTCTATTGGAAGACAATCCTAGTGGAAAAGACGAGGAGAATGCATTATGATTCACACTTCAATTTATGTAGTCTACTATTAATTGTTATATCTTATGATATAAGATATTTTATATCGCACTAGAAATAAACAATTGAACTCGGTTCTTTGGCAGAGCATCACTGGAAAATTAATAGACTGATTAGTCGTTGAAAAAATGTTAAACAAGGTACTAAGGACACATAGGTTTTTAAGAGGAGACAGATGTTCGCCGTATCTTCTAAGTTTCTAGGAACTGTCTAGGTGTTATTTCGACTAAAAAGACACAATTATTTGAAAATAATTCCCTCCGATGACCGTAGGCGAGTGAAGCCAAAGTTTTTTTTTTTTTTTTTTGTGGGTCTTTTCTCTTTTTTGGCTTTTGGGTTAAAAGCAACAGCCCTCCTCATACATCATCTATTGAAATGTAACGACAGGGTAGGGCAGAAAAGAAAAAAACAGGAACCGTGGCGGCTTTGTTATTATTTTCGATCTCTTTGGGCCCTGTTCTTGAGAGAGGATCACCATTTATTCATGCTTTCTTCGAGGTCTAGTGAATTCGTAGAGCGCCTTTGTGTGTCGACGTAACTTAAATTTGGGTGAACTTCAATAATAAATTCTTTAGCATGTTCTTTCGATTATATTTATTTATTTTTATATTATGCCAGTGTAGATTATTTGTATAGGTTATTTTTATGAAGTCAGTGTGCGATTTCTAACAATGACTTCTCGGGAGTCCTGGCGAAGGTCCTTCCGAATAGATTGCGATCAAACTTGAAATTCTTAAATTGCGAAGTGGTAACATTTTCGTGGGTATCGAAAAAGCTCCTCTCTGGCTGACGGTGAACCCGACAAATTACCACTGCCGTCCCAAAACGTTCCCCGGGAACGGATCCGGGTCCCCTACCATATGGTAGGGGATTAGGATTTTTTGGACCCTTAGATCTTCCCCTATTATAGGTGGAAGATCCAAGGGCTATGGGGCTAAAGGTAGGAAATCCCAAGCCCACAAGGATCCGGATCCTCTAATACCATAATGGTAGGGAATCGGGATTTTTTTGGGTCCTTAGATCTTCTCCCTATTATAGAGGGAATGCGGGTCCGTCCGGTGAAGGGATCGTCTGCCCTTTCCTCAGAAGGGCAGGCCCTATTCTTGAAATCCGGGTCTTCCGTGTTATGAATGGAAGGCCTAGATTATTACTAAAAAAATAAAAAACAAAAAATCTAAAAAGTTGCCCCCTAAAAATAGGAGATCTAGGCGGTTCGTATAAAAACGAACGGGCCGAATCCCAAGGCAAGCGCTTGCCCTTATAAGGGAAGGGCAGACGATCCGGATCCGTCTGTGTTGGTGTGCGTGTATTTTTGTCCTCCTTTGAAATTTCTACTTGAAAAGTTGGGATGCTTGTCCCACCAAGATTCAAAAGTCTTTCTGCGCGTGATTGCTATTATTTTCTTTAGGATATGATTAAAAAAAAAGGTGCCAAGACAATGCCACAAAAAAAGAAACCCAAAAAAAAAATAAAAAATGTACAAACGACATCGTCTCCAGAAATCGCTGATCAGACTAGGAAGAATCGCACAAACCAGTGTATTTCAAACTGACATTTTTCTCTTCCTTTCCCTAAGAAATTCACACGCAAAATTTTCAAGAACCGGTTCCGCGGATTCCTGGAACGTTGTTGTGCTCATTCAAGGAATTCCCACAGTATAACCGAGCCAGAAATTTGCCTATAAAACACCACATCACTTTGCAACAAAAGCTGGATGAATTCGTCCGTAGTAGAAACTAGTTAGTAAATTACCGGCACACAACTCGCTTGATGCAGTTTCAAGTGGAATGCACGTGAGGACTAGGAGGAAAGAAAAAAATATGACGGCCGTGTTTTAATAGAAACAAATGAGGCTTGACAGCACTACCAAGAAACTCTATCAGATGGCACTCCTAGTGTTGGAACGCTAACGAGAGAAAAGACATGAGAATGCGTTGTGACTCACATATCATCTTGCCTACTTTTTTTTGTTAACAACTATATCTTTATGACATAAAATATTTGTATTATTTTGAAATAAACAATTGAACTCATTCTTTAGCTGGACATCATCAGCAGCATTCCATGAGATTAGTGTCATTCCCGTTGCAATTCTTCAATCGTCTAGCTAGTCATCATCTGTTTGGTAGTTATCACCAGAAAATTAATAAACCAATTAGTCGGTGGGAAAAAAAGGTTGAGAAAAGGACTAAGGAAGCATAGGTTATTCGGAGAAGAAAAATGTTCGCCGTGTCTTCTAAGTTTCCAGGAAATGTCTATGTTATTCCACCTGAAAAGACTCGTCATTAGAAAAATAAGAGGGACGGCAACGTGGGGTTCAGCAGTTGAACGTTTTTGCTGTCTCATCTTAATCACAGCGAGACCACGTGGGTTGACCCGATGACCCGGTGAAAGTTTTCTGATATGGTGTTCTTGAGTTTTGCCTCGAAATTGTCACTCTTCTAAATAATGAAGCAATTCCCCCGACCGAAAGAAAAGGGGGTAGGGAACACATAACGGCAAAACCACAAAATTTTACATTAAGAAAATGTTTTAAAAGAAGAACTCCAATTTACGGGAATGGATTTTCTACCATAAATGGATGAGTGCCATTAAATATGGGTTTTCCAATTCAAAATGGACGGCTCAGATCAATTCATAGTTTTTTAATGGGAAATGATGTGGACTGATCTGGACCATTCATTTTTAATTGGACGGTTTAGATCAATGATGGCATCCCTACCATTATGGTAGGAAATTTACACCCTCTATTTTCTATAATTGCACTACTCCCACGATACGAAGTGGAGGTAGAGAATGCTTCTTGTAAGAAGAGAGAAAATTTGGTGATTGTTAGAACGATAAAGATTGAAGATTTTCCTAATTCCAATATAGTAGAAAATATGGCTGAGTTGTGCGATATCTATAGTTATCAAATTCATGATTGTAACGTATTACATTGTTCTCTATTAAAGGATAATAAATCCTCCCCAAAGAAAATGAGATGAATTAGGAATCTACTGCTGTGGACGTAAGCTTCCAAGAGATTTTCTTTTTCTCTTGGTCGTCTGAACCACATTAACTGTTGAGTGTTCCTCTTCTCTTCTTTTATCTCTTTTTATTATCATTATAACATGGTATCAGAGCCGTGTTCGATCCTAAAGTCGGCTCCTTTGTCAATGCTTTCGCTTGTCTGTTATTGACGGAGAATTCGATTTTTTTTTTTCGTGTGTGGTGGTTTATGGTTTGCGCAGAGGACGATCATCTTCATTACACCTTCATTGGATTTGATTGTTCCTAGATAAGTTTGCTGAATTTTGTGCTATCTTTCTGTTTAGCACAATGGTTGATATTAGAAAATATGTTTTCGAGAAGTCAAATAAACTTACGACTATTATGTTAAATGAGCGTAATTATTTGCCTTGGTCTAGAGCTGTCTCTGTAGTCCTTGGGGGCAGCTCAAAGTTGAGTTATGTGAATGGTCTTATCAAAGCACTTATAGTTACGGATGCGAAATTTACTGAATTTATAATATGGTCATGTCATGGTTGTTTAATTCAATGGAATCTCAAATTTATGAGATATTTGCTTATTCAGAGACTGCTAAGTCCCTATGGGATTCTTTGAAGGATATGTATGGAAACGTTGATAATGCATCCCGTGTCTTTGAGTTGCAACATGTGAGCAAGCACCTAATCAAACATTTACTGAACATCTTGGTGATATGAAAAAGAAATGGGATGAATTGCGACAATATCGACCACCTGCCCAGAATGTTGAGATATATGCCCAGCGGAGCAGGACATGATTTTTCAACTTTTGGATAGTCTTAGGCTTGAATATGAAAATTTTAAGAGGCAAATCCTAATGAGTTCTACGCTTCCAATTTTCCTACCATTTGTGCTATTGTTCAAAGGGAACTTGTCATCGTATAATGACTCATAATTCTAAGAAAGGGGGAGATTTGGTTGAGAATTTTGTCCATGCTGCTAAAAGTAATTGCTGTGGTTTTGATGAGAGTCGCTCTGGTTTTGGTACTAAAATTAATCGCACTAGTTTTGATGAGAGTCTCTCTGATTTTGGTACTAAAATTAATCACACTGGTTTTGATGACAACCGTTCTAGTTTTGGTAAAGGGCCTAAAGGCAAAGGCAAAGGCAAAGGTCGCAATAATAAATTTCACTGTGATCATTGTGATAAGGATGGTCACATTAAAGACTGTTGTTGGGAGCTTTTATCCTCATCTTCGGCTTAATAAGGACAAAGGGGTAGATGCCCAGGTTACATCTCATACTCAAGGCTCGACATATGATTTTCAAGCCTCTCTGAATAAAATTGCTCTTCAACTACAGCATCTTATCCAAGCACATCATCTATCTTGATTCTAGCAAACTGGCTCAATATAGTAATTCACCAGCTCTTATGACTCTATAGCCAAAAAATTCTTTTATTGTTGATTCGAGTGCTACTGACCATGTGCAACATTTCTTATGGATTATCTGATTTTTGTGTCGTTGATGAGGGTTCTCGTGGTTCGATTACTGTACCCAATGGAACTCAAGTTTCGGTTAAAAGACAGGGCACCATCAATTTTTTTGCTGCTGCTTGTGATATGTTATTTGCGCCAACTTTATCTTCAAATTTATTATCAGTTAGTAAACTTACTGAAAAATTGGACTGCAATATTATTTTTTCCCATCAAAAGGTAGTGTTCCAGGACATACTCATAGCGAAGAAGATTGGTGAAGGCCGTTGTCCGTAAGGGCTCTATGTGATTGATTTTCAGAGCAAGGCTTTGGTTACAAGGAAGAATAAGGATGTTATTTGACAACTCAGGCATTTACGCATGGGCCACCCCTAAGATAATGTGTTGCATAATTTGAATTCTGAATTTTCTCTCGATTCAAATCATTGTGAAAATTGTCGTTATTCTAAGCAGCATAAACTACATTTTACTTCTAGTTCACATGTTTCATAAGAAGTGTTTGAATTAGTATACTCTGATGTTTGTGATAATGCTCCGGTGGATTCGCTTGATGGCTTCAAATATTTTGTTACTTTTATTGATGATAAGTCTCGTACCACTTGGCTTTATCTGTTGACCTCTAGGAGTGAAGTGCTGAAAGTATTTCAAGAATTTTGCAATATGGTTCAAACTCAATAGGGTTGCCACATCAAGATTCTTCGAACTGATAACGGGACTAAATATATGAATCATCATTTTGAATCATTTTTGAAGGCTTTTTGGAATTTTTCATCAAACCTACTATGTCGGCACCCCTCAACAAAATGGCATAGCTGAACCGAAAAATCGTCACCTACTTGAAGTGACAAGAGCTCTATTATTTCATGGTAATTTTCCCAAGACATATTGGTCAGATGTGGTGCTCATTAGTTATTACTTGATTAATCGTCTCCCCAGTAAGATCTTACGCTACAAAATCTTCAATGGAGGTTCTTATTGGCCGAAATGTGAACATTTCACATCTTCGAATATTTAGAAGTATTTATTTTGTTCACTCTTCAGCGGGAAAACTTGATCATCACGCTCGTAAGTGTGTTTTTATTGGTTACTCCTAGGGGTATAAATATTTTGATCTATCTACTAATAAGGTGTTTTTCTCACGTGATGTTGTCTTTGATGAGAATCGCATGTTTTTTTTTTTCTAGCAAGGATTAGCTTCAGGGGGAGAATAGTGGTATTGAATTAGACTATAATTAGTTCGATGTTGAAGTTGCTCCCTTTCCGATTGTGAGTGGTCATATTAGTGATAATATTAGTGATTTTGATCTTGCTTCAGAGCAAGTAGATGAAATTGTTGAGATTGAAGAGCTTGCACCTGTTCTCGCGGCGCCGCTCCTATTCATAAGACTACTCGAGTTTCACAACCATCTAATAGACTTCGTGACTTCACCACTTATCATTCTGCTTGATTTCCTATACAAGATTATATATGCTATGGTAAAGTTTCTCCTGCCTTTCATGCTTTTTTGTCAGCTGTCGATGCTCACAAAGAACTTGCTGCTTTTCTTGAAGCTACAAGTTTTCAGGTGTGGTGAGATGCTATGAGAGAAGAGCTAAAAGCACTTGATAAAAATCATACTTGGGATATGGTCAACTTACTTGAAGGAAAGCGTTCCATTGGTTGCAGATGGGTAAATAAAATTAAATACAAGAACGATGGCTTCATAGAGCATCACAAGGCAAGACTTATTGCGAAGGGTTACATGCAAACATATGGTGAAGGTTACAAAGAAACATTTGCTCGTGTAGAAAAAATGAACATGGTGAGCGTACTGATGTCCATAGCAGTAAATTGTGATTGGCCGCTCTTTCAAATGGATATTAAAAATGCGTTCTTACAAGGTCAACTGGAAGAAGAAGTTTATATGGATATTCCTCTTGGACATTTTTCAGAAAATGAACCTAATGTAATATGTAAGCTTAATAAAGCTATCTGTGGTCTCAAATAGTCACCACGTGCTTGGTATGGAAAATTAAGTTTGGCTCTTGAAAGTATGGGTTTCAAAAATTCCTCGTTATTTGTGAAGCGGAATGCCAAAGGAACAACAATTGTTCCTGTTTACGTGGATGATATAGTTATTACTGGTGATAATATTCATGAAATCGAGTTGAATGTACAATTTGACATCAAGGATTTGGGACACTTGTGTTATTTTCTTGGTATAGAAGTGACTTGCTCTAGTGAAGGATTATTCATCTCTCAAAGAAAATATGCTCTTGACTTGTTAAAAGAGACTGGCAAACTTTGAGTCCTGTTGAGTCTCCTATGAATTATAACAGTAAGTTTGTTGACAACATGACCCCTTTACCCGATATTGATCGATTTCAAAGGTTGGTTGGACGGTTGATCTACTTAACCATTATTCGGCCAAATATTGCTCACACATTCAGTTATGTAAGCCAATTCATGCATGCTCCTACTAAAGGACATATGACACTTGTGGATTGCATACTTCGACACTTAAAATCTAGTCCATGTCGGGGTATTTTGATGAAGAAATATGATCATAATGGTGTAGGTTATAATGATGCGGATTGGGCTGGGAGCCCTATGGACAAAAAATCAACTACATGTTTCTGTATTTTTGTAGGTGGCAACTTAGTCACTTGAAAAAGTAAAAAATAAACTGTTGTGGGAAGGTGTCGCGACCCTCTTGAGGTTGTCGGGCTCTCGAGGGCTAATGGGCCGTCCTGTCTGGTCGGACGCGGGCCTCTCCCAAGGCCCATTACCCAAATCGCAACGGAGGTATGCGTGATCGACTTTCAGTGTGGTCTAGTGACATGTGCTAAGTGTGCATGCCATGGAGTCGCCACCAATCATTTTTTTAGGGTATGATTGGACCACCCAATCGAATAGTTGGGAGTTTCTATTCAATTCTGCGAGAACCAGAGAAATGGTTTCGGGGACTTAGTTACACCAATTGTCAGAGTTGATGCCCTTTCGGTACCTAAGTTGACTGAATTTTCTAGCCTGAGATTCATGCGGATGAGTAAGGTATGAACCCTAAATCTAGAAATTCATGTAGATAGGAGTGATTATCCTAGCAATCACAATCAGTAATAAAATGCCCAACTCAAGGAATCTAGATATGCAAATAAATTACATGGCATTCCTAGTAAGGTCCTATTTATCAATCACAGCTCAAGAATGATTTAGCTGTCCTAGCCATTCTACACACGATCTAACCTAAGAAAAGCATTAGGAAGCATCGAAGGAGTTCGAGAGTACTCACATGGGGTTCGCCGTGCCCTGGTTTGGTCTTGGACGAGCTATCGAGCTCATGCCGACCCGATTATATTTGGGGATCCACTCGGCGTTTTACACCATGAAATCATGTGAAACAAAACCGAAAATATTCAGCAAGGGGCATTTATTGTAGATGGTGGTCGATCTAATTGGACGTCAAGACTAAAAAAGATGTAGAAATTTACAAATTAAAATACTCGAATGACATTTTTTTGCTAAATTCAACTCTATGCGTCGTGAAGAAACACATGCAATTGAACTTGAATTTTGACTATTTATGAGTTCAAAATGTAAAAGAAATTAAAATAAAAATATTGACTATTTTTCTATATTTTTACGACAGCGAACGCTATTTTTCTTCATTTTTCATGTATTTTTCTATTTTTGGAAAATATTAAAAAATATTAAAAAATATTTTTTTATCAAAAATGGTTCCTTTAGCTTGGTCAAGGCTACCAAAGATGATTTTTTAATTTTTTTTAACTTTTTATAGATTTTTTATGAATTTTTTAAAAATAAACTATGAAAGACTGATCAAAAATCAGGTGTCAACAGCTGCCCCTCTTTGAGAGGAATTTCGTCAGAGGTTTCTCTCAAAGACAAGGTGACACCTGTGTTCCGATCAACTCGACTGGGAAAAGAAAAGAAATCATGACATCCAATTTTCATGCCCATCAATGTGTGCTTTTCCTTAAAAAGAGATGTGCTCATTCAATTCCCTGATATGATGTAAGAAAGTTAAGGAGTAGATAGACTTCCCTGCCCCTTACCTGCCGAATGCTTGCGGCATTTGCTGTGTCTGATGGGTTCAAGTAGATTCCTAAGGACTTGTCATCGGAGTGTCCTGGGGATGTTAAGCTCTGACCTGTATGGTAGGTCAAACCATAATGGGATTCCTAACTGATAGGAACCTAAGGAAGACGCATCCCACATTTGGGAATTTGCCAAGGGTTTTGATCCGTGTGGTGGACTAAACTAGAAATGGCTTGCCTAATGTAAGGCTTATTAGGGAAAACGACTCCTCCCGCGTTCGGGATTCATCAAGGTTTTGATCCGTATGGTGGATCGGACCATTGGGTTGATCCTTCAGGCGGTCTCTACCAGTCCTTTGACCCTTCAGGCGGTTTCTACCATTCATTGACCCTTCATGCGGTTTCTACCATTGAGTTGACCCTTCAGGCGGTTTCTACCATTGGTTGACCCTTCAAGCGATTTCTACCATACATTGACCCTTTAGGCGGTTTCTACCATTGTTTTGACCCTTCAGGCGGTTTCTACCATTGGTTGACCCTTCAGGCGGTTTCTACCATACATTGACCCTTCAGGCGGTTTCTACCATTGTGTTGACCCTTCAGGCGGTTTCTGCCATTGAGTTGACCCTTCAGGCGGTTTCTACCATTTATGAGATTCCAAATTGATATGAATCAAAGGATGACGTACCCGCTCTTCGGGGCTAGTCGGAGACTCGATCATTCTGTGGATCGGTCTTAGAAAAGATTTGCCTACTAAAAGGCTTCACCCAAGGATGACGCACCCAGTCTTTGGGGTGGCCAAAAGTCCTGCAGAAAGCTTAGACCTGAAAAAATTTTCCTTGCTAAGAAGATATTAGTAATCTTTGGGAAGACAATAATTGTCTAACTGACAAAATTCTATGACTTAAGTTTTAGTCATGAAATGTGCATTTTGATTGTTGGAGGTTATCCAAAACATTCCTGCCATATACAGATGTGATCATAAATTCCTTGCACGGAAACTCTAGATCAAACAATTTGAAAATTTCAAAAAGAGTTTGCTCAAAACATCCATTGGAGTATTTCTCACCCAAGAAGGCTCCTCACTGCTCTGTGATAATGATCTTTAATAGGGAAAGTGCTCAATTTCCTACCGACCTGTGCCTGGGTTTCAGGATCATTCGCAACGCATACATTTCGACCGATCAGGAGGTCTTTCACGGGACCGTAGTGTTAGGCTTGGATATCGGTTTCCAAGGGGGACTCACTTTTGAGTCAAGGCCGTTGAACGAAATTTTTCACTATCTGCTCCGGGTTTACAAGTCAAGAACCCTGCAAAATGAGAAAGAAATAGTTTTGCTCGTACTTCTTTGAGCTAAGTTATAAATTAACCCAAGTGTCTTGGTCAGATAAGACTACTTCAGGGTTGTAACATTGGAAGGATTGGGGACCGAAAAAGGCTTATTTTTTGCCCAGAAATTGTGAAGGGTTTGACATTGGTGATCATTGCAAATTTGCCACATGTCCTTCGAAGAACATCTCCATTTCTTGAAGTGTACACTCCTCTTTTAGAGCGCACAAGGATGTTTAAAAGCGTCTCTTGTTACATTAAGACACCGTCTGTTTGTGTGTTTGCAATTTGAGCACGACAACATTTGGAGAGTAGTCATCTTGATCTAACTCCTTTGCAGGGTCTTTTCATCGTCTCTCTAGACTTTACTGGGGATATTTGAATAGAAATCAGCCTTGCTTTTCACCAGGCACTTTGCTTTTTCTTGATGTCTAGGGATTTTTCTTTTCCCCCTTTTTTTAATCCCGTGTTTTTCTTTTCTTTTGGAGTTAGGATTTTCGGCAATCATGCTAGATATGCAACTTAAACTTTGGCACGCTTCCATTCCTAGAGTGATGTTGCCTTTGCTTTGGAATATGCAATGATCACCAATAGGTTGATGAAATGAATTTGCTGGCTCAACTTGGTTGTGCAAAGGATAACAGTGTGTAGGATAGAGAAATGAATCATTCTCGTCATCCTATGACACTTGGATTATCATATAAACAACACACAAAGATTTATGTTAGTCCGAGCAAGAAAATTTCTAACCGTTTACTTTCTGATACTGTTGGACTAACCTTCATTTGCCCCAATGTGGGGTGGTTCTTGACAGGGTTGAGAATGAAAATCGCCGTTCAATGGGGTTCTCAATGGGCATCTGTAGTGTTTGGAATGAAGAAATAAATGCCTCTGTCATCTCGATCCATGTAATCGTTGCGAATGACCCTTATATCCATAGGTTAAGGTTTCGCTATCATTTCCAATCTCCTCATCTCTCAAGTGTGTATGGGACGTGTTTGGATTAGGCTCGCTTCTCTTATGAGAAAATACCCTTTTGAACAGTTCAAACGACTCTTATTGGAAAAATTCATTTCATTTCATCAAGATTTATCCTTCAAAGGGATTTTATGATGCACCATACATGTGTAATTCATGTTCAGACAATCTCATGTTTTAAAACATGAATGTCAATGAAGTAAGAATTCTATGTCTTTTTAGATGTGAGAATCGAATTAATTCTGAAAGTTTTTAATCTCCAATGAATTGGGAAAAGGGATACTTACCTGCCCATCGAGGCTGGAGATCCTGGAGCTATAAAAGGGATATGTCATTGTATATTCTAAAACTTTACAAAAATTGGAACGATACATCTTACCCTTGGTCATATGCTCCAACGAGTGTACAAGGGTTGTGAAAATCTGCACTTCACATAGTAACACAAGATTGTTGGGTGTTCTAAAGTTCTTTCGACTTCTTGGTTTTTGGAGAAAAATGAAACTTACATGTCTGCCCTGATGGCGAGCTCCTGCCAAGGATAAATATTAAGCATTATTTTGGGTTTCCAAATTCAAAACAAATTGGGACGATACTACTTTACTCTTGATTTGAATTCCTTCTGCATGCCAATGTGCGGATTGTAGAAGCCGGCCCTCAAGCTTGTGGCCATGATTTCTTCGTCTGGTTGGGCAACGAATCCACCTCGAGGATTTACGTCGGAGGAGATTCATTCATCTTTTTGGGCGTGTTTCATGCATTGTTTTGTTATTTGAATGCATGGCTTCTTGGGTGCCTCATCTCTGTTCATCACCTGAGAGGAAAATGAGAGAACATTATCCCCGCATCTGATTGAAAATCATTTAGGAACGATACGTTCTTTTTACCAAATGGGTGGCTCCGCGGCCAAATGTGTTTTACATTGAAAGGATGGATTCCATTACGCTCTGCGGATGATAACTATCGCTTCGGGGACTTGCCCCACGGATCAAACGATGAATTTGATGTCTTCGGCTTCGACATGCTTTCCAGATGTAGGAATGGTTTGCCCCCATTTTCAGTGGAGATGGGTTTTGTCGAGTGGGCAAGATCAAAAACTCATCCTAGATTTGGCTTTAGTCGAAGGTTGAAATCCCGACCTTGGATAAGCGAATCATGATTCATCTCCTTCTGCTTCGGATTTGTCATTTGCGTGCTTCACATTTTACAATACCAACTTCGCCGCTATGAAAATGAATCGATGATTTTCGAATTGCCCCAAGTTCTATAGTCATCTGCGTCGAATCTCTTTGAACTTCATCGGGTGATAGACAAACTGATAAAATGATTTTTCAATACTGAGATCGAACTCCTGACGTTTCGTACCACTTCCAGTTCACTGACTACCAGGACACAGCACTATTGGCGTCCCTAACTGGTTCGTTTTTTGTTATAAAATTCTTGAAGCAGTTAGCGACCCTCATCGAGAATGAAACAAGCTCAATTTAGAGTTCATAACGACTAAAGGTCCCTTAGAACGATACAGAGCTAACCGTCTTTGAGCTCGCTCGGGCTTTTGCTCGCATTTTCCTATGTGAAGCCTTTAAATGTTTTTCTTCGTGGCGTTCAATTGATTCGCCTCGACTCTAATCTAACAAGGGATTGTCGTACTCAAGCATGATGATGCTCGCAGGTAGTACTGATCGCTGCCCCAGATTAACTCTAGGCATTAAGGAAGATTATCTTGCATGGAAGACTTTATGACAGAAAGATTAATGATACATCCATTCACATGTGCCTAGTTCCCTTGAGGATTCTCGGTGATCAGCCAGCTACACCATGAATCAGACATATAATCGTCATTTTGGATCATAACTTCATAAGTCCATCAGTTTTAAACTGATCGATCCAGATATGGAGCTCCTCATCAAGGAAATCTTTTGATTCTTCGAGCAACTGATATTCGGGTTGACCATCATCGCTTGGCGTTGAAGGATTCATGTTTCTGTTGTGAGCGATCTGATTCTTCGAGCTAGAACCATCGTCGTTACTCGAGATTATAAGAGGATGATTGTTGACACCTAAATTTTTATTTGTGTAAGCATAAAAAAAATGAGAATTAGTTATAATTCTCACAAAAATAGTTTCGCATGCATTGTATATTTTCTATCATTCATTTGGCATTTAGGATAGAGTGAGTCAATTGAGTGTAAATTCATCGGATAAGCAAATCAATGATGCGGCGGCAAGATGAGCAGGTTCCTATAGTACAATGGCAGTTGATGGTGATGATGGTCAAGGAGCTTCGCGAGTTGGACAGCGCAATAGAAGTAAGGACGATTGGTGATAATAGTCTGAGCGAGGATACATGAGAGCGAAAGCGTAATAAGAGATCCTACTCATTCTCCAAAAAAAAAGAAGAATAAAAGTGAGGGACTCATTAAATATTGCTCCACCATCTTGAAAGAAGGGACACCAAAAGAAAGTGGGAGACAAGAGTATTCAAAAGAAAGGGAATTCACGTTGGAGGCGAGGCATGAGATGCTCGGCAACAAGGAGACGGATATTTTTATTACGAGGGATCTCTGACCATTCAAAAAAGGAAGACCAGGAAACCATCACTTCGGCCACCCGATTAACCGCCATCATCTTGGAGACAGATCCGTATCGTCACAAAAACCCGGCATCGCTACATCCTATTCGGATGACCTCCCAGACCTCTCTCGAGCTTCAGTGCAATATATTCGGTCCCTGAGTTCGTCGACTGGAGGTCTCCTAAAAAAGCTACTGGCCGTCGTCGTCCCTCCGGACAGCCCCAAAACAGCTGGGAAGTCGACCTATTTGTCGATCATCATGGATACAGATTCGTGGTAGATACATCTCGACCATTGCCGTCGCCGGGTTAGCCTCGGATCTGAGTGTCGCTCACCCATTGCGGCGCCCCGAAGAGAAGAAGTTGTCCAGAACCGAAGTTCTTTGCGGTGCTAGCAAGCAGTCACCAACTGCCGTCGCCGGCCCCGGTATAAGCCGCGAGCTCGTCATCGCCTAACGCACCCCTGCCATCGTCTTCATTATCCCATTGAGAGAGGAGGAGACACCAGGGACGGCACTGAAAATAGCGGAATAGGTGAGCGTTTCGTTCATCTCGAGCTCGGCCTCACGGCTGAGTTCAATCCGATTTTTTTTAAGCTTATATCTACGTCCTGCACTACAACTCCTCTTGCGCTTGTCTATGTGTGTATCTTGCATGGTTTGCGGCCTGGAACTCCCGAGTCGACTTCGAACCCCCAACGCCGATCTCGAGCTTAAGCTCATTTCAAGCGTTTGCAAGCTCGCATGGCGTGCAGGTAAGTTTTATCGATCATTATTAGTGATATACGGCGAGCTAGAGCCGAATCGCGCTGGAAATGGCGGAGGTGTGGTTCACGGGAAATTGCAGTTTGGTTGGATCATGTATGTCAATGAAGCCCTGCAGGAAAGCGTCATGGAGAAGACGCTGCAAAAGAAGAAAAGGTTAAAAGGAAATAGAATAATAGTAATAAAAAAATGAATTAGCAGTCATGCAGGTAAGTGAGAGTGACGTAGGTGTGCTTTCTTGAATATGTGCGGTTTTGGCAGTGTGTGGGCTTTGCTTGAAATTTGGGTTTTGGGCCTTAGGCTTTAGAGTACAATTGGGCCTTTCTTGTTTTAGATTTTATTTGGGCTTTTGGGTTGGCATGTAGTTATTAAAGGGGTTGGGTCTAGGGGTCCAAGTCAGATTACCATTTTCGAAATTAAAAAATAATAAAATAATAAAAAATAATAAAAAATTCAAAAATTAATAAAAAATTCAAAAATCAATAAAAAAATAGAAAATCATAAAAAATTCTAAAAAAATTCCAGAAAATAGGAAATGACCACATTCAACTGGCCACGACCTGTTTCGGGTCATTTGACCCCCCGATCTTTCCAAAAATGACGGTTTTACCCTTCCGGCGAACCGTCTTCCAAAAAAATTCTAAAAAATTCATGAAAATCCCAAAAAAATATGAAATGGCCATAAACAGCTGGCCATGGAATATTTTGGGTAATTCGGTATTCAAACCTTCCAAAATGACAATTTCGCCCTTCGGGCTAATTATCCCCGAATCTTCCCATTTTACCCCTAGCCCTAAATCACATCTTCCCTAAGCCCTTATGGCTATACTAGGAGGCCAATGATTGAAATTGATGTGCATTGACATGATTTATTTATGCACTTGACTTGCGCTTTCGTTAAATTGATTGTGATTGATAGGACTAGTGTTCCGATCTGCATGAAACCCTGAATCAAACCTACCTCACCCAAACTTGCGCCTGCATGAACTCTTAGCCAGGAAAATCATTCGCGTTAGGTACCGAAAGGGCGTTGGTAATGACACCAGCGTAACCAAGTCCCCGAACCCAAAACCTCTGGTTCCGCAGAACTGATCGACCTCTCCCAATCGGTCAGTAAGGTTTCCGGTCTACCCTCCAAGAAAGACCGGTGGCTACTCCAAATGCATGTACAATTTGCACATGCCACAATGACCGCACTGAAGGTCGAAAGCGATCGACTCTTATCGTCGAATCCCTCTGAAAAAATACTCCCGCCGCGATTTGGTATGGGCCTGGGAGGGCTCGCGCCGATCCGAGACCCGCGATCGGTAATCCATTAGACGTGTCCATTTTCCGGACGGGTCACGACAGCTGGCGACTCCGCTGGGGACCTTGTTCTAGAGCCTATGGTTCTAGATCTCAAGTGGACTTAGGCCGTAATTAAAACGCTGAGTGATTTTTCTAACCCTGCAGGCGCTCTTGAAGGTGAGGTAAGTCCGCTTACGATAGGTGTTATATGTTTTGCAGATTGGAGAAATAAGGGGTGTAGTCCGTGATTAACATTGTCTTATGCAGGTTGGCGTAGGAATGTATGTTGTGTGGATGATTTGAAGCGCTGATTGATAAACTGTTGTGCATGACTTGCATCGTGATGATCACGACACATGGACACACACAACCGCGCCTAAAACCCCGGGCGCCGCCTTTAGGAACACAATAGAAGGAATTGAAAATGGAATCTCCGTGAGGAAAAACACGGGGTAATCCACTTTTCAATTCCGCTCACTTCGAACTATGGATCGAGTCCCAATGCAACGATAGCTGTGCAATGGAATCGGCTCTTTCCAGAACTCGAGGTGGGAACCTTAACCTTAGGTGCCAAACCCTCTGATTTTTAGAAGTTTACCATCACTTGTTTCATGCGCATGTCTTTGGGCGGTTGGTACACCTAAAACCGCACATAAGTCGACGAGTTTGGTTGGTAAGACTCTCTATACCTCGAATCTATTACAGTTCATATAAATATAGGCATTTCATTCATTGCATTCTGGTGATTAGATTAAATGCCATTTCAAGGATAGATGTGTGTGTTTTTCCCAAACGTCCTTGATAGAAGACGAAGAGGATGATATCCCATGACAAGCACCGAGTGAGCAACAAAGGAGCCTACTATGGATATTATTGAGATATCGTCCAATGAAGATGACGAGTTGGGGCAAGTGATCCGGAAGTCACAGATCGAACTTGGGGCATCCTTAAATGTTAGGATCACATTCCTTTGTTTCATTTTCCATTACTAGTCCTCTTGTATAGGGTTTATTTTTATCGAGGCTTTCTCTATCTCACCCCTTAGAGAGATTGTATTAGGGATCTATTGGTGTATACATTTAAATGGAACTTGGTTGTATTTCTTTTGACAGGTCATGGGAATGTGATAGTGGCATTTTCTCTAATCATCCGAATACTCCCAAGTCAAGTTTATAATTCCTTTAGAGGAAATTAAAATTGGAAATCTTGCACGACCTTTTTGGTCGTATAGGGTAATCCAACCCCAATTTCGCTAAAAGGAATTATACACTTGAATTGGTCCATGCATGTTTTACGTCGCTGGTAATCCACGATAATTGATCGAGAATATCGGCGTTGTTTTGAATTTAATGACGAGATAGATGTCCAAATTACTCTCGTTCTTAATAAAACGGCCTTGATTTGGATGCCGTATCTTCAATTAAATTTAAAACACGTTATTATGCCTCGCACTTTTGAGTAATTCGTTCCTCTCGAAATTGATCAAAAGCGATTATTGTGAATTACATTCCTTTCAATAGTATGCTTTCTTTCGAGGAATATTGATAAAAACTTTTCGCGCAAGATTAAAACCCTTGTAAAAGTTCTTGTCCTTATTAATCATGGGCAAGCATAGGATTGAAAGGGGTTTTTGATTTCTTTTTCAAATTATTCCTTCTGATTCTGTCTTTTTATTTGCAGGTGAAAAACAAGTAGTATAGAGAAATCTTTTCTTGGACAAATCTGCAACTATTCTTCCATCTGATCATGAGCGAGTTATAAAATCAGGACGTATTTGCTCGGCTTATTGCTATTATGGTTCGGCTCACTCAAGTTGAAGATGTTTGGATGCTCGAAGAAATGAACCATACAGAAGTTAAAACACACACACGAGAACTTTCATTTATTTTGCTCAGCGGAGGGTTTTCAGAAGCAGGTCATACAAGTCGGGGTGGAAAAGTAAAGCCAAAGTGAGCCCTAATTAACGACACAAAGGATCCCAACTGACCCTCCATGTTATTAATGCTCTTCTCATACTCCCAGCTCCGCATGTTGTGGTCGGCAAGCCTGAGGAGAAGACTTCTGCATTCTCCCTTAACTTCGGCGACCTTGGCCTCGTGTTCTTCGGTGACTACTTCCAGGTCCCGAACCAGTCCATTCCCGCGAGCTATGTCCTCGGTTATCTTGTCGAGCCGTTCTTCCTGCCAGTCGCTCTGAAGCCTCAACAGGACGTTGCGGCGGTCATGCTCGCCGGTGGTCAGGGATATGGCCAATTGATCCACCAGATTTCTCCTCTCGCGAAGCAACGTCGCGACCCGCTCATTAGCAAACTCGACGGCCTTTTTGTAACTATCAACCAGATAGTTGGTCAGCACCAAATGATCAGATCGATCCTCATAACGAGCCCGCAAGACGCGAGCCACCAGAACCTCCCGATTAGCAACACGATAGGCCTCTAAGGAGTGTGCAAAGAGAGTCGGGAAAGTTCTATATTCCCTCCCCAGTGTAGTACCTTCGAGAGAAGTGGTATCAAGGTCCTCGAGCAGGACACAGATTGCATCCTCGGTTGCAGAATGATCGGTTATGTGCGCGTAACCGCGACCCAGTATGTTATAAAGCTTTTCCCACTGGGCCAAGACATCAGTTGAAAAAGTGCGTACGGGAGATGAGGCCATTTGCGTTGGGTTGGCTTGAGAATAAGACGAGTTTAACAGAGAGATTAGAAGGAAGAAGCTGATTATGCGAGAACGTTAACCTTCCATACATTAATTCCTCATTTTATAGCAACTCGAGGATGATGAAGGGTCTCCGTAATAATGCTGGTAGAGCCCAGTTAGGGGGTAAAGCAGGAGGTCCCCTCACGAGAACCATTGGATTCGTTTCGGTCCGCGATTTCCGGCTCATCAATTAAAAGATGTAAAAGATTTGTCGGGATCACCATTATTAGAGTTAGGTGGGAGGAAAGCGCAACTATCGAAGAGAGCCCTAACAGGGTTTGGCAGTCCCATCACATTGAAAAGCTAAGCGAGAAATTCAAGGTCTTGAGGGGGAACGTTTGCCTAATGATGCTTGAAGAGCGTCTCCTGAACATGCAAAGTCACTCGAAGAAAACTTTATAGGGAGTGATCATACAGGAGAGAGTGGAGAACTCTGAGTGGGCAAGAACCAATCAAACATTTCTCAATCCAACATATTTAAGAGGTTACTGTCAGCTGCTAGAGGCGACTGACTCAAAAATCTCAGAAATTGAACCACAGAGGGATCTCGAAGATTCCAAGATCAAGTCTAACGCCAAAACCATGGAGCCCAACACTTCTGGCAACGGAAATCAAGATCACGGCGACGACGACAACGACATCCACAATGCTCAACTCGGGAAAAGAAGACGTCCTCACCAATACTCTCAGGAGGAAACCCAAATGCTGGAAACCATTTTCAGTAAAAGCCATTACATGAAAAAGAAGTGGAGAATTGAATTGAGCCGGGAGTTGGGGATTAATCAGTCGAGGATCCAGTTTTGGTTTCAAAATAGGAGATCCAAATCGAGGGCTCAACGCAAACGTCAGGTGGTCGAGATTTTAAAGGAAGAAAACCAAAAGCTGCGAACAGAAAACATGAGGTATGAAAAAGCTCTCAATATTACCGTTTGCCCTCATTGCGATAACCTCGTCGCCCTCAGTAAGATATTCCCCGATAAGCCTCACGCGATGATTGAAGACGTTCATTTACCACCCTACTCCCTCGGGGCATCTCCTGCTCAACCAGATTTTGCCGGAGTCACGCATGAGCAGGATGATCCTACGAAGATGATACAAATGCCTCCTGGGGGATGGGATTTGCATCGCTTTGATTGGAGTTACAGTTTCAAGGAGCTGGATGTTACCGCCGACTAGCTCAAAGCATATCAGCCTCATGCACAACAATTTTCGATAGGGTCGGGTCCTGCTGGAGATGAGTTAATCAGTCGTCAAGCCATCGATGCAATTTTGGGCCACGATAAGAGGAGGTTCGCTTGGCCCCCTGAACTGCATTCCAGATTCCTAGATGTGGTTCACCAAATGGGGATCGACTCAGCAACTCTGACGCGCATATTTAAGGCCATGAATGTACCGGGGCTTAGTAAGGAGCTGGTCAGGAATCACCTTGCTGCCTACAGAAAGCTATTAAGACAACGTCGAGCGGAGCTAAACCGGGAGGAATCCGTCTCGAGCTCAAAAGCTAGGGGCGACCGCCATTGTAATGCTCAGGCATCAAGAGATACCCGGCCAAATCTAAGCATCAATCAAGCTAGCAACCCGACCACCGGCAAACTGAAAGCTGATCAGAATGTCCTCCCAGGCCATTTCAACACTTCTCAAGAGCGCGTGTCACAAGTACAGCGAATGCGCACTCCTCCATTCGAGCAGCAGTCGGCTGGTGCTCTGCCTGCCGCTGGTCAACCCACGACAGACGATTTCTTTGATGAGGGGCTCGATGCCTTGTTCAATCAGTGGGAAGCTGGCATGCTTGGACAGCTATGATCTAGCACCTGACTCGGGGCACAATGGGTCGGTCACTACGAACACCCATAGAAAGAAGAACATGTTCACGAGTAGATCACTCATTTTATCCGTTGTAAAGTTCCTACGGGAACATTTTTCTTTAATGACTATAGTTAATTCTATATTAAAACCAACGCTATCGACGAACATCGTCATGCTCAGTTGTGATGATCCTTTGTTAGATTAAGTCTGAAACCAGAGACGGTCTTTAAAATTTTGAGTGGCCACGAACTCATTCCTCACCAAGCGCCCGGGATGCTGAAATGAAGAGTAACAGCATACACATGGAAAATGCCACTTTCGTTTGAACGATGAAAAGGGGTTGAGAGAAGATCATAGCGTTAATTCCCATGGAGCTAAATGAATTAAACGGAGTCATTAATTGCGGGTCCACCGCTGCTCCCCACGTTCTCGGGCCTAGCAAATCATAAAAGGCGCCGAAAGATTGTAGACCCACCACTTTGAAGACTGAACTAGGGGACGAGCGCAATACTCGATGAAACCGAATCAATGCAAGAGAGTTTGTGATCCTATCACGAGGAAAAAGAAAGGGGAATACAGACGATGAGTAATTGCAGGGTCTCGGGAGGAGCGCTTGCTTGCTGGCCTTCATATGCAGCCTGAAGGATGGTTCTAGGACACACACAATCACTTGAGAAAACTTCTAGAGTGAGCAAACACGAAGGAGCGAATAGAGAAAGCTGAGTGAACTAGATCAGCCCGAGATACTCCGATCCATCATGTTTAAAAGCTATTCCCATCTGCTAGAAACGCCCGACCTGGACATTTCTGAGCACGAACTGCTGGGAGACTTTGAAGATCCTGGAGCTGAATCCTGCCCGAAGGCCATAGAGACTGACTCCTCCAGCGATGAAATTCTAGGTTTCAGCTACGAAGAAGGAGTATACAATGATGACCGGAGTCGGAAAAGGAAGCAACTACAACGCCACACTCCAGGCCAAATCCGAGAGCTCGAAGCTTTCTTCAATGAATGCCCCACTCCAAGCAAACGACAGAAAATGGAGTTGAGCCGAAAAATAGGATTGGAGCTTTCGAAGGTCAAGTTTTGGTTCGCCAACAAACGAACCCGGGTGAAACAGCAATACGCAGACCATGAGTTACTGGTCCTGAAGGAGGAGAATGAGAAGCTTCAAGCTGAAAGCGCGAGATATAAGGAAGCTCTGACCAAGGCCACCTGCCTTAATTGTGGTAATCCTGTTGTCCTCGGCGAGGTGTTCCTCGATGAACCATCCCTGTTGACGAATAACGCTCAGCTGTTACCGTATTCTCCACAGCATTTTCCGACACAGCCAGATACCGCCGGAGATCTGCATGAGCAAGTCAACACCATAGGATCAACACCAACATCCTCTGAGAAATGGGATATGAATCATCACAGGGGGAATTCTCTCAATGACGAACTCGCTGTCGCAGCCAGCCAATCCAAAGTCGGTGAGTCCCTCCCTGGACAACTTTTGAAACGACTAGATCCCGTAGAGAATAGCTACCGAAGTATTGACGATATTTTGGGTGATAAGAGAACAAGGTTTTACTGGACCTATGAGCTTCACACCAAATTTGTTGATGCAATTCGAGAACTGGGAGTTGATTCGGCTAGCCCACTGCGCATACTCGAGATTATGAATGTGCCGGGGCTCTCTAGAATTAACGTTGAGTCTCACCTCAAGTACTATAGGAGATTGCTAAGGGATGGAAGGATATCGTTAAACCATCATAAAGCCAGTTGGAGCTCAAGTGCTGGGTAGAATTACAACCATGATGATTGGAGAGCCAAGAGCACCCAACCGTGTTTCAACAATGACGGGACTAGCAGTCGTGGCATCGACTCCTCTAACCCAAATCAGAATGCTCCGCCGAGCTATCTCAATACTCCTCAGGAGTATATGCCACAGTTCCAGCACATAGAAATTCCTCAGTTTGAGCGCGAATCAGTCATTAATGTTGTCCCTGAAGCGGATCTGGCATTGGTAGAGAGTGCACATATGAACCTGCCGGTCATCGGAGGAAGTTCCAATTCGAGGGGTCAAATTGCTCACGGCGAGAGCAAAGAGAGGAATCCCTCGCCTGCAGTCGACGACACCCAATCTGGGCACCAAGGGCTAGAAAGAACAGGTGATTTCCTTGATGAGGAGCTGGACACTTGGATCAATACTCTTCGGGAATGTATGTCTCAACCCCAACAGGGCAATGATGAAGGTTTCAGCTCAAAGACTCCAATCCCTCACAACGAAGGCAATGAAAGAAATCTGCCCCCAACAATCGTTGATACCCAACTTGAACATCAATGGCTCGAAGACCCGAGCAATTTCCTTGGCGATGAGTTCAATCTTTGGCTCGATCAATTTGGAGCCGGAGGGCCATCGCAGTGGTGACGCAAGGCAGGTGATCAAACGTCTGATGCAAGGCATGGCTACTCGATGAAAAATGCTTCGAGAAAAGGGGTGGAATACTCCTATTGCATATGTTGTTGATTGCACTGTAAGGTTCCCACGGGAACATCTTTCATTAATATCTAGAACTAATTGCGCGTGAGTGTCAACATCACCCTTTGAGCATCTTCAAGCCGAGGGCCGTGGATTAATCACTTAATCCGTGGAGCAAGTTCCATGAACCATAATTATCACCTGCGGAGCATAATGGGATCTACCCCTTCAACACGAAATACGTTTAGCCGCGAAGCCACCTATTTTGTAAAACGATGTATCGTTCCTAAACGATCTTCAATCGAATACCGAAGTAATATCTTCTTTCTTTTCCTTCTCAGATGATAAACATGGATAAATCACTCAATGAGTCATGCGTTCAAATAGCAGATGAACCATTGATGTTACAAACACTCAAAGCATGGATAGGCGGATTTGATAGAGGTTGTTCATATCAATACGCAACATCGGAATGGGATGAAAATCAAGAGTAAAGTTGTATCGTCCCAATTTGTCTTGAATTTGGGAATATGAATTGACACTTATTGTTTATCCTTGACAGGGGAATCGCCTTGGAGACGAATAAGTTTTTACATCCCACATACTACCTGTTAGGGTACATGAGGGTAGGATGTATCGTTTCGATTTTCGAAAAATTCGTGAACATACAATGATATGCTTCTTTTACATTTTCAGGGATCTCCAGCCACGGTGGACAGGTATGTATCCCTTTCCCCCAATCCATTGAAGATGTTAAACCAAAAAAACAGAGAGAAAAAGAAAAAGCTTTCAGAATCTGATGTCTAGAAAAGACATAGAATTCTAACTTCATTGGCATTCATGTTTTGAAACATGAGGTTGTCTGAACATGCATTGTGCACCATAAAATCCCATTGACGGGTAAAATTTTTGGGAAAACGAAAGAGATTTTTCCAATCAAAAGTTGTTCAAAACTCTCAAAAGGATGTTTCCTCAAAAGAGAGGCAAGCTCAAATCCAAATACATCCTACATACACTTGAGAGATGAGTGGAGCGAATCAAATAGTAAAATCTGGACCTACGGAGGTAGGAACCATTCGCAGCGATTACATGGATTGGGACGACGGAGGCGTTCGTTTCATATCATAAACACTACAGGTGACCGTTGACAACCCATTTGAACGGCGGTTTTCATTCTTAACCCTGTCAAGAACCACCCCACACCGGGGCAAAAAGGAAGTAAGTCCAGCAGCATCAGGAGAAAATGGTTAGAAATTTTCTTGCTCGGACTAACATTAATCTTTGTGTGTTGTTTATATGGTAATCCAAGTGCCATAGGATGACGAGAAGCATTCATTTCTCTATCACACACACTAAATCCTTTGCACAGCCAACTTGAGCCTGCAAATTCATTTCATGAACCCATTGGTGATCATTCCAAAACGGATGCAGCACCCCTTCAAAAATGGAAGAGTTCAAGACTCAGGGATTACGAAGAGGATTTCCGGGCTGATATTTAAATCATGTTTAGACTTTCAGACATATGTCTGACATGATCCCATCGAGGATGAGAAGAACCGGGATTTCAAAAAAATAATAATAATAATGAATCCCTAGCATCAAGAAAAAGCAAAGTGCCTGGTAAGAGCAAGGCCGATGCTCATGTAAGTTCTTTGATTGATCCACAATGAAGCCTGGATGGGAAAAGAGGAAATCCCTGAAGGAACCAAATCAAAAAAAGGCTGCTCCCCAAATGCTGCCAAGCACAGAACAAAGACATGGAGAGGGTCGGTCTCTGAATGCAACAAGAGACGCTCTCTAAAGAGCTAGTGCACACCTCAAAATCGGTTGCACACCTCAAAAGTTGAAGATGCAAAATGGAAAAGACAGGTGGCAAAATTTGCAATGATCACCAATGTCAATCCCTTCACAAATTCTGGGCAAAAAACAAGCCTTTCTTCGGTCCCCAATCTTACCAAGTTACGACCCTGAAATAGTCTTCTCTGATTAAGACACTTGGGTTAACATATAGCTTAGCTCGAAGGAGTACGAGCAAGACTATTTCTTTCTCATTTTGCAGGGTTCTTGACTTGTAAACTCGGAGCAGATGTTGAACACTTTCATTCAATGGCCTCGACTCCAAAGCGGGTCTCCCTTTGAAAACCAATATCCAAGCTCAACATTGCGGTCCCGTGGAAGACCTCTCGACCGATCAAAATGTATGCGCTGCGAATGAGCCTAAAACCTAGGCACAGGTTAGTAGGGAATTGAGTGTATCCCCTATAAAAACAAATATCTCAAAACAGGTGAGAAGACCTCATTGTCGAGAAATATTCCAATTGATGTTTTGAACAAACTCCTTTTTTGAATCTTCAAATTGTTGGATCCAGATTTTCCGTACAAGGGATTTGTGATCACATGTGCATGTTGTAAGAATGCTTTGGATAACCTCCAGCATCAAAATGCACATTTCATGACTAAAACTTAAGTCATAAAATTTTGTCAATTGGACAATTATTGTCTTCCCAAAAATTATTAACATTTTCTTGGTGAAGAAAAATCTTTCAGGTTTGAACTTTCTGCAGGATACCTGGAGAACCCAGCTCCCAGAATGTCACCTCAACAGACCCAAGTCCTAGCATGACGTGGAGAACCCTCGTCCTAGGACCCCTTTTCAAAAATATCAAACAGTTCTAACATGACGTGGAGAACCCTCGTCCTAGGACCCCTTTTAAAAAAAAAAAATCAAGCAATCCCAATAGACGTGGAGAACCCTCGTCTCGGGACCCTTTTTCAAAATCAAGCAGTCTCATCGGACGTGGAGAACCCTCGTCAAGAGACCCCTTTTAAAAAATTTAGGCAGTCTCATCGGACGTGGAGAACCCTCGTCATGAGACCCCTCTTCAAACCAAACCAAAGGTAGATACCGCCTGAAGGGTCAACACAATGGTAGAAACCGCCTGAAGGGTCAATGTATGGTAGAAACCGCCTGAAGGGTCAATCAATGGTAGAAACCGCCTGAAGGGTCAACACAATGGTAGAAACCGCCTGAAGGGTCAATGTATGGTAGATACCGCCATAAGGGTCAATACATTAGTAAATACCGCCATAAAGATCGACACAAAGGGCCGATCCACCATACGGATCAGAATCCTTGGCAAATCCCAAAAGCATGGGATACGTCTTTTTTTAGGTTCCTACTAGTTGGGAGTCTCATAAGGGTAAGACCTACCATACAGGTCAGAGCTTAACCTCTCTAGGATACTTTAGTAATGAGTTCCTAGAAATTCTCTCGAATCCATCAGATACCGCGAAAATGGCACAAACATCGAACAGGTAAGTGGCAGGTATGTCTCTCTACGATCTCACTCTCTCATGTCAAATGAACGTTTCCCCCTTCAAGAAAGAGCATACATGGACAAGCATGAAGATTGGATGTCATGACTCATTTTCCTTCAGTTTCCAGAGTCGAGTCGATCAGGACTCAGGTCTCACCTTGTCTTTGAGAGAAACCTCTGATGAGATCCTCTGACGAGATTCCTCTCAAAGAGGGGCAGCTGTTGACACCTAAATTTTTATTTGTTAAAAATGAGAATTAGTTATAATTCTCACAAAAATAGTTTCGCATGCATTGTATATTTTCTATCATTCATTTGGCATTTAGGATAGAGTGAGTCAATTGAGTGTAAATTCATCGGATAAGCAAATCAATGATGCGGCGGCAAGATGAGCAGGTTCCTATAGTACAATGGCAGTTGATGGTGATGATGGTCAAGGAGCTTCGCGAGTTGGACAGCGCAATAGAAGTAAGGACGATTGGTGATAATAGTCTGAGCGAGGATACATGAGAGCGAGAGCGTAATAAGAGATCCTACTCATTCTCCAAAAAAAAAAAGAATAAAAGTGAGGGACTCATTAAATATTGCTCCACCATCTTGAAAGAAGGGACACCAAAAGAAAGTGGGAGACAAGAGTATTCAAAAGAAAGGGAATTCACGTTGGAGGCGAGGCATGAGATGCTCGGCAACAAGGAGACGGATATTTTTATTACGAGGGATCTCTGACCGTTCAAAAAAGGAAGACCAGGAAACCATCACTTCGGCCACCCGATTAACCGCCATCATCTTGGAGACAGATCCGTATCGTCACAAAAACCCGGCATCGCTACATCCTATTCGGATGACCTCCCAGACCTCTCTCGAGCTTCAGTGCAATATATTCGGTCCCTGAGTTCGTCGACTGGAGGTCTCCTAAAAAAGCTACTGGCCGTCGTCGTCCCTCCGGACAGCCCCAAAACAGCTGGGAAGTCGACCTATTTGCCGATCATCATGGATACAGATTCGTGGTAGATACATCTCGACCATTGCCGTCGCCGGGTTAGCCTCGGATCTGAGTGTCGCTCACCCATTGCGGCGCCCCGAAGAGAAGAAGTTGTCCAGAACCGAAGTTCTTTGCGGCGCTAGCAAGCAGTCACCAACTGCCGTCGCCGGCCCCGGTATAAGCCGCGAGCTCTTCATCGCCCAACGCACCCCCGCCATCGTCTTCATTATCCCATTGAGAGAGGAGGAGACACCAGGGACGGCACTGAAAATAGCGGAATAGGTGAGCGTTTCGTTCATCTCGAGCTCGGCCTCACGGCTGAGTTCAATCCGATTTTTTTTAAGTTTATATCTACGTCCTGCACTACAACTCCTCTTGCGCTTGTCTATGTGTGTATCTTGCATGGTTTGCGGCCTGGAACTCCCGAGTCGACTTCGAACCCCCAACGCCGATCTCGAGCTTAAGCTCATTTCAAGCGTTTGCAAGCTCGCATGGCGTGCAGGTAAGTTTTATCGATCATTATTAGTGATATACGGCGAGCTAGAGCCGAATCGCGCTGGAAATGGCGGAGGTGTGGTTCACGGGAAATTGCAGTTTGGTTGGATCATGTATGTCAATGAAGCCCTGCAGGAAAGCGTCATGGAGAAGACGCTGCAAAAGAAGAAAAGGTTAAAAGGAAATAGAATAATAGTAATAAAAAAATGAATTAGCAGTCATGCAGGTAAGTGAGAGTGACGTAGGTGTGCTTTCTTGAATATGTGCGGTTTTGGCAGTGTGTGGGCTTTGCTTGAAATTTGGGTTTTGGGCCTTAGGCTTTAGAGTACAATTGGGCCTTTCTTGTTTTAGATTTTATTTGGGCTTTTGGGTTGGCATGTAGTTATTAAAGGGGTTGGGTCTAGGGGTCCAAGTCAGATTACCATTTTCGAAATTAAAAAATAATAAAATAATAAAAAATAATAAAAAATTCAAAAATTAATAAAAAATTCAAAAATCAATAAAAAAATGGAAAATCATAAAAAATTCTAAAAAAATTCCAAAAAAAGTAAATGACCACATTCAACTGGCCACGACCAGTTTCGGGTCATTTGACCCCCCGATCTTTCCAAAAATGACGGTTTTACCCTTCCGGCGAACCGTCTTCCAAAAAAATTCTAAAAAATTCATGAAAATCCCAAAAAAAATATGAAATGGCCATAAACAGCTGGCCATGGAATATTTTGGGTAATTCGGTATTCAAACCTTCCAAAATGACAATTTCGCCCTTCGGGCTAATTGTCCCCGAATCTTCTCATTTTACCCCTAGCCCTAAATCACATCTTCCCTAAGCCCTTATGGCTATACTAGGAGGCCAATGATTGAAATTGATGTGCATTGACATGATTTATTTATGCACTTGACTTGCGCTTTCGTTAAATTGATTGTGATTGATAGGACTAGTGTTCCGATCTGCATGAAACCCTGAATCAAACCTACCTCACCCAAACTTGCGCCTGCATGAACTCTTAGCCAGGAAAATCATTCGCGTTAGGTACCGAAAGGGCGTTGGTAATGACACCAGCGTAACCAAGTCCCCGAACCCAAAACCTCTGGTTCCGCAGAACTGATCGACCTCTCCCAATCGGTCAGTAAGGTTTCCGGTCTACCCTCCAAGAAAGACCGGTGGCTACTCCAAATGCATGTACAATTTGCACATGCCACAATGACCGCACTGAAGGTCGAAAGCGATCGACTCTTATCGTCGAATCCCTCTGAAAAAATACTCCCGCCGCGATTTGGTATGGGCCTGGGAGGGCTCGCGCCGATCCGAGACCCGCGATCGGTAATCCATTAGCCGCGTCCATTTTCCGGACGGGTCGCGACAATGATTGATCGGTTCACTATCAAAAGCACCTTCCATTTGGGAATGGGAGAAACAAAAATCCTCAAAGCATCCGCCCGCTTGATCTTCCGAAATCATATGCCCAAGCCGGGCAGATCTTTGAACACTAGGCGCAATATGTTGATCGGGGATAGGAAGAGCACTAGCGAAAAGTTGCTGCTCAAACCAAGGAGTTCGTACCTGTTGCACTTGTGGCATATACTCTTGAGGGGTGCTGAGATGATTCGGGGGAATATTCTGATTAGCGCCCAAGTAGTCGATGGTGCTGCTACCAGCTTGGTCGGTGCCTAGATTCGGCAGGGTATTTCTTACTTCAGGGGCATTGTAGTTATAGCCATGCCTAGTGTTTAGGCACAAGTTGAGTTTTTTCAGGTTCAGTGCAGTGTGGCGCTGTCTTAGCGCCCTTCTGTAGCTCTTGAGGTGACTCGCGACTCCATCTTTAGTGAGTCCTGGTATGTTCATGATCTCAAGTATGCGCGTTGGATATGCTGAGTTGATCCCTAGTTGCTGAACCGCACTAAGGAACTTGAGATGAAGCTCGGGGGATCAATTGACCCTCGTCTTCTTGCGACCCGGAACAGTGTTGACAACTTGGCTATTGCTCTCTGGCCTATTTCTAGTAGAATTTGATCAAGCCGGAAATTGTTGTGGAGGGAATTCATCAGCTTTGGATTGGTCGGTCGTGATAGTAAGCTCATCGTTAAGGAAACTCCAATCATGGTGACGCATATCACATCCTTTAGAAGGCATCGATATTGACTTCGTAGAATTGATTTGTTCATGCATATCTCCAACAAAATCCGATTGTATCGAAGATGGTTCGAGGGAGTGGGGTGGTGAATGAGCATTTTCAATCCTCACATAAGGCTTATCAAGGAACATTTCGCCGAGAGTGATAGGGCCACCGCAATTAAGGCAAGCGATAGTGCTGGGAGCTTTCTTATACCTCATGTTCTCCGCTCGAAGCTTTTCGTTTTCCTCCTTTAGAATCGCAAGTTCTTGACGTCTGTGTTGAGCCCTTAATTTGGCTCGCTTATTTTGAAACCAAAACTTGACCCTCAAAGGTTTCGTCCCTAGCTTCTGGCCCAATTCATTTCTTTGTTTCATGTTCGGGAGAGGGCATTCACTAAAGAAAGCTTCAAGCTCTTGGATTTCATTCTGAGTGTGGCACTGGCGATGTTTCCTTTTCCGGGATTGACCATCGCTGCTGCTGTTGTCGTCGCTGCTGAGATCCTGAACTTCGTTGCCGAAAGGGTTGGGTTCTGTGGTTCTGGTACCAGACGCCATCCTGGAATCTTCGAGATCTCTCAGTAGTTCATTTTCTGAGATTTTTGGATCAGTCGCCTCTAGCAACTGATGGTAACCCTCAAACATGTTGGATCGAAAAATGTTCGATCAATTTTTGCTCACTCAGGGTTCTCTACTCTCTCATGTATGCTCACTCTCTCTAAATTTTCTTTTGAGTGGTTCTGTATGCCCATGAAACATTCTTTAAACATGGATGAAGATCATCAGGCAAGCGTTGCTCCCAAGATTTCGTATTTCCCGCTTTGTCGTCTTCTTTCTTCTTTTCAACGTGGAGGGACACCAAATCGATTTCCTTTTCTCGATATCCATGTCTGTCTCCCACTTATTTTCAAAAAGGTGGAACTACGCTCGCCTCCTGCTCAGTTTTTTAATATGATGGGACCGCCAAATCCTTTCGCAACTTTTTTCGATAGTTGCGCTTAACTTCCTTTCAATTTTAATATGGTGACACCGACATATCTTTTTACAACTTTTTTAGGTTTATCAAGCCTGAAATCGCGGACTGGGACAGATCTGATGGTTCACCGAAAGAGCCACCACTGCTTTACCCAATTAACTTGGCTCCACGAGCATTATTGCTGTGCCTTTCTTCATTCTCGAGTTGCTATAAAAGGAGGAGTTAATGCAGAGAAGATTAACACTCTTACATAATTGCCTTTTCTTATTTTAATCACTCTACCACACTCATCTTCTTCTCCCTCACTCCAACGAAAATGACCTCCTCTCCTATTCGCGCTTTCTCGGCCGAAATTTTGGCCCAGTGGGAAAAACTCTATAACCTCCTCGGTCGAGGCTATGCTCATATAGCCGATCACCCAGAAACTGAAGATGAAATCCGCATTTTGCTCGTGGAAATAGACACCACCTCCATCGAGGGCACTAATTTAGAGAGGGAATATAGAATCTTCCCAACCCTCTTTATAAACTTTTTAGAGACTTACCGTGTCGCTCATCGAAAAGCTACCGTGGCTCACGTTTTGCGAGCTCGCTATGAGGATCGGTCCAACTGCTTGGTGTTGGCCAACCTTGTGGCCGATAGTCACAGAAAGGCTGTTGAGTTCGCCAACAAGCGAGTCTCGATGTTGCTTCGCGAGAGGGGAAATTTGGTGGAGCGCTTGGCCTTATCCCTGACCACCTATGAGCACGACCGTCGTAATGTCGTGTTGAAGTTTCAATGTGAGTGGCAGGAAGAAAGGCTTGACAGCATTACCGCGGATATAGCCCATGAGAGAGGACTAGTTCGGGACCTGGAAATAGCCGCCGAAGATCACGGGACCAAGGTTGCCGAGCTTAAAGGGGAATGTAAACGCCTTCTTCTTAAGCTTGCAGATCTCGAGTCTCGAGGTAGTGAGTATAAGCAAAGCATCAATAATATGGAGGGCCAACTTGGTTCCTTTGTGATGCTAATTAGGGCTCATTGCGGTTTTATGTTTCCACCCCGATGATTTGTATGATCTGCTTTTAAGGTCCCTCGATTGAGCGAAATGAATGAAAGCTCTAATGTGTGTGTCTCAACTTCTGTATGGCTGACTTTCTCGAACACCTGACCACTCTCAACCTAGGCAAGCTGCGCTTTGACATTGATGATTCGAGCGTGTACATCTTGATTTTTTAATCTTGCTTATGATCGGATAAAGGAACCTCCCACCGCGATTATCCACAAAAAGACTTCTCTTCTCTACTTGTTTTTAACCTGTTTCAAATGAAAAGGCAGAATCAGAAGAAAGAATTTGAAAAATAAAGCATAAATCCTTTCAATTTTATGCTTACTTGTGATTAATAGGGATAAGAGCTTTTACAAGGGTTTTGGCCTTGTGCAAAAGCTTTTATCAATATTCCTCAAAGGAAAGCATATCATTGAAAGGAATGTAATTCACGATAATCGCCTTTGATCAATTCCAAGAAAATCAATGGAATATTCAAAAGTACACAATTACGATGTGTTTTAAATTCAATTGAAGATACGGTATCCAAATTAAAGCCGTTTGCTAAGAACGTGAGTAATTTGGATATCTATCTTTTCATTAAATTTGAAAAACACGAATACTCTTGATCAATTATTGTGGATTACCAATGATGCAAAACATGCATGAACCAATTCAAGTTTATAGTTCCTTCTGGCGAAATTGGGATTGTATTGCCCTATACGGCCAAAAGGTTGTATAAGACTTCCAATTTCAATTTCATCCAAAGGAATTATAAAATTGATTTTGGAGTATTCGAGTGATTAGAAGAAATGCCACTATCACATTCCAATGACAAGTCAATAGAAATACAACAAATTTCAATCTGAATGTATATAAACACAAATAGATCCCTAATACAATCAATCTAAGGGATCAGATAGAGAGGATCTCAGCAAAATAAATCCTATACAAGAAGGCTAGAAATGAAAATTAAAACAAAGGAATGTGATCTTAATACTTAGAGATGCCCCAGTTTCGATATTTGAGACGTGACTTCAGGATCACCTATTCCAAATCATCGTCTTCATTAGATGATACCTCAATGATGTCCATAGCAGGCTCTTCTTGTCCACTTGGCGCTCGTAATGGGATGACACCATCTTCATCTTCCATCAAGAACATTAGGAGGAAAACACACCTATCTATCCTCAAAATGGCATTTAATCCAATCACCGGAATTATGCAATGAATATAATGATTAAGAGCTGTAACAAGTTCGAGGGATAGAAAAGTTTTACCAACCAAACTTAAGAGAAAATCAAGCTTCTCTGTATTTTTAGCAGTGTTAGATATACTAACCTTCCATAGACAAACGCATGAGACAAGTGAGGGAAAACTCCTAAAAATCAAAAGATAGGGCTTGGTACCTAAAGCCAAGGTTCTCACCTCGAATTCTGGGAAGAGCCGATTCCATTGCACAACTATCGTTGCATTGGGACTCAATCCATAGTTCAAAGTGAGTGGAATTGAAAAGTGGATTACCCCATGTTTTTCCTCACGGAGATTCCATTTTCAATTCCTTCTATTGTGTTCCTAAAGAGGGCGCCTGGGGTTTTAGGCGCAATTGTGTGTATTCATTGTGTCGTGCTAAAGCAATAGACATGCATTTTATTTAACAATCACCGCTTCAATATAAACATCCACACAATCATACATCCAAAACTCCTGCCTGCATAAAACAAAGTTAACAAGCACTTCACCCCTTATTTCTCCCGTCTACAAAAACATCTAACACATTCGTTAGCATATACACCTCACTTTCGAGAGCATCTGCATAAAATTAGGTTAAAAGAATCAATCAACTTTTTAATCGGCTCAAGTCCACTAAATGGTTAAGAACCAGTCCCCAGCGGAGTCGCCAGTCTGTCGCGACCCTCTTGAGGTTGTCGGGCTCTCGAGGGCTAATGGGCCGTCCTGTCTGGTCGGACGCGGGCCTCTCCCAAGGCCCATTACCCAAATCGCAACGGAGGTATGCGTGATCGACTTTCAGTGTGGTCTAGTGACATGTGCTAAGTGTGCATGCCATGTAGTCGCCACCAATCATTTTTTTAGGGTATGATTGGACCACCCAATCGAATAGTTGGGAGTTTCTATTCAATTCTGCGAGAACCAGAGAAATGGTTTCGGGGACTTAGTTACACCAACTGTCAGAGTTGATGCCCTTTCGGTACCTAAGTTGACTGAATTTTCTAGCCTGAGATTCATGCGGATGAGTAAGGTATGAACCCTAAATCTAGAAATTCATGTAGATAGGAGTGATTATCCTAGCAATCACAATCAGTAATAAAATGCCCAACTCAAGGAATCTAGATATGCAAATAAATCACATGGCATTCCTAGTAAGGTCCTATTTATCAATCACAGCTCAAGAATGATTTAGCTGTCCTAGCCATTCTACACACGATCTAACCTAAGAAAAGCATTAGGAAGCATCGAAGGAGTTCGAGAGTACTCACATGGGGTTCGCCGTGCCCTGGTTTGGTCTTGGACGAGCTATCGAGCTCATGCCGACCCGATTATATTTGGGGATCCACTCGGCGTTTTACACCATGAAATCATGTGAAACAAAAACGAAAATATTCAGCAAGGGGCATTTATTGTAGATGGTGGTCGATCTAATTGGACGTCAAGACTAAAAAAGATGTAGAAATTTACAAATTAAAATACTCGAATGACATTTTTTTGCTAAATTCAACTCTATGCGTCGTGAAGAAACACATGCAATTGAACTTGAATTTTGACTATTTATGAGTTCAAAATGTAAAAGAAATTAAAATAAAAATATTGACTATTTTTCTATATTTTTACGACAGCGAACGCTATTTTGCTTCATTTTTCATGTATTTTTCTATTTTTGGAAAATATTAAAAAATATTAAAAAATATGAAAAATTATTTTTTATCAAAAATGGTTCCTTTAGCTTGGTCAAGGCTACCAAAGATGATTTTTTAATTTTTTTAACTTTTTATAGATTTTTTATGAATTTTTTAAAAATAAACTATGAAAGACTGATCAAAAATCAGGTGTCAACAGAAGGTCTAGTGCAGAAGCTGAATATATAGCTATGGCCTCAACTACAAGTGAAATGGTTTGGCTTTGTTTGCTTGTGCAAGAACTGGGATTTGGAACTCCTAGGTCTCATATGAAATTATTTTGTGATAATCAAGCTGCAATCCATATTGCTTCAAATCCAGCTTTTCATGAACGGACGAAACATATAGAAGTCGATTGACACTTTGCTCGTGAGAAAGTTCAAGACAAGACAATTGAAACTTCTTATATCTGTAGTGGTGAGCAACTTGCAGATATATTCATCAAGGCTCTTGTTAAAGGTGTTTTCCAGAATATGGTATCCAAGATGACCTTCGAGGATGTTTTCGCTTCAGCTTAGAGGGGGAGTGTTGGAACGATAAAAATTGAAGATCTTTCTAATTCTAATATTGTAGGAAATATTTAAGTTGTGCGATATCCATAGTTACCAAATTCATGATTGTAACGTAACGCATTCTTCTCTATTAAAGAATAATAAATCCTCCCTGTTGACACCTGATTTTTTGTCGTCTTTTATTTCATTTTTTATTTATTTCTAAAATTAATTAAAAATACCAAAAAAGTCATAAAATTAAAAAATTAACTTTGGAAGCCTTGGCCTAGCATCAGGAACCAATTTTGAACAAAAAAAATAAATTTTTCATATTTTTTTAATATTTTCAAAAAATAGAAAAATACATGAAAAATCAATAAAATAAAATTTGAGGTCACAAAAATAGTATATATTTTTTATTTTAATTCTCTTTTCATTTTGACCTCACAAAAAGAGAAAATTCAAGTTCAATTGCATGTGTTCTTTCACAACACATAGAGTCGAATTTAGCAAATATATATATTTGGAGTCTTTTAAATTTTTTTAATTTTTTTTTTGATGTGTGATATCCAATTTTGATTGTCCTATCATTCTTTTAGCAGTCGCTAGTGTTGTATCATTCTTTATTCAAAATATGTCAAATCAACAACGCGATATGTATCGGGACAAGAATCAAAAGGAATTATGGCCGATCAAAGGTGAAGGGAATGGCGCTGCCAAGATAAGACATGCTCCATTAAGTAATGGAGAGAGCGGCATGATTTTTAAACAAAAAGAAAAGAAGAGGACGCTGAACAGAGGCATGGGGAGAGAATCTGCAATACAAGAAAAGATAGGGACAAAGAAGTGCTCATTTGGGCGGAGAAATAAAACATTAAAAAAGCAAAATAAGTGGATGGGCTGGTCGACCATTAGAGCAAAGGAAAGAAGATCAGATCAGGTGATGGAGTTGCAAAATAAGGGATGGAATCTCGCCTCTATCTATGGGGAATAAAAAATGTGGGTGTGCTCTGGCATCCAAGCTTAAAAGAGAGTGGGTGGGAATAAAATAAATAAAAGAGAGCTGAAGAAGCTTAAAAAAATCCACCCGTTGCTAAATGGCAAGGGATGGACGTCCTGCACGATGGGGGGGAGAAAATTAAAAAAAAAGAAAAAGAGAGAGAGAGAGAGAGGGAGAGAGAGAGAGAGAGAGAGAAATGGCAGCTGCTGGCATCTCCATGATAGGGGGACCAGAGAGTGGCGCTCAGCTTGGACGAGGAGTCCCTCTCCCCCTACGGCGCCGACTGGATCGTCAACTCGCTCTCCAAGCTGTTCGACACGGGGCTCATCTCCATCATCGATCTCAGGCTCGTCCCTTGGGGCAACGACTGGATCTCGCCCGATGGCTCCCTCTCTCGCCAGCATGCACCAGATGAATGCCGACTAAATGCCATTGAAGCTGGTGCCATCACCCTCTATCCGAACGTTTTTTTTTTTTGTAGTTCCAAACATGGGCTTTGCCGAACCGCGAGCGTGGAAAATCGATGGCGACTGATTATTCGGTGACATCCCACCCGCATTGCCAGTCCATGCGGTGCCAATGACCAGCGGCACCCCCGAACCTTGACGAGGACATGTCATGGATCCACGTCTCCACTACCGCAAAACCTACACGGGTTGACTTGGACCGCGCTCCATGAAGCCACAAGAACAACCTCGACGAGCAAGCTGTGGTCGTCTGTTGGAGAAATTGCTCGTCCAGGAGCATCCGAAAAGTTTTCTGTGGTGCGAGGACGGCTATAGACGCTTGCTCCTTCTGCCGTTGAAGCTTTCGCCCCAAACCGGGCCCCCATGAAGCTGGCCATCACTGCGAACCAACCGCCTCCTTCGACCATTGCACGTCACCCTCCACCGTCCCTCAGCCTCTGTCGCCGCCCAACGAGCTCTGGAGCTCCCACCGAAGCCGGACAGACCTTGAACTCGAGCTATGCCCTGTTCCGCTCTGTTTTGGTTCGTAGCCTCTATCCACCGCTGTGCCGTCGACCCCAACCCTGACCACTCCTTCCAGGCCATCTACGAACAGGTGTTCGGCCAACCGTGGACTGACGACGACGCCGCCGCCTCGCCACCCGAAGACCTGCTCCCGAGCATGGAGGTCTTCGTGCAGAGTGCGGAGTGGAAGCAAAAGGGACCGTCCGAGTTCTTCATGAACGGGTTCAAGCCGGAGGCCTCGCGGGTTTACAGGAGCTGGTCTCGGAGTTCGCGGTGTGCGACAGGTTGTTCGCGTCGATCCCGGCGTCGACGCAGCCCAACCGCCTGTACGTCCACGCGACGGCGGGGAACGATACGCAGAAGCTGGTGGAAGGGTTCCCGCAGCGTTGTTCGAGCCCATGCACGAGGCGAGCCATAGCATCGGGATCTATTATGCTTATCCTCCATCTACCTTTTTTTACAGGGAAGAAGAGCTGCGCCACATAGAAGGAGTTGACAACAGGAGAGCGGTCGATGCTCCTTGTTTCAGGGTCGACGCTGGTGGAGCTCTGCGGCTTCGACGGCGACCTCCTGAATGGACCCGCAGGTCACGGGAGCTGAAGCAGACTCGAGTTCCGTTTTCATTTTTTTTATGAGGAAAGCGGACGTCCCACGTAGGAGACGATGAACAGTAAGGTAAGATCTTTTTTTTTTATGTTGGGTTAGGAATATGAGTTGTTTGGCCTTGTGGGTTATTGGGCCGGCGTTAGTGCGGGTGGAAGAAAAAAAAACTGGGCTCAGGCGAATTAGTTTAGTGGGCTTAAAGAAAAGAAAGTGGGCTTGGGTTCCTTGTGCGAATTGGACCCGGTTCAAGTCTTCTTTCCTGGTTCGGGTTAGGCCCAGCGGCTTGATCCAGGTTCGGGCCCAAGAATCCCACCCGGATCCGACCATTTTAATTAAGTAATAATTAAATAATAAAATAAAAAAATATAATAAAAAATAAAAATAATAATAATAAATTCAAAAATTCAATAAAAAATAGAAAATCATAAAACAATTCTAAAAATTCCACAAAAAATCCAAAAAAATTAGGAAATGACCACAATCAACTGGCCATGGAATATTTTGGGTAATTCGGTCTCCAAATCTTCCAAAAATTGACGATTTTGCCCTTCGGGCTAATCGCCTCCAAATATTCCTATTTTACCCCTGGTCCGAAATCACACCTTACTTAAGCCCTTATTGCTATATTAGGAAGCCATTGATTTGAATTGATGTACATTGAAGTGATTTATTTATGTACTTGATTGCGCTTTCATTTAAATTGATTGTGATTGATAGGAATAGTCTTCCAATCCGCATGAAACCCTGAATCAAAACTACCTCACCCAAAATTGCGCCTGCATGAACTCTTAGCCAGGAAAATCACTCGTGTTAGGTACCGAAAGGGCGTTGGTAAACACCGACGTAACCAAGTCCCCGAACCCCAAAATCTCTGGTTCCGCAGAACTGACCGACCTCTCCCAATCGGTCAGTAAGGTTTCCGGTCTACCCTCCAAGAAAGACCGGTGGCGACTCCAAATGCATGCACAAGTTGCACATGCCACCACGACCACACTGAAGGTCGAAAGCGATCGACGCTTATCGTCGAATCCCTCAAAAAATACTCCCGCTGCGATTTGGTATGGGCTTGGGAGGGCTCGCGCCGATCCAAGAACCGCGATCGGTGATCCATTAGCCGCGTCCGCTTCCGGACGGGTCGCGACAGCTGGCGACTCCGCTGGGGATTTTGTTCTAGAACCTATCGTTCTAGACCTCAAGTGGACTTAGGCCGTAATTAAAACGCTGAGTGATTTTTCTAACCATGCAGGCGCTCTTGAAGGTGAGGTAAGTCCGCTTACGATAGGTGTTATATGTTTTTGCAGATTGGAGAAATAAGGGGTGTAGTCCGTGATTAACATTGTCTTATGCAGGTTGGCGTAGGAATGTATGTTGTGTGGATGATTTAAAGTGGTGATTGATAAACTCTTGTGCATGACTTGCATTGTGATGATCACGACACATGGACACACACAACCGCGCCTAAAACCCCGGGCGCCGCCTTTAAGAACACAATAGAAGGAATTGAAAATGGAATCTCCGTGAGGAAAAACACGGGGTAATCCACTTTTCAATTCCGCTCGCTTCGAACTATGGATCGAGTCCCAATGCAACGATAGTTGTGCAATGGAATCTTCTCTTTCTAGAACTCGAGATGGGAACCTTGGCCTTAGGTACCAAGCCCAATCTTTTGATTTTTAGAGTCAAACCTCACTGGTCTCATGTGCATGTATGTGAATGATTGGTACACCTCGAAACCAAAAGGTCATTCAGCGCCGCTTATGAATCAAAATCCAAAGACTTGTGTGAAGAATCAATCGCGAGTTTAAACGAACCAAGATGGCATGGAAAAGCGCTGGACCACCCTGGAGAGTCAACTGACGGGGCAAATCCCACTTAACTAGGGCAAACACCACCTAACCGGGGCAGCTGGGTCAAGTGTAAAGACGTGTCGTTCCTAATTGATTTTCAATCGGATACCGGCATAATATTTCCTATCTTTTTCTCTCAGGTGAAGAACAGGTAGAGAAGGAAAATCCATTTGTGGATAGACACGAGGGACATGTTTTACGTGGCATACATTTGTCGAAAATGTCCTCATCCGATCACATGCAAGATGATCATGGAACGATGGTGAAACTGTAATCGTTCCAATAAGCCCTTCGAATATTATACCTGATGGGGACCTTTATGTCTTTTGTCTACAGGATAGGATGGTCAAAGACAAACGAAGGAAAATTTGTCTTCCCTATAAGACGGAAAGAAATGTGCCTTCAGTAGATGTCACCCATTGGGATTGCAATGACAAAATTGAATCAAATTATGAAGAAGGAGCAACCTAATTAGGATTGGCTCTCCTTAAGTCGAAAAAGTTGTATCCGTTCCAAATCAGATTGACTGGTTCACGAGTTGATATGGTTTCTCATTCTTGCAGGTGATGACGAGAATGAATGAGACCACTGAAGAATTTCCACCGTCTTGGACACCAGAAATGACCAGAGCGGGGATAGTAAATCCGTAATCGTTTCAATTAAAGCTCCTTACGCGGTGATTGACTCTTTCACTCCTTTCATCGCGCAGGTTGTTGAAGTACTCAATCACGAGTAAATCCATTCTTGCGGATGTCAAATAGCCTGAATACGTCAATGCAGCAAAATGCAAAAGGAAGTTAGCTGGGGCAAGCGTCACCTAGCTACGACAAATCACGCCCAACTGGGGCAAGTGAATCATTTGTGCGCCAAACAAAGAATGACGTTTCTTCTCTGGCAAAATCAATGGACGCAACTGTAGAGTCGTCCGCATCAGAATTAAACCCAAGATACGAATATGGGTGAACGGTAACCTTGTATCGTTCCATTTTGGTCTTCGAAGACCACATGCCTAACGTGAGTTTTTGCTCATTTAACAGGGAGTCGTTGGCACCGAAAGCCTCAAAAGAAAAGAACTCACCAACGAGGAGGCGAATAAAGCTATTGACCTTGGGAGTCAGCACTCCAAGAATTGGTCTTTGATTATAAGATCGAGCGGAGGGTAAAAAGTATCGCTTCCACACTTCATGCTTTGACATGAATAAAAGGAACTCTGAAGAGTGGCGCCGGAATGCGTCCAAAAACACAAGTGGAACTCCTCTGGGGCAAATCCTTGAGAATGATTCATCGCCAACCAAACGGAGGGATCAAGGCCACAAGATAGAGGGCCAGATTCTGCAAGCCGCGCGTTTGTGTTCAAATGGAAACACAAAGCAAGAATAAGGCTGTATCGTTCCAATTTGCCTTGAATTTTGGAACGCAAATTGACACCTAGTTCCCGTCTTTGACAGGGGCTCGCCATCAAAGCGAAACAGGTTTTCACATCCCATGTATTACCCGTTGGAATACATGACCAAGGGTAAGATGTATCGTTCTAATTTTTTGAAAAATTCATGAACGTACAATAACATGTTTCTTCCGCATTTTCAGGGATCTCCAGCCGCTGGGGACAGGTAAGTATCCCTCTCCCCAATCCATTGAAGATGTTGAATAAAAAAAATAGAGAAGAAAAGAAAAGCTTTCAGAATCATTATGTCTGAAAAGAGGCATCGAATTTTCAAACTCATAGACATCCACAATGGAAGCTAGGAGGTTGTCTAAACATGAATGAAGCATGCATGGTACACCATAAAATTCCCTTGAAGGAAAATTTTTGGAGAAAACAAAAGAAATTCCCCAACAAGATGTTGTTCAAAACATTCAAAAGGACGTTTTCTCAAAAGACGAGAGGCGAAGCCTAATCCAAACACGTCCAACACACACTTGAGAGATGAGTGGAGCAGATCAGATAGTAAAATCTGGACCTACGGAAGTAGGGATCATTCGCAGCGATTACATGGGTTGGGACGACGGAGGCATTCGTTTCTTATCCCCAAACACTACAGGTGACCGTTGACAACCCCCTTTGAACGGCGGTTTTCATTCTCAACCCTGTCAAGAACCACCCCACACCGGGGCAAAATGGAGGTGAGTCCACCAGCATAAGGAGAAAACGGTTAGAAATTTTCTTGCTCGGACTAACATTAATCTTTGTGTGTTGTTTATATGGTAATCCAAGTGCCATAGGATGATGAGAAGCATTCATTTCTCTATCCCACACACCGAATCCTTTGCATAGCCAAGCTGAGCCTGCAAAATCATTTCATAAACCCGTTGGTGATCATTGCACATTCCAAGATAAAGGCAGATCACTTCAGAAACGAGGGAGTTCAAGACCTAGGATTTGCGAAAAAGCTACTAAGTCGATACTCAAGCGTGCTAAGAGCCAAATCATATATCTAGCACAATTGCGACAAGGGATTAAAGAAATCCCCAGCATCAGAAAAGAAAAAGCAAAGTGCCTGATAAAAGCAAGGCCGATGCTCGTGAAAATTGTTAAATTGACCCCCCAATGAAGCCTCGTGGGGAAGAGAGAAAAACCTCTAAAGGAGCCAAATCCAAAAGGCTGCTCCCCGAATGCTATTAAGCACAGAACGAAGACATAGAGAGAGTCGGTCTTTGAATGCAACAAGAGACGCTCTCTAAAGAGCTGGTGCACACCTCAAAATCGATTGCGCACCTCAAAGACTAAAGATGCAGAAAGGAAATGACAGGAGGCAAATCAGCAATGATCACCAATGTCAAACCCGTCACGAATTCTGGGCCAAAAACAAGCCTTTTTCGGTCCCCAATCCTACCAATGTTACAACCCTGAAACAGTCTTCTCTGACTAAGACACTTGGGTTAACATATAGCTTAGCTCGAAGAAGTACGAGCAAGACTATTTCTTTCTCATTTTGTAGGGTTCTTGACTTGTAAACCCGGAGCAGATGGTGAAGACTTTCATTCAATGGCCTCGACTCCAAAGCGAGTCCCCCTTGAAAACCAATAATCAAGCCCAACATTGCGGTCCCGTGGAAGACCTCCCAACCGGTCAAAATGTATGCGCTGCGAATGAGCCTAAAACCAAGGCACAGGTCAGTAGGGAATTGAGTGCATCCCCTATAAAAATCATTACCTCAAAACAGGTGAGAAGACCTCCTTATCGAGAAATATTCCAATTGATGTTTTGAACAAACTTTTTTTGGAATTTTCAAACTGTTGATCCAGATTTTCCATGCAAGGGATTTGTGATCACATTTGCATGCTGCAAGAATGCTTTGGATAACCTCCAGCATCAAATTGCACATCTCATGACTAAAACTTAAGTCATAAAATTTTGTCAATTGGACAATTGCTGTCTTCTCAAAGATTACCAATATTTTCTTGGGGAAGAGAAACCCTTTTTTAAAAAAAAAGTCCTAGCATGACGTGGAGAACCCTCGTCCCAGGACCCCTTTTCAAAAAAAAAAAAATCAAGCGGTCCTCGCATGACGTGGAGAACCCTCGTCCTAGGATCCCTTTTCAAAAAATATCAAACAGGCCCTATCGGACGTGGAGAACCCTCGTCTCGGGACCCCTTTTAAACAAAATCAAGCAGTCTCATCGGACGTGGAGAACCCTCGTCTCGGGACCCCTTTTAAACAAAATCAAGCAGTCTCATCGGACGTGGAGAACCCTCGTCTCGGGACCCCTTTTAAACAAAATCAAACAGTCTCATCGGACGTGGAGAACCCTCGTCATGAGACCCCTTTTCAAAACAAACAAAGGTAGAAACCGCCTAAAGGGTCAAACAAAGGTAGAAACCGCCTAAATGGTCAAAACAAAGGTAGAAACCGCCTAAAGGGTCAAACAAAGGTAGAAACCGCCTAAAGGGTCAAAACAAAGGTAGAAACCGCCTAAAGGGTTGTCGCGACCCTCTCGAGATTCGCCTTGGGCTCTCGAGGGCTAATGGGCCGTCCAGTCTGGTCGGACGCGGGCCTCTCCCAAGGCCCGTTACCCAAATCGCAACGGAGGTATACGTAGTCGACCTTCAGTGTGGTCTAGTGATATGTGCTAAGTGTGCATGCCATGGAGTCGCCACCAATCATTTTTTTGGAGGGTATGATTGGACCACCCTATTGAATAGTCGGGAGTTTCTATTCAATTCTGCGATAACCAGGGAAATGGGTTCGGGGACTTAGTTACGTCAACTATCAGAGTTGACGCCCTTTCGGTACCTAAGTTGACTGAGTTTTCTGACTTAAGATTTCATACAGATGAGTGGGGTACGAGTCCTAAATCTAGGAGTTCATGCAGATAGGAATGACTATCCTGTCAATCACAATCAATAATAAAGTGCACAAATCAATGAATTCAAATGTACAAATAAATCACATGGCATTCCTAATAAGGCCATATTGGCCTAGAGAAGCATCAATCAGGCTTAGGAATGATTTAGACATGATTTTGCCCATCAGGGGCAAAATCGTAATTTTGAGACAAAGGGGACAATTTGCCCAAAAAGGACAAAATCATCATTTCGGAATGAATCCGGAGTCAAAACAGGTTTGGTCACTCAATTGACCCATTTCCTATTTTTTGGCAATTTTCGTGATTTTCGGGAATTTTAGAAACCGATTTACCATTCGAAGGGGTAAAATCGTCATTTTCTAAAAATAGGAATGAAATGTGGAAATCTTAGACATAAGGTTTAGCCACCTATCTGGCCCATCACCAAATTCTAAGCAATTTCCACAATTCATCGGAATATCAAAGACGATTTACCCTTTGAGGGGTAAAATCGTCATTTTGGATTAAATGGGAGAAAATCCAAAAAATGGAAACAAATCAATTTTTTTGTCATTTTCAGCCTTCAAAAATTTTTAGAATTTTTTTAGGAATTTTCTGCAATTTTTCTCCATTTTTTTTTTGAATTTTTCCTTAATAATTCATTTTTTTGGAATTTTTTTTATTCTGAAAATCACCTAATCACGACACGTGGCTCATCTGCAGACGTCCGATCTAGCATTTTTTTGTTTTTGTTTTTATAGGACGCAACACAATGCAAAAAATAAAGAAGATATTAAGTCATTATACAACATAAACATAAGCAAAGGAAATGGGATCCGGTGAATTTTACGACGTCGGAGTCCGTCGGTGCTCGTGCAACAATGTGTGGGGGGTATAAACCACCAGCAGGAGGCTCGGCCTTCCGATTCTGGGGTAGTACAATATAATTTACAGAAAATAAATAAATAAAACACCTTGGACGCCAATAGGAGGCTTAGCCTTCCGATTCTGGGTCTTTTATGCGAAATATAGAAATGCTATGACATAAAGTAAATACACAGCAAATATTTAGACACCAACAGGAGGCTCGGCCTTCCGATTCTGGGTCTTTTATGCGAAATATAGAAATGCTATGACATAAAGTAAATACACAGCAAATATTTAGACACCAACAGGAGGCTCGGCCTTCCGATTCTGGGTCTTTTATGCGAAATATAGAAATGCTATGACATAAAGTAAATACACAGCAAATATTTAGACACCAACAGGAGGCTCGGCCTTCCAATTCTGGGTCTAATAGGTAAAATGTAAGGAGTGAAAGGTGGTCTTACCAAGATTGAACCCAAAACAAGCTCGGAAATCCAATTTGGCACTCGCGGACTCAAGTCTGATCAGTCTGACCTTTGCTCCTTCAAACAGCTCTACGGGACAAATGGCTCGGCCAAATTGGACTCATGATATGTCATTAGAACGGCAAGAGAATAAGCTTTCTAACAGTCTATGGCTTGTTCCCATACGATTCCTAACGAAAGAGTTATGGCCGAAAAACCGGACGGTTTTCAATCGCCCAATGACCAGAATCTGTCCCAGAAAACTCCTTCAATTCAACCATTAAAACCCATCCAAAACTCAACTAGACTACAATATCATTTTGCTAGATTCCTAATTTAGGTGCTAGAGACATCTTATCGAATATTGGAAGCAAGGCAAGCCCTTGAATCACTCACAATGTTCACGGCACCACCTTGACAGAACCGGTTCAGATTTTTCGAACAAAACAATAAGGGATCAGCCCTTAAATCCAAATATAATCCATCTTCAAACCATAAAACACAATAATATATGTCTTAACAAGGAGTGAGAGGTGGTCTTACCAAGATTGAACCCAAAACAAACCCGAAAATCCAATTTGGCACCCGCGGACTCAAGTCTGATCAGTCTGACCTTTGCTCCTTCAAACAGCTCTACGGGACAAACGGCTGGTCCAAATTGGGGTCACGATATGTCATTAGAACGGCAAGAGAATAATCTTTCCAATGGTATATGGCTCGTTCTCATACGATGTCTAACGAAAGAGTTATGGCCGAAAAACCGGACGGTTTTTGATCTAGGCGGCGAGCTGAGCGAGAGGAAAAAACGAAAATGAAAGAGAGAGAGTTGAGGGAGAGGAAGAGTCGGGAGATGATGGGGGGGAGGAGATAAATAGGCAGCGGGAAGGAGAGAGGGAGTGGGGAGAGAGAGAGAGAGAAAAAGAAAAGAAAAAAATATAATAATAATAATAATAAAATAATAAAATAATAAAAGTAAAAATAAAATAAAATAACAAAAAGAGAAGACAAAATCATTAGTCCCCTTTTCCTTTTAAATGATGATGTTTCCCTCCTTTTCCTTTTAATCATTACAAATATTTTTGTCAAATTCAATTTTATGGTGATCAGAGAACACCTAAAATCAAACCTGAATTTTACTATTTATGAGGTTAGAAAATAGATAAAATAAAAATAAAAATACCGACTATTTTTATATATCTTTGTGACCTCAAATATTATTTTTCTTGATTTTCTTGATTTTTTTTTCTTTTTTTTTTCTTTTTTTTTGTATTTTTCGAAAATATATATAAAAAATGAAAATTATGAAAATTATTTTTTTTGGTCAAAATGGTTCATTTAGCTTGGCTAAGGTCACCAAAATTGATTTTTCAATTTTTCAACTTTTTATTGATTTTCTATGAATTTTCAAAAAAATAAAAATAAAAAAAAGTTGATCAAAATTTAGGTGTCAACAGCTGCCCCTCTTTGAGAGGAATCTCGTTGGAGGTTTCTCTCAAAGATAAGGTGACACCTGAGTCCTGATCGACTCGACTCTGGAAACTAAAGGAAAAGGAGTCATGACATCCAATCTTCATGTTTGTCTATGTATGCTCTTTCTTGAAGGGGGAAACATTCATTTGACATGAGAGAGTGAGATAATAGAGAGACATACCTGCCACTTACCTGTTCGATGTTTGTGCGATTTTCGCGGTGTTTGATGGATTCAAGAGAATTTCTAGGAACTCGTTACTAGAGTATCCTAGAGAGGTTAAGCTCTGACCTGTATGGTAAGTCAAACCATAATGAGATTCCTAACTGGTAGGAATCTAAGGAAGACGCGTCTCATTTGTGATTTGCCAAGGATTTTGATCCGTATGGTGGATCGGACCATTGAGTTGGCAAGTTAAGTGACTTTTACTATTGGGTTGACCCTTCAGGCGGTTTCTACCGTTGTGTTGACCCTTCAGGCGGTTTCTACCATTGACTGACCCTTCAGGCGGTTTCTACCATTGACTGACCCTTCAGGCGGTTTCTACCATTAATTTGACCCTTCAGGCGGTTTCTACCATTGGTTTGACCCTTCAGGCGGTTTCTACCTTTAGTTGACCCTTCAGGCGGTATCTACCTTGAATCGACCCTTCAGGCGGTTTCTACCTTTGATTGACCCTTCAGGCGGTTTCTACCATTATTTTGACCCTTCAGGCGGTTTCTACCTTGTGTTGACCCTTCAGGCGGTATCTACCATCATTTTGACCCTTCAGGCGGTATCTACCTTGTGTTGACCCTTCAGGCGGTTTCTACCATGGGTTTGACCCTTCAGGCGGTTTCTACCATTGATTTGACCCTTCAGGCGGTTTCTACCTTTGTTTTGACCCTTCAGGCGGTTTCTACCTTGTGTTGCTTTGAAAAGGGGTCTCATGACGAGGGTTCTCCACGTCCGATGAGACTGCCTGATATTTTTGAAAATGGGTCTCATGACGAGGGTTCTCCACGTCCGATGAGACTGCCTGATTTTTTAAAATGGGTCTCATGACGAGGGTTCTCCACGTCCGATGAGACTGCCTGATTTTTGAACAGGGGTCTCATGACGAGGGTTCTCCACGTCCGATGAGACTGTTTGATATTTTGGAAAAGGGGTCTCATGACGAGGGTTCTCCACGTCCGATGAGACTGCCTGGTTTTTGAAAAGGGGTCTCATGACGAGGGTTGTCCACGTCCGATGAGACTGCCTGATTTTTGAAAATGGGTCTCATGACGAGGGTTCTCCACGTCCGATGAGACTGTTTCTTTTAAAAGGGTTTTTCTTTCCCCTTTTTTTTAGAGATCCCGAAGTTTGTCGGGAATTCAGTTTTGAAGCAGTGAAAGATTTTATTTTGACAAAGCTTCACTTGAGTCTGCTGAGCCGACATTCTGAGAGCTGGGTTCTCCAGGTATCCTGCAGAAAGTTCAAACCTGAAAGATTTTTCTTCACCAAGAAAATGTTAATAATCTTTGGGAAGACAATAATTGTCCAATTGACAAAATTTTATGACTTAAGTTTTAGTCATGAAATGTGCATTTTAATGCTGGAGGTTATCCAAAGCATTCTTACAACATGCAAATGTGATCACAAATTCCTTGCATGGAAAATTCGGATCAACAGTTTGAAAATTCCAAAAAGAGTTTGTTCAAAACATCAATTGGAATATTTCTCGACAAGGAGGCCATCTCATCTGTTTTGAGGTAATGATTTTTATAGGGGATGTACTCAATTCCCTACTGACCTGTGCCTAGGTTTTAGGCTCATTCGCAGCGCATACATTTTGATCGGTCGGGAGGTCTTCCACGGGACCGTAATGTTGGGCTTGGATATTGGTTTTCAAAGGGGGGGACTCACTTTTGAGTCGGGGCCATTGAATGAAAGTCTTCACCATCTGCTCCGGGTTTACAAGTCAAGAACCCTGCAAAATGAGAAAGAAATAGTCTTGCTCGTACTTCTTCGAGCTAAGCAATATGTTAACCCAAGTGTCTTAGTCAGAGAAGACTGTTTCAGGGTTGTGACATTGGTAGGATTGGGGACCGAAAAAGGCTTGTTTTTGGCCCAGAATTCGTGACGGGTTTGACATTGGTGATCATTGCTGATTTGCCTCCTGTCATTTCCATTCTGCATCTTTAGTCTTTGAGGTGCGCAACCGATTTTGAGGTGTGCACTAGCTCTTTAGAGAGCGTCTCTTGTGGTATTAAGAGGTTGACAACTCTTTCTGTGTTTTTGCTCCACGGCTGACATCATTTGGGGAGCAGTCTTCTTGATCTGACTCCATTAGGGGTTTTTCCCTCTTCTTTTCCCTACCAGGTTTCTTTAGGGATCGATCAAATTGTTCACCCGAGCATCGGCCTCGCTTTTACCAGGCACTTTGCTTTTTCTTGATGCTGGGGATTTCTTTAATCTCTTGTCGAAAGTGGGATGCTTGGCAATTGTGCTAGATATATGACTTGGCTCTTAGCACGCTTGAGTATCAACTTAGTAGTTTTCTTCGTAAACCCTAATTCTTGAACTTCTCCGTTCCTGAAGTGATTTGTCTTTGCTTTGGAACTTGCAATGATCACCAATGGGTTTATGAAATGAATTTGCAGGCTCAACTTGGCTATGCAAAGGATATGGTGTGTGGGATAGAGAAATGAATGCTTCTCATCATCCTATGACATTTGGATTACCATATAAACAATACACAAAGATTGATGTTAGTCCGAGCAAGAAAATTTCTAATCATTTTCTCCTGATGTTGCTGGACTCACCTCCATTTTGCCCCAATGTGGGGTGGTTCTTGACAGGGTTGAGAATGAAAATCGCCGTTCGAAGGGGTTGTCAATGGTCACCTGTAGTGTTTGGGGATAAGAAACGAATGCCTCCGTCGTCCCATTCCATGTAATCGCTGCGGATGGTCCCTACTTCCGTAGGTCCAGATTTTGCTATCTGATCCGCTCCACTTCTCTCTCAAGTGTGTATAGGACGTGTTTGGATTAGGCTTTGCCTTTCGTCTTTTGAGAAAACGTCCTTTTGAAAGTTTTGAACTTTTGATTGGAAAAAATATCTTTCAATTTTCTCCAAAAATTTTACCCGTCAAGGGGATTTTATGATGCACCATGCATGTTCTTATTCATGTTCAGACAACCTCCTGTTTTAAAACATGAATGCCAATGAAGTTTGAATTCTATGTATTTTCTAGACATTTGATTCTGAAAGCTTTTCTTTTTCTCTCTGTTTTTTATTTAACATCTTCGATGGATTGGGGAAAGGGATACTTACCTGTCCCCCGCGGCTGGAGATCCCTGAAAATGCGGAAGATACATGTTATTGTACGTTCACGAATTTTTCAAAAAATTAGAACGATACAATTTACCCTTGGTCATGTATTCCAACGGGTAATACATAGGATGTGAAAACCCGTTTTTTCTTGATGGCGAGCCCCTGTAAAAAACAAACAATAAGTGTCAGTTTGCGTTCCAAAATTCAAGACAAATTGGAACGATACCGCCTTGTTCTTGCTTGGCGTTTTCATTTGAACACAAACGCGCGGCTTGCAGAAATTGGCCAACTATATTGTGGCCACGATCCCTTCGTTTGGTTGGCGATGAATCATTCTCGATGATTTGCCCCAGAGGAGATCCATTTGTGTTTTTGGGCGCATTCCAGCGCCATTCTTCAAAGTTCCTTTTATTCAAGGAAAAAGGAAATTGTTATCGGAATGCATGTCAAAGCATGATGTGTGGAAGCGATACTTTTTACTCTCCACTCGATCTTATAATCAAAGACCATTTCTTGGAGTGCATGACTTCCAAGGCCGATAATTTTGTTCGCTCCCCAATTAGTAAGTTCTTTTCTTTTGTGGCTTTCGGCGCCAACGCCTTCCTGCTAAATGAGGAAAAACTCATGTTACATGTGGGATCTTTGGAGATCAAATTGGAACGATACAAAGTTACCGTTCACCCAATTTTGTATCTTGGGGTTTACTTCTGATGCGGACGACTATGTCATTGCGTCCCTGGATTTTTCCAGAGAAGAAACGTCCGGCGTACAAATGATTCACTTGCCCCAGTTAGGCATGGTTTTTCATGCCTGCCCCAACTAAATTCATTCCTGCATTTTGCTGCAATCATCATCCACTTTGGGAATGTCTTCTCTCGTCTGTATTTATGGGTGTTGTTCGTGAGATTAACAGCCGTTCTGCCCCAGTTGGGCGACGTTTGTCCTGGCAACATGCCTTAGCACTTTCTGTGTTTGTTGGCAATTTTCAATTCAATTTTGACAACGTCCATGCACCTGCACATGAAGAAACATGTGTAGGTTTTGACTTCATTTGAAATTTCAGGAAAGAGATACTCCCTTCGGGGTTTCCAACATTTGAAGGGACGGTGTTCTTCAAGTATTTTGCCTTGGTAAGGCTTGTCTTAATGTTTGTTATCTCTGGATTTAATAACCCTGGTCCGATGCGTCTTTATGAGAGTTTGCCCCCGGTTTGGCCTCTTCAAAGAAAATGGGAGAACTCACTCCCATGGGTTTCGCCGATTCTGATCTTCTATCTCAATTGTCAGAATCTTCAATTATTTTTATCCATATCTAGATGGCTTGACGGTCTTGGGATTTTTCGTGTGGCGGTTTTGTGATTCTCTCGATCATCGTCGCCATTTGAAGTATTTGATGTTTCTTTTTTCCGGGTAGCGGAGCGATTTGTCCCCAGCCACTGGATGCTTTGTCTGGGGCTGGCTGATTTAGTCGTAGGCAATTTGATCCTACCGCATTGACGCATTCAGGCTATTTGACATCAGTAAGCTTGGATTTACTCGTGATTGAGTACTTCAACAACCTGCGCGATGAAAGGAGTGAAAGAGTCAATCACCGCGTAAGGAGCTTTAATTGAAACGATTACGGATTTACTATCCCCGCTCTGGTCACTTCTGGCGTCCAAGACGGGGGAAATTCTTCAGTGGTCCCATTCATTCTCGTCATCACCTGCAAGAATGAAAAACCATATCAACTCGTGAACCAGTCAATCTGATTTGGAACAGATACAACTTTTTCGACTTAGGGAGAGCCAATCCTAATTAGGTTGCTCCTTCTTCATAATTTGATTTAATTTGTCATTGCAATCCCAATGGGTGACATCTGCAGAAGGCACATTTCTTTCTGTCTTATAGGGAAGGCAAATTTTCTTTCGTTTGTCTTTGACCATCTTATCCTGTAGACAAAAGACATAAAGATCCCCGTCATGTATAATATTCGAATGGCTTATTGGAACGATTACAGTTTCACCATCGTTCCATGATCATCTTGCATGTGATCGGATGAGGACATTTTTGACAAATGTATGCCATGTAAAACATGTCCCTCGTGTCTATCCACAAATGGATTTTCCTTCTGTACCTGTTTTTCACCTGAGAGGAAAAGATAGGAAATATTATGCCGGTATCTGATTGGAAATCAATTAGGAACGACACATCTTTACACTTGACCCGGCTGCCCCGGTCAAAAGGCATTTGCCCTCATCAGTTGACTCTCCAGGGTGGTCCAGCGCTTTTCCATGCCATCCTGGTTCGTTTAAACTCGCGACTGATTCTTCACACAAGTCTTTGGATTTTGATTCATAAGCGGCGCTGAATGACCTTTTGGTTTCGAGGTGTACCAATCATTCACATACATGCGCATGAGACCAGTGAGGTTTGACTTCTAAGAATCAAAAATAGGGTTTGGAACCTAAGGCCAAGGCTCCCACTTCGAGTTCTAGAAAGGGTAGATTTCATTGCACAACTATCGTTGCATTGGGACCCAATCCATAGTTCGAAATGAGCAGAATTAAAAATGGATTACCCCGTGTTTTTCCTTACGGAGATTCCATTTTCAATTCCTTCTATTATTTTCCTAAAGAGAGCGCCCGAGGTTTTAGGCGCGGTTGTGTGTGTTCATTGTGTCGTGCTAAAGCAATAAACATGCATTTCATTTAGCAAACACCGCTTCAATATAAACATCCACACAATCATACATCCTAAACTCCTACCTGCATAAGACAGAGTTAACGAACACTTCACCCCTTATTTCTCCAATCTGTAAAAACATTTAACACCTCAAGGGTTAAAGTACGTACCTCAACTTGAAGAGCATCAGCATAAAACATGTCAGAAAAACCAATCAACTTTTTAATCGGCTCAAGTTCTCTAAGTCCCCAGTGGAGTCGCCAGTCTGTCGCGACCCTCTCGAGATTCGCCTTGGGCTCTCGAGGGCTAATGGGCCGTCCAGTCTGGTCGGACGCGGGCCTCTCCCAAGGCCCGTTACCCAAATCGCAACGGAGGTATACGTAGTCGACCTTCAGTGTGGTCTAGTGATATGTGCTAAGTGTGCATGCCATGGAGTCGCCACCAATCATTTTTTTGGAGGGTATGATTGGACCACCCTATTGAATAGTCGGGAGTTTCTATTCAATTCTGCGATAACCAGGGAAATGGGTTCGGGGACTTAGTTACGTCAACTATCAGAGTTGACGCCCTTTCGGTACCTAAGTTGACTGAGTTTTCTGACTTAAGATTTCATACAGATGAGTGGGGTACGAGTCCTAAATCTAGGAGTTCATGCAGATAGGAATGACTATCCTGGCAATCACAATCAATAATAAAGTGCACAAATCAATGAATTCAAATGTACAAATAAATCACATGGCATTCCTAATAAGGCCATATTGGCCTAGAGAAGCATCAATCAGGCTTAGGAATGATTTAGACATGATTTTGCCCATCAGGGGCAAAATCGTAATTTTGAGACAAAGGGGACAATTTGCCCAAAAAGGACAAAATCATCATTTCGGAATGAATCCGGAGTCAAAACAGGTTTGGTCACTCAATTGACCCATTTCCTATTTTTTGGCAATTTTCGTGATTTTCGGGAATTTTAGAAACCGATTTACCATTCGAAGGGGTAAAATCGTCATTTTCTAAAAATAGGAATGAAATGTGGAAATCTTAGACATAAGGTTTAGCCACCTATCTGGCCCATCACCAAATTCTAAGCAATTTCCACAATTCATCAGAATATCAAAGACGATTTACCCTTTGAGGGGTAAAATCGTCATTTTGGATTAAATGGGAGAAAATCCAAAAAATGGAAACAAATCAATTTTTTTTGTCATTTTCAGCCTTCAAAAATTTTTAGAATTTTTTTAGGAATTTTCTGCAATTTTTCTCCATTTTTTTTTTGAATTTTTCCTTAATAATTCATTTTTTTGGAATTTTTTTTTATTCTGAAAATCACCTAATCACGACACGTGGCTCATCTGCAGACGTCCGATCTAGCATTTTTTTGTTTTTGTTTTTATAGGACGCAACACAATGCAAAAAATAAAGAAGATATTAAGTCATTGTACAACATAAACATAAGCAAAGGAAATGGGATCCGGTGAATTTTACGACGTCGGAGTCCGTCGGTGCTCGTGCAACAATGTGTGGGGGGTATAAACCACCAGCAGGAGGCTCGGCCTTCCGATTCTGGGGTAGTACAATATAATTTACAGAAAATAAATAAATAAAACACCTTGGACGCCAATAGGAGGCTTAGCCTTCCGATTCTGGGTCTTTTATGCGAAATATAGAAATGCTATGACATAAAGTAAATACACAGCAAATATTTAGACACCAACAGGAGGCTCGGCCTTCCGATTCTGGGTCTTTTATGCGAAATATAGAAATGCTATGACATAAAGTAAATACACAGCAAATATTTAGACACCAACAGGAGGCTCGGCCTTCCGATTCTGGGTCTTTTATGCGAAATATAGAAATGCTATGACATAAAGTAAATACACAGCAAATATTTAGACACCAACAGGAGGCTCGGCCTTCCAATTCTGGGTCTAATAGGTAAAATGTAAGGAGTGAAAGGTGGTCTTACCAAGATTGAACCCAAAACAAGCTCGGAAATCCAATTTGGCACTCGCGGACTCAAGTCTGATCAGTCTGACCTTTGCTCCTTCAAACAGCTCTACGGGACAAATGGCTCGGCCAAATTGGACTCATGATATGTCATTAGAACGGCAAGAGAATAATCTTTCTAACAGTCTATGGCTTGTTCCCATACGATTCCTAACGAAAGAGTTATGGCCGAAAAACCGGACGGTTTTCAATCGCCCAATGACCAGAATCTGTCCCAGAAAACTCCTTCAATTCAACCATTAAAACCCATCCAAAACTCAACTAGACTACAATATCATTTTGCTAGATTCCTAATTTAGGTGCTAGAGACATCTTATCGAATATTGGAAGCAAGGCAAGCCCTTGAATCACTCACAATGTTCACGGCACCACCTTGACAGAACCGGTTCAGATTTTTCGAACAAAACAATAAGGGATCAGCCCTTAAATCCAAATATAATCCATCTTCAAACCATAAAACACAATAATATATGTCTTAACAAGGAGTGAGAGGTGGTCTTACCAAGATTGAACCCAAAACAAACCCGAAAATCCAATTTGGCACCCGCGGACTCAAGTCTGATCAGTCTGACCTTTGCTCCTTCAAACAGCTCTACGGGACAAACGGCTGGTCCAAATTGGGCTCACGATATGTCATTAGAACGGCAAGAGAATAAGCTTTCTAATGGTATATGGCTCGTTCGCATACGATGTCTAACGAAAGAGTTATGGCCGAAAAACCGGACGGTTTTTGATCTAGGCGGCGAGCTGAGCGAGAGGAAAAAACGAAAATGAAAGAGAGAGAGTTGAGGGAGAGGAAGAGTCGGGAGATGATGGGGGGAGGAGATAAATAGGCAGCGGGAAGGAGAGAGGGAGTGGGGAGAGAGAGAGAGAGAAAAAGAAAAGAAAAAAATATAATAATAATAATAATAAAATAATACAATAATAAAAGTAAAAATAAAATAAAATAACAAAAAGAGAAGACAAAATCATTAGTCCCCTTTTCCTTTTAAATGATGATGTTTCCCTCCTTTTCCTTTTAATCATTACAAATATTTTTGTCAAATTCAATTTTATGGTGATCAGAGAACACCTAAAATCAAACCTGAATTTTACTATTTATGAGGTTAGAAAATAGATAAAATAAAAATAAAAATACCGACTATTTTTATATATCTTTGTGACCTCAAATATTATTTTTCTTGATTTTCTTGATTTTCTTTTTCTTTTCTTTTTCTTTTTTTTTGTATTTTTCGAAAATATATATAAAAAAATGAAAATTATGAAAATTATTTTTTTGGTCAAAATGGTTCATTTAGCTTGGCTAAGGTCACCAAAATTGATTTTTCAATTTTTCAACTTTTTATTGATTTTCTATGAATTTTCAAAAAAATAAAAATAAAAAAAAAATTGATCAAAATTTAGGTGTCAACAAGGGTCAAAAAAAGGTAGAAACCGCCTAAAGGGTCAAAACAAAGGTAGAAACCGCCTAAAGGGTCAACTCAAGGTAGAAACCGCCTGAAGGGTCAAACCAAAGGTAGAAACCGCCTAAAGGGTCAAATCAAAGGTAGAAACCGCCTGAAGGGTCAAACCAAAGGTAAAAACCGCCTGAAGGGTCAAACCAAAGGTAAAAACCGCCTAAAGGGTCAAACCAAAGGTAAAAATCGCCTGAAGGGTCAAACCAATGGTAGAAACCGCATAAAGGGTCAATTCAAGGTAGAAACCGCCTGAAGGGTCAAACCAATGGTAGAAACCGCCTGAAGGGTCAAACCAATGGTAGAAACCGCCTAAAGGGTCAACCAAAGGTAGAAACCGCCTAAAGGGTCAAACCAAAGGTAGAAACCGCCTCAAGGGTCAAACCAAATGGTTGAAACCGCCTGAAGGGTCAAACCAAAGGTAGAAACCGCCTGAAGGGTCAAACCAATGGTAGAAACCGCCTAAAGGGTCAACTCAAGGTAGAAACCGCCTGAAGGGTCAAACCAATGGTAGAAACCGCCTAAAGGGTCAACTCAAGGTAGAAACCGCCTGAAGGGTCAAATCAAGGTAGAAACCGCCTAAATGGTTAATTCATGGTAGAAACCGCCTAAAGGGTCAAATATGGTAGAAACCGCCACAAGGGTCAACTCATTGGTAAATACCGCCGTAAGGATCAACGCAAAGGTCCGATTCACCATACGGATCAAAATCCTTGGCAAATCCCCCAGCGTGGGATTTGCCTTTCTCAGGTTCCTACCAGTTAGGAATCCCATAATGGTATGGCCTACCATACAGGTCAGAGCTTAATCTCCCAAGGATATTATGAATGACGAGTCCTAGGCATCTTCTTGAAAGTCGTCACAACCGGCAGCATCCGACAGGTGAGCTTCAGGTAAACGTCCCTCCCTCCAGCCCAAGTTCAAATTGCAAGAGCAAATCAGGGATTAATTTGAGCATTCATCAAAAGGCTTAAGATTCCGATGTCATAGCATTTCTTTTCCCCAGTCGAGTCGGTCAAGATTCAGGTGTCTTTTTGTCTTTGAAAGCAACCTCTGACGAGCTCACTCTCAAAGAGGGGCAGCTGTTGACATCTGATTTTTTGTCGTCTTTTATTTCATTTTTTTATTTATTTCTAAAATTAATTAAAAATACCAAAAAAGTCATAAAATTACAAAATCAACTTTGGAAGCCTTGGCCTAGCATCAGGAACCAATTTTGAACAAAAAAAATAAATTTTTCGTATTTTTTTAATATTTTCAAAAAATAGAAAAATACATGAAAAATCAATAAAATAAAATTTGAGGTCACAAAAATAGTATATATTTTTTATTTTAATTCTCTTTTCATTTTGACCTCACAAAAAGAGAAAATTCAAGTTCAATTGCATGTGTTCTTTCACAACACATAGAGTCGAATTTAGCAAATATATATATTTGGAGTCTTTTAAATTTTTTAAATTTTTTTTTTGATGTGTGATATCCAATTTTGATTGTCCTATCATTCTTTTAGCAGTCGCTAGTGTTGTATCATTCTTTATTCAAAATATGTCAAATCAACAACGCGATATGTATCGAGACAAGAATCAAAAGGAATTATGGCCGATCAAAGGTGAAGGGAATGGCGCTGCCAAGATAAGACGTGCTCCATTAAGTAATGGAGAGAGCGGCATGATTTTTAAACAAAAAGAAAAGAAGAGGACGCTGAACAGAGGCATGGGGAGAGAATCTGCAATACAAGAAAAGATAGGGACAAAGAAGTGCTCATTTGGGCGGAGAAATAAAAAATTAAAAAAGCAAAATAAGTGGATGGCTGGTCGACCATTAGAGCAAAGGAAAGAAGATCAGATCAGGTGATGGAGTTGCAAAATAAGGGATGGAATCTCGCCTCTATCTGTGGGGAATAAAAAATGTGGGTGTGGTCTGGCATCCAAGCTTAAAAGAGAGTGGGTGGGAATAAAATAAATAAAAGAGAGCTGAAGAAGCTTAAAAAATTCCACCCGTTGCTAAATGGCAAGGGATGGACGTCCTGCACGATGGGGGGAGAAAATTAAAAAAAAGAAAAAGAGAGAGAGAGAGAGAGAGAGAAATGGCAGCTACTAGCATCTCCATGATAGGGGGACCAGAGAGTGGCGCTCAGCTTGGACGAGGAGTCCCTCTCCCCCTACGGCGCCGACTGGATCGTCAACTCGCTCTCCAAGCTGTTCGACACGGGGCTCATCTCCATCATCGATCTCAGGCTCGTCCCTTGGGGCAACGACTGGATCTCGCCCGATGGCTCCCTCTCTCGCCAGCATGCACCAGATGAATGCCTACTAAATGCCATTGAAGCTGGTGCCATCACCCTCTATCCGAACGTTTTTTTTTTGTAGTTCCAAACATGGGCTTTGCCGAACCGCGAGCGTGGAAAATCGATGGCGACTGATTATTCGGTGACATCCCACCCGCATTGCCAGTCCATGCGGTGCCAATGACCAGCGGCACCCCCGAACCTTGACGAGGACATGTCATGGATCCACGTCTCCACTACCGCAAAACCTACACGGGTTGACTTGGATTGCGCTCCATGAAGCCACAAGAACAACCTCGACGAGCAAGCTGTGGTCGTCTGTTGGAGAAATTGCTCGTCCAGGAGCATCCGAAAAGTTTTCTGTGGTGCGAGGACGGCTATAGACGCTTGCTCCTTTTGCCGTTGAAGCTTTCGCCCCAAACCGGGCCCCCATGAAGCTGGCCATCACTGCGAACCAACCGCCTCCTTCGACCATTGCACGTCACCCTCCACCGTCCCTCAGCCTCTGTCGCCGCCCAACGAGCTCTGGAGCTCCTACCGAAGCCGGACAGACCTTGAACTCGAGCTATGCCCTGTTTCGCTCTGTTTTGGTTCGTAGCCTCTATCCACCGCTGTGCCGTCGACCCCAACCCTAACCACTCCTTCCAGGCCATCTACGAACAGGTGTTCGGCCAACCGTGGACTGACGACGACGCCGCCGCCTCGCCACCCGAAGACCTGCTCCCGAGCATGGAGGTCTTCGTGCAGAGTGCGGAGTGGAAGCAAAAGGGGCCGTCCGAGTTCGTCATGAACGGGTTCAAGCCGGAGGCCTCGCGGGTTTACAGGAGCTGGTCTCGGAGTTCGCGGTGTGCGACAGGTTGTTCGCGTCGATCCCGGCGTCGACGCAGCCCAACCGCCTGTACGTCCACGCGACGGCGGGGAACGATACGCAGAAGCTGGTGGAAGGGTTCCCGCAGCGTTGTTCGAGCCCATGCACGAGGCGAGCCATAGCATCGGGATCTATTATGCTTATCCTCCATCTACCTTTTTTTACAGGGAAGAAGAGCTGCGCCACATAGAAGGAGTTGACAACAGGAGAGCGGTCGATGCTCCTTGTTTTAGGGTCGACGCTGGTGGAGCTCTGCGGCTTCGACGGCGACCTCCTGAATGGACCCGCAGGTCACGGGAGCTGAAGCAGACTCGAGTTCCGTTTTCATTTTTTTTATGAGGAAAGCGGACGTCCCACGTAGGAGACGATGAACAGTAAGGTAAGATCCTTTTTTTTTTTTATGTTGGGTTAGGAATATGAGTTGTTTGGCCTTGTGGGTTATTGGGCCGGCGTTAGTGCGGGTGGAAGAAAAAAACTGGGCTCAGGCGAATTAGTTTAGTGGGCTTAAAGAAAAGAAAGTGGGCTTGGGTTCCTTGTGCGAATTGGACCCGGTTCAAGTCTTCTTTCCTGGTTCGGGTTAGGCCCAGCGGCTTGATCCAGGTTCGGGCCCAAGAATCCTACCCGGATCCGACCATTTTAATTAAGTAATAATTAAATAATAAAATAAAAAAATATAATAAAAAATAAAAATAATAATAATAAATTCAAAAATTCAATAAAAAATAGAAAATCATAAAAAATTCTAAAAATTCCACAAAAAATCCAAAAAAATAGGAAATGGCCACAATCAACTGGCCATGGAATATTTTGGGTAATTCGGTCTCCAAATCTTCCAAAAATTGACGATTTTGCCCTTCGGGCTAATCGCCTCCAAATATTCCTATTTTACCCCTGGTCCGAAATCACACCTTACTTAAGCCCTTATTGCTATATTAGGAAGCCATTGATTTGAATTGATGTACATTGAAGTGATTTATTTATGTACTTGATTGCGCTTTCATTTAAATTGATTGTGATTGATAGGAATAGTCTTCCAATCCGCATGAAACCCTGAATCAAAACTACCTCACCCAAAATTGCGCCTGCATGAACTCTTAGCCAGGAAAATCACTCGTGTTAGGTACCGAAAGGGCGTTGGTAAACACCGACGTAACCAAGTCCCCGAACCCCAAAATCTCTGGTTCCGCAGAACTGACCGACCTCTCCCAATCGGTCAGTAAGGTTTCCGGTCTACCCTCCAAGAAAGACCGGTGGCGACTCCAAATGCATGCACAAGTTGCACATGCCACCACGACCACACTGAAGGTCGAAAGCGATCGACTCTTATCGTCGAATCCCTTAAAAAATACTCCCGCCGCGATTTGGTATGGGCTTGGGAGGGCTCGCGCCGATCCAAGACCCGCGATCGGTGATCCATTAGCCGCGTCCGCTTCCGGACGGGTCGCGACACTCCCCAAAGAAAATAAGATGAATTGGAGATTTACCACCGTGCACGTAAGCTTCCAAGAGATTTTCTTTTTTTTCTTGGTTGTCTGAACCACGTTAACTATTGGGTGTTCCTCTTTTTTTCTTTTATCTCTTTTTATTGTCAATATAACAGTGATGCTATATACTACAATTTTTCATTTGTTGTTGTTTCAAATATAAGATGTCTCTTTTAATTTCAGTCGGATTGGGTAACCAAAGTGAAGAAAAGAAAAGGAAGAGATTATCTTAATTATAGACATGAACAAATGGCTGAGGACGACAAAAATCGAAGAATGCATTATAAGACAAATATCAGTTTGTGTCTCCTTATTTTAGGTGGACAGATTACGTTATTGACCCTAAAGTTTTTTTACTTTTACGTCTAACTGTTGTTATATTAACCCTTCCGATCAAATATATAACCATTCTTTAAACAAATATCAAGGATCAATAGCTCAATTATATTTGGATAATGGCTAACATAATCAACTAAGATTAATGCACAAAATTCACGTTTACATAGATAGTTATATAATATGGTTTCCCTCATGTAAATATTATTCTTTTTTTTTGTTGAAGTTTCTCCTTATCCCCCTTTTTCATTACCACGTTCCAATAGTGGAATACCCAAAAGACTTTCATTATTTTCCTTTTATTGTCTTTTTCTAACATTCATATGGTGCAAAAAAAAAAATTCATCATCAATGTCACAAACTCACTTTAACATACATAATGAATTTGATGCCCGGGCTTTATGTAGATTCATGGAAAATAGTCACTTCAAAATTTATTGAAAAGAAAATACTCGTAAAAAAATCAAAAATACTAGAAACAATGATGTTGTCCTGACTCCTTTTCCGTCTCCAAATATCTAAAAATGAAATGGCATGTTTTTAAAGAATCTCCACCAAGTAATTTTAAAGAATCCAGGATTACATAATTGATTATTGTTATTGCTCTCAAAATCCTATGTAGGCATTACCTCAACTTTCCTTTTCTTTCTGGATGTCTTCGTTTTTAAACAGAATTTTATCTTCTTTTTTCAGCACGTCATTTGGGAATCTTGTCCCACCAAGCTTCATATGCTTTTCTGACGTACTATTAGCACGCATGATTTACAGGTCTATATAACAAACGACATCCTCTACAGGGATCGCGCTGATCAGACTAGCTAGGAAGAATCGTACCCACCAGAAGTAGTTCAACTCAGCAAATGGCGTTGGCGAGCATGAAGAGAAAAAGGGACTCGGACGCGGCAACGTCCTCTTCGACGAGTGGAGGTAACGAGTCACTGGGAGATGAATTTGAGGTGTTCTTGAGTTTCAGAGGGCCGGACACTCGCCTTAATTTTACCGATCACCTCTATCACTCCCTGGATGGAGCTGGAATTCGCGTCTTCATAGACAGCGAAGAGATCCAAAAAGGTGAAAAGATTGGAGGTGAGCTTCTACATGCGATCAACGTCTCCAAAATTTACGTGCCCATCTTTTCCAGACACTATGCGTCTAGTGCATGGTGTCTTCGCGAGCTCGCTCACATGATGGAATGCTGGAGAAGATCAAAGGACAAAGTGATTCTTCCCATTTTTTTCGATGTTGATCCTTATGATGTGAAGCTCAGAACTGGATTATACATAGATGCCTTGAAAATGCATGAGGCTAGGTTCGATTCTGATGAAGTGGAACAATGGAAGAAGGCTCTAATGGAGATCGCATCCATCGATGGATGGGACTGCAAAGATAGAAGGTAAGAGAATTTGGAGAGCTTTTCACTAAGACTATGTAATTCACTCATCTTTCATATCTTCCAAAATAAAAGAGAAAATATGATTTCTGATTTCCTGGAGTTGATATTTATGTAAAACTATTAGCTACAAAGTGGTCAATAACTGTGAAAGGGACTATGATTATTACAATTCTTCAAATATCTAGGAATACTTTTATGTTTTTAATGATTTAGAAAATATTTTCTTAAGAATATTACTACTGTGTCTAATGGACATGAATCAACGATACTGCTGTCATCAACGAAATTTTTTTAAGACATTGATAGTTAAAATATCCCCCTGACTAATCTTTCTAAGTGATACATACTAATGATCAATTTTATTTTTCTAATCGATGATTTTTTTGCGGAATAAACGCATCCATAAAATACAAATTATATCTCTGCTCCAAGTACGCAATGAAAGAGTAGTGTTATGACTAATTCATTGTTTATTTTTAGATGGTTTAAATTTCCATGAATTCCTTTTTTTTTTCACAGCATAAACATGATGCTTGCATTGGTCAAGGATGACAGTGTATTTCGGTGTGGTTTTGAATGTGCGGTCATTTTTCGCGTTCAAGGTTCCATGCTGTGGGCTTTAACTCCTGACTGTTATGTTTTTAACTCGGTAGCTTTGCTAGCAATTTTGCACTCTGTTTCTGTGTACGTAATTTTGTTCCTTTCTCATTGTAAAAAGATATGATACGTGTGTTTAGAATAGATATCTTGGTCTTAATTTGCTTCGGCCGCTTACTAAAATTTTCTATTTCTGCCGTGCGGTGAACTCCAACTTCACATTCAGAAATTCCTGGAACTTGATGTCCTTTATGTTGTTACTCAGTCTTAGTTTCTTTTATGGCAGGCAAGGGAAACTTATAAAACTTATTACCGACGAGATTTCAATTAGATTGGCGAGAGGAGTTCGAGTAGTGCCTGATAATTTGGTTGGAATCGATTATCAGGTGTCGAACATGATGCGTATGCTAGGCAAAGACTCTCTTGATACACGATTTATCGTAATACATGGAATGGGCGGAATCGGTAAGATAACTCTTGCCAAAGTTGTTTTCAACCAAATCGCTCCTCGGTTTCAAGGTTGCAGCTTCCTGTCCGATGTTTCACAGCAGGGTAAACTTGAGAAATTGCAAACCAGATTATTGTGTGACATCCTCAAGTCTCAATCCATAAAGGTTCATGATGCTGACTCTGGGATCAACATGATTGGAAGAAGATTTCGCCACAAGAAAGTTCTTATTGTTCTTGATAATCTGGATAGAAAGGAACAGCTTATGAACCTAGCAGAGAAGTGTGAATGGTTCGGTCTGGGAAGTAGAATTATTGTAACAACTAGGGACATAAGTATTTTCAAAATTAACAAGAATAATGCCTCAATGCATCCTAAAGTGTATCACTTCTACGAAATGAAGGAGATGGAGGAGCATCATGCTATTCAACTTTTCAGTAGACATGCATTTGAGAGAAATGCTCCCCCACATGAATATGATAGAAAAACGAGAGAAATTGTGAATAACACTGGCAGACTTCCGCTGGCTCTTGTGGTCATCGGATCCTCACTTTTCGGGGAGAATGAAGAAGTATGGGATGATGTATTAGCCAAGCTGAAGGAAAGGCCTCACAAAGAAGTTCAGGAGGTATTGAAGGTAAGTTATGACATGTTGGACTATCTGCAGAAAGAAATTTTTCTTGATATTGCATGTCACATGGCCGGTGAACGAAGAAGCGACGCAATTTTAATGTGGAGTGCTTGTAAACTTCATCCCTATGAAGCCATCACAGTTCTTACTAAGAAGTCTCTAATAAAAATAAAGAATGATCACATTTTGATGCATGATCAACTCAGAGATTTAGGAAGGGAACTTGTTCGTAGAGAGAGCATCAAACATCCGGGAGAGCATAGTAGAATATGGTGTGCCACCGAAGCCATGGATGTTATTCGAAAGAAAGAGGTACGTATCGATCAAAGTTGTACCTTTCACTTTGTGTAGAAAATAGTGCAGGTCGGTATTGTGTTAGATTACCATGTAGCATGGTAGCTCAGTAGTAAAGAGGTCACACTATCTTCTATAAGATCAAAAGTTCAAGTCATGAACAAACCTTTGCCAACTTGTGCGTTAGGCATTTGCTACCTCGATGGGCTCATACACCTATGGGAGAATTGAATAAATACGACTCAAACCAGACATTACATAGTGAGACCCTTATGCTAATGCCCCGAGAGGTAGCTACACTATTGCCCCTCCTCAGCCTTTTACCAAGAAAAAAGAAATATTTTATGCTAAATTCATGGACTTTTTCTTATGTTCCCCAAAGCTTAGGCTAATTGAGATCTTATTTCCTTTACTAGGGAACCAAGGAAATAGTAGCACTCAAACTAGGGGGACAATCTCAAGCGTGCAATCTTACAAGTGAAGACATTTCAAGGCTGGCAAAATTAAGGTTCCTTGAGTTCGATGGGGGAAACTTTGCAGGGGACTTCCAAAATCTCCTCTTGGAGCTAAGATGGCTCTCTTGGCAAAATTGTCCTTCAGAGTTCCAAGCTACGAACTTTTCTCCAAGCAATCTAGTTGTCCTCAAAATTTCTGAATCGGACATTACTAATGGTTGGGGTGGATGGAGCCAAATCATGGTACGATGCTGTGTAATATGTGCAATTTACATTTACTCTTTTTCTTTATGCATAGTGAATCTGATGATACTTATACGTTCTTGCATGAATAATTTTACAGGGAAAAGGTGGGTTAAAAGCTCTGCATCTCGTGAACTGTAGAAGGTTGATCAGGACGCCTAACTTCTCTACTTGCTCGGCTTTGGAAAAACTTGTCGTGAAGGATTGTGATATGCTGGTTGAAATTGACCCATCCATTACTATGCTGGAGCATTTGAAGCACTTGGAAATTAAGGGCAGTGTTGGGTTGAGGGTGCTTAAAGGAGCTCCAACCACACTCAATCTAGGCACGGTACGTCAATCATGGTCAGACTCATTGGGTAATCTAAAGCGTCTATCAACGCTAAGGATGGAAAATCTGGAACTCCTTGAACTTCCGGATTCAATAGGAGAGATACTTGGTCTTCAAGTTTTGTCTTTATGTAATTCATCTGTGGAGAAACTTCCAGAGTCGATTAGGAAACTGAAAGCTCTAGTCAAGTTGAATTTATCTCGCACGAACATTAAAGAGTTGCCAGATTCAATCGGAGAGCTTAAGAGATTGGAGATTCTAGACATGGGAGGATGTAAATTAAGAAAGCTTCCTAAGGCGATAGGGATGTTGGAGAAGCTTGAAAAGTTTATTTTTGGATGGAGAAATTCCGATGGAAATTGGGGCACTATCATCTTTGACAGAGTTGAACTTAATAGGAACCCGTATTTCTGAAGTGCCACCAAGTATTAGTCGGCTTTCTCAACTGACGAGATTGGTTTTGCGTTATTGTGAGGAGCTTCAACAACTGCCGGAGCTTCCTACAAATTTGGAATATTTGATAATTTCGTCTTCAGCATTAGAGAGGATTCCGGATCTGTCAAATCTGACCAACTTAACTTCTCTGCAATTATCCGACTATGGTCGTCGTAGATTCGTTGATACGCCTGATGCATCCCTAAACGCATGCCAAGCTCAAGATTTGCAGTGGATTGGGAGGTTAACTGGGTTGTCATGGTTGACATTGGACCTTTTAGACATGGCCGTTTTGCCTTCTGACTTTGCAAATGCCCTTACCGAACTCAGGGGTCTCCAGTTGCCAGCCTCCACCTTCCGATCTCTGGAGTGCATTCCACCCAAGATTGAGTGGTTGACTTTCTATGATCTTGACTCCACAGATGGATGGTCAAGCCTTCACACCTTCGAAAATTTGTTCGATGTGGAAATATGCAGGTCGTGCTTAACCGAAATTCCACTGGATGTGCTTGGACAGCTGGAGAACCTTAGCTGGTTAGTGGTAATGCAGTGTCAATTTCTTGAGAGACTATCCCATTTACCAAGCTTAAGAAAGCTAGAATACTTGCATATTAATGACTGCCCTCAGCTAGTTGAGATTCATGGTCTTGAACAATTAGAATCACTGGAAGGATTACGTATTTGTTACTGCCCGTCCTTAAAAGAGCTACCGGATCTTTCCAGCTTAGAGAACCTGAGCCTGTTGGAATTATCGGATTGCGACTCGTTGGAAAGTCTGCCTGTTGTGAACAAGGAAACCTGTCGTGTGAATGTTTTCAGATGCAAGATGCTGCCTCCCGATTCAAGCCCAGAATTTGAATGGTTTGCTGAGCAAGTTGCTTTCCGTAAGTATATTGTCACTGGCGACTTTCCTCAGTGATCTACTTCCTTCACATGTCGGACGGCGGCTGCCAATGAGGAACGGCTTGGACTCGCTGGTGCGCGAGAGTCAATTCCTGGTGGTGTTCACATATGTTCTTGTTGCTGGAAGTGTAGATGAGTGCATTTGGTTTGAAATGTGGGTCGTATGGTCAAGATTCTGGTTCGTAACTTAAGATGAAAAGCCAATATTCAAACGAAAGTGCATTTGCTTGGCTATGAAAGCGGCTTCCTTACTGGTTTCGGAAGGCTTATCGACCTGAAAGTTTAATTGCTCTGGAAATGATCCCTTTCGAGGGTATCGATAAGATCTCCCTCCTTTAGCTGTTGCAAATGTCGATTCTTATCACAAAACTAGACATTCCATAAGATTTTACTCTGATTAATCGGATTTGGAATCAGGGCGACTTGATTAAAAAAATTACACAAGTTGGAGGACTTTATTTAAACAAACTAAAAGTTCGAGGATTAGATTTGAAAAAAAAAAAACAAGCACAAATTCCAGAAACAAAAATAGACTTTTACTGTATGTTCTCTTTTCTTGTAAGGCTTCCTCTTCTCCTTTGAATTAGTAAGAAAATTTGCAATTTTCCCATTACGATTGCTGTTCTTTTAAGCATACGAGCGTCAACACTTCAAAGCTACACTTTCCACAATGCTGTCCAAAATTTTCCTTCTTCTAGGATTGATAATTTTGTTCCCTTCATTGTTCATCCGAGACCAATCCATCTCAAATGCGTAAAAAAAAAAAAATTACATAGTTTTTTTTTTGGGTAAGCATCGTTTCAAGTTACGTAGGCCAAAAAAATTATCTCGTGAACTTAAAGCAAAAGCCACGTATTAGACGAGGCGTTTGGCCGGTGTAAAACAGGCCGGGTCGTATAAAATTGGTACAAGAACAGCACCCCTTAAAGTAGATATATAGTCCATTGACGGACTAGGCCTATATCTGATTTGACGAGAGGTGAAAGTGATCGTCGAGATTAGAAATGGCTCGGATAAGGTGTTATCCCACTTAAAGAATTGATGTCCACTTTTGTATGGCTCAACAATCACTCCGTACCCTTGTAGGATTGAGGGCAAGCCTAGTCAATTCATGATCCACACATTACTTATTGAAGGAGATCATGCTTTGAAACCATTTATAATGATCCGGACCACGAAATGAGTTCTCTAAGGGACCACAAGCCTTTACATTCGGTGACGATTATTACAGAAAAAAAAAAAGAAAAAAGATACACACAAGTACTTAAGATTAAAATCAACATAGCAATTCATTCCCCTCGCTTGCTTTTTCAAACCCCAAGATACACGAGCCGAGTCTATTCTCAAAGTCTACTCGTTAATCTTGGAAAATGAAGTTATGGGTATTTTCATTTGAACCCCCTGAACTCTTATTGTCTAAATTCTAAAATTCAAATTTTTTTTCATTGTATCCCCTGAAATCTCACTCTTTCACCCATAAGACCCTTCACTCTAAATCCTTACTGTATGCCTCCTAACTCTCACTCTCATGTACATTAAGCCCTGCACTTTAAACTTCAAAGACTAAAGTGATCGTTTTTTTTTTATACAACTTCCAGATAATGTAGATTATCTCGGCCTGCTCTACAGTCCCAATCTATTTTGCACGAACGAGGAATTTTCAGCGTGCCTGGACATATACCGTCCAATGTATATAATAGGAAAAATTGTCCAAAAAATCTTAAACCGAATGAACTTTTGTCAATTCAATTCTAAATTTTAATTTTGCTAATTAAGTCATAAAAATTTTCAGGTTTTCCAATTGAGTCTACTAGTCCAATTTTAGCTAAAAATTAAGCACAAGTCATTTCCTCCATTACAAATGACATCCTATCCAGGAATCTTTGATCAGAAAACACATAAAGAAAGCAAATGCGCTCTGCGTTAACTGACATTTTTCTCTTCCTTTCCCTAAGAAATTCACACGCTAAATTTTCATGAACCGGTTCCGGCGGATTCCTTGAACGTTGTTGTGATCGTTCAGGTAACTCCCACAGTAAAAATCGAACCAGAAATTTGCCTGTATAATACCACATCACTTTGCAACAAAAGTTGTTTTGCAAAAAATAATGCGAAAATGCTAACAGATCTTGCAAATAAGTCAAAGCGAAATAACCAGAGAAATTACGATGAACGATAAATGACACCAGAGATTAAGTGGTTCAATCCAAATATCGGTACTTATGTTCATGAGGAAAGCCAGCAATATAATTCACTATAAGCGAAGAATCGGAGTTGCAATCGCTCATGCACTGTAGTGTTTCTCGCACCTAAATTAAGCCCAAAGCAAACTCACAAGTAGTATCTCACAATTTCTCATAGAGAACTCATTTAGAAAAATCACAGAGAAAATAGATACTCGTGTCATTTGCTCTCGAAACGGCTAAACTAAGAGGTCGCCTTCGTCCTAGAGAGAAGTTCTTTGTGCACGCTTCAAGTGCGGCCATAAGATCTCAACAATGTCCACGAAGTCGTCTTTCTTCTTTTGCGGCTTCGGCTTATGCGGCATCACAGAGAACGAAGACTCTATGTGTTACGGAAGTGGATCCTCTGCCATTGATTGATACTTTCAAAGAACCATCTCATAAAATCATTGCAGTCGAACTAGAACAATGCCTAACCATATCCAAAACACCAAAATCAACATACGCAGCTAAAAAACTATACAAGAATCTGAAAGAACATTAATATTGTATTTCGGAGGATTCTTGATATCAGTAGAAAGTTAGTTATTACCCAACATTATAAAGAAAAACAGAAAATAGAACACAACTACTGGCATAAAATAAATTAGAAACACTCTTAAGGTCTTTCAACATTATTCACCAGTCAAACTTCAAGTCAGCCTACATTTGGCACTCACCAAAAGTCTCTCATTGATATCTTCTTAGGACATTCAATCAGCCCATGGGTTATGACATAGTAGCTGCTCTGCCAGACAGGTGTGAGGTCAGTTGTGGCAAGAAGGCTAAGAGTTTATTGTGTCACTCCCCCAAAAAAGAAGTAACAACCAATAGCTTCTATTGAATTGAACACCCGACAGAGTGGAGACCAGAGTATTGGAAGGAGCTTCATTTGAAACTTCGAACAAACTCAGACAACATGTCTTCAATGCATATGAAAAAAAAAAGGCTCATTTCAATTGACAACCTCAACCAATTTGAAAATTTCCACCTACTGCTGGAATTAGACAATTATCTAGCAAATTCCAAGAGATTAGAAATGCCAAGTGAATCTCCATTGCCATCTCAACACGGACAGAAACAAGACCGCTCACATGCATGCAAATAGAAGCATGGCCCACACGACAACTAAAAGGCCAGAGTAAAATTCCAAAAGCCTTATGCGTTAGACGTTATCAGATTCTAGCGATCGCACAATATTATAAAACAGGGCGAAATCAGAGCAGCACAAACGAATTGGGAGAAAATCGAAAGGAAAGGAGAACAGAAATCCGAGAAGAAGCAGGGCGAGAATTGGGATCGAGAGAGAGAGCGACCTTGGAGTTGACAATGAAAGACGGGTGGCGAGGAGGCTCTCACGAGTACTCCGATGAAATCAATAATGAAGCAACAATCCAGCACCAAATCGCAAGCTAAGGGATCCTCTGAGGAAAGGGAGAATAAGGATGCGCCATGAAGAGAAGAGGGGAGGACTAGACTTAGAGGTTGCTGTGACCGGCGGGGCTTTGGATGGAGACGACGTGCAAGAGGCAAATCTGAGGTAGGAGTGACCGTCGGGGCTCTTGGGAGAGGGGAGGCGCTGGGGAGGAACCGAAGAGAGAGAATGGGGGAGGCTATCTTGGCAGTTCTTCGAAAAAGACCTTGAAAACTTGAAAATATGTATGTGTGTGTGTGTGAGAGAGAGAGAGAGAGCATTAGGCGGGAGCGAGAGAAGCAGTTCCAACGTTGACATTTATTGCCGTCCTTTTTGCTTGTCGTCCATCATTAGAAGAGAGAGAAAAGAACCTCTCCTATTTTCGTTTCTTATTTTCCAGCTGTCCTTGAAAAGACACGTGTCGTATTTTGAATGGAGGCACTCATACCACGTTGGATGCTGATCTGGTCAGCTTTAACCACTGAATAATCTCTCGTTAATTTGTTCAGCTATTTTGCTTCATACAATCTTCGTAGCCCTCTTGTTTTGTTAAGTGGCATTTTCAAGCTCTCTTTTTGCAAAAGGTCTGGATTCAATTATCTTGAGGTGTTGATCGGCCAAGATGATTTTAAAGTTGAAAGGTCTGATTGACTATGAAAGAGTGGCTATTTCACATGTAGATCTAATTCCAAAGCAGTGCATGGAAGAATTTTGCCAATTTTAGCTCATGATCCCCATTTGAGAAGACTGAAAAATGCACCAAATACACGGTTGAAGGACGCTTGAGAAGCAAAAGAAAGGAAGATAGCAGCAGGCCTAATGGTGTTATATGATATCAACAAAAAAGCAGAATTCTTAGTTCTTCTCTTTGCATGATGGGTTCGTGCTCAATTTTTCCCATTGAAGAGCAGATTTGTAGCAACTATTTATCTTTAGAAAAAGCTCAATTCTGTAATACGTGTCCTGTTGTAACCAAATAGCTTGCTAATTGCTAGCAATTTGACAGTGTCAATTTTTCTGAGTACTAAATTTATATATTGCTTTCTTTTTCGAAAAGTTCTTAGCTTTTTGGAAGAATCTGCAGTTTCCGCTCCATTTTGAGTGTTCTATATTTCATTGTTCTCTAATAGAAATAATTACAATCGGATAGAAGTGGCACAGATGCACTGTCCCCATTCTTTTGAGCATAGTCATTTTTTATGGCCTGCGAACTTATTTGTTCAAGCGTTTCTTCGCTCATCTTTCTTTTATTTCAAGACCTCTTATTGTTGTGCATTTTGAATGTGGACAGCAAATAATGACTATCGTCTATCATGCGTCTCGATCAAATTGATCAGAAAGAGAGGCAATTGGAGCAATTTACTTATCCAAACAAAAGAACATATTTTTCCTTGACCTGAACTCAACTCTAATTCCACTTCTTAGGAGAGGGGGATGGAGTAGGTTCATTGAGGCACATTTAAACACATAATACAATCGTATTAGAGAAATGAACATCATTACATATTTTCATAAATCGAAATGGACAGAATCTTAGGCAAAAATTCTCTCAAAACAACATATACAAAAGAAGAAAGAAAAACTATCAATTCCAGTTCAACCACAAAAGGAAAAAAAAACTACCAGTTATAGCATCCAAAACCCTACTCTTGATGTCCTTGCTGCTTGAGACTTCAATTTCATCAACTCCAATAGCAGGAAAATGATTTTCTGAATATTTCATGTTGCCATTGGACTTCTTTTCATGTATGACCTTGTGGTGAGATGCAGGAAGCATATTTAAAAGGAAAACTATATATGCCAAAAGTTCCTTGCGAAAGCTAAGTTGTTCAAAATTATATTCATTATGTCTCAAAACAATCATAACATATGAAGCATAAGCTGGTGCTGCGTGCAGCCTTGGTGCGGTTTAAATACCTGAATCATCATCAACTCCATAAATCAGCAAAAAGGCCAAAAAATTCCGTCACTAAGCGCAAAAATAATGTTATTTCCAAAGATAGTCAGATAAGTAAAGGCAAAGCTAATTTCATTCTCCAAAATCACTCTTGAACCAGTAACGGATATTGCGAGACTACCAGCTTCAATAGTCTTCTTTCGGACTGCTTTCACACTCATGTTATCTAAAAACAATGATTAAACACAACTCAATGTGAGAAAAGAATATTTACACTTCCCATATGCTATAGCAAGAAAGTACCAATTTAGCAACCTCATCACATTGAAGAATTTGTATATGGCGGATTTCCATATTCATAAGCTAAATAAACTAAAAAAAAGTAGATGGAATCATTATATTATATTAAACAACCTATCATATCTTGGGCAAGATGACTCATGCACAATAAGAAGCTTTTCTCTTTCGCTTCTCCCCAACGCTCTTCATTCTAGTATTTGGTGCCCCTATCGGTCTTCTTTGAAGGGGATCACGTACTCGAATTCCAGAATTTTCTGCATTTTCAGATTCATCATTTTCCACCAATAAATCAACATGATCACTACCTGTTAAACATTGCATTTTCTTTGTAATTTGGGAGCGAAGGCGCAACAAAGTTGTAGTTGCAAGCTCCTCTGTAACATCATGATTGGCACTAGAGCTCATAACACTAAAAGCTAATCGCATCAATCTCTTCAAACGCAGCGTTTTTGATTTAGCTGCACCATGAGAGTTTTGTCAAGCCCCGAACCCGACGAGCGCACGAACATCACCCCAAGCCACTTTTCGTTTACACGATCTTCCAGGATCCTTAGGCCCGCTTCGTTATATCAATTCATTTCGACCAGCGAAAGCAAGAAAACACCCCAAGCAAAATCACTGTAAGAAGACCTGGGACAAGAGGGGTACATCCCCTTTTTAAACGCCAATTATTATTCTACTTCAAAGCATAACAAAATCCTTGGCCACTGATGACACCGAGCTTGGTACCTGAAAAAAAAAAAAAAAGATCCCACGATGGGGTGAGACTTAAGTCTCAGCAAGTTATCCTAACCCTAAACTAGGCCATCCGTCCCACCGAACTAAACAACATAGACCCATATAAACGAAATCAGCGTAAGGTAATGTCTCATGGCATCAAGTCATAAGCCTCATGAGTATTTCAATCAAAGGCAATGGTGGTACACTTGATCAAGCCTTCGTACTAGCTTAAAAATAGGATGTCATCTCACTTGAAATATAAGATACTTCATTCACAACTCCGCAATCACATCACTTCCGGCGCATCACATTTCGTAATCTCGTGTCATATAGGCGCATCACAATATTTCACAACATACTACCCCGTGTCATATAGGCACCTTAGGGTGTATCACAACGTACTTCATAACTCAAAGCCCGCGTTTGGTACGCCTCAGGCTAGGTCCGCGTAATTACGCCTCAGACTGTCTCATTGACAAACCCGCGTAAACGCATAAGGTTTTCAATATCAGCTCAGGCTTGTGTCGACACATATACATTCTCGTCTCGCGTCTTTTACGCATCAGGACGTTGGCCATTTCCACCCCGCGTCTCAACGCCTCAAGGCACATTTCATTGCGCTACCCCGCGATTACTTCGCATCAGGGTATTTCACATTTCCTCAAGGATTCCCATCACATGTATCATCGAAACAGACACTTAATCACATCTCATCACGAGGAACTTTAGGCAAAGAACATATAGCGAGGCTTGCCACAACCAATCACGCTTTATTACAAAGTAAGATTTAAAAGTGGTCTCATGCCACCACATAGGCCAACGAGGCACACCAGAGCTTACGGCATCATTCCTCACCAAAATCATTCGACTTTCATTCAAACAAGTAATACGAGCCAATAAATCCATCGATTTCCCAAATAAACCATTCAGTCACGTCTGAACGTTCTAATAAAGGGTTAGGGGTCACTCACCTTCGTCGAGCTAGCCAAAATCCACCAAAAACACATCTTCAAGCTTGAATCAACTCAAGATCACCGCTGTCCAAAACAGGGCAGCAAGATACTTCAGTGAAAATTCGTCGTTTCAGTCAATTATCTTTTCTAACTTCAACTCCACCCATCATACACCTTAATAATACCCTAAATCACATTCTAGTATGCCTTAACACGACATTTAGAGCATGATAATGCCAAGAACAGCCCCCAACAGAACCGGTATGCTCAAAATTGGAACAGAGCAGAACCGGTTCTGCTCCTTTTTGCCTTAACAGTCCACAATCATCTTTAAGTCCCAATCTTTTTCATCAATTCCACTTGGAGAACCCTTAATCAACATGTTATAGAACTCCATAGAAATTTTTGAAGTCAATTATCACTCCTAAGGCCTCCAAACAGATCGATTCCTCCCAAATCACCGGCGGTCAGAATTTGTCCAGGAAATCAACTTCAATCAAACCATTGAAACTTAACCGAAACTTAACCCAATCAACGGCCCTAACTCAGTGAACTCAGTACTACAAGTCATGTAACTCCCATAAAAATTTCGGAACCAATTGAAGCCTCTAAGGGGTTGAATCATGGCCCTCTCTCAACTAGCTCAGAATCCGTCCGGTTTTCTTCCAAAAATCACCATAAATCAACCGGACCTCCAAAAATAGAAATTCCAATTGGAAATTGTCAAGGACATCTTAAAATAACCTGTGATAGTTGGAGCCCGACGAAAAGCTCACCGGAGTGGTCGTTCGTAAGGACCGAACAGGACGGGCCGAACTGATCAAAACTGGCAGATTCTGTTCTTCAACACAGCACCATTTCCTTATCAAATCTCCATCAAATTCTACTCAACTTGTCATCACAGCTCAGCCAAACATAGTCCTACATGTCTACAAGCTACCGTAGAAAATTGGAAGCAAATCGAGATCCTAAGGAGGTCAAACTGCAGCTTACCCTCAGCTGCAGCGGATTCCGGCGACTCGCGGGAAAACGGCTGAACGGAGCTCGTCCGATGACCAAACGCCGTGATTCGAGTTGGAGCTGGTCGGCAAGAGGAAGAGGAAGGTGATGGTGGTTGGCTCGAGCAGCGGTGGTCACCGGAGAGGCCGCTCGAGGAGGACGACGGCAGCGTGCAGGGCTGGACGAAGCAGAATAGTTTCTGCTCTAGGGGAAAAACGCAAAAATTGAAGAAGGAAGAAGAAGGTTGCCGTCCAAATGAGCTGAGGAGAGAGAGAGAGAAAGTGTTTTTATCCAAATGTGAGTCAAAGTAAGTTGAATGGTAGGTTAAAAGTGGTAATCAATGCTCATTGCCTAATCCTTTGACACTTGTCCTCTAGTCATTCAAGAGGCGATCCAAGGGCTGAAATTTCATCTCCTTTTCGGCAGCTATAGGGGTGAGGGAAAGACCAAAATGCCCTTGTCCATTAATAAAAGTAAGGCCAAAGCTTAAGGGGCTAAAGGATAATTTTACCCCCGATGTCCGGAACATCGATTTTCCAATTCGATTTTTCTTCGATGAGGCGGCGTCCATTCCAAATGAAACATTGGAATTCTTCATTCTCCATTTTCTAATTTCGAGACCCATTTCATTTCTTAAGCCTCGAGGAGGGTCAAAATTCGGAATGTCACAAGTTTTGTCCAACCACATCACAAAAAGTCCCTTCCTTTGCGGCTTTTGTCCACCTCTTCAAAATGTATTGTGATGGAATACTTGTGACATTCACAACATGAGTCAAGATGCACAAAATATGCCTACACAGCCATTCTTGCATTTCAAATAACTTGCAACTACATTTAATGATAGATTCGCTCGGATTAAAATGGACGATATGCTTCCTTTCACTACTTTTTGTTCCCAAGATATAAATATTCAATGGCCTATCAACTTTTGAACTAAGAACATGTTCATACAAGCATGCAAGAACTCAGCTTGGAAATTCCTGTATATGACATGAGTGTATACATTTGCGGCATGTTTCAAAATTCCACTATTCTCAATCATAACACGTGGCTTTCCTCGAGCACACTCAAAGTCATCAACAACTTCAGTATTGCACATTTTTTTTGCTTGCTTTTCATAATGATGGACAAACTCAGACAAAGTCATAGTCTTACATGCCATATCTTGGAAAACATTGTTTGTGCTCTCACTTCTTTGTGTAGATCTAATTCCAGCAAAAAAAATATCACTCCCAAATGCATGACACCACTTATGCCGCAAGCGATATATACTATCCAACCACCTGTTATCCTACAAACTCCACTCTTCACACATAGCTTTCCATGTGTTCTCCATTTCAAGTTCACATTCACAATGATATAGAAGCTTTTGCCAATATTTATTGCGAAAATCGGCCTTTCCAAGAAGATGGGCAATATGGTGCGTAGCATTTTTTCCAATATGCCATATACACAAACGATAATTAGTATTAGGAAGAACACTTTTAATGGCATTTGCCATGGCATGATCTTGATCAGTGAAAATAGTCTTTGGTACTTTATTTCCCATTACCTTTAAAAAAGACTGAAATGCCCAAACAAATGAAGCAATAGTTTCATCCAATAAAAATGCACAACCAAAGAGACAATTCTTCCAATGATGATTCAAACCAACAAAAGGTGCACATATCATATTGTACTTGTTCGTACGATAAGTAGTATCAAACACCACCACATCTCCAAAACTTTCATAATCCAACTTGGACACACCATCAGACCAAAAAAAAATTGTCAGTCTTTGTTCATTATCCAGCTAAAATGTATACGAAAAATTGCTCCCATTTGATTGTAAGCAATTAAAATGGTCAATGAGACTTTGACAATCACTGGCACTTATCGTCTTTCTTTTGTTTGCTTGCACATGATTATGACAATCACACAAAGTAAAACCAACATTATATGGTCCTCCTGCTTCATTACTAAGGTAGGAATATGCTTTTGTAACCCTTATACCTGCCCCGGTCATAGAACCCAAAATACTTTTACTAGTAATTGGAATGTCCCTATACGACCGTATCAAGTGTCTTTACCTATCATCAATGAAAGGATGATTGTGAGAATCTTTAAACTCGACAACTATCTAAACTCCATCTTCAATTTTGAATTTAATGCAAGCTTGACATCCGGTTCTCTTCATTGTTCCATAAACATCTATTTGTTCATGAGGCAGGATTGGTGGAGAGTGTGACATTCTGAATTTCGACCATCTCGAGGCTATTGAATGGACAGATGTCGATTGGTGTATTCCAGTTATAACTAGCTCGGAGTTGGCCACTCTTGAGTTAATTGACTAAAAGGGAAAGACTGACGTAGAGTCGGATACGTGAACCTGGGGAATTTGAATGAGAAATGACACTTTGACCATAAAAATTATCGAGGGAATATCTTGGGCCGGTAGAGATCGATCTACGGATGATCATGGAATGTCTTGCTAGCGTTATACGCTGGGATGCGGGTGATTCCACTTAACCAATGTGTAATTTGCGAGAATTTCCTAAATCGGATTCCGATGATCAAGATCGAAGGAATGAACGATAACCCTCACAATTACATAACAACCAAAGTCGCCTCGGCTTAAGACAAATTCCAAGGTCGATACGCGTAGCGCCTGCAAGAGTCGCCCGTCAGTTTGAGATAAACTGGAATTACAGTCGATGAGAGTTCGACATGAAATTGGATCTCGAGATTGGGTATTGTACATTGAGGAATTTCAATATTTGAATTAAAATGGACGTCGTCTCATCGATGGTGGTTTATACTGAAAAAATGAAATTTCGGACGAAAAGTGCGAAATGACCATTTTGCCCCTCGACTTTGGCCTTGCCTTAAGAAGTTTAGAAGGTCATTTTGATCTTTTCTCCTCCTCTATATGCTGCCGAAAATTAGATTAGGATGAGTCAAAGGAAGTCAAAGTCAATGAAGCAACCAATGGAAGGTTGTCAAGTGTCAATCAAAGAGAAGGCCAAGCACTAAATTCTCATTAATTATCCATCCTATCAAATTGATTAAAGTGCATTATTGGGATGGAATAGGCTCTCTCCCTCTCTCTCTCTTCAAATTTTGCCGTCCACCATCTCCCACCATCATCTTCTTCTCCCTTTCTCTCTCGGCCGAACAGGTTTCTCGCGGACAGGGAAAAATAGGCTCACTGTTTTGGCCATAACTTTGTCGTCCGATATTGGATTGAGGTAAACCACTGCCATCTTAAAACTTATCGTCTTTCCATTCTAAGAATATATTATATGCTCAATTTGACCTAATATTTCTTCCCGTAGGTCCGTTTGAGTGAACAAAGGTCAGAATCTGACTCGTTTCTGAAGAGGATGCGTTTTTGGGGGCTTCCGAACTCCAAATGGCCTCAATTTTCGGTGAGATATTTGTAACATATAATACTTGAGTTAGCTGAGCAAGTATGGTTATTTTATTGAGAATTTAGGATGTTTTCATGGCTGAACATATGTGATTAAAATCGGATATATTCTGCCAGTTTGAGGACAGTGGAGAAAATCGGGCTGTTCGAAGGCTATAAGATGTTATTTTGCTCCAAATTTTTGGTGATCTACCTTAACATGTAGATTAAGATTGTGGCGAGTTATTTTTGTGGTAGATTGAAGTTTGAAATTGATTTATGGCTTGATTGAACGGTTTGAACCCGAAACCGGTTTTGTTTTATGGGTGAACCCTTGCTGGCTGGTTCTGTTGAGGGCTGATTAAGGAGTAATTGGATTTCAAATTGACTCTTAATGTGTTGTAAGATGTGATGTGAAGTGTTAATGAGGAGTTTATGAAGAGGATTGAGAGTTAGAGGTGAATTATGGGCAAATTGATGCATAAACCTCAAAGTTGTATCTTGCCTTGTGTGTGGTCCCATGAACCGAACCTATTGAGGGTTCGTGGGAGTGATGATATGTGTTCAATTGATCAATAAAGCGTCTTGAATTGCCTATTGAATGGCTAATGAGAAATCGAGTTAACAGAAGTGAGAAGTCAATGACTTTTGATCCAAGATTTGGTGAACCTTTCTAGGTTGACGAAGGATTCTTAGAGATTGCATACTTGTGGCATTGAGGAGAGTCACTTGGTGTGGAGTTTTGCTAATCAAACGAGGTAAGTAGTTCTTAAACCCTTACTCAAACCCTAGGACTCTACTGGATGATTGAAATATGTAGTGTCGTTGTGTGATAAAAGTACGGTGAATGATGTTGTGTGATTTTTATGGCTTGTATGCCTTTGTGAGATTAACTGGCTGTGCCTGGTAGTGAATTGGCCGTGGGCCCTGAGAAATTACATCGCGGCCGTGGGCCTTGGCGATGCTTGAGTGAATTGAAATTTCATCGCGGCCGTGGGCCCTAGCGATGCTTGAATAAATTGAAACTACATCGCGACCATGGGCCTTGGTGATGATTGATTTATTGGTCGCATTGATGACTTATGAAAATGATATGGTTGTTTTAGGCTGATGTGTGAAGTTTGGGTCTCAAGTGGTGATGTGTGCTTGATGGTTGTTTCTTTCTATCAAGTACTTTGAGGAAGTGATATTCAATCGCCATATGCCATTACTTGCTGAACTCCCTGCATAATTGCATTATTGTGTGGCCCCCGTGGTATCGAGTGGCTGTGCGCCCTTGAAATGATAAATGGCTGTGAGCCTCTGAAGTACCGATTGGCCTATGCCCTAGTGATATCAGTTGGCAAGAGTGCCAGACAAGTACATGGTGGCCTGAGAGCCAGGCGAGAAAGACTGTGAAGAACTGAGAGTGGTGTGTGTTTGTTTATATGTCATGTGCTTTGAGTTTGAACTTATAAGATTGTCTATGCTTGGTTGGTTAACATGTCTGATTTATGAAGGCCTTGTACCATTGCATTAACGAATGCCTGCATTTGATACCATGTGCGAGTGTGGTACGGGGGGACTGGTGTTCAAGTCTAGGTTTAGGTTTTAATATGTATATATATATATATATATATATATATATATATATATATATCTCACCCCAGTGGGGGATTAAATTTTTTAGGTTCTTGAATATGGAAAAACGGGCGAGATGAAAATGAGCTCTCGATGAAGTAATGGAATGAATGGTTTTATGTCTTTGGTGGCCTTAGGGATGGTATCTGAATTTTGAGGATTTAGGAATTGAATTTTGGGTACTTGACTGTGATAACATGAAAAGAGAATTTTATTTATAAGAGGTGTATACCTTTTGTCCTGAGTCATCTCGTTGTAATTTGTATGGAGCAAGTTTTATGGCTTCCGCGGTATTATTTCTATGTCAAGTTGGTATATAATTTGACGAGGGATCTAGGAGATAATTGAAGATCATTGGCCTGGTGGGATGTATGTGTGCTCGATGGGTTCGGGGTGTGACAAAGAGTGTCCTTCACAGTTACAAAGAAATGTGCATCTACGCAATATTCTTTTACTGTTGTTTGATTTTTATCCTTTTCGCACTCCAAATCCCTTGGAAATTGCATATGCATTGTATGTATTATAAGCCTCATTCTCATTAGAAAATGTCATGCGAATTCTAAATTCAAATTCTCTGTTGACATTATGCACAATGCTATTATCCTTTGCAACCTCTACAAAAAAAGAAAAATGTAATCATTGAAAGAAGGACAAAGTGAAAACAGATTTAGTTATAAAAAAATGTAGAGAGCACATAACTTGAGCTAGCTATCAGGATTAGGCCGATGCACATATGTGAAAATGTAAGTTATCCATGTTCACTAAAGAATGAGAGCGCTCAAGTTTACCTTCCAAAATCGCTTCATCGACGTGCTCCTCCATTGTCGTCTTCTCAACCGGACCTCAAAGCTTCTTTGCATATATCTTCAAGCCCCTCAAGTTGCAAGACAAAAAAAAAAATAGAGGTTGCGTCAACATTAACAGCTGCAAAGGAACAAACAGGGAAAATGAAAAAAACGGTTGTATAAAACAGGGAGAAGCCAGAGCAGCACAAACGGATTGGGAGAAAATCGAAAGGAAAGGAGAACATAAATCCGAGAAGAAGCGGGGCAAGAATAGAGAGAGAGAGAGAGAGAGAGAGAGAGACCCTGGAGTTGACAATGAAAGACGGGTGGCGAGGAGGCTCTTGCGAGTACTCTGACGAAATCAATAATGAAGCAACAATCCAGCACCAAATCGCAAGCTAAGGGATCCTCTGAGGAAAGAGAGAAGAAGGATGCGTCATGAATAGAAGAGGAGATGACTAGACTCGGAGGTTGCTGCGACCGATGGGGCTTTGGATGGAGACGGCGTGCAAGAGGCAAATCTGAGGTAGGAGCGACCGTCGGGGCTCTTGGGAGAGGGGAGGCGCTGGGGACTAATCGAAGAGAGAGAATGGGGGGAGGCTATCTTGGTTGTTCTTCGAAAAAGACCTTGAAAACTTGAAAATGTGTGTGTGTGTGTGTGTGTGTGTGTGTGTGTGTGTGTGTGTGTGTGTGTGTGTGAGAGCAGCAGTTCCAACGTTGACATTTATTGCCGTCCTTTTTGCCTGTCGTCCATCATCAAAAGAGAGGGAAAAGAACCTCTCCTATTTTCGTTTCTTATTTTCCAACTGGCCTTGAAAAGACACGTGTCGTATTTTGAATGGAGGCACTCATACCACGTTGGATGCTGACCTGGTTAGCTTTAACCACTGAATAATCTCTCGTGACGTATTGTTATCACACCTAATTGGGATATGCAAAAGAAGTGCCAAGACATTGCCACGATAGAGAAAAGCACAAGTCATTTACTACAGGAGCGTATGGTAACATTCCTAGAAGTTCATTTCTCTACTTCTCCTAAAAAGCATAAATTGATTTTTCTATTTCTGCTCTAGATTGACTTTTGATCAGAAAAATTCGTTTGGCAATGGTTGAAAATTTCTACTTTTGAAACATTATTAACAAAATTTTCGGTGGCGATGGTCGGCAGGCAGCGGTTGGCGGTTGGTTGGCGGCAACAGTTGGAGGCGGGGAACGGCAATGGTGGCAACGGTGGTCGGCGATAACGACGAGGGGTGGGCGGACGACGACGGCGGGCGGCGGTGGTGGGCAGGCGGTGGTTGGTAGTGGCGGTGTGGTTCAAGAAATGACTATGGAGTCGAGAAATTAAATTTTTTTACTTCTCAAAATTGGCAAAAGAAATCCTATCAGTAGTGAAAAATCCTACCACGAGTGAAAAATCATATCAGAAGTCAACTATTTTTATCAAACTGAATTCTTTGCCAGATTGACTTCTAGCGGAGAAATTGACTTCTGAAAGTGTTATCATGCATGCCCTACATTGCAAAGATACCCCCCCCCCCCAAAAAAAATAATAATAAAGAAAAAAGAGTACAAATGGCATCGTCTCCAGGAATCGCTGATCAGACTTGGAAGAATCGCACAAACCAGTCTATTTTAAACTGACATTTTTCTCTTCCTTTCCCTAAGAAATTCACACGCTAAATTTTCACGAATAGGTTCCGCGGCTTGCTTGAACGTTGTTGTGTTCACTCAAATAATTCCCACAGTAAAAACAGAACCAGAAATTTGCCTATATAATGCCACATCACTTTGCAACAAAAGCTGGATGAATTCGTCCGTGGTAGAAACTGGTTAGTAAATTACCGGCACACAAACACAACTCGCTTGATGCGGTTTCAAGTGGAATGCACGCGATGAGGAAAGAAAAAAGATGACCGCCGTTTTTTAATAGAAACAAATGAGGCTTGACAGCACTACCAAGTACCAAGGAACTCTATTGGATGACCCTCCTAGTGTTCGGAGGCTAACGAGAGAAAAGACAGGAGGAGAATGCGTTATGACTTACATATCAGTTTGCGTAATTTTCTGTTAACAATTATATCATTATGACATAAAATATCTGTGTCATCTTGAAATAAACAATTGAACTCATTCTTTGGCGGGACATCATCAGCATTATTCCATGAGGTTAGTTTAGTGTCATTTCTGCCGCAATTCTTCAATCGTCTAGTCATCATTTGTTTGGTCATCATCACTAGGAAATTAACAGACTAATTAGTCGGTTGCTAAAGGTTGAAAAAAGCAATAAGAAAGCATAGATTACTCGGAGAAGACAAATGTTCACCGTGTCTTCTAGGTATCCAGGAAATGTCTAGGTTATTTCGAATGAAAAGACGCGCTGTTAGAAAATAAGAGAGCGTCGATGTGGGGTCGAGGTTGTCAAACATTTGGTGATGCATCTTTATCAGAAGGATAATTACATAATGGTTTAGGCCCTCGGAGAGGGTCGAGGAAACTGGGCGACGGTTGGAGAAGTATGCCAAGAGATTCAACATGGATTTCGAGTACCATGTGATTGCGAAAACTATGACAGAATGTGCAATATGGTCCCTGAACTTTTAATTTGTTCAATTTAGTCCCTGAACTTTGGCAGAATGCAATTTGGTCCATAAACTTTTGACTTGTTCAATTTAGTCCCTAAATTTTTAGTGCATGTTCAATCTAGTCCCTGAATTATAGGAAAATGTTCAATATATTCCTTTTGTTAATTTAAGATCAGAGATAACATTGAACATTTTCATATAATCTATGAACTAAATTGAACATTTACTAAAAGTTCAAGGACTTAATTGAACAAGTCAAAAGCTTATGGATCAAATTGCACATTCTACCAAAGTTCATGAACTAAATTGAACAAATTAAAAATTTAGGAACCAGATTACATATTCTGCCAAAGTTTAGGGACTATTTGTGTCATTTTGCCTTATCAGAACGAGACCACGTGAGTTGACCCGATGACCCAGTGAAAGTTTTTTGATAATGTATTCTTGAGTTTTGCCTCGAAATTTTCACTATTCTAAATAATGAAGTAATTCCCCAACTGAAAAGAAAAGGGGTTAGGGAACACATAATGGCAAAAACCACAAATTTTACATTAAGAAAATGTTTTAAAAGAAGAACTTCAATTTACACCCTCTGTTTCCTATAATTGCTCTGTTACGCGGAACATGCGATCGAAAGATAAAATAGACAGAACGAGTAAAGTAACTCGGACAACAGATGTACGTGGTTCAGTCGTAGAGACTTACGTCCACGGGGAGAGCAGTAACGAATTCCACTATAGAACGAGCGATATAAAAAGATTACAGATCACACTCGAGTTACACAAACACTCTCAGTGTTTTCCCAAACCCCAATTACATCCAAGAACGCACACAGTGTTTAGTCCCTAATTCCTAACGAAATAATATTTCAATCTCGCAAAGGAATTAAAACACAAATCTAACCTCAAGATTTAATCGGCTTCGATACTTGAATTCTTGATGTAATCCCACGAACAAAATCAACGACGAAGTTAACCCACTGCCGAGCACTCGTCACCGACGCTTCTCTGTTTTCACGGATTCACCAAGCACTCATGTAAACGGCGCTTCGAGAGATTCTTCACATAGCCAAATCTAGGACGAAAAAATCAGTGGCGGACTCAATAAAAGGAGATCCGTTATGCGGTCTGTAACATCCAAATCCTGACTTACCCTTTTTGACTTATTTGACCATATTATCATCAGGAAAATGCATCCTATTCCTTTCTTTTGGCCGAATCCAGTAGTTGTATATTATGTGGGATCCACTTTCTTGCTTTTGTTCACAAAGTCAAATTACCAAGTCCATCTGGCATTATTTTTTTTTTCCTGATATCCACACCCAACCATCAATGAAGCCTCCTACTTTTGATTTGTCCTCTTTTGTGTCAAAGTCCATACGTCATTGGACTTCATGGGCGCAATCTGCAACCTCAAACAAACCCGTTCTTGATCCTGACTTCACGAACTAATCTAACAACTTCGTTTTGACCCGTGCTTATTTGATAGCCTTAAACTCGAGACATATTTAATAATCTCCATCTTAGCTCAACGTTTGAATCAAGTCACAATCGCTTCGCTAATAACTTCGAACTTCATCACTACTACTCTCCCACAGCCCCAGCGGGCTCAATCGCCACATACATCATCCAAGTCTAGGCCGCGCTTGAACCTCGCCATAATCGTGAATCTCATCAGAATACCAACTGAAAGGACTATCTGACACAAACGCCTTAACCACAGATAAAGCAAAATCACCGTTGCACTCATATCTGTCAGGAGACGGAATACGTACCTTGCCAATATTAGCAGTTACAGCAACCGTTGGCTCTATAGGCTTCACCTCGCTACAAGCACCATCTGTATCAATTACCACGCTAGTATCCGCTACCTCTGGAGTTTCTGGTTGCAACTCCACCTCAAGCTGAACACCGTCCATATCCGTATGAACACTGCCACAATCACTCTTAGCCAGAAGTACTGGAGACTTGTCAAATGTAACTTCTCTGCTGCGAACAGGTGAATTTATATTCGGGCGCCACAACTGATAACCCGCTCACCTCGTATATAGCCATGGAATATGCACATTGCCCTCACATCGAGCTTACCATCACTAACTCGATAATAACACGAGCAATTAAACATTCTAAAAATAGAATTATCAGCAACGTTACCTGACCACACTTCTTCGGGTCTAATATCCGATCGCAGCTGATGGAGATCCGTTCACTAGGTAACTCATCATACTAAGCGCATCCACTGAAATTCTCCTAGCTATATTAGCACTAGAGATCTTTTTACGGGCCGTCTCTAGTAACGCTCTGCTTATCAATTCTACAAACTGTTGTGGTTTACGGGCACTAGTGCAGTGTTTGACTATGCCATTTTTCATGTAGAATTTATTTACCAGCTTCAAAGCATGACTCCATGCTATTGTCAGTTCGCACATGCTTGATCAACTTACCAGTCTCCGTTCAGATCGAAGCTCTCGACCGCGTATTCCTGACAACAGCATTAACCTTATGCATCGGCACAATCACCCAGGCCTTCCTTAAGTAGCCGTTAAACTCTCGAATAGATGTCGACGTCTCTGGATTGAAACTTATTAATGTCTCACCTTAAAGTTCATACAGGCCGCCATGCTTAATTCCCTTCATTATTACCAGAGCACCTCGAACAATCTTCAGAACTCCACCTCGTGAAGAATACCTACATCCAGCTGAATCTAGGGAACCCAAGGAAATTAAGTAGTTTTTTAATTCTGGAACATGTCTTACTCCAGTCAATGTCCTTACAATACCATCATGCATTCTGGTTTTAACATCACCAATACCCACAACATCGCATTCAACATTGTTTCCCAACTGTATTTTGCTACTATCTGTGCACTGATAAGTAGCAAACCAGTTCCTGTTTGGTGTAGCATGAAAAGAACAACCAGAATCCATAATCCATCCGTCAAACGTGAATCCTCAGTGACAGGCAAGACACAATCGACACCATCAGAATTTTCATTTATAGCTGCAACATCATCTGCAGATTCAACTCTAATTCCCTTACCCGTTTCATTTTTCAACTTAAAGCAATTTTTTTTCTAAGATGCCCCATCTTACCACAGTTCCAACAGACATCATCGCTAGTTCTAGACTGACTGCGTCTATTCTACTACTTCTGCTAGATTCTCTTCTACGGATATCCTCACTCAGAATTAAATATCGAATCCCATCAAACGTCAAACTTGTTGACCCAGATGAATTACTAACGGTAGTAATAGTAGTATTCCAACTATCAAGCAATGAGGATAATAGAATCAAAGCACACACCCCATCTTCAAAGTCGATATCAACTGAACTCAATTGACTAAAGAACACATTGAATTCATTGATATGATTAGCAACTGACTCCTTCACTCATCATCAAATTAAACAGATGTCACATTCAAATAGACCTTGTTGATCATAGAGGGCTTCTCGTACATGTCCGATAGGGCTTTCATCAAACCCGCAGTGGTCTTCTCCTTGACGATGTTAAACGCGACCTTACGAGCCAATGTCCGCCGAATAACACCCATCGCTCGTTTATCCAACAATTCTCAATCGGCTTGCTTCATCGTATCTGGCTTCTTCCCAAACAGGGGCTCGTGCAGCTTCATCTGATATAAATAATTTTCTATCTGCATCTTCCAGAAACCAAAGTCATTCCCCTCAAATTTGTTGATTTTCACTTTAGCTTTTTCTGTCGATTCGCTTTAACTCAAGTAAGCCTGATACCAATTGTTGCGCGGAACAAGCGATCAAACGATAAAATAGACTGAACGAGTAAAGTAAATCGGGCACCAGATGTACGTGGTTCGATCGTAGAGACCTACGTTCACGAAGAGAGCAGTAACGAATTCCACTATAGAACGAGCGATACAAAGAGATTACGGATCACACTCGAGTTACACGAACACTCTCAGTATTTTCCCAAGACTCAATTATATCCAAGAACGCACACAGTGTTTAGCTCATAATTTCTAACGAAATAATATTTCAATATCGCAAAGGAATTAAAACACAAATCTAACCTCAAGATTTAATAGACTTCGATACTTGAATTCTTGATATAATTCCGCGAAAAAAAATCAACGTCGAAGTTAACCCACTGCCAAGCACTCGTCACCGGCGCTTCTCTATTTTCACGGATTCACTAAGCACTCATGTAAACGGCGCTTCGAGAGATCCTTCACACAGCCAAATCTAGGACGAATAAATCAGTGGCCGACTCAACAAAAGGAGATCCATTATGCGGTCTGTAACATCCAAATCCTGACTTTTCCTTTTTGACTTATTTGACCATATTATCATCAAGAAAGTGCATCCTATTCCTTTCTTTTGGCCGAATCCAGGAGTTGAATATTATGTGGGATCCACTTTCTTGCTTTTGTTCACCATGTCAAATTACCAAGTCCATCTGGCATTATTTCTTTTCCTGATATCCACACCCAACCATCAACGAAGCCTCCTCCTTTTGATTTGTCCTCTTTTGTGTCAAAGTCCATAAGTCATTGGACTTCATGGGCGCAATCTGCAACCCCAAACAAACACGTTCTTGATCCTGACTTCACAAAGTAATCTAACGACTTCATTTTGACCGGTGCTTATTTGATAGCCTTAAACTCAAGACATATTTAACAGGCTCGACTCCCACGATACGAAGTGTAGGTAAAGAATACTTCTCGTAAGATGAGAGAAAATTTGTGGATGCTATATGTTACAATTTTTTATTTGTTGTTTCAAATATAAGATATCTCTTTTAATTTTAGTCCGATTGGTTAACCAAAGTAAAGACAAGAAAAGGAAGAGATTATCTTAATTACAGACATGAACAAATGGCCAGGGACAACAAAAATCGGAGAATGCATTATAAGACAAATATCAATTTGTGTCTCTTTAGTTTAGGTGGACGGATTACGTTATTGACCCGAGGTTTTTTACTTTTACGTCTAATTGTTGTTATAATAACCCCACCGATCAACTATATAACCATGCTTTAAACAAATATCAAGGATCCATAGCTCAATTATATTTGGATAATTGCTAACATGATCAACTACTAGTAATGCAAAGAATTCACGTTACATAATGAATTTGATACCCGGGTTTTATGCAGATTCATGGAAAGATATTCACTTCAAAATTTATTGAAAAATGATGTTTACCTTTTCACTCTCCAAATATCTAACAATGAAGTCTTTTCTCAATTCTCATTAATTCTAGGATTACATAAATCTTCACCAAATAATTTTGAAATCTGATTCAAGTCTTTTGTCATTAATTCTAGGACTACATAATTGATTATTGTTATTGCTCTCAAAATCCTATGTAGGCATTACGTCAACTTTCCTTTTTCTTTCTGAATGTCTTCTTTTTTAAAGAGAATTTTATCTCCTTTTTTCAGCACGTCATTTGGGAATCTTGTCTTTCTCTGACGTACCGTTAGCACGCATGATTTACAGCTCTATATAACAAACGACATCCGAATGGACCTGGAATTCGCATCTTCACAGATAGCGAAGACATCCGAAAAGATGAAAAGATGGAGGCGAGCTTCTACATGCAATCAACGTCTCTAGAATTTATGTGCCCATCTTTTCCAGAGAGAGAAAAGACGAGAAGAATGCATTACGACTCCACACTTCAATTTATGTAGTCTACTGTGAATTGTTATATCTTATGATGTGAAATATTTTATATTACATAGAAATAAGCAATTGAACTCCGTTCATTGACGGGACATCACTGGAAAATTAACAGACTAATTAGTCGTTGAAAAAATGTTAAACAAAGTACTAAGGACGCACAGGAGCCAGATGCTCGCCGTGCTTCTAAGTTTCTAGGAACTGTCTAGGTTATTTCGCCTAAAAAGACATATTATTTGGAAATAATTCCCAATCCGATGACCGTAGGTGAGTGAAGCTAAAGTTTTTATTAAGGGTTTTTCTTTTGTCTTTTCTCTTCTTTTTGCTTTTAGGTTAAAAGCAACACCTTCATATATCAACTACTAAATTGAAGCGGCAAAGAAAAAGGGGGGGGGGGGGGGGGGGGGGGGGGGGGGGTTGGGGTGTGGAAAGAGACTCTGGCGGTTTGGTGATTGTTTTCAATCTTTTTGTGCCCAGTTCTTGAGAGAAGATCTCTTGGAAAATATGGTTGGATTGGATGAATAAATGAATCAGACTCTGAGGCGTGATAACATTCTTTTTAAGGAATTATTTGCCCCACAACGTTGCTAATGGTTACCGGTAGAGAAAATGGACAACAGTGACAGCATCAATCGAAGCATGCTGCTTTGCTTGAACTGAAGTATTTCGCTGGTGCATGAGGAGGAACCATGTGCAGGGCGAAACGAATGGTCGCTAGGGAGAGTTCTCTGAACTTTCTCAATCAAAAGGAGTCCTGTTCTCTAGGGTCAGATCATAGGGAGAATCAACTCAGCTTTTTCAATGACTCTTAGGAAGACTTTTGATCTTTGAGGACCCAGCAATTTCCTTGCTCGTGACTTGGCAACCCCACGAAAATTTCCAAGTCTTCCGAGCTGTTTTGCGCTTATCTGGTGGAGGCGGCACTATCCGCTCCCCCACCCCCACACAATTTGTCAATTCCCTGGTCTACATATTCTAGTGTTGTTGCCTGGGAACCCAATGCCTTTCCTTTTATCAGGCGAAAGCGGCGTATGGCATGCTAAGTCGATTTCACTAGCTAAAAGCATAAAATGAAAGGGTCAAATTTGGGTCACATCAACCCGAAAATCCCAAAACGACCCTCTTGATATATGCACCCGTTAGACCCCTCGGTCTTCTTAGCTGTGGACGTGTATCGCTCACGTCTCTCGACCCTTTCTCGAGTCGGGCGAGCTTTTGAAAATCCGACCACGTCGGGAGCGACGGCGGCGGCGGCGAAGAAAGAGATAAGCCCGTGACGACAACGGAACAAACCTTTATTTCCTCTACAAGGAACATCAGAACAAATTACAGAGACCCAAGATAATTGAGATTCTTTCCTAGCTTCAGAGGAGTTGTATAACCATATCCAAAGATTTGCTTTCTGTGTTGTTTTCAGTGTGGATGGTAGAATAAAGAAAATATCCTTTGACATTGTGCCACATGTCAACGGCCAAAGGCGGAATGTGCTATCGGAACTCTAGGCTTATTTCGTTCGGATCGTACTTGGATTCAGATTTTCCAACCGCCTAAATTGTGGGGAATATTGGAGGGAGGAGTTGATTTTGATGAGTATGATGAGCGATATATACGATTCGGCATTACACTAAGAATATCAGGTGGAACGGTGAAAAAGTTGGGATATAAGTTAAGACTCAGGGAGCTAGAAGATGATTTGAAGGCTGAGCTTGAAGAAAATCCGTTGGTGGATCCAGCTTCACTTTGTGAGGACTTTCCCTGTAATTTGAAGCGGCAAAGAGGGAGTGGGGGGCAGAAAAGAAAATAAAGAGACTCTGGTAGTTTTGTGATTGTTTTCAATCTTTTTATGCCCAGTTCTTGAGAGAAGATCATCATTTATTCATGTTTTCTTTTTAAGTCTAATGAATTCGTAATGGAGACGTAGTTCAGGTTTGGATGAACTTCAATAATAAATTTTTTAGCGTGTTCCTTCGATTATATTTATTTATTTTTACATTCTATCAGTGTAGATTATTTGTATAGGTTCTTTTTCTGAAATCAGTGTGCGGTTTCTAACAATGGCTTCTCGGGGTCTTGGCTGCGGCCCTTCCGAATAGATTCCGATCGAACTTGAAATTTCTTAAATTGCCAAATGGTAACATTTCGTGGTAATCGAAAAAGCTCCCTCCGGTTGATGGTGAACCCGATAAATTACCTTTGGCGTCCGAAAAAGTTCCCCACGAAATCCGGGTCCGTGTTGGGGGGCGACATATTTTGTCCTTCTTTAAAATTTTTCTACTTGAAAAGTTGGGATGCTAGCCTCTATCATACCACATCACTTTGCAACAAAAGCTGAATGAATTCGTCGGTAGTAGAAACTGGTTAGTAAATTACCGGCACACAAACACAACTCGCTTGATGCGATTTCAAGTGGAATGCACGCCATGAGGAAAGAAAAAAGGATGACCGCCGTTTTTTAATAGAAACAAATGAGGCTTGACAGCACTACCAAGGAACTCTATTGGATGACGCTTCTAGTGTTCGAATGCTAACGAGAGAGAAAAAAAGGACTAAAGACTAAGAAGGGCAGTCTGGAACATAGGAACTCTTCCCCTCCCCAATGCTAATAGATTTCCTCCACTCCGTCCCCAGACAAATCGTACGCCAATCTACTTTCCACTTCATTAAAATCTTGTTTCACTACTTTCCTCTAAGTAAGTTTCGGCCGACCTTTTCCTTTCTTCGACCGCCGACCCCAACTAATTTAGGATAAATGTGATATTGATGTTGATTTTTAAATATTTTTTTAAAAAATTATTTAAAAGCATCATCGATGAACGCTTTTATGACTTGTTTGATCTCATTGACTCCATTTCTTTTTCCATTGCTTTCATCCATTTTTCCTTATCAGGGCAAGATAGAGTATCATTTACATTTCTTGGCTCATCCTCTTCTAGTGGAGATATCATGAAAGGTTCCCCTTCCATTTCAAAGCGTCGTCGAGGAATGCTTTTGTGACTTGTTTGCCGCGGAGAAGATTGCACCAAAGGTACTTCATGCTCCATTATGCCCCCACTTGGACAAAATAATGGTATTGATTCATCAAGTGGTTGCAATTGAGACTGGTTCGCACTCAACTCTCCACTTCTCACATTGCTCACACTTGGATCATTATATCCAGCAGTTCCATTATCCTGATCTAAGGTCTCAAATATGGAACAATCTTCACCTATTTCGCCCTTTCTTGAAAAATCATTCTCTAAGAATGTGACATCTCTTGATTCAAATTCAGTCTCGCTTCCGCTTTCTTGTTCACCTATGAACACATATCCTTTAGAGTGTTCTGAGTATTTTACGAAGATACATTTTTTGTCTCTTGGTCCCAATTTTTCATATTTATGAGAGAACTCATAAGTATAGGCAGCACAACTCGAAGGTTTAAGAAAGTTCAAATCAGGTTTGCGACCTGTCCACAACTCATATGGGGTTGAAGAGACTAATTTGGAAGGCATTCGGTTAAGTACATAGGCAGCAGTCAATAAAACATCGCCCCAAAAGGCAATTGGTAAATTAGTTTGCGCCATCATGAACCTAACAATTTCAAGTAATGTTTTATTTCTTCTTTTAGCAATTCCATTTTGTTGAGGAGTATATGAAATGGATAACTGTCTATCTATTCCCTTTTTATCACATAATTCTCTAAACTGATCAAATAGATATTCTCGGCCTCGATCGGATCTCAAAGCCTTTATTTTCTTATCTAACTGATTTTCCACTAAGGTCATAAATTTCTTAAAGCAACTTAATGCTTTCGATTTATGAGAAATCAGATAGACATATCCATATCGAGTATAATCGTCAATAAATATGATGAAATAAACAGCACCGTGCCTTGCTTTCACATTCATTAGACCACATATGTCTGTATGGACTAGTTGCAAAGGAAATTCAGCTCTAATGCCCTTTCCAAATGGTTTTTGCGCAGTTTTCCCAGTTATGCATTGTTCATAAACATGCAATGCTACTTTCTCAATATTGCCTAATAAGTCATTTTTGGCTAATCTATTCATTCTATGTTGGCCAATATGACCAAGCCTAGCATGTCAAATATTCACATCATTCTCACTAAAATTGGAAGATGCAAATAGGGAAAACATACATTTACACTAGCATGTTCAATATCCAATACAATAAAGCCATCCACGAAATAACCAGAACCATAATAAGTTGTACCTAACAACAAATCCACACCATTATTGTGGAAATTCATATTAAAACCAAGTTTGACTAACACCAACACAAAGATAAGATTTCGACGAATGTCTGGAGCATACAGGACATCGTGTATGAATAAAGTGCGTCCACCACGCATGATAAGTTGGCAGGTGCCAATTCCTTTCACTTCCACTCTGAAATTATTTCCTACGAAAATCCATCTCACTCCACTTGGAATTCGTCGAAATTCCACAAAGGTACTCCTATCTCTGGCTACATGGTCTGTGCCACCTAAGTTTACAGTCCACAAAGGATGAGATTCAGTTAAAAATACAGAACTGGATACAAAACATACACTTTTAAGTGTGTTAAGGGTTTCTACTTTATTCGGCTTGCCACAGTCGTGAGCGAAGTGACCATTCTTGCCACAGTTGTAACATTTCATCCTTGAAATATTTTTCTTCACGAGACGCTTCCCTTTTCCATGCTTCTCAAACTTCGGTTTCTTATTAGATGGTTCCACTTCTTTACCTTTCCACTTCTTGAAACTACCATGGTGCTTGCACTTGGAACCCGAAGCTCCATGCGAGCTAGAGCCAGCAAAATACACATCAGTTTGTATTTTAGCCGCCAGAAGGCGGTCCTCTTCCATCTCTAGATGGCGCATAGCATCCTCGAAGGTCGTGACATTCACGTTGTGGGTCAGGTTAACTTTCATGTGTTCCTAATTATTAGGCAAAGAGCGAATTACAGCCTGCACTTGTTATTCATTAGACAATGTGTGACCATCATTCTTCAGCTCGATAATCATGTTCGACATCTTCCTCAAATGTTGCCTTATATTCTGCCTATGTGGCATCTTATATGTATCGAACTTGATTATAAGCTGCCTCAGCTTAATGACAGAAGTCTGTCCAAATCTAGCCTTTAAGGCATCCCACATGTCTTTAGCATTCTCATGCTACCTAAACTCTCGCATGATGTCATTATCCATACTGCTCAACAACGTGATGCGAGCAGTTGAGTTCTTTTTCTTCCAAGCAACGAAGGCTTCTTTGTCCCTTCTATGCTGTGCAGTATTACCATCCTTTAGTTCAGCCATGGTCAGGTTAAGAGCTTCCAGTGCCTCTAGCTCTTCCAGCACATACTGGATTTTCATACCATCCTTTAGTTCAGCCGTTGTCATAGTATCTGAATATTAGACATTTTGTACGGATTTTAAGTCTATTTGTGATCAGTTCACGTTTATGCCTAAAAAGTATATCTAATTTATGGATTTGATTTTAATATTATTAATTAAATTAGTCCATTTGTTTATTATTTTGATTATCGGATGAGTTTTATGAGAGACCGAATTTGGAATATTCTCTAGCTGCAAAGATTTGATTAAACATGGTATTTTCTAATATCTGAGATCTTTAATGAATTTTTATGAAATCTTATCTTTAGCAGGTTGGGATTTCCATGAGCTCTTGATAGATATATTGCATATTCCGAAATCAAAAAGGAAAATCACAAGGATATCTTTGAAGATAACAAATGAGACTATTGGAACTTTTGCAAGAGGAGGACTACGTCAGATTTTAATGGGGGAAGAAAGCAACGTGCAAGAATTCACTTCGGCCATGGCTTATTCTTCGAGTTCTTCTTCAATTTCTTCTCTGTCATTCATCTCCATGAGTAGCTAAAGTTATTCTATCGTCTTTGAATGTAGATGAAATGATACTTCTTGTTTAGATTCTAAACTTTCTATTTAGTTTTTGGTATTGCGCTTGATTGTTTGGGAGAGACTACGTTTTCATATATTCTATTCAGGAATTTTATTGTTAAATCAAGTTTATGATTTTAGTTTCTGTGATTCTAATTTCATACCCAAGCAATAGTTTTAATTGCAATTTATGATCAAGGCTGATGATAATCTATATCTGATCGAACTATGTGTGCTAAGCTTAGAAAGCAGAAGATGATAGTGATTGACAAGATAGGTTATAACAAGGCTAGGTTGTGAATTATCTTCATGACTATAGCAAGCTTGTAGCTTGTTAGGTTTGATAGTGCAAACAAAAAAAGGCTAATCAAATAAGAACGTATCGTGGATTCGAGACTCAAAGGCGATAGTTTTCTCTTGATTGTTTACACTTTATTTTACTTAACTGAATTCTAGCATTAGACTAAATTACTTAGTAAAGAAAAAATCAAATTCGTCCTTATTTTTCCCTGTGGTTCGACCCATTCTTATCACTATCTACAGTTAGTAATTAGGGTTTATTTTTTATCATACTACGACACGATCAATTTGTATGCAACAAATGCAACTCTATTTATGCATCTTGATTATATTGATATATTGTTTCAGAAAAGATTCCAAAATCAACGGTTCACTAAGTTCCCCACCATCATCTAGATATTCTAATCTAAAACCTATATCAATATAATCATCCTTATGTGTTCATCATACAGTTACTAAAACTTAAAATCCATGTTCATAAACTGAACTTACCATAGTTACAAATAGCATTAATACAACAACGGCAAGTCTCTAAAATCTAAATATAATCATGCATTGTGACCTCCTCTAAGGTTCGACGATTGACCCAGGTAATTTTTCTTATATAAGGTAGGGAATCTACAAGTTCTCTAGGAGGATTTTCGACTAAATTAGGAGCCCATATCGGCGCCTTAGGAAAACCTCTCTGAGGACCCTTGGTCTTAAGCCAAGGTGCACTCTGCCTACGCGATCCATTCATCCCAAGCAACGACGTCTTCGCCACCCCGACCCTTACAATCTTTTGTAAGAAATGAAGTACAAACGTCTTGTATGACCATTGTTCATCCCAAGTGTGGTCGAGCTGATCGTGCCAATCCTTAGGCATGGAAATCTTAAGTGCGTTAAACGCTTCTCGATCAGTCACTATTCGTCCACCCCAAATGATCTCTTGGACCATATTGTTGACCTTTGTTACATGTGTTACAATGTCACATACATTATCGCATTCTAATTGATTAATATCTCAATCTTTTCATTAAGAATTCGTATTTGCCTTCGTCTCCTTAGTTTTGGAGGTTTCTTGTCTTTTAGCACCCTCCATTTATTCTGAGGTGCTATTCTTGAGGGCATTGTTCATGCAGCGAATGCAGAACAAAAAAAGATTACTAAAAGATCCCTCAATTATGCAATTATTACGAACATATCGTAACAAATAATAGGCAAAACAAGATATCAAACAAGCCTAAATAAATTTACCAGCTTTTTTTTTTTGGGGATATGGGGTCAACGGTCAATGGGTCAACAGATCAATGGACAACTAGTCAACGGGTCAACACTTGGATGGGTCGGGTCAGATTCGGAGAAATTCACGGGCTAGGTCAAAACAAATCTGAAATTTGGCCGGGCTGTTATATATATATTAATTAATTTTTTTAATGGGCCGGGCTGTGTCGTGGGTCGTGTCACGCCCCAAACCCAGGGTACGCGGCATCCAGGTCCAATTGTCCCTCGGGTCATAAAAGATAGTGTCCCGGATTCATTATCGACCCACGAAATTTATTTATTACGCAAGCGGAAAAGAATATAACTCCCAGACAATAAAATAACATAGGGATAGAAAGGAAGGAAACATATCATATCAAAACATCAATTCATTTACATATACGTCTTAACTCAAATGGGATAACCCCCTAGTCGGCCTCATACTTCGAGGCAGAGTAAGGTCACATCAATCTACTCCAAAAGAACCAACGGCTCCAAGCCTACGAACTTCACCACTTCGAACCTGAAAAATGTTCTCACGAAAGGGTGAGATAAACATCTCAGCGAATCAACGCCTAAGCCTTGGTTAGGGCATTGATTCGTCCAGAATATCCTATCAAACAATCATAATCACAGAGTATGTATCTCAACCACAGGCAACTTACCCATTGATGCCATGCATAATGTAGAGTGTATGCAATATATAATCGTGTCAACACAAATCAACTGTCTAGGCACTCAAATCATCCCAACGCATCAATCGGACATTAAACACCACATTAAAGTCATTTTATTAATTGATGATCCGCGACATATAGTAAACCCTATGCTTTTTAGCAGGCTAGGCAGTATCTTTTTTAATTTAGCCATCGTCCCACTCCTACGGCGATGGCTTCTACATGCGATAACCCCAATGCCTTCGGCATTACCAGGCTCGACATGTAGACTTCCAAAGGGCTCAGGTCCATCACAAGCTGCGACCTGCTTCCGACAATCTATGCCTACGCCGCACTTATCAGTACCGTACATAAGAAAGTTGGACGTCCAACAAGCCATCGTGTGTATCCCCATGCCCTTGGCATGCCGGGCACGATATGAACTTGTTAGGAGTCGCATAATCTCTCATTGTATGACCACTCATATCATTCAATGATCAATCAGTCCTTATCTTTAGTTATAATCAGATATCCACCGGCATATATGCTCAAAAACTCGGCCTTTGGCCATTTCATGTTATATAATGCAATTGGCGTCATACGAGGTCATATAAATGCACAATATAATTAATCATTCAATATGAGCAATCACGGGGCCATAATTCCTAAATTTGGTTATCCGATAAATCAATAGCCAATCAGAATAATCGATCACATAATCCGTACCAATTAATCGGCCCATTACTTACAAGCAATCAATTCTCACAAAACAAATTAGGTATAAATCCAATTCAATTATATCTAATTTAAACACAAGATAATTTAATCGATTATGGCCAATTCCGTCATTAGTCGATGGTTCGTTCCTAATAAATCATCCACTCGTGACAAGCGAGACAGACCATAAATCATGCAATTATAATCTAGATAATCATATAATCATTAACTTAAACGATTAGGGCCATTTAATTTAAATCGAGGTTCTGACCTAACCCGACCCTAATCGAACTACCTAAACGCCTAATAATCTACCAAACTAATCCCAAATGCAATCAACGACTTAACCAAGGATTACAAGTCAACTCACAGTCAAATACTCGAGTCGGGATTGGCGACGATACTCGAGAAATCCTTCGGCGCGAACCTCGAACTTCAATGGATCATGGGCCAACACCTTGGACAATTGGCCCAATCTCTCGGTCAACTTGGCCCACTGACCTGGCACAATGTCCCAATCGCTCGGCCCAGTTCGCAGGACACGGCCCAGGCTAAAACGGGCCACAGCCCACAAAACTGGCCCACATACCAAGCCCAAAACAGGGTACTCCCGAAACAGGGCAGGCGAGAACACAGCACGTCGGGGCTGAGGCGGCTGTTCTTGATCTGAGAGCCGTGGATGGCTCCGGTAGGGGTCTGAGGAGGTCGGAAGAGGTTTGTGAGGGTTTTTTTTCCGATTTAATTCAAATTTTTTTTACAAAATTAGGTTAGAAAAAAATATATTTACCGATTTAGGTCTCGCGCGCTGGTAAAAATAGCGCGTGAGACCCGCACGCTGGTAAAACCAGCGCCCAGCGCTTGCTCGCTGGTTTTACCAGCGCGCAAGTGCTGGTCCAACCAAGCATTTTGCTTGCTTGCATGCAAGCTTTTTTTTTTTTTTACACATAAAAAAAATTTGTTTTTATTATTAATTTTTGACGAATTTTATTAGCGACGAATTCTACGACGAACGTGTCGTTGGAAATGTACGCTATATATTTTGCGACGAAATTTGCAATAAATTAGATGTTTTGTTGCAAATTAGCGAGGAATTTTTTTTTTCCACTAATTTTCCGTAGCTAAAATCCTTTTTTATGTTTTTCAATTATTTTATATTTTAGACAAAATATTATTTTTTTGTATTTGTCCCTAGTATGCGATGAATTTCTAAGCTATATTTTTGCGACAAACGTACCGTAAATTTCATCTTGCGACACGTTTATATTTTGCGACAGACTCATGTGACACATTTATCGCAATATATAAAGCGTACATTTTCAACGACAAACGTGTGAGTTTGTCGCAAAATATAAACGTGTCGCAAGACGAAATTTGCGGCATGTTTGTCACAAAATATATAGCTTAGTGTGTTTCACGGTGATGTCTAACGTGTCATTGGAAATATACGCTATATTTTGCGACAAACTCACACATTTGTCGTTGAAAATGTACGCTTTATATTTTGCGACAAACATGTCCCATGAGTTTGTCGCAAAATATAAACGTGTCGCACGACGAAATTTGCGGTACGTTTGTCGCAAAAATATAGCTTAGAAATTCATCGCATACTGGGGACAAATACAAAAAAATAATATTTTGTCTAAAATATAAAATAATTGAAAAACATAAAAAAAGGATTTTAGCTACGGAAAATTAGCGGAAAAAAAATTCCTCGCTAATTTGCAACAAAACATCCAATTTATTGCAAATTTCGTCTCAAAATATATAGCGTATATTTCCAACGACACGTTCGTCGTAGAATTCGTCGCTGATAAAATTCGTCGAAAATTAATAATAAAACAATTTTTTTATGTGTAAAAAAAAAAAGCTTGCTTGCTTGGACCAGCACTTGTGCGCTGGTATGACCAGCGCACAAGTGCTGGCGCGCTGGTAAAACCAGCGAGCAAGCTCTGCGCGCTGCTTTTACCAGCGCGCGAGATCTAAATCGGTAAATATGTTTTTTTCTAACCTAATTTTGTAAATATTTTTTTTTGAATTAAATCGGGAAAAAACTCGGTCTGTGATGGTTGACGGTGGCCGGAGGAGTCGTCGACAGGGGCGAACAGTAGCGAACAGAAGTGGTTAGCAGCAGAATAGGGCAGAATCGAGATGTAGGGGAGGCAGGGTAGCTTCGGATCAAGGTCGATTCGGGGCTTTACTGGCACCGGGGTTTCGTGCGGCTGGTGGTGGAGGTCTGTGGCAATCTGAGGGTCGTATTTATGGTCGGAGATGGGCAGAGTATATAGGCGAAGGGGCAGAGCTCAACCTCGAACATGACCGGCCAAAACAGAGTACAGAACAGAGCAGTCTCGATTTTCTGACCCTCCGGCGAAAATAGTGGCAATTGCAGGCAGTCTATAGTGGTCGGAGAAACTTAGGGAAGTGGTAAGGTGATGGTGGAAGGCGGTGGTGGCGGCTGAGGGGCCGCGGCTGTTAGCAACAACCACTGCAGCAGTCCCTACCCGAAAACAGGTCAGGCCGCTCGAGCTGGCTTCCAGCAGGCTTTCCGGCGGTTCTGGGCGGCGACGACGGTGATGTGCGGCGACGGCGGTGCTGTGGCCATCGACGGGGACTAAGGGAGGTGGATGGAGGTCAGAGATGGTGGCGGCTGAACTGTGATGGTGCTGGCCAAGAGAAAACGTGTAGGGGAGAGAGATGAGAAAGAGAGAGCATGAATGAGAGAGAGAGAGAGAGAGATATATATATATATATATATATTGGAAGGAGAGAGAGAGAGATATGGCCGGTGGCCAAGATTGACTTTAGGGGGACACAATAGATGAGGTGGGGTCCACCTCATTAATTTCCTTGTCTAAAACCCTGGGGGCATTTTCGTAATTTCCTAAACTTTCGAGGGCATTTTGGTAATTTGGCACTTAAGGGCAAATTGGACAATTGGCAATCCAATCGAGGGTAACTTAGGCTTCTCGAAGGTCGACTCGATCTAATTAAGGATCGAGCTCGAGGAATTTCAATTCTGAATCAAACTGACTAACGATCGAATCCTAATTTGATTCGATTGACGATTGGGGAAATTTCCAATTTTCGATCCAAAATTCCTTATGCCTTAAACTAAAATCCATTGGCACATAGTCTAAATTCTATTATTTTATAGGTGCCAAAATCCAGGGCGTCACAGGTCGGGCTGGAACCGAACCGCTGACGTCAGCCACGTGGGCCGAGTGCCCACATGTGTCGTACGTGGCTGACTTCGGCATGACGTTAGCCACCCAGGCGACCACGTAGCGCGTGTGGGGCGACGGCTATGGCTCCGCCTGCGCATGAGCCGCCGTCCGGCCTCCTCAGGCGACCATCCACCTGTCAAAATTATCGTCTCGTCGAGACGAACACAATGGTATATTCAAACTTCAAATTTGACAAAGAAAAATTGGCTTAAAACGGACGAACCGCTGCGGCCTCGAGAGACTCCGCCCTGTCGCGGCACGTGGAGCGTGTGCGGCGGTTTCCGGTGTCCCCTCGGAGCCGGCGACCACTCAAAACGATCGTCTCGATGAGCCCGTTCTCATGGTATATTCAAAATACATTTTTTTGCAAACTATACTCAGATAATCATGCATGAACAGTACGTCACAATTAGGGCTAATCATACGAAATTAACACATAAACCAATTAGGAAACAAGTAACATTCGCTCTAATACCAATGTTGGAAACTAAACCCATTCTAGTTGAAGTCTAATTCGCGGAAACATGCCCATATGAATTACTTGAGTCACTGATCATGAAGAGTATATCACGAGGACATACCTTGATTGTCGCAGGTTAAGAGCCATTTGCGATCTCGGAGTTACTCTGACGAACGTCAACCAGCAGTCGATCGGGAGGAACGTTCTACGTTCTCTGTTCTTGGGAGTGACGAATGTATCAATATAGAGAAACGACAGGGAAGACGTCAGTTATAGACGTATATTTAACCAACGTGATCTTTCACGTTTGAATTTAGATAACTGTCAAAGGGCGGTGTGATTGCCCGCGTAGGTGCATACCGTAACCCCGTGGACCCCTCTTTATAATCCAATAATTTTCTTTGGGAACCTAGTCCCACCAACATTCATATTCTTTCTCTGACGTACTATTAGCACGCGTGATTTATAGTTCTATAAAACTAACGACATTCTCTCCAGGAATCGTGCTGATCAGACTCGGAGAACCGTACTCACCAGAAGTAGTTCAACTCAGCAAATGGCGTTGGTGACGACGAAGAGGAAAAGGGAGTCGGACGCAGCAACGTCCTCATCGACGAGTGGAGGTAATGGGTCACTGGGAGCTGAATTCGATGTGTTCTTGAGTTTCAGAGGGCCGGACACTCGCGTTAATTTTACAGATCACCTCTATCACTCCCTGGATGGAGCTGGAATTCGTGTCTTCCTAGACAACGAAGAGATCCGACAAGGTGAAAAGATTGGTGAAGAGCTTCGGCGTGCGATCGACGACTCCAGAATTTATGTGCCCATCTTCTCCAGAGACTATGCATCGAGTGCATGGTGTCTTCGCGAACTCGCCTACATGGTGGAATGCTCCAGAAAATCAAAGGACAAAGTGATTCTTCCCATTTTCTTTGACGTCGATCCTTCCGATGTTAAGCTCAGAACTGAATTATACAGTGATGCCTTGAAAAAGCATGAGAACAGGTTTGGCTCCGATGAAGTGCAACCATGGAAGGAGGCTCTAACAGAGGTCGCTTCAAAATATGGATGGGATTGCAAAAATAAAAGGTAATTTCGAGAGCTTTTTACTAAGATGAAATAATTCACTCATCTTGCATATCTTCTGAAAGAAAAGAGAAAAAACTGATTTCTGATTTTCTGGAGTTAATATTTACTTACATCTATTAGCTACAAGTGATCAATAACTGTGATAGGGTACTATGGATAGTATGATTAATTCAAGCATCTAGGATATACCTGTATCTTTATCATGATTTAGGACAGAACATACATTTATCATCAATGAATTAATTTTCAAAAATAGACAATTGTCGATGATGAAAATATTGTCCGCTGACTAACCTTCCTAAGTGATATGTACTAACGATCATTTTTAGGAGTTAAGATTTGTCTAATAGATGATTTTCTGCGAAACAAACGCTGCCATGAAAGATAGTTATATCCCCGCTGTCTAAGCACGCAACAAAAGAGTAGCGTTATGACTAATTCGAGATTTATTTTTGGTGGTCTAGATTTCCAGCAATTCCTTTTTCTTTTTTTTTTTGCACAGCGTAAACGTGATGCTTGCATTAGTCAAAGATATTTCAGTGTGGTAATTTTGTCGTGAATGTGTTGTCATTTTTTAGCTTCACGGTTTCATGCCGTGGGCTTTAACTTCTGATTGTTGTGTTTTTAACTTGGTAGCTTTGCTAGAAATCTCGTGCTCTCTTTCTGTGTGCCTAATTTTGTTCCTTTCTCACTGTAAAAAGATACGATACATGTGTGTGTATAAAATAGATCTTGGCCTTAATTTGCTTCGGCAGCTTACAAAAAATTTCTATTTCTGCCACTATTGTGAACTCTTGATGTCCTTTATGTCGTTAAATAATCCCAATTTCTTTTATAACAGGCAAGGGGAACTTATAAAACGTATTACCCATGAGGTTTCAGAAAGATTGGAGAAAAGAGTTCGAGTAGTGCCGGATCAATTGGTTGGAATTGATTATCATGTGCAAAACGTGATGTATATGTTAGGCAAAGACTGTCTCGATGTACGGTTTATCGTAATATACGGAATAGGCGGAATCGGTAAGACAACTCTTGCTAATGTTGTTTTCAACCAAATCGCTTCTCAATTTGATCGTTGCAGCTTCCTAGCAAACATTCGACAATCTTTACAGCGGGATAGGATGGAAAAATTACAAAAGAGATTATTATCTGACATCCTCAACTCTAACTCCATAAAGGTTCGTGATACCAACTTTGGGGTCCACACGATTAGAGGAAGATGTCGCCACAAGAAAGTTCTTGTTGTTCTTGATAATTTGGACAAAAGGGAACAGCTTGAGATGCTTGCAGAAAAGTGCGATTGGTTCGGTCCGGGAAGTAGAATAATTGTGACAACTAGGGATGTCGGTATTTTCACGAATAATGCCTCAATACATCCTAACGAGTATCACTTATACGAAATGGAGGAGATGCATCATTCTTTTGCCATTCAACTTTTCAGCAGACATGCATTTAACAGCGATGCTCCTCCGCGTGAATATGATAAAATAACGGGAGAAATCGTGGAAATCACTGGTGGACTGCCGCTATCTCTTATGGTCATCGGATCCTCACTTTACTCGAAAAGAGATGAAGTATGGCATGGTGTATTAGCCAAGCTGAAGAAAATGCCTCACAAAGAAGTTCAGGAGGTATTGAGGGTAAGTTATGACATGCTGGATGATGAGCAGAAAGAAATTTTCCTTGATATTGCATGTCACATGGCGGGTGAACGAATAGGCGATGCAATTGCTATGTGGAGGGCTTGTGAATTTTATCCAGATGTAAACATCCCAGTTCTTATTAGTCAGTCTCTAATGAAAATGGAGAATGACCACATCTGGATGCATGACCAACTCAAAGATTTAGGGAGGGAACTTGTTCGTAGTGAGAGCATCAAGCATCCTGGAGAGCGTAGTAGAATATGGCATACCACTACAGCCATGGATGTTATTCGAAAGAAAGAGGTACGTATTGATTAATGTTCTACTTTACACTTTGTGTAGAAAATCGATACGTCAGTATCTGTTAGATTATTACAGAGATGGTAGCTCAGGAGTAAAGAGGTCATACTACCTATCTTCCATAAGGTCACAAGTTCGAGTCATGTCATGAGCAAACCTCTGCCAGCTTTTGTGTTAGGCATTTGCTACCTCAATGGGCTCATACACCTACAGATGGACTGAATAACTATGATTCGAACCAGACAGTACGCAGAAGTTGTGAGACCCTTATGCTAACGTCTTCGTAGGTAGCTGCACTATTGTCCCTCCCCAGCCTTTTACTAAGAAAAAGAAATACTTTATGCTAATTTCATGGCACTTTTGTTATGTTCACCACAGCTTAGGCCAATTGAGCTATAATTTCCTTTTCCAGGGAACCAAAGAAATAGTAGCACTCAAACTAGGGGGACAATCTCAAGTGTGCAGTATTTCAAGTGAAGACATTTCAAGGCTGGTAAATTTAAGGTTCCTTGAATTGGATGGAGGAAACTTTGTAGGGGACTTCCAAAATCTCCTCTTGGAGCTAAGATGGCTCTCTTGGCAAAATTGTCCTTCAGAGTTCCAAGCTACAAACTTTGCTCCAAGCAATCTAGTTGTCCTCAAAATTTCAGAATCTGACATTACAAATGATTGGGGTGGATGGAGCCAAATCATGGTACTGTACTATGTAATATGTGCAATTTACATACACTCTTTCTTTATGCATAGTGAATCTGATGATCCTTATACATTCTTGCATGAGTAATTTTACAGGGAAAAGGTGGGTTAAAAGCTCTGCATCTCGTGAGCTGTAGAAGGTTGATCAAGACGCCTAATTTCTCTACGTGCTCGACTTTGGAGAGACTCGTTGTGAAGGATTGTGATAGGTTGGTTGAAATTGACCCATCCATTGCTATGCTACAGCATTTGAAGCACTTGGAAATTAAGGGCTGTATAGGGTTGAGGGTGCTTAAAGGAGCTCCAACCACTCTCAATTTAGGCACGGTATGTCAATCATTAGGTCATCTAAAGCAACTGTCAACGCTAAGGATGGAAAACCTGGAACTCATTGAACTTCCGGATTCAATAGGAGAGATGCATAGTCTTCAAGTGTTGTCTTTAAGTGATTCATCTGTGGAGAAACTTCCAGAGTCGATTGGGAAATTGAAATCTCTAGTCAAGTTGATTTTATCTCGCACGAACATTATTGAGCTGCCCGACTCAATTGGAGAGCTTAAGAGATTGGAGATTCTAGATGTCTTGGGATGTAAACTAAGAAAGGTTCCTAAGGCGATAGGGATGTTGGAGAAGCTTGAAGAATTAAATGCAACAGATTGCAGATTTTTGGAGGGAGAGATTCCAATGGAAATTGGGCAACTATCGTCTTTGAAAGAGTTATGTTTAGTGGGAACCAGTATTTCTGAAGTGCCACCAACTATTAGTCGGCTTTCTCAACTTACGGGATTGGTTTTGACTGGTTGTGTGGAGCTTCAACAACTGCCTGAGCTTCCTACAAGTTTGACACGTTTGAACATTTTGGCTTCAGCAATAGAGAGGATTCCGGATTTGTCAAACCTGACAGACTTACGTCATCTGTATTTATCCGATCATGGTCGTCGAAGATCTGTTGATATGCCTCATGCGCGCCAAGCTCAAGATTTTCAGTGGATTGGGAGGTTAACGAGGTTGTCAGAGTTGACACTGGACCTTTTAAACGGGGCCGCGTTGCCTGCTGACTTTGCAAAGTCCCTAACCGAACTCAAGTGTCTCAGATTACCAAGTTCCGCCTTTCAATCTCTCGAGTGGGTTCCACCCAATATTCAGGTGTTGGAGTTCTTTGATCTTGAGTCCACAGATGTTTGGTCAAACCTTCACACCTTCAAACATTTGTTCCGTTTTGAAATATGCAGGTCGTCCTTAACCGAAATTCCACTGGATGCGCTTGGACAGCTGGAGAACCTTCGGCAGTTAATGATATTCAACTGTCAATTTCTTGAGAGACTATCCCATTTGCCAAGCTTAAGAAAGCTAATATACTTGCATGTTGATCACTGCCCTCGGCTAGTTGAGATTCAAGGTCTTGAGCAATCAGAATCACTGGAGCAAATACGTATCTTTGACTGCCCGTTCTTGAAAGAGCTACCGGATCTTTCCAGCTTACAGAAACTGAGCCGGGTGGAATTATCTGATTGCGACTCGTTGGAAAGTTTGCCTGTTGTGAATAAGGAAACATGTCTTTTGAATGTTTTCAGATGCAAGATGCTGCCTCCCCATTCAAGTCCAGAATTTCAATGGTATGCTGAGAAAAAGGCTTTCTATAACAGTCTTGTCACTGGGAAATTTGCTTAGTGATCGATCTACTTCGTTCACGGATCATCATCTCCTCTATTTATAGATCGTGTATCATCGTGTTCTTGTCTGGTGCCGAGATTGGAAAGTAGCTACACTTTGCTCTCTTTTAATTATTGTACTTGAGACGTGACGCGAGATCTTTCCCGCCGTCATTTATTTATTGTGGACACCTGAATTTTTATCATATATTCAGTAAGCCAACCCTTTTCTTTAGGCAGTGCTGACTGCTGATATTGTCTGTGTGTAAAGTAACAAGAACAAGAACAAGAGCTTTTCTTAACGATTTGCACTCGTATTATTGTTCCCACATTGATTTTAGACGCAAAAAACTGTTTTGATTCCATGATGTGGTTCGATTTGTTCTCAGCTCCCGGAGCTGTTTGATACTACACCTCAAAGACACGTACATGAGCTAATATCTACTTCCGTCCAAAGCTGTATGTGCCCTTGATACAATATATATATGGAAATTAATCTTTTGCACAAGCAATTAAGCACGATTCTTTAAATCTGTCATGATCACCTTGATTTGAACGTGAGTATGTTTGTTCTCTGTTTCTGCTTTGCTTGCCGCTATGGTGGTCTTGTGGGAGTCGCCGATATTTAATGGCTTGGAGATGATGTTACGCTTGGCGATATCTGTACGAGTGATAACTTCCAGCTCTCAAGTCAGTAGTTCATTTCATTTGAGGTTCATCTCTCAGATACTGTGAAAATGTTCGATTATGACCGGGGTGTCCGACGGTGGCCGCTAATGAGGTAATGCTTTGAGTCAATGGTGTGCGAGTGTCAATTTCTGGTGGTGTTCACATATGTTCTTGTTCATCGGAGTGTAGATGTGTGCGAAATTCATATATGTCTTCCTTGATCTGATTTGAGTAGAAGTGGCAGAAGAAAGAAAGGGAGGTGGAGTGTGAATTTAAGGGGTGATTGGCTATAAGGGTGAAGAAGATGAATCGGTTGAATTCCAAGTTTAGTTTGTGTCGAATTAACACTAAGATTTTCTGCGTAAAACAGAGAAAAGGGTAAAAAGAGTGCAAAAAAAGGGGGGGAACATATGAAAGTAAAGAAGTGTGTATGGAGTCTGTGTGACGGACCAAGAGACAATGGACCGGAGAAAACGGACATGGATCCTCTGCCTTAGTTTTTCTAAGGCAGAGGGATGGAGATCCCTCTGCCTTAGAAAAACTAAGGCAGAGGATCCATGCCCGGAGAAAACCCACTAGAAAGAACCCAAATAAAGTACAACTAGCAAAAAAAAATCGAATACATCAACATTAATATAAACATCAACATCAATATCAATAACATCTTTATTCCAAATTAGTTGGGATCGAAAAAAATAAAAAATCAAAAATCAAATCAAATAAAAAAATTGTAAAAGGGTTAGAAAGAATAGGCCTTGATTGGATTGTTAGATCTTACTTATGGAATCCATATCAAAATCCACGGTCTTAAAATAGGAAAAGGCTACCTTGGCCGTCCCACTAATTCTGATGGGTGGGACGGTCAAATTGTAACCACAAACGTTTCACCCTTTTGACTGCCAATTTTCTTTTTCATTTTTTTAAAATTATGAGCTAAAATTTAAAAAAAAAACAAAACAAAACTATAAGAGAAAAATAATTTTTATTCCACATATCATTTTCACGTGTTTTGCATAAAACACTAATTGATTAGTAGATCGTATGGTCATAAATATTATTCTACTTAATAATTGTAAGATTAGAATTCTCAATTAGATATCATCGTTTTTAAATCATATTAACGTATAAAAGAAGAATAATCGTGTACAATAAATATGAAATGTCAAATTTTGCTACTTTCGCTCCTTCATGTGTGCTCAATATTGTGCTCAATGATAAGGTTCGCATTTTTATTATTCATTTAAAGGGTTAGCTGTCACAAACGGTGCCGTCAGCTTAGCCGGACCCCTTAAAACAATTTGAGGAACGCGTCATGAGCCCCACCTGCCAAAAAGAAGTCAACTTGCCTTGGAAAACTAAGTTAGGAGTCAATTTCAGACTTCCCCGCCCATCCTCCGGTGGGAAGAACCGGCGATCGATTTTTTCAGACAACACCAAAGAGAAAGCAAAATGCCATCCGCCCTAACTCAGTTTCAGTCGAGATTTCAGACCGACATTTTTCTCTTCCTTTCCTTCAGAAATTCACACGCAAAATTTTCATGAACCGGTTCAGGGAATTCCTTGAACGCCGTGATCATTCAAGTTATTCCCGCAGTAAAACAGAATCCCAGAATATAAGAACTCGTGTTGGAATTAATGAAAAAGTTCTTTACATGTACATTTGTAATCTTGACAAGGTAGAAGAAAAGAAAATAAAAGTGTGTAATTTCTATCTACCTAAAATGCAAATAATCAAGATCTCAATCTTCAATCAAATCTCTAATTGATGCTTTGTCTAATCTTCAATTAAATCTGGATCTCCAACACTCCCCCTCAAGCTGACGGCCTATATATGTCTAGGACGCCAAGCTTGCTTAAAAGATACGCATGTTGCCTTTGACACTATGGTTTGGTGAAATATCTGCAGGTTGTTCCACAGTGCCAATTCCTTTAGTGAAAAAAATTCATTCTCGAATTTTATCTCTGTGAAATGACAATCAACTTCAATGTGTTTTGTCCTTTCATGAAAAACTGGATTTGCTGCTAGTTTGAGTGCTGCATCATTATCACAGAATAATTCTGTTGGTCCCTTCACTTGGATTCCGAGGTCAGAAAGTAAACCTCGTAACCAGATTATTTCACAAACTGTTTTTGCCATGGCACGATATTCTGCTTCTGCGGAAGATAGGGACACAATTGCTTGTTTCTTGGTCTTCCACGAAATTAGGGAGTTTCCCAATTTTATGCAGAAACCAGTAATAGATCTTCTAGTCAATGGACAAGTAGCATAGTCGGTGTCACAAAAGGCTGTCATTCTCATGTCACAGTCACAAGATAGGAAAATCCCGAGCCCTGGACATCCTTTCAAATATTTGACTACCTTCAGTGCTGCGTTCATATGAGACTGCTTTGGCTGGTGCATGAATTGACTTAACATCTGAACGGCATAACATACGTCAGGTCTTGTCATAGTCAGATATATCAATTTTCCGACGAGTCTCTGATATCCCGATGGATCCTCAAGTAATGAATCTTCGGCAGATGCTGATGAAGTTCCCAAGTCATAATCACGTGTAGTTAACTTGATATTTTGCTCTATGGGAATAACAGCTGGTTTGCATCCTGATAGGCCTGCCTCAGATATAATTTCCAACGCAAATTTCCTCTGACTAAGATTGATTCCCTTATCTGAACGAGCAATTTCTATGCCAAGAAAATACTTCGGGGCTCCTAAGTCCTTGATGTGGAATGTAGAATGCAAATATTTCTTGAATCCCTCAATGCAAGACTCATTGTTTCCCATGATAAGTATGTCATCGACATAAATTAGCAAATAAATGGACGTTGTACCTGAGGTCCATGTGAATAGAGCATAATCGTGTTTTGAGTGCTGGAAACATGTTGTTGTTAGAGCATCAGTAAACTTGACATACCATTGTCTGGAAGCCTGCTTGAGTCCGTATAGGGATTTACGGAGACGACACACATCATTCTCCCCCTGTCTGCGGAATCCCGGTGGAAGACTCATGTAGATTTCTTCATCGAGATCTCCATGAAGGAAGGCATTATTGACGTCCATTTGATTAAGAGACCAGTGACAAGTAGCAGCAATTGAGAAGAAAGAACGAACAATGACTTCTTTTGCAACTGGCGAGAATGTTTCATGGCAATCGAAGCCTTCCCTCTGAGTAAAACCTTTTGCCACTAAGCGAGCCTTGTAGCGCTCGATAGAACCATCAGCCTTGAATTTGATCTGATAGACCCACTTGCATCCGATGGGTTTACAATCCGCAGGTAGAGGAACAATATCCCATGTATGATTGGCAATGAGAGCATCGAGTTCAGTTTTCATTGCCTTTTGCCACAAAGGATTTCGTGCAGCTGCCTGATATGAAGAGGGCTCATGTTCCTCTGATATTCGACTAATGCTGGACATATATGTGGGAGAAATGTGGCTAAAAGAGACATAGGATGATACAGGATAGTGACTACTCGAAGCTTTGGATGCATAGCAAATATAGTCTTTTGTCCATGTGGGCGGTCGAATAACACGTCCGGAACGCCGAGGCTGAACGGTTGTAGCTGAAGTGTTTGGAGAAGACACCATAGGTGATGATGGAGAATCAATGATTGGAATAACACGGTCTGAACGGATGTAGCTGAAGTGTCTGGAGAAGACGCCATAGGTGACGATAGAGAATCAATAATTTGAGAAGATTCAGTTGATGTTGCTTCTGGGCATTCCACTGCAGTTGGTACCCGGTTGAACAACAAGGTAAGAAGGAGGAGGATGTGGCATGTCCTCCTCTAAGAAAAAAGGCCGTTCCGGAATGGTGGAAGATGAAGAGGTTTCGTTGTGAAAGGGAAAAACATTTTCATGGAAAATAACATCCCTACTAATGAAGAAATGTCTAGTAGATATTTCCATAACTCTATAACCTTTTTGTAGAGTGGGATATCCCATGAAAACACAAGGAGTGGCACGAGGAGCGATCTTAGTTCGGGGCCCTACAGTTGTCGCGTAACATAGGCATCCAAAAATCTGCAGATGATCAATTGAAGGCGACTTTCCATAAAGTAATTCAAAAGGAGTTGCACCATCAAGAACTCTACTCGGCATGCGATTAATCAAATAAGTAGCAGTGACCACACAATCGCCCCAAAAATGTTCAGGAATAGAGGCTTGGTATTTTAAGGCTCTTGCGACTTCTAAGAGATGTCTATGTTTGCGTTCCACAATTCCATTTTGTTGTGGAGTATAGGTGCAAGAGGTCTCATGAAGGATGTCATGAGAAGATAACAAGGATTGACAATCATTGGAAAGAAATTCACGGCCATTGTCTATCCGAATTTTTTGGATAGGTTTGTGAAATTGAGTTTCGACCATGGACAAGAAATTTGACAACTTTGAAATGGTCTGTCCTTTTGAATACATAAGGAAGATCCAAGTAGCACGTGAAAAATCATCAACGATTGTGAGGAAAAAACGAAAACCATCATGATGGGGCGTATGGTAAGGACCCCAGATATCAAGATGTATCAAAGAGAAAGGACGATCGACTCGAGATGTACTGATGGGAAAATGCTGTCTAGATTGTTTAGCCAGTGGACATATCGGGCATTTTGGGTGAGGAAATTTTGCACTATGACCCAAGCGCTGATGATAAATGAGATTTTTATTAATAGTGGCAGCATTACAAGAAATGCTTTTATTTAAAGAAACTAAATCTCCATGAGAGTTAATCCAGAAAAATAACCCATCTTCAACTCTACCCAAGCCCATCAGTTTGCCAGTCGTACGGTCCTGAAATAAGCAATTGTCGGAGCTAAATATGACATTGCATGAATTGTCTTGGCAAACTCTAGACACAGAAAGGAGATTAAATTGGAACTCATGAATAAACAATACATTACGAAGGGTAAAATTTGGTCCAAGCTGAACAGTGCCAGTTTTAGTGACTTGAGTAATGTTTCCATTTGGGAGTCGTACTGGTAGAGAAAATTGAGGTCGTTCGTCAGCACGAGAAAATAATTTTTCAGTGCAGATTATATGGTCACTGGCACCTGAATCGACTATCCATGCATCTACCGAAATAGAATTTTCTTGGGATAGAAGAGTACCTGAGAAACTTGCACTCTCATTAGTAGTCTTCAACTGGCTCAACACTTTCCTGATAGTTTGATATTGATCCTGAGTAATAGCATTCTTGTCTCCCTTATGCGAGGAAACTTGGTAGACAGATATTTCCTTGTCCTTTCTTTCTCTATCATTTGGACGTCCATGTAATTTCCAGCACGTCTCTATTGTATGATGTGGCCTTTTGTAATAATCACAATATTTATTTTTGGCCTTTAAAAAATTACCAACATTTACCTTTCCCGATGACGTGGCGATTTGGAATGAATCGGGTCCGCGTGGAATACCCGTGGACATGGCCGAATTTGGGCCATAAGGCCCGGTCACCTTATGGCTTATATCTGGACCATTAGATGGCTGCGTGTAATCCAAGCCGTCCATCCCTAAAGAGATAGGGTTCCATCTTCTGTGCGTTGTGGAGCTCCAATTTGTCTTTTTGAGTCTTCTCCTCCTGAGATCCCGAGACGCAGCGAACGCAATGGGGCTTCCATGTCCATCGCCGTGGGTGACAGAAGCGCCGCTGGGTGAAAAGGCCGAAAGGGCAATTCCCTCGTCGTGCTGCGTCGCCGTCGCCGTCGCCAGTCGTTGGCTTTCCTCCTGTATAGCAAGCTGGAAGATACGGCCGAGGGTCGGAGGTGGCTCCATCACGAGGATCTGAGTCCGAAAAGGTAAATACTCTTCGTTGAGCACCAGTAGGAACCTGGTCCCTTTCTCTCGGTCACGTATGGTTCGGTATTGTCGAAGGGTCTCCTCCAGCCAGATGAGGGTTTCCTCCGCGGCTGCAATTTCATTCCACAGGGCTGATAGCCTGTTGAAAATACTTGTCACAGATTGATTTCCCTGTCTAAGCTCCGATAAAGCTTGCGTAAGCGAAAATAATTTTGCTCGATCGAGCTTCCCATACATCTCCCGTATATTAGACCACATGGTCTTCGCGTCTTCGGTTGGTGGTAATCCGGCGGCTACTTCGGCTGTAAGACAATTTCCAATCCATTGTCGTACCAATTGATTGCACCGTCGCCAGTGACGGCTCTATCGCTCGTCGATAGGAACTGGGACTGTGCTGTTGAGAAAGCCGTCCTTGTCCTTTGTGACAAGGGCTCGCCGGAAATCTATCGCCCAGGTGGAATAATGCTCTGGTCCAGCCAATTGAAGGCTGATAAGCCGCAATTCTAGTCCATCAGCTGGTGATGTGTACAATGGATCTCCAATCTCCGGTCGGCCACCGCCAATCCCGACTGGATAAGGGATTACGGCTTGGTGGCCCGATGGAGCATTCGGGTACGAGGCCATACCCGAGTTGTTTACTTGCCCCGCATACTAAAAATTGGGCCTGGGAGTTGTGCTTGCCTCGAATCCGGTTGGTGGGCCTCCCCCGAGCTGAGTGTGCCCTTACGCTGTGTAACATTCCGAATTTCCGCCCCCTCGAGGCTCGAGTTATGAAATGAAATCTCAAAATTGGAAAAATGGAGAATAAAGATTTCCAACGTTTTATTTGGATTGGACGCTGCCCCGTTGAAGAAAAATTTGAATTGGAAAATCAATATTCTAGACGCCGGAGGAAAAATGACCATTTTGCCCTCAAGCCTTAGCCTTCATTTTATTATGGGACAAGGGCATTTTGAACCTTTGCAAGCCCCCTAGCTGCCGAAAATAAGAAGAAACCACAGCCCTTGGATGGAGTCTTGATGGGCAAGGAGACAAGTGTCCAAGGATTAGGCCATGTGCATTTATTGTTTACTTTTTCACCTACCTTTCAAGGTTGTTGACCAAGTTGGATGAAGCAAAACCCTCTCCCCATTTTTCCTTATGCCTATCGCGACCCTCTCGCGGAGGATGGCTAATGGGCCGCCCGATCGTCGCCAGATCGGACGTGGGCCTCTCCCAAGGTCCATTACCCAAATCGCAACGGCTGGATTACGTGGTCGACCTTCGGTGCGGTCTGGTGACATGTGATATGTGTACATGTCAAGGAGTCGCCACCAATCGCTTCATGGAGGGTACGATCGAAAACCCTATCGAATAGTTGGGAGCGGTCTATTCGATTCTGCGGAAACCAAAGAAATAGGTTCGGGGACTTAGTTACGCCAACTGCTAGAGTTGACGCCCTTTCGGTACCTACGCTGAATGGTTTTATCTGACCTAAAGATTTCATACAGATGGGTGAGGTATAGATCCTAAATTTAGGAGTTCATGCAGATGGGAATGGCTACCCTATCACTCACAATCATTAAAAGTAAATGCGCAAATCAAGGATCAAGTACATGCGGATAAAACACATGAAAGCAGCATGGCATCCCTAGTAAGGCCCTATCAGCTTAGAGAAGTATCAATCAAGGCTTAAGAGTGATTTGGACATGATTCGCCCATGAGGGGCAGAATCGTAATTTTGAACAATTCGGGGACAATTCGCCTCGAAAGGGCAAATTTGTCATTTTAGATGAATTGGGAAGTCAAAAGATGGGGGAAATAGGATTGGCCATCAATCCAATCCATTTCTGTTGTAAAAATATCGCGCTGCAAGTATATAACAGAGAGAGCAAGTAGAGAAAGCCAGAGGAGAAATCTCTATTATTTCAACTTATCTAATTTGACCAAAAACTAAGCTCCTTTTTATAGGAGAATAAGGATGCACTTATCATTAATACTAATGTATTGAATTAATACATACATTTGATAGGGATATGAACATACATTGGATAGGGAGATGAACTTAGAAATGTACCATAAAAGGTACATTAGATAGGATGAATATAATGAATATTCATTCATGTATTTCAAATATTCATATATTTCATAACACTCCCCCTTGAATATTCATTGTGTTCATCATATTATGAATGTGCATAGAATGATACCGTCTCATTAAAAACCTTAAGCCGAAAAAACCCAATGGGACAAAAACCGGACAAAAGGGAAAAAGAGTGCAGTGCATAGTTCATAATATCTCCCCCTCAATTAAACCATATAGCCACTGTTGGGGCTAGTCAATCTTGCATCTTGTGAACTCGCCGCATACCAATGCCATATACTAATTTTTCAAAAATTGACGTTGGCAATGATTTGGTAAAAAGATCTGCAAGATTATTTATGGATTGAATCTGTTTAACATCAACTTGTCGACTTTCTTGGAGTTCGTGAGTATAGAAAAATTTCGGCGAGATATGCTTGGTCCTATCACCTTTGATATATCCTCCCCTAACTTGTGCAATACAAGCAGCATTATCTTCATAAATTATAGTGGAAAAATTTGCAACCAGTGTTAAACAACAAGAATTATGAATATGCGTTATAATGGATCTTAACCAAACACACTCTCTTCCAGCTTCATATAAAGCAATAATCTCAGAGTGGTTAGAAGATGTAGCTACTAGCGATTGCTTGGTAGAACGCCAAGAAATGACAATGCTGTTATAACAAAACAAATAACCGGTTTAAGAGGGAGCCTTATGTGGATAAGATTTATATTCAGCATCAGCATATCCAACTAAACCAGATGTAGTGGAATCCTTGGAATAATATAATCCCAAATCTATGATTTGTCGGAGATAACGAAAAATATGTTTAACTCCATTCCAGTGTCTCCGAGTTGGCTCAGAACTAAAACGTGCCAATAAATTTACCGCGAAAGTGATATCTGGTCTCGTACATTGTGCCAAGTACATTAACGACGCAATTGCATTGAGATATGGTACTTCAGGACCAAGTATCTCTTCATCAGATTCTCTAGGACGAAATGGATCCTTTTGGGGATCTAGAGACCTTACAACCATATGGGTGCTCAATGGGTGAGACTTGTCCATGTTGAAGCGTTTAAGTAATCTTTCAATGTATGCTAATTGATGGACAATTATTCCATTTGCTTTATGCTTAAGTTCTAGATCAAGACAAAGTTTGGTTTTACCCAAGTCTTTAACTTCAAACTCCCTTTTCAAATACTCAGCAATTTTAGTTAACTCTTCTGGAGTTCCAATTAAATTCATATTGTCGACATAAACTGCTACAATAGCAAATCCGATTTCTGATTTCTTAATAAACACGCATGGGCAGATAGGATCATTCTTGTACCCTTCCTTAATTAGGTACTCACTTAGGCGTTGGTACCACATGCGATCGGATTGCTTTAACCCATACAAAAATCTTTGCAACTTTATTGAGAATAAGTTGCGGGGAGTGCATGCTTCAGGCATTTTAAATCCCTCAGGAATTTTCATATAAATATCAGAGTCTAATGAGCCATATAGATAAGCCGTCACAACGTCCATAAGACGCATTTCCAATCTTTCAGAGACTGCAAGGCTAATTAGAAAACGAAATGTAATCATATCCATCACAGGTGAATATGTCTCATCATAATCAATCCCAGGTCGCTGGGAGAATCCTTGAGCAACGAGTCGGGCTTTATATCTCACAACCTCATTTTTCTCATTTCGTTTTCGGACAAATACCCATTTATATCCAACAGGCTTTACATTGTCGGGGATTCGAGTTACAGGTCCAAAAACCTCTCGTTTAGCTAGAGAAGCTAATTCGGCCTTAATTGCTTCTTCCCATTTAAGCCAGTCATGCCTTTGACGGCATTCAATAATAGATTGTGGCTCACAATCATCATCCATAATTTTATGAGCAACTGAGAATGCAAAAACATCATCAATGATGATTTCATTCCGATCCCAAATCTCATTACAATATGTAATGGAATTCTCAGTATTCCCGGGGTTGGTGATCATTTCATGGGTTTGTGCCTCTTTAGGGGCAATAAGCGCTTTGGGAGCAAGCACAATACAAGGCTCTTCTGGAGTGGATTCCTGATTCTTTCCCCTTCGTTTTCGAGGAACAGTGTCTTTTGATCCTATCGGTCTACCACGCTTCAAATGTGGTGGATTTTGATCCATTTTATCCCGTTCTTCGGGAACAACTATTCTAGCTGGAGCATTTGCAATTGGAATATGAGACTTCGTTACCTTAGTAGCATCATTAAATGCGTCAGGAAGTCTATTGGCCATAGCCTGTAAATGGATTATACGCTGCACCTCGTTTTCACATTCAGGAGTTCTTGGGTCTAAATGAGATAAATCTTTCTCATTCCAGGAGATAACCTCAACTGGTTTCTGCTTTGCAGTCATAGGTGTCACACTGTCTCATCGAAATGACAATCCGCGAATCTAGCAGTAAAAAGATCACCAGTAGTTGGTTCCAAGAACCTAATAATGGACGGCGAATCAAACCCAACATAAATGCCCAAACGGCGTTGGGGACCCATTTGAGTTCTTTTTTGGTGGTGCTACAGGCACCTATACTGCACAACCAAAAGTTCGTAAATGTGAAATATCAGGTTCATAACCAAGAACCATCTAAAGGGGAGATTGTAAGAGACTAGCAGTGAGGCGCAATCTAATCAAGGCCGCCGCATGCAAAACTGCATGACCCATGCTGTATCGTTGAGATTTGTTCTCAATAATAGAGTGCGGACAATGATTTGGATGCGTTTAATCAAGGATTCTGCCAATCTATTTTGAGTATGAACATATGCGATTGGGTGCTCAACCTCGATTCCCAGTGAAGCACAATATGTATCAAAACTCTTTGATGTAAATTCACCAGCATTATCCATCCTTATGCTCTTAATTGGATAATCAGGGAAATGTGCTCGGAGCTTTATAATCTGCGTAAGTAAACGTGCAAATGCGACATTGCTCGTAGATAATAGGCAAACATGGGACCATCTACAGGATGCGTCCACTAGTACCATAAAATATCGAAACGGTCCACTTGGTGGTTGTATTGGTCCACAAATATCACCCTGAATTCTTTGCAAAAATAAAGGGGATTCAAGATTAACCTTTGTTAGAGAAGGTTTGATAAAGAGTTTTCTTTGTGAACAAGCTTCACAATTATAATCATTGGACAACAAAACCTTTGTATCCTTTAAAGGGTGTCCTCTTGTGTTCGGAATTATTCTACGCATCATTGTAGCGCCAGGGTGACCAAGGCGATCATGCCACAATCCAAACTTATCAGGATTTACCAATCTCCAGGGGCGGCATAGGTTTCAATGGCCTTAATCATGACACAATACAAACCCATAGGAGAAGCTTCTAGCTTCTCATGGATGGTTTTCAGGCCCATCTTATAAGAGGTAATGCCGAGAAAATCCTTATTTTGCTCATAAATAGTCTCAATATGGTACCCATTTCGGCGTACATCTTTGAAGCTAAGTAGATTCATTTTTGATCTACTGCTTAGAAATGCATTTTCAATATACAGGATGGTGCCTTTTGGCAAAACAATTGTGGCATTCCCGAAACCATCAATAATCTTAACAGGACCTGATATTGTATGGACATGTGCTTTACGCAATGTCACACTCGAGAAAAAGTGTCTACTATGAAATATGGAATGTGTTGTTGGACTATCAAGCAAACAAACATCTTCCATTTTCTCGGTATTTTCCATTTGTATTTATGTTGACAACTTCAGGTGTCAAGTATCATAAAATTTGTATATAAGTTATAGGATCAAATAAAATTTCAAAAATAACAAATATAAGGTTCATAAGCATTTCATTACATAACCATATTAGAGAATAATAAAAGAGTAATACATTTAAAGAAAAACAACTAGAAAGAAATTATCATAAAACCCGAAGTCTAAGTTGTCATCCACCAGTCTGATGCATGATCAAAGCAATCAGAGGTCCTCAAAGAAATCAGAGACATCCAAGGATACATTTGCTGCTTCAGGAGCAAGAGGAGCCCCACCAACAGAGATATTGTTGGCCTCAACAGTGGTTATTGCAGTAGGATTAATTTCAATGGCGTGAGATTCACTACGCTTGCCCGTATTTTTTAAAGATGCCTGGTATAGATCAGCAAAGTGCTTTGGCGTACGACAAGTACGTGACCAGTGCCCACCCATGCCACAGCGATGGCAAATACTTTCATTAGTTACCTTCATTGGCTTCTTTTCTTTGTCATGATACGGGCCAAGGTTAGATTTCCTAGGGCGGTTAAAATTCCTGCCACCCCTACCCCTTCGAGGATTATGTCCTTGCCTGCGCTTATAGCTCATAAAATGGCCAGTATTTTTCTCATAGTTGGCATGTGCTTCAGGCAATGCTTTTGAGCCAGCAAGTCTAAGATCATGATTTTTGAGCAGCAGTTCATTTGTTTGCTCAGCAGTCAGGAGCACAGAAATTAATTCAGAGTATGTGACAAAATGACGCTGCCGATATTGCTGTTGCAATACAATGTTCGAAACATGGAAGGTGGAGAAAGTTTTCTCTAATAGCTCCGCATCAGTGAGCTTGACACCGCATAACTCAAGTCGAGAAATAATATCAAATAAAGCGGAGTTATAGTCAGACACTGATTTAAAATCTTGCAGCCTGAGATGCTGCCAGTCATGCTGCGCTTTAGGGAGGATAACAGTCTTGGTATGATCATACCTATCCTTCAACCTCCTCCACAGGGTCTGAGGGTCTTGAACCGACAAATATTGAGTCTGCAGGCTCTCATGCACATGATGACGAATAAAAATCAGTGCATTTGCTCTATCTTTATCATTTGAGGTTCCATCTTCTGTGATTGCATTAGCGAGACCTTGCCCTTGGAGGTGCATTTCCATGTCAAGGCACCAGGACAGATAATTATTTCCACTCACTTCCAAGATGTGAAATTTGGGCTTTTCAATATTTGCCATAATTCTGTACCAAAATGAATCCTTAAAATAATTAGAAGGATTTTCAAATATCCACCGCCACTTCAGGAGCAGAAGGACACTTTTAGATTTGAAATTGGTTTCAGACCAAAAAGATAATAAAAGATGAAGAATTGATAGAAGAAGATGAAGTATAAGTTGATTAAAGAAAATAAAGAGAACACTTACCTACTTTCTAAGTTGGTAGATCTTCGTGCTGATAACGTGTTGTAAAAATATCGCACTGCAAGTATATAACAGAGAGAACAGAGAGAGCAAGTAGAGAAAGCCAGAGGAGAAATCTCTATTATTTCAACTTATCTAATTTGACCAAAAACTAAGCTTCTATTTATATGAGAATAAGGATGCACTTATCATTAATACTAATGTATTGAATTAATACATACATTTGATAGGGAGATGAACATACATTGGATAGGGAGATGAACTTAGAAATGTACCATAAAAGGTACATTAGATAGGATGAATATAATGAATATTCATTCATGTATTTCAAACATTCATGTATTTTATAACAATTTCCTATTTTTCGGGAATTTCTAGGATTTTTCTGAAATTTAAAAGTGATTTTACCCTTGGAGGGGTAAAGTCGTTATTTTAGACAAAGATGAGAACTGAAAATCCCAAATATTAGGGTTGGTCGTTGTCGCGACCCTCTCGAGGTTGCATGTGGGCTCTCGAGGGCTAATGGGCCGTCCAGTCTGGTCGGACGCGGGCCTCTCCCAAGGCCCGTTACCCAAATCGCAACGGAGGTATGCGTAGTCGACCTTCAGTGTGGTCTGGTGACATGTGCTAAGTGTGCATGCCATGGAGTCGCCACCAATCATTTTTTGGAGGGTATGATTGGACCACCCTATTGAATAGTCGGGAGTTTCTATTCAATTCCGCGATAACCAGAGAAATGGGTTCGGGGACTTAGTTACGTCAACTGTCAGAGTTGACGCCCTTTCGGTACCTAAGTTGATTTAATTTTCTTACCTAAGATTTCATGCAGATGAGTGGAGTACGAATCCTAAATCTAGGAATTCATGCAAATAGGAATGACTATCCTAGCAATCACAATCAATAATAAAATGCGCAAATCAATGAATCCAAATATGTAAAATAATCACATCAAATCAACATGACACTCCTAATAAGGCTCTATTAGCCTAAATAAGTATCAATCAAGCTTAGGAATGATTTAGACATGATTTTACCCATTAGGGGTAAAGTCGTAATTTTGAGACAAAAGGGACGATTTGCCTAAAAAGGGAAAAATCGTCATTGCGGAATGAATCCGGAGTAAAACAATGTCAAAAATAGGTTTGGTCACTCAATTGACCCATTTCCTTTTTTTTTTTGCAATTTTCATGATTTTCTGGAATTTTAGAAATCGATTTACCATTCGAAGGGGTAAAATCGTCATTTTCTAAAAATGAGAATGAAATGTGGAAATCTTAGACATAAGGTTTAGCCACCTATCTGGCCCATCACCAAATTCTAAGCAATTTCCACAATTCATCGGAATAACAAAGACGATTTACCCTTTGAGGGGTAAAATCGCCATTTTGGATTAAATGGGAGAAAATCCAAAAAATGGAAACAAATCAATTTTTTTTGTCATTTTCAGCCTTCAAAAATTTTTAGAATTTTTTTTAGGAATTTTCTGCAATTTTTCTCAATTTTTTTTTTTGAATTTTTTCTTAATAATTCATTTTTTTGGAATTTTTTTTATTCTGAAAATCACCTAATCACGACACGTGGCTCATCTGCAGACGTCCGATCTAGCATTTTTTTGTTTTTGTTTTTATAGGACGCAACACAATGCAAAAAATAAAGAAGATATTAAGTCATTATACAACATAAACATAAGCAAAGGAGATGGGATCCGGTGAATTTTACGACGTCGGAGTCCGTCGGTGCTCGTGCAACAATGTGTGGGGGGTATAAACCACCAGCAGGAGGCTCGGCCTTCCGATTCTGGGGTAGCACAATATAATTTACAGAAAATAAATAAATAAAACACCTTGGACGCCAATAGGAGGCTTAGCCTTCCGATTCTGGGTCTTTTATGCGAAATATAGAAATGCTATGACATAAAGTAAATACACAACAAATATTTAGACACCAACAGGAGGCTCGGCCTTCCGATTCTGGGTCTTTTATGCGAAATATAGAAATGCTATGACATAAAATAAATACACAGCAAATATTTAGACACCAACAGGAGGCTCGGCCTTCCGATTCTGGGTCTTTTATGCGAAATATAGAAATGCTATGACATAAAGTAAATACACAACAAATATTTAGACACCAACAGGAGGCTCGGCCTTCCGATTTTGGGTCTAATAGGTAAAATGTAAGGAGTGAAAGGTGGTCTTACCAAGATTGAACCCAAAACAAGCTCGGAAATCCAATTTGGCACTCGCGGACTCAAGTCTGATCAGTCTGACCTTTGCTCCTTCAAACAGCTCTACGGGACAAATGGCTTGGCCAAATTGGACTCACGATATGTCATTAGAACGGCAAGAGAATAAGCTTTCTAACAGTATATGGCTCGTTCCCATACGATTCCTAACGAAAGAGTTATGGCCGAAAAACCGGACGGTTTTCAATCGCCCAATGACCAGAATCTGTCCCAGAAAACTCCTTCAATTCAACCATTAAAACCCATCCAAAACTCAACTATACTACAATCTCAGCTTACTAGATTCCTAATTTAGGTGCTAGAGACATCTTATCGAATATTGGAAGCAAGGCAAGCCATTGAATCACTCACAATGTTCACGGCACCACCTTGACAGAACCGGTTCAGATTTTTCGAACAAAACAATAAGGGATCAGCCCTTAAATCCAAATATAATCCATCTTCAAACCATAAAACACAATAATATATGTCTTAACAAGGAGTGAGAGGTGGTCTTACCAAGATTGAACCCAAAACAAACCCGAAAATCCAATTTGGCACCCGCGGACTCAAGTCTGATCAGTCTGACCTTTGCTCCTTCAAACAGCTCTACGGGACAAACGGCTGGTCCAAATTGGGCTCACGATATGTCATTAGAACGGCAAGAGAATAAGCTTTCCAATGGTATATGGCTCGTTCGTATACGATGTCTAACGAAAGAGTTATGGCCGAAAAACCGGACGGTTTTTTATCTGGGCGGCGAGCTGAGCGAGAGGAAAAACGAAAATGAAAGAGAGAGAGTTCGGGGAGAAGAAGAAGAGGAGGAAGAAGAAAGCTGCGGAAGAAGAAAAGGGGGGAGAAGAGAGGGAGCGGCCGAAGAGAGAGGGCTCATCCTATCTCTCTCTCAATTGAGTGCACTCAAGTGCACTTGAGTGCACTTAAGTGCCTTCAAAAAGAGAGAGAGAGGAAAAGAGCAAAAGAGAGAGGGAGAGCGTGTGAGAAAGAGAGGGAGCGGGTGCGAGAGAGAAAGGGAAAGAAAAGAGGGACATATCGTGATGACGGTGGTCCCCTCTTCCAATCATCACGCTCCTTCTTTCGTCAATTTCGTCAGTTAGGTCGGTTGCCCAATTCGCACAATTGTACAGTCAGCGAACAATCGGACTAAGGTGCAACATAGAGCACTCAAATTGACTGCCAAGATTCGAAAACTGTAAGAACTGCAAATAAATAAATAAATAACTCAAATGGCATTTTTTTAGCCAAATTCAACTTCATATATTACGAAGGAACACATGCGATTGAACTTGATTTTTGACTTTTTATGAGGTCAAAATAAAAAATACAATCAAAATAAAATATTGACTATTTTTATAAATTTTTGAGAACTCAAATTCTATTTTTTTGATTTTTCATGTATTTTTATATTTTTCAAAAATAAAAATAAAAAAAATATGAAAAAAATATGAAAAATTATTTTTGTCAAAAACGGTTCCTTTAGCTTGGCCAAGGTTACCAAAATTGTTTTTTTGTAATTTTTTAACTTTTTATAGATTTTTATGATTTTTTTAAAATAATAATAATAATAATAAACTAGAAAAGACTTATCAAAAATCAGGTGTCAACAGTCGTCCACCGGACCCAAACTCTAATTCTGAGCAATTTTCAAGACTCGACTGAAATGAGGAAGACGATTTACCCTTTGAGGGGTAAAATCGTCATTTCAGGGAAAATGATGAGATTCGAAAATCCCAACAATAGGATTCGCCACCTAACTGGCCCTATCATAATCTAGGCATTTTCGACCTATCTTAATATACGAAGCAGGGACGAATTACCCCTAAAGGGCATTGTCGTCAATTCTTTAAAGAACGGATAAGAAATCGCAAAAATAGGATTGACTAGTTGTCTCTGGTCAATCATATTTTTGAGATTTCTAGAATGTCTAGGGATTTTCCACAAATTTTCTACATTTTTTTTTGAAATTTTCTAGGATTTTCTAGAATTTGTTTTTGGATTTTCTAGGATTTTTTATTTTTTTAAAAAATTATTTTCTATTTTTTTATTATTAAAAATGATTCGGACCGGGTCAACCCGACCCACTCAGGTCGGAACCCGGCCCAGACCCGAATCCGCCGAGCCAAAACCAAAACGACGCCGTATCTGTGCATTTTTTATTTTCGGATTATCCTGCTCTGATCCGACGGCCCTCATTGCACCACGTGGCTAGTCCACGATCGCAGGATGGTCTGACTGGAACCTACGATTCAGATTGAATGGAGACTTGACCAGAGCCGTCTAATCTGACTACCTAAACATACGGCCACGATTAAAACGTGAGGCTTGATCTGGACCGTCCACTCATACTAACCTAAACGACGTCGCCGACAAACTAACCTAAACGGCGCCGTTTCGGCCAATTTCGATTTTCTGATTTAAAACTATTTTCGGATAATCCTATTTACTAATCGGACGGTTACCATTTATTGGACTCGATTAACCCTGACCGTCCGATCTACTTATTCGAATAACAGACTCCTAACGGTCTGCTGACTGGACTGACACGTGGACCAATGGCCGAATGCCACCTAGGACTTTGATTGTTTGACCGGCCACGTCATCTTCGTCTTCAACCTCGCGACCGTCTTTGAATGGACGGCCACGACTCTCCGGCGATGATCCGACGGTAGGATCTTGATGAAATCACGCAAGACCAACAAGACCAACACTAATCGACTCGCAATTACTTCTAATCTAACATATCTGAGAATTGGAGCACCTAATTCACAAGATCGCGAGCATCAAGCAGAATGCCGAGTACGGCCATGGCAACCTAATAGCTCGATTCATAGCGAATCATGGCAATTCAGTCACAGAATAGTACCAATGGAGGTTCGGAAGACTTACCTCGAGCTCCGATTGAGCTCGCTCGGCCCAGATTTGGCTGGGTGACGTTGAATAGTGGTTCAGCAATGGAGGTTGGATTGGAAGACTCGATTGGATGTGTTAAGCCAAAATCGATGCAAACAAGATATGCGACAATGGTCAGTAATGCCCCCGGAACAAAACGCACACATTAATTGCAAGAATAAACAAGAAATGCATGAGTCGCCATTGATACCCAGTAAGAAGCTCGAGACTGTGACTCACCTGTTCAGGCGATCTCAGGCCGTGCGGCCGACAGTGATTGCTTCCCCGGAGCTTGGGCGACCTCCTCACGACTTCGTCAAGCTTCGGTTCAGCCTCAAGAGGCCCAACCAGTGCTCTGTCAATCCGAGCTCCACCCTCGACAATGGCGATGGAGGGGAGCTCTTTCTCTCTCCTTCCCTCTCTCTGTTCGATTCAGTTCCTCTCTCTCTAACTGAATCTACCGTCCTCTTTAACAGAAAACCCCCGTAGGCTTATATAGCCTTCTCGAATTTTGGCGCCGAACGGGAGAGGCGAACTAACTCGAATCGCACGTGTAGCCATGTGCTTTTAGGCCCAAAAGGCGTCGGGAAGGATGGGCATTTCCGTCCAACTCCGTTTGGTCCTCCGGCTGGCTTCATCTCGTGCGAATTTGGCACGAATTTATCCTGCATTTGAGAATGTTGACTTTCGCAAGTTTAAAGGTTTGACTGACCTCGCCGGAGCTCACCCGACGGTCATTTGTCTTGGGGCCGGTCTTGATCGAAAGGTCTTGAGGTAAGGAGCAAGACGCCCACCAATGCTTCTTCAACTGCCGCCGATTGCTTGGTCAATTTTGTCATCGAAATCAGACCTTCCATTGTTCATCTGCGCAGGATCCTGAGGAAGACAATGACACTGTAGCGAACCGATTCGACCGGTCCGACCGGCAGTCTAACCGGTCCGAACCGGTTCCGACTTATAATTTTCCAAATTAAACCCAAATTAATGTAAAATTTTTGCAATTGGACCTCAGAATCGAATTTAGGGCATGGATTTTATCTAAAAATGAGGTTTCACCCAAAAGTTCACATCAATTTCTATAAAAACCCCAAATTTTCATGTAATTGTAAATTGGGGAATTGTGCAATTGAAGGCTCAAATGATCAAATTGTGCCAAATTATCTATGCCAATCGATTCAAAATGGTGAAACCCATTGGGCAGTATGTTTAATTTGCAATGATAGTTCTTGAATTGAAAGTAATTTCAAATATGCCCAATTTCAAGGACAAAATGCTATTAAGTATGCAATTTTTCTAAATTCGTGCAATTGAGCAATTTGTGCAAATAATTGGGCTAAATTGCAATAAGGGACAGTTATATTGGATGTCAAGATCATAGAAAATGCCAAAATTACAAATTAAAAGACTCAATTGATATTTTTTTTTCCCAAATTCAATCATGTGCGTTACAAAGAAACACACAAAATTAAATTTGATTTTGGACTTTTTGTGAGGTCAAAAAGACAAGGGATTTAAAATAAAAATATTGGCTATTTGTCTAATTTTTTCTGACCTCAAATTCTATTTGTCTCGAATTTTCTAGTATTATTCCTATTTTCTAAAAATACTAAAAAATGTAAAAAATATGAAACATTATTTTTTTTGTCAAAAATGGTTCCTTAGGTTTGGCCAAGGCCACCAAAGTTGATTTTGCAATTTTTTGACTTTTTATGGATTTTTTTATAATTTTTCAAAGAAATGACAAAAAAGGCTAATCGAAAATTAGGTGTCAACACTGCCGAGCCTTCTTCTTCGCGACACCATCTTCTTCTTCTTCCCTTTTTCTTTTTCCCTCCTTCTGTCGAGAGCTCCCCTGACCCGACCAGTTCTGCTCGCTGACTTCGGCCGGCTCGGCTACCACCGCCGGCGACTTCTAGCCGCAGCGCCTGCCACCCCGACCAAGTTCAACCTCTTGTCGAACTCCTCGAAGTGGAAGCTCGGCGTTTGGACCACCGAGTAGCTCCGGCCAAGCTTTTCCCCGCCGGTCGAAGGAAAACACTGCAATCTGAGGTAGGTTGCGATTTTGACCCCCTTAGGATCTCGAAATCTTGGAGTTTCTTGTTCAAAATTTGCAGATTTCTAGTAGACTTATATGTGGACATGTGGTAAAAAGTTGGACCGAAAATAATGAGGATTCAATGCCTTTCTTTTGCTGTGTTCGTGAGGCAGATTCTGCCGGTTTGTGGGACTGGGGAAGAACATCGCCATTCAAGGACTTCGCGACGTCGCCTTAATCCAAAATTTTCGGTGAGGCTCCCTTACTCATGTATTGAGCTGTTGGTGATGAGTTTGTGATTAGATTAGAGGTTAAAGTGAAATTCGTGGGCTGATTTAGGAAGGGCAGAACAGAACCGAAGCTTGCCCTGTTCGGTTCTGTTCTTGCCGAGCCATTAAGGGCTGTTGGAGTAGGATTTGAGCTAGAATTTCCTCATAGCGACGTATTAGGTTGTCCTTGGTTATGTCCCTAAGGTTCTTGCTAAGTAATTTGGCGTTTCGATGAGGAAAAATTGATGAATTGATTGGATTTTGATGCTAGGTGCTGCTGTCCTGTCTTGATTCATTGGAACCGAACCTTGTGGACCTTGGGAAGTTACTTGTGTTTATTCTAGAGCGAGGTAAGGGATTCCTAACCTTTAGTTAGGAAGATTGGACTTGATTGGGCGAGTCGGATGAGAAACTAGTTGGATTTTGATGCGTTATCATGCAATTGAACGTTGTGTGCTCTTGTGTTTCCATGGTTTCATTGGTTACGTGCTTAACGTTGTGCCTTGTTTGTCAATGTGCTAGTATGACACTTACTTCTTAGAATTATATTGTGACAAGCACGTTTGTCTTGGATAAGTATTGGAGTTATGATTTATTGCCTAAAGTTCCTCACGGTGAATTGTGGTTAGATACTTTTGTCATGATTTGTGACTGTAATCACCTGAGGAAGTGGGCTAGTGAACTGTGAGAACCATGAGGTTGATGGTAAGTGTATTAATGAGACAAGGGCTTAAGGCCAGTGGAACACAAAAATGTGAAATACACTGATGATATTTAATCGCGGGGTTGAGATATGAGATATACCCTGAGGCGATGTAATCGCGGGGTTCAGAAATGCGAAATGCCCTGATGCGTAGAGACGCGGGGTTGAAATGGTCAATGTCTTGATGCGTAAGACACGCGGGACGAGAATCTATATGTGTCGACACGAGCTTGAGATGACATTGAAAACCTGATGCGTTTACGCGGGTTTGTCAATGTGGTGGTCTGAGGCGTAAATACGCGGACCTAGCCAGAGGCGTTCCACACACGGGCTTGAATCAAATGGAGGTTGGGAAGGAAGAATGGTATGTCTTGGCATTGTAATGTGTATCTGGCCTATATGACGTGGGACGAGTATAGAGTTATAGTCCTGGTGCGTCGAGTGACGTGGGACGAGCTTTGAATTGTATCGACACTAGCCTGAGTTGAGACCGAGCCTGATGCGATATAAACACGGGTGTGAAAGATTGTACGTAACGGAGGAAACATGACGGGGCAAGACTTGAAATGCATATTTGACTTGAGTGATGTAATTTGATGCTGTATTCGCATGCTCGAGACTTGTCTATACACACCTATTGTTTATGACTGTTGAACGTAATGCGTGGTTGTTTGTGCATTTTATACTTAATTGTTTTGCCCGAGTGTACGGTCGGCCTAACTTGAGGTTAGGGCCTATCTTACTGAGATGTCGATCTCACCACGTTGTGGGCCCCCCCTTTTTCAGATCCTTGAAGACGAAAATGCATCCAAGGTAAGGAGGAGCTCTCGATGAAGAAATGACATGAATGGTTTTATGTATTTTTGTGGCCTTAGGGATTGTATCCGATTTTGAGGAATTAAGAATACAATTTTGGGCACTTGACTGCGATAATTCTGAGGAGAATTTTATTTAAGAGTTGTGTATACCCTATTGCCCTGAGTCATTTGATTAAGGAATTGTACGGAGCTATTTTGGGGCTTCTGCGATCTTGTTCCTTTGCGAAGTTGTTATTTGGCTGGGCCAATGGATCCTGGATGGCATAGCTTGTTTACGGCCTGGTGGGATGTTCGCGTGCTCGTGGGTTCGGGACGTGACACGCTATCTCGGTTGTTGCCAGCAATGATGACCCAAGAACAGTGGGCTGAACAGTTCCATAGTACCATGAAGGAATTGGCATATTCGGCCACTGGGTAGGCTGGCTTGGAATAGGCTGCCCCTGGTTGGCTTGAAAAAAATGCCACTGATTGGGCTGAGCCTGCATAAAATTATCATGATCTGGTTGTGTATGAGGTGCAGGATTGTATTGAGGCAAGGTCTGGTCGAAAGAGGCTGGAGGAATGGGCAAGGTCTGGTCGGGAGAGGCTGGAGGAATGGGCAAGGTCTGATAAGAAGAGAACGACATTCTCTCCAGGAATCGTTGATCAGAAAACACCAAAAAGAAAGCAAATGCACTCAGCATTAAGCTAGTGTCGGTCGCGATTTCGAACTGACATTTTTCTCTTCCTTTCCCTAAGAAATTCACACGCTAAATTTTCATGAACCGATTCCGGCGGATTTCTTGAACGTTGTTGTGATCGTTCAAGTAACTCCCACAGTAAAAACCGAACCAGAAATTTGCCTATATAATACCACATCACTTTGCAACAAAAGTTGTGCTGCGATAATAATGCGAAAACGCTAATGGATCTTGCAAATAAGTCAATACAAAATAACCAGAGAAATTACGAAGAACAATAAGGACGCTAAAGATTATATGGTTCAGTCCAAATATCGATACTTACGTTCATGAAGAGAGCTAGCAATATAATCTACTATAAGCGAAGAATCAAAATTACAATCGCTTATGCACTCGAGTGTTTCTCGTACTTAAATTAAGCCCAAAACAAATTCAAAAGTGTTATCTCACAATCTTTTACAAAGAACTCACTTAGAAAAATCACTGAGAAAATAGATATTCCTCTCGTTTGCTCTCGAAACGGCTAAACTATGAGGTCGCCTTCGTCCTAGAGAGAAGTTCTCTGCGCACGCTTCAAGTCGCGGCCATAAGATCTCAACAATGTCCACGAAGTCGTCGTTCTTCTTTTGCGGCTTCGGCTGGTGCGGCATCGCAGAGAACGAAGACCCATATGTGTTACGGCCTTTTTATCAGGACAGAGACGTCCACTGACAACTTCCACAATAAAGAAGTCCAAGCCTCAGTCAACAAGTCAAACTTCGATAATATTCTTCACAATCCAATCTTGTGGTTTTCTTTATTTTCTTTTGCCAAGAAAATAAATAAAGTAATATGCAATTAAGATTTCTTGTGCATATCCACTAGGACTTTCCATGAGCCGTCTCATTTAATGCGATCGGTCGGCATCCTTTAAACCGGTTTGTGTTAGAAAATGGTTCAAACTCGAGACATTAAGCTGGATGAATTCGTCCTCGTCCGAAGTAAAAACTGGCTATTATATTACATGCACACAACTTGCTTGATGCGATTTCAAATGGAATGCACGTGAGTAGGAACAAAAAAAGATTATTATCAAAACAAATGAGGCTTGAAAGGAGAAAAGTGTAAAAAAAGTCATAAATCTATTACATTTGGTGTCAACTCAGTCCTAAACCTTTTAAATTGATGTTAATTCAGTCTTAAAATTTTTTATTTATATCAATTGAGTCAATTCTATTTGTTTTGATTGGAAATCACTAATGTAGACATCAGTTATCCTGCATGGAATGACCGGCGCATTTGCAATATTATTTTAATATTTTTAAATAATTTTTTTTTAAAATAATTTAAAATTTTATTTATTGAAATAATATTAAAAAAGCTCACGTCAATGCCAGTGATTTTCTATCAAAATTGACTCAATTGGTACAAATGCAAAAAATCTTAAGACTAAATTGGCATAAATACAAATGATTTAGGACTCAATTGGAATTAATAAAAGGTTTATGACTGAACTGACATAAAAAAGTATAGTATTGAATTGACACCAATGCAATAAATTGAGGACTTTTTTTACACTCTTCCCAGCTTGAAAGCACTACCAGTGTACTCTATTGGATGACACTCCATAGATGCTGACGAGAAAAAAGATAGGAGGAGAATCCGTTGTGACTCACATATCACTTAACTTTGGGGGTAAGAATAGTATGAGTGCCACAACTTTTGTACGGAGATCACTTGAGTGCCATAACTTTTTTTTGGATCACTCGAGTATCAAATCGGAGCAAAAAGGATCACTTGAGTGCCACTTCCGGCCAAACATCATACGTGGACTTTCTACTTAATATTTTATTGTGACGTGGAAATTCTTGTCCAACGTGTCGTTATTAAATTGAACCTAAGTGATCCTTTTTCAAAATTAAGGAACCTAAGTGACTGCTTTTAAAAAATTAAAGAACCTAAGTGATCACTTTTCAAAAATTGAGGAACCTAAGTGGCTACTTTTAAAAAGATATGGTACTTAAGTGACCACTTTGTGAAAGTTCAATCTGAAAGCGTGCGACGTTCTTAAAGTGAATCTAAGTGATCGCTTTTCCAAAATTAATGAACCTAAGTGAGCACTTTTAAAAAATTAAAGAACCTAAGTGATCACTTTTTAAAAATTGAGAAACCTAAGTGATCACTTTTAAAAAGATCTAGTACTTGAGTGGCCACTTTGTGAAAGTTCAATCCGAAGCATGCGACGTCGTTTCCTTTTTATTGCTGATTCAACTTTCCGGCGAGCCACGTGGGTTGATTTTATATTATTTTAGTGCCACGTCGGATTTTTCGGTGACCCAAATAGCAAATGGCACTCAAGTGATCTATTTTTAAAAGTTGTGGTACTCAGGTGATCCAAAAAAAGTTATGGCACTCAAGTGATCTCCGTACAAAAGTTGTGGCACTCGTATTGTTCTTACCCCTTTCAAAATGATATAGATATTTTATATCATAATGATATAATTATTTATACAAAGTTAAGGGGTTCAAAATGATATAGATATTTTATATCATAATGATATAATTATTTATACAAAGTTAAGGAGGTAAGAACAGTAGGAGTGCCACAACTTTTGTACGGAGATCACTTGAGTGCCATAACTTTTTTTTGGATCACCTAAGTACCACATCTTTTAAAAATAGATCACTTGAGTGCCATCGGCGATTTGGGTCACCGGAAAATCCGACGTGGCACTAAAATAATGTAAAATCAACCTAAGTGGCTCGCCGGAAAGCTGAATAAGCAATAAAAAGGAAACGACGTCGCATTCTTCATATTGAACTTTCACAAAGTGGCCACTTAAGTACTATATCTTTTTAAAAGTGATCACTTAGGTTCCTCAATTTTTGAAAAGTGATCACTTAGGTTCTTTAGTTTTTTAAAAGTTGTCATTTAGGTTCCTTAATTTTGGAAAAACGATCACTTAGATTCATTTTAAGAATGACGCACGCTTCAGATTGAACTTTCACAAAGTGGCCACTTAAGTACCATATCTTTTTAAAAGTAGCCACTTAAGTTCCTCAATTTTTGAAAAATGATCACTTAGGTTCTTTTATTTTTTAAAAGCAGTCACTTAGGTTCCATAATTTTGAAAAAGTGACCACTTAGGTTCAATTTAAGAACGACACGTTGGACAAAAATTTCCATGTCACAATAAAATATTAAGTAGAAAGTCCACGTATGATGTTTGGCCGGAAGTAGCACTCAAGTGATCCATTTTGCTCCGATTTGATACTCAAGTGATCCAAAAAAAAGTTATGACACTCAAGTGATCTCCGTACAAAAGTTGTGGCACTCCTACTGTTCTTACCCCCATTTTGAAATAAACAATTGAACCCATTCTTTGGCGGGACATCATCGGCAGCATTCTATAATCGTCTAGTCATCATTTGTTTGGTCGCCATCACCAGAAAATTAACAAGCTAATTAGTCGGTGTAAAAAAGGTTTAAAAAAGGACTAAGGACGGAAAGGTTCTTCGGAGAAGACAAACGTTCGCCGTGTCTTCTACGTTTCTAGGAAATGTCTAGGTTACTTCGTCCGAAAAGACGCCTCATTAGAAAATAATAAGGATGTCAGTGTGTTGTTCCGAAGTTAAACATTTGGTAATCCATCTTAATCACATCGAGACCACGAGGGTCGGCCAAATGATCTTGGTGAAAGTTTTTTTTAATGAGGTGTTCTTGAGTTTTGCTTCGAAATTGTCACTATTCTAAATAATGAAGCAATTCCCAACCCAAAGAAAAGGGGGATTAGGGAATATAATGCCAAAAACCACGAATTTTGCATTAAGAAATACATTCAAAAGAAAAACTTCAATTTACACCTTCTATTTCCTGTAACGGAGAGAATGCTTTTTGTAAGATGAGAGGATGTTGATGTTACATCTTTTTTTCTTTTCCTTTTTCAAATATAAGATGTTTCTTTTAATTTTAGCCGGATGGGGTGACCAAAGTAAAAGAAAAGAAGAGGAAGAGATTATCTTAATCACAGACATGAACAAATTGCGGGCGACAACAAAAATCGGAGAATGCATTGTGAGACAAATATCAGTTTTGTGTCTCTTTTAGTTGGACATGATTAGGTTATTGACCCAAAGTTTTTTTACTTTTACGTCCAATTGACGCTACAACATTTCAAACGATCATTTCTATTACCATTCCTTAAACAATATCAAGAACCGTGGTTTTATTACATTTGGATCCAATGGTTAACATAGTAAACTATTAGCAATGCCCAGAATTCACGTTTACATGGCCAGTTACATAATATGGATTTTTTACCTATAAATATCTTTCTCTTTTTGTTTAAGTTTATGCTTATCCCACTTTTTCATTTACGACATTCCAGTTGTGGAAGAAAATACATTTCAATAATCATTAATATACCCAAAGGACTTTCCTTTTATTGCTTTTTCCTTTTGTTTCAAAGCCTTTTTCTAACATTCAGATGGTGCAAAAAAAAAAATGAAAAAACATCATCGATGTCACAAACTCACTTTAATTTACACAACGAATTTGATACCCGTGCTTTTTGCAGATTCATGGAAAAATACTTCAAAGTTTAAAATACTCGTAAAAGAATCACAAATACTTGAAACGATTATGTTGTCCTTTTCCGTCTCCAAACATTTAAAAATGAAGTGGCATGTTTATAAAGAATCTCCATCACATAATTTTGAAATCTGATTCAAGTATTTTCTTATTAATTCTAGGATTACATAATTGATTATTGTTATGTCGCTATTTTCCTTTTAGTCCTCAATTAATGTCTCCTTTTGTTAAAAGAATTTTTTCTTCTTTTGTCAGCACGTGAATGTTATTATTTTCTTTGGGAATCTTGTCCCACCAACATGGGAAAATTACCAAAAAAGTCCTAAACCTTTTACAGTTTGCCAATTTAGTCATAAACCTTTTTTTCTTGCCGATTCAGTCATAAACCTCTTACAATTGTGCCTTTTAGGTCCATCTGACAAATTTTGGCTGGCCGGTGCTGACTTGGATGCCGGTCGGCCGGCGACCCATTATTTTAACATTTTATGATTTTTTTTATAATTTTTAATAATTTTTATTTTTATTTTTATTTTTATTTTTTTTCCTCTCCTCTCCCCTCCCCTTCCCTTCCCTTCCCTTCCCTTCACTTCACTTCCTTGCAACTCCAGCCGGTTGCCGAACTGAGGCGCGGCCGGATAGGCCACCTTGCCATGGTAGGGGTCGACCTCGCCGTCACCGAACGAGGCAGTGACAGCGAGGTCAAGCCCCGCCATGGCCGGGCGAGACTCGCCCTCTCAAGCCTAGATCTGAGCATTGTGAGTTCAGAGGCCGGTAAGCTGCAACTCCGTGTTCAGCGAGGGGCGACGGCTGAAGACCGAGCCTTGTGTCACGAGTGTTCCTTCAAGGGTTAGTGCTTCGGTTATGCTTTGTATTGGCTAATCGTTGATTTACGTTACGTTGCCTCTTGAGGAATGGCCGAGGGAGGGTCTCAATGGAGGTGGTGGTCAATGCAATTGAGACGGCCGCGGGGAGCTCGAGCTCGGGGCTCGCCAGATACAGTCGATCTCGGCCATGGCGTGGAGCTTGATATCGCTAGATTGGCTGGTGAGCCTCGAGCTCGGCCGAGGCCGACGAACTCCTGCCTTGCTGGCCTCGGCGGAGCTCGAAGCTCGCTCATCTGGCAAGCCCTAAACTCGCCGGCCATGGCCAAGCTCGAGTTCACCTAGATCTGGCGAGCTTGTGGCTTGCCGGCCTCAGGCGAGCCCGAGATCGCTAGACTAGCCACCTCGAGCTCGTCGGGCTGAGTCATGGCCATCACTGGGCGGCCGGAGGAAGGAGGACGGAGCGGCATAGGAGGAACGGCTCTGGACTCTGGAGCAAGGAGGAAGAGGGAGGTGGGATCGTGGGAGAAAAAAAAAAGAAAAAATCCTAAAAATTATATTAAAAAATCATAAAAAATTAAAAAAATATATTAAAATATTGGATCGCCAGCCGGCTAGCATCCACGTCAGTGTCGGCCGACCAAAAATTATCGGATGGACTTAAATGACACAATTGTAAAAGGTTTAGGACTGAATTTATAAAAAAAAATTATGATTGAATTGGCACAATTACAAAACATTTAGGATTTTTTGGGTAATTTTCCTCCACCAACATTCATATTCTTTCTCTGACGTGCTGTTAGCACGCATGATTTGTAGCTGTATATAACAAACGATAGCCTCTCTGGGAATCGTGCTGATCAGACTGGGAGAATCGTACCCACCAGGAGTAGTTCAACTCAGCAAATGGCGTTGGCGACGATGAAGAGAAAAAGGGACTCTGACGCAGCTCCGTCCTCATCGACGAGTGGAGGTAATGAGTCACTGGGAGATGAATTTGATGTGTTTTTGAGTTTCAGAGGGCCGGACACTCGCCTTGGTTTTACCGATTGCCTCTATCACTCTCTGGATGGAGCTGGAATTCGCGTCTTCATAGACAACGAAGAGATCCGCCAAGGTGAAAAGATCGGAGAAGAGCTTTGGCGTGCGATCGATGACTCCAAAATTTACATGCCCATTCTCAGCAAAGACTATGCATCGAGTGCATGGTGTCTTCGCGAACTCGCCTATATGGTGGAATGCTCCAGAAAATCAAAGGACAAAGTGATTCTTCCCATTTTCTTTGAAATCGATCCTTGCGATGTTAAGCTCAGAACTGAATCATACAGTGATGCCTTGAAAAAGCATGAGGACAGGTTCGGCTGCGATATAGTGCAACCATGGAAGGATGCTCTAACAGAGGTGGCTTCAATCAGGGGATGGGACTGCAAAAATAAAAGGTAAGAGAGTTTCGAGAGCTTTTCACTAAGACTCTATAATTCACTACTCTTGCATATCTTCCAAAAGAAAAGAGAACAGATGATTTCTTATTTACCGGAGTTTATATTTATGTACAACTATTAGCTACAAAGTGATCAATATCTATAATTGGTAGAATGATTAGTACGATTTTTCAAATAAATAGGATATACATGTATCCTTTACCATAATTTAGATTTATATATTTATATTATGGTAAAGGATACATGTATATCTATATATATGCTATGGCTAATGGACATGAATCAACAGAAAATACATTTATCATCAATGAATTAATTTTCAAATATACATAATTGTTGATGATAAAAATATTGTCCACCGACTAATCTTTCTAACTGATACATATTAGTGATTATTTTTAGGAAATAAGATATGTTTAATTGAGGATTTTCGTAAAACAAACGTAGCCATGCATGAAAGACAAAATTATATCCCCGCTCCGAGCACGCAATGAAAGAGTAGTGTTTTTTTTTTTTTTTTTTTAACAATGAAAGAGTAGTGTTATGACTAATTTGATATTTATTTTTAGGTAGTTTCCATGAATTCCTTCTTCTTCTTTTTCACGGCATAAACGTGATGCTTGCATTAGTCAAGGATGACAGTTTATTTCATTGTGGTTACTTTTGTCGGGAATGTGTTGACATTTTTCGGGTTCGAGGTTCCATGCTGGCAATCTTGTACTCTCTTTCTGTGTGCATAATTTTGTTCCTTTCTCATTGTGAAAAGATATGTTACCTGTGTGTGTTTCAAATGGATATCCTGGCCTTAATTTGCTTCAGCCGCTTAGTAAAATTTTCTGTTTCCCCCAGTTAGAATATCCTGGAACTTGATGTCCTTTATGTTGTTCCTGAATCTCAATTTCTTGTGTGGCAGGCAAGGGGAACTTATAAAACGTATTACCCATGAGGTTTCAATGAGATTGGCTCGACGACTTCGAGTAGTGCCTGATCATTTGGTTGGACTTGATCATCACGCGTCGCACGTGATGTATATGTTAAGCAAAGACTCTCTCGATGTACGATTTGTCGTAATACACGGCATGGGCGGAATCGGTAAGACAACTCTTGCAAATATTGTTTTCAACCAAATCGCTTCTCAATTTGATGGTTACAGCTTCCTGTCAGACATTCCACAATTTTTACAGAAAGGTAAAATGGAAAAATTACAAAAAAGATTATTGTCTGACATCCTCAAGTGTAAATCCATAAAGGTTCCTAATACCGACTTTGGGATCCACATGATTAGAGGAAGATGTCGCCACAAGAAAGTTCTTATTGTTCTCGATAACTTGGAAAATCAGGACCAGATTGTGAATCTAGCAGAGAAGTGCGAATGGTTCGGTCTAGGAAGTAGAATTATCGTGACAACTAGGGACATCAGCATTTTTCAAATTAACAGGAGTAATGCCTCAATGCATCCTAAAGTGTACCACTTCTACGAAATGGAGGAGATGCCTTATTCTGATGCTATTCAACTTTTCAGTAGGCATGCGTTTAAGAGCGATGCTCCTCCACATGAATATGATAGAATAGCGAGAGAAATTGTGAAAATAACTGGCGGACTTCCGTTGGCTCTTATTGTCATCGGATCCTCCCTTTACGGGATGAATGAAGAAGTATGGGATGATGTATTAGCCAAGCTGAAGGAAAGGCCTCACAAAAAAGTTCAGGAGGTATTGAAGGTAAGCTTCGACATGTTGGAAATCGAGCAGAAAGAAATTTTTCTTGACATTGCATGTCACATGGCTGGTGAACGAAGAAGCGATGCAACTTTTATGTGGAGTGCTTGTAAATTTTATCCCAATGAAGCCATCGCAGTTCTTATTGATAAGTCTCTGATAAAAATAAAGGATGACCGCATTTGTATGCATGACCAACTCAGAGATTTTGGGAGAGAACTTGTTTGCAGTGGAAGGATCGAAAATCATGGGGAGCATAGTCGGATATGGTGTTCCGCTATAGCCATGGATGTTATACGAAAGAAAGAGGTAAGTATTGGTTAAAGTTCTTCTTTTCACTTTGTGCAGAAAATAGAGGAGATCTGTATTGATTTAGATTACCACGGGGCATGGTAGCTCACTACTAAAGAGGTCATTTAATATTTCATAAGGTCACAACTTCGAGCTATTTTGTGAGCCAACCTCTGGCCAACTTGTGCATTAAGCATTTGCTATCTTGATGGTCTCCCGCACCTACTGATAGACTTTATTAACCATGGCTCAAATCAAATATTACATAGAGGATATGGGAACTTTATGCTAATGGTCAGAGAGGTTGCTACCCTATTGTTTCTCCCCAGCCTTTTTTACCAAGAAAAATAAATGTTTTGTGTTCAATACACGGGCCTTTTTCTTATGTTCAGCAAAGCTTGGGCTAATTGAGCTCCAATTTCCTCTGCCAGGGAACCGAAAAAATAGTAGCACTCCGACTAGGGGAGCAGTCTCAAGTCTGCAATATTCCAAGTGAAGACATTTCAAGGCTGGTAAAGTTAAGGTTCCTTGAATTGGATGGAGGAAACTTTCTAGGGGACTACCAAAATCTCCTCTTGGAGCTAAGATGGCTCTCTTGGCGAAATTGTCCTTCAGAGTTTCAAGCTATTAACTTTTCTCCAAGCAATTTAGTGGGCAATTTTCCAAATTAATGTTTTTAAAAAAAATTACCAAAATAATAGCAAAATAAAAGTATTTACCAAATTGGGTGCCAATCGGCGGTTGGGCCGCCGATTGGCACCCAATTTCGCAGTTGGGCCGCAATCGGCGGCCCAACCGCCGATTGGGAGCCCCAATCGGCACTTGGGCCGCCGATTACGGCCCCAATTGGAGTTGGGGCCCCAATCGGCGGCCCAAGTGCCGATTGGGGTTCCCAATCGGCGGTTGGGCCGCCGATTACGGCCCAACGTTGCCATTCAGGCCCCAATCGGCGGCCCAACCGCCGATTGGGGCCGCAACCCATTTTTTTTTAATTTTAATTATTTAATTTATATTACTTTTTATAAAAGTAATTATTAAATAATAAATTATATTAAAATTACGTAAATTACATGGGAAAAAAAATAAGCACTACATAATTCATATTCCACCATTAAAATTTACTTTTAATTTATATTTTGTATAAAAGTTTCAATTAAATAATAAATTATTTATAATGGTGAAATATGAATTATGTGGTGCTTGTTCTTTTTTTTTTCTCAAATTTTATATCATTTTAATATAATTTATTATTTAATTGAAGCTTTTATAAAAAAAAAATATATAAATTAAAAGTAAATTTTAATGGTGTATTATTAATTATTGAGTGTTTGTTTTTTTTCCCATGTAATTTACGTAATTTTAAATAATTTATTATTTAATTTAAAATTTCATAAAAAAAATATAAATTAAAAGTAAATTTTAATGGTGGAAAATGAATTATGCAGTGTTTGTTTTTTTTCCCACGTAATCTATGTAATTTTAACATTTTTTATTATTTAATTGAAACTTTTATAAAAAAAATATAAATTAAAAGTAAATTTTAATGGTGGAATATGAATTATGTGGTGCTTGTCTTTTTTTCCTCAAAGTTACGTAATTTCAATAAAATTTATTATGTAATTTATAATATACAAAATATAAATTAAAAGTATATTTTAATGGTGAAATATGAATTATGTGGTGCTTGTTCTTTTTTTTTTCTCAAATTTTATATCATTTTAATATAATTTATTATTTAATTGCAGCTTTTATAAAAAAAATATAAATTAAAAGTAAATTTTAATGGTGGATTATGAATTATTGAGTGCTTGTTTTTTTTTCCCATGTAATTTACGTAATTTTAAATAATTTATTATTTAATTGAAACTTTCATAAAAAAATATAAATTAAAAGTAAATTTTAATTAATGGTGGAAAATGAATTATGCATTGTTTGTTTTTTTTCCCATGTAATCTATGTAATTTTAACATTTTTATTATTTAATTGAAACTTTTATAAAAAAATATATAAATTAAAAGTAAATTTTAATGGTGGAATATGAATTATGTGGTGCTTGTCTTTTTTTCCTCAAAGTTACATAATTTCAATAAAATTTATTATGTAATTGATAGTATACAAAATATAAATTAAAAGTATATTTTAATTTTAATGGTGAAATATGAATTATGTGGTGCTTGTTCTTTTTTTTTCTCAAATTTTATATCATTTTAATATAATTTATTATTTAATTGCAGCTTTTATAAAAAAAAATATAAATTAAAAGTAAATTTTAATGGTGGATTATGAATTATTGAGTGCTTGTTTTTTTTCCCCATGTAATTTACGTAATTGTAAATAATTTATTATTTAATTGAAACTTTTATAAAAAAATATAAATTAAAAGTAAATTTTAATGGTGGAAAATGAATTATGCAGTGTTTGTTTTTTTTCCCACGTAATTTATGTAATTTTAACATAATTTATTATTTAATTGAAACTTTTATACAAAATATAAATTAAAAGTAAATTTTAATGGTGGAATATGAATTATGTAGTGTTTATTTTTTTTCCCATGTAATTTACGTAATTTTAATATAATTTATTATTTAATAATTACTTTTATAAAAAGTAATATAAATTAAATAATTAAAATTAAAAAAAATGGGTTGCGGCCCCAATCGGCGGTTGGGCCGCCGATTGGGGCCTGAATGGCAACGTTGGGCCGCAATCGGCGGCCCAACCGCCGATTGGGAACCCCAATCGGCAATCGGCACTTGGGCCGCCGATTGGGGTTTCCAATCGGCGGTTGGGCCGCCGATTGCGGCCCAACTGCGAAATTGGGTGCCAATCGGCGGCCCAACCGCCGATTGGCACCCAATTGGTAAATACTTTTATTTTGCTATTATTTTGGTAATTTTTTTTTTAAAAAACATTAATTTGGAAAATTGCCCCAATTTAGTTGTCCTCAAAATTTCAAAATCTGACATTACAGATGATTGGGGTGGGTGGAGCCAAATCATGGTCAGTAACAAGTAATACAAGAAATTTACGTTTATTATTATTATTATTTTTTTGGCTTTCTGCAAAGTGAATTTGACGATCTTCATACTTTCTTACATGAGTGATTTTACAGGGAACATGTAGGTTAAAAGCTCTGTATCTCGTGGGTTGTAGAAGGTTGATCAAGACGCCTAATCTCTCCACATGCTTGACATTGGAGAGACTCGTCGTGAAGGATTGTGAAAGGCTGGTAGAAATCGACCCATCCATTACTATGTTGCAGCATTTGAAGCACTTGGAAATTCAGGGGTCAGGGGGTTTGAGGGTGCTTAAAGGAGCTCCAACAGCGCTCAATCTCGGCATGGCAGGTCAATCATGGCAAGACTCGTTGGGTAATCTAAAGCATCTATCAACTTTAAAGATGGAAAATCTAGAACTCCTCCATCTTCCGGATTCAATAGGAGAGATAGCTGGTCTTCAAATGTTGTCTTTAGGTTTTTCATCTGTGGAGAAACTTCCCGAGTCAATCGGAAAACTGAAATCTCTAGTCACGTTGAATATATGTGGCACAAACATCACAGAGCTGCCTGATTCAATCGGAGAGCTTAAGAGATTGGAAGATCTAGACATGGCAGGATGTAAATTAAGAAAGCTTCCCAAGGCGATAGGGATGTTGGCGAAGCTTGTAAATTTAGATGCTTGGTATTGCAGCTCTCTGGAGGGAGAAGTTCCTATGGAAATTGGGGCACTATCGTCCTTGAAATACCTACTATTAGATGGAACCCAAATTTCTGAAGTCCCACCAAGTATTAGTCGGCTTTCTCAGCTTAGGCGCTTGGGTTTGCAGCGTTGTCAGAAGCTTCAACAACTGCCAGAGCTTCCTACAAGTTTGGAGTATTTGGACATTTCGTCTCCAGCATTAGAGAGAATTCCGGATCTGTCAAACCTGACCAGCTTATGTCATCTGTATTTATCCGATAACGGTGGTCCTGGATATGTTAGTAAGCCTTGTGCACAACTAAACGCATGCCAAGCTCAAGATTTGCAGTGCATTGGGGGGTTAGCTAAGTTGTCATCGTTGACATTGGACCTTTTAGACACAACCGCGTTGCCCGCTGACTTTACAAATACCCTTACCAAACTCGAGCGTCTTAGCTTACCAAGCTCCACCTTTCAATCTCTCGAGTGGATTCCATGCAAAATCAACTCGTTTCGTGTCTATGATCTTGAGTCCACAGACGGATGGTCAAACCTTCACACCTTCAAGTATTTGTCCATATTTGAAATATGCAGGTCGTGCTTAACGGAAATTCCACTGGATGCGCTTGGACGGCTGGAGAACCTTCGCAGTTTCAGGGTATTGGAGTGTCAATTCCTCGAGAGACTATGCCATTTACAAAGCTTAAGAATGCCATGGGGTTTGAGTGTTCATGACTGCCCGCGTCTAGTTGAGATTCAAGGTCTCGAACAATCAGAATCACTGGGAATATTGTCGTTTGTTAACTGCCCGTCCTTAAAAGAGCTACCAGATCTTTCCAGCTTACAAAAACTGAGCATGTTGAGTTTATATGATTGTGACTCGTTCGAAAGTTTACCTGTAGTGAATAAGGAAACATGTGATTTGGTAATTTCCGGATGCAAGATGCTGCCTCGCGTATTCAGTCCCTGATTTGAATGGGTTGCTGAGGGAACTTTGCTTTCTGGTCCACTTCGTTCATGCATCATCTCCTCTATTCAGATGTTTGTGTATACATAACAATCTTGCCTTGTACCCAGATAGAGAAAGTAGCTACACTGTTGCTCTCTTTTAATTCTTGTATGCAAGACATGACGAGATTCCATCTTCTCGCCGCTAGTTACATTTGACCCCCTGAATTTTTAACAATTCGTTAAGCCAATCCATTTCCTTAGGCAGGGCTGATACTCTGTGCCTAGAGTGATAAGAAAACGAGTTTTTCTTAACGATTTGCCCTCATATTGTTGTTCCCACATCGATCTCAGACGCAAAAACTGTTCTGATTACATGATTTGGTTCAACGTTGTCCGAGTTGGCAAGCTGTTTGACATTATGCCTCAAAGACATTAACGCGAGGTAATATGCATTTCCGTCCAGATCTGAATGTGCCCTTGCTACAATTTACATGAAATTGTGCCGTTGTGTGCACAAGCTATTAAGCACGATTTTTGGTAATATTTGTCCTGATTACCGAGATATGAACACCAGAATGTTTGTTCTCTGTTTCTACTATTCTTGCTGCTACAGTGGTCTTGTCGCGGTCACAGATACGTAACGGCTTGGAGATGATGTGCCGCTTGGCAATGTCCACTTCCAGCTTTCTATTCGGTAGTTCAATTCATTTGTGGTTCATCTCTGAGTCACTGGTGTGCGAGTGTCAATTTCTGGTGGTGTTCGCATATGTTCTTGTCGATCGAAGTATAGAAGCAAAGCATTCCTGGTCAGCGATAAGTGGATTCACCAGACCCCGACCCAGTGTCGCCTCGCCTCTTCTCTAGATTCAGTATTTCATAACTAGTCGATTGAGGAGCGGCTTCCCTTCTAGAGCTCAGCAAATAGTAGGACATAGGATTAGGAGCGATAACTATCAATTTCTTAAGATAAGCGCATCCAAAGCTCTAGGGTAAACTTCCTTCGGCTTATTGTCAAATGTCTCTTCTACTGCGTATAAAGGAAAAAGAATAATATTTTACCTATTTTCGAGCACGGACCAGCCTTTTACGCTGGCGGACAATGTCCCACTTATTAGGCGGATGATAGTATTGTTTAGGTTAGTTTTAGGATTTAGATTCTAGAAAAGGTTAATCATGAACGTGGTCTTTCATTGAAATAATTCTAGAGATTTAATAGCTTAATGGGTTGAATTCAAAGTTTATATATATATATATATATTCACTTGAAATAATTGAATAAGTGATATGGGAGTGCGGTGCATTACGAAAGGCTTGAAAAGGGCTAATGACTGTTAATAGGAAATTTGTCCAAAAAGTCCTAATTCTATCACACTTTTATTAATTTAGTCCTAAAATTTTTAAGTATATCGATTGATTCATAAACCTATTCCCGCTTTGCCAATTGAATCCATCCTGCCAACATTGGCTAAAAATCACTGATTTGGATGCCATCTATCTTACGTAGCACGGCCGACACTTACGTGGTAACGTGGGTACTTTTTGTCAATATTGTAATTTTTTAAAAAAAATTATGTTTTTCCCATTTTTTTTCGCTTCCTTTTTTTTTTCTTCTTCTTTCTTGTTTCTTTTTCCCTTTGCCGGCGATCCCCAGGCCTCGATTACTAGCATTCGGTCAACTCTATGATGAATATAATTGCTCAATCATAATCATTTACCGATATCTGATCATGGCCACCGATAACTCGCGTGTACTCATACCGATGTTATACCGATTATAATGACTTGGTTAATTTTTGCAATCTCATTGATTCATTTACTTGTATACTTTGAGCTATTTTTCTTGGTCCTATAAAGCAAGAAAGAGCACCCTCAGCCCGGGCTAGCAGCAATAAGAACCGCCCTCAAGGAAAACATTTGTCTTATTGCCCAACCGTCTAAAAGATGGGTAAACTAAGCATTAAAACATTTGGTCGGAGAAGGCAAGGTGCCAACTGCCAAGCCCGGCAACCCGTCTGTTCATGCAGAGTCTTGAACAAAGGCGGCAACATCCTTCGTCCCACCGTCAATCGCTTGCCCGTTAGACCAGATGCCAGCTTCGGCACAAGCCGCCAATCTTTGCTCCTCCACTGAACTTGGCAAACTCTTGGAATCCACTCCGTCTGCGCATCAGGTAATCCTTCATCGGGCCATAGTCAAGGCCAAATTGCTTCGCAAGCATTGCCGGCTACCCGCCCTCTGCCTGTGCCAGGGTTTCGATACCCTTCGCCTTCTTGATATTAGCCGAGAGCTTTGCCTTTTTCTCTTGCTGCCGTGCATACGAGCTCACGTTGGCTGTCGCCTTTTGCGCCTCGGCCTTCTTCAACTTCTCGTAGAGGACCGCGTCAGCAACTCTTTGTTTCTTGTAAGCTCTCCCATCTGCCTCATGCGCCTACAATGAAGAAAAGAATTTTTTTTTCCTCTTATTGTCTTTGCACGGAGATAAGCACGGTGCTTCTCTACATCAATCTTCAAGGCTCAACAAGAGTATGGAATCAATTTTACCTTAATCTCATACTCCACCTTAGACTTACTCAGGAACTGTGCCCTGAGCTTCTCGCTCTGAATCAATGTCTTCTTTTTCTCGACCTGGACCTGCAACTCCGCCTTCCTAAGCGCCACCTGGTTTGCCGTCTCGACCTTGGCCAGGTCAGCCGACCGAGACAATGTGGCCTTCTTCGCGGCTAGCTCCCCTTTCGCTTCGACCAATTCAGCTTCCTTTTGGTTCTCCAACATCTTCACTGTCGTCCTGACCATTATCTCTTCCTTCTGCCCTTCTCCTTGCCATCGAATAGCTATGATCTTGGTGTCAGCATTAATTTTCGCAGCATTTTATTTGGTCTGTCCAGTACAGAGCATAGCTCCGACTTTACCCTTCATCTTTGCCACCGCCACATCTACCTGTTGTAAGGAAGTTCGGTCACGATAATCTATTCAAGCAGATAACCAAAGATAATCAAACCGGCATACTTAGACCTAAATATTGCCAACATAAGCACCGGCCTTGTTGGAGATCTAGATTAAATTGAAGATTAGACAGAGCATCAATTAGAGATTTGATTGAAGATTGAGATCTTGATTATTTGTATTTTAGGTAGATAAAAATCACACACTTTTTAACCTTACCAAAAACAAAAAAAAATCACACACTTTTATTTCCTTTTCTTCTACCTTGTCAGGACTACAAATGTACATGGTAACGCACTTTTTCATTAATTCAAATACAAGTTCTTACATGGTATCAGAGCTACCGATTTTTTCCTAGCTTCCGCTTCACTTTTCTGTTTCTTTCTTGATTGCCTGGCGTTCTTCCTTGCTTTCTTCTGCCATTGCAGCATACCCTGCACAAAGACACAGAAGTTAGCAAACCGTGTAGGAATCAAAACTGCTTATAATGGAGAGCAAACAGCCTGTTGCGCGGAACAAGCGATCGATCGAAAAATAGACAGAACGAGCAAAGTAAAACGGACACCAGATATACGTGGTTCAGTCGTAAAGACCTACGTCCACGGGGAGAGTAGCAACGAATTCCACTATAGAACGAGCGATACACAGAGATTATAATTCACTCGAGTTACACAAACACACTCTTGGTGTTTCCCAACCCCAATTACATCCAAGAACGCACACAGTGTTTAGCCCCCAATTCCTCGCGAAATAAACTCTCAATCTCGCAAAGGAATTAAACACAAATCTAACCTCAAGATTTAATTGGCATTGACACTCGAATTTTTGATGTAATTCTGCGAACAAAAATTCACAGAGAAAGACCCTTTCAAGCACTCGACAATCATACGGTGCTTCAGGCTACTCCTCTTCTTCGAGCGGCCACTACACAACGCTTGTGACCTCGTTGTTTTTATATATGAAAAACGCGTCCCATGAACAAAAGACAATCACCAATAACCCTTGGTGAAGTCCAGCGTGGCAAAAGAAAGGAATCAGGGATTTCCTTTCTTCTTTTGGACCAAAAGTCGAACTCAACTATCCAAGTCCGAATTCTTTTATTCGGAGAAGTGAATCTGCAGTCTTGGTCAACGAAATCCCAAAGTTGTCTTCTTTTCTTGCACGCAAATCACAACAGAAGACTTCTTCTTCCTTTTAATTTATTTCCTTTCCTTTTCCTTGATGCTTTGAACGGTCAAAGTGCAACAAATCTTGGACCCCACCATGTGAATATTGCATCAGGACTTCAACATTGAAAAACTTTCCATTCTTGATCGAAAGTGTATAATGCCAAAAGGAAATATGATTTCTACGATGACGTCCGGAAATACTCCATTATATATTTACTCGGATTTCGTTCGCGAGCTCAAACTCGAGATATATTTTCAACAATCTCCACCTTGGCTCGACGTTTGAGCCATGTCACAATCGCTTCTACTAGAATCTGAACTTCACCGCTACTCTCCCAACAGCCCCAATGGGCTCAACCGCCACAGCCACTTTTCAAGTCCAAGACGTGTTTGAACTTCGCCATAACCGTGGACCTTATCAGAATACCAACTAAGCATGCACCTTTAACTGCTCCACAAGGACTATCTGACACAAGCTCTTCAACCACAGATAAAGCAAAACCACCGTTGCATCCATATCTGTCAGGAGATCGAAAACGTACCTTGTTCATATCAGCAGTTACAGCAACCGTTGGCTCTATAGGCTCCACCTCGCTACAAGCACCATCTGTGTCGATTATCACGCTAGTACCTGCTACCTCAGGAGTTTCTGGTTGCAACTCCACCTCAAGCTGAACACCGTCCAGATCCATATTAACACTGCCACAATCACTCCTAGCTAGAAGTACTGGAGACTCGTCAAAGGTAACTTCTCTGCTGCAAACAGGTGAATTTATATCTGGGCACCACAACTGATCACTACACTCACCTTGTGCATAGCCATGGAATATGCACATTGCCCTCACATCGAGCTTACCATCACTAACTTGATAATAACATGGGCAACTAAACATTCTGAAATTAGAATAATCAGCAACGTTACCTGACCATACTTCTTCGGGAGTCCGATATCCAATCGCAGTCGATGGGGATCTATTCACCAGGTAGCTCGCCATACTAAGCGCATCCGCTGAAATTCTCCCAGCCATACCAACACTAGAGATCTTTTCACGGGCTGTCTCTAGTAACTCTCTGCTCATCAATTCTGCACATTGTTGTGATTTACTGGCACTAGTACGGTGTTTCACTATGCCCTTTTTCATGCAGAATTTATTTACCAGCTTCGAGCAGGACTCCATGCTATTGTCAGTTCGTACATGCTTGATCAACTTACCAGTCTCCGTTCCGATCAAAGCTCTCGACTGCGTATTCCTGACAACAGCATCAAACTTGTGCTTCCGCACAAACACCCAGGCCTTCCTCAAGTAGCCATTAGACTCTCGAACAGATGTCGATGTCTTAGGAGCGAAACTTATCAATGTCTCACCTTGAAGTTTATACAGGTCGCCATGCTTGATTCCCTTCATTATCACCAGAGCACCTCGAACAATTTTCAGGACTCCACCTCGTGAAGAATACCTGCATCCAGCTGAATCTATGGCACCCAAGGAAATTAAGTTCTTTTTCAATTCTGGAACATGTCTTACCCCAGTCAATGTCCTCATAATTCCATCATGCATTCTGATTTTAACATCACCAACACCTACAACATCGCATTCAGCGTTGTTTCCCAACTGCACTTTACTACTATCCATGCATTGATAAGAAGTAAACCAGTTCCTGTTTGGTGTAGCATGAAAAGAACAACCAGAATCCATAATCCAACCGTCAAACGACGAATTCTCAGTGACAGACAAGACACAATCGACACCATCAGAATTTTCAGCTACAACTGCAACATCATCTGCAGATTCAACTCCAATTCCCTTAGCTCTTTCATTTTTCAGCTTAAAACAATTTCTTCTAAGATGCCCTCTCTTGCCACAGTTCCAACAGACATCACCGCCAGTCCTAGACTGACTGCGTCTATTCATGTTCATACTACTTCTGCTAACACGAGTACTAGCTCTTCCCCTTTCACCTACTAAAGCAGTAGATATAGATTCGCCAGATTCTCTTCTACAGATATCCTCACTCAGAATTAAATATCGAATCCCATCAAACGTCAAACTAGTTGACCCAGAAGAATTACTAACAGCAGTAACAGTAGTATTCCAACTATCAGGCAATGAGGATAATAGAATCAAAGCACGTACCTCATCTTCAAAGTCAATCTCAACTGAACTCAATTGACTAACTATCACATTGAATTCATTGATATGATTAGCAACAGACATATCTTAGCTCATCTTCAAATTAAACAGACGTCGCATCAAATAGACCTTATTGATCGCAGAGGGCTTCTCGTACATGTCCGACAAGGCTTTCATCAAACCCGCAGTGGTCTTCTCCTTGACGATATTAAATGCGACGTTACGAGCCAACGTCAGCCGAATAACACCCATCGCTCGTCTATCCAACAATTCCCAATCGGGTTGCTTCATCGTTTCTGGTTTTTTCCCAGACAAGGGCTCGTGCAGCTTCATCTGATATAAATAGTCTTCTATTTGCATCTTCCAGAAACCAAAGTCCTTCCCCTCAAATCTGTCAATTTTCACTTTAGCTTCTTCTGTCGCCATCGATTAGCTTCAACTTAAGCAAGCCTAGCTCTGATACCAATTGTTGCGCGGAACAAGCGATCGATCGAAAAATAGACAGAACGAGCAAAGTAAAACGGACACCAGATATACGTGGTTCAGTCGTAAAGACCTACGTCCACGGGGAGAGTAGCAACGAATTCCACTATAGAACGAGCGATACACGGAGATTATAATTCACTCGAGTTACACAAACACACTCTTGGTGTTTCACAGCCCCAATTACATCCAAGAACGCACACAGTGTTTAGCCCCCAATTCCTCGCGAAATAAACTCCCAATCTCGCAAAGGAATTAAACACAAATCTAACCTCAAGATTTAATTGGCATTGACACTCGAATTCTTGATGTAATTCTGCGAACAAAAATTCACAGAGAAAGACCCTCTCAAGCACTCGACAATCATACGGTGCTTCAGGCTACTCCTCTTCTTCGAGCGGCCACTACACAACGCTTGCGACCTCGTTGTTTTTATATATGAAAAACGCGTCCCATGAACAAAAGACAATCACCAATAACCCTTGGTGAAGTCCAGCGTGGCAAAAGAAAGGAATCAGGGATTTCCTTTCTTCTTTTGGACCAAAAGTCGAACTCAACTATCCAAGTCCGAATTCTTTTATTCGGAGAAGTGAATCTGCAGTCTTGGTCAACAAAATCCCAAAGTTGTCTTCTTTTCTTGCACGCAAATCACAACAGAAGACTTCTTCTTCCTTTTAATTTATTTCCTTTCCTTTTCCTTGTTGCTTTGAACAGTCAAAGTGCAACAAATCTTGGACCCCACCATGTGAATATTGCATCAGGACTTCAACATTGAAAAACTTTCCATTCTTGATCGAAAGTGTATAATGCCAAAAGGAAATATGATTTCTACGATGACGTCCAGAAATACTCCATTATATATTTACTCGGATTTCGTTCGCGAGCTCAAACTCGAGATATATTTTCAACACAGCCACTTACTGAAATCACCTCTTCTGATCAGACCTTGCCCATTCCTCCAGCCTCTTCCGACCAGACCTTGCCCATTCCTCTAGCCTCTTTCGACCAGACCTTGCCTCAGCACAATCTTGCACCTCATACACAACCAGATCATGATAATTTTATGCAGGCTCTGCCCAATCCGCTGCAATTTTTTCAAACCAACCAGGGGCAGCCTATTCCAGGCCAGCCTACCCAATGGCCGAATATGCCAATTCATTCATGGTACTATAGGACTGCTCAGCCCACTGTTCTTGGGTCATCATTGCCAGCAACAACCGAGACAACGCAAGGGCACATTCAGCTCAGGGGAGGCCTACCAGCAGGATTCGGGGCAAGCACAACCCCCGGGCCCAATTTTCCATATGCGAGGCAAGTAAATGACGCGGGTATCCTGTCGTACCCGAATGCTCCACTGGGCTACCAAGCCGTAATCCCTTATCCAGTCGGGATTGGCGGCAGCCGACCGGAGATTGGAGATCCATTGTACACATCACTAGCCGATGGACCAGAATTACGGCTTATCAGCCTTTAATTGGCTGGACCAGAGCATTATTCCACCTGGGCGATGGATTTCCAGCGAGCCCTTGTCACAAAGGACAAGGACGGCTTTCTCAACGGCACAGTTCCAGTTCCCATCGACGAGCGACAGAGCCGTCACTGGCGACGGTGCAATCAATTGGTACGACAATGGATTGGAAATTGTCTTACAACTGAAGTAGCTGTCGGATTACCACCGACCGAAGATGCGAAGACCATGTGGTCGAATATACGGGAGATGTATGGGAAGCTCGACCGAGCAAAATTATTTTCGCTTACGCAAGCTTTATCGGAGCTTAGATAGGGAAACCAATTTGTGACAAGTATTTTCAACAGGCTATCCGCCCTGTGGAACGAAATTGAAGCCGCGAAGGAAACCCTCGTCGGGCCGGAGGAGACCCTTCGACAATACCGAACCATACGTGACCGAGAGAAAGCGACCAGGTTCCTACTAGTTCTCAACGAAGAGTATTTACCTTTTCTGACTCAGATCCTCGCTATGGAGCCACCTTCGACCCTCGGCCGTATCTTCCAGCTTGCGGTACAGGAGGAAAGCCAACGACTGGCGACGGCGACGCAGCACGGTGAGGGAATTGCCCTTTCGGCCTTTTCACCCAGCGGCGCTTCTGTCATTCACGGCGACGGACATGGAAGCTCCATCGCGTTCGTCGCGTCTCAGGATCTCGGGAGGAGAAGACTCGAGAAGATGAATTGGAGCCCCACGGCGCACAGAAGAGGGAACCCTATCTCTTTAGGGATGGACGGCGTGGATTACACCCAGCCATCCAACGGTCCAGATATAAGCGGCAAAGTAACCGGGCCTTATGGCCCAAATTCGTCTATAAGCGGCAAAGTGACCGGGCCTTATGGCCCAAATTCGGCCATGTCCACGGGCATTCCACGCGGACCCGATTCATTTCGAACCGCCACGACATCGGGGAAGGTAGCTGTTGGTAATTTTTAAAGGCCAAAAATAAATATTGTGATTATTGCAAAAGGCCACATCATACAATAGTGACGTGCTGGAAATTACATGGACGTCCAAATGATAGAGAAAGAAAGGACGAGGAAATATCTGTCTACCAAGTTTCCTCGCATAAGGGAGACAAGAATGCTTTTACTCAGGATCAATATCAAACTATCATCAAAGTGCTGAGCCAGTTGAAGACTACTGATGAAAGTGCAAGTTTCTCAGGTACCCTTCTATCCCAAGAAAATTCTATTTCGGTAGATGCGTGGATAGTCGATTCAGGTGCCAGTGACCATATAATCTGCATTGAAAAATTATTTTCTCATGTTGACGAACGACCTCAGTTTTCTCTATCAGTACGACTCCCAAATGGAAACATTACTCAAGTCACTAAAACTGGCACTATTCAGCTTAGACCAAATTTTACCCGTCGCAATGTATTGTTTATTCCTGAGTTCTAATTTAATCTTCTTTTTGTGTCTAGAGTTTGCCAAGACAATTCATGCAATGTCATATTTAGCTCCGACAATTGCTTATTTCAGGACCGTACGACTGGCAAACTAATGGGCTTGGGTAGAGTTGAAGATGGGTTATTTTTCTGGATTAACTCTCATGGAGATTTAGTTTCTTTCAATAAAAGCATTTCTTGTAATGCTGCCACTATTGATAAAAATCTCCTTTATCATTAACGCTTGGGTCATAGTGCAAAATTTCCTCACCCAAAATGCCCAATATGTCCACTGGCTAAACAATCTAGACAGTATTTTCCCATCAGTACATCTCGAGTCGATCGTCCTTTTTCTCTAATACATCTTGATAGCTGGGGTCCTTACCATACGCCTCATCATGATGGTTCTCGTTTTTTCCTCACAATCGTTGATGATTTTTCACGTGCAACTTGGATCTTCCTTATGCATTCAAAAGGACAGACCATTTCAAAGTTGTCAAATTTCTTGTCCATGGTCAAAACTCAATTTCACAAGCCTGTCCAAAAAATTCGGACAGACAATGGCCGTGAATTTCTTTCCAATGATTGTCAATCCTTGTTATCTTCTCATGGCATTCTTCATGAGATCACTTGCACCTATACTCCACAACAAAATGGAATTGTGGAACGCAAACATAGACATCTCTTAGAAGTCGCAAGGGCCTTAAAATACCAAACCTCTATTCCCGAATATTTTTGGGGCGATTGTGTGGTCACTACTACTTATTTGATTAATCGTAGGCCGAGTAGAGTTCTTGATGGTGCGACTCTTTTTGAATTACTTTAAGGAAAGTCGCCTTCAATTGATCATCTGCGAATTTTTGGACCTATGTTACGCAACAACTGTAGGGCCCCGAACTAAAATGGCTCCTCGTGCCACTCCTTGTGTTTTCATGGGATGTCCCACTCTACAGAAAGGTTATAGAGTTATGAAAATATCTACTTGACATTTCTTCATTAGCAGGGATGTTATTTTTCATGAAGATGTTTTTCCCTTTCACAACGAAACATCTTCATCTTCCACCATTCCGGAACTGCCATTTTTCTTATAGGAGGACATGTCACATCCTCCTCCTTCTTACCTTGTTGTTCAACCGGTACCAACTGCAGTGGAATACCCAGAAGCAACATCAACTGAATCTTCTAAAATTATTGATTATAAATCGTCACCTATGGCGTCTTCCCAGGTCCCTTCGGCTACATCCATTCAGCCTTGACGTTCAGACCGTGTTATTCCAATCATTGATTCTCCATCATCACCTATGACGTCTTCTCCAGACCATTCAGCTGCAACTGTTCAGCCTCGGCATTCTGGACGTGTTATTCGACCGCCCCATGGACAAAGACTATATTTGTTATGCATCCAAAGTTTCAAATAGTCACTATCATGTATCATCATATGTCTCTTTTAGCCGTCTTTCTCCCACATATATGTCCAGCATTACTCGAATATCAGAGGAACAGGAGCCCTCTTCATATCAGGCAGCTGCACGAAATCCTTTGTCGCAAAAGGAAATGGAAACTGAACTCGATGCTCTCATTGCCAATCATACATGGGATATTGTTCCTCTACCTGCCGATCGTAAACCCATCGGATGCAAGTGGGTTTATAAGATCAAATTCAAGGCCGATGGTTCTATCGAGCGCTACAAGGCTCGCTTAGTGGCAAAAGGTTTTACTCAGAGGGAAGGCTTCGATTACCATGAAACATTTTCGCCAGTTGCGAAAGAAGTCACTATTTGTTCTTTCTTCTCAGTTGCAGCTACTCGTCACTGGTCTCTTCATCAAATGGATGTCAATAATGCATTCCTTCATGGAGATCTCGATGAAGAAATCTACATGAGTCTTCCACCGAGATTCCGCAGACAAGGGGAGAATGATGTGTGTCGTCTACGTAAATCCCTATACGGACTCAAGCAGGCTTCCAGACAATGGTATGCCAAGTTTACAGATGCTCTAACAACAACAGGTTTCCAGCACTCAAAACACGATTATGCTCTATTCACATGGACCTCAGGTACCGCGTCCATTTGTTTGCTAATTTATGTCGATGACATACTTATCATGGGAAACAATGAGTCTTGCATTGAGGAATTCAAGAAATATTTGCATTCTACATTCCACATCAAAGACTTAGGAGCCCCGAAGTATTTTCTTGGCATAGAAATTGCATGTTCAAATAAGGGAATCAATCTTAGTCAGAGGAAATTTGCGTTGGAAATTATATCTGAGGCAGGCCTATTAGGATGCAAACCAGCTGTTATTCCCATAGAGAAAAATATCAAATTAACTACACGTGATTATGATTTGGGCACTTCATCAGCATCTGCAGAAGATTCATTACTTGAGGATCCATCGGGATATCAAAGTCTCGTTGGAAAATTGATATATCTGACTATGACAAGACATGACATATGTTATGCCGTTCAAATGTTAAGTCAATTCATGCACCAGCCAAAGCAGTCTCATATGAACGCAGCACTGAAAGTAGTCAAATATTTGAAAGGATGTCCAAGGCTCGGGATTTTCCTATCTCGTGACTGTGACATGAGAATGACAGCCTTTTGTGACACCGACTATGCTACTTGTCCAATGACTAGAAGATCTGTTACTGGTTTCTGCATAAAATTGGAAAACTCCCTAATTTCGTGGAAGACTAAGAAGCAAACAATTGTGTCCTTATCTTCCGCAGAAGCACAATATCGTGCCATGGCAAAGACAGCTTGTGAAATAATATGATTACGAGGTTTACTTTCTGACCTCGGAATCCAAGTGAAGGGACCAACAGAATTATTGTGTGATAATGATGCAACACTCAAACTAGCAGCAAATCCAGTTTTTCATGAGAGGACAAAGCACATTGAAGTTGATTGTCATTTCACCCGAGATAAAATTCGAGAAGGAATTCTAGTCACTAAAGGGATTGGCACTGTGGAACAACCTGCAGATATTTTTACAAAACCATTGTGTCAAAGGCAACATGCGTATCTTTTAAGCAAGCTTAACGTCCTAGACATATATAGGCTGTCAGCTTGAGGGGGAGTGTTGGAGATGCAGATTTAATTGAAGATTAGACAGAGCATCAATTAGAGATTTGATTGAAGATTGAAGATTGAGATCTTGATTATTTGTATTTTAGGTAGATAAAAATCACACATTTTTATTTTCTTTTCTTCTACGTTGTCAGGACTACAAATGTACATGATGTAAAGCACTTCTTCATTAATTCAAATACAAGTTCTTACGGGCCTGCTCAAACCTGAACACTACCTAGCACAAACACCGACATGCCTTTCCTCGCGAGCTTGACGTCATTGATGGAACCTCCGGTCACAGCGAGATTCTCGGATGGGCCTGCGGCGTGCCACATCGTGTTACTGATGATAGATGGCAGAAACAGGATGTCGCGACCCTCTCCGCCTCGAGCGTAGTCAGAGTGTGGGCTAGCGAGGGCTAATGGGCCGCCCGATCGCTGGCTTAGATCGGACGCGGGCCTCTCCCAAGGTCCATTACCCAAGTCGCAACTGCTGGATATACGTGATCGACCTTCAGTGCGGTCTAGTGACATGTGAAAAAGTGTACATGCCAAGGAGTCGCCACCAATCGTTTCGTGGAGGGTACGATCGGAAACCCTATCGAATAGTTGGGAGTGGTCTATTCGATTCTGCGGAAACCAGAGAAGTGGGTTCGGGGACTTAGTTACGCCAACTGTCAGAGTTGACGCCCTTTCGGTACCTAAATTGAATGGTTTATCTGATCTTAGGATCTCATACAGATGAGTGGGGTGCTGATCCTAAATCTAGGAGTTCATGCAGATGGGAATATCTACCCTATCACTCACAATCATTAAAAATAAGTGCGCAAATCAAGGATCCAATACATGCGGATAAAACACATGAAATCAACATGGCATCCCTAATGAGGCCCTATTAGCCTAGAGAAGTATCATTCAAGGCTTAGGAGTGATTTGGACATGATTCGCCCACGAGGGGCAGAATCGTAATTTTGAACAATTCGGGGACAATTCACCTCAAAAAGGGCAAATTGGTCATTTTAGATGAATTGGGAAGCCAAAAGACAAGGGAAATAGGATTGGACATCAATCCAATCCATTTCCCATTTTTCGGGAATTTCCAGGATTTTTCTGGAATTTAAAAGTGATTTTACCCTCAGAGGGGTAAAATCGTTATTTTGAACAAAGATGAGAACTGAAAATCTCAAATATTAGAGTTGGTCGTCCACCTGACCCTAACCCTAATTTTAAGCAATTTTCGGGACTCAATTAGGACAAGAAAGACAATTTTCCCATTGAGGGGCAAAATCGTCATTTTTGAGAAAAGGGGCGGGACTCGAAAACCCAAACCTAAGAATTGGTCGCGTACTCGACCCTAATTCTTACCTTGACATTATCGGCCTTATCTCGCATACACGGCAGAGGCGACTTACCCCTAAAGGGTAATGTCGTCGAGTCTTGGAAGAACGGATGAGAAACCCCAAAAATAGGGTTGACCAGTTGTCTGTGGTCAACCCTCAATTTTTGGGGATTTCTGGAGTGTCTAGGATTTTTCCACATTTTTTCCACATTTTTTTTGGAATTTTCTAGAATTTTCTAGCATTTTTTTTGGATTTTATAGGATTTTTCTGATTTTTTTTTTTTTTTTTTTTAAATCATTTTCGAATTTTTTTTTATTTAAAAAAAAATATTATTCGGGCCGGGTCGGGTGACCCGGCCCACGGCCCGCGGGTGGGCGGTCCGACCCGCTCGGACCCGACCCGAAACGGCGCCGTATTACTTCTCCCGCTCGAATTTCAATTCCCGCTCAAACTTGAACCAGCGGCCCTGATTGTGCCAAGTGGCGGGCTATGGACGGCCTGATCTTCATGATGAGCCAACGGCCTAGATTGAAACACCCGATTGAACTACAGCCGTTTGATCTAAAGGATTTTTAATTTTCGAAAATCATTTTTTATCTTTGAAATTTCACGATCGCGACACGTGGCCAAATATCCACCGTCCGATTATTTTTGTTATTCGGTTATAACAACCGATGCTGACGTGGCTGCCACGTGGGCGCCACGTCAGCGACACGTCAGCGTTGACTGGTCAACTCTCGTTGACCAGTCAACAGCTCGCCGGGGAAGACGATCGGCGCCGGCTCTGTTTCGCCGGCGCCTCGTCGGAGGCCGTTTTCTCCTCGCTCAGACCACGAAATTGCATGAAACTTCCGCCATTCGACTCGTACAGATCTCATCTACCACATATCCAAGCCTCTACACAGCAGATCATCATTTCATCTACATGCTACTTCCGGCCGAAGTTAGGCTCCGGCGGCTATTCGTCCTAGCAATATCTAGCGTTATCTAGCTAAAAGAATCAATCAGGAAGCATCACCGCGGGTTGAGGAGACTTACCTGGCCATCGCGAGGACTCAGTTCGACCTATAAGGAGCTATAGAACTCACGGCCAGTTGGTCAAGGTCGGGGGTTGACTCGGTGGTTTCAGACGCCAAACAAGCAAAAACGAAATGCAACGGAGATTAGCAGAGCTCATGGAACAGATTAAGACCAATAACAAGCAAAATGATCGACATAATCGTGAGATGCCATTGGAGGCCGAGCTCGAGTTCGAAGGTGTTTCTCACCTGTTTCAAGAGCGTCGGTGAATGTGAGTCGATCCGACGCGTTCTCCGAGTTGAGGCGAGGCTAATGGGAATGGCGGCGTCGAACGATGTCGTCCGGATCGTCAAGGATCCGAGCTCAAATTTCTCGAGCTCGGAGCTTCAATGGCCGCCTTCTCTCTCTCTCTCTCTCTCTTCTCACTCTGTTTCTTTTGTCTGTTTCTCTCTCTCTGCCTCTACTCCTCTCACTCCGCGAGCTCCTTCTCCGCCAGTTCTCCCTCTCGCCTCCTCTCTCTCTCGCCTGCCCTCTCTGTCTTCGCCCGCTCGAGCTTTCTCTCTCTCTCTCTCCTTCTCTCTCCTTCTCTTCGCGCGAACAGACTCTCCTCCTCCTTCTTCCTTCTGTTTTTCTTTTTGTTCGTTTTTGTTGTGGCTCCTCTAACCAACTCCCCCTCCAACTGACTTCGTCCCAAAAAATCCTCGTCCTCTTTTCCATTTCCTGCGCGAAGAAGCCCTGGAACAAGCAAAATGGCGTTCTGCTTATGACCCATCTTGGTCAACGGGTTGACTGGGTCGGTCAACCCGACCCAGTTGACCCGGTTCAGCCTTTATTTCTTCAAATTAAGTATCTAATTGTCCGAGAATCATGAAATTTATCTTAAAATTAGATTCTTCAGCACGAATTCCATTTGAAAATGTATTGTTTATGAGAAATAAACATGGAATTGATCAAGAACCCCAAATGTAGAGTAGGATCCGAATTTGATTTTTGTCAAATTGAGGGTCCTAATTGGCGAATCGACCTCAATTGGACTGACCGTTAGACTTAGGGGGTCGAATACTATAGGGAGGAAACTTTGGGGTTCAATGGGTGCCCCTCAAAAAGGTTTAATTTCAGAATTGACATTATAGGGACTAAAATGAAAAGATTTTTTGTGCAATTAGGTCCCTAAAGCCAAAATTGATCAAATTGGCACACGATCGAACCAAATTGAAATGTCGAACAATCAAGTTGAATGTCAAGACTTGTAAAATGCAAAAAATTGCAAATAAAAAGACTCAAAACGTATTTTTTTGACAAATTTAACCCTGTGCGTTACAAAGAAACATACAAAATTAAACTTGAATTTCGACTATTGATGAGGTCAAAATGATAAGGAAATTAAAAGAAAAATTTTGACTATTTTCCTATATTTTTGTGACCTCAAATTCTATTTTTGTTGATTTTTCTAGTATTTTTCTATTTTCTAAAAATACTAAAAAATGTAAAAAATATGAAAAATTATTTTTTGGTCAAGAATGGTTCCTTGGGCTTGGCCAAGGCCACCAAAGTTGATTTTGTAATTTTTTGACTTTTTATGAATTTTTTATGATTTTTCAAAAAATAAAACTGAGAAAGGCTAGGTCAAAAATCAGGTGTCAACAGCTGCCCCTCTTTGAGAGGAATCTCGTGAGAGGTTTCGCTCAAAGACAGGTGACACCTGGGTCTAAACCGACTCGACTGGGGAAAAGAAAAATGAATCCTGACATTCAAACTTTCTTGCCTTGCTGGTGAATGCTCTGCTCCTTATTCTTTGGCTGACCTGAGAGAGAAAGTATAGAGACCTACCTGCGATTTACCTGTTTGATCGTCTGCTTGATGCTTGTGTTGCATGTGCGATGTATAGCGGGTTCAAGTGAATACCTAGAGACTCGTCTTTTGAGTATCCTAGGGCGGTTAAATTCTAGCCTGTATGGTAGGCCGTACCAGAATGGGATTCCTGTACTTGGCAGGAACCTGTGAATGACGCACCCAGTCTCTTAGGGATTGTCAGGGGTTTTGATCCGTATGGTGGATCGGACCATGAATAGGACTCCTTTCTGCTAGGAACCTATGGATGACGCACCCAGTCTCTTAGGGATTGTCAGGGGTTTTGATCCGTATGGTGGATCCGACCATGAATAGGACTCCTTTCTGCTAGGAACCTATGGATGACGCACCCAGTCTCTTAGGGATTGTCAAACATTTTGATCCTTCAGGGGGATAAGGCCGAGAATAGGGCTCCTGTCTGCTAGGAACCTATGGATGACGCACCCAGTCTCTTAGGGATTGTCGAACATTTTGATCCTTCAGGGGGATTAGGCCGAGAATAGGACTCCTGTCTGCTAGGAACCTATGGATGACGCACCCAGTCTCTTAGGGATTGTCGAACATTTTGATCCTATATTCTAAGGAATTAACTAGGATTTATACAAGTGAGGTGTACCTAACCTTGAGGCTTTACCACATGAGCTATTCTGGGTTTAGGGTTTACCTAGGACCTCACAGAAAGCAGTTTTTGTCAATAGTTTTTGATCTTATATTCTAAGGAATTAACTAGGATTCATACAAGTGAGGTATGCCTAACCTTGAGGCTTTACCACATGAGCTATTCTGGGTTTAGGGGTTACCTAGAACCTCACAGAAAGCTGATCTTGAAAATTGTCCTTTCGACATGCAAGGCGTTATTCTGGGATTTGGGGATTCCAAGTATCCTGCAGAAAACTTAAACCTGCAAGAACTTTGATAAGATTCTTCTGGGATCTAGGGGCTACCTGAGATCTTGCAGAAAGATTTTCTTGAATGTTGTCCTTTCGACATTGAAGGTGACATTCTGGGATTTGGGGATTCCGAGTATCCTGCAGAAAGATCAAACCTATAAATGTGAAACCTCACATAGGGATGATTGCGGAGATTGTCCTTTTGACATTGGAGGTGACATTCTAGGATCTGGGAGCTCCAGGTATCCTGTAGAAAGTTCAAACTTGAAATATATTCTTCACAAAAGAAGTAGCATTCTGAGATCTGGGGATACCAGGGGTCCTACAGAAGCTTGAACATGTAAACTCTTTCTTACCGAGAGAGGTTGTGTTATTCTGAGATCTGGGATTGCCAGGAATTCTACAGAAGTTTAGACATGTTAAACGTTTCTCACCAAGAGAGATACGAGCCATTTTAGGAGCTGAAGTCATCAAGAATCTTGTAGAAACTCCAATCTGAAAATTTTCTTATCAAAGGCATATCAATGGTCTTCAGGTGATTTTTGATGTCAAACTGATAGCACTTTATGACTTATATCATAGTCATGAAAGAATTTCAATGGATGCATTATGATGCTGGAGGTTATCCAAAACACCTTGTAACATACGGAGGTGATCAAAAATTCCTTGTGGGGAAAGTTTGAAATAAACAATCTGAAATTACCAAAAGAGTTTGGTTAAAATGTCCGACGGAGTATTCTCATCAAAGAGGACTTCTCACCGTTTTGAGGTAATGGTCTTTTACCAAGAATGCACTCGAATTTCCTATCAAACCTGCGCCTAGGGTTCAGGATCATTCGTAGTGAATACACCTCGATCGATCAGGAGGACTTCCAAGGGACCGTAATGTTGGGCTTGGTCAACGGTTTTCAAAGGGGACTTGCGTGCAAGTCAAGGCTTTCGAAGAGAAGTCTTCAATGTCTGCTCCAAGTTTACAAGTCAAGAAACCTGCGAAATGAGAAAGAAATAATCTTGCTCGAACTTCTTCGAGCTAAGCTTAGACATTAAACCCTATGTCAATCCAAGTGCCTTAATCAGAAAAGGCTTTTCAGGGTTGTAACGTAGGTAGGATTGGGGACCAAAAAAGGCTTGTTTTTGGCTTAGAATATGCGAAGGGTCTAACATTGGTGATCACTGCAGGTTTGCCGCCGATCTTGTCCCTTCTCGTCCAAAGAGCGTCTTTGGTCTTTGAAGTGCATATTTGTCTTTAGAGAATATCTCTTTCATGTTGAGACGACGTCGACATCTTGTCTATCCTTTCATCATCTGAGTGTGACATGATTTGGGAGCATCTTTCGCAGTTCAGCTCCTTTGGGGATTTTCTTTTATAATCAGATCTCACTAGTGACCTATACAAAGGTATCATGCCATCTTTTGGCATTTACAAGATCAAACACCTGATTCACAAGTGCACAAATATTTGGACGGGCATTGGCCTTGCTTTTACCAGGCACTTTGCTTTTTCTTGATGCCCAAGATTGAATTTTTCTCTCTTTTTGCTTTTTGAGATCCCATCTTTTCTTTTCTTTTGGGGATCAGAATTTTCAAATGAGTGTGCTAGATGTACAATTTGAATCTCAGCACTCAAACATTAATCTAGGAATTTTTATAAATCCTGTATCTTGAACTCTTCTGCTCTTGAAGTGATGTCGCTTCCGTCTTGGAATATGCAATGATCACCAACGGGTTTGCGTAACGAAGTACAGGCTCAACTGGGCTGTGCAAAGGGCAAAAGTGTATAGGATAGAGAAACGAATGTTTTTCGTCATCCTAAAGCACTTGAACTACCATAGAAGTTAAAATGACAAGCAACACACGAAGATTGATGCAAGTCTGAGCAAGAGAATTTCTAATCATTTACCTCCTGATACCGCTGGACGTATCTCCAGTTTGCCCCACTGTGGGGTGGTTCTTGACAGGGGTATAGAATGAAACCGTCGTTCAAATGGTTATCAATGGTTACCTGTAGTGTTTATGATAGAGAAACGAACGCCCCCGTCGTTTCGATCCGTGTAATCACTGCGAATAACCCTTGCTTCCGTAGGTCAAGGTCTCGCTGTTCTTACCACTCCACTCATCTCTCAAGTGTGTATAAGACGTGTTTAGATTAGGCTTGCCTCTTGTCTGAGGAACCATCCTTTCGAACAATTCTAAACAACTCTTGTTGGAAAAGTTCATTTTGCTTTCTCTAGAACTTTACCCTCCAAGGGGGTTTATGATGCACAATGTATATTTCAATTATGTTCAGATAACCTCCAGATCTAAACATGAATGCCAATGACCGTGAGGACTTTGCGTCTTTCTAGACATGAGCTTTGATGTATGCCAGATTTCAAAGGGCCTCCCAAATTCTAGCAATTAGGATCCTGAGAGTCTTAAAAACCTAAAAGATTGGGAAAGGAATACTTACCTGCCCAGCGCGGCTAGGGATTCCTGAAAAACATAAAAGGAATATGTCAGTGTATGCTCTTGAATTTCAGAAAATTAGAACGATACATTTTACCCTTGATCATGCACTCCAATGGAAGTGGATAGATTCGCGAAAATCTGCATTTTTCTTAACAACACAAGATGGTTAAGTTGTTCTAAAATTTCTTAAAATTCTCAGTCTTTGGAGAAGAAGACGTGCACCTGACCACCATGACGTTAGGTCTCCTTGATCATACGTTCCAACTTATCGCGACCCTGCTTCCTTGGATCCTGCAATATTGAACACATGCTAATGTATGCATAGATGCATGACATGCTTATGCAAAGACTATCATGAAGAGTAGGCTCAATTCGAGGCAGGGCATATGACCGGAATCTGATTTTATTTCAAGGGTAATATTTCTTCACAGCATCTGAATTCACAGGGTGCCCCAATTCTTCTCCCTCGGAGTTTACAAGAATTAATGCTCCTCCCGTGAGGATCTTCTTAATAATGTAGGGGCCTTCGTAATTTGGAGTGAATTTTCCCCCTGGATGGGTAGTACTTGGTAAAACTTTCCTAATTACCAAGTCATTTACTTCGAAGTTTCTGGTTTTGACTTTTCGATTGAACGCCCTGGCCACCCTCTTCTGGTAAGTTTGTCCATGGCAAATGGCTTTAAGACGTTTCTCATCTATTAAGTTCAGCTGTTCATATCTGTGCTTGAAATACTCTGACTCAGAGAGTTTATCTTCGGATAAGATTCTCAAAGAGGGAATCTTAACTTCTACTGGTAGAACTGCTTCTGTCCCATATACCAAACTATAGGGAGTTGCCCCTGTAGAAGTCCTGATCGACGTTCGGTAAGCCATCAAGGCGAAGGGCAGCCTTTCGTGCCAATCTCTGTAGTTTTCTGCTGTTTTAGCCAAGATTCTCTTGATATTTTTATTGGCGGCTTCCACTGCCCCATTCATCTGTGGGCGGTAAGGAGATGAATTCAGATGTCTAATGCTAAAGTGATCCAGCAGACCATCGACAATCTTGTTGTTTAGGTTGGACCCATTATCTGTGATGATCGCTTGAGGGGTACCATACCGGGATATGATATCTCTTTTGACAAATCTGGCCACATTTCTTGCAGTGACATTCTTGTAAGAACTGGCTTCTACCCATTTGGTGAAGTAATCAATCGCTACCAAGATGAAGCGATGACCATTCGAAGCCATAGGATTAATAGGCCCTATCATGTCTATCCCCCACATAGAGAAAGGCCAAACTTCAGACATTTGATGTAGTTCGTTCGGGGGTGCGTTAATCTTATCCCCGTATATTTGGCATTGGTGGCATGACCGGACGTGCTGACAGCAGTCTGATTCGATGGTCATCCAATAATAGCCTAGCCGCATGATCTTCCGGGCAAGGAGGTGGCCGTTCATGTGAGGCCCACACGCACCTTCATGAATCTCTTTCATGAGAATATTTGCTTCTTTGGCATCTACGCATCTCAGTAGAGTGGAATCGAACGATCTCTTGTATAGAATTTGTCCATTGAGGAAGAACTTGCTGGCCATCTTGGTTATGTATTTTCGGTCTCCTGACTGGCATCCTTCAGGGAATTCCCTTTTCAAGAGGTAATTCTTGATGTCATAGTACCATGGCTCTCCATCACATTCTTCTTCGATTAGCATGCAATAAGCTGGCTTTTCAACAATGCCGATCCTCAGAGGTTCTATATCCAACCCTTTAGTCGTTTGTAACATCGAGGCTAGGGTGGCTAATGCATCTGCGAATTGGTTGTGAGACCTTGATAGGTACTCGAATGACACTTCTTCGAACTTGAGTATCAATTTTTCAAGGTATTCATGGTAGGGGATGAGTTTTGCATCTTTCGTCTTCCACTCCCCTTGTGTCTGTAGAATAATGAGCATAGAGTCTCCAAAGACCTGCAATCTAGGTATCTTCATGGAAAGGGCCAGTCGTAGGCCCAGAATGCATGCCTCATATTCTGAAATATTGTTGGTACAAGGGAAAGTTATCTTTGCCGTGACAGGGTAATGTTGGCCATCTGGGGATATCAGTACTGCCCCAGTGCCTGCCCCTGATAGGTTAACAGCACCATCGAAATACATGATCCACTTATCCTCTGCTAAGTTCAGAATTCGGCTTTCTGTGTTCGTTACTTCAGGGGATTCAGTGCTCGATGGGTTTTCTGCCAGCATGTCCGCTATAGCTCTTCCTTTTACCGACTTCTGTGGAGAACATTTAATGTCAAATTCAGACAACATTACTTGCCATTTTGCCAGTTTCCCAATTAAAGCGGGTTTCTCCAGGAGGTATTTGACGGGGTCGTTTTCTGTTATGAGCTGAATGTGATGATGTAGGGTATACTGCCTTAGTCTTCGTAGTACCCATACTGCTGCTACACAGGCCCTTTCAACTGGTATATATTTTGCTTCAGATGGCGTGAATTTCTTACTCAGGTAATAAATGGCCCTCTCTTTTCCATCTATCGGGCTTGTCTGGGCAAGTAAGGCTCCCAAGGACTCTTGTCGTATGGTAAGGTATAAGGTCAATGGGTGACCAGGAATTGGTGGCACAAGCACCGGTGGTGTGATCAAATAGTTTTTGATCATTTGGAATGCCTTGCTGCACTCGGCGTCCCACGTTATTTTCGCGCCTTTCTTAAGCAATTTGAAGATAGGCTTAGCCACATCAGACAGCTGATTGATGAACCTGGCAATATAGTTCAATCTCCCTAGAAGGCTTCTCACTTCTTTTACTGTGGATGGAGTTGATAAATCGTGGATGGCTTGGATTTTTGAGGGATCAATCTCAATGCCCCTGTTGCTGACTATGAACCCAAGGAGTTTCCCGGATCTTGCCCCAAACACGCATTTGTTAGGGTTCAACTTTAACTTGTATTTGCGCAGGCGCTCAAATAATTTTCTTAATACCTGTATGTGATCTTGTCCTTTCTTGGATTTAGCGATCATGTCATCAACATATACTTCAATCTCTTTGTGGATCATATCATGGAATAACGTGACCATAGCCTTCTGGTAGGTAGCCCCGGCGTTTTTCAATCCAAAGGGCATGACTTTGTAGCAAAAATTTCCCCATGGTGTGGTAAATGCAGTCTTGGGTTTGTCTTCTTGTTTCATGGAGATTTGGTTGTATCCCGAGAATCCATCCATGAATGAGAATAATTCATAACCCGCCGTACTATCCACCAATACATCAATGTGGGGGAGTGGAAAATCATCTTTTGGGCTTGCTCTATTCAGATCTCGGTAATCTACGCAGATCCGAACTTTTCCGTCTTTCTTCATGACGGGGACTATATTTGCAACCCAGTCTGAATATGGGATAGCTTCAATGAAGCCTACCCTAAGGAGTTTCATGACTTCTTCCTTAATCTTGTCTTCTAACTCGGCTTTCATCCGCCTACTGCCTTGTTTGACAGGTTTGATGCCAGGATCCGTGGGCAATGCATGTTCCACAATCTTAGGGTCAAGGCCTGGCATATCCGCGTAAGACCATGCGAAGATGTCTTGATATTCTTTTAGTAGCTTGGTGAACTCGAGCCTTTCATCATGGGATAGGTGTCCGCCGATCTTGACCTCTTTGACGTTCACGGTGTCTCCCAAATTAATGACAATTGGTTCTTCTGAGGTAGGAGGCTTTGATTCTTCAAAGGTGTTCCAATCCCTACGGATAGACGCGTAATCCTCGTCTTCATCTCCCTCAATGCTATAGGAGTGGTTAATGGAGGGATCCGAATTTTGCAACAACCTGGTATGCATGTTTGAGATGATATGCCTGAAATGTCATGAGTATGGTTAGTTTGTGCTCAGTAAAAATGGCATGCATGCTTATGTAAAGTCTTTTTGAAAAAGTTTTTCGAAATAGATGTAGGTACAGATGGGACTAATCCTCATGTCATTGGATATCCCGGCCCCTTGAAAATCTTTTGAAGATTAGGAATCATATGGCAAATCAGGCCTCAAGCTTCTATATGGAAGACCATTATCATCATCGGGCTGATTCGTGGTTCCATATGTCCTTAACAAAACATGCGTGGTTTTATTGAATGCGAAATGGGCCGCGTTACAAGATGTGCTATTTGGACCAACGGCCGGAGATCCAAAGGCGTTTTCTTATGCGTTCAATAAGGAAAGAAAATACAGTGAAATGCAGAAAGTTCTAAACACAGTATTTAAAGATGAAGGAAGAGTCTATTTACTCAGAAGAAGTGGCTTCACTGTCCAACCACTCCATGATGACATTCACAGAGTCATCTTCGAGAAAAGGATTTGTCAGATCTGGTTCCATCGGCGAAGTGATACCCTCTTCGGATAACCATTTGGAGTTCTGGTCGAAGTAGGTATTTAAGGGATTCTTGAACATTCGAGACCTTCCCTTCCAGGTTGGAGAACCGATGAATGAGCTATTCGGGCTGTTTTCGCCTCCACGGCGTCCCAGGCTCTTGCCTCGGCCTCGGCTTGTTGCTTTCGGGATAGAATCATTCATGGGATACTTCCGGTACCCCAAGCCCATTTTATGTGGATTAGCCTTCAACTGTAGCGGGGCATTTATACCCTGATTATGTTTGCCTAGGCCTTTTTCAGGATTGAACCCGTATGCCAGCAGCATCTTAGCTGGTAGAAGACTGGCTTCTGAGATGTAAGGAGTTCTCAACTTCGATCCTACTGGGGTATGAACTGTTGCTACCAACTCTAGGGAGTGATAGCTCGCTTCAGTTTTCTCTTCAGGCTCAATATAGGGAATGGCACTGCTCTGGTATGCCTGGAGGTCGACTTCCCCATGTACGGTAATTACCTTCCCATCTACAACGAAACGTACTTTTTGGTGCAGGCTTGAAGGGACAGCTCCTGCTGTATGGATCCAAGGTCTTCCTAGCAGGAATCCAAATGCACTGGGTAGATCCATTACTTGAAAGTTTATAGAGAACTTTGTCGGGCCGATGAATACGTCAAGCTCGATCTCTCCCTCTACAGTCTTCCTCATGCCGTCGAATGCTCTTACAGCTGTCTTGGATGCCTTGACCATCTCTTCATTGATTCCCAGCCTCCTTATGGTAGCCAAAGGACAAATGTTAAAGGCTGATCCGTTATCGATCAATACATGTGCCACTCTTTTGCCGTTACATTGGGCAGAGATGTATAAAGCTTTGTTGTGCCCCCTTCCTTCCATGGGGAAGTCCTCGTCAGAGAAGCTCAACTGGTCTTTTAAGAGAATTGCCCCTACAAAGTCCCCTAGTTGGACCTCATTAATTGTTTCAGGGACATGTACTTCATTGAGTACCTTCAATAGTGCGTTCTTGTGCTTCTCTGAATTGATGAATAGGTCTAACAGGGATATCTGAGCGGGCATCTTCCTCAGCTGCTCTATCACTTCAAACTCACTGGTTTTGATGATCGATATGAGCTTTTCGGCATCTTCCTTTGAGACATCTCTTTTTTCGGATTCACCCTCTCTGGGGGCATAAAATCTTCCAGACCTCATTATTGCATCTACTTGTGTGGTCCCATAGTCCCAATGAACAGCTTTGGGATCATACTCTTCTACTGGGGGGACTTTTATCGTTACAGTTGTCTGATGAGGTATCTCTGGTCCTGACGTGTCGCTTTCTTCCTCTTGAGGCAATTGAATTACGACAGGCCTCACCGGGCAATCTTCTACCTTGCCCAGGCTATCCAGCTCATCCAATCTGATCACCACGGCTGTGGCTACTTCGATCATCAATATGGCGTTGTCGAGTTCTTCCATATTGTTTGAGGTTTCTGGTTGAGAGAGATCATCCATACCTCCCCATCCGTCCGGTATGATGTCTTCAATCTTCTGATAAAAGCTGGTAGGGGCCGAATATTTCACCTTGAAATTGTATCCTCCAGAATCTTGACCCAGGTTGTCTATAATTTCGCTCTTCTCAAGTGCGTCGACCATAAATTTGAGGTCTGCTAGACTTCTCCTCCTGGCTTCTATTTCGTCTTCTTCAAATTCTTCTTCTGATTGAGTGGACAGCCCCAGATCGTTTGCCAATTTCTTACGTGAGGTACCACAGGTGCTACTCTGTTCAGCTGTGATCAAGAAGTGGTTTCCTTTCAAAGATAGAGATGTTTCAATCCCTTCGAATTCTTCATCAGTAATGTCGGACATTATCCCCAAGCTCTTCATCTTGTTGATACACGACTTCTTTTGGTCGGTTGATATCTCCCCCTCTTTTGGGTATGATGAAGCGGTTGTTAGCAGGTTGGCCAGCTTAGGCATATCTACCTTCAGTTTAAGGTAGTCCTCTTCTTCTTCAGTGAATATTGCCCCTATTGCTTGATGATCTGGCAACGGATTTTCTTGTACATTTGGGGCTGCTTTGTCAAATTTCAAAATCTGACTATCGATTAGGGCTTGCACTTTCAGCTTCAGGACATAGCAGTTATCCACATTATGCCCTCTTTCGCCCATATGGTAGGTACAGGTCTGGCTCTCATCAAAGCCAGGATATCTTGCGGGGTTTGCCCTAGGTGGTTCTTTTGCCACCAAGTGTTGCTCCAGCAGCATCGGGAGTAGCTTGGATAAAGGTCTCGGGAGCTGAGAGAATTGTCTCTGGGGTTGCTTTCTTTTAGGCTCTTGTACCTTTGGCGCTGACCAGGATGATCCGCCTTTGGCCTGATTAGAATTGCCAAATGGCTTTAACTTGTGGGGATCTGGTATAAATGCTATGTCCAGTCCGGCTTCTCTTTCCTTTCTCAGAGGGTACTGCTTCCTAGTAGGAGCTTCCTGAGGCCTTCTTTCTTTCAAGGCCCATTCCAGCCTCTCAGCAACCTTAATCAGGTGTGCGAATGTCTGACATCCAGAAGTGTTCAGTCTGTCAAAGTACTCGTAGGGGAGTGCTTTTAGGAATAAGTCGATCAGCTCCTCTTCTGGAATTGAAGGCTTTACTTGGGTAGCCAAGGCTCGCCATCTCTGAGCATATGTCCTGATCGATTCGCCCCTCACTTTTGAAGTTCGTAGGAGGTCTTCTCTTGTTGGGGCTGTAGCCGTGTTAAATTTGTACTGCCTGAGGAAGTCTTCAGCAAGGTCCTCCCATCCGTCATAATCCTCTAAGTCTAGCTCAATAAACCAAGCCAGAGCGGCGCCAGCCAAACTCTCTTGGAATGTGTTCATTAACAACGGAATGTAATCCGAGTAGTGCGCCATCTTGCGCAGGTAATATTTGAGGTGGGCACGGGGACAACCTGTCCCGTTGTATTTTCTCACGAACTCTGGCTCCCTATAGTCAGGAGGAGTCTCTATTTTAGCAAAAGGAGATATTTTGTCGAAGCGGGCCAGCTCATAGCCTTGACTGCTCAGGCATTCTTCGATCTTGGCCAATCTCTTAGCCTCTGCCTCTGTCTTCACAGTTTGTTTTCCCTTCTCCTCTTTTTCAAGGTTGATGACAACAGGCGAGGCTTTTTGTTGTGCCCGACTATTTGGTTCATGGACGTTTTCCCCTGTATTTTGGGTATCCCTGGTTGCTTCTTTATCTATTACATCAGGTACCATGGAAGGGCCTGAGTTGTTCTGATTGTGGGCGGTTGTCTGTCTAGCTTGGTTGGTCTCCAGCATGGCCTTAATGTCAGCCATCATAGTCGCCAGGGCAGTCATCTGAGATTCCAACATGCCTACGCGTGGAGTCAATTCCTGCTGTTCCATTCTTGTCTTTAGGCGGGTACGGAAACGATGCGTTGGCAATTCCGTGATGAGAGTGTACCTGTTTAAAAAGATCTCTGTGAGTGCTTCGCTTATTTAGCAAAAAGAAGCAGCTAATTCTTTTAGTTGCATGCTTCTTGTCAGTAGATGAGAAAAAGGGCTACTTTGTGAGCCTTAGCCTCATGTAAGTAGTTCTTTTAATCATTTCTCGACAAGAACTCATGGAATTAAAAGAAGCGTAATTTCTGACGATAGTTTTTTTATGCATTTGCAAAACATGCTCACATTCATATTCATGTGTCTAAGATAGTATTCCACAGAAATGAGAATGTATGAGAAGGCATCACAATGCTTGCTTATTTTACACTTGACAGAATAGTCTATTCAAGTCTAGGACGTTTGAAGCCTAAGGCATCCTCATCATCCCAGTATAGATTCCCTTCTTCAGCTTGGGGCTCTTCGTCTTCTGAACATGACAGTGGTCCCAGGTCTTCGGGTATGTAGGGCTCTACTCCAGGTACGTACGGCACGATGTATTCAGGTATGTAGGGCTCGACAAGGCTTCGTCGGATCGCTTTGAAATGTTGAATGTATTCTGTGGTGGCTCTATGAGTGTTTTCTTCTCGAGTCATGTCTTCTGGCCAACTTATTTCTTCAGCCTGGGAATTCTTCAAGGAGTGTATGATGGATGCCACCTTGGCTTCAAATTGTTTCTTCTCCTCCTCCGTGAGGGTCTGGTTTGGTAAGTCAAAGGAAAAGACACCAGGTCGCGGTGAAGAAGGGATCTCCTGAAGTGCTCCAAACTGTCGAATCACCCTCCTTGGATAGTATGCAGTTGCGCCCGTGAATCCTAGCAAGGGGACTGGGCTTCCGTCATCGCAGGTCAATCTGACTTTGCTCAGCGTCGGCAACCTTAGCCGCCATCGGAGTTGCTCAGGTTTTAGGACTTTGAGGAAGTTCTTCCATTCTACAAAGTTAAACTTAGGAACACGTGTATGGGTTCTAGCAAATGTTTTAAGAGGGTGTGCATTGGGGCTGATTTCAGTGAAACCCATGCGGATGTGGAATTGTCTGATATGGGATGTGAACCACAGATACAGCAGATCACTAGAAGCTCTAAAGATTCCCTTTTTGCTTTTCTTGAAACGATTTAGGGAAAGGAAGGTTTCGGCAAGGAGGATGTTTGAGTAATCCCACCCACAACAGACTTGCCTAGCTACTATAGCCATGATAGGGTCGAAGGTGACAGTTGAGATTGGGAATAGTACAAAGCTAAAGAATGCCAAGATAAAGGCTCTACCCGATTTGGTTCCTTTAGAAGCAGGAAGGCGGGAAAATCGGTCTATAAGGAAGGATAGGGAAATTCTCCCAGAATTGCTTTTCGCATCTATTTTGACTTCATTTAGGTTTGTGTCAAGGAATTCAGCTGCCTGACTTAGGGGTTCAAGTCCTATAGGGGGTCGGACGAGCGTAGGGGTGAATTCAACTCCGATGACAGCGCTGTATTCCTCGATAGTGGGAGTGATCTCTAATCCTTCCATGCAAAATGTAGCGGTGGTAGGATCCCAGTAGAGCGCCATGGCTTGAATAAAGGCAGGTGGGCACTCAATCTTCAGTAGGTCCAGTAGGTATCCTAGTCGTGACTCCGCATACTTCTGGTTGGCTTCGCCCATGCCATCCCACCATGATTGGAGTTCAGCTCGGGGGATCTTGAACACTTGAATATCATTCTTTCCCATCAAGTCTAAAATATGCAAATGATTTTAAAAGGTCAATCGCCAGAAATTACTTTAAATGTATGAATATGCAGATGTCATGAAGCATGCATGAGCTAACTTGATTGCATAGTTCAATTTGAAGAAATGGAGATTAGGACCCTTTTTCAGGTCTTGAAAGCCTGACTCAAAGCCTAATTTGCATTTCAGGGAAGTGAATTATGCAATTTAGTCAGGTTTACTCAGTGACTAAAGGGAATAGCAATATCACGTTCCATTGGTCAGCACATCAAAGGAGCAAAGTGGGATGTACTTTTATTACAGTCAAGATGTCTAATAGAAAAACGGTAAAGAAAGGTTTTTCAAACAAGAAAGCCATAAAAGACAATGGAACGTGAGGGTCTAGATCACTCTTTCTTCAGAAGTCTACCCAAGTGACAGTCGGTCAGGAATTCTCCTTTAATCTAGGGTAGGGGAGTTATCTTCAGTGGTTTGGTCGAGAGGTTGTAGTTCCTCTGGCCACTTTCTAGTCCAGGGTACGATGACTTCGGAAGCCTTCTCGGGTTCTACTTTCTTGATTGTGATACGCCTTGGCTTGGTCTTGATCGCAGGGCGTCTCTTCTTACCCCAAAAAGTAATCATGGGTATGTTTTCTTTGGCCAGCAATTCAGCCTTCTTGCGAGCGTACGCTTCCCTAGCTAGCTGGTTGCGACGTTGTCTCTTCATCTCCAGATAATCCTTCATCATTTCGTCTGATTGTCGCTTGAATCTGAGATTATCAGCGTAGTAGCGGGTTTGACAGTCTTCAGCATACCCCAGCTTACGTCCAGTCAGTTCCCGACCATACACGAATCTAGTAAAGTGTAGCCTCGTGTTTGGTCCGGGGCGAGTAACTTTTCTCAAGTACTCGAAGGTCACCAACTCCGTAGAGCTCTTAGGGAACAGCGACATCCTACCCCATAATCATTGTTGTTCTCATTAGTCACCCGAGTAATCTTCATGATGTGAATGCACATGGATGTATGCAATGTATGAGTCATATCATGGAGCAGGAAATAAAGTACGTTTAGAGATAAATATCTTACCAACCATACTTTGGGGGATGTGGAATGCCCCCTGTATCAATGGGTGGTTTTAGGTATACCAACCATCCATGGACATGCACATGAGACAAGTGGGTATACTCTAAAGAAAATCGAAAATCAGGTGAGGAACCTACGGCTCAGGCTCCCACGATCCACACGAGGCAGATTCCTCCCCAAGGGTACCTACCCAAGAGGGTTAGATATCGCCAATGCAGATGGTAGGCGGGAACGAATACGAAAGTCTCAAGTGCCATCAAACACAAGATCCTTTTCGTATCCTTTCCCTATCTAAGGTAACCTAAGGGTGGTTGCAGTCGGGGTTTGACCGCCAGTGTGTGCGATGTGTCGTGATCATCACAATGCAAAGTCATGCACAGCAGTTTGTATCAAAACACCGCTTCAGTATGTGCATAAACATACATTCCCAACTCCAACCTGCAGGAAAGATGTCAACAATCACGCCACCCCTTATTTCTCCAATCTGCAAAAACATCTAACACAATAGTTAGCATACGTACCTCACCTTCGAGAGCATCTGCAGAAAACAATGTCAGATAAACCAAACAACTTTTTAATCGGCTCAAGTCCTCTGGTCTGCGAAACCAGAGATTCTGGGTTCGATCCCCAGCGGAGTCGCCAGTCTGTCGCGACCCTCTCCGCCTCGAGCGTAGTCAGAGTGTGGGCTAGCGAGGGCTAATGGGCCGCCCGATCGCTGGCTTAGATCGGACGCGGGCCTCTCCCAAGGTCCATTACCCAAGTCGCAACTGCTGGATATACGTGATCGACCTTCAGTGCGGTCTAGTGACATGTGAAAAAGTGTACATGCCAAGGAGTCGCCACCAATCGTTTCGTGGAGGGTACGATCGGAAACCCTATCGAATAGTTGGGAGTGGTCTATTCGATTCTGCGGAAACCAGAGAAGTGGGTTCGGGGACTTAGTTACGCCAACTGTCAGAGTTGACGCCCTTTCGGTACCTAAATTGAATGGTTTATCTGATCTTAGGATCTCATACAGATGAGTGGGGTGCTGATCCTAAATCTAGGAGTTCATGCAGATGGGAATATCTACCCTATCACTCACAATCATTAAAAATAAGTGCGCAAATCAAGGATCCAATACATGCGGATAAAACACATGAAATCAACATGGCATCCCTAATGAGGCCCTATTAGCCTAGAGAAGTATCATTCAAGGCTTAGGAGTGATTTGGACATGATTCGCCCACGAGGGGCAGAATCGTAATTTTGAACAATTCGGGGACAATTCACCTCAAAAAGGGCAAATTGGTCATTTTAGATGAATTGGGAAGCCAAAAGACAAGGGAAATAGGATTGGACATCAATCCAATCCATTTCCCATTTTTCGGGAATTTCCAGGATTTTTCTGGAATTTAAAAGTGATTTTACCCTCAGAGGGGTAAAATCGTTATTTTGAACAAAGATGAGAACTGAAAATCTCAAATATTAGAGTTGGTCGTCCACCTGACCCTAACCCTAATTTTAAGCAATTTTCGGGACTCAATTAGGACAAGAAAGACAATTTTCCCATTGAGGGGCAAAATCGTCATTTTTGAGAAAAGGGGCGGGACTCGAAAACCCAAACCTAAGAATTGGTCGCGTACTCGACCCTAATTCTTACCTTGACATTATCGGCCTTATCTCGCATACACGGCAGAGGCGACTTACCCCTAAAGGGTAATGTCGTCGAGTCTTGGAAGAACGGATGAGAAACCCCAAAAATAGGGTTGACCAGTTGTCTGTGGTCAACCCTCAATTTTTGGGGATTTCTGGAGTGTCTAGGATTTTTCCACATTTTTTCCACATTTTTTTTGGAATTTTCTAGAATTTTCTAGCATTTTTTTTGGATTTTATAGGATTTTTCTGATTTTTTTTTTTTTTTTTTTTAAATCATTTTCGAATTTTTTTTTATTTAAAAAAAAATATTATTCGGGCCGGGTCGGGTGACCCGGCCCACGGCCCGCGGGTGGGCGGTCCGACCCGCTCGGACCCGACCCGAAACGGCGCCGTATTACTTCTCCCGCTCGAATTTCAATTCCCGCTCAAACTTGAACCAGCGGCCCTGATTGTGCCAAGTGGCGGGCTATGGACGGCCTGATCTTCATGATGAGCCAACGGCCTAGATTGAAACACCCGATTGAACTACAGCCGTTTGATCTAAAGGATTTTTAATTTTCGAAAATCATTTTTTATCTTTGAAATTTCACGATCGCGACACGTGGCCAAATATCCACCGTCCGATTATTTTTGTTATTCGGTTATAACAACCGATACTGACGTGGCTGCCACGTGGGCGCCACGTCAGCGACACGTCAGCGTTGACTGGTCAACTCTCGTTGACCAGTCAACAGCTCGCCGGGGAAGACGATCGGCGCCGGCTCTGTTTCGCCGGCGCCTCGTCGGAGGCCGTTTTCTCCTCGCTCAGACCACGAAATTGCATGAAACTTCCGCCATTCGACTCGTACAGATCTCATCTACCACATATCCAAGCCTCTACACAGCAGATCATCATTTCATCTACATGCTACTTCCGGCCGAAGTTAGGCTCCGGCGGCTATTCGTCCTAGCAATATCTAGCGTTATCTAGCTAAAAGAATCAATCAGGAAGCATCACCGCGGGTTGAGGAGACTTACCTGGCCATCGCGAGGACTCAGTTCGACCTATAAGGAGCTATAGAACTCACGGCCAGTTGGTCAAGGTCGGGGGTTGACTCGGTGGTTTCAGACGCCAAACAAGCAAAAACGAAATGCAACGGAGATTAGCAGAGCTCATGGAACAGATTAAGACCAATAACAAGCAAAATGATCGACATAATCGTGAGATGCCATTGGAGGCCGAGCTCGAGTTCGAAGGTGTTTCTCACCTGTTTCAAGAGCGTCGGTGAATGTGAGTCGATCCGACGCGTTCTCCGAGTTGAGGCGAGGCTAATGGGAATGGCGGCGTCGAACGATGTCGTCCGGATCGTCAAGGATCCGAGCTCAAATTTCTCGAGCTCGGAGCTTCAATGGCCGCCTTCTCTCTCTCTCTCTCTCTCTTCTCACTCTGTTTCTTTTGTCTGTTTCTCTCTCTCTGCCTCTACTCCTCTCACTCCGCGAGCTCCTTCTCCGCCAGTTCTCCCTCTCGCCTCCTCTCTCTCTCGCCTGCCCTCTCTGTCTTCGCCCGCTCGAGCTTTCTCTCTCTCTCTCTCCTTCTCTCTCCTTCTCTTCGCGCGAACAGACTCTCCTCCTCCTTCTTCCTTCTGTTTTTCTTTTTGTTCGTTTTTGTTGTGGCTCCTCTAACCAACTCCCCCTCCAACTGACTTCGTCCCAAAAAATCCTCGTCCTCTTTTCCATTTCCTGCGCGAAGAAGCCCTGGAACAAGCAAAATGGCGTTCTGCTTATGACCCATCTTGGTCAACGGGTTGACTGGGTCGGTCAACCCGACCCAGTTGACCCGGTTCAGCCTTTATTTCTTCAAATTAAGTATCTAATTGTCCGAGAATCATGAAATTTATCTTAAAATTAGATTCTTCAGCACGAATTCCATTTGAAAATGTATTGTTTATGAGAAATAAACATGGAATTGATCAAGAACCCCAAATGTAGAGTAGGATCCGAATTTGATTTTTGTCAAATTGAGGGTCCTAATTGGCGAATCGACCTCAATTGGACTGACCGTTAGACTTAGGGGGTCGAATACTATAGGGAGGAAACTTTGGGGTTCAATGGGTGCCCCTCAAAAAGGTTTAATTTCAGAATTGACATTATAGGGACTAAAATGAAAAGATTTTTTGTGCAATTAGGTCCCTAAAGCCAAAATTGATCAAATTGGCACACGATCGAACCAAATTGAAATGTCGAACAATCAAGTTGAATGTCAAGACTTGTAAAATGCAAAAAATTGCAAATAAAAAGACTCAAAACGTATTTTTTTGACAAATTTAACCCTGTGCGTTACAAAGAAACATACAAAATTAAACTTGAATTTCGACTATTGATGAGGTCAAAATGATAAGGAAATTAAAAGAAAAATTTTGACTATTTTCCTATATTTTTGTGACCTCAAATTCTATTTTTGTTGATTTTTCTAGTATTTTTCTATTTTCTAAAAATACTAAAAAATGTAAAAAATATGAAAAATTATTTTTTGGTCAAGAATGGTTCCTTGGGCTTGGCCAAGGCCACCAAAGTTGATTTTGTAATTTTTTGACTTTTTATGAATTTTTTATGATTTTTCAAAAAATAAAACTGAGAAAGGCTAGGTCAAAAATCAGGTGTCAACACAGGAGAAGAAGATAGCGAGAAAGAGAGTTGGAGATAGATTAGTGGGAGCGACTAGAGATCTATAGGGGCCAAACATAGACATGGCCGGTTCCGGTTCCGCCAAAAGGTGGAACCGGCCCTTAAGAGGCCGGTTCCGGTTCCGAACTTTTAATTTTATTTTTAAAATAATAAAATAAAATTAATAAATTACAAATTATAATTAAATTGTACATTTTAATAAAATTTGAAAAAAAAAGAGAAAATGAATGGGCTTGAACTTAATGAATTATCATTAAGCGCCTACATATCTTCTTGGGGATAGAAGAATCAAAGCCCATGTAGTTCTCTTACCTTTGGTAACCCCCAACTTACATCATCAATCGTCGCTACCCGTTGTGGTGGTGGTAGTATCTCCACAGTCATCATTGAAGAATTCGTGTTCTCGATCCAGTTCTTGTTGGCGAAATTTAACCTTTGTCCAATCATCGACACAAGCTTGACACTCCACACTTTCCGGACTTAATTTTGAACGGCGAGGGTCCAAAATTAATCCTCCAGTACTAAATGATTGTTCAACCGCCATTGTTGAAGAAGTGGTCGCTAATATTTGTTTCGCGATGAGGGAGAGAACTGGAAATTAAGTTGAATGATTCTTCCACCACTCAAGAATCTTGAAATCTGCGTTGTTTTCTGAATCTCTAAACTCAAAAGAAATTGTTAAATAGTTTTCTAATTCGGAAATACTATCTGTTGAAGTCCCTTTATGTTTTTTTTTTTGCCTAGTCTTGAGCATTTTATACCCTCTACTAAGTAGTGAAATACCCGCATCACTTTCTGAGACAATATGCTGGGCAGATTCATATCCACTGTCGCTTAAACCATATCTATTACAAAATTCATTATATAATGCTACTATAGCTTCTTTAACATCTACTTGTATAATTGAAATATTTATTACTTCATCCAAATGTAAACAATCATAATAATAAGCAGTCAGATAATCTAATAAACCATCTAATTTAGTACGTGGATCGAAAACAATACCAACTAAATAGACAAGAGGAATGTTCAAATAATAATGCAACCATTTTTTTCGCATTACTAAAATACTCGAAGTTAAGTCAGTATCTTTTTCATATGCATTAAAAACATTAGCAATATTAACGCACTCTATTAAAAATAAATGCGGAGTAGGATAATAAATACCAGATAAAGTTTTAGTAGCATCATTAAAAATTTTCAAACAATCTAAAATTTTTTTACAAACGTCCCAATATTGCGGAAGTAAAGCAATATCGGGAACAGTATTTGAAATAAATGAACATAATAAATCTTTGTAATCAAAAGTTTGTAGAAGCATCTCGTAGGTAGAATTCCAACGAGTCGGAACATCTTTTGGAAACCTTCTTGCCGTTCTCCTATTTTCTTTACAAAATTTTCCCCACACTTTCATAAGTTGAAGGCGGCTCCATAAAAATCTAATTGCACTATTTATTGGGTGGAGATAAGTTACAAGAATTCGTAAACCATCTTGAACACATAAATTCAAAACATGACAAGCACATCTAATGTGAAAAAATTGTCCGCCAAAAGAGGGTTTACACATTTTTTCTAACTCGAGAATGGAAGCAGTATTTGCGGCAGCATTATCAAAACCAATTGAAAAAACTTTATTAATCAAATCATATTCTTCTAAAACTTGTCTAATTATTCTATAAATATTATGGGCCGTATGCCTTTCAGGAAAAACTCGAAATGCAAGAAGTCTTTTTTGAATAACTCAATCATCACCTATCCAATGGCACGTTGTCGCGACCCTCTCGAGGTTGTTGGGCTCTCGAGGGCTAATGGGCCGTCCAGTCTAGTCGGACGCGGGCCTCTCCCAAGGCCCATTACCCAAATCGCAACGGAGGTATGCGTAGTCGACCTTCAGTGTGGTCTAGTGACATGTGCTAAGTGTGCATGCCGAGGAGTCGCCACCAATCATTTTTTGGAGGGTATGATTGGACCACCCTATTGAATAGTCGGGAGTTTCTATTCAATTCTGCGATAACCAGAGAACTGGGTTCGGGGACTTAGTTACGTCAACTGTCAGAGTTGACGCCCTTTCGGTACCTAAGTTGACTGAATTTTCTGACCAAAGATTTCATGCAGATGAGTGGGGTACGAGTTCTAAATCTAGGAGTTCATGCAGATAGGAATGACTATCATAGCAATCACAATCAATAATAAAGTGCACAAATCGATGAATTCAAGTGTACAAATAAATCACATGGCATTCCTAATAAGGCCATATTGGCCTAGAGAAGCATCAATCAGGCTTAGGAATGATTTAGACATGATTTTGCCCATCAGGGGGGCAAAATCGTAATTTTGAGACAAAGGGGACAATTTGCCCAAAAAGGACAAAATCATCATTTCGGAATGAATCCGGAGTCAAAACAGGTTTGGTCACTCAATTGACCCATTTCCTATTTTTTGGCAATTTTCGTGATTTTCGGGAATTTTAGAAACCGATTTACCATTCGAAGGGTAAAATCGTCATTTTCTAAAAATGGAAATGAAATGTGGAAATCTTAGACATAAGGTTTAACCACCCATCTGGCCCATCACCAAATTCTAAGCAATTTCCACAATTCATCAGAATATCAAAGACGATTCACCCTTTGAGGGGTGAAATCGCCATTTTGGATTAAATGGGAGAAAATCCCAAAAATGAAAACAAATCAATTTTTTGTCATTTTCAGCCTTGGACAATTTTTATAATTTTTCTGCAATTTTTCTCAATTTTTTTGTTTTTCTTTAATTTTTCCATTTTTTTGGCATTTTTTATTTATTAATATTTTTTTATATTTTCAGAAAATATTTTAACAAAAAGCATGTCTTTGACAATAGATAACACTCAACCAGATAAATAAGCTAACCACTAGACTGAAACAAATACATACAAATCAAGTCTATAAATGCAATATTTTAGAAAAATAATCCTGATATACGGATCGGGTACGTAAAACATACCGGATTGGACACCGGCCTTCAATCGCCCAGCCCCAGCCTGCGACCATCCCCATGCCCGTTACCTGTCGATCGCCATTAGAATGTCGATAGTCAATTTCACAAATTAAGACTAAAAAATAAAAATAAAAAAAAAATTAAAAAATTAAAAAAATGGACACTGTTCATGCACTGTTCCGACACTGTTCATGCACTGTTCGGATTGGACACTGTTCATGCACACGTCCGACACACTCCGACACGTTCGACACGCTCCGACACGTTCGACACTCTCCGACACGTCCGGACACGCTATGACACGGCTCGACACTCTCCGACACGCCCGGACACTCTCCGACACGCTCCGACACGTTCGACACTCTCCGACACGGCTCGACACTCTCCGACACGTTCGACACTCTCCGACACGCTCCGACACGTTCGACACTCTCCGACACGCTCCGACACGCCCGGACACTCTCCGACACGTTCGACACTCTCCGACACGCTCCGACACGTTCGACACTCTCCGACACGCTCCAACACGTTCGACACGCTCCGACACGTTCGACACTCTCCGACACGGCTCGACACTCTCCGACACGGCTCGACACGCTCCGACACGTTCAACACTCTCCGACACGGCTCGACACTCTCCGACACGCTCCGACACGTTCGACACTCTCCGACACGCTCCGACACGTTCGACACTCTCCGACACGCCCGGACACTCTCCGACACGTTCGACACTCTCCGACACGCTCCGACACGTTCGACACGCTCCGACACGTTCGACACTCTCCGACACGGCTCGACACGCTCCGACACGTTCCGACACGCCGACACGTTCCGACACGTTCCGACACGCCGACACGCCGACACGCTCCGACACGCCGACACGCTCCGACGACGGGGTGGTGACCCGAGGCCGTTTCTGAGCTCCACCAGCGGCGCGTAGGCTCCACAAGCTCCGAGGGAGGAGGTAGGACTCCGGGGCAGTCACCGGAGGCGATGGCGGTGACGGATTTGGCCCGATCCGAAACAAACCCGAACCAAACTCCGAAACGGGTGGAGGTCGCGGGTCTTGAGTTGTTCACGGCGGCTTTGAGGTACGACGGCTAGCGACGACGGCGGAAGGATCGAAGGCGAAGGCAAATAATGCACGAAGGTGAGGATTCTTTTTTTTTTTTTTTAAGAAGAAGAAGAAGACAAGAAGAAGAAGAAGAGCTCCTGAAGAAGAGGAAGGAGCGGAAGAAGATGAAGTCGCGGGAGGAGAAGAAGCCAGCGACGGATGAGGGGAAAGGTGAGTAAATAATAATAAAAAATAAAATAATAGTAAAATAAAATACTAAAAAGTAAGAATAATAATAAAATAATCAAAAGCAAAGACAAAATGATTAGTTCCCTTTTCCTTTTGAATGATTATGTTTTCACTCCTTTTCCTTTTAATCATTACTAATATTTTTGCCAATTTCAATTTTATGGTGATCAGAAAACACCCAAAATCGAACCTGAATTTTACTATTTTATGAGGTTCAAAAGTAAAGAAAATTAAAAATAAAAATACTGACTATTTTTCTATATTTTGTGACCTCAAATACTACTTTTCTTGATTTTCATTTTATTTTTATATTTTTCGAAAATAATAATAATAAAAAATACGAAAAATATGAAAAAATATTTTTTTATCCAAAATGGTTCCTTTAGCTTGGCCAATGTTACCAAAGTTGATTTTGTAATTTTTCAGCTTTTTATGGATTTTCTATGAATTTTTGAAAAATAAAGGAAACAAAAAGGTTGATCAAAATTTAGGTGTCAACAGCTGCCCCTCTTTGAGAGGAATCTCGTTAGAGGAATCTCGTTAGAGGAATCTCTCAAAGATAAGGTGACACCTGAGTCCTGATCGACTCGACTTGGGAAACTAAAGGAAAAGGAGTCATGACATCCAATCTTCATGCTTGTCCATGTATGCTCTTTCTTGAAGGGGGAAACGTTCATTTGACATGAGAGAGTGAGATAGTAGAGAGACATATTTGCCACTTACCTGTTCGATGCTGCCGGTTGCGACGACTTTCAAGAGGATGCCTAGGACTCGTCATTCAGAATATCCTAGGGAGGTTAAGCTTTGACCTGTATGGTAGGTCATACCATTATGGGATTCCTAACGGCTAGGAATCTAAGGAAGGCGCATCCCACGTCCTGAGATTTGCCAAGGATTTTGATCCGTATGGTGGATCGGACATTTGTGTCGATGCTTATGGCGGTACTTACCAATGAGTTGACCCTTATGGCGGTTTCTACCATTGTTTGACCCTTCAGGCGGTATCTACCTTTGTTTTGACCCTTCAGGCGGTTTCTACCTTTGTTTGACCCTTCAGGCGGTATCTACCTTTGTTTTGACCCTTCAGGCGGTTTCTACCTTTGTTTGACCCTTCAGGCGGTATCTACCTTTGATTGACCCTTTAGGCGGTTTCTACCTTTGAGTTGACCCTTCAGGCGGTTTCTACCTTGATTTGACCCTTCAGGCGGTATCTACCTTGAGTTGACCCTTCAGGCGGCATCTACCTTTGTGTTGACCCTTCAGGCGGTTTCTACCTTGGTTTGACCCTTCAGGCGGTATCTACCTTGTGTTGATCCTTCAGGCGGTATCTACCTTTGTTTGCTTTGAAAAGGGGTCTCATGACGAGGGTTCTCCACGTCCGATGAGACTGTTTGATATTTTGAAAAGGATTTTTTTTTTAAGGGTTTCTCTTCCCCAAGAAAATATTGGTAATCTTTGAGAAGACAGCAATTGTCCAATTGACAAAATTTTATGACTTAAGCTTTAGTCATGAGATGTGCATTTTGATGCTGGAGGTTATCCAAAACATTTTTGCAACGTGCAAATGTGATCACGAATCCCTTGCATGGAAAATCTGGATCCACAGTTTGAAAATTCCCAAAAAGAGTTTGCTCAAAACGTCAATTGGAATATTTCTCGACAAGGAGGCCATCTCACCTGTTTTGAGGTGATGATTTTTAGGGGATGCACTCAATTCCCTACTGACCTGTGCCTAGGTTTTAGGCTCATTCGCAGCGCATACATTTTGATCGGTCGGGAGGTCTTCCACGGGACCGTAATGTTGGGCTTGGATATTGGTTTTCAAGGGGGACCCGCTTTTGGAGTCGGGGCCATCAAATGAAAATCTTCACCATCTGCTCCGGGTTTACAAGTCAAGAACCCTGCAAAATGAGAAAGAAAGAGTCTTGCTCGTACTTCTTCGAGCTAAGCTATATGTTAACCCAAGTGTCTTAGTCAGAGAAAACTGTTTCAGGGTTGTAACATTGGTAGGATTGGGGACCGAAAAAGGCTTGTTTTTGGCCCAGAAATCACGAAGGATTCGACATTGGTGATCATTGCAAATTTGTCACATGTCTTTTCCATTTTGCATCTTCCATTTTTGAGGTGTGCAACCGCTTTTGAGGTGTGCACAAATCCTTTAGAGAACGTCTCTTGTGGTATTAAGAGATTGACAATTCTGTCCGTGTTTTTGCACCACGGCTGACATCGTTTGGGGAGCAGTCTTCTTGATCTGACTCCTTTATGGGTTTTTCTCTCTTCCCAACTAGGCTTTATTGGGGATCAATCAAACAGTTTTCACGAGCATCGGCCTTGCTTTTACCAGGCACTTTGCTTTTTCTTGATGTTGGGGATTTTTTGTTGAAATCCCGCCTTTTCTTTTCCTTTGGAACTACGATGTTCAGAAAATTGTGCTAGATATACAACTTGAATCATAGCACACTTAAACGCCGATATGAGATTTTTCTATAAATCCCATCTCTTGATTTCTTCCGTTCTTGGAGTGATACAGTTTCTATCTTGAAACATCCCATGATCACCAACAGGGGTTTATGAAATGAATTCACAGGCTCAACTTGGCTGTGCAAAGGATATGGTGTGTGGGATAGAGAATGAATGCTTCTCGTCATCCTATGGCACTTGGATTACCATATAAACAACACACAAAGATTAATGTTAGTCAGAACAAGAAAATTTCTAACCATTTTCTCCTGATGCTGCTGGACTTACTTCCTTTTTGCCCCGGTGTGGGGTGGTTCTTGACAGGGTTAAGAATGAAAATCGCCGTTCAAGTGGGTTGTCAACGGTCACCTGTAGTGTTTATGATATGAAACGAACGCCTCCGTCGTCCCAATCCATGTAATCGCTGCGAATGGTCCCTACCTCCGTAGGTCCAGATTTTACTATTTGATTCGCTCCACTCATCTCTCAAGTGTATGTAGGATGTGTTTGGATTTGAGCTTGCCTCTCTTTTGAGGAAACATCCTTTTGAGAGTTTTGAACAACTTTTGATTGGAAAAATCTCTTTCGTTTTCCCAAAAATTTTACCCGTCAAGGGGATTTTATGGTGCACAATGCGTGTTCAGACAACCTCATGTTTCAAAACATGAATGCCAATGAAGTTAGAATTCCATGTCTTTTCTAGACATCAGATTTTGAAAGCTTTTTCTTTTTCTCTCTGTGTTTTTTTTTGTTTAACATCTTCAATGGATTGGGGGAAAGGGATACCTACCTGTCCACCGTGGCTGGAGATCCCTGAAAATGTAAAAGAAGCATATCATTGTATGTTCACGAATTTTTCGAAAATCGAAACGATACATCCTACCCTCATGTACCCAAACAGGTAGTATGTGAGATGTAAAAACTTATTCGTCTCCAAGGCGATTCCCCTGTCAAGGATAAAAAATAAGTGTTAATTCATATTCCCAAATTCAAGACAAATTGGGACGATACAACTTTACTCTTGATTTTCATTCCATTCTGATGTTGCGTATTGATATGAACAACCTCTATCAAATCCGCCTATCCATGCTTGGAGTGTTTGTAACATCAATGGTTCATCTGCCCCCCAGCTGGGCAACGTTTGTTTAGCCATTTGAATGCATGGCCTTTTAGGGCCTTGTCTCTTTTTATCACCTGAGAGGAAGAAGAGAGGAAACATTATCCCCTGATCTGATTGAAGATCAACTAGGAACGATACGTCCTTTTACCAAACGGGTGGCTCCGCGGCCGAATGTATCTTGTATTGAAGGAATGGATTCCATTATGCTCTGCGGGTGATAATTATGGTTCATGGAACTTGCTCTACGGATTAAGTGATTAATCCACGGCCTTCGGCTTGAAGATGCTCAAAGGGTGATGTTGACACTCACGCGCAATTAGTTCTAGATATTAATGAAAGATGTTCCCGTGGGAACCTTACAGTGCGATCAACAACATATGCAATAGGAGTATTCAACCCCTTTTCTCGAAGCATTTTTCATCGAGTAGCCATGCCTTGCATCAGACGTTTGATCACCGGCCTCGCGTCACCACTGCGATGGTCCTCCGGCTCCAAATTGATCGAGCCAAAGATTGAACTCATCGCCAAGGAAATTGCTCGGGTCTTCGAGCCATTGATGTTCAAGTTGGGTATCAACGATTGTTGGGGGAAGATTTCTTTCATTGCCTTCGTTGTGAGGGATTGGAGTCTTTGAGCTGGAACCTTCATCATTGCCCTGTTGGGGTTGAGACATACATTCCCGAAGAGTATTGATCCAAGTGTCCAGCTCCTCATCAAGGAAATCACCTGTTCTTTCTAGCCCTTGGTGCCCAGATTGGGTGTCGTCGACTGCAGGCGAGGGATTCCTCTCTTTGCTCTCGCCGTGAGCAATTTGACCCCTCGAATTGGAACTTCCTCTGATGACCGGCAGGTTCATATGTGCACTCTCTACCAATGCCAGATCCGCTTCAGGGACAGCATTAATGACTGATTCGCGCTCAAACTGAGGAATTTCTATGTGCTGGAACTGTGGCATATACTCCTGAGGAGTATTGAGATAGCTCGGCGGAGCATTCTGATTTGGGTTAGAGGAGTCGCTGACACGACTGCTAGTCCCGTCATTGCTGAAACACGGTTGGGTGCTCTGGGCTCTCCAATCATCATGGTTGTAACTCTGCCCAGCACTTGAGCTCCAACTGGCTTTATGATGGTTTAACGCTATCCTTCCATCCCTTAGCAATCTCCTATAGTACTTGAGGTGAGACTCAACGTTAATTCTAGAGAGCCCCGGCACATTCATAATCTCGAGTATGCGCAGTGGGCTAGCCGAATCAACTCCCAGTTCTCGAATTGCATCAACAAATTTGGTGTGAAGCTCATAGGTCCAGTAAAACCTTGTTCTCTTATCACCCAAAATATCGTCAATACTTCGGTAGCTATTCTCTACGGGATCTAGTCGTTTCAAAAGTTGTCCAGGGAGGGACTCACCGACTTTGGATTGGCTGGCTGCGACAGCGAGTTCGTCATTGAGAGAATTCCCCCTGTGATGATTCATATCCCATTTCTCAGAGGATGTTGGTGTTGATTCTATGGTGTTGACTTGCTCATGCAGATCTCCGGCGGTATCTGGCTGTGTCGGAAAATGCTGTGGAGAATACGGTAACAGCTGAGCGTTATTCGTCAACAGGGATGGTTCATCGAGGAACACCTCGCCGAGGACAACAGGATTACCACAATTAAGGCAGGTGGCCTTGGTCAGAGCTTCCTTATATCTCGCGCTTTCAGCTTGAAGCTTCTCATTCTCCTCCTTCAGGACCAGTAACTCATGGTCTGCGTATTGCTGTTTCACCCGGGTTCGTTTGTTGGCGAACCAAAACTTGACCTTCGAAAGCTCCAATCCTATTTTTCGGCTCAACTCCATTTTCTGTCGTTTGCTTGGAGTGGGGCATTCATTGAAGAAAGCTTCGAGCTCTCGGATTTGGCCTGGAGTGTGGCGTTGTAGTTGCTTCCTTTTCCGACTCCGGTCATCATTGTATACTCCTTCTTCGTAGCTGAAACCTAGAATTTCATCGCTGGAGGAGTCAGTCTCTATGGCCTTCGAGCAGGATTCAGCTCCAGGATCTTCAAAGTCTCCCAGCAGTTCGTGCTCAGAAATGTCCAGGTCGGGCGTTTCTAGCAGATGGGAATAACTTTTAAACATGATGGATCGGGGTATCTCGGGCTGATCTAGTTCACTCAGCTTTCTCAATTCGCTCTTACGTGTTTGCTCACTCTAGAAATTTTCTCAAGTGATTGTGCGTGTCCTGGAACCATCCTTCAGGCTGCATATGAAGACCAGCAAGCAAGCGCTCCTCCCGAGATCCTGCAATTACTCATCGTCTGTATTCCCCTTTCTTTTTCCTCGTGATAGGATCACAAACTCTCTTGCATTGATTCGGTTTCATCGAGTATTGCGCTCGTCCCCTAGTTCAGTCTTCAAAGTGGTGGGTCTACAATCTTTCGGCACCTTTTATGATTTGCTAGGCCCGAGAACGTGGGGAGCAGCGGTGGACCCGCAATTAATGACTCCGTTTAATTCATTTAGCTCCATGGGAATTAACGCTATGATCTTCTCTCAACCCCTTTTCATCGTTCAAACGAAAGTGGCATTTTCCCTGTGCATGCTGTTACTCTTCATTTCAGCATCCCGGGCGCTTGGTGAGGAATGAGTTCGTGGCCACTCAAAATTTTAAAGACCGTCTCTGGTTTCAGACTTAATCTAACAAGGGATCATCACAACTGAGCATGACGATGTTCGTCGATAGCGTTGGTTTTAATATAGAATTAACTATAGTCATTAAAGAAAAATGTTCCCGTAGGAACTTTACAACGGATAAAATGAGTGATCTACTCGTGAACATGTTCTTCTTTCTATGGGTGTTCGTAGTGACCGACCCATCGTGCCCCGAGTCAGGTGCTAGATCATGGCTGTCCAAGCATGCCAGCTTCCCACTGATTGAACAAGGCATCGAGCCCCTCATCGAAGAAATCGTCTGTCGTGGGTTGACCAGCGGCAGGCAGAGCACCAGCCGACTGCTGCTCGAATGGAGGAGTGCGCACTCGCTGTACTTGTGACACGCGCTCTTGAGAAGTGTTGAAATGGCCTGGGAGGACATTCTGATCAGCTTTCAGTTTGCCGGTGGTCGGGTTGCTAGCTTGATTGATGCTTAGATTTGGCCGGGTATCTCTTGATGCCTGAGCATTACAATGGCGGTCGCCCCTAGCTTTTGAGCTCGAGACGGATTCCTCCCGATTTAGCTCCGCTCGACATTGTCTTAATAGCTTTCTGTAGGCAGCAAGGTGATTCCTGACCAGCTCCTTACTAAGCCCCGATACATTCATGGCCTTAAATATGCGCGTCGGAGTTGCTGAGTCGATCCCCATTTGGTGAACCACATCTAGGAATTTGGAATGCAGTTCAGGGGTGTCGCGACCCGTCCGAAAGCGGACACGGCTAATGGCGTTACCGATCGCGGGCCTTCCCCCGCACAAGGGTGCGGATCGCGGGCTTTGGATCGGCGCGGGCCCTCCCAGGCCCATACCAAATCGCGGCGGGAGTATTTTTCAAAGGGATTCGACGATAACAGTCGATCGCTTTCGACCTTAGTGTGGTCGTGGTGGCATGTGCAACTTGTGCATGCATTTGGAGTCGCCACCGGTCTTTCTTGGAGGGTAGACCGGAAACCTTATTGACCGATTGGGAGAGATCGATCAATTCTGCGGAACCAGAGATTTTGGGTTCGGGGACTTGGTTACGTTGATGTCATTACCAACGCCCTTTCGGTACCTAACGCGAGTGATTTTCCTAACTAGGATTTCATGCAGGCGCAATTTTGGGTGAGATAAGTCTGACTTTGCATATTAACCAGTTTAACATGCTCACGTAATCATAACAAATAAATAGATGTCAATCACATAAACATCTATCCTACGTGGTGATCATGGAATTATGATTTAATGGGTCTCGAGCCAATGAGACCACATTTAATCATTTTAATATTTTAATAACGGAGAGCCGCTCTTCGCTTCTTCTTGGTTTCTTGAACTCTTCAAGAATTGGGCCCCTAAGAGCTCGCCGACTTAAAAGGCTCATCCACGTAATCCTCGTAGCATTTACATTAACAATTGACTATGCTAAAAATAAAGATTACATGAAAAATAAAAGGAGTACGCAGCCTCCATTTAATAATTACAACCCCAAATATATAAATAATCACCATACATTCATATATACATCAATCACATTGATTAGGGATTTTTCCATGATCACCACCCTTCCACGTAAGTAATAAATTCACAATTTAAAACTTAGGAAGGCACAATAAAAATTCTACGTTGAATCATAATCAGAATTTTTACGTAAAATAAGATAGCCATAAATTTTCGATTCAAAATTGATTTAGTCTCAATTTTTGCTACGTTGATTAATTTATCATATAAAATAATCAACCTCCATTAGCCATGTAAGACGAACAATTCGTTAATACATATTGGCCATAGTATTGCAAAAATTGCAAAAATCAATTAAATGCACGAAAACACCTAAGGATTGGCTCTGATACCACTATTGGGATCCACGTAACACGTAGCGGAAATAAATAACAACCCCTACATGTATCTCCAGAGGCGTACTTCGTGCATTTCAATCGAAAAAAATCACAAAGCCTCAAAGGGAGTAAATAGATTACCTCTCGTAGCGTGCTTGAACGGAGGTGTCGGTTCGATGTTCTTCGATCTCAGCCTCCACAAGTGTTAGGCATCTAGTTCGGACGCACCACCAATTGACGAACGGGGAGACGACTAATAACTCCACAACAATTGTGCTAGCAATATGCGGAATCAATATTCCGAACTTAGTATATTTTGCTCACTCAAGATTATGAGAATATAGAGAGTGTTTGTGTTCTTCTCTCTAAGCTCTCAAAAATTTGCACACTCTACAAAATGTCTCTCTCCTTCAACCTCAAAACTCTTGCCATCCTTTTATAGCCAAAAATACCTTCCAATAAATTGTATTTAAAAATAGCACTAACAATTATAAATTCTATCTAAAAATAGCACTCACAAATAAATGACATTTAAAAATAGCACTAACAATAGCACTCACAATTTATAATACAAAAATGATATTTAAAAATAGCACTAACAATAGCACTCACAATTTATAATACAAAAATGCTATTTAAAAATAGCACTAACAATTATAAATTCTATCTAATAATAGCACTCACAATTTATGATAAATAAATGCCATTTAAAAATAGCACTAACAATAGCACTCACAATTTATGATAAATAAATGTCATTTAAAAATAGCACTAACAATAGCACTCACAATTTATAATACAAAAATGCTATTTAAAAATAGCACTAGCAATAGCACTCACAATACAAAAATGCTAAAAAAAGGCACTAACAAAGGTGTTAAAAATAATAACCATTATCATTATTACAAGAGTTAAAGAGGTTACCAAATAATACAAATACGCATAACGTATAAATACGTATGACGTATAAATACGTAGAGCATACGTATACATCCGTGAAACCGGGGACTAATTGAAAGAAAAATGTGCAATTAAGCTCTTTTGGTAAAAATTGATTAAATTGGAGGGCAAATTGACCTAATTGCACTTTAAGACTTTAGAATCCAATGTCATAGCTTATAAAAAGTGAGAATTGAAAACTAAAAAACTCGAAAAGGATTTTTTTTTTTTTTTTTAGGCTCGGTTCGGGTTTATGTTTGTGAAGGAACATAGTGACCCGAGCCGAATTTTTGAGATTTAAAGTGACACACTTGAAGAGGAAATTAAAACAAAATTATCGAATATTTTTGGGTATTTTTCTGACCACGAATGGTATTTTTCTGATTTTTTTGGGTATTTTTATAATTAAATAAACTCGAAAAATATTAAAAATACCGAAAAATATTTTTTGTTCAAAATTGGTTCCTAAGGCTAAACCAAGGCTTCCAAAGTTGATTTTGTGATTTTATGACTTTTTTTGATATTTTTAATTAATTTTAAAGAATAAAAATCACAATAATAAATGGTAAAAAATCAGGTGTCAACAGCTGCCCCTCTTTGAGAGGAATCTCGTTAGAGGTTTCTCTCAAAGATAAGGTGGCACCTGATTCCTAACCGACTCAACTGGGAAAATGAGAGAAGAAATGTTATGACATCGGATCCTTAAGGCTATTGATAAAAGCTCAAATCAATCCCCGGTTTGCTCTAACAATTTGAACATGGGCCGGAGTGAGAGAGGCTTACCAGAATCTCACCTGTCGGATGCTGCCGGTTGCGACGACTTTCAAGAAGATGCCTAGGACTCGTCATTCAGAATATCCTAGGGAGATTAAGCTCTGACCTGTATGGTAGGTCATACCATGATGGGATTCCTAACTTGTAGGAACCTAAGGAAGGCGCATCCCACGCTTTGGGATTTGCCAAGGATTTTGATCCGTATGGTGGATCAGACCTTTGTGTTGATCCTTACTGCGATATTTATCAATGAGTTGACCCTTAGGGCGGTTTCTACCAATGAATTGACCCTTATGGCGGTTTCTACCATATGTGACCCTTCAGGCGGTTTCTACCATTAATGTGATCCCTCAGGCGGTTTCTTCCTTGGTTTGACCCTTCAGGCGGTTTCTACCTTGAGTTGACCCTTCAGGCGGTTTCTACCTTTGATTTGACCCTTCAGGCGGTTTCTACCTTGTGTTGACCCTTCAGGCGGTATCTACCATGTGTTGACCCTTCAGGCGGTATCTACCTTGTGTTGACCCTTCAAGCGGTATCTACCTTTGATTTTGACCCTTCAGGCGGTATCTACCTTTGATTTGACCCTTCAGGCGGTATCTACCATATTTTGACCCTTCAGGCGGTATCTACCTTGATTTGACCCTTCAGGCGGTATCTACCTTTGAGTTGACCCTTCAGGCGGTATCTACCTTATTTTGACCCTTCAGGCGGTATCTACCTTCATTTGACCCTTCAGGCGGTATCTACCTTTGTTTGACCCTTCAGGCGGTGTCTACCATCAGTTTTGACTTTGAAAAGGGGTCTCATGACGAGGGTTCTCCACGTCCGATGAGACTGCCTAAATGAAAAGGGGTCTCATGACGAGGGTTCTCCACGTCCGATGAGATTTCCTGAATTTTGAAAAGGGGGTCTCATGACGAGGGTTCTCCACGTCCGATGAGACTGTTTGAATTTTAAAAAGGGGTCTCATGACGAGGGTTCTCCACGTCCGATGAGACTGCCTAAATTTTTGAAAAGGGGTCTCATGACGAGGGTTCTCCACGTCCGATGAGACTGCCTAAATTTTTGAAAAGGGGTCTCATGACGAGGGTTCTCCACGCCCGATGAGACTGCCTAAGTTTTGAAAAGGGGTCTCATGACGAGGGTTCTCCACGCCCGATGAGACTGCCTAAATTTTGAAAATGGGTCTCATGACGAGGGTTCTCCACGTCCGATGAGACTGTTTGATATTTTGAAAATGGGTCCTGGGACGAGGGTTCTCCACGTCTGATAGGACTTTTTCTTTTAAAAGGGTTTTTCTTCCCCTTTTTTTTGGAGACCCCGAAGTTTGTCGGGAATTCAGTTTTTTGAAGCAGTAAAAGATTTTATTTTGACAAAACTTCACTTGAGTCTGTTGAAGCGACATTCTGGGAGCTGGGTTCTCCAGGTATCCTGCAGAAGTTTGAGCCTGAAAGATTTTTCTTCACCAAGAAAACGTTAGTAATCTTTGGGAAGACTACGACTGTCCATTTTGACAAAACCGTATGATTTAAGTTTGAATCATGAAATGTGCATTTTGATGCTGGAGGTTATCCAAAGCATTCTTGCAACATGCAAATGTGATCACAAATCCCTTGCACGGAAAATCTGGATCAACAGTTTGAAAATTCCAAAAAGAGTTTGTTCAAAACATCAATTGGAATATTTCTCGATAAGGAGGTCTTCTCACCTGTTTTGCGATAGTGGTTTTTTATAGGGGATGCACTCAATTCCCTACTAACCTGTGCCTAGGTTTTAGGTTCATTCGCAGCGCATACATTTTGATCGGTCGGGAGGTCTTCCACGGGACCGTAATGTTGGGCTTGAATATTGGTTTTCAAGGGGGACCCGCTTTGGAGTCGAGGCCATTGTATGAAAGTCTTCAACATCTGCTCCGGGTTTACAAGTCGAGAACCCTGCAAAATGAGAAAGAAATAGTCTTGCTCGTACCTCTTCGAGCTAAGCTATATGTTAACCCAAGTGTCTTAGTCAGAGAAGACTGTTTCAGGGTTATGATGTTGGTAAGATTGGGGACCGAAAAAGGCTTGTTTTTGGCCCAGAATTTATGAGGGGATTGACATTGGTGATCATTGCAAATTTGTCACCTGTCTTTTCCATTATGCATCTTCAGTTTTTGAGGTGTGCAACCGCTTTTGAGGTGTGCACAAGTCCTTTAGAGAGCGTCTCTTGTTGCATTAAGAAGGTTGACAACTCTGTCTGCGCCTTTCCTCCGCGCTTGACATCATTTGGAGAGCAGTCTTTTTATCTGACTCCTTTAGGAATTTTCTCTTTTCCCATCCAAGTTTCACTGGGAATCAAGCAAACAGCTTGCACGAGCATCGGCCTCGCTTTTACCAGGCACTTTGCTTTTTCTTGATGCGGTGGATTTTTCTCATTCATTTTTGGAATCCCGCTTTTTTCTCATCTTCATGGGATCATGTTAGACATATAGTCTAAACATGCTTTAAATATCAGTCCGGGAATTCTCTTCGTAATCCCTGAGTCTTGAACTCTTCCATTTTTGAAGTGGTGTGGCATCCGTCTTGGAATGATCACCAATGGGTTCATGAAATGAATTTGCAGGCTCAAGTTGGCTGTGCAAAGGATTTGGCGTGTGGGATAGAGAAATAAATGCTTCTCGTCATCCTATGGCACTTGGATTACCATATAAACAATACACAAAGATTAATGTTAGTCCGAGCAAGAAAATTTCTAACTATTTTCTCCTGATGCTGCTGGACTCATCTCCATTCTGCCCCGATGTGGGGTGGTTCTTGACATGGTTAAGAATGAAAATCGCCGTTCAAATGGGTTGTCAATGGTCACCTGTAGTGTTTGGGGATATGAAACGAATGCCTCCGTCGTCCCAATCCATGTAATCGCTGCGAATGGTCCCTACTTCCGTAGGTCCAGATTTTGCTGTCTGATCCGCTCCACTCCTCTCTCAAGTGTGTATAGGACGTGTTTGGATTTAGGCTTTGCCTCTCGTCTTTTGAGGAAGTGCCCTTTTGATTGTTTTGAACATTTTTTTATTGGAAAAATCTTTTTCATTTTCTCCAAAGATTTTACCCGTCAAAGGGGATTTTATGATGCCCCATGCATGTTTTTATTCATGTTCGGACAACCTCCTGTTTCAAAACATGAATGCCAATGAAATTTAAATTCTATGTCTTTTTCTAGACATTAGATTCTGAAAGCTTTTCTTTTCTTGTCTATTTTTTATTCAACATCTTCAAGGGATTTTGGGAGAGGGATACTTACCTGTTCCTCGTGGCTGGAGATCCCTGAAAATGCAGAAGAAACATGTTATTGTTCGTTCATGAATTTTTCAAAGAAAATTAGAACGATACATTTTACCCTTGGTCATTTATTCCAACGGGTAATACATGGGATGTGAAAACCCGCTTTGCCTTGATGGTGAGCCCCTGTCAAAAACAAACAATAAGTGTCAGTTTGCATTCCAAAATTCAAGACAAATTGGAACGATACCGCCTTGTTCTTGCTTGGTGTTTTCATTTGAACACAAACGCGCGGCTTGCAGAAATTGGCCATCTATATTGCGGCCACGATTCCTCCGTTTGGTTGGCGATGAATCATTCTCGAGGATTTGCCCCAAAGGAGATCCATTTGTGTTTTTGGGCGCATTCCAGCGCCATTCTTCATAGTTCCTTTTATTCAAGAAAAATGAAATTTTTATCAGAATGTATGTCAAAGCATGAAGTGTGGAAGCGATACTTTTTACCATCCACTAGGTCTTATGATCAAAGACCATCTCCTGGAATTCTGACTTTTAGGGCCACTGATTCAATTCGCCTCCCTGTTAGCGCGCTATTTTCATTTGGGGCTTTCAGCGCCAACGACTTCCTGCAAAATGAGTAAAAACTCATGTTAGGCATGTGGTCTTCGAAGACCAAATTGGAACGATACAAGGTTACCGTTCAACCAAATTCGTATCTTGGGGTTCGTCATGTGGCGGTTTGGTGATTCTCTCGATCACAGTCGCCGTTTGAGGTATTTGATGTTCCCTGTTTGTTATCTGAAAGCATTACATCCCGCGTCCTCTGCTCTTGATCATCATCTGAGAGGAAAAAGAAAGGAAGCATTATTCCCATATCAAGAAAATAATCATTTTGGAACGATACGTCCTTTTACACTTGATTTGCATTCCGTTTTGATGTTGCATATTGATATGAACAATATCTATCAAATTCCTCCATCCGTGCTTGAAGGTATTTGCAATGCCTACGGTTCATTTGCCCCAGCTGGGCGACGTCTGTTTTGTCATTTGAATGCATGTGCTTTTGGGTGCATTGTCTCTTTTATCACCTGAGATAAAAAAAAATGGAGAAAAACTTATCCCCAGATCTGATTAAAAATCAATTAGGAACGATACGTCCTTTCACCAAACGAGTGGCTCTGCGGCCAAATGTATTTTGTACTGAAGGGACGAATTCCACTATGCTCCACGGGTTTGGGGAATTTGCCCCCATTTTCGATAGAAATGAGCCTTATCAAGATGTATACAATACAAATAGATCCCTAATACAATCAATCTAAGGGACGAGATAGAGAGGATCTCAGCAAAATTAATCTTATACAAGAGAACTAAGAATGTCAAATCAATCAAAGGAATGTGGTCCGAACACTTGGAGATGCCCCAGTTCCAGTCTTCGAGGTGTGACTCCAAGATCACCGATTTTTTTTTTTTTTAGGTGGTTTTAGATATACCAACCATCTAAAGACATGCACATGAGACAAGTGAGGATAAAACTTCTAAAAATCAAAGGATTTGGCACCTAAGGTTAAGGTTCCCACCTCGAGTTCTAGAAAGGGTAGATTCCATTGCACAACTATCGTTGCATTGGGACCCAATCCATAGTTCGAAATGAGCGGAATTGAAAAGTGGATTACCCCGTGTTTTTCCTCACGGAGATTCCATTTTCAATCCCTTCTATTGTTTTCCTATAGGCGGCGCCCGGGGTTTTAGGCGCGATTGTGTGTGTTCATGTGTTGTGAGTATCACAATGCAAGTCATGCACAACAGTTTATCAATCGGCGCTTCAAATCATCCATACAACATACATTCCTACGCCAACCTGCATAAGACAATGTTAATCACGGACTACACCCCTTATCTCTCCAATCTGCAAAAACATATAACACCTACCATGAGCGGACTTACCTCTCCTTCAAGAGCGCCTGCAGGGTTAGAAAAATCACTCAGCGTTTTAATTACGGCCTAAGTCCACTTGAGGTCTAGAACCATAGGTTCTAGAACAACGTCCCCAGCGGAGTCGCCAGCTGTCGCGACCCGTCCGAAAGCGGACACGGCTAATGGCGTTACCGATCGCGGGCCTTCCCCCGCACAAGGGTGCGGATCGCGGGCTTTGGATCGGCGCGGGCCCTCCCAGGCCCATACCAAATCGCGGCGGGAGTATTTTTCAAAGGGATTCGACGATAACAGTCGATCGCTTTCGACCTTAGTGTGGTCGTGGTGGCATGTGCAACTTGTGCATGCATTTGGAGTCGCCACCGGTCTTTCTTGGAGGGTAGACCGGAAACCTTATTGACCGATTGGGAGAGATCGATCAATTCTGCGGAACCAGAGATTTTGGGTTCGGGGACTTGGTTACGTTGATGTCATTACCAACGCCCTTTCGGTACCTAACGCGAGTGATTTTCCTAACTAGGATTTCATGCAGGCGCAATTTTGGGTGAGATAAGTCTGACTTTGCATATTAACCAGTTTAACATGCTCACGTAATCATAACAAATAAATAGATGTCAATCACATAAACATCTATCCTACGTGGTGATCATGGAATTATGATTTAATGGGTCTCGAGCCAATGAGACCACATTTAATCATTTTAATATTTTAATAACGGAGAGCCGCTCTTCGCTTCTTCTTGGTTTCTTGAACTCTTCAAGAATTGGGCCCCTAAGAGCTCGCCGACTTAAAAGGCTCATCCACGTAATCCTCGTAGCATTTACATTAACAATTGACTATGCTAAAAATAAAGATTACATGAAAAATAAAAGGAGTACGCAGCCTCCATTTAATAATTACAACCCCAAATATATAAATAATCACCATACATTCATATATACATCAATCACATTGATTAGGGATTTTTCCATGATCACCACCCTTCCACGTAAGTAATAAATTCACAATTTAAAACTTAGGAAGGCACAATAAAAATTCTACGTTGAATCATAATCAGAATTTTTACGTAAAATAAGATAGCCATAAATTTTCGATTCAAAATTGATTTAGTCTCAATTTTTGCTACGTTGATTAATTTATCATATAAAATAATCAACCTCCATTAGCCATGTAAGACGAACAATTCGTTAATACATATTGGCCATAGTATTGCAAAAATTGCAAAAATCAATTAAATGCACGAAAACACCTAAGGATTGGCTCTGATACCACTATTGGGATCCACGTAACACGTAGCGGAAATAAATAACAACCCCTACATGTATCTCCAGAGGCGTACTTCGTGCATTTCAATCGAAAAAAATCACAAAGCCTCAAAGGGAGTAAATAGATTACCTCTCGTAGCGTGCTTGAACGGAGGTGTCGGTTCGATGTTCTTCGATCTCAGCCTCCACAAGTGTTAGGCATCTAGTTCGGACGCACCACCAATTGACGAACGGGGAGACGACTAATAACTCCACAACAATTGTGCTAGCAATATGCGGAATCAATATTCCGAACTTAGTATATTTTGCTCACTCAAGATTATGAGAATATAGAGAGTGTTTGTGTTCTTCTCTCTAAGCTCTCAAAAATTTGCACACTCTACAAAATGTCTCTCTCCTTCAACCTCAAAACTCTTGCCATCCTTTTATAGCCAAAAATACCTTCCAATAAATTGTATTTAAAAATAGCACTAACAATTATAAATTCTATCTAAAAATAGCACTCACAAATAAATGACATTTAAAAATAGCACTAACAATAGCACTCACAATTTATAATACAAAAATGATATTTAAAAATAGCACTAACAATAGCACTCACAATTTATAATACAAAAATGCTATTTAAAAATAGCACTAACAATTATAAATTCTATCTAATAATAGCACTCACAATTTATGATAAATAAATGCCATTTAAAAATAGCACTAACAATAGCACTCACAATTTATGATAAATAAATGTCATTTAAAAATAGCACTAACAATAGCACTCACAATTTATAATACAAAAATGCTATTTAAAAATAGCACTAGCAATAGCACTCACAATACAAAAATGCTAAAAAAAGGCACTAACAAAAGTGTTAAAAATAATAACCATTATCATTATTACAAGAGTTAAAGAGGCTACCAAATAATACAAATACGCATAACGTATAAATACGTATGACGTATAAATACGTAGAGCATACGTATACATCCGTGAAACCGGGGACTAATTGAAAGAAAAATGTGCAATTAAGCTCTTTTGGTAAAAATTGATTAAATTGGAGGGCAAATTGACCTAATTGCACTTTAAGACTTTAGAATCCAATGTCATAGCTTATAAAAAGTGAGAATTGAAAACTAAAAGACTCGAAAAGGATTTTTTTTTTTTTTTTTAGGCTCGGTTCGGGTTTATGTTTGTGAAGGAACATAGTGACCCGAGCCGAATTTTTGAGATTTAAAGTGACACACTTGAAGAGGAAATTAAAACAAAATTATCGAATATTTTTGGGTATTTTTCTGACCACGAATGGTATTTTTCTGATTTTTTTGGGTATTTTTATAATTAAATAAACTCGAAAAATATTAAAAATACCGAAAAAT